>JAECXO010000002.1:550000-5350000 GCA_018152825.1 Scaptomyza hsui
TGTTCGTTGTTGTTGTCTGCACGCTAGAGGTGTTATTTTTATGGCTTTATAAAGTGACTCAGTTTTTGTTGTTGCTTTTGTTGTTGATGCTGCCCCGTTACGTTGCTGCTGCATGTCAATCAGTTGACCCGCACATGCAATTATCAACCATGGGCAAACAACAACAACAAGGCGAAGCCATTAAAATTCTGATGGAAAGGGAAAGGTAGATAGAAGAAGATTACCGTAAATATATTTACCGAGAATATTCTCAAAAGTGAAAACTAAAGTGAACTTTCAATTTGCACAATTTATAAATGCTTGCATTTTTGTACCACTGTAAAAGCATTCTCCACTTCTACTTCTTCTTCTCTCTTTACTGCAATTGTTGTTCTTGTTGCTGTTGTTGTTGTTGTTGGTTTCCGTTTGTGCCACTTTTCGCACACATTTCGTTTCTCCATTTGAGTTAAAAATTATTGTGATTATTTGAAAGACTTCTTGTTGTTGTTGTTGTTTTGACTTGAATTGTTATTATACATTTGTGTTGTGGTTGTTGTGGTTGTTGTTGGTCTTATAACCAGCTGTGCACCTGTTGCAGTTGTAGCTTATTGTAATATGCAACTTTAGATACCCTGTATATTATTGTTTTCTATCTTTTAGATTTGATTCTTTGGATATTTATATTGAAGAATCTTTCATAAGAATCTTTTTACAGAGTATCTTCTAGTCTGAAACTTTTCTCTACATTCTTACACTTGATGGTGAATGTTCAACTGTTGTGGTTGTTGTTACTCGTAGGAAACATTTTCAGTTTAAACTAAAGCATTGTTAGTCGCTTGACTTCAACGTTAATTATACTCATTGTTGTTGTTGTTGTGTAGCACTATTATAATTGTGACTGGATTTATTTGTACAGCTCTTTTGGCATACGAATGTTAATGAATCAAGTTGCAGCTGCAGTTGTAACGATTTTTTATGAGTGTGTTGTTAATCTTCTAAGCAAATATGTTACAGATTTTAACAATCAAGTTCGTTGCCTAAGTCTTTCGTTTCGTTGTGGCACATACGACTTTGAAAGCGTGCCCCTGATTTGTATCGCTGTCAATGCCAATAAGCCAAACAACCTCTTCAAATTATTCGTTTTTTTCTTTTTTTTGGGTCATCTCTACTATCTAAGAGCTTTGTTTGTCGCGCCCAAAACATACACAATGTTGCAGCTAAAGGCGCGGGGGCAGCCTCAAAATCATGCATCATAAACACGCAATCTGTATATTGCTTATGATCATCATCATCATCATCGTTGCACGTGAGCGTTAAAGCTAAGCCTCTAAAAAATATTTTATTTCGATTTCGGCAGAGTTGAAAAAAACAAAAGTATCTCTTTCTCTTACATAAAGTGCGCACTCGAGTGCTTTTAATGTCAGTGTGTCCATAAAAAAAATGTATAAAAAAATATGATTTTGTTAGTCTATTCGGCCCACATCTAGTTAGATTGCGTCAAGTGTAGCGTCTCCCCCATAAACAACCAACAACAAGAAATAAGTTTGTTAATGAGCAGCTGCAATTTGGAAGATAATAACGTTCCTAACTTTTCTTTAAACAACTTCCTAAAAAGTAGCTTTATTCAATATAATTTAAATGCATTTACATTGTGCAGTTTTCTACAAATATTTTTTTGTGTGCATTATATATATTTTCATATCTGTTTGTCTGTCTCGCTAACTGGCTGTACTTTTTGCTGTTGTTGTTCAAACGCTACTTCAATCTGACCTTCAAAACGAGCCAAAGAGATCAAAAATATTTGTCTGGTTCAGTTTGTCTGCTGCTGCTGTTGATGTTGCTGCCACAGGTTGAAAACACGCCCCAAAAAGGTAGACCCGAAATAAAAAGTAGCTGCCATTTCCACACAGAGCCCGTGTTTTGAGTTGCGTTCACGACAGACGTGCAATCCATCAAAGTTGTTGTTGTTGTGGCCCAAAGGCAATAGCAACAACAACAACAACAACAAGCATAATATATACAAGTAATAATATTTGTGCAAAGTGTTAAGGCACAACAGAAAACAGCAGACAGTAGCAACATCAGCAGCAGCAGCAACACAGTAGCAACATCAACAACACAACACATAAAAAAAGAGCAGCAACAACAACAACAACAACTTCTGGACAGGATCAGCAGCAGAGGTGGAGTAGACTTGAGCTTAGATGGCGGCCTGCCATAGACGACAACGTTTTGTTTTAATTTTGCTCTCGCCGACGCCGCCGCAACTTTGTGTTTGTTGTTGCTGTTGTTGTTGGCGGTGTTGCTGTTGGGTTTCCTGTTTAGATAGTTTTTGTGATGTTTTATATGTGATACACCTTCATGTTCAGAGCGCATGTTGAAGTTGAACCTAGGCCTGGCCTCGCTTGGCATCCACTTTGATGTACGTACACTTTGAAATGTTGTTGATGAGTACGCCAGATTTTTAAAAGATTGCAACAACAGCAACAACAGCAACAAAGAGGCTGCGACAGCAACTGCAACGCTTGAGATGCTCTCCTCTACCTCCGTGTGGCAAGCAGCACATACTACAACTACTACTACTACTTGTGGCTTATATAATAAATTCAAATGCACGCCTGCCTGGACACTTGAGTTAAACATGGGGGACAACAGGACAGCGATCGAGACAGAGACAGGGACAGAGATCGAGCTTTGCCTAGCTGTTTGTCGTCTAAACGACCGACCGACCGACCGACTGGCTGGCTGGGATGGATGGGTAGTTGGTCAGAGTGCACAGTGGTAGGAAATAAGCATGAACTTAAAGTTGATCGATAATTCTTTACTTTATCGATAAATCGATGAACCCTTATTGTTTTCGAAAGATCAATTAATAGCAATGCCTATCAATAGTTCTTAACATTATCGATAAATCGATTAACCTTAACGTTCATCAAAAATTCTTTACTTTGTCGCTTAGTTTCTAAGCCATTGTGTTTATTGATAGCTTTTTGATATATCAATTCGCAGTAACGTTTATCGGTAATACTTAAATTTTTAAATAAATCAAAAAGACTTATCGTTTTCTATTAGTCGATTAACAGGAACGTTTATCGATAACCCTTACATTTGCAAAAAACCGCTAACGATATCAACAAAGCAGGAAATTGTAAGGATATGGTAATAATTTATCTTTTTCTTTACACTTTACACTTACTTAACCCACTGTGCAACTTCAGTGTTCGTTCGCTTCGTTTGTTGCTTGATTATTACTATTATTGTTGTTGTTGTTGTTGCTTTGGTTGTTGCTGTTGAATGTTGCGGCGAATGTGGCTTGTGTTAAGCTGACACTTAGCTCGCCGACTAAGAGATATTCATTAAAATAGCCATGAGCAATTGCATAACTAATGTGTAACAACAACAAACTAAACAAGAGCAAAGACTTCCAAAACATGACTCAAGCAGAGGGGAGGGCGGGAGGGTTTAGAGCTTAAACCTAAATGAGATTCAGAGTTTACTTAGTTAAGTCAAAGAATTAAATCAATTAAGAGTCAAGACCTAGATACCTTCTTTTTTTTGGGGGGGCTGGAACGTTTGAATGCCTGAATACCTTGCCTCTGGAGACGCCCCAAAAAGAGACGAGTCACGGCAGGCAACGGCAATTATAGAGCATAAAACATCGATAATCATAATAATTAAGCATGACTAGTCAGAATACACACACACACACACACACACACATACACACACGTGTGTGTGCAACACAGAAGCGGCAAGGTTGACAACAGAAGCAACAGTAGCTGGCGATTATGGAGCTTAGACAGGGAACCAAGATGACGATGATGATGATGATGCATCAAATTGAGGGCTCACGCTTCGGATCTGCCCCCTAGCATCGCAAAGAAGAATAAGAAGAAGCAGCAGCAACATCTTCTTGTCGGTAATAACTAAACATCGGCCTGCACATAAATTGTTAATTAAAGCCATTTGAGGTTACGTGGTGAAGATTCTATAAACTGAATTCCGCTGATCAGACGGACAATGATTTGTGTATTTTCAGTTTGAGACGCATTTAGAAAGTGTTCACTGTCTGTGTGTGAAAGTCAAGCTCAAGTCAACTAGAACATTTCACAAAAGATTATAAATTCGACATAACTTTAAAATCCAAATCGACGAAGGCAAAGGCGACGCCTACTAAAAGCTTTTCAAACACTATGATCTACTATAAATCTCAACCTTTAAGAAACTCGAAACTCGGCTATTTGCATTTTACAATAACGCTGCGGGCCACGCACTAAACATAATAATAATAAACTCTCAAAAACTGTAACAAATTTATTTATGATTATTTATTTCCCCCTGTGTATTTTGTGCTTTTGTTGCACAGTTTGTGGCCCATTGTTTGGTTTGGCTATTAATGTCAAAAACTACTGTTAAACATTTTGTAGCTATTGAATTAGAAGGTGTTGAAACGGGGAAGGAGAAGAGGTGAACAATTGGCAATTTGCTTTAATTGTGTTGACAACACAAAAAGATAGCAAACAAAAAACAGAATTGAACAAAGCAAATAGTGAAAAAAAAACTCAACTGTTTTGTAAACAATAAAAAAACAAAAAATCAAATTCGAATAACTTGGCAAACTAAAAAAACTGATGGAAAATTGGAGCTGAGGTCGCCTTTAGGCGAATTCTAAGATAAATGGTTAATAATCTTTTTAAAAATGATCGTGACACAATGACTTAAGAAGATATTTCTTAAACCATAAAAACTATAAAAGTATCTATGGATTTTTCTTCTTTTCTCACTAACTTACTTACTTACTTTTCTATCCATTCACCTTAAATAAGTTTAAATTGGTTTTTCTTTAGTTTTTAACCTCAAAGCAATTTTCCAACGATTTCACTGGACGCCCATTTCAGGCATGATTTGTTTAGAAATGCGCTAATGATTTCATTTAATTTTTTTGCGCTTGCTACAATTTAATTCACAAAAATTTTCACTTTTTGGTTTTCCCTGACGCTTTTCACGTTCACAAAACGTAAACGTTATTTTCTACTTGCAGTTTTATTTTTTTTATTTCTTGTTTCGCTGAGTTCGTCATTTGTCAACTTTTCTTTTAATAACCAACACGTTTGTGCATTTAAGCAAAACCACAAATAATGGTGGGAAAAGGCGGGAAAAAGAAAAACAGAACAGCTTTAGCAGAAATAAAGAGAGAGGAAGGTGAACTAATTGTATGGAAAGTCAATTTTTTAATGTCCCTAGCCATTGACTATTAAAATCAAAGTTGAAAACTTTGTAAATATGATTTTGTTTATAACTAGAGCATGAAATATTTTTTTTTTTATGACCGAAGCCAAATTATGGTCGTTTCATTTGAATATTTCCGCCTAAAAGTCGATTCAACAATAATTACAGTCAACAATTTATTGAACATCGAAACAAGCAACTAATGATCATAACTTTCCCGATCGTGTCCCGGAAATCTTTCTTTGCAAAGTCTTTAGCTCGTTGATTCCCCAATGGCTGCCAATTGAGTGACAATAATATTAGCATTGCCAATTGGCTTTAAACGTGATTTTAATTGCTAAACAAAAATCAACAATAGTTAAGTGTATTTGTATTTATGAGCAACAGTTTTTTGTTTGACTTACCGTTTAAATAAGTTGGCTTTTTATTGATATTGGTACAGTTTATTCTAAGAGCTGCAAATAGTAGGGAAAAATTAAAAAATACGTTAGATTTTTGATGATTCAGTTACTAGACTAGTGATTAACTAGCAAAACGTTAATACTGAAGTAACTACTTACTGACTACTTACTGCTATATTTCATCAAATTAGTAAACAATTAATTTCACAAAGACCTTCTACAATAGTCTTTAACACATGCCGTTGTCTTTTAACTTGATAAACCGCAAAGCATAACCTCAATTTGCATAACAAACTATTCTCTGACATAAAAGTTTTGCATCATTTGTTTGATCAACACAACAATAAATTGATTTACATTATAGATGCTAATGACTTTAAAGCACCTGCTTAATAAATTAAAGACAATAGAATCGAGTTCAAGTCATTTCACAGTATGCAAAAATCATGTAACATCAACAGAAGAAATCAAAATAAAAATGCCAAAAATAAAATTTGTAGCCGAAAAAAAAAGAACAAAAGAGCGGTTTACAGTTAAGGTTTTGTTCAGATGAACCTGGGGGAGCAAACCTTTTGAACCGAAATCGGCTCTGTGTCAAATGCGTTTAAAATGCAAACAAAATATTTCACAAAATACAACAAACAAAATTTTTAAAGCGCAAAGAATAAAATTTAAAAAAAATCACAGCAACTTCTCTCAAACCGGTTACAGCATAATATTATCGGTCCGAGCGAAACCAAAGAACCGGTTGGATTTAAGCTTTATATATGCACATATACTTACTGCATACACTGTATATATTACACATATGTATACTATTTGTATATTGGCACACTCTGGCCAAGTTGTACCAGAACCAGAAACACACAAACAGAATCTGAATTGGATTATTAGTTGAGACGATTATAAAACAGACATGTGCCAAAGGTTTTTGTAACTCGAGGCACACCAAAAAAAACCAGAAGAAGAAGAGATACTCAAATTAAAATAACCTGACACTTGAAAAAACGCGCAGAAAAATCTGCTGACAGACAGAAACCGACAAACAAATTAATTTCAATTATATGTTGATTGAAGTTTATTTATGTTAAATCTTAAGAGATCAAGATAAAGATCTAAGCAGCTTCCCGTCTGACAGGCGTGAAGTGAGCCAAATTTTTGTTCGTTTTTCGTTTTATTTTTTTTGGCTGCAATGCAAAAAAGGCCAAATTAAAATATGACAAGAACAACAACAGCAACGCTTCAGGCCACAAAAAACAACGGAATTAATAATGCTTAACTAGTTAATACCCTGTAAACTACTCTGAGCATAAATGTATCGATAGTTATCGATTAATATTTGCATGCTGGTGGTCTAAATACATTTAAAATTAGCTTTATGGTGCTAGAAAGAAATATCGATATTTATCGATTGCAGTTATCGATGAGTAAACTACTCTTTATGCACTTTTTAATACACTTTAACCTACCATTTTAGTTTCGAAGTGCTTTTCACCCACTTTGCAAAATGCTTACAGGGTGTTAAAGACACGAAAACGGCACCAACAGTAAAAAAATAAAAAAAAAAAAATATCGCAAAGTTTATTGCCTGTCAGGCCAAGTGACGGCTGCCCAATCTCGCAGTCCGTGTCGTTTTTTTTTCATATAACTTTTATTTATTTCTTCTTTTTTTTACTTTTGGTTGGTCAAAGCTTATTGAAAAGTCTTCCGCTTTTCGAAAATTATCTGGCAGTGGGCAGAGAGTGAAAGAGTGAAAGAGAGAGAGGGAGCTGGGGGTGAGGAGTTTTGTGGTAGATAAGCAATCGGCAGGTTTTGGGGGTTTTGCTGCTAATCACAAGGTGCCTGGTGCCGCAAGAGAGGCAAGCAGCAGTCCATTGATTTATTGGCAAATTTCAAGTTAACACTTTTTCCTAAATTGAGTTATTTATTTCTCGTTGGCTGCCGGTTGTTGCAAGCTAACAAGTTGCATAGTTGCAAGTTGCCAACTTGCCGTTTTTCTCTTTTTGCTATAATTTTACAGCACATGAGAGGTCGTCACGTAGTTGGCCATTGGCCAAAAGGAGCACAACTCTATCGAGAGAAATACTTTTTTCTATAAGAGGAGCAAAAGCAGGTTGAAGAGATTTATATTCGTCGATTTTGGCAGTTGTGTTAATGAAGTTTTTCCAACTGATTTATGTGTGCACACCACCAAAAGGCAATGCACAAGTCACCTGAGTAATTCTCGATTAATTTGATATGAATCGTGCAACAAAATCGATTATCAAGATTACATAAAAACGAAGGTTACAGAAATGTTAAGCCGCAAAAAGTATTCTGTTAAATGAACTTACTAAATCCTTACATATTTATAATTCCTTTCTAGTGATTATTAATTTCTTTTCTTTCACATTCTCGCTTTCGGCTTTATCAGTTCCATCTCTGTATGTTAATATAACCAATAACAGTTACAAATTATTCTGTCGCCTGCAGCGTAAACTCATTCAAAAGAAAAATCATCAACAAATTAATGTCAAATATAATAACAAATTAACTGTGGCTACTCTCTCACACACACAAACACAAATGACAAGAAATATGACAGTTTACAAACGGTAAAAATGTGACCAACAACAACAACAACAAAAACAACAGATAAACATTAGCTAGCTTAGCTTCGCTTTGATGACGTTGACAACTTGAAGGGCGTCAACTTTTCCAACAGAGTTTGTTTGCAGTTTGCTGCTGTTAATGTTAACGACTAACGGTTAATTGGTGTAATGTTATTAGTATTCATATTAATGTTAATCGCACTCAAAAAGGTCAAGAAACGGCCTCAAGGGCGCCTCCAGCTGTTTTCTTATTGGTTTTTCCGTGGAAATGCTTTTCATTTTTCAAAACTAACATAATTATTCACTTTTGTGACGGTTTTAAAGCACGTGTCAAAAATGTGATAAATGACTGGGAAATTGTTTGGAAAATGTTACTTGGCTATGAAACTCATTAGAAGTGTTAACAACATCTAGTTTATTGTTCTTTAAAAATGCTTCAAGCTAGAAAATTATTTGAATAATGGTATTGTCAAAAATCACATTAAAGACTTAAAATTTAAGAGCTTTAAGATACTTCTCTAATGTAGATTTTTCCTCTCTAATAATCGAACCTCAAACTAGCAATAGATATTTAAGTCTTAAAATCAATTTCCACCTCTAAGTTCATTGTCGTCGTTTGGTTTTTAATTGAACGGAAGTACATTCACGATTCACGTTTTCGATTCGGCTCTCTGCCCCCAACTTGGCACAACTTGCCACATGGCCATGCTATAGAATGTTTATGCTTGAGTCATCGTTTTGTTTGCCATACTCTTTGTCGCTTCCGTTTAGCGGTGTTTGAATTGCGGCTTACTTTACGCACTTTAATCGCAGAGTAGTCAAATCTTTGAGCAAACGCAAACACACAAAGAAAACATGACAAACACAACGACAAAATGTTGAAAAGCTTTTCCATCGACGTTTTGTGGCAAGTGCAAGTTGCAATCGACAAACGTTTCCGTTTCTAAATCCCTCACCCCAGCCGCCCCCTCTCCCTCCCAAAAAAGGCATTGAGCAATTATTGTTGTGGCTCCTCTTGTGTGGAAAGCAAAAGCGTCGACAGTTGGAGAGTGCAACTGCCACCAACAACAACTGCAACAGAGTTGCGCCCACCAATAACCATGGCCCGGTCTTTTGGTCTCTGGCGCGTAAGGCAAAGACCGGTCAATAACAGCAACAACAACAACTAAAAAATTGTCAACATTTGCCGCACTTGCCGCATGATTGCAACTTGCAACTACCAACTTCAAACTGTGTGTGTGATGCACATACAAGTGGACAACAACAACAACAAAAAAACAAGCTAAAAAGAAGGTCTTCGTACTGTTGTGACTCCAACTGATAGAAGGGGGCAGGAAGGCTGAAGGAAAGCGGGGGCAACATGCTGTGGGGGACTTCCAGCTGCGTAGACAGCGCGCAGACATTTGCTAGCAGTTTCAGTTTTCAGTTGGCCAAAATGGCCAAGATAAACGGTTAATCAAAAACAACACAAAAAAAGATCGCACAGCAAATACACTTACTTTATGGGGGAAGGGAAAACAATGTTAAATTAAATATGAAAATATGATTCCCGAAAACAATTTCCGGGAAATAACTCTATGAAGTTTTCTTTTATTACTTTTATTCTAGGTTCCTGAAAAACTTAAATTGTCCCTAAGTTATGCCTTGCCTTAAGGTTACAAGCTAATTGATATAGCTGAGTTACCCTTTTAAATGCGGCTATAAAAAATCGTTTGCTGGGTTTGCAGTTTTTGGTCGCGTCTCTTTTTTTTTTTTTTTTTTTGGCATGTGCCGCGTGAAAAACGAAATGAAAAGTTGTCGATGTTGCTGCTGTTGCTGTTGTTGTTGTTTCTGTTGTCGCGATGTTGCAGTTGTTGCCAGTGCGACGCGTCGCTTGCAGCCTTGCAGCACACACACACACAAAAAAATAAAAAACATTTGAAAATGGAAAGTCGTCGTTACCGCTGAAGTTTTTTTTTGCAGTTTTTCGGCTGGGCAGCAACCGGTTGCATTTGCAACAAACATTAGCACACATGCAACAAGTTATTTCTATTTGTATTATTTTTATTAGTTGTAGATTTATGAATTGTGTATATATTTTCGGCGTTTCGGTTGCTAATTGGTTGGCAATGTGCAACAAAACGGAAAAAAAACACACACACAAAAATATGAAAAAATGTTGTAACTGCCTGTTGGAGAATTTTGATTGCAAATCTTTGAGATACCAATGCAAAGACAGACTGCAGATTGTAAGCTGTCGAACTATCTGAATGTCTGTCTGTTATGAAAGCGAAAGTCTTGAAATTGTTCAAATTGAAATTTGTAGTTCGGGAAAAGCGAAACCGCCAACTCAAGTCAACTATAAACTATAGCTGTCGACCAAGTGCAGCTTTAGTGGCCCATAAACAGCTGTCATTAAAAAAAAAAAAAACGAAGACAGCGTTGCCAGCCGTAAATAGAAATTTTTGCACTGTGGTCGCAAATTATGTAAGCTCGATAAGGAAAAAGTTCATGCAACTTTTACTAAGTTAAAATATTCATATTTTTTTAGCATGAAATTTAATCCGGTTTAAATTAGTCAAACAGTTAGAAAACTGTGTTAATTTTCACCTATTTATATTAACAGTAATAAATTTTAACAGCATTTCTATAAACAGCATTTAAATTAACAGATAGAAAATATTTAAGAGTGTTGTTTGGATTACCTATTTAATTAAGTAACCGAGACTAATTATAAATAGTGTTTTATTTATTGAATATAATACTCTCAAGGTTAAGTTTTAGCACTAGTATAAAAGGAAATCATATTTATTTTTGCAAGCGTGTTTTGTCATCATTTTTAGTCGTCTAAATTAATAAAATTACGATTAGAAATTTGGTATTGTGGTATTGTATTAATAACCCATACATATTTATTTTTGCTTGCGTATTTAATCATAATTTTTAGTCGTCTAAATTAATAAAATTACGATTAGAAACTTGGTATTGTGGTATTGTATTAATAAAACATAAATTCAAATTAGTTGCTGACCATGAAATGAGGTTGTTCAAATTTATTCTAAATCAAGTATTTAATGCAAAAAGGAAGTAAAAACTTTTAACTGGTTTAAATAGCAATAAAAAAAGGGCAATGTAATAAAGCAACTGGTTCAAGGGAAAAAGAAAAGAAAAGAAAAGTTAGGTCAAAAGTCTTCTTTTCGTCTCCAACATTGTTGGAATCAATTTGACACTATTTTCATGATCCCCTTGACTTGCTAACACTAAAAACTCAAGATCACTTAAGTTTATATATGGTGTACACAAAACTTAAACCTTCCCACGACTTCTTAATAATTTCGATGCCAACTCTCATTCGCACTTTCATTGATAGATTCCGCAACAAAAAATTTCACCAGCGCATCTTTTGCAAGCTTTTAAAAAACTACACCTTATTAAATACACAGATATTTATGCACCTACATGAGATGAGAGTATAAATATAAAATACCCACACACTGAGTTTAAGCACACGCACAACAAGTTTGCAAGCTTATCTACTTAACGACTTCAAATTAAGATTGATTTAATTCATGAGTATTACGCAGATAGTTTTTCTCTTTCGATTGCGATTGCTGTGCTGTTATAACTTTCACTACGAATCGTCTCGTCTTTATACTATCTAGCTGTCCCTGTTCGATTGATAGAAATGTATTTAATTAATACATTAAATGCACATAATTAACTCTGTCGATTTTTCTCTGTTATATGGCGGCATCATGTCATGGTGTGAATATAAACATATATATCTTTTACTACACAGCGGCATTTCTTTTTAATAGCCGTTTCATTTTTCTTTTAGCTTCTACGGTTGTTTTTTTGTTGCGCTAATTTTCGCACTTGGCAATGACGCCGTTTGTTCAGTTTTACGGTTTAACGGTTTTTGGGTATGGGAAATGGGAAAAGCGTTTGTGGAAAACAATACACAAAAATATGTATACCTGTCGACGTCATGTGAAGTTTACCTTCAGTTTTCCGGGTAATAATTGAAACAGTTTTTTCCGTTTTTCCTGCGCTTAAATGATATACTATATTTGAATGTAATATGCGGAAGAAACTTCAACTTTAACAAAGTTATAATTTTTATATGGACTTTTTTTACACCTGCAACTTAACAGAAAAATACTCTTAAGAGTTGACAATTAAAGTTGAAGGCATTTTTGCCACTTCCTGTTCTGTTTGGCGATCCTTGGAAATTGTCATTGTACTGTTGTTTTAGTATTTATAAAATGCCGTTTTTTGGTATGTGCGGTCTGCATTTAAAACGTCAAAAGGTAAAAAGAGCACACACAAAAAATTTCTTGTTAATTACGCCACTCTGGGTATCATTAACACATTTCCTTGTCATCATTCTGTTGACCCAATTTTCGTGTTCGTGGTGGCTAAAACAAAACAAGAGCGACTAACTGAGCAAAGCGAAGCTCTTTTCATAAAATTAAACAATTTTTTAGTTTCGTTTTGTTTTTGCGTTGAAAATGTTTTTCAACTTAAACGCGCTGACAGTTGCAATTGCCAATTGAGTGAAGTTTAAGGGGACAGGGGGGGAGGGAATAAAAAAATGCCAACGGCTACCATGGCAATTAAATGTGAGACTAATTTCTGGAGCATGAAGTTAAAAACAACCCGATTGCAAAAGCAAAGCTGAAAAAGTTGCTCACAAACTGATCAAAGTTAAAGAAAGAAACAATATTTAAACTCTTTAAACTATATTTGAACTTAATTGCAAATGTTAGTTAACAGAACTATGTATCTTATGTAAATCAACAGTCGAATCCTTACAATCCACAAAACTGTTAACCTTAACAGTATCAAAATATTTCTAACAGCAAAAATGCTTTGAACTTGACATTAACCGTTGTCACACCTGCTTGACAAAATGTTATTTTTGCTCTCAAAAGTGAAGGCCAATGGAAAGCAAAATGTGTGTTTGCAGCTTGTAGGCTTTGTGTTTTTTTTGCGACACGTTTTGTAATGAAGTTCACACGCTTTTTGTTGTTGTTGTGATCACATTAACGTGACCATTAGCTGGTCAACAGTTTTAAAAGCATTTCGAGTTTGCTAACTAGCCAAAACTAAAAGAAACAGTGAGTAATGTTTGCCTGAGCATCCAACATAAATAACCATTATCATTATCATCATTATCTTGGGCAGGCGGCAATTAAAACAACAGCGAAAGTAAAACACAAAAAGAAACATTTAACAATCGTCAGACGATGAGAAACAATAACAATTGCGTATTTAAAAGCTAACCAAAAAGCAAATAAAAATAACACAACACTTACGAGTATTTTTAAAGCTTTCGCTTGGAACATAAATTAAATTAAGTGAAAACCGATATTGCTTATTAGCAGCCAATGAAACATCTCATGTGAAAAACGAATTAAAAACAAATTTTTTACTGTTTTTTTCTTCACCTCCCCCACATTCCCTCACTCCTTGCATGCCTTGCACTTTGCCAATTAATCTTTGGCCATAAAAAATCATCCAATGTCATGACTTTAATTACTTTATTACAAGCCTCCCAGATCCAAAATACTTATAAAAAAAGTGGTCTGCATTCCTTTCGTTCTTCAAATTTCATTCTTGGCCCGCACACTGCTGATATATGGCCAAAAAGGAAGGAGAAGAGGCGGCCTTAGCGGTACTTTGACTTAAGAGGCATCCCAAAAACAAAATTAACCAAAGACAAATCGCTTACGCCCCCAGGTGGGGCAGCAACAACCACAACAACAACAACATCAGCAACATAACAATTTATATACGATATATGTTCATATATGTTATACGATATACGTTAAGTTCGTAAAGTAGTGCAAAATAATTGAATTTACGACTAAGATGTTGGCAGCTGCGCACAGTGGGATTAAAGTGGAGTAAAGTGATTTAAATGAAGGTAAAATTGAAGTAAAAATGAAGTAAAACTGATATTTTCTTACTACTATTTTAAACTCATATTTAGCTTATTGTTCCACTGTACTGCGCTTATTCTTATTTGTTGATGACCACACAACAAATTGGACAAAAGGCAACTTTAAGTCTCTGGTCACACATTCCAAAGAAAGGGGCGTGGCGCGCTCTCCCGACTACCCAAAAAAACAAAGAAGCAAGAAGCTGAATTAATAATGAATGCGTTGCTCTGTTGAAGAGCCAGTCAGCTGGACGGAAAGCACATCGAATCCAAAGCTCTTCAGCTCAGAAGAAGTCAATGAAATTTGTGCGCGAGTGTATTAAAAATTAATTAAAAAATAAACGCACATAGGAACAACAACAAGTTGAGTGTACTTGGCGTACAAAGAAAGCAGAAAGTAACTAGAGAAATGCTGAAAATTATTATTATTATTACTACGAGCACAAATATGACTCAGCCGCGAGACTGTTGAGCAAAGACGTGAGTTGTAATCGAATGAAGTCGAAGAACAAATGCATACACTTGGAGAAAAGATGTAAAGAAAATACGTACCAATTTACTTATTTATTTAACAAGTTAAGTCTAGTATATAATACAAGACTTAATGCTAGTTTATCGAGTACAAGATACGTACCTATTGTATAAGTTTATTTGTGCTCTGTAACATGTTTTCTGGAATTAAAACTCTTAGTAATTTCTCTCAGTGTGTTTAACTACTGTCGTAGAAGTTGGCGGCGCGGTAGCAAATTGATTGCCAGCGAGAGTAGAGCATAGAGAATTGACCCACTGGCTGTTTTGTGAGCGCAAAATGTATCTAACAGATACACAAGAGTTAGATAGATGGACAGACACAAAGCGCTAGAATTGTTATAACTGTGTGTGCTAGCCTGGCTAACTGTGGCAAGACCTCAATATCACAATATACACAATACAACTCTCTGCTTTGGCACGCTTCGGGCTTCTTTTCTACTTCGGCACCTCACAACAACAACAACAACAACGACAACAACGACAATTGATTCGATTCGGTGTTGCCAGACTTGATGAAAACGTTGCCTCGAGGCGAATACTTGTATCAAATAATACCATTAAATAGCATGTTGTTGTTGTTGTTGTTGCTGGTCAATTTGCATAATTAGCGTACATTTTGTTGGCCATTAAACGTATTTAACAGAGCAGCGTCTTTTAATCACCTTTCAAGTGAGAGTTGAGAAATTATTATTGACTTCTTCTACTACCCTCAAAAAAAAATTGGAATTCTGGCGAAAGTCTACATTATTTAGGTCTGTGTTCGTTGCTCTGGGCATTAAGATTCTTCTTGCCACAAGAATAACTCACGCAAAGAAGAATCTAGCAGTAGAGAGGTGTTTGACTTGACTTGCCTTCTTCGTTTGCTATTTGCTCTGATCTGAACTGAACTGAACTGCATAAGTAAACATGACAGGTTCCGGTGGACAAAAGCCTAGCTGCTTAAGGAATGTTAGGGGGGGAATGGGATTGCCCTTTATTGAGAGAGAGGCAGCTGCATCTTAAATGGACACTTGCTTGAGGTGAGTAAACTCTGAGAAGTCTACAAATTCAGCATGATTGCAATTAAAAAGAAAGGCAGGAACTGAAGAAAAGAAAAGAGAGTAAGACCTAGAAAAAATATCCGATCAGGAAACGGAAATTTGAAATAGCATACATTGCAAATAAAATATTAAGTAACTTCTCTTATTTAAGACGATTCATAAGTCTTCAGACTGACTAATGCATCTACAAAGGAACAACAAGTTCAAGTGGATATTTGCTTTAGTTGTTAAAGTCGCCAGCTTGAAACGCTGTCTGAGCATCTTTGGAATGCTGTCTCAGTCTGGGAAAATGGCAACGTACACACACACACACACTCACTAACCGTAACAGAAGCAACCTATTGAAAATGAAAATGCACAACACAAAAGGCAATTTTCTTGAACTCAACATAAGTTTGTCTGCAGGTGAAGCGAAATCTTATCAACCTCAAGCATAACATCATAATAACCACATCTTAGCCACATAATAATAATAAACAACAGCCACCGATGCAAATATTTACATGCGGTCTATGAGATAAGCCCCAAAGATAACATAGATAAAAGTGAATTTAAAAAGAAAAAATGCATCTACAGTTTTTTTTTTTGGGGTCCAAACACAATGAGATGTGTTTCATATACGGAAGCATACCAAAAAAAATGGGTTTGGTTGCAATCGAGCTACTTTTACCTTAAACTAAAACTGGATTGCATAAAAAAAGATACAGATACACACACACACACGCCCCGATATAGTACTTAAGCAACAAGAGAGCTCCATGAAAGAGATCCCAGCGAGCGCTAATTCAAACAAATTGCAGCATAAATGCATTATAAAAGCCAGAGGAGCAAACAGACAAACAACGAACACAAACTAACACTGTGACAGTGTGACAGTATATTAAAAATAAGAGGCACAAATCTGAGGGGGTAAATTGGGTATAGAACTAGAATGCATACATGATAAATTACACAAGAAGCTAGTTTAACCAACATTTATTCCAGTGGCTGTTGCTGCGAAATGTTGTCACAAAGCACAGTGGTGCAAAACTGCAAAAAGATTAAGTGATTTAGTTCTTCATCAAACCCCTTAACATTAACAAAAGATCCATTTATAAAGCGGATTTCTAATTGGTAAGAAAAGCCAAAAAAAAACCTACTTTTAAGTAGAAGCTACTTTTATGAGAATCATATTTTTTAATGCACATTTTCTAATTAATGCCTGTAAGTAGCTTTAAAAAGTCTGAAACGAAACGAACTGAATTTTTTTTTTGTGTCACGCTTTAATGCATAACGATAACTCAAATAGAGTTCAAAACACAAGTAAAACAGTGAGTTGCATTTTTTTCATCAAAACATCATAACATTTTCATGGCCTAATGATAATGTTGGTGATCATCATCATCAGCACCCACTGTGCAGCAAGTGTTTTGGGAGGAACGAGAGAGAGATAGAAGAGGCTGCAGCTAATTTGATTAATGATAAGCTGAGCTTAACTGACGACGATTGTGATTCATTATGTGCGCACATCCAGCACACACTTAGCGCAAAAGATATAGATACACAGATACAGATACAACACACACATTTGGATACAAAGTAGCCAGTTGTTAAATTGCATTTAATAGATATTGTTGCCATATAGAAGAAAGAACATTATTTTATTAGCTTGACAACACATGCGTTTGTTTGTGCCAATTGAATTTACAATCTGTGATCATGCACCACATGCGAAAAATATTTGTACATATATGTATATATGCTTTCGTTATCTATGAGATACAATTTAGTAGTGTTTTTGCGGGCAGGCAACAAGTGCGCCTGATTACATGCAATGAGCCATTTCCTTTGTTCGGCCACGCAATAGAAGAATCCGTTGTTTATAGTAGCTATGGATATATAAAGTTGGCCACTTGAATCAAGCCATGTGGGTCAAAAAACAGAGCAAACAGAAGAGAAATGTTAACTGTTCAGTCAAAGAAAAGCGGTCAAAAGTTATCAAAGATTAAATTGAATACTAATAGATATGTGTCAAAAGTTCATGTTAATAAATATGATTTAATGCATTCATTACCGATTCTTTTATTCTTTTATGGTCATTACCATTTATGTTTTCTGCTCTGTGGTTCATGTTCTGTTGTCCTTTATGCTAATTAACACCGTTCTGTTATGTTACTGTTATGTCGTTGGTTTCGATGTTTTTGCTGTATTTGGTAGCTATTTAGTGTTGGTAAAGTGTTTGTGTTCAGTTCTTTTTGCGCTGCTTCTGCTCCTCCTGAAGTTCACGCAGTTTCTCCTGTTTGTTCTTCTCGCGTTCCTTCTGCACCTCATCGATGCGTTTCAGCTCCTCTTTTTCCCAGGCCTCAAACTCCTCGCGATCCTGCTGCAACTTGTTCAACTCGGCCATTTCCTGATCGGTCAAACTATCATCAAGGTCCTTCTGCATGAGCTCCACCTCACGGGGCATGGCCTCCTTGGCCTTGCGACGTCGCTTCTTTAGCTCCTTGGCCTCCATCAAATCCTGATGAATCTGCTCACGGTCCAGTTTCTCCTGCTGGCGACGCTCCTCCTCCTTGGCAAACTTCTCCATCTCGTCGTCAGTGTAGGGATACTCGGGCACAAAATAATTCATGGCCATCTTACCCGAGCTAACAGCCATGAAAATACTGCCACCCACTGCCAATATACCAGATAGCAATACGATATTGTATGTTCGGTTCTTGGCATGCCAGGCCTTGTAGAAATCACCCTCCGGCTTGGGTAGATCACTGAAGACGGCATGGGTACCACCACTTGGGAAAGTGCCCCACTTGGGCTTAGCTGCACCCGGTGGCTCACATTTGGCAGTTTTCTTTGCGGCCAGCTCTCGAGTGATTTGCAGAAAGCAATTCGAACGATTGGGACGCACTGTTTGATATTGTTTTTAGGAATTTTTATTCGGTATTTTTAGGAGTACTTACAGTAATCACGTGGTAGCCGCGAAGGTGCGGCCATCAAAATTCTCGACATATTTCGTACTTTCTTTTCGTTGAAAGTGTGACTGATAAAAAATTAATAATTTGTCAGTTCGTTTTGACAATAAATTTACACAAAGCTTGCTATAATTCTTATTGTGATTAACTATTAGCTATTAAATGCAATTGAGAACTGTGACAGCTGTAAAAAGGTGTTGGAAAACGTTGCAACAGCAAAGATAAATGCAGCTCTGCAAGCTTCTGTTAAATCTTATACAAACATATTTCTTGTTAATTTAACATACATTTCGATAACAGGAAAAATAACAACAACTCCAAAATCATGTACACAAATAGGTGCAACAACCTAAAAAAAAAGAATGCCCAAAAGCTTATCTGTGAATAAGACCAAGTGTATTTGGGTACAAGACATTAGCATGTTAGAGCGCATCAACAAGAAAATTTCATGGAAATTTATGACGCCTAAATAACAAATCTACAAAAAAGGTGTCACGTGCGCGCAAACCAACAAGAAACTTGTCAAAACCGTAGTAGTAGTAGTAGTAGTGGTAGTATTGTTGAGACGAATGCATAATGGAGAAGACTGGACAGAGAGAGAGGAGAAAGATAAAGAAGCTAAAGAGAAGCTAATCACATCATGTCACGTCTAGAATGCGGTCAACAAACTTGTTCCTCCGTTGCAGTTTATAAATGATTTACAATGGTGTGGGTATGTATCTGATGGGTGTAGGTGTGTGTGTGTGGGTGTGTTGTTGTTGTGTGTTGTTGTTGTGGGTAGGTGAAAATAACTTGCGATATGGTTTGTAACTGTTTAAAACATTGCTTTATGACGACATCTATAAAATATAAAGTAGATATGCTATGTTTATTACAATATCTGAATTAATTCCTTCTCCGGGCTAGCCGTTTCTTGCGCACACGCAAACAGATGTAAGAGATCGCGGCAAAGATTGCATAAGCAAAGGCAGTCAGAAAGCATCTGATCGCCAGACTTTTGTATAAACGATCGGCATCCTTGCGAAATGATTGCAAACTACCGTGCTTCTCCTCCAGCGGTAGTGTATTGAGGAATGCTAGTGAATTGATTGCATAGCAAATGCCCATCAATAGCAACTGAAAGGTGCCCCAGATGCTAATGAACAAACAGAATAGTGTACACTTCTTGCCACAAATGCAAGCCATGCTCAATATACAATATATGCCAAAAACTATGTATTTAACTTGATTACATTTGAGTTGATAGATTTGAGTGCCTGACGTTTAAAGCAAAACCACAAACACACAAAACTGAAATCAGAGACAGGTGCACTAAAAAAAAAAAAAACCCACATGAAATGAAAAGTTGTGTGTGTTGTCGGTTAGCTTTAACCTTGTGCGAATTTAATGACATTAGTTGTAGATCTCAACGAGCAAGATTGTGAAGTTCATGTGCCCAGGCCAATCCATTTTTTTTTCTTACCACTCGCTTTCGGTTGCGGTTAGTTTGTTTTGGGTTGTTCAACTCATCAGGAAAAAGGCACTCTTTTCGAATTGGTTTTCAATTGTGAATTGAAAGCAACTCTGCTCTGTAAAACTGTGCTGGCAACGCTGTGCCAAAGATTCTGTCATAACGGATCATAAAAAATAACGGCATAACAGAAATTATGTCAATTCTTAAGCTGAATCATTTCAGTAATGGAATCCAGCGTTGCCAACAACGAAATTTGATTGAAAAAAAGGGAATGACATACAAAATTTTGATATTCCAGTTATTTGCTGAGCAAACTTATGCAAAATGTTAATATAACAACAGGTTTTAAAAAAAATCAAAATTCTTAGCGGCAATAAAACTGCATAATTCCCTAATATAGCTGGCTGTTGACTTTAACTGTACCTTATTTTATAATCATAAGTCTATTATCTTATTTTATTTATTTTTAACTTTTTTAAAATCTCACACTCCAAGAAACCACTTAAAACTAGCCATAATTTGCAGTAATAAATAACGGTACTCACCTTTTTGTTCAAGTAGAATGAATCCACGTTTCCAAAGCAAAAATTATCGCAATAAAATTGTTTGCGAAATTTTGTTTGCCTTCAAAAATTTGTTACAAACATTAAGTTGTTGTGAAAATCCGTTTTTGTTGTTGATTTTAATTTGCAACACTATTTTATATAGTCATTTGTAAGTTTAATGGTTCACAATGGTTATTTTGTGTTTTTTTCTTTTTCTTTATGATTGTTTTCGCTGCAATTTGTAATTTTTTTTAATTAGAAACCGTCATTAATAACTTATATTGAACACTTTTCAGATTAATGTGGAAAACATAAATAAGATTTAACATTTTTGGAATTTTTTTAAGAGATAAATTCTTGAAAAAAAAAATATATGAACACTTTAAAGAATCGATTGACAATAGTTGTTTAATGAGAATAATCATTCAATTAAAAGCTAACTCTTAATGCGCAATTGAGGTCAAGTCTGAAATAAGAAAATCAAAAACCTTGACATTAGGGTGTTTCATTTCAGAGTATTGTCTTACATGACACGCAATCAGAAATCAATCAAAGCTTGGGGAGACTGAAATTATTTGGAAGCTGTTGGAGGACAACAAGTAAAGTATTTGATTGCATAAAGCGCAGACTTCTTGATCAGGTTTCACATATGAATAATTTTGCTGTTTTGTTATCTAATAAACACAGTTTGTTTTTGTTTCAAGACATTTTTCTCACAATAACTGCACTCGAGCATTTTTTTTACATATTAATGACAAAGTTTATGAGAATTTATTTTCTTGCACATTTGTTGACATGTGCTCCGTCTGATTAAATATCTTGGCTCAGTTATCAGTCGGAAAATATTTAAATGCTGAGCACTGCAGTTTTCTTTTTAATATTAATATTATTAAACTTGGTCAACTTTAGAGTGTTATTTTTATATACTGTTGTAATTTCTGATAAGATGGCATTGCCAATAACAAACACTCTGTTTGTTGTTGTTATTGTTGTTGTCATTTGCTTGTAGCCGCTTCTCTTTTATTTGTTTTGCATTCTGTAAATGAAACACTTGTTGAAATGCACAAACACGCACACACAGACACACACACACAAACACAAAGAAAGAGCGCGCGCACGTCTTTGAATTGGAGCTTGGCGTAGGTACCGTACAAAGCAGGCACAAAAGCCAAAACAAAACACGAAGAGAGAGAATGCGACTGACCGAAGACGAAGCGCGACACAACCAACTTGCTCCACGTTCGCTGCTGGAATGAAACTAGCGAGCGAGCGAGCCTAACATTGGAGAGCCAAACCACAATATTTGTCTTGTGTTTGTTTGGAGCTTGCATGCTGGTCCATATCTGCTGCTGCTGCTGCTGTTATTGATATTGTTTGGAGTTCTGTAATAGACAATTTGTAAGATAAGGGGATGATTAGTTCAAAAAATTCATTTAACTTAAAAGTTAAATATTAAAATATTTTTTTTGCAGCTTAAACATTTCATAAAAAAATTTATAAATTAATTTATATAAAAGAAGGTTTTATTTTGAAAAACCTAAACAACATAACAAATAAAAAACAACAATAGTTTAAGTTAAAATATTGATGTATCTTAATGGTTCTATAGGCCAACTATTAATAAAAACTAATTTTTTTTTGTTAAATGCTTAGTGCGCTGTTAATATTTAACATTTGGCTCTCAGAGAGCAACAGGCTGCCGCTCAACAAGTGTGCGCTGGCAGACACAAAGCTGAATGCTCTGTGACGCTCTTACAATGCATAGAATATAAAGTTTAAACATAAGTAATTAAAACTGTAGTAAGAAAATATGTACTATAGCTTAATAACTATAAAGATTATTACAAAATAAAAAATCAAATTTATGGTTTTGACAAAGAACTGTTGACTACTCTTAGAATTTTGTATAATTAAATTAACTTCAAACTATTAAAAGTTAATCAAGTTTAATTTGGCACTTAGGCCGCAAATCGATCGAAATTCAGCTACTCGTTCATAGACTTTTTTGTCTCTTAGCAAATTTCCTGTTTGCTAAAAAAAAAATGTGCTCAAACAATTAAGCTCAACTTTTATGGCAAATTAATCGGCAATGCTTAGGGGCTATTTCTCGATCATTAAAAGCAGATCTGTGTCCACTAATTTGGCTGACAACAAGCAGCTAACCAAAAAGAACCATAAAACAAGTGTGATCCCACAATAGATCGAATAGAGTTAACGCCCATGCTTAGTTAGCATAATTAACATTTCGATTTCTGACCATAATTGAAACTTCTATAATATTTTAATGTGTGGTCGGTCATTTGCATAAGTATTCAAGCTATAAACCATTTAGCAAGCTAAATGCTATGTGCACTTAAAAAAATTTACTACCTTTGGTAGATAGAAATATAAGTTCTTTAAGATAATTTGTTTTAATTTTTTCAAGTGTAGGAATAGATATTGTCTCCTTAAAAGGTCATCATAAAAAAATACTTTCGCAACCGTTTGGCGGATTTCCGCTCTCAAGCTACTAGAGTTTCCACAGTCGCCACCCAAAAGTTATGTGCTTGATTAGAACGCGAGAAAGAGAGAGCGAGAAGGATAGGGAGGTGAGCTTCTGCTTGAGTGCTGTCATCTTAAAAATTAAAGCTGGTCATTTGATACACACGCACACAGAGAGTTAGAGGAGATGAAGTTGGGCAGAGAACGATTTGAAGTAGGAGAAGCGTAAGCACTCGAGCGATTAGCATGTTAAACAGCGGCTGCTTAAAGGCTATAATTAAGCGACATAAACTTGGGTATTAGGCGCTAAATACACACACACACACACACACACACATAGACCGAAAAAGCTTTGAGTGGGGGGGGGCCTCCGTTTCAAGCATTTGCATAACTGTTTAGTTTGGCTGGGTTTGCGTTTGGGTTTGGGCTCACGCACTTGAAGTCTCGTTCTTTTTCGTTTTTTTTTTTTTTTGCGTTCTGGGTGTGAGTCTTTAAGTCTGGCTTGCATTCGTAACAGACGGCGCACGGTAAACGAACCAACGGAGGCAAACAGACATCGAGAGAGAGAGAGAGAGAGAGAGAAAGAGGCACACATTGATATGCACCTGTCCACATAGTACAACTAAACGGCACGTTGGGCTTTCATTTCTTGCCTTAGAAAGAGTAAACATGCAGTCGCCAAGTTGCTTACTCTATTCAATACACTTACTGCACTTGGGCATTGTTTGTTTTTTAAGGCAACTTGAAATGTAAGAAGTTTAATACTACTATTAAAAGTGATTTCATTTGATTCTATTTAATACTTTTTTTAACAAAAAATGATTACAAATAAATTCTTAGTGTATTTCAACATTCTACACACTCAATTTAAGTTCTTTCTTTTCCTTAGTTATTATTGTTATTTTCGTAACACACAAAAGAATTTCCATCAATAATGTCAATAGTACTACAACAACAACAACAAAGCAGCGCACACGACACTCCTTTCTAGCATTAGGCTTTAAGGTTCTCTTTGGGTCTCTGTTTCTGTTTGTGGCAGCCACATCGTCAACGTCATTTGCCATCAAAGCCATCAACGCCAGACACAAACGAATTATGACCATTTAAGCTGCTTGGGGTTTTAAAGATATTAGACAACTTCAATTCAACTTTGTTGAAGTTATAATCGTTCTAGTTATTAGTTTGATGAATCAGTTTATTAGATGAAACTTTACTTAAGTTTTTAGGTTTCCAAACAACCTTCAAATTGCAGTTTTTATATTACAACTTGCAGGTCAATAATTTAATCAATATTCCATACTTTCCCATCCTTGCTATTTATTGGCAGAGTCGTGTCTAAATCTGTATTTTAAGGTCAGTGCGCATTCACTCCGTTTCTGACGCTGTTGTCATTTGGGTTCACCCCTTTTATTTAAAATTTCACGCCATGTAAAAGTTTACTTTGTGTGTGTGTGTTTGTGTGTGGGTGTATCTCTGCTTTGTGTTTACTCAAAGCTTTGATCTAAATATAAAAATGTAATAAATAACTGTAGAATGAGACTTGAAACCACCTGGCCAAAGGCAAACAAAAAGAAGAGAAATTGTGTATACAAAGCGCGTGGTTCCAAATAATGAATTTTAATAAAAAAAAATAACAATAAACGCAATGCCAGTTTGCAAAATATTTTATATATTATATTCTTAAATCATGAGCACAGCAAAATGGTGTAGCATACTTTTAGATACAGCTGCAAATTTATTTGACAGCTCTTTAGCACACACACTTTATTTTAGGTGCATCCTAAAAGTATGCTATGCTAGTTAAGATTTGTAGTAATTTATTAAGCGAGAATTTCAAAGGAAAAGTTTTAAAACAAACAGAAAATAATCATAAAACGTACAATATTCAACACTTCAACTGCTATATTGTTAACTAATTCTACATCTTTCTCATATTTGGGCTGTTGACCCACTTACCGCCTAGTTAGACGCGTAGTCAGCTTTAAGTATTTATACTTGAAGACCTGTCCATCAAAACGCATGATGGAAACTATCACTGGGACCAGTCAACGATTGCCAAATGCAAACAACTTTACGCTTTAAATCGTCACAGTCTGTGGCAACACTTTTGACTTTGTCGCGCTTTTTTTTTTGTCGCATTTTTATTTCTTGGCCTGGCGGCTGTTGGCCATTTAACAGTTTTGTGGCAACAGCAACAACTCTATTTCATTGATTCATTCATTAATATCTGCAGACAGTTAAATGCGACACAAGATTTAGCTTATGAGCAAAGAGGTAAGAAGAAGTAAGGTTTTCTTTAAATTTTCGAGGATATCTAATTTACAATTAATATACAATTCAAAATTTATGAACGCCATTCAAATTTTCATTAACTTGGCATCAATGCTTCAAAACGTTTTGCAATTCAAATCTGATTTGTGTGCTGCTCGCTGCCGGCTTTAATTAATTGAAAATCAGGCAGAGTTGAATAAGAGAAAAATACGCATACGCAGCGTGGAGCATGCGCATTCAATGCATTCTCAGTCCAAAATATATTTGGCATTCGCCATCCGCAAAAATTCTTCGCATTGGGCAATGCCAATCCAAATAAACAAAATAACCACTATAAGTGCTCAAGTTGAATGAGTTTGACTAGAAGATACCCCGTAGACGAACTATAAAGATAAGGGCTTACAAGGGTTTTATTGTTATCGTTAATCGATTTATATCGAAACCGGCAGACATAGCTTGAAAAAGCTAGCAAGATAGCATAAATAAAACTATGTCTATGAATTTGTGATGTTAAATGTTATCGTTATTATCAATAAAGATCGATTTATCATCACGATCTTTATGCTTAGCAAGAAAGTATCTATGTATATACATTCTTTATCGACAGAGCAATACTCTATTCTTTCATAAAACTCAGTTTACAAGATTTGTAAGGGTATTAAATAACAAACAAAAAGGCGCCTTGGATATATGTATATATTTTGATTTGGGGTTGGGGCTAATTAAGCTCAGTCGTCTGTTTGTATGTGTGTGCCGCCTCATCCGTTGTCCGTGCAACAAAACTAAACTATACTATCTAAAGCATTTTTAGATTAATTTGGTGCGTGCGCCGCCCGAGATTTCCAAAAGTGGTCTCGTCGCCATCGACGTTTGTCGTTTATGGATTTTGGGCAAGCAGCTAACGGGGAGGCACCTTATGGTGCCACATGTTGCTGGCTGGCTGCACTCGTTGCACATGGACAATTTGGCATCTGATTTAACAACCCTTCTCCTGACCACTTTTCGACCAAAACCAGTTGGCATAAATTGTTTTCGGTTGTTTTTTTGGGGGCCGGAAAATATTGAAAGTAATTTTCACGCTGTCCAAATCTGGGGCAGGCATAAAATCTTTTATTTATAAACTCTGCCTGCAAACTATTGCAGCACATTGGTCACAGCTTTCAATACTCAGAGTACTTAGCCAAGCTCACAATTGTTATATTGACTTAATGTTTGCTAATAGTTTAAACATAAATCACAATGCATTTTATTTTCTTGGCATGATTTATGCATAAACTAAGTCACAGGTGTCTCACTGTCTCTGTCTGTTCCACATGCTGGTTGCGTGCCACTTGAGAGGAGGCTTCAACATCTATTCAAGTGTTGCTTGCAACTTAAATAAACGCTGCGTCATTTGAGATCGCACTAGCCTTTAACACATAAACACATTTGTTAAATCGAGGGGTTTAATTTGAGCCATTATCAATTACATGGTTTAGTTTTAGTTGCATGAGAAACTTGTTAAAGTAGCTAATTAAAATCGGATCTTTAATTGTCTCATACATATTGAATATTATAAATTTTGTATCTTAAGGTCTCAGTGTTGGAAAATGTTCTAAGAATTGATAAATATTTTGACTTAGGTGAAAAATCGATAGCATTCTTCTAACTTTTATAAATAATTTCCCAATAACACTAATTTTAATAAATTCCACTTTTATATAAAGATTTAATTTTTTCACCTCAAAAAAAACATTTTTCCTTGACCCGCATAAGGGTTAAGCACGGTCGATAAAAATCCCACGAGCTGCCAACAACAAGCAATGTCTACAAGCTGGTACAAAATATGTACTCCAAATGTTTATACTTTGGCCAAAAGTGTCCGGTGTGGCTGGGGCAAGATTTTGGTACAGAAAAAATGCAATAATAATAATAACAAACAACAACAAAATATCACAAGCATTTAACACACAAATATGGTCAAATGTGGCACGCTGCGGCATTTTGGCCCCGTCACCAAAAACTTAAGCAGAAAACAAAAATTTGTTGCTATTTTTTTTTGTTTTTTTGTAATCATTATTTGGTAACAAAATGATAATTATGCAATTTTTGTCCGCGTCAAATAGCCGGCGTTTTTGAGCAGCACCCAATTTTCAAAACAGCTGACAACAATTAGACCACATTTTAGGCGGGATTCCACAAAAACAAATTCTCATGCCACATACTATGAATGTTTATGCTCTTATTTGTATGTATGTATGTCAATCGTAGGCTAATTAAGTGGTTAGCTTGAAGGTTAAACAGTTTTGTTTAAGGCAAAACTATTTGTTAATTAGCAAATACAATTGCTCTCATCTAGATCAAACTTTCCATAACTTTGGTTGGTTTTTCTAGCAAGGGAAGTTCAGCTTGATTTATTTGTAAAATTCTTCAAGAAACTATGCTTTCTAATTAGAAATCCCAAAGCCACTGTCGGACTGAGCCGGCTCCAAAACTGAAGCTCAAACTGCCTGCCGCCTTTTTGACGACAAGTGGTCTGCCTTGCTGGCCAATTCGAAGCAGATTCAAGCCAAGTTAAGCTGTTGCGTCATCAGCAAAAGTAGCAACAACAACAAGAATCACAACATTGTTGCTGTTGTTGTCTACTTCGCAGATACTTCACAAATTGGTGCTGCGTTTGTGGCCCGCTTTTGTTGACGCTCTAAACGACGAGATCGAAATCGAAATCGACTTGGCCTGGCCTGGCCTGGCCTGGCCTGGCTATCTAGCTAGTCATCTGTCGGTCCGATTGTCCGACTGTTTCGAATGCGTGCCCCGACTGCAACAGTATAAAAGTAACTCAATGCACGCATTCAATTTACAGTTGCAATTCTCAATCAACGCCGGCATCAACGCACAAAAACACAAAGGAACTAAACATGAAACTATTGGTAAGTTTTACAACACTGGACAAGGAAGAATAAAGTGAAATCCTTACCAAATACTCCTGCACGTTCTGCTGACAGATTCTTACGACTTTGTTGGCTGCTGCGAGCGCTGCTCCAGGCTTATTGGACTACGGACATTCGGCTCCGGCCATCAGCTACGGACATGCTGAGCCATCAATCAGCTATGCCCATGCAGCGCCTGCGATCAGTTATGCGCATGCTGCTCCGGCTGTGACTTATGCTGCAGCGGCTCCGGTCATCAAATCGTATGCTCCTGCCATCAGCTATTCGGCACCCACAGTGCTCAAGTCATATGCGCCAGCTATTAGCTATGCGGCGCCTGCTCCGGTCATCAAGTCGTATGCGCCAGCGATCAGTTATGCTGCACCCACAATTGTCAAGTCATATGCAGCACCCGTTGCTGTTAAGGCCGTTCATGCACCAGCCACCAGTTATTCGCACTTCAGTTCGGTAAGTTGTAAAAGAAATCATTTTAATTGTATCACTTTTCACTTTTTATAATATAACTGTAAATTCGTTTGCACTGCAACACTGTGGTTTAGGTTAACAGAGTTAGAATTTTGTTAACAGAGGCGCCAATTATTTAACATCTTTTAAATACAGGGCTGCATCGCTTAATAGAAATTTTAAATTGCTTGCAGGTTGTTTCCCATGCCCAGCCCGTCATTAAGGCATATGCTGCTCCTGCCATAGTCAAATCGTATGCTGCACCAGCCATTAGTTATGCTGCACCTGCTGTTGTCAAGTCGTATGCTGCCCCAGCGATTAGCTATGCTGCCCCATCATACTCATATGGTGGTTACAGCCATGGATATGATCATGGATATGATCATGGCTATGGCTATCATTAAGGAAGTGGAGTGGCCAGAGTGATCCATAGGAGTTAGCAAGAGTGAGAAAGTTAGAGAGAGAATGAGAAAGAGAGAAGAAGGGGAGTTGACGGCAGCACGTTTTTCCAAAAACTATGTATTTTTTTGCAAGTATTCCCGTATTTCGCATATTCTGTATTTATTTAAGGCTCAATTACTGCAAATAAAGAAAAATTACATTTTTCAAATGCTTCATACTTTTTAATTCTTACAACATTGCATATTCATATTTGTTTTTGTTGTTGTTTTTGTTAATTAATACACATTAAACACATCAACGGAGTTGATAACTATAAAGCAAATATTAATACAGATGAAGCTAATGCTGTTTAACATTTTGGCCAGTTCCCGCCAGGGTTTTTCTTGAATATCGCAGTACTCCGTAGACTGTGTGGTGAGATTTAAGTTATTTTTACTTTTTCAACAAAATTCGGTTAAAACTTACATCAGAAATTCGCAGACCGAGGAACAAACGCAAGGGAGTTGAGTTAATCATGGCCAAAAGCCAAGCAGGCGCCTTGGCTCGTGGTGGATAGCGTTCAAGCCAAATAATGGCAATATGGAGCAAATAACAATAGATAGAAATGCGCATAAGATGCTGATAGGCGGACACTAAAATGATAAAAAAAAGACAGTTGCAGATTTTAAAAATTGTGATAATGCTGCGGCTTTAGGTTTATCGATAACTATTTATCTACGTAAGACGATTAATTCACTAGTTCGTTTAGTAGTTTGATCAGTTCTCTACTTCCGATCGGATAAACAAACATGGCAGGATACTGAACACTTACTTAAGGGCGGCACATAGTGCGGTGAGGCGTGGCGCGTGAGAAACATGAGATTCCAGGCAGACAGCAGCACAACAATTAGTATTAAAGCGCAACGTCTATAGCCACGTAGCAGAAACGAAAGTCCAATAAGGATTTGCGAGACTGCAAAATAAATGAGTTAGTTTTTGGACAATAAGGATACAATAAAACATACCAGCTAGCGGCATTATGAAGACCAAACTATAAAATGCGCTATTTCGCTGCAGCGTTAATCCAATAGATACATCTCCCGTGACCGTCTGAAGTAATCCCTCCGGTGTATATCTCATGGTAGTGGCATTCTCCACTGGCGTCACACCAATCTCAACAAATGTCCAACCAGATGGTGTGTTAACGTGTTCATTTGGTGCCAACGGTTTGCGTTGATAGTCATAGCTAAGAGCTATGCTCGCCTGATTCTGTTCAATGCCCATCTGAATGTCGCAATTGATGCGCTCGTTGGGCCAATTGCGTGCAGTATCCACACACCAGGATGTAACCTCCCAGTTGCTGGCCATTAGAGTGACATTACCATTGTTATATACACGCAACTCAAAGCTCTTGAGTGCATCACCCAACGACTCCAATGCGGCACTGCAATTCAAAGTTATTATCATCATAACTTTTCGATTTGTATTCTTTCTACTCACTTGAGCACCACAATCTGTGGTGTCCATATATGCAATTCTGGATGCACTAATGACGTTCTTTGGCCATAATCCTCCGGTTTCCAACTTAGTCGCGTATCCTGCCAGTGCAACATTAGCTCCATTCGAGTACGCAACAAAGCATTGGATTGGTCGTAAGCTATCGACAGCATTTGGAAATTGAATTGAATCTCTTTGAGATTGGCTGGCATACTGCTATTTTGTGCCTGATAGATGAGAGTGGACAGCAAACGTTCCTCCACAGATTGCTCACGCTGCTGTTGCTCCATTTCATTAGCTGTGTAAATACATAATCAGCTAAATACTCAAGCAACTGTATATCCTTACCAAAGCCATCAAAAGCACAATCATAGAACCAACGTGCACTATTCGTTCCAAACGAGCTGAAGCTTATGTAGTTAATGTTCAGAGCGGATGCGTCCATAAAATGCAGTAAGGGTTCCTTTTTGAAACCGGGTATATACACAAACAAGTCACCCTCTAAAAATATTAGTTTTAAAACCAAGAGTAATTTTAGTTTTATCCAGCTTCATACTTACCCTTTGTTTGAACGATTTCAATCGGCGTTGGCTCATAGATTGATAACAAATCACGATCTTGATTCGTGGAAACTCGCCTTAAGCCCATACTAGTGCGAATAGCGGAAAACGTATTTCCGCCAGCCCCTATCACTGCAACAGCCCAAGAGCGAGAAAGAAAGAGATAGAATTATTTCAAGCTGGATAACATGGAATTTTCTTACCGATTTCATAGACGCGATCATTTGGGCGTGGTCTGCTAGTTACCGACAGCAATATATGTGCATCCATGCTGGTAAGAACATAGAATTTCAAATGTAGTCGCTCATTTGCCTTGGCATTGTTGTTGTCCAAGGTGTGCACCATGAAGAAATCCTTGTATGCATAGCCGCTAGATGCGTCAATTTGGATGCTATCGCATGTATCCAACTGCGCAAAACTGATATTGTAGCGGCCCTTGGCTGCGACCGGACACTGTGTAAATGCCAGATATAACAAGCTGCTGATAAGCCATTTTTTGGTTGCCATCATTTCACTTTGCCGATGCTGGCTCAGCGTTCGTTACAAGTCAAAACAGAACTGAATCATACGCGCCTTTTCTCATCGCTATCGAGCGCCCAAAACGAAAATATCGATTTTTAGCACATGTATCGAAATTCAGAAGCCCTGGTGACTGGGTGGCATTTATTTAGTACCTCTTAGAGCCTCTTAGTTTTAAAATTGAAATGCATAATTCATCTTTACTCCAAACTATTAAAGAAAATTAATTACCTTTGTATTTATGACAAAGTTATATCTATGGTAAGTTTCGGTAATTCCTACATAAAAGAGTATCAATAATCCGACTGCAATAGCACAATGGTGGTCAATTGAACCAGTAAAATAAACTAGCTCCACCGATATAAAAAGCTCAAAGTATCGATGTTGAGCTATCATCCCTAACATGTAGCTACGATAACAATGTCTGCTGTCTGACTTCGGTTTTAATTTTCGTTTAAATTTGACGTTGCTTCAACTCAGCAACCATTGAAAAAGAAAGAAATTAAGCAGCTGCAACCCTATTGGTCATGCCAGACGAGACGCAGGATGTCAAAGCGCAGAAATTGGCTGCGGCGCGGAAAAAGGTAAAAATAATAAACTGAAAACATCGTGACGTGGACACCCGAACACTTTGGCTTCATATTGATTTTGGTAACTGTAATTTCAGCTGAAAGAATATCAGCAGCGCAACAACAATAACAACACAGATGAAAACTCATCGACGGTGAGCATAGCCAGCAATTTATCGGAACGCTCCGACTGTGAGCTGAGTCCAAGCAACGGTGCTGGAATTCAGCAACAACAACAGACGCTGGAACAAGCAGAAGCAGAAGTGGACCCAACGCTAGATCCAGTTCCAGTTGGAGATCCAACTGGAATAGCTGCATACTTTGCTCAACCAGAACCAACGCCAGGGCTGGAGCAATCCATATGGCCACACAATGGACAAGGCGATACAAATTTGCAGGCGATTCAAGTGCTAATTGCAGAAAAGGGTCAACTAAATACAGAGCTGACCAGATCGCGGCATTTGTTGCGAGAGCGCCAGCTGGAGCTGGAAGAACTACGTACCGAACACGGACAGACGGTTCAGCGCCTGGAGCAGATTCAGCACCATTGCCAGGAGCAGCAGCGCAACGCGGAGCAGCACCGCAATCAAAATGCTGAACTGCAGCACAAATTGGCGTTGGCAAATGCCCAAATCGAGGATCAGCGAACGCACCTCGGCGAGCTGGAAGCTCAGCTGGTGCAGCTGAATGCAAGACAGGACGAACTTCAGCAGCAGCATGCAGAGAAATGCAATGAGCTGGACATGGCACAATTGAAAATACGTCAGCTATCCGACGAGTCCAATGTGAATGCGGACAACCGGGTGGAAACGCTCACCCAGACCCAGTATATGTACGAGCAGCAGATACGGGATCTGCAACAGATGGTGTCACAATTAACGCAGGATAAGGAACAAGCGGCCTTACAGTATCAGAATTATGTGGCCAATCTCAAGGAGCGCAATTCGGAGCTAGGCGACGAGTGTGCACAGCTTAAGGAGCGTGAGCGTCAGCTGGTTGAGCATGTTAGTGGCCTGGAACGTGATATCCAAAAGAATCTGGCACTACAGGCTCAATATAAAGAGGCAGCTCAAAAGGAATCCCAACCACCAATACCCCAGGAAGAGCCACAGGTAAGTAATTCATATAAAAATCCAACAAGTACTTCATCCTCAATCCATTTTAGGCCGCTCCAAGTGCTGACCTAATAGCACTCCAGGAGCGCATTAGCGACATGGAGTTTGAACGGCATGAGTTCCAGCTGAAAATCAAATCCCAAGACGACCAGTTGCACTTGCAGGAAGACAAACTGAATGAGCTGCAACTGGAGCTGCAGCGTTTGCAAACAGAGCAACCAGATCAGGCTAAACTGCTCGCCACCATGGAATCGGATAAGGTGGCTGCATCTCGTGCCGTTAGCCAGAACATGAACATGAAACAGCAGCTGGATGAGTTGGAGCTACGCTTTGTGCAGCTGACCAATGACAAGGTGGAGCTGGTCAATAAACTGGATGCCGAAGAGTTTGCCAATCGTGAGATGCGTTCCAACTATGCGCAAATGGAGCAGAAGCTGCAGGCGAACGAGGAACGCTACAAATTCAAAGATGAGGAGATGATACGACTCTCGCATGAGAATGCTGAACTGCAACGAATGCAGCTAATGCAACAGCAGCAACTGGATCGACTGCAGCACTATGAAGTAGTTGGTTTTGGGATGGGTCTAAAAATTAATTCTAACTAAATCCTTTTCTGCTTGCAGGCCAAGGCTTATCACAGTCAACCGGATGTAAAAGGAACTGAGGCAGCAGATGGAGCTGTGGAGGCACAAGAGCATGATCATCAACACGATCATGAGCACAATGACCATGACCATGAACACGATCACAGGCACAATGACCATGAGGATCATCACCACCATCATGATCAACACCAGCATCATCAGCATTCCCATGCCGAACATTCATCCACCTCCTACGAGACACCATTGCTGCCCACAGCTGAAGCGGTAGAAAAATTGCAATCACGTTTCACAACACTCATCAGTCGCGTAGCGGATCTAACCGAGGAGAAGCAGAGCCTGGAGCATCTAGTGCTGCAGCTGCAAAGTGAAACGGAAACCATTGGCGAATACATAGCACTGTATCAGACACAGAGACGCATGCTGAAGCAGCGCGAATACGAGAAGGCTGCACAGATGAGTTTGCTGAAAGCGGAGCGGGAGCAGTTGCGCGAGAAGATCGAGGCACTAAACAAGCTGGTGGGCAGTCTGGGCTTGCCAGCGGAACAGGTACAGCAGCCAGCAGCCACAACGGAACAGCAAACGCAGCTGGAGCAGCCCGTAGAGAGTGAAAACTCTCAAGAGATAATAACCAAGATACAGGATATAATAACAGAAATTAAAGTAAATGCGGAATTGTCGCCCACATCCTTAACAAATGCCGCACAGCTGCCAGGACAAGTACGCTGCTGTCAGGGCAAGTTTGAGGTTGTCTAAATCGCCGAATTATATTTATATATTATATATTTAATATAAATGTCAACATATTGTATTCAAAGTGCAATTATTTGTTAGCCTGCTGTCTGCTTTGACCAGCCACTGTCTGTAGTTTCTTCTACACCACACACGACTCTTTTGTATATGTTTCGTAAATATCCAATTAATCAAATTGTCTGCTATTGCTCTTTACAAAAATATATAAAATTACTATTACATAAACGCATATTCATATGTTTTTTAATCATTTGATACATACTACCTTTCAGATGAATAACTAGTATTAAAAAAAAAAAAAAAGGACTACTGCGATTCATTTCGCATTTTAGTTCTGCAGCTGGCTTCTTTAAGCGACCTGGGTCGACAGCTGCGGCTTGGACGACCTAACACCGAGCTATTCCTACTAGACTCCTCTATTTGGCTTTGACTACAGCCAGCAATACTTATTTTTGGTTTGGGTTTTGCTTTCGGTTTGGTCTTTTTAGAGGGTTTGCTTTTGGTTTTCACGCCTTCTTGATTTCGTTGCGGTGTGCTGCAATCATCGGGTCGATTAAGAATGCCATTAAAGGCACTAAAATTCAATTGGCTAGGGCGAGGAGTTAGAGAAGCACCCAAGTCCAGGGAGCTACGAAGCACTGTCAGCTGCATTGGTGAACTTTGTCGAGGAGCACATCGCACATGCTCTATGCTCGGTTGCTCTTGGTTTTCGATGGGAACACAAGCTGGTTTACCACGAGTAGTTGTGATTTTTGCAGCACATCCCTTCTCTTTGATGTTGCACGTCTTTGGACTTGATAGGTGCAAAGTTGTTCTATTAGTCACATCACGAAACGGCACCGATGCCACTTCAATGCTGCGTCGATCTGTTTCAGTCTCATCCAATGAAATCGGGGGAGTGTCATCCTCGCTGTCACACTCTTCAATAACAGAAAACATTAAAGCCGCAGCTGTTGTCCGAGGTGGAGATATTTGATCTGGTGAGGCGGCAACAGCTACAACTGCTTCTGCTTCTGCTTCAGGGGTATCTGGCGAGCTCATATTTGCCTGTAGTTCCGCCAAACGACGTGGCTCTGGTGTTTTTCTTATCTCTACCTCTTTATTTGTCTGAAACACAACACAGTTTTAGAACACTTAAAAAAATTTAATCAATTTTTTTACTTACAGTGGTAATGGTGTCCTTGGAATTCTCTTTATCTTCTTCCTGATCCATTTGCGAGCTATTACAACTAACGACACTATTTGTATTTTCATTTCGCCTCCTTCTGGTAGGCGATGACACTATAGATCTTCGAAGCAGGGCGCTCGAACGGCGCAATTCAGAGCAAGATTCCTCTCGGCTATAGATGCTTTGTTTGTTGTCTCCTGAAGCCCGAATACTATTAGGAGGCTCAATGCTGATGTCCACATTTAAATCTAAAGAATGAAGCAAGGTTCTGATTGCGCATTTGAGTTTGTTTTCATTATATTGTGCGTCGGCCACTCGCATTTCACGCTCCTCCATTAGTTGCTTTTTTAGGAGAATTTCCGTTTTGAACATTTGTCCAATTAACATTCGTTGCTTTTGCACCTGATCCATAAGTTCAGCATTTATTAATTTGTATTGCTCCATTATATATTCAAACAAAATTGTTTACAGTCAAATGAAATAAAAACAAATTTTAAGTTTGGCGTCGATGCCTTGAACGGCGTCGATTGCAACTAAAATGTACTTGGTCTGCAATCGATACTTTTAATGATGCTAGCTATCGAAAGACATTTACGTATAATCGATAACTGGTAGAGCATTGACGCAAAACTCAAAACGAATTAAGCTGTAAAATGTTATAATGTAGCAAGAATGGAGCAGTATAAATTGTTAAATGCCGAACTAATGGATCAGGTGCAAAGGCAGCGAATAATAATTGGGGAAATGTTCAAAACGGAAGTACTCCTTAAAAAGCAGCTAATGGAAGAGCGTGAAATGCGAGTGGCCGACGCACAATATAATGAACACAAACTAAAAAGCGCAATCAGGACTTTACTTCAGTCTCTAGATATAAATCTAGACAGCAGCATTGATCCTTCTATAAGCCGTCGAACATCTCAGCTCTCATCAGAGGCTCACAAACAAAGTACTTATAGTCGTGAGGAAGTTTGCTCGGAGCTACGACGTTCAAGCGGTCTACTTCAAAGGACTCTTGTGTCATCGCCCAATAGAAAGAGTCGTAGTCAAAGTACATCTAGAGTCAACACCTGTAATAGCTCGCTTGTCGAGCAGGAAGAAGATGAGTATGAGGAGGAGGAGGAGGAGGAGGAAGAGGACATCATTCCTTTTGTGAGTAGCAAAATCGCTTAAAATAGCCTTAGTGTATAATAACAGTTATGTTTTAGATAAAAATAACACCGGAGCCACGTCGTTTGGCGGACCTACAGGCAAGTTTTAGCTCTCCAGAAACGCCAGAAGCAGAAGCAGTTGTAGCTGGTACTGCCTCACCAAATCAAATAATATATCCAGCTCGGAAAACATGTGGTGTCTCCTTAATGCATTCCTGTATTGAAGAGTGCGACAGCGAAGAGGACACTTTGTCCTCTCCTATTTCATTGGATGATTCAAGTACAGAGAGACGCAGCAGGGAGATTTCATCGTTGTGTGATGTGACTAATATAACCAACTTGCACACATCCAGTCCTAAACCACGCAGGACTCATATTGAAGAGATTGAGAACTGTAGTCAGGAATTGAGATGTTCTTCGAATATAACAACAACAAGAGGTAAAGTAGCTACTGTTTTTAATGACAAACAAGAGCAACCGAGCATAGAGCATGTGCGATGTGCTTCTGGACCGACTTCACCAATGCACTTGACGGTGCCGCGTAGCTCCATTGATTCGGGAGCGACTCTTTCCCCGCAACGAGCCCAATTAAATTTCAGCAGTTTCAATGGCATTGCGAATCGACCTGATGATTGCAGCACGCCGCAACGGGACCAAGAAGATACCAATACCAAAAAGAAACCCTCTACAAGGAGCAAACCTAAACCTGCGCCCACACAAAACACTGCTGGATGTAGTCTTACCAGAGATTCGGAGGATTACAGCATAAATAGTTCCGTGTTAAGTCGACCATCTCGTAGTTGCCGACCAAAGTCACTTAAAGAAGCTAGCTGCAAAACTAAAATGCGTAATGAAAACCAAAGCAAGTAAATCTACTTATTTGTGTGTACATTGTTCTTGAATGTTTGTTTTAAAATTAGAAAAAAATAAATAAATTGTCAATAAAGTGTTATATTAACTTATTCATTATTAAGATGAATAGCGTATTGCACTGAACTATTATTTTTAATTTAAAATATAGCTTGCAAACATGTAAAGTGTGGAGCACTTCTGTTAAGTGAGAAGTATCGATATGTATCGCACTACCGCCACGAACATCAAAGTTACAGGGCTGTGTTTTCTCAATTATCTGTCCCGTCTTTCCCGTTTAACATTCGCCAGCGAAAACAAATGCAAAACACCAACACAAGTGCGATGTGCAGCAATTGGCTTAAATAAAAATATGCATAAAACACCGTTAACTTAATGCCAACGAATGCAATGTGTGTGCTTAAATGTTAATGCAGCGGGGCAGAGAAAGCACAAATATCGGTGCTCGTGTGTGTGCGCTCTTTTATGAGTATATGTTTGTGTGTGTGTCTATTAGTCAATCTTAATTTCTACGTTTTTTCGGCACATATCAACACGAAATTTGATTTCTACACAACATATATTTTTACATAAATCAGACCTATTAAATTACAGTATACGGCTATTTTTACAATTTTACCCAACGGACTGAAATTGCAGACCGCTCAAGAAGCCCGCGTGAAAACATTTGGGCAATGCATGCATCTACTGCTGCTACGTATTTTTATGATTGCGCCGCAATTGTTTTATTTGTGGCTTCTTTGTTTGCTTGAGTAGAAATTTAAGACCGAAAGTGACACAAAATCAAAATCGCCAAGTGCAAGTGAAGGCTTTCGCCTTGCGCTATCAACACATCGAGAATTGAGTTGCTGCAACAACAACAACAACAACACCGAATCAGCTGTCAAACCACTTCAAGGTGAGTTTGTTTGTAAATTAACCTGTTTTGAGATTTGTTTTCGCATCTACCTGCTCAGATTTTAAGCAATTTTTATTTTATTTCTCGTTTTTGTAAATTTGTTTTTGCATGTCAGGTGATATCGATATCGTATTGCCTGTTTTGCAATTCCTTTGAAGCTTATCGATAACTTAACGCCTGTCTGTGTTTGTTTTACACCTGTCTTCAATGATACGCTACTTTTCTTTAAAGAGAATTGTACACATGTATATATTGTATAATATATATATGACATTTGTTGGCAACACTGAAAGTTTAATATAGCTGTTTTTCCAAACCACTGGTCGTTTTCATATCTAATCTATGAATGAACGTTGGTATTTGTGCCTAATAAGTGCCACACATATGCAAAAATTCCTACTACTACTACTCGTATCAGTTTAAGCGTTTTCTCTTTGGATAAGACTTACACCGACACACCGTATGCATGCCCAGTTGCCAATTTAGTGTTATAATTGCAATCGCACATTCGTGGACCACTTCTAAAGCTGCTTTGTTATTGTTATGATTTATTTACTTAAATGCAATGTTGTACTCATTTCCAGCTAAAATCTAGAACTGGTCAGCCGTTAAAACGGCAAATGGGTGCAACAAACTTTTGAAGCTTTGATTTTCATCAGCATTTCTGTCTGCTCTGCACATTTGTCATTTTATTTTAATCGCATTAAGCAAAACGTTGCACGCGACGCATGACGAAAGCGGCAATAACACAACGCCGACTAGAAAAGAGCCCAGCACTGACCTACAAAAAGTGCAATGCGCTCCCGTCACTCCGACAAATTGCAATTGCCATCATGTAAGGGTTGATTTTAAGGTTGGGTTAGGCGCAAAAAATACTTCTACAAGTAGGCAAAGAAATTTACTTTGGGGTAGCACTTTGTTTTGAGTCCCCCAAGGGAGCGTTGAACTAAAACAACAATCAAGAAAACTACAAAAGAAAACACTCTAGTGAATATGTTACTTCAGGTAAAATTAAAGTTTTTAGTATGATCGAATAAAAACTTTAAATATATTCCACCCCAACTTCACTTATTTTCATTTAACTTTATGGCTTTTAATGCACTTCCAACATGCAAATTGCATTCACAGACACCAGAGTTCAATGCCATTAGAAGGCTAGGCTTTTGTGGCCTTGTGTCTAAGGACCCTCAACGATTTCTATTGTTGGAATATACCCCCCACACACACACAAACACACACTCATGCACTCAGCATACTTCTTATTGTGAGCGAGGGAGAGAGAGCCACATGTGTGCATTTGTCACAATTGACAACAACGCAACCTTGTGTGCGACCATTCTCGTGAAGTGTTGTAAAATACAACAAAAAAAATAACCTTTCTGAGCTGACATCAAGTTTCATTGGCACGCCCGGTTTTGTTTTTGTTGGTTTATGCATCAAAATATGCACTTCCTTATGCCGCTGCTTTCTGAATCATTCGCTCAAATGCCCTCATGCCAAGTTGCTTACAAACTCATAAACATATACTTAAGGTAAGCAACGCAATAAATACCCTTCCTTTTATAAATGTGAAAATAAATATTAAATAATTTTTCAATTTGTGCCATGTTTAGTTTTTCTAAATATTATTTCCTTTGTAAGTATTCTAAAAATCAAACTAAATTTTTCTGCCTTACTCAATGTATTGATGACTCATCATCAGGCAGCGTTGATTGTTTACATCACTTGTTGCTGTTGTTGTTGCTTGTTGTTGTTGTTACTGTGATGCATGCAAAGCTCAAGTGAACTCAACACCGTTGTTGTCATTGAGCTCTCATCTCATACATGCATATTTTTTGCATTAGTTATTTAAGCATAGTGCGACAATGTTGAAAACCGCATTTTAATAAACCCAACAATGGAGACCCATTTTGCTTACATGCTGTTGTTGTTGTTGTTGTGTTTGTTTTCGTTGTCGTTGTAAGCGAATATGAGCATAACACATAATGATGAATATCGGGTATATGGGGTGGGGAAGGCAGATGGCAGATGATACAATTACTAAATGATCGCTTCAGTAAAAGTAGAAAACAGTCGCATAATGAATACTCTTTAGTTTCATTACGACTTTGAAGATCAAGCTCTGTATTAGAGACCCTCAAATACCCTATATTTAAGTGCATAATTATGACGCATGGATGCTTTCATCAGGCAGTGTGTCGTTGTTAAATGTTATTCTATATGTCTTATGAAAGCCGCTATTAGTTAATTGTTATTGAAATCGAATTCTCGCTAGAGATGTAAACAACAATGTAATATGAAACTAGATACAAGTTACAATGTTGTTCACATTTACATAATGTATTTTATAAGTTGATTGTATAATATTCTAGTTGATTCCTATAAACTTGAACCCAAAACGATTTCAAGTTTACGTTTTGTGAGTCACAACTATCTTAATTACTATTAAGATGAGATTGCTCATCATTTCATTAACAACACTCCTCCCTAAAACTATGAAAAAGTAACCAAAATGATCTCACAAGAAATTTGTTTACTTATTGTAAACAAAATTTGCATACGTGCTGGGAATTTGAACATCGAACTCGGAGGCTAATTTAAAGTTTGTAGACATATAGTATATATATATATATCTGATGTTATAACAGCATTTGTTTATTTCTTCCATCTCTGAAAAAACCTTTTTGCACTGCGGTCACATACAATTATTTCTTTTTCTTCGTTTTTCGTATTTTTTTTTTTTATCATTTGCGCAGGCATTTGGAATTTCAATTAAATATCACGACACTCGTTTAAGTTTGTGTGTATGTTTGTTTTTTTACAATTGTTGCGGAGACATTGAAATGCTAATTAATTGCGAGCCAGTGTTGGACGATGGCCAACAGCTAAACTGAGTTAAAATGTCATACAAAGAGAAGAAGAAGAGCAGAGTCTGAACTAAGCTGTCAAAACGAAATTGAAAGCGAAAGTTTTATGGGCTGAGATTTGAAGAGTTTGTTTTGTGTTATTTAATCCACTTAAAAAAAAACTGGTTTTGAGTGTTAGTTAGATTTGTATATATATAATAGTTTTTCCTGCGTACAGAGTGATTTAAAATTAATTCACTTACACAATAAGAATCACTTAACAGTAATTGAAAGTACTTAATTGTAATTGTATAATTGCAGTTTACTTTTGTGACTAAATGGAAACCAATTGTTTAATCGCCTTAGCTATGATTCAAAGATTAAATTAAACCGTCTGCTCTATATAGCATCTACATTAATCATTCTTAAATATATTTTAAGCTCATAAACTGGTTTTGTTTAAATGCAAATAAATTTGAGACCACTGTCTTGGGGGTATTTCTTATGGACGTTGTGTGAGTCATGACAAACAATTTACTGGAAACTTTAAATTGTTAAGCACCGGGCATTTTGTATACTAGTCTGACTATATCTTATCTGAAAGACGACAATACTTATCGTTGGGCAAAGAACATAAATAAATACCAAAACGATATGTAAAAAAGTTTCAAGTTGGGCAAAGACCATTTTTGCAGACACCTTTTTTTTCGTGTTGGATCTGGTATTATCTTTTTTGATAATGCTCGGTTAGTTCAAGTTCATTGACTGGACAGGGAGAAACCATCAATTTATGTTACCGTTTGCTTCTGGGTATGACTCACCTTAAAAATCGTTACGTTACAATGTTGGTCAGTGAAGAAATTAAGGATAAGTTTATTACGATTTGTATCCTGTTTCGCATTCACTTTAATGTTTATCAAGGTGTGTTCGGCCCCCAGCTCCCTTTTTTTTGCAAAACTTCTCGATTGCCACAAACTGTCATCAACTTAATTGCCCCAAATTTAACAGGGAGTGTTAGTGTTGTTGTTTCTGGGGCGTGTATAGCCATAAAATCAAATTCAATTTGACAAATCATTACAGCACGCATTTATTTTGGCTTCGTTTCGTTGTTTACGGTTAATGTTTGATGGATCCACTCCGGAAATGTGTTCTGCGTGCAAATTGATTTCCCTGTCAACAGAAAACTAAAAAAAAAAATTAATATCCATTGGCAAGTTATGCAAGTTGAGATTGTGTGTGTTTGTGTGTTAAATGTTAACACGCCTATTTGTAATGCACGCCCAGGGCTCGTGGTGAGCGATGTTTGAGGCACACCGTCTGACTATCTAACTGTAAGACAATACACCGCAAACATTGCGTAAGTTTGTAAGCCACAAAACGCCCCCAACATCAAAACATGTAAACTGTGACAACAGCACACATTGACCAGCCTCTCTCTTTGAGTCATATATGTTTGTATGTTAGTGTGTAATTTTCAGGTGAGAGCACTAACTGTAAAATGCAAACAGACAGATAAGAAAACGAGGGAGCTTATTTGTGTAATGGTAAATGTGAGTAGTACATTTGCACATAAAATGTAATAATAATAAGATAAAATATTGTTATTCTTGGAAAGCAAAGGTAATCGTTATCTTTTCACACAAACATATCATCCATCATCACAATTATTAATATCCCTTTCAACGATTACTCAGATCTTTATCTTTTTAAATCTTCTAATGCACAAACATATGTACATAATACCAAATATGTACAAACATTCATATGCAAATAATTTTTGATGACTAAAGAGACGTTGCTCAGTAATAAAATGAATGAGTTTTCTCAGTACTTTCGAATATATGTATGGCGATCATTGCCAACAAGCTGAATATATAGCAGCTGTTCAATTAAGCATCGTAACGTTTGTCTCTTTCTCAGACTTACATCAAGAGCTCTGTTCCATGATTCATGCGGCTACACACAGTTAAGGAGTTTCCAGTTTTCATTGCACAGTGGCGCACACTGGTCAGCCAAGATACGCCTCGTTTCGTCCCACTGTGCTTGTTTAATGACTCAAGTCTGAGGCAAGACTGCAAATATTTCGCACGTTTCACACAAACAAACACGCACACATACATTCACAGCGTCCCAGAGTTACAGTTAAGCGTTTTTTTTTCTCTCGCGGTCTTGCGCTGACCGATCATCAGCGATTTATGTGAGTGACAGGTGCTGAAATGCGTTTGCTGCTGCTACTGTTTCTTCGTCTTTGCCTATGTCTTTGTCTTTATCCATTGCTTTGTGTTTGTGTGTCTGCATGCGATCAAACGTCTGACGTCACAGCGACGTTTAATTCTAGCTGCGTCCGCATCGACCTTAACAGCTAATTTTACGAGCTCCCGCTCTCTCGTTCTGTGGTGGTGGCCCCCCACCCCCCTCAAAGCTTGGCGCTCTCATTTTGTGTGCTGTTGGCAGACCAAGTGCTTGCCCTCTCTCTTGTTCGGCTTTGGCGTCGCATGCGCGCCCGTTCTCAGCTCTTCAGTTGTTTTTTGACTCGCGAACTGAGCGCAACGCACTTTTCGCGCTATTTGTTTATTTTTGTTGTAAATGTTGCGAGCGCAAAAGCAAAATTAATAAACAGCAAATACAAACTCGACGACAACAACACAAGCAGCGCCATTACATATAATCAAAACGTAAATAAGCAAAATAAAAAGTGTATTTGATAACAAAATAAAAAATAAAAGTGTGCTGAAAAGCTTTGTAAAAATTGATTTAATCTCTACGTCTTGAACTTGTTCAGTGAATGATTCAACAATCGATCAGTGTGAATATTTTTAATAATAAACAATATGGCCTCAGCGTGCTTTTGAAGCAGCTCGACACCTTGGCCTTATCATCATTTGTGCCAGCTTATAGCCATAATCATAGCCCCGCCAGCTCTTCCAGCAAATTCCTCGGCCCGATAACTTCACCTCATAATTGCCACCCTCAACGTACTGGCCATTTAAATTGCTAAAAGAGACAAAGAAACGATATGCAAATAAAAGCTCGCTCCTCTCCCTCTCTGTCTCTCTCTCACACTCACTCACCTATGTTGACATGAATTATACCACCAGGCACCCACATACATTAAAGCACAGTTACTTGCCGTCTTATCATTGTCAAATGTGGAGAACGGCATTCCCACATGATATCTCAATGAATCTCCCGCATCTCCCGCGTACTTACCCAATTCGCTCAGTGCATAAGCGTCGGACTCATTGCCCACAACAAATCTATCGTATTTCGCATAGTGTGTCAGTCCATCAAAGTCCTCCAGTTGTATATAGAGCTCGTAGGGTTCGGCATTGGTGATAAAGTGCAGTTGCTCCAAACCCATGAAGAATTCACCACTCAGATTCCCAAAACCCTCACGATACTCAGCCCAACTACGATAGAAATTCTCGCTACCATCCTGACGCCGCTGAATAACGGTCCATCCAGCGCCAGCGGTACGTGTATCACAGTAGACCGGAAAGGGCTTCAAACCCGGCACTTCTATAGTGTTTATTCCATTTGTGTTGATCATTGCCGCTAGACATGATGGTGGATAACCTAAAAAAGGGTTTTACAATTAAGGAATTATCGGGAAAAATAATCAAATTTGAATTTACCTTGTTGCTTTTCGGTTTTAGGAGTTCCAATTGCTTTTAAATTACTTATTTCCACTTTTAAACTGATGTATAAGTTATTTTTAATAATTGTTTTTCATTGTATTTTTGAGGTTAACTTACTTTGAAATTAATTCTTCAGCCTTTTCGTATAGCTTCTCCAATTGCCTAAGCGACATGTTTGATATTTTATTTTCAGTACTTGTAGCATCTTTTGTTTCAATACAAAAAACTAACAATATACTTATTCCAAGCTTGAAATTCATGTGTGCAACGATTTTACTTCACAGATCTTGCAATCTAGACTGAATAATAAAGCAAACATTATATTACAAATGCTTAGATTACATTTTTACCCATTACTCTGTGTGGGATTAAAGGCATATTCATTTTTGTTCTGACTGACTGAAATCATAGCAAAATATTTTAGCTTTGTAATGCATTTTGTGATGAAAAACTTCAGACCTTATTACAGGGTATATGAATCATCATTTTCATTCGTTTACTAACATTTCTTATCGGTAAAAATAAACATAGGTCAAGTATTTCCCTTGCGTAGATAATATTTGCTAAAGTGAATGTCATCGATGCACTTATAAAAAAAACCTGCTATCCAATGTTACATATTATTCCAAACAGTCTTTGGTTGAATAATAAATATTACAAGTGCGGAAATAAAAATGCTTGAGACTTTTCTGATTCAATAAGGTGACACAGAAACGTTTATTGCATATTAATCAACAATAATATATACATTTTTATTTTAGGATTGCTATGAACTATGCATGCAAATGAAACAACTTATAAAAATGAGTCACATTTCAGTAGAGAACTTTTGTTGGTATTAAATGAAGCTGGAAAGTTGCGGCATTTTGGCCTTATCATCATTTGGGTAAACTTATAGCCGTAATTGTGACCCCGCCAAGCTCGCCAGCACATGCCACGAGCAAAGAGCTTCTCCTCATACTTGCCACCAACAATATACTGACCATTGAGATTACTGTAAAAAATATATATATATCGCTTAGTATTATAAATAGATGTTGGGGGTATATACAATATTTATTACCTATCCACACATTGATTATACCACCAGGCACCCACATGAAGGAAGGCACAATTTCTAGCAAATTCATGATCATTATCACGATCATAAGTCGAGAACTTCATTTTCCTGTGACTTCTTAGCGAATCTCCCGCAGTTCCCGTATAGGAACCCAGAACATTGAGTGCATAATCATCCTCTTCATTTCCGATGGCAAATTCATCAAATTTCGCATAACGTGTCTCATTATCAAAGTCCTCCAAAACGATATACAACTCGAAGGGTTCCACAGCCGTTATGGCCCGTAACTTTTCCAGGCCAATGAAATACTCTCCCTGCAGATCACCAAATCCTTCCTTGTACTGTTCCCAATTGCGAAAGAAGCTCAAGCTGCCATTGAAACGTCTTTGTATCACCAGCCAACCGAATCCAGCTCGACAATTATCACAGTATACGGGAAATGGATTTAAACCGGGAACTTGTATTGTATATACGCCGCTTGCATTAAAAAAGGACGTAAGACAGGATGAAGGATGATTTGTATCTGTAGAATATTTATTGGAGTTTCTTTTCAAGACTTAAAATAATTATATTACCTTTGTTGAAGCTGGAACTTTCAGTCTTGCCATATCCTTTAAGTGCTTCCAATTGTTCTTTGAAACTGTAGAATATTTACTTTTTATTCCATTACAGAAAGTTCATTACTTCATACCTTTCTAGTAACCTGTTTGCTGTCTCATGCATTATATCCATTTGATTGAAAAGATCTTGACACTATACAAATTTCATTATAAGCTAATTGTGATAAAGTCTATTTTAAATTTTTACCTTCACATTGTTTACGGTGTGGGAATAGATCAAAAATATGCTAATTAATATTGCAATATTCATTCTGAAATTACAAGTTGTTGAATTCACACTAAATTAAGTTTTTCTATTTGCACATGACACAGTTTTTAAAATGTTCTTATCAGGTGTTGTAATTATTAAAGGTTAAATGTTATCTCGGGTATTATTAAGTGCTATTACTATTGATTAGCTATTAAAATAGATTGAAATTAATTATTAACATTTTTAAATTTGTATTTAACATATACATAAAATTAAAAACTCTTCGAAAAGCTCTTCTTAAGAAAGCTTTATACTTGAATACTCAGTGATTTCTTTCTGTGTACACTTTGGCACGTGGGCTTTTCTCTTCTGTGTGCGTGTGTGTTTGTGTGGATTCTGTGTATGCTTTATCGCAATGATTGTCAAACTGTAGCTCTGCTTGAATCTGGCATTCATTTTACGCGCCGTTTGCGTCTTGGATTTTATTTAATTTTATCGAGGCGTCAATCTCCAAACAGAGCAAACAACAACAACAATAACAACAAGAAACAGCCCCACACACAAACACAAACGACATGTGTATATAGATAAATAATAAGTATAGAAAACTGCGTTATTTATTTATTTTTGTTCGTTTTTTAAAGTGTGTGTGGGTGGCGACAGTTGTTTTCTATGTTGTGTTGACTGCTTTCTGACTGCTGAAGCGCGTCTCAAGTTTGTGGCCTCAGTCTTTTCAAACTGTTCAGTCTTGAGCTGAAGCCGCAACGAGGCGGACACAAACACATTACGGATATTTTAATCCTTATAGATTCTTAGCTTTAAAAATGCGTCTGCTAAGACGCGCTCCTCCTTGCCCCAAAGTAAAAGCCTTAAAAAAACTGAACTTTACCTATTTACCTATTTAATATTCTTTTTGGTTTTTCTTATATAGATGGCCATACCGCCACCACCGGGACCACCGCCACCGCCCGGCCCTCCACCACCACCGGCCATGGGCGGTCTAAAACTAGGAGGAGGAGGAGGAGGAGGGGGTGGTGCTGATACTCGTTCCGCCTTACTCAGCTCCATACAAAAGGGCACCAAGCTGCGCAAAACGAATACGGTGGATAAAAGTGGTCCAGCGTTAGCGGGAAAGATCTGTGATGATGGCTCCTCCTCCTCCTCTTTAGCTGCCTCATCCAAACGTACGCTAAACAACAACACCAGCAGCAGCCAACAACAACAACAAGCAACATTGGCAATGGAGCACCCAAATTGGGTGGACTTTTTCAAGGCTTGTCGCAAATGCCAAAACTGAAGCCAGTGAATGGTGTTCGAGGTAAGTTTCAGTGGAACTGTGTAAAGCTGTCATAAATACATCATATACCCTGTAAATGTTACATGTTGGGTGGAGAAGGTTATGTTGAATTAATCTACTCATATTTTTGTAGAAGTTTTAATGAAAAGAATTGAAAATTTCTTGTCGATAACGTGCTATGATCGATATTAATCGAAGTTTAAGCTAACAGGGTATCAAACAGTCCATAAATCGCAATACTAGAGCACTCTTTTGTGTTTCTCAATTGATTTCCGCTTTGGAACGCAACGCCCACTAAACTAACAACAACTATCATAATTTATAGCAGCACCAACGGCAGCAGCAGCAGCAACAACAATAACACAGCCCGAAATGAACTCACAGCGTAGCAATAGCCCCCCCACCGCTGCGGCCTCTGCTGCATCTAGTAATGGACCCATGGACTTTAACACCGAGCTCACCAAGCATTTAACATTGAAGCGTCAAAAGCAACAGCAACAAGCAACAACAACAACAACAAACAACAGCACACAACAACAACAACATATCAATGCAACCGAAGCTAATTTGAGAACAAATCGTGGACCACCACCGCAGCCGCCAAAGGTAATGAAAAAAACAGACCCACTTAAAGAAAAACAAAAAAAATAATTACAAATATAAGAAGGCAAAAATGTCTTAAAGGGATTAATAAGAAGTCTGGATATATAAATAGTATATGTTAATTTGCTAAATTCTATTTTCTCTCTCTCTCGCTCTCCCTGCTATAGAACTCTAGCGATTCCGTATTGGATCGCATGAATATACCTCGCACAATGGCAACGCCGCCCACATCATCCACAACATCCACAAAAACGACTCCAACTGCGAATGGTAATGCCATCAAGCCAAAAGCTTCATCGCCTACGCTCTCTGAGAGCGGCAGCAGCAGCGGCGGTAGCGTAAAAAGTAAAGCGGCTAATCTTAGGTGAGTTTTGGTTGTTTTTCATCAAGCGGGTTTCTTATTGAATCTGTTGTTTTTTTTCTTATTGGTTATTTGTCGTTATTGATTTGTATATATATTTGATTTATATTTTGGTTTCTTTGCCGGTTTTTTGGTTCCAAATCCAACCCAATACTCCATCCAAAACACACACTCACACACACAAACATCCAACAGTATCTCGTTAGGCAATAGCTTTGTAAATAGTTCAATTACAAAAACAACAACAACGGCAAGCGCAACAACAACAGCATCAACAGCAAATGGATCAGCAACAACAACAAATTCAACGGGAACTGTGCGCCATTTGGCGCCAAATAAGTCAACACTATTTGGTGGTGGTGGTGGTGCTAGTTCTGGTGGTGGCAATGTCTCACCCACACCCCCCGCACAACAACAACAGCAACACAACCAGAAGCCAGCTGTTGGTTTTGGCAAGCCAAACTTTGCGCCAAAGCCGCCGGGCTTACAACAATTGGCATTGGCCAATGGTCAACATCGTCCAGCGGTATCGCGGCATCACAGCATGAAGTCACCCAGGTATAAAATATATATTCATATATATAACGCCATCCTGCACCAATGCTTCCAAAACTGCGCTTCATTCAACCCACACACACACACACACGCACTAGTTTGGCTTTTAGTTTCAGCTTTAATTCAAGCTAAATTTTATATCATATTTTTAACCTCTTTCTTCGTTTATATTTAGATCTCCACCAGCTGCTGTCGGTGTTAATGGACCCGTTTTCTCAACGCAACAACATTTTGGCACAATGCGAGCGCCGCTGCAACAGCAGATAATGTTGCAACAGTCCAGCAATGAGTGCATCAGTGGCAGCACCAACAGCATTACGGGCAGCATACGATCTGCACCAAACCCGCCAAAGAGTAAGTCAAATTAACCTCTGATGTAAAACTGTAACTGTAATTCTCTCTCTCTCTGTTCTCTGTTCTCTCATTAGCTCGCCCCTCGGTTAAACCACCGCCACCTCCGACGCCATCGCGCAGCATCTCGAACAGCAATTTGAGCAGCATTGCGGCGCCCTTCAGCTGCATTAATACGGCTCTGGTGCAGAGTGCATCGATAACAACGACGCCAGCGCCATCGCCGCCACCACCACCGCAGCCGCCTTCCACTTCGAGCAGCAGCAGCAGCGTTGCCGCTCTTCGGGATCAGTTTCGCTCTGGTGGCAGCTCAACGCCGCCAACACCGCCAAGTGGCAACGCTGCCAGTCCAAAGTCGGCGTCAAAGATGCGTGAGAAGGTCAATCCCATCATACTGAATGGTGGCTCTATTATTAATCCGCCAGCGTTGCCACCGCATCGCAGCTGTCCGCCGCCTCCGCCCCCGCAGCGACAATCGAGCAATGTAAGTAGAACAAAACAACCAATAAGCAACCACAATCAACAACAAGTTGGCGCATATGCCAAAGGTAACAGTCATTAATGAAAGCCACTTGCTGTAAACAACAGAGCTTTTACTGCACTGCGAAAAAGTTGTAGTAGGCCATCCAATAGATACATGAAGAGAGTTATTTAAAACAGTCAATTAATTTACTTGAAAAAGACGTCTGAACAAGCACTAAGTTATTTATTATAGTTGTTATTTATTTAGATTTCACATTTCACACACAATGCCAACCTTACAGTTATTTTTGCTCTCTAACGGGCAAGCTCTCTCAGCAGCACATCTGCTGCTCCTCTCTCTCTCTCTTACCTTTTTCGCCTGCGCACTCGCTCCGCAATTACCGTTTAGCTTTTTTTTTTACAACCTTTATAGATTTTTCCCAACAAATAAGTACGTGACCAAAACAGCTTTGATGCGTAGTTTTTGGTCGCTCATCACACGTTCCGCTTTTAGTTGTCCTTCTCGTTGTTGTGTGTGTGTTCGTGTGCTCGTGTGTATGCAATTAAATAATTGCAAGCATAGTTTTATAGTTGATTCGTAAAATAATACAAAAACCTCACTTAGCATGTGAAACGTTGGATACTCAAGACTCTTAGCAAGATTAGGCAACGGTGTGAACCCAAAAATATATCAAGTATCAAGGCCAACACAATGCTGATGCTCAATCATAAGCGCAACGTAATCCAAGTTGCATTTAAGTGCCTGTAAAACAAATCAAATTAAATGTGCTCTGTTTTTGTTCTTGTAGACTGGTGCACAGCAGCAGCAGCAACAGCAGGCGCCTGTGCCGCCCCAGCGGTACTCCTCGATACGGGCCAATGCCCCACTGACGCCACCAACGCACATGGCCAATGCGACGCACAATTTTGGCAGCAGCGGCGGCCTAGCAGCAACAACTGGAGCAGGCGCCGGAGGGGGTGCAGGGGCAGGGAGTGCATCTGTCGGACGGCTCGTCATCGATTTGGAGGCAAAGTTTGGCAAGCGATTTCATAATGCCACTGAATTTCCGCAACCGCCTCCGTTTCTAAATATACAAAAAATCTATCCTAGTCGCACGGTTAAGGCAACCAATGGTATGTAACGGATAAAATGCATAAGTGTGTCAGTGTGTGTATGTGTGTGTGCGTGGTACTTTTTAATTTGGGTGTGTGGGTAAATTCTACTGCGCCTTGTTATACATGATTATGATTACAATTTATTATAAAATGTATTATTATTATTTTTATTATTGTTATATGCACATATGGAATGCTGTTATATAATAAGTATTCATACAAAAAAATGCTGCATATTATTATATATTATTTTTATTATTAATAAGCACCCGCAATGAGATAAAGAAACTTAATACAATTATACGATTAAATTTTTAATTGTCTTTAACACACATACACACCAAAACACACACACGCCCACACACCTACACATATGTTATGAATTTTAATGTTACAATTGATAATTATTGTTTTGATTATCGCGAAATGAAAAATGTATAAACAAATGTTAAAACGTTGATAGCTTTATTCCACATAATTTTTTTTGTTTAAAAACGCATAGTTTTTTTTTATATATTACCTAATATGTATATGTATATTATTTAAACAAACGCGATATTATTAATAAGCACACGCATTATTTAATATTATGTATTTTAATATAGAGAACCTCCATACAACAATATGTTGCATTATGTTCGAGTCCTAATGCATTATTATTATTATCTATATATACAAATATGTGTTTAATTGTAGAGCATGCTTTTACTTTATGTACGCGGTATGTTTTGTCTACGATCGGCTTCATTTTATATACATACAAACATATACACTATATATTTTGTAAATGTACTTTTATATTATCGTCTCTATATTATTGAAAGAATATTTAATTTTAGCACAAGCACATTATTGATATATATTTGAAGTTATTATGAAAAATAAAAAAAACCAAAATAAAATTGAATTTTAAATATACTACATTTTACATGCGTTATTGTATTGTCCTTTTCCCCTACTTTTTTCTTTCTCCTAATTTCATTTGTGATCGTTGCGTTTGCTTGTAAAATTTCCCATTGCCTCCGGCGTCGCTTTAAAACATATTGATAACTGTCTCTCTTATAAATATATATCCCCCTCTTTCTCTATCTCTCTGCCCGTTTCAATTTAACGCTTGATGATATGCAGAAACACCAAACAACAACAATAACAACAGCGGCAGCAACAACAACAATAGCGCAGCTGCATGTAACAACAATGTAAAGGTGCCAACAACAACAGCAGCAGCAACGGTACTGAAACCCGCATATGCGCCATTCAAAAAACATCGCGCCCCCGCACCGCCTCCACAGGCTGGCGTCGCTGCCGCCACAGTGTCTGTTATAAGGCAGTCAAGCTTTCTGTATGGCGGCAATACTAGCAGCGCAGCAGGCGCTAACGCTGGCGTCGGTACATCTGCTGTTAATGTGCGTCCCAAATCGCAGCCGGCGCCAAGTGTGCCGCGCAATTCGACGGTTTATTGAGATGGGACTGAGAATTGATGTCCTCTTTATGTAAATGTTAAGGATATCGATGTTTTTGCTTTGTATATATCTAAATGTATGTGTGTGTGTCTCTTAAATGTTATTGTTGTGGTCGAATGAGTGACAAAATTTACGTGTGTGTTTTTGCATATTGAAAACTGTTAAAATTGTCTAGTAAAGTGTGTAAAATGTAACCGAACAATAATCTAACCAAAAATTCAAGGTGCTGTAAAATTCGAAAGGTGCCAGCTAAAATAAATATATTTCTAATGGATATGGCGCAAGGAGCTTAATTTGAAATTCTGACAACTTTAATTGACTGTTCTTAAACTTGTGTTACAATTACAAATCTATGAGCAATTTTAAACATTTCACTAATGTTGTTCACAAGTTGACAGTTTGTATAAAATTGTTTGTAGTTAAAGTTGAGGTTAAAACTGATTCGAGCTAAGGAAAATGTGCTGGTTAAATTAAGTGTAGCGTCTTCCCCCCAAGCTTAAGCAATAATACTTAAATATTCTTATTATAATCTGTACATAACAATATTAGCAGCATTTGAAACTAGACAAAAAAGTTAGTTAAATTAATCAAAAAGAGATTTAACACAAAAAAAAAAAGAAACAACAACAGAATATCCTTTTATATACAATACTAAGTATACACGCATACTTAGGAGCGTTTCTGTCGCTATCCCTAATCTTACTAGACTGAAATTGTTAAATTAAAAATTCAAATGTTAAGTACACTTATGTATACATATTTTTTAAAAACGCACACAAATAAAATGTTAAAGATATGAAAATCAGAGCACAAACCGAATGTTCTTCAACGAACTCACAAGCATTGAAATTCATGGCTCCAAAAAAAACTCTATTCCAATTTTAAATATATGTTTTTTTCATTAGTGAACATTATTTGTTTGTGATTTTTGTTAGGAAAAAGAAAAACCAAACCCTTAGGGAAATATTCTTCATTTACATAAAATTTACTTATATTAAATTTCATTGTTGTTGGACCTCGGATGTCATATTAGTAATAAATAACCAAATAAACATTCTATTCAATATCATTGCATTTAAAAGTTATCATATTAATAAATTTCAAAAGCATTAAAAGATATATAAAACGACTTTCTCTGGCGGAATGAAAATACCGTTTGCTTAAATGCGTACTTTCTTTAATATAAGGTGCTACCAAGCGCATATAGTAGATAAATATATATTATATATATATGTGTAGGATCGAGTATATAAACATTATATAAAATTTCACAAAACACAATGCTATAACAATATTAGGCTTAATCACAACTAAATCAAAAAACAATCGCACTTTTTTCCCCTACAAAAACTAAATATATAATGGCACTTCCTTTGTTTAAGAAGTCTTATGCTTGAGCTTTAGTTCCTCCACCGCCTCTTGCAATGGTCGATCCTCACGTTTGCGTAGACGTTCGCATTTGGGACATGGTTGCTGATCGTTAAGGCACTCGGCGTGGAAAACAGCGCCACAGGTAACGCACTAGGAAAAAAAAGATTTAAAATGGTTATAAGATAACAATATGAAAAGTACTCGAAGCTCACTCTGAAGGTAGTTGCAATGTGGAACGGATAGAGTACTCTGGGACTCTGACAGATCTCGCAGATGAAACCTTTAAGCTGACACAGGCGACACTTGAGCACATGTGCCTCGCCCAGTTTGAAGGCCTTTTGTAGCTGCTGGCAAAGTGTGCCACGCTGTATCAGTGCCAGATCCGCAATGGAGTATTGATGTATATGCTCATAGAGATATTCCCGGCCACAGAAATCATTCTGTAGCAACTCAATGATGGATGGCGCACAGGTGTACAGATAGGCACGTATAAAGTTCAAGCGTATGCGCAACGATTGCAGCTCAGCCATTGCATCGGAGGCATAGTAAATGCTGGGATTAAGGAGTTGCATGTCCAGAAATGGCTGAGCACGAAACTCGGCCAAGAAAGGTAGCTGCACGCTTGCTAACGCTGTATTTGCGGAAATCCCAATTGTAAATGATGCGTGCGGGAATAAGTTGAGCATCGGCGTCCATGCAGCTATGGCAATAGTAGTTGCCACTAAAGGCACAAACTCTGCAGGACAATATTTGGTTATAGTTAGAAAATGCTTTTAACTTGGCTAACTTACTGAAAATTGTTGTCGCCAATGCCTAGAGGATGCTGGCAGCCCTTGCAGAGAAAGCCCTGTGCATTGAGGCCTGGCTCGCGTGGCAGTTGGCACAGTTGTGCAACCATTTGTTGCAGCTCCGCCATATCAAAGTTTGAGGTAACCAGCTCAAAGTCCGAATTTGTCTGTGTAGAGAAAAAGTATTAGCTAAAATTCCATTACAAATTAGACTTAAACCCACGTCCAGTGATTGTAAATCACTCATATCATCTGTAACATTGGATTCACTTTCCCTATGCTGATGTTGATGTGGTTGCTGCTGTTGTTGCTGCTGCGCCACATTCAATGTGGATGCACTGGCACAAAACTTCTCCCAGATCTGTGACCAGCCAGCGCCATCCTCGCGATTCCGTTCGTGCTTGCGCAATAAAGCATTATAGCTGCAACGATCTCCGGTAGGTGAACGCAGACTGCTGGCGCTGCTCATGCTCACCGAACGCTGAAAGGAACGGGCACCGATCTCGTCTGTTGGGGAGTGTGCATCCAGATCAGCAGACCAGGAGGTTTGCATGAGGTTCGTCAGGGAGTTGCTGCCTGCAGCTGGCAGCTCAGCAAACGGTTCCTCAATGTGTCGCATCGAACGCTTGCGTACCCTTGGAATGCTACTTGTGGTGGCATCCAGTTCAGCTTGGGCTTCACTTGCTACATCTGGTTTCTTTTTTGCCTCATTCTCCTCAGCTGTAGGGGTGGGCTCTTCATTAATAATATCCAACTCGTCCACTTTTTGCATAAACAAATCAAGTATCTCGTGCTGGTTGAGATCGGTATTGCCAAAGTGACCACCACGACTGAAGGGACTGTTGGAAATGGATTCCGAAAAGAGTTCGTTGGTATGCAACGGCTGGGGAGTTGGTATAGCAACAATCTCTGTTGCCAATGAGCTGGCCACATCCACGCCGCTGCTTATCTAGGGAAGAATATATACATTAGTCAAGATTTACATAAACCATCGTTTGTTGAATACCGGACACGATTTCAGTGCTGGTGTCCAGAGATCAGAGAGTTGGAGTGCATAATCCGGCCATTGGTTCAGCAGGCTCGAGTTGACGGGCAAATCGAACGCCACATAAGCTTCCAGGCTCTCCATAATCTTAGCAGCTGTTTCCAATCCCTCGCTGTCTTTGAGCAGTGCATCCTTTTTGTAGTAGGGACGCAATGCTGAACCATTTTTGCGCATATTATTCAAATAGGCCGAAAAGACAGAATCATTGAGGGATTGTCGCACCCAGGCGCGACACTGTCCAATCTCGGATGTTATCTGACTCAGGCACTGGATCTGCTCGATCACCTGCTTGTGCATGAAGATCATTGCAGGTGACCAGAAACTTGGCTCTGGTCGTCGCTCCACATCGCCAGCTATCACATTGATGGTGGCCCACAGAAACGAGTCCTTCAGTCCATGCAGAAATACGGCTTCCAGTGTAGTGCACAGAGCGCTTGTCTGTTCGCTCAGGCCCACCACCTCTGTAGGGTGAATTTAATGAATCATTGAATTGAATACAAATCTGGGGACTTACCCAATCCTTTCTGCTTGACTTCAAATTCAATTTCTCTTGCATTTTCGTTTAAGGTGTTTATCAGGGCTTCCTTGACGACATTCTCACGCTTTGATGAAAAGTTGTTTAGACTGCGAAACAAGGCGCTCATTTGTTATTGTTTTTCGTCAATTATTTGCAATTTATTTTTGTTTGTATTTTTTCTTTCATTGGCACCAGCAGCTGTTTGCCAGGGCTGAGTTCATGGATTCATAACAAAGAAACACCAGTTCATCTAAAAGTTCAAATGAACTAGGCCAGTTAAGGTAATCGAACTTACTGCATGCTATCGAAAGTGGGACTTTAATGACGTCAGCATAGACCCAAACCGTTTTTAACGGCTTTCGACATATTTAAATAATTGCTTTAAAATGAAACAGAATTTACACTTGAACACGTAAGCGCGATCAAATTTCCGATTAGGTTGCGAATTCAAGAAACCCGTTCTTGTTATTCTTGAGACTTTCTTTCTATGTGTGAATGCTCGATTATAAGCAAACGAGCAACCCACGCAAATTTAACAAATGACAAAATCAACAACAACATTTTTAATGACTTTTTATGCCTTGGGGTTTTGTTTCATCGCATTAATGACTCAACCGAGAAATATCCATCAGGCCGTGTACCAATAAATTGTATTTTAAATCGCATTACTAAAAAATATCAGTTGTAAAATGTAAAAGAGCTTTGTTTTTTTTTCTTTTGCATATGAATGGAGTGCGAACTGGAATCCCGATATGTCCAAAAGGCTTTGCACGTACCCGACTCTTTATAGTCAGTCCATCAGTTCGTCATTCAGTCAGTCACTTGATTTTTAAGACAGAAATTTGTGTTAAGGTCAGGGTGACCAACACTGCTTATGCTGTCATTGTTGTTATTGTAGCTTTAACGCGTTTTTCAATATTTTTGCAATAAAATTGTATAGCCATAGTTGATATCTTACAGAAGATGCGCTCCAACTGGTTCAGGCAGGCACTCAATACCCCCAAAACTGGTCTCACACATGACTTTTCAAGTGTTTCTCATGCTCTGTGGTTGTTGTTTTGAAGTTTTTGGCGTGTTTTTCGAAACATTTTTCGTGTAGGCCGGCGCTTGCAGTCAACAAAATTGCATTTATTGAAATTCCAATACAACAACAACCGTTTCATTAAGCGTTAATTTACGACAATACTTTAACCTTTTGAAAATAATTTTCAAAAATATTTATTTAAATATCTTGTACACATTTATATTTCCCTTTAACGGAAATGACAACTTGATGAAGCTGTGGCTTTTATTAATGAGTTGTTGTTTGTGAAATTTAAGTGATTATAACAATTAATAAAAGAAATAATATGAGCAGGTGAAGGGTCGCCAAAAATATTTAAAAATTCAATTTGTGGATTACGCTGACATATTTTCTTCATAATTTCCCAACCAGGGAAGCACCCCCCTCTGAGTCTAAGCTGAATCTATTAAAGTAAATAAAATATAGCGTGAATGCTGTCACTGCATTGTTGTTTATTTGTTGTTGTTGTTGCTGCTGTAACTGTTGCTGTGATGCTGACTTGGCGCTTTTGCGGCAAACTCCACTTAAAGTTCGACTTGAGCCGTGGGCCATTGTTATAAGTAGGAAAAACGAAAAACCGAAGAAACGAGAAATTTATAAAAACGTTTGTTTTCGTAATACAATTTTGATTGCTTCTTTGACGCCGCTAGAGCCACGGCAGCGTCCCATTGATGGCTTTGTTTGTAGCCCTAGAGCTCAGCTTTTGATTTATTGTCGGTGGGCGCACAACAACAACAGCAACAATAATAGTAACAAAAGCGCAGTAGCGCCTCTTTCGAGCTGATGTCCATTTGGTAATATCTTTTGCGGTAATTGTAACAATAATAATGTTAATGCCAAACTAGTTATGATCAGCATTAGTTCATACGGGGAAGCGCCATCGAATGCGGAACCAGCTGACATAATTTCTCTCTTTTTTTTTTTTTTTTTGGGCGCCCTGGCAAATTATGTTGGCAATTATGAACTAAAGACACAATTAGTGAACATTAATCGATCAGTGTGTTAAATGTGCCTACTCACCACAGTTGTGTAATCTACCACTCACGCTTCAAAACATAAAAAGCACAGGGATCATCGTTCGAGAAAGAGAGAGAGAGAGAGCGAGATCAATGTACTCCCCAATTGATAATTGTCTTATTGGGAGACTTGCACAATTTGATGTGATTTAATATAAGCGCAGCTGACTCAACCCAAAAAATGCCAAAATAAAATTAATGCAATGACTAAAGAAACAAAATTTGCTTCACAAAAGAATTGCCGCTCATAAACTAACGTGTTTAATGATGCTGAAAGCGAAAGCCGCCAAAACAAAAACGATCTGTCAAAGAACAGGATCTTATTCTATGTGCGCTCAATAAGTATGTATGTATGTATGTATGTTTGTATTTTAAGACTAGCATAAATTATGCATTGTTAGCGTCTTGACTATGACGTGCCCTGTTCGACAAATAGTAGATAGATAGACAAGCTTATAAGCTCAGACCCGAAAACCAAACCGGCCTGTCTAAATAAACAAACAATAAAGACATAAATGTGTTCTAGCATTAACACTATTCATTTTCATTAATTGATTTGCATAATATTTATACAAATATACAAATATGCAGAAATGTTGAAACGTGTGCGCGATTGGCAACAGTCGGCGTCGGCATTAACAGGCTGTTAGCAGGCCTGTTAGGTGTATGTTAAGCTTGACCTTGAGCGACATTGGAAATGCGCTTCAGTGCCTCCCCAGATCAAGTATGCAAAAATACGCAATATGTGTTTACATGCAATTATACACAATTAATTTTACTGTTGTTTCCCGGGTTTTCAAGTGCATTGTTCCACTGCAGTTAACAATTTAATCGGGCTTTTTTTGTTCGAATATATAGCATAAATTTATTCAAATGTACAAAAATTAGAATAAAAGTGAGAGTGTCAAAATCAGCACTGCAAATATTTTGTAATGCTGCACCATTTCATTTTGCCCGGAAAATTTGTTTACATATTTGTTTAGACATCGCTGCATTTAAATCGCGACTGCTGCACATTGGTTAAATAGTCATCAGCTATTGGTGAAAATAATGTGTATGCTGCACAACTCTGCTTCTTGTTTTGTTTATAAGTATGTGAGTCTCAAAGCATTGTATTTGTAACATAAGTAAGCACTGCTAACATTATTTGCACAATTTGTTTGAAGCAATTTACGTTAAACAAATGCAAAGCATATTCACCACTGTGCGCAGTCGACGGCAGCAGCCAGCTTTAAGTCGAAGCATGAAGCCAAGCTTCATTCGTTGTCGTCGACAGCGGCAAAGTTTATTAAATGTGCAGAACTCGTGAGCTACGGACGTGTTTCTGCTACGCTCGAGCGCCTCGCGCATCTTTAAATCTTCCTCGTCTACGTCGCGAGAGTCGTGAAATCGTGTCACAATTGATTTGAAATTTTCTGTGTGCAGTCGCGACAAGCGAAAAACAACAACAGCAACAACAACTAAATAAATAAATACGTGAAAGAGATAGATAATAAAAAAAATTAATATTACATATTATTTGTAGTATTTGGCAATAAGGTTTTTTTGTGTGCACGCCGGGTGCGGATTGCGTCGCTGTGGATCGCTGTCATCATCGCAGCAGCAGCAGCATCATCTTCAGTTTTGGTGGCATCATTATTATTATTCTGCCTACGCGATAATTATATTCCTCGCGAATTATTTGCAACTCGTTTGGGCAATGCCCAATTCTAAATTATCAATTGCGTGATTATCTTGAGTTTCCCAAAAAGTTAACAGAAAAATCTTCATAATGCAAACGCGCCGTTTTCAATTGGAGCAGCGCAGTAGCAGTCGCAGTTTTACCGTTACGCTGCTCTTAGCTGCAGCGCTGCTGCTGTATAATATTGACACAGCAGCCGGAAGGCCTGGTAACATACATACACATATTGCATATCGATCTGGATTTCGAATTTACGATAACATTTCGAATTCGTAATCAATTCGCACATTAGCCATACGATTTATATCTAATTAGTGTTTGCTTGTAATTTCCTTTTATTTTCGTCTTTCGCCCACTTTTGCGTGTTTGCTTTCCTGTTTATTTTTTTGTTGTCTATCGGAAATACTTCGTTTATTTATACGCATGTTATTTGAGTCTTTGATTTCCAACTTTTGCACGTTTTGTATATTTGTTTAATCGATTTGTAAATCAATAGCTATCGTTTTTAAAAATGTTCAATAAATTCAAAAACTTTAATTTTTTCCGTACAAAAAAAGTAAAACAAAATAAATTTTATTGTTAATATTCTGTATATAGATAGCTGTAAATTTAATTTCTAGTTACTTTAATACCCTTTAGCTTTAACTAACTCTTAAAAAGTGTTAATAACAATATCTGAATGTCCTTTTTGCGTTTCTGTTTGAACTGTTCCCATTAATATAATCATCCAATTGTTACTAATTACCCGCACACAAGCACACACACATTTAACCTAAAAAATAATAATAATCAAGCATCTCTCTTAATGGTTTAAAGTATTTTAATAACTTGTTCTTCTCCTGATTCAACAACCTTGACTTGAAAACTGCGTTCATGACCCAAAAGGTTCACTTCATAATTTTTATCAGGGCTAAACGTTGCATCGTTTTTCGGGGAAGAGGGAGGTAACACACATCTTGAACCCCTTCAGGCGCCTTAAAATTAGCTGACAAATAAACATAGCCGAAAATTTGTTGCTGACTTTTAAACAATTAAACAACTGCACACATATCATCTTCAGTGCAGAGTTCCCCCCCAAAAAAACAAACACAAGACACAAGAAAAAATAAAGTAGCTGTTTAAATAAATAAACAACTCTGCCTGCCAATGGCGACAAAAACGTCTCATTCCCAAAGGCAACTGAAAGTTAAACTGAAACTCAAGAAGCCGCCGGCTTGGCTCTAAACAAGCCCCAGAGACAATAAACGAAAAGAGCAAAAAACAACAAACATTATGTAAGACACCAAATGACGTGACTGGCAAGGCTTCATTCAGTTTTGGTTTCGGTTTCAGTTTCCACTTCGAACAGGAGGAGGAGGAGGAGTAGGGGGAGGGCGACCTCTGGGAAGCGCACTTCTTGAACATCATCAGCTTCCACAAAAATGACGGTTTATCTTGTGTGGTGCCTCTGGGGAGGATGCCGACAAGTCCATAAATTGTTATGACAATTTGTTAAGCTCGGTTGCTAAACTTCTTCTTCTTCTCTTTTTCTTCTTCTCTCCCATTAACTTTGTTTTCATTGTTGTTTTTGGGTCAAGAAACAAAAAGAGGTTAATTGCTGACTTCATTGCATTTTTTGGGACTGCTGCTTCTTTAGAATGTGACAACTGATAGATATATGTCTGATACTTATCACGAAATAAGCATGAAATCAGCTTAACATCAACAGATCCACCATACACTTAGGAAAATTTCTGTACTTTTTATAGATTTGTAGGTATTTTTTAATGTCATATGATTTTGGCTCGTCTTTTTGATTAATTTTGAAACTAGGTTTTTTTTGTCTACCATTTCGGTACCACATTTTCTTAGAGTGTATGTCACTTGTAGTATGTAGTACAACTTGTTAATCTTCTTATCAAATCTGCTTAAGAAGTTCAAGTATTCAAATCCAAAAATCCTTGAAAAAAAACTTGTAATAATACTTCAAGCTATTTTAAGCTGATTTCTTTGGCATTAGATTACTTAATTGTATTAAGCACAGTTCATTTAGTTGAGATCTTTCTTTCTTTAGTTCTCTTCAGCTCTTTCTCAATTATTCTTTTGTTTCTTCGCCACAACTCGCATCTTGGCATTGTCTACTGCCAACTTTAATTGGCCAAATTCAATGGGCATCTTTTTTCTTCGCTTTGATTGCCATACAATGGTTGATAATCAATTTATTTATTGGTTGTGTTGATGAAATGAATTTTCTTCACACGACTTGTCGACAATATATATATATATTTTTTTTCTTATCCGTTATACGTGATAATTAACAAATTTGCGAAGATTTTAAGCAATTAGCGCAACTTTATAATGAAACTATGCCTTTTGTTAGATTACTATATTTAATCCGCAGCATGCCAAAGTTTCCAAATTACTTAATGAACAGATCCATTAGATATAGGCTATAGCTTTAAATAATAATTGATAATCTTTGAATGAGTTTCTTACGTAACTAATGACTTTTTATTTAGTGTGATAAAATAGTGTAAATTAGCCCAGTTTGGGGTAAAACCAAAATACATTTTCAATCATAAAACAAAGCTTTAAGTTGAAATTTTCCCTTGACATTTGTTTGCCTATAATTTCTTTTGATCATTATTATTCATAATCTTGTTCATGTTGTCGACAAGTTTGCGTTGAGAATTTTTAATTTATTATCACACATAGAATAATAAAAAAAACAAAACAAAACAAGAAAACCTGTCACTAAAAATATTATTTGCAAGCTTTGCTTTGTTTTTCTGATCATTATTATTATGATGATTATTGTGTGGGTTGTGTGGTGATTTTAATAAGTCGATAACTCAAGGTCCTAAATGATGATGATACAATGATCGCGAGATGAGATTATAGATTTTCCATTTTTTATATTTTAACTTAACGAAGGTTGCTAAAACACAAAAACTTGTCAAAAATCAACCATCAAGCAAACAAACTGTAAAACTAGCAACAAGACAAAAAAAACAACAATAACAACAATAAACAAATGACAACAACGAAGGAAAAAATACTTGAAATTATCCCATTGTTATGTTGTGTGTTTGTTTTTAGTGGGTGCAAATGTCGTGAAGTCGTCAATCAATTAAAAAAGCTAAATTAAAAATTGTTGTTCAAAAAATTGCAAAAAACAGAAGAAATAAAAATGAAAAATTTGCTAACAAATAAAATTTAATTGGCAGTGAACTTGGCAAATCATTTTTTTTTTTTGGGCGTGTTTTAAGTTATGTTTTTCTTAAAATTTATAGTTTTGATTTATTAGTTACTTGCAATTTTTTATTAATATTTTTAATCAGTCAAGTTTTTCCGCATTTATTTTGTTTTCTGCTTACTTTCTCACACAGTCATATTATATCTGACATTTGTATCTGTAGATATTTCATATTTATGAGCTGCCGTCAGATTGTTTTTAAAGTTCTCTCAAAGTTCAGGGGCTGATAAAAAAAAAAGAATGAGCAGCATCATTTTTCAGAAAAAACTTCTGATAAGTCTGTCAAAATAATGAATCGCAGCGTCATTAGATATCATTGTTTATTTATTTATAATCGAAAACAATATGAATGCAAATGTTTAAACATAAATAAAGATACGAGATGAGAATATATTTTCTATATATATATTTATGCACATATGTTTACTAACCGGAACTCGGACTAGAAATTCAAAACGCCTATCAAAAGTCATTTTTTTCTTTTCTCTCTTTTTATCCCTTTTCAATCTGGTTTGTTAGTCACATTTATGGCAAAAAAACCGCATTCTAAAGTTTACTTTGTTTTTTTTTATGAATTCCCCCATTCAGATTCTAATTAAATTATTCTCTGTCTCTTGATTATATAGTATAACTAACTTGATTCACACACTGCGGTTAGAATTGGCATCTTAATGTATTTGCGCATTTATCAAACATATCTTCAATAAGTGAGATTTTATTTTGTGTTTGCTTGTAAGATTGAATACTTACATGTAATTGTTTAAAACAAGTTTCTGAAAAAACAATAGGCGCCAAAATCCGGCTTATTGATCAAAAATCCTCAAATGATTCATGGGTTAATTCATTGATAGACTTTATAAATCAGTTTGGAAGTATAGATATATATATTTTACATTGAATAAGTTGGTTCAAGTGGGTGCAAGGCGCGGCTTTTGATAGATAAGGTTAGGCATCGATCAAGTTTTTCTGGTTTAGCATGTGCCATTAACATCCTCCATTGCGTCACATATAGAAAAATGCGTCAAGTTTTGTTTGTAACAAATCGTGTCTGAAACTTTGCTGTAAAAACGTTTCCAGCATTTAAATAGGTAATTTAAAGTTTCTATTAGTAAAGCTAATGAGCTGATATAATAAAACTTTAACAGAAGCATCGGAAAAAAGATTTAAATACAGAAAAAGTCTTTAAGTCAAAACATGATTAGAAAACTAATGCTTTTGAGAATGGGATCAGTTTTGAGTGAACTATTTTTTTCATAGAATTCTTATATGGTTTTTAACTTGAAATGTTAAAAACGAAATTTTCCACACATTTCATTTCAAGCTCATGCAAAAAATAAAGAAAAAAACAAAAGACTTAGGCAACGAACTTGGCTGACAATTTTAACACTTGGCACAAAAAACAACAACAAAACGTTAACTTATTAACCCCAAAGCTGGCCTGACTAACTTTAATTGAAATTTTGCTGCTTGTGTCAACTAAAACACCGCTATGTAAATAACACAAACAACTTGAAACAACTTGCAACAAACTTATTTGACGATTTAAGCCAATGTCAATCAATCAGCTAGAATGGCAGCCAAATTGCCACAAAAAAAAAAAAAAGGGAGCCTGTCTGTCTGCCACAACTGTCTCATCTGCTTCTTCTTCTTACCACAACCACAAATTCATCTTCTTCTTCTTCTGTTTCTAACACCTTGTGGACAAATTGCCAACTTTTCTTGACATCTTCACATTCACATACATGTACATATCTACATACATACATACATATGTTAGTTGCAACCACAAAAAACAAACAACAACAACAAATCGTTCCCTTCCTTCCCCACTTCTCTGCAGATGTGCGACAATCGCCATTTTCATTAGAATTGCAACCGCCATTGGCTGAGGCAACACCGACAGACTTTGAGCGTGCAATCGATAGCTATGGCAACCCTATCGATACACTGCGTCCAATCGATACACCCGATGGGCGCAAGGTAATCAGCGCACAGGGTGTTCAATTTGAGATACCCAATTATGCATCGGGCATCACTGAGATACGAAAGCCCTCCGATGATTTGCTGCCACCGCATATTGGTGAGTTGACAACAACAACAAAACTTACAACAACAACAACAACAACCAGAACAACAACGAAAGCAGCAACAAGAGATGAAACGAACTCCGCCAGCGGTGCAACCACAAAACCAACAACAGCAACAACAAAAGCTTCAAACATAAAACCAAAAACACACAAAAGAAACACTAGCACTAATAGCACCACTAGCTTAAGCTTCACACGCACCACAACCACAACCACACCCACCCCCCACCCACCACATGTAGTGCCACTAACCCCATCCAAATCCAATCAACATAACAAACGTCAATCCACCGCATCTGGTCAGCAATTTGTTATTGTGCCCGCTAGTCCAAAACATGCACCACCCACATTCACCCTGCTCACCCTTAACCCCCAAGCACCAGCACCACCACCACCACCCTCCGCCAATGAGGCGTCCAAACAGAACAGATCTAAGAGCATTGATAGTCAGATAGACGCCATCATAAACTCAACTCCAAATCCAAATCCTTCCACCCAACTAGATGCCATTGCCGTCGCCGACTATTCGGATAGCACCACAGACACCACCGACACCACCAACTCATACGCACCAGCACCAGCCACATCACTAACACCACCAAAGCATGTCTCATCCAGTGACCCACCCTCTTCGGATGTCTCTGTGGAGGTGGAGCAGGCCCAGTTAATCAACGTGCAACCACAGCAGCTGCAGCAGGAGGAGGAGGAGAAAGCTCAGGCACCACAGTTGCCCGACTATCTGCTGGAGCTGCAGCGGGAGGATAAGAATATTGGCGGACCTGTGCCTTGGACACCGGCACCAGATGGTGCACCACTCTCGGTCATAGCTTGGGATCTGTTGCCACCACTCGAACCACAAATCATAACCGAACAGCAGCCCACAAAGCATGTGGTTGGGATTGAGCAGCCCGGTAGCCACAATATACGCGTCAGTCTGAGCAGTGGTCAGGGTTTGGCCCCACTGGCGCCTGCACCACTGACCTCGGGTCAGGTGGCGGTGGTGCCACTGGAACGCGATGGACCCGCCGCGCACGGCACCAATGCTCACGTGGGCAGCACCACTCCCGCCAATGGAGGACGGTTCCCGAATCGTCATCGCGGTACCGCACACTATAGCACCACACCGACCACACCTAGACCTAGGAGTAGCACCACAACAACAACTACAACAACGACTCCCAAGCCAACCACAACAACCACGACGAGAAGAGCCACAACAACAACCAGAGCAACCACCAGAGCAACCACCAGAGCTACCACCACGACACCAAAACCACCTCGGAGTACCACACCACTGGATCCCTCGACCTTCTACAAGCTGGAGAATGAGGAGGCGTATGCGTATACCTTGCCACCGTGGTTGCAGGAGGTAACCGATCCGGATCTAGATGTTGCCGTCACCTTTGTGGTGCCCACGGACAATGATCAGTACAACCACAGTTTGAGTGATGATCTGGAGCCACCCTTTGAACCGTTTGTAGATCTGCACAATCTACAGTTGACTCCACCGCCCACCACATCCGAGCGACCAAGCACAACCACAGCTCGAACCACAACAACAACAACAACAACAAGCACGACAACGACGACCACAAGACGTCCGTCGGTTAGCACCACTCAAGCACCACCAACCATTTTTAAAGCACAAAGCACCACTCAAGCAAAACGACAACAACAAGAACTATTGATAACAAGCACCACCCAAAAACCCACAGATCCAACGAAGACAACGACGACAGCGGTGCCAGTTGAACCCAATCCCTTTGATTCGGCCACTTTGCCACCGTGGTTGCAAGATTTTGATTATCCCGATGTGGGTCCCGGCGTACCCTACAATCCGGACAACTTTAAGGACTCCGGCGATACGATCAGTGGACAAAAAGCGGGAGGTACTAAACCTAATGATTTTCAGCCACATGGCTTTGCCATTAACCCACCCACAAGATCTCAATCAACAACAACAACAACAACATCACCACCAACAACAACAACAGCTACGTCAACCACATCAGCAACAGCTGATCTAGATTCCTCTGCTTTTCCATCTAAAGTCACGCTTACGCTTCCAGGCACTAACGATGCCACCGAGTTGAATACGGTGGAGCCACCGCTGGTGCTAATACCACCAACAGTTGCTGCCCTCGACAACGACAACAATGAACCCCAACAGCAACAACAACCAACTTCATTTAACAGCCGCAGCGGTACTGACAATCAACCCTCAACTACAAACTCTATCACACATTTTCCAGCACGTTTCGATACGCCAGCTTCTACTTCTCCCGGTCTCGATCCCGCTCCCGTTCCCGGTCCTGGTCAGGATGTGGCACAGCCCAATCAGCAGCAGTTCCCACCCCTTAGTCAGCCAGACAGCCAGAAGGTCGAGTACAGCAAGAGTGACGAGGGCAAGGTCATAAGTACACCAGTCAACACCCAACGAAAGGGTAAGTCTAAGAACTTTAAGGGGATTCCCCCTGAAACTCATCACCATTTGCTCTCTCTTATAGATACCCCAGACAACAGTGTGCTCCAAGGATCCACGACTGCTTTCCTGCCAACACGTGCCCCACCAACCCCCGCTGCCAGCAATACGGGCAAGTATACGGGCGGATTTGGTGCCCCGGCGGGTTTGCTGCGTCCACAAGGCTCAGGCAAACCGGATATCTATGTCGCTGGCAATGAGCATGAGTTCAGCAACAATGTAAACAAGATCAATCGTGGTCAACAGCAGCGTCCGGGTGCTCCGGGAGCTGGCGGCAACGGTGGACGTTATACGGGCGGATTTGGTGCACCCAACGGTGTGTTGAGTCCACAGAATGCGCCCAGACCCTTCCAGCAGGCGCAACGTTCAGAGGCGACTCCACAGCTGGTTGGAGCTGCATCCAGCCAAGTACAGAATACACAGAATCGCTTTGGCGGACCACCTGGCATCCTTGTGCCGTTTGACAATGTGCAGCGCACTGGAGGGCAGTAGTGGGGTAGTTTCGATTTGTTGCAACTACAGCAAGTACTTTAAATTATTTATAAAGCATGTATGTATGTGTGTACTTATGTTAAAGTTTTGTAAGTTGAAGTTCTCTTTTTGTACTATAACGTAGCTAAAAATCAATACGAATTTTTTAACGAAAACAAAAAAAATGTCTCACTATATCGCATATATACGATAAATAAAATTATGTAAAATTTTATATACAAAAAAAAATGCAGTTCATTTGCGGTTCATCCTAAAAATATGCTTTGAATTTTTGCCGTTTGTGCCACTTGCAGCTTTTATAAATTCAAATTGAAAACAGTGACAACGTTGACGCGGGTACTGGGTATTCATGCAAATGTCACTTTAACTGTCACTTTTTTAACACTTTTGAGTCGCATGAAGTTGGCTGCGCGAGTCTTTGGTGATCAAAAGTGCGCAAGCGTCGCATAGCATTCAGCTTGCTGTTGACGACACATTGCCAATTGCTTTTGCGGTGGTGGGCGTGACGTAAACGTCCTTCATTTGACTTTGAACTCAGCAAGAACGCAAACGCTCTATCTGAAGTGAATTTAGTCAGAGCAGTTTGCAGTTGATTCCTGACGGGTGAACTGAGCGAAAGTAAAAGTGGTGATCCAGGCAAAGTTTTAAAAGCAGTTAAAAAAAAAAAAACTAAACATGTCGAAAATTGGTATTAACGGATTTGGACGCATTGGTCGTCTGGTGCTGCGTGCCGCCATCGATAAAGGCGCCACCGTCGTTGCCGTAAGTGTCTACCGTTAGGATTTACATACACACGCAATTTGGAATACGTAATAACTGTGTGCATATGTGTAATTTTCTGCAGGTTAACGATCCCTTCATCGATGTCACCTACATGGTCTACCTGTTTAAGTTCGACTCTACTCACGGCCGTTTCAAGGGCACCGTCACCGCCGAGGGTGGCTTCCTGGTTGTCAATGGCCAGAAGATCACCGTGTTCAGCGAACGCGACCCTGCCAACATCAACTGGGCCAGCGCTGGCGCTGAATACATTGTTGAGTCGACCGGTGTCTTCACCACCATCGATAAGGCCTCCGTTCACTTGAAGGGCGGTGCCAAGAAGGTCATCATCTCGGCCCCCTCTGCCGATGCGCCCATGTTTGTGTGCGGCGTGAACTTGGATGCGTACAAACCCGACATGAAGGTCGTGTCGAACGCATCCTGCACCACCAACTGCTTGGCTCCATTGGCCAAGGTTATCCATGATAACTTTGAGATTGTTGAGGGTCTGATGACCACTGTGCATGCCACCACAGCCACCCAGAAGACCGTCGATGGCCCCTCCGGCAAGTTGTGGCGTGATGGTCGTGGTGCTGCCCAAAACATCATTCCAGCATCCACTGGCGCTGCCAAGGCTGTCGGCAAAGTCATTCCGGCTCTGAACGGCAAACTCACCGGCATGGCTTTCCGTGTGCCCACACCAAATGTGTCCGTCGTCGATTTGACTGTGCGTCTGGGCAAGCCAGCCACTTATGATCAGATCAAGGCTAAGGTTCAGGAGGCTGCCAATGGTCCATTGAAGGGCATTTTGGGCTACACCGATGAGGAGGTTGTCTCCACCGATTTCCTCAGCGACACTCACTCGTCCGTGTTTGACGCCAAGGCTGGCATCCCATTGAACGATCAGTTCGTCAAGCTGATTTCCTGGTATGACAATGAGTTCGGTTACTCCAACCGTGTCATTGACTTGATCAAATACATGCAGACCAAGGATTAAATCTATATATAATTATGCATACAATTACAACCAATGTTAACTTCTCAATACGCACAAACAGGAGGTGTAGCATTTACATAACTCTATAGATGAGAAGGATCCGATTATCGCTTACACATACACAGTTAAATAAAAAACACACATACAAAACAACACATGCATATTTGAATGTTACTCGTACACATGTTCTTACATAGCTATACAATTGTATATTTATGTGTGTACATATGTTGTGTATTGATCTTCTCTCTCCTGTTTGTTGAACAGCGCAATAACAGTTACATAAATTATATAACCTTATCTCGTTACAAAAATATATAAAAATAAAAAAACAAAAACCCACAAGTTACGAAATTTTTATGACATTTATGAAATGACCTCTGCTTGAAAGACACATATTGATTTTTTCACATAGCTGAGAATCCAACTTTTCTAAGCTGCATTTAATAACAAGATAAATGAGTAGGCAAATGCATTACGTGCATATAAATAGTCCGACGTGTTTATATATCAATATACAAAGGTATATATAAAGCTGCAAATATGTATGTATGTTATAATTAATATGTAGCTACATATTTATTTACATATACAAATCGACATACAGACAGATACTAAATGCTTTGAAACTGCCGGCATACCGGATGAAATGCCCTTGACATTGAATTCATTAAAGTAATTATCAGGTATAGCAATAAGTATTGGCATATGGGTAAAGAAAAGTTCGTGCCATAGAATATAGTCAAAATAGGGTAAGATAAGATAAAAAAAACATAATTTGTGAAAGTTTAGTTTGATAGGAACATTTTGCATGCTTTTGGCCACATTGTATGAGTCTTTAACAGTACCATTTTGAGTAAAATGTTATCACCTAACAGTGGCGCGCAAGCTATTGTGAATGGTAATCAATTTAATTTCGATAAATTGAGTTTGAATTTGGGAAAAACGGCATTTGAGTGATTTTATTTAAAATTAAGTTCAAGAAATTTAAAGAACTGAAAACTATTCATTCATAAATTATTGAATAAAAACAGGTGGAATAATTTTAAAAATTTAAGGCTTTTAAGAGCTGGGTGGTTTGAGAATGTGTGAACATTTTCCTTATCTTCTTACCTGACTAGAGTCTTGAAACGAGTTTTAGCTAAATCCGAACTGAAAACTTTACACAAACTTTGAAGACAAGTCGATTCAGGGGCTAATAAAGTCAACAGGTCTTTTTTATTTAGTTGGTTTGGGCGAATTGCATGTTGGCTGGTGCCGCCTACAACAATCAAACAATTGAAGCGATTATAAACGTGCTCCCTTTAGAATCCGCCTAGATTTGTCAACAGGATTGCAAATGTCATAAATACAAATAGGTATTTGTATTAAAGCCTAACCCACATACAAAACGTACCACCACCAAAACAAACCCATCGAAGTTCGTGGAGTTCTCAACTTGAACATATGCAAATATCATAATTTTACCATCATGTCTGCAACGTCGTAAAGAAAAAGGGGGACATAAGAAGCGCAGCTGTCAGTTGTTGTTGTTGGAGCAGCAAGAAACGAAGGTTCAATAGGCCACAAAATTGTCTTGTAAGGCAACACTGCAACCGATTGCTTATGAGGACAGGCGCAGCCAACAAATAGACAAACAACAAAATTGTTTCGGCATGCCGCGAAGGTTGCTGCCGGTTCTTTCTTGTTCTTTCTTGTTCCTGAGTCAAATGAGTGGGGAACACGCAAGGTCTGCAGAACTCAATAGCCGTCTGCCAGCCTGCCTCAGACATCAAACTTATTTATTTACTCTAAAAACAATACAAGAAAATTAATAGCAATTTGCATACTTTCATAAATAGTATGTTGCAATAAATGTTTTTACGTTCTTGTTGTTGTTCACAATTCTTGTGAATGAGATTTCCATTTTAATGAATGCGACTCTTGCATATATAGTTCATTGATTGGCCGTATCAGCTGGGGCGTTTAATTGGATTTGTTACTACATTGTAGTATTCATCAGAAAGCCATTAGGCAATTTTGGCCAACAGGCAATGATTTGTATGGTGCGTGAAGCAAAAAACAAACAAGAAAGCAACTACAATGACAATGTGCGTGACTTTTTGGCTGGTTTCGAATTAAAGTTAGTTAACGAAACTTTTGTTTTATAATGATTACAATTAGGTAGTAATTGCTATTTGTGCACTCCAAGAAATAAGGAAGTAAATACCTAAATTTATTACAAATTTAATTTGAATATACATGAATTACAATAATTTCCATAATATTGAGTGCTAGCATATTCATATTTGCAATAGTCATCAAATCTAAAAGAATCATCGTTTTTTTTTGTGTCTGTCACAGAATTAAGTAAGCAAGTAATTTGTTGAGATATTAAAACGAGTTTATTGAAGTTTATTGAGACTTGTCAGCACATGCAAACTAAGTTACAAAAGCCACAACAACCAGCAAAAAACTTTTTGGCCACACAGACCAACCACTTCTCCCACTTTCAACCCAAAACAGCCACAAAAAATATTTACAAGAGAAGTCAGCCTAGAAAAATATGAAAGAGGAGCCCAACTGTTTAGTTAACAATTGACAAGCGAGCTGAGCACACGTTTAAAAGGAATTCTTACGCGAATATAGTTTATATAGTATATAGTATATCAGCTTACACACATTCTTGGCTATATGTGAACATCTATATAACGGATAAACAAATTAAGTATGAAATTCGTGTTGTTAGACGATAAACATAAAATATAATGACCAATTTAAGAAGTGTATGAATACCAAAAAAAGATTATGATATCACATGTATATATATAAAGTGATTGTAAGTTAACACGTGTTTATATTTAGTGACTTAATAACTTATAACAAAACAACATGCCACGAAAAAAACAAAAAGTTGATACAATTGAAGAGATTGAGACAAGCATTAAACTGCTTTGTGATCAGTCCAATAATCACATGAAAGTCCGTGAATACTACAAGGCACTGACGGGTTATAATCAGGTAATTCTTAATTATTATTTATTTTTTTTATAATAGCTTATAAGAGTTTAAATTCTTATTTTTTTTATTTTATTTTATTTATTTATAAATTGTAGTTTATTTATTAATTTCAAACGTAACGGCTGTAAACTAAAACTTACGCTAGGTGGCAACACATGCAAAAAGCTTTTAGAAAGCTTTGCAGGTGAGCAAGAAAACTATTTGTTTGTTTACTTGAAAGCCATTTACAGTTTGGGAGTCATTGTATATGCGGTGCTGTGTGTTTACAAGCAACGCGATGCAAAGATGCTGCTGAAAGATAAACTCGGATGAAGTCTTAAGAATATTAATTACGCTACTTTTTTCTACACAGAATTATGCTTAATGGTTTTCAGTCAAGCTAAAAAAATGTGTCTGAAAGTTTTTCGAAAAATGTTTCAAATAAAGAAATATTACAATTATTACTTATAAGAATAATTTTTTATTTTTACTTACAAGTTTGAAACCAAATAGTATATAGAAGGTCCTTCTATTGAACTCTGCTGGCTTAGCCACGTGCTGTTTGATTTTTGTTATTTGTTATCGATTGCTAACCCATATTTACAGTTGGCTAGTCTCTTGGCAACCAACATGGCCAAATGGCAAATCAATTATCCATTGTTTGCAACTGTCAGCCAAGGTGTGAATTTTTCACACTTTCCCACAACACAGAGAAAAGTTGAAACTGTAGTTTATTAAAATGTCCAACAGTAGGTTGAACAATATCTTAGCTGTTGACAAGGAGCAGGAGCTGTTGCAGAGCTTCCTACGCACCGGAGCCAATGCAGACGAGGAGGAAGGAGATGAATCGAATAAAAGGTCAAAGGGTCGTGGGCGTGCCTCGCATAAAACACCCATTTGGGACAGACGCGACTCCTATGGCGGTGGTGGCAAGTCCACATCGGAGCGTGGAGCTCGTGGAGCAGCCAAGCATCCCGAGGAACTCGAGCCTGGTGGTACGAAGCGTGGCAATCGCATCGAGGCCGAGTTGCGTGCGGCACGCAAACGCATCGAGGAACAGATGATGAAGAAGAAGAAGCCCAAGGAGAACTTTGTGGACTTCTATACGGATAAGGATCGTGCGGCGGCTGTTAGTGCTGGTGCCTTTGACATCAAGCAGAGTCTGCAGATAAAGCAGAAACAGGATCGCAATGAGGCGCTTCTCATTCCGGATGAGGCAGACATCAGTTCGATTATTGCGCTGGGCTTGAAGGAGATCAAGAATGCGAATCCCGAGAATGCGATACATTTCTTTTGCAAGGTTTAGTTCTAAGGGTTTTCCGAATTGCATTACTTATCTAACTTTAATGTTTTTAAGGACGACACTAACAAAGAAACTTATTTTGTTACTTACAGGCTCTGGAACTGAACAGCACGGATATCAATGCCCTAATCTCTCGGAGCAAATGTTATCTTCTGCTGGGCGAGGCATCCAAGGCTCTACAGGATGCTGAGACTGCTTTAAGTGAGGATAAGAACAATATACGCGCCATCTATCAAAAAGCAGAGTCCCTCTACTATCTGGGTCAGTTTGAGCAGAGCTTGATGTTCTTTCATCGTGGATTACGAGCACGTCCTGAACTCGCCTCCTTTCGCTTGGGCGTGCAGAAGACCCAGGAGGCAATCGAGAACACGATTGGAACGAAGACACGTTCCACACTTCCAGTGGTACCAACCAAGAGCGGAGTGCCCAAAAAATCGGGTGATAATACGCCCAAGTCGCAGAACTTGAATAGTGCTCGGGTGAGACAAAAACCTACCAAGGCGGATCTGGAGCGACGCAATGCCCGCAAACTTCTCGGAGAACTATGTGTGGACAAGGAGTACTTGGAGAAGCTGCTTCTGCATCCGGATCTCGTGCGTGCCGATACTAATACGGAGAATATCTCTACCTTGGCCAAGGAGGCGGTTTGCTTCCTGAACAAGCGACAGGAATTCTGGAGACAGCAACGTCCTTGCACCGCTTTACCCAATCACAAGAATCTGCCTAACGATGCGCTTCCCAAATGGTTTTAATCTACAGCAAAAGGATTCACAGTTTTTAAGTGTTAAGTTTATGTTTGAATTACATTTTGTTTGGGTTTTGAGTCAAATAAAGATATTTCAATATTTATTATAAGTAGCATATTTATTGATTTTGCCTTTCTTGCAATTTTGGTGATTAAACATTTTTACAATTTTCTCATATGGTGTAACATCAACATACTTTTTAAATATAGCAATTAAGCTTATGATTTTTAATATTTGTTTTCGTGTCCAGAATGTTTGAAATCAACATGTAAGTAAGATTATATTGCCATAACAAATTGGAATTACTCGTACATATATAGTAGTTTTTGTTTTATATAAAGTATTGCGAGCTCTCTTCAAATTTATTGCTTTTTTGTTTTATAATTTTTTAATACGTTTTTTTTTGTCTACCACATTTGATTTTGTTTTACTATTTGATAATTTGACTAGTACGGCTATAATAATTTAAAACATATGAATATGTTTGTTTAGTAATTTAATACTTTATTATGTTTGTTCAATATGCTCGCTATGGTTAACGTAAAACGTAAATACTTAGTTTATTTGGTGCATTAGTGTGTTCGTGTGTGTGTGTGTGTGTACGTCCGGCCAGTGTTGGTTAAGTAATTAAGTGCTCAGATAACAGAAACAGAAACTTTCAAGTTTAAAGCAATGAACCAAGCCTACTTCGATTTACAATCTCTTCTTTAAGCTTATAGTATGCAGATATATAACATAATTTCAGTTTAAATAATTGCCTGGAAACACTTTTAACATTGTACGTAAATGATATACATATCAACTATACAATTGGCAAATTCATATATGTATGTGTATATGTTAATAATAAGTTATGCGATTTTCAACATTAAATACAACAATTCGGAATGTTTCTTATGTAGAGAGCCATTTGGTAGTTCGAGTGCTGGACAGCTGGACTGCAAGAAACAATTTCAATTATTTAATATTTAACAGAAACTTTAACCACAGTTCTGGTTTGTACTTTATTTTTGTTTGAACAACTTTTTCAAAACTATTTAGTCTGTTTGGCCAACTTATACGCGCAACGTAGCTGTAACCGAGTTTTAGCTACTCGGCAAGAAGCCTCCCATATGGTCTAGTGGCTAGGATATCTGGCTTTCACCCAGAAGGCCCGGGTTCGATTCCCGGTATGGGAAGTAATTTTTTTTATTCAACCTTTTTTTTTTTAATTTTTTAATGCATATTTTGAGTTTTTTCACTTACCCCTCTGGAGTCCTTATCCTCCTCCTGCTTCCTAGTTGTTCATGGGGCGTGTGGGTAGCGGCGGTGCATTCCCACTGCGATTTGGTATTGGTGGTGGTCCACGACGATTTGGTAATGGTGGTGGTGGACCCATTGGAGGCACAGCACCCGCCGGCTGTCGACGTGGACTATCAAGAGCTCCAATGACCGGTGGCGGTGCAGCTGGCGGTGGATGACGCGGTGCTGGAACATCATCTTGGATCTCCTCGTAGATATTGCTGGCTGTCTCGTAGGCGGTGTCCGGTGTGGGTGAGGGATGATCTATGGATGGTGGCTTCGATTGCCTTGTGGGCGTGGACACAGGCGTACCTTGTTTGCTCTGCATTTGACGTGGTGGTGTGGGTGGACCGGAGGGCAGAGCAGCAGCGCCTCCAATCGGGGAAGCCTTGCCTGACGAGGTGCTTGGCGAGCTCACGGACGTGGTGGCATGCAATGGAGAACCCAGTTCTGTGGGTGATTGAGACTTGGATGAGGGCGTCGTATCGTTAACCATGTTGGGTGGACGCGGTGGCGGCGGCAATGCCACCTGAACCGGCTGCAATGGGGTTTGCATGGGCTGCGGTGGCATTGGTGGCTTGGCCGGCTTGGGCACAATGCTTATGACGCCGGCATGGGGCAAGTGACGTGGCGAGTTCTTTGGTGACATCGGCATGGGCGGACGAGCTGGCGCCGGACGCGTCGGTGGCTGTTTCGGACGCTGTGGCACCTCTGGCGTCAGCTGGAGCAACTGTGCCTGCTCTGAGGGATTGGCGCAAAGTGGAATGGTATTGGAGGTGCACAGTTCGATCTCACTGTCCACCTGCTGTGGCCAATCGGGCGTCTTGAGCTCAAAGACCAGCTCCAAGCCGCAGACTTGGGTTCTGTTCTTGGCAGCTGCATTCAGAGCTGATTCCCCATTGCGAAAGGTCACCCACATGGTGTCCTCGACGTAACGCACCAGCGTCACCTCACCCATCTTGGAGAGCTCAGCGATAAGTGCTGCCATTACATGCTCATCGTATATGGTCGGTCCATCTTCATCCGCATCCGCAGAGGCTTCGTGCACGTGCACCACAATGGTGGAGTCGGGTGGTCCCAGATCCCGGATGACCTGATCGAAGACGGCACGCCGACGCTGCTGATCAATCTCCATGATCTCTGCATCAATGATGGCAATCACGGGACGATGATCGCTCTGCTTGAGCTCCGAGCGTCCATAGTGAATGAGCTTGCCGGGATTCCAGGCAGCTGTGCCAACACCACCAAAATCGCTTTCAGCGAGAGCTTTGCGACGACGCCAGAGCACACGATCTGTCCAGGCCGGTGCACGTTGTTTCTCCGATGTGTCATAGTCATCGCTGAACACATCATATTTGTAAGTGGGATCAAAGGTGATCTCACCCTCCAGGAACTCGGAGAATACATTGCCAGCCTCCTGCTCCTTGCGCAACTGATCAAACTCCAGCACAGTGGTTAGATCTCCATTGCGAACGCACTCCTTCAGCTCATCCTTGTCCATATCGATGCGATAGTTGAAGTCACCGCACCAGAAAACCCAATCATGCGACTTCAATGTGCGTCCCATGGGAAAAGCCAGCTTCCTTGTGATTTCCGCATAGTCAGCATTACGTTCCGTGATCTGAGATTGCCCCGCAGCAAAGTGAGCACACACAAAGCACATGGAGCTGCCGTGCAGGACAAAGCGTATGGCACAGGCACCCTTATTGCCCGTCGCTCCACCCAAGCCCGTCTTCACGCAATCAATGGCCACATCTCGAATGTGAGGCGCATGCTCCGGCCGCACATAGATGTAGAGGCAAACTCCAACCAGTTGCTGATAGGTGAGCATCACATAATCATTATCCCGCGAGATGGTCTTCTGCAGCTCCTCGGCCCACTGCTTGGCATTATCGGTGCTGGCTGCCATTATGTTCGATGCATTCAAATCGACAATCTCCTCAAAGCCAATGGCATAGATATCCACAGGATGATCAGCATGCTCCGATGGATTGTTAACATCCACCAGCGCCTTGGAGCGCGCCAAGGCATGGCAATCGAGCAGCCAATCTGCAAGCGAGTCCTTAAACACAATGCTGCGAAAATGCTTGCCACCATTCACATTGTAAGTGCCAACGGCAACGCGCAACATACGCGGACGCACATACTCCGTATAACGTTTGCACAGCTCACGCAGCGTTGTTGTCGGTGCATGCAACATATTCGAGGGCAGCAGAATCCGTGCGCGATCAGCCAGCTCCGAGCTGAGCGTGGAGCCCACCAGCAAGACATCAATGGCTTCCTGTGAAACACAAACTTAATGAAATTCTTTTCAGTTTAGAGAAAGGAAATATCTCACCTGTTTGGAATTGTCCAGTAGATTGTTTTGAATGGTACGTGCCGCAGATCGTGCGCCATCCATCAGCTTAGATCCACCTTGAATTGCCCCAGTGCCCGCATAGATCTTGCTCACCTCATTGCCATTGTTGATCCACATCTGACGGAAGATTTCCTCAAACCTGGAGATATTCTGCTGCTTGCCGCCCATCTTCAGCGCCTCCAGCTGCAGATTGAGTGTATCCAGACCTAGATACGTCTGCACACAGTTGGTACGATCCAAGCAGTCCAGGCAATTGGTGCGCACGACGCCAAACTGCTCCTGCTGAACCTGCCCACTGCTGGCATGAAAGATGCCATAGTTGGCACCACAGGCAACCATGCGCTCCTTGAGCTTGGCCAGAGCCGAGAAATTGCCGCCACGGCACTCCTGATGATAGTCGAAGACGACATGTGGTATGTCCTTGTGAGCGGACATGCCATGATGCCGTTGGAACTCATTGCTTAGCATGGCTTCGCCTTCCTTGCTGCCTATCAGAGAGCTGCCCAGGAGATTGACTATCGTCTGGTAGCCATAACGTTGCCTCATCATGCTCATGTGGCGATCAAAAGCCGCCGCCGATGTCTCAAATCCACGCGATAGCTTCACCTTGTGCGACCCAACTTGAACACCAGGCTGCTCCCAGAAGAGCGGCACAGAGCCACGTGTCTGGACATGACTGGTTACATCGCCATCCACATAGATCACTTGCTCCGTCTCCACAAAGTTGGCCACATAGCCCTCATCGTTGGTGCCTCGCACATTGAAACGCGTTCCAGCGCGCTCACAGCTCAGCCGGGAGATGATTGCTGCACGTGCCTGCTTGGCGCCTATATAAACGGTTCGCACCTCCACAGAGCCGCACATGGTCTGCAGCAGCCAGGACTGACAGTCGATGCCAAAGCGCATCAGATGAATATGCATCATGCGATTCCAGAAGAAGCGATTGTCCGTCTCACCCGTCTGATGGCGTCGCTGGGCGCATAGCGTTATATCGAACTTGCTGGTGGGTGGGGAGCCTGGTCCACCACCTCCTCCTCCTGGTCCACCAGCTGCCGACGGGTTTTGATGGGCAAAGTAAAAGGTGCCCGAATTGAGCAGCTTGCGCACCTCACTTATCTTATCCTCGTTGGGCACCGCATTCTGCAGTGAGACAAATGTTGTCTGCGTTATCCGAAAGATTTCCACATCGCCAATTTTGCCCATGGACACGCAACCGGTGACGAGGACCAGGAAGAGCACTGTGCTCTCGCCAGCATTCAGCTGCAGTGCACCCAAACAGCCATAAGCATCGCACACCTGTGAAAAATACAGTTTTTAATAAGTTGTTTTTGAAAAGTACTAATACAAGTGGGTTAAACCTATTGATACTTATCATTTTACCAACATTTACTATATTAATCGCTCTTAATATGTTATTGATTGGTTACTACTATTAATCATTATTATTGTTTACGTTTCTCCCAAACAAATAAAAGTTAAATTACTGTGAATAATAAAGCAAGTTTAGATACAAAATCATATAAATTAAATCTCAGCTCGAATCATTAATGGAAAAAAAATAAGTCACGCAATGTATGTTACGTAACATATCATTTAAGGGTTTGAGTAACAAGAAAAAACAATATATATTATTAAGCTGATATTTAAAAAAAAAGTAATAAGTAAATAATTGGGTGCCTTATTATTTTTTTGTGCAAGCAGAATATAATTATTTTTAAATTTACTGACGTATTTAAGGCACTTGTAGCTTAAATGCTTATTATAGTGTTTTAAAAAGCAAATATTATTAGGCAAAAAAAATAAATTGTAATTACTGTAGTAATTATTCTAGTTTATTTGTGTGTTCTAAATAGCCATTTAAATTCCCCCAATACATTTCCATTGAAAATAGGAAAGCTTATGCATAAAAGTGGGTTTTTTACTACATAGATACTAACCTTTGTGTACTGCTTGCGTATAACGTTCTCCTGCTGGGTGAGCAGCGCACAGACATGAGATTCGAAGAGGATGCAATCCGTGTGGTTGCGATGCTCCAATAAAACACTATGCGGAGATGGCGCTATTGACTTCTCCAGCACACGTATCACCTTGGACATGGCCATCGTGCTAACAACGTTGCTCGCCGCTTGTTTGGAATGAACTGAATTGTACTTGATTTTCTTTGTTTTTTGACCACTACATCAACGCCGCTTAAGCAGCGGCCAAAATATCCGCAACTGTAAACAGGAACATTTATAACATTTTTAAACATTATTAAAGATTATTTGATGAGGCGTGTGTTAAAAATCAAGTGGCAAACATTAAATAATGCAGTAAACAAACTATAAACGCAGACAGTGGCAAATAATTTTTTCAATACGCCCCCGATCCAATCGCAGCCAGCTGGTGCACACACATACACACACACACACGAACTGACATTCTCATCTATTTACGTATATGTGCCGTTCGTTTTCTGATAAAACTGTATAGATTTTTCACATGCCAAACTGAGTGCGTAGCTTTTAAGATGTTTTAAACGTTCTGTTTCTTTGCTACACATCACTTTGTCCAATATGTCATTTTATAATGTTAACAACCATTTTAATAACGGTTTGTGGCTTTCTGAACAAGTTATTACCTCTTTTCCAACAATTTGATTGCAATTTAGTCGAGTTGTATTGAATGGATTGTTCGGAATAAGTTCAATCAAACGGTTCCAGAACTGACAAACTGAACGAGTTCACTGACGCCCTGGTAGACGTTCATTTTGTTCTGGCTTGTTCGTTTATGAGCATTTTGCCCGAATTTATTGTAAGAATTGTATTGCGAAGAAAAATGAAGATTGTTCCTTCTACCGATTTTTATTTAAAGCCAAAACGTATCAAGTCTGTTTGCCGACCTGCTGAAAGCTGCCTTCATATATGTATATTACAGAGTCGGAGTCGGAACAAAAACAAACTTTAACGGAATAAGATATGCCTCTGTTAACTTAACAGCCATAGAGATGCGAAAATATTTTTGTGGTTGCTCCTGGTCACACCTACTCACTACTCTCGCGCAAAAGTTTTTAAAATCTAATAATATGTATTATGATTTTTTTATAATTCTACATGCACACGTCTAAAAGAGATTTTTATTAAAAAACCTCTTTCATTAGATCCGTTATTTAAAATCATTGTTGATTCGAAGGTGACTTTAAATTATTATTGGAATCACAATGCGGCTGATTGTCAAATGTTATTGAAAAATACAATGCGTGCAATCTAAACTTTTAAATCAGATTACCTATTTAAGATAGCGAACTGCACTTGAGATAACATATCTATTTATAAATCACTTGAGAAAATTCATGAACATTCAGAATCTCTTTAAGATATTGTTTCCAACGGCTTTTTGTGAACTTTGTACACATTGCCGGCGTCATGCGAGAATGCTTCGATAAAATACCACAAGTTTGTGTAGTATGCTATCTAAATTCAAAATGATAACTTAATCCCCGCTCTTTTGTGTGCCTTAAACCCATTCATATTCCGTAGATAAGAGCTATGCGCCAACTTCCATAACTTGAAATACCGGCCAAAAGCGTTTAATTGTTTGCTTTGCCAAATTATACAATGAGTGTGCCCGTATATCAGACATTGCGGCTGTCACAAAAGTACCGCACGCAAGGGCTTGATAATTTAAACACATTTCTGCATTTGACATTTGTTCATTTCTTGAATGGATCATAATTAATCACCAGTGGCGGATGACAGATCTAATATGGAAAAATAACCAGACGATCGGCCCACGAATGAGTCATCATTTTGATTACGTTATCAGACAAAAGCCCATTTAGTAAATAAATATATACATATGTACATATAAGTTGTTGGTCTGCACTCGTGAATGGAAATTACTCGCCTTGGTTTGAGCTATCAAGTATAAAGGTATATTTGGAGCGATTAAACATGATAATAGCATTATTTGATTATTTTTGGTCAATTTTTCAATCAAATATTTATTTTATTATTGACTAACGTTTAGCCTAGTTACAAGTAGATTTTAAGAAAATACATACTTAATTTAAATTTTTTTCTATTACTTTTTTCGAACAAAAACTTATTTTTTTGAACAAAGTCTCATCGAATTTCAATTTTGAATTGATAAGCAAACTGTCGCCATTCAAAATTCCAGACACAAAAATAATTTAACTACAAATAAATAAAGCATACATATCTAAATGCTCTATGCATATTACTTAATAGTAGCTGTATATTTTTGTTAGTTAGGCAAAAGGGTCAGTTAATATTTTGTTGTTGACTAAAAGTATTTTAGTATGTGGCTTTTTCAAAAACCTCAGTTTAACTTTTATCTTACGTTTTAGATAATTGCGCTTGATTATTGGTACATAAGCTATATGTGTATATGTGTGTTTATATCTATCTAAGTGTGTATGTAGATAATTTTAGCGCCTAATTACTTGTGTTTAAATTTATCATATCAGACTAGTGATATTTGTTTTGATAAGAAATCAAATCTGAACTTGCAGTAAAAAACTGCTCAGATTTTAAATAAAATGCCAATTGATTTATGAGGGCTGCGAAAAAAGTTTTTAAACTTTTGTATAAATGAATTTCCTGTGATTGCTGTAAACATTGCTGCTAAATAAAGAAAAGCAACATAAACAATGTTAAGCAAATAATGAAAACATTGTATGAACATCTTATTTTATACTGTATACATTCATCGATCGCATTTGAATATGCATTTAAAATTAATCTCTTACTTTAATTCATATATGTAAATTTAAGCAAATCGGTAGCCCCACTGTCTTATTCTCATTTCTCGTTCTCTGTGCTTTGCAACTGATATGGCTCTCTCCCTAATCTGTAGTATCTATACTATATATTCGCAATTTATAAATATATATATATATGTATGTATGCTTATGTGTGTTTGTTTTACTTTTTGCTGTTGTTACTGAGCGCGTTTGCCTGTTTGTTTTTCTTGTTTGTACGCACTCTTTTATATATGTTCAATACTGTGATCGAGATAAGAGCCGTTGTTTCCATCTACAAAATAAAGCTCTTACTTTACTCTCGATCCCCAGACCCACATGATGATGATTTTCGTCTGAGTCAGCAGCGCATACGCTAAGAAATTTCTACACTTTTCACATCAAGCATTCTTTGTCCTTGTAAGTTATGTACACTCAGAAAAAAAGGGTTGTGATTGATTTTGAATATCTTATGGTTTGTTTTTGTTTCAAGAAATCTCTTAAAATGAACACATTTGTTTTAAGAATGAAAACCCGTTAAGAACCTTAAAACTTATCCCAAAACAATTTGAAAGGTTTGAATGTGATTCTAGGAAACGCCTTCTTAAATATGAATTCTAATTTTTTCTAGAAGTTAAACCCTTAAATTTGAAATTCTATGCACTTAGCCTTAAAAATGTATATAAGGTTTTACTTGAATTTTCTATATTCTTAATTCTGAATGTATCCTAAGTAATTTTTTTAGTGTAGATTATTAAATTGTAGTTAACTGCCGCCTATATATTATGCATAATACTTAATTCTCAGGCTTTTTGGGGAGGGGTCTTTAAACTGCACAGAGTGCGATCATACCAATAAAGTGTATATATACTATAATGCTCCAGCATAATTTAATTAATTTACTCGACTTTTGAACCCGCATCAAATGTGAGACGGGGCGAGGCAAACAAAAATGCCTTCAAGTGTAATAAGTGCCAAATGTATGTATATAGTGTATGTATGTGATAAGAAATGACTCAACTGTGAATTTTCCCAAGTCTGGCACTGCAATATGAGAACTCAAAACCATTACGATCATGCATAGATAGGCTAACAAACAAAAGTGAAGCCCGAACAGAACTGACTCATTTGGAATAGATTCACAGTATTATCAAATCTAGAAAAAAAAGGGTGTATTATAAACAAAAAAGTAATTGCTCGTATGACAAATGATAGTAAACAATAACAAAAAGTAAAAAAATCACATTCGTAATATAAATTAAATTTATTCGATGGCGATTTAGCGAAGCTTATTTACAGAAATATTAGCTAGGCGAGAAGAGAAATTAATGAATATTGTATGTGTATGGTGTTTAAATAAGAAAATAAACAATATAAGTAATATATACTGTACTGCTTATGTATAATAAATAGCTTTTTAGTATTAAGATAATCGATTTTAAAAATAGCAATAACAAAACCTAACTAAACTATGCAACATTTCTCACCTAAATCTCAAAAGCAACTAAAAATATACACAAATATACAAGAATATCTTTATAATTCTAAACTTACAAGATCTGTCTACCAATATGTATATGTATCTATATACTTAAAGCACAAGCTGTCAACTTAGTTTTAAGTTTCAATTGTTCTTTCTAAACTGTTGTTGTTGCTATCAGTTATCATGTCCAGACTTTGGACGCTGCTGCTGCTGCTTAAGCTTAAAGGCCATAATTTCAATTTTAAGAGCAAGCACAAGCTTCTTAGTTCACCTGACTTAACACACACTTCTTATATCTTAATAATTTTAGGGTTCAAGTTTTAAGTTTATGTAGTGACTAATGGGGGTTTGTTTTTTGTTTTTGTTTCTTTGTATGTTTTGTTTTTAGCTAGTAATAATAATACTACTACTCAACTGTAGCTCGAAATAAATCGCAGTCCGCTGATTACACAAATTACGCATATAACAAACAAATTTTAACTAGCTGCTGCTACGAGATCAGCAGTCGCTGCTTGGCCGACGGCAGCGTTCCCAGCCCCGTCGCCACACCTCCACACCCTCCTCCGACTATTTTCGATGCGGCTAATAACGTGGGCGCCGTCGGCTGCAGTGGCGCTGTGAGAGAATCCGATGCAGGTGAATTGAGCGGCAGCTCATAGGCAACTCCGCCCCAATGTAGCTTAAAGGTGCGCGTCCTCCAGCGTATTGCCGGATTCCATAGCGCATGCAGGAACAAATACGGTCCGGTTAGCTCCCTAAAGAGCCAGCCAATGACAAACTCAAACTTGTGAAACGGCATCGAGCCATGCTGCACAATGGACAAGAGCACCCAGTCGGACAGGAACCAGCACAGCACATGCACCAAATAGAACACCAACGGATCCCAGGCGAACAGCAGCGATGCCGACCAGGCAGCCAGTGCACCCAGCACCATGCACTCCGAGAGCGGTTCCAGCAATATCGTTGTGGGCACCATTGCCACCCGGAGCTTAGCCCAGCGTATGAGACGAGCCTGAAATGTAAGTATTTTATAGTTACAAGAATTATTTTTTGTCCTTTTCTAATACAACTAATGCACTTAATCTAATAAAATAGCTCAAGAAAAACTTATTGTACAAAACATTGAAAAAAAAAGTTTGCTTCGCGATTGTTTTAAAGTACAAACAGTTGTTTCTAGTGGTTAACAGAGTTAATCATTTGTTTGTTTTTACCGATTACAATTAATTAAATAGAAAAGAGCTATAATGACCTTAGAGAATGTACTCGTACAATATCAACATAGACAGAATGTGAAATCATTTGTTTTCAATTAATCATTGTAAGTGGTCTAGTTGCTATTTGGCAGATATAATGAACTACATACATCATGCCCATTAATCTATGCGTACCGTTTGCTTGTAATATTTTTCATTTTTCCACAATAAAAGGCATAAAACACTATGTAGCAATGGAAAGTTACATTTTGTTTGGAGATATAGATTGTATATCTTGTGTTTATACAGCCCGATTAATATCTTGTGAATGCAAATAATATAATAAATCACATTTGAGTGATTGAGAGAACTTCTCTCAGCGAAGTTATAATCTAGGCAATTCTTGGAAATATGAGCTAATAAGATTGTATTTTTGTACTTTGAGAGAAACGGTTCATTCATTATTTTTATCAAAATTCAACTGAAACAAGCAATTAAAAGCAAAATAAAGGCACTCAGTAACAATATGATTATAATGGGATTGTTTTCTTTCATTAAGATATCTCATGTTCTTTTATTTACTATTACAACAATTACTAAAACAACTCTCGCTGCAAACGGTAAACGATTTTGATTGACAAGTGTCTTTCTTGTATGTATTTAATTATGAGCTAACAAACCACTTGCAGCTAAAAACTAAAAGCACATGGCGATGAAAAAGCCATTTGGCTAAATTGTGGGAAGCAATAATCGGGAAAATAAAACTGTAAATCAACAAGTCGTAAAGCTATTTTAGTCGATATGAAGATACCCTATAACGAAGTTTAACAAACAAATGTAGCTTTTCTTTATAGCATAAATGACTAGTTGTTGACTAGTCAACTAGTTGTTAAAATTATCCGGAACAAACATACAAACAAGTCTTCTTGCACACACCTTAATAATACCCTTTTAAAAGTAGTTTAACGTTTACAGGGCATAAAAAGTAAAGGTGTTTTGATTATCTTTTTGCAAAGCTTAAGCAACACAGCTGTTAGAGCTTAAAAACTTTGCACGTGATCTTTTTTCGGAATGAAGCTACGCGCATCGAATATAAATTTATGCTACCAAGCTTGTTTAAATAACATGACGCATTTGTAGTTCAACATTTGATGCTATAATCCGCTCTAGTATTGGATTGATTCTCACCTGAAAGCTGGCAATATCGCATAGTCCACTATTCTGCAGCGCTGGCTGATTTGAGATGCGCATCTTCCAGCCCAATTCGGTAACGCGCTTGGCAATGAAAAAGTCTTCGGCGAGATAGCAGCCGAAAGCTCGCAGACCGCCCAGCTGATCGATGACAGCTTTTCTTAGGAGACAGGACATGCCCGTGTGACAGTTAATGCCCAGCACATCGGCCGAGAGATAGATTCTCGATTGCACTGTGCCAAAGAAGACCTTCTCGAAGGTGGCCGCAAATCCATCGCGATCGCTGGTGAAGGGCATCTGGTGAACTAGAGCGTGTCGTTCGGACATATTCTGTACCATGTCAAGGAGCGTGTCGTTCTTCATTTTGATGCCACTGTCCGATATCATGACAAAATCATATTTCGCCGCCATGTATCCAGGATGGATGTTATTGATTTTTGGATTAACGCCCACATCGGAGCCACCCACAAACAGTTGTGCATCGATCTGGGGATATTTATCCAGCAGCTGTTCCACCAGCTTGATGGCCGGATCGTGTTTATCCTCCACGCAGAACAGCAGCTCGAACAATGGATAGTCCATGGTGAAAAACGATTCCAGATTATGCTGCAAATTTGGATCGACGCCCATCAATGGCTTCAATATGGATACCCCCGGCAGGGGTGACGATTCCGTTGGCAGTTTGCATGATTTCTTATGCAGCTTGTATTTGCCATAGCAGATCGCGATCAGATGCACGCACCAAGTGCCAAACCAGAAAATCATAAAAAATGCGGCGAAGCCATAAAGTGGAACTGGCAAATGTGACATTGTGTGTGTGTGTGTGTGTGTGTGTGCGTCTCTGTGTGTGTGTTTTTGTGTGTTTGGGGTGTTGGGTGTTGTAGGTGGCTGGTTGTCTGCTGCGTGTGTGTATGTGTATGTGTCTAGTGCGGTTTTTCAGTTGGTATACATTGGCAAATGTTAAACTGTAGCTCTCCTCAGCTGGACTTTTATCTCGTATCCGTATCGTTTGGCCGTAATCCGTAACTGAGTCAGCATACACCGTACACTAACACACAGACCGCGTCGTCAACAATTGGATCGCGCGCGTTGTTGTTGACTTTGTCACTACAATGTCGTCATAGGTGTTAAGACTACCTTGGCGATTCTTTTGTGCTGCTAATTATTCATTTTAATTTGCGCGTGATAATCATCTCGAAGACTTCGCGTCGCGTTCCATGTCCAAATAAAAACTGCAATGTACTATAAGGGAACGCGGAAGTGAAAATGTGCAAAAAAATGACCATACCAAAAAGTTGATGTCTTTTAAAAAAATACCGAAAAGCAAATAAGTATGCTAAAAAAATATGCTGGTATAAAAGCCAAAGTTATAAATTAAGCTTGGTATCTTGAATAAACTAAGTTAAATATAATAAATTCGCAAATTCCAATAATTAAAACTAGAAAAGCTTTTAATAACTATTAGACTTACACCCAATTTTCAGACGTTTTGTCAGACCTGCATACCAGACTTAATATGCCATAAGCTACGGTCACACTGAGCAGCGCAAACAGGCAATGCATATAAATAAAACTATTTTTATAATGTTTTATTCTCATCTGAATACTAAGTAGGCTGGAACACGCTGTTCATATTAATATGCACAAAAAAGCACACAACAAATTCTAGGTAATTAGGACAAAGATGCAGCACGAAGGAGAAGAGTGCACCACCGCAACCAAAGATGGAGCAGCCAACAACAAAATTGATGAGCAAACATTGGCAAAGGTGTTCAAATCGGATTTCGATTCCAAGTACAATATTGTCGATATTCCAACACCACTGAATGCCTCTATGTCTGGACAGTTTAAACGTAGCTATGCCTACTTCACAATTCGCAATCGTCTGCCAGTGATTCTTACTAGAGTCCTAGATTCGCTCACAAAGGACAAAGGAGAGTTAGTTGCTGAGTATGGTGAGGTTGGTCATAAACTGAGACTGTTTCTCTAATTCAATAATATAAAGCGTTTAACTTATTTCTGCAGAATGCACGTGAGGAGCTGAAGATAGTTATTGGACTAATTTCAAGACTAAAATATGAGCTACAAACAGATAAGCCCTTCCAAAAGTTTGTGGGTGATGGTAAGTTGAGAAAGTTCTTAGGTACATATATGTTTTTATAGCACACTTGCACTTCCCGCAGAACCGGATCGGGAGCTATGGAATAACTTTATCGAACAGCTGCCCATTAATGCGCGAACGTTTTATCAGGCCTGCTGGATGCATACAGAATGCTATACGTACCGTAAGCTCTACTCTTTCGTGGAGAACAGCATCTTTATCAAACATTTTGATTACTTTGCCAAAACTAAGGATCAGGCTTTAGTCAGTTGCCAGGACGACATACTCGCACTTGCCAAGCACACGCGACGTACGGAAGGCTGCATCGAAACGTTTGCTGAGCTGCTAAAAATTAACTTGTGGAGTAATCGTAACGATATCTCTGATGTCGGACGTCTATTCAATATGAAAGTGCTTGAGGATGTTAGTGCCACAGATGATTATATACTGATTAACCATGTGCAGAATATATGGAAATGTTTAACGGATAAGAAGTCAAACAATAGACAACAATATGTGGACATAGTATTGGATAATGCTGGCTATGAACTCTTCACGGACTTTGTACTGGCTGAGTATATTATCGAAAAAGGACTTGCTGAGAAAGTACGCTTTCATGTCAAGGCCTTTCCTTGGTTTGTCTCCGACATCACACAACGTGATTTTCACCATACTCTATCGTATTTGAGCAAACACCCAGATTACATCATCAGTCTGATTGGAAATAAATTTATGCGATTCTTCGAGGAGGGAAAATTTGAGTTAGCACCCACTTTCTATTTCTGGACAACTCCACATGCCTTCCACAAGTAAATCCGCTACATACATATTTTTTTTCTTAAACTAAACTTTTTCCCTATTTGCAGCATGCGAACCGTTGAGCCGGAGTTATATCGAACCCTTCAGCAATCAAGGCTTATCATTTTTAAAGGAGATTTAAACTATCGAAAACTGTTTGGCGATGTCTTCTGGGAACCCACACAGAGTATAAAGACATGTCTGTGTGGATTTATGCCCAGTAATTTATGCTCTGTGCGCACTATTAAATCAGAGGTAATCTGCGGTCTTTCGGAGGGTGTTTGTGAGGATCTAAAAAAGAAAGACCCGGACTGGATGGTTAGTGGCAACTATGGCTTAATTCAGTATGCGGATGGCTCACGTGAATATGGCTATTAAATGCCTTTAAACCAGTAGCAAATTTGTTTTAAACCAAAAATAATAATAAAAACATACTCTTTACTAGTCTCAAACTCTATAGTTCGATCTTGAGGAGCTTTTACAATCGACCAAACATACATATAAACAAAGGTTTGTTTGCTTCGGCTCGAAGCCTTCGAGCTTATGATCAGCTGTGCTTCAGCTGATTGATGCAATGTTGTAGAGATGTAATAGTTCCGATAAATTACAGTTTATAGCAAGGTGGCACCTTCTTTAATGTATGCAAATGTCGGCAAGCGGCGGATATGAATTATGATATTTGCTTAGTAAATGCCTGATTAATAAAAAATGTTTTGCCTAAATAATAAAATAAATGCACAACTTTTATGCATTTTTGGTAATTTTCATTCAAAAAATGTAAAAAAGACCACGACCATTTTCATTCGTCAGTCAGCATTTGCTTAGTTTTGAACATACGTATCAGTGAGCTTTCTGTTGCGCAGCTGTTTAGTTCACAGTGGAACTACTAGTTCCATTATGAACGTTATTATGAACCGATAATCGTTGCTGGCGCGCCGTTGTTATCTTGACGCAAATTTTGATACATATGTTTTTTCGATAACACGATGACGCACACTCATCCGTAGACAAAAACACCAGACATCGGGGCTGAGGAAAAACGCAATAGGAAAACTCTAATTAAACATAGAATTTGTGCTGTGTGACCGTGTAAATAGCAAGAAAACAAGATGAGTTTCTTTGGCAAAATGTTTGGCGGCAAAAAGGAGGTGGCTCCGACGACGGGCGAGGCGATACAAAAGCTGCGTGAGACTGAGAACATGTTAATCAAGAAACAGGAGTTTCTCGAGTCCAAAATTGAGGAGGAATTAAATACAGCACGCAAGAATGCATCCAAAAACAAAAGAGGTACGTGTATAGGATGTTGAAAATAAGCAGGAACTACCTGCATGCCCGTAATCAGCGATGAAAGTTATGACTCATTATTTTTAGTTGCCTTGCTTTTGTTTTTGTTGTCTTATTAAAAAAAAAACCCACTTGCCAAGCTAGTGATAGAAACAAAAGTAAAAATTTAGTATATTTCTTCACCTCCTTTCTTTATGCGCTCTACATACATGTACAATCCTCGCTGGCTTTCCGGACGCTAACCCCATAATAAGAACGTAATATAAACATTTTTCTCAGCAACAAAATCACTGTGTAATCGTTTTCAAATTGGGCGAGATAACAAAATTTGTCATCACATCTCAAGATTCGTTTTGTTTACTTTGTAATTATTGCCCAACTAATAAATTAGCTAATTTTGCCCCCCTTTTCCAGTGGCTTTGCAGGCGCTCAAAAAGAAAAAGCGATTGGAGAAGCAGCTACAACAAATCGATGGCACCCTTTCCACAATTGAGATGCAGAGGGAGGCACTGGAGAGCGCCAACACGAATACTGCCGTCTTGACCACAATGAAGAATGCTGCCGATGCCCTCAAATCAGCACACCAAAACATGTGAGTAAACAATGAAATAATCTAAATTGGAATCAAGCTTATATATTGCTTCTTCATGTTTCAGGGATGTGGACAAGGTGCATGACATGATGGATGATATTGCCGAGCAACAGGATGTGGCGCGTGAAATATCAGATGCCATATCCAATCCGGTGGCCTTTGGCGCCGACCTGGATGACGAGGATCTCGAGCGGGAACTCGATGAGCTCGAACAAGAGAACTTTGATAAGGAAATTATTGGCATTCCCGAGCCGACACACACATTGCCCGAAGCGCCAACCGAAGATTTGCCTGAGAAGGCCAAGGAAAAGAAAAAGGCAGTTCCGGCACCAACAGCTGCCGTTGCCGATGATGGTGAGTACTCCAAATATATTCCAATTTAGTGAAAACTTATATGATTTTATCCTTTTTGCAGATGATCCAGACATGAAGCAATTGTTATCTTGGGCCAACTAAAGAATGCTAACGAAATCTCCGCTCATTGTTTTATTTGCAAGAATATCTTAACCCGATTCTTTTGTTGTCATTGAATATCCAGTATAATTAAGTTTAAAATTTTAGTTGGAGAGCGTAAATTCAATTGCAAATTATCATGAGACATATAAAACACAAAAAAATCAGCATTACTAATAGGAATGTGATCTTTTAAATAATAAAATAATAGTCAGGCCACACACAAACACACACACACACATAATGAAAGCAATGTATTCAAAAAAATGAGTTATATTTTTGCACCAGTTCTCAAGAGCTCGCTTAATTTAATTTTTTTTTGTTTTGGTAACACAACGAAAAGATATTTAAAATAAATTTCAAAAATCATGGCTTTACTTAAAGCTGTTTTGTTGCAAAGCCCTCAAGTAAATAAGCTTAGGTCCGTTAAGTGAAAAATTGAGCTCTTTCCGCTCCAGCGGCCGGACAGGTTATCACAAGCCATGGCTATTTTATTGGGGGCCCCCATCGCATATGCGACATGCATATCAATTAATTAGCCCAGCTGGGTCCCATGGTGTGTGTGTGTGTGTGTTACATTTGGCTGGGCGGCGAATTGAGTAATACGGTGGCATTGATTGCGACAAAATACAAGAGTGGAAAACACGATGAAATGTGTCCAACAAATTTCGGACATGCCATCGTTGACGATCCATGCAGTTGGCCGAATTTATTCAAATCAGTTGGATTTCATTTGAGGAAGGTGCAAGGTGTTGTTAGCCAGGTCAATTAGCTAAATTCGAAGCAGTTGCAATGTGCAAATACGTCTTAATTGCAATCGCGTTAATGGTAAGTGGCCAATTAATGGCTACACCACCCAACAGCTCAACCACCCAGCACCACATTAATATTGCCCTTGTAGTTGCCGGCGACGTGGGCAACCTTTCACGAGTTTGACTTCTCCAATGTGGATCTGGTGAATTTTGAATATTTCAAGAATCTGGACTCTCAGGATCCACGCACAGGAGCGCAAGCGAATCCCATAATCGTGCACTTTCAAAAGAAGAAAGCTGTATTGGATTACATTGATCGTCTGTTTTTCGGCAACTCTCCCTTTCAGCAGCCCAGCGAGATTCCCTTCGATCCACACTTTGGACGTAACTGGCGTCCCAACTATGAACGCAAATTTGGACGACGCGGAGAGCGTTTAATTGCAGCGCTTGGTTCGGGCTATTCTGTAAAACAGCTGCGGCACTTTGGAGCGATACCACAAGAATACGGCACACGTTATTATCCCAGTTAAAGTTTGGTTGTATTTATAAAAGTGTGTGTTTGTGTATTTATGAAGTAAACTAAGTAAAGTTACATTTAAACTCTGCGTTTTTGTGTGGAGATGTAGAGCACATTGTTGCCGCGTATGAAGGCGTCGCCATATTTATTCTTCAGCTGCCCATTAACATACTCTTCCGTCTGATCCAGTGCAATATTCATATAGCCATCCAGACAGGCCAAAACACCTGCAAAAACAATTGCCATTAAAATGTTTTCTTTTGCCGGCAAACATACAACAACTACCTCTATAATCCACGCCGTTGTTCAACTTGACGGCAACTGGTCGGCCGTGTATTTGATTGATAAACTGAGATAGAGCTTCCTTGCGTGACATTTTGTGTATTCTTGATAAAAATTATTAAACAATTTTAGCAAATGTATTAAACGCGACTGTGCTTCTTCGTTTACCCAACCTTTTGACATTCGCAGCAGTAAACAGACATTCACAATTAAAAGTTACACTCTGCAGCAGCGCCATCTAGTTATCAAAGTGCAAACTTTTGGCGCGCACATGTTTTGTATTTAAATGCGTTAGGATATTAGAAACATAAATTATAAGCTACAATTCATTATAAATTAAAATTAGACTAATAATGCTTAATGTATGCCCTCCAGAGGTGTATAAGTTTTGTATTGATACAGGTCAGGTCCGCCATATCCATAAAGTAGTTTGCCACGGCCATTTTCATCATAGTATGGATAGCGATATTTGGGACTGTAAACATAAGCAACTTTGAATAAAGGCATTGAATAAGATATAAGTGGATATTTACCGTTCAAAGTATTGGAAATTGGGCGCTCGCGGCTGCACTGTGGCGTACGATGAAACAACAAGTAAAAAGAGCTAAAAAACATAGGTATAGATTGGAGATTATTTGCAATTGTGTGAATAGTTAAAAATAAAACACAAAGAAATGCCGGCTCATTAGTTCAGTGTGTCAGATAGCCCATCAAAATTGTAATAAATGCACACAAGCAATTTGGCTCATGTCTTGCATGAGTTAAGTTAAGTAAAAGCAGTAGCAACAACAACAACAGCAACAATGGTTGTTGCCTTGGTTATGTAATGCACCAACTACAATTACCGCAACAAAGCCAACAAGTGGCAGCTTTAAGATTATGACACATTTTGTTTGTCTCTTTAAAATTGCCCAACTCACAAGAGAGAAGAGATAAAGAAAAAGAGTAAAGAAAAGAGAGAGAGAGGGAGCGGACAACCTGCTTTGATCATTGAGGAATTGGGCAATGAGCACAGTTTCAAGGTCTAACGCCAGAGGGCGAAGCACACATTACAAATTTGGCACGACATCAATTCAAGTTGTGGTTTCGATATAAAAGAAGAAGAAGAAGAATCACAACAATAACGACAGAAACGGCCCGTTCATTGAGAATTCCAGTCACATTTTACGTCGTTGGACACTTTTCTTTTTGGTGCGACTTTCGCGCAGGCGCAAACGGAAATTGTGTCAGCATGCGGCTTGCGCTGAGCGTACAAACGTGCGACTTTTGCTTTGGCCATGTTAATTGATGGGGTCAACAACAACAGTGAAATGCACACAGCTCGCCAATTAACTTACGGGCAGCAGTAGCAGCAATAGCAGCGCATTCAAATTTGCCATGATCTCCAAATATATATACAATATTCAACAACTTTTAATGTGCTTATTAGCCGGACACGCCTGCGCACCTTTTCAAAATGTTAACGGTAGTGTAATATTTAAAATCGCTGCAACGCGCGAAGTTGTGTTGTTTACCGCGCGCGTTTTGTTTGGTAACTGAATACCAACCAGTTGACAAAACGAACGTTGCAGAGCGCACAAAGCTTGAAAGCTCTCAAGCAAAAGCTCCGGCTTAAGCCTATTTTAAGTGCATTGGTTGAGTCGGTATTTTAATCTAATGAGCTAAGATTTGCAGCGTCTGCTGCTCTGAAAGTGAAAGTCCTTGCGCAGTTGAATAACAATATAACAATAGTCGGCATCAGCTGTTTGCTTGTGCACAATCAAAAGCAAGGAACGGTAGCTGACAGCTGCAATTGCAGATTTGCATGCCGGAAATTTGAGAAAGCTTTCGCTGCAAGCGCAACTAATAACTAAATTTGACTAAATTTGCTTGTTGCTTTTGGCGTGGACAAGCGACGTGAGACAGGGCACGTAGCTAGAGAGAGAGAAAGAGCGAGAGTGGGAGTGTGCTTAAGAGAGCGACGTCGTCGCTCAGCTGTTTTAAGTGCAGCGCCGCAGCAGCAGCGCAAAAACTTTAACGGAATTGAGGCCAAATTACTAAAGTGTTGTCTTTGGCTTTCTGGTTTGCTGCCTCGACACTCGAGTGGATGACGACTCCATAGCGATCACGATGATGATCGTTCGTGTTCATAATGACCAGGCCATTATGTAACTTCTGCAACAATAATACGCCCAACCAGTTTCTGTTTGTTGTCTTTCTTTTCATCTTGTGCCATTTTCTATTGATGTCTTGCGCACTTTCTTCGCAGTCAGCTCAGCTGCCCAGCATTTGCACTGGTTTTATTTTTAATTTTTTGCTGTTGAAGTCAGGTGCCAGTAACCTTTGCCGCCATTTAGTTCCGTATGCCATGAACACAAAATTTGGTTGGCCATTAAAATGTGACATTTAAAAGCACACAAATGTGGAGCTTTAATTGGGGTACCTGATGTTTGAACCTCAAGGTCGTCCCATTAAAAGTTTAGGTTCAATGCAGCCTCAACGTGATATAATTTGTTGTATTGTGTTTGATACTTATAAATTAGACCTTGCTTTAACAATATGTAGTTTGATAAGATTAGCTTGTAACGGTTTATTTTTGAATAGAGCAAAATTAACCTACGCTTATTTGACGCTTTATATTTTATTGAATATTTATATATGCACGCTCTCTTATCTCTTTAAGTTTAGTTTCTCTTCTGTATGCGTTTGTTATTCGCAAAGCTCTTTTAACTTCTCAATGTTTGTTTTGTTTGCTAAACAAGAAGTACGAGTATTTTATTTATTTTTTTTTTTGGTGGCGCTTGGCTGCGTTTTATGCAACTGTGCGGTTTTTACTTTAGTTTTGGTTTTAGTGATCGATGGTCCAGTAACTCGAACGCGCTAAGCACTAAAGAAATATTAAAAATAAAAAGCATGTTGCAAATGAGATATTTGATTTTCTTGGCAGTAAGTGTGAAAGTCCAATAAATATGTTAGAAAGGCGGCAGATTTGTGTGTGGTTGTAAAACAAGTGTGTGAAAAAATATGTAAAAGATGACTCAAGTCATTCAAATCGAAAGTTAACTCAAGCGGCAGATCAACAAAAGTGTTGCAATGTTTATAAATACAATTTGACAAAGGTCAAGAGCTTTGTTCATTCGACTGTCAAAAGTTATAAGTACAGCATAACCTTGGATTATATGGGTTAAGTAATTAATTGGAATTTTAAGTGAAAGAAGAAAGCATCTCCGACAAATTAAGAATTTATTTTTTTGATCAGGTTAAAAGTCCAAGTAGATTTTGCCATCTAAATTTGACTGTTTACTATCTATTATCATAGATTATTCAACCCCTTATTTGATAAACATTGATCATTCGTTTATCGATATTTATACAATTCCTATAGCCATATTTCATATTTTTTAAGATTGTGTATAAGATTCATCAGCTTGAACTTGTAGTTTCTTTTTCTCCCTCTTTTTAAAGAGTATCGCACTGCTGTTGGAAAGTCCAACTACCGATGGATTTATACTGCGTCTTATATCCGAAACCCTACAGAATAATGTTGCCGGCGAGCCTATAACTCACGAGCGAACTGAATGGAACTTTGATCCAGAGGCGGCGAAAAAGGCGCGTTCCATCTATTATGAGGTAAGATACAATTATCTGTTAGTTAACGCTAGTAATGAACTAATTTTCTTTTTCATAGAAAAATGGCTATCGCTCATCCAAGTTCATTGAGCGACTGGGCGTTGGACTCGATGGACATCATGAGGAGCGAAGGCAGGAGCAGCAGCAACGAGACGTGGGACGTTTGAATGGTGAACACTTTATCAACTATCCGTCAGAGGCAGCATCAGCTTAGTTCATAAATTACCATTTAATTATGCGTTAAGTGGGGAAAGTGAGGGAGGGGGGATGGCATGGCATATAAATCCTTGTGGAATATCTAGCGCATTGTCATCATTTTAATTTGCAGCGATTAATTGTCATTAATGTGCTTCACAAGGATTTGCGTAATTTGCCAACGTTACACATATGTATGCAATGTTGCCAACATCCAAATGCCAGGCTTATTGTTAATGGCTCTTGAGAGAGAGAGTGCGGGTGGGGGGATAAAGGGTTTGATGCTGCAGCGTGTTGTTGTGGTTTTAATAAACGTTATTAGCGAGCGACGACGAACAACTGCGAATGCAAATTGCTGGCAATTACATTTTGCGCCAAAGCGAAAAGCAACAGCAAAAGCAGCTACTTACTTTCGTAATTTCATAATGCCTGCGCATAATTGAAGCCAATTTTGTAGCTGACTGACTGCCTCTGGCTCACAGCGCACAGTGTTCTGGTAATCAGGACAATGCCGATAAGTAGGCTACAAATACATTGCACACAATTCATGCAGGTAATTCTGACAATGAACGTGAATGGTGGAAATTAATGCAAGTGAAAAATAAATAAAATAAAAATAATTATGGATAATAATAATAGCTGGTTAAGTTATAAAACAGCACAAAGTTATTAGCAACATAATTAAATATGTCGAAACTGGTTAAATGCCAAAGAGATATTTTAATGACCAGCCTAAAAGTATGAAGTGAAAATTTGTAAGTTGCTTAAAAATGGATAATGCCCAATTTGATGATTGTTTTAGTGCACTATCAGTTGTAATCGAAAACAAGAACAACTAAAAGATGTACTCGCCATTGCCAATGAGCAGCTGCATCGGAAATTAAATCGTATGCATGCTGCCAAACTGCAGCAAATAATAAAAATTAAACACAAAAGGACGAAGGATGCGTTGCGCTTGCGAGCGGAAATGCATTACGGAAATTACATTACAAGTGTATGAGTAGGGTTGGGGGGGGAGGGAAAATAAAACCACTGTTCGGCACATGCGGCGTATGCGTAATGCAGCGAGCCGCAACGATAACACCATAAAATTGTTTAATAAATTGTTAATACCACGTTGTAAATAATTTGTGGGCCGATAAGCAGCAAAAGAGCGTGAGAATTGTGAGCCACGGGCACAGTTGTTGTCCCGTTTATGACACTAATTTAATACAAAATCAAACAGGCAGCGATAAGACAGACACTTTTCAGAAAGAGAGTGGGAGGGAGGGAGAGAGCGCTGAGTTTATTATTAAAGCCAAATATGTGTAATACAATCATAATGGGGGGTTTATTCCTGTTGTTGTTGGTCATTAGCCTTATCGATAGCAAACATCAAATAAAATATTTAATAACAGCAAAAAGGTGAAAAAAGTGTAGACCTTGCTGATTGTTGTTGGTGTTGTTGTGCTATTACATCTGGCTTATCAGCCAGTTTCAATCAATTGTCCCGTTGTTGGGTATTAGCTTTCATTTTGTGTCGATTCTCCTGACATCAATTGCTGTGAAAGCGGATTATTTGTCATAAAAAAACGCACACAGCTACAGCAAATTTATATGTATATAAATGTTGCGCCCTTTTAGGCGCTATTTGGAAATGGGTGTGAGTAGAAGTTGGTGGAGATGGGGTTTTCATGTGGCACAAGCAACGTTTGCATGATGTGATGTTATCGTTTTCCCACTCATATCATTAGCTTGTTATTTGAATTGGTTTTTATGTTGTTCGGAAATTTATGGGAATGGGAAATGTAAACAGATCTATCAACTGATTTAAGCAATTTAAAAAAATTATGCACTTGATGCAATGTGATACATGTATATAATTTAAAAAAAAATAATTTAAGTGTACCGAAAGTAAAAGTAGCTGGAAAAAAAATAAGCTCAAAACGTTTAAATATTTAAAATGTATTATAAAATTTGCCATTGGCATTTGAAAAATATGCCAATTAAAATTAGGAGTGCAGCTTTTTTTCCAGTGTTGTATGCCATTTGGCATTTGCGTGGAATATTTCTACATTTATGTGAGTTTCAATCTTTTCATTGAATTATGCACGTCTATTATTTATAATTTGTAAATTATCTATTTGCATTTATACTTAGCTGAATGCTGACCCCTACTTAAAATAATGTGTCAAATGAATCGAAATATTGGCTAGACATAGCATTAGTTTATTCTTATACAAATGCACATACATACATGCCTTCATAATATGTGGAATGGAGAGGAGTGTGAGTTTTGGTGTGTATAATGGTTGTATTTTGGTATTATGCAAGTGGCTATTAAAAGCATTCTAAACATTGCCCATATTGAGCTGTGATTGGTATACCTGCTTGATGGCTGGCTGGCTGGCTGGAAGGGGGCCAAAGTTGAATTTCTTAATGCATTTCCGTAGCGCAATTGAAGTCAAACTCAAGCGAAGGACATGGCACGAAGGACTCACTCACTCACTGCAGGCGACTGCTAATGTACAGCAGATGGAAGAAGAAAAAAAAGAAAGAATGTGTTGTGCATGCAAGTGAAGGCAACGTTGTTGGCTTTTTATGTTATGCATTAGCCTGTGCACAAAATGTAATTTATAAAATGTAATATAATATCAACAGCATGTGCATGAGGGGGGTGGGATAGGGAGTGGAGCACAGTCGGGGCATAGTCCACAAACAATGCCATAAACACAGCCATAATGTCAACTGGCTTTTGTCCTTGTGGCTGCGAAGCCGGCGACCTGCTGTTGTTGTTGTTTTGTTTGGTTTTGATACCCTATACTCATTGTAAAATTTTGTGTGAGGAGTTTAATAAGGTGTGCAAACAAGTATGTTACAGGCAGAAGGAAACATCTTAAACCTATATTAAATTCTTATCTTTGATCTGTCTGTAGAAGAAAATCATATAAAATCAAATTTACTAGATGGGGTCAGAGACGCTTCCTTCTATGCGTTACACATTTTATCAAGTGTATAAAAATGTTGACTAAAAAATTAATAAATAATTGAATGAATTGCTTATAAACAAGAGATATTTTTATATTCAAATAAATATTTATATTTCCACTTACCCCTTTTCTATTTAAGTATAACAAGGCGATTAATTGGACAAATAATCATTTGTCATTCCCAAAAAAGAATTTTTGTATTGAGTGATTTTAGTAGACACAAAATGATGTGTGTATGTTCCATAAATAATTTATATTTATTAACAATAACACACGCACGCTAAAACATTTACTTATAATTACACTCGACCTTGCGCATTATGTAACTAAACATCACTGAGAATCGAGAAGGAGAGCAGTGCCTTAATAGTCGTAACGTTAGTTAACGTTACTTTTACGTTATGTTACGTAACGTTTTCTTTTACGTTACGTAACGTTTTCTTTAACGTTTACGTAACGTAACGGCTCGCATTAAGTATAGGGTTCAGGGTATCTCCTAGTCGGGAAATCTCGACTAGAGCCTTCTTACTTGTTTTTGTTGCTGTTTCTCATTCCCTTTCTGCTGTTGTTGTTCCTTTAGCTACTCTGCATTTATTTTATTTCATTATAAAATGAGCAAAAACTCGTTCCTTCTCTTTTTCTTTCTCTCTCGCTAGCTTGCTCTTTCACTGCGGGCGTTCCTCGCCACAAATCCTTGTGCTTTTTATTTCTTTTTGTTCAATCTACGAACTTAATTACAATCCGAGCAGTCCAATTTTAATCATTATCATTGCGCCCGCATCTGCCACTGACAGTCAGTTAGATTTATACTATATACATTTGTTTTATTCGCTTTGTATCGCCCACGTAATTTGTATTCAAGCAATTAGATTTCAGTCACAGAGTGCAAGTATGTCTCATAAAAGTCCTTGACTGCATTCAAAAGGTTTGGCTTCTGAGTTCCTTTCCTTGTTCTCGACTAATGCACGAAGCAAACATTCAGTTAGGTTTCTGTTGTTGCTGTTGTTGCCGATTTTATTGTTGATTCCTTGGCTTTGTTAAGCGTATTAGCCATGTGCATAACATACAATACAGCTGGGCCAAGTTAAAAGGCTTATAAGCGAGCTTCTTAAGGATGTGTATCGATTGATTTTCTGCCAAAGAAAAATCGAAAAAATTCAGTTTTTGGTTGAGTTTAAACTGTTTTTCTTGCAACCCTTTAATAATAAAACAAATCAATATCAAAGGGAAATCTCATTTTGAACTGTCTGGGTTTTTTCTTTTTTACCTTCTGTAAATGAGGATATTTTAATAGAAAAGCAAAGTTTCTGCTTCCAAATTATAGTCATCATTTGAAAAGTCATTGCAACATTTCCGCCTTGCCCCGTTTCCCTTACCCAACATTTTTGCACTCGAATTCACTTGATTACAAAGTAATTTATTGGAAAAACAGGCGACCAAGCAGCAGCAGCAACAACAACAACAACAGTAGCTAGACACACACGCACACACACACTCACACACAGGGAGAGATTTGTCTCAATGGCGCCCAAGCTGCGTCTATTCCGTCTGTTGGCAGTTTATCCGTTGTGCATACGAAATGCGGCAAATCCCAAAAATCAACAAACAAATGAAAAGAAAATTCAATAAAATACGTTAGGGCCAAAGAAGAAAAAAAAAACCAGCCAAAGAAGTGAAGAGCAAAGAAAAGAGCAAAAAAGGGGAGAGAGGAAAGAAAAAACTTGTGGCGAAAACTAATTACAACCAAGTTGAAATTGCGACTTCCAAAGTGGGCGTGTGTTGCGTATACGCCCCATTTACACCAAGTGTTGCTCCATCGTACTTTCTTTCTCTTTCTTACTGCTACATGTTCTTTTTTTTTGCACACTGCGTAAGGCGCATTTAATTGCGTATGCGACGCGTGTCCTTTTCAAAGTAAATGCCAAAAACTCCCACACATTGAATTAGCGTCCACTTTTCACTCCTCCAAGCCCACGCCTCGCTCTCCCTCTCTGTGTAAACAGTTAACTCGGAAAAAAGAGCATCTCACGAATAAAATTAATTATTTTGTCAGTTGATATGGCAACGTTTGCCACCCGCAACAACCGCAGCCAACAAGGTCGCCACCACCTGCCAAGCTAAATTGGCATGTTGTGTCAATATAGACGACAGACCAAAGAGCAACAGCAGCAAAGGATGCCTCGTCCGCCGCCGTTGACATTCATGTGGCGACTGTGGCAGCTTATCTAAGCGGCACACCATCAGCACAAAAAAAAATGTATATATAAGCGAACAGCATTGACTTTGGCGTCCTCGTTGTACACACAACGTGTTGCCTGCGGTCATGTTATTTTTTGCAATTTGAGCCGTTTTGGTGGATGCTGGCTGGCTATCAGCCTTGTTTCGAGGGAATGGTGGATGGATGAGTTAACGCTTAAAGCAAAAACACTCTCACACAGAAAGAATTTTTTAAACTAAATTCAGCAATATTTTATAGCAGGTAAAGAACTATAAACCTGTTTAATCACATTTTCTTCAGTGTACAGCCTTTTATTAGAGGCTTTATAGGGTTTAAGTTAATCGTCTAGTGCACATCGTTATTTATGCTATAAAAAGTATTTAAAATGTTTTAGTTTAAGTTTTTTTGTGACTAAAAATGCTCAAGGTTTTGGTTATTGAATAGCATTATTACTTAATTATATTAAACTAACTTTAATTTTATACAAACTTCAACTCCAAAACAATTTGCATGGACTTAAAACGCAAGATGTCCGTCTATTAAAATATATATAACAGAGCCGTCAAATGCATATACACTTACACATATATACTGCACACAAACAAACTTATATATATGTCTATAAAAATATGCATGTGTGTGCAGCAACACCAATACACCCAATAGACCAAACCAACCACAGTTTTCCAAACAATTACAGGCAAATTGCGCTGAAATGAAATTTTGCAAAGTTACGCTGTTCGATTTTTGCCATTTGCCAGCAATTTTTATGACTATTTTTTCAGTTCAGCTTGTCGGGTTTTTTTTTTTTTTTTTTTTTGGGTATTTTGGACAAAACCGAAAAATTTCATTACAATTCGCAATGGGCACAATAAAAAAGAACGCACAAAAGTAGTCAACGCAAAATTGCGGCGCAGCTAAATGCAGAACAAAGCGTTGCCAACAGCCGAAAAGAAAAAAAACCAAAAAGCACAGAAAAAAAGGAAAACAAAACCAACAGAGGCAACTGCAGCAGACAAAGATTAAATGAACGCTAAACTGGCAAAAGCCACGAAAAAAATGGAGACCACACACGCACACACAAGCAAACACACACACCCTAACATGTCCTGCATATGTGCTAATCTCTGAACGTTGATTTTTTGTTGCAGCTTTTAGGCGCAAACGTTTATTGCATTTAGTTTTCATTTTCGGGCCCAGGCCAAAAGTCAAACAAACCCAAAAAAGCTGAAAAGCAGCTAACGAGAAATTGCACTTGCTACGTCTAACTGTGAGTGTGTGTGTGTGGGTGTATGTGTAGGTTTTCTGAGGGGTGGGAGTCATCGGGCGTGTCCCGGCTGCATAAATGAATAAAAATGCCGACTTATTTGCACATGCTGAAAATTTAAGCGCTTTTAAACGCAATTTTTTTAAATAAACACAACAAAAAAGTTACAAATTTCATTTCTGCAACGTTTTTGTTTGAGTTAAATTGTGTGCAAGTTTTTCAGCTGTCTTTTCTGTTTTATATATTTATTTTGGGAGGCGGATTTTGGTTGCTCGTTGGCGGGGCAAATAAGGAAATTTACAGCACTTGTGCAAACTCACACACTCGCAAACACATATGCATGCTGACAGACGCAATTGAATGCAATTTTGCATGGTATATTAAAATTTTTTTTTCTGCTTGCCACATTTGGTTGCCCAGTTCTAGCAATACTCTGTACATTGGTTAAAAACGGGATAAGCTTGAGCTATGGGCAAGTTGGCAACAAGTCTTTTCGGGCTGATTTTAAATAAATTATTTACCAAACACTTAAGTGTCCTGAGTCTAACGTGAATAGATAAAATAATTAACTGAGTATTTAATTGAAAGTGTGAATAAAAAAGTTTATGAATACATAAGTGTATCCATTAATAAAGTAAAGCGAATATAATTAAACTTATGAATAAATTCATTTATGAGACAATGAGTAAATACGTAAAATTAATATGAATAAGTGATTTCTTTTTTAATAAAGAAATGAGCATTGAATAAGAGAATAAATAAATTAAAAACTGGTTTACTGCTTAAAAAATGTACCATATGAATATATTAACGAATGTGTAAATATTGAAATTAAAATATTAAGTTCGCAATTTAGCTGATGGATCAATCAAGATGCCAATAGTACATCGGTTCAGTTTAATTTAAGATTTTAGCCAATCTTTTAGCCACAGGGTATCTAGACAGTCTAACACTAACTTACAACTTTTCTTACTTACTTTTTGTTGTGGCTTTGTATCTTTTTGGCTCGTTTCTTTTTGGGTGCCAATTGTGTGTTACATTTCCGCTAGGAAAGGGAGCGAGGGGTAGGGGATAATAGAGTGTAGGGTCCTGTGTGTCTGTGTGTGGTGCACTTTTTATTTTATTATGCGCACATTATGATGCAGCCAACAATAACAACGAAAACCGTTTTTAATGAAATTTTTGAACAAGTTTCCCATAGTCAACACACTCGACAATAACAGTGGAACTGTGGCTGCAATAAACGCAACAGTCGGCACCCCAGAGGGAGAGGTTAAATGAAGGGGAGTGGGGGTGTGTTGTTGATGGGGTCTCATCAGAAATTCATTTGCATGGCCATCAACACTCTTCAAGTGAGTGTGTGTGTGTGTGTGTGTGTGAATTGATTTCTCAATTGTTGGCCCTTACTCGTTGCTCATTTGCCAATCTGGCAATCTGACAATCGGGCCTTAAGAGCCTTGCCAAGGCTCTCAACTATATAATTTTCACAGAATTTGTTGTTTGAGTGCTGCCGCTTTGTGCGAAGGTTTTTTCCTGGAGCACAAAAACCGAGCGGAAAAATGAAGTGAAAACTTGGCCCAGAGGCACGCTTCACACCGGACCACAAAAGGTGTGTGATTACAATTGTTGTTTGTTCGCAAGGCGTGCCACGCCCACCACACACCACAAAATACACATATGTGTGAACACGGGGACGCAAAAGCAAACGCCATCAAAAGGAACGAAGAAAGGGCGAGTCCATAGCGCCTTATTGTCCCTTTTCTTGGTTTGTTTGTTTGGCTACACTTTTGCATATTTCTCAAGTCCTTTGTTTACCGTACGGTAGCCATTTGTCCATTGTTCAGCGGACAATTTTTATGTAATTCAAGTGCACAACAATGGCACAGGTAATTCCCCAGAATTCCTTTTCACATCTCACATGTGAACAACAATCGCATAATTATCTGGAACTATTTGTCGGCAAATGGCTTTCAAGTGAGCAAGCCAAGTGAGTAGCCAGGATCACGTTGCTCATATGGCCTATTTAGCGCTTATCTTGGCCACAAATTTGTTGGAACTACTTACTACATGCCACACATGCCTCACATGCCACTCGGTGTCAATTTGCTTCAGATTAGCCATTAAACATATGCAGCCGTCTTCCAAGTATCAGATTGTATCTATAACTTGTAAGCGTGTCGTTCAGCGTCTTCCTGTCTCTAACTCTACCTCTGGCTACATAACATCCTCTGTGCAGTTCCACAAAACTGCTGGCGGGCATAATAAATAATTCTCAATATTACCAGCAACCAAAAAATGCAAGACACAACTCTCTGACTAGGATATTTATATGCGGTCTCTGTGGTGGTGTCTGGCCAACGGATGCTTTCGTTTAGTGTGCGTGGAGTCCTTTTATTATGTCACCCCACCCACCCCTACACACCCACACAGACCAGCTCCTGCTGTGCACTGCCTGAATATTAAATTATGAAACTAAATGTCAAACAAGCGCTTGATTTCACTCAACTACAGATATTTGCAACTTCACCTCCTTACTTCCTGCACTCTGCCCCACTCTGTTTGATTATGGCCACAAGCAGCAAAGGATATTGAATAATTTCATCGTTACTTTGAATCTCCGTTTGTGTCTATGTTTGTGTGTGTGTAGACCTTAGACCAAGCTAAGCTGCGGTTGCTGGCCAATCCAAGAGTAGCTCATTTATTACATTTTCTGCCAGCAATTGGAAGTTCGTTTGCGAAAACTATTTGTGTGATATGCTTTTGGTTTAATCGAAAACTATATGCTGATGCTCTCTTCATACAGGGTGTTTTTTTTTTTTATGAGTTTCTAACAATGAAGAAGAACCTTAATAAGTTCGTAGGCACGAAACATAAGCATAAATTAAAATTAAATAAAAGTCGAATAACATAATATTAAATTTCCTTTGAGTGAAAATAAGTAAATATTATGCTTTATGGCTAAAGTTTTTGAGCTTTATAGCTTTTAAATTTTATCGATAAAGCACTGTTTGTTAGTATTCTGATACAATATCTCTAATCTTTTATTATACATCAGCTACTAACCATTTAATTTCATATGTTATAAACTCGCATGACATTATTTACCTTTATAATTAAGAAGTCAATCCCTTTTTCATTGCCTCAACCCTATCACACTGTCAGCAGCAGCAGCTATCAACCTTCTTCACACACACACACACACACACACTCTATCTCACACAATTAGCCCAAAGTCAAAGGGAGCAAGAAGGAGGAAAAAATCTAAAATTAAAAACCCCATTGCGCTCCAGTATAAATGAACCCCTCTCTAAACTCCAAACCAAAGCCAAAAACCAACCCAATACCAAGCCCAAGAATTTTCTTGCTGCTCTGAAGCTCTGCTCAACATCCGGCAGACAATGGAAGGCAGACGCTAAGTAGACGAAAAGTTTTTAGTTGGATTATATTTTTGTGTGTGTGTGGCAAGAGGGGGTTGAAGCAACGCACACACACACACACACACACACACACACACAGAGCGAAATTCGTTTTATTACTTTGATATATTAGATTTAATGGTTAAGAAAAATGTTGCCAACAGCAGCAGGAGCAGCAGCAGCATCTCACACACCCATTGAGAATTGTGTGTCTATTGTCGTAGTGGGTGTTATTGTGGGTCGTCGTCGTCGCAGTTAACCTTATTAAAAGGTGAACACAGTCATGGCACCAGAGAGAATTGCCACAATGTGTTTACACGCAGCTCAAGGGGGAAGGTTGTGTAACCCGAGGGAGGCTTGGGTGTAGAAGGGGGGCAGGGCGACAACACGATAATGACCTCGTTGTAACTGTGTGTGTGTGTGTGTGTGTGTGTGGTAAACGTGTGCTGTTATACAACAGCCAATAGCAGTTAAGCCAAGAAGCGCATGTCTGAACAGAGAGAAAGTTCTGCTCTCCATTTTGAGTACAGTGAGAACACTTGAGAGGGGTTGAGGGGGGTGTGCTGCATTGATGTGCCAATTTAGAAATTACATTGAAGTGCAGCTTTCTCAATGAGTTTGAGTTTGACTTTGATTTAATTTGTCATTTCACACTTGCGCTAAATGGCTTTGGTTGCCATGACTGTTCAAGTCCACTTGGAGCCAACAAACAAGGCCAGAAACGGCATGATGATCAGTCTAGAAAAAGGGCAATTAGCAAACAAATTGAGAGAACTAAAAGCGGTGATAATGGATTGCCTAAATGCTCTCGATGATGCTGCACAAATCACAGCCGTAGATCAAAGATTAGGCCCAGGTAGGCGCTCGCAAGGGCCAGGCCAAACTAAGTCCTGTGCTGCGGCTGCGGCTCAGCTCTATATTAAACGAACATGCAATCGGATTTCTGAATGAAAATCTGTGCCGTGTTTCGTGTCCTATGAAAATATGATTAAGCGCCTGTACTCTACGCTAATCGCAGGCTCAAACTGCGAGTCCTGTGTGTGTGCGAGTCCTTTCCGCGTGAAGTGTGGCGTCACACATCTGGCTGCTTAATGAGTTTGCTACTTGTTCCTCACACAATTCCCGGGAAACTACGTTCGCGGTCTTAGTTAGGTGCCGTATTGTCCAGATTTTTGGCTTTGGCTTTGGCTTTGGCTCACAATAGAAATTGTGTAAATTTCAACAAATTAAGACAGTAGTGAGCAGAAGAAATATCTGCATTTTCAAGTGCCAGGCATTGTAAGCGGCGTCCGAAGTGTGTTTTGTGGCATTGTTTTGGTTTCTGGAATGCCAATCTGTAAATATGCCATTTTGGCTGCATTTTGCTTTGTTGTTATGCAATTTGCACTGTCATTGTGCATCGTCCATTGCATAAGGCCCAGAGAGAGCGTTAAGAGTGGCCCAAAGCTTGCCACCCAGATATTTTTTCTAAGCCCGGCTCAGTCAAATCCTTGCGGGTTCCAAAGCGAGTATAAGGCTGATGGTTTTTCTTAAACTATTACTTAAGATTGAGCTACTTTTCTTGGTTTTTTTTTAATAGAACAGGTTTTTAAGCTAAGTAAAACTTCAATAATAACAATGACAGGTTAGGTTGTAAATTTTTTTAGATTAAAAAATTTCTTTTTGGTGGTGATTAATTTATTTCTTTTCTCCACCGAAATCCCTGCAGACTGTGGAAAAGATAAAATCCTTCTTAGGTTATTCCATCAACTTTCATCAAGAAAATAATTGTTTTGCATAAATAAAAATAATATAGTCTACAAATTTGAAAGCCATGCTTTTTTTTTGGCACAAAGATAACATAGAAAAAGTTAATTAAAGTAAGCAAAAAAAACTTTTGAGCAACTTATTTAATAGAATAAAATAGAATATAGTTTTTGTTTATGTCTTGAATTCTGTATTCTATTGTGTAAGTAGAAAATTTCGTCGAGCAGAGATCTATGCAAAAGAAACTGTACATTTTTTCAAAAATACATTGTAAGGATATAATACGTAGTACTCGCTTTACTATAACTTTCATAATGAATAACAAAACTTTATTGAAAGTTTTATAGAACAATTTTTCTTTTGCAAGTTTGTATTAAAAATTAGACATTTTAATAAATATTTATTCAATATCCAATGTAAAGATAATGATCACCACTTTCAACAATCCCGCAGATTAGATGCTGCTGCACCTCATTTTGCAGCGTGCAACAGATCTGTTTATTCAATGAAACCCTTGCCACATGCTTGCTTTAAGCAAGGGGATTCTTCATTGAGCATTTGGATTGTTCAATGAAATTCGGGGCTCAATGCTTAACCCGACCAGATCATAAAATGAACCCGGCAATGACAAGGTGCATCATTTACGATGCGACCAGGTAAGGTAAGTTGGGCATAAAAAAACGGAAATCATAAATGCGCTATAAATGGCCGCCTAGGTTCAGGTAGGAACTAACCTGTTTTGTGATTTGTTGATGCGTACAGTGAGAGAAAGAGAGGGAGACAAAGAGAGAGTGAGTGAGTAACAGTGTACACAATGTGTGTGTATGTGTGTGTGTAAATAGAGTGAGTAACTAACAAACAGAGCTGTGTTTTAATGAGTAAAATTTATGAAATAAATAAAATTAATCAGCAAACATAGATGCACACAGCTAAGTAGCAATCAAATAGAAAAGACAAGGGTGAAAGAGAGAGAGAGAGAGAGAGAAGAGGAAGAGAGCACACGACGAGAGAGTAAGCAAGGGAGAGAGAGAGAGCCGCCCCTAGACGACTACCTGTAAAGCACAGGAGAACTCAACCCAACCCAATGAAACAGGGGAAACAACCCTGCGCAAGCGAGACAGGACAACAGTGGCAGGATACAGAGCCTGCGCCTCGCCTCGCCTTGCCTCGTCTCGCCTCGCCTCGCCCATATTTCACTTGCACCAGCAAGCAGCGGCAAAACCAACAAAACGCCTCTCCGACGTATTTAATGCCCATGTTGAGCTGTCGCCGAGCTCAGTCGGTGGTTGTTGATCGCTACCAGCGTACGTGTCATTGTCATCGTCATCCGAGGAGACCCAGCAACCGTACCGTCGAACCGTACCGTAAAACCCATTAAATCAAAACTTTAGTGCGTGCTGCTTTTTAGTTGCTATTTATTAACCAAGTCCAAGTGCATACCAAAAAATTAACAACTTGTAATTATTGTTAAAATAAAAGTGTTTGTGCGCCGGGTCATGCACGTCGCAAACTTCTTGTGGCAGTAACGTTATAAGGCTATAATTGTGATTAAGCTATGATGACAACAACGGCAACACAACAACATCCCATCATGCCACCAGCCATGCGTCCAGTACCAGAGAGCCCCGTCTCGAGACCACGAGCCGTCTACAGCATCGATCAGATTCTGGGCAATCAGCATCAAACAAAACGCAGTGGTAAGTTTTTCTTTAAATGTATTAAATGTAGTTTAAACATTGTTATATTTTTACCGACGGCGATTGATAGAAAAGATAAGCTTCTTCAGTAATTAATCAAGAAGAAGTAAAAGCTAGTTAACTTTATTTTTATTATAAATTTTAATAAGTTAACGCTTTGTCGAATTAAAAAAATCGTAAACTAAATTAATTGCTTTTAATAATAAATTCACAAACTCAGTAATATTAGCTGACTTAAAAACTATTCTTTAACGCAACGAAATATCTTCGTTTTCCTTTTAAAGATTGTTTAAGTTTTCGATAAATTTTTTCAAGCCTCCGATTTATAGTTATATTTATTTTGCTATTCAATAAATTAGAGCTTTAAAAACATTCTCACTTAATACCTAAATTTTATTTAAAAAAATTGATTTTTCTATTAAAATGATTTTTTTGTTATCATTTTTCTTAACTTGTTGCTAACACGAATTTTCTTATCTTTATACTATAAACACAAATACAGAGTGTGATTAGGAAATTCAGATAAAGTTTTTGAATATAAGCAAAATATTTATGAAATTCTTTAAATTTAATATTGCTTAAACATAGTCTATCTATTTTGTTAAATATTTTTGGAAAGAGTCTTCCAAATTTTTTTTTTTAAATTTCATTATTTCGTAGAAAGGAAAGAATTTTTTTTTTTTAAATCAAGTCAGCTTGTAAAGAAAAGCATAAGATTGTTAATGAAAATTTAAAATTTAAAATTTTCAATCTTACAAACACAATCTTTTAAAATCTCGAAAAGTAATTACTTTTACACTCCTCATTGATTATCCTACGGATAGGCCTTTCAAATAAACCCTCCATCGTATCACTTGAATTGGGGATTAAGTGTGTGCTCCATTTTAAAACCCACATCAAAGGTGTCCCAGCTATCGTTGTGTGGCAGTGTGTGGTTGTTGTTGTTCATGCCACATATGCAAATGAGTTGGCGACGCAAGGACATGGACATGGTCATAGTTTATGGGGACTATCAACATACATAAACTGGCCATGTTCACACTCCACGGCATGGGGGCGTTACGTTGTTTGATACCGTGTAGTGGGCGTGGCCAGGATTGCCCGCTGCGTGAAACGCGCGAACATAATGTGCACCCAGAGGTGAGGCAAGGCGAGGCGAGGCAATGAGAACAAGGAAGGCAAGAAATAAAAAAGTGAATAAAGAGAGAACGTTTGAGAGCAAATCAAAACATATCACGATATTGATATCCTGGCAGCCGGTCTGCGTAATGAGACGCCTGGCATCATTAGACCCGTAATTAGATTGAGATTGACATTCATGGGCACCCAATGTTGTCAACAAGGTTACAATTTGTGACAACGTACGCACCACAGGACACTCATATTTTTGCTGTACTTGAATGAAGCGATTCCTGCCGCGTAATTTGATGCTTTTTGGAAAATTACCTTTTTCGCCACAACAAGCGACATAAATGTTACGAATCACATAATCGCCAAGGCCCAAAAACGATAAGGATAACAACAGAGTGCAGCATCTTGCTCTGCCCAGCTCTCGATCTCCTGCTGTGTCCTTCTCATCTGCCACGTCATTGTGAATATTATTAATTTGAGGTTCATTAAAATTTGATTACATGTTCTGCTAGCCAGCTAAAAAAATGTACTCAAACACACACACCACACACACATTGACACAAGGACACGTTCTAGAAGGGCGTGTGAAAGAACTTTGCTTAGGGGTAGAATTCTAAGCACAAAAGGGTTGTTCAAACTCTATCGAAACTGTAGCCAAAAGGAGAAGAAAGAAAGTTGTTGGCTTTCAAGTTGTTGAAAGTTAAATTCGCTGCTGTTCATAATTATTTGTTATTGATTGCCAAATCAAATTGCGTGGCACTTACTCTAACACACACACACACACACACACACATTAAACACTTGAAAGCTTGCGCGTTTAAAATGGGGGTTAGGATATATCAGGATATTACTACTTCAGTTACAATTCAATGAACTTTGCAGCTGCAAACTTTATTTCACTTTTTCCCTTTTTGCTCTTTGTGCCGAATTTTTATTTCAAAGTCAAACACAAATTGCCAAAAAACTTTTCAAGCACTCGAAATCAATTGAATGGCATTTGGCAACAATTTTTTTGATATCTCTATTTGATTTATTCCATTTTACAGATACACCCAACGAGGTGCTTATAACGCATTCCCATCACATTCATCATTTGCACAACAGCAGCAGCAACAGCTTGCTGCAGCAACATCAACAACAGCAGCAACAACAACACCAGCAACACCAGCAACATCATCAGCAGCAACATCAACAGCAGCAGCAGCAACAACAGCAACTGATTGGTAAACGTGAAGATTCACCCACGAATACAGAGAGCGGCCTGGATGTGGACAATGATGATGAGCTAACCTCGAGTCTGAATAATGGCCATGATCTTGGTGATATGGAAAGGCCGCGCAAAGTTCGTAGGTAAGCAATAAAAGAAGGGAAATGTTTACAATCCGCTTAACAGATAACATCGTATTAGACCATTGTTAGTCCTATTAAAAAGCAACTAAACAACATCAGCATTGTTATCATCACATCGTATTACCCTTTGTTCCATTTGTAGATCTCGCACAACTTTTACAACATTTCAATTGCATCAATTGGAGCGAGCATTCGAGAAGACACAATATCCGGATGTGTTCACAAGGGAGGATCTGGCAATGCGTCTGGATTTGAGTGAAGCACGCGTTCAGGTAAGATATAGATATTTAATTGAGTATTTCAAACTGGTGATTATGTAATTACTGGGGTAAGGTGGAGTGCTGAAAGCTAAGCGGCTTAAGGCACAACAACTTACAGCATGTATTTCGTAATTGGCCAACAAAAATCGCCAACAATCAAAGGACTTAATTTCTAAATAGTCTTTTAAACACTTAGCGTCCACTTTGTATGCAAACAGAGTTTTTTTTGTTTTGTTTTTTGGGGGGTTGTTGCACTGCACTAGGGGTGGCTAAAGTACATTAGATATTGTGATTTTCCAAATGATTAAATTGGCAGTCGTTGGTTGGTGTTGGTATTTTTATTAACTCGCCTAGTACACTATGGGTAAACAATTAAAGTGGCTTTGGGTGGTTCGAACACGCGACGTTTGCTTCACGCACGACTAAACATGTAATTTTTTGATGATCCTTTTCGATTCTTGCGCAATTTGATTTCAGTTGAAATGCTTTTAAAGCACTCGAACGTTGACAGATAGCAGTTACAAAATATATACTACATATATGTATGTAAAAACAACTTGACCTAAGCGCTTGGCACTCCACCAAGGGATTAGCACTCCTCCCTGTGTCCTTGCGCCCCTTTTTGTGTCCTCGTTGTGCATACAAATTGTCCGTTTCACGGTTGTTCACATTGTATCCGTTGGCAGATTAGCCGTAATTGGTCATTGATTCATACGTAGAATACGTTGCATATGCGCCTGGCTCTCAATTCCCACTTCAATACTTCAATAGTAACAGATTTAGAGCGTTGCTTTTTTTTTTATTTTGTTCTGTTTTGGTTTAGCCGTTTTTGTATGTTTGTTTTTTTGTTTTTTCGAGTATCTTTCGGATACTTTTGTAGCTGAGTTACAAGGGGTTGATGAGCGGTCAATTATTTTGGGATTTGCATGACAGGCAATGAAATAAACAACAACAGCGCAGTAGTCAACATTGCGATTTTTATATTCTGTACTTTTTACTCAAATTATGTACTTTGTATAAGCACATTTTGCATGTCAAACAACTTCGAAAATTGCTGATAATCTTTACAAACGAGTTGCTAAGCGAAACGAATTTGAACGAAAAGATGTTAAGCATGATATTGATTATCCCTGGAATGGTATAGAAGGCAAAGAGTTAATAATAAAGTTAATACAAAAGTAGTGTACTTGCTTACCAATTCGAATAAATTGGGATATGTTAAGATACTAGTATTTAGTTTTCATGGAAAGATGGTAAACATAAAATTCAATATTCAATCTGTTGCCTACTTATAAGGATAAATTATTAAATTCACTCAATTGTTTTGCATCACTCAAAAAAAAGGTTGTTAGTTTTTTGTAATGATAAATATTTAGTTTTTATAAATTCTTAGCTCAAGTCAAGTTTGGCTTAAGATTCCACATACTTTTTAGGCCTCTCTCATTGCGTTTTTCAATCTTCTTAACCTCAATTTAGTAACAAATTATTTCATAGCATTATCTTGCTGAGCAGACATTATTGTATTTTGATCGCACATGTGTGATAAATGTGGGCAGGATATCCGTGAATTCAACTTTTTACGAGTGGGTTGCCTGGCTGGTTTGACATGTGGAAAGTGGCTTTAGATTGTTGGCCAAAGCCGCATTATAATTGCGCTACTAACAATTAAAATGCGCACACAACATAATCACAAGGGTTGTAGCAGCAGCAGCGAAAGGGGAAAGTGGAAAGGGGAGACATACACTGAACCACACAGACACAGGACAATAATTGGTAGCAATTATTGCAAGGAAATCGTTGCTAATTTACTACTTGCTCCGATGCATGCATTGTTGTTACAGCTCTGTGTGGGTGGCTGTGTGGGTGGTGGGGGTAACAGTTAAATACAGGGTGTCTATAATTGCACAGACCACTCTCGCTCGCTCTCTCTCCCTCAGTTGTCGAGTGATTTCAATTTACAAACAATTAATTTTGTGTAATATAAGAAAACGAGACAACGAGACGAGAGCATCTCGGAAAAGTTCCGGGCGGAAGTGCTTTTGGGTGGAAGCAGCAACCACACTTTCAACCCTGGCCAAGTGTCAAAAATGCATAAGACAACCCCCTAACAGCACACACACACACACATAGACAATGAAGAGTTGGAGTCAACTCTGTGCACAAATCAGAGCTGCACACTTCCGATTGGATGCCATTGTATTTTGACAGACGCAGATTCCAACTCTAACTGCAACTCCGACTCCGACTCCGACTTTTTAGCTGGTTAGTGGATCCAAGTTTTTGCTTGATAGATTTGGTCAGGCAATTACACAAAGACGTTAACACAATTTGCATACACGCAACTCAAACTGCAACTTTTCGCCTCTGTTTTGCCTTTTTGCAGGTGTGGTTCCAGAATCGTCGCGCCAAATGGCGTAAACGTGAGAAGTTTATGAATCAGGACAAGGCTGGCTATCTGCTGCCCGACCAAGGTAAGCATTTAAACACACACACACACACACACGACCTCAAATTACCGAATTACGTGTGCAACATAATTACATTTACTTCGAATTGCTAATCAAGGACACAAATCTCCCCCTCTCTGTCTTTGTAGGTCTGCCTGACTTTCCGTTGGGTATTCCACTGCCGCCGCACGCACTTTCCGGCCATCCGGGCGGACTGCCAGCAGAATTTTGGCCACCACACTTCGCTTTGCATCAGCACTTCAATCCGGGTCTGCTGCCACAACAGCTGATGCCGCCGCATTACAAGCTGCCCAACTTTCATACGCTGCTCTCCCAGTACATGGGTCTGAGCAATCTGAATGGCATCTTTGGCGCCGGCGCCGCAGCGGCTGCTGCTGCAGCTGCCTCCGCCGGCTACCCGCAGAATCTATCGTTGCATCCATCGTCGGCGCAGGTTAGTCCGCCGTGCAGCAATAGCAGTCCTCGCGAGAGTCCCAACTCATTGGCGCCACATTCGTTGCATGCAACGCCGCACGGCGCTACGACGCTCATCTCTGGCGACCTGACGCTCACCTCGACGGCAGCGCAGTCGCCGCGCAGCGCCAACGGCGGCAGCAGCAATGCCTCCACGCCCGTCTCTGTGGTAACCAAGGGCGAAGACTGAACCAGGATGGGGAACAATGCACAAAGCGTGGATAGTATTTGTGGTGATATATAGTTTGGATGTGGATAATGTGTATATAGTATAGCATACAGTATATATAGTGTATAGTTATGGCCAAAATGTATTTACAGCTAGTGTTGAAAGTATTTCACAAATAATATTGCATACTTATAAGAAAGTTAGCACTTAATTTAGCTGCTGCAAGTGTCATAAAATAATTAGAAATAAATAAATATGTGTAAATTAATATTGACTTAAGAAAAAAAGAAATAAAATGAACGTAAAGAAACAAAAAAGTTTTAAAGTTGATTTTTGTATTGCTCTGGAATGTATTTCTGTTGCGTTTATTTTGTTTTTGGTGATCACGTTTTGAAGTTTCTAAAAGATATTTATTTGTGTGATCATTTTCATAAAAGATCTTTTGAACATAAGGGTTTTTATAGCTGCAAGAAATTTAAATTAATTCCAAATTAAAGTAAACAATAGACAGGAAGTAGAGGTGTGTTTTGTTAAAAAAGTTATGGTTACCCTTATGACAAATTAGTTATTCGTAGTTTATTATTTTGCTCTAGCTAAAACGACAACTTTTTATATACTATGTTGTACTCATTCAGAGATGACTACTTTAACATTCCAAGTCAACTACAGTTCCAACTAGTTTACTTTGGTTTCCTTTCAAGATCAGCGCGTTTCCTCACGTCTTGTAAATGCGAATATTGTGCAGTTGAAGCGAAAAATTAACAATTCATTAAAAGTAACTCGCAATCTAAAGAACTTGCCCATTATAAATATCCACATTGTATACAAGCTGTCGACCTTTTCCTTTGATGAACTGCAAGTGAAGTGAAGTGATCTTCATGAGCAAAGTGAAGTTGAACTATTATGTAATATAGCTAACCATTAGGAACTGTAGCAACCCCCGATAATGCCTCAATGCGCCCTGGAGCTCAGCTTATTGAGAAAAGACCAAGAAGAACAATAATAATAAAAAGTAAGAAGTAGTCGATGAAGTTGAAATCGTATAATAATCTTGATATTATGTCAAATTGCCAAAGCCAAAGCCAAAAAGGAAATGTTGCATAACATACGAGTATGAATAGAAGACGAGTCCAGGAATCAAGAGAAGAATAGAAGAAGAAATCGCATTGTGAGCCGCAGACAGCAGCGGAAACAGCAGCAGCCAAGGATGTGAGCTAAAGGCTTTGCACAAATTGCTGGTGGTGTTCTTTGTGTGTGTGTGTGTGCGAGCCCAATTGAACCGAACCCGAACCAAGTCGAGTTGAACTGGTTTCGTATGCGTCTATTGTATAGCTTTTGTACCGCATGCAGCGTTAAATGCTGTATTGATATCTCGTAATTTGTGCCATAATTACTTTTTAATAATTCTGCACTCGTTCCGAGTGGCGCCACAGGACATCACATCGGCTGTTTTGTGTGTGCAACGGCCTTAAATTTAATAAAAAATCACCGTCAAGTTTGTGCTTCTGATTCTGATTCAGACTCTGGCTGGGTTGCAATTTGATTACACTTACCATTCTGTGAGGTCAAAATTGAATTCCTTGCACAAATACAACATAATTATGTTCAGCATCATCATTATTGTCATCATAATGAATGAATGCGCGACTTAACGGATTTGTCACTGACAAATGCGAAAAGTCGAGGACCATCTGCCAGGACGCGGCCCACAAAGGAGGCCCAGCGTCAGCGTTGTCAAAGGAGCTTTCATAAAACTCATATGCAAATGCTTTTGTGGCACCAAAAAGCCAAAGACATCCAACTTGCAACGATTTCAGTACTTTTCAGGTAGAGTATTATACATTTTTATAGGTAATATGTTTTATTTATTAACTTGAAGTTAAAATGTTATTTTTTTTTGCTCGACAATAAATTATGAATTTAAAAAATATTTATTTAAGTCTAAATATTAATTAATTCAATTTTATTTATTACATAGCAGCTGAGCATTTGCAAGTCGTTATGGCTCTGTCACAATTTATCTTGTTTCTATCAACGAAAATTCAATAAGTTGAAGTAGATCTTTTATTTGTGCAAGTGTTTGGCCAAGCTGCATGAGGCAGCAGCGTTCTGAAAACCAAAGAAGAGAACCCTCTTTACCCGCCATCCCTTTTTATTTTCGGCTCCCATTGAATGTCCTTTGTGTGTGTGTGTGTGTGTGCAAAGAATTTCATTCAGTGTGCAAATGCAGCGCCACTCTGCGGGCTATAAATATATGAAATTTATCAAGTGGCCTTTTGAGTTTCGTATTTTTTTGGCTCTATGAAATTGAGTGTCGAGTGTCTCTCTCCCTCTCTTTCTCTGTCTCGCTCTGGCATTTGTGTGCAGTATTTGCATTCGGCTCAGTCCAACAGTGAGTTTCACCTTGTAAATGTATCTCAGATTGGATGTGTGTGTGTGTATATCAAACATAATCAAGCACATTGCCATTTTGCTTGCAGTTTTGTGTATGAACCTCTTCAGAGGCCGAACAATGAAAATGAAAATCAATTTCGGTACGACACTTGAAGCTCGAGCGCATTAAAATGGTAACAGTTAACATTTACAACCCAAAACTCAGCTCAGTGGGTGGCACGTTCAGGTAAAGGAGGGGAGGAGGGGACATACACTTGAAGGGCTGGCTACATTTTGATGTCGTGTAATGAGCGCAACTGTTGACGGCGACAGTGGAAAACTGAATACAACGGTAATTAAACAAGTTAAATCCGCTCAACAGATGCTCAAGTCAGATTTCATTTTTTCCAGAGCCCCAGCTTCGTCGTCCTTTTCATTGCTGTTGCGCTGTTTACCGCATCATTATCAACTGAATCATCATCAGCGTTCGTTGTGTGCACTTAAAAAATTATTTAATTCATCAAAAAGTTGTCAGCGCAATAATTATGCAGCTTGTCTTACTCTCCCCGTCTCACTCTGGCTCCTCGTTATGCATAAAGGAGCGCCTAATGAGACGCCATTTTGTCGCTGTTAGTTGTTGCTGTTAGTTGTTGTTGCTGGGCAGCGCCAGGATAATTACTGTAATTTGTGCCGACTTGAGACGCTGCCGCTGCAGTTTAAATGCCACAACAAGTATCGCATGACATTCCGATTGTTGTCGATTCTGTCGATCGCGAGGCACAAATTGCCAACTTACCGCAACATGCGATTGCAACAAACATTTCCGACAGGATATATGTAGGTATAGTAAGTATCTTGGCGACAGTCGACTGTCGAAATCCGATACTTTAGTATCGAAACTGAACTCAAAGCGGGCCGCTGCGATCCCCGAGCTGAGACGTCTTATCCTTGGCGGCGTTGAAAGTGAAGTTGAAGTTTTCCTTTTCGTGCTGACTTCTAAACTGAGCTAAGCTGTGCCTTTATTTATCGTTCCACAGCAGCAGCAGCTGATTGATCCTTGGGTGTTGTCCTTAAGTGTTTTCCCCTCCTCTCTCTCTCTCTCTCTCTCTATCTGCTTGTTGTGATTAAAGAATGAGCAGTGAAACCCGCTTTGCCTTTGTTGATCGTTTTTGCCAAAATGGTTTCATGCCTGATTTCATGCGATTTTTAATTTTTTTGTTATTTATCTGCATTTTGGACAGTCTGAAGCAAATAGAAAACGGACCAAAGCCAGGTAGTCATATTCTCTGTACAGCTGCTGTGCAATTGTGCAGTTAATTATGTCCTTATTAGCCAATGGTCGCCTCGACTGTTTCGTATCCTTGTTGTATATATTTGTTGCTAATTGAGGACATTTTCTTTTCTCTATTTCAGCATGGTTACCTTTTGTGAGTATTAGTTTGGCTATATTGTTCATTTTGATATTGATACTTTGAAGAAGAATTTTACGATATTTTGTATCAGGAGTTTGGCAAAATTCAATAAAGAGAGCTACGGAGCTAGTGGTTGGCAAGTTTATTTAAGACTAACGATATTTATCGATAGGTTATTAAATGTGTATATAAATGTCTTAACATATTCTTTTATTTTCTTCATTTTTCTTTGTTACAATATTATCGATATTTATTGATCTTTATCAACTGTGTTTAAAAAAAGTTTATCATTCAATTTTAGAATACTAAATGATTCTCAGACCTTTTATCATTCTTATTTCATTCATACTTCTATATACTTCCTATTCTTTTAAACCCCTTTTCTTTATAACCATATCTAAAACATGACATTGTTTACGCGGCCTTCGTTCAACAACAACTACATTGAGCTCAAACCAGTCGTGGCTATTTACAGCGATAATAAATTAAACAAACAAACAAATATATCAAAAATAACCAAAAAATGCGCACGACCGAATGCATTAAATAGAGCAAAAAATACTATTAAATTAAGTTAATCAAATGTATGCGCTGTGAAATTGAGCAGCTGCTGTTCCAATGAACGTTGACTAGATGGAATGTGTGTGTGAGTGTGTGTGTGTTTGAATATACACCTTGCCGCTGGGTATTTCAAAAACACGACCACAGGCCCATAAATAATATTAATAAAATGCAATAACAACAACAACTATACATCGAGTGCGAGGGTTCGACTCATGTGTGTGTGTGTGTTTGTGTGTTGTGTGTGTTGTGTGTCATTGCTGTTAAACTTTGTTAACATTTTGTTTATTAAACGACGCGGAAAACTAGTGACAAACACACACACTCCACACTCACACACACACATGTGTGTCGTGTTATAAACTATCAAGTCACACCTGACTGAGAATTTGCTACCCCTTTCAACCAAAAAGAGCAATGAGTGAGCAAGTATTTGATTTTAATTAAATTTCCCGTAAGTTTGTCACAATTTGTGTTCGTTGTATCTTGCGTCTTCTTGCTTAGAACTCGTTTGCCGGCTGGACTGGATAGCGTGTTAGTTGTTGTCACTTTTACCGTTTTGTTTGTTTTAGCCAAGTTTTTATTACGTTCTGTCGCAGTTTGCTTTATTAATTGCCGGGTGTAACAGTCAGACAGGTGTTGCTTACGACTCTCATTTGATTTGCTTCTAGTCATCACCATTGTAGTAGTCTTTTAGGCGAAAACTTTTAACGTTTCCCATTTCATGGCAGGATTCGGTGATGTTATTCAGCTGCTCGAGAGCCTGAGCTGAGCGGGCCAAATGAGTGCGTTCTGCGGATCAGAAGACTATATAGTTATCTCCCATTTAGTATGTTAATAAGTACAGTTACCCAGCTCACAGGATATGTGATTGATTGTGGGCAAGGAACTCCACTCATCATTGGCAATGGGCATTTTTTAGATTTTAATTTAGAAAGCAAAACAAGATATCGAACCGAACTGTATAATTTTGAATATACAAATAAGTAATGCTTAAAGCAAAACCTGCCTAGAAACAAACTCAAAAGCATATCACAAAAATTTGTAGGTCGTTCTGAGAAGTCAACTCAGTTGAGTTCAGTGGGTTTGATTGTGTGTACGCTAACTTGGCCCAATTATTACGCCTGATTTAATAAACTCAATGAGCCTCTTAACTGCCTCTAAGTGCCCGCTAATCGTTTAGCATCTTTTGCATCTGGCAACGCCGTGCACACTTGGGGGGAATGGATATAAAATTGTTATGCGACAGAAAGCACATCAAACGAAATTGATGACAATTGAAGCTCGGCGCGTCCTTTCTATCTGTCAGACTACTTCGTCCTTGTGCCACTTCGTCCTGCTGCTCATTCACGCTAACTGCGGAAACCGGAAACGCGCCACAAATTGCAAAGTTTGAGCTGCGACTGTCGCGTATTGTTGTTGCCGTCTTCTTCTTCTACTTCGACTTCTTCTTGGGCAAATTAATTTTATTTCAGTTTTTTTTTCATACATATATATTTTATTTTTGATCTGCTTGCGTAGGCATGACAAAACGGCAATTGCTGATGGGAAATTGACAGCAATTTTCCTTTTCACTTTTCGCATTTCCCATGATTATGCGACGATTATAATAAATGCGAATTTCCTCGCCCATTTCCTTAACTGTGGCTATGAACATTTTGCAGCATTTATTTTCTAGCACTTCACAATCGCATTGAGAGCTGTTTTTTTTTAGGAGGCGTAAGTCTTGGTAAATTTTTTATGGAATGGTAATATGATGAAATGGGGTATATAAGCTAAAGTTGATTAAGGTAATTAAATGAATATATATTTTATATAGTTTTGCTAACCTTTTTAGAAAGTTCTTACTATTTTAATTCTACATGTAAGTTTCTAGGGTATTTACTATTGAAGCACAATCAAACTTAACTTCTTTTTTAGTTGCTGTGTTTGTTTCTGTGGCTGTCAACACACATGAATTCATATTCCAATGAGTGAAGCCATTTTTGCTGAAAATGTTTTCTGCTTGGCTGCTGTTCGGGCTATTATTATTAAAGGCTCGACTCGCATGCAACTGCAAGCTGCCATAATGACTGTCCTTTCAAGGACATACACACAAAACACACCAACCCAAAAAAAACCAGCTAAATTCAAGTGCAAAGCACTTGAAAGAATAACACACTCTCCAAATAACAGAGAGTGTGTGTGTGTGTGTGAAATGCAGTGTAGCATTTGTCACAAATTAGCAACCATTTAGAGTTAAATCAGGCGCATAATTATTTTCCCATTTGCGGTTGAAAGCATACATACATATATGTATCTGGCTGGGCAGGTATTAGCTGGCTTTGCCCAAAAAGGTGTAATGTGTATGTGAAGAGGACTGTCGAAGGGACAAAGGGACATGTGTGTGGGATTTCAAGCCTAGACTCTTGTCGCCTTTCAGCCGAGCCGACAACGACGCTGGCTTATTTAAATAGCTCTCCTAGCTGTTAAATATACGCATTATTCGCACTAATTTGTGGGCATTTTCAAGCATTTCAAGCATTTGTGCCACAGACTTATCACACACACACTTAGGAGTGTGTTCTTAAGTGTAAAGAAACCCGTCTATAAGTTGGTCTGAATGCACTTGAGCCATGGCTCAAGATACAGCCAAGAATACTGCCACAAATGTTGCCAACAACAACATTTACAAGTTTTAAAACCCATTTTGTACGCATAGGGTATTTAGGGTTAAGCAACCCCAGTGGACCGAGACCGAATCGATTAGAGTCAATTAGCGCGCGATTATAATGGCATTTTCCATAGATTGAATGGGGCAACCACCCACTGCCCCCCCACCACTCACCTCCTCTTCGTGGGCATTGCTTTAAAGTCATTCAAGAAATTTGCACATAAATTGCGTAAAGTGCAATTTTTTTATTCAGCCCTAACACGTTTTTACACACGGCACACACATCACACACACACACACACGCAGGCAGGCAGGCAGGCAGGACGAGCACAAGGACAACGTGTAGGTTTGTGTCTGCAATCACCCCCATCTTTGCACCCCTTTTTCTCTCTCTGTGTGAGTGTGTAAGTGTGTGTACCAGTTCGCAGTTGACTGAATTCCGCTTGTACCCTCCCCCTCTCTCTCACACTCTCTCTCTCTCTCTCTCTCTCTCTGGTCAGCGTACATTGTCAGCCCAATTTCACACAAAAAATGCAATCAAATGTGACGCTTTTATTATTCTTGCGAATATCCTCACAATTCTGGAGTGGGACAAATTGAAATCAATCAAATTAAATCGCCTTGTTCGCACAATTTTATGCAGTCTGCATTTATGCTCAAATAGGATTTTTTTTATAAATTGCACTCTTGCAAAATCTGTTAAATTAGTTATGACATATAATAAATGTGTAAATTTACCCTGCTTAAAAAAGATTTTGTTCAAATTTATCATAGAGTAAAAAAAATTTCAGAATAAAATGTTTACATAAAACAAAATCTTATAAAAAATATTAAAAAATGTATAGTAGAATATTAAAGCATTTTTTGATTATTGTTGATAAAATTTTAAAGAAATTGACAAAGACAACTTTTGTTTATTTTAAGATTAATACTTTATTAAGAAACCTTATATTCTTATGTTATATCTATATCTATATCTACATCTATATTTATCTATATCTATATCTATATCTATATCTAATATCTATTCTATTTATATCTTATCTATATCTATATCTATATCTATATCTATATCTATATAAAACTTTATTTAAAGCTTAGTTGAATATTATCTAAGAAAATTCAATATTTAAAGAAAAACTACTTAAAGCCAATTTTAATTGATTGGTTGGTTACATTTTTGATAAAAGTAAGCCATTTTTTCATACGTTAATTCTAAAAATGTGCAAGCGGATACAAAAATCATTCCTCTTAGGTTAATTCCAACTTTTTTTTAAAACATTTCTAACTGAATTTGTTGCTTCAGTTCATGTTTAATGTTAGTTAGTTTATACTTCCACTTTCATGTATAATACTTTTTCTTCTAAGCATTCGAAATGTTTGATTTTGAGAAATAAAGCTTAAAAGTCTCAGGAGCACTTTGAATACGCTTGAATGATTTCGAAGTTCACGTTTTTTTGGTGGCATCGATAATAATTGAAGTGAAAACAATGTGTGTGCGATGGCGTGTGTGTGTTCTGTGAGTGTGCGTGTGTGCGTTGGTTTGAGGCGGTCGCAAAGCTTCTTGAAGAACTTGATGCCCATTGCCGTCGTCATTGTGCTTTGTGCTGTGGCGGCAGTCATATTACTAATTGACCATATGGGCTGTTCTGTGTTGCATACTTCAAAATCGTGAAGCGACTCTTTATTATTTCAAATCGAATTTGTATGGAAATTAAAAAATCTGAAAATTGCATTATTTCGACGTGCCCGACGCTTATTGTGTGCGTGTTTATTTTTGTTTTTGTGCAAATTGATTAGTGGGCCGAAACATTTTGGGGTTGTAGAAGTCGCACTCGAATAACGAAGGCTGTGGGCTGGATTTGGTTTGACTTCGTTTTTTTTTACTACCTTTACCTTCTGCATTGTTGTGCAGCGCCCTGTAAAGTGATTCGCTTGAGAAAAACATGCGAAACCACAACGAATAAGTTATTCTATAGAATATTTAAGTTGACTTGCAATGCAAAGCAATTTGCGCCCATTTTAGTTGTCAGATAGAATTTGGAGCAATGCCAAAAAATGTGCATTCATTAATTATCTATCGTGTGCAGTTGCAGATGCATCGGGCAACAAGAGAGGCGACCGCCAAACAAATTTCATTCATGAAGATCGAGTTTTAATTAAACGCCTCAACGATACAGCACAACGTTGACAAATTGTCTCGTGTTTTGTGCATTTGTTGCAAACGCAATTAGGCAGCAAAACATTTGTCGTATCTTGTACTTAAGATTGATCATACTGCCAACTCATGGGCAGTTGCTAATTTGTCTGTTGTGTTCCGCATTTGGCCGCTAATTTGTATAATCTGTTCCTATAATTAACGCTGGCTGTTTATTAAATACACTCTCACTTTAGATGTGAGAGGGTTGTCAGATGGTTTGGATTAACAAGTTTTAAGAAAGTCGACGAACAAAGTAGACAAATTTTTTTAGTAGATAGATTATAGATCTTAAGGTCCTTTGTTAAAAATTTGTGAATTCATTATATTTTTTTAGCCAAACATTTTAAACTTAATTTCTTACTTAGAATTAAGTCGCAGAAGCTCAACTTCTATCAAGTATACTCTATAGAGTTTTACTACAGATGAGTAGAGCTCTACTAATTAAGATAGCTAAATTAAATTGTACCTAACCAAAGAATGCGTTTTAGGGACCAAATATACTTAATTCAAGTACGTTCAAACTTAATTTAAGAACTAAGCACTCTTTCTAAGTACATTTTAATTATGTTTTCCCTTTTGCTTTGGTTTTTTATCCTTAATAATCTTTTTAAAGCAAACTTGTTATATATAATAAGTCCGTTTAGTTATTTTTAAATTATATTTGAACTAATTTCAAAGTACCTTGAACGAAAAAGAACCTCCATAATATACAAAATTTTCATCTAACAAATTTCTCAATGGTTTTCTTTGATCTTTTGGCTATGTTTTTATGCTCCTCTATGTTTTTGGTCGCTGTGCGTCATGGCCTATCGAGTTACGCTTCTTATAAAAGTTTTCTATGCATAAACAAATGCTTTTTCTCTACATGCTTTTGGCTTTGGAATGCCTTGGCTGCAAGCTAAAAATATCCAAAACATTTGGACTTTTCGAATACACCCGACAAGAATGTACGCATTTCGAAAATATTTTTGGCATGCCAATGAAAATATAGCTAGAAAAAGCTTAGAAAAAAGCATAAGAGAGAAACATGAAACGCTGCTGGAAAGCTTTTGAGGTGCAATTGAAAATAGAAAATCAAAGCTAAAAACATTATCGATAAGACCAGAGAACTGAACAGTTCTATATGAATGGTATAATGTATAATGCTATAGACACCATTTACCCCACCCACCCTGTTTTGAAAAAAACCTTTTGGCTTTTTTTTAGAAAAATAATTAAATCTAAAAAATCGTTTTTATTTATAAATAATTATAAATTTTTTTAATTAAAATTACATTCATGCGATCATTCTATATTTCGTAGCAATAGACCCCATAACACTATTGATGGATGTTCTATACAAAACAAGAGGTTGGTAGGTTCTTAATAAAATAATCGGATGGTTAACATTGATGAAAACACGATAAAACAAATAAAAGAATGGGGTTCGTTTTCATTACATGGTGTTCAGTCAGTACAAAAAATAATCTGGAACCAAAGATGACACACTGGTTAAATGACATGGTTGACATCTCAGATGGTCGAGAGATGCCTTAGATGTTGTTGTTGTTGTATGCATAGCAGACCCATGACCATGCAGAAGAGCAGGGAGCATGAGAGGCTAAGCATACAATGGTGGTGGAGATGATTAGCAAGTAAATGCTTAGAAGCACTTGCGGTGGACAATGCCGGGGCCGGACTCGTCGTATTCCTCCTTGGAGATCCACATCTGCTGGAAGGTAGACAGGGAAGCAAGGATGGAGCCACCGATCCATACGGAGTATTTGCGCTCTGGGGGAGCAATGATCTTGATCTTGATGGTGGATGGGGCCAGGGAGGTGATTTCCTTCTGCATACGATCGGCAATACCGGGGTACATGGTGGTACCGCCAGACATGACAATGTTGGCATACAGATCCTTACGGATATCAACATCGCACTTCATGATCGAGTTGTAGACGGTCTCATGGATACCGCAAGATTCCATTCCCAGGAATGAAGGCTGGAACAGAGACTCGGGGCAACGGAAACGCTCGTTGCCGATGGTGATGACCTGTCCGTCGGGAAGTTCATAAGACTTCTCCAGGGAGGTGGAGGCGGCAGCGGTGGCCATCTCCTGCTCGAAGTCCAGAGCAACATAGCACAGCTTCTCCTTGATGTCACGAACGATTTCACGCTCAGCGGTGGTGGTGAAAGAGTAGCCACGCTCGGTGAGGATCTTCATCAGGTAGTCGGTCAAATCGCGACCAGCCAAATCCAGACGGAGGATGGCATGGGGCAGGGCATAACCTTCATAGATGGGGACGGTGTGGGAGACACCATCACCGGAGTCCAGAACGATACCGGTGGTACGGCCAGAGGCGTACAGGGAGAGCACAGCCTGGATGGCAACATACATGGCAGGAGAGTTGAAGGTCTCAAACATGATCTGGGTCATCTTCTCGCGGTTAGCCTTGGGGTTCAGGGGGGCTTCAGTCAGCAGGACTGGGTGCTCCTCGGGGGCAACACGCAGCTCATTGTAGAAGGTGTGATGCCAGATCTTCTCCATATCATCCCAGTTGGTGATGATACCGTGCTCAATGGGGTACTTCAGGGTGAGGATACCTCTCTTGGACTGAGCCTCATCACCGACGTACGAGTCCTTCTGGCCCATACCAACCATCACACCCTGATGACGGGGACGACCAACGATCGAGGGGAAGACGGCACGGGGTGCGTCATCACCGGCGAAACCGGCCTTGCACATGCCGGAGCCTGAACATAGTCAAACAGAAAAACGTCCGTTAGCAAAAGGCCGTAAAACGTAAAATTTTGAGCGTCCCTAACGGATAGTGTACTACACAGAAATCTATCGAAAATTGGGTGACGTTATGATCTCACAGAAAATGTGAACAAAATTTGGGTAATGACTCATGCTCTAGATATGTTCCGTCAGAGAACTGTACAGAAAACTATGTCACAGAGAAACATAGGAAAATTGTTGTGGATATATGTGAAAAAAACCTTGATCGGTTAATGGAATTCTAGAGATATTCATAATAAGAAATATCAGAACTATTCTACTTATATATTGCTCTTGAAATTTTAGTGGGAATTTAAAAAACTTTGATGAACTTTAATTGAAATTTGGATTCTTGTAGTTGAAAATTGATTTCCTCTTGTTAAGAATATAAGAATATCTCACATCCGTAGTGGAATGTTTTGAAGATTAATGTGCTTTTGTTCTTGAATATTTGTTGGGAATTTGTATTTGAAGAAATCGCACAACTTGTGTGTTATCATTGGAATTTCTTTAGAATTTCTTTTGCACTTTTCGTTTAATCACTGCACTGAGTATCCTCGCAAATTATAATCCACAATATATGATAATCCATTTTGATTGATCCTAACTATCCGTTAGTATGTTGTATGGAGTTGTTGTCCAGTTTTCTGTTGGTATACGCACCATTGTCAACGACCAAAGCAGCAACCTCATCGTCACACATTTTGTCTGGGATTTGTTTGTATTACGGTACCACGGGTGAATTTAAATCAAGAAATACGGCAATGTGTACGCTTTTGGAACACAACTGACTGACTAAAGTATCCCCGCGTTGGTACTCGGATTTTATACCAGCAGCGATTTTCTTGGCGTCCAAGAAAAATTCAACATCGCACCACAACCGCGTCCGCGTTCCCCCCCTCAGAAGCAGCAGCTAAAACGAAAAAAACAACAACAAGCATTGAGGAATACAAACATAGATACAGATACAGATACACAGAGCTCGCTCATGGATATCTGCCCACCTTCGGCACAGTTCGGCAGCCACAACGAAATCGGTTTTGTGGCGCCTAAAAATAGATCCTTAGCATAGGGGGGCCGCCTTTGGATAATGCTGCTCGCGGCAGTGAGAGCGAGAGAGCGTGAGAGCAACAAAGCAGTTCGGCATGATCAAGCGTGCTGATCGCAATCGGCAATCGTTGTCGGCTATGAAGCAGTTGAAACGAAGCAGTTGTTGTTGTTAATGTTCTGCTGCTGCTACTGAGTCCAAAAGTGCCGTATAAGGCAAGGCTGCTGCTCCAGCGATCTCTCTCTCCCACTCTCTCCTGCTTGTTGCTCTCTGTGCCATTGCCTGTGCGGGTGTGCGTGAGAGCAAATATGTATATATATATTCGGCTGTGTTGCTTTCGTGTTCTTTTTTAATGTCGTGGGGGGATTTAGAAAAATTAATTTTGTTCGCCTCGTTCCCATTTGCACGGTTCTCCCGTCCACAGCCTCCATCCCCCCCTGTTTGTTGTACATACATTTTGGTTTTCATAACTTTCGTGTTTTTCGTATGTCGTAATAAATTCATTTTCTATTTTCGATATTTCACATCTCTATCTCGAATATTGCTCTCCCTTCTCTGCATCTCTTTTGGCGCGCACGTTTGCACCTTCAATGAAATTCCACGGTTCGCACTTCTATTTTTGGTCATATTTTCCCCACAGTACGCTCACTCTCTCTCTCTCTCTCCCTCTTTCTCCTCCTCTTTTCCGCAACTGTTTCTAACCACGCCCACGCCCCTGTTAATGTAATGAGCATAATTCAACTAACTAATTGTTTATTTACAATTTGTGTGAACTGTATACCGAAAACTCCTTGACTCTCCTGACTTCTCGTCATGGCTCGGTTGGGGGGAAGTTTGGAATACGCATTGCAGGGTATCCATTTAAATTGGGTTTACTAAATGCTGTATTTTTAGCAGCAACTAAGTGGGGCATGTTTACATTTTATGGCATACTCTTTTCCAACATAATGTTCGCAGCAAGCAAACAAACATATACATACTATAAGACACATATACATCTTCATATGTTATTTTGCTTGATATTTTTACTGCACAATATAAAATCGAAAAGATTTATGTCGCAAATAGGACAGCGAGGCAGTATGCTCAAATATTGGATATACATATATATATATATAGTCGGAATAAGTAAATGGCAATGGCTTAGGCCTAGACAGCCAATGGAAATGAGTAATCTATGGATATTAATATTATTTGAATTCGGCATTCAAAATTTTGCCCAAGTTTCATATTGAAAATTATATATTTAGCCTGTTCTTAGACTATAATTAACCTGACTGGTAGCAAATTTATTCTGCTTCTTGCCCATTTCCTTTTGAAAATACAAACATCTAAGGAAGTGTTGGCAAACATTTAATTAAACACCGAAACTTACATACACTTTTAGTCTTAAATGATTTAGCTGTAAAATGATAAGTTTGTTATTATTAACCTGATTAACTCAAAATATTTAAAGTTAATGTTAAATAATAGACAACATTTTATCATATAAATGAGATACAATTTCTAAAAATATTTTAACCCTTAAGTTTATTCTTCTGTCAACATTTTTTCGGGCATTTTAATTTTATTTATTGTTCAATAGGTCAAACATATTTTCTTCTGCATCAATAGCCAGTTACCCTGCCACAAAACGCCCTTACAATTCCCAAGTGGCTTTTTGGCTAGCGTTTATATCATTTCCCACATTTGTTGGTTGTTTGCCAGGTATTATTATTATTATTTGGGCATATCCTTATTTGTCAACGGCCTTGTTCACATGTCAACCCACCCCAACGGCTAGAACTCTGTTATAGTAAAATGTTTCCAAATGAACAATCAAAACTGGCGCGACATAATCGCAATCAAATCGCATCAGGCCAAAGACCAAAACCCAAATGCCCCGAAGTCAGAAAGCCTTGAGGCTCCATGAACCACAAACCCAAACTCAGTTTGTGTCGTTTGTTATGAAAATACCAATTGCAAATACATAGATTGTATAAATGGTTAAATCAAAATTTAATAAAACCCAGTCAATTGTAGACGTTGGCTTTGGCCAAGGAATTTTAATAATGAGGCACGTATCCTGGCAGCGCTGTTGTTTTAGTGCACGTGCGCCAATTGCCAACACTAAAGGGATTCATTTGTGAATTACCCGAAAAATCTATCCAGCTATCCCCCCAAAAACCAACCAAACTTCGTCTCTCGTTCCTAAGTAAACATTGTGAGAGAGAGGAGTCTGGATTTTCTATCTGGGTATGGGAATCAACGAAAACAAATTGCAATTGAGCCTGTAACGGTGACAAAGTGGCCACCACATCACACAAACTCCCCTGCTCTCTCTCTATCTCTCTCTCTCTCTCTCTCTCTTTCTCTCTTTCAGACGGCGCTGCGCATTTGACAGGCCAAGCGGAATGCACACCGACAAGGACGATAAGGATGAGGATGAGGCCCGCCCAGAGAAGCCAGGGCAACAAGCCCGAACATCATAATGATGATGATGATGATGAGGCCCACCCTTAAGCCTTAAATGATGAGCATTTAGATTCGCATTTGCGGAATTTTTATTAAGTTGCCAACATTTTTGGCAGCTCAGCTACTTTCGCTACTTTGCTTTGTGTTGACAGAGTTCATCAAAGGAGTGTGTGTGTGTGGGTGTGTGAATTAATTTCAAATTAGTTTGCCATCGGCTCGAAAGTGCATTATTGGATTTGTGAGCCCCCTGTTCCCATCACCCTTTTTTGAGGCACGCGTGTGAAACCAAAACAATGCCAGCCAAGTGCTGTCCAGAGCGAGAATGGGTTAGTAAGGGTGTTAACCACAATCGGCTATTGTCCCTAATTGGCCTAATCGTCAATTGTTTCCATTGACCGCTGTCCAAAACATTTGCAGCTGCTCCAAACTGCAACTGTTGCAGCTGCAGCTGCATCTGTTGTTGTTTATCATTAAATGCGCCACTTGGCAGCTAATTTGAGGCACAGCCTGGAGCATGTGTTAAGTAAATCAGGTCAACATATACATACATATATACACACAAAATCTGCATTTGAAGTCGATTCCAGTTGCATACATTTCTGTTAATGTGAGAGCATGAAATTAAGAAGTGAAAAAAGAGAAAACTTTAATCAGTTGCGGGAGGGTTGGGGTTTGTACTGCCTCTGGAGATTGAATTTATTTTTAGTGGCTAACATAGATACACACACAAACAAAACATACTTCAGCTGGAATGGAAGATTTCCAGTACAGAAAGAGCATTTAAGAATAACTCAATTTGTTTAAAACAATAACAAAAAATATTCTTAGATACATATATCGCATTTCATTTGTCATACTGAAAACATAAAAGAAAAAAGATTTAAGAAAACAAAACTCAACTCAAGTCAATTGAATTTTGTGGTGAATGACAAATATTTAGTCATAGATGGATTCACGTGCTGCCTGCAATAATTTTTAACCCAAAGCAGACAAGTGGCAATCTAAAGAAGCTGTCTATAAGCAAAGCCTATGAATAAATACACCCAAGAATCGAAAAAAAATATCTCTATCTAAATGTATATCTATAACTGAGATATGCCCAAAATACATTCGGATATGCGCCACAATTTGCATAGTCTACATAAATGCTCGCACTGTACGCCTCCAGAGTGAACAAAATATTCAAGAACATATATACAGAAAACGAAATACAAAATACAAATACAAAATACAAAATAGAAATAGAGAAGCAAAGCAGCACGAAAAAAAAAATGGATAGAGAAAAAACATAGAAATAATTTGATGGCAAATAGTGGTATATGGATACAAGTGTTGATGGTGCTATAGATTAGAGTGGACCTGTAAATGAGAAAAACAAATTTTGATTGTACATATGTATGTAACTTCTTTCAAAACAATGTGTTAAATATTAAAAACTTGAAAATTTCTTTTCGGAAATTAAGGCGTATATTTAAAGGCTCGAAAATAAATATGGCAAACTTTAGACAAACAAATACTAAATAATAATAAAATTAATTTTAAAATCTAATTATGTTTCTTTTCACCATTTATTTCCTAAGTGTTACTTAATTATTATTTCATTGTTTAAAAGATCGTTTTGTAAAAATACTTCACGCTTGCATTTCTGGTCCAGCCCAATAGAGTGGGAGGACCTAGCGTATGCTCTCACTCTATACTCTATGGGCTATGGGAATAAATGACGCGGACATTTATGGTGCGCGCTAAAACAGATTTTTTTTCTGGTGTGTTCAGTTCGCTGCATACATATAGACATATAGACAAAATGCTGTTCAATAATTTGTTGTGTGTCTGTGTGTTGTTGTTGTTTTGGCGCTGGTTTCATTTCGTGCTAAAGATTTTATTTTTAACAATGTTATTTTATATACACAAAAGCGAGCGCATACAACAAAAACACACACTACTAAAAAAGAATTGGAAATATCTATACACATACATATACGTTAAGAAAAATACCGCCAACGCTTTCATCATCGACCAAACGGGCCGGATCAGCTGTATGTCATCAATATGCGATATATCTAGCGGAAAACAGAATCGAATCGAGGCAACAGTTGTGAATATAGATATGTATAATGAAACTATAAACATTTCTGGTTATGTGTAATGTAATAAATCGGAAGCTCCTCTATATTGTACTCAGATTCAGTTGGCTCAGCCTTGGAGGCATTTGCATAGCGGCAAGGGGGGCAAGAGAGGCAGGCGCCATCCACTCGGACTCGGTGGTTTTTGACAATTTCTATACATAGACCGCCGTCCAACTCTTTGCTTTTTTTTTTGCTTTTTGCTGTGGAACACTTGTCGCTGTCTGTTGTTGCTGCTGCTTCTGCTGCTGCTGTCTGCCCAAAAGCCGATCCCATGTTTGTTTTTTACCCAAATGAATCAGGAATTTTAATTCGTCACTCTTTCAAGTTCAATTCACTTGGACTTTGACTTGCACTTGGCTTGCATTGCATTGCAATTTCTTTCGCCTTGTATAACGTATTTTTAGTATTCACATACTACACACAGCTGCCACTTCCCTTCTGAATGCCACACATGTGTCTTACTTAATCTTATTATTGCTCGTGAGGGAGGCGCTGTCGCATTTTCGCCTTATATGGTGCTTTGGCACCCACATCATACATTTATTTTGCTCTTTTCGGTATTCTTGAGGCGAGTGAATCACGCTCTGTTGTTTTTCAATCGATGCCCTTGTCATTTGTGGTGTCTGTTTTCCCTTTCTCCTTTTGTTTTCGGGTCTCAATCAGCGGCAGGCTAATAATAAGTGCACATTAGTTTTGAAGTGCATTTGCCCCTCCGAATTCTAATAGCTCATTTACAGTTTGACAGCTGTGCAGAAGAAATAACAAACAAATGCTTTAAATTGACTTCTGTTTGATTAATGCATTTTGAGAGCTTTTGTAGCAAGTGGCAGTTGAAAAGCTCTGAAGAGCTTTTAAAAAATACTGAGAGCTAATTGCACTGCTTGCTGTGTTGACAAGGTGATATTTGCAAAAGCAACCGACTAACGATATGTAGATTAATTAGAAAATTCATAGAAACCTCCAAAGTTTATGATTTTCTTATGGTTTTATTTAACTAATTACTAATTACTGTATATTTTATTGTGATTACTATACGCTAGAACGGTTTGCACTGCTTGTGTTGTGTTGTCGAAACAAATGAACTGCTTATTGCGTTAGTTGCCTTTGTCGCTTTTTACATTGAGTCATAGATGGCGCCACACAACTTTTATTTTGTGTGTAAAATATACAGGAAAATATAAAATCGGCACTGATTTTACTTAGAAAATTATTGATTAATGCTTCATTTAATGTATAGACAGTGTTTTGTGAGAAGTTTGTATATAAATATTTACTTTGCCCCTTACTGTATTATTTGTAGCCATTAAAAAATGCCGTTTTCCCATGCATTAGTCAAAAATGTAATGAATTACTAGCAAATAGATTGCAACGTTGCAATTGCGCTTTAAAATAAACACACACAAATAAGCAAAAACAAATTCCACCCCTTACACCAAAAATGTTTCCCAACTATTTTCCTTGATAGTTTAACACGAAATACACACAAAAACAGTTCCCCAGTTTATGCTTGCAATTTGAGTGAGATTTTTGTGAAAAGATATTGTGCGTGTGATAAGCAGAGAGTGTAATTGCCAGCAATTATCATTGTGCATATGCATATATAGAAGGGACATTGTAATGGAGTAAACATATGAGATATCCTATGTGAACTATGTGTCCTGCTGTGGAGCAGCGTGCTTGCATTTTAATTGCCCACGGCGTTAATCAATTATAATTTATTCATTATTTCATTACTTGGCAGAAAGTATACTTTGTATACTATATAGGTACATACATAGTAGTAGTTGCTCTACTTTGACGTACTTTGTTCCTGTCAATTATGTGTCATTATGCGCCTTTGTTTGTTGTGCATTTAGTCGTTTTTAATTGCATTTAATTGCTGCTTGTCAGCATTTTCAATTTGTTCGCCTCGAGCTTCTCTCTTTTACTCTCTGCTTCTGCTTTTGCTGCTTTTGGGCTTTGATTATTAATTTAGTCATTAATGAGTTTTCGACAGTTGATTAACAGCGCTGATAAAACTTTTGTAATTGCATTGAAGTGCCAAGCTCAAAGCGAGGTTAGCTTATTAAGTTGTTAATTACGAACTGAAGTTGGCTAGACTTAAGCTTAAAAGTCTCCCAAATGCCACTAATGTAATTACTGAAAACCGCTTTCAGCTGTTTAAAAATTGAAAGTAAAACAAATTTGAAAAAACATTTATGTGAGCTAAAACTTGTATATATTTATTTTGTGCTAATATGTTTTTGGGGGAATTTTATGTTGCATTTAGGAATAAATGAAATATTACAAATACTTCTATTATGCACATTAAAATCTAGTTTTATTTTTTATGTTGAGATTAGAAACTCTTTTTTTTGTTGTTGTTTGTTTTGTTGCTCACTGGTTCTTGTCTATACAAATAAAGGATTTACAACAATGACAATTCACTAAACTAAATAAAAACACACAAACTAAACAAATACGATTATGATAACTTATACTTATATATATATATAGTGAATTTCTGTGTGGATTTTGATTGAGTTCGTGAGACTTTTCTAGACCATGGAGACCAAGCCCTTGTTGAGATTATCCAAATGTTCCTTGGCCTTGATACGCAGCGTGGCAATCGAATTGCTCCGCATATCCACACTTGGAGATGGAGGCGAGTGCTTCAGTGGTAGTGGCGGTGGACTCTCTCTGCCCACATCCAGCAGCTGCTCATTGGCGCACTTCTCCAGGCCAACTGGACCATTGCTGCTGCTGCCCCCGTCGATATCACTGTGGCAATCACGCAGATCCCCGTTCGAGTCGGCATTGGAGATGCTGAGGTTTTGCGGTGACATGCACACATCCGGACCGCTGCACTCCAGCGACGAGGAGGAGGATGAGGCTGTGGAGCAAGCAGTTGTCGTCGTCGCTGTCGTCGTGGCAAGCGGCAAGGGTTGAGGCTGTCCCTGATGTGGCGACAATGAGTTGGCATGCGGCGACATGCGTGACAGGTGCGGCGAAAGATGAGACAACGGCACGACCGCATGATGATGTGGATGCGGTGGCGGCGGCGGTGGTGGTCCACCAGGTGGCGGTGGTGCCAGCTGGGCATGTGAGGGTGGCGGTGGTGGTGGTGGCGGCGGTCCATGATGATGACCCATGGCGGCCAGGCTGCTCATGGTGAGGTTGCCGGGAGCAAGACTCAAGGGGGGCGTCAGATAGCTGGGATAAACGGTTTGTGGATGCGACAGAAAGCCTGCGAATTGTTGAAAATGCGATTGAATTGATGTCCAGTCTTGTTGCTGAGGATTCCACATGCGGTAATTACCTGGCAGCGCACTAAGCAGTGGCGGTGAGAGCCAAGGATCCACGGGCAAACCGGATGCACCGCAGCCCAAGCGATGCGGCAGCTGCGTAAAATGCGTCAGGCCCAGACGCAAACTCTCCGACTTCTCCTGGCGACGCCACTTGGCGCGTCGGTTCTGGAACCAAACCTGCGAAATGAGACAGAAAGAGAGAGAGAGAGAAGTGTCAGTTAATTAAACGCAGCACTTTGGAGCTAATTTAATCAGGCGCATTAAAAAAAAAACATGAATGTCTAAAACAGAACAACAACAACAACAGCAGCAGCGAAGGTCATCAAGCATAATTGAAAAACTAAATGAGCTTAATTACGCAGCAGCAGCAGCAGCAGAGAGGTGAGAGAGAAGAGAGAGGATGAGCGGAGAGAACAACACTCACACACAAAAAGCAAAATGGCCGACTCAGTCAAAAATTGTTAATGAAAGCAGACACAAAGGTCAGAGCGAGATGGAGCTACTTAGAAGAGCGAAGCTTACTAAGAAAAGGGCGCCCAAAAAAGACAGACAAGTAGACAGACAGATGGACAAACAAAATGGCGTTACAACAACAACAACAAGCCACACACACACACACAACGTTTGACGTGGCCAAAACTGTTAAGCGCCAAATGCTGTAGAAATAAAATTCAATTAGTGCCCGTAGCTTTAATTAGAATTATCGTTACAATGTGTGTGTGTGTGTGTGCAGCATTGCCAACGCAGAGCGTCTGTCTAATTACTGGCAACAACCCAAAAAGAGAGAGAGAGAGAGAGCGAGAGAGCCAAATGCAAAAAGAGAGAGTGAACAACAGAGGGCGCTTTGCTTGTGGGTGACTGGAAAGGGGGGCGGGGGGGCATATTTTGGATTTCCGTTGTTGCCGCCGGTGACGCTGCTGCTGCGCTCAAAGTAATTAAATGCAATTTGCGCAAATTAATAAGAAATTATTTCTGATGGAAATTTCATTACCATTATGTCCTCGTTGTTGTTGTTGCTATTGCTGTGGTTGTTTTTAGTCGAGACTCTGAGCTCTTCCACACACACAAAATAGTATATAAGCAAGCACAGCTCTTTCTGTCTCTCCCTGTGTGTGTTTACACACTCTCTCTGTGTGTGTGTATTACGCTTTGGTTGCTGCGGCTGTTTAATTAAACATAATGGCGCGTAAAATTATTTTCGTTGTCAATTTGGCGCACAGGCAGAAACTGATTTGCATTACAAATTTACACAGAACGTGCAGAACTGAACAGCAGCAACCATCTCTGAACTTTACCAGACTGAGGTTCTTGTTGTTGTTGTTGTTGTTGCTGGCAAACGCAAACAGAAAGTGAAAATTTTCGTTGTGTTGTTCTCCCTATGAGTAAATCAGCTTTGGCAAGCAATTAAGGCTGATAAGTTGTTAAAGCTGCTGGTTAATTGCCTGTTTCTGTCTGGCAAAAAGATCAGCCAATGATTAGAGCTTACCAACTTTATATATACAATGTATTTTGTACAGTCAAAATACAGAACATTTTCGAGTGCCCTTAAAAGTATGCAATTTTAAATTGTTAGAGAGAGTTAAACAAAGAATTTAATTTATTTTTAGATATTCACTGAAATAGTTTTTGCCCAAAATATTAAGATATGGAATTAAAATATTGTATATAGCAGCAATGAAAATCTTGATTCTTGATTTCATTGTTGGCTTACTTAAGTTTTCCTATATCTTTCTGTTATTTCTTGTCTAACTAAAAACTGAATCTACATATCAATTGGCATGGGACCGTAGCAGAAATAACAAAAGCCCAAGGAGCACACAAGCTGCTCAAAGTCTAATTTCCTGTAGCTCAAATCTGTACGAAGAAAATAAATTAAAGTTAGCAGCTTTAGGCCACATCTCCACATTTGACATTTGGCAGGAAGGGAGGGAGCAGGATGAGGAGGAGCCACTCAAAAGCCGGCGAGCAATCGAGTTGGGCTGCCGACTGTTATAATTTGAGTTTGTGCTTCTTCATTTTAATTAAATCATCAAAATCAATTTTGTAATTTCCATTCATGGTGCGTCATAAGCGCACACAAGCTACAGTTAGTTAGAGGGAGAAAGAGAGCGTGCACAAGGGAGTTGATGGGTGGCACGCCCTTTCATTATCAACTTCATCAACAACAACAACATCATCATCATGATCATTATGAAGCAGCCGCCCATTGAAGCGTTCGGTAAATTGTCTGCTTTCATCTTTGGCTGTTGCTCGCTGGGCGTTCTTCTGTGTGTGTGTGTGTGTAAGAGAGAGAGAGAGAGAGAATTCTTTCCCCACTCAGCCTGGCATCAAACTCAATTTTCCACCCCATAGACACAAATACAAACAAAACACACACACACACACACACACATAGCTCGTTTTCAGCCATTTTCAATTTTGCTACATTTTATGCCACACCCCGCACTCCCCTTTTGGCATCCACGCTGCCTGCGGCATTTAACATTCATGTGGAGCTGTAGCACGCGCCAGGCCACAACATCGCCTCCCCCCCCCCCCCACACTCTTTCTTCCAGCCCGTCAACCACTTTTCAACTTTAATCTTTTTCATAAACTTCACATTGGCAGCAAACAATTTGTGTCGCCCTCTTGCCCCCTCCACTGAAAAAAAACAAACAAACGTACGCCCATGGCCCACAGTTAAATGGCGTTGAGCGCATCATCCACCTCCTCCCCCCCCCCTTCACCATCCCTCAAAGTAAGCAATGGCCAACCCCATGGCGCCCGTTATGCTCATCGTTGTCGTCCTCGTCGTCTTCTTTAATTTTGTTCGCAGCAAAGTTTTGCCGTTTTATTGGAAAACTTCTGCCGCAAAGTGTCGTCGCCCAAAAAGCGTACAAGGCGTATACGCAATTTGGCTTGTCTCTCTCTCTCTCTCTCTCTATCTCCTTCTCTCTTTCGCCCTCTCTTTTTGTGGCGTGTGTGTGTGTGTGTGTGTGTACTATGGCACAAATTGCTTTTCGAATGTTTTTGACAGTTTGCAAATTGGAAAATTGACTTTTAACACACAAGAGTTCAGCAGCTTAATAAAACTGTTGGGCAACTTCTGCAAAAGCATGACAGAGAAAGGGAGAGTGTGTGTGTCTCTCTCTCTCTCTCTCTCTCTCTCTCTCAGCTGGGCAACATCTTGTCATTACACGTTCATTGTTGGGCTTCTCGGGGCATCCATATGCATAGCAATAGCAAAACTTCCGTTCCCAGTCCATCCCCCTCTTAGCCGTCTTCTTTTCGTGTTTCTGGTTTTTGTGGCTGACAAATTGGAAAACGTTTATGGCCAGGGCTAAGTGCTCTTTGGCTAACTAGCTTTGGGCCCTTTCGGCTTCTCTCTGGGGGCCCCTACTGCGTGGCTATATACTATAAAATCAAGCCGACCTGCAATTATAGATCGCATAATCATTATTCCCATTAGTTTTGTTTTGTCGTCATGCAATTCAATCAAATTGATTGAATGAAAATGCATTTGCTGCTCGTTGCGATAAGGCATTTAATTGCATGGAATAAGGCATGTTGTTGTATGTGCAACATATAATTAGACCCCTGTTGCGCTCAAGGATATTGATAGCGGCGCCTAAACTAATGCATCTGCATGAGTTGCTGTGACTCCGTGTGGAAGCTTTAATTCAATTAAAAGAATTTTCAGCCAGGCAAATTAAAAAAAAACCTCCGTACCCTATTGCGAACCGGGAACCGACCCTAATTATATGCCTGCGCAAGACAGACAGACAGACATCAGTTATCCTTCAATGTTTCAGCCTGTCATAATTGCAAAGCGAACTATCCTCGTCCCGAACTCCTCGTCACACACAAAGACACAGCGTGGAGTCCTTTTTTTGCGTTAGTTTATGACATGTTTTCCTTTGTTGGCTTTTAGTTCCGGGCCCCTCGACCTTAGTCAGGGATTGCATGCGAGCTTGCCTCGCCGGCATCCTGTTTCAGGACGACGACGACTCGACGACTCAAATTAGAGCCCAACAATAGGTTGGCGGCCACAAAAGCGCGCGTTCACTGTAGAAGATGTTTTAATTAGTTTAAGAGCCGACAAGCATATTGATTTACACTCGATGCCGCTTTGTCCTTATACCCCAAAAAAAAAAAATGCTTATTGCGAAAGCTTCTGCGAAAGAATCTTTCTGTAGTAGTTTAAGCCTTGCGAGTCAATTTCGAAACCAAAAGTTGTGTGGAAAGTATTTCAGCTTAACTGACTGATTTTCTATCAACGCCTAGCCTAGACCGTAAAACCTAGTTTCCTTTAATGCTTAAAAAGAGTACAAAGAAAGGATTTTGGCAAAATTTGATCGGAAATGTGGTAAATTCAAGAAAATCGTACTTTGGGTTGTATAAAATGTACGTAAAGCCAATTTTATATTTTATTATTAATGTTTACATATTTGTTTATGAAAGCTAATTGAATGTTAAGATAGTATTTACTCAACAGAAATTAAGGTTTTCCAACTGAGTGGCCTCATTATATTTAATAACAGTTTCGCTTGCATTTGTAATCGCTGTAATACAAAGCGAGACACACGACTTAACCTACACCGACCGCCCACATCCCTTGTGCCGCCTGCCAGCCGCAGACAAACGGAACGCCTCAAATATCGCATGTGAAAAGTCAAAGGCGAGTGTTGAGAAACGTGCGGCGACTTCATCTACTCATACTGTTCCTGCTCCTTCTGGCCCCTTCAACACCCACTCGATTTACGCGCTCAAATTTCCTTTCCAAAATCTCAATGTGTGTGTTGCCTTTTTCATTTCTTCTGCTCAACTTGAACTGACTTTGACTGCTAGAGGGGGGAGAGAAGTGCAGGTAATTCGACTAGTTGTTGGGTTCGTTGCTTTGGCTTGTTTGTCGGGGCGTGTTTGCCAGCGCCACGTGTCACCCTGTATTTAATTAGCTATTTATTTACTTGCTGACATGCCGAGCAGAGTCATACACAGAGCTGACGGGCAAGGTGACGTGGAGGGGGAGGGAGGTGAACAAAGCACGAGCACACGCACAGTTAATAAGCAGTTAAATCGGCTACAAAGGACGACAAATATGCCCAGCAGCTGCGGCCCAGCAAATAGTACTAGTTGTAGAAGACCAGAATCCAAGCTACAAATGGGAATGTAAGCTGCGAAATGGAATGGGAATGGGCATGTGAATGATTAGGGGTGTAGGGGGGTTGCCCTGAAGGCGTGAGTATTTGGACTGTGTCACACGCTTTGTACAGTTATATGAATGTTCTCTCTCCAAAATTCTCTCCTCTTTTTTTCGTGAGCGCATTTTGTTGACACTCGTACAACGCATTTTTAATTTGCAACTGTAAAAAGGTGAGACGGTTGGACTCGTGCAATATTTTCAGCCGAGGGCAGCTCAATGAGTATGTGATAAAATGAGAGAAGTAAGCTCCAAGTAAGAATGAATTGCTAAACCATATTCATCCAAGTTTCAATAATATAAACTATTAACTCTTATACAATTCTCGCACAAAGTCAACTACTAAGCATTACTTTTTACTTGTCTGTGAGGATCATAACGATTGGATCAGCCTACGCACACGTCATGTCCCTTAGCTCTAAGCAGCCAGAAACATAGCTCGAGGCTATTTTACGCTCGCCAGGCTAACTGACTACTTAATTCGCTGGCACGTTTGTTAGCTGGCTCGCTGGCATAATTTGAATAATGCCTTATGACAAAATAAATTAGTTGACTTTTTGGAGTTGCAGTAGTGGCTAAAAGTTTGTTGCATATATTAAAAGTTGTGCCAAGTTCACGTTTGACTTGTTGTTGTCGTTGCCTGATAACTTAATTATATATAGTATTTTGCGTGCGCCAAATAGTAGTATAAATGTTGCGAGGGGAGTGAAAAACTAGCAAAGCGAACCGAAAAATTTGTTAGGTGATTAATTAGCACATAATAAAAATAGTAGTAGTAGCAAAAACGCACGGAAAATTATTTAAGTGTTTTATGATTTATGCAACAACAACCAACCAACAACAGTCAACCACCAGCAAAAGCCACAAAATGTTCAGAAATTATATAGTATAATAAGCAAGTGATTTGCGTAGAACAACGCATATAAAGCCAATTAACATGTTAGCGCAAATTAATTAAAAACGGAAATCAAAAGGCCCCTTCAAAAGAAAAAAACAAACCATGTTGCAATATTAAATATTTATATATTCCACGTTTTATGTAATTATTATAAGCAGCTTGTGACACACATAATTAGTACATATCAGTGTGTATGTGCGTGTGTGTGTGTGGGTTGACATCAAGCAGAACCTGAGCGACAACTTCAAGCTGAGCCTTCTTCTACTCCTCGTTCATTGTTGTTGTTTTTGTTGTTGCTGTTGTTGTCGTTGTCAAAACAAGCATTTATATTAAGCTGATTAAGTCACATTTCACATATCGTTTTTAGTGGGTTGGGACTGGTTGAGGTGAAGGTGGAGGTGGAGGTGGAGTTGGAGGTGGGTTACCTCATAAGTACCTGCCGCATTTCGTTGAAAATTTCTTTTCCTTTATTTTTTTTCGGTGCTTCGTTGATTGACTCTCCAAATTGAATTTGTTTTCTTCCGACTAATTTGACAACTTAAGCCAATGCTCATTTAAACTGACAGCAGTCGAGAGTTGAGAGAGAGTTAACAAGAATACATAACTGAGAGTTTTTTTGTTGTATACTTTCGTATCTTCGCTGTGGCGGCATACTTTGAATCAATTGATGAATAACCAAAGATGCTGTTAGATTTGAATGAATTATCAGAATGTGAATGAATCAATCAGAAATGTAATATGAGAGTGTGGTGTAGGAATGCAAGATTTCCATTGAAAGAATTTTCTAGCTAGATCTTGGAGATATGTTTAATGAATTTACAATTTATTGAATGAAAATTTTCGAATATAATAGATGTTGAAAATTAGTTTTACTTTCTGAACAATAATTAATTCAACTAATGAAAAGAATTCCTAAATCTCTTTACATTGCTTACTTAACCTAAGATTTAATTATTGAAAAACTTATCAAAAAGAAATCATATTTCATCTTGGCATCTTTAAACTACACAAATTGCTTATCTTAAACACCATTAAATCAGTTTATTTCATAATAATGGAAATGATTAAAGCAAAAAAAAAAACACAATTTGGCAACTAATTCGATTTGCTTTTGAGCAGATTTAAGGGATATAACGGCTACCCTCTGTCTCCGTCTCGCTCTCTCTTTAGAAATCTGACACATAAGAAGGCAAGTGCCATAATGCAATAATCAGAATAAATAATAATCATACACAAAAAACTCCCGACTATACAACATGCAGAGAGTCCTGTCCCTGGCTTTTGACTCCTGACGCACTTGAAACCTTTTGGACGAACAGATGTGCAACTCATTACACAGCATTTAGGCATTCCAAATTGAATAATATTCATAATCATAAACAGCGAGGGGTGTATAAACTGCCACCACCCCCCTTTCGAGTCCAAAAACACTTGACGTCTGAAGTGCTGCGGAAGTTGTGTGTTTCGAGTTGTGAGTTTTTGACCCGGCCAAGACACAAAACCAACAGCTGCTCTTTCCACTCTTTTCTCAGCGATGAGTTTAGTTGCAGCTGCTAAGCTTCTTCGCACTTTCTCTCTCTGCGACAATTTCGCATGCAATTTGGCATCAGAAGAAGAACAACAATACAAAAAATGTAATTGTAATTGTAATTGTATTCGCTTGATTACATTTGATCGTATTTTGTTTCACCTTAAGCCAAACATATTTCAAGTGTGCGCCCTGAGGCAAGCTTGGTTGGGGGTGAGTTTGTCATGCAGCGCAATGTTTGTGGCATGCTTTTTTTTTTTGCTTTCATTCTAACCCCTAATGTCAAGTGAGGTTATGTTTGTGTGCGCTGCCTGTCACATTTGGGGGTTGAACTGCCAACTCAACTAAGGTTGACGGCGGAGGAGGTAAAATGATTTATAATTTCATTCCTTTTGATTTATACATTTATATTGAAATGTGTTGACAGGTTACGCTAAATTCGATATGATGCCCTCTCAGGCATTGTTTTTGCCCTCTCCCCCTCTTTGACTAGGACTTAGTGACAGCCACTAGCTGTACTTCAGTACAAATCCGACACACGCGTCCTTCGTGCAACATTGCCCAATTTGATTTTATTAGCTGGCAAAAAGCGCAATCATGGCGTCAGCTAGGCAAACAAGCATCATAGAGCCCAAGTTTGGCAGGACACGTTTCGCAGCTTAAACTACGCACACGTTGCAACACACAGAGTAAAGTTTTTGGCGGCTGCTTTAAAGTTATGCCCAAAGGCAGCGATAGAGATAGAGACACACAGAGACTGAAAGAGAAAGGGAGAGAAGGACTCACAGACGACACCCTTTTGGCCGGGAGCTGGAGAAGTCCTGAAGCTGCGCGCAGCGTAAACTCAATAAGTCGCATAAAGGAATGAAATTGGATGCCAATGCAGCAAGAAGCGGCAGCAACGGCAACGGCGACGGCGGCAGCAAACAAACAAATGCCTGAACAAACGATGCCGCCAACAACAATGTCCTTGCGCTATCTTGTCTCTCGCTGCCCCCAAGTCCTGACAAGAACTGCGTCATCATCATCTCATGGCATTCGGGTTTAATTAATTGCGACACGCATTTGCTTAGGCGATGCCCCTCCAATACCAGGTAAAGCTATATGTGTATGTATGTACGCCAAGGCGGTTTCCACATGAAACGAGCTTCTAATGAGGGTTAATTGAAAGCGGCATAGCTCTAAGTAGGCAGCCACAATGCTCGAAGCTGAGATAGAAGTTTGTTATGTTGAAGCTTGTGGAAGTGCTTAATAGATAAAAAAAAAGTTTGAAGGTATTGTAAAAAAAACTATTATGATAAGATGAATAAACATTTTTCGGTTGTAAAAACTTGAAGGCTTAAAGGAAATCTAATTTAATATATCTTCTTTATTGCTTAAATATACTTAAACCATGCACAAATTAAAAGGTTAAAGAACAAAGACAATATCTAAATAATAATTATATACAATATCTGGTCATCAATAATAGCTTCTCCTTTCAAGCTTATTGGCATTAAAAATTAAGATAACCACTTCAACTAGATTACAATTGTTTCAACAAACCATTGTTTTTTCCTCGGTCACCTTAGCCTGGTTAGACTGTAGTTAAACGCCTTTCGCCATTTTGCATACAATATAATAAAGTCTGAACTTATTTTTGGCATATTTTATTGTTTGCTTGTTTGTTTGGCATAATTAGTCAGCTCGTTTCAAGTGTTGGCTCAGCGTTTATTTCGCTTGCTTTGTTTTATTGGACAGTTTTACTTACAGCAAATTTTAAAAGCAGAGCAGATGTGCAATACCACACACACACACACACACACACACATACTAATACACACCTTAGGCAACCCTAATACTTGACTTGGCTGCTTTTATTAATATTTATTATTATTTACCCTTGCGGTGGCTTTGTTGTATGTAGGTTTTTTTGTGTGTGTTGTTGTTGTATGTGTCAAAGGTGGCATAATGTGTTAATTGTTCCCCGCCCACGCATTAATAACGGCACATCAAGCACTTTAGAGCAGCTGTCGTTATTTGGTATTTTTTTTCCACTCTCGTGTAATTGTGAGCATTTAACTACCAATTGAAATAGATTAGGTTGCAAGACTTATGAATAGGTCACCAGACAAATCACAGAGAGTGCCCAATAAATGGACAGTCTTCAGTCCCCAAAGAGCTGGCTGTTAACGCCCCTAAAATACACTGAAAAGTAACTTTTTGTGGCGTGGTTCCCAGGAGGGAACTAAGTTAGGAGCCGAGGGAGGGGAAAATGAGCCCATTTATGCAATTGTCGGCAGTTCAATTTGTAGAATTTCATTTGATATTCGAGGTTTGTTTGATTTTTACGACACAATAGTTTCGTCCTCTTTATTTTTCTTTTTATTTTCTGATGATTATGTTGATTATTAGATTTGTATAGGATTTCAATAAAAAATGTTTGCGGCCCAGGGAAAAGCGCACAAATGAACCTAATATGCATTATTATTATTATGACATGTGAAAGCGAAAGCAAATCGAATCGAATGGAACCGAACCGAACTCAACTCAACTCAATTCGATATCGTTTCTACTAGTTGTCGAAAGTGTATGTATAAAGACAAATGAAGCGTTACGGACAGAAAGACAGACATATGAGGATTTGGAATGAGTATAAGAAATAAACTCGGTCTAAAAACTGAAGCTAGGCCATCCATGGCAATGCAATAAAAATCTATTTTATTTGTTAGTGAAATGACATTTTTATTTGTTTGCTTTTTTATGCACACAAACACACACGCAGACATTGAGTAGAAACAGTCACGTCAGACACACGTCGTATGCGCAATATACCATATATATATATGTTGATAAATAAACATTTCTCATATGTGCATTACGACAAACGTAAATCTATATATTTCTTTTTTATTCCTTGCGTTGGCATTTGTATTTGTACTTGGCATATATTTTGACAGTTTTACGATATTTAATCATTTGGCCATGCAAAATAATTGACAGGCATTTTTTCATTTGTTTGTTTGTTTGTTTTTGCTGCTAATAATATTAATAATAAAAATTGCCCTGCTTGACAATGGTTAGTAAAAACAATATTATGTATTTATCAATGATTTACTTGAGTCAAACAGGCAACAAGAAAAAACATTTCCCAAGGGTTTATTTAAAGGTTTCTTTTCTTTTCTTGCTCTTAAGTCAATCATTGAGTCAATTGCTGCAAACATTTATATTTATTTAGTGTTACATTTATATTTACAGACATCTCAAAATCGAACATCAATCAACCCCATAGACAACAGCAATTTGCTCTGCTTTGCTATGGTAAATTAGGTTTTAATTAAACTCTTTCGCTTTCTTTTTTGTTGTGGCTGTTGTTGTTGTTGTTGCTGTGTCTTTTCTCGCCCGATTGTGTTTAATACGGCGTATGATTGAAGCACTTTTAACCCTTAACGCAACGTCTCTGTTGAACCCTCGACACAAATTGTTCGCTGTCAGCGTATAATCCAAATAAAATAATTGTCATCTACTCTGTGGAGGCACTTTTCCTGGCCATATGTTCTGGCTCACATCATAAACGGTACAAAAAACCCGAAGACAGACGGGCAGCTGATGGACTCGCTTATGTTTTTGCAGTGTTAATGATGTGTCTGAGTGTTTGTCTGTGTCTCTGTCTGTTATAGTTTTGTGGTTGTTGCTGTTGTTGTTTGGCACGTTAATCTGTTGTTTAATTTGCCGGCTTAACGCTTTTTTGTTTTGGTTACGATCTGAGATAAGCCAAGCATAAGCCGTCTAATAGTTCTCTTGCCCTTCCTTCCTGCCTTTCTATATACTGGGAACAATTCGAGTTTGGTAGTAGCATATATTAATTGCTTTGTTGCAACCACAATTGACACAATTTCAATTTGATTTCAACGTTTTTGGGCATCAAAAGAGGAAACTAACTAACTGCTCTCCATTACACAATGTGAACGAGTGGCAGGCAATATTGCCATTTAAACAACAATCAAACAAGCCACAAAAATGCACACAACAACAACAACTATAACAACAATAACGAGAGCACAATGCATCAAATGCAAAATCCAATCAAACTTTTTAAACAAACATTTAGCAAATCTATTACAATGCATGTCCCAAAACCCACAAAATGAACTCATCTAAACGAGAAATTGCTGAATATTGCTCCATTGCCTCACTGATTGACTACGACACGACTTGGGTATGAGTTTCTTTTGCCTTATACTCTTTTTTTTTATTTTATTATTTGGCCAAGTAACAAACTCAGTTCCTTACTTTGGCTCTGTGTGTGCAAACTTAATCAAAACAAATTTCCACCTTCAACGAGTTGCACACCAAGCAATTTCCCCAAACCCGAAACGATAACTAGAACTTCATGCAAACTAACCGCAAATACGATTACACACACACACACACACACACACACATTCACAAAGGGTGCAGGCAAAAAGCAAACGAAAAATAAATAAAATTTTGTGCCCACCAAATCGAAAAAACGAGTTAAACTTTTCGATGGGGCGCTTCCAAGGGAGGCAGGATGGTATGGGGTGGGGTGTGGTGGATTCCTTTTGCGGGCTGTGGCATAATTTGAATTCGTGTCAATTTGACAAAGTGACACATGAGGGCCGGTACGCCATCTAGAAAAACGCTGATAAATCGCAGCGCCGGCGGTGCAAGTAAATTTTTATGCGATTTTCGTTCATTACTTTTGTATTTTGTATTTCGTTTGTTGTTTGTTTATTTATTTATGTGCATACATTTGTGTTGCCACGCAGAGAGCGAGAGCGAGAGCAAGAGAGAGAGGGAGAGAGTGTCGCCAACGTTGCAACGGTTGCGGCACGATAATGTTTAGTCAATAAAAATGATTTGTCGTCTGAGGAAACGAAATTCATGAAACCTGATATGTCCTTTGCCTGTCCTGTCAACTCGCCTAGCCTGTCGCCTGTCTTAGTTTATGGGCTTAGAATAAACACACTATGCCACAAATCGTCCAGTGTGCAGCAATGCAATTAGATGGCCTTAGAAATGCTTAAGCCTCAACTCGAAGCAATTCAATTCTAGAATTCTTCAATCCTTCAACGCTTCTTGTTGTTGCTTTGTATTCTCGTATTGCTGTCGGGCGTCTTTTATGCTACACCGCTGTGAAAGGAATTTACGAGGCGCCCCGCCCGTTAACGTCGCAATTTGCCACCCGAAACGAATGGTTGCCAGACATGCATCGAGTTTGCAGCATATAAAAAGGCGCATATACTCATAAAATGCATAATTCGTGCCTGTAGCAGCATAGAATAAAAACCCACAAGCCTTGTCATTTGCATTGTCATTTTGCAATTGAGACATAAATTTTAATATGCACTGAAAGAAAGTTGCACAACTTTTCTGCCTGCAACCACAAACAAAAAAGTTACTCCTTTCGTCTGCCATGAACTTTACTTTTTCGGGTGAGTGGGAAAAGAGTTGAAGAAGGGGGGTTTTCAGGCGACTAACTTAATAGTTATGGAATCTTATATTAAGTAAATTAATAATCACAAATAGAACAATATTGGTTTCTAAAGAGAAGTTTCAGTAGGGGAGTTTTACTTTTAGATAACTACTATCATTAAGACATTAAAATAGTAGTTTTAAGCTTTCATTTGCCAATCTCAAAGTCAATAAATTTGCTTGTTAATGATGCCTAAATAAATCCTTGTCAAGTTGGCCCAAAACATATTAGCTAGCGGATCAGTCTCTGAATAGGGGAGTGTCTTTATTTGTTTGTGTGGCGGGGACTAAAAAAGACTTGCTTTAGTTGGTGCAACTTAATTTCGTTAAAATAAATTGCAAACGGAAATTATTTCATTTCCGGCACTGGCTGGCACAAGTTGTTGTTGTTGCTGATTGCACAAATAAAGCTGGACAACTAGTCTGATATCTAAATGGAAGTGGAACAGTAACTCACCTGGACACGCACTTCAGGCAGATTCACCTTCATGGCCAGCTCCTCACGTGAATACACATCGGGATAATGAGACTTCTCGAAAGCGCGCTCCAGCTCATGCAGTTGATATGTGGTAAAGGTTGTGCGATTTCTGCGATGCTTCTTCTTGGCACAGTTGTCGTCCTGGCCTGCAGTGGGGGAGAACGTAGAGATTAGGAGATCATAAGCGGTACTTCGGGTCGAACTCACCTTCATCATCGCTGCCGGATGTGATTTTTTCGCCCTGTTCGCTGTTGTTGGTCTGATTGAGATCCTCGCTGGAGGCACAGCTGCCGTTCACCAAACTGTCGTTGTCTCCATTCAAACGTTCCACATGCTCACCACCACCATTGTTGTTGTTGTTGTTGTTGTTGTTTTGGTTGCTGTTGCGATAGTCGTGTTGAAAGTGTTGCTGCTGCTGTTGTTGCTGTTGGTGTTGGTGTTGATGTTGTTGTTGATGTTGCACTTCGTCCAGACTGCGCGCCCTGATGCCATAATTGCTGAGCTGCTGACCATTGGCTAATTTTGGCTCATTATCATCACAATAGCCGAATGCGGAGGATTTGCGCTTGTTGTTGTTATTGTTGTTGTTGTGACTGCTGCTGTTGCTAATGGGCCGAGGTGTGGGCGGTGAGGTAACATCAATATCATGTTGTAGTTGCTGCTGTTGTTGATGTTGTTGCTGTTGCATCTTTGCCGCATCATCCTCATCCTCGTCCAGTTCGCTCGTTGAGGACATTGAACGCTCATCGTACTCCCTCACTGTTGTTGTTGTTGCTGCTGTTGCATGTGCCACAGTTGCTGTTGTTGTTGCTGTCGCATCCGGTGCAAAGTAGCCAGCAACTGTTGTTGCCGCTGCCGCCGCTGGTGCTGTTGGTGGCAATGACTTGGCATATTTGTTGTGCTGCTCCTGCGCATGCGCAGCCAGCGCCGCCAAGTGTTGCTGATGGCTGCCATAGGCGCCAGCGGGCGGGGGTGGCGGTGCTGCTGCTGCTGCTGTTGCTGACGTGTGGGGCAACTGTGGTGGCTGCAATTGATTGGCCTCCACCATTTGATGCATCGAACTGAGATAATTGCCCGCTGCATCCTCCTGATGAGCATAGTTGTGACTGTGATTGTGACCGTGACTGTGACCGTGACTGTGACTGTGTCCATGACTGTGACTGTGACTCTGGGCAAAGCCGAAGGCATTGTGGTAGCCAAATGGGGCATGTGCTGGGCCAGCCATGGCACCATGCTGCTGATGTTGTTGTTGCTGCTGCTGCTGTTGTTGTTGTGAGTTTGGATTAGGAGCGGGTGGTGTGGGTGGACCATAGCTGAGACCATTCTTGGCATGCTGCTGCAGCATGCTGGCCATGTGATTATCCATATTGCGCAGCTGCGTCAGCGACATGCCACAACGCAGATCGGTGGCATCATCCTCGGCCATAGAGGCATCGCCATCACCTGAAACAAAATACAGATCACAAGGATTATATATGTACATACAAGTTTCAAAGCTAAGGACTGTATTGATGACTTCTTTTATTGGTAAATCTATCACCAAGTAGGGAAACCTGTACTAATGTCACTCTTGCATTAATCATTGCTGCTTATGCTGTAATTAAATCATGGTCTACACACTCTTTCTGTTTAGTTCTCAACTAAGTTATACAACACTCTCATTCATTTATTTCTTTTTGCGCTTGATTAGATTTTAATTAGCTGCTGGCTTGTAGTGGCAGACAGTTGGGGCAAGTCATAAAGCTGTCGCTGCCCATGTGGTTGAAAGCCTGACGCGGTAATAACAATGTGTTATTTAATATTGGGTTGCAAGCACCACCCAACACCCACCCCCCACACCTGCACCTGTTGGGCGACCCATTAATAAACGGCTTTCAATTAGTCGCCTCGTATTTACAATGTGCGGCAATAAAAATTCTCAGAAAACCCCCCAAAAATGCCAAGCCAAAGCGGCGGGTGTAAACTACTCCTAGGCTTAGGAGAGGGAGAGGGGTTGAGTGAGCGGAGTTTGTTGGCTCTAATGGGCGTTCTGGCTGCCACACTGTGGCACATATCACGTGACATGCAAGGAAGTCATTAGTTGTCGCCGGCGAGTGTCGAATGGAGCGGCGGGAGTGAGTAGGGTGTCGCGGGAGGGGCTGTTTATGTGGGTGGTGCCTGTTTGCAGTGACTTTTGCCGAGGATTGTTATAAGCAAATTCAATTTCTGTGTGTTAAATTGGGTTTTTCAAAATATAGTTAGAGCTGATGGCGTCGCCAGAAATCCAATTACCGTATTCAGCTGCCTTCAAATATCAGTAATTATTCGATAGTCTTTTGTGTAATTGCTTTTTGATGTACTTATATAAAGAATACACACATACATACTTGATTTTAATTTGCATGTAACTCTGGTTCGATTACACAGAAAAGTGTTCATGAAACGATTGTCTAATGTAATTACGTCTGCCACAATGGCCAATAATTATTGGCTTTCAGTAGCTTTTTAGTTGCTTTGCTATCTATTGATTTTCCCTCTTTTCTCAGGCTGTAATTGGGTCAAATGTTTCTCTACATTTTATTTATTTTTATATTTTTGGCTAATTAACCATCAAACAGCAGCTGTAAAATTAGGGCCAAAAATGCCCTGAATTAACCTCTGCTGTGTTTTCACCCAATCAAACGAAATTTACACGCACCACATGCGTTTTATTTAGAGCCACTGTGGCGTTAATGAAATTAACAGAAAACTGCTCAAAAGAAATTAAAAATGCCAAAAAAAATCAGAGAGAAAAACAAAGCTGCAAATGAGGTAGCTCAAAAACGCAAAAAAAGGCCAACAACACGCATAACAATAATAATAATAAATAAGTAATAATAGAAAAGGCGTGAAGGCGCCACATGAGGTGCCACAGCGACAGTAGCCGGGCACAATCTCAGACCCAAACTGAGAGCCATGTCCGGAGCCGGAGTCGGAGCCAGAGAACCCCCCGCTTCCATAGGCCACACCGAGTGCGTGCGTTAATTGCGTGAGCTTGAGACCGAAAGAAAAAAAAAGACTAACGCCAAAAAACATTGAACTGAATGAATGACGAACCACATGGGCGAAACACACAAAAACAAGGCCTCTAAGTGTGTGTAAGCCCTGAGCCATGAAATATATTTAGATATAAATTTGCGTACAGTTTTGTTCACATGTGCCAGATATTTATTTCTATGAATGACTGTGCGTGTGTGAATATAATTTTAAATTGAAACTTTGAGTGTATTTATTAGCCCAAAATAATTGAGATTGTGATGAGAAATGCAAGATATAATTAAGCTACAGCTGGATTTAAGCTTATATATATAATTTAAAATTTACGTTTTGAAAATATATATTCATTATTAAAAAATTATTGAGGCTATGATAAGAAATATAACAGTTAATGAAGGTACAAGGTATATAGCTAAGATACATAGCGATCTATTTTTTTCACGAGCTGATAGCATTTTGATTGAATTTTTGGTAGCTTCACCGGCAAGTAAATAAATTTAGATGTCAAAAGTATCATCTGTTTATTCAAATATGAATCCAATCTCTAACTTACTTCCTCTATCTTTTGTAAAAGCTACAACTGCTACAGCAGCAGCTGTTTAAAACCACTATTCAATATTCATTCACATAAGAGACACAAAAGTCGTAAGCAAGCAAATTGCCTGATCGACAGTTCAATTAAGAAATGATTTTGATTTTCGATTCGTATAGCGCGATTGCTTCCTGCGTCTGTTGGCCATTAGCGTCTGTGGCAATTAAAGTTGGCAGCTGGAAGTTTGAGTTTTTTCTTTGGTTTGTTAACAATTTAACTATGAATGCGCGAGAGTACAGAGTTGAAATGTTAAAAGGTTCAAATTAAGCCAGCTACTGACAAGATGAAGCTATATCTCAAGCTGTCCGCCTTCTGTTGCCGCTAATTGCGCCAACACACAGTGAGGCCTCGTTAGAGCAACCCTAGTTCCACTCTAATTTGAGGCAATAAGGACAAATTGACGTTAATCGCGTCAAGCCAATGATTTGACAGTTTCTCACAAGGAAAAAAGTAAGAAAAGAACTTGGCCATTAGGCGGCCTAATTGAAATGTTATTAGTCCCCCGAATATTTTGAAAAGTCATTGGCAACAGGTACAGGTTGTGTATAAAAATGCACAAAATGTTTGGCATCTTCCGGCGCATACAAAGTACAAGATAAAAGATACAAAGATACTAAGATACACGATATCGAGCTCATATCAAAAAGTGAAACAGACCATAAACAAAACTGTCAATCAAAAGCGTTAAAGTGAAGTGGATTGCTGTTGCTGTTGTTGTTGTAGCTGTGGCAGCCGGCAACAAAGCGGCTAATAAGACGCAACAACAACAATAAGAGCAACACCGACGCGCGTTTAGCTCGCTTCGGACACGCATTAAGATCATTAAGTGACTTAATGCTCAATTTAATGCCGCATCAACTCAATGTGAATGTGTTTGGATGTTGGATGGCTTGGTTTGGATGAATCAATGAAACGATCCACAGCTCAAATTCTTTTGGCGTCTACATTAGCTATCTCCCTCCTCACACACACACACACATACACAGAGAGCATGAGTTTGTGTTTTTATCTTGATCTTAATGATGTGGCAGAGCAAAAAAGAATCCACTCAGTTCATATTGCATCCTAATGCACTTGTGCAGCCAACGTTTAATAAGCATGCCTCTCTCTTTCTGCTCCCTCTCTTTCTCTTTCATTCGCTCACTCTGTTTTGCACTCTTTACTGTTGTTGACGCCACCGCAGCGAGCTGTCAGTTTAAATGCTTTTTGACAGCTTGCGTCTAGCCGCAGTTCAATTATGATTATGAGTTAAGAGGCTCAGTCCGGTTTGTGTTGTTGCAGCTTCCCCTCCCTCCCCGCTTCCACCAACTCTATTTGCTAGTTAGCCAGCTTATTTGCTTGGCTTCTAATTAATTTGCGGCCATTTAACCTGTGCTTTTTTTTGCACAACACCATTTTGTTTGCACAACTGGTTTTTGCTATTTGTTGTTTTATGTTGCTGTCTGTCTTCGTTGTGCTCATCAGCAACTTTGTTTGTGTGTGTGTGCTGAGTGTGCTGTGGCATTGATTAACGCAATGCTTTTTAATTGAATTAATTGCAACGTCTTTAATTGATTTCGCCTTCAACGTGTCTTTTCTCGCATTTTGGCAAGACTTAAAATCAAAAATCAATAAATGACATGGCAGGAAATTGCCAACAATAAAGACAAAATATATATATTTATTATTCAGCTGCTGTCAAATGCCATTAAATTTAATGAATGTTAATAAAATAAATATATGTTGAAGATTAAATAGAAAATATCAATTATGCTCATGATAATAATACAGTTGATATAACTTTTATTATTAGCTTAAATTAATTGAATTTCAACTAATTAGATGGATGATTGGCAATTGTTTAAAGTACTACTTTTTTATATGATTTTTTGATTGTGTTAAAGTCTATTAGTTAAATTTGTTAATATAGCTGGTTGCAGTAACAACTGAAAGCCAATTTCGTTACGAGTTTCTTATCGGTTCGTTTAACAGTCAAAAATATCACCTTTGAGGTGAAAGGAGCCTCCCATTTTTCACAAGTCGCTCTCGAAGGGGTCTGCTTGTTGTTTTTGGGCGTGCGACAATCGCTTGTCGGCAATCAAAACACCAACCAAAAAATGAAATAAATTATAAGCGACGTGCATTAAACCCATTTTGGTTGTAGGTGGGATAAATCGGTGACTGGCACCGGAGCGCATAAATCCAACTATAATCCAGTTAAAAAGCCTTCAAAGTAACGACTGCGCCCAAAGAAAAATAAACTTTAAATTGGCCAAGAAGGGAACGCCATAAAAAAAAAACAAGATGAAGGTGAGTTGGAGTTGGGAGTTGTGGCAGAAGACGCCCACGCTGGAAACTTGAGTTCTAATCCCGTTTTGGCCATGTAAACGATTACCGCTGACTGATTTGGCCTTATCAGCTGTCGTGCATCTCAAGGCGGCGCTAAAGTGCAGCCCCAGACGCCAGTTTAGCAGCCAAACAGTCAAACAGTCAGCCAGAAAGGAGTTGGGATTGAGCAGTGAGCATTCAGCATTGGAAAAAGGGGCACAAGTCGCAAAACGACTTTCATGCCACGCGATAGTCACAACGAAAATAAATGCTAATATAATTTTGCGATTGTGTTTGTTGATTTGCAAGGAAAGACAGAAAGAGAGAGAAAGAGCGGGAGAGAGTTGTACACTGTAATTGAAATCGATTTGCATTGCGCTTATCGCTTATCGGCATACCGATTATGTTATAACACTTCTGAATGTGCTTGTTTGTTGTCGTTCTTGTTCTTGACATTGTTTGATTTGGTAACTAATGCGTTAATAATAGCACACACTTAAAGGTCACACTACTTACCATCGCTGCCCTCGGCTTGAAGCTGGCTATGGGCCTGGCCATTGCGATTCTTGAGTCCCAGTATGGCGTCGATTGTGTGGCGAGGCGTCAGCGTCTGACCGCCAGCGCCAAATTTGCGTGCGTTGTCCTTGAGCGACATTTCGCTGTCTGCAAAAGAGTTTGGGCGAAGCGGTTAACAGCGGGCAGCGAGAAGTTGAAGAGAAGAAAGAGAAAGCGGGTTTCCAAAAAGGAGTGCATGCATGAGAATTAAAAGCCTGTTTGCCAACAGTTTGGAAAGTCAATTAGGCGCACGACAGCAGCAGCAGCAACAGCAGCGGCAGCTATGCAAATTTGTCAGCTATTTTCAATGTATTATTATGCACACACACACACACAAACACAAACACACACGTATATAGTGGGCACAGCTTTATTTACAGTTTTAACGAGCTAAAAACTGTAATTCCAACTAAGCGACACATTGGCCGCCATTTGAAATTGGTGTGTGTGTGTGTGGTTTCTAATGAGCGTTTGTCATGTCAAAAGTGCAGCTCAAATGTAGGCAACACTTTTTACTCTCCCGCTTGCACTGCTTTTCTACTGCTTACAGCTGCTGCTGCTGCTGCTGTCGATCATTTAATTTATGTACTTTTAACAAATATTTGTTGGCATTATTCTATGTCTTGGATTTTGGGCTCACGTTTCGCCGTTATATGCATGCCTTTGGCAATTAGTTTATAATTTGCAAATTATTTTAAATGCCGGGTAACGAGCGCATGTTAATAATCAAAACAAAAATATACTTGCTGGCCCCAAAATGCAAAACAAGTCCGTGAACACGCAGCCAAATAAACAACCGGTGAGTGTGCTGCCTGTCAATATGCATATATGAATGTTTTAGCTTTCATGTTGTGCGACAATTTGTGTTAATTAACTCGGTAATCAGTAATGGCGAGCTCTTTCCGGGAACTAAACATGCAGCTTGACCAATTACTATTCTTTGTGGCCGTCGGCACAAACTTTCTCCTCTTTCTCAACTTACCCTCAGTGATCACAGTGTTGTTGTTGCCCAGATGCGCATAGTGCTCCTGGAACTGCTCCAGATTCTTAAACTTCTCCACAATCAGCTGCAGATTCTTTGCATCCCGCACATTGCCCAGCAAATGACGCAGATGATCCAGCTGCTTGGGCGCCAGCTTGTGATTGCCGCCGCTCTGTTGCACCAGCTGCTCAAAGATGTGCTGGAATGTTTGCTTATGCTGTAGTTGCTCCGCTGTCAGACAGCTGCCGACTGTTGTGGGCGATGGCGGTGCACCCGTGGCATCCACAGCTGCTGGCATTGGTGGTGTTACCGCTGTGGTCTTAATATCCATAATGCTTTAAACGGTTTAACTGATTAACAAGCACACTCTCTCACACACACGAGCACAATTAGTATATTCTTTTCAGTTTTTATCTTTTGATAGTAATCATGAAAAATTGAAATTTAGCGACGGCTTTCGATCTGAACTTGAACTGACAATTTGTAATTGCTCTAACTCTTTTGCCCAACTGTTAGTTTTTTAACCGCACACAAACCGAAACCGTTGCGCACCGTGCCAAGGCAGAGTTGGCAATAAACAAGTCGACGCTGCCAGCTTCGAGTACAGCTCAGAAATCAAGTTGGAAACCGGTTGCATGGCTCGTTGGTATAAGTGTGTGTGTTTGTGTGTTTTAGGGGCGGAGCTTGTGCAGGATTCAAAAGAGAGAGCGAACGAGAGCGTGAGAGAGCAAGTGAGAGAGCGCACGCGCTAAATTTCGGGTTGTTACACACAGTCTGTCTGCAAGTCCTTTATATTCTTTTCTGTTTTTGCTTTTGTGTGTTTGAAGCAGCACGCGTGGCCCATTGTTGTGTGTGTGTGTGTGTGTGTGTGTTGGTTGAAAGTGTCGCTTTTTGGTAAGGCAACTAACTTTTATTTGCCAGCTGCCTATTGTTCTCTTCTCTCTTGGAAAATGCAACAAATGATGAACTTAACTTGACTTGAAAACTATTATCAAAGATATTGGCTAACAGCTGCGCTTTCCTTGTCACTTCTAAGTGGATTTTGTTTATATCCTGCTATTGTTACACATTTGCAAAGGAAATAAACTTAAATGCAAATCGACAGTTGTTAGCCAGTTTAGTTAACTGTTGTGTAGTCAGTTTTCATTTGAATCGCTTTCAACTTAAACTCTTTATCTATCCTCTCTCTTACCTGTTGGCATGAGCTTGCGGTTTTGCCGTTCAGTTCAACTCAATTCAATTCCCTTCACTCATGGACTCATTTGCTCGTTTACGCTATCTTCCATTACACGTTAAATGAAAATGTCAGACAGACAACACAGAGAGAGAGAGAGAGAGAGAGAGAGGGAGGGGGGGGGTGGGGGACAGAGGCTGTGTTATCCTCTCGCCTGTCATGGGCTCCTTTTGCCAGCGATTCGATTTGTGCCAACTAATGAGCTCTTAATGTGCGTTTATTCTTACGCATAACGAGCTTGCCAAACGTAATTATCTGCTCTCGTTCTCTCTACGTGTGTGTGTGTGTGTGTGTGTGTGAGAAGCTGCCATGTTGGCGCGCTGCTTAATTGAAGTGGAGCGACTGCTTTGGTGGGCGTGTGTCTGTCTATAGCTGTCTGTACTGTGAGTGTGTGTCTGTGAGTATGTGTGTGTCGACAACCGCCTTGCGTCATTTTCATTTGCGCTACATCCGCATCTCGTTGCTCGTTGTGTGTGTGTGTGTTTTTTGCTTTTCTGCTTGTTTTATGTTTTAAATTAATTTGCTTTTAATTTGCTTTATTATGTGGCAATTTCTCCTGCTTCGTACTTTTAATTAGTTTGCTTTTATCGTTAAGCTGTTAAGCGCCTTGCCTTGTGCACAAAATCTACTCAACTTTTGCCTCCTGCTCTCTACTAGTCCAAGTTTTTAAGGAAGTTGTTTTTGACGTACACAAAACTTTCCCCAGCGAGACAATAATAATTGAATGCATAATTTTTAATCCTCTTTCAACATGAGTAAATTCATAAATTCATTTGGATTTTTTAAAGTATTTCCGATATGATCTTAAATCGCTTTTGTGATGAGCTCATTGACAAGCAGTTGGACAAGCAGTTGAAGGCTTAAGGCTTCTTTTTGTTTGTAGATTGCACTTAGCTTATCTGTGGCAGTATATCAAATCTGGTAGCGCATGCGCAAAATCGAACCAGTTTTTAGGTAGAGCTGTTGCTTCGTCTCACTCACACTGCCAGCTAAACTACCTCTCTCGCTCACTCGCTCTGCTGCACAGAGTTCTTTGCTCTTTGACAGAGGCGTGGTTTAAACCAGTCGCTGCTGCAGAGAGTCAGACTGAGTGTAAGAAATAGAGAGAGAGCGAGCGCTTCGGCGCATTTAATCACACACACACACACACACTGGCAGTCACCCACATGAGTACGCCTTGTGGTAGACCATTGAAAAAGTGATGAAAATAACTCTCTGTCACTTTATTGGCGCTTAACGAGTTTGAGTTGATGAAGAATTTAATTTATGATGCTGCTCACACCACACCAGAGCAATAGAGAAAGAGAGTGCAGTGAAGGGGGTGAGGTTGTGGGGTGGCTTGGGTTGCTACACGTTCAACCGCAGCGTGCACAAGTGCAGACGCAGACCGAAAAGCTGGCGCTGAAAAAAAGGCTGAGAAATTAATGAACTCGTAACTGTCGCTTTTGCAAATTGGGCTGGCTCTGGCGCATGTGTGTTCGAGTGTGTGTGTGCCTCGCCATTTTATGCGCACACATGCATAGAGATAGCTACAGAGAGAGAGAGAGAGAGAGAAAGAGCGAGGGAGAGAAAGAAAGAACGAAAGAGCGAGAGGCATACAGGAGGCAACGGCAGCAGCAGACGCCGCTAGACGTCAAGCTTTGATGATTTAATTTTCTGGTCTTCTAATTTAATTTTATTATAGAAATACAGATGTGTGTGCAAGAGAGAAAGCGCACATAGACGACAGGGAGAGAGGGTAAGGGTGATGTTTGTGTGTGTGTGTGTGTGTGTGTGTCTGTCACACGCATAGACACATGCATGCAAATTCGTTAATGGAAAATGGTGGCGTTTAATTGAAAAAGGAAGTGCGCCAAAGGGCGTGAGGACATGCCAGGACCAAAGTGCACAGCAACATGTCACAGCATCAAACACACACACAGAGAGAGAAAATATAGAGGGAGAGAGAAAGAGAGGATGAGAGAGGAAGGTAGCTTCTTTTTTTATTATCAAATTAATATCCAGGGCAAAAAATTGTTGTGCACAGTTTATTTTACATTTTTGCTTTTGTCTTTGTTTTAAGTGCGGTTACTTTTGCAATAACAATTTGCAATTACAGCTATTTGTTTGCATTCATACAGTTTTTAATTGACAGACAGCAGCGCATATGAATTCTTTTTTATTTTATTTTTTTTTATTTATTTAACTTTGTTTTTTTTTGTTGGCTGACTGCTTACGCAAAGTTAATTGGATTAAAAATGCGCAGATAATTACAAAATGGCGTTGATTAATCGTCAGCCGCCATATTGATTTTGCAGCAACAATATTTAATGATTAACAATTACCAATTAACAAATAACAAATTGAAAGCAATCTGCGATTTTTGATGGCCCTGGTCTCATGCTCTCCCTCTCCCTCCCACTCTCTCTATCTCTTTCGCTCTGTTCCTTAATAAAAACCAATTAAAATTCATTAGCACACACACACACATTCTCATACACAATCACACACTAATGCCATCATGCGCTCGTTTTCTCAATTATTCATTCAATTTTCATGCCACACAAAAGCCGCATCAGCTTCTTCTTCTTCTTCCACTGTGTGTGTGTGAATGTATATTCATGCAGCTAAATGAAAACGGCAACACTTAAATGCAATTTACCTCAATTTTAGCAACCACTACACACAGCTTCATTCCTTCCCCTTCATTCTCCATCCCCTATTCCCACCATCATCATCATCAACCATTCAGTTCAAGCAGCAGCTTCGCGTCTTACTTCTCTTTCTACTTCCCCATCCCTCCCTCTTTCAGTTCCGTTTAGAGCATCTTAACGTCTTTTCATGGCACTTACATCGTCATTCTATTCGTCTAATTTCATTTTCTTGCCATTTTCTTCCATGGCACACTGTGGAAACTGTGGCAAAACTTGCTTCTGTTACTTGCTACTTGTGTCCTCAATGTGTGTGCAACTTGGCTCGACTTGGCTGGGTTGACTGCCTTGCACTAGATTTGGCAGCTCATGCGTTTTTCTAATTACATTCAATTAGAATGTTGATTGATATGTTTGTCTAGAAGCGAGACTTTCAGGGCAAGATTTAGTTACTCATTTGAATAGTCGACTTGAGTTAAAATAAGCAAAAAATTACAAGAGTTTACTTAAGCACTTAAATTTTTTAACTGCAGGCGACTTTTATATGTGTTTGAGTAAAAGGTTTAGTGAGCTTAAAGGTTTATTTAAAATAAAAACAATTTATCTTTCAACATAATTAAATGTTGCATAACTAGATTTTAATTGAATATGCTGCTCATTTAGCTAAACAACATATTATTGTATACTATTTGGCAACAAAATGTTATCTAAAACTCTTTTATTGATTAGAAACCGCGCGATTATTTATTATGCATATTAGTTTTGCTCATACAAATTGTCCTTTTATGCTACAAACATAAATAATATGAAAATTATTGCTATTCTCTTTGGCCCAAATTAAAAACATTTTCAATATTAATTGCACATTTTTGTGTGCCCAAAAACACAAAATATTAATTTGCATATCAGAATGTGTATTTGCATTAATAAATTGAATTAGCGTTTTAATTGCAATTTGGCAAAATTTTCTATGGACTTTTTCAAGCCTTATTTTCGCTGCAATAATTATTTAGTCAAAAGAATGAAATTTGGCATTGCGTTGAAACGAATGTGACCAAAAATTAAGCTTTATTTGTGAAAATGCAATTCAATTAAGTTGCCAAAATAGTCAAATGTTGTCTCTGCCCCAACCACAGCAACAACAACAACAACAACAACAACTGATGAAAGTTGTTTGTATAATTTCATTAGCGTTGATTTGCAGCAAATGCAATTCCAATTTGCAGCCTCCAATCGCCTGTTTCTAATTAAACAACCCATCATACTAACTATATATGTATACATCGATATATACTAAATCGCTCTGTGTTTTCATCTTGTGGAATTACGGCTTCCATATAGAACAGTATCGAACCACAGGCCCAACTGATAATTATAAGCAACAATACACACACTCAGAGAGAGAAAGAGAGAGAGAAAAGTAAGGGAGAGGAGGGTGCGTCACCGCAGGGGGTCCAATCCCAGGACCCATAGCCATCAGAAAACACACACACACACACACAGTTGGCAGTTACCCAAACCCAAACCCAAACCCAATACCAATACCAATTCGCAATCGCAATCCCAATTCCGGGCTGGGCAACATGTCCGCAACAGTTTCCGCTGCACTAACGAAATTATAGACGCAGACGAATACACACACACACACACACACATACACAAATTCTAACACATGGACGAGTGAGCGCAGAGCCATATCCTGCGGCGCTGCTGCCACCCAAAAAAGGACCTAAATGCCTGGTCGACAACAGTAACTGGCAGCAGCAGCAAATGCTGCTCTGCTAAATGCTCTTTGAACGTCTAATTAGTGGATTACAACAACGCAACGCAAACGGCGACAGACCGATGAAATTGTGCGGAAGATTTGCTCTCGCCTAAACCAGACTAATTACCTCTGACCAGGGGGGGAACCGAATTACCGAACATCCATAACTATCTACACATCATGTTATTAATTTTATTTCATTATAATTAGGTTGCACTTAATGGGGTACAAGAATCTAAAAAATATATAAAGACATTTAGGGTGAATAACAATTCAAGTAGACATCACGATCACCCAGTTCCTGGACAGGTCGAGAATTGCGTCCAATGCGCCCTCCATTGCGACTGCGCAGTTTGCGGAATTCGTGCAGCTGGCGCTCAGAGATGGCCAGGGGCAGGGGATTGATGAGCCACTCGGCACCACGATGACAAGGTGGCTCTGTGAGGGAGCCCTGGTAGCTGTAGAACTCCGTATGGAATTCCGGCATTAGGTAGTTGAGTGGGAATGGAGGAATCTCGACACTTTGACCCGCTTGCTGCACAGCAACCAAATACTGAATGAGAACATCCAGGTAAGGGTTCTCCGTGGACACGGAGTACATGAAGGAGACCACGAGCAGGTCCTGACTGGAGGCGCACACTCCTTTGCCTTTGACACTTCGGTGCAGGCACTGCAACTCCAGCGGAAAGTGTTTGTTGTCCAAGGTGTGCTCGGATCCTGCGTTGCTGTACCAGCTCCAGCGAAAGCTGATCTCATAGAAGCTATAGGTGTTCAGTAGATCGGCACCCGTTATAGTTGGTAGCTCGTCCTGAAAGGCGGCATGCAGCATCAGCGTGTGTCCATTGTTCTCCAGGCGTATGCCAACTGGCAGCTCATCGTAACCTGTCCACGTCAGTGGCTCGTTCAAGCAATACTGCTCCACACATCGGGTATTGATGTTAATGGGACTCTGGTTGTTGTCGGCCGTCTGCCAGGTGTGTGGTCCTCGCCGAGCACCATAATCATAGTCACTTTGATCCCCAGCAGCTTTCCCATCAGCGCTTTCATCAGCGCTCTCAGTCTGTCCGCAACCCAGCAGACATTCCAGCAACTCTTTACCTGCACAGAGATTCCATAGAAGTATAATGGCTGCAATTACGGCCAGCAGCAAAAGCCACCAGTTGATATTCTCCATCTGGGGCAAGTAGTCACTAAGACTTTTGTCCATTTTATACATTTCGGGTGAAGTTTATATAAATTTAATAAGGTATCTGACAATTATTTCTGTGAGTGTGCAATAGTTATAAATCTGAAAGAAAAGCAATTCTTAAAGTTGCCCGCTCATAAAACGTGGCCAACAATTTTTAATTAAACGCGCTGCAAAGTTAATTATTTTGAAAAACAAATTTAGCGCCGAATTTGCAATTTATTTGCATTTGCATTTTTGTCAGATGTCCGTTGTTGTTGTTGTTGCTAAGTCCGTTCTTGTTGTTGTGTATTTAGCATAAATTAATTACGCGGCGTTTGCTGAAAGAAGGACAACTCTTCAACGACGGAAATTACTTGCACAAATATCCTGTGCGTTGCATTTTTGGGGTGCGCAAGGATATTAATTAGTTTTGTATACAAAATGAACGAAATGAGCATTAAAAGCGGAAATTATTTTCAGCTCCTACAACTTTCATTATCTACAAAGTGCAAGTATTTCAGTTCCTCATTATGTATTTTAATTACCCAAAAAACATAGTTGCTTGAAATTCGACACTTTGCGACCATCGCTGATTAGCATAAAGTTATGAAAAGCAATCAGAGTAAAGGCAAACGCCCCAAAAAGCAACTGCAACGCCTTCATTTATCCAAAAACATCGCACAAATTTCCGAGCTGCATTTAAAGGTATTTTCGGTGGAGTTTTATTTTCTCTGTGCGTCGCGTTTCTCGTTTCTCGCTGCTGGACACTCGATGAGTGATTCAGTTATGACAGCTTATATCAAATTGTTGCCCTGATTTGATGCCATTCGACTTTTGCACTTGCTGGGCGTTGACATCTGCCAAATGTTACAAATGTTCATGCACATTGACTTTTCTTTTTGTGGTGCCCCTCGGGCGTGCAAACGTGCACGCAAATTGCGGGGTAAGCATGTGGCATAAACGAAACACTAACGTTGTTATATTAAAACCCCCTGATATATGTATGTATGTTTGCTCGGGGGTGCCAATAACAATAATAGCTTTGAATGGCCCAAGGCTGTTGTTTAGATTTACTTTTTTTCATCGTCCTCATCATCATCATCATCATCAACCACTTCACTCGTTTAGGGTTAATTGAGTTTGCAATTCATTTATAGATCTTGGGTTAAATCGGTGGTGAAGAGAGAACTTTGAATGAAATAATGTTTAAAATTGGTCATATAAGTGGAAATAAATTGATAAAATCAGCAGGCATTGTATATTTTTAAAGAAATCACTTTGATAATTCTTTTTTTAAAAGTTGAAATTGAAATTCACAGAAATAAAATTTAAAATTCTGACGCACATTTATTGTTAACATATTTTAATTTGTATTGCTTTATATATAGACACTTTTTGATTCAACATGACTAAATCGCAGCAGCAGAATAAGAATAAGAATGTAAAGGCCGATGACTTGGAATCCATAGTGCATTTATCGAATTTTGAAGCCTTGGCAGATTTGAAAAGTATTTGCCAGAAAATATGGCAGATACGAACACGAGCTTCAAAGCGGCTAGAGAACTTGGCTCAAGTGCAGCTTTTTATAGAGCAGGAACCGCCCCTCAACACAAACCACACGGATCAAGCATCCACCATCAGCCAGTTACCGAACGGAGTCCCCAAACTAAAATTGGTCAATGAGGAAGATAGAAAACAATTATTGGCCCTGACGAATTTGGACGGCAAGACTTTCGGGAATAGGCATAAGGAGTTGTTGGCAACGTGCAAGGAGATAATGCAACCGTATGGAATACCAGTGTATGAGTTTTCCAAGTCCTGGAACGATGGCCACGCCTTTTGCGCCCTGATTCATTCCTTTAGGTCAGACTTGATAGAGGAGAAGTACTTGAAAGGCAAAGATCCGATTGAAACACTGACATTTGTAGAGGGTGTAATTAATTCGCTAGGAATTTATTTTGACGGCAATTTCGTTAAACACATGACACGCAAACAACACAACTTTGTAAAAACATTCCTCTTTGTTCTTAAATTGTACAACTGCCTTAAAGCCGAGTCTCTAAATTAAATGTAAGGACACAAGTTGTTAATAAACACACACACACACCTAAAACATTGTTGCAACGTTATACTAGAGTTTAATATACTGACAAGTCACTTAACTGTAGCCTCAGCTAAGTTCAGCTCGACTCGGCTCAATTCAAACAAATTGACGCCTCACAAACATGCGAAAGAAATTTCCGTTTCCGCTTGAAAAACTTCGTTAAACTGACGCGAATTCAATTCAATGCGTTTGCAAGCAAGCTGTAAAAAGAAAGCGCACAAAAAATTGGAAAAAAAAAACACAAACAGAGCGCGCGGCAATCATCAAATAAAGCCAGGTGCGAAGACGGGGAAAGGGACTTTTGCAGTGTTGATAGAGATACGATTGAGAGAAGCTTAACCAAATTTGTCTCAGTGTGCTGGAGCAGTGAATTCAATATTCGATTATTAAGTAAGTATGTATATCCCATAAATTACTTAAACGCATTTGCTGATTAGACCAATGAGGCGACTCTTCACACACACACACAGAGAGGGAATCCTGCGCAGCGGGCGTCCTTCCGTCAGGCGTAAAATTTCACACATTATTTGTATATAGTACAGACTGACAGACAATTAGAAGGCTCTGATAACATTGTGCTTGAGTTTCGCTTATGTCTTCTTTGCCACAGTGCCACAGCTGATAATGTTAATATGCGCCGCAGGACATCAAACACCATAATACACACTACACTCAACTTTGTTTTTGGCCAATCCGCTTAACTCACTGCGGCCATTCAAAATAAGTATATGCGAGTGTGTGTGTGTGTGTAATACAACAGAGGGATTAACGTTTTACAAGCCGAGTGCGATTGTTAAATGAACAGCAAGGATGCGTCAAGGATGTCTCTACCTGGTCTGTCTGTCCTGTCTGTTTGTCAGTTCCTTAACCACAACAAAAAACCACATTTGCTCGACTTCAAAACAAGCGTGTGAGCAAAGGATCGTTTCGGCTACTGTAGCTCCATTTGCCTCTCAGCTGCCTGTGAATGTAATCGTGATCCTGATCGCAGCATGCGACCTTTGTCGTGCTGTGTCCTTTGTGTCCTCACCTTCATTAGCAGCTTAGGGGCGTTGACGTGTCGTTCTCGTTGTTTACAATGTTTCTTGGCCTCATTATGTGACTGAGAAACTTTTAGAAAGTGTGTATTTCCTTGTTGTTGTTTTCCTTAACAAATAAGTATTCTATGGTATCATTGGCAGCCAAAGCGGAGACTCTTTGCAACAACAATGACGCCTACTTGAGGTATTGAACAAAAAAAACTGCATGCTGAGATTTTTGTTAAAAGTTGTAAATAATACGTTCAAATAAGCAAAAGATTATGGTAAGGCTTAGAGATATGAGATATTCAAATCTAAATAGTATTGATTATAATTAACAAAAACTATTTAGAGTTATAAATATGAACTGTATATATATTATAATTTTAACAATGTTAACTAAATATTTATTGTTATCATGTGGCATTATTATAAATTTTAATTTTTAAAAGCTCGTTAAAGGAATAGCAGTGTTAAAAATATCACTTTCTGTATTGAACAATTTTATTTACTAATTTCATTTATATGCTGTTGAATTATCAGCTCCTCAGTTGCTCAACAGTTTTGTGTACAGAACGCACACAGCTAGGACACACACCAATCGATGTGTCATGGCTAAGAGTCTTTTAGCAATGACCATGCGTGGTGAATCTAAACGCACACGTTCCAAGTGACTAGCTGCTACAATCCACAGCATCCACTTTTATCTAAGACGTACACCTTTGTATATTTCTAGGTCATGAAATGAAGTTAATTAATGATTTAATTATTAATTATGTGTTTAATTGTCAATGGAGCTTGTTAGTCTATTTATTACGTTTTCTAGCTCTTATTTTAAGACTTTTGATGAGTTTATTAGTTCATAGAATATTTGTTCATCTATGCATGGAACAGAATGCTGACTTTGGTAGGTATCTTGGCTAAGCTTTTCGGAATTATTTGGTTCGAGAATTCGGTAGTAAAAAATATATTAAAAAGCGATTAAAAGTATATAAAAAGATGTTATAAGCACAGTTAGCTGATGTAATGTAGAAAAAACTGCACTTGGCATGCAATAAAGCTTTGTTCTTTGTTTTCTTTATTTAACAAATAAAAGAACACATGAACTTACAACCGACATTTGAAGAGCCTGTCAAGAGCGCAGAAAACCAAGTGAAAACTGAAGTTAAAACAAGAAACAAAGACAAAGACAGAGACAGACATAGATATTGCGATAGAGACAGGCACTAAGCAAGAATAATGCGTTACATGAAACTGCACTAAGCACAACATTTTCGGCTGCCTTTACTAGCAAATATTTTCTGTTGTTTTTTATACAATTTTTATTTTTTTTTTGCTATGCGTCAGGCTGCATAGCAAACGAGACGCACAATGCGAATGAAACTAGGGAGTGTGCAGGGATAGGGGTCTAGTCAAAGAAGGGATTGTGGTGTCCTTTTGGGCCTAGCTGAGCGACTAGACAAATTACCAATGAGCACCGGCTGCAACTGAAGCCATCAGTCAGTCACAACTTGGGGCATGAGCCTCAAAGGGGCAAAGCAGAACAGCAAAAAAAACATTTTGGGTCTAGAGAAAGATACAAAAAACCCAAAAAAAAAAAAACAATATGGACGTCATTCGTGGGGCTGGAATGAAGCATATGCCATTGCTAATTAGGCAACAACCAGAAACTTGGTACATGAGGCCAATTAAATGGCTTAAGCTGAGTTTCTGGTGAGCTTGTCATAAATTTTGACTGATTATGCGTATTCGTCTTTGTCGTGCACTGTCCCAAGGAGCCAGTGTCCCTTCGCCACAATCACCCCCTGCACCTACTTACCCCTCTCTCTTGTAGCCCCATTCCTTAACAGCCTTTTTCCCGAATAACTGAAGAAATTCTGCGGTTACTTGTTGTGTGTGTTTGTTACCCCTCTCCCCCGCCGTCTTGGAGAGAGAGTGGGGGTGGGAGTGTCCAACGCAATTCATCATTCAATTAAATTGAGCGTTGAGCCGCCGCATTTCAAAGTTGCCAACTCCTCGACATCTTTTGGGCAGGGGAGACCTTGGCCAAAAAGGCTTTTCGAGTGGAAGTTTTTTGTTTTTTTGGTTGTTTAAAGTGATCCAACGCAAATCCTTTAATGCATTTCGCTGCTATCATCGATTATCCTTTCAATAAACTTCCAAAATAAAAAGACTGAGATAAGGAAGAAGAAGAACGATTCGATTGTGTGGATGCCACACGCATTGACATTGGTTTTGTTGTTGTTGTTGCTGTTGGCGTAAATCTCGCGCTTGATTTATGCTCTGGCTTAAAAGCCAATTGCTGTGAGCGGAAAGCAAGAACTGGATCCTGCTACCATGCCACATGCTGCATGCTGCACGTATTTGTGCTCCCACCCAAATTTTTTTGGATTTCAGTTGCGTGGCGGCTTAAACGATTGCTTGACACAAAGTCTCCAAAAATGCCGCGCACATGCCAAGTGCAATGCCCCTCTTCCCCCCACCCACCACCACTGTGGCAATCATATTGAAGCTTAGGCACTTCCATGTGCAGCTCAGACTCAGTGTCAACAGCCAATATCCTGTAAAGTGATTTATGACATGTCCATGCACAGCATGCAAAGTGCACAAGGCACCAACTAAAAAGTGGAATCAAGTCTTCAAGCCACAAAGGAAGCACTTCCAGTGACCTCCAATAGAGTTATGTTTGCTTCGGATGTCCAGTATTCAAATGCAAATATTATGAAATTCAACTAGTTGCTAGCAAATATTTACTTAATACATATCTTTGTGTATGTTTATCAAATGCGCAACAGCTCAAACGGCTTTGATTAATTAACACTTTCCAACATTTCTGATAACAAATATGAAGGGGGAAAAAAAGTATAAAAACTCGAAAAGTAAAGCTCTAATAAACGAGCCCAACATCGAATTGAGATGTTTTCACGATTATTTTGCTTATTAATTCAGCATACACTTCACCAAAAAAAGTAGTAATAATAATAATATTATATTTGAAAAATTCACTTGATACTTGATCCACTTTTACCTTTGCCTAGAAACAATCAATTTAAGTTTTAATTTTTTAGCTCTCTTGTTTAAAATCTAGTAGGGAAATGCGTTTTTAATGTTTTATAGCTATTATTTACTTCAGAAGTTAATCACATATAATTAAAACCCAAAACTTAAAACCATTTTCAATAGCAATAACTTTTTAATCAAAATATAATTATGTTAAAAAGTATCTTTTTTCCAAATCAAGAAATTTCTCCTTTTAGACCACATAAGCTTAGACCTACAATGTTTTGACAATGCTGTACAAATAAAAAGATATATGTACTATAGCTTGTCAGTTAAGAATTTTGTTTGCGTATCGATGCGATTGATGCTGCTACCTGTTAGATCTGAGAAACGTCTGTGATATTTTACAGATCTAAATGTATTTTACTGTATCAGTGCTGGCCAGAATTCTTGCAGTACAGACAAACACCTCAACAGACATCAATTTATTTCATTGTTGTATGTGATATTTATCTATCCTTCTCCGTCCGTCTTGTTTATTTGTGTTTCTTGTGGTTTGGTGCGGGCAGCGTTTGTGATTTGAGTTTTTAATTAACGCCCCGAATTTGTTTGCCTTTGTGCGCTTGGACAGCTTGGAATTGAAAGAAGCAAAAGAGGCAGAAATATGGTAGATGGGGAGAAGGTGGCAGGGGAGGCAGTGAGTGGTGCGCTCTTTTGAGTGGTGCGGTTGTCATGGCAAGTTTCATTTTGACAACATTCTTTGTTGGCTAATTCGGCATTTTGCATGCTGCACAAATATAAAATTCCGCCGAAAGCGCCCTGACAACTGCCAAACAACCCAGCCCCCGCCCAACCCCGCAACCCAGTTGCAAAGAGGAGCAAAAACTAATAAGCGACTGACGAGGTTGCGACAACAGGTGAGTGGGCATAAAGGACCAGGAATGACACGTGGCAGTCAGGAGCCACGAGCAACACGAGCAACAACGCTCAACGGACTGGCATCTTGGCTGGTATAGTTGAAGCTTTCACTGGCAGGCTGCTGGCAGGACCCAAATGGCACGCGGCTCAATCTCTGTCATCCTGGGAGAGTTATGCTTTATACAAATTCCACAGTTTGCCGCCCCCGTAGTTGACTTTTGGCAATAACTGTAAGCTCAACGCTGTGCGCTGCGGTTGCCACTGCGACCGTATTTAGACCGAGAGGGGGGTGGTTGGGAGAGGGGGTGGGCTGAGTTAAAAGCTGCGTCGATTCTGAATGTGGTGTGTGCACTCTGTGCTTATCATTTATCGATAGTCGCTGCAGGCATCGCACCAAAAACAATCGCCACATTTATCGACCCTACAACAACAACAACAACAGTTGAGCCCCCCTTCAACATGGTAGCCGCCCCTCACACAAATTTTACACTTTTGTGGGCGGCGCTTGTGTTACGCACTACGAGCTGCTTGCCATCTCACATGACATTGCGTCTAGCAGCAGTCAGAGCGAGACGACTAGCTGTTTGGTGAGCTCTGTTCGCTATAAGATGGCAGCTGCTAGCTAGCGTTGTTCCTTTCACACACGCTGCCTAGTGCAAATCAATGCAGAAGTTAAGCAGATGGCAGATAGAAAAGCAGATAACACGCGCCTTACCCGCCTAACAGCTTTTTTTTGTTGTTGTTTTTGTTTTTGCATGTCGATTGTTTGGCAAGCGCTCTATGCCAGGGGGTGGTTGTTGGGTGGTGGCGATTGAATTCATCGTCGTTGTTGTCGTTGTCGTTCTCGTTCTCGTGCGCAGCGTCAGACATCGTGCGACAGCGGCGTTAACGTTAACGTTATCATCATCAACGGAGTCAATTCGTTTTGATTTTTTCGCATTTGCCTCAAATGCGAGCCAGTCGCTGGGCAAACGTAACGCGTTCCGTTTCGCTGCGCTGCACACACACATATATAGAGTATATATAGTTTTTGGCCAAGCCGTCGCCAAAAATTCCGGAAATAGGTGCGAATCATAGGCCAAACTGTTTATAAAATATTCATGGCAAAGATTGCAATATAAAACAAAACAAGCCAAAACAAAAAGTGCTAAAAGTGTCTCAATGTTCGTGTGTTTGTGTGTTGGAAAACGTAAAATCAATTAGGTTGGCATAAACAACAACAAACCGCAGTCTAGTCAAATTGCGGTTTTTGTCCTTGCGAAGGCTCGCAGCACACAACAACCGCCGGACAGTGTCCAGCTGTCAGTTGGTCAAACATTTCATCAATAAACGATACAACTTCCGTGCTATTGCGTGCTCACCTTTAACGTGTACGTGTGTGTGTGTGTGTGTGTGTGTGACTGTGTGTGAGTCTACGTGTGTGTGTGTCTATGTGTGTGTTAATGTGCATGTGCGTGTCTCGTAATCGGCAAGCAAAAACTTTTCAACTTCCGGCCAAGTGACTTCGATTTAATTTCTTTGGCTTTTTTTATGGTCAAGGCATTTAATTAAATTTACTATGGCAATTTGAGCCGTCTTGGCCGCCTCTGCTCTGAACTCTGACCCCCAGGCAGTTAACGCCTGTTACGAGTCCAAATATAAAAGGGTCGCAAGGTGAGAAGTGAAAACTAAATCAGAGCATTTCAATGTTGACCAGCAATCTAAACAATAAGCATTTAATAAATTAAATTTTGTTCATTTGTTTGACAAATAAAAGAAAGTGATTTCTCATGTTCAGCTATTTTTGGATTATTGAGCTGTGAATTTGATTTTGTATTCATTGATAACAATGTTTGAATCTTAACTTTGGAATTTTTTCTAAGTTCGTTAGCAATCACATTTTGTTAATTTTGGTTCATTTATTAAAATTCAATCATCTTCATTTCTACAACCTTTTAAAAGAATAACTAGTTTTGGCTGCTTATGAACTTAGAGAACAACTAACAAACCAACCATTTTCTTTCTGTTTTAATAGTACCATAATCCCATTATATCATATACCATAACAATCTTAGAATAACTGATCTTTGTCCTTCATATTTCAGATCCTGTCAACGTTGAGGCAAATATGATTGAAATGTAATTCAGACACAGACACAAACAAGGCATTGATGCTAACTTAAACGTACTGTGATAGACGAGTATACGAGCAGATTCCCTGTGAGTCTGCCACAACTACAACAACAACAAGAACATCCCGACAATTTTGGACAATTCAATTCAATTGAATACTAATTAGGATTTCTGAGTTAACAATAATTTTGGCTGGCTGGCAGACAGATACAGATACAGCGACAAACTGTCGACTCTATCGATACGCAACTTCTCGGCAAGCATGCTGAACAATCTTGGGGCCAATGTGCTGGGTAAGTGAATTCACAGGGGGAAAGGGAGAGAGGGGGGAAGAAGCGTAGACAGACAGGCGTATAATATTGTAATTAAGATCGGGCAGTGAATTACGCTAATATATAATAATATGTGTGTGCATTAATCTGTTGGCCATAATTAAACTAATTTCTTGAGCATACGCTTCGGGCAACGGGTCGTATAATACATATGGAATGTATACTGTATATGTATCGGTAGTTACTTCCGACTTATTGCCTACTGGCTAGGAGGCAGTCTGAGCCATCGATGACGCTAAATGGCCTATAATTGAGGCGTCTAAACAGATGGCGCTTCATGTCGCGTGCATTTAGCAATAATTAAGTTGTATTTAACTAGCTAGCATTTTTTCTTTCTTCTCTTCTCTCTTTACTACTTATTGTTGTTGTTGTTGTGGGTGCAAACAAGGGCTCCAGACCCATCTCAATACTTATGAGTGTGTGAGTGTGTGTGTGTGTGTGTGTGTTAATTGCCATAATTGCTCTTTTAAATATGCCGCAAATTATTGTATTACAATTTTGCATATACGCACATAATTATCAGTTTATATATTATTGTACTCATAAATATATTTTTAAACCACATTGTTGATCATTTTTCAAGCACTTTCAATTTCAGCAATCAATTTTATAGCTGCAGTCTTGCAGCTGTGCAGCTTTGCAACTGCAATTTACACTCGAATGAATTATGTGCGCGCTTTTATTGAATAATATTTTTGCCCATTCGATCTATATGCTTGGTTGGTTGGCATTCTGCATGGCTCAATGCCTGCCTCAGCTCGTAATTAATTACTTTTATTAATTTATTGCCATTTTTACCAGCTCTCCAATTGCCTGCAGCCAACAGCCAAGTTGTCGGCCATATGCGGCGTATGCGCAATTTGTATGACTACCTTTTTGGGAGGCTATAAAAGAATTATGGGCAAAAATAGTGAAGGTTACAGCGCTTTCAAATATATTTATTTTTTATTGCTTTACGCGTTTAAGGTTAAAGTTTAAAAGAAATTTAGTTTTAACTCGATAATAGTCATAGTTATAGAATTATTGAAAAATGCCAACTAAAGAATTATAGGTTGTTATGACTAGCGCACTAAATTATAAGTTCTTAAACTTGTAGCGTTAGGAACTAAAATACAAATAAACGAAACTAAACACTTCTTGATTTCTAAAGGTTTTCTTTTTGAAAAACTCTGTTTTAAATCTAATCAACCCATTAGTCAGCAGAACTGTATTCCTTTTTTGAACAACCTTTTCATCCTCAAAGATTTCTCAATAAAAGTTTCAATTTAGCTGTAAATTCATATATCCATTGGATAGTTACACTTCGTCTCCATTTTAGATTTTAAATTCAATCTTTCATTTAGCAGCCTCTCTTTAATTTCCTTTCATACAGAATAATAAAAAGGTGAGCATCTATAAATTTCAATAAGTTGTCAAGGCAGGAAATGCGTCGAAAAATCCTTTTTTGCCTGAACATGCAACAAATCCTTTGACTGCAGGCGAATGTTGTCTACTAATAAATTTTATAAGCCCCCCAAAACAAAAATGAACACCAACAACAACAGCAACAGACGGTTACATTTGCATATTACGTATGCGCAGCGTAGGCCAGCACTTGGTATGAAAGAAGAAGTTGTGGCTGGCAAGTGAAGACTTGGCGCCCAATTACGCGCAATTTGCATGCAAAAGAATAGCGCACAAAGGGCGAGCGGGGCGGGGAATGCGGTGTGCCTCCTCAAAGCCCATTCAGTTGTGAATGTGTCCCTCGCAGCGTGAAGAGAAGAAAAAAAACTTAAATCGTTGACTTAATGCTGGCTGCCATTTGTCGACAGGGCAATTAAACATTTGCCACGAACTGTGACTCGGTTATTTTTCGTGCCCTGGATTAATTAAATTAATTTCACGATTGCATTTGTAATTTGACTGCCAGCAGCTTTCCCACTTTTGTGCGTTGGCATTTTTGTGGTCGCCTCGCGCAAGTGAAATATGTGCCTACCCCTACCCCTGCCCCTGCCCCTGCTCAGCTCCCCCGTTGTGCCCAAAACAATTGTGTATCGAAATGTTTTGCGGTTGTTGCGGATGCTGCATCTGTTGCTGCGGTTGTTCCCCCACCCCCACCCCTACCCCGCTCAACCGCACAATTTCCAAATTTCAATAATTATGTACAGTGCGTGCAGCTGACGACTAGTCCCAGCCACACAGAGCCTGCCACCAGGCCACCCATAGAAAAGTCCTTCTGCTGCAAATGTTTGCCATATATTTTGCGGGCAGATATTTGCATTTAGTGCAGTTGAAACTGCAACCGCTGGCATTGCAGTTGCAGTTGCAGTTGCAACAAGCAGCCGCCAAACTGATTTTGCGCAAATTGTGCAAATTGCTTGCGCGATAAATTCATGTTTGCCAATTTTAATTAATTAATCGCTTTGTGCGGTTTTCGTCCAACCAACCAACCTCCAACAAGCAAAATGGCCGCCCAAACACACACACATGCACTGGGAGATTGTTTATTTTGTTGTGCTGTTGTTGTGTGTGTGTGTGTGTTGTAATCAGTAATCAGGACGCCGCCATGTTTTATTGTAGCTGTTTCTGTGTTGTTGTGTTGTAACCAGCTGCGGACATTACACAGCATTCAACTAATGTCACAACGATGCCATTCCAAATTAGACACATCTATGATTGATTCCAACACCAATTAGTCATCATTATGACCGAGCACCAGTTATAATGCCAAAAACACTGAAATGGGGACAGTAAAATGTACTTACACATACTTCTTGTTTAGTGTGCATTTTTATTTTAATTTTAAATAATATGACTTTTAATAGTAAAGAGCATAATAATTAGGAAAAGGACTGACAATAGTAAATATATATAAGTGGGGCATTAACACTTACATCAACTTTGTGAAGGCTTTTTGGTATCTTTTTGAAAGTTGTATTCTTAGATACATTTATGGCACTTTGGTTTCTTATTGTAAAACGCAGTAGGTTTTTCAAATCTTCACTCCTTTTTTGCACGCATATGTGCTTCTATAGAAATAAACATTATCTTCAAGTCACCTGACTTAAGGTCAAAGTTTCTTATGAATAATCAACAAAACAAAAATCAAACGTCTAACTATTCCAAGATGGCAAACACCTTGCCTGTCTGTCACAACTAAAACCAGTTGGGAATTATAACGTGTTAAAAAATGATAATATAAAATTTGTTTTGTTTTTCTTCTGCGTACTATAAACACTTCTTGTACTAACTTGCAGTAGATTTAACTAATGATTTTGCTATCAAGGATTGTATATTATTTTATCTCAGTCTATCTTTCCGATGGTATCTTCTATTCTTCAGTAACTGAAAATCTTAGTTAAGGAACAGTTTAAATTTATTCATAGCACCCAATACCTTAAAGATTTTAACTGTTTTACATTCTGATCTTCCTGTTAAACGTTCTGTTTCTTGCTCAAGTATTTGCTTAGCATTTATACTGTCTGAGATCTCACATAGATTTACAGTTTGCAGTTCAGTTGCAGGTTGCAGTTTGCAGCTGCTGCTGGCTTTGTTTTTTCATATTTATGTGCCACAACTGTAAACTGTTTGGCTCAAAATCAAAGCTAGACCAAAAGCCAGACTGCAGCCAAGTGCGATTTCGAGAAGTGGCGCTATTTGGCAAGAGTGTAAGTCTAGAAATAGTATGAATATAGAAAAAACAGCTGAAGGAAGCACACAGATATTTGAATATGCTAAAAGTCGCACTTCTTGGCAAGCAAAGCGGCCCTGGATGGGCGCAGACCAAACCCCAATCTTAGCCAAGTTGAGCGTAAACTGTGCCTTTTTTTGCTGTTGTTTATTTGTTTGTGGCTATGGGAGCTGCAGATATCGCACCTAACACCGCGCCTTAAATTTACTAATCACGACACTGGAGCAGCAGCTGCAACAACAACAATGATCGAGATGATGATGATATGTGCTATATATATATTGTATGTTTAGTTTGTATTTTCTTGGCCCTGTTACAGTTGTTGGCCAACCTGCTCTGTAACTGTAAATGCTGAAAAATGTTCAACAAGTCCACGGAAGCAGCTCTCAAGCTGAGCTTCAACTTATTTCTTCTTCTTTCGTCTTTCGCTTACAATATTTGACAAACGTCAATGTTGCAAGTTGACTGTGTGTGTGTGTGTGTGTGTGTGTGCGTCATGTAAGCGTTGTCGTGAACGCGTCAGACGCGTCAAAAATCGCTAATGAACAGTAGCCGCGCTGGGTGTATGTGTAAAAATTAGCACTTTGCTGGCAACGCTTTAAAAGCGACTGACTGCACAACAACAACAACAACAGCAAGCGAGCTGGAAAAAGAGATTATTGTTGTTGCTGCTGCTTTAGTCTATCATAGCCAAAACAACAGCAACAACAATAACAACAATCACAAAAGACTTTCCGCCTTTTTAATTTATGAGTTTTATTTTTATGTGGCGCTGCACTCGTTCAACATTTATGAGCAGCTTCCAATACCAATTCCAGTACCACTGCAGTTCCAGTTCCAGTTCCAGTTCATGAGCTGTTGGCACCTGTTGCTGCACTGCGGTGTTGTTTTCTTTTTTTTTTTTTTGGGTTCCTTGTGAAGTTGCCGAAATTTTAACAAGTCCATTTCAAAACAATAAAAATCATTGATGCTGTGTGTGTGTGTGTGTGTTTGTGTGTGTGCACATCAAAGTCGGCTATTGACAGCAAAATGAAATCCATTCCACTTAAATAACAAACTCTTTGCAATTTGCATTCGTTTCGCTTTCAATGGAAATTGCACACTTAAAAAACGCCCACACCTTTACTACACTTCACTCTTTGTTTTAAGGAATATGCATAATTATACAAGTACAAAAAAAAAAAAAATAATGACAACATTTAGTTACTCACAGCCAAAGTTTTAAGTCAAGAGTCGAGGTAAAAAAGGTTATGTATTGAGTAGACGAGAGTTCGCATCAACTGGCGATGAGTAAATGTTTGACTTGTAGCAAAGTTGAAAAATCAAAAAAAAAAAAAAAAAAACACACACACACTGTAACAAAATCAATGCCAAAAGAGTTGAGCGGTTCTCAGTGGTAGTCACTTTGTTGTTGCTGTTGCTGCTGTCTCTCACAGGCAGCGCCTCGCACATACATGTTAAAAATTCCAGACATACGTTGAAGCTGAGAGGTCTCCGACTCAGTATACTCTATCCAACCCAGTGGGCCCTCTGTTTGTATTTGCCTATGATTCGTGTTTTATTTTTCTTCTTCCGTAACTTTGTTGGGCAGGCCGAAAAGAAAGAAAGAAAAAAACACGTTACGTAGTCAAGTGAGCTAAAGGTACAACTGAAATAAAAGGGGTTACGCTCACACATCACACAACACACACGCACAACACACACACACACACTCACACACACACATTTATCTCTCTGTGTGTATCGCACCTCAGTTGAGATGCTGCTGCCTCTGCCTCTGCCGCTGCCTCAGTCGCTGACTCTTAGCCGTTTGTTACTGTTTTTGGCATCTTTTGAATGACAGGTTGTTGAAAAATTCAATTTATCCGATCGCCGCAGTTCAGTTCGAGCATTAAACCTAAACGATTCTTGTCGCGGACTCGCGACGGCAAAACGCAGGATTCGTAATTCGTATTTAATTCTAATATCAAACGTGAATCACATTTAGTGACGTGTATCATTTAATAATAATTGCAAATAGATACAAGTTGCAACACAATATATTAAGCAACCATAAAGTTCCGACGGCTTTTTAACAGTGGGTGTCAGCTGTGAGTGTGCCACGTGTGTTGTTATTTAATATTGAATTCATTAAATGCAAACATTGCTTTTACACAAATTTCTTACTAGTTTTACATTTTACAGATTTATTCAAAGTTAAGCTTTGTGTTAAGTGAAATGTGTGACATATTTTTAATGATTTACTTTGCCTAAATACTTATATGGTGATAATACAAACAAATATTTATGACAAACACTTCTAATTTTGTTTAATATTTGAATATTGCTCTAACAAACTTTAATTGTTTTAATATTAATTTTTAATGAATAGTTTATTTGGTTAATTAATATCACAAATGTGGTGCCTTGAATCTTAAACCAATATGACCAAAAATATTTAGTTGTAATAGATGAAAATTTGTGCAAATTAGTTAAAATTTATTTGGCCTTTTAGTTCGAAATGAATGGGCGCCAATATAACCAAAATGCTTTACAATGGTTAAATTGAATTAAATAAAATTATCTACAGAAATACTAAATTAAAATAATAACTATTTAATTTCGATATTCAGTATTGTTACTGCAAGAATTTTTGAATAAATAAAAACGCATTCTCTTTCAGAGACTACAAAAATAAAAATATCATAAACTTTTAGTTAAGGCAATCCTGCAGTAAGCTAGCCATATGTATAGTTATGTATATTAGTAAACATGATACTTATTTCTTCTCTTTGTCCCCTCTCTCTCTCTTTTCTCCCACTCCCTGTTGAATGTGAAACAGGCCCCAAGGATTGTGATCTACCGAAGGCGGCAATCACAGCACTGCACGCGGGCGTCAACAGTTTTGGCCAACTGACTGGTGCTCCGAATATTGCCGATCTTGGTGGCGGTGGTGCTGGTCCGGGTGGTGGTGGTGGTGCCAGTGTTGGTGGTGTTGCTCGGCTCCATGTCACTGGGGGACTCTGTGACAATGGCAATGTGCTGAACGGTGGCACTAATCACAGCAGCAACAATAACAATAACAACAACAACAGCAACGGTAGCAACAACAACAACAACATGCAACAACAGGATCAGGTGAGCATGCGCTCTAATCCAATGAGGAAGAGAAAAAGAGAATGAGATGTTCTCCTTTTCTCTTTCTCTTTCTTAATCAGCAGCAAGTAAACGCTGAATTTTTTAATAATCCATGTTCTTTTCGATGTTTTTTTTTTCTTCAAAAAACTCTGCTATGCAAAAAACCAATTCGATACAAAAATCAATCAAAACTAAACAAAAATCGATCAAACCTAATTTGCCTCCAAATGTGAATGTGTAAATTCTCTCTCTGTGTGTGTTGAATTGTGTATAAAAATAATTATGTGCAATGAAAATAATACAAAATAAAAAAAGTAAGTGTGATTTTATTTCCATACGTATTTTTATGTAAACAAAAAAATATATATATATTATTTAGTTGTTTTCGTTTTAGTTTAGTTTAGTTTTATTATTGTTTAATTTGTAGTTTTAGTAAACACACTAGACTTTTAGTACTCTTAACTCTCAATTGTTGTTGTAGTTTCATGTTGTTGTTGTCATTGTTGTACTTAATAATTAGCTGCTGCTTCTGTTGCTGTCACACTCAAGTCTTGTTTCCCCCGCTCTTCTCTCTCTCCGTCTCTTGCAGCATCTGGACAAAAACAAGCAGAAAAGACACCGGACACGCTTCACGCCGGCGCAACTGAATGAACTGGAGCGCTGCTTCTCCAAGACCCACTATCCGGACATCTTTATGCGTGAGGAGATTGCCATGCGCATCGGTCTAACCGAGTCACGTGTCCAGGTGAGTTACTCTCTCTCTCTCTTTCTCTCTCTCTTGCCCCTTTACCGCAACTGCATGTTGTATGTTGTCGCTAAACTTTGTGCGGCTTTTTGTTGCGGTCGCTGCATCTCTAATTGCCACTCGCATTTGACTTTCTGTTGGCGCCACAGCTTCCACTACCAACAACAACTACAACTGACAGTTGTCACTTTGACACTTAGCGTTTAGAGTTCAACATGACATTTCGCTTGTGTTGCACAAAACCGCAACTGGTCGCAGTACCAAATGTCATGCAGCTACAAACTGAATTTAGATATGTTGAATTTAAGGGCAATTCCATAGCAAGCGTTGTTAACTTTAAGGGAATAGATTTTTACGGAGATTGCTTAACAAATATTGAATTCCCTTGGAGTAGAAATTTACCCCAATTTTTTTAAGACATTTATAGCGGCTGTATGAGAAAGTTTACACAAAATGTAAGCTTATATTGCATTTCTAATTAGATCGTATATTTCATTGTTTTTATTTATTTAACAAACAATTAGCAAGCAAATATGTGGGTTGAGTTTTAAATAATACAATTTTAAAAGCTAATGCAACATTGAAAACACTTTTAAAAAAGATTTGCTGTACACTAGTATACTTGCCTTCAAATTAAATTTTACACAACTAAAAAGTTGTATTTCAACATTTTAAAGAAATTTTATAGCTCTGTCCTTATATTTTTTTTTATAATAACTGGATATACATATGATGAACCAGAGGTATTTTTAGAACACTTTCAAATCTTCCTTTGTCTTTTTTGTGATGGCTTTTTGCCGTCTAGCTTTAACTCACAATTTCCGCTTGAGTTTATGAGCGTTTTGGTTGCACTCGCGACTTGTGGCGCCTAACGCCATTTAAGCGTCCAAAATTATACTTTATTAAAGCACATAAAGTCACATTTAGGCGGCTCGCTTGCCTTCCCGCTCTCCATTTGGCGACTTATGACTGCCGCAGCAGCAGCCAGCCAGAACACACACAAAAAGTTTGCGGAACCCAAACATACACACAGACATATACATATATATGTAGTCGTACATATAGACAGGCTACAGTGAGCATTATCCTTTTGTGGCTGGCGTGTTGTTGCTGTTATTGCCACAGCCATTATCCCCTCTCTCTTTCTTTCACTCTCTGTGTGTGCCTGTGGCGTGCGCCTTCTTCGTCCTTTTGCATGCGGGCGGGTTTTGTTTATGCGACAATCGAATTTACTGCTTCATTAAATTTGTGTTTAAGCTTCCGTTTCCTGCAATGCCACATCAACTTGGCATCTTTTCTCTCCCTCTCTCTCTCTCTCTCTCTCTTTCTCTCTTTCTCTACTGCTTGTGCAAAACTATTTAGTGCGAGAATTGTTTTGCGGTTTCAATAAATGCCAAAAGTTGGCCCAGCATTCAGCGTCTTATTGGCCAAACTCAACCGGTTCTGACCCCCAACTAAACAATAACATTGTAGTTGGCCCATACACCCTTTCTTTCCCCTCCACTGACTGCTGACTGCTTTTTTTCTGGCTTGCTGGCCAGCCTAACGGATGTGCTACTTTGATAAATTGTTTTAATAATTGCGTATCAGTGTCTGGGCTGTTAATGTATCCTGCTCATCCGGCAGTCAGCTGGCGGTGAATCCTGTTCAGAGTTTGGGGTGCAGAATAATGCGTGATTTTTTTGTTGGGTGGGTGTTGTTGCTGACTGCTATTAACACGCTATAATGTTTGATTTTTCGTTGTCGTTTGGGTTTTTGCGGCTTATGGAATGTCAGCCCTTTGGATTAGCAAGGACTTATTGTTGCCTGTGATTGTTGCTGTGTTGGCTGTTAATAAAATTAGCATATAAATTAAGTTTGCATGCTGTTTTTGTCCTACAGTCCGCTGCCTGCTGACACACACATATATTTTATTTGAAATCTCAAAATGCAAAAGAGGCTCTCGCACTGGAGCATATTTGATATGCACACACACGTCTGGCCCTAAATCAATCTACAAGGATTTGCAGCTAATGACGGAATAAAGACAGCTCCCCAAAAGAAAAATAAAAACCAAAAAAAGGGGGGAAGCATCCACAAAACGTTTGGCATATTAACACCAAAATCCAGTTGAATGTGTGCGTGTGTGTTGGCTGCATATGTTATGAAGCTCACGTATGAAGCTAGGATACGTGCGGAGATAAGCAGAGATAAGGATCAAAATATGAAGACAGTTTTTGCGACTGTTTAATTATGCAGGCCCAAACGAAATAGTCTAGTTATAACTATAATTAAATAAACTATAAAATACACTGCACAAACTGAAAGAAGGAGTGGGTGTGGGGGAGAGGGTGTGAAGGGATGCCTCACAGCAGGCGGTGCAACTGTTAAATTTGTTGTATCTTTCACAGCTGGAACAATTGACAATTTGTGTGGTGCATTAAGCAATAAGCGTCTTAGCACCACCCGTCGCTATACAATATGCTTTTGTCACACACTTTTCTCAGCTGCATGTGGCAGGGACACGTGGACGAGAGGCTGAACTCTTAAGGGGGGTTTGTTAATTTTAAACACAAAATTGACTTATCATTATTTTGTTGTCAGTGGCATTGTTATGGCCTAAGTTTGGAATGTTTTGCATTTATTGGTTTGTTTATTGAAATTGTTGCAACAGCAGCAGCAGCAGCAGACGCCGTGGGTCAGCAGCAGCACGTGCCACAAGCTGAGGCACTAACTGAGGGAACCAAATGAATTTCTCACATGATTAATTTGCTTGGCAACTGAATTATTATGTATGTTGAGCAGTGGGTAGCAAATGAGAGGGGAAGACAATGGAATGTAGCTAAGTAGGCAAAGGATTAACTAGATATACATATATATATGGATAAGGATACCCAGAATGTGGCAAGTGGCTTAGCTAAGTACTCTCTGAATTTGGTTCTCGTTTCAAAATCATTTCAAGTGGCAAGTTGGGTAAAAGTTTTCCAGCTAATCAGCTACAACTAAAAATTGTTGAAATTCATATTTTGTTTTTGCAGAGTTTGAAGAGGGTTTCAAATCTAACAGTTGCTAACGATACAGATGAAATGAATTGAATACAACTAGATTTCAAAACAAGAAGTGAAGCTTAAGTTTGCAACAGTGACAGCTTTAATATGGGACATTTTTCTAGCGATATAGGGAAAAATAAATATAATTGAAATATATTATTTATTAAGAAGAAAATCTAGAGAATATAAAACTCATTTTTACTTAACAAATAGAAGAAAAAATAAGTTTTTATTAGTATTACAGTATAAAATACTTTATTTGGGTGTGTTTTTTTGTTTATTGCGTTCTTTGACTTCTGAGTCATTAAGTAATTAACACTTCTAACAGGATTTGACGTATGGTACACTCATAATTTAGTCATTTAAATCAATCATTTTAAATAACTGACTCACCTGCCATTCAACATTGCCTGGATTTCTTTAGAGTTCTGTCTTTACCTTAAAATAATTATTTGGCATGTATTCTGTTTTATCTACTTTCCTAGTTTTGTATGCTAATTAAATATTTTTTAAATTGGAAAAAATATGCATATTTAATAATGTTTTTTTTTTAAAATACTTTCATGGCAATAATTAATTATTCAAAGTCAACCATTTAAGCAAATAATTCTAAAATAAAAGATTTTTCTTATGAAAAGTTAATAAGTTATTTGTCTAACTTATTTTCCATTTCTAAAGAAAACTATATTTCAAAGCTATTTTATATTTTTTGACAAGTTTCTTTGAATTTAAATAAGAATTTTTGTGTAATCAATTATTGATATTGATATTGATGTTTTGCCTAATATTAAGCTTAGTAATTTGTAGTTGGCAAAGAATTAATTTAAGCCTTTCCTTTTCCCACTTTTTAAAAACCACCTTGAACAATAACTTTCCACAACATTTTTAAAGAGCACATCTTATTTTGCACATCCCTAACTTAAACTTGGCTGGGAAACTTCTATCGATTGGCTAAAGACAGAGAAAGCCCAAGAAAAGCCAAGAAAAGCAATGACCAATGCGAAAACCAAACAGCGGGTAGTGATAAATTATGGCCTCGAGTTCAGACAACTAATTTATTTGCTGAGCCGCTTAATGCCACCTCTAATAATAGCCCACTGGGTGCACGATTGATGTGTGTGTGTTGCAAGCTGAAGGGAAAGCTGGCAGCAGGATTTATGAGATGGTCAGAAAAAGTATTCGTGAAAATTTAATCAAACGTAGATTTTTTAAGTGTGCACAGAATAAAAAAAAAAAGAGTGTTGCAGCTACAGTTTTAGTAGCGACTTCCTTCTCTCCCCCTTTCTGTACCTGTTTCTGATAACCATGGCATCGCGTTTTAATTAAACTTTAATTGAAATACCAAAACGAAAATATGCAACAGCAAAATTGTAAGCTGTGGAGACTGTGGAATGAATTCGGAGAAGGAGCTACGTTCAAGGATTCGCAATGCGCGTATTCTGCGCTGAATAAGTTGCTGCTAAAACTTTAAAGCCAAAACCGAGAGAAAGAGATAAAGAGACAGAGAGAGAGAGAGAGAAAGAGCGAGCGAGAGAGAGACGAAGCGAAAACGTTCGCATAAAATGCACATAAAGAGCATAAAGAAAATCTGGCACGCATTCTGTTTATGGCATATGAAGCAATTTCAAAAGCAATTTCGTTGATACTTTTCATTGAAATGTTTGTGTGAAAATGGCGTGCCAAAGTGTCCAATGGATACGGGTCTGATTCTGGCTCAGTGTCCATTGGGATAAGCTTCCAGTTCAGTTGGAGCTGGAGTCGGGAGGGGAGGCCATTGATAAATGAAAAGGTTCACATTCTTGATACTTGCACAAAAGCGTTCCCTTTCCTTTTGTTTTTTTTTTTTTTGGAAAAATGTGTAAAAAAGAATAGTAGGAAAAAAATGCTTGCATTTGTGGTGCGCATGCTCCAGCAGTGCACCAACATTTTTTGGGGGTTGCATTGCGTTCCCCCCTTTTGCACAGTGCACTAGCTGTCCCAGACAATATATATACAGTGTGCGCTAAAAGTAATGCAACTAATGGCAACGCAACTATTTCATAAATTGGTAAATATCTAAGCCTAAGCAGCCGAATGGACCAATAGTTTTGGCCAAACAGCCGTTAAGCAACCCCCAAAACGGCAAACTGGGGAGGGGTGGGGCACAACAACAACAACAACAACAACAACAAGTCCAATGTCTGACAGCCAGAGACACATTTCCCATTTTCTGAGGGGGCGTTGTGTGCCCGCACACACACACAAGTGTGAGTGAGACGGGCATAGTAACAGTTGGGTTGGATCTGTTTGTTGTTGGGTGGCAAATGAAATAAATCGCTAGAGTGTGAGGCAGGGATTTTGGAGGCAGCCTGGGCAGGCAGGCAGGCGGCAAGTGTCGCTGGGCGCGCTCGTAAAGCAGGATTTAAAGGATAACATAAAATAAATCGACTCCATCTGTGTGTGTGTGTGTGTGTGTCGAGACATTTGTGCGTCGCTTTATGAATTTATACACCGCTTTTTATATGCGCACGAATGAAAAGATATTGGCCGAAAAGCGATTTCCATAAACCACTCAAAGCACGAAGTCAGAGCCAGCCAATAATAATAAAAAGATTCCACACTCAAGTTTATGTTGAAGATGCTTGATAAGAGACAATAACTGTAAAGAGTGACTCAAGAAGACATCAAAGAACAATGGACAATGAAATCACAATCATAAGCCCGATTTTTGGAGTGGCCATTTTCATTTAGCTGGTTGCCAGGTTGCCAGGTTTCCATGAGCTTTTTGTTTGTGTTCGCTTTCAGAAAGAAAATGCAATAACCTGGCCAATTGATTATTGATTATGCTGCTGCAGAAGAACAGAAAACAGCCAACAGCAGCAGCAGCAGCAGCAAAAATTGTCTCTCGCACTTTGCACTTGCCAATCAAATGTTTATCAATACACAGAGAGGGGGGGCTAAGAGTGGCTGTCCTTTATGGCCAGGTCAGGCCAGCCTTAATAAATAATATTTGCATTGCAGCTAATCGAATTTTGATTGCAATTTTCTGTCTCTTTGTTGCTGTTGTTTGATTATAGTTGGCATCGCGACTTTGCTGCCATTTGTGATTGATATTGCATGAAATTGACTTATTCAAGTGGCACCAACCCCCTGCTGCCCACTCCCAACTCTTTTTGAATATTTTTTTTCGGCTAAAGTGCATTTCTATGTTGCAGCAGATTGCACTTGAGCTCAGTATGCAAATGCAAATGCACAAATATATTTTCAAAGTGCCAATAACTATTCGAAATGGCCCATACGCTCTCTCTCTCTCTCTCTCTCCTCTCTATATGACAGCTGTTTATTAGCCATAATGTGCAATTAATGTTGCATAACGATCCGCTGAGATAACATCCAAACACTAAGGGTCAACCATTCATAGGCGCAAAAGGGATTTGCCATATGACAGTGCCATTATAAATGGTTTGCAATCATACGCACACAGTTAACAGTCTAACAGGTTCTCAGTGTTCTCATAATAAAAATACCGTTGGGTCTTTGACACCATTCAACCTCACCCAAACACACAACGCTCACCTAAAACACCCCCCGCTGGCAGCCAGTCATAAAATCAAAGCAAATCACTTGTTATCCCATTTAGCTCAGTTTCAGCTACAATTCCCTTCTCGCCTCCCCTTCTCGCCAGCCTTTGTTGCATGTCATTTGGCTGCTACTTAATTTTCTGACTTTTGCAACCCCCTTAAACGGGTCTGGGTGCGTCCTGGATGAGCTGGCTGGCTGGCTGGTGCTAATATTTGTGGCCTGCCGCAAGAAATTGCTTTTTCATGAACTTGACTCATTTATTATTTGCAACAGTTTCCTGGGCCAGTCGGCCTTCTTCTTCTTCTTTTTGGTATTGTTCTCACACCTTTTGTGTTATTGTTGTTGTCTGGCCTTTGTGTGTGTGTGTGTGTGTGTGTGCTGGTGGTGTCTTTTTTGGAGTTTTTTTCTTTTTGTTTTGGTGTCAGTCGCAAGTGAAAATTAAAAGTCCAAACATGAAAATGCTTTTGTTCGCAGCATATGGCTGCAAATTTTGTCGAAAACTGGTTTTCTGCTTCTGCCCTCGTTGCTTTGATTATGTTCTGCTCCATTTGCGCCTTGGCTCAAAATAAGTGGTTGGGGGGAGTGGAGGGAGAGAGAGAGTGGTTGATATTTTTCGCTTTTGCAGTTCTAGTTAGTTGATAACTAAGATTTGTTCTTGGAATGGAATTCATTTTGAAAGTTAAACGAATATCTTGTGACATGGAAAACTAATATTAAAGTAACCTTGTGTTGTTTACTTTGTGGACTAACTCAAGGACAAAGAAAAAATTCTTAAGATATCAAAAAAATATTTGTCACAGAATTTTGCTTATGAAAAATAACTTGACTTTATTGCTTTTGAGCTAAATCAAGGACAATTTCTTGTTGGATGCTTATATTATTTTTATTATATAAAAAGAAATGTTTGATTTTAACCGAAATATAATGTAGCTTCTTTAGTTTAGTTTTCCTAGCCCCTTTCTCATTCAAAACTATACGTATTTTAGAAAAGACTAATTGATTTAATTAATCTACAATTTATAATTAAGTCATTAAAGTACCTTTATAATATTTTTAACCAAGGCATCCATTGCTTGTTACTAGATAAAAAAAAAAAAATAAAACCTAACTTAAGCTTGGATTATTTATAAATATTCAAACTTACTTTCAAAATCAAATTTCATAGACTTTTGACTTAGCTGTTTTATATCTAAATTTGTGTATTTCATAAGCCAATAAATCAAATCTGGTATTTATTGTTAGCCGTGCCCCTTAGCCACTCAGCGTCTAATAATTTATGCATAAGGGGCAAAGCTTAAAAAATTACCGTCAAAACACAATTTAACGCGCACATAAGGAGCGTCAACAAACAGAGCGAGAGAGCGAGATGGATAAAAATAACAACATGTAGAGCGTTTGTGGCACGCACACCCCAACACACACACACACACACACACACACCCTGAACACACATAAAGCAAAATGTATGTTTACATAATTTTTTGTTTTGGGCTGGTGGTGTGCAATGTGTATAAAAAATAAATGTTTTGTTTAACCGATATTTTAACGCCTATTTGCGTGCCGTGCACGTCATGCACGTTACGCCAATTTAATGCGCCTTCAGCTAGGCAATGACTTGGCTTTCTTCATCATGCCACTAAACGAAAACGAAAAACGAAGCAAAAGCAGCCTTATAAATAAATGAGAGCAAAGCAAGGCATAAAAAAGCAGACACCAAAAATATTGTGTACATGCGAATGTGGCAAGCAAAATAAAAGAAGCGCCCAAAAATTAAACTGTCGTAAACAAAACAAAGAGAGAATGTGAGAGAAAAAGAGAGAGAGAGAGAGAGAGAGAGAGAGAGAGGGAGGGAGGGAGACAGAGTCATAGCCAGACAGTCAGACACTGTCTTAAATTATTAAATTAAAAGTTAATGAATAGAGCGACGCATAAACACGTAAAAAGCATAAACAAGTCAAGGTCGCTTCGCAGTTGACGTCGCAGTCGCAGTCGCCGTTGACGTTTGTGTGGCAACACACCCTTCCTCTCCAGTGCCCGCATACCCCTTGCTCTTACCATGTGGCACATTAGCGTCCCTGGTGTAACATTGCGCGCATACTTAGTGGAGCGTTGTCGATCCTGCCTCGCATCCTGGCAATAGTTCTCACTGTCTCTCTGCCACTGATTGCTCCTCAGCGTGTATATGTATGTGTGTGTGTGTGTGTCTTGTCTGCCTGTCTGTGTTTGCCCTGCCTGCTCGACTGCCTGACTGCCTGCTGGCCGACATATGACAAACTCGCTGGGGACCATCAGCGTTACAAGTAAAGTTACTTTGCACAAAAGTTGCCATTTTTCTTCTCTTTTTTTTTTTTTTTTGGTTGCCTGTTTCTGTTTTTGTTTTGTGCGCTTCTTGGCCATTAGTTGTGGCTCAGACACAGACAGTTGACGGCGGCGGCGGTGACAGCTCAAGATTTCTGCTCGGAGCATTTATAAATACGCGACAACGGCAACGGTTAAATTGTCAACCCGCCGTGTGATATGGATGCCTTTAGTTATGCACGGCGGAAAATCGTTTTCATGTCACAAGTCATTCATTTCGCCGATGCTTCAGTTTGCCATCTTTTTTTTATGTTTTTCCTTTTTTTTAAGCATTTAAATTGCTGCTTGAGTTGAAATAATACAGAATATTCAGTTGGCTCCTAGAAGCAGGCAACACTTTTTGCAGCTAATCGCATGTGTGTGTGTTTGTTCGTGAGTGTTTGTGTGCCTGTGCTTGTAAATGTCAAAACCTCAACATGTCTACACACATCGTCGTTGGCGACGTCGAAGTTGTTGTTTCGCCTGGTTCTTATGCATATGGAAATGCCAATTTCAAAACATCCTACACATCCGACATGAGCCCTCGACCGCCATCTCCGCCCCCTACTCCACCCTACCCTGCTTTGTTAGGGCCAAGTCACATGCCTGCCGATAAGACAAAAGCGAATGGCTGACCAAAGATGCGTTGGGGGCAGTGGCAGATGCTGTTGCTGTCCAAAATCTGCTGCCTTGTCTGTAACTCGACGAATATAGATAAAGAATTTACATATGGAATTTATGCCTATGTATGTTTGTGTGTGAGTGTGTGTGTGTGTCGAGACATGTTTTGACTGTCACGACGGTAATTGATCTCGATTAAGACCATGTACGAGAAGTCGCTTAACAAGCAGACAACACATGTACACACAAACACACACGCACACACACACTCACACAAACGAAGGCAATTTGGTCGCGGTCTTAAGCCTTTTACTTGCATTAACAATAATTGAGTTTGGTTTGATTTCATCAGTGTGTGTGTGTGTACTTTAATGGTGTGAAGTTTGCACTTACAAGACATTATTAAATAAAATAAATACTAAGAAATGGCTTCAATCACATTTAAATGTTGGTTTATCTTGGTTTGTGTCTTTGACATCTAGTAGATGAAATTGCATAACTTTTAACATAGAGTTCAATAAACTTATTTTCTTAGTCGGTTAACAATCTTTACTGTTGGAAGTACTATATTTTAAGATGTAGTTAATAATGATCTTCCATTAAACTTATGATTAAATGTTAAGTACTTTTATACTTTTATAAACATAAACCTCTCTATGTTGCAGGTCTGGTTTCAGAACCGTCGCGCCAAGTGGAAGAAGCGCAAGAAGACCACAAACGTGTTCCGAACACCAGGCTCTTTGTTGCCATCGCATGGCCTGCCACCGTTTGGGGCAAACATCACGAACATTGCAATGGGCGATGGACTGTGCGGCACGGGAATGTTTGGCGGTGATCGCTGGAGCGTTGGTGTTAATCCCATGACGGCAGGTGAGTGATTGATTGATTGATTGATTGGCCTAACAACAATATGATGACTAACTAACTGTAATTTCTAACTATGCAACCTGTCTTTATATTGATGTATTTGTATCTGTTGTTCGGTTGTGGCTCAAAGGCTTTGGCCAGCTGAATCAATCGTCACCGCTTTCGTCCACGCTGAATAGCGGCCTCAATTCGGGCATAAACATGGGCTCCGCCCTTGGTGCCGGCACCTATCAGCACTATGGCCTCAATGCTTTGGGTAGGTGTTGCGTCACAACCTACCACCCCATCTCCCTCCTTCCTTCTTCCTCCACTTAATTCCCATCACACTTGATTAAGATCACATGCTTGAAAACTTTCCATTTGCATGACAGGCGGACAACAGGCTGAAAAAAATGGCGTTGACACTTTTTGGCTCCCATTTTTTTTTTTTTTTTTGTGTTTTGTGTGCGATTGCTTCTTTATTTGTTTAGCTTTCCGATACAATCCAGTTCTTTTGACAATTGCCCAAACACGACATCGTTTTCATTTCTTTGAACTCATAACACTTTTTTTTCTTCTCTTTTTTTTGTTGAGCTACCGAAAATCAATAAATAAAAGTTCGAAACATGCAGAGTAACAAATATTTTATAGAGCTCCGTTTTTTTTTTTTTTTTTGTATTTGCTCATTCAATTAACAGGCAGTCGTTTAATTTTCAGGAATACCCAAAAACATTTGTTCGATGTTCAGTTTTTCGTTGTACGACACGTCTTCGTTGAGTTTTATTTGATTTTGTATTCGTATAGTTGTGCTAATTGATATTTTGGAGACAGGTTTATTTTTTTTTCTTCTTCAAAGTTTTCATTGTTACAGTTTTTTTTTTTTTTTGTTGATGTTATTTATTTATTTTTTGTATTAACCATTTATCCACATTTTTGTTTACTGAGCAACTGCAGTTCCGTATATTTAATTGCTACTTTTCTATATACGCAGGCGATTCGATGATGTATCAGCACAGCGTTGGCGGGGGGGTAGGCTGCGGACCGGGCGGCTCCCCGAGCGCCACAACACCGCCCAACATGAACAGCTGCTCCTCGGTGACGCCGCCGCCGCTGTCCGCGCAGCCCAATGCCGCACAGAACGAACTCAATGGCGAGCCAATGGTGAGTTTCACTAGTCAGGACACAAACCAAGCAAGCAGTTCAATTTACCCTTGACATTTCAACATTTACAGCCACACCACCAACAGCAGCAGCAGCAGGCACATCAACCGCAGACACACCAGCAGCAACAGCAGCAGCAATCTCTTACACACCAGCAACAGTCCGCAACACCAACACAGCAGCAACAGCAACAACAGCAGCAGCAGCAGCAGCAACAACAGCAGCAACATCAACAACAGCAGCAGCAGCAACAACAGCAGGACAGCAGCAATTTACTTCCCCACTGTCATCAGGCAATGCAGTCGCCAGATGGCGCCACCGATGAGGATGTGTGGCGAGGACATAGCATTGCAGCGCTGCGGCGGCGTGCCTCCGAACTAAATGCCACAGCAATTCCATCGTACTTGCATCATGCCGCCGCCGCACACAACAACTATGAGCACCACAATTCGGTCTACTGAAATTTGTTGAAGAGCTTTGAAAGCTTTTCGGATTACGGTTTTTCCAATTGCGGCACTCACGAGTTTTGAAGCAACTGAACAGACACAGTTTGACAGCCACCCACAACAGCTCGGGTTAACCGAGTTTTTAGTTTGTAAGCTAACCAAATGTTAATTTTAAACAATTGTACAATTTATGTGTTTGTATTTGTTTTATTGTTTTGCAACTTGTCCATGAAACGATCGCATCGGAGCATATTTAAAAAACTAAAAAGACTATAATGAATGTAAACCATGTATACGAGAGGAAAACGTGAGCTATTTTAAATTGCATTAACTAGCAGATTTAACGATATATACATACAAAAAAATATATATATACATATATCTAAATGTGCGACTATTGAAAATATTAACTTTAAGCGTAAAACATTTAAAAAGTCCGAATTATTTAGAGGTAGCGAGCAGAAACTGACAGAAGAATAATAAAACATAAAGTATACGAATTGAACAACAAGGTCAAATAAAAAAGTTGCCAAGAAAAAGGATCTTACAATAAAAACTATTAAAATACATACTTAAATATATAATATATATTAAAGTGTAAACTTTAAGCATTGTAGATGTAAACATAAGTGTTGTTGTTTTTGTGTATAGCTCTTCAATGTTTAGTTCTTTTGCTAAACTTACTTACAATATTACATACATACATAGATCTATAAGAGTACATATACATATATACAAATTTATTGTTTAATGAAATGCAATAGCAAATATGCAATAAACAGCAAAATAATAATATTGAAATGAAAATGAAAGCCCATAATTAAATGTCAGCTACTATTTGACGCAGTTTTAATCGCACACACACACACAAACAAACAATTAATTATTGATTAGATGACATTAAATGGATTAATTTGAATTTGTAATACTAGTGCTTACAATACATACATAATAGATGCATGAATACAATTATTATGTAATACTTGTAATAGACTTTCTTCTAATGTTTAAGCCTAAATTTAAACAGCAACAACTACAACATTTAAATGAATAACAAAAAAAACATGTATGTAATTATGCGTATTATTAAATAGTAAACTAAACTAAATATGAATTGAACGTGATTTAAATAACAGTAAATTGAAAAACTATGCTAATAAAACAAACAAAAAATAATAATAAAAACCGATTTCAGTGTAAAATGTTATGCGATTTACGATTTAGCTTAACTTTTAATTATATCAAAGTTAGAACATTTTTCATTAATATGCTGCAAATGCATTTAATGCCAAGTCAATTAGCTAAAGGCTTGCCCGCAGAAAGAGAGAGAGAGAGTTAGAGAGAGAGGGGGATGGGGTGGGGTAACCTGCAACCATTTAGGTGGCAGTTGCTACAAAAGCAATTACAATAATTGCATGTGAGCAGAGCAAGCTTTTTGGCTTTTTGGCTGGCTGGCTGGTTGGCTGGCTAATAAAAACGCCAAAACGAATTTGCCACAAACAACTTTAAGCTCAAATTGGCAAATTGATAAAAGTTTGACAGCCCACACACACATATACACACAAACACACAAACGTGTGTGTATATATAAACGCACACGTTTTTGGGACTGGGTTTTATTTGGGGAAACTGGCCAAATATCCATTGCATTGGCATTGACTGCTTCGCCATGATTTGGGTCAACAAAGGAGACGGCAACAAAATTAAACAGTGGCTACTGAATGTTTACGGCTGCTGTGGTTGCAGCCTCAATACTACCTACTTAATGTTTCGAAATAAGGTATATAAAGGGCGGCTGCTTTCCTGGAGCTGGCTAAAACAAAAAATTTTCAAATCGTAAAATAAATGAAAATGTTTGACATTTTTAATCAACCATTTTTGATTTACTTATTGATTATTCCTAATGCTACAAGTAGAAGTACTTATAAATTAGTGCACTAATCACATTTATTTGCTTTTTAAACATCAAAATATATTATTATGATAAACAAATTGACTCTAATACTACTTATATACTAAACATTAAAATATAAATTCAAAAACAAAATTTATAATTGAAAATTACATTATTTTAGCCTAGTAAAAGCTTTCAATTTATTTTTTATTAAAGCTTAAGTATGTGCGACATTTATTTATAAGTCTAAAATAACAAAGACATATTGAAAATTGTATAGAAATTATTTTTATTTAGTTTGGTTTATATTCTCCTCATGTTTTCAGGACATTTTAAGTTTAAAGTTGCCAGACTGTTTGCAGTTAAAGCCAGTTAAGAGTTTGTTTTATTATAAAATTATTAATTTATTTCACCTACTTTTATTTGCATGATTTTGTCAAACTTCTTACAGAGTATCTTTTAAACTGAAACATTCCACTTACAAATATTGTTCGAGTTGTTCTTGTTGTCTGTTCAGACATGGCATATGCATATACACGGGGCTTATAAATATTATAACGACTGCACATCTGTGACATTTGACATGCACATTGTCACGACAATTGGCCAGACTTAATCACACTGATGGTTCTTTTATGTGATGTGGCAGCAACAGCAGCAGCAACCCAAATGCAACAGCAATTCAATAAAGAAAATAAAACTACACGTGCGTATACACTGTTCCAAAAATATGTGTGCATATACATATGTGGCGCATTATATACGAATGTGAAATGTGGAAAGAAAGTCGGGGGCACGGAGTATGACATGCTCGAACTCAAGAATTGATAGCTTGCCATCGCCGTCGACGTCGGCTTCCTCGATTACCTTGTCAGCAATCTGTTGGTGCTCCTCGGGACTCAGTTCGTTTTTGGTCATTGTCGTCAGGCAGGACATCAGGTCAGCGTGCCCAATGAAGCCGTCCTGATCGAAATCTGCAAAGTCATGCCAGCCAGACATGCATAAGTACTGTTAGTCCTCGTACGACAAACACAACCAAAAGAGACTTGGCTAAAGAAGTGGATATGTAGATGTGTGTGTTCGTGTGTGTGACGTATTATCAAAGTTGACATTTTCATGCATAAAAGTCAACTGATGTGTGCAAAACTAAGTTACGGGCAATATTCTTATATACATAAAAATGTGTGTGTTGTGTGTGTGTATAATCGCATATGCTCGACGTTGTCAGCGTTGCATGCTTCAATTTGTGTCAATCTAATAATGCATATTGGGACAAAGTGCCAAGCGTTTCTATTCACGTTTTTTTCCCTAAATACTTTTGCATTGAATGTAGAATTATTTATATAACATGATAATAATATCTAAAACAAATGTTGATTGGGAAGATGAAACAAGTTTAACTTTTAAATGGATTTCTCTAAACTCAATTCAATTTGATATTTATTCACTTAAACCAATAATGAATCAAGCCCAAAGGTTTCTCCCTAATCTAACCTAATTGTATGGAAGATTGATTATTCACACAATGTTGTTCAATCGTTCAGTGGTTTTTTATTCAATTTATTTTGTTTGCCTTGTACTTTATTTTGATGCAATTCCCAATGCAATTCACTTTCTGTACATGTCAAAAACTAATATATGTATTTAACTTTGTAGTTGCATACAGAAACACTTAATTGCCGGCCAGTTCATTTGGTGCGCTTTGAAGTCGTAAATCCACAAAGTTGTAAAATCAATTTGCAAACTGTGCAGAAACAGAAACAGAGACAGAGACAGAAAGAGGACGCGACATTTTTCAGATTCTCATTTAAATTTCAATTAAAATGCTTATTAGAATTTATGACTGTCCTTGAACTGTGTGTGTATATGTGTTTGTGTGTGTGCAACGTTGGACCTGGGCCACAAATTACTGAGGCACAGACATTCGCATTTCGCGGCAATGGCATTGCGTACCAAACCAAATGCCAAAGACACAAAAGGCAAGCCAACAACATCTAGGTGTGTGTGTGTGTGTGGCAAATGCATAAGCAAAACCCAGAAAATGTTGGCCAAAAGTGTGCAAAACAACAACAACAACAACAAACAGCGAAAGCAACAACAAGTTAGAAGAGAGTGGATATCTTTGGCAAGCCGAGGGATTATATATACTTAACTGATAACAAGATTTAAAGAATACTCAAACTACAAAAAGTGATGTTTATATATAGTTAGGTTTTGATGTGAGGAACGTTAAAGCAGATTGTAACGTAAGTATAGAATTTAAAAAACTTATAGAATAGTTTGCAGAAAAATACTTGGAAAGACAGAAAGCTTGTCAGCCCTTAACAATTCGACTACTTATACCCAAAGTAGCTTAGAAAAATTTCCCTCACTGAGTCACAAACCCCACAACAAAACAAAAATACCAACAGGAAGTGTATGCACAACAAGATGAATGAACTGAAACTTACCATAAATCTTGAAGGCGTAGAAAACTTTAATGTCTCTGGGAGCCTGTTCGCTAAACACGGATAGCGCATCCAAAAAGTCCTCAAAGGATAAATTACCCAGGCCATCGCGTGAGAATGCCTCGCCTGGTGGGCGTGGCAAGCAAGCAAGCAGGCAAGCAACCAACAACAAAATACAAAATAAAATCGTTTTGCTTATGAATACGGCATTGTTATGTTATGATTTTGTTTTTGTCTGTGTTGTTGTTGTTGTACTTACAGATACGTCGCCGAAAGGGATTCTCACGCAACTCGGGCATCTTCTCAATGCATTCGCGTGGAACCTTGACACTCGAGGCCTGACCCTCGGTCATTTGGCGTGGCACCAAATCCGGACGGAGCTCACGAAAGCGTTTATGCACGCTGCGCCAAAGGGAATAAACGAGAGGGGGAGACAAAATGGTAGCACTTGATGAAAGGCTTTGTGTTTCTGTGTGTGTGTGGGTTTTTTGCTGAGTGCCCCGAACACAAAAGGATGCGGCAAACAATGGCGCCAAGCAGCTTCGTGTTCGACCATATGAAAGGAAAATAGTTTCGCTTATTATTATAGTATATTAACACAACAAAATGAAATAACAAACAGAATATTAAGTATACGCCCCAAATGCTGTCATATACAAACCGCAGTATCTCCTTGCGTGTGAAAAACGTGCAATCCTTTAAATATATGGATAGAGATAGAGAAGAGCATGTGTGAGTTTAAAGGAACAATTTTGACTTGAATATTCTTTAAAGTATCTACTAAATTTTTAACAATCTTTAAGTATATAAAATCTGTTTCTTAATGACGTAAAAATTTATAAACAAACACAAAACTTTTCTTAAAATTTGACAAGGTTTCTATGTGCTTCCAGCAAAACTCCTTCACTTTTTCCTGAGTGCAGCAAGTGCAACTTCAACTTTAAGGGAAAGTACACGCACCTGATAGTCATCCAATTGCTGTTCGGTGAATGTCACAATTTTGTTGCCCATCGCTTATGTGCGTGCGTGTGTGTGTGTGCTTGTTTATGCAGGCCCAGAATTGAAAGCAACCAACAAGCAACTGCTGCCTTCTGCAAACGCTGCGCGACTGGCGCGAGTAGAGCGAATGTTAGCATAACTTTGCATAGAACAAGGCAAGCCCTAGCCCTAGCCTGTGCCGGATCAGAGAGAGGAGCTAGCCCAGCCCACTGCCACACATCCTGTGGCGCCTTGGCTCCAGCTTGTCCTGGACGCATTCGCATGGAAATTAATTAAGGAGTGTTCACCATGTGCCATTTTTGCGCTAGTTGTCTCTTTTTTGTTCTCTCCCGCCTGTGGTTTGTTTGACAGCGAAAAAGGCAGCGCAAAAAAAAGGTGTGCCATACAACAACAAAAAAGATAGAGCGAAATGTGTTCGATGCGATGTGTTTGTGTGTGTGTGTGTATTTCTAGTTTAGCGTGGCGCAGTTTATTAATTAATTTAATGCTCTGCAGCACTTTTCAATTTCGTGTGTATGCTTTATGAATTTATGGTAGTGACTATCGGGCTTCGGATCCAAATCCAGTATGCTCAGCTTGGTCAGAAACTGACGCTCCTTCACGCACATTAGCCAAGGTTGCAACGAGCTGCAAAAAGTTAACACACACCCACTGATTAGCTGTCAATGTTTAACTCTGTGGGTATGCTTGCTTACCTGTTGTGCCTGGCCGGACAGCGTATTTCCTGAAACGTCAGCATGATGGAGCAATCCAATGCTGTGGCGCCCAGCATGTACGCCTGCTCCGGCTTCAGTTCATCCACATTGAGCGTTTGACTTGAGTTTGGGAGCAGGGAACGCAGTGCTTGGTAGGTGGGCGTGTCATGTTGAGCGTATCCGTGCTGCCACATGTAGTGAAAATGCCGCTGTAATTGCCAAGAAAAACGTTAATGCCACACACCACTTGGCTGGCGTCCAACTGCAAATCCCAATGCTCTACTCCACTACTCTACTATTGTACTATTGCGCTGGCCGTGACGTCCAACACGAGTCTAAGAGCTCTGTGTCCGTTTGCCGTTTAGCTGCCCTTTCAATTTCTAACCGTGTTTTTTTTTTCTGGCACTCTTCGCTTGAAGCATTGTTGAAACATCAAGCAGGTAACTCAATGTAGTAGTTGCTGGCCTTTGTGCAACTCCCTTGCACTCTTTCACTCGCTCTTTGCTGCTGCACTTGAGCAGCAATAACAAATAAGAAAAAACCAAAAACCAAAAAAGTAATTCTAAAAGTATCTAATGCTCAACTAGTTTTTGCTCTGTAGTATAAAAGTAAAATTTAGGTATAAATAAATGAGTATAACAAAGAGAATGATTGGACAAATATTTATTTGTCATATTTTTTTCTATTAAGAATTTTTGATTTGAATGATTTTAGTAGATACAAAAAAGTGTGTGTGTTTACAATAAATGATTTATATTTAATAACAATGACTGCTTTTATTATTACACACACACATGCTAAAACCTTTACTTATACATGTCACTAAATTTCACCAGAATCAGACGAGCTTACTTGAATTTTTGAGAATCGCGGAGTAGAGCAGCCTATTAGGAAGCATATAGAAGGTTATAAAAGACTTTAAATCTGCTTTTTATATATATATTATATATTATATGATAGTTGTAATTAAAGTGTTATTTCACAATAGTGATAGAAATTGTATCATCACACCTCGTTTTTCTAAACACTTTTTAATAGGGTATTTAAAATGTTTAAAAGCAGCAAACTGATGGCCATCAAAGGCCAGTTTAGCTTAGTTGGGAGTTTGGACCTCGAAAATACATATATATATATTATATATATATATATAAAGGATAAACAAAGTGATGATAGCCAAAGGCAAACGAATTCTTCTTCAGCTCTTTTTTACTTGTTCACTTACCTTTACCAGCAATTGCAAATGCAAAATTTTTTGCAGCACACAATTTTTGGGTAAGTGAAATATTTCCGCTTTGTTGATCTGTGCTTGAGTCGACGTCGACGTCGCCATTGCTGTCGCCATTGTTTCCGTTTCCGTTTTTGCTTCCGTTCGAGTTGCTGCTATTGCCACATTCGTTGACAAGCAGGTTGCTGTTGTTGTTGTTGTTGTTGCTGTTGCTATTTTGGTACGCTTTGTGTACCTTGGGGTTGCTTTTTCAGCAGCTGCTGCTACTGCTGCTCCTTCTGTGAAGCGTATTCGCTGCTGCGGCTGACCAGCAACAGCTTTGACAAACTCAACTATTCCAGCGTCAGCCTCTTCCTGCTCCTGCACCTGTTTTAGCTCTTCTACGTGCCACGCAGCAGCAGCAGCAGCAGCATCAACATTAGCTGTAGTTTCTTTTGTCTCGATGCCAACAAACGTTTCGCATGGCGATTCCCCAAATGCAGCGCCTGCCACGTGGCTGTGGCTTCCACTCTGACTCCGACTCCGTCTACGTCTCTGACTTTGACTCTCTACCTCTTTGTTGTTGCTGTTGCTATATTCCCTGAGCAGGCAGGCGACCAGCAAATGTTTTATAAGCACCATAATTTCACTGGAGAATTTCAGAGATTTTATGACCAGGGCGTTGGCATAGCACAAATGGGTATGGCAATTGGGATTTGTATTGGAATCGGGTTGGCGTTCGTTTCGCCCCCCAAAAATGTTCCGTTTGTTAGCATTTTCAATGCACATTCCAATTTTGTTATTGTTGTTGTTTTCAACGTTGTGCAAAGGTGTTGAAATGAGTGAACAAAACATAAAGCACAGTGTAAAGAGGGGGGAGGGGGAGAAAAAGAAGAGAGGAAAATGGCAATGTTAGCGGTTGACACTCGAGAATTTGTGTTTGGCTTTTGCCTTGCATTATTTATTGAATATTTGCGTGCTATACAATTCTTTTTTTTTCGCTTTTCCTTTTGCTCTTGTAATTGTATTGGCTTCCATGGAAATTTGTGTCGCCACGATTTATATATATAAGTATTATAGTCGCTTACAATAAGTTTAGCCAAATAGCGACAGCAAAAAAGCGGAATTTTTAAATGAATATAACTCAATAATGTTTGGTTTCACAAATAAATGATTTATCTGCAGCAAGAAAATATAAATTTGTATATTTAAATAAAGTTTGCATTGAAAAAGTTTAATGGAAATTTCTTGTTTTTACTTTAAAAGCGTTAAGAACTAAATTAATAACTCATAAAAAACTTGTAAGCAGCAAACTTTGCCTCTCTGCAAACTTAAATATATCAAAATCAAATTAATTTTTGACTATAAGCACCAAACTATTAGCACGCTGTGTTTTTTTAATGCAAAAATGTTGCACTCACCCTGGAAAAACGCGAGAGTGGAGCTCTTCACAGGAAATCGAATTCGCGTGATCGCCATAAATTAAATTGCCGCTCTGAAATACACGTAAATTATTTTGCGGACAAGCGAAAAGTGCATTCAAGGCATCGAGCATACGACACGGTGTACTACAAAGGAACAAAAAATAACACTATTATAACATAAATGTATGTGTATGTATGGATGGATGGATGGATATACATATACATATATGATATATAAAAAAATAATAAAGGCCAGGCACAGCCCAATTTTTGTGTGTGTGTGTGTGTGTGTTGAGCGGCAAAGCCAAGTCCGTAAAAAGCCCCCGAAATGAAACGAAACGAAAAGGAATAAAAATAAAAATAAATATAACGAAAATGAAATGAAAGTGGATACGAAGCAGGCGGTAAACCGGAATGAAAGCGCAAGCAAATTGAATTTTGTGCACGGATGCACGCATGACTTAAAACAGCGGGCCACAAATAAACGAATGAGCCGCGGGTTCCAGAGACTCAGGCCGACCTCGAGCCGCGGAGCCTCGGAGCTCCAGAGCCCAGGGCCTAGTTGTACATGTTTTTAAGGGCTCCGGCCGGAAAGAGAGCACGGCAAAAAGTGCCCGCTAGTTACATAGGTAGGAAAAGCAGCAGCTGCCTTTTTAAAAAGTGTTGGAATTATGAAGCACGACAGGACACGCAAATGGAGCAGTATTGAAATTGAAGAGGGAACCATATTTACCCGGAAAATAGCTGCAATGGACAATAGTCACCCAATCGTTTGATTTTGCCCGTCTGCAACTGTAGAGAAGGAGAAGGGAAAAATGTTTGTAAATCAAATAACAAGCACACATCACTTGTTTCTGCCCTTGCCCCCGTAACTCACCTTTACATGCTGCATGCAGCAATAGCGACACCGGCACCTGTTTGGGGTTAACAACAACGCTTGCCCCTTTGGCCGCACCTTAGCCATAGGTTCATAGGTCGTCCTTGTTCCTGTTCCCGTAGTTGTTTCTTCTTCCTCTTTTGTCTCGTCGCCCGCTGGCATTAAATCAAATAAATCGCTGACATCACTTGGCAATTGGAGCCAGCCCTGTTTTGGTTTTATTTCGATGGCATATGTATCGCCCAGACGGGTTATTCTAGAGTTGCCACTGCCCGTGTCCAGGTCCGTGTCCTCCGTGTTCATGTCCTTTGCCTACAAATTATTTCGTTTGGTTTACTTTTCTCTTCTATATTTTTTTTTTGTTCATTGTTTCTGTTACTGCTGCATGGCAAATGGAGTTTGGCTTGGCAGGGGTTGAGGGGTTGGTGGTGGGGGGTAGGCGAACTTTTGCCCAGTGTTGACGCCATTTTGACTTGAAAATGCCAACGAGTAGCGAAGTGGAGTTGAGTGCCCAACAAACAACAAAAGCAACCAAAAAAAAAAACAGGAACAGAGCTGGAAAACAGGAATATTGCTGCAAGCATGAACATAAACTGAAACTGCCTGCCACATTGTACTTGTTGTTGTTGTTGTTGTTGCCGCTGCTGCTGCTGCTGCTGGGACATAAAACACAAGTTGTTGTTTGCGCCGCGCTGATTGTATGATGAGTTATGGCTGCTGCATGCTGGACACCGTGCAGCAGGTAAAAGAGAAAGAGAACGGGAACGGGAGAGAGGGAGAATTTGAAGCTCGTGGTCCAAGTTGAAATTGAAAATTAACATTTAAAGCCACAATTAAAAGCGGCACTTTTGCAGCTCCTCCTTTCCCTTCTCGGACAACTCCTGACCACCGTCGTCTGCCCATATTCATAGTCATATCCTGTGTGGCACACAATATGGCGTTAGTTATGGCGCCGTTACTATTTCTGCTGCTCTTGTTTTTTTCTCCCTTCATTTCTTGCAATTTTATTTCGGTCAATGCTTTGGCACCAAAGCCATAAATTGAATATATAACCATCGTGCACAGACCTTAGAGCCAGCTAAACTCGCTTTTCAACTCTCGACCACACAGATATCCTGTATCCTGTGTTCAGCGGCATCTATTGTTAAAGTCGTGCACTAAACTAACGCTAGGTGTCGCCATACACATTCAATTTTTACGCATACAAAAACGGAAACATTTTGAAACAATTTCGAAACTTATTCTAAGCTGAAGGCATACTGTGATGGGGCAATAAACATTATAAGACAGATAATCTGTAATTAACATGTAATTCTTCAAACTAAAAAGCGGGGAAAGAGCAGGAAATGTTTAAAACACAAAAACTTATTTTTTACAACATATTCATAGCTTAAGTTTTTCCTCAATTTGATACAAAAAATTCCTTTGTAGGCATAAAAACAAACAATTTCTTAATTCCCTTACCGAAAACTCAGAATAATTTCTTGTTAATCCACCCTTTGGTTGGCATCAATAAATATATAGGGTATGTTGAACTAGTGGCTTTGGCGGCACTTTCAAAGCAATTTCGGCGTCTTTTATAACCGCACAAACCCAAAACGGCCATCGGGTCCAGGCAAGGTTTCCACCATTGGCTGCCCGCCACAACAGCAGCAACAGCAACAGCAACTACAACAACAACAACAACAACAGCAACAATAACAACAATGTGTTTACACTGTTGCCCACTTTAATTCAAAACAAAGAACCGTTGATTTATGTAGCCTTAGCTTTTTCCCATGTCCCACAACCATGTTCATGTGCTCATGGCATGAATCCTGGTTTAGGGTTTCTCTTCTCCTCTCTCGTCTCTCTCTCTCTCTCTCTCTCTATTTTTTTTATGTTGCACAAAAGCGAACTAAACCGCAGCAAGCGGCAACAGCGACCAGCAGCGCATATGGCCGAAAAATGCCAATATTGTCCTTGTACACAATATACAATATATTTGAACGTTCGCCTCCCTTTCCCGTTTCCCGCTTCCCCGCCGCGCAGCTCAATCGATTTGGTCGCTGGTCAGCTAGCCGAAAAACTCACCTGTAAATTGGCAAGTAAAACATCGAGCGTGGCAGGCAATTGGGTCACATCTGGCAGCAGCAGACCAAATGGCCCAACAAATTCCTTATCCAGACGCGCAACTGCAACAGCAGAGAACATGAATGTAAAGTGCAACAACGGCATCGGTGGCAACATCGGCCGATTATTGATATATAGTAGATGCCTCAATGGGTTAGCGGGACTGGCAATGATAAATTGTTCTTGCTCCAGCAGCCTGTTGCTGGCCAGGAAGCCTCCATCCATTCAACCCAGCCAATATATGTATGTAGTATAAAGCCGAATTTTGATATATGGCTGCGACTATTGCCCAACACTAATCAGTCCCATGTGGCACACTCTGTGTGTGTGTGTGTGTGTGTGTTTTAGAAAAACTGTTACGACGGACAATTCTCGGACGTCAGTAAAAGAGAGGGGAGAGAGAGCCGCTGTAAAAAGCTCGTTTATGATTGATTGCATTGGATTGGAGTAAAGCCAAACTTTCGGTTGGCCAAAGTGCAACAAAATGTAGCCGAAGATGACGATGAGGATAGCATAAAAAACTTGCACACAGAACACAGAGAAAGTATCTCGATAGAGAGATGAACTCACCCGGCCTGTGGGCGCGTATGTGCTCGTTTATCCAGAATCTATCGCTTTCCTTTGGTATGGCAACAATATCCGCTGCACAGACAAACTCATTTCCTAATAGACGGCGCATTATCTCGATATAAGCCATAAGATCCGGCATTGTCAAGACGCCAGCTAAAAATAAAGAAGAAGAAAAGGACCAGAGTAAGAAATAAGATAAATGAAATAAACACATCTGAGATGCAATGGCCAAAAGATGCACAAAGGCAGCCACAAAAACTTGGTTCTTATAGCTAATACAGTGGTCGCTCGATAATGCAAAATATTTAGAGATAAGTACGATAGCCAAAGATTTCAATCTCATGCAATTATCGATATTGGTTCTCACATTATTTGTTATTTAGATTTGTGGTCAGCTTTAATATCTAAAAGCTATTACTGCCAAATGACCACTGTACATAACCTCACAAACATATACATACATACATATATAAACAACTATAGAAGTATAAAGCAAGAGTAAAAAGCAGCCAAGCGGGCAATAAGCATGGCACAATACACAAATTGGCCAGCACCAGAGGAGGAACTGGGTTTGCTTTTTGGCATGCAAGCGAGGCAAAAAGAGAGAGAGAGAGAGAGAGAGAGAGAGAAAGAGGAAATAGTAAAGCTGTTGTTGTTGTTACTTTCGAGCTGGGGTGTTTGAAGTTGCACGCAACCATTTCCTGACCGAAAAGTAACAACAATAACATGCCAACACACATACATACATATATGAGTGCTTTACAAATATACACATATATACATATATAAAGCTGCAACCTTTAGCGCTTGATGCTTTAGTTGTTGGGTCGGAAATGCTGGGCTGTCCTTCCGGCTGTCCTGCCCCGGCCGCCGGCTGGCAACTGTATTGCGTTTGCTGCCTGCTGGATATCATTTTTGGCAAACGTAAAACTTTTTTAAATTGCGGCAACGCCAGCACCAAATTTGCATTACCCTCCGCCCGATAGATCAACCCAATTTGGCTCATCTCCATCGGCGCATCGGGCAAGTGCAGTAGCGCGTTTAGAGTCTTAGCTGCTGCTGCTGTGGCAAGTTGCGGATGTGATGGAGAGGTGGATGGTGGTGCTGTCATGACTTTTGCGCGGGTGTTTGCGGTTCGTTGGCGCTGTCAAAATGCAACTGACACGGACAAGAGTCCGTCTCGGTCCTCGGTCCACACAGTCCTTGGGTGTTCTGCCCACTGGCGCGCCAGTGTTGATTATTTTGCCGATTGTGGCTTGTTGCGGTTGGTCTTTTGTGGTTTATTGCGGTTGTTGTAGTTGTTGTTATTGTTGCAGCTTGGCACGTTTGTTGAACTTTAGTTGTTGTTTTGGTTTTGAGATAAAATAATCCATTTGGCGAATGCAAAGAATAAGTGACACTTGCTTTAATAGGGATCGTTGCCTGAAAAGAGCTTTAATGAATAATTGATGTGTAAGCTAATATGTTTTAATAATATATTTACGAATGTGAATGAACTTTAACTGCAATTGTTATTTTAATTGATCACAGCAAAAGAAACTCGGCTTAGTCAACTGAGAGTGACCATATTGAATGAATGCGCAACAGCTGCTGTGGCGGTGGGCTGATAATCGATCATGCGCAAAAATACCAGCCGATAGCATAGTTTGTGTTAGGGTGACCAGTTTAAACGCGCACTTTTCAAACGAAGAGAAAATAACAACGTGCAACAACATGGTATTTATATTTTTTTTATTTCGTATTATAGCATAAGTTTAGTTTTTACGAATGTATTGACCTCGGTCCGTCTGTACCAGCGTATGGCCGCCAGAGTGAATAACCTGTGTAGCTGCGAAATAAATCAAATCAAATTAGATTCGCTTAAAGATAAGCTGGAATTGAAGTTAATAATACTTACCAGCTTCAGCACTTGCGAAAGCTGCAATGATTGCAAAGACAAAGCCGCAGATCTTTAGACAGTTCATGTTTATTGCGTGTTGATTAGTTGTGACAATGTGACAAGCGATCGTTATACGCTGCGCTTTTATAGCTGCTGCTCTCTCCCATGTCGAAACGATCTCAGCTGAGCTGGAATTTCCAGTGTCCAGCTAATCAGCCAAGTTTAATACGTAAAAAATACCCAGCGCCATGACCGACAGAACTGATAACCGTAGCTTTTTATTCGTATTTGTTTATATTATTTATTAAAATGCACTTGGACTAAAACTAGGTGAGCAAATATATGTAAATGTGTAAATAATTTCAATAAGTTGATTTGCATGGTTAATTTAAATGTGTTAGTATATAGAAAAAGTATTTGAATAATAATACCTATGTAGTTTTGTGGTATATTATATTCAAGGCAATATTTTAGGTGAATAAAATACAAAATACCGTTTAAAAAATAGGACACAATAAAAATAAATTTGTAAAGAATCAGGGTTTTTTTTCTTGTAAAAAAAACAACATATATTTGTAAAAAATTTAGAAAACCCTAAAAATGTTTATTAGGTGCTTCAATAATATATATTTATTTAATTGTTTAATAACTTATATTTTTAGAGTTCTAAGCCCACTAAGCATCATGGCTATTATTTTGTCCAATAGAAAAAGTACAATTTTAGCAAGAATTATTTTATCTTGTTTATATTGTCAACAAGCTAATAATATGCAAAATTCCAAATAAACAGAATATCTATTAAGAATTACGCTGAATTCCCATCCAGTTTTCAGTTCACATTAAATGTCAAGCGAAAAACAATAATGCGCCGCTGATAGGCAAGTGAGAGAGATAATACGTATTCCTGAACTAACAGACGATCTTTTAACCTGCAAAAATTCCAATTTGATGGGAATTTCCCGGCTTCCAACTCAGCAGCAACAATCGAGACAGCTACTATAAAAGATCGCTGGTGCTCTCAGTTTGGATCAGTATCAATCATACAGTCAACAAACAACAATCAATATGCAATTCTTCAAAGCTGCTGCCGTTCTTTTGGCCATGTTTGCCGCCCTCGTCAACGCTGAGCCCGTGCCACAACGTAAGTTAAAACAATTATTATTGATTATTTTATAAATTAATTATGGTTTTTTATTTGCTTTTTATAGCTGGCACGGTTCTGGTTCAGACTGACAACGTTCAATACATTCGCACTGGTTAACTTCTAAGCCTACTCACTAACTAAACTTGCTACTACAAAAAATAATATAAAATAAAACAAAATAAAACGGTTATGTTAAACTAAACAACAGCATTGTGTTATACAATTATTTCCTAAAGCGTGTTTTCAGATATTGCAATAAATGTTTAGAATAAACAACAAGCAATAAAAGCTTTAAGCTCTATGACTTTTAATATTCTAGCTCTCAAGTTCCAAGCAGCAAAGTTTAATATTAAACTTAATCAAGCATTAGTTTAAACCTCTTCCAAGTAATACATATATCAAGAAGCTAACTTTGAAAATTATTGTTTCCAGGAATATATTTTGACTTATGCAAGAACTGTTTGAGGTTCCGATTTCTAAGAATTTATTTGCTCAATGAAAACCTGTTCCTCGTACCGGTTTACTTTGATGATTTCCAAGAAAGTTCCACGACAATTGTCTGCTCATTCATTAGGTTTGATAACACAGAAAACTAATTGCAGTAATACAAGCCATTGAATATGTAATTGTAATGGTTATAGCTTTGTTAATAATGTGGTTTCAGTTTAGTATACAAGTCAGAGAGTGTTCTTTACAGGGTATTATAAATAGGTCGTGAAATATGTAACGCTTTTATGTAGAAGAATTCAAAAAGCTATAGGCACTATATTATCTGTTTTCAGAATCTCACTTTTCTTATGCATATAATTTTTTTTATGACTGAATTTTTCTGTTATTTTCATATATTTTTTATTTGGTATTAATTAATGATCTTGCTTAGTTTTAATTAGCATAAATTAATAACCCTTTTGAACGCTTTTTTCATAGTAAAAGCTTCCTTAATTTTTATATCTTTAAAGTATAGAGTATTTGCTTAGGTAAGCTATTTTATTGATTAAATCTGCTTGTTTGCTTAACTAATGCGTAATTAGAATGATGCTTAAAACAGGTTTTCGCATCAAAATGCTATCAGCAATTCTGACATTGTTGTTATTCTTTGCATTATTGTTGTTATTCGATTTGTTTTGATAGTAAGTAAATGTGGAAATGCCCTGCGACTGGCGCTAGAGTCTAGTCCATATCTGTATCTACTATAAATGTATGTAAATACGTTCTGACGGAAGAATGAAAAAGTTAACAGCTTGTTTTAATAGCTTGGCTTGACAGACTGTCTAAAAAGTTGATTTGATACGGCTTGTGGCACAGACCTCAAAAGCCGCGTTCTCATATTTGTATGTGGGATACTCGGACTGAAAACTTTAAACAATTTTTGGCCAACAACGAAAACTATTTGGTTGTCCTGCCTGTTCCCTGCTCCCTGCTCCCTGCCCGCTTCCTGTTTATCTTTGCCGCAGCTCCATTGTTTCAGTTTGTATGGTTCGTTAGATCAGCAATTATTTGAAACTTTTACCGCAAATATTTCCTTGGCTGGTTTTACGCCTGAAATAAATTGTAATAGAAGTTCTAGCCTGGTTAACAGCTCGTATGACTGGCGGCGACTTTGCGGTCGACGTTTCTGCCCACTGGCTGTTGGCCCAAGAAATTGGCAAGCGTTTGGCTAATCCTTTTGATTTTCAACTGCACAAATTCCGGCTAACAACAATTTATGCTCCCTCCCTGTGCTTTACTGGTTGCTATGGCAATGGAGCCTTGCATTGTGTGTGTAGCAGTCAATAACCGGGTGGCATTGTTTGTTCTTCGTACCACAAAAGCATTGGGCTCGTGGAATTTACAACGTTTTTCATTGCCGGTGGGCTACCGGAACCCACACACACACACACACACACACACACAGACACACATTTTCATTCTAGTATCAAAGTGAATTTGTGGGCAGGTCGAATTATGATGCTCCGCAAATCGCTAACCAAATGTAATCAGGAATTGGTTGGTAGCTTCCACTCCTTCACCCACTTCAACTACTGTTGGCCTTTAGCGTTTATTGGAAATTAATTTATACGGCTTTTGCTCTGGCTCGGGTCAAGTATTCTTTGGTCGGAAACGTGCCGCAAAGCGCAGCCAACAAACACTCATAAAATGAGCAAATTCCCAAGCGCAATGATTTTTTTTATTTTTCTCTTCTTCTTCTGTGTGCTGCAAATCGAATCCTAACTGACTTTGACTATGTGCACCAATGCATTCCCAGACACATTCAGTCAAATAGCTCAGCTTCGCATTGAATTAGACTTTACACCCACTCACACACAGATAGTATATAGAACTGTAACTGAGAAACGAGCTTTAAGATTGTCTGGGTTTTTTTCTTCGACTCTTGCTTATCAACGCGTGCGGGCAAAGCCCAGAGCTGAGAAGCTGAAAAGCTACTGCTGCGTTTATTGCTATAAAAGCGAAAGCTAACAAATATTCTGCATCAGAATCTGAGAGACAACGTTTCAGTTCAAAACTCTTTAATCAACATGCAATTCATCAAAATCTGCGGCTTTGTTTTGGCTATGATTGTGGCTTTGGCTTCAGCGGCACCAGAACGTAAGTATTTTAGCTTAAACCAAAACTTTTGATTTTTTAATAACGATCTTTCTTTTTTTTTTACAGCTCAAGGCACTTTGCTGATTCAAACCAACAATGCTCAGGGCATTTTTACGGGCTAGAAATATTCTCAAGCTAATTTTAAACAAATCTTTACCTCAATATGACATTAAAAAACTTTCTTCTTAAAAAATAATTGTTTTTCAATTCAATATTTCTTTAAATATCTGGCTTCAGGGTTAAGGGCTCAAGAAATTTTTTTTTTAGATTTTTGCCACTTAAATTTATGTTTAGTAAAAAATATCTTTAGTTCACAATTACAAATATATTTTCAATACTTTTTTTAATGGTTTTTATGTAAATCAACAAAATTAAACATTTAAATTCAACAAGATAAATAAACAAGCAACAGGAACTTTGAAGTTCAACCCGGAAAGAAAAAAACAAAAAATTCCCAAAATTTAATCAGGTTGGTTGTAGAGCAGAGTTGCATTGGAACAGGGTTGCAAGCTACGGTAATTTCCTGTAATTTGATGTCCCCGAATGTCGCAGATTGTGCTGAATTTGGATAGTTGATTGACGCCAACGAGAAAGATGCGTGGACATATGAGCCAGAGCGTGCGCAGAACTTTGTTGCCCTTCTCGTAGGTGCCAAAGTAGCTATAATAGTTGCTGTCAAAGGGCTTAAACAGTGTGCCCAGATCGAAGGGAGGTATCTCGGTAACCGAACCGGACATTGAAATGTCGCACAAACTATCCACAATGCCGTTCATTGAATTGCATTTAAAGTGGCGCCTCTGTCGGAATAGATAGGATACTGCCACATAATCGAATTCAGCATTTGGCATTTTGGTGGCATGCAACACCTGTATCTCCAACGCATACTTCTGTGACTCCATCGCGTGCTCCGAGCCGCCCCACTTAAACACCGCCTCCTCAAAGTAATAGTTTCCCGGAAACCAATCGGATCTCACAAACGGCAAACAATCTCTTGCCGCCAAGATTGTCAACGTAACCGCCTTGCCATTGTTTGATAGCAAAACCGCTCGAGGCACTTCATCATAGCAGTGCCACTGCAGCACTCCCGACCGATTAATGTTGAGTGCAACACTGCGCTCAATGTTTATTGGCGATTGTTGTTGCTTCATAAGTGACGTCCTTAGCGGAAAACAGCTATCCACTATCTTGACGGCCCAATGTGCATGCCCCAGCACCACAAAAGCTAATCCAATGCTAAAACATACCATCGAAAAGTTTGATGCCAAGGCTTTGTCCAATAGAAAAGAGTTAAAGGACCAAATGCAGTTGAACAGGAAATCCAGAACAAAAAGCATTTTGGCAATCTAAAGATTAAAAATTATTTCATATCATATATTATTTGCATATACTTTAATTTAAATTAATTAACAAACTCAGCAAGTATTTCAACTAATTTAAAACTAGTTTATGAATGCTAATAAGCACATATGTATGTATATTTGATTCGAGTACTTTAAGTACAGGTGGTAATCAAAGATGAATGAGTTGCAAGCTCTGTGTGTTGCATAGAATCAGCCATTGATTGGTTGCAAAAGGGGATTAATACTGATAGTATGAATAGGTCTGCAATTAAATGCAACCGCTGTGCAGCTACTAAAATGAACCCAAAACTGATTCACAAGCACAATGATAATATGCAATTGATGGCAAACAGGCTGCCAGCCCTTTCATTGACGTTCCATGTTTGACATGGGCTTTGAAGTTCCATTTGGTAGAGTCCAATGAATTTTGAGACTTGCAGCTGCCATAAACCAGAAGCGATAACAACCCACAACAACAACAACAAATTGCCTGGCAGCAACTTAAATAAATACCTGGCAGCAATGCACACACACAGAGAAGTGAACCAACTGCTGCTGCTGCTGCTGCTGGTGCATGCAACCTGGTTGGCAAACTTTTTGGGGACGCGCGTGCTTCATAAAATAGTCATAATGCATGTTTTTATGCATTATGTGAAGTAGTAGAAGGGGCACAAAGTTGCTGGCAGCCAGAGAGAGTCTATCGCCTATTTGGCCATAAGCTGAAGCCCAAATCTCAATATTGTAAAATGTAATTATACGTGCACAGGCAACAGGCCATCTCTCATGTGTGCAACTATGTGTGTGTGTGTGTGTGAGTATTAGGAAGCCCATTAAAAGTTGGAAAACCAAAAACTGAAATTACATTGGGATTTGGCTAGCCGAGTTGTAGTCTTTAAAATAATCAGCCGTCATATATGGCAAAAGAGCTTCAAAGCTTAAGACAGAATAAAATAAATATAGGGAGAGTGAAAATTATAAACAAAACCAAAAGCAATTTTACAACTTACCAAAAGCTAAGAGTGAAAACTAACTAAAGAATTTAGAACAGAAAGATATTCCATATAGGAAAGTTGTGTTAAAATAAGATAGTTATCCTTGTTTTTAAAAAAGAAAGATGTGATTGTAATGAAATAATTTACGATTTAAGTCAACTCCTAGAAGTATGCAACATAAAATTGAAAACACTCAGTGAAATGTTAACTTATGTATTCTGTGCATATTAACCTGACTTTGTTACACTTTAAAAAAAAATGATTCAATTAAAGAGGGCAATTAAAGTTCTCACTCAACCTACATAAAATTAAATACATCAGGAACTCAAACCTGTTGTTTTTAATTGAAAGCTGTCACACAATATGTTTGTTTGTGCAATTGCAAGAACCGGGTTGGATAAAACTCTTCTGTGCACTTGGTTAAGTGATGTAGAAGAAGATTGTTTGTTGCGGTTAATGCGAATCACACGCACACAAACACACACACAAACACAGAGGCTGCATATAGTTAGAGAAAAAGCCGCAACCGTCTCGTGCAATTGACAGGCTTAAGGTTATGAGCTGAAACAGGTGGTTGCCCGACCGGGTGCGGGTGCGGGTGCGGGTGCGCTTGGCTGGTTGGCTGGCTGGCTGGCTAGCTGTATGGGTTAATGGGGCAACGTCAATATAACTGCTGTGCAGTAATTAAATTGAAACCACACTGTGTAAACAACAACAACAGCAAAAACATCCGCACAACATGAACTTTCACAGTATATATGTATATGTACCAAACACAAAGCTAAGCCGGCGGGGGTAAAAAAAAACACAAACGAAGGGCCAAAAACGGTAGGGAGGGGGTGGGAGAGGGGGTGGCTGGGTGGTTGGGCGGAAAATGATTACCTGCCAGAGTAAGTTTATTTATGGCTGCGAAAGCAAGTCATAAACAGCAGCACACGCCGGGACTGCAGGGCCTGGAAAAACAGACAGAGACACAGAGAGAAGAGTGAGGAGGGGAAGGTTGAGGTAGGGTAGCTGCAGTCGCCTATTTTTGGTGGCTGCTGCTGCCTCTGGGGTTTAGCATCAAGTTTTTGCCTCGACTGGGCTGCCTGTTTGCTGTTTGCCTGGCGATAACTTCTGACTTGCAAAGCACAAATATTGTTCAAAATGCGTGTGTTTACACACACTCTCCCTATGTGTGTCTCTGTGTGTGTGTTAGGCACAACTTAATATTGAATTTATTATATTTGTTGCCCCAGCTTTTTTGTGGACTGTATTGGTGCACATTATTTTGCACTTGCCGCACTTGGCAAAAACTGAAAATTGTTGCTGGCTGGCGCTTTTATCGCACGCAAACTTCATTTAGCCAAGTTAACAGCTGCGTGCAATAAGTTACTACATAATGCCAAAAGTAAAGTTTTGACCATTATTATTTACGTGTTCGTTTTCATGAACTCACCTTTGATTACTGGTAAAACGTATCCAATATTCAAAAACAGTTAATTGGCTTAAAGCGCAGGATGAATTTGCAAATTAATTTAAATTGCTCGTACAAATGTTGAAAAATTGTGTTCGACTTTGAAGTTTTTTTTTTATTAATTTAAAAGTAAATAAGAAAACAGCCTACTAATTAATTTTTTTAAATTTTTATGTGGTGGTTTCTGTGTATTTTTGTGTTGCAAAATACGATATCTTTATCGATTGCAAGTTTGTCTACTGCTACTACTACTTTAAAATTCTAATATTAATCTGATCCACAAGAAATGTTGTAGTTTTTGTTGATTAAAGAATGCAATGCATTTCATTGCATACTTTTGACGGCTATGTTCTAATTGTATTTATGCTTTCAAATTTTTGTGTCAAGTACTTTTTGCAATTTGGCACAATGAAGAAAATTGTCAAGCTTGTTTTTCAATTTGAATTTGCTATATTTCTATTTTGTGTATTTTAATCAAATTAGACGTTCTAGTTGAAATGTCTTCTACTGTGATAAGATCAGGAGTTATTGTGTCGACTATGGACCGTGAATTGTGAGTGTGATTGTGATTGTGATTGTGACTGTGATTGTGACTGTGATGACTGGAGCAGTTAAGGAGCTCGTTCTTGACAGCCACTCAAAATGGCGTCACTAAAATGGCTGAAATGGCTACAAATTGCTTGTTTGCTAGGGAATTATGCAAAAATGTCTGCAAGCAATGACGAAAGAGAGTCGGTCGGGGTCGGGGGGGCCATAGAAAATGAGTTACATTTTCGGCCAAGACGTCAAGGATTTATGATTGCCCCACCCCGCAGGGATTCTCGAGTTTGACTGCCTGTTTTTCTAATCCAAACGTTGCTTGCATTCGAAATTTTTGTGCTCTCAGCTCATCATGTCTGCTTGGCCAACGTTTGCTATTTGCTTTGAGGAAATTGAAAAGAAATTATTATAACTTGTATTTGCAGTTGAGTTGTCCAAGCAAAAGGGGCAGATGTCTCCAGGCGCAGTTGGATGCTAAAGTTTTGCCAAGTCTTGGCCAAAATGCGGGCCGAGAAGTCACTGCAGCTGCTCTGTTGTTGTTGTTGTTGTTGTTGTTGTTGTTGTCATGACCAAGTGCAGAAATGTATGCAGAGTACGTGCGGAAATGCTAAAATTTATTCCCGTTACTTGGACGAGTTGATAACTTGCTCGGGTCGCGCACTCTCTCTCTCAATCTTTCTCTGTCTCTTTCTGTTTTTGGGCATGTTATTAAAAAACTTTTACAGATAGAAAGTGAGTTAGAGCGAGAGAGTGCGTCGCATGTTTGTCCTTTTCTTTTTATTTTTGGCGCACAAAACTTTCAAAATTAAAAGGATTAATACGGGGCACAAGTACTACGAGGAGTATATATCATGGCAGCAGCTACTTTGTAAACCAAATAGCAAGGTAAACTCTCTGTTTACAGCAAACTTTTTGATTGAAACTTTTGATGAAATGCTTGGTAAAATGCAAAAGATTTACTTAGGCATCAGCAGCCGTTGCCCTCGAAATATTTTTTGCAGCTTATTCAGATAACATATTGCCATAAAATAATCAATGAGAACAGGCTGACATTTTTGATAGGAAGTTGAATGTGTAAGGACAAGAGATAGTTGCACTTAAAGAGGCCCTGCAAGGAAATGTTTTTCTAATAATAGAGGTACCTTAAGATGCCTTATAGCTACATATAATACAAATAATTATAAGGCAAACTCTAGTTATAGTAAAGTTAAAAGCACAAAGGCAACGCTAAAGACAGCTTTTTTCTTGTAATTCCCTATAGGTTCTAGCTTAGATTAAGTAACGCTATTGCCCTTAAAACGATTGTAGATAAAAGTTGCATAGAGGGAAATCTCTAGATTAAGTTTAGTTGAGTGTTTGTGAAAAATCACAGGGTTGTCAATTATTTAAAAACTGACAAATTAAACACGCGTTTAAATCTTTAAAACATTAAGAAACTTTCTCAAATTTTTTTATTGTTTAAGATTTTAATACTTAAAAGCAATTTAAAAGAAGTTCATACAATGAACATAGAGGAAGAAATCCAAATAATACTTTAAAAACTCACCTCCCCAACTGCTTTCTACAGGGTATACACTGATCAAAGATTATGTGTGTGAATGAGTGTGTGTGTATATGACATATGTTTAGGAAATTAAATCGAAGCCATTTGAATGCAAGTTGTGATCTGGCAATTGACCCGCTGCCAGCTTCGACTCAATGTGAATTCGATTGTGTGTGATTGTGACAGATTTTAAAAAAGGGAGAATAATGTAAGAAAGAAAAGTTGATGACTTTGAGAGTGGAAAGTGCATTTGCATGCATAGTGTGTCTGTGTTTGTGTGTGTGTGTGTGTGTGGATTGCGAATCGAAATCTAATTCAATTTCTAATAATGCCGTGGCATAACTTTTGCATTGTGCCCAGTAAAAACTTTTGCACGTTGACTTGATTTCTTTTCTTTTCCCTGTTTTTTTTTCTCGTTGTGCCTTTGTCAGCAGAAGTTCAAATTGAAAGAGAGCGAGAGAGTAAGAGTGAGAGTGCTTTCTAGTTTTCAGTTGCTGGCAGAGTCGTTGAAAGTGCATTTGTATACAATACATTTGAGCTGTCCGAAAACTTTACTCACATGAGTGTGTGTGTGTGTGTGTGTGTGTGTGTGTGTGTAACAACAAGCTGTCAACACTTTGGCATTGACTTTTGCTAGTGCTACTGCTGCTTACTTTAGCTAGTGTTATTATACTTTCTCTCACTCTAGTTGGCGTCGTTGTTGTTGTTGTTTATCTGAGCGACAAAAGTTTTTGTGAAGAAGTCGCAAAAGTTTGGACTGCGAACTCAGCAGAGTGGAAAAACTATTAAAAGTGTATCGAGTCATTTGGTGCCAGGGCTATTTGAGCCAAGAAGCTTATCAAATTACAGCCAATTACGGCAAAAGCAGCTAAAGCGACTGCCTTAAATGATAACCCATTTCAATATAACTACCTTTAGCTTACAGTTTTCTCTCTGTTTTTCCCTTTTTCACTTAACAACTTTAGTTGAGCGCAAAGTGAAAGGCAAATCAATGATACACACACAGACAGAGAGCAAAAACAACAAAGTGAAATAGTATCTAAAGCTCAGCATCGATGAAAATGAAGCATTTTGCATACCAACCAACTGACCGTTATGCCAGGACACGAACACGGATACACAGCACTTTACCCCGGAGGGGGCGAAAACTGCACGCAAAGTGTCCTTGCTACGTGACTGACATTAAGTATTGGTATTGCCTGCACGTTGTTGTTACTTTTACCAGCTAGTAACTACTCCTTCGCTTCTTGTTGTTGTTGTTGTTGTTGTTAGTACTTTTATTAGTTGTGAAAAAATCATGCAAATGTCCTGTCTGTCCCTGGCACAAAGCTGGCTTGATGTGAGCAAGACCTTAGCAAAAAATGAATATTGCTCTTATCTAATGCTAATGGATCTTCGTACACCTTTTACCCTTTTGCAAAAAAAAATGCATCTGCCCTTCAGGTTTAAGTGAATTTTTCCTGCAGCTAACTAAAAAAACGAAATGTCGAATCGTTAATTGAGAGCACTCAACGTTTTGGACCAGACACAAAAAGCTAATCAATAAGCTCAACAAGATTTTGTCAGTTAATGTACTTAAAACTCGAATTTACAGTTTTTCCTTATAAATGAAACATCAATGTGCCTATAATCTTGAGAACATTGAAACCTGCGAAAGGTTAGAGCGGCAGTTTAAGATGCTTTGCCTACTTTTAGGCATGAAAATATAATTATTTAAAGGAACTGTAATCTGCAAGATCATTAAATCTTCAAATTTAACCTGCTTTATTTTGTTCGGCATAACAATTGACTCACACACACTTACACATACACACTTCAGTGCTAGCAGGCGAGTAAATCTGCTGAGAACAATTGAAGTCTGATTATGCAATAGAATTAAATAATTCATTGCAATTATGTGTTTTAGGCGTGATTACAAATCGGTACAAGACTAATATTCCGTTCAAATGAGCAATTAACAATTAATTAGAACGCCTTAGTGTCAAGTGCTTGTATAAACACACACTCCAACACACACACTCACATGCATAACTAATGCCCGAGAAAGAGAGGGAAATATAGTGAACAGGGTCTTAGTTCTGCTTTTTGAGGGAAACGTGGCAGCCACAAACCAATTACATATTTGATTTCTAGATTTTCCACAACTTAACTCAACCCCTCGAGGGCCTCGAGAAAACTACGCTACTGCTTAATGCAGAGCTAACACACTCCCTCACACACACACACACACATGCACATGTGAACTTGGTGGCAAGCAATCATACAAGTGTTTTTGCAAATCCCTGATGGCATATAAAAGGCATTTAATTTAAATGTTTGTGATATGCCTTAAAGTTAGCATTTGCCGGAAATGGCAATGGGCGCAAATTTTAATTACAAAATTCGCACATGCGACCAGTTAACTGGAAAGAAAAGAGCCAAGCAGAGGGGAGAATGGTAATTGGAACTTTCAACGTCAAAACTGCGCACATTGCAGAAATCACACACAATCACACACAAGCCAAACTTGGGCACAAGCCTACTCCTAACCTAAGTCTGTTCATATACAGCGGGGTACCTAAAATACACACACTCACACACGCACACACACTCATGCGGAGAGACAACGAACGTTCCATGGCATTGCACTGTGGAGCATAGTTCATCTACTTCTACATCTTCAGCAGAGAGATATTTAATAAGAATTTTTTATTGTTGTGATTAAAAAAAATATCAGTTTGAATAATAGTGGAGCTTATTGCTTTCATTTTTTAATATTTGATTTAAATTTTGTTAAATTAGTAATATTTTTATTCAATTAAAAATAATTTATTTTATTAATTTAAACGATTTATTCTGTATGTTGTTGTTCTCAGAATCTCTAAGAATTAAATTTTATTCAATTCATAATTTTTTATATTAACTTAAAAGATATACTTATGGCTAAGACACAACCAAATGTTATGGCTACCATATTCTTAACAAAATTCGTTTTGTGATGCACTTGTACCACTGTGCGCATAGGCAATAGTCAAGAAGCAATTCACATTGTCACCGTTGTTTCCGCTTTCCCTTAACTGGCAATTAAAATGTTCATTTAGCGCATTTTCTTTGTTTTATGTATGTATGTATATATACACAAATCTATAGATGTACTTACATTAAGCCTGTCTGCATGTTTTTACAGTGGCAACCAAACTCATACACATACTCATGTGTGTGGGTGTGTGTGTGTGTGTGTGTGTTTGTAAAAGTGGCAACCATTTACGCTTGTTTGCCTTTGTGTTTTATTGACATAATTGCTCATTATAAGTATGATAAAAACATATGCGAGCCGAAACGAAGCCTGTGGAGCGGAAAAGTGCGGGCGCATGTACATATATGTATGGAAGGGATGTGGAGAGGGATGGCAAATTGAAATTTAATTAATCGTTGCATACTTTGTGGCGCAGAGTGTTTGAGTCCTTTATTCATTCGAGTGGCTTTTGCACGTTTGCATGATTTTGATTGCATTTTATTTAAGTTAATAATGACAACAGCTATGCAACCAATAATTGGCAATTAATCTCCTCAATTTATTTATATCAATATGTTTAACAATGCAGGCATTTAATTTCCGCTTTAGTTTGCATATTGTTAAAATGAATAAAGCAAAACAATTATAGTTGTTCTAAAACGTTCAATAGAATTGAAAAAAATATCATTAGCCTGCAAAAAAAAAATAAATTTTCCACTAGCTGAGGACTTAGTATAAAATTTATGCTTTGCCTGCATAAATAAAAGCAGAAACCAGAAACAATTCAATTCATTGGCTGGACAGAGACATGGCTCTTTGAGTCTGGTACTGAGTTGGTGTGGTCTGGAATGAAATGGCCTGAGTTCAGAGCTTGGTCAACTTGGTTGCTGACCAGAAGACAAACTTTGTGCAAACTTGGCCAACAACAGAAGCGAAGAAAAAAGCTAAAAGCAATTCTTGTAGATTGTCCAGGCTAGCTAGCAAAAACGCTTTACAAAGCAAGTAATTGTAAGAGCTACAACTCAGAGATACCCTGTACATAAATATATACATATATATATATACATTGTTTGACTGCTCATCTACCCTTTGTAGAAATTTTAAAGTCAGTGCTTACCACAGTTATTCAATTCAACTAGAGAAACAGAAAAAAAATACAACTCTGTGCTTTGTTTGTTTGCTTATGCGGCTACTGTTGCAGTCGACGTCGACGTCGACGTCGCTGCTGCGTTTTTATTAGTTTGAACGCAGGCACAATGCAAAAAGCAGCCTGCATGCTCCCTGCTCCCTTCTGTCTGCTCCCTGCTCCTTGCTGCTGGCTGACTGTGCGTATAAATAATGAAAACACAGCAGCAACATCGACAGGCAGCCTTGCGTAAATAGCTTCGCTGCGCTCGTCGCGCCAAGAAGAAGCATTAATAGCCGCAAACACACCCACACACACACAGAAGTTAGTAGTAAAAAAAAGGGAATAACCGCAGCAGTAGGAGGAAAAAATAAATAAATAAAGAAAAGTAAAAACTCAACTCTCGCCGAGTAATTTGGTGCAAAAAACCGCATTTAAAGTTCTTAGCAGTGCGGCAATTGGAGCGCAGCAACAGCGGCAAAACTTTTTACTTCGCTGTCAGTGTGTTAAGTGCACCCACACACTCACACACACACACACTCGCACACACACAAACGCAGTCGACATTCAATGCATCGAAATGTTCATTAATCAGCTGAACTGCACATAAATACATACAACACAAGCCAAAAAAAAGAAGAAAAAAATAAAGGAAAAAGAAAGAGTGAAAAAGCGCAACTGGAAAGCTCAGAGCTCGTAAAAAGTTTTCTTTTTGGCTTCTGTCATTTCATTTCATTAGTAGCTACAATTTTATAAATTATGCAAATGCAAAATGCCAATGCTGAACTTTGCAAATCAAACAACTCCTTTTAAAAACAAGTTCCTGGCATGCATAAAAATTAACATGCCTATTCATTACTCCAACTCTGACTTAAGTTCATATGTTATTTATATAAATTATATACATACACTTAACTCAATTTAACTTAAGAATGGCAAATATAATATACTTCTCATATGTATTTATATAAGATATTTGTTTATTATTTCAACTTTAATAATCTACAGAGTATCTTTCAGTCACTTATTCGGGCATTCTTCTAATTGTTTTTCCTAGCACTTTTCGTTTTTCACATTTTCACCAGAATTGTATTGCCACGCTTAATTGACTACCACAAAAATAGCTAAAAACTTTCAGTGCATTAAAATTTCACCTTGTTTTTGTGTATTTTACTCATTTTGTTTTTGCTTCGTTGCCAAAGTCTTTAACTTTAAAGAGATCCTATGTTTTGCACAACTTTTAACTACTAAACTTTATATATACAACTATGTTTTATATCTAAAACCCTTAGCAAAAGTTTCAACCTTAATAAATTGCAAAAAATTCTACTAAATTTTGAATGCACATTTTTCTGCATTTTAATTTGTGGCATACAGAAACGTATAGTATACTTTATGGTGTTTATATTTATTTTTTGGCTCATCTTATCGCGCTACAACAAATTCAGCATATCCTTGCTCACGTTTTTTATACCCTGAACCCATTTGAAATAAGGAAAAGGGTATAATGAAAATGTTCAACCACACAGAGTGTATATGTATTCCTTATCAGAATCAACGACGAAGGATCGGTAACAATGCATTTTCTTATTTTTATTGGTTAGGCCTTTTCTTCAAAAAGTTTCAGCCTGTAAACAGGATATCTCCTAGGCGAGCTTCCTCGGCTACAGACTTCTTCGCGTCCTTGTGTGCGCGTATATGCGGAATGTCCTTGTCCGCAACAAATTATAACTGGCACTCACCTTAGCCGAGAAGCTGGGAAGCTGAGAAGCTGGAGCTAAAGCTCAGCAGCAGTTACTGTACATTGTGCACGTGTGTGTGTGTGCCAGTATATAAATGAGTGCACATGAGTGCACTCATGTGTGTGTTTATTTGGCATATAGCAATTTAGTTCTCGCTCTGATGCTCAACTGCCTGCTCCAAGCAGCTTTTTCTCTCTCGCTCTCCCGATGGATGTAATTAGCGAAGTTTACTGTTATTTTTTGATGTAATGCTAGAGAAGGAGAGAGGAGCAGGAAATTGAGTAAATTGGATTGTGAGTTTGGTGAAATTTACTTTCATTAGCGCTTTGATTAACGCTTCCAATTTCACTTTGTGACTGGCATGAATATGCATGTCAAGTAAGTAGGAATAAATCAGTGTAGTTGTATATTTTCACCGTTACACTGAGTGAAAAATTGTATGTCAATTGAATGCCCAGAAATCACTGTTTTAAATTTGCATGCATTTGCAAAGGCAATCGAGTCAGAGAGTGAGAGAGAGAGTGAGAAGGAGTAGGAAACAGGTCAACGAGAGATAACAATATCAGCAGGAACGGGTGCAAAAGGTAACGGTTAATGCGCAATGGGCAAGAGTGCGACAGGGCGACAGAGTCGCATGCATAAAACATAAGGCTAACGACTGAGCACGAGAAAGGGATGGAGATGTAGATGGAGTACGGAAACGGGCCATTGTATAATTAAAATTGCATTCAAATGCAAATGCAAATGCGTTTGTAAGCTGGGACAACGCTTGCAGCATATAAATACACACAGATTAGGATGCGAGAGGGTTTCCCTACCTACTCATGCTTCTCTTCTTCTGTCCATTCATGATCTCTGTGCTCTTGTTCATTGATGAAGTCCGCTTCCTGCAATCCTATTAGCCAGTTATGCATGCGCGCAACAAATTAGTGCGTTCGGATTTTGTGGATTTGGTCAAGTCCCTTTCACTTCTTAGTGCACATCTTAGTTACGGCCCAATACAATGGCACATCCTGCTTAGGGGCACAAGGCACAAGGGGTTGTATTTCATAGCTGGGCTGCTGCACAGGAATTATCACAGCCAACTGTTTGGCATCCGTTCATTCCTTTTGTACGCACGGGTCCTTTTCTGCAATTTATGCGCAAAAATTCCATGCATTCTCTGCCCCGAGCCGAGTGTGTGTGCGAGTGTGATATATAGTGAAATGCGACAGGCATATTGAATTTTTATTGAGCAAGGATGCGAATGTGCGTGTGTGTGTGTGTGTGCGTGTGGCAGAGGATGCGAACAATGTGAGGCTTGTGAAAGAGTTTTGCATATTTTGGTTCATTGCATTTTCACACCTAGTTTCAGTCTTCTGGCTAAAGCGAACGGGATTAAGCCAAAGGCAGCAATGCAACATGTGCCACAGCTGCGACACGTGCAACGTGTGTCAACAGGTAGCCTAAAACGAAGTGGAGGGTCAACTGCGCCCGCAGGTCGCGTGGCTTGCCCGACACGCGTTTGTCACATTGCCCCTTTTCAGACTAAACGACTCCAATTAGTTGGCGATAATATTGCAAGCACACAAACATATATAGGGGCAGGCTTTTTTTTTTTTGTTTTGTGGTTAACAAAGGAGTCATAAAGTTGAGCTGTTAAACAATTTTAAAAGTTAATAAAATCATTAGATACAAAAATATATTGTCCATGTATTGAGTCCTAAATATTCTGTTTTTTTTTTAATTTTTTTTTTTTTTTTTGTTATTTAAACTATAATTTGTTCTATTTTATAAGTAGAAATACTTGTTTTATTAGAAAGATAATTTAAATAAATAATAAAATCATAAAGTAAAAAATAAAATTAATTTTGTATTCAAAAATAGAAGAGCTGTAATTTCTTGAGGTATTTATTAGACTTTAACTCAAACCCATCAAATATGTGGCACACGTGTTTATTAAAGGTGTTGCAAGTGCAGCTTGTTTTTACCAGTTCTAGTTGCTTATTGCTGCGGGTCAGTTAGTTCCTATGAAAATGAGGGCGCAGCCACAAGCTGCAAGTTCAAGCTGCCCTGCTCTGATCGTAATGCGATTAGAAGGAATGAAACATCTCCAATACCAAAGAAGAAGATGATGATGATGATGATGTGACACCAGCACACAACTTAATGAACTGCAAATAAGTATTTGCATTTACGCTTGTGCACACACACACACACACACACACATACAGACACAGCTGCTGTCTGCTGTCCTGTGGCACGTGGCTGGCGTTTCAATATTTGCCAGCTACACACAGCAAAGGAGGAGAAGAGAAGCAAAAGCTGGCAATGGAGCGCAACAAATCGCAGCTCAACTGCAGCTGCATATCATACTTTGCATATTAATGGCCAAATGCAATTGCAATGGCAACTCAGCAGCAACTCAGCAACAACATCAACAACAACAGCTGAACTGTGTGTAATACAAACCGCCAAGGACGATGAAGCGTCAAGCGCAGCATTTTCAAAGAAAATTTCACACAGCAAGCGGCATGTGGCAAGCGGCAAGCAGAAAGCGCCACTGCAAATGAAAAGGAAAAAATTATTTGTTTGCATTCGTCGTCGTCGCCTGCCACGGAAAGCTCAACTAACCGGTTTCTTTTTTCTTCTTCTTCTTTTTCATTTTTTTCACTCTTTTTTACAACCTTTTTTTTATATTTCTTTTTTTTTGCTATTTGTGCTGTGTGTGTCACCAATGCGAATTCCACAAAATTGCAATATCAAAGCAAATGCTGAATAAAATGCAAATGAATCGCAGAAAACGTTACTCAAATCCGTGCAGAAAAAAGGAAACTATTGCGATTTTAAGTTATGTAATGGTATTAGCGGATTTCAACATGCCACAACACACAAACGTACATTTTAAATACAGTTAATAATCAGTTTTGTGTGAATTTAATTGTCTGTTGACCACAACTATGTTTATTAATGCGTTTGGTGCAGAAGTAGAAGGTAAATTTAATACCGATAATAAAAGCAGGATAATTATTATTGGCTAAGTTGATTTTATCTTAAAGAAATTTATCTCTCGAAAAAACTAAAAGCAATTTAAAGCCATATAAGAGAAGAAAATAATAGAATTACGAAGTTTTTAAGTCGACTTATGCATACAATATTTTTCAAAATATATTTTTCTACTATTTAATAATATGTTAATAAACAATTTAATAATTTATGCTACTTCATTAGTGAAAAATAAATATTTTTAAAAATGCCTGGGGCATAAAATTATAGGCATTTGCTAATGCTTTTGGCAGTTTAATTATTTTAAATCACAACAAATTAAAGTCATCGATCACATCATTTAAGATAATTAAATATTTTAGCTAACATTACATTATATTTAATACAAATTCACAAAACTTCAATGTTTTTATCAAATATTTATGAACAGGTCAAGCCATAATCGATAAGGTACTTAGCATAACTAATTAATTGCAAAGTGCTTATAATTAATGAAAGTTTTTGACGTAATTAATTGTCGAAAATGGACATTCGAAAGCTCTTCGGAAGATGCCTAAATGCACAGCAGGCTTAAATGCAATGCTTACTCATCATTACTTAAAGTCCATGCACTTAAATGCGATTATAACGAAAATTGAGACAAGAAGATTATGGCTCTTAAGTGATATTACCTGACTATTAACTGTCGGAATTATGCTGCAACCCTTTCTAAACTTCTCCTTTGCTGGCTGTTACAACTGTTTTGCTGCTCACTTGACGCGTTGCGAACGCAGCAAATTCAATTAAATCATAATTTCAATTAAATGCGGCAAAATTAACCACAGAAACCAACGGTCATTACACCACAATGCCCAGAAGCAGTAGCAGCAACCCTGCCACGCCCACTCCATTGCAATTCATTAACACTTCAAAGTTTCTGGCCGAAAAAAAAATAAGAAAAAAAATGGTTGGGATAAAAATGTTAGCAGAGGAAACCGCACAACAACACTTGAGGCGCTCGTTAATTTGTTAGATGAACAACAAGATGCCGCTGCGGCGTCTCTGCTCCAGATATCTAACTCATGGACTTCTCCCAAGCCATGACTCGCCTGCAGGACCTGTCTCTCTCTCTCTTATTCGCTCTATTCCTTTGCCCGGCGGCCAAAGACAAACAATAAATATGCGAGGAAGAGAGATAGAGAAACAAGTCAGAGCTTTGAAAATAATGATAGCGACTGCTTAGTACTCTGATCACAGTTTAAGCATCTTAATTATGAGTCTATAAAGACTATTAAACTTAAAAGCTGAAATGAAATTTTCTTGGAAAATATCTATTAAAAACCTTTTTCGATAGAATTCAGATTTAATAATAGTAAACAAATTAAAAAAAAAAAGAAACCATGGAATTAAAGAGCAAATTATGAAGCAGCAACAGGTAAAGTAATAAAATTTAATAATTCATTTTATCATTTCATTTTAATCAAGATACAAATATTATAAAACGATTAAATTTTCATGTCATCAGCTTGGACACCAACCAAAGAAAATGGCTTTGATAAGTTCAGACAAAAACCCAATAAAACCTACTCGCATCAGAAAACAGAGTAAACCCAAAAAAAAAAGAGTGAGCCGCCAGCGGAAAGAACTATTGTTCCGGAAAAGTATTCCTGCTAGTTAGGAGTATCCGGCGCAGCCACAGCGACAGTAGAGCAAAAAAAAAAATGATTTCGCACAAACTTTTCTGTTAGTCAATCATTTTAATTAAGTAATTTTTTCGCCTACTTGTCGTAAAAGTTTTAATAGCAGCTGAGATGATGGGGCACGGTTCCCAAGGGGTGTACGGAGGGGAAAGAGTGTGGGTGTGTAAGGGGTGGGGGAGGGGGGGAAGCGTGGGTCACTGACAACATATTGCCCGGCGGGTCGCATTTCAGCATGAAAAACTCGCGGGCACAACTGCATTTGCGGTTAATTATAATGTTGAGCCTGATTACATTTGGAACGAGCAAGAAAGATGGGGAGAGTGAGGAAGGGGGGCAGATATTAGTGCAGCGACTTTTGGCGGCCTTCTTTTATACCAACCAACCAACTAACTTTTGTCGCATTTAGCTGCCTTGGTTTTGTTTCTCTCTCTCTCTCTCCCTCTCACTCAATTGCCGAGATTTCAGTTAGCTGAATCTTCTTGTGCTTTGTGGTTTGTTGTTGTTCTGTTGTGCTGTGTTCGCCTGACCTCATCAAAAGCCAATATCAAAGTTGTTACCAAACTTTTATTAACTTGTTGTTCTTCTCTGCAAGTTCATGTTGTGAAATAAGCTGTATGCACATTTCACGACCCGTGTAATTAATTAACTCGTCTTCTTTGTAGTGCTAAATTTAATGCTTGCCCGCATCAACCAAATCAATACACTATAAACTTTGTGCAGCTTAGAGGCAAATTCAGTAATAACAACATAGAGTTAAGAGACAGCTGTTCAATAGTGTTGAGCAACAATATCTTAATTACTCAAACCTTTCTTCACTTTTGAGCTTAACAGGAATCTTTTAAAGTAACAATCACAGCATCAACATGTTCAAGTTTTGCTCATCTCTTCTTTTCACACTCTCAAACACACACACACACACTCACACACACACAAAGACATGGTGCTGTTGCAATCCATCCTTGAAACTAGCTAAACGACAAGAATGTCGTCTCAACCCTTGCTCACCCCTTGGCTTACCTTCGCATCCGCTGAACAACTATGGCCCCATTCACAGGAGAATTGCGGGAGGAAGTAAAGGGGCTGGTGAAGTTGCCTCGTGCATGTTAAGTTGTGACTAGGACTGCGACTGTGACTGTTGTGGCACGATGTCCTGGAGCACACGCTTGATTTCCAAACTAAGCACGCAAATGAAGCGTACACGCATCAAGGATGCGCTTCTCCTCTCTGACTGGCTGACTGGGTCCTCTGTGCGTCGTCCTGGTTGCAGGAGAGCTCCAGCAAGCGCGTGCAACACTGCCACAAGGACAGGGACAGGGACAGTTACAGTGCCAGCAGATCAAACTGTGCGCTTAATCGTGAAAATTATGCAATCGAAATGGAGTTGCACAGTGGTTGAGAGTACAGGTAAAATGTGGAGAAAATGGGAGTGCAAGAGGAAAAAAAAACATTGAGGGTCTTAAAGTAACTTCAAAGAGTAAAATAAAATATTTCTTGTTTTTTCAAATCTTATCCGTTGTCATTCATCAATCGATTAAAGTTGTTTAGAACTTCGTCTTGAAACTCAAAACACTCAAAACGTGTTCACTCAATTAGCAAATCTCATTTCAAGTTATGAGGCCGACAAACAAATCTCAGTTGGCCTATATATAGGCCACATATTGAGTTGACAGCTCAGTTGTTTACTCAGTTTTGCACGATCCAAGCGGTATGGCTTCCACCACCTATGATGCAGTTGAAAAGATCTGGTCGGGTCCCAAAGACAAGGAATACTATGGACCCGACATGACCCTAGGCGAGGTTGCGCTGCTCATACTGAAACTACATTCGGAGAAGGTGATGCAGGTTTTTGATCCTACTGGAGAGTGTCTGACTGGGGGGCAACTCTACGAGCAAAGTCGTCGCCTGGCGCATGCTTTTCAACAGCTGAAGCTGCATCGCGGCGATGTTGTTGGCATCTCTGCCACAAACACAACTTACCTCACCGAAGTGGTCATTGCAGCATTACTAAGTGGCACGCCCATTAATCCATTGCATCCGGAATTCGACAAGGGTGGGTTCGGGTCTAGGTAGAAACTTTAATCAGGTTTTATTAAAGGCTCTCTCTCTCCTTGCAGAAACTGTGGCCTATATGTACGAGATCACCAAACCGAAGGTCATTTTCTGCGATTTGGATAACTACGAGACCCTAGCCGCCGTTAAGCGGAGTTTGAAATTTAAAACTCAACTCATTCTGCTCAGCGGTAGTTTGCCGGGAGTGCGCAATGTTCAGGATCTACTTGAGAACTGCATCGATGGCTACGATCCCAAAACACTGTAGGTACCAACTCTAAAAAACTCTAAGCGCATAAGTAAAACATCTTAAACTCCCCTTCGTAAGGTTTGCTTGCCCGCATTTGAGCGGTGACGACACCGCCTTTATCATCAGCTCCTCGGGCGTAACCGGTTTACCGAAGGGTGTCACGCGCTCACATCGCAGTCTCCTGAACAACACTAAAATGTAAGTAAGAGAAAACGTTTAATTTTCCTTTCTTTTCTATTTCTTCCCTCCCTTGTTGCAGCCCACTGTTGTTCACCTCGAAGATGGTGCTGTTCTGTTTTAGTCCACTGTACTGGGTCTCGTGCATCTTTACACTGCTCTGCTCACTGGTCAATGGCTGTACGCGTGTGATCACCAATCGACCCTTTACCGTGGATTACTTTGCCGACGTGGTAGCCCGACACAAGGTCAGCTTTGTGTTGACAGTACCACATCACATGGCCCTGCTGGCGAGAAGTGAGAACCCTGAACTGTCTCGGCAACTGCAATCGGTGCAGTCCTTCGTTTGCAGCGGTTCCAAGCTTCCTCTAACCACTTGGCGTAGACTTTATGAACTGCTGGGCAGTGATAGGTTCTCCGTGCTTTATGGGCTCTCCGAGATTGGGGGCGTTAGTAAGAATATTGGTGGACCGTTGGGCAGCGAGGGAAAGCTGTTGCGGAATGTTCAGGTGCGCATACTAGACGAACTGGGCAATGGATTGGGGCCAAATGAGACGGGTCACATTCACGTGAGGCTCAATCAACGCTGGGGCGGATACTACCGGAACCCTCAGGACACTATGACAACCCTTACCTCTGACGGACAATGGTTACTGACTGGAGATCATGGCTTCTTCGATGAGGAGGGTTGTCTACACTACCAGACTCGTGACACGGATGTCTTTAAGTACAATCACTTTCAGATATATCCCAAGCAGATCGAGGATGTTATCCTGCATCTAGCAGGAGTTCATGAGGTGGGCATCTTTGGCGTACCCGACGACATCTCCACCAATCTGACAGCTTGTGCTGTGGTGCGTGACGAAAATGAGGTGGGAGAAAATTTGACTGTGGATCAGATTAAAGACACTGTGGCTGAACATCTAAGTGAGGCATATCAGCTACGTGGCGGGGTTTACTTTGTAAAGCAACTTCCCAAGACCACAAATAATAAGATTCAGAGACGCAGAATCTTAGCGGAGCTTAAGGAACTTTCTGAAGTTACAACAATGTAAAAAATAATTGAATAAAATATGAATTGATTATAAAACGCAATACTTTTTAAAGATAACATCAGCTGATCAAATAAGCGACAAGTGAATGAATCATGTGGAATATTTTCCATTGAAAGATTTTCAAACAGGTTCTTTGACCCAACAAACAAACTTGTGACTGCTCTAGTTGCCTAGATCGGTTGACAGAAACAATCGCAAGACAAAGAAAATAGTTCCGATAACGTGTCAAAGCAATTAGCGACTTCAGATGTATAAATACATTGAAAGACGCAATAAAGCACTTAGTTTACAAGAGTTCTTCAAGCCGTCAAGATGAACGACAGCGCTTTCTGTGAGGTGCGTTACGACTGTGCAACGCGCACCTGGCAAGGACCGAGGGGCAAGGAGTTTTATGGTCCTGAAATGACCCTCGGCGAGGTTACGATGCGTGTTCTCAATCTGAATGCGAACAAGGTGCTGCAGCATTGCGATATAACGGGATTGCAACTTACTGGAGGACAGCTAGCTCAACAGGGTCTAACTCTTGAGCGGGCCTTTAAGCGACTTGGCTTACAGTGTGGCAACGTCATTGGTATATCAGCTAATAACACCAGTTATCTGACAGGTGTCACAATTGCAGCGATGCTCTGTGGAACGCCCATTAATCCACTGCATCCGGATTTTGATCAAGGTAGGATAAAAACTATTTAAATGCAACATTTATCTGTGATTAAATTTCTTACAGCAACCGTTAAGTATATGTACGATATCACGGAACCCAAGCTAATCTTTTGCGATGTGGAGAACTATGAAATTATTCGAGCTGTCAATGAGCAACTGGTCACACCAGCTTTAATATACCTGGTTAACGGTCACATTGAAGGCGTCAGCGATGTCAATGAACTTTTGAGGGAGTCTGACAGCATTGCATTAACTGAGTAAGCTCTGAAAACCTACTCTTTACTCTAAGTCAATCAATGCTATTCCTTACTCCTCTCTAGCTATGTGCCTTGTCCCAAGTTAAATGGCGATCACACTGCTTTTATTGTGTGTTCTTCGGGCACTACCGGAATGCCAAAGGGCGTAACCCGCTCGCATCGCAGTCTTATCTGCAATTGCAAGAAGTAAGTCGGGTGTCCCCTTAACCCAAAAGATCTCTTAGTAACACTCAACATACTTACAGTCCCAATTCATACACGCGGGATACGATAGTTCTTTCATTCAGCCCTCTCTACTGGATCTCTGGAACGTACATGTTGCTGGCTTGTCTACTCAACGGTTGCAAGCGGATCATTACAAATCGACCCTATACAGTGGACTACATGCTCAAGGTTGTTTCCCGACATGAGGTGACCTTTCTGTTTCTAGCCTCACATCAGATTGCGCTCCTCTCCAAATGTCCGAGTGATGTCTCCACGCTTCGGGCGCAGTTGAAGTCAGTCCGAGTGCTGATAGGAGCTGGTTCGAAGGTTTGCAAAGCTGTCTCCCGGCGCATGTACGAGCTGATTGGCAACATGAGATTCGTGGTGGGATACGGAATGTCTGAGGTGGGCGGGATTAGTAAGAATCTGGGAGGACCCCTCGGCAGCGAGGGCAAAGTAATGCGTAATGTGGAACTTCGAGTGCTGGACAAGCTGAGAATGCCGCTGGGCATCAATGAAATAGGCATCATCTATGTGAGAATGCGTTATAAATGGCCCGGCTACTATCGCAATACCGAAGCCACAACGCGCGCCTTGAGCTCCGATGGACAATGGCTGAGAACTGGGGATATAGGCTATGTGGATAGCGAGGGTTATATTTATATTCAAACACGAGATTCGGACGTCTTCAAGTACAACAACTTTCAGATCTATCCGGAGCAGATTGAGGAGTTCGTTCTGAGGTTGCCTGGCGTAAGTGAGGCATGCGTCTTTGGCATGCCCCATGAGATATCTACCAACCTGACTTGTTGTGCTGTGGTGCGTACCTGCGATCTCGAGGGTCAAAAGCTAACAGCTGATCAGGTTAAAACCATTGTGGAGCGGTATTTAAGTGGTGCTTATCACCTTCGAGGTGGGGTTTATTTTGTGAAAACTCTACCGAAGACCTCCAATGATAAATTGCAGAGGAGAAAAGTTCTGGAAATGGTTAGAGTTTTGGGCTTAGTTGCTGAGTAAAGTAAAGATTATTTATATTTATTAAAGTTATCGTAACAATTGTCACACTGTGCCGTAGGCGAACTAATGCAAGGGATTCAATGAATTTTAATAGAGATTGAAATTTTAAATGCAACCAAGAAGGGCTGAAAGGGGTTTTGGTTCGGTCAATGACAAGCAATTTGTTATTTGTGGCACTCCTGTGGCTGCAATGTTGTACGAATCCTACGAATATTGTATATAGAACAGCAGTCAGTAAAGTAAAAAAAAATACAACCAAGTAACAGGACAACACAAAATGAATTGAGAAATTAAAATTGCAATATGCAATACATATTTTATTGAATGCGACACATTCAGCAGTAGCAGCAGCAGCAGCAGGTTGAACTTGCCACCCATTTGCCATTGAGGTTAACATTTGGACATTTGACAAATGCCAAAATGAAAAAAAAAAAAAGCACAACACAATTCAATTTCTCTTACTCTGGATATGTCGTTGTCCTGGCTAACCGAGGTAGGTAGATGTCCAAGCTAACTAACTGACTAACTAACTAACTGTCTGCGTCGTGAGGTAACTAAGCCATCTGGCAATATGCTGCTAGCCGGGCCATCTGCATTGTGCAACTTAATGCGGATTATCCGAGTTCTTTGCAAACTGCAACCGAGGTGTAAATTTGTGTGCCAGAAAGGGATTTGCATGGCCAATGAACGAATGAACGAAACGGAGAACTGGGAATAAGAATGAGAGCTAACTGCTAAGCCCAGCTGGCCAATGTTTCTTAACACTTTCAAATCATTGTTGACGCGAGCCTTCAAACCTTTCCCATTTAAACTATATAAGTAATCTATACTTGTATTTTTAAGGTCTGATCAAATATTTTGCTAAATTGCCAACAAACAAAACTAGCTTCGCCCCAAGCACACAAAACACATATATATAAAACACTTATATAGTAACAAAAATAAATGCAGTTTTGTGGCCAGCAGCTGAGAAAAATCATTTTGCATTGATTTGCTCGGTTTTGCTCGGAAAAGGTATTAAATTGAGGTTTGATTGCAAAGTAAAAACCCAATTTGCCACAAATAAAAACTGTTGTGCCATTACCTAAATGCAATTTACCGAATGTCCACAGTTTTCACTCCCACTCCTTCTTCCCCGTCCCTGCCCCTAACTTTCTTCAATAAAGTAATATTCAAATGCCAATCAAAGAACTAATTCTTCAATCGAATTTCGAAATTCTCTGCACAGCATTAACGCAGAAAGGAAAAAATCAAAGTTTTCTGTTTGGCAAAAAGAACATTACGTTTTTAAAGCGAGCAGAAAAATGGGAAAACTGTTTAAGCTTGGACCAAAATGCAACCTCATAAATATAACTTTCATTTATATTAAACTTTCTCTCTATGATTTAATAAATATTACTTACCATATCTTTTATATAATTCCTGCTGTTAAGCTAAATCACAAATATTATTTACCTGTCTTTAGATAGTTTTCTATCTTCTATTTGCTTCTTAAACATTTCAGCAAAGAATATTTAAGCTTTCAGAGAACTAAACTTGCCTCGTTTTCAGCTTGTTCTACTTTCAGCTACTTTAAAAGATTGCTCAAACATATTTTATTCAAAGTTGTGCAGATTTTTCCTCTGTACGCAAAGCGATTGAATATATTGAGCAAATATTTCAGACAGCTTAGCAAACAAAAGTCACACAAAAACACAAAATTAATGCAAACAAAGCACAAAAAGCACTTGAAAATTGCATTCAAGGATTTCCGCAGCATATGAAACATGTTAGCTTGTGGCTGTACCTGGAAAACAGAGTACAACAACTATAAAAATATAATAATAACAAACATGATTACAATACACAAAGTATTTGAACATGGGTGGAAAAAATTGAAGGCGCTTGCTGCGTTTTTGTAATCAAACAACGAGCATATTTTGCTCTAGGGTTGATCAACTACCCAAAGAGAGTGAGCAAGAGAGAAAAAGAGGGAGATGGGGAGAGAGGTAGGGTGCGTCCCGCATGTGGCATGAGACATAAATACATATGCATATACATATACGTGAAGCGGAGCGTATCCTGGCGTCCTTTTTTTTTTGGTTCTTCGCACATCTGCCGTGCGTTGATTTCTGAGGGGTTGAACAACAACAACAATAACAACGAAAAAAGTGGTGGCAACTATGGCAAGAATAACCGTTACTATTTGCTATCTAGCTTCTTCTTCTTGTTGTTCTTGCTCGTAGGCCCCACATGGAATTAATGCTGTCCATGACATGCTCCACTTTGGCTACAACAGCCTGGGAATACAAGCATGTGGTCGCCTTCGACCAGGTGATACATATTTCAGCACACCCACACACACACACACACACACACACACACACCTATGCACTGATCCTGTCTGTGCCTATGTGACCCACTTGGCAACACTGGACGCTCTTCGCCACATTCAAATCAACTTCAAGTTCATGCAATTTTAATGCCCCGCCAATGCCTTAACTGTTCCTAGAAGGGGGTGGCAAGTTGGGAGGGGGCTGAGTGGCTGTAAGTGACTTGTGGCTATAGTCCAACCCAAACCACCCAAAGTCTGTCATAGGCAAACTGCGTGGTTAAAATTCACTGTCTTGAACATCTGCAGCTTGTACTGTTTGTGTGTGTGTGAGTGTGTGTATCTTTGTGGCTGTAACTACACTAACAAAAAAATTGCTTCAGCTGAGAATAATAATAATAAAACAACAAAAAATATACATAAACTTCTTAAACTTAATTAAAACTTCTTAAAAACATATTTAGTTTTTTCTTGGGTGAATTTCATTTCTTATATTTATTCACCTTCCCAAAGGTTAAAAAATATTGAAATAGCAATATTGCATATTTTTTGTTAAGTAAAAAATGACCTTAAATTTTTGTTACAGTGTAGCAACTGCGTTTGAAGCGTTTATCGCTTAATAAAATTAATATTTTCGTTGCCTTGCGGTTTTAAGCAAAGAAAAATATTTTATTTGCATACAAACAAACATACAGACATATGTTTATATATTGTCTGGTCTGTTATCGGATTGTGGAATGTAAAATGCGCTGAGGCATGCCCCAAGCTGTCAATGAGGCATAAATACATTTTTGATTTCACGCACTTTTGATTGATGAAAGAAGGGTCTGAAGCTGCGGGCCCCAAAAAGATAAACCACACACACACACACACAATAGATAAAAGTGTGTGTGTGTGTGTGTGTGTTGTGTGTCGGACAAAAGCTCACTGATAACTGATAAGCAGAGCGCATTTGCATCTTCTATTTCTCTCAAACATTTTTCTTGTGTTCAACTGTCAAAACATTCATTCGAGCCTTCTCATTTCCGGCCAGATAAGCCGCTAAAGAAGCAACCGCCCGCAATTGAATAGTTTCTTTTTCTATCTTTTTCACTCAACTAGTATAAAGTCCAAGTAAGTAAGTCTTTTTGGGCCCAGCTGCCGTTTGTGCGCATTTTAATTTCCTTTAACTTAAAGCCAAGCCAAGAGAAAAAGGCGAACGGAGCATAGAGGAAAAAGGAAAGAAAGAAACTGCCACCTAGCTACCCTTTGTGGCTGGAATGTAAACTAACTGAGAGGACGCGTGTCCTGCCACATGCCACCTACTCCCTCCCTGTTGCCTACCACCGTCTGTCGCCTTTTTGGCCACGCTTCACAGCGCCCACACGACTTGGCCTAAACACGGAAATACTATATAGTGTAGTATATATATACATATATATAATTCATTCATTTTTTGGATTGTGGTCGGGGTAACGTGTTGCTGCCTCTTGGCTGCCCGCTTGCCACACGCCACACACGTTTCAGTTGAGCGACTTTTGGCTAATAGTTCACTTTTCATCGCTGATAAGCAAAAGCTAAAAAAATAACAAGAAAACAGCAAAAGAGAGGAAAATGCCACGTTTATGGACTACGACAATATCATTCTTTCTTTTTTGGGATACTTTTTGGTGTTGTAGGTAAAGTGTGGCATAAAATAGAATGCTTCAAAAAAGATATAATAACTTTATCTAATTCCATATTTAAGGTTATTCAATAAATTTATTATAACCGATTGCTTTAATCAACAATTTCTCAGAATCACATAACTTTGACACGGGATATCTGTTATATATATGTATGTATGTATTAACAACAATAAATGCTAATATCCTCCTATACATACATATTCCACTTGTAATTAAGTGGGCCGCAAAATGGACACCCACGTGACCCAATGGAACCCAATATTTAATGTAAGTCGAAGCTATTTTGGAGGACTACAGAGAATGAGAATATTGCTTCTAATCATGAGCGCTGTCTCAAGGTTATTGAATATGCAATATGAAACTGAGCTGCCCCGCTACCTTTACCCCTCCCCTCCCCACCCTGTCTAACCCATTCCTCAACTCGGCTCATTTTCTCAGGGTAGAAAACATGCTTAGCTTTGCAGAACTCAAACAAATATTTGCAAAACATTATTAAACCAAACCACAAGAAACTCAACTTTATGCTTTTGATTTGCAGACTATTTACAAATACTTTATGCTTACGTTTAGTTGTTGTGTGTGTGTGTGTGTGTGTGTGTGTGTGTGTGTGTGTGTGTGTGTGTGTGTATGGAGGAACAAACTTTGGAGTCAGTCAAGCAAATAACAAAAATTGTATCTGCGCTTATCGCTGTGAGCATTTTAGAAGAAAAAAAAAAGCTAAGGCTTAAAGCACAAGCAAATATTTGTCGTATTTAATTTTTATTTTCCCTTTCTTTTTTCGCTGTTAGAGCGTTAAGGGGAAATGAGGGAAAACTCGCATGAGCAGCGCTTTTCACTGCATTTAATCACATCAGAATTGAATACAGAAAGATAAGATAAGAATATGTATTTAAGTATGCATATAAGAATATCAAGAGGGTAAGAGTTATATGTTTGTATTATGCTCGGATGGAATGTTTGCTTTGAGTAAATACTTAAACAAATAAAACACATATATGTATATAGGTTTATGTGGGAAATCAAAGTGAGATAATCACATTCCAGATCGAGTGCTTATTAAAAAGTAAAAGTTGACTTTTTTAAGTGTATAAAAATGTTGACTCAAAATTTATTGGACAAATATTTATTTGTCATTCACACATAAGAATTTTTATATTGAGTGAATTTAGTAGTCACAAAAAATATGTGTGTGTGTAAAATAAATAATAAAACAATAACACACGCATGCTAAAACATTTACTATACTCACACTCACACTTGCGCATTATGTCTACACGTCACTAAATTCCACCAAAATCAGCCGAGCTGACTTGTTTTTTTGAGAATCGAGGAGGAGAGCAGTGCCTTTATAGTCGTTACGTTAGTTAACGTTACGTTTATGTTGCGTTTACGTTACGTTAACATTACGTTTATTCAGAACAAAAGCTAAGCTCAACTGTTAAAAATACAAATCCGAATAATTTTCGAATAAAAGCAACGGTCAAAAGATGTGGCATGCGGCATGCCCCAACAACACAGCTGAACCATATTTTAAACGATTCGCAACTACATAAATATTTAATAAGTTTTTACCCCAAGCGATTTTCCTAAGCAGTCCTAAAAGTAGAAGTAGAAGTGGAGTAGAAAGTAACGAAGCGAAGGCGCATTTAAGTAGCTGCCAACATGGCGAGCATCTAAATTATATGTATGTATGTACCGTTACCTCTGCAATCCCCCTCTCTCTCTTACTCTCTGTTACTGTTAGAAAAAGGATTGTAGATGGCCATCTGGTCTCTCTCTATGGGAGGCAACATTCAATTAATTTTACACGATGTAGCGAAAATCCAGCTTGCTGTGCGAGCAAACGAGTAAAAAAAAAACAGAAAAAAACAAAAGTAACGATAATTTTGCAACACTAACACATTGTGGAAGAGACTGTAGGGAGAGAATGGTGGGAGGGGGGAGGGAAGTGCAAAGTGCAACAAAATTTAAGGCAAAAACTACGTTGTAATAACATTTTAACGATATTAGCACGAAAAATGTGGCTGGCACACACACACAGACAAAAGCGGAAAGTGGAAAGCTTAACGATGCTAAACGAGTGCAGCAAAGTGTGCAAGAGAGAGGGCGAGCGAGAGCGAGAGCGAGAAAGAGTTAGATGATGCCATATGCAGACGCGACAAAAGAAAAAGGAGTAAAAGGAGAGAGAGAGAAAGGGAGAGAGAGTGCGGTGAGAGTGGAAGTGCCGTAAAGCAGAAGGCTGTTAGCGGCAAAGCAAATCTGCAGCGCAAATTGTTCAAATATTTTGGCTTTTGCACAAACACATAGCACACACACACACACACACGCATGCAGTGTCTTACAACACTAGCAAACAAAAATAAAAACTTAAAAAAATTTGTTTGTGTGTATTTTGTCTGCTTTTGCTTTTTGGCCACCGCACCGAGGACAAAGGACAACAAAAGCTCGCCGCATTGTTCAAATGCAGCGAGTTGTTACATAATCCACGCACACACACACACACACACACACACACAAAACATATCAGCTACATATGTTATTGCACTAAGACCTCACACACACACACACACACACACACACACACAAAACACAACACACACGGCTGATAAGCAGCTAAAATGGCTGTAGCGAGAAAAGAGTTTTATGCCGCATTCTTAAAGCTCGCGAACGCATTATTTTCCACAGCATAAATTTAACACACACACACACTCACATACACCCACGCATACTCCCACGCACACTCGCGCCCAAGTTTATGCAATGTTTTCGCTTGTTTTGCGTCATTGTCAACAATATTATTATACCCTATGGGCAATTTTAAACATTTTTTTAAAAGGGGTATCTAATAAAAGTACAATAAATTAAAGTAATTTTATCAAAATATAAAAAATATATATTTAAATTTCTCCTTAAGGATCTGAACTTAAGTAAAAGGTATTTTTAAAGTTTCAAAAAACTTGTATGTTATATTCAAACTTTCTTTTAGCATTTTTGAACATAGTTAAGCATTATTTATAACCCTTTTTGTAAAGATTCTTGAGTCATTTATATATAAAACTTATATCCAGGGTATTTCCCAGTCAATACTTGGCTAATTTTTTCTTTTAGCTGTTTATTTCGATGGCGCTTTTGTTGCTTGCGCTTGTTAATATAAAAGCCGCTGCATTGTTAACTTGTTGCCATTGTTGTTTTTGTTGTTGTTGTTGTTGTGTGGGAGATAGGCCACAGTGCAGCATTTGTACGTTTTGTTGTTGTTCAACACTTGTAAATTGTGTCATTTTTCAGCACAAGTTTAAGCAACAATGCGCCTCAAGTGAAGCGTATGCCGCCTCTCTCTCTCTCTCTCTCTCTCACACACACACACTCCCCCATTCACACTCTCTCCCTGGGCATTAAAACAAAAGCGCGTGTTTGTGCTATGTGTGTAAGCTACTAAAATAGTAAATTACTACAATGCACACAGTGGCGGATGTGGCAACCAAAGCAGACAACAAAATCAACAAGGGCAACAACAATGCAATGCAGGCGCAAAGCGTGTAGCATACTTATGTGGGCGTCAAGTGCCTGTGAACTTTGTTTTAGCTTTAGCTATGACTTAATAAGCAGCACTTGAGCGCTTTCCGCAAGACAAAGTTAGCTCAATATACGCTGTCAAGGGAACATTTAAAATTTAAAGCAACAACAGTAAAATATTCTCTTTTTCTAACTGTTATCCTCTTTAAAGCGCTGGAATGCCTGCTAAGGATTAACTGTAAATCATTTTTTCTCTCACTCTTTTCCAGCACTGTTAACATCTCAACTTGATTAGCATTATTTGATGTTGAATAGTGAAGTTAACATAAATGGAATGAAGCTTTGCACTTTCAGCATAATTGTCTTGTGATGCCATTAAGCAGCTGTTTAAAACAGAATCGAAAAAAAATGAGCAATTGCATTAAAGCTTGCAGCAACGCGCGCATTGTATGCAGCTGTGCACTTTATACAAAAGCTTTCTGCTGCGCTACAAAAACCGCCGCAGGGCGAGCGGCGGTACAGAGAAACGACAAGCCAATGTGTCAATAGACGGAGGGAATGACACAGTATGAGAAAAGGGTAGGGGGAGAGAGACAGAGGGGGAGGTGAACGACACACGCTGATAACAGTTTAAAAGTCTGTGCAACTTTAGATGTCACTTTTTTCACGCTGCATTGACAACTGACACAAGGTAAACAGCAAGCGACAACGTTTCTGAGACTTGTTGCTGCGCTGTCGAAGTCAACGTTTACGTTAAAGCTAACGTTTACGTCAGCGTCGCTGCCCGTTGCTATCTCTCTCTGACTGCGCTTGTTTTTGATTTCATTGGCGTCGATTCGCGTCGTTAAATTATTTTTTTTTAGTGCACGCCATGCTTTATATTTTTCCTTCTTTCTTCTTTGCGATATTACTTTATGATGACACAGAGCCAAAGACGCCGCTGCTAACTGATAAGGTGTCGAGAAAAAAGTGCTGAAGCAGCGGTTAAATTATAATAATATGCAATTTGAGGCGCCTTCAAGGAGTCAAATTGCGCGTCGCACTCAAAATGATATTGATACTCTTTTATATAAGCAAAAATTTGTTTATTATTCTTACTTACCCCTCCTACTTCCTCTTGCTTATTCACGTTGAAGGTGTAGAGCGCTGAATACGTTGAGCGGATGAGAGCAGAGTTAATCATAGCTGATCATCTCCCTCGCTCTCCCTCTGTGTCATTAACTGTTTATTTTTTCGTTTGTCTTGCTGACACATACGAAATTCACAATAGTTGCGCATGAATCAGTTTTGAGCTTTGTTTTTATTATGCTGCGATACCTAAACGAAGAAAAAGAAAGGTATGCTTAAGATAATTGTAGTAAGCGTACGTTAAGTTATTTGAAAAGTTAATTGTAATCTTCATTTATTTTTATCACCACTTTATAACAGTTTTCGTAAAAGTTTCAGTAAGCTACGTTACGTAATTGTTCAGTTATCAATAAGTCGATTTATGTGCGCTGCACTTTTTAAGTACCGTTGTGTGTAATTAGTGTAATCTATAAATAGCCAAAACAAATGCGCTGCTCATAAATTTACCAATGCAGCATATCGAAATAGTTGCGACATCAGCAAAGATAACATTCGACTCAATTACATTCATAGACTGGAAGACATAGAGTGAGCTGGCGAGAGAGAGAAAGAGCGAGGGGGAATGCTGACGTTAGGGGTGCAGACAGCTGGCAGACGCTGCCGAATAATGCACTTAAGTTTTCTTCTTTCAGTCTCGGTTTGGTTTAGTTTTATTTTTTTCTTCGTTGGGGGGTGAAATGTGCACGGAAGTCATGGCATAAGGCACACATCACTGCTAACGCTCAGACGGGCTCAGGGGGTAAGGGGTACACTAACAAACATGCAATTGAGCAATTGCCAAAGAGAGACAGAGCGAGGAGAGAGAGAGAGAGAGAGCGTTCACTCGCGCCAAAGGCAGCTGCGACATTTTAGTTGAGGATAATTAAAGCAAGCAAAGTGATATTTCTCATATTGTGTATGTGTGTGTGCGTGTACGTACCTATTGCTGAATCCTTTGTATGCTCGGATTTCGCTGCTTGCCGTGCAAATTTGGCAGCAGCAGCAGCAGAATTTATGTTTATTTCAGTTGCAGTCGAAATCCAACTCAAAGGCAGCTGCACTTGAGTTCAAGCTGTTGTTGTTGTTGTTGTTGTTACTCTAGCATTCTCTTTTCTCAGCAGTCTAAATTTCGTTAACGTGACAAAAATACATTGATTACATTTTTAACATTGCACTCGCTGGGAATTGAAGACGCGGGGGTAAACACGTGAAGACGCGGGTCGCGTGCAGCTCACGTCTGCACACTTGGCACATTTGTCTCTTATTTTCTATCTCTGTTTCACTGCCGCTACCTCTTGGCTGCATCTCAGCACAAAATATGCACGTAGAATCCGAGCATCCTGTGCTTGATGTTCATGTGCTTCCTTTTCTTCTTTCACCTATCCTTCTCTGGCTGTTGTTGCAAAGGTCTTTGAACTGACAAATTATATTGCTCGCTCAACAAAATTCCTTTCACCATGTGCACTCTGAACTTTCTTTATAGTATGTGTCTCTTCCACTCCCACTTCCACTCCACACATATACATACACATATGTGTTTACATATGTACGCGTACGTGTTTGTCTGTTTGTGTTTTCTGCACGATTCTGTTCTTTGTAAATAGTTCGACATTCTTGTTGCAAAGTTTATTTTCCTCGCAACGACAACAGTTGCAATACCCTGTAAGAAAAGTTGTTTACGACTTGTGAGCTTTTTAAGCTCGAAAAACTGTAAAGTTAAAGAGTAACTTTTAAAGGCTTTTAAGGTAAAAACTAAATTAACTTCAGCAAATTTAAACTAAATCTACATATCATTTGAAATGTCTTACAGGGTATCTGACAGCCGCACTCACATTCTTAGTCTTGTATTCTCGCTTGTTTTCGATTTTAATTTGCTTACAAAAACACACACACACACACGTTTACAATATGTCTGGATGATTACTTCACTCACAGCCCACCCCCTCCTCACCTATCGCATATTGCTTTTTAACTACTTTCACGCACTCGCACTCACACTTGAGAACGCGAGCGTTGGCTTTTGGTTGTTTTTGCAGTTGGCAATTGTTATAAAATTGGCAAAATTGCTTTACATTTTGAACGTGGGTCGCTTTATTTGTTTTTGCTGCTGTCGTTTTTTGCACGTGGGCGGCGTTAATAACATTTATTACGACTGTTCCAATTGTTTAATTGACTATCAATTGTTTACATTGAAACTTTTCAGTGGGCCAAATGAAGAGCAACAAAGTCACTGAATGTTGTGACAAAAGAAGCTTGTATATAAAAATATATATGCATGTTTATCTGTCTGATTGATCAGCTAATTCAACGTTTACACAACTGTGCTGACCATAAACCATTGTACAATAATCTTATCAGCAATTTGGGTTGCCCTAGAAAGCTCCGTTAACTTATCAGAATGTAACAAAACGGAAATGCTTAAGCCAAAAAAATAATAAATTATTTAAGCACACCTCGCAGCAATTTACTCAATTAACGTGTTCGTCAGCTATGCAAATGACAGACAACGCAAAAGTAAGCGCCAAAAATGTTCTTGTAATTATGCATCAAAAAGGAACAGAGGCAGAATAATAATATCAGCAGAAATAACAACAAAAATAAATGGTAAGAAAATCACGGCAGCTGAGACTCAAAATAAATGGAATGCCGCGCATGCCCGGAATAAGTTGAAGAGAGAGAAGAACAGCAATAACAACAACAAGCGCATATTTGGGATCGCACCTCAGGCTCACTCGCACGCAGACACTCTTTATTTGGCTCTCTGAGCAATGCTACCGGTTTTCAGTGAACGAACAGCTGTGCCATACGTCACGGCAGAGTGTGATAAGAAACAACAAGAAAGCAGCAGCAGCGGCAGCAGCAGAAGCAGAACCAGAAACCACCACGAACAACTACAACAGGCAATGAGGCGAACAATGTGCTGCATTATGCGAAGCTTGTGTACAATATGATTAAGCCAGCAGCTACAACAACAACAACAACAATGACGCGTCAGAGGGAGACTCAAACTGGGCGCAGCTGCTTGGGCTGATAGCGCGTGTGCTCAGGTAAGTCACATTACCTCTCTACTGCTCACGCTCTCTCCGTCACTTACGCTCTTTCACACGTTGGTGCTGCATTGCTCGGTGACTGCTTCGTCGGCGCATACGGCACAACAGTCATTCGGCAGCAAACGTTCAAACAACGCAGACGCAGACGTCGCGATCGTCGCGTTACATTCATCAATTCGTTCTCGCGGCTTTTTTTTCGTATTCGGTGTATGTTTAGCTGTTTACCGTTACACAGTGTAATACTATTCACGACATTCTTGTGGGTGTCTCATACCCCCCTACCCGCCCAACTGAAGCAACTAGTGTTTATGTTGTGTATGTTTTGTGTGCTTTGTGTTTAGTGTACCATAATTGGATGGCACGTGCTTGAAATATATATTTCCCTATCAACATTCATATAAATTTTGGGATTACCTCGGCTTTGTTTCTTCGATACACCATAATAAAAGAGCAGCAATAATAACGGTAAGTTTTGCAATGCCATAAATACAATACAGTGATTACTCAAAAGTTAAAACGATTCGTTTGAAATGGGAAGTTTATTTGTAATTAATTGAAATTAATTAATGTTGTCTTGTATTATTTCCTATAATTTTTTGAACTTCCCATTTTGCAAGTGATCACTGTACTAACACATACTCATATCCATATTCGATATATATTTCTGGTGACCCCAATAATACCAAGCAAGTGTTTCTGATTACGCATAAAACCAATATTTCGCCAGCTTATCAATAAAAATAAAAATATTTAATGTTCCTATATTTTTTTCTTTCGCTTAACGCCCCTCATTAAAGCGACACTGTCATAACTGTAATTACACGAGTGCATGAGCACCAAAAGCTTTCTTATGCTGAGGACTTGACGGCCCTCTCACCTTCAAAAGCTCCCCCCTCCCCTCAACCGCCCTCACACTGAAAGCGCCGTTTATGACTCAGGGATTTTTAGCGTCTTTGTTTTGCGTATTTGTATCTTTATGTTCTCTCTCTGTGCGGTGTTTTTTTTTTTTTTTTACATTTATATCGTGTCGCACATTGTAGATCCCATGAGTCATCATTGTCCAAGCTCTGAGAAAAAACACCGCTACAGGAACAGCCAACAACATCCCCTTTCCCCTGCCCCTACCTCTGTAAATTAATCATTCAATGTGCGATCAGAAGCTGAATTTGGTATAGTAAAAAAGTTGTCTTATTTTAATCTGAAGCTGGAATTAAAAATGACTTATTATGGTCATGTATTGAGTAAAGAGGAAGCATGAATTGATTAAAAGGAAACTATTTTAAACTAAAACGAGCTTTGATTATAACATTCAAGTGACAAAAATGTGATTAAATGATGTGACACTTTTTTCTTAAAATTATAAATATATATATTAAATATATTTTTTGATTAACAACTGTCAAAGAAAACTTAGAAAATAATAAATTGATGTTATTTTTACTTAAAAATATATGTTTTATATTTTTAATAATGTAACTTTATAATTGATGCTGTTGAATATTGAGAATTAACTTTAACCCTTCAAACTCTTTGTGATTTTTGGCCTTCTTCAAACATTTTACTAATAAATACTAAACCCATTTAAAATAATATACAATTAAACAATTTACTGGGCACAAATAATTATAGCTTCTTTTTAACTGAATTGTAATTTGTTTGTATTCAATTTGTTGATATTTTGATTATATAACTTTACTAGGAAATGTTTACTGTTTATGGCCAACAGCATTCAAGTTTATGGCATTGATTAAGGCCACACACGCACACGCCAGATTCTCAATCGATGATTGCTGCTCTTTAGCAGACATTTGAGATGATTGTTAGAGATACATTGTGGCAGTTGCAGTGGCAGTTGTAACACTAACTGACCATATCAGGGCGTTATTTGAGTTGATTACAAGGCGGCACCAAGTGGCAAGTAGAGCATGCAACAAGAACCAGTTGGAAGTCAGAAGTCAGTCACCTGACTTAGTTGAGGCCAGCACAGCACATTCACAATTGGCCAACAGTTAACAGCCAAGATCTGAGATGGTATGGATAGTATCGATGACAATGGTGTCGATGAGAAAATTAGCTACCGTTGGGTCGGCACTCTTGAAAGATTTTGCAATTAGTGATTGATTTTTCCACTGAAAAAATGTCAACATAAATGCCACAAATGGAGCAAAAGCTTTAAAATCTGAAGAGAGAGAGAGGGGAGAGGAGAGGATTGGATTCAGGCTATAACAATGGCTTGGCCTTAACATTTGACCAAGTGCTCGTAACTAACTGCAATAACAATGGCTAACGATTGTAATGTGAGCTACCAGTGTTGAGTAACGCTAAGTGCTTAGTGTGTGTCATAAATTTCTTTACAATTCTATTTAACGACTATTTGCCAATTGTTGTTTTTTTGCTTTGTTGCATTACATTAGTTTATTGTTACAAAAGCATAATTCAATTTCGATTTCAATATTGCGAAAAGTTTTAAGGGTATATATAAATATTGTCATGTTTTGTGTTACAGCCTAAAGAAAAATTCTGATATATTTTAAACCTATAATATGTAGCAAGAGTATTTAATGTTCAGCAATAATATAATTTAACCTACTTTTACTTTTGTTAGTTGCAGTTCTAAAGTGCCTGAAAATTGTGATCAACAAATGCAAAGTTAAAAAAAGAAAGCATTGTGCAATTATTATTAAAGCTGATTTATTATTTAATTGTTTGTAACTTGAATGACGACAATAAATTATTATGCAACACGCACAACAAATTAAAACCAAACCAACAAAAAATCCCTTTTCATTCAATAAATAAATAATTTTGCGTTATAATCAATGCAACAGCTGCCAGGACGAGAAAAAAATTATAATTATAATAATAATAATAATCGAAATGAATTGGCTGCAGCAAGAGGAAAAAAAATGGGAAATGTTTAACACAGCGATTAAAATTTATTGCGCCTATTTTGTATTTGTACAATTAAATACATTTTTTTTATAATTATTTGCCACTCGAATGTCAAAACTATTAAAAAGCTGTTACTGATTCATAATTGAAGTGCCGATTAATTAAGTTAATCCGCTCAAAACCAACCACAAACAAAACCACAAAATACTTCATGTGCCTCAATCTTTTATTACAATCAATTTAAATATATACGAAATTAAATAAATTAAAAATATATTTCAACTTTTAATTTTAAAGTGAAATAAACCTTATTATATTGTTATCAGATATTCGTAATCAAAACATATTATTTTATTACTGCTTTGGATATTAACATAATTATTTGATTATTTTCACTCGTTAAATAAATGATATTCATAAAATGCAATTTCCTTTTTTTTTTTGGTTTATATATAATTTCAAAGAACTTTCAATATAAATATAACGAGTTTTTTTTTAAACACAATTAACAAGAAGAAGCATAACTGAAAATGCTTTTGTAAGCAGCATAAATTTTATGGTCAGAGGCCTTTTTTGTATATATACAAAAATATATTTTTGGTATTGTGTCTGGCTTAAAGGTAAAGTGCCGTTAACTGTCGCCGTTGTTGCCACTGCTGCCACTGTTGATGTTGCTGCGACCAACGTGTGTTGCATAAATTATGAAGTCACCTTATTTTAAATTGAAATACCCTGTAGAGGTGCGAGAAGTTAAACAGAAATAGACAAACAATATGAAAATTTATATTAAATGAAAAATAATTTTTAGCAAATTTTGGTTTGAATTGAAAATTAACCTAAGATATTCATAATTAATCAAGAAATATACTGTAATAAACATAAAGAAGCCTGTTTAATATTAATAATAAACTTTTACAGGGTATTAAATAGCTCATAAGCACACATTAATCACTCACCATTTCAATAAAGCGCAATTAATTAGGTCTTCTCCTTCTGCTCCCTCATCACATACGAAAAAAGATTATCATACACGAATCGAGAATGCTGTCTATATAAATACGTTTCCATAATACGATGATAACTAGAAACCTGTTTTGCACCCAGATACGAGAGGTTATTCAATCCAAATCCAAACAACTCTATTAGTTAGTGTTATTTACAATATTTGCAATTTGCATATGAATTTGATTTGTTTGACACTTTTTGCTTATCGATTTGCTAATTAAACAAAAGAAAACCTATACAAAAATACACACAATTTGTCTTTAATGGCATAAGAAAATAACAGCCCCTATTTTCTTAAGAAACATCTACCCCTCCCTCCCTTCTCCCTTCTCCCATCTCGACGCTTGTTCTCTCACTCTATAAGTAGCAATTTCGATAACTCAGCGAATTGGAATGTGCATATAAATTTGTGCGCTATTAAACACTGGTTTGTGGCCGGCCCAAGCTCAATTGTTAATACAAAAACGTGTTTAGGGGTGGGGAGGAGACTGTTTTTATTGTTGTTGGCTGCTGGGCATTTGTAATGAGCATTTTCTTTATACTATACATATACAAAAACTGAATCGTGTTTTTCTGCTTCGTCTTCTTCTTCTACTTTGTTGCTGTTGTATTTTTAATGAACTTCTATTAAAATTACTCATCACTGGCCATAAATATCGATTCGAGGCGTTGTTCTGTTTCTCTGCATTTTTTTAATCAATTGAAAATTACAGAAAATTGCTTCTGCTGCTAATGAGCCGCATTAAATTGTAGGCTGTAAATTAACACCACAAAATGCAAAATAGACAAGCGGGAGGGGGGGTGGGAGTGTCGTTGGCCGGTCATTGCTTAGCTGGCTTCAGGGCACACTCTGTGGCTGGGCCCTAATCTAATTAGTTGAGACACCAGCCAGCCAGCCAGCCAGCTACTGTGGCAGGCAATAGCCAAATGCCTTAATTAGATTGCGGAGGTATTCAAAAATATAACGTGCGCTTTATATCGATAGCGCAGTTGATCGTTATGGTTTGCATGTGACAGATAGAGGGCGCCACTACAGCGGCGTTTTGCAGCACTCTACTCACTACATTACCCGTTTACTCGCTCTAGCACACACTAGCTGTGCCGCTCTAACGCATAAGCTGGTTGCCTAAGTGCTGCTGTTCGTTTCGTCGCACCTTCATTCCACCAAGTTGACTCACTCTGCGCGTTTGACTTGGCCAGCTGTGCTGCGCTTCTTTACACAAACTAAAGGGAAAATAAGTTAAAAGAGATTTCACTTTGTTTTCAACACATTTTTTCATGTAGGAAACTTAAAGTGACAGGTAAAGCGAACGTAGAAAATTTGTTGTTGTGCGCGCGCGTCTTAAAGATATTCGGGGTCGTCATGCGGCTGCCGCTGTCGCTGCTACGCGAAACATAAAAAGAAAATTTTGCTGCTGTTTGCCGCTGTTGCGCCGAGGACGCCGACGTCATCGTACACTCATACACAGACAAACACACACACACACACAGTCAGCACACACACAGACACTCATTGAGATTATTGTTGTTGCTGTTGGATTTGTAAATTATGAAAGCAATTTATCAACTGGAAATCGAACGGGAACAACAACAACAACAACAGCAAAGTACCAGGCAGTGCAAATTAAATGCTCATTGATCGTGTCGGCAGCAGGAAGAACAAGAACAACAACAACTACTATAAGCAACAGTTACAGCAGCAGCAGAGTCTGTGTAAGAAGAGGAAGAAGAGGCGCACAGCTGAAATCATTTGTGCGAAAAAAAAAAAAAAACAACAACACATACAAAACGAGAGAGAGAGAAGGCAAATTGAAGAATTCGCAGCACTCCATAAACGACTGGAGTGCTAGACGAAACCACTTCCAACAACAACTTGTTGCTCACACATACATACGACCTTTGACGGCTTTGGTTTCCCCTCGAGCATTTTTTTGTGTGTAAGTACGCTAATAAATTTATTCAAATGGCAGCGAAAAACAAGACTAAATGGCAACGCGTTTAATTGCAAGCTCATAAATGTGTACAAACAAACATATTCATACATATCTTCACAACAACAACAAAGTGTTAGCCATGACTGTTAAGTTGGACTGTTAAGCGTAACGAACGCTGTTAACTCTGTTTGCTCACTGTTAACTATTACTTAACTGTTTTCAATTTCTTTTGGCAATTAATTATGGCTTTTTTGTGACGTTGCTGATAAGATAAAAGGCCGACGGCTGCTTAAGCAACATACGCCCACAGTTTGGCATTCGCTCGACTAATAATAGTATATTCCATTCAGCAAAAAAAAAACAATTAATATGAAAAATATTCCGCTGTCGTTTTTAAGTTGTAGATAAATATATATTTATACATAGTATATATATTTCACAGTTATACATAATTCCGCATTCGTTTTGTATCTAAGAGCGCGTGTGACATAAATAAATACTTTTTATTTTTGTATTTATTGTATTCTTTCATTTTTAAATGCTTCCGCCCATAGTTTGAGCCATATGCAAACAATTGTTTATTTTCAATTGAATTCTGTATTTCTTGTGCCTGTAAATGCATATTGTTTATTAATTATAAACATTTCCATGAAATTCCATGACAAATACAGTTTGAATTGCTGCACTGTTAACACACTTAACAGTCACGTACAGTTTGACACGCACTGCACGCCTTTCCTCATATTTACTGTGTGCGTGCGATAAAAATTGTTGTTGTTCTGCTCGTTTTCTATTATTTGCTGTTGTTGCTGGTCATTCAGCATACAACGATAAGGTATTGCGTTTTGTGGGTGGTTGGGCGGTTCTGGAAGCTGGAAGCTATCCGTGAGTAAGTCAAGTGAGAAATAAATAGCAAGAAATAGGGGAAAAAAGAGAAAAGAGAGCAGCAAACTAAACAATTCAATCAAAATTGCAATGCAGCTTTGTGCGTTCAACTAAATGAATGCACTTTATTTATACGTTTTGTGTATACAGAGCACGTAGGCTATGACGAACCCCGGGTAGCATAATAAAACTGTTAATTAAAATCAATAGAAACAAAGTGTTATAGCGAGTGTGCACTGTAGCTTAAATATGGTTTTAGTATGACACAATTTCTCTTTAGACCTTCATTTGGTAGCCATAACGAGTGCTGACTGTACCTTGTGCGTGACAATTTTTCTCTCTGCTGGCGCTTAATCATCCACAAACACACACACACACACACACACACAATTGAGCTACAGTTGAAAACGCATTGCTTTTTACAGTTTGTGAGTCACTGCATTGGTAGTTTTTCTGTCTAATTGCCATTTAATACCTTTTTGTAGCCACACAAGATGGAAACACACATACAACTGGAGCTGCAACCCATCGAGTTCAACAAGACCAACAACAACAACAACAACAGCAGTCGAAGAAGCAGCAACAGCAGCTTGAACCACGATCAGGATCAGGATCAGGATGCAGTGCATCAACAGGAAGAAACACCTACAACACCACCACCCCGATTAACCAGCTCAAGTTCCGGCAATTCCATACATGAGGTTGCCACGCCCAACACGCCCACAACGCCCACACTGCCGCTGCCCCTCCCACTGCCGCTGCCGCCAACGACGGCCGGAACGTCGAGGCAACTGTTCCGGGATGCGGCTGCAGCGCACGGAGGCCTGGACTCGTTGGCGCTGGTGCAGCAGGAACAGAACTACATTGCCAGCACCCAGTTGCCCAAGGTGTACAGCGATAGTTCCATGGTGGATGCCACAGTCTCGCGGAATCCTTCCACAACCGGCGGCAGGCACGAGAAGAAGATCGGCCATCGGCGGGTGGCGGAGGGCGGCGAAGTGACCTACAAGAAGATCCAGTCCAAGCAGATCATGGGCTCCATCCAGCTGGGCATCCAGCATACGGTTGGCAGCCTGGCGAATAAACCCAAAAGGGATTTGCTGATGAATGATTTCTGGGAGATGGAAACAATTGCATTCCCGCCCGATGGTTCCTCGTTGACGCCAGCGCATCATTATAGTGATTTCCGGTTTAAGGTCTACGCTCCGATCGCGTTTCGTTACTTCCGGGATCTGTTCAACATTGAGCCGGATGACTTTCTCATGTCCATGTGTGCCTCGCCGATGCGGGAGCTCTCGAATCCCGGTGCCTCCGGCTCCATATTCTATCTGACCGATGACGATGAGTTCATCATCAAGACGGTGCAGAAGAAGGAGTGCGAGTTTCTGCAGAAGCTCCTCCCCGGCTACTACATGAATCTCTCGCAGAATCCTCGCACCCTGCTGCCCAAGTTCTTTGGTCTCTATTGCTTCCACTACAACTCGAAGAATGTGCGTTTGGTGGCCATGAATAACCTCCTGCCCTCGGACATTAAGATGCATGCCAAGTATGACCTCAAGGGATCGACCTTTAGACGCAAAGCCTCCAAGGCGGAACGCCAGAAGGCGAGTCCCACATTCAAGGATCTGGACTTTGCCGAGCATCATCCGAATGGCATATTCCTCGAAGCGGACACTTACACCGCTCTGATGAACACCATCAAGCGGGATTGCATGGTCCTCGAGAGCTTTCAGATCATGGACTACTCCCTGCTCGTGGGCATCCACAATCTGGACAAGGCGGCCAAGGAGAAGCGGGAGGAGCGCATTAAAAACGCACGTGCCAAGCTGCAGCGAAGGGAGGGTGGAGGTGGAGGTGAAGGTGGAGGTGAGGATGATGCTACAACCGAATCCTCGGATCATGTGAATCAACTGCAACCGGTTGCCTCCTACGCCTCCATACCGGGAACCTCTGCAGCGGGCCTGAATCGCACCAGGAGCATGAATCGCCAGCGCCTGGTGGCCCATTCCACGGCCATGGAGTCGATCACCGCGGATCTGGATGCCACGGTCGAGGAGGGCGTCGATGAGCCCAAGGGCGGCATTCCCGCCCGCTCCGAGAACGATGAGCGTCTGATGCTCTACATCGGCATCATCGATATACTGCAGTCCTATCGGCTAGAGAAGAAGCTGGAGCACACATTCAAGAGCATCCTGTACAACGGGGACACTGTGTCCGTCTGCCGGCCATCGTTCTATGCGAAGCGATTCCAGGATGCTATGGGCAAGCAGGTGTTCAAGAAGACGCCAACATTTCCGCTCAAACATTCCCCCTCCAAGCGCAAGACGTCCTCCACGACGACGCCACTTAGGACACCGCTTCCAAGGACCTCGAATGCAGGAAGTGCCAGTGGGGTAGGTGGAGGTGGAGGTGGAGGGGGACGTCCTGTTAACCTAAATATGCTGTCGGGGATGTCGACGCCACCGCCGGCCTTTGATGACATCTCCGAGGAGGATATTACAGCGGGTGCATCCACAACGACGTTGCAACAACGCACAACAACAACGGGAACGGGAACGGGAACAGGAGGAAGGAGTCAACGCTTGCAATCGCCCTACTCCTACGACAGTTCCATGCGCAGCAGCAGTGACTTTAGCGATGACGATGAATCCTCCACCACACACAGGACCATGCCACACACACATGCCACACACGCCACACACGCCACCAATAATGGCTTGAGTGAAAATGGTGGCAGAAATGCTTCCTCGTTGCAACGCACGTTGCATCTGACCAAGACCAGTGTACAGGTCACCACGGTGGGTTATGTCGAGGAGGAGGACAAGGTGGAGCAGGGGGAGGAGGAGACACCCAATGGGGCTGTGGTGGAGGCGAATGGAAAACCAGGAACTGCAACAACAACGTTCATCACCAAAACGGGGCAAATTCAAGCTCCAAGTTATACAACAACGTTGCTTTTGAAAGCGGCGCCAAAATAACCATAAAATATATATATATATATATATACTATATATATATTGTACCTATATCCACAGTTTGGTGCTGGCTTTCACTTTTCCTTCTCCTCCTCCTCCTCTGTGTGTGTGTGTGTTTGAGAGAGGTTTATTTTTTCTGGTCGCTGCGCTCGTTTATCTTGATTAAACAAATACCAAAAACGAATATGTGTATTCGATATTAAAATTTATGTGGCGCGTTTCTTAATTGACTGCTGCACACACACCCCACACACACACACCCCCACACACACACACACTCACACATACTCGAAACACGTTTAAAGCTTCAAGCATAAAATTTTTTATTTCCTTTTTCTGCACATTAAATTTTTTTGACCTTATAATTTTTATTTTTGCTGCTCAGTGTGTTTCTTAAATTTGAGAATTATGCTTTATGATATTATGATTATTATGATTATTATTGCAAATGTATTACTATGCTTCTTCTTTCTGTTTGTTAACTCTCTGTGTAAACTCTGTGTCTAGGCAAATGAGTTTTTCTCACGTTTTATGTTTATATCCATGTATTTGTATTATATATATAAAAAAAGAAATGCGTTTATCTGTATTCTAGGATGCTACTTATTGTATATACGTATAACAAAAGAACAATAAAAACAATGATTAACAAAAATTAAAAAAAATTAACCTATAATTGACTGACTGCTATCAATGTACAGCTCAAACGGTAAGACAAAGACTAAGTAAATAAATTGGGATTTTTCTAAAATTTTTGTCAAACTTTAAGGTTATGTAAAAATATGTTATCAAATTCTGTTGCTCGCTGAGTAAAAATCAGAAATTATGAGCGTAATCCCTGGCGGAAGCAGAACAATAACACACAAAATCCTTTTTGTCCTTTACCTTTTTTAATTTTCACTTTTTTTTTTTTTTGACTTTTTGCCCTTCGGAGTTTTTTAAGAGCGCTGACAAATATTAATCGCCGTGAATATACATACATATATAAGCATATATATATTGTTGCTACTCACTCATTTGTATTAAGCCCTCACTCCATCTCTTTCTTCACTCCCTCTCTCTCTCTCTTTCTCTCCTGCTGCTGCTGTTGTGTTTCGTGCTATAAATCACTTAATGATTTTCCATATTGGTATTAAGTACCGTTAATTTTTATCGCCTTGCAGCAGCCATATTTATTGTGCTGTAGCTGAAGCAAAGCTCCCTTCCCTCTCCCTCTCCCTCTCCCTCTCCCTCGCCCTCTGGCTGCGTGTAAAGCTCTTCATTAATTAGCCGACGCCATCGCTTTTTATGCCGCCTCGTTAAAAGCGGGAAAAAACTTTGCATTGCTTTTACTTCATTTAAGCGCTGAATTTGTTTTTTCTTTAAATGTTATTTGTACTATTTATAAGTTGTATTTAAATTTAAACAATTTAGTGGAAAGTCCCGTAAATGCTTTTGATAAATGTTATGCAAACAGACATAAATGTTTATCCAACTAATAACAAACTATAATTTAATATCAGCTAATGAATTGAATAAATGTTAAAAAAGTTCAAAGCTAAAAGAAAAACATGATAGTGCACTGAGCGAAATATAACTCTATGTAGTTAAAAATCATAGAAAGAATTTATTCCTGAGTGCATTTTTATTGTGAAAAACTCGTTTTCGGTTCATAAACTGTATTAGCTTTAGCTAGAATCAGTTCATATTTATCAGTTACAAATAGAATACAATATTTACTTTATCGTTTGCGTTTCCATTGATCAATTTTAGTTAGCTTTTCAACTGCATACAGTAGCAAAAAAAAAACCCTCTTTCTATTTATGATTTATTTACAAATCCATGAAGGCAAATTTATTTTTCATAGAATTGTACGTTCATCGGTTTTACACAGTGTATACATATTTTATGTACTTTGTGTAAAAATCAACTCTGCAAATATTTACGCAAAACTGTAAAACTATAACAAGCGTTGCATACTTTGCAGCGCAAGCCAAAAATTAAATTTACTGACAAAGTTGGAGTTTTGGGGTTTTTTTTTGTGCGTTTTTAGCCGCAGCAAACCCACGAAAATTGTTTGTTACATTGTAATTATGCCGAAAAAGCAAACAGAAAGAAACATAAATAAATATGCTGTTACAACTGAAAGCCGCAAAATAAAGCAAAACACATTTAATAGAATATCTAATATAATAATATATTTTGTTTGTCAACCCCACAAAAATAAAACATTAAAAATTGCAAAGCACTCTAGGCAAATACACACACACACACACACACACAAAATGTGTGTGCGGCATAATTACTTTATTTCATTTGCATAATATATAATATAGCGCAAAATGCTTTTGGCCAACATTTGCATTTACACAGTGCTCCAACCCTCCACCCTTCGCCCAATCCATTTTGGCCAAGAGACAGCTGCACAGATTTCAAATGGCCAGAACCATGGGCAAAGAGTCATTTGGGCTGTGAAATCTGCATAAATACCTGGCCACAATTTGGCATCACATCAATTACTTTGAAATTATAACACAATTATATATGTACTACGATACGATAGAGTGGCATAGAGATACAACTTCTCTCCCTCTCTCTCTCTCTCTCTGTCTCTGTTTCTATTTCTATTTGTGCTGCGTGTGGTCCTTTGGTCTAATTATGTCTGCCATATGTCAAATGCCATTTTGATAACACCAACTTTGCATTAAGCCTCCGCCTCCAAGGACCACTCCCACAACACCAAATCAAATCCTTACACCCAAATGTCCTGTCTAGAGATGGGTGCGTGATGAAGTAGCTAGTTTTCTTAGCTAATAAATCCTACCAAACTTTTAACTAAATCATAACAAATCATACAAAATACATACATTAATAAATTCAGTAGAAAAACAGTCTAAAATTATTTTAAAATCAAAAACATTATATAAATTATCGCGATAAAATCATAAAAACTTACTTTTAAATATTTTTAGTCATTAATATATTTTTAAAAAATTTGTTGGATTAATTGTATTAACTAAAACATACCATATTATAATAAATACACAAATTAATAAATTTCGTATAAAACCATTCTAAAATTGTTTTAAAATACAAAAAACTATTTAATATCGAGATAAACTCATAAAAAACTACTTTTCAATATTTTCAAGTCATTAAATAATTTTTGCATTAATTTAATTAACTTAAGTTAAGTTTCCCACTCCCATCTCTAATGCCTTCAACGGCAAGGTTTATTCTGCTGCTTGTGCCTTGTGTGACTTGTCTTAAATTTTGTTAGCTGACATCTCCGTTCAGGTCAAGTTAGTTGAGTCCACACCCCTTGCCTCCTACCGCCTACCCCCTCCCACAACATACACAACTCAAACAGAGAAGCCCCAAAACGACCAGAACGTCGACCGAGAGAGAGTTCAGAGTTCAGAGCCCAGCACACCGAAGTGGTATTTATTGATTAAAATAATGATTTGTGTCGCTGGGCGGAAATTTAATTTTTTCTGTAACGGATATTAATATATATACACACATTTATATATATATTTGTGCCAGACCGTGGTTTGTTTACTTATTTGCATACACAAACCTTTAAAAACTTATTCAGCTGTTGAAATTGTCGGGGCATTGGCCTTGGGGGGGAGGGAGGAAGGCGAGGGTCGGTGTGTTGAAAATAAATTAAGCAGGCGTCAATTGCATTAAGTTAAATGAATTTAAAGCGGTTTCAACAAATGAGGCAATTTATTAAATGATTGACACAACTGATTTCCATTTAATAATAAAGTTCTTCCTTGGAATCTGCTTCCAGACTACAAAAATGTCCTTTCAGCGCAGCTACAGCAAGGTCTGGTGGGGCTCCGATAGCCAACAGATGGGCAGCAGTTTCACCAGCGGCGGTTTCTACTCCCAACAACAACAACAACAACAACAACAGCTGCCAGCAACAGCAGCCCGCATCTTTGGACAGCGCTTTGCAACGGCAGCAAAAACAACAACAACAACAACAACAGCAAGCAGCCAATTTGTCCAGCATACAGGAGGTGGAGGATGAACAGAACAGTTCGAAGCTATCCTGGCTCAAGCACGACAGTCCCGGCAGTCTGCGCAGTCAGGTGCGTTATCTTCTAGAAATTTACCATTTTAACAGACTTCATCACAAATTAAATGTAAAGTGTTCTCGAATAGGGAAATACCTTTAAATGTTCCTAAGTTTAAGTTTATTTGTTAAATAGTTGCCTTTAACAATAGTTGTTTTTGTGGCAATTATTTTTAAATATTTTTTTTAACATTTACAACATTTAAATACATTTAAAAAAAAAACAAAATAAAGAAGAAAAGCCATTCAATTAAAATTTTGCTTTAAATTAATTAAGTGTTTGCTTTATTGCCAAGAAAAAAAATTGAATAGAATATTACCTAAAGCTAGCAAATATGTATAATCAAGAGATTAGATACAATTTATCTTAACTGATAAATTCATAATTTTATGTTTAAATCTTATTACATTAAATTTCTGTTCTCTTTTTTCTGCAACTGAAAACATTTTCATTCATTGTTTTTTTTTTTATTTTTTGCAGGACTCGGGCTTCTCGGACAACGAGGAACAGCAGCAGCATACAAGCTCAGCAACAGCAACAGCAACAGCTTGCAACACAACAACAACATCTGTTGGCACGCCCAATGGTTCGCCCACATCGTTACAATCGGTTGCAACACCGCCCACTGTCATACGTCGCGTGGGCAAATCGTCCTTCTACTCGCCGCTGGTCAGCGTGACGCGTCGCATATCGTTCAGCGGTGGCAGCAGTGGTGGCATGCAACATGACGATGCTGACGATGATGGCAACTTGAAGGCACGCCGCAGTCGTCTCTTTGAGCAACTCGATAGCCTGCAGCTGGATGAGGATAAGGATGATAAGGATGATACGCTTATACCGAGTCCTGCCACACCGCCAAAACCCGCGTTGCGGCGTCGCAAGCGCTTAATGCGCAACAGCAGCAAAACGGCGAAAGTGGAAAAGGAGCAGGAGCAGGAGGAGGAGAAGGAGAAGGAGGAGGAGCTGCTGCTGGCCAGCGATATGGAGACGCCACCGCCACCCTACAATCTGGGCGAGGCGCCACCGCCCTACAACAATGAAACGGTTATATTTGGCGGACAGGAGGATTTGGAACTCTCCCCGCTCAAGAGTCGCTTTACGGCGAGCACAAGTACGCCCAAGGCGCGAATAAAGTCAAAGACAAAGTCGAGGGGGGATTCGAGCCAATCCTGGCTGGAGGAGCAACGCTGGAACTGTGAACCGGAGGTGATGTGCATGCTCCAGCACAAGTCCATTGCCCAGGAGGCATACAAGAACTACAGAATCACGACGAGTGCGGTGGCAAAGCTGATGCGGCAGCTGCAACAACAGGCGCTGCAACTTCAGGCACACTTTGAGCGCTGTGAGCGAGTGCTCGGCGGATTGGTGGCAAGTACGCTTCCCGAGGCTTTGATGGGCGCCACACAACTGTTGAACCATCTGGATGAGTTCAGCGGCGTGCTGGAGCGTCGTGGCATCTTCTTCTGCAATGAGGCCAGAGTGGAGAGGCGTCGATATGAGCAGCATCTGGAGCAGATACGGACAGTGAGCAAGGATACGCGTTACTCCTTGGAGCGTCATCATTATATGAATCTCGAATCCTTGCTGGACGATGTCAGTTTGTTGAAGCGACACACTTTGATCTCGCTGCGCCTGATCTTCGAGAGGCTGGCGCGGATTCTGGTTACAAGCATTGAGCAGAGTAAATGTGATTTGTTGCTGCGTGCCAATATCAATATGGTGGCAACCCTAATGAACATTGACTACGACGGCTTTGCCTCGCTCTCCGATGCCTTTGTGCAGAGCGAGGCCGTGCGCACTCTGCTCCTCATCGTCCTGGATCACAAGCTCAGTTCGGTGCGCGCTCTTGCGTTGCGTGCTCTGGCCACCATCTGCTGTGCCGCTCCAGCCATCGTCCAGCTGGGCAATTGCGGTGGCATTGAAATTGTCAGGGACATACTCCAGCCGGCGGATCGTGAGCGTGGCGCCATCGAGCGGCGGGAGGCGGTATCACTCCTCGCACAGATCACAGCCAGCTGGCATGGGCCGGAACATCGTGTGCCCGCATTGAGGTCATGTGTCGAGTCCCTGGTTGCCGGTTTGGCAGCCCTGCTTCAGCCGGAGTGCGGCGAACAGACGATGCTGCTGTGTGCCGCCGCCCTGAATAATCTCAGCCGGATGGAGGTCACCTCCCATTACTCCATCATGTCCAATGAGGCTATCTTCAAGCTCATTACAACGCTTCAGCATCACAGCAGCGTCATCAGCGTATTTCTCTATGTAAGTTGAATGCTTTCTACCCGAAAAGTCCCAAAAAAAAATAAAATAAAAAATCAGGGCTACAAGCTTTCGAAAAGTTAGCTAGAATGAAACTTGTTTAAATAATTCAGAAATTATATTTTTAAATGTTTGCAATTGAATCGTACTAAAGTGAAGAAAAATATTTAAATTTTGCATGTAAAATATTATTAAATAAAACTTAAGAGCCCTTAAAGTGAAATTTTACACTTCCTTAACTTTTGCCAGCCCTGGTTTATAGCAATTTTATTGAAAGCATTGCTCGTAAAATTTATTTGTGCATTTGCAAAGCAATTTTTTTCCAATCTTTGCCACGATTTTTCATTTGCTTTTGCCCCAAACACACACACACACACACCCAAACACACACACACCCAAACACACACACTCATCAACATTTCGGTGTTCTTTTTTTGTTTTTATCTCGTTGGAAACACAGGAGCAAATGGTTGGGATGCTGCAGAACATGTCACTGAACAAGAAGTGCCACAGCCACTTGGCCAATGGCATCATCATAAATTTCATCACGTCTGTTTACCAAACGGAATTCTACAGGACCTACGACTCACGTGCCGAATGCGATGCCCAGCGGCGCAGCATCAAGGCGATACTCTATACGCTGACCCGCCTCGTCCACGACTCCCACACACTTGCCGCCGAGCTGCTCGAGCAGTGGCAGCTGCCCGATCTGCTAAGACAATCCTTGGCAGCTGGCGGGGTGGCGGGTGGCAGGAGTGCCGCCCAGTTGGATCAGAGCGGTGGCTACAGTGGCGACATTTCGCATCTGGCGCGACAATTGCTGCAAGCACATCAGCAGGAACAGCAGCTGCTGCTCCACAAATCGGATGGTGAGGCAGCAACATTCAGTAGCAGCAACCAGACGCCCGAGGCTCAAGCTCGAAGGACGAAAACGAAAACGTTGCCGGCAACATCGTTGAAATTCAATTTAACACGTCAGGAGAGTTTTGTCTAGTTTTTGGATGTTGCAAGCACCACCCACACAGCCACACAGACACACAGCCACCTGAGTGGCTCGCATGGGGCACGTTCAGGTTGAGCTCGGACGTGCGTCAAGTGTTATTACTTGTCTGGTCACTGCGTGACCCGTTTTGTCCTTCTACTTCCTGGCTCTACTTCCTCCTTTTTTTTGCTTGTCAAATATAAACGAAGTAATTTTTATATTTCCGACCAAGCAATAGATAGAGTAATAAGTTATATTTTTTGTTAGTGCTTTTGCATTTTTGTGTGTTTGCAACACAAAAATTGTTTGTAAAGTGCAACATAACTTGCTTCGCATAAAGTAGATTGTAAATATTTTCATACGGCTGGCGAATACAAAATACCAAAATTTATATAACATTTATATTTCTTAGTCGATATTTGTGCCAAAAATACTACATAAAAAATGCAATTAATTATTATATATTGTACAGTTATATATTTACTCTTTACACTCGAAATATGAGTATTGTGAAATATTGAAATGTAAGTATATATATTTACTTATTACAAAGTATTAAAAAAAAATGACCAGTTATAAATATTGCGTTTATTGTGTTTATTACTGTTTTTTGACGATTTATTTTGTATGCTTTTTGCAGTTTTTCTTTGCTCTTTAAATAAAAACTTTGTAAAATACTGAAAGGAATTTTTTTGTGTTGACTTATTGATTTGTTAAAATCGGAATTTTTACTTCAGTTAAAATAGAAATGTGAAATCTATTTTTCGTTGCGTTTTCTTACAAATTTCTTACGTTAAGTTGAATAATAAAACTTTAACACTGTTCCTTTGATATCAGATACCCATTTTATCCATTTCAAACTCCATTTACATGACTTTTTTACATTTAACATATGTTTAATGCGAAAATACACTTACTTACATTATCAATATTGACTTTGGCAACAAAATTTACATAGCAAATGTCGCCAGGATGGATATCAGTCAAAAGCCATTAGCCAAAGCCAAATGTGAGTACACACTGTACTAAAAGATTGCACTGACCACATCTACACACATATATATATACATATATGTATATATGTACTTATACAAAATAGGAGGACATGCAAATCCAGAGCTACAATTTAAAATCACAGCTTACACATGCAACAAAAATACAGGGGAAAAAAGGGAAAATGTGATAAAGAGAAAGCTGAAAAAAAGCTGCTTAAATACATACAAACACACACACTTACATACACACACACTTACATACATACATGCGTACATATAAACTATCCAAGTGAGAGCTGTAGTTAAAATGTGGCATGCCACATCAAATAGATACAAGACACTTTCAAAGCAGATTCCACACATAAATTCCAGCAAGCTAAGATGTCAAAAAGCGCGCTTCTACTTTCAACAGGGTGATGGGGGGAGGGTCAGGAAAGGGGTGAGGCAGGGGGCAGCATAAACAAGTTCTTTGCGAGTAGATTGAAGTTATTTAATGTCGGCATATTTTGCATGGTTGCGTCCAGAGTAGGCTCCATACATGTACGTATGTATGTGTGTCTATAACTGGGTGACAGAATCTTTTAGAAATATGCCACACACACACACACACACACACACACACACACACACACACACACACACACACAGGCCACGTTTTTAAAGGATATACACCAACACCGGTGTTGCATACAGGGTGAATCTCTGAAACAGGAGCTTTGCAGATGCTATATTCGTATGGTAGCAGACGACCGGCAGACATGGATCAGATGGCCCGGCAGTGAGGCTGCTGGCTGTAAGCATGCCAAGGCCTATAGACGCCACCAACCTCCGTGTTTTGTGGAACGACGATATTGCTGATGTCGGCGAGCCTGCCTGAGATTAGAAGGCTTTTCAGCGAGCAGCTAAAGAGGGTTATAACGGAGCTGGTTTAAGACTGCTAAAGATGTTGAAAAACATTATTAGAGCCAGCAAAAAGAGTGCTTTCTCAAACTGTGTGACTCAGCCGATAAGGACCCTTAAAGCCTACAAGCTTGTCTTCAAGCGCATAGGTCAAGAACAAAGAGCGCCCTTGGCCAGGCCGAATAAGGAAATAGTGGCGACTCTGTTTCTCAGTGCGCTAACTCGCCAACGTCTGTCGGTGTGTCTCCTTGCATATGGTGTTTCCCTTCTCCTCAAGAAGTGCTGCTACAGCACGGAAACTTCAGCTAACAAAGCACCTGGTCCCACGGTCCCAAATCGGTGCCTGCGCCTAGCAATCATGCTTCAACCAGCTGTTCGCCCAGTTGTTCACAATTGCCTGCGAGAAGGCATCTTTCCGACAGTGAAGATGCGAAACTGTCCTGCTGCCTAGCCAGAACCTCTGATGACCCTTAGCTTACCGGCCTATTTGTTCATGACAATAGTGGCAAGGTCTTCGGCAATCATAGCTGTGACTGGATGAAGCTTGAAGCGCTGAGGTTTATCACCGCTCAATTGGTTTCAAAGGCGAAATACTAGACGCTATAGGTCGGTATCGTTTAGTTCTGATGGATCGCAGACTGCTGGCGCTTTAGTAAGCATACTGTTGTCGTACCATCGACGTGAAAACGCATTTAACACCGCTAACTGAGCTGCATAATGATGCCCTGGTAGCTTTAGAGTGCCAGACTACCTTTAGCAATCGTGGAGTTTTGATAACCGCAGGCTGCGGTATCAAACGGATGAGGTGAGAAGGAGTACGTCGTTCTGCAGGTGTTCCTCGATCGGTCCTGGGTCCTCTCCTGTGGAACATATGTATGACGGGATACTGCAAATTCGGTTACCTGATGGAGCCAGCGCGATCGGATATGCTGACGACGTCGCTCTGGTACTCTAGCCAGGACCTCCGGCGATTACCGAGTCTGTGACTGTGCTTGGACGCAGTAAGGGTGGCTGTGTCTGTTGGTCTTCAATTGTGCCCATAAGACGGAGGCGGTGCTTATCGCAGCCGAAAAGGTGGAATACGCGATATCACTGCGGCGTCAATTGCGTTCCGGACTGTATCCGCTACCTTGGTTGGTCATCGACCGGCGTTTAACTTGGTGAATCTGCGTTCTACATCGCAGCGGCTGAATCAGGGCGAGCACTTCGAGATGATGCCTAAACGAGGGTCCGAAGCAGCAAACGCGGCTGCTGCTCTGGGTGTTATGAAGTCGATAATGCTGTATGCTGCTCCAGTTGGGTCGTGCAATTGGTGGCGCTACATGGTATCGAGTCTATATCGGCTCTCCGCCCTGCGTTCTGCTGCGCCTTCCGCACGGTCTCCTCGGACGCAGCGCTGGTGATAGCTGGGATATCCCAATCCACTATCTAGCAGTCGAAGCCGCAGCGGTGCTCGACGCAGTACCAACGGAGAAAAGAGCAGCTAGGCTGTAGCCCGCGAGCGAGCCTTGAGGCCTGGCAGCGGCTCTGGGATTCTTCCACCAAGGACGCTGACCCACCTGCTGATACCCGATGTGCGCCGATGGATGGAGAGAAGCACGGGTCGGTACCTTCACCTTCAACTGTTGACGGCCATGTGCTTTAGCTACCTAGCGCTTTAAGCTACCTAGTTCAAGTGCGTTGCGAGGGACATAGATGAGGCCATATTTCTTTCAAGTGGCGATTCGCCCAGGAACGATTGTGTTAAGCCTGATTGACAGCAATGAATAATCTAGTAATCTCATATAAGAAGAGGCGGCATGGCAGGGTTTGCGGATTTGCAGCTTCAACCATGGTGGAGTTGGGCGTTTGAACGCGAAGGGCGATCATCGGCATTTCATGTTCTGAAGCAATGCTTCGCGGCGTCCGGGAGTGCAATTCTATGCAGCATTTATTTTAGTGTATAGCTTAAATCTAGGATAATTTATTACACGAAATAAAAAAAACACACACACACACACACATGAAAGTCCCATCTTTGAGTTTTGTTAGGTTTGTTTGCGTCATTTCGAATGCCAGACTCGAAAAGAAAAAAGCAAGAAGGAGAAAAGGAACCAAAGTGTTGCGGCATTTGATGACTTAGCTTGTGTGTGTGTGTGTGTGTGTGTGCTAGGATATTAGACCGAGTCGAAAGAGAGAGAGGGAGAGCGACGAGCAGCGTTTAAAGCGACGACCCATTGACCTCGGCTCTGAGGCTTTGGAGGCACGTTTATCGTGGCAAGGAGCTTATCTATATATCTATGTATAGGTATTTACAGCGACAACAACAGCAACACCTAATGGCCTAAAAGCTGCGTGTTGCTTTCATGATTTTTACAGCATTTTTGTTGCGGCGCTGCGACAGGAAATGCCTTTAGTGATTTCCGCCCTCGGTTAACAGTTAACACACACATACACACAGACAAGCAGCATATTGTGGCTGACACATATTTTGTGAGTGTGTGTATTTTGTGCTTTAGCCTTAAAAATGCATGGCTAAAACATAAACAAGCCAACAACGAGAGGAAAGGTGGTAAGAGAAAATCCCAATTAAAGTACTAGTCGCTTAGGGGGAAGGGAAGGGAGGGGACAGCGAAAAGGCGAAAAAGGTAAAAGCCACAACTTGGCGATAACTACGCAAAACAGTTGAGAACTTTTTGGACTATCAACAGCTAAAACCGTTAAAAGTTACAAGTTGAACTAAAGTTGTTGCAACTCGCAAGGTGCAACAATGACAGCAGCAACAGCAACAACAACAACAACAGTAAAGAGGCAACAGTCAGTGAAAACAATTTGAAATGCCACGAACTGACTTTACACTTGCAACGCGGGTGCATTTAACAGATTGTGACTTTGAATACAGATTGCCAACATTGAAAATTATGCGGCTTAAACGCAAAATAATTCACTTGCCAACTTGTTTCTCGTGCTTCCAAGAGAGCTTAGAAAACAATCAAAAAATATAAATATATGTTTCAGTGTTGAAAAATTCCATTTAACAAACAAAGTTGGTAAGTTTTTAAACAGCAGCTTTTTGATGATGGCCAAACGGATTTAATGCTAAATGAAATTAATGTAAGCCCCATTTATAATCCAGTATTAGCCCTGTTAACAAACTTACAACACGGCTCCAAAAATGATGACAAAGCCATTAGGCTCTCTGAAAGGAGACCATATAATAATAGAGGTATAAGTTTTTAGGGCGCTCAACTTGCAACAACTTGAGCAGGCGGGGGGCAAGGTGAAGTTGCAACGTCTGCAGTTTGAAGCGCACGGTCTTATCAAATGCCACAGGAGCAACATTTCATTTTTATACACTTGCGGCTGAGGGCTGAAAACAACAATTAGGATAAGCGAAGGATAGACAAAGGGGGGAAGAGTGGAGGGGTAAGTGAAGTAAGCTTCTGGCTGAGAAGAAGCTTAAGTTGATGGCGCAGTAAGTCAGACATTGAGCTACATTTGATGTGCGCGTAGGGCGAAAGGGGGAGGGAGAGGCAGTAAAGGAGTTGTCATTATTAATGCCAAAGTAGCGACTTTGACACGCCCCCATTCCACCCTTTCCCCCACCCCCTTTTGCTGGCCATTCGGCAAGCCAATAAACCAGCAGCATTATTAACTGCCACAAAGTAGCCAAGAGTGAAAATGATTTCGCAGTGCGTATACGCAATGTGTATTTGTTTGTTGTGTGTCCCCTGGGTGTATATAACCCACCACATAATGCCATTGGTATTGGTATTGCCTTGGCCATGACCAAATGCGAATCCTTTCGGTATTATTATGCGATTATTAGCCAATATTTTATTTGTGCTCATTCTTCTTTTCCCTTTCTTAGCTTCTTCTGTTGATTTTAGCCCCCCTACCCTTTGTTGGGGGCAGCCATTGCCTCATAAATTTTTATTTGCTGCAGCAAAGGGTTGTAAGCAGCCACCATTACGCTTGCTTTTAGCTTTTATTTCGGCCATGTCGCCCAGACGTGCACAAGATGCGCCACGGGCCAACTCAACACAGACTGTGCGGGGAGTGTGGGGGGGGATTGGGTGGAAAATTTATGGCCACAAATTGATTGCAAGTGCATAAAATGTATGCCAGTTGAAGTTAGAGTACGAAGTGAAATTGGCATTTGGAGTCGAAGGAGATTAAAGTTTGAGCCAACATGGAAATAAAATCTGCTAAAAGGCTTTCAAGAGAGAACACTGAGAAAGATCCCAAATGGGAGCATTTCGGATGCAAAGAGTTGACCATGAGTGAAAAAACCGTAAAAGTAGTTGCAAACATAAAAAGAATACACAGCATACTTTTAGGGTGTCCCAAAAGTCGATCACTTCTATACTAAAGCAAACCCACTTATTATGAATCTAAGGTAAAAAACAGACTGCCATTTAAGCTTGTTTATCGTTGATTGACGAGACAATAGACATAGAGAAAAAGAGAGAATAAGAGAAGAGAGAGAGAGAGAAAGACAGGAAACCAAACAAAAGCAGGAGAGCCAGCAAAGGAGGCCCAGTTTTGGCTTCGTTCACAGTTTAGATATTGGCATATTGGCATGCTGGCTTTAACTTGGCCACAAAACAATCAAAATTGTTGACCGCAATGCGCAGCGATTGGTTTCCAACGGTTTTTCGGTTTGGCTTTGGCTTTTGCGGTTAGCTGAAACGTAGAGCACAAGAAGGGAATGCAAAGTGTTTGAAAACCCAGTCAGTGTGAGAATTGTGGGTGGTGCTGGTGGTGTTGGTGGTGCGGGTGTCAAACGATTTGCCGCTTGTTAGTTTTGCCTAACAGCACTCACCAGCACACACACACACACACACACACACACACACACAAAGACAATTGTGTTGGAAGGACATGAATCGCTTTCGTTCTTTATCAAATTTTTGGTAGAAAATAATAATAAAAAACAAAATTTTAAAATGCATCATGAACACTAAACAAAAGTACAACACAAAATGTTGCAATCACTCTTTTCACACTCCGTTCTCCCCTCTATCTTCTATCACTTGTCAATGGCAAATGTGGTTACATAGAGAACATGGAAAACGAAGAACTTGTTGTGGCTGCTGTTGCTTTTATTCCTCAGACCCAGTTGGCTAACAGATAGTTGTTGTTGTAGATGTTGCTATGGGAATTGACACATTGAGCGATGAGCTCTGGTTAATGTGGCTGGCAAACAGCAGCAGACAGAACACCAAACTCACATAATTGCTAAGGACTACATTAGAATATTGCTTGTGCAATACAATCTGGCATCTTTCTAGTTTCGGTTCTCACACATTCAGCATCATTTGGCCAAAAAGTATGCTGAATGCACATAACCACAAGCTAGAAGCAGTGTGGAACATCAACATGCAACCTAGAAGAGGTAGATGCACAATCTTTCATTAAACCGACAGTTATTGCCAAAGTTGGCTTTTGTATAAGTATAGAAAGTTTTACTGATATGTTCTAAACCGAAACTCTTAACTCTTGACTGAAATTAAAGTTAGTAGAAAGATGATACCTTTAAGTAGATCTAAAGTTCAGTTGAAAGAGATACTAAATGCTATTCTAAACACCCAACAAATTGTTGTAGCCAACTATTTTACATTAAATTGTATTCTATCTTAATTAGTAGATTTCCCTAACGCTAAATGCTGCTTTTTAAATGGAGAGAGTCATTAGACTGCGATGCAGATGCACACAAAGAGTTCAGAAAAGTTCAAAGAGGAAAGAAATAGAGTCTGTTTCAGTGGCAACTGGCATGTGGCATGTGGCACGTGGCTAACGTACTTCCTGCTGGTAGCAAACAATGAATGCTTTTGCTTTTACTTTTGCCTAAGTATTTGCAAATGATTTCTTTCTTCATTTCTTTGCTTTAGTCAAGTGCTTTTTGCACAACTCTTTTTTCTGCTTGTTTTTTTTTTTTTTTTTTTTTTTGTTTTTTGGCCAAGTGCAGCACAAATATTTGCGCAGGCTTTTAGCCAATTCACTTAAATCGATTGCGTGCACATTAGAAAGAGTACCGAAAATTAATTACATAATTAGCAGCTTGCCTCGAGTAAGACAAGAAGGACACGTGGACACAGTTTCATTTGTCAAATGCAAACAATTCTCATCGCTTGATGGCAATTTAAGTGAGCTGCTGCTGTTGCTGGACAACAAATACAAAAGCGATGGCATGTAATGAAAACTAACAAACATTTGGGCAACCCAGTCACAAACACACACACACACATACACTCGCATATATTTATAAATCCACCACACGGCACGTAGTCGGCTTCCGAGCTTTTGACAGCTGATGCTGATGACGGACGTGACAGCTGCACAATGGAGAACAGACCCAAAAAGCCGCCACCGACGCCGCCCAAAAAAGAAGGCAGCAAAAATGAATACCGTATTTCGAAATAAATGAATACGTTTCGTTGTGCCCAAAAAAACATGATGTGAAAAAAAAACTGGGTGGAGAACAAAAATACTAAAAGTTCAAATTGTGCTTAGTTTGTTGGTCAAACAAAAAAAAAGTTGTATATAAAGTATGAATATGGTAAGAGTCTTTGAATTAAGAATACCCTGTAAAAAGGAGGAATAGGATGTAGTTGGATAAGATAGTCTTCAGATTTTAGCTTTATAGCTTCTTTTCTTTAAGAATACCATATATATTTATATCTTTCAGTACACCTTTAACAAATTTCATAACTTTTCCAAGGTACACCAAATGCGACTTCTTTTCAACTTAATTCTAATTTTTGCTGTTTTTTCTTGACTGTTTTTTTGTAGATGAAAGATTACTGGCCCAAGGGTGTTAGGCTGTCTACGTGCATATATATACAGACAAGCTAACAGCCTTATATGCATATCTATGTATGTATAAATGTGAGTGTGGCCGAGCACAGGTGGTCAAGAGCATCAGCATCAGCAGCAGCGGCAAGCAAATGATGTCAGCCATTACAATGCATGAGTCAAAAGTTGAATTTTAATCAAAAAAGCGCAAAGTCCGGGCGCAAAAGAAAACTGACCCCATACACACAAACACCAGATGTGTGTGTGTGTGTTTGTGTGTGTAGAGGCTGCAGCATGATTAATGAGACAGTGTTGAACATTTGCTTGACATGACCTGCCCCTGACTACAAACACACACACACACACACATACAGAGACAGCTGTCGCCTGAGCTTCTCATTCTCTCTCTGAAAAACTTTGGAATGCCTTTTTGTTACTTTTAGTGTAACATTTTTACAATGCCTGCTGGAACAATTGTGCAATTTGTTCAGTTGGCCTTGAGCACTTTTGTCAATTGTTCAATAATTGAAATTTATGAAATATGCGCTTAGCTGTGACCTTGCTGACCACAGCGGCCCCAATAGAGTGAAATTCAATGCGCTGACAAATATTTAGCTAACCCAAATGTTCGATAAAAAAAAGGCAAACGAGTAAACACAAACAAACAAACAAACATACAAACAAGCAGCAGGCAAATTAAAAAAAACACAAGGCCTCATCTCAAATTTCCCACAACATACATTAAACTTTAATGTGTGTGTGTTTGTGTGTGTGTAATTTAAGTTTAACTTAGTTGAAAATAACACAGAGAGAGCCTTCGACGGTCAAAGTTTCGTTTTTTACACATCAGTTTTATAACCTCAGTAAAAAGTAAAAAACTACACACATATACAAAAAAAGGGAAAAGCGAAACGTGAAATATCATAAAATAGAAAATGAAACTGGAGCGCCATAGTTTAAGGAGGTGAGGTGAAGCGGTGAGAGACGGGAAGAGACTTGTGAAATCGAAGCTCGATAATTTATTTTGCTGCCATTCCAAGCGATTTCTCTCATGCGGCGTAGTACATTTATTACTTATGCTAAGGAGCAGCCAGGACCACACAGACACACACACACACACATACATAAAGAGATGTCTGTCTTGGGTGTGTGTGTGTGTCTGTAAATTCCCATGCATGTGGCTGGCAGCTGCGGGTGTTTTGGGAACTGAAACTTGCATGCCTCGGATTATATATGAGTTCGATTATTTCAAGTTACGTTGCTTAAATGGCAGCCAGCTCACAACTTGCCAGCCAAGTTGCCAGCAGACGTGTGGGTGCTGCAAAAGAGGGGAGGGGGGATAGGCAACGCAGCAGTCAGCAGAAGGAGCAAGAACATAAAGCATCCGGCAGCAACCGACCTTGTTGGCAATTTTATATTGCAATATCGAATGCCTTAATTTGTTTGCGATTGCGCTTTCGAGTAGAAAACATTGGTTAAGAAATGGCTAAGAAATTATATATTTTTTTTATCTTGGGGTTAAAGCAGCTGCACATATTAACTATAGTAATTAATTAATCATATGTTACTATTATTCTTTCGTTCGTGGGTATAACATATTTACTTAAAAACAGTTTCAACCTCTCATTAAGACACACTTCATATTCCTTTTTATTAACTAACAGTTTGTCTACTAACGTCAATATGAAAGCTCATTAATGTGTAAAGCTTTTATGGCAGTCTGTGCTTCTTCTTCTTTCCCTCTCGTACCACACATAACTTTCGCGTCTGTTGTGTTTGGGTATTTGCTTGTAGTAATTTCGCTTTTAGACAGGTATAATTTTAATAGCATACTTTTACGGGCGGCGAGGACAAAACGTCAGGCGTTGAAGTTGGGGGGCGCCGCCATAAAGTGGGGCGTCCCTAACGGCGTTGCATCAATTTTCAAGTTTGCTCACATTTTAATGGACACACGCTGCAGCCATTTAGAGCAGCTTTGAGTTCCAACAAGCGTATAAATTTTCATGGTCTTAGCACAAAAGTTATGCGCAGCCGAGGAAGGGGAAGAGGAAGAGGAAGAGGCGTAGCGCAGCACTGCACATTGCATACTTTTTGGTCATTAAGCGTTTAGTGTAATGTAAATTTAATGTGCGCTAAATGCTTAATAACGGTATCAAAAGGTATAATGATCGATTGCGTCAAATATGGTCGAGGCAAAGGTATGTCAAAGGCGCTATCGGCCGGCCAACGCCTGGAATTTTTATGATGGTTATTAAAAAATTGTTGAGCAATTTGCCAAACGAGGAAGACACAGATAGACATAGAGAGCGAAGGAAGAGATAATAATTGAATTTCTATGCAAAGCTGTGTGATAATTTAAGGGGCAGTTAAAGCAAAACGTGTCGAGGCCCTAAAATAGCACCATCAACTAATTGCTAAGCTGTGAAAAGCGAATATTGGGCAATTCTGAAGTAGACTTGGTCCAATAACGAAATGTTTGCTTACTGCAATTGCAAATATTTTGCCTGCCTTTTGATAAATACTAGTCCGACTTTTGCTTCTTCCCACACTGTCAGTCCCTTTGAGTTGGGTTTTGGTGCATGCAACATTATTGCTCCTGCTGCTGCTGCTGCTGCTGCTCGACCTTGTGTGTGTGTGTGTGCACATTCGTGCGTATACGTGATTTATACGCTTTTCGCTTGGCAAATTTCAGTAGGCGAACACACTGCACAATTGACTGTCTGATTGATTTACTCACAAAGCATCTGATTGATTTGCCAACTAGTTGAAGCAGGCACCCAACAGTCAAACAGACAGATTGTCTGATAGACAGACGAATGGACGGACGGATGAACGAACGGACTAACGGATGGATGGACGGACGGACGGAACTCGTGCGCACATTTTTGCAATCAGCTCAAACGGAATAACTTAAATTCGTTGCCTGGCAACCAGCTAATCGAAATTTGCATCGTGGCAGCTAATGGCAGCTAAGCTGCAGGACACACCCAATTTAAATACACTGCAACAAAAAAAAAAAACCAAGACAGCCGCAATGTTTATTTAAGTGTTAAAATTGCTGCATGTTAAAATATGGTGTGTGAAAGTTAATTAATAAAATAAAAGCATATTTTAATAATGGAGTTTAAACGAGTTGAATGCTAAAGTTTAGTTTCTCAGTGTATGCCACGTATGCGTAAATTGAGAAATGTCAAATTCAATGCGTGACTAACGACGACAACGCCTAACAATTACTCAAGCAGTTGCCTTCGCTTATTAGCGCTTGATCATTTTAATTAGTTGGCAACAACAAGCTTGGCTGAAGTGTGTGGCAGCTAATTAAACTAGAAGCAAGAACTTCTTGCAGCTGGCACCTGTGAGTAGTAAACACATACAAGCAAACATATAAACTTAGTAATGTGCCTGTTCAACTGCAAGTAACATATAATTGTATGTATGAGTTCAGTCTGTACCTTGGGGCATTTGATAGCGTTTGTGTTTTGCACAGGGAGCCAGCTAGTCAAGCAGTTAGCCAACACACAGAGTGGTCTAATTTGTGCTAGGTGGATAAAGCGCATCTTCTCTGACAGCTAACCAAAATGGGAAATGTGCAACAAAAGCGAATCACTTTTGGATATGCAAAATGAAAGCAAGTTGATACTGCTAGCCAGATAATAATTATTATGCAGATGTGTGTAAAGATCTTTAGCTAATTAGGCTTTAAACTTTGCTTGGATTTCTTAAGTTCTGAGAGTTTTAAAATCGCCTTAAGGTGAATTGCACTTACGAAAATATCTTATACCGTTGTTATTATAAAGAGATAAAAACAAAATAGTGGCAGCATAGATTTGGCGTATACATAACGGCAAAATAAATGATTTTGTTATAATTAATTACGCAGCGCACTCACAGGATGAAGGACACAGGACACAGGACATGGGACCTGAATGTCTGGTCGACAGCTGCACACAAAAACTCTCGCATAAGCAGCTTAAGTAAGCAACTAGCAGCAGTGGCAGTGGCAGTGGCAACTGGCTGTTGTGGCAAGTGGCAAGCTACAGCTAGAAAACAAATCATATCATAGAAAAGAAAGGGAAGGAGAAAGAGGGAGGCAGCAAGAGCGAGTGAAATAAAAATGCCGCAGAAAATGTTTGTTTGTGCTGTCGTGCAGAAAATGGCCAAATGACAAAGGCAAATTCTGTGTACATTGTAAACAGCACCAGCAACAACAATTGGCCAACAAATTAATGATGATGCCCCAACTGGTTACCAACAACAACAACAACAACAAAAACTAAGAACAATGAAGCGAGCGCTGATGCTCTTAGCTTTTAGCTTTGGACCAGCTTGATTAATTGTTTGGTATGCTGTCCAAAAGGTTGCTGTTGAGAGGGGGGGCGTGGCGGGGACGCATATGCAGATGCAGCAAGCAGTGCATATTAAATTGAATACTCACACACACACACACACACACATTCATTTGACTTTATAGTGTTATATGGCAAGGGCCAACGGAATTTTCCTTTTGTTTTTCTCCTACTTTCGAGCAAAATGAACTTGCATATCAAAAAGTCTGTAACGCCTACCCAGACCACGCCCCCAGTCCAACTTAAGTCTATATATATTTCTATCTTCAGTCCCACTCTGCACACACACAATAAAATTGAAGATGAACTGCAAAAGACGTTAGATATGTACAAATAAAATGCAAAAAGTTATGGCACAAGAAGAAGAAAAAAATGAGGAAAAATTCCTTGCTAAAAAACGCAAAAATATTGCCAAGCATTTTCCAATAAATTTGCATAAGTTGCATTGCCGCAAACCTCGTTCTCATCGCCTGCAGTTTCCCTTTCAATTTTATGCCTGCATTTTTTCCATCCTTATTTTCCTTCCTTTCTTGCTTAGCATTTTTCCTACCTGTGCAGTGTGCTGTTCAGTGCTGCATACTTGTGGGCGCAGCAGGCAACTTGCCCCACGGCTTCAGCAAAGCGAACTTTGTCCTCTCGCATCAGGACTTTCTTGATCGTGTTTTGCTTGACTGTAAGTTATTGTCGTTGTCGTTGTCGTTGAGGTTCTTGCTGTGGTTGGGTTGCCTTCTCCGCCCCCCACTTAGTTGGTTGAAAAGCAGTTTCGTTGTGAAAATGGTATATTTTTCATTGGCTCTGCTATCATTGCAATAGTGGCAATATTCAGTCTACTTTTTGAAGCTACAATAAGAAATTCGATTTCAATAAAGTCCATACACATATCGTATACATTCACACGAAACAATTCTTAAGAGTTGTGTTCAAGTTTGCCGTGCAAAAATCAAGTTCTAAAACTTGCGTAATATAATCAAAGCACAAATATATAAATAGCAAGCTAGCTTAGTTATTGGAAAAATAAAAACACATTTGCACAATTATTTAAAATAAGCTGTCTTTTCCACATTTAAATAACATCCACAGAATATTTATTCACTTTCACAGAAATGTTTATTCTATGGCTTTGGCTTTATTAAATTTGTTTGCCAGTATTGGCTTTGATTTTTAAGCAGAAGTTATGCATTTAAACAAAATAAAATAAAAGCAAGTAAGAAGGCTTTAGTCGAGATTTCCCGACTAGGAGATACCCCGAACCCCATACTTAACGAGTACAGTCATTGTCTATATGCATCTGTGACTAAACTTCAATCTTCGATGTCCCTGGTGTTTCTCAACCGATTTCAAAGAAATTTTCAGAAAAGTTCTATCATTACCCATTATTTCAACCCCCATTTTTACATTTTCCAAATTCGAAACCAGAATAGTTATCGATAATTTGAAACAAACTTGTTCTGCTTATGGTATGGAGAACTTATAATCAAAATTTGAAGTCTCTATCTCTTGTAGTCTCTGAGATCGACGCGGTCATACAGACGGACAGACGGACGGACAGACGGACGCCGACGGACGGACGGACAGACGGACATGGCTATGTCGACTCGGCTGTTGATGCTGATCAAGAATATATATCCTTTATAGTGTCGGATATGATTCCTTCTGTCTGTTACATACTTTTGCACAAAACCATTATACCCCTATTACCAATTTTATGTGTTCGGGGTATAATAATTGCAGAGAAATATGTTTATTCGAAATACTTTAAGAAAGTTTATGCGGTTATTTTTTAATTTATTTGCATATATATATTTGTTTAACTGTTTAACATACTTTTTTTCTTTCGTAATAAAAAACAAAAACTCTATTTTCTTACTAAATATTTATTACCGAATTGACAGCTAAAATTATCACCTTATTTTTCATGTTGCTAAATGGAAAATCTATAATTTCTTTTCTTTCATTTAATTAAGTTTCTGCTACTAAAGATAATACTTTAATTACTAGACAATTTGTAATTTGTAACGTAAAAATATCATACATTAACTACAACATACAACAAATCTCAATGCTTTTAGCAGGCAACAAAAAAGATAAGCAACAGAAAAGAAGAAAAATTTGTGAAAATTCTCAAGGTGTTCGAGTGAAATAAATAAAAAAAAAGACAGCGGCCAAAGGGACATGAAAAGCACATAAACTTCTGCCACAATTGTTAGATGGCCAGCAGCTGAAGCGGAAGAGGAAACACACGACGCACAAAAGTATCAACCAAAAATGGCTAACTCAGCTCACACACACGCACACACACACACACACACACACACACACACATACACACACACTGAAGGTGGCGATCAGGGTCAGCGCATTGAGGCTTGGGTGAATTATAAATTTTCAATGAATTGACACTTAAGGTCATATTGTGCTAAGCTTTTAATTTTTGCCACACGTAGACACGAGCAGGCAAGGCATGTGGGCGTAAGGAGACATGGGGCGTGGTCAGTAACGTTAGTGTGGGTGTTAAGTTTGACAGCGTTGGCCTTGAGGCGAAAGAAGAAGAAGAAGCGAACAAAATCTAATGGCGCACAATTTTTCCTTGCTGTTATTGCAAAGTGTCGTCGATGTTGTACCCTGCGGGCTGCTTGCCACATGTGGCAATGAATATATGTGCGGTACAGCAGGTGCTTTGTTGTTGCGCGCGTTTTTCTTTCGGGTTTTTGGGTGGCCGCACAAATTGATGGCTGAGGCAAAAGTTTTGCCACACACTCATACAACTTTTACTGGCAAATTGCATGGCTGCATGCCACGCACACTAACAGAGAAAGGAAGAGAGAGGTGACAAAATATCATGCGTGGCAAGGACATCAGAGTGGAGCCTAGCCAGTGGCAACAACAGCAACGACACCCCAGATATTTTCTAATTACCCCAGGCAGGTAATAAATGTGCATTGAAATTAGTTAAATTCATTTGATGCCACACACACACACACACATGCCTAGTCGTGCCACAAAAAGAGTCCTGCCACAAGCAGTGCGCAGTCGCCGTGTGTGCAACTTAAGAGCACAACTCAGCTGGGAAATATTCTCTTCAGCTTTGTGGCAGAAGCAGCTTGACGTCTTCTTTGTTAATTTATGTGTTTAATTTGTGATGCGCGTTTGGCATAATTCGAGTCGCAATTCAACTGTTGCATGAACAAAGCAAACCAGTCAAGCAAGCAAGCTGCAACAATAACAAAATTAATGTCTGCTCATCTATTCGCTAGATTGAATTATTACAAAACCATAAATTGTTAATTGCCACACACACATGGAAGGGGCAGAATCTGACAGCAGCCGAGACAAATGACAAAAGGCTCCATTCGTTATTAGGTTTGGTCCACAAATGTTTGGAAATCATTGAGCAAATGTCTCGCATTACACACACACAGTGACTGTCCTTGTTGTCCTGTATTTTACCTGCCTCTGACAATGCGAAAACCTACAGCACAGCATTTAAAATGATTACCTAGAGCTTTATTCAGTTCAGCAACAGAGACTTGATGGCTGTGATTAAGCACATAAATTCTATTAATATTTAAGAGCATGCAATTTAAATCCAAACATTTATGCTTCTACTTATACACAACATTTATAATTTGTAGCTACTTTTTGCCCAAAAACTATGCAATTAGTTAAGAAAGCGACTGAGTTTATTGCCAACATCTGTCATTGAATGCTGTAATCAACTGAGCTTATTTATATAAGCAAAATGTGCATAAGGTAAAACAAATAATTATGTATCTAGTTTAGATAGATAGAGAACCAGGTGGCAACTCTGTTGATAAGCAAGGCAATTTAACAGAGCAGCTAAAAGTATGCAATACAATTTATAATTCTTTAGGCAAGTTAAACATAATTTATATTCAATATTGGTGTAATTTAGTTAACAGCTTAAGCAGCATATTTGGAGTGGCCAACAGGGCCAGTTGGTCGCACCTGTCCATTAGCTGCAGCTTTTAAGTGTTCATTTCGTTGAAAGAGCCAAAGTCAAAGCATAATTGGCTCGACCAATTAACAAAATCTGCATAAAGCTCAAGAAAAAAATATGAAACTCGTTAAAATTTGCGCTTTATGCTTTATAAATAAACCATTAAGCTGTGTAACCGTGTGCGGGCCAAAAAAAACAGTTCTGGCCAACATGTTGCTGTTCTTGTTGTTGGCAGTCATGCTTCGAGTTACAATATGTTGTTAGTGAATAAATTCCAAACTTGTTTGGCTTCAACCATTTTTGTTTTGGTTCTCTTTCTTTCTAGCTAAGGGCCAAAGCAATTTCTATTTTCATTTAATAGCTAAAGTTATATATGTATTTATTTTTTTTTTTAAGTATTTTTCTTCCATTCTATAAAAAATTTGTGCCAAATATTTTGTTGCGCAGCAGCAGCATCAAAAACTTTTTTGACTCTTGTGATAAAAAAAACAATGCGAAAAAGGTGTGCACAAAAGAAGCGTAAAATGGCTAGCATAAAACACACACACAAACACACACTAATACACATTGAAATGCTTTGCATTGCGATTTGGATTGCTTTTCTGTTTTGGGTTAGACCGCCATCAAGAGGTTAAATTTCAAGTCTGCGCGGATTTCGTTCAAGCTAAGTTCAAAAATCTAAAATATTTTTAAAATTAAATTGTGCTCTGACAGACATTAATTTGTTGCGGGAGGGGTTGGGTTGGGAGGTTGACATTGGCGCGTTTTGAATTTTCAATTTCAATTTGAAAACAATAAACTAAGTACATCGATTAAATCCTACGCACGTAAGGCTGCCACGGCTTAGTTGTCCTGCTTGCGCCTCGCCCAAGCGATTGTCCTTAGCGAAACTTTCAAAATCGACCCGGTTACAGTTACAGTTGATTTATGCAAGCCATGGCCATCCTGCGCCTTACATCCTGCCACCCTTAGCGTGACGCCGGCTTCATTATGCCTACGCAATCGCTTCGAAAGAAGCTATCTTTGGCATTCGCCGAGGATTAGTTACCCTACAGAAAGAGGATAAGCTTCTCAGAACTGAGTTTATATATATATTAATAAAACGTTATAATATTTTAGTAGAAAACATTATTATCTAGGAATATTTGTTGATGCAAACTTAATTTTTGTAGAGGGTTTTTTAGAGCGTATCACAGTAAAAAGACAAACCAAATGCGCTGTAAAGGATATTATTGAGAAGCAGCTCCTGCTACTTTATTGGCGCACATATTTATGCTACAGTTTTTGGGGCATTTGTTAGTCCTTGAGCGCTCTGCTCATATTTTATTTTGGGTTTTTGCCTACAGAGCCACAACAAATAAATTTAACGCGTAATCGGGCTTTAATGTGTGTGTATCTCTATCTGCAATTGTATTGGTCAGTAGTTGTTGTGCTTTTGCTTAAATCCACATAACAGCTGTCAATTAAAAAGGATAATTTGCCTGATATTCATCACAGTGCAAATGAAAATGAAAATACACACAGAAACAGAAGGAAAAAAAGACGGCGCGCCACGCAACTTGAAGCAGCTTAGTCTCCGCAGTGAATTATGGCCAACAAATTAGTGTGGATTAACACGGCTGTATGTGTGTGTGTGTGTGTGAATTTGGCTGTAAATGTCTAGGGCCAGCGGCCAACCGAAGACTAAGGCAAAAAACAAACCAAACTGCGGTTATCCTGCCTCAATTTGCTTTCGCTTAGATTGGCAGCTCCTTCAATCAGTCTTTCTCACTCTCTCTCTACCTCTGTCACTGTCTCGCTCGCTCGGTGCTGGCTTTGTGTGTTCGCATTGAAACCTTTTAAAGCCAAAGCCAGTTGGCTCGTTTGTCAGCGCATTGTGCGCACGAGCGAGATTTTGATACATTTTGATAGATGGCCAAAACAAAATGCCCAATTATTTTTTATTCTTCTTCCATTTTCGTTTTTTCTTCTCTTTGGCCGCTGTACTTTCACTTTAAGGCCCATACAAATAAATGGCCTGAAATGGCAACACGGCCAACAATTAGAGTGTGGTTCTCGCGAGGCGAAGTTCCTTATCGCAACTCGAACTGAGCCTGTCTCGCTGTCAAAGTCAATGGCTTTGCCGTTTACCAACACAATGACAGGCACAACCACACTCACACACAGTCATACTCTAATCCAGTGAAGCAATTTGCTGGACAGCAACAATGATTGGCATATAGGGAACAAAAAAATGAAATTCTAACAAAGCGGGCAAAGAAATCTTATGGATAAGCATAAAAAAAACTACCTACAAACTGAGGCTTATATATAAAAGTTACAGAATTCAATCAACTTATGACTTGAGCCAATAAACTAGCTAGAGAACTTGAACTTCAATTCTTTGTTGTTGGTTTTTATATATCACATATGTATGTAGCCTTATGAATGTTCATCAATTGCTGCCACTCTTAAAGCAAAGTCCTCGAAAAAAGGCTTCACTGTCTGACACCGAAACAAGGAACGAGGCAGACAACAAAAATGTGGCTTCCAACATTCTCAAATATTCTCTTACTGGCTGCCACGTGCTGTCTACTGCAGGCATTACAAAACCCACACACACGCACACACACATGTGTGTGTCTAGCCGCACATGTACAAAGTGGAAAAGGAGTGAAGGAGAGAGCGGGGCAAGTCAAAGTCAAAGTCAAGCGGCACTATTAAAGTACAATCACATTTTAGCATTTATTGTGGCAATTTCGCAAAACGATTTTCATCTAATGGCTTCTTTGATATGACGCTGCTCTGCTTTTGACCCGGCTAACAGCTTGTGTGTGTAGAGTGGCCATTGTTATGTGTATCAGTTACTAAATTCAAATATTGAATACTTGAAGGCTTCAACTTTAGCCATAGGTCCAGGTCCCTTTATATACAATATTTTTTATGTTTTGTGGGTCACAAACGCATTTTCTCTCTTTCTCTGTGTTTCTCTGTGCTTATGATCGAAAAACCAAGGCATAATAATAATCATAATAAGCCACGTCAACGACAATCGATGTAATACTAACTTTGGGTATGCCACTTACACTTTGACTTTTGTGCAGCCTGCTTAATTGATTTTGGCTAAGCTGCTCGTACAATGGGTCGTATGAGTGTTATGCAAATGCTTGTATATTGCGTGTCCATGGCTAATGCATGCGGCATGTGGCAGCTGCCATGGCTGCTCATCAATTATGTGTGTGTGCGAGTGTTTAATTCCATTTATTGTTAACCAAACTTAATTGAAATTCAACAAGCAGTTAGAAAGAGAGATTGTTATGGAATGTTGAGTTTTCAGCTGTCCTGTTTATCACGCAATTATAATGAAAATGTAAATACCAACAAAAACAATGAACATATAGTCGCATAATGCGCACAATTTGCGTCCTTTTTACATATCCCCTACACCGCCCCTCATGTATATATATATTGAGTGAATGCAATTTGCGAATGCGGATATAAATGCGGATGCGGTGTTGCTTGGCATTGGCCATTGGCATTCGCGCCTGTGGCTAAGCATGTCAAACTCGCCCTTTGCAAAACTCTCCCCCCCTCTACTTGTCCCCAGCAAAAATGAGGGAAATGGCATTTGACATTCAGTGCAATAATGAACTGTAGCGGCCGCATTAAGCAAATAAAGCGCTGAGCCTGCAATGTAATTACATGCAACGATCCCGGGGAATTCCGTCATATAATTCACACACGCACACACACATAATGTGCTAAATGTTTTCAGTACTCTATGAGACCCTAGAGTCGGGCCAGAGGCGCGTTATGATTGCGGAGTTGTCAAACAAAAATTTGTGATAAGCTTTGTGTTAGCTAAAATTTGAATTATGAAGTATGAAAGTTTTCTGTTGTTGGTAAAGTTTCATTGATTGGTTTATTATATGAAAAATATTGTAAAAATAAAATCAACACTATTTGCAATTAAAGAACTTGAGTTTTTATAGACATGTTTAATAATAAATCTAAATATAAAGTTAGAAATTAATCAAATTGTTAAATATTTGAATACTTGCATTTTATTTACATCTACCCTTGCTTCTCACTCATCTACAGGGTATACTTATAGCCCATAAGCACTGCACTAAACAGGGTTCCCGTCAGGCTTTACACGTTATTAATGAGTGACCAAACAATTGCAGTTAAACTGGCGCGAAACTTTTGTCGCGCACTGTTGTTGCAGCCGAAAAAACATTGAATTAAATGTTCACATATGGAATTACGAGTGCTTCTCAATTTGCATATTTGTAATCCTGCCAAAAGCAAAACTTTTTCGGGGGTACTGCATGTTGCATGCTGCATGTGGCAATTTGTACGCAAGTGTTGTTTGTTTGACTAACCAGCCGACCATAAAAATTGAACCGAGGGCACGCCTCTAATGACATGGTTACGCCCCCCAGAAATAAGCGAGCGTTCGTCTAGACAATGCCAAGGAAACATCTTTGTTGCCATAAGTTGAAGTGTGTGTGTGTGTGCGTTTGTGTGTGTTTACAGTTCTACAAGCTTGTCGCTGGCAGCTTCTTACAATCGCCTTCTAAACTGTTGTTGTTGCCTCAGCATGTTTACAATGCTTTACAATGTTTAGAGTGAGTGTGTGTGTGTGGGTGGTTGCAAAAGAGGGTTGAAGGGGTGTTGCGGGTAACTGGCATGTGTAGCTACAAGCTAATAATGTAATTATCGCAAAAGGCGGCAGTCAGTGCTTAAGTGAACGAACTGCAAATGATGTTGTCAATTAGGCGCACGCCGAAATAAAAATGAAAATCCCAAAAAATAAAATAAAAAAAAATAAACTGAGGAACTAAACTAAGCTGTAGAAAATCTGCACTGAGAGAAGAGTTGGCTAGCGAAATTCAGTTAGAAGGAAAAAGGGGAATACTGCAATGAAAAGTTTTTGGTACAAAAAGCATTAGTTCATATTGGATATACGTCTTGAAGCCTGTTTAAAGAATGAGTTCAACATTTAGTTTATGAATTCAGGGCCCAATCACATATTATTTCCGTTTATTTGGCGCCATTTGGTCAATTAGAATTAAACTGTAATATTTTTAAGTACTTATGAGAGCTTTAAATTGTATGTATCAAAAACAAATTAACAGCTTCTTACTCCTCGATTTTGCTCTGTGTATTGAACTCTTTGTATAAGCACTTCGCATTTCAGGGATTTCATTTGTGGGGTGGTGTGGGTGGGGTGGGGAGCCAACGCTCGTTGGTGAGACTCATTTGCGGTTTTGCAGCTCAGTGGGAAATCGCCTTCATGCGATTCGTTTATTGCCATCAATTATTTATATGTACAATTATTCTTTGTCCGTGTGTTCGTTACGTTTATTTTTTTTTTCTTTCATTCCCGGCATTTTTTTTCCTTTGTTTGGTTCTTGTTGCTGCTGTTGCTGCTGCTGCCGCCAATGATCCTTAATCGGGTTCGAGTGAAGTGCAATTGCTTGTTGTTGCCAGGTGAACGAAGCGGAGCCAAACAAATGCTTCTGGCCGGGCCAATTATGTTCTCCGCTGCCTGACTGACTGTGAGCCAAATTGTAGCCGCTTTGTGGCAACCTTGTCGAGCTGCTGCTGCTGCTGCCTTCAAGTGGGGGCTGCACTTTATAACTCCACAATAAATCAAAGTTGATAAATTGAGGTCAAAGTTCCCCACTGAGTTGTCCAAGTAGTCGCATATTAATTATTTAATTGTTGACCGTTTGTTGTAAGTTGGTTCAATCGTATTGTAATTGTCGCAATTTGAGTGCTTTATAACAGTTAAAAGTGGTTTCTTTCTATGCTAAAGCAATAATTAAACACACACAGAGAAGTGTCACATATTACGTATACGCATTGCTAATGCTGTTGCTTTCAAAGAAAATCCCATTCAGCAGCATATTTTATTTACGAAGTATGCATATTAATTTTTCATCTCTTAGAACTTTTCTGTGCAAATGCTTTTGTTTTTTCAGCGTAGGTGTCTGGCATTAAATTTTAATCAGGCGAAAGATCAAATCAGCTACAACAGCATGCGCTGCGATTTTTTTGGGAGCCTTGAAATTTCCGCTTCTATGCACACTAATTTGCACCTTTTCTTTTGACAAGAAATTGTTTTTTGTTTTCCGTTTTTGTCACGCTTATCTGGAGACTTCACTCTCACCTTTTTTTTTTGAAGTGAAGTGTTTTTATGAATATTTGATTTCCTTAAACTAGAAGCGTTGTTGTTAGGTTTAAGCTTGTAACAAGTTGATTTGAAAGTCTGAAATTCTAGAGTATGTTAATATTTAATTACAACTAACAGCTAATTGGAAATTTCTCACAAAGTTTTGTGTTTAATTTGTTCATTTATGGATTGAAGTGGTAAATTGCCCATAACATGCAAATGATTTAGACCTTTTGTCAGGTCTTAGCCACAATAATAAGCTTTCATAATTACAAACATGAGCACACAATGCAAATGCAAACGAATACAGTTTCCTGGTTACTGACTTTTACCCTGTACAATTGTGAAAATAATTTAAGAAAGTCTGACTTTGCACAGTTAATCTTTATCAATATCCAAAAATAAATAAAGTAATTAACAATAGGAGCATCAACACAATACGGACTAACGAACGTTGAAAGCTAGTCGAGGATGAAAGATTAAAAAATTCGTTATAAAATCATGTATATACATATTTATACATTTTGCTCAATTGCTGTGTTTGTTCAATCTGTTTGTCTGCCATTGAATTATAATGAGTTTTATAAAATATCAAATTAAGCTATGATATGAGTGTGGGCAAGATTCTTTTCAACACACCCATGTGCTGTGATTTCTTGACGCATCATTTTCAAATTTCCACTTTGCTCCTCATACTAATTTTTATTTTTATTTTTTTGTAGCTTTTTCACTGTTCTTTGAACGAAATTGTTTTGCTTGCATACGTTTTGCACGCGTTTCCCGTTTGAGTTTTTTTCTTTGTGCTATTGTTGTTTCTTTGAGATACTCTTTGAAATTTAGGGTAAAGGCTAGCTACTTAGAATTTTTTTGTATACTAAACATTGCTTTAAAAAATCTTATTTAATAGTGGGAAGCAAATGTAAAATTTTAATATCCAATAAGTATTCATTAAAAAATATGGAGTAACTGCTAGTCAAGCATTCCCTGTTGCTTTAAAATCGCATGTGTTAGCAAAGCCATTTGATATAAATGAAAATTAACTTGTTTTAGAAGCAGCGTGGGCGGTGTAAGGAGGTGGGGGGGGGGGAGTGGCAAGCTTTCATTTAACTTGGCCAACGAGCCAAATCAATGGCAGCATATATATTTGAGGTAAACAAGATTTCAGCGATTGTTTTGCTCTGTGCGCAAGGACATCTGTCGTTGAAATTTTCAATTCCAGCAAAGGCAATACACATACACACAAACATACATATATGTGTCCTTATAGCTAGCAAGCAATCTAAGAATCTACGACTTTTTGTTTAGCATATAATTTGCTTTTCATTTCGTTTTGCTTTTGGCATCTAATGATATGGAAATAATTATTGATTTCAATTTATACATATTTGAGTTGCCAATGCTTACACAGACTTCTATAAATACATGTATGTGTGTGTGTGTGTGTGTGCTGGAAAGTTGTGTGAAAGTTGTGCCAGCATATATACACTTATCCCTATATGTGTGTGTACATCTATCGTATTGTATTATCCATTGAAGCTTAATAGATGTTGGCGCCTTCGTGCGTACATTTCAGTTATCCTTAAACTTTTTACACCCATCCACCAGAAGTGCGTGTGTGTGTGTGTTGTGGTGTGCACGATGTAATTTCCATCTATGAGATTATGTGTTTGTGTGTACTTGTGTGTAGCAAAAAAATAAACGGAAAACAAGGCAAAAGCTGTTCGAAATATATGGCAAGCCATTTGCAAATAAATTGAATGCTCAATTTCAATAATTTTGCATACTTTCTGGCGCAGTGCTGCAGACAAAGTTGCTTCTAATCCATTTGGACCAACCAGACTAGCAACAAAAACAACAACAGCAAAAGCAAAGATAACAATACCAACAAAAGCAAGGACAACCACAAACTTTAGACGGTGTGCGCAGCAACATTTGCTTATTATATACCCTATAAAGCCGAGGTAAAAAGTTTTTATAGGTACTGATAAGTTTAGTAGATTTTTTTATTTCCATATAAAATTTGCTGCTATTTGCTTGGTACTTGGAAGAAGAAGAAGAGTGCACCTGATTCAAAAGGCAAGTAATGTTATTATTAAGTCTTTGAAAGTTTTGTAAATTTTTAAGGACTTCTTTTATATTTATATTATTGAATTGAACGCAGATAGAAAATAAATGATAAATGATGTTTAGGCAATAAAAGATAAATAAATATATATTTAATAGCATACTGAATTTAAGTTACTTTTTTTTATTATTTGACCATCAATTTTTAAACTTAGCTGAGTATTCAAAAGTCGAGCAAGTTTCAAATCTCCCTCCAGGTTGTTATGGATTTAGTTGAGTGTGAAAATGCGTAGCCAAAAGCAACTCTGTATATGCGTGTGTGTGTAAAAAGTCGACCAGCTGTTAAATGCGCACATTCATGATTAAAAAAGTTTGAAGCTCAAGGCGCTTCAAGCAATTAAAGTTTTTATATTCGCAGTGCGCACAAACGCACACATCTATATAAAGATACCTAGTTGATAGCTTCGTGCTGAATGACTAAGGAATCGAAGAAATGTTCTATTTGAGAATTACACGCCAAGGTCGGCGTCTAGACGCGCATTTCGCACTGATTCGTTGTCCTGGGAATCGCAATTTATGATTCGACCTTTAACAAATTTGCGCACACTTATTGTGCAATGCAAACAAACTGAACTGACAGACAGACAGACAAACAAACAAACCAATTGACAAGCTGGCAAAGCATTCAAACGCAACCATATAAAATGAAATGAATGAATGATGCGAATGACTGACTGAATGCAAGCCTCGAATGTTGCCGTTGTTGTTGTTGTTGTGTATAACAAATTGTAAAATTTATTTGTTATTTTATTTGCATAAATTTCCCCAGGGAAATTGCACACATATCCTCATATGCACAATGCAACGACTGAGAGAGGGAAAGGGCAGGGTAAGGAGGGTATTGGGGCTTTTTGAATGCTTGGCATGGCCATGGCCATGTTGTAAGCCGCCTTTGGTGGTTCTGTTGGTCCGTGAACTCCATGACAAGCCTCCTACAGTTTCAGCTTGCCACATGAAGGCCTTCAACCAATGACCATACAAGAGCGCTTTTTATGTTCTTATGTTAAACATACTTGTTTTTTTTTTTTGTGTATGAATGCTGTCTAAAATACCCTGACCAAGACTTTAATAAATTAGTTGAAAGGAAAAAGGTAGCTGAATTCATAAATATAAATATTAAGAGTAATCAAAAGACTAAAGAAGTGGCAGGGATATGTGAGCAGTGATTTAAAAGGTAGAAGAGTCTTTAAAATAGTACAGTAGTTATTTGAATGCTTATTTTTTTTACTTTTTACAATCTTGTGGTACTTAACCTTCATTTATTTGAAGAGTCTCTTATATGTTAAAAGTATGAAAACCAGTTATCTTAATAAATATGAAACATAAAGCTGCAATTAAAACTCATGATAAAATTTCTGTTGAGTCGACCTCTAAACAACTACACAGATTAAAGCCCTTAATAATAATTTAACAAGTTCTCAGCAATTATTTATATTTTCAGAGAGAGTGTCATAAAATGCTGAGAAACATTTTCCACACAAGGGTATACAAATGTCGGAATATATTACATTCTGGTGAACTCAGTTGTCCTGCTTGTTTGTGGTTTGCCAAGGAAAGTTTTTAGTAGTTGCTTTTACGCAAAATTTTCACAATGCTAAGAAAATAATTGCTGTAAGAGCCCAAGAGCAGTAGCAGCTGCGGAGGCAGCATCAAGGACATATGAGATGTTTGTTATTTGCTGTGACCAAAAACTTGCCCCAGGGAATTTGCACAAATTTTTCGCCTGGCTTTGATGCAATTAATGCGAACTACACAGCTGCATGCCACAATGCTGTAGCAAGGTCTGGAAAGCAAAGCAAATCGCATTCAGCTCTAGCTGACTTGGAGGCACCACTTGAGCTCAGTTGCAGCTCAAATTGTAAGCTGCCATCCTGGGCAAACGTTTGCGTCTTCAACTGTTAGCTGCTGCTGTTTCCGCTGTGTGGCATGGAGTGGCAACAAGTGCCACTTGCACTTTGACTGATGTGCAACGCCACCGCCCTTCCACCCACCCACAGCAAAGTATCTCAGCCAGCTAAAAAGTGCGCAAAATGAAGTGCCAGCTGCTGTCTGAAAGGTGCTTCAAGTTTCAAGCACGCAAGCGCCAAGCAGATGAGAAAGAGAAGGAGAGAGGAGCTCATATTTAGCGCGACTTAGACGCGTTTTTCCGCAGTGAATGGCAAACGAGGCTTTTCTTTTCTTTCTGGCACTGTTTTGCCAACTGAATGACCCTCGACACGACGACGGCGCGGCGGCCAGTTAGCCTGTTTAGAGCATTGAAAATTCAATTCACCTGCAGCTTCTTTCATTTTTTATTTTTTGTCATCATAGTAATTCGTTTTTGTTTTGTGACTACCTGGCAACCCTGGCGTTGATTAATTGCATGCAGCAGCTGCTGCTGCCGCCGCTGTTGCTGCTGCGTTCAGGGTCGTGTTTGGGGTCACGCTTCATGGGTCTCTGACGATGACTGAAAAATGTTTCGGCACGTATACATTTCGAGCTTTTTCAGCTTTATTTTTTGTGGCACGCAGATTTATATGTTTGGACTTTTTGAGCCAGAAAAACAAAAAATCGCGGCCATCGGCAATCAAATTGTCTAAAATAAATCTAAATTCGCATTGCATATTGAGTGCACACACATACATACATTTATTTTGCATATATGTGTATGTTGCCAGAAAACGTTTTGAACCACATATAAAACATCCAATTAAGTGAGCAACTAACCATCGAACCACGAATACGCTTGGTTACAATTATTTTCAAAATATATTAACGAGAGTTGGGTTCTGCAAACAGTTCAAGTTGCGGAATCGAAATGTTTAGCTTAATTAAGAGATGTTAGAGAAATTAAATTTTATAAAATAGACATGAAATTTATTGGTGTAGATTTTTAGAAATCATGAATAATAATTAGCACAGCTATATTCTTTAAAATGTCCTTCTATGAGTTTATGATACAATTAATACTCTTTCAAAACGCTTCTCTTTTTACAAGCCCATCTACAAAACAAAAACACCTTGCTCTATCTATTAGGGTATAACAATTATAAAAGCATTTTGAAATGAATTGTTGGGTCCTGGACGAGGAGCACTCTTGTTGTCGCCACATTTCTCGTTTGCGGCCATCAAAATGGGCATTGGCAATGTGCTTGTGGCACCTGTGTCCACCCAACTCGAGGCATGCTTTTAGCGCTAGGTAACAGCCACATTTTCAGTACATTTTTGATTTATTGTCAATTTGACTTAAATTATGCATGTGCCAGATAAGTCGCACCAGGGCTGCCCCACTGCATCTTGGCCAATATACATATAGACATATATACATTTTTAGGCATTTGTCAAATTTTATCACTGCCTAAATGCGTGCCATAAATAATTCTTTTATGTTTTTTTTTTCTCCTGTTGCTCCTCTCACTGATTTAATAGACTGTGCCTGCCGCCTGTGCTTGAAGAAGATGGAGGCACGTGTGTTACCTGTTTCAGGGACTGGGGCATAAATTTAAGCCCAAAACCACGAGGCTTGCCAACTCGATAATAATTTGTCAAATGGCAGCTGGCAGGCCCCCACCTCTACCCCGTGGCATGCGACGATTTGCAGTGCATGCAATTTATAGCACCGTTTATGCCTTGGAACACATTTTGACTCATTTTGTTTGGCTTTGGCTTACGCGGCATTTTACACATGGAATGCTGGTCGGGGGTGGGGGGCGTGGCATGCCCCAGCTAAACGATGTGTGTGGCTGCCGTGCGCTCAATTAAACAGCAATTGCATTGCCAACTGGCAACTGTTTTGTTTTTGCCTCTCTATTAATGGGCCCAGCTTATGCGACTGTTAATAGGTTGCGGCGCTACAGTTAAGTACACGCCTTAAAATGTTGCTGCACTTTATGCAGGTCTAAAGGACACACAAACAGAAATGTAGAAACTAATTAGACTGCGTACACAGTATTCCTATACTCACAATCATCATGCTTTCATTCTGCCAATCAGCTTTGTTTTGAATTTATTTGACTTCACCATTTTCATTTCTATTGCGCCATTTCCAATTATTGAATTGTCTTTGGGGCCAGTTCCGCGAACCAAAAACTAAAGAGTCGCTGTTAGCCCTCCAAAAAGCGGAAAAAAATACAACGAAAATGTTTCGCTGGCTTCTCGTTCAGCTTCATTTGCCCCATGAGCCTGGAAGTGGGGAACGAGCATTTCAAGTATGCGCTGAAATAATTAAAACTTTTTTATGCCCATTGCGATTCCAAGGCCAACCAAACAGTATTGGTTTTGTTGGCTATGAGCTGAAGATTAAATGCTCTGAGGCAGAAAATATGACTTTAATGTTGAACAAGTAAGAAGGTTTTAGTCGAGAATTCCCGACTAGGAGATACCCTGAACTTAACGCGCACAGTCATTGTCTGTATGTATCTAAAACTAAACTTCAATCTTCGAAATATCTGGCCGACTATTTATTAAGACACTCCTTTACTCCTCGATTCTCAAAAATTCAAGTAAGCTCGGCTGATTTCTGTGAAATTTCGTGACGATTTTATATAATGCGAAAGTGTGAGTGAGTGTAAATATAAGTAAATGTTTTGGCATTGTCTACTAAAAACACTCAATACAAAAATTCTTATGTGTGAATGACACATAAGTATTTGTCCAATTATTCGCTTTGTTATATCTAAAATATCTCTTGTTTAGAAGCACTTCATTTAAATACACTCGTTTATTGTACTATTATGCACTTTTAATAAAACCAAACATTTTTTGAATTATTTTCAAAGTTATTTCAGTTTGTTTCCATATCCGTTATATAATAGAGTTTTTGGCTATCTATCTTTACATCATTTTGCTGTGCATTAAGCTTTTGTCCAACGTTTTTTAACTACAAGAACCAAGTTAAAACTTCTTATGGCAGACACTAATACAAAATCAATTTGTTGCAGGGCACAACACACAACGTGGCATTGTAAAAGCGTTTGCCGCAAACACTTGCACACTCTTATTTTTTGGTTGTTGGTTGTTTGCGGCTGGCCGCAGCAGCAGCAGCATCGATGTGATGGTATTTTTGTTGAGAGTGTTGTAAAGTGGAGAGAAGAACTAAAATTCTTCTGGCCAGCAATTCGCTCAGCCAGTTTGCAATGTGCTGAAAATCAAGCGGTCGAGTCGTAAACATTTTTTAATTCATTTTCCACCAAGCGCTCGAACACTTACACACATTCAGAGCGCCATTAAACAGCTGCAGCTGTACTTTAGCTGCCGCCATTTTCTTTAGCTGCTGCCTCAAATTTCCTTTCTTGTTCCCCGCACAACCCGCCCATGGGTACTTTCGCTTTTGGTCTTGTGCTTGGTAGCTGTAGCTGAGTGTTTGCGTTTTTCAAATTGTGTGAATTTAATTTTGTTTTGTTTTTATTTTTATGGCGCCTGAAATTATGCTTATTTCGCCATTTCTGCTTAGCTCTTAAAGAAATTAAAAAAATAGGCACAGGCAATGGCATAGACTGCCTAGCTAGAGGCTGTCTGTGAGCCTACTTTGTACGCCTTGGCGCCTTAGACGTAGACATTGTTTGTGTTGTTGTTCTAGATGTTGATGTTGCCGGACCGTGAAAAAACACAGCCCATGGGCGTGTGCTCTAAATGCAAACAAACACACACAAGCAAGCTTTCTCTCTTGTTTTTTTGAACATTAAACGCTTTCGCTAGCGCTTTTATTTATCTTTTGTGGCCATTGTCAATGACAAATTTAAATGTTCTACATAAATACAATATAAAAATCATATAGAAAGAAAGAATCTGCTCTCACAGTAGAATTTTAACAATAATGTCTAGTCAAAGAAAGCAAACGAAAGTATTTAATTTGCAATTTAAATACAATTTTGCACTTGGCTGCTAGACTTTTATTTATTTATTGTAAAGATCTATTGTCATTTCAATATGCGATGCTTGATGCTCGTGGCATTTTGATTATTTTACCGTCAACACACCCACACAAACACTTCCTTGTTGACTGGACAACTGTGTCAGTGTTTCGACAATTTGACAGACGGGCAAACACTTTGATACTGACAAGAACACATTTATAGAGACAGCGAACTCGCTTCCAGAACTGACTGTCCAGGCAGCGTGTCTGTCTCTTGGCAGATATCAAAAACTCATTACAATCACTTCTGACGTAAATGTGGCCAGGCAGCAATGAAAGAAGCAAAGAAAGTAATGACCATCAGCCAAATGGAACGCACACAAAATATTGAAATATTGACCAGTCGTTATATGGTATGAAATGATTATAATCATTTATATAGAACTAGTAAAAGACTACCCTGATCGACGATTAGATGCCCAGTGAAACCCAGCTATACATTTGGAAAGAAACTTTAAGACAATATCTTCAGAAGAACCTTATGTAATTCCTTAAAATTTCGATGTCAGCTATCGCTATCGACTTTTTTTAACAAGCTTGCTATCGACTATATAAATTTATCGCCAACAGAGTACAATGCTATTTACATTGCTGTTTCACATTTATATTTTTAATTTACAAACATACATAAAATTAATTCTCTTTTTCATTTCGTTCGTGTTAATTACTGTTTTGCTTGACTGCGACTTTTTCTAATTAAAACTTGAAGCACATTTTTAGGACCCAATATTGCGAATCGTTATCTGTTTGGCTTATTAAAAATCGAATTTTTCCCATTAAATGAGCGGGCTCTTTAAAATGGATGCTTGAATGGATTCTCAACGCATTTTTGTTTTTTATACATTTTTTTTTAACGCCCAGCTCGACAATGGATTTCACGCGATAATATCACAAAAAGCACACAACACAAACACAACAATAGTATAATGGTAATAAGAATATATATAAATAAACACACAAAGAGCTCGACATTTTAACTTTTTAATATAAAAATACTTTGTGCAGCATTTAAGTTAAGTTTTAATGGAAGTAAAATGACATTTTAATAGTGGCCAGCAAATATTTAAATACATATTTGAATTGTGTTAATAAATGCGTGAATTATTTGAAATTTTAAAGGAAAACACAGAAATTTCATTAATAGTGAAAATATTATTAAAAATATTAACTGCTGAGTTTTTGTATGAGTTTCACTTCAATTTTGTACGTATTAAAATTTATAGTACTCACATTTGAGTCATTTAATCAGCACTCAATTTAAGAGTCACGCATTTTACAATTTAATTATTTGAAATGCCCACATTTTTAGTCATTTTTCTGTTGAGTAATTACCAGAAAGTACTTCAAAGTTTGGCATGCCAATAACGAGTATTCCTTTCTAAGAATATTTTTATTTGGAGGCCATAAAAAAGCTGGCTAAGTAACTCAACTGATAGGCCAACTTCATATTGTATTTCCGGCCAACAGTTCGAGTACTTCCGCCGTCGGTTGCCAGGCTCAAGAACTCAAGAACTCATATTTCTAGAGGACGGCTAACAAAGGAACAAAAAAATGTTCTGTGCCGTTAAAAAAGTGCCCAAAACCTGCAGGTTTTTTCTTTTGGGGCCTGTTTATAAAAATGGCAGCAGCAGCAGCAGTTGTCCACAGTTTGGGGCAACAGAGGAGCATCAAGAATTCACTTTGGCATATTTACATTTAAGAATCTGTGGCACAGGCTGCGTGGCATGCTTAGAGTGGGTTGTGGGGGAAAATATATAGTTTATGGCCGAGTGTAGTAAGCTCTTTGGCATATTTATGGCGTGCATCAGGCTCTATATATAATCGCATCTATACGGTGTTCTCTTTCAAGCTAAAAGTGTGCCATTTAATAAATTATATGTTAATCTGTTTAGTAATTGCTTTTAGCCGATAGGCAAACAATTATGCGCTTTGTTTAAACAATCTAATAAAGTCTAGTAAAATGACAGTTTATTTTTCTTCGATTTATCTGATGGATGTGCCGCACGGGTCATGCTACAATAGACGCAGATAATTGTAGTGCCAGCTGCCACACACTCCAAAGTGTGCCGAAGCGTTGCCACCCCGCGTGCAGCAACGGCAGCAGCAGCAGGCAAGCACACTCATAACTGAGCAAAGTGGCAGCATAAAGTAAACAAATTACGCTGTTGACCTTCAGGGGAGCTGTGTAGGCAGCAAAAGTTTTGCCTTTGAATTGGAATTTGCCTGAGCCTCAATCGAAGCACAAAGGAGGACACAGGAGTAGCTGTAGGGAGCGTAAGTGTGGTGGGGAGAAGCGAGGTTACACAGACAATTTCCTTAGCATATTTATAGGCATTATTTTTCAATGATTTCAGCCAAGCGACTTTGGCTCGTTAGCGGCCAGCGAGCTTGTTATTGCTGTGCTTGTTGTTGTTGCTGTTGAGCGAGCAGATTTATGCTTAAGCAAAAGTTTTTTAACAATATCTAGAATTTACGATTGTCAAAACACACACACACACAAACTCACACAATGAAGGTCTTGCGAAGCTTGGTTAACTAACTGCTGCTGGATCTTTGGTTTTGGTTTTGTTGTTTTGATTTAGTAGGGCTGGGTGGACATTTAATTAGTGTCGCCAGAAAGTCGGCACAACTCGATAAATAAGTCGGGGCTATTACTGCACAACGCACACAATCAGCAGTAGACCCTTGTTGGCCATCTTTATTAGTGATAAACATGGCCCTGATGAGCCTGCAAATTGACTTATTCAAAGTGCTTGCTTGCTTGCACTGCATTCAGATGAAGTTTTTATGCTGCTGTCCAATACTTACGCTCATTCATACGATACGAGCTACAAGTCAACGAACTGTGTTAAGCCCACTTCTTTTATGGCCACAATACGCATACGCATTTACATTTTAAAGATATTTGTCAGCCCGTTTATTGGACAGATTTAAATATTTATTTGATAGGCGGCGGCTCACTGTCACCAGAAAAGCAGCAACAGCGACGACGTTTACAAATTGACAAACTGACAAATTGATGGTTAAAAACTCATCAAATGTAAGCAGCGCATTTCATTTCATCATACAAGAGACAACACACAACTTTATTTCCAGCCAAATAAGCATCTTTGGCAATTATCGCCGACTGAAATGTCTGCTTTTGACAATTGTGTTAATGAGCTCGGCCCAATGTCAATTTTAACTGAATTCCTGCTGCCAGCCCCAACCCCCCCGCAGCGAATACCCAGAGAAATATTTCATCTTTAAATACCATTGTAAAAAGGTAGAATTGACAAATGTTTTACAAAGATGAAATTTGTTGAAGTAAGTAAGTATTGTTTAATTAGAAGTTTGTCTGTTGCTTTTAAGGTTTTCTTCTTGGCTAGGCATAATTTGTCTTGAATATTTTGATTTCACCTGAACTTTATTTATTAACTTCTGGGAGTTACATTTAATTTAAAAGCAGACAATGCCAAATGGAAGTATCTTCTTGCATATTTGAGGCTTTTCTGTACGCGGTGGCCTGGTTGGACGTCTAGTGGGCTTGGGATCAGGATGACCTGGATGGGGATGACCTGGATGGGGATGACCTGGATGGGGTTGACCTGGATGGGGATGACCTGGATACGGGTGTCCCGGATGAGGATAGCCAGGATAAGGGTGTCCGGGATAAGGATGGCCAGGATAATGGTGTCCAGGATGAGGATAGCCAGGAGGTGGATAAGGATAGACATGCCAAGGACGACCAATGATTGGTGGTGTTACTGGTACAGGTAGTGGAACTGGAGCTGGTGCTGGTGCTGGATTCTCTGCATTAGGATCCTCCGGAGTAGGTTGCGGTGCTGGTGGTATTGGAAAGCCTGGGAAGTATGGCCAGTAGGGTGGATAGTAGTATGGATAGGGAAGCGCTCCACTCTGGCGAGCTGTGCCGTAAATGCTTAGCCCTTGATCATTGTCATAATCCTCCTGATAGCTGCTATTTTCACCCGTATACTCATCGGCAGTGTCGTCCTCCTGAGCCTCGTTGCTCTCCCCTTCGAACTTGTAGACATAGGTGTCGTAAGAATCATCCTTAGATATAGCCGCAGTTTGGCTGCACCAGATTGCCAGCAGTAGGCAGAGAGCTAACTTGGAGCTCATTGTAGAAGCGTTTGTTTCGAACTGATTAATTGGCATTTGGGCTTTAGTATTTATACTCTTTTGTTTCGTCTACTTTAAAAAAAAGGCATTTGGATATATTGGGGATAACTTAGTGTGTCATAAAATCTGACACAGTTATTACCAAACTCTTTGCCAAAAATGCCCGAAAATTACGCCCAAAGTTAAAATCGGGCATCATCTCGGCATTCGAATGCAAATCAGTTAAGCTATAAAAATCAAGAACAGATCAAATGTTGATCTGTTTCTGGCGAATGTAAAAACAAAATCAGCACTAGCGGTTTTTTTTTTTTTTTTGCATATCTTAAGGTAGTGAATAGAAAGCTTTGCCAGATAAATAGAATTCGCAGAACAAGCCTTGAGTCTTTTGTTAAGACAAAAATTATAATAAACACATAAGATTTAATTGCCTAACGGTAACTATAGTATCCGACCAACAAATTCATATGAATGAGCTACAGACATACAAATAATACCAATAAAAGTTAATTTTTTCGTTCGCAATTTTTTTTTTTTTAATCAATTATTAATTTGTTGTTTTACATTATATGAATATCTAATCATCATAGCGGTCGCGATCGCGATCGCGGTTGCGGTCGCTGTCTGTATAGGTGCACACCTTGCCGAAAGGTTTGATTGTCTTGCAGATCTTGGTTCTGTCATCTCTGTCAGGTCTTGGCCTACGAGTGGTTGTGGTTCTTGGCCTGTGGGTTGGTGGTGGGCGTGGGTGATGATGATGAGGAGAAGGATGTGGATAATGGCCCCATGGAGGGTAGCCATAGTGTCCGGGAGGATGTCCGTGTCCAGGCCAACCACTTCCGGGAAAGCCCGGTCCGGGCCAACCAGGTCCGGGCCAACCAGGTCCGGGCCATCCCTGTCCAAGCCAACCCGGTCCAGGCCAACCCGGTGCAGGCCAACCCGGTCCGGGCCAACCCGGTCTGGGCCAATTAAGCCAGGGACTTCCTGGAATGACTGGGATTGCAGGGACTGCAGCAGCGACGGGAGCAGCAGCCACTGTAACTGAGGCTTCGGGAGCTGCGGCATCGGGATTATTGGGATCTACAATAGTATCTGCTCGAACTGCAGCAGAACTCTTCACACCCGTCATCGGATAATAGGGATAGGCGTAGTAGGGATACGGAGTTTCTGCACCCTCGCGCTTAGATCCAACAGTGTCTTCGGCTTCGTCATTCTGGACGGCGCTGCCCTCCTCCTTGACGGTGCTGGGATCGCTGAAGTATTCGGGAGAAGCGTACTCCTGATCCTCGACGCTGTCGTTCTCGATCTTGTAGACCACAGTTTCGGGCTCGTCCTTGGCTAGAGCCAAGCCGCACCAAAGTGCCAGCAGAAGGCAGAGAACAAATTTAACGCTCATATTGAGAGCTGTCGTTTGGAACTGATTGACAGCACATTTGGCTCTAGTTTATATACTTTTACCTAGGTGAGTAAAATGGTTTGTTTTTTGTACTAAACACAAAAGCGACGCCCTATTCTTAAGTGCCATTTTTAGGTGCTTCATTCAAAGCAACAAACCATTTATATGAAAATCAGATAAACTTTTTAGAATGGCCAAGAAGTTAAATGCTAGACACCTTTGATGGTAGATATCGTTCATTTGCAAATTATGGTTTTTTGAATAAGCAATAAATATCAAATGAAGAATTTTATAACAATAACTTTCAAGTTTTCTGAATGCAAAAAAGAAATGTTTAGAGAGGAAATGTTTTTAGCTTTTACTTTGTGTCGAAGAAGTATTCCACAATAAAAAAGATGTCAATTTCGCAATCTACTGTTAAATAGAAACCATGTTTATGGATAAAACCAATTTAAGCTTATTAAGAGAAAGATTTATTCTATTTTAATGAGTTAAGCAAGTCTTAATATTCTTGAGAAATTAGTTAAAAACACAAATCATAATCACAAAAATAAAAAAGTCTGTTCAATATATTTTATGCTTTGTATTACACATTGTTTCTAATCATATAAAATTTGTATAGCTGGACTGCAAAGAAGTCCAACGCCGATGACTTTCTTGCAAATTTTAGCTGACTCTGATCTTTTTGGTGGTGGCGTGGGATACGGATAGGGATAACCAGGATACGGATAACCAGGGTGTGGACGATGTGTTGGATACGGATAAGGCGGAGGTGGATATGGACGATATGTAGGATGAGGACGATGAGTTGGATGTGGTCCAGGAGCTGGCGGACACGGATAGCCCGGATAGAAGTAATGATAATCTGGATGTGTTACATTGCAACGGTATGGATAATTGCCTTGTCGATCTCCTGTACCTTCATATCTTTCTAGATCCCCTTCCTCTAGTGCCACATTGCCATCCACAAGATTGGCATCATATGTGTCCTCTTCGTAATCTTCATACAAATCCTGGGCAACGACTAGAGTGCAGCAGAGTCCGAGAAATAAACACAAGTCCAATGTCGAGCTCATTTTAATGGCGTTCTTTCTCTTAATGGCCAAAAGCTCTAACTCTAATATGGTTTTTATAGACAAAAGAAGTTTAAAACTAATTAATAACTCGTTAGTCGAGCCTTTTGACACACTTAACCAAATTTTGCCAGCTAAACTTCTTAAATAAAGTCTCACTAAAAAACTTCGCATCGTAATATAACGAACCATTCTTATGCAAATCAGTTGAGCTAATATAATCAGATTAGAACGCGCTTAAAATTCCACAAGTGACAGAAATTTGTATTCAAACTCATATTTATCGAATTAATACATGACTTGCAACACTGTTTTGTTGGTTGTTCATTTATTTAAATATTGTTATGTTATTTAATTATTGTATGTCGGCAATTAAAAGGCGCTAGACTTCTCAATGATAATAATAATATTGAGCTTTGAGCTTCAATTTATGGAGATAAAATTAAGGAAAAAAATAGTTATTAAAATTAAATTTTTCACAGTATTAACTTTAACCTGACTACAGTTTGTAGCTGACCTGAGTCCAAGCATATTATAAATAAATAGTAAATTTATGGCTGCTTCAGTTGCGATGTTAAAGCATTTTTCAAATACTACCACTCCTAGCCATAAATATAATTGGAGTGCCATTCTCAGCCGCGCATGTTTAAGTTGTTGTCACGAGCACGGCCTATATTAATAAGATAATCTATTGGAACATTCTTTTACACGCTGCGTGTGACGCAAATGCCAGAAAAGTATGCAAATACCTTCATGTTACAAAGAAAACTTTAAAATCGCCTAATAAGAAATATCAACTTTGACATGACTGGGCCAATAAAAATATGCACATATTTTGTGGCAAATTAATAAAATTTCTCCAAGCTAAAGACAACCTAGATAACCATTAACATACCTAATAGGTTTAACTCTAATGAACTTACGAACTTAAGCCAGTTCAAAAAGATCAGCACGCCTCTTAAAGAATCGTTATAAAGACGCCCAGCGATTTCTGGTGGATCAGTTTCATTTGCCTATCGTCACTGTCCCTATAGCCCTACAACAGAATGTTCAGATACAGTAGTTGTCTACTGGTAGTGATCTGTGCCTTGGCGCAAACGCAATCACTTCACGAGCTATCGGATGAGGAGCCTCCAGCGGAAGGACGCATCTTTTCAATCGTTAGGGATTCGGATAGAGATAGAGATCATCGTCCACATTACGACTCGAGGCCAATTATTATAACGCCACCACAGCAGCCATCGTATCCACCACACTATCCACAATATCCGCAATATCCACAGTATCCACAGTACCCGCAGCATTCGCATCCTCCACAGCCGTATCCACAGCCATACCCACAGCCTTATCCGTTCCCCGTGCCCGTGCATCCACCTTACCATCCACCACCAACTATTATCAAGCCCATCATTCGCCCATCCTACCGTCCTCGTCCAAGCTATGGTGGCGGTTTTGGTGGCGGTTATGGTTATGGCTTCCCACCATTCATTAACATCACCTATTCGCCAGTGCTGGCAGCAGCCACAACTACAACAGGTGGCACAGTGGGAGTCACAACTCGTGGCAGAGCAGCAGCTCCAGATCAACAGCAGCTGAACGACCTTGCACAATTCTCACAGCAGATGCTTGCCCAAACTATGGCTGCCCAGCCACAAATGTTGCCGTATCCCAGCCAGGCGACATCAGAGCCCAACTACCCGATCTATCAGCAGGATGCTCAACAGGAACAGCAGTACTATGGACCTTCGACTGGGCAACTGATTGCACTCAATGTGGACGAGGATCAGCAGGACGTGCAGGAGATTCGGACGAAGCCCAAGAAAACTCAATATATTTTACGCCGCAGCCAAAAGTCGAAGAAGAGATCCAAGAAGAACAAGTTCCAACCTCAGTTGGTTTATTTGGCCGTCGAGTCTGAAGCAGATGCTCAAAACGGGCTAGTGGAGGAAAATATTTAAACTATTGATATGTAATAAAAAATAACACACTTTCAATAAACATGTTTAAAAATATATTTGAATGGACTTGACTTTTACTTTATTAGCTCGCATAAAGTTTTTTTTTAATAACTTGTTTTCCCCTGTAATAGAAATATAAATATGTTCATAAAAAAATTTATTTAAAATACTGTATCAAAGCTGTTTACATTGAACTTTAAATTTAGTGGTTGGAGAATTTGAAAGCCTAAGCTTATGCAATTTCTTTCCGCACTTGTTTGAATAAGTTAGGTTTGAAATTCAAATCAATTTTAACTTCTGTGTTTGTTTCTTAAATATGTAGATTGTTTAAATGCTAATAGCAATCATTTTATGTAACATTGTGGTCAATTGAATCATATGACATCTGTCAGAAAAAGATATTCTTTATTAACATTTATGTACTTAATTATACTTGTGTTACAGGATTTCTTATTTAAGGAATTTTCTTTATAAACACATTCAAATTTATTTGATTGGGCATGACTTTAAAGTCGTTGTGACGCGAAAGTTTCGATTTCTTGCCTTGACTAATTAAATCGAGAAACCAATTCTAATTAGTTAAATGTCAATTATTTATGCAAATTTGATTTTTTGCTATTAACTGATATACATATCCATACATAGTATATACTAGAAACGATAAGATATATGGGTCAAAATGGCGCATGTTGAACATGTTATAAAAGCCAGAGGCGTATTTTCAACTCTGGTCAGTCAGTCACGACTAGTCACAAAATGTTTACACGCCAGCGGTTGGAACTGCAGCTCCTCTTAATAATACTACTAGGAACTCTGGCAAGTGTTTTATCTCAGCCAGAAGAGCAGAGTAACAGTGCTGTTTTAGAATTGCCCACAATAAATTTTACTCGATTATATAATGGCGCGCCACTTGTCAGGCTTTATAGTCGACTCTTTAACAACACAAAGGAGAAGCCAGTGGAGACTTCACTAGACGAAGTGATGCCAAGTCAACGAAAACGTTTTCTTAGCCGCTTTAGGATCTTTGCTTCCGATACTGAAACCCAGCGCAGCGACAATAATCAGGTGATCAATGTACAAGTTCCCAATGGCCAAAGTGGACAACAATTATACGGTGGCTTTCCCTATGGCCAGGGACAAATACAAGGCCAAGGGTTTGGACACGGCGCTGGTTATGGTTTTGGCTATGGTTTGCCTGATTATGCGCGAATCTATGGATCAAACAATTATAATGACATACCAGGCGTACAGGTGCTGCAGCAGCCGAATAATGGCTTTGGTTTCGGTCCACCCAATTACTACAATTATGTGAATCTCAATAACGATGAGATACGCAGAGGATATCTCAAACGAGGCTACAATCTGCTCAACCCAGAGTTTAACGATGGCAGAGGTCAACTGTATGCAGACTTTGCGCCCTATCGACAGTGGCTGCTAGCACAATCGCTACAGCTGAAAGCTCAGCAGCAGTTTGCCGATGAACAAGCTTACGATGAGAACTTGGATTATGGCGAGGAGGATGAGCAAGACTTGGATATCCTAGGACTGAATGATTATGATGTCGAAGGTGGTGAGTTGTGGCGTAAAGCTAATGCAGCCTCAAAGACCGAATCAAAGCCGTCAAAAGCTTTGAAGCCAGTCCGAAAAGTCAAGGCTCGTCGGCCAAAGCAGCGACATCCCAAGCGAATTATTTATTAATTAGTTTGGCGTGTAAATAAATGACTGAAAAACGTTTTTATGATTGTTTTGGATTTAATGGGTGAAATTTAACAAAGCAACAAAACGATTTCACCACCGAGCTTTGTTTAGCATTTAAATAGCTAAATATGCAAAAGCATTGCTGAAGACATTTAGTTGGTCAGCGAACTCACAGCGATATGAAACCAAGAGCAACGTTTTACTTTATATTAGCGCTGACCTGCCATCCTTGGCTAGATGTGAACACTCAACCCCTTAAGGGGGCGGAAAAGGAGGAGGAACGTACAGTATTGCCTTTGCTGCTGCTGCTAAGCAATCCTCTGGCATTGCCACTGGCGGCCACTGGAGGACTACTTCCAGGTGTACCCATCAGACGACCACAAGATGAGCTAATGATGCAAGGAGATCCACCTTCGGCTCAGCTGTCTCAGCTCTCTTCGGATGTGCCGCAAAGGGATGAGGTTGGCGGTGCAGACACAAATGATCAGATACGAGAGCAGTTCGTTCAGGGCTTGCTGCAGGGACTGCAGTCGATGGGCACAGGAACTGGACCCACAATACAACCAGCTGTGCTGGCGGACTTTTTGCAGCAGGTGATGGCGGCACAAAGCACCAAAATGCCAGACATACAAAAAGAAGCTTTGAGGCCTTTGAATGATGAGAGCATCAATGACAATGACCCCGACTATGATTACATAGACTTTAAGAACGGTTCACGCATCAAATACGAGCTGGATAATGATCAGCAGTTAACTGATTCGCAGTACGTCAATAAAACACTACAGCAGCCAGCATTTGTTGTTGCCCCACTAACTTACGGCTACTACAGTCCACAGTTGTATGGTTGAAAACTAGTCTAGCTCTGTTGAGAGATCGGAGCCCATTAACACGCCAAATGTTCTTTCATTAGGTCGTGGTGTGTTTTGTATTTTCGCCTAATACAATGAATCTGGCGATTCACAAAAGCAGTTTAAGATTATATATAAGCAAACGAGCTACGCTTCTGTCAGCTTAGTTCTTGAAAAGCTGCTTCAACGTGAAGACGCGAATGTAAAATTAATAAATAAGCAAAAATGTTAATCAGTCGGGTGTGGCTTTTACTAGTTCTGGTAGTCGTGCACGCTTGTGCTCAGTATCAGCTACCAGTATGGAATGTTCGCGATATATTTCGCCAAATATTTGGCACAGCGACCAGACGACCAACGCAAAGACCAGTGAAACAGGAAGAGATACCGGAGCAGGAACCGGATACCCAAAACGACATCTACAGTCAATACAACCCAAATTACTATAACAACAACGATAACTATTGGAATTATTACAATTACTTTAACAATATGGCGGCCTACAACTATTATCTTTATCAGCTGAGCTTAGCTACATCAACTCACCGACCTTGGATTCCAACTTACAGACCTACACCCCCACCTAACCAAGGGGGCTCTTTTTCAAGACCAACTTTCACTGGACAGTCAACTAATTCACATGCGAATCCCGCTTCATTCAGCATTCAATCAGTATTGCCAACTACCTCTCCTGACATTTCTCCATCCACTGCATTGCAAAGTTCCTTAGCAGCTAAACCTACACCAACGGAGTTGCCAACAACCTCACCAGCTATTTCCTCCTCAACTGACGCTGGTCCCATATCAACACCTGTACCAACAACCACACCAGAAATCCCAACCTCAACAGCATTGCCAACATCATCTTCAGCTATTTCTTCATCAACCACGTTGCCAACTACCACGCCAGAAATCCACACCTCAACAGCATTGCCAGCTACCTCACCAGATGATACTACCTCAACAGCATTGCCAACAACATCTCCAGCTATTTCTTCATCAACCACGTTGCCAACTACCTCTCCAACTGATCCTTCCTCAGCAGCTTTGATGTCATCATCTACTACCTCGATGGTCACCTCAACAGCATTGACAAGTACTTCACCTGCACTACCAACTACCTTGCCAGCTATTTCAACTACAACAGCGTTGCCAACTACTTCACCAGCTTTACCCACCTCAACAGAATTGTCGACTACCTCACCATCCAATCCTACAACAGCACTGTCAACTGCCTCTCCAGCTACATCCACATCAACGGCACTGCCAACGAGCTCACAAGCTGATCTTTCATCAACAGCTTTACCGACAACATCTCCAGAAACTCCCACCTCAATGGTCACATCATCGGCAACTCCCACCTCAACAGCATTGCCAACTACTTCACCAACTGTACCCACCTCAACATCATTGCCATCTAGCTCACCAGCTGATCCGATAAAACCTTCCGATACTCCCACCTCAACAGCATTGCCAACTACATCACCAGCTACTCCCTCCTCAACAGCATTGCCAACTACTTCGCCAGCTGTACCCATCTCAACAGCATTGCCATCTATCTCACCAGCTGATCCGATAAAACCTACAGATACTCCCACCTCTACAGCATGGCCAACAACATCACCAGCTACTTCCACCTCAACAGCACTGCCAACTACATCATCAGCAACTACTTCAACTGCGCTACCAACAACCTCAAATACTGATCTTACATCAACGGCAATACCAACTACCTCCCTAGAAACTTCAACCTCAGCGGTCTCCTCAACAGCAGCTCCCACCACAACAGCATTGTCAGCTATTCTCACCTCAACGATGTTGCCCATCGCATCCACAGAGGTACCAGCTTCGACGGAAATTCCATTTTCAACCGAAATTTCGACAACGGATTCAGCAACAGAGGAGATCATGACCTCACCACATATGCCCTCTTCAACAGAAGCTCCAATGACAATCTCCCCAGCAATTCCATTGCCAATACTGCGCCGTAAGAGCCACAAAAGAAAACATTCTGTAACTCGAAGACCCGTAGCGCACAGCGAGGATAAAAAAGTACAGCCTTCTCACATTATCTTGCCCCCCCAATCGCAGTTCGTAAGACTTTCCGATAAAAAAGGAAGACCCTTGTTATTGTTAACACCCCCAGTCGTTAGCCTAAGCCGGAAGCAGCTTCGGAGGCGCGTTGTTGCCTCTCGTCCGGCCTACACCTGATACAAAGCAAAGCCGAGTTGGAGTCAGTTATAGCGAAACTCATTAGACTAGAAAGTTATTCAAGCGATTTTTTGCGTATATTTGATTGTGATGGTCAAATTAAGATAATAAAATTAAATTTCATAGATTATATGACTCTATTGAGTTCAACAGGCTAATGATGTTAAGTCATCAACACTCTGCGACTAGCAAACGAGGTTTGTGCTTTTTGATTACTCCACTGGACTATTGTTAGCTGTATAAAATCTTTCGAGCTACAGAGCTATCAATTCAGTCTTAACTTGAAAGTCTTTGCCGCACAGTTAACCCAAAGGAAGATGTTGCTTAAGCCTGTCTGTTTGTTGCTGCTGACAGCTGGGACAGCTTGGGGCATATCTGTTAAAACTGGTGAATATACAGTGAAGCTGCCTGTGTGGGATCTTGGTATTGTGGATGCATTTAGAAGTACCTCGCAGCGATGGTCGTCTTTTAGATTGAGACCTGACCAGGTCTCAAATGAGTACAATGCGGACTTTGACTTGCCCTTATGGCAATATCCTTTGCCCAACAAGCCATCATATTATGTGCCCTTGAAGAACAAGCGTCGCACAACAACAACGACAAGGCGTCCAACTCGTCCCAACTCGTCCAACTCGTCGAACAACAACAACAGACGAACCTTGGACACAAACCACACAGGAGACAAGAAATGTAGATGAACCAATAACTCCAGCGCCACCGAAGCAGATTAGGGCAAGTCTTAACGAAAAGACAAAACCCAGAAATGTAGAAAAAGTCAATCCACATCCAGCGTCATTGTTATGCACATTTAGCCCTCGTCTTTGTGGGCATCCCGATGATGATACGCAGCTTGTCAAACTGACGGATGCAGATGGCGAACCTTTGATCTTGCTGGCACCTGCAACAACCACAAAAGGTGAACAACAAAAACAACAACAGCAGCAGCAGCAGCGACAGCTCTCTCCACCCAGTACGGTGAGAAGACAACAAATAATGAGGCAGCATGCAGTTTATCAGTTTGAATATTGATAACAGCTAGCTATAAACAGAGATGGAGCTCATTAAACTAGAAAGTTATTCAAGCGATGTTTGTATTGTTTAGAGCATTTAATATAATAAAAAATCTAATTTATTGTAAGACATTAAGCAGAAAACGATAACATAAAGCCATTATCACCCGATTAACAAACTAATTCAGAGATTGTTTTGTTTTCAAAATAGCTAACAGGCAATCTTATAAAATCTTACGAGTTTTGCAAGTTTTCACTCAGTTTTGCACAGTTTGCAACACCGTCAGGTTTGCAACTCGCAAAATATGTTGCTCAAAACATTGGGCTTTTTGCTGATAGCAACTGGAACCGCAATGGGCATATCTGTTAGAAATGGCGAATATCAGTTGGAGCTGCCAGTTTGGAATCTACGAGACGCCTACAATCACGTAATGGAAGCACTAAAAGGCGAATCAATCAAGTCTGAATTGGATAAGGACTCTTTTGAAGACAACGATAACGACTATTATAGGCCGCCACCTTGGGGCTATCCCATATATCCAGTGTATCCATGGTATCCACATCCCACACCTCATCCAACAAGAAGACCTACCAAGCCAACGAAGCCAACAAGGCCAACGAAACCAACACCAAATCCCACAGAGCCCACAGAGCCCAATCCCACAGAGCCAATAACGGTTTCCACGGAGGAAACTAGAAGACTCACACCAACTACTCCAATTTCACACAAGAAGCCGGAATATCGAAAACAACATTATCTCATCATACCCATAAAACATACATTCAGTCAAGTTATCTAAGGTTCAACCTACTCTCATTTCACTAATTAGTCTCGAAAGTTATTTAAAATGTTTTCAAAGAACAAAGAAATTAAAGAAATCTGAATGCACCAGCTGCATTTAAGAAGCTGCTTTCTGTATAAAATCTGTTGCATTGCCTCAACCGAAGCTCAGTTTTGGATGCGTTGCCAACGACTCACAGTGGATTTCTAAAAAGCAGAATGCTCCTCAGATTCGGATATTTTGTGCTGGTATTGACTGCAACTGCTTGGGAATTGCCAGTCAAGAGAGGGCAACAGGCAAGGCATCATCATGAAATTGAACATCCTTTTGTGTTCGTGGAGCATATTCATTCACATTTGCCACCACCACCACCACTTATTTATCCATATTGGACACATCCAGCAGTCCAGCCAGTTGTCTATCCGAAAAGAAGAGTCCTGCTAGTCGCTCGGCCAGTACATAACATAGCTCCAGCACCAACAACAATTCCAACTGAAACTCCACCTCCGGTAGCAGAGCCTACGAAACCGACTACAATACCAACACCCGACACGGATCCACCATGGACAAATCCAACAGTGCCTACATACCGGTCCGTTAAAACATCAAACTCACCAAAATCATTTCCCCACTATCATCCTTATTCACCATATCATCCACATTATGCATATTACAAGCCATCCTACGAACAACGACCGATTGTGATTATTATAAGACCCACTCAGCCTCCATCAACTCAGCCAACTCAGCCAACGCAGGAAGTAAGGAAATTTGCTAGACAAGTACACACAACACCAATGCCGAAAAAGATTAAAACTGAAAAAAACTGAAGAAATCTCAATTCCAAAAGTTAATCCGAAAACTTTAAATCCTTTCTCATTAATGTGCATTTTTTATCCGAGAGCTTGTGAACAACCAAACGAAGTCAGCTTAAAAAACTAACTGAAAAAGAACCATTCGAACATTTCACAGCGGTGGTCGTATCCCAAATGTGACTAAAACAAGTGATAATCGTTAGTTTTCACGAGAAGTATTGTTCCATTGCTTTGTCAACAATAAAGATGATTGTTTTAAAGTTAGGCCCTCAGGCCAGCATCAATCATCATCATCCAAGTTGTTTTATTTCCAGTCTATAAATGATACCTCTAGAGCTTAGTTGCTGTCAGTTAAGCTTTTTCCTTCTTAAGTTTCATCCGTAATGTTTATAAGTCGTGCCTTCCTCTGGCTGCTTTTGGCAATCCCTACTTTAAGTCAACCAACTGATGATGCCAGTCAGATGAGACTGCACATTCCTGTCTGGGATATCGGCGATATATATTCGCGCATATCGGAAGCTTTGGGTGGTTCGCAGAAAAAACAGCCAGTGCGCAGAAAGATTGTGGTTCCAGCTGCCGTTGATGACTATTACAATAACTATTGGGAGAACTACTATTACAATAATCCTCCCTACGATCCCCGACCTCCACCACCTCGTCCTAGACCCACACGACGACCTCGACCAACGAGAACCACCTGGAGACCTACAACTAGTAGCACAACAGCATCCACTACGACTACTTCCAGTACGACACCTTCAACTACCACGACAACAACAAGCACAACATCCACAACAACACCTGCTCCTACTACAACAACAGCTGCTCCTACTACAACACCACCAGCAGTAACAACTACTGCACCTGTACTGGCACTGGACGACACTGATTACGATTATAGCTTGCCAGAGATTTCTTTGGAACCGGAGCAACAGTTGTCCATTAAGTCGCCACCACATTCGGTGGGTTCATTGTGCCATCATCATCCCAAGCTCTGTGATCAGCCGGATGAGGCACAATTCATGGAACTAACGGATGGAAATGGCAATCCACTCATTTTGATAGCTCCAGCGAAAAAAGAAAGCCGTAAGCGATTCAATTACAAAGCCACACGAAGACCTCAAAATCCACGCATACGCTCGAAAGGAAATAAGAGTATTTATAGGAGAGTTATGGGAAAAAATGTCAACTTAGTTCGCAAGAATTATTCGAATACGCAAGGAAAATCTATGAATTCAGTTCATAGGAATTATTCTAGTGCCAGAGGAAAAATGGTTTTTCCAAGAAGCCGATATCAAATATTGAAGTAAAATAAAGATTGTTGTTATGTTGTTTTGCTTCTGGTGAAAAGAAATCAGATACTGAGGTCACCATTTACAGCTAATTGCTACAGGTCACATACATACATATACCACAAACAAAAGCTTTCGTTTTCTTTACAATTCGCTGAGTGAGAAAAAAAAAAGGGAAACGGGTTTGAGTTGAGCCCAGCTTGAAGCCACTTTTGGCAGTCGCAATCGAGCCGTAAGAGCTTGAGGTACTTAGCCAAAGGTGTTTGCTATCGCAATGCGCACCCAACGAACGTTGATGCTGTTGCTTTTGATTCAAGTGGTTATACACTGTAAAACTGTGCCCATGACCACGCCCACGCCCAGGCCCAGAGCTGTGGCTGTGGAGGCACTGCAGCAAATACCCAAATTGAGTTACAGCCAAGTGGCGCTTATTGCAGCGAATTCAACGGCTCGTTGCAACTGGATGCCGCAACTCTGCGACTGGCAACTGCATCTCTATGATGGCCATTCATTCAGTGTTCACAGCCCAGGGGTAATTGGTGAATCGAACGCACAACAACAACAACAACGACAAGTACATACAACTACAACTGAAAGGTCTTCGCCGATGATTCCGCTGTTCTTTGCCTTGCCCAGCATTGGTAACTCACACAAATTGCTCATCTATGCGCAGGTGGAAAAGAAAGTGGCCAAGAGTCGTAGAAGAGACATCAAAATGCTTATGTAAATAAAGCCTCAGAGTTCAAAAGTACCGCTGCTGGGTGGCTTTAAGTCAATAAATCAAAATAAGCAAATCAAAAAAATAAAAGCAAACAAAAAACCGTAAAAAAAATCCACTTAAGCGCTCAAGATTCATGATAGTAGTTAAACGTTGAGTTATTCAGAAGCTGTTGCTGCTGCCTGACGGCGATCGCACGATAAATAAAGACTATTAGCTCATTAATGTCGAATTCACGCCAAGCTGAATATAACTGACGACTGGAAGCTGTTCAACCGCTTTCAACTTTAACCTGTGACCGACCGCCTGCTGACCCGAACCCGAAACCGGGACCAGAACGCGTCTGAAACGAATTTAATTTGGCGTGAACTAAGTCGTCATTATGCTCGTTTTCAATTTGTTTAATTAAATATTAATAAATTGCTTATTAAGTGGACAGGCAGCGTGCATTTAATTAAGTCAACGGAGCTGTCATCGCAACGGCTTAACATTTTTATAACATGCGGCACAGGGGCAACTCTAATTCCAAGTGCCACATTAACAATATATTAGTTTATAATAAGGCATAATTTGCACACTAACACTGACTGTTGAAAGTGAATTTTCATTAACAAACATTCCGGTTCAAACCAGCATTAGGTTTTAAATTAATTTGTACTTTTATTACATATACTACTATCAATCAGAAAGAGTTTCCCAGGGATTCATAAAGTATGATGAACAATCACTTATTTAGCCAAATCAATCTTAACTAAGATGCCAAATAGTCATTTGTATCTGGACATTCATCAATAAAGGACTCAAGTTGGTTACAGTGTGTAAAATTGTTGAGCTTTCAATGTTTGCTAGTTTTACGATTATATTTTACTTTTATTGCCATGTGTTGAGCATCCGTAAAACTAACTTACTTACTTACTTACTTGCTTCTACTTCTCGTAATCAACACGAAGTACTTTACTGCCTGCCTTTTTTCATTTGAGCGGAAATTCAATTCAACGCCCAAACTCCCTTCTAGCTGTACTGTTGACCTGACCCACACACACACACACATGCACACACACGCACATGCATGTGTATTTCCCTTCTCATATCCGCTGTGGAGCAGCACGCTCATCGTCGGAGTCTTCGTCGGTGATGCTATCATAAATCGTATTCAAAAATTTTCTAATTTCCGCATATGGTAGTATACGCCACCAATTTGTCGTAGCTTCGATTTCCTGCTCCTGACCAACGGCACCCTTACGCTTGCCCTTACCACTCTTGACCTTCTGCTGCTGGGGATTGCGTGTGCTGACATCTGCTGTCCCACTCATCAGCATCACAACTGGAGGAGCTGCACTCGTCGCTGTCAGCTTTGTATCAATTTCATTTGGTGTCTTTGTTTGTACTTGTGTTTGAGTTTGGGTTTGAGTTTGAGTTTTTGTTGCTTTGCTTTTCGTTGTTTGCTTGCGCTTCATCTTGAAGCGAGGAGGCTTATCAACCACTCCTCCTGCCTGCGACTCTTTCAAGCCATTTGCTTGGTCATCATTGTCATTCGGGCTGTCAACAGTTCTGTCCATTCCCAGTTTCTCTCTTATCTGCAGCTGCAACTGATGCTTCTCCTGCTGCTGTTTTGCATTGACTATTGTCTTCAACTGTAGCTCACCTTCTGTTGACTCCCTTTCGATTGTTGTCGCATTACTCACATCCTTTACCCTCTTTGCAAAGTCAACAGTCACATCGCTCAGCTGCCTCTCATTAGATGGCTCAGCTTTCATAGAGCTAATTGCTTCAGTTGTTTCTCTTGTTGTTTCTGTTATCGGCTCCTGCACCTGCTGTTCTTGCTCCTCCTCCTGCTCACTTGCCTGCAGCTCCGGCAATGCCAATTTCACATTCAATGGCTGCTCCTGTTTGCTCGTCATTTCTGTGCTAACAGTATTACGATGCTCATTCTTCTCATCCTTCTCCATCTTCTTCTTCTGCAGCGTGTTGAGTTGCACTATTTTTCTATGGCCCATATTTTGCACATGAAACTCATGCGAATATAAACTAGCGTGTGTCGAACTCAAATTCATTTGCAGCTGTGCTAATTGGCTGTTTAATGCGGCAATTGCTGCAGCTTTCAAAGCTGGTTCCGCTGCAGGTTTACTGCTTCTCTCATCGAGGTTTCTGGACTGGGACGAGATGCGACTGCTGTGCGACAGGTGTTCCAGCAACTGAGTCATGGGCAACATTTCACCCGGCTTGGCTGGAGGTGGCAAGTGCTTGACGAGATTCACCTGCGGCTTGTTGTATGCATAGGCATCCACATTGAAGGTGCCGTGAACGGGTGCACGTTTCCAGTGCTTCCTGAACTGTGGCTGAGCTGCAAGAGCAAAAAGTTTGTTAGCGCTGCACTTTCACTGATCATTTCTTAAGCTTTACATGCCACCATGCTGATGATCAACAATAAACGTATGGATGGCAGCAACATCATCATTATAAACTTGGGGCGTTCCCTCTCAACTAAACGGAATTCGGAACATGCACGCCAATTTTATCGCCTCTCAATTTGGGTCAGTTTTGGGCTAATTTGCATGAATCCATTCACGCCAAATGTTCTAAGAATGTGAAAACATTGTCAAAATAGCCAACACAAAACAACAAAAAAACAGAAAAATCTAAACTGGTTTCCGTTAACGGCAGTTTTGGCCCCGTGAATATTGTTGTTAATGCTTTGGGCCATAAAACGACATTGTTATGGCCCGCAGCAACAAGAACAACAACAAATAAAATGTGAAACACAACGAACAGATGGCCGTGTCATTCACTGGGGACAACTCTGACATGCTGCTGACCTGTCATGGGGCCTTGACCAATTTGATTTTTATGCGCCGCTTAATATCTTAATAAAGCCAACAAGCGAAAGGTGAAAGTTCAGATTAACATATCAATAAAGCGATATGTGTGTATAGTTTTGCCAAAAAGGAAAGTAAGTTGAACAAATTCCACAGAAAATGTCATAGACAAATTGCATTTTGTTGTTTGACAGGAATACCCCTAATCCTACATTCGTTTTCCCATTCAGCCGAGCAGGAAAAAAAGTGCAATTCAATTTCGGGGGCAGTTTGGGAATTTTATTTATCTTTGAGAAACATGTCAAAAGCAGTTTGAAAAACCCAAAAGCAAAGCAAAGTAAACAAAGAATTGGAGAGAAGAGAGAAGAGAAAAGAAGAAGCACAAAGCGAGTGACAGCTTGCACTTAGAGCACTTAAGATAACTCTGTGTCTTGAGACAAGTGCAGGACCAAGACCAGGACCAGGACCAGGAGTCAGAGTCCTGATGATGTCCACAGTGGAATGAAGATTTATGAAAACTGTTGACAGTTAGTGCTTCGAACCGTAAACAGTGCGACCAAGGCAACGAATCAATTTACATGCAGACAATGCAAAAATGGCGATTTCAATGAAGGCAGAAGTATGATAAAGAAAACTGCGATAAAAAAAAACACAGTACGAGTAGAGGCAGCAAATGACAGACAGAGATGGACAACATGACAGACAGACAAGCACAAAGGCAATTGTTGCACGTGAAAGAGAGAGGGACGGACAGGGAGAAAGTTCGCATGCTGGAGGGAAATGAGCATGCAAATATGTAGCGGTTCTTCCAGAGGGAGCGAAAACAAAAGGCATAAATGAAAATTTCTTTATATTTAAGGCACACTCAAAATGGGGTACAATGCATTTTTTCAAAGTGTTTGCATATTAGAGAAAAACTATCTAAATTCTTGCTTTTTTATTGTAAATCCTCAATAAGGTATACGAGGTTCCTATTACGAACCTTCAAGAGCAGTTAAGAAATCTGAAGAGTATTAAGAGCTTCGTTACTCTTTCGACATTATTGTAATGAAAGACGAGCACATAAATGGTAACTATGCCACTTGAGCTTCAGCTCAATCCACGCTCGACTGCAGCTACAATCAGAATCTGTTGTTTACAGCTGCTTTTGGCCATGTTCATGTAGCCAAAAAGGACACTTGCATCCCATAGCCAAGATGCCGATGCAAAAACAGCGCAAGAGAGAAAGAGCGGATGTGCGGAAATGTGAAAAAGTTAAGAGGATGAAATGAAAGAAGTGGCGTTAAGGCAATTAGCCAAGGCGTCTTAATTAAAAAACAACAAAAACAACAACAACGAACAAACAATTGAAAGTGCAGGACATAATTCTACCTTTGTGGCTGTCATTCGAAACGTGGCTAGTTAAATTACGTACTCAATGTTTAAATTTCAGCTTCAAATCTAGAGTTCAGTCGCTTATTTTTTTTGGTCGTTGCTGTCAAATCCAAACAATTTACTTTGTCATTAGACGAGCAATTTAAGCACACTCTCTCACCACTTCACCCCTCTGTACATGTGATCTCGTCTGGCTTTGTTATCTCTTGTCAATTGCTCACTGTTCTGTCCTGTCATGTCCTGACTGCTCATTTGGAGCTAACAAATACTTTGTGTGCCATGTCTCGTTTTTTTTTTATATTTGGACATTCAATTGTTGCATTCTATAAGAAGTGCAATAACAAAGCAAACTGACTGACTAACTATAAAAAAAAACGACACGAAAAAGAAGCAGAGCAAACCATTCACAGCATTTTGCACATTTGCGTTTAATTTGAATTTTTCTATGCAAATGCCGTGGAATGAACCAAATTGTTTTTTTCTCGTTTCGTGCAAGTTTTCGGTTTGTGTCAAATTGTTTTTACAATTTTCTTTGTGTCTCTGTACTCTATTTTTGGATTATTCGCCACTTGCAACGGTTCAGTGCGCTTGTCCTTCAAATAATATGCACAATTTTATGTTTCTTTCACTTTTGCATACCCTTTAAAAGTGTACTTAATAACTTGTTCATAGAATTGTTTGTGGATTGGAAATAAATTGAAAAGTGGCTATCGATTTACCAGATTTGAAAAGAATCAAGGTACATGCTTTGCATTCAAAAGTACAAAAGTCGTTTAGAGTCACCCAAATTCGGTGTTTGTCTTTACATCATATTTATTTCCACAGCTCATTTATTTTTGAAGCTTTTTCCATAATTTTCATTTGGTTGTTTTCAATTTCAGTTGATAAAATGTGGCTGCATAAATTGAGAGGCAAACGCTAATCAAATTTAGCTTCACTAATTGTTATGCAAAACCAAAATAATGCCATAACAATCAATGCCAATAAACTAAGGCAGGCCGCTTTGCATGCCACAATATAAACGACACTTTGATTTAGTAGTGCAAGGACAAGGACAATAACAGTAGACAGAGCAGCGACCAAAGCCTCCCAAATAGCAGCATAATAAAATAAAACAAAAGCTAATACCAACAATGGCAACATCGGCTAAAGCAACAACAACAAATCCAAATGCAAGGCAACTTTATGGCTCACATAAAAATCCGATTCTTTGTCACGCTCTCTCAGTTCATCCGCCATTCCAAGGGACGCGGCTAGAATGCCAATGACAATGCTTAGTCGTGCAGCGTGCGTAGCCCAATGCGGGCCACAGTGCGTATGCGCAACGCAGAAAACCAGGCCAATTTATGAGCGCCACAAATTTCATAGTTGTAGATGACGATTACGCAAAAGCGAACTTGTTGCCTGCTTGTGGCATGGAACAGGGGTGGGGGAGTAGATGAAACTGTGAAAGTTTCGCACCTAATGCCACATCAATATGCAAAGCCAACCAATTTTGGCATAAGAAGCAAGCCAAGTTGTTGCGCTGCGCTAAGCTGAGCTGCTTTAAAACTTAAAGTTCATTTAACTTTTGCAATCAGTAAAGCAGCCAAGAGGCAGCAATCGAAAAGCACGCAGCCAGCTCCAACAACGTTGATGCCACAGCAATTTATGATTTATTAACAACTTGAGAACTTATTAACGCAAATCGTTCGACTCAATAGATACACTTTAGCTAAGTTTGTGTTTAGTGTTTTGTGAAAAGTAAATCAATAAGTTTTAAAACGCTCTCAGCATGGTCTTGGGAATAACCTAAGCTTAATTATAGGGTCAAGATAAAAAGATACTAAATCTTAAGTGGTCTGCAGCTGAAATCTATAAAAAAGAAGAATTTTAAGTTTCTATAAATGTTTTAACTAAAAAAAAATAATAGACAAACGAAACTTTTCTTTAGAATACTCCTTGACTTATTTACTTACTCTATTTTAAACTTCATTAGATGAGTAATCTTTTGTTTTGAAAGCCTAAATAAATTCTCAAATTCTTCTTGTGAATCGTGTACAGTAATTCACAAACTAGACAATCGTTCGTTTGTACTCTTAGGTCAAAGAACCGACACGCGCCAACAATGCTCAGACAATGCCCCCCACATGGCAGCTTACCTCTCGCCTTAGTTCACACACACACACACCCAGAGATAGCAATTATGTAGCCAAGTGAGCGTATAATGGGCCAAAAGCCGACAACGCACAGTAGTTGTGGTAAAAGATATACAGAAAGTTTCATAGAACTGTTTGAAATAACTGAAGATTTACTCATTTTTTGTTTATTGTGATCGGAGCTTAAAATTTATAAAATAAAGTTCATAAGGTTAACTATAGATAATAAGTAGAGTTTATCAATTTTAACTACTTAACAGATTCTTTTATATTTTTCAAATAATCCAACTATTTTTTCTATCCTGATTTTATTTAAGATATTGTCCCACTGTGCACTTTCTGGTTGTCTTTTTCGAGCTTGTTCCTCGGATTGTTTTTTGCTGTTGCTGCTCTCCTTCTTACTGTTGCTACTGTCTTGTTCTGCATTAAAATTGACCAAATGATTTATGATTTGGTGTCTATGGTGCTGGGGCATTGTTGCTGTTGCTGCTTTTCAATAATGCGCGGTCCAGCATTAAATTTTAATAGCCTTTTGAGGCAGACTGAAGTGCGTAGCGTGGCCATTCTCCAACCCTCCACCCATTGTCGAAATGCAAAATATGTTTTATGAAGTGTCTTCCAATTGAAGGCAAACGTTTACCATAAATTTCGACTGAATTTTCATACCATGAATTTAGTGAATTTAGTGGGGCTTTTTGGTATAGTTTCAAGTGCCACTAATACATATTTATGGCACATGCAGCTCGAAAATTCAATGATTGGGGGGCTAGTGTCCTCAATCAATCATAATTTGTAACTGTCAGCGCGGCAACTGCGGCAACATTGAGTGATGAAGTTGTCGCCGCGACAACAAAGCCAGGAACTCAATAAACAAAACCAATCGAAGTTGAAGTCGGAGTTGAAGTCCACGTCGCTATCGCTGTTGTCCGGACTCCGGAGTAACAAACATTGTCTCTGGGCTGCCATTGTGCATGTATGTCACCTGAGTTTTGGCTCTTGGCTTTTACAGATTTATTTTTTCGCAGCACAAACAAAAACAGAAACAATGTCCCAACCCAATTTGACAGCCGTCGCATCGCATCGCATCGCATCGCAACGGCTTCGTTGTCGTCGTCCTTCTCGTCTGATATGCTCGAATTTGACAAATGTCTGACAAATCCTGTCAGCTTCCAGTATGGCTAATGAAAGGCAATTGCCTCCAAAGATCCTGACGAAAACCAACGAGCCAAATCTTTGGCACGTGCCTTTGCTCATTTTTAACGTTCAGCATTTCATAATATTTATAATTTTCTGTTGTCGATATTGTTATTATTATTCTCTAAGCTGTGGGCATTATAAACGTAACGGAAAGCATTTATTTCCGGATAAATATTTTATTAATATCGCGAGCGAGACTGTAAACCTGCGAGGGTATTTAGTCTTCGACAAAAATAAGATTTTTCATTCTATTTATTTTTATAATTTCTTATAATATATTTTCACACTTGGTTGGATAAGAGCTATGTGACTTTTTTTTTGGGTCTTGTACACTTGTTGTTATTCCAAGCAGCTGAAAGCTATAAGAATTACGTAACCATTTACTTTTGGCTAAGCATAATAGAAAACACTTATCAGGAAACATTTCGGAACTCATTTTTAATGGGATAATTATGAAGAATATATTAGTTATGGGTTTTACTAAGATAAGAGAATTTGGAATAATTATGAAAAGCTTGTTCATAAGATTTTACTTTTAATTTAACAAACAACTTTTCTTTATTGACACAATTGGCCAATATTTCTATCTTTCATAGCATAATATTAGGTATACGATGTGTAGAAAAACAAATAATTGATGAGCCTACATTTCAAACTTGTAGATAAATATTTAACATCTTGAATAAATAAACAAGCATTCAATTTACATATTCTATGCTCTTATTGTATACTTTTGACATTTGATTTCCCACTTGTGCAAGCACAGTGTAACTTTTTTTTTCAAGTACAGTCAGCTCCAACTCGACCCACACACACACACATACATATGTGTATAGGCTGGCCATTTAAAGTGGCTGGCTAGATGGCTGCCTGCCTGGTCAGCTGTGATTTGTGTCAAAATGTCGAGCCCGGGCACAGTCGAGTAAATCAAAGTGAACTCAGCCCACTCCGGCTACCTACTACACCTAAAACCTGCCAATACACCAACAACAAACATAACAACAACAACTACAACAAGTGCAGAAGCAGAGAGTTCTCCTTTATTTGGCTGCCATCGGTCATTTTTCATGTTGGCAACGACGGTCGCCGGTGCCACTCACACAGCAGCAGCATTGTGGTGTGGAAGAAGTAGAGGAGTAAGGATTGGTAAACGAAGCGAATGTGATTATTGATTGGTGTTCACCTAAATTCATGGCTGGCCTGAACGCTGACGAATCATCTATCTAACTATGGCCAAAAGTCAAAAGATTGTTAGTGTGCGTGTTGCCAATCGATATGAGTGAGTGTCTGCTTCTGTGTTTGTGTGTGGATGGTAAGCGCATTGTGGTGTCCGTCTCTTGCAATATTATCAGCATAGAAACAACAGCAGCAATAGCAGCAGCAGCACCAGCTGCAGCCAACGAGGTGTGTGACAGTAGAGAAGAATCGAGGGGAATAAAAAGTATCCATCAAATGCAAGTTTGACGTTTATGTGACATTTGAAATCAATTTGCACGACAATTGAATTCTCTCCATTTTTGAGTGCTATTTGTTATTGTTTGCTGTTGTTGCTTGCTGCGATACAGTGGTGAAAATATATGAACACACAGACAGACAGAAACAGACAGAAAGTGAGACAGTTTAAATGACAGACAAACGGCAACCGATGCGTTTATATGTCAATTAGCAATTTATGCGTGAAACTTTCAGCGTTTGCAGTTTTTGTAGCATACTTTTTTGCTGTTCTCTCTCTCTCTCTCTCTCTCTCTGTGCGCCATGAATACTAAAGTGAATATTTAATTGGCAGCCGCAATGCATGAACTAATTGTGCATGTATGTGTGTGTGTGTGTGTGTGTGTGTGTGTGTGTGGCAGGTAAGTGACATGCAAATGTGGAAGCCGCAGATTTGCACCACAAATTAAACAAAACACACATACACGCGAGTCCAAATAGATAATCACGAAACGTTCGTTGATTGATTGAATGATTTAATCAGAGCCGCGAATATACACACAGAATCAATTCAAAAAGTGAAATATGAATAATATTTGTACGATCTATATATATTTGATTACGGTAATGCTTACCACACATAATTTGTGTACAAATATGCCGAGTTTCAAGTGGAAAACTAAAGCGTAATTTGACCATTTACGTTTGCTGGACGGAAATCGTATTCAACTAAAAGGGTTTCTGCGGATGGGTTCAATTTCCGCTCTTACTCCATAACTGAAATAGATGCTCGTCATGTTTGATTGTTGTTCAAATTGTTCAAGTGGGGTTGATTTACATAGCAGACTGCTTAAACTTTAAGTCTTCTATTGAGACAAAAATCAGCTTGAGCTACTTTAACTTTTGACTGCATCCCAAACGTATCAATAGAGAGATTTGCTTTGTTTGCTTGCAACATTCTATAAAATGCTTAGGTTGCAACATTTTTCGAAAACTGGCATTATTGTTTACCACACAGCATGTTCAGGTTGAGATGTTGAGTCTTAGCCCCTTTGGCTACTATATTGCAGGCAAACATACTATAAAAGCCAGCACAAAAACAAACAAACATTTGATGTTTTGCACGAAAAATGCAGCTGTTGCCACTGCAATTGGCCAGATTTATGCTGTCTAGCCGCAATTTGAAGCATTGCAGTTGTAACAAGCTGCAGGCCAATTCTCCCCTCTCTCTCTCTCTCTCTCTCTCTCTCTGGCTTTATAGCCCGGTCAAAAGCAGATTCTAACACTTAATTATGAGTTGTAAATTCATTTTAGTATGTTCGCTTCTTCCTCTGCCTGAAAAAAGTTATGAATAGTTTCTGGAAAAAGCAGAAAGCTTTTAATATTAAAGCTGCATGTTCGCCCCTCTGTTTTGCCCCTTCCCTCTAGTCATTATGCATCCTCTCATGCGTTGCCTGTTAATGAAAACAGCGCTGCCTGCCGGCCTGCGGCTCAAATTCTGGGGAATCATGAGCCCAACCAGGCAACCAAGGTGTCTGTCTCGGTAAATGTGGGTGGCTGCTTCTGGCTTCTGTTCCTGTCTCTGCAGTAGGTTGTATGTGTGATGTGTGTGTGTGTGTGTGTGAGTATGTGCATGTGTGTGTGGTATCCTTCTCATATCCAGGCATAAATTCCCCAACAAAATGGCGGAAGTAATATTTTTCATATCAGCATACGCTGTTTACACAAACACACACCCACACACAGTTATTCTGAGTACGTGCGAGGGTTGCCCAGTAGTTTCCCAACTTCCAACTTGAAGTAGAGGAACTTTAGGCATATAACTCTTAAATGCAACCTCGTTACTTAAGCATGTTACTACCATGTACAGTGTGGTAAGGAGTGCTACCGTATTCGCTTGGGCTTTCCCCGACGTTTGCTGTTGTTGTTGTTGTGTCGGCTTTTGCGGAAGTGCGCTATGTTCGCATGTCCGCAAATGCCCAGTCGGTAAATTTAAATGCCCATCTTAGCCGAGAGCTGCTCAGCCCCGCCAAAACATGCAAATGCACATGGATATATATATGTATATATATATATATTGTATATATGGGTGTAAAGATAGCATATATAATATTTGGTGGCAGCTGTTGCAAAGTTTCGGCTGCTGCCGCTGCGTGTTGCTTCATTGCCGCCGGCCGGCAGTAGCAACAATGTGGCCAACTTCTGGAGCAGTAAAGAGCAGGGGATGGGGAAAGGGAAGCTGGGGGGAAGTTGGCAACAAGCAACAGGGACTTTAGTTGTTATTTATGCAACGGAAAAGGGATGTTGACTGCGAAACGTTAGCTTTAAGATGCTTGCCACAGTGGCCGGAAGTTTGGCACTTGCCACATTGCCACAGTGCCAGTGCCACTAGCAACAGCAGCATCAGCAGCAACAATGCCCACCGCAAATCTGCCAGCAAACTCAACTCGCCACATGTGCATTTAAAACGCATATAATTGGATGCAGTTGCCCCAAGCAACGCCGCTTAGCACACTTTGCCAACTTTGCTAGAGCTTATGCAATTTTGCCCACTGATTTATGATGCGGACGCATAATTTAATTAAATAACGCCAACTTCTCTCTCTCTCTCTCTCACTCTTAGCTAACTGATAGTCGCAGCTGCCAGGCAACAGTTGCTTGCCGCGGTTCTAATTATTGATTTCTGTCTCTTCAACACACACCAACACACACACTACAGAAGGCAGAAAGTCAAAACCACAAACAAACAATCTGTATTCTCAAAAGTCAGAAGTGATTGAGCAGTAGATACCACTCAAACAAATCTAAAAAACCGTTCAAGTATTAAATTGACTGTAAGATCGCTTTTCAAAAATGTTACAAAAAAGTTTCTTATAAATCAAAACCACTAAAATACTACAAATTTCAAATCCTAAGAGACTTTATTCAATTTTTGAATTCTTAATTATTCTTGCATTGCTATGAGATTTTTATTTTTAGCTGTTTAATAATTTTAAGCTTTTTTATTCATGATTTCAACAAACATAAATATACCTTACGATATAAATATAATATGCAGATTTTACCACCTCTCTTACAACTTTATTACATTGCTATATTTAACACCCTCTTTTGGGTATGATGCACATAAAAAAACAACAACAAAAAATCCCTTAAAGCCGAGACCGCAACATTTACCTGTTAAAATGTTGTAGAAAATGTGGCATTTGATAATTTATCACTAGGCCAGGTTGTACACACACATCACCATAAATAATATTTATAGACTATTTTGGCAGCCGAACCCTTTTTTTGTGGCCTGCCGCCTCCCCCCTTCCACACACACTAGCTGACTTTCCATTCAAGTTAATCTACATAATTTTTGCCGTGTTCCCTCTTTACAAGCGGTTTGATTTACACAGAGGATAATCATTTAAAGGCAACAGCAAATAAAAAAACAATTTTTAGTTTGTTCTCTTCTCCTTTTTCGACTTTTTTGCGTGTGTTTTGTTTTCGTTTGTTGTTGTTCGTAACCCTATTTACTTATTTACATAGAAAGTAAGTAACTAGTGAGCTTTTTCGGGCGGGTTGGAGACTGGGTTTTAGAAAGGTTCAGCCGGGTTTTAATAATATACGAGCGTATAAAACACCGGCAAACGATTAGAGACCGTCAGGCTGTTGCTGTTGTTGTTTCCTTTTATTGTTGCTGTTGTTGTAGTTGATGATGTGTTTTTGCAACAGAGCGCCTGAAGTTTTTGTGGCATCGTTTACATAAATGCCACACGCACACGTAGTCCTAGACCACCACCACCTTCCCCACTCACCCACACTCACCCACAAACAAACGCAATGAAAACCAGGGAACCAGGGAACAGAGAAAAAATAATAGAAAGCCCAAGCTACCCAACGATTATCCTTTTTTAATAGACTCATAAAACGGTTATTAACTTTGTTTGGCCATTGCACAAAAAGTCATATATAAATACGTACGCCTGTACGATATATATTTATGTACAGGCACTTTACACCCCAACCCCCTCTGGCAACACTGGTTGTGAGGGTTGCCTCAATTTATTATGTTTTGCATAGTTTTTTTCGTATACGTAGAGAACGACGAACAAAATATGCAAAGAAATTACATTTGACATTAATAAATGAGCTCGATTCGAAGCTGATGTTGCAAGTTGAAGTTAAAGCTGCTGCTGCTGCAGAAACCGTATCCAAACTGAAGCTGCCACATGATGCGCCAAAGTTTGGCATACGCTCTGTGCTGTTGCACAATATTGATGGCAGGAGGCATATTGGTTGCACATACGTGAATGCATTGTTAACAAGCAAATTGAAAGGCAGCCTTATTTGATATATGGTTAGACTCTGGAATATAATATCATTAGATCCAATGTCATTTGTTGTAAGTGCTTGGTTGAAACTTTTTGAGAGTGAGGGGAAAATCAACAAAAGCCATGAAAAATACTGCCAATAAATATTCACATATATTGAATATATATGTACGTATTTATTTGTATAAAAATGTATCTTAATTTCTTCACTTTTCTATCTCGTTATCTATCGTTATCTAAATGCCTTTGTGTAGGTCATTTGATGGTCGCTTATTTGCTTTTTGCTGTTGCAAATTTAACTTTAACTACGCGTCTCGTCGCGTCCCCCTTGTCAAAGTATCGCACTACCCTCAAATGCTTTGCAGCTTGCAACACACAAAAACAAAAACCAAACAACAAAACAAGATAAATGAAATTCTGATGCAAATTTGATTTGTTTGTAAATGTTCGACGCAATGCAATGAGAACACGAAAAACACCCAACACACGCACAGACAGAGACAGTGTTGAGGGCTCAAACTCAGTTTCCATATCCAGTTTCAGTTTACAGTTTTGTGTTGCAGCTGCAGCTGTTGCGCTGATCACTTGCCAAGGGTGTCTCTTTGTGTGTGTGTGTGTGTGTTTGTATTGGGAGCAACAGCAGCAACATGTTGCCAGCCAGCAGTTTCTCGTTTCATTTCAGTTGACATTTTTATGCGCGTATGATTAATTATGCAATTTTGCATTTGGTTTAACTCCCACTCTCCATCTCTCCCGCCCCCTCACTGGATAAGAGTCCTGCCACTGCTGCGGGTCTTCGCCTCAGCTGGCTGTCCTATTATGCTCTGTTAAGGTCTCTATCGCATCAATCAGCATCAACAGTGCCACAGTCCAGTGGCAGCAACACCAGCAACGATGACTGTTTGATGTGTCCTTTTAAAGCATTGCGGCCATATTGTGCTGCAATTAAATTTATGACCAAAAGTTGGCCACGTTAATGTTTAGAGCCAACAATTGAGCCATTAGCCGCCATTAAAAAGGGCTAGCAAACCATTAACAATTGGCTAACAACAGAGCACTAAAAATTATAGCCCACAGTAGGTAAAAGTAACAGCCAGTTATTTAAGTAAATGCAAATGCACCAGATGTTGTTGTTGTTGATGTTGATGTGGCACACATAACCGAAATGATAACAGAACTTAATCACTGCGAATCATGCGATTCTCGGCGTGACTAAGCGCCAAACGTGATAGCTGGTCAAGACTCGGGACTAGGAATTTGCACGCAACACCATCCTACAAACAAAAACAACACACCAAAAAAAAATCACAAATAGTTGGAAAAACAGAGGGCAAGACATGTTGAATATGCCGACAAAGTAATGCGCTAACTAAATGTGATTCATATAGATTAAAAAGTTCTAAAAATAACAGCTAAAAAAACATATTTATAGTCAGATTTCTCAGTCTAAGATTTAATTTCCAGTATGTTACACACTTCACAACATTAGGGAAAAACTCTTAACGGCAAGTAGAGTATTTAAAACAAGGACTGGTAAATGAAGTTGCCGCCCTGCATGCAATGATGCTGTTGGCCAAAAGAGGAAGCCCAAGTGGCCAGACAACTGTGCAGAGAAACACAGAGAGAGAGAGAGAGTCGTAGAACAGTTGTACGCAAATAGAGCAGCCATGCGGCGCGTTAATGCCGAACGGCCCATTTGAGGCACGTTTCAGTTATTAACGGGCTGGTCGCTTGTAAAGTGCATGTGGCCTTTAACTGTGACTGGGGGGGCAGAAGGGGCATAACGTGACCAATATGCTTGTCATTGCCACGATGATAATCAGCTTTGTGCATGCCGCGAATTGGTCAGCAATGTGGCCAGTGTCTCCACTCGCTCTCCCCCTATCCCCTATACCCTCTGCTCACTGCCTTCCTCAGCTATATGGTATGTACATATGTATAAGTATTGCGTGCTGGACAGTCTGTTCCCTGTTTGTCCAGGAGTTACGCACGTTGGGCAACTGGCGTAAGACTGAGAGCGCAACTTGGGGCGACATGCAAATATTTAACAAGCAAATCTTACATGGCACAATTGAGACACATCTCTATCTCTATCAAATAGATACACACAGAGAGCTTAGCTATACAACTATAGCTTGTTTGCATTTGTATCTTGCTTAAAGAGCTGCTAGTTTGTATCTTTCTACCAATTTGTCATAATTCTATACAACTTTTTATTGCTTTTTAGCAATTATTTCTTTATTATTTCAATTGTTTTGTGTTTCAATTTGCAACTGACATATTTGCCATGCATGTTTAATCACATCATAATTGATTTTATTTTAATCTAAAAACAAAGTCATATTTAGTTCAATTTGAGGATTTTTGGCTAGCCCATAAATTGTCAATTGCAATATTAAATAAAAATCAATTTAAACCGATTTGTGGTGCATACATACATACATATATTTATGTATGCGATTGGCAGCTTTTTCGCAGAACACTTTACGTATACGCAACAACATTGCGTATACGCGATGTGCGCAACTGTCAATTGAAATGAAATGAAATAAAATTGTTAAGAGACGTGATCAGAAATATTTTTTTTTAGATTTTTTACAGCTGCTGTGTGAGCTGTTAGAGGGGAGGTAGGGAAGTAGGGAAAGTGGTTGTGCCAGGCAGACATTAATTAGGTTTTATGATTTACGGCACTTGATTTCCAGATGCGATTGTTTTAATTCCCCGCCAGTTCCGCTGCCTCTCTCCCATTGCTTCTGCTATTGCTATTGCTATTGCTGGTTCTTAATGAAGTTGTCTGTTGTCTGTTGTAATTAGAAGTAATAATAATTATTTCCTAGCCAGTAACAGAGAGAGAGAGAGAGAGCGAGAGCGAGAGTCATTACGAATTTGGATTGCGGCCAAGGAAATGCCATTAATCAAATTAGCAAGCGCATAACTTTTTATGATTATGCTCAAGATAGTCGCCTCATGCCTTAGCCAGCTTAAGGGTGCAGCCTGGAGAGCGGGAAGGCTGGAAATCTGGAGCTTTTTTATGCAAAGATAAACTTAGCAGCCGAGGACAAGCGCTGACAGAGCCCAACTGAGTTGTTGTTCTGTGTACTACCACTTATTGTATTATTTCTATTTATAGTATATAGTATATTTTTTAATAAAAAACAATCTTTGTAATGAAATTTCAGTAGAGGCTGAAGCAAAATTAATTATGATAAACCAGCCGGGGGAACTCAAGCAGTCACTCAGTTAGAGGACAACTCAAGCGACTCGGATGACTCAACAGCAACATCAAGTTAATAGTAATTGAAAAATTTCTGCTAATTATTAAATGCAGCTGCCTGCTGTGCACCATTTGTCTTGGCCCGCCCCCTTGGTGGTATATTATCCAATCGACATGATGCACCGCACAATCTTCGGGTTAATTAGCTTGAATTATCTTATTGTTATGTGTGTGGTTGGCTGAAGTGGGTGTTTGTGTGTGTTTGCTGGCAAATCTGTACACGTGCCAATTAATTTTCATACCTAGCATTATAGGTAACAGCAGGCGATTGCCACAGGGAGCTGATACTGCCACTGGACAGCACATCCAAATCACAGACAGACACTTCAGGGGCAAAGTAGTGATGGCAAGAATATAAGGTTTAGATGGATATGAACTGAAAACTGTTAATATTAAAATTGAAAAGAAAAATATATGAAGCACTATCTTATCGAACTTGATAATATTAAGCATTTTCATAGATCATAACATTCTGATGCAAAATTTCCTTAGCCGAATCAGTATGAATAATAGCAGTTAGCTGCAAAGTTTATATGATATAAACATGAAAACAATCAATTTAGCTTGAAAAAGGCTAAAAGCAACACACTTATTAGGCACTTGCAATGAGAGAGTGTGTGACTGTTGTTTGCTGTTGGCTGTTGATTAACTCGTTTATATTGGGCATTGTCAGGGATATTTAACGCATTTTGACCCAATTTGGCAGTCATATAACGACAATGCAGGCAACATATGCAGGCAACAACAACAGCAACAGCAAAGAGCCCAAAGGCAATGCCAATGGCAATTCTAATAGCAATAGCCCCGATTCGAGAGAATAGTAAAGAGGATGCTTGGACTAGCTCTGGCACTTTGCACTGATTATGGGCAAATAGCATTTGTGGGCTGGTTGCAGCAGCATTGCCTGCATTTAATGTCCGTTGTAAGTGAAATTAACAACATAACTGCATTTGCCATTGACACGTAAATGCGACAAAAGCCTCTAAGAGTGAGAGTGAGAGGTATTGAGAGAGTATTGACCAAAAATGGTCTGATCATAATTGGCACAATTGTCTTAAAGTCTGGCAAAATTTTGTGTGTGTGCTGTCATTTAAAGTTTGCATGTGGGCTCAAGGATTAACCAAAACCAAGACGAGAGTAAGACATATGTTTCCCATTCCTTGCATCCCCCCTCTTTTTCTTTCCCCTTCCGGTGTCTGAGTGTTTGCAGGGATATGCAAATGTAAAGTATGCGAGACTGTCGGCTGCTTGTAAGTTTCAATCAAAATGCAAATATTGATGCAGTTGACATATGACGTTGTGTTCGACCGGCCCAAGTGACAGCAAAATCAAAATCACTGACTGCCATCATCATTGCTCCTCGCCCCTATATACAAGCTACTACAGCATGCAGATTTATTATCATCAACAAGATGGAGAAGTGGAGAAGGGAACGGGAACTCTAAGCCCTGTTCGTACTTCGGAAATGCAATAACAAAGGATAAAATAATAAGATTTACTCTTGACTCGGCTTGGCTGACTTGGATGCTCCTTCAAGTTGGGCAACGCGTTGCTGACAGTGTTTTATTAAAATATACAAACACAAACAGCGATAACAACAACAAACAACAACAACAACAACAGCAATCACAGCCTATGTCAGCCCAGTTACAAGAAGCCATCAGATTGAATAATGGCAGGCAGTGAACACTGTACAGGTGGCGAGAGCTGCGGGCTGCTAGATAAATTAAAAGACAAAAAGAATCAGCAAAAAAAGAGAGCAAAGGGAAGGAGAAGAAAAGAAAATTCAACGCATTAAATTAGAGCAACAATAACAATAACAAACAACAATAAGAACAACAACAGCGGGCTGCCAAGGTAACTTTTTTGTTATTATTTTTCAATTTCTTTGGCTAAAGTTTGATGTCATTTCTTTCAAGTATATGGCGTATGTGTGTTGTTGTGCTCTGCTTGTGCATTGCTAAACAATTTTTGATTAAGTTTTGCATAGAATTTCCATTTAGCCTTGCCACACACACAACACACACGCAAACACTTATTTTCTACACACGTCAGCCTTTTTGTCTTTTGCCAGCATATAAGATTATTACAATGTCGATGTGTATAAGTGTGTGTGTGAGTGTGTGTGGACAGTAGAATGTCAAGCTAAATTTAACTAGTTGCTGAAAGTCGTTCAAATAAGTGGCGTACATGAAAAACTTTTTTCCTTTGACATATTTCAGAGTAGGCTTATAGCATATTTCAAAACTGGAAATGGCAAACGAAACTGAATCTAATTTTGGTTGATGGATATAACCTCTAAAATTTGAGTTCTGTCAACTGCAAGTAAGAGAAATATATAGAAATAATTTAATCGATTAAGTTGCTTGTCCTATTCATTTTTACTGTTAAGTAACATATGTATAATAAATATTGTTTTGTTAATTAAAGTTTATAAAATCTACAACAACTTGACTCACTTTTTGTGGTAGCTAATATTATGGTATTTTCAAACCGGATATCAGTCTAGTTCAATTATAATTCACATGAATTTATCGACAATAGCGAAAAATGAGAGAGAGATGAAATCGCAATTGAGTTCAAAGCAACGAATTCGCTTCTGGCTTTTGCCTTAGAAATGGCAATTCATCAAGTTGACTGGCAACGCACATAAATCAAGCCAATCAAAACCGCTTGAAACCAATTTATACTTGCACATGTGTATTTACAGCACCAAGTGAATATATATAATACTATATAGAATACATATATTGGCAGCTGTGAATGGCCACTTAAAAGCACGAAAAGTTGTACAAAAATTTTAATTGAATGGCAACGTATGGAAAAAGTTTGCGAAGCCACTAAAATTGAATACACACAGATGCAACACTTCAAAGCTGGCAAGCAGCTTGCAGCTTCAAGCTTGCAACACTTGCACATATATATTGAGATATTGAGAGCTGGTTCAAGCAGGCCGCAACACTAGTGTCAAATGCATGCGTTAAGCCTTGATAGTGCCGTTAGTTCTGCTTCAATTCCAGCTCCTCGTCCTCGTCCTCGTCCTCCTGCTGCTGCTGCTGCTGATGTTGCTTCTGCTGCTGTCGCTTTGCAAGTTTGTTGCAATTTATTCTAATCGCTTGTCAGGCATTGGCTGCAATCTACAAAAAAATAATCTGCAGCTAAGCGTGCTTTATTCGAGAAGGAACGACTGGAATTATACCCTATGACAAATCAAAATATATTTAAGTACTGTTAAACTTTTACTTACACCTACACATCTATGTTTTTAAAGAAAGGAGTATCAAATAAGAAATAAATTGGTTTTGTTATTATAGATAAAGAAACTTTTTAAAACATTCTAGTTCTTAGAAAACATTGATTATTTTAATTGCGTGTTTCCAAATGTTTTATTATACAGCATTCTTAAATTTTATTAATAATACCAGAACTCAAGCCGATTCTGAATTCTTCCTGCTTGAAATATGAGAGGGAAGGAGTTACAAAATTTAAAAATGCTATTTCAAGGTACTCTTGACTTCGAATTTTGTATGTTAGCTTCAGGAGAGACGCATTACGATACTAATCGATATATTTTAAAAGTTATCAAGACGGAATGTAGCATCTAGATATTTTTCATTAGCCACGCAGGGTATAAAAAAAGCAGCGAAAAACAGGAAACTGTAGCCAACAACATTCGCTAAAGCAACGATGCGTGTAACGAGGCAGCAGCAGCACGTGAAGTCAACGGTAAACCAGAGCCGAGTTTAGGCCAAAGGTTGTGTGTGTCGTGTGTGTGTGTGAGTGTGTGGTGTTGCCAATTGAGTGGCAGCAATCAATCTGCTAGGTGCCCCGTAAAGTGTGTCAAAAGCGCGCCTATGCCATAACCAGCTGCCTAACAGCAGCAAACAAAGTAACCGACACGACACCAATACACTACAGCCAACAACAAACGCTCACTCCACCCCTCCCTCCCCCCACCCCACCCCACTCCCCATCCACGCCTGAGTGAGTGACTGACTGAGTCGACTGCCTGACTTGGTTTGTTGGAACTGCCGCTTAAAGCACTTAATTGACGTCAATCGCATTGGCCTGCACTCATTCCTCTCCTCCGCCTCCACCTCCTCTCTCTCCCTTCTTGCCTGATGGCTGGAAAAATCACAGCTCGTTAGCTGAAGTTTTGCTCTAGCCGTCCATTGAATTGAAATTGCTTGACAATCAATTCAGAATTGTACACTCTATACATATTTCTAGTCCATATGCCTACCACCCAAAAAAAGGGAGCAAAAAATTCAGTTCAATTATTAAATATGACAAAACTGTGCAGACATTTTGGACCCTCTTCAATCTGTTATTGCCAAAGAACCGCAAATCAGTTTTTACCAGTCAAATCAAATGCCAAACTACATGACAGCAACAGCAAAACTCACAATTTCATTCATCCACCCACGCCCACAAACGCCCTCAACTTTAGCTTCTTTTAAAATGTTCGTGTGTGTGTGTGGTTTTATGTGCGTGTGTGTTTCTTAATGATTATTTGACGCCATATTTGATTGACGTGTGTTATGCGCTCGTTATGTATGTATGTGGAATGTCTTTTCACCTCATACTTACTTATATTTATATATTTGTCCGTGTGTGCGTGGTTGTGTGTGTGTGTGCGTGTTAATGGCCACAACAACCACAAGGCACTTATCAGTTTTTCGCCTCAACCAAAATGACACTCGTGGGCGTGTGCTTTTGTACATCTGACGCTTATCAAGAGTACTGGCGTGATAAGTGTGTGAATGCCGTTAAATTGATTTGATTCCTTTGCATGTATGAGCTAACATAAATAGCTGAGTGTGTGTGTGTGTGTGTGTCTTTTTATGTTTATTTTGAAAAGACCACACCAATTGAATATGTGCGGCCAATTCCAGTAGCCAGAACCAATTAAAGCCTCAAAAATGAGGTAATTTTCATGCTAAAAATAATTATCTAATGTATTAAATTGTTAAAATAATAATAATGTATTTATTAGCAGATGGTAAATTAGAGTTTTAATAAAAAATGAGTATTAATATGCGTAATAAAAAATAGCAATAACTTTATTATTTGAACCTTTAGCTAGATTAGTGATTAATAAACTTTTACCACACCGAATATAGATTTCCGATTAACAAATCTGGCTCTTGACTTAAAATACCCAAATAACGATTAGAGTGAAAATCTCCGAGTAACTGTTAATTGAATAGCATTATCATTAATTTATACACCAATGCCTTTGCCCTAATCGATGGCTATCAACTGAGGCTCTAAAGCAGTTTAACGACATACACAGTCTTTGGCCAACTTAAGAGAGGGAGAGAGAGAGAGAGAATTGCACAGAGCCCTTAGCAATTTGTTTGCTTTCAACGCCTGCTCAGCTCAAAGTGGGTGTAAGTGTGTGTGTGTGTAGTGCGTTTCTTTGTGAACGTGTGTGTGTGTGTGTGTGTGTGAGGATGTAGAGTCCTTGAAAAATATGTAAGCCATACAAGCGGAATGCCAGCGGCTAAAAAAGTTAACAGTTGACATAGTTTAGAGAGTTGTTGCTTGGCCAGACGTTGGGCAGAGGAGTGAAGAGGAGAGGAGAGGCAAAGGGCCGCTAACGGGTTCAACAGCCAAACGCAGTGAGCTCGCTTGAATGTGATATGAATGAATGAATGTCTTAATAGCATGTCAGTTGCTTGCTGTTCTTGTTGTTGTGGTTGTTGTTGCTGGCTGAAAATTGGTGCCAAACTAAATGAATTTAATTGCCGCTGGATATGAAAGTAATTATTTTGCAGAGTAGTGCGCATATAGAGGGGAAAATTGTCGTTCTGCAAGAGGGGGGATGAAGAGGCGCAGCTAAAACACACCGAGGCCAAAGGCGCGATTGTCTCATGCGTGCTCTCTCTCTCTCTCTCTTTCTGTCTCTCTCTTGGTCGCTCTTTATCTTTATGTTTGCTTATGTGTGTTTGTGGATGTTGCTATCGATGCACTTGCACTTAACAGTATACGGGCGTAGGCGAGCAAATCAGCACACATACGCCACCCAACTACACACACTAACACACACACACACACACACACACTGTCAAATACACGCCCACTTTCACTGGCACACTGAAAAAACTTAGCCCGCGGTTATTTTGAGATGTTCTTTAATTTATTCTCTTTCATTCGCTGTCCTTGCTGTTGTTGTTATATATGTGTGTGTGTGTGTGTGTGTGTGTGTGTGGCAAGCGGCAGTGTTGTGCCACTTGTTTACATGCCTGACAATGTTTTGTTGCCTAGATCAAGTCCTTTATTCTTGTTCTTTATCCATTGCTTTGTGTTAGTTCACAAACCTTGTAACACTTTCGATCTCACGACAAAACAAAAACAAATATTAAATGGACAAATTGGCATTCAATTTAATGGCAGCTGTTACTGCCAATTAGAAAAAACTCTATTCTTCTTTATTAAATTAAACATTTAAATAATTTAGTTACTCTTTAAGAGAGCTCCACTTAACACTAGACACAAGTTTCTGTCGCTGGATTGCAAATGCATGCGGGATCCGTGGATCCTAGAGGACACCTTGGTGGTGGAGGGAAGGGGCAGTACCAGCCGAAGCCAGGGTAGAAGGAACAGCCATTATAAAAGGGTGGGATTAGTGGAGTGCTTGGAATGGGCTTGGGATCGGTATTGGGATCAGGCTTGGGACCAGGCTTGGGCCCGGTCACATCCTTATCATCATCACGCTTGTTGCCCTTCACAACCACAATGCAGTTGACAATGGGACGATTCCTGTCCTTGTCGTTGTCGCTTCCACCACTTCCGTGTCCACCACCTCCATGACCACCACCGCCGTGACCACCACCACCGCCACCGCCATGACCACCACCACCGCCACCGCCATGTCCGCCACCATGACCATGATCATCATCGCCATCATCATTCTTATTATCATTGTTGTTTCCAATAAAGTTCCAGCTGGCATGACGTGCCGTATAATACTCCCTGTCCTTCTCGCCCTTGTCGTCCCAGTCATATCGGTCGTCCCTGTCGTACCTTGAGTCCTTGGGTGAGACCACGCACAAGGGATAACCCTTCCTGCTGGAACTCGAGCTCTCCTTGTCGTTGCTCTCGAAGAAGAACGAGGGAATGTAGCTGCTGGCCAATCCACTGAAACCGCTGCGCAGCAGACGCGACTCCGAGATCTGCGTCTCGCCCTTGGTCAGCTTCAGCAGCTCATTGTACTCGGCGCGGGTCACCTCGTGAATGCGCAACAGCTGCGTGCGTGCTGCAAAAGTATTCAACAATGAGTATCCTCATCCTACTCCTCACTCTCACACTTGTATCCTGGACTTACCCGCATTGGCTGCCACGGCGCAGAGCGCAATCACTGCCACAATTTGTAGTAACTTCATAGTTTTGATCTTGCGATCGTGGATCGCTGTGATAGAATAACACACGACTGCTGCATCCACATCTTTATAAAGATTTCCTTCTCTCCGCATTGGCATTATCATTCAAATGTTTGACACAAGCTGCCACGCCTTGCATAAAACATAAATAGGTTTTAATGTTTCATATCTGCATAACTTTCTCACTGACCTAGTTTTGCAAAAGAATTCGCTCACAAATAAAAGCCAAGCCCTTAATTGGTCATGCGATTTACCCAAAATAAAACATGATTATGTTTAATGGGAGATGTTTTTGATACGATAACTGTTTATTTATAGTCTAGTTTTTGAGATTTGATGGGTGCCAGAGAAATGTGTTCTAGTTTTAAGCAGCATGTGCTCCAAACGACTTTATTCTCGCATGGCAACGGTTCCAACAGAGTTGCCAGATGTGAAAACGATAAAAAAGGTTGTTGAAAAATTTTCGTTGCTACTTTTTAGGTTATATTTACGAGTAATTTTAATATATTACATACACATAAATAATTTTTTTAATAAATTTATTGGGTTTCGCTTAGAAAAAAATAATAATCCTAACATTTTTTTAAGCTGCTAGCCAGTTAACATTCGATTTTAGTGCAATTCAAAGAACATACTTAAATTTTTACATTTTTTATTTTTAAAATTATCAGTTGAATTGTTCATTAGAATACATTATATAAGGCTTATAATTTAATCATAATAATCTTCTCCATAGGTTGCTGCCGCCGCCTGCTCAGCATACTCGTCCTCATCCTCATTGTCCTCATCTACATCTACATCCTCATCTTCGTTCTCTTCATAGAATGGATAGGGATAGGGATAGGGAGGCGACTGACCATAGTACTGTTGTGGAAAGTATGGTGGCTGTGGAGCGTATGGAGCGTAGCCTGGCTGCTGTCCATATGGACTGTATTGGCCAAAGCTTCCGTAACCACCACCATAGGGATATGAGCCACCAAATGGACTGCCAAAACCGCCACCACCACCATAGGGAGCAGGTGGTGCATATGGTGAACCATATTGACGAGAGGAGCTAGCTTCCACAGAGGTGCGTCTGCTCTTGGACTTTGACTTTGATTTTGTGTTGTTTTGTTTCTCGCTCTTCGTTTTGGTCACTTTGGGAGCTGCTGTGGTTGTTGTTGTTGTTGTGGTTGTCAGCTGACGAACCTCCTGTTCCTCTGGCTCTTCAGGAGCAGCCGCCTGTTCAACAGCAATCTCCACAGCCTGCTGCACCACCTGCTGTGGTTGTTGCTGTGGCTGTTGTGTATTAACTGGAGCAGTGTTCTCATGATACCAATAGGGAGCAAAGTCGGGATTGGGCGAAATGAGAGATTCCAGTTCAGGTTCACGCTTCAACACAACAATGCAATTGATAACCGAGTCATCCTCATTACCAGAACCCCGTGCCTCAAGGCTGCGTGGTGCGCTCTCCACAGATTTGACATCATCTGAATAGCTGCGCTGCATCACACATAGAGGCTGGCCATCGATGTCGATATTGGACACCTCGGAGCGACTGGTAGTGGTCAGGCCCATAATACGCAACAGTGAATTCCAGCCCGAGTCCAAAGTGTTTCGAACCGAACTGAAACCGGCGCTGGTTAGACGACCCTCAGAGATGACATGCTTGCCATCGGTGAGTTTCAGGAGACGCTCATACTGCTCCTCGCTGATGGGATAGACACGCACCAGTTGCTCTGCCTTGGGCTGGCTAGCTTCCATGTTTTTGGATGATGGTGCTGCGAATGAGACGACGAGTAGTTGGGTTTCAGTTAGAGCTGCAACTCATTAGCTCATTAGCAATAATTAACGCACCCGCCTCGAGGCAGCCGAGGCTAGCCAAAACCAGCAAGAGGCCAAAACATCTAAACAGAATCGATTGCATCGTGGCTAAAAACCTGTGCAAAATCAGAGTTACTAATAAGATGTCGATGGCCAGCGATGGTCTTATTTATACATTCGCTATAAACTCTGGCTCCAAACACTGGGCTAAATCAAAACGGTTAATATTGCAATTAGTTTGTATATTTGGCCATTTCGGGGCATATTATTTCAATAAATTACTTTAAACTGGCACACATTTGGGGCCAAGTCAACGAACGCATTAAAGCCAAGTTTGGCAGCTGCGTGAGTGGAACTGGTTCTTGAACTACTACAAATCTTAAATGGGCGGCAACTTTGTTTATGTTGCTTATGACGTTGTCAGACTAAATCATGATTAGCATAACGCATTAGTCAGCGCTCTTCGCTTTGTGTGTATGTAGATTGTTTAGCTTATGAGATTAACACTCATCTTAAATCAGGCGATTAATCGATTGAGATCTTGTGTTTGAGAATGCTAATAACGGTGCTTTAATTAATGTGCATAGTTTAAGCAAGTTGTCTATTCTGTTTTTCTACTCTTTATAGTTTTCAAAAATGCTCTAAAAATTAGCATTAAAATCTAAACAATTTTTTATGGCAAGCTCTATATAAGGTAAAATTAGAAAGAGCGAATCTTATTTTGTTAATTGATAAAATAAATTTAAAATAATATATTACAAAGTCGTCTGAAAAAACGTTAATAAATATTTTTTGATTGTTTTTTGTGTATTCCTTACACGAAGATATTTTATTTATTTTTCAGATTCAGAAATATTTACCAATTTCTCTATAACCATAAATAAATTCATTCAAGTTGGAAATAAAAGACACGTTTTATTAATTTTTCTAACTCATAATTATATTACTCTTATTTCATTTAAATCTTTTGCTGTGTGTGTGTGAGTGAGTGTGAAAGTGTGTGTATATATACGAGTATACTTATAAGTATATACTTAGTAACATAAACACAATTTTTATTGTATGTGATACTTAAACTGCAAAATGATCTCAAAACTTTTATATTCTTTGAGTTAACACACACACTTATCAAGTGACACACCATTGTTGTGCGTGAGTGTGTGTGTGTGCGTGTTCGTGTGTATCTCTTATAAACCTGTATGCGTATTATATTTATATAAATATTAGTTATCGTCTGTTCGATTAATGCAAAATTATGTTTTATTTACATGTTCTTGTTGCTATTACTTAAGTTTCTAATTACACACAACAACACACACACGCACACACATTGTTCATTTACCAAATTGAACTAAAAACTTTTCGCTTCTTTTTGTTGTTGTATGCATTATCTATTTGTTTTTTTTGGGTTTCATTTATTCAAATGTGTTTTTTTTTATGAATTTTATTAATATTTTGTTTTAAATGGTTTTTATTGGTATGTATTTATTTTATATATAATTGTTGCTTATTTGTGTTTGTGTTGCCAATTTTGGTTGCCATTGTGCCGCAGTTGTACAAATTAAACAGTTTTGAACATTTAAATCGTATTTTGTATTTAGCTGTCGTACATATACATATTGTATTATAGTTAATTGTTAATTAAAACTACAGTCGCTACTAATGAATTTATTTACAGTGCCTCGCATTTTTGTCAGCCATTTGCATTCGTTTTTCATTAAGCACATTTATATATTGCATTTCAATATGCTCTTATATCTGCCAAAACTAATTATATTCGTATATAGTCTCTCTATATACGTATGTATTTTGTATGTACATATTATCAAACCCAATTTGTTTACCCTTTTTTTTATGTCGTTTTCACTCTTTGCTTGCTTATTTTTTAACATGCCAATTAAATGAGCTGATGCGAATGAATCGAGTAGCTTCTTAATTGCCATATAAAATTTTTTTGATTTTGGTTTTTGTGTTTGTTTGTGAGCTGAATTTTTTCGTTTTACCCTTGCAGATAGTTGTTGTCACTTAGTCAGCAAATAAACATTTAAATACATAGATATATTTATGCTGAAATCAGCAGTAACATAAATATTTGTTAAATAAACAAACAAAATATAAAATATATATTTTAATTTTGAAGCAGTTGGATTATTTGAATTATTTGAATCGGACTTTGAGGTGCTGACATTTTAAGCATTTTTCTGAATACGACTTTAACCTTGAACCATTTATTTAAAACTCAACTATCTACATATTTTTAACTGTCACCTGCAAGAGCATTAACTATTCGGCACACCGAATCAAGCTACAGATCCATTTGCCTCTGTGTAGTGTGTTAATTTTTGTTAAAAATTTGTATTTGCCGACCACAAGCTGTGATTGAAATATCCAAATCAAATGAGAATTTAATCGCTCTCTACACATACACATTATAAAAAACTAACTGTGAATATGTTTAGTAGTTGTTAATATAGAGACTAAGCCCGTTAATTAGCAATTATTATATACAGCAAATTTTTAAATGTGTTTTGTTATTGATGCTTATTAATGACAATTAAAATACATCGTGAATTGAGTGTGGTACAGTTAGCTACAGAAGTATGCAAACGCTGATTGCTCTATATATGTATATGTAAAATGGTTGAAAGCTGGCAGTTGGGATTGTTAAGGTTTTCACTGCGTTTAGATTGAAGTTAAAGTTTTGAGTATGAAGCATATTTATAGCCTAGTTAGTCTTATTTCATAATGAAAGATTATTCGTTTGGCTATTGGCATGTGTGAAGGGTGTGTGAGGGAGACAAATGCACAAGATTGATCACAAAAAATCTTGTTTTGGTAAGTTCGTTTCTGTGATACACTTTGCATTTGTTTTTCTACATTATTTTCTTAAACATTAGCTAAGTTTTCTATGCATTGTATAGTTAATTTATATATTCTCATGTATGCACTGTTATTTGGCTTTTCTTTTCATTTATTATTTTGTGTTTGTCAATGTTGATTTCGTGTTTGTTCTGCTTGGCTAAACTTACTCGAAATCGCTTATAGCTAAGAGTTTTATTCACTAAGTGCATTTTTGTTTTTTATTTATCTTAAATATGAAATCAATGCGATCCACTTTAAATTTAACTAAACATCATCAATATATCAATCCAATTCAATCAATGTTATGATCATCATCAGCACCTAAAACTTAGTAGTTGCCATTGCTTTCCTTCATCTCACACATTGCACCCGATTGAGGCAACTTCTATTGCTGCTTATGCCGTTGCTGCCATTGCTGCGTGGGCGGGCACTCAATGTTAAAGTTTTCGTTGTTGCCGCTTCACTTGCTGCTGCATGCGACAATTGGCTGGGTGGCTGCAACAGGAGCGCTGCCATTGTTGAAGCGGGCGCCGCACTTACATACCAATGCTGCAGACAGCAGGACACGATGCTGAGTAGCATGCAACAAATGCCGCAGTAGAAACTGTTGCTGTTGCTGCTCGAGTTGTGCTGCATTGCCGCCGGGTGTTCGCCTGAAAAGAGAGAGAGAAAATAGAAACAAAACATAAAAGTGAACAAAGGACAACAAGAAACAATTGTTAGTTCCCTTTTTTAAGTTCATTAGCTAATTGTTAATGCAGCTAAAAGGTAAACAACAACAACAACGAAAACAACTCAAGCGCATGCGTAAACGGATGCAATTAAGCTCAGCCTTTTGTAAAGATTTTCAGTTCTAGTTATTTGTGTTGTTAGCTGCTTTTGCTTCCGATTGCCTTTGTGCATGGGGCAGGTTCAATCGCCTGCAGCAAATCTAAGCTGTCTTTCATTCTTCTTCACATCATCATCAACAAGGAACGCATCTGGGCCAGATGCAGATATCGACGTCAGCTTCACTCTTTGCATGTGCGCATTTCCTGTTTGCCAAACAAGCAACCAACAAAGAGGCAAACATCAGCAATAACAGCATAAACAACAACAACAACAACAGCAACTTGTTATATATGCACACTTGAGCACACAAGCTGCTGCTGAAGTTTTGTGTTGTGGCTGGCTTTCCTCGAGCTCAAGCTCGAGCCGGACTCGATTATTGGCATTTTAGCTTACAAGAAATAATTTCCGCACTTCTTTTTTGTAAGCGCTAAGCAAATTGCAAAGGCAATAGCAAAAGGAGAGTTAAAAGGAGAGTATGACTTCTAGATACTCTAACCTCAGGTTAGCTTCATCGATATATATCGATAGCTCATGAGAAGAGAGTACCGAAATAAAGTAGATTTATTCTGCTGGCAATGCAAGTTATAACTAATATATATCTTCATTCATAATTTATATGGTCATCTTGTTGTGGGTATAATTGTTAGGGTATAAAGAAACTACCTTGTCACACACACCCGCACACACACACATACATATAGACTGCTCTTGGCATTCAGTGCAACTGAAATGCTCAAATTGCAATGCGCGCTGCTAACAGACAACTTCCTGTCATAAACATGCAAAACTGTCAAGCACACACATTCTCTAACGCACAAACACACACACATACATTGAAACATGCAGTTCGTATACTCACCAATAATTACGTGCACATAAACGCTGGAGGTTTTTGCCACAGTGGGCACACAGGTGTAGTTGCCGGTGTCGCCGGGCATGGCGCGCTTGATTTTTAATCTGTGTTGAGCAAAGGAGCAAAAGAAAAATGGAGTAGTTAGAGAGGGAAAGAGAGAGATGTAAGCCAAAGGCAGGTTAGCTGAAAGTGAATGGCAATGGCTGCAAATGAATAACACACTCAGCACACACACAAAGTATGACAGCGAGGGGAATGAGGAGAGGGAGACTTACGTCAAATGAAAGCCAAGCAACATTAAAAACTCTGCTACTTTAGGCCATGACTGAACCGGGAGTCAGTTTGTGACTTCTGAGAGGGTGAGAGGGGGCTGGTACTTTAGCTGGCGGCATCTGCATTTTATGGCCGCCCGTGTCGTTAGTTAAAGGCATAAATGCACAATGAGCACATGTAGAAACGAGACTTGACTCCCTTCAAAAGCCAACTACTACCAACTCTTCAACTCTTTGCCCCTTTGAGGGTAACTATAACTGAAACTGAAACTGTAACTGTTACAGTTACTGTGGCATCAGAAACTAAGGCAAATTAAAAGTCACACACGGCTAACTGCGAACAATTGTTGAGTGCTGCGGCTGCTGATGCTGTCACTGTGAAAAGTAGCTTACAGACTACAAAATACTCTATTTGCCAAATGCCTAATGCAAACCCATTAACTAATTGCTGCTTCCAAAAGCTTTGTTGGTTTAATAGAAAAAGGAATAAAATTCCTTTTGCTTAAAATGTGAAGAAGAAGAAGTCTTCAAAACTCTTGATATATATATATAAAATCATTAACATAACCTAAAACAAATAGATATTTTAATTAGTTTGAATAGTTCATTTTCTGATCTGCTATCAAATTCCAACCCTTACTTTCCACTTCTCGCAACACACTTCAAGTATACTAAAAAAAACTCTAGCCCAAGCAACTTAATTGTTTGTACGGCATTTTCAAATGCAAATAACTGAAATAGTCGTCGATGTTTGCTGTGGGTTAATAGTACCGAGTCGCACATACCTGGAAGTTAGGCCATCCGACCAATCATCCTCGACGAGTATCCTTGCCATGGAGCTGTCGATTTCGTTCTCATTCTTGCCATCGAGCATTTCGCTGCCTGCAAAGATGGAGATAGAGATGGAGAGTTGATGTGTATGAAGCACATGGAATGTGAATGCTGGTTGCAAATTGAATTGTTTAAATTGCTTGAGATGGCAAACAACATCAAGCTCATCCAGTGTAAGATTGAGTAAGTTAGACATTAAGCATACGCACCTTTGTACCAGAATATGTTGCCCAGCTCGTGTGGTCCTTGCATTATCTTGCAGGTTAGGTTAATGTCGCTGCCTGTTTTCACCATCAGATCACTGGGGCCGAAGATTTCTGCTTTGAGCTCTGCTTAACGATGGCAACACAAGTGAGAAAGAAAGAGAGTTGGAGAGAGAAAGAGAGAGAGAGAAAAAGTCACTTAAGTTGGCAACACAGACAAAGCGCTGTTTTTGTAATGATAATAATAATATTAATATTAATGTTAATGATAACGCAGCAGCTGAATGACTGCCTGACTGCCTGGCTGCCACAATCCCTACTCTTCCCCTCCTTTATTACAGCTTGCCCCGCTTTGGTGCTACTGACTGTCTACTTTATTACACAGACGCGTGTCTCTATTATGCTAGCGATAAGCTTTTGTTATGCCTTATAAAAGCGAGCAGCAACCGCACAAACACACACACACACACGCACGCTCATACGCCCCGTTGTACCTGCACTTAAGGACAAGGTTCCTTTCATTCATTCTCCCTTCTCTCTTTTTTTGTTTTGTTGGGGGAATTGTCTAAAAATTTGCCGCTTTTCATTTGCAGCCAGGCAAAATCAAAGTGTCAACTCTGCGAAGCGAAGTGCCTTTGTTGTTACAGCCGCTGTCAATGATTTTCAATTGAAAATGCGCACAAATTGTAAATGGTAAAAAGCGAGAGATAGAGAGCAAGAAATGGTATATTACTGCGGACAGCGATTTTTTCGGTTGGGACTTTATGACTTATGTCTAAGTGCGAAGTGCAAAGTGCCAGCTAGTAGCTAACTGGCTGACAGTTGAAGTAATGGAATATGTTCCACTGAGCGCTACTGACTGAAATGCAAGCTTCTCGATTTTGTTACTTTTTTTTGCTGCCTCATTGCCACTAATGCAAAACGCTTAACAGGCAGCCAATGCTGAAAGTGGCACACACATGCAACATGCGCAGCGTCACGAGAATAATAACAACAAGTGCAATACGTGGTGTTAGAGTGTGTACGACTAGAGTATACTCTTTAAAAAAGCCTCATACCATTTAACGTTGGCTCGTAATAAGCGTAATGCCTTCTAGGTTTGCTCGAAAAACAGAATCATATGTTATCACCAGTAAACATTTTCCATTTTAGCTCCCAGGCACTTATAATCCCTGAGATTGTTAAACAGGAATGTAATGTTTATAGGGTACAACAACAACACTTGTTTGTATGCTCCACTTTTGACGGCTTCACAGGCAACAGAACAAGCACACACAGCACACACAGCACACACACACACAACAAACTCATATGCATACATATGCAGTTTTGCTGGCTCGTTTTTGAGCCTTGCAAATTTCTGGCCCCAAAGAACCGCAAAGCCCAGCGTAAATAAATTGCTGCCGACGCAACTGCAACTGTAACGAGGATCCGGGAATGGAATGGAGTAGGGATGGAGATTGGGATTGGGATAGGATGTCTGTACATCTGATACTGTTCAGTGTTTTTCCCATTGACGTGGCTAAGCTTTGCCTGCGCTCCCCGTGCCCACTTTGGCTGCTATTCAATCGTGCGGCAACGTGAAACCATTTGGCAAAAGTGTAACGCAAAAAGCGTTGCATACTTTTGCGCCGTTGATTTGCATGAGCTTAAAATGCACATGTATAAATGTAAGAGTGTGTGTGTGCATCATTATATTCAAAGCGAGGGTAGCTTAAGCCATAAGCACTATACACTCTTTATGTGTTCCACATTCGATCTTTGCTAAAAACTTTATTTCGCAAAACAAACTCGTTGGCAAAGTTTGGCAGACTTTATGATTATATCTACTTTGAGTTTCCGCTGTGCTTTTCTGGTACAAGCCATAAAAACTGTAACTAACCAATCGGCTTAAATAAACCAAAAGCTCACGCTCGCTGCCAATTTTCATTTTCATTTTTTTCGCAGCTCGTTATGCGCTTTGATGTGGGCTTTACTTTAAAAATGAGTTAGAAAGAAAGAAAAAAAAACACGTGCTAAGGCGCCTTAAAGGCAGCAACCGCCTGCCATTCAATTCAAGAGTCAAAGAGAAGGGAGGCACGAATCGAAGCGGGGTGCGGTTGTGGCAAGGGTGTGTGAGAAATGTTAATCTAAATTAAATGCCAGGCACCATAATAATAGAGTGGCTCTGCTTCTGCTTTTGCTGATGTTGTGGCGAAAGTGGAAAAACAAACCCCAAATGGAATTCCAACATGCCAGGCGATTATCTGGCTGCTTTATGGACCCGCACAGGGCGCGACGACGACGATGAGTTGTTGTTGGAGTTGTTTTTGTTACCTGGTGGCAAAACAATTGTGGCAGGCAAAGCCAAAGGCAAGCCAAGTCTATGACTTTTGGTCGATGACTTGGCTACAACTGTGTGCCCAAAGCGTGCAAACAAAAGAAGCCAAGCCAAAAATTATTGCCACACATGCAGCTGACAGGAAGTCCTTTCTACTGCCCCCTTTCCCTCTTCTGGCAGGTGTTGGCTGTGTGTGTGTGTGTGTGTGTTTTAGCCCGCATTCGCGTTTTGCTCTGCTTCCGTTTTTAGCCAAGTTTGCTTCTTTTTCTTTGCGCCCCATGAAACTTGCATTGCCTGCCTGTCAGCAGCTATCCTGCAAAAATACTTTATATGAGAGCATAGAGAAATCCATAGTGTATGTAATTGGGGGAGTGTGCCACACACCCAGCAGCGTGCTAAATTGGCTATTTAACAATAATTAGATTAACTGTTTGCGGCAATTGGCATCACTCTCTTCCTCTCTCTCTCTCTCTCTATCTGTGTGTGTGTGTGTGTGTTTTGTGATGTGGGGCAGCAGCACACCTGCATTATGAATTGCCAGTTTCGGCAAAAGTTTGCCGCCTAAGCGCAATTCCTCTTTTATGGGGCAGCAGCTGTTTGAAGTTTTCATTAGTTGACCCAGGTCGAAAAAAGCCGTTGTTGGTTCTGGCCAGATGCCAAAGCGCAGCCAAAAAGCAGATAACACTAAAGACAGCTGGCAACAATTGCAAACTGTAAGCCAGGCAAACAGTGGGAAGGGAGAAGAAGATGTAGGCAAAGAACTGCTGGCTGAGCCTTGTTTACACACAGAGTGTCTGTCGACAGTGGAACCACCGGAATGACTTAAAATTTTGTGCAGCCACTGACAAACCGACCGACTGAAAGACAAACGGACAGAAAGGGAGACTGATAGACAGACCGAAGTGCTGGCTGTAGCAAGAAAAGTAAGATAGAAGGACGAGCATGAAAATGCATTTTCATTATTCTTGATTTCGCGCATAAAATGCGCATAAGCCTATGCCCATAAACATAAACATTTGGAGCAATGAACTTTGCGCATGGTATACTTTTGGGACGCCACAATGCAGCTTGTTATGCCCTATGTAGTTAACAATACCACTGAGGGGTATATAAAGCCAACTGTATGTGGGTCAGCGGGATCAAGCTAAAAAGTTCGACATACTGTTGTTAAATGGCATTTTAGAGTCGTTGGGTTGCTGAATATCTAAAGTAGATTTGGTTGGATTTGTTGCCATAAAAAACTTTCTTTTCAAATGAAATATATTGTATTGCTTTTCGTATAAGCAGGGTATTTGTTGGTGCGGTTTTGCTTTGTACTTGGCTCCGTCGTTGTGGCTGCTGCTGTTGTAAAAATTTATTGCGCCGCATATGTTGATGTATGTTTGCACACATGTACAACATAACGTACACACACACACACATGCACACAACATATACGAGTATTTATTGCCTCGTTCTCGTTTCTCGTTTTTCGTTTCACATTTCACAGCGCTAAGTGACATACAATTTAACAGTTTACTTCTTTTTTTGGCGAGCAGATTTAAAGCTACGTTCTGTTCTCTCTTTAAATGTGACCCTTAGCTATTAATCTTGGTATGAAGGGGAAGGAGGGTTATACTTGAGACGCAAATTGCTCGGAATTAATTGTCAAATCAAATAAATAAATTCAATTTGTAAAAGTCAGCGTCAAAAGCAGCGTCGCCTCTTACACACACACTCAAGCACACAATTGATTGAAATATTCTTAAGAATTTGTGAATGCGGGTTCCCAAACAATGGCCTAAATGAAATGCCAAAACATCATCATCATCGCCTGGGCTTAGCTATAGTTATGGCCATGTTCTTGCTCCCCCCGGCTGCTCATTCCTGTGCTTATTATTATTATTATTAATAATTCGAGAGACATTAATCATGAGCTCCTTCCATGCGCTGATAATAATATTTCCCGAGTAATTTATCATGAATTCGCACTGAAGTAGAATTCTATTTATTTGCTGCCTCTCCATTTTCTCTCCCCTAATTTCTGTTTCGTTTGCCTGCCACAAACAATGAAATAGTAAAACATTTCCTCTGATTACCAGCGCGAATTATGTTTGCGCCTACGCTTATGCAACACTCTTTTTCATATAAATATATATATAGGTATACAGCTTGCTCAAGCTTACATAAATAAATTGTAATGCACTTTGTTTCTTTTTATGGCGTTAAAGAAGTTTTCTGTACGTGCAATTTGCCTAGGAATTGGGTCAGCTGCTTACTGCCCAAAAATCCCCAGCAGCAGCAAAAGCAGCAGTAAAATTGCAAGACAATGCTGAATGCAGCCATAATTCAGGGTGTCCAGAGTGTATTTCAAGCGATTTAAGCTTTTAATATGCAAATAATTGCTAGCTTATAGCTACTTTATGAAACTCAATTTACAGAGATACACACACATACATATATAGAGATAAGTTGCGGTCTGTAGCTAGAAATTGCATGCGAATTTCAATGCAGCTAAATTGGCACTAGGGCCATAAACTGCTCAAAGCTTTTATTAATTACCACTTATCAATTATCACTGCACAGAAACGATGCATTTGGCTTATGTGTAATTACTCAATTTCTTAAATAATTGATTGTGCCACAAGGCGATTTAAACGGAACCATAACAATAAGTATTATGGCTAGTAAAAGTGGTCAATTTTATTTTAAGACCGAATACTAATTAAATTTTCAACCAATAAAGCTAAATAGCAATAAGCACTGATGATGAAAGAAAGTAAAAATGGTTTAGTAGAAAACACTTTCCATCAATCACTTAAAAAAATAGTAAAGAGAAGTGCGGATTTAATGTTCAAGAATAGCAAGCACAAACACCACGAAAACCAACTATTAAAATAGTTAATTTTACTATGCGGGCTTACCAGAAAACGTAGTAAATTTACCTTTAAATAGGTAAGGAAGCGTTTCTCGGCTATCAGAAAATTATATATGTACACCTAAAAAACCTGCTTTTTTATACCTAAATCATATCAAATGTCTTGTATGGAAGCTACATGATATAGTTGTTCGATCTGTCCGATATTGATATAGGTATGATCTAACCGCAACTAACAGAAGATCTTGCTTAGACTTTCAGCTCAATAGCTCTAAAACTGATGGATAAGCTTGCATATGATCAGACAGACAGGCAGACAGAGAGACGGACAGACAGACAGACGAACGTTGCTATCTCAACTCAGCAGCTGATCAAGAATATATATACTTTATGGAGTCGGAGACGCTTCCTTCTGTGCGTTACACAATTCATTACAAAATTCATATACAGTTTTTCAAGTGTATAAAATTGTTGACTCAAAAATTAGCAAGCTTACTTGCATTTTCGTTTTCACTCTACTCTACTCCTCGATTCTCAAAAATTCAAGTAAGCTCGGCTGATTTTGGTGAAATTTAGTGACGTATTGACATAATGCACAAGAGAGAATGGGAGTGTGAGTGTAAGTATAAGCAAAAGTTTTAGAATGCATGTGCTATTGTTATTAAATGTAAACTATTTGATTTTACACACACATACATTTTTGTATCTACTTAAATCACTCAATTCAATGAATGACAAATACATATATCTCCCATCATTCTCTTTATTATACTCAAATGGAAAATGGTAAGTGGAAATATTGTTATTATTTTGTTGAATATAAAAATATCTTTTTTTTATAAGCCATACATTTCTTGCACTTTATGTATTTTTAATATAAACAAACCTTTTTTTTTTAATTCTTTTAAAGTTAATACACTTATTTCGACGCAAACAAATTCGAAGTTAATAATTAAGATGTGACTAACTCAGTCGAGTCTAAAAGGTTACAAAATGCTTTTATCTGGGATTTAAAAGTTGACAGCTAAAAATAATTTTTTCTTTAAGTCTACAGATTGCCGTTAGACAAGTTTTTAAGCTTCAGGCTGTGTGTACTTTAAGTTTTTAAATATTTTTTGAACCCTTGTTTATCTTTGCTCCACTTTTTTTTTAGGAAAAAATTGCTCTTTGTGTAGGGCTCCAGCTCAAATAAACAATATTGTGCAATAAAAAAGCGCACAAATTGAATGTTTAGCTCGCCTGCTGCAAAAGGCACTGAAATTATTTGCGCTTGATTGCTTGCAATTTGCTCTCTGCTAATGTCAACAAGGCCAGGCCAGAGGATGAAGCAAGTATTAAGAGGAGCAGTAAGACGCTCTTATGCTTCTTGAGCTTGCTTGCTTGAGCTGCTGCTGCTTTATGGTGCTCGGAAAAGAGCAATCTAGCAATCTACCCACTTGCCAACAGCAAGCAGACATCTTCTTTAGCTTCTACTTGTGAGGTACGCATTTAAATTGCCAGCATTTTGTTTAAGATACACCAACACCCCTTCCACACCTCCCTCCGCTGTTTACGAGCTAGCACCTGACACGCTGAAGTCTGTGTCTTGGCAAGCAGCGCTTGAGCAATTTATTTTTTTGTAGATATTTTTGCATTTCTCTTGTTGCTGCTGTTGTTGTTGTATAGTTACGCTTGATTACTTTCGCGCTGGTAAACAAATTTTTTAGCGGCATCAACAACACCTTTTTGAAAGGTCCTTGCCACCTCTGTTGGTGCCGCTTGTGCCGCCATACTTGTCGTCTGTTTTGACGCACACACAAAGTATATAATTTCATTTACAATTTGCCTTCTTTATCAGCCTGACTGCCTGGTAATTTTCCCTTAAATTCCAAATTAAAATCTACCCAAGCGACTCACAGTCGCCACTCCCAACTCTCCCCCCACTTCCCCACTTACTTCTCCACAACTCTTACCACTTCTGGAAAGTGTGCGAGTTGAGTTCAGAACAGTCAACTTCCTGCATAGTTTGACACCTTGTCGAGACTGGGTAATAAACTTGGTAATTTAAGCAATTGAAGCGCCTGCTATTGCATTAAAATATCTAAAAATATTGCTACAGCTGCGGGGTCGCGGCATCTTGACTGACTGATGTTTATGGCGTTTCGGCCAACATGGCGCTGTTTGTTTTCCTTTCGTTTCTTTTTCTCTACCGTGAAAAGAGAGAGAAACTGTGTAGAAAAAAAAACAAACAAATTTATGGAATTTTTAGTGCTAAATTTTGTATTTGCATAAGCGCATAAAAAAGAGAGTCTGGTTTAATATCAGATGTGTGCAACGACAATAGCGATGATAGCAGCAGTTCATCTACAGTGGTAGCCACCATAGATAGAAAATCAAGTATACGTAAAATTACCTACTACAACAACCAATTTAAAATGGCCAACCAATCAAAACTGAGTATTTGACAAATATTCAGTATTAATTTGGTATATTGACTTTTACGATTATACCCATATTTAAATGGGTGAAGCACAGTCAGGCAAAAGTAACTTTAGCTTCACTTTAAATTACAAATATGCCTTTAAATAAAATTGTTAAATATTTGTATTTCTTAATTATTAAAATATATAAAATTTTTCTAAACTATTGATTTAATTTGGCTGTATTAAACACATAGATATATAACTTTTGCCACACTGTGTCATCGTTTTTGGGTTTGCTGCTGCTGCTTTCCACGTGAGTGGCATGTCGAATATTTTATATGCGCATTTCTTTTTGGGCATTCAAATGAGTATGAACATGAGCTACAAGGGAATGGCATTTGTGGAGTTTTGGTATGGGGTGCTATGTGGGCGTGGCATGTGCAGCTTGCACATGTTTGGCAGTCATTTGCATTTCCGCAAATGTAATATTTATGACCATTGTGTGCGTCTATAGAGCGGCGGGGTTGTCTAACTTGACGTTTGTTCTGTCAGTCTGTCAAGTTGTTGTCTCCTTTACCCCCACCCCCATATGCGTGTTAACTTGTTTACACAGCTTGTGTGCTTGTGTGTGTGTGTTTGAGCAGTAAAACATTCATAGCCTTCTAGCTGACCAAGCCATATTAATCGTACTAAAGTTCTTGGCCATGTGGCCCAGGTTCAGTTGAGTTGGCTAAAACAACACACACACACACACACATAAGCACACGATATACAAAAACTATAGTTGCCGAGATCAGAAATCAAATAAGCTCATTGGAGGCATTCTTCCGCACCAGAAACTTTTAGCAAAAATGCATTGCTAATGCGATATATACGATAAAAATGCACTGAACGAAAAATGCATAAGCATTGCTGTGCAATTTCCCCCTCCACTCTCTCCCTCTGCTCCAATTGTAGGCCACAGATAAAAGGTTGCCTAACCACATACACTTTTATGTAATAGTTTAGTTTAGTTTCGTTCAGTTTAGTTTAGGTCACAGCAAGTTGCCAACATTTTTCCAATCAGCTTTAAAAATTTGCTGACTTTGCTGAAAGCGTTGAGCTCCTTGTGCACCTGTACAGTTTGCAATGAACGCCTTCTCAGGCGTTAACTTAAACTAATTAAAGGTGCTTGGGAAAAAACAAAGAAATCTCATGCGTGCGAGAGCGGAAGGAAGTGAGTAGACAACTAAACTTAATAGAGTTTAAGTGGCAATCCTTTAGCCAAATAACTTCAAAAGGGATAGTTACAAGTGTTCGACTAGCAGATACCCAGTATCCGCCAAGTACTTATCTGATTGCAAACACAAATCAATACAGGGTATAAAAATTGAACAAACCAATTTGTGCATAATCGAATTTCCAATTTTAAAAACTCACAAGGCAGAACGTTGCGATTCACTTGACTACAGCTAACACACACACACATACACACACACTAAACACACTCTACATGTGATGTGTAAATAACATGCATATTGTATGACTTCCTTAAGCTCATGAAAGCTGCATGCAGCACAGACAAACATCGGACTTAGCAGCAAACCAAATCTGCTGTACATACATTTTTATGTGTGTAGTTAGTTACCAGTGTTGCCACACACATTTTTCAAGAGCACAGCCCACACACACGCACACACTGCCTCATAAAAGTAATCACTTCAGTGGTTTTGTGACCAATTTTCAGCATTGCCACACCCAACATCCTTTCAAAATGTACAATGCTACCAGGTTTTTGAATTTTTGGCCAAATGATTTTTTTGGCCAGTGAATTTGCCTACTTTTAGCTGTTTGCATATATATATATGTGTGTTTGTGCCCCCTGAGAGTTATGATAATTGCCAAAAGGGTAAAGTTCTTAATGTTCTGCATTGGCTATTAGCAGGCAGCTTCATATTAGGACATGTCGATATTTGTTGGCTCCGGCTTCAGCTTCAGTTTCGTCTTTGGCTTTAACTAGGGTCAACAACTAAATATTCATGCAAACAAATGTACACACTTTGACACAGCCACACTCATTTGTGCCCGGATGCTCTTAAATGCTGTGTGTTTTTTCTTTGGTCAAAACTGATTTGGCCATTGCTTGAATTTGGTTTTTAGCTTTGAAGGAGTAGAAATTTTATTAGAGGACCTAAAATTTCAAACTGCATTGAGGCATGTTTGTAATTTACCTTGAATTCTCAATTTAAACATTTAATTTGTTTTGTTCATGGTGTTCTGTATCGATTCTTGTGAATCATACTCACCCACAACATTGAATGTATATGAGAGCGACATTTTGGGCTCTGTATTTATTTGGCACTCGTAGACGCCGGAATCACGCGGCTGCGGATACTTAATTTGCAGTGTCCAATTGGCCGAGTTATCTGGTCGTAGCACCTAGACAAAACAAACAAGGTGTAAGATATGTATTCCTTAAGTGTTTTCGGATTAGAGAGCTTACCTGAAAACGCTGATCGGAGGTGTAGGTTGTGCCACCAGCTGTTAGTATATGCAGATCACGTTTACGTATCCACGAGACCTGCAAACAGAATTAAGAAGAAGAGAGTTACATATAAAGACGATGTTCTTTTCACAGCCTGTGTGTTGTCTGTAAAGTTGAAAAATTACAAATTCCGCACTTAAAAAAGTTTCGCCCAAGTGCGTTAAACAGCGCTTTGTGTGCTCGCTTGTTGTAACCAGTGTTGCCAGCGTTTCATGCCACACGGCCACTTGCCACACTGCCACTTGCAGCGCAAACAAAGCGCAAAGTTTACTTGTTTGCTACTTTTTTTCGTGGCGGTGCGGTGGGCGTGGCAAAATGTTGGTACTTCTTTCGCTTTCGCTGCTGGTGTTGAGCTGTTGCTGTTTGTTAATCTTTGGCATTTTGCTTTTGTTTTGCCGTATTTAATCAACAACAAGCAACAATAAAAATAGGCGAGAAAGAATGCTTTTGTTCAGAAAGTGATGGAGCTTTCGATACCCTGTTCACGAGACTCTTAATCTGTGTGAAACATTGACAAGAAGGAGATTAGATTGTTCAGTCCAAGTCTTCAAGTTTTAAAATTGACTTATTTATACAGATGGAGAAGGCAAGATTCACTCAGATCAAGCATATATAAACCTTCCTTCCTCTTTCTACAAACTTGCACAACTTTTTTATGCCTTTCTGACCCGTTTGCAACGGGTAAAACATAAAAAAAAGAACAAACCAATGCCCAAAGTCGGTCAAATCCGCATATGGGTGTGAAAAGGGTTACGTATACGCAACGTTGACAGAGCGTAGAAAGCAAAGGGCAACCAAAATACCAAAATACATAAAAAAAACAAAAACGAAAGAGTTGGAAATGAAAGTGGCTCTTATCGATGCTCAAACCTACAATTTGATGATGGCGCCAGCTACATAAATAACTCAGACAATTGCAAAGTCTTTAAGCTGGCGACATTTTCTAGCCGAATGTCCTGTCGCCGGCTCTCGAATTGTTTCTAATGCCTTTCAACTGAGATAGAAAGACCCTGTCCCATTGTTGTTGTTGTTGTTGTTGCCCTCTATTTGGGCAATTTTTATTCGAGCTTGAATTACATTTTCATTTGATTGCCTTGCCTTGACTTGGCTTGTGCCTGAATCCTGCTTTGGGGTAACCATTAGCCCTGGGTTTTGTATCTCTTTCTGCTGCTGTGATTTCTTTTCTTGTGCGTCCTGCGCGACCTTTTGCGCCCTTTTCTGGCACATTGTTTCCAATTTATTTAATGACCTTAGTTTTGTTTTGTTCTCATTGTTGTGATGCTCAATTTTAATTACGTTGCTGCTAAAACTTTAGCAATGCCAAGAAAATGTATATTCAAAAGCAGCGCTCAAATAGAATTTTCAATATTTGTGGCTGTCAACATAAATGTAAAATATATACGCCAGCAGCTAAAAAATTTGGCCACTGCTCATTAATAAACGTTATGACTTAGCCTGGGCATTTAGCTGGAATCAGAGCATGTGCGAACAACAAAACCATGGCCAACGAAACTGGCAAAACTATCAAGTACGAGTCAATGACGCAAATAAACAATCCTTTACTTTACTATCCTTTCATTTCGTGCATTTTGCTTTGCTTTTGCCAAATGGCCAACAACTATTAGCCTGGCCCAAGTCCTGATCCGGAGCGATTCTAATAAATTCATTCGATTGACGCTAAAGTCAACACACAACAAAAGCCGGCCATGAAAATGGCACAAGCACCAAATGAAAACGGTCACGTAATACGTAAAAATAAAATTCATTTGCTTGTAAAAGTTTTATGCGGCAATTTTATGTTTTTCATCATAGACTCGACACGATTCTGACTCTGAACGAATCCTGCATTCCACTGCCATTTCCGCATAAGCCAATGCATTGCGAATTCCAAATATAAAAACACGCCTATGAAAAGGTCAGCGTAGCTAAATCTTAACCAAAGCCCCGAATGGACTTCAAACTAAACCTTTTACACTCGATTGCTGTGCGAGGTCAGTGTTACAATATATGAAGAATGAGTGAAAACACAGCAGGAAATTGAGACCTGGTATATAACATTTAAATATATATCAAAGAGAAAGTTGCTATTAAGAATTAAGAGCTATACGAGGGGATAAATAGGTCAAAAAACGGTATATGATAAGGTGAACATGGAAAACTATTCAAAAATGTAATATAAAAATAAAAAGATACACAATTTGCAGGTAATTTTTTTGCTGTAATGTTAAAATGTAGGGCAAAATACTTAGTTTTGTCTACAAAGTAAGTTTCTTTTTCCCTTTGGATTAATCTTTTGCCACCCATCTAAAAATTATAAATCATAACTAACTTAGCTTAGTTTAGACTCAAAATGTGTTGGACCCAAAACACACACATTAATATTTAATTTTCATGCCAAATCGAAAGGCAAAAGTGAAAAGTTTCTAAACTCAACGGCAATGCCTTTCAAAAGGCACTACTCAAACTAGATCTACATGTATGTATGTATGTAAGTGTGTGTGTATGTGATTTGGTAAGCAGTTTGCTCAATTCGCCGTTGCTTAGGGATTTGCCAAAAGCTTTGCCACAGGTTGCAGCCGAGCAGCCAGGCACTGAGGCAGCAAACAGAGCAGCCAGCCAGCAAGCCAGCCAACCAACTACAACTAGATCCCGTGTTACACACTGATTCCCCAGTGTGTCAGCGGGACAGCAACACAGGATGAGAGAGAGAGAGAGAGAGAGGAGGGGAAAGCGAAAGGGTGTAGACGGGATGGAATGGTAAAGTTTTGTGCTCGGGGTATAATTTTCGTAATGTCTTTAGGTTTAAATAAATACCACAAGCATAGTTTTATATTATTTAACACTTTGTGTGCTGCTTGCTGCCTGGCTTGAGTTAAACTTTCTCTTGACTGTTCCAGTTTTATTTTTTTGGCTGCGGCGCTTTCTACTTTCTACTTTTTCTGATTTTGTTTTTGTTTTTGTCATTCTATAACACTGCCAAATGAACGAAGTTTCCGAGTGTTGTGTGTGTGTGTGTGTCTATGTTGCAAACTTGGCGAAAATACATTAAAAACTTTGCTGACGCATTTTCTGCGTCTCTAACCAAGGCGCCGAGTTTAGACTTTAGACTTTGGACTCAACTCGAAGCTCGAAGGATAACTTGAGAGCAGCTATTGTTTTTGTCTATGCTTTGTGTGTGTGTGTGTGTGTGTGTACGTATCTCTGTGGTTGTGGCAGAAGGCACTCAACACTCTCTGGCTGGCATTGTCCGAACCGGAAATGGTGTGAAAATTTCATTAAAATTGCACAAGCCATGAAAATTGTGCTCATTGCTTACTTACTTTACTTGGTGCTTGTTTTCCTATTTACAAATTGCTCTGGCCCGCAAAAAGAAAAATAACAGCAAATAAACTAATGAACTTTGTCTACAACTAAATGAAATGGTCATCAGCTGATCATTTGATAGCATTCAAGTGCACTTTCTTCTTTGGAGTATGTAATCAACATTCAGTTGCAATTATCAGAGACAAGTAAATTATGCGCAACGCACAATGAAGAGCTCAACTTTACACTTTCACCCGCCCCCTGCAGCCCTAAACTCTTCAAAAACACTTTGTAAACAAAGTTGTTAACCGATTTTTGGGACAACGCGTCAAAAACAAGCTCAAGCGGCCATGGTATTAAAAAGGGTTCGCTGACTAAACTTTGTTCTTTGATATATACATAGAAATTACTTTTTTAACAGTTTCTTCTTCATTTTTTTTTTGTTTTTCCTTTGTTTTTTTTTTTGCATTTATTGTTGTAACATGACCAAATTGCGGGTGCTCTGTCTCTCCCATGTTGCACGGAACGCGCTTATGAGAATGTTTTGCGTTTGGCTTTCAGGCCCGCCGTAATAAATCAACAGCGCACGGACTGAAGTCCTGTGAAGTCAAGTTGAACAAGCGGATTCAAGCAGCTTCCGGCGCCCAAAAACAACCAAAACAACCAAAAAATCGCAAACAACAAGGACGAACACGTTCAGGAAAAAAAGGGGGTAAAAGCAGGAGTAGAAGCATCAGCAGTTGGTATGGTAATGACACACAGACAGGAGATACTGGCCCACACACACACACACATACACCTACTCACCGAAATTCTTGGAGTGGAGCCTAACGAACTAACAGCGCGGGCATAAATTACCCGACTTTGGAGTGCATAGTCCTCGTCCTGGCCAGAAATGGCAGTGACTGTTAAGCGGGGCGAGTGTTGGGGAGCGTAATGGAAGCCAAGCGGCGACAAAGTTATTTGCCGTAACTGTTACACTTTCAATTTGAGTTTATGGGCAGTAGCTGTGGGTGACAGCGCGCGGTTCCAGTCTGTCAATTACAATTAATGTTTGTTTTCCTTTCTTCTCTCCCTCACTCTGTGCTCAGTCTTCTACTTCTCTACTTCATCTGCAAATTCCTTCTTTTTTTTTTGGCTGGCTGACTTTGGCTAACTAACTGACTTTGTGATTGCTGATCAGGGAGAACTAAATAGTTAAGCAATGACTAATTTTTTATATCTATATATATTAAATCCTTAAAAACAGTTATTTTACTCAGTATTCATTTAATTTTTAAGTCATACACACCATAGAAAGCAGTCTCTGAATTTGACTTTATCATAAAAGCACACAATAATCGAACGAAGTTAATTATTTTTTAAAGAAAAATGTGTTAAAATTTTGGTTCTCTAAAACCACAAGTTAATATAAGCCAAAGAGCTTAAGATTGAAAGAACGTTTCCTCTTTTGATTCAGTTCTTTATCCCACAAGTAAAACAGAATGGAGAGCGAGCGAATTGGTTTGGCAAACAATTCAAATATTTCCTATATATATTAACCCCTATGAATTTCTTTACAGATGCCACTGCTGGCAAGATCGAGCAGGACTCTGTTAAACCGGATGCGACTTTACAGCTGGAAATCAATGAACTTGTCTCGAATAGCAGCGCAGATAATATGCCGCCATCCATGATCGTTATCGAGACTTGCATCAACAACAAGGAACCACAACAAACGTTGCCTGCAACCACAAAACAAGAGGAAACAGTGAGTGAGACAGCTGAGAAGGCTGGCTGCTCCCTCTCGCTTGGCCTCAAGCCCAACGTGCAGTTCCAGATACTATCACAGAATGTCGACAGTAACTTTGGTCAACCGCTGGCCTGCACTGAGGCAGCTCTAGCAGCGGCTAATATCTCAACTGGTGCCAATGTTTTGAATGCTAAATCGGCTGGCAGCGATCTGAACATATATAAGTTGCATCGTTGCGAGGATAGTGGCACACAGTGCAACAATCTCAATCTGGACTGTGCGGCATCGAATTCCAGTGGCTCGATGCCATCGATTGGTTCCCTCGTCTGTCGCATCTGCCACAATGCGGATAATCCCGAACAGTAAGTGTGACAATTTAAATATACACATATCTATAATTATATCTACCGCTTTCACTTGATAACAATTGATGGAGTTGCACAGTGTGCATGACTAACGAATGCCCTGTAATTATTGCACAATATAATGTAAATAGCGTGTAGTTTATACCCTTTTTGGTAGTTTTGCGGTTACAGCGCATTCCCTGACATTTTAATTTGTGCGCGTGGCCGCAAAATGCAAAAAATTAATTGCATGACATTTTAATAAAATTAGCGTAATGCAATTACCTCATCTGCTGCTGTATATAGTATATATAACACACATACACACACAAAGTGTTTATATAATGTATTAAAGCGTGGCATGCAACATATGTACGTATTTGTGTACATATTGTAGAATGTCTCGTTTTGTGTCGCGCTGTTTACGGCGGATGTTGGGATGAACTGTTTGCTCATCTGTCCGCACATTTAATCCCCACTTTTATTATTGTTGATTGTACTCCACTCTCCTCACCTCTCCTCTCTTGTTTGCAGACTGGTATCGCCGTGTTTGTGCAAGGGCTCGCTGACATATGTGCACGTGCACTGCCTGGAGCGATGGATTAGCACCTCGCGCTGCACAATCTGTGAGCTGTGCCAGTTTCATTATAACACGGAGCAGACGTTGCGGTAAGTGTGTATTTGTGTGTGTGGCAATAAACTCCTGACTTCCTGGCCAAACCAAGTGGCAACAGTTCAAAGAGCACAACTGTGTCACTTGACAGCCAACAAGAAGAGCTTCATCATCATCTTCACAGCTCTTAGCTGTTAGCTGTTAGCTTGTTACGACTTTTAATCAGTGAGGCTAAGGCTAAGCACTTGGCTCACTAATTGCCTCAAACCCAGCGCAACACTCTGTTGTACTGTGTCACTTTATAACAGTTGTAACAGACATATGGAGATACATTCAAGACAGGCCTTTGTCTCCCTGTCTCTCTTGCTTCTCTTTCTCCTATTGTTACTCGCTCTTTTGTTGATCCTTAGCTACACCTGTTTGCAATCATTGCGTTTGTGGTATTCGCGAGCTATGAGCCGGCGTGCTCTGCAGGAGGATTGTCAGATGTTCTCGTTGCTGACCTTGGTGGCATTTGGCATTATAGGCACCTTGCTGGTGGGCATACAATACTATGGAATGCACACACAATCTTGGGGCTTAAGCAAACTGTGGACCAAGTCCTGGATGCTCTTCTTTTTGTTTATGACGGTGAGTTTATAAAAAGACAGCCGATAACTGAATCATTCTGATGTGTTTCCCCCACAGATTACTGTTTACTTTGCCAATGTGTATATGTTGATCAAGTCACAGTTGACGCCCTGGTATCGCTGGTGGCAGTCAGCACGTGATATCAAGCTCATTTTGGAGAATCGCCGACCCTTTCCGAATCCCAATCGCGTGCAGCCGCTGACTCTTGAAACGGCCTCAACGACAGCTTCCATGTTTACGCATCACGATCAGTTGGATGTGCAGCCGGCATCCTCACCGCAGCCACGCTTCATAACGCCCACATCGAGCGCGATCTCACTTACCAAAGTACCTCCACCTCCTCCTACTCCAACTCCTACTATTGTAGAGGAGACTGAGGCGGAACTGCAAGCTGTTGTCACCAGCAAGGATGCAGAGACAGCCATCGAATCAGCTTTGCTAAGCAGCAGCACAACAAACCCAAATCCAAATCCAAGTCCCAAAGGCTACGATAATGAGAAGCAGGAGCAACAAGAGCAATCGGTGAAGGATGCCAACACCAACAACAACAACTAAGTAGTCGTGTAATGCCCAAATGGACAGTTTTATAATTAGGGCTCAAGGGCAAGAGATTCAAGGCTATCTCAGCTTGAAGCTACAATGTTTGCGTGCCATTTTGTTTAATGTACTTTCAATGCTTTTAATGAACTCTGCCCGTGCACAACTTTCCCTTTTCCTATTTTCTCTCTGTGTGTGTGCGTGATATACTGTTTCCCTGTTCACTTCCTTCTGTGGCACAGCGCACAACTTCCGCTTCCGGCATGAGCTGGTGCGAATTAAAGAGCTGATAGCATCGTCCTTAAGGAGCAGACAGGCAGGCTGCATGCAGGCACGTCAAAATGGCTGATGGCCTAGCCAGTCACGTGATTGATGGCTCATAAATTAGTTATTTTGCTTAGCTACCTCTCACACTTCTTCCGCCCCTGCCACGAACCTGATTGTAGCTGAATTTTTCACATCGAGTGCAGCTTCAGTAATCAAGCAGCAATTTGTGCCTAGTGCTACTACGCATTTAATATCAGCCCCCAAATCCTGAAGTGCTCAACATCATTCTCCTTTCCCCCCACACACACACTCCACCCCTTGTGGCGGCGTGACCGCCTAAAGCTGTCTTCCGCTGCGTGGGCTGGCTGTTGATGTTGACATATTAGAACCCAGCCTACGCCTTCCGAAACGCTGTGTTGAATGATGTCCAGCTAGTGCCATGCATATTTGGCAAAGGGTTAACGGCACGGCGACCTTCAATCAATGCGGCTGGACCAGCTAGCTGACTGGACATGCTTAGGCAATCACTGCGCGAACACCATGTCGTGGCAAATGATTGAGCGTTTCCAAGCCTAAATCGCTTCAAATCCCCATTGCTCTATTTGCCTGTTTGTTTTCCGTGTGTGTGTATGTGCGTTGTTTGTTCTTTTTTTTCCTCTCCGGGTGTATGTGTGTGTTTGTGTGTGTCTCATCAACTAAACCCCAAATTGAAAGCAAAGTCAAGTAGTTCTCAGTACATCGCTTTTTTCTGGCAGGCTTAAAATATTATTTTTTTTTTTGCTGCTTACTTAGTTACGTATTAAATTAAATCTCTCAGTAATATTGTACTTTGACGAGACTTTAATTTTCAGTTTTAAAAGCGTATGAAAAAAACCTTATTAAATAAATTTAATTAGGAAAAAATATTTGAAGGTTTATTGAAAGCCTATTTTTAGTTGGAATTTCTTGCTTAAGCTGGAATTTAATGGTAGCTAGGGATTTAACGGTTGAGTGCGATAAGCAAACATAATATGTATATACATTTCTATATATAGGATAATATCTTAAGAATATCATAGAATAAGACAACAACATTAAGAACTAACTTGAAGCACGGCAGGCTGTTTATGGATTACGATTAAAAAATTTTAAGACTTATGGTTCTTTTTGTTTGCTTTTAATAAATAAATAAGCAGCATAGACTTAAAGTAAAGTTTTCAAAATCTATATGCTTGTTTTGCTTGCCAAAAGTTTGTGCCTTAACTTTCACTTATTACTTGCACGCCATATTCAAAACTAGAGAGTAGAATCTATAAAGTTATACTCGAAATTGTTAACTAGCACAAAATACTTACATCCTTGTCGCCCAGTCGCTCCACGCGGCAGTGCAGGAAGCCCGTTTGGCCAACGGTGACGGTCAAGTTGCGCGGCACATCAAAGTCAAAATAGGGCAGCATATTTGAGGGTGAGATTGTTGTCGTTGTTGTTGTTGGTGGCGTTGGGGCTATCGCAGCGCTATAACCTGAAATAGAGTGAGTGAGTGAGAGTGTGAAATTGTTCTAGCGCACATACATATACTAAAAAACAAAAAAAAAAAAAAAAGAACTTGTGCCAAATGGAAATTTATTTTCATTTTCATTGTGCTTATGTATTGTTTTGGGACCAAAGGCCTTTTCAATGCCAGGCCACAATGTGGTACAGTCTCGCACATCTATGTGTGAGTTTTAGGTGGGAAAGAGAGTGGAAAAAACTCGCCAAAAACTGAAAAGTAATAAAATTCTCATAAAAATTCAACAGCAAAATCTTCAACAAACAATTATAGGGGCCCTTTTTATTTGTACGTTTTGTTTGCGATTCCATTTTGCTTTGTGCCACAGTTTGCATATATGTATATAAACATACACTCATACATAAATATATACATACCTACTAAAGCCAATACGCTACTACAAAACGGAGCATTTGAAAGCGAAATCCCTTTCTAGTAATATGTAGATAGAGTTTGCAAACATGCGGATTATTAACGATTCATTGGAAAATTCCGATTTATTTAGCTTCACTTCATGTTTGTGTTGTTGCTTTTGTTTCGCCAACTGTTTACTCAGCCATATTGGCTAGTGTGTGTTTTCTGTTGCGAGTGTATTGGTATGTCGGTGTGTGCTTCTGTGCGTTTTTTTGGCCCTATTTGCCTGCCATATTTGAGCTCAAGGCTAGGATTTTGTGCGGCATTAACAAACAAAACCGCACAGCGGAAGCAATATGAATCGCGATTTAATTGAAAATTAATATGGTTGCCACAAGAGAGCAGGAAAGAGCCAGAAAAAGAGACCACAAAGCGTGCATACATATATATATAACTGGAAATCAAAAGCAAATACAGCTTAGCCCTAAATGGCCAAGGCAATATATGAAAATGGCACAAGGAAACTTCATCTTAACTATGTTTTTGCAGCAGCAGAACTTGGTCGAACAAAGACAACAAAAGTCAACCGACAGAACACATTAGATAAGCGCTGAGCCGGACCGAATGGAATCTTGTTATAATACTTAGCAGACAACTGCTAGAATAAGTTCATCAATACACGCTCAGCCAGCCAGAGAGTCTCAAACTTTTGCACATCAAAGCGTTTGCTCGGAATCAGATTCGCAGAGCGCATGCAGCCAACTGGAATAGGAATAATTGAATGACGACGACGACAGCGAGGACAACGAAGCAGGAAGACAGTCAGTTTATCGAACTTTGAACTGTATTGCAGGGCAAGCTGGCTGGCTGGCAGCAGACGGTGTGTAAGAGTGAAATCTACACTTTACCCACAAAAGTATGCTAAGATTTTTGTGTTTTTGCTCAAAAGCTGCTGTTGCACATTTCCTTTTCCGCACGCGCCCCGCCCCGCGCACAAAAAGACACAGGGAACAAAATCGACAAGAAAAACTTTTTGGGCCACGCGCAACGAACCAAAAAAAAATAAAATAAAAAGGCAGCTGCAAAGCATACGCAAAACTTTTACCACATGCGTAAAAGACGCAGCATGCAGGCGTCGATTCCCTGCCTCTGCAACCTGCTCTAGAAATTCAGTGACGAGTTCGGAGAGAGCCATGACAAATTTAACGATTTACAGGCGAAATTCGAACACACAAAGTTAAATTTAATGTGCGCCCGCAACATTTCTGTACGTGCCCCAGTCTCACTGTGCGGCAATATGCAAAGTAACCAAACTGTAGATAATTCTAAAAACAACACAAAGAGAAAGAAAAGAAAAAGAGGAAGCGTAAAAGAAAAGATAACCCATTTCCATTTTCAGCGCAATGCTGCAGATATGCACAAGCGTTGAACTGAAAGAACTGAAAACTGAAACTGAATTTGCATATTTAATTTGGTGTTTGATATCTTATAGTTTACCTAGGCATATCCATAAAGCTTACTAGCTTGTCTACAGCTATTTCCGCCGGGAAACTAGTATATTGCTGTTGTGATTATGAAGTTGTGTTGCAAGAGGAAAACACTTTTGACACACACACACAAATTAGCAACGCCCACATCAAACTTGATTTATTAGGTAGTGTCGGCGTAAGTAAGCTGAGCTGAAATATACCCAGTAGCTGCGCAAGGCAAAGGCATTGTTGTGTGTAAAAGAACCTAACATTCAGCTAAACAGACCGACAGGGTACAACACAGCCAAAAGTGTTTCGTGGAATACCTGGCAAAAACGCAGCTTGTCAAAAACCCTGGCTGCCCAAGTTCCGCCCCTATCCGCCGCCGTCCCTCGAGGTTGGCTGGGCAGAAAAGCAGCGAAATTAGCTTTGGAATTTTGCACGTATGCGTGCGTGGTATGGAAATGCGTGGCAGAAAACTCATAGAACCCAAGGATACGTGCCCTATGCACAGGAGCTGTAGCCAGAGCTGGAGCTGAAGCTGAAGCTGAACTTAATTTATTGTTTATCAGCGGGCATGAAATTTATGACCAAAGCAGAGCAAGAATCCCACGCATGTTTGTGTGTGTTTGCTGGGCGCTAATTTTAAGTTTATGCATGGAAAATTTGCTGCGTGCTCATGTTGAGCAAATTAACGATGTGGCTGCCAGGAAAAAGCTCGCACAACTTGTCGCTGCTGTTGTTGTTGTTTTCCAGCCACTTTGCTATCGATCAGCCACCCTCCCCCTCCCCCTCCTCCACACAACAAGGCAAACAACAAAAACAACAACAGCTGGTGTTGTCAGATTTCGGTTTTTGGGCTTTGGCTTTAAGCGCGTTTATTCAAAAAGCGTTGAACAGCAAATGGCAAACGGCAAACAACGAATGGCAATGCCAACAACAACAACAACAACAAATTTGATATGATGCATGGGCCAATAAGAGTCGCGCTGATGCGGCTAGCGGCTTTTCGCCAAATTAGCAAATGTGGTGGAAAATTATAGCCAAGTTTACATAACGCACACGTACCGTAAATACCGCACAAATTTATGGATGTCACAGCAAACGCACTCTTATTATAATAGATCGAATGGAAAATGACGACAGCAGCCAAATCCGAACCCCTTTTACTGCCTTACTCTCTTCCTAGCCACATTAATTGAGCGTTAAATGCATTGCGATTTCTCTGCTCTTTGGCTTATGCAAATCGAAAGCAAACATTTGTGCGGGCCAAACAAACCGAATGATTAGTGATACGCGTTTGTGTGACAAGAGTAAACTACCAGCAAATATCACGCATTGCAAACAAGCTGGAAAAACACCAGACTGTGCACAGAGGCGGAGTAAAGGAGGGGTCTGTTTGAAAATCCCTGAAAGCTTTGTGTACGGCTATCAATCAGTAGCTAACTAAACATGCTTTAAAATCAATCACAGAGGTTCAAGAACCCCAAACTCCCCCCTTAGTGCTATGCCTCTGTGTCTGTGTACTCCTAAAGCATGTGCATACCCTGTAACAGGAAAATAATGAAACTTTAAATAGCTGTTTATTGGTTAATGAGACCTTAGGCAAGAACTTGTTGTAACTTCCTCCATGCAAACAGGATATCTAACATTCGATCAGCTTGTTTTTGCTGCCGTTTACTGTTTGTTTTTGTTTGCTGGAGTGCATGTGAACTTCAAGTCAATGCCATACAAGGACCTGGCTAAGATGCTTTGGCTATATATGCATGTATATATCATGATCCTGGGCACTTAAGGTTTAAGTTGCGCCTGACAACACATTGACGCATTGAGTGGCAACGTTGCTGACGCTGACAACGCTGTTGCTGCAACTGCTGCAGCACCTCGTGCTACTCTTGACTTGCCACAAAACTGTCTAGACTGCTGCAGACGCAGATAAACTGGGCTAGATGCCACTCAACGGCAGCCGCAGAAGAAGCGAAGCGCTCTTTTAAATATGTTCGACTATCGATTATGCAGCTAAAGTGTTTTCGCTTTGCCATTCAAAGGTGCCTGGTGAGTGGTTTGAGGCAACGTGTGGTAAGAAAAAGAAGTTGAGATGCTGCAAGCATGAGTGGCACTGAGATTTACTTCAGACTTCAACAGCAATCAATATTTGTAAATGCTTCAAAGTGAACCTTGACGAAACTAAGCTCGGACTTTGATTTGAACTGTTTAGCCTTAGCTCAGACTGAAAGAATTCAATTGGTAAAACAAAAACATTTTGCAAATTCAGTAACTAAAATTCATTCAAAACTAAAAATCTAAAAGGTCACTTAGCTTGTTTTGGTGCCGAAGGTTAAGTGTACAGGTTGTTTTCTTCTGGGCTATATATGTATATGCCTTAATTACAGTTAGATTCTATTTCAGACTAATTGGCGCTGCATAATTGACAGCTCGTTCCAAATATTTATAGCTTAGTGCTGTATTTGCTGACTACAGCGCCAGCAATTACCTACAACACATAATCAAGGACCCAAACTGATTGTGCTGATTAAGGATACTTTACTTTTGTTATTGGGTGTTTTATTGAAGCACATTAGAGTAAACAAAATGAGCTGTGGTAGTTGGCATACTTATTTTGGTTAAATGCCAAAGGTTAAACCTCAATACTTTAAGAATTTGTATTGCACAAATTCTATACCATTTATATTTATATTTCCCCAGCCATATAATTACCTAATGTTAATCACTTAATTATATATCAGATATCGTGACACATACGACACATTAGCAGTTTATTATTGAGCAAGCAGGGCACATAAGTAATTCTTAACGCACGCTTGCATAAATACGTACAAAACTATTTATGTAAGAGAACAGATTTACTTAACGATTGTGCTTGCATAGCACTTAGTCGAAGGCCTTGCCAAGGCAACTAGTTTTGGTAGCTAAATTATAGCTGGAGCTGCATTTAATTTACAGTAAATGTGCATTAGTCAAGCTAGATGTGTGTGAGTGTGAGACAAAGCTAGTTTGAAATTTTCCCAACCTACTTTTCTCTTCCTGCAGCTAAAGTTGTGGCTGCTCTTTATTCATTCGATAAGTTCAAGTGCGTGTAGAAACTTACGTGTATATAGTATATGTTGTCATTGTGTGTGTGTGAGTATGTCGCATGTAAAACTTTTTTTGATGCGTCGCCATTTTTATAGCATGCCCAGAGGCGCAATGTCTAGCTCAGGCTTTATTCCCTCTCGTTGTCTCGGTCTCTATCTTCATCTCTTTCGCTGTCTCTGTCTCTAACTATATCCTGACATCAGTCAGCACTGTGGGAAAATAGTATTATGTGGGTGGGGCCATAGTATGTATGTATGACGTTGCCGTTGAGCTAATGTTATTAGTGTCGCGCTTGGAATTTATTATTTTTTGAGGAAGCCGCCGTCTCATATATGAATGCTTAAATACATCAACTCATACTTGTCTAATATGCCATAATGCGCATATAAAAACCAAAGCGCATGACTCAGTTTTTCCCACTACCACCGAGATCAAAATGTGTAGAAGAAACTGTGACTCTTGACACTTGAGCAACCAACAAAGTTCAGCAGAGGCATACAAAATCAAGCAAAAATAATTAATATCGGATTGCCATAAAGAAAATAGGCTTGCTGGAATACTATAATTGTTTATAGATAGGGTATTAGTTACCTTATTATTACCTTAAAAAGTAATATTTATGGTTCATCTTACAATGATAAATTCAGCTAATCAGTTACCATATCCACTACACACAACAATTTCTTGCCTGCTTTCCAACTTTAGTCACACAATTATTGTAACCCCTGCAAGGAGTATATAGTATATTTAAAATGTTTGGGGCGACGACAGGCGCACACTCATTTAAATCACAGCCTCTTGTCTCGCAGTGGTTGACAGTCGCATAATATATGTGTGCCACACACACACACACACACACACACATACTGCGGCACACGAGGCGGCTGCCACATTTGCATGCGCATCACATGTCAACGATGACGACGCAGTCATGGTTATCGGGCAAGCAGGCAGGCAGGCAGGCGGAGGAAAGTTAAAAAACACAAGCGGAAACGAAATCAGATAAACGCTTGCTGAATGGCGCCCATGGCGACAACTGACGGATATGGCTCGTAAATTTTGTGTCAAGATTTGCAAGATCGTTAAAAAAAATAAAACCAAATCCACAAATCAGAACTGCACATATCGGAAATCCGCGACAATCGCCTTAATGTCTTTGCTGCTCTTCTCTCTATCTTTTCATGCCTTTTCCTGTAGCTTAAAAATATTTCAATATTTAAGCAGATTAAGGTATGACAACAATACGAAGATTTCGGTTAGCGTTAATATGTATTTTCAATATTAAATACCCAAAGGTGTTATTTAACGTCAGTCCATAATAAATTGTTGAACCCAAGTGTGTGTGTATGCATGTGTGTTTGTATGTGTGTTGACAATGCCACAAACACACACATTCCACACCAATACAATGGCAAAACTGCTGGCGTTTGCAGCTTTACGAGAGAAATTTTCAGAAGGCATTTTCTTGCTGAACGCAGCATTTTCCAACACGATGAGAACTAACCCCAAAACGCAGCAAATGTACGCTTTTGTGTGTGAAGGTGAGCTTGTGTGTGTTCTTGTATCCTCAATGACACACAAAAGTGCTTCAGTTAAATACAGACATGAATCGAAGCTCGGAAATCCTCGTGGCCAGAGTTTAAATTTTCCGATTTTTCCCCTTTCACGCACTTTGCGGTCAAAAGTCCAATTTGGCAAAACACTAAACGCTTAACTTCATAAGATTATGCTTGCAACTCTTTAACCAACTCGCTCTACGCACCATTAACGCTGTTTTATGAGCTGGCAGATTCTATATATTATGAGTTTTTGGTATTTTCGGGGTTAACCAGCTGCACGCAAAAATCACTTATAAATAATTGCCTTTAATTGTTTGCACACATTGCGTATGTGTAATAGCACTTATTACAGACAAATTGTTGCCAATTGACTGCACGTACATATATATATATTTATACATTTTTCATCCCCTTCCCCAAGCCCTACTTTTGCCCTACTCAACATTCGAACTCAACAAGCCTGAGCAGGCAATTTTCTATTCCGATTGACTCCATTTTGTCGATAGCTTTGTCCCCTGAAACTCACGACTTGGAACTTCCTTCTGTAGATGTAGCTGTAGCTCGACGCACTTAGGCGCGACAATTAATTTACGGCGTAGACGTTTGCCAAGCCATAAATTATGCCCGGACAAGCGTGCGAGCGAGGCCACAATAATTGAACCACATGGCGTATGCATAACGAGCTGAAGCCGAGACCGAGAGTCGCTTGATAAATGTGAAATAGAAATCACAGCGAGAGATATTTTGAATGCGGTTTTGCACATGTTCCATGCCATATTCTTTTGACAGTTCACAATGTGCTAATCATAAATTAGTTTAATTTATAAGCCAACCACAGAGTGTGTGATTAAATTGTTAAACTGTGTTTTTGACATAAATCCAAGTTAGAGTTGTTTAGCGACTAGATACAGGATACTAGGATAAATATTTTTGTTTGGTGAGTAAAAGTATCATTATTTTAAAAAAGTTTGTTTATTTAATATTTCGATCAAAAGTTATACTCGGAAACTGTATAACAATTCTCACAGATTAATTTCCCCATTATCTTAGTCTTTTTTCTTTTCTCTGTATTTTCTTAAGCTTAACTCTTAAAGCAACCGTCGACAATGTGTGCTTTGTGAGCTTATTGATGCTTTTGCCCCTGACAGCGACATCATGTTGAACCGCCATTCTACTTGCGCTGATGATTAATTTTGCGCTACACACAAAACAATTGGCAACAAGAACAAACCAAATATCTAGCACAGCTAAGCTAAATAAATTTATATCATTTATGCATGTTAAAAATCCCATATATATCGAAACATCTTAAGTTTCTAGACTACATAACACTTGTCGCTCTGTGTACGCGCACTTGTCTTGAATTGGACAGCCTAATTTGGGTGTAATGTAGTACTATCAATGTAGCCGCACCGCATGTTGCACCACGCAACCACATAACAACACCCAGCCTACCAATCCTGTTGTTGTTGTTGCTGTGGCTTGTTACGTTGCGGCTAATTGTACACTGATTGAATTTCAAGCTCAGTGCAAGTGGCAATCAGTTGCAGCTAAAGCAATTGCCAATCTGACAGTTGCTGATTAAGATTCTCAGAATCCCTGAGCCTTCGTGCCATCTTCTCTATGCGCTTTCATAATTCTCAAGGGAAAGCGAATTCACTTGAAATTTTAGCAATCACACAAAGACCTTGGCTCAACTTTTAGCTGGACAAGTACAAGTAGTACTAGCTTTCACTCAAAGTTGCCTTGAAAGCAGCGACTTCAAAGCAAGCCAAAACAAAAAACAAAAAGGAAAGGAGCATGAAAAAAAATGACATGCACAAAGGACAAGTTGTCAAAAGTCGATAGTGATTCGATGTATGCATGTATGTGTGGATGTAGAGGATGGATTGGGCGTTGTTCATGTCGCATTTTATATTCGGGCATGTCGACTGAAAAATGTGCAAACTGTTGGGGCGGAGTGGGGGGGCGGGCAAGTCCTACGCCTCCAGCAGCGTTACATATCGGTTGAGCCATTGTATTGTTTCCGACAGTTGCCATTGTTGTTTTGGGCTGGCAACACTCTAAGCAGGGCGGCTCAAATTGCCAAACAGACATTGAACTTTGGCCACCCACACACACACACACACACACACACACATAGAGAGAGATAGAGCACAAAACAAAGCAAGTCGCTGGGTCACATTTACAGTAACAGTAACAACTGACTTTCTCTCTGTATGTGTGTGTTTGTGTGTGTGTGTTTGTGACATGCCAAAAGTTAAAGCATGCGACAATACGCGCTACATTGGGGTAAAAGCAAAAAAACTGCTGCAGACTTTCAGGCGTCGCTTTTATAGCCAAGCTTGCCAGCTCTCCAGTTGGCCTCTCAATACTATATATACCCTTGCATGGGGTACCATTATTGTATGTTGAGATGTGTTACACATCGAAAAAGACGTTTTTGTTGACATGTCTAACTATTTTTATACAAACTAGTTGGATTGGACAATTTTATTGACTTTTAAAAAAAGATACTGACAAGCTCTGCTCTTTATTTTGTATAACTTAATCATTTAATTTAAGCTGGAGTACTTGAACTCTGTTCTTTAAGAGTATGTTATCTTTGCCAATGCCAAGTAAAGCTGTGTCTTCTTTATTTGTGTTATGGCTCCTACATATTCAGTTGTTGTAGCTGTTGTTGGCATTGTTTTCATGATTATGCGCCTCATTTCAGGCAGTTTTTGCACACACAACACTCTGATTTAATTTAACAAAACGCCGCTAGCAACTTGGTCTCATTCCTTTTGGCTGCTCCAGTTGCAGACAGAGAAAGAGACAAAAAAAAAAACTCCATGTTTCTGGTCAATTTCTATGGCTACGATTGTCCGACCGACGCCAGCGACCACTATCTGTCGCACTGTCATAATTTAGCACATTTTATTAGCCTCTGCCTGGCTCGATAAGCCAGCACCAAATGCCATTCGCTGTCATAGATTCTCCTATTCTACTTGCTATTCTACTAGTTTCCGCCTCCTACTATTGCAAAAGAAAGAAAGAAAGTCGCGACGACGCTTGGGCGCAAACAGACATCAAATTAGGTTAGCAGCAACAATGCGTATGAGTGATTTTTATGGCATTTTTATTTGTGTCGAGATTTAAGCACGTTGTATATGTAATGCTGACTGCATTCGCTTAGGCAATGTGTGTAAGAGAGAGTTTAGAACTTCTAAGCCACGTCTAGACGAACAGCCAGCGCCTGACGCTCAGCTCATTAGCCTGGTATTTATAAGACAAGTTGTAAAGCACATTAACGCATAAAAAACTTTCGTAACAATTGCGAAACAAATCATATTCGCCTCCATGGCCAGAGTAAACAAGTTGCAACAAATGCAGCAGCGAAAAACTCATTTAATATGCATGGCAAGCAAAAGATTTTCAACAAGAGCGTGAAAGTTATAGAGTATGGAGGAAGACTCAAAAAATGGGGGAAAAAAAAGGAAGCGCCATGAAATTCCCAAATGCAAATGCCAGCGAAAGTTTTCTACGTTTGCTTTAATCAGTGCGTAAAATATTCCTGAGAGTTTGCTTTTGCTTTCGCCTTTTATTTTCTGCTACTCTTTTCTTCTTCCTTTTTGGGTTTTTGCTTGTGTACTTGTGTTTCGCCTCTTTTCTCTTTTTTGTCGTTCTTGAGCTGACTTAATGTCAAGCAGAACGCGTTGCGCCTGAAAACCCATTTGCTGAGGCAGCTGCAACTTACAAAAGTCGCGTGCCGTCGACATATGCAAAAGTACAGCGGGGAAGAGTTGGAGGGAAGAGAGTTTATAGAGTTTCCTCTCCTCACTGTAACCGCAATAGATTTACACGAGCTGTGGGCACGTAGTCGCCTCAAGTAGATCCGTTTACCACACACACACACACACACACACACACACACACACCGCGCACACTGCTTTGTTGTACGTGTGTGTTATTGTATTGTTTGTGGGTGGGAAAATGAATTTACGCTTGCTCAACATATGCGTGACAGCTGGCATGATGCTGGATGGGGGGGGAGGTTTGGGAGTGTGCTCGCTGCAGGACATGCAATTGCAGTCGAGTGACTGCAAATTGACTTTGACTGCAAGTTGGCGTGCAAATAACAACAAAATAAAAACCCAATCATGGCTGAACAACTTTATTTTCATATATAAAACGGGTCGCCACGCTCACAAACACACACGCTCACGCACACATATTCACTCTCGCCCTCTCTATCTCTCTCTTCCTCTCTCTCTCTCTCTCTCTCTCTCGCTCTCTCTTGCTACAGTCTCTCAAACACCATTGCTTCCTCACACCCACTTTGACGCAGTGCTTTGCGGTCATTTGCATTAAAAGGATGCGCTGAAAAGTATGCCACAATATTTGTATGCCCTATATCACCAGCGAGTTTTATAGGTTAAGCATGTGTGCTTGCGATAAGACTAAAAAGGGTTTGACAGATGTGCTTAATATACTTATAACTTATAGCATTTTACTTCATGTGCAAGATTTTAATGAAGATTTTCATTCAGCTATTACTTTCAATCTGTGATAAACGGATTTCATTTGAATATAAATATTAGCGATTATTTAGGTTGAGTTTGAATATTAATTAGTTGCTTTTTGAAAACAGATATTAGCAGACGTGACCGTGACACTCTGTTTAAGAAATCAGAATAAATAAATGAACCGCAACAAAACTGAGTATTAATCAACACAATCTTTATACAATTCATTTGGTATGTCTTTAAATAGTTTGAAAATATGTGACAGGACATTGAAAAGTCACTTATTATAAGATTTATTGTGGTTTTTTTAAACTGTATTAAATAAACTCGAAAGAATATTTATTGGTCATTTGATTTAATAGTTTCAGCTTACTCTTATGGCCACATTCTCTCATTATTTGTTTGCTGCTTTTCATAAAATGTGAAACTTTAAGCGCTTAACAAACAACAGTATTAAGAACGCCAGACCACCAGACCATGCCCACCACACAGTCCACTCTCCCACGCCCAGTCGAAATTATGATGAATGGCAAAGGCATTTATTGAAATTCTTGCAGCGCCGCCTGCGTCACGAATAATACTCGTTGTTGTTGTTGTTGTTTTTTGTGTATGTATTTTTGCAGCATGACTGCCGTAAAATGAAATAAATTGCAGGGAAAATGAGATTAACGTATATTTTTGGGGAGCTGCGCTTTTTTATGATTATGAATTTGATTGCTTGTTGGGCAACATTTTTAATGCTGATATGCTCGACCATAATTTTCCACTTTTAATGATAGCGTCAAGAGCGCACAAATTCATAAATGAAATTGATTTGGCTTTCACTTGAATGAGTGTGTGTGTATGTGTATGCTGCGTCATTTTGTGGCTTTAATAGCACAGCATGAGCTGGCCCTTTAAATACGTCTACTTAAAATCAAAAAAGAGAGCCCTCTTGAATTAATGGGTCCTGTTTCAGGCTAAAGACGACCCCAGCTTCAAAGTCAACAAGGCGCGCAACAGTTCACCATGGGTGATCCCAGACGACCCTCAAGACCAATCTCTATGTCCATATCCAGCACCAATTTGCATTGAGTGGCTTTGTTATTCACTGACTCACACACACACACGCACACAACACAATGAACTCGACAAACATCTCTATGGGAGTTGGCGAAATAAATATGTTTGGCATCTGGCCCAAAAAAAAAAATCTATCGCACAGAATATGTCCAGTCCGTGTCGTTCATTCATTCCGGCTTATTCATAGTCCGGTCACAAAATTCAACACCTACGCAACTACTGCCTGATGCTCATGTATTGTGCCAATTTGGCGCCCCATAGTTGACCTTTTTCCCCCAACTGCCACTGCCACTGCCACTGCTACTGTGCTACTGTTCCTGTTGCTATTGGCAACAACGTGCGACCTGCGCCTGACAATGCATGCAAATGACAACATTTGTTGTAGGCCAAACGACGTAGGTTTTTCATTTATGTCCAGCATTTCACTCCCATCACCAATATGGTAAGAATTTTTTTTTTTTTGTTTGGTGTTGGTTTTAATACTCTGTTTAGCAAAAAGTCGAGTGATTTTGTGCTTAGCGAGAATTTACTTTCTTTTTCTCTATTCAATACGAACAGTGTATTCCTTAGTCTTTAGCTTGTTTCTAGTGCAATGTTGTTACACTTTTTTTCTCTTTGCTGAGGCTTTTGCTACTGTTATGCTGCTTTTTTGTTGTTGTTGGACATCTCTCTACTTTATTTTTGGGTTACTTTGCTTCTGCTCGCATTAATGTCTTCACTTTGGCCTTTTTTCTCTGTGTTTTCGCTTTCGCTTTCATTTTTATTTTTGTTAGCATCTCGTCGCCGCACTCATAAAACTGCCGGAAAGTATGCCATTCAGAATGCTTTGTAATTTTATGTATGCTCCCTCCGTTCACCTCAATCACCTCCTCAACCACCCATCGCAGACAACACCTCGCGCCAGGCCAACTTTAAGTCCTGTGCTGATGACGTGTCTCCAATAGAAATATGCTAATTTCTGGTACGCTACGCAAAAACAAAAGACTCATAGACGCTATAGACTTGCTGCTACAAGGACATCGTTTAGCTTTAATGCGTCATAATCAACACAATCATAATTTGCATTGGCAGGGGGATGGGGAAAGGGGGCTGGTGAGCACTCTGCATAATTTTCCACATCATTACCACGCATCCACACTAATATGCCTTTGAAATGGCACACTGGAAATTAGCTAACATTGCGGCCAAAACAAATACAAGTACAAGCCCCAAATGTACAAGACGGCTTTATGCCGCCATCTTATGGCTTATTGCGCAACCAAAAAGCGAAGCAACAGCCAACAACTGCAACCCATTTAAGCACCTTTGCCTTTTGTTTAGCCACTAATTTAACTACTGCTGCTGCTGCTGCTGATGGTGAAAGGGGCAAAAACTAAGAGCAGCATGCCTCGTTGAACTCTCTAAAGAGTGTTGCTAGTGAGAGAATAAGGGGTGTCTGCAGGGGGAGGGGGAATAGCTGACAATACCTGACTATGTACTCTTCTCAACTTTGGATCTTTGTTTGCCCATTTGGGGCGGCAAACTTTCAAGTAGCTGTCAAACACGCGCTGCGTGACTTTCAGACACATCTCTTTACACTACACTGGCCCCTTTGTACACCCCTCCCCCCCTGCTCACCACACATGTCTGACAGTCGAGCAGACAGCAGAAGAACGTCTTACTTCGAACCGCACTTGAATTTCCTTGTTGACTGCGCAACTTTTTCTTCAAGCACTCAAATGTAAAGTCTGTTTTCTGGCCAAAACAAACACACAAACTGGCATATTAGATGTGTGTGTATACATTTAATATACAAATCAAATACATTAAAAGCTCGTTGCGTAATGCTCTTCAATATGAAAATGTCACAATTTACTACACAATATATTAAGTATACGTACAGCAAAATTCTTAATTAAAGTATAAGCGCTAGTTAAAAACTGGACTTCAATAGGGTTCAACTTAATTAGGTCAGCTTGTGTTTCACTCAACATGTCCATATTGGCAAAATTTTCAAAATCTGACATGTGTGTGTGTGTGAATGGAGCCAAGTTCTCAATAAGCCGGAAAGCATATTAGCTGCTCTCACCTATAGTTCTCCTATGTGTTGCCTAAGTTACTGATTATGACAGAGCCCTAACGTCCAATGGTATTGTTTGGCACTAGGGAAAACAGTGAGAGGGAGGCTGTGGAGGGCAACTGGCAGCTGTATTAGGTTGATTTGGGCAGCTGGCCTTTTTACCTATTGTAATGCCCGAAAACTGAGTGCATAGAGGCGTACACTGTATAAGCGAACAATATGAAACGTTATTTGTCTTAACAAGAATCAGGTTGTGGCAGGGTTTAAGAGCTTTAGCTAGAGAACTGCTTTAAAATACTTAAACTCATGATAATTGTGTTTTATTTATTGTTGTTTCATGCGTAATTTAATTTAATGCTTTATTATTAAAATTTGAATGTTTTTCATGTTTTTCACACACTGTATTTTATGTTTGGATTGAAATGTCACTAATTGTAAGCTATTCAATTTAAAATGTTTCATGTTATTAGTGATGCATATTTTATAACATACTCTAATTGATTGCTGCTGCATTATAAAAAAATGTGCGTTTATCCATCGATACAAAAAGTATTGCAAAATGTTACTTTTAGTTACATTTGAAAAGGGTCAGCGTGCAGCAAGGTGGAAAATTAAAGAGACTTTGGAAAATGAAAGCCAAAGCTCAAGACACAAAAGCTGAACAGTCTTGACAAAGCTATTTTCATTTACCAAATTGACTTTTGCAAAGCGACAGCCTTGCCGCTAATTAAGGTCTCCGTTTACCTCCCCCCCGCCTGTGACCTCGTATTGATACGCGCTGCGGGTCAGATAATGTAATTAGTTGCTTTGACGGATTAAAAAGGCCCCAAATGGCGCACTGACAATTTATTTAATTAAATATATATACACGAACGGTATATATGAATCTATATGAGCGTTGTAAAGTGAATTAATCAAATGCGTATGCGCTTCAATTAATTTCAACAGCTGCATTTTTCGTCAGCAACAGACTGGTCGCTGTCAAAAACCGCGAAATGCAAAACGCTGCCTCTCGACACTCAACTGAAAAATCAAACGTGACAACGTGGGGTATGCGCAATGACTGATTTATGTATGTAAAGCTGACAACTTGAACATCAACAACAACAACAACAAGAACAGCAATCCAAAAACTCGCAGAGTGAACAGTGAACGCTAATTGATGTGCGACCACATGGCGTATGCGCATTATTTGAATAGTTTACTTAATTATGTATGCCAAGTGCTGCGGCGGCTGTTGCGTGCTCATTATTATTGTTATTGTTAGTTATAGTTGTTGTTGTTCTCTACGCTCTGTTAACAATTGGTGGCAGCCACAAAAATTGCATCACTCGCCACATGAAAAGCGACTTTGATTACAACATATCGAAATGTTTCTCTGCCTTTATATTTCTGTTTATAAACAACAAATATCGGCTACTGATTTCTGTTGTTGTTGTTGTGTAGCAACCACAGCATCTTGCGCCAATAATAGAAAAATAAATAACTATATGTGGATACAAATTACTTTTGCGCATTTTGTTTAGCATTTTGATGAGTTTGGCGCACATCCAATTTATGCCCACGGCTTTTGTCTGACTAGCAAATATGTCCAACTTTCTATATATTCATACACAAACACAACATCTATGTGTTACATATAAGGACTATCCCCGCATAGAGAGCGACTTCGATTTAGTGCCAAGAGCTGAGGCAGTCGAAATCGATTTTACGCTTTGATGAGCTGCTGGTCAGGCCCAAAAGCACACACAGATGATGTGAGCAGTGCTCAAAATGCGAACTGAGTAAACTTTAATAAAACGCATTTTGGGTTTGGGGTAATTTTGTACAAGCTCATCACTCAGTTCGGCAACCCATAAATCCCTCAAGTGCCTCACACAAAATATGCTTTAATATGCAGCAGGCTGGACACAAGTTGCACAGTATCAGCAAAGTTGGCCCACAGCGTTGACATGGCCTACTATCTGCTTAAATATTATATTTTATATGTACACAAAGAAAATAAAGCAAGAAGATTTTGAGCTTAGCCTCTAAGGAAGTAAATCTTATATAGGTTTTTATTTTATACAAACTATAAAATATTTTCCGTTTTACTTTAAATCTTTAATAATATTTATATTTCTTCTTTTTTTTAGTGTAAACACAACGTGAGAGCTTAAGCCACATTGGTGCCATTACAAGAGCTCAGCATGAATGTTGCACGAATTAAATATTTCATTAATGCGCAGCGAGAACACCAAAAACAGAACCAAGTCGCGTCTCTGGAGCCAAAGGCTGAGTTGACTGACCATTTAAATTGTATTTGTGTGAGTCTGTGTGTGTGTGAGTGTATTATTTTTAGGGTGCGCTAACACATCGCAGTTGGCATAAATTCCGAATGATTTGCGCTGATTGCCGTCGACATAATTAAACTTTTATAACCTAATTAAGGCGTTCGCGCAATGCGCTGCCACGCCCAGTTACTGCTGTTGCTGCGTGTGTTGCGGCACCGCCTGTCAATTAGGAGACACACGCGCCGTCGATCCTTTTTTTTCTTTGCTTTATTGTGGGGCAAGCAGACGCATTCACATTTTAATGACTGCCGCAGCGAGAGCAACCAAAAAAGGCATGCGTCGCCATTGGCATCATTGTCACAAAGGACGCGGCATAAAAGCGCCGTTAAATGCCCCAAAGACAATGACTAACAGTCCTGTGTCTGTGTGTGTGTGTGGGTGTGGGTGTGTGTGTGGGTGTGTGTGTGTGTGTTAGAGTCGCATTTGCGGCCGTTTGCCGTTAATGGTTGTGTAAAATATTCGCATCACAAGGACCAGGAGCCTGCAGCCACAGCATCCGTTTTATCTATGCGACCAAACACACACTCACTCATTTACACACCCACACACACTCAACCGGAAATGTGAAGTGACAATGTTTGTGTTTTTTATACCCAGTGCATTAGATATAAAAAATAGGGTGTAAAGCACTGTTGGGCTTATCAAGATTTCTGACCATTGGGGTTATTTATGTGAGATTATGGACACGCTTTATGTTTATATATTAACAGACTGAACAAGGATATGTTTTGATATGTACAATAATTTTTTTTTATTGCAATATGGTTTATTGAAAATCAATAAAACATACTGCCTACTTTCAGATAAGTATTTAATTTAAAAATTGTTTTGTGCAGATATTATTATAACAGGGTATTCATAAGCTTAACTGACTCAAATGGCTGCATCTATTTTTATTTCTTATATTTATGGAAAGTATGTCAATGGGAGAAAAAACTTGTGAATGTTTGACTGTCATTTATTGGCATCCAATCAAATAATCACAGTGAAAGCTGTGATATGTTTTATTTTCGCATTTGCTTATTTGATGTTCTTTTGCTGCTATCGAATTACTCATTAGCAAGTGAAATGTGCTGTGTGTATTTCTTTTGGCCATTTGTAATTTGCCATTTGTCACTTTTATGAACGCATTTATGCAAATTGACACAAGTTAAAGGGAGAAAGAGTGAAACAGAAAGAGAAAGAATGAGGTCCTGGCGATTAAGGTCTTGTTGCACAAACTTTTGTGCTTCCGCTTTTGTTTCATTTATATCTTTATCTGTATTTTTGTGCTTGCTCCGCTTTATGGCTACTTTTTCTTGGTATTTTCTCACGGTCTGCTAAAAGTATCGCACTTTGCATGCAAATAAACATTTAGCAGCAGAAAAAGAGCGAAAAAGGAAGCGGCAAAAAATCATTAAAAACCTTTTTCGGGAAGCCCTTAAAATACTTGAGCGTGTAAAATGTAGCATGCAATTACATAGTACAAAAAAACGAGGCAAAACGAAATACGAGCAGCTGCAAACTGCAACAACAGACGGGGGCGGGGTGTGAAGTGGGAAGTTTGGGTAGGCAGAGAACATCAAAACTAATTACTTTGTTTTTACATAAAGTAGAAATTCGTGGTAGCTGCCGCTGCTGCTGCTGCTTGCCAAGCCAAATGCATTTAGGCACATTTGTGTGCATTACACAAACTCTAACCCCATCGCACACCCCTCCCTCTCTCTCTCTCTCTCTCACAACCTGCTACTGTTTGCATTTGCATTTAAGTGCTGCATACTTTAAGGCGTTGCCAAATAAAGTCGCGGATGTTTCCTTCTTGGCCCGTTGTTGCAGCTGCGTGTTTTATGACTAACCGCATAATAATATCTTAAGCCATGGCCCTTATCGCTCCCGAATGTCCCTGTTATCCCGTTACATACAATTTATATATAATATTGTATAAACACATTTCCTTTGTGGCATGATTTACTTATCTTTCTTGCTGTTGTATATTCCTTTCTCTCGCTCGCTCTGCGTCTGGAGTTTTCAGTGGGATTTTGGCTTTGGCCATTTAAAATGCAGTTTTTATGGCAAACGGAAGGAATTTCTGTGGCATAGTTGCTGTGGCTAAATACATTTAGACTGTTTCCTATGCCCAAAGCCCTGGCTTTCATCATGCAATTTAAGTGATTAAGTGTGCAAACGGAGACAGTGTATTTGTTTTATTATTGCTTTAAAGCAGTTAAGGTCAAGAAATTGGGTTGAAAGGTCAGCTAACGTATACCTAAATAAATAAGTACTGTTTTAATAAATATTTATTTATTAAGCTACCTGCTCTGGAAAAAACAGCTGAGCTTTAAATTCTTTTTCGCCACTGTCTTACCTTACATATTTTTCGGCATCGTCATGCGGAAAGTTGCAAAACATTTCCATTGCTTGTTGGCATTTCATTAATGTCGGCCCATTCATTAATTGAGGCAGTCGTTAATTTATGATGACGATAACGATGATGATGATCAGGTTGTTGATGAGGATGCTAGCCTGTTGTTGTCCACTTGGTTGCAACACCAACCACAACGTAAAAATGAGTTTTTGTTTACAGTGAATGCTGGCTGAGGAGGCGCACAAGACCAAACAGAGCAAACAAGATACCGGACAAGACACAATGTGAAAACCATCATGAAACGTAACCCAGAGAAATCAACAACAACAACGGTCAGTGCGGACAGACAACAAAAAAAAAAAAGGAAGAAGCAAGAAAAGAAGCCTGACAGGGTGCAAATTACATGTATAATCAAGTGAAGAAATACGAGCGCGCATTAATAAACCGGATTCATTAATGCGACGTAAAAGTAAATAGCAAAAACAGCAGAAAAGCAGGCAAAAGGCAAACAAAAATATACAAATTGCGGCAAACAACAGCACAAAAAAATATAAATAAATATCCGAACTGGCTAAAATGCGGGCAGTACTCTAAGCTTAAAGGGAACTTACACCTTTATTATTCCAAAATACCCCTTATGTAATGTGAGAGGGTAAACAAATGTTTGATGGATATAATGGCCAGTTAAATTCGTATGAAGATAAAAAGTCATACATTTACTTTAAGCAAGTTTGACTAAATAATTATCTAAATATTTTTAACTATTTTCTTAGCTTGTGCATTTTTTTAAGAAAGAGTAGTGGCATAAGGCATTATACAGTCAAACCTAGCTTTCTATTGTCTTTCATTTCTAATTAACTAGAGATTTTTTTTGCTTTTATTTATTTAGGTTCAATTGCTTGACCCCGATCAGATTTAATTGGGCACTTCTACCTAGGATAGGCTCCCGGTATTCTTTTTCTGCGATAAACACATTAAATGGCTATAATAACATCTCACTTAGCTTAACTTGGGAATTTTAAAGTGGCTCAATGGATTTCTGCCACTCAAGAAAGCGTTTTATTTTCTGCTTTTGTTACTTTCTGACTTGTTTATTCCAGTTCGGTAAGTTGTTGATTGTTTTTAGACTGTTACTAAGCACTTCAGAGACATATAGAGAGAGAGGGGAAAGAAAACGCACTTGACAGTCATAATTCTTGGGTAGAGCAACATTTGTAGGTTTAATTAAAGCGAAATTGCCACTTGCTATAAATAATCGAGTGCAAATAAAGACAAAATTAAATTATTTAGAATTTGTCAGTGTCGCGGTAACGTTCGCTAAGTGGCTGCGATAGTAACAGGGGGTGGTGCTGGTAAACTGTTGCCAATGGCAGAGATGAGAGTTGAGGAGGGAAATTGTGGATGTGTATATATGTATGTATGTATGTTAAAGCGGCAGGAGCACTTGAAACAAATTTGCCACAAGTGCGGCGGCGACGTCTTTTGCCTCGTTGTGCACCTTGGCAACCGCAGCAATAACCGCGACTCCCATAAGTCTTCATCAGTCAAAGTAAGCAGCAGTGGCAGCAACAACAACCGCAACGCACATGTCACGCCCAATGCCACACCTCCATATCCTCCTACCCCAAGTGTATGCTCCTGAAATATTTTTGTTGCGTTTTTTTTTAAAACACATATTGTTGTTGCTGCTTCTGCTAACAAGGTTTAATTAAAAATTTATTTAAATGAATTTTTGCAGCAATCGTTTTTAAGCAAAAGAGCAAGGGCGTAGGTGTGGGCGTGGCAGAGGCGCAAGAGAGCGCGTGATTTATAATGAAAAGTTCACAGTGGCTGTTTCACAGTACAGCTAACGAAATGCAAACATGCATACTAATTACATTTAAAACCGTCAGCTAAGCCAAGTTAAGCAGCCGAATAAATCCTTTTCTTCTACTTGCAGCTGTGTGTGTGCAGATTATAAGCAAAAAGCGCCCGCAGCTGTGTGTGAATGTGTGTGTGTGTGTTTGTGTGTGTGGCATTAAACAGCAATGACAGTGACAATTGCGAACGAGTTCTTGCAAACAGAAAGGCAAGTAAAGGAAAGGAGTAAAAGATGCTTCTCCCACACACACACATACACACACACACACACCTCGTTATTTTTATTTGTTTGCCTGGCGATGAGAGGATTTTACCTGCTGTTGTTATTGTTTGCTGCTGTTGTTGGGTTCATGTTCGTTGCGGCTTGAGCTTATTATTTGCATAATGCTCCGTGAAGGCGATGAGAAATACTTATACACTATGCAAAAGAAGCACAGGTGAATAATAGAAAACTTTAAACAGAGAGAAATAAAATGTTAAGTAGATGACGAAGAAGTAGAAAACTCGCATGACAAACAATTCTTGCCAAGATCTCTCAACTTATATTTAGTTGAAGAAATGTATTCAGTCGCTATATGTACAGTATATAAATCCAATAATATTTACAACTTGCAAGCACTCTTCACAACTTCTTCTACCTTATTGTCACACAATACCCGCACTACTTTATTCCCTTCTTTCTTTTCTGCTGCTTTCGCCTCTTGTTTGCATTCTGTTAACAGCATTAAGCCAGATTAAAATCCCCGCACGTTTCTCGGTTTCTGAATCGTCTGCTCTTGGCATGCTTTTTTCCCTTTTCAAAAGAAGAATTTGCAGGAAAACTTTTTTTTTTGCTTCTTCCTTTAAACTCCAAAGTGCTAATGAAATTATGTATCTGTGTGTGTGTGTCTGTGTTTTTTTGTATGTGTGAGGTGTTCTTGAAGGTTGTTTTTTGGGTTGTGTGTGTGTGTTTGTTTTTTATGATAATGTGTTTAATGAAATGCCATATGTTTATTAGCATATTATAAAAATTTACGCTGCTTTTGCCGCAGCACGTATACGCCTTGTTTGCCCGCAGCCAACCAGACACACAAATACAAAAACCGAGAAAAGAAACAAACAACAACCAAAAATTTGGCATTAGATAATGTTTGTTTGTGCTTCACTTCAAAAAGTTAATTAGCTGCATCCAACTTTTACGACTTTTCTCTTCGCCTTTTATTTGTTTAAGCTTCAGTTTTGCAGTTTAAATTAAAGCTTAAAGCCATTTTGATTTGATTCTTCTTCCAAAGCTGGCTCATTTAATAATAATAGTTGCTGAGACTGATTGCCTGTGATTTTGTCATTCGTTTGGCTTCGCACACACACACACACACACACACCAGTGAATACGTTGATTGAGCTGTTCAAGCTGTCGCATAAATAATCTGCTTGACGCTTCATTGCATTTGCATTATTTAAGATGCCGCTTAAATTTCAAATAGAAAATTTGCCTTTGGCTTAAGTCCCAAAATTTCTTAGCTATTTAAGCTCCAAATACTGTATGAAACTACACACACAGTTGCACACACATGATACATATTTGAGCTTCCATTTGGCATGGTTAATTAGTAGACAAACTCATAAGCAGCATTCATGCCTCAAAGCATTCATGCAAAATTTAACACAAAACAATTAATTTTCACATGACACACTTGCCGTTAAAACCGAGACAACAATTCCAACAACAATGGCAATAGGACCCATATATATGTATATACATACATATATATTGTATATAGCCCCTTTTGCAGTGGGTGGGTGAATAAAACAAACAGTTGAGGCCTAAACAAAAGCAACAAAATGCTGCCACAGCGCCAGAGATTTGGGCAAGTGATACATCAGCCACAAGGGGTTAGTTGGGGGTAGGGCTAGGGTGCAGCAGGTAGAGTGAAGAGACTGTGGCAAGTGGCAAGTGAAAGCCTAAAAACGGGTTAATGAAAATGAATGCGGCACTCGTTGCTCGACTCTGCCACAGACAATCAACGTTATGCACATGTGTCCGCCCAACATGTAAGAGTGTGTATGAAAGTGTTTTTTTTTCTGTTCTCTAGTCCCAAAAGGCTACAGGGTATATTGGCTTCTTCAACAAGCTTAGTGTATGAAGTGATATAAAAGTATCTTATAAATATATCACCACAAAGTGAAAATTTCTTACATTACTATCAAACTTTTTGAAATCAAATCACCTTTTATCAAACTCAAAGCAGAGTATTGCCAAGTCAGCTAGCTACCACAGCAACGTTTCTGCTTGTTATCTATCTACATATAAATGTGTGTATATGTAGTTTTTTATGCCACCTCTGCTGCTTTGTTTTGGTTGGCAAGCCGAAGCGTCCCCGGGGATTTTAACATAATGAATGAATATGAATTTACTGTGACATTTTAACTGTAGCGATATTTTGCATTGCATGCTTTTAGGCGCAGCCTTTTGCTGCCCGTCAAGTGAGTGCACACACAGACACACATACATAAATGAGGCGACTCCTCGTCGAGTTCTTTGTGGCAAGCAGGAGCGTATATATCAATCATTGTGGATTATAAAATGTGGCACTGCAGCGCCAGCCGAAAGAAAAGCAAAGCGTACCACCAAATGCGGCAGGCAAACACACACACACACACACACACATACATTTATACTCAGAAAGACATAAAGTTTCTGGCAACTGAGAGACAGTGTCAGCAAATGTATCATTAATATATAATGTGCTGTGCAAAAAAAGCATGGAGAAAAAAAGGCATGCAAAACTTTTTTCGCACTCATTCTTCTCTTCTTCTTTTTTTTGTACACTTTGAATGCTCTTTTGGCCGACTGGCTGGCTGTCAACAGGGCGCTAACTGAGCCGCAACGTATTAAGTGAGTTGTGGCAGCTAAAAGCCAACGGGGGATTAGGTAACGGTTTTCATATTGGGTTTGTCTCTCACTCTCTCTGTGTGTGTATTATTTGTTTCCTTTTTTTTCTGTTGCTTAACTTTTCGCATGAAATTGAAATTAAATTATGTCAGCGGATGATAAATTATTTAATCGAGAGCTCTGCATATTGAATTTATGAGCGCTTAGCTTAATAGAGAAGACAATCGAGAATCGGTTGAATATTTAATGAACAAGACGTCTTAGAGATTTAAAAGCTATTTAATAATCTAACAGCTTACTTATAAACTCTCAAACCAATGTTATTCTTTCTTTTTTACAAACTATTTTTTTTTTCTATTTTTGGCTAGTTGAAAGTGCAATGCGGCGCGGCGTCGTTGGCGCCTACAAAGACGAGCTAAGTGTGTCCATAAAGAAAAGTTGGAAAATAAATTGCATTAACTATTGATATTAAGAAAAGAATTTCAAAATACAATGGAACAAATAATTTAAACTTTTTAATCACACTTATATCCTTGACCCACATTTGTACAGATTTGCCAACAAAAAAACCTCTAAAGTGTCAAAACAAAAGTCGTAAAATTGCTAACAATCAACGAAAGCCGAAGACAAATGTAGTTTTTGTTAGTTAAGATGTTTGTTGTTGATCTGGCAATCATGGCACTGCTCAAATATTTAAGAGCACCTGCACTTTAATTATTAATTTCATACACCGAGTATTCACACACATACACACACCGCACACACAAACGTAAAAGTGCAAAAACAAATGAAGCTGTCAACATTGACATAACTTTTGAGGGAGCCAAAAGCTGAGCGAGCGTATGAATTTGTTTAAAAGCCAGCAAATGCAAACAGCATAAAGCTGCAACGGACATTGAGGCATGCCACAAGCAAATTGCTTGGCATACAACAGCAACAACCACAAATGCCATGAGGCAGCTTATTAACTGCTTACTGGCTTTGCTGCAGGAAAGTGCAACGGCAACGGCAACGGCAACTGCATCTGCAACTGCAACTGCAATTCCAACAAACCTGCGGCTGCCAACAGAAATAATTAAAAATAATTACAACCACAACACGACGACGACGTCGCTGCTGAGAAGGACATGAACATGACTGCAACAGCAGCTGCAACTGCATAGGCAAAGTGGCAACTTCAACTTCAACTTCCATGGCAGCTGCAACATTTTCACATCATGTTTTTGCCAGCCTGACATCAAATTATTAACCCGATATATACGACTACGCTATGCTGAAGGTAGGATGTAACAAAAAAGGTGATATGCAACAAGCCGAACTTTATATACACTTGCTCCAAATTTATTCAAAGTCTTAGATTGTAAAAAGTAAAACTGTAAAAAAAGAGTAAGAGTTTAAGTTACACAAATCAAAACACAACTATAATAAGCAGCCATCCAGAAGTGTATTTTACAACACTACTTTAGACGCATCCTTGAGCTGACAGGAAAGGCAAATGCATTTTTTTCTTTTTCTCTCTGCCTCTGCATAAAACAAATTTATGTGGCTTAGGTGTGTGTGCATGTGTATGTGTGTGTGTGTTTTAGCTAGTTGAAAACTCGCACTCAGAGTGCAGTCGGGCAGGCGTGTAATTACAGCAATTGTAGCAAGCAGCGTTTTAGTGCAGCGAACACTCAACTCATATTACGTATACGCCACGCAACGATACACACAACACAATGGGACAACACGCTTGGCAAACAAAAATGGGTCAGCAATATAATTTGCAGCAACAACAATCATGAGCCGAAAACTTTGTGGCAAAGTGTTTCAAGATTTCACACCCGAAAATCCAAGACGACGGCAAAGTTATAATTTTGCTTGTTAATTTCACATTTAATCCGTTTAACAGCTTAAACTACAGTCATTTTGCAGCTGCAGCTTAGCTGCGATTTCTTCAGGGGGCTTAACTCTTTCTTTTTCCTACTCTTTGGCAAATTAGCCAATTAGCCCATGAATTTGGCACAACGGTTTGTCGGCTCTTACACTCTGTGTATGTGTGTGTGTGCAGGGACAAGAGGAATTTTTAATTACGAACAGCAATGAATAATAAAAGTTATGCTGGCTCGTTTGCAGCCCTGGAATTGTGTGTCTTGGGGCACACGTGCGACCGACAGTCAGTGACCTCTGGCCCCGAATGCTTAAGTATTACGTGTAAGCCACACACACACACACACACACACACACGCACGCACACAGGACATTGCTCAAATTATTTTAGATTGTCGCTCAAAGTTGTCCCCGTTTGCTAGCTGGGAAACAGGTCTGCCTGCACAGTTGGCTTTAGCTAAGCTTTGCTTATTGCACTGGGGCCCCATTGGGCCTAATGTCTACACGTAGGCGTTGCCAACCCTCTTCCCTGCCCCCTGATCAACAAGAAGTAACAGAAAAAATATGGGAAACGTATACAGGACACACAATTCATTTGTTGGCTGTGAAATTTAACATATGTGCACAATTTGTAAGTGTGTGTTGTATTTGAAAATTGCGTAATTTTTCAACAGCGACACGCCCCTCGAGGCCCCTTTTCTGAAGGCACTTCCCCCAGGGATAGCTAAACTGCTGACAGACACACAGACCCTAGCAGTCGGAGGGTCATTGCAAAACTGGACCTTTGGTCCGCCTCTATTTTTCAATTTAAATGACAAACTTTATTTAATGCTGTAATTTATTTTGCCCAAGACGTTCTTTTTTTTCTGCCCACGCGTAATTCTATTTGACGCTAGTCGGCATCGTCTACAATTTAAATTGAATTTTGTGCGTTACAAACTACTAGCTAGAAGTATCGTAAAAGCTGTTGCATGTGTTTGGGTTTTAAGGGACTAAGGAGATACCCTATAAGTGGGAGAAAGTATTTATGTCATTTATAAATCAGAGTTAAATTGGAAGAGTATGTAAAATATAATAAAATATTATTAAGAATCCCTTAGCTTACGCTTACATCAATATACTCTATCTGTTTACTTTCCTTAATCATTTGATATCCTCCCACATAGCTCACAATATAAATGATTGAATCGTGTTTGAAACTCATCGCCTATGGCCTGTTTTATTGCCTGTTTGAAGCTAACACTCACATGCACACACAAAATAAAGCAATTTGTGCGCCAATCAAATTGAAAAGCCGCTGGCTAAATTGCTCAACCAGCAAAAAGAAAAAGCTTTAAGATCGCACTTTTTGATGCAAACAAAACGCCGACCATAAGCGCTGCTGCTGCAATTAACATGAAATACCGAAATCTGAAATCTATTCAAGCCCTAAATGTTTAGACAGCAGCTGGGTCCATTGCCCAGCAGCTATATACTAAATATAGCTATATATAGTAATTTAGCAAGTATAACAGGCCACAGCTGTTGCTGCGGGGGCCATAAAAACCAAACTGTAACTGAGAACGTGGAGGCAAAGGCAAAACGTTAAGCCGCAGACACTTTCAATAAGAACTTGACCGATATTTGTCTGTGGACTGAGGTCCTTTTTCCTTTTGGCCAGCTGTGGCTGCGAGCGTCGATTTTAATTACGCGCTATATGCAGTAATAAAATACAAACAATTTTTGGCTTAATTAAGCAGCGACGCTGCTCTCAACTGGCTTTTTGATAATTCAAAGCGCTGTCAAAACACAGCGCGTGCAGATAACAGACACTTTTCGGGGAAGAAGAAAAAATAATGCGAATTGCCGCTTAATATTCATGGGAAAACTCGACAAGTTTGTGTCCAAAACAAACATTTGACACCGTTCTGTATACCCCCTCCAAGCAGCCCCTCGGGCCATACTGAACCACACACATATACTGACAAAAGTGGGCGCTAAAGTGAACAAAATGTCTGAACGCGTTGCCATTTTGATCAGCCATTGAAGCAGCTTAATTACTCCCGTCGAGGCAAGGATGTGCCACCAAAAAACGAGCAAATTGCACACAAAGAAAACCACAGCCAATACAACAACAGCAGAAGCGGTAGCAACAAACATTAAAGTAAATTTGTGAGCGCATAAAAAGTTCAATAAACGTCGTTGCCAGCGGCGTTAGCCATGAATATGAATGCCAATGGGCGATGACGATGACCTGGTCCAGGCATTCGATGTGAGCACGTAATAATAAACACACACACACACACACACCAACCTAGTCACAGGGCCCTGCAGGGATATCAGATTTTGAGTGGCGTATTGAGTTGCCAGCACTTTGTTCACAAAAAGTTTGCCTACTTTTTAGCGGAGTACTGAAAATGCCTACCAAAATTGACCAAATATTGTTACCGACTTCTAAAGGCAAAAAGGCCTAGAAAAAATGGAAATGTTTGCCATTTATAAATATTGTCGACGCTATATGTCCTATGTCAATTTTAGTGATTATAGGCTGTTATTCAGAATGTTGCCCAAAACTGCACAGAAAATGGTTTTCAGTAAGAATAAAACCTTCTTCTGACATTTTTGGACACACAAACAATAAATGACAGATTTTCAGCTCAGCATTGCCAACTAATTTCAATGTGCAGACACATTGGCTCGCAATGTTTACACTCAACTGGCAGTTCATTAAACTGACATTACACAGAGCCAATAAATTTGTGTGTGAAGTTGTGTTAAGAAAACTTGCCGCAGCCGTGTCTCAGACAGGAAAAGGACACGCAAAGTGCTGTCCACAATTATCTACATATATTCTGTTGCTTACTTTTAAGCGCGTTACACACACTCACACACATACATGCAGATGCAGACAGCATCTTTGTTTGTTGCAACAACTTTAATCGCTTTCCGTGCAAACAAAATGCCAAAGTTTAATTGCTTTCTGCTGTTTTTGCTCACAAACCAATTGCAACGGTTGTCGTTGTTGTTGTTGTTGCTGCTGTTGATGCTCTTGTTGATTGTTGTTGGCCACATGCCAGGCACAGCGACCGCTTGGCAACGCTACTGCTGTTGCATTTTCACAGGCACCTTGTTCTCTTCGGCTGTCGTTTATTTTTTGTTGTTATTGGGTTACACGGTAGAACACCGCAAAATTAAAGCAATGTGAGTTCATTGAACTAAATGTGGGCCACCGCGATTGGTTTTTCCCTGTTTTTTTTTTTTTGTTTTTGTCCACTTTCTGTTGTCTTGTTTTTTTGTTTGGGGGCATCGCTGACAAGCGGCGACTACAACAAATGCCCATAATTGTTAAACGTGGCCATAAAACTGTCACACGAGGCCCATAAATGTTAATTGTAAACGCTTTATATGCAGTTTTTATATATTTGTTTGATAAATGAACTCAAATCAATTGTAAATTAGCAAAACGTTTCAACGCAAATTGGCCAAATCAAAAGACTTGAATGCAAAACACGAGTTGGCTTTGAACTGTGGCAAGCGCATTGCTTATGTAAGCAGTGGCACAATTTTGCATATCAAAGCAAACCAAATCTAACTATGTGTGTGTGTATGTTTGTGTGGGTGATGACACACAGGAAATGAAAAGCAGTGGCAAACTCAAAGATAAGTATATACACAGAGCGAGAGATATAGATACAATGTGTGTGCGTGTGCGTTTGTTGGGTTACAAGCTTCCCAAGACGAAATAAATAAATATGACACGCGCGAGCGCATGAGAAATGCGGCAGCCCTTTAGGCGCCACAACGTGTTGACAATTTTGCCAGCAGCTGCGTGCTGCGTACAAGAGCGACAACAATAACAACATAAAATATACCCTGTAGGCAAGTGAGCAAAATAATACAGATCTTAAGTATTAAGATACAAAAGTAAAGCATTTACTATCAAAGAAAGAAATTCATCAAATTTTTTGTGGTGTAACGAATAAATGCTCGTTAATATATCTGAATGAACCAAAAGTAGTGAAATTTTGCATTCTTAATGAATAACTTTTCTTTGGTTTTTGATTGATTTAATTTTTTAGAAAAGGAACATTTTTTGTAATGTTTATTTTTCGAATTTAAGCTTTAACCACTCTCTACTCTATATTTTCATATAATAAATCACATATTTATATATTCATCCCATATTTTTCATGGATTCCATGGCAACAGCTAAATACCCTTTGACCCATTTGAATACAGGATATAAACAACAATGTGGTAGTCATTTTTGTATATGAGGCTCAAAAACTGAGCCCCTAGCCAAAGCCTTTGCTAAAGGCCGCTATTCTATGTGTGTGTGTGTGTGTGTGTGTGAAATATGTAGGAATGACAAAGCAATAAAACGGCAACAGCAGCAACAATTGCTAAGGCGCGTTTTTGTTGCTGGTGTTTGTGTTGTTGTTTCCTGCTAGTTGGCTGCCTTAAACATGCTTAAGCAATGCCCTTCCCGCCCCGACGCGCTGCTTTGTGTGTGTGTGTGTGTGTGTGTGTGTGTGGAATTTTTAATAAAACGGCTGAGGCAAAAGACAAGCAAATGGCTCAAACTCAAAAGCGTCTCATCTATGTGCGATGTTTGTGTGTATTTCTGTGTGTTTGTAAGTAGGTTACTGGCACGCCTTAAGGTATGCAACGGAAGCTGTTGACACGTCGCGCTGATGTGTGTGTGTGTGTTAATAAAACCAAAATGAGCTTGTATTGCTGGAAAATCATTGAGGCCTACACGATTTAGAGCCCTCTCGCGCAACTGGTTTATCGACTGGCCCCCGGCCTCATTGCCACGCCCCCCTCAAACAACTACCGACGATCCCCAGAGTACCAAAATGATACCGTACAACGTTTTACGACTCTACAATCAGTGAGTGCGTGTGTTGGTGTGTGATTTTTGTCACTTGAGGCAAAGGCTTAAGCATTGTGGCAAATGGCAGCTGCTCGATTTTAGAGTGCTTTTTAATAGTCCAACTTCATGTTTTTCAATGCTTAAGCCTCGGAGGGGTAATATGGATGCTGCTCCCACTCCCCCTCTCTTGGCGCCGCAATGAGAACGAATTTATGATGGCATCTAATTTGCTGCGACGTGCGTGAATTTAATTATATTTATGCCGCTGAAAATTAGTTGAAATCAAATGCATAAATTCTCCAGACGCGCCACAGCAACAACATGAACAGCAAGCGTCTGGGTTACGTGACTGAAATGCGATGAGCATAACAAAAATTGTGCCAAATGCCTTAAAAACAACAACAAACAAGCCAACACACATACTATGGGTAGGAGTATGTGTACAAATAAATAAAGCGCAAGGAAAAGAAAAACAATTTCAGTTTCTTCTTCTTTTTGGTGAACGCTTTTGTAAACCCGCACGTTCCTACAAAGCTGAAATAGAAAAGAAAATGGCACACACATATACACACACACGTACTCACATGCATAAGTATTTGTGTTATATATTGTGTCTTGTAAAAAAAAAAAATCCAACTGTCATATAAATGTCAAATCCATAAGTGTTACGCAAAAGCACAGCAAACGGTTTTGCAGCACTACGGCAAGGAAAGAGCACAACTTTAAACACTTGCGGCTGTTTCTTCTGCTTCACACGCACACAGACAACCACACACACACACACACATGAGCGGCAGCTCAATAAAAAAGAGTGTATTTTAATGCATGCAAAAGTTTAATCCGAACTCAACTTTTGTCATAAAGCAACGGGAAATTATTCAAGATTAATAAAATAACAAAAAAGAAATGAAAAAAAGTTTATGAAATAAGAAAGTTGGTTTGGTGCTGATTTAATATGCTTTTATACATCTTTTGATTAGATTGTTGCTATATCAGTTATACGAAAAACTTATAAATTGGCTTTTGAAAATATTTCAGAGTCATTTTAAATTTTGTCAATTGAAATATCCGTTCTTTTACGACACAAAAATAAGTAAATACATTTTTACTTTGGAAACAATATTTTCTGTACCTTAAGTCTTTTTTTTTTTTAAGGCATCACACATTTTGTCTGCTCCTGATACACTTTATAACTTATCAAAAATTCATGCGTAGATACTCTTCAGCTAACAGAGTTGTTGTAAAAATATATAAATATATGTTGTATATGCATATTTTTTACTCTATTATTGCTATTTTGTACATCATGTGGCAAGCTGTCTGCCTTGTTGATGTTATTATTTATATTTCAATGAGCACGTCGCACACATTTTTTAGCATATGGCGCTTAAATCAACAAGACGCTTTTTAAAGATGCCCCACGGGCAGGTTCTTCAAGACACACCAGTCGATGCCTCTCAAGTCTCGCAACACGCCTACGCAGAAAAAAAAACACACAGACTCGTGCACACTGAGTCCCAAACGGAGGCAGTAGATGTGAATAACCTTTGCCTGTCGGCAATAATTCTACAACACTCCCACCGTTCATTTTCCTCCCCCTGGTTTGTTTGAGCGCTTTGCATACTTTGCGGCTTGGCTGACGAAAGGCAAGGAAAGGAAAGGAATGGGCGAACTCATCGATTTGACGCTGATATTTTTGTGCGTGCCTCGGCATGCGTGTCCATGTTCCATGTCCATGTCCATGTCCGTGTCTAAGCGTCCGTCGCGCTCCATTCATCAGTCTGACACCAGACTCCAATTCACTCCCCTACCCACGAAAATGCCCCGGGGCCACAAGTTTGCTTTGCGCGTATCATCAAATCCGCGCCTACACCCAATGAACACAACCCCTTCCAACCCACCGCGATACCCGCCAGCGGTTTGTTAGACATCATGCTTAGACTAGTACTTTGTTCGGCTCTTCCTTTTTCCACTTTTCGTGCATCCAGCATAGTGTTGTAAAGTTTTATAAAGTGCAGTGGAATTTCCTAGCATGCATTTAAAACTCCCAACTTCATTTAGTGTAAAATGTAATCATAAATAATCTTTTGATTATTTAATTTGCCAAACTTAAACTTATCAGTTACAATTTAAATATTCTTTAACTGCATATTAAATAAACATTTATTTTTATCTTGAATAAATAAGCAAATTTTTAACGTTCAACTTTTGATGCAACGACTAAAGTTATTTTTGAAAAAATATATTCCCCACAACATCATATGTTTATTTAATCTGTTAAAAATTGATACAAAAGTCTATTTGCTGGTTGCAATTTTTTGTGTGACCGAAAATTGATGAATTTTCACAATATGTATAAGCTTTTTATTAATGTAAGGCAAAAAAAAAAAAGGTTTGCAAAATGCCAACACAAGTTTTTTTTATTATTAAAATTGGTTTTAAGCAGAAATACCTGGAAATGAAATTAATACGTTTTACCAGGAATTGAAATTAAAATTTATAAATTATAAATAAGACTTAATTACAGATTTAAATACAACTAATAAATTATTAAATTACGCATAATGAAGACAAAACTAAATGCATCTAATTAGTCGTCATTTTATAAACACAATTTAACCACAAGCATGAAAAACTGATAGGTGATATGTCAGATAAATTCACAACACACTTTTACGCAGTTGTTGTTGGTGTAGTTGTAGTAGTATTTTTTGTCGCTGTTATTTGTAGTTAAATATTTTTATTAATTCAGAAATCAAAAGTGAATTTCGTGTGCATTAAACGGACTTTGGCAGTAAATCACGACAAGTGTACAAAAGGGACATGAAAATATTTGCAAAAATATTAAAACGTGCGCACACATTGAGATCTGCCCATAAATATGCAAAAGGCTGCAAAAACAATAGCAACAACAACAACAATAAAGGGTAAACAATTTGTTTGCGTTAAATGTCGAACAGCTGTGCAAATAACTGCAATTTACATTTACCACATCCGTCGCATATTTTGCGCACTAAATAAACACACATATAAAAATGCAAAAAGAAACAACCGCAAGTCCACAAATACACTATATGGATATACATATATGTTCGATAGATGATTGTGTGTTTAATGGAACAATGAAAGCATTTTAGTAAATTTTATTAATTCATAATTTAATTAAACAGAAAAAACAAAAACAAACAGCACACACACTCTACAAGAATTACTTTTGGCTCAGTGTACTTGTCGCAAAGCAGTTGTAAAAAGTTTTCAAATGTTAAATGTCAACGGCTCTGATTCGTTGCAAATATTTGCACACTTTTCATGGCCAGACTTTGCCATCTCCTATTTGCTACAGCTCCCAAATTTGTGTATGCCCCACTATTTCTATATTTGTATACGGGCCAAGTCCGTGTATTTGAGTGTGTGTGTGGCACATGCTTTGAAATTGCAACAGTCGCAACTCATTTTCAAACAAGTCGCTGGACAGGCTGCCTTCATATATATGTGTATGTGTATGTGTACAGCGCCATTTTGACTTATTCAACAAGCGTCAACGTCAACGCCAAATGAAAATGGGAAAAATGGGAAAAAGCAGCAACAACAACGTTGATGTTTCGCAACTGTAACAGCGACATTTTCTTGTTTACCTGCTACTGCAACTAAATTTTAACAGTTGAAACGTAATTTTACAGCAAGAATACAAATATATATATATTCTGAACTCTATATATTTGAGTTCATTTCTTAATTGAGCTTTAGTTATTTGTCATGTCACGGTCTTCATTCTGCTACGTTTTTTAATTAAAAAATCTTAACAGCTAGGTGAGCATAGAAATTTAAATGTATCTTCTGAAAATTGCAGTTGCTTAAAATTGTCTAAATAAGTCAATGGCAAACTCGTTTGCAAATAATTTTAAAAAATACTTGTAATATATTTTTTTAATGTTCCTTAATTTTTAAATAAATTTTTTAACTAGGAGTATTGAAATTTATATAAGATTAAACATAATTTTCAAGTTGTTTCTTTTAACACTTTTTTATTGACAGGACAAGAAAATTTAGTTTCCATTTGTTTAATTAAATTGTAATAGTAAACTCTTCGCAAATTTTCCAAACAAATAAATTACTAAAATTGCAAACTTCATAAATAATCAAATGTATTTGAAAGATTTTATCATGATTAACAATGGCCACAAGTAATAACAACAAAAATACATATATTGTATTTATAATAAAATAACATTTTTGTGGCAAATTACTTGATTATTTTTGGTTTCCTTTCTCCTTTTATGGCCCCTACGGCAAGCGTGGCGCACTTTGAGTATTTTTCAATTACGAACGACTTAAGCTGCCGAGTAATTTCTATTTGCCTTTTATTTTGCAACGACAAGTAGCTTTTAGTAAAATGAAATACACAAACACACACAGAAAGATAGATAGATAGATAGATAGATAGATAGATAGACAGACATATACATAAAGAGGAGAGCGTGAGGGAGGGAATTGGAAGGAAAACAGCAAACGTTGCAACAATTTGCAGCGGCAAATTGCATTTCGAAAGCAATTCATTTGGAAATTACAAAGCAGGCAGACAACACTATTTCCACGCGGCCAAAGACAAAATGAAAACCCAAAACGAATAACGAGAAATGAGAAGTGAAAAATATAAAAGCGAAATGAAATGAAAATCATGGCGATGATGATGATGATGATGTTGATGATAATGAAATTCGTTTAGGCATTGATGTCCCGTGGCGGCCATCAACTTGCAACCCACACACAAATTATTACACACCATATTTGTGTGTGTGTGTGTTGGTTTCTGTACAAATATGTGTGTGTTTGAAGTGGTTGCCTTTTAGGCACTGTCAGCTGCTCGGTCTGACAATGAGTGAATGAGTCCATCTGCGGTTTTGCAGCAAACATATAAACCAGTCAACGGCAAAAGTATTTCATATGTCAACTGCATCAACACTACGACAGCAACAACTACAACAACAAAAAAACTCGACCCTGAACAGCAGCAGCCACAACACAACATTTTTGCAATGCTATATGCCTTATGCTATATGCTACCCTACACCATGGCATAATCCCTAAGTGAAAATACACAAATGCCAAAGCTGAAAACAAAAACTAAAGCTTAAGAGTATGCTACAAAAGTGAATTTTAGAAATTCGACAACTGCAGCTTTAATAGTGTTTTTGCTGAGAGATTTTCATAACACATTTAAATTTTTATATATATGTATATCAAAGTATAAATACATATGTCATTTATTTTAAACTTTTATTTAAGTCTAGAATCAAATAAATAAAATACATTAATATTTTTTTAAACAATGTGCTTCGTTTTGGAAACAGACAGATAAATCAACACAAGAAAATAAAAACAAATATTTAAATAAAAGTTTGACTAAGCAATATTTGCTAAAAACAATGCACATCTTTTTGAAAACAGACAGAAAAATCAAAACTAACTATTGCTGCCACAAAAATATGCTGCTGCAAGCAAAACCTTTGTTGCTCGAAAAAAAATAAAAAACTTGTATATCAAACTATTAATAAAATATGCACAAAACTTTTAAACTTCGAAATCTGGCATTTTCAGATTTAATTGCGTAAATTGCAAAACTTTATTTGTGAGCTCAAACTTTTCTTAGACAATACTTTTGGATGGTGATTAAGTAAAATATCGTGAATTACCTCATGTACTTTAAATAAATACGTCTTCTTTTTTCTGTTGTTGTTAGTATTATCAAAGAATTTTTTTTGTCTATTTCGGATGCTTTTTTTTAACTTTTTTATACTGCAATCTTAACAAAACCGTAAGGTATTTTTTTCTTTAGTATTCTATAAACGAAACATTTATTCTAAACCTTTTTTTTATATTTTATAAACGTACTAGACAAAAATATCAATCTTTTATTGCATTAATGCAATGCACTTAAATCACACAAAAACCGAATATACCCCGTATTCCTCGTATGTTGCCCCCAGGGTGTTGGTGTAACGGTGCAACAACAGTTGCGGCTTTCAAGGCAGCGACTGCATTTACGAGTGTGCCTGCAGCTCGTTAGTTTGTCATCGCGTGTGTGAGTGTTGTGGATTGCTGTCTATGTGTGTAACTGTGTGTAGGTTTTCACTTTTTTATGCATTTTTTTCTAACTCTCGCGTTTTTCAGACATTTTTATATTTTTTTTTGTGTGTGCAGGGGCAAGCGGCGAATACGTAGCATGAATTGAAAATGAAATTTTGTGTCAGTGTTGCGAAAAGTACGAGTTTTCAGTTAGTTCGGCCGGAGTGTGTGTGTGTGTGTATAAAAAGTTGGCGGGCCAGACAACAAACACAACACACACACACACAGACTAGCACATGAGCATATGCAGATGGTGCGAGGAGCAAAAAAGGGTGGATTGAAGTGCTTTGGGCTACAAGTGTTTAGCTGGCATTCAACACTTGAGTGGGTGGTTGGGCGTGTGACCTTGCCACACACATAAATGAGCAAACGGGCATTTTCAGTTTTTGGGTTCAAGCTTTAAACAATTCAAGCGCAATTAGCTCGCGAATAGATTGACACAGTCATCAAAATAACAGCAGCAACATAAAAACAAAGGGGGGAAAGACGTAATGACAACAATGAAACTTTTTGTCTCACAAAATTGAAATTCCGCGCAGCGAAATTTAAAGAATTTCAATTGTAAAACATTTCCCCCAACTCAATTTTGTAAAATGCCGCCGCCGGAAATTAGAGGAAGGAGAATTCAAAAGCAACTGGAGACAAAAACAAAAAGCGCTCCCAGCAATTAGAGACGCCAGGAAAGATGTAAGGTAGGGTGAAGGTGGAGGGCAGACAAATTAACTTTAATTAGAAATTAAATGAGAATAAATTGGATTATTTAATTAAAAACTTACCTTGCACGAGCATCAGTAGCAACAAAAGCATCACAAGCCAACTGATGAGCCAGTTGAGTAATCCAAAATTGGCTCGACAGTTGCCCAACATTGTTCTCGTCGTTGTTGTTGTCGTGTTTGTAGTTGTTGGCCTTGTTATCCTCATTTTTATTGTTATGATCGCTGTGCTTGTTCTTAATAATGCGCTGCGGTCTTTTTTTGCTAACGCCAACTCGTCAAATTACAGACCGAGGTCTCGGCTAAGCTCTCGCACGGGACCAATAACAAAACGAGTTCGCTATCTTTTTAAATTGTATCTCTGTATATATTTCAGCTTTGCTTTGTTTTACTTCCTCTTTTTTCTCACTTGTTTTTTTTTTTTTTTTTTTGCGTTGCGCGTGTAAAACTTTTTATGCTGTAAATTCAATTTGCTTGTTTTGCTTTTAATGTAATTTGTTGTTTTTTTGCTGGCCGCAACAACAACACCAACAATGACAGCGGCAGTAGCATAAATCATACGCCATGTGCGCTTTTTTTAGAAGTCGCCTAAAAGTATGCAACGATTACAGCACAGTAACACCAAAAGGAAGTCACACACTCACAGACAAACACTTGTTCATTGTCTCCCACTTCTACTTCTGCTTCTGCTTCTGCTACTTTTATTTGATTTGCGCTTTTGATTTGTATTTGGGGTTTTAGATAACAACAACAAAGTGTGCGCCAAGTAATTTATCTTGTTGTTGGCGGCTTAGCGCTTTCACTTGACTGCAGACAAGCTTTATTTGTATTTTCAACACAATTTTTCTCTTTATTTGAGAGGAAATAAAGTTGTAGTTTGAGGCGTTTATTAAACTCTCTAGTCTTGTGGCTTGTTCTTTTGACAGTTGTTGGATTGATGGAATGCCTAAGCAATTTGTTGTTGTTCACATGCACAACACACACACGGCCACACACACACGCACACTTGCTGGCTTATTTATGCATGTGTTTATTACACCTTAATCACCAGCTATTAACGGGCCATTAACACGCACGGGTTCAGGCCCATTAAGCGCCACTCCAAAAATGCCAACTCCAACTACGATTCGATTAAGCCGCTCGCAACACTGTCAGATTTACATAGAAAGTGTGGCAACACTTTTTATTGCTTTGGCTGTAAGCGGCGCCCACGCACACATTAATCACAAAAAACGCGTGCTTTACACTCGAGTCACAGGATTGAACTGACTGCGCCTCGTCGTCAGGCAGCTCGCCAATCGTTGGCCATTAACGAAGCTCGTGCGACCGAAGTGGAACACAGCATCGGCACACACGAAGCAACGAGCGTACACTGAACACTGAAAACTGAAAGAGAGCGCTCTGAACTTTCTCTTAGCTGCTGTTGTTTTGTTGTTCCAAAATTATTGGTGCACGAAATTGCAGCCGAACTTTTTGAGTGCTCTGAAGACTCGCTCTCTACACGCACTTAAGAGTAGAGTAGAGAGTTGTTGGTTTTGCTTTATTTGTTGTTTTCATTTGATATGTGCATATATGTTTATGTGGCTGTGTTGGAAAGTTTCAAGTGAATTTTTAATAACTATAAAAACATTTGTTTGGAGCATGGAATTATAAGAATCTAAAAAATTTAAGCAAAACTTAAAGTAATGTGCAAAAGTTTTTAAAAATGTTAAGTTGTTTAAATATTAATAAAAACTGTTAATTTAAAGTAAACTGTAATTTAATACTCATACAGTTAAATATATTTTTAAATACATTTTAGTTTTCTCGATTGTCTCCTCACAGCTTGAAACTCTTCACAATTATCTTATGTTAATTGATTGTTTAATTTTCTCTTCCTCTATTTTATATTGTCTTTCTCCATTTAGTCAGCTATCTGACTGTATTAGCAGCTAGTCCAAAAACTGACCGCCTCAATTAGGAAGCGCTGTTAAGCGTAAAAACTAAGTTACTATGCCATGTCGTAGGTCAGTTCGTTGCGTATAAGAGTGAGCCATAAAACTCTTATACTGTACCACAGTAAAGAGAAAATTGCCTTGGCAAGGCGTAAAAAAAATTATTTTGTTTGTAGAAAAAAATGTGCAGCTTTAATTAATGCTTGTAAATTAGCTCACTCTGTTCCATATAATTTATTTTATTTGTATTGGCTTTTTTTTATTTACTTTGTGGTTTTATTGCTGCTAAATGACCACACACACACACACATATAGAGGGAGAGAAGGTTGGGGTTCAATTTTCAATCAATTTGCTAAAGTTTTTAATTACAAGTCAATTTCTTTTGATCAAACAAACAAACAGATAATACAGTTCATAGCTGATATATGGTAGTGCAACACTGCAACACACACACGAGAGAAAGAGAAAGATATAGTCGCCTGTTGAAATGCTTGAATCAATTAAATTAATTAGCGCCACAAAATATTTCAACGATGCAGCGATAAGGCTTCCACTTTTTACATTTCTTGGTTTTAAGCTATAGTGAAGACTTGTTTTTGTTTAAGTTCTTAAGACCTAATCCTAAATCTATATTTAAAAAAGAAATCTGATGATAGTTTGAAGATAGTTAGAGATACTTTCAGTCTTTTCTTTTTCTTGAGCACCTACTGTACTTGAACATCTATATTCAATTAATTTGCGTTTTAATTTCAATTCTCAATTAGCCCTAATACTTTTAGAGTTCTGTGTGTGTGCATTATGCAATCGTGTTTCTTGGACTTATAAATGCGCTGCCAAGGCCAAAACAGAACACCGAAAACGAGAAAGTCAAAGCCAAATTAAGAAGTTTTCTTTGCCCACGACTTGGACTTGGACTTAAATCCTCTGTCCACGTTGTACAGTGTACACTTATTACAGGCCACAATTAGCGCCCCATTTTTTTGGTTGGCTTGGCGAGGCACGTGTCAATCGTAGCGATGCCCAAAGCCGATTATACGCCCCCCATCAATCCGCCCCCTCTTGCTACTTACACATCCTGAAAGCAGCAAAGCGAAGGCCGTAAACTTTTTAATTGAAACAATTTGTAAAAAAGCAACAGAAGACAACAACAACAGCAACAAGAGCAGCAGACAGCGTAACAAAGTTTCAGTTGCTTTTAATCTTGGCCAGCGGCTAGAAAACTGGCCAAGACACCGTACACGCTCTTAGAACTCTTACCTCACTTTTCAGTAAGCTTTCTGTGTTTGTTTTTCTTTCCTGTACTTCTTTTATTTTTTTGTCGGTTTGCGTGATTCCTTTTATTGAATTATTCGGCTGCTTTGGCACGATATCGATACTTGATACCATTAACGTATTGTTACAGCATATATAAGTATATTGTATATTCTGTCTATCTGGATACTTGGAGTGAAAGCCATTCGCATAAATTTAGCACAATCATTATTCGAATCAGCGTTGCACGCGCACAATTGGATTTTGAGGACACGCCGCACAAAACAAATCAAATATCTATTAACACGGCTCAACACCCCTCACAAATTCCACCCTCACCCCCACCCCTCATCCACGTTCAGAGCCAGATCACGTGTCACACGAACTGCAATCATATCGCGCTCGAGATTTTTTTTTTGTGGACTGTTTGAGGCAAAGCCAAACCAATAACTAAGTAAGGGTTGCTTTGTAGCTTCATTAGAGCTGCAACAAGCCGAAACCTCTCACCCAACACCCCACACCCCAACCCCCTAACCACCCACTCTCATAACAGCGAAAGTGATGACCCTTATGCCTATCTGGTATTTTGGAGGGTTGCTTCCATTTCCTTTCTTTTTTTAAGCCATTAATTGAAATGCCAAACAGCGGCTGAAGGCTGAAACTCCTTGAATCTTATACTTAAGTGCTCCTCAGCTGGCAAACGATGCGTGAGCAATGTGAGCAGCCCATTCAGAGAAGTATTTGGCGAATCTTCCCAACCAGGCACCTGGCACAGAGGTCCAAGCTCCTCTCCTTTCCCCACACACTGAGCGACTTTTAACGAGACGAACGAGCGCATAAAACAAAAACAAAAGGCTAACAAATAACATGTTAAGAGTAATTTGATAGAGCATTCCAGACTTAAAGATGCCCTATGTACTAATAGGGAAAGTAGAAGGAAATGAGAATAATTGTAAAAGACTAAGTAATACTGTTTAAACTTTGTAACGCTTCACAAATATGAAATAGTGTTAATTTAAGATAAAGGCTAACAAAACGTTGCATAGTTTCGGGCTGTCTTAAATTTAAGCTCCACAAGCGGAATATTAGAACTTTAGTAGCTGTATTCAGTTAGTTATTACCAATTGGTGACAAACTCACAATACCCTTGCTGCAAAGGTATATACAAAAGCAGAAAAACAAAAACAGGAAAACAAAAAGGAAAGAAAGAAAAGGAAAGCACAGCTAAAGAAATGAGCGGCAAATGCAATATAAACCAAACCCGCATAATTTAACACAAGTGCGCGCACTTTCCACCCGTTTTTCTTTCTGTATATGTGTGTGTGTGGGTCTGTGTGTGTGTGTGTGTGTTGGGTGTGTTTGCACAAGCGTCTCAATTATTTGTTTGCTTTGGGATTTGCAGCACGCAGCTCACAATGCATAAAGTGCGTGTCGCAAAGTGGGCGGCGGGGCAGCACGCACACGCCTCTTTTTATTGTGGCCAAGTGGCAAACAACAAGCAACAAAAACAAGCTAGCATTAACATTTAAAACAATTTTCAATGCTGTAAAAATAACTGTTAAAATTTCAGGGCCACAAAAAGAAAAAAACAACAGCAGTAACATCAGCATTTGGTATTTATTTGGTGTGTGTGTGTGTTTGTGAGATTCACTTTACACGCCTGCATACTTAAAACACAACAACAACAACAACAGGAACAACTGCGACAACATTTGCCTTTGCTACAAACATCTACCCACTCAAACCACCCCCACCCTCCCTTACAAACCAACACCAACACCCCCTCTAACATTGCCAGACTCGGACTAGCTTTCTGGTAAAGCCACACAACAGTTTTTCTTATCGCTCAAATGTCATCGACTGTCGACAGTTTTTGGCTTTGCCACTTTGCCGCCGACTTCAACTCCCACATCCCTGCCCTCCCCTCCCTCGACACCATCCCCTCTCAGTTAGCCATGGCCAACACGAAGGCGTTCATTTGTGTAATCCAAGTCCATGCCCCATGGGCGGCACTTGCGGCATTTAGTTTGTAATTTAGCGCATTTAGTGCCACATTGCCTCATGGCACAAGAGAGAGAGAGAGAGAAAGAGACTGAGGGAGAAAGAGAGCGTCCTGTCACCAGGATTTCAAGTGCTAGAACTTAGAACTGAGATTCTTCCACATATAAGGGCAGCATGTGAGTTATTTTGGCCATTTGATTTGTTGGTAGCCAAAACAAAACTTTGAGCTAAACTTAATTGCAACTTAATTTGTGTCTTAAGTTTGAACTATTTTAAATAAGTTTTCTGACCCTTTGACGTATAGAAATTTTAATTTGTGTTGTTTATAGTTGAGATCAACAATTAATTTTAATGTAATTTTAAAATATTTTTTAAGAATTTTACTTAATTTGTAAAGTTTGAATTGTTCAAAAATATGGTGTAATATGATATGGGATGAAGTAATATTATATTGATTATTTAGCTAATGAACTATGATACTTTTAGGTAAACAATATCAGAACACAAATATTATTCATCCCCTGCAATGTCAACTTTATTTTTAGCTCAATACTTTTTTTCTACAAATACAGTTAACAATTAAGACATTAACCAAATTAAATCAGCTCGAATGCGAGGAAATCGAAAATAGCTTTTAACGCATTAGCATAAATAATAAATGAGCGCTAATGTAATAGCCTTAAGGCCAGGACCAAAACACAAGCTCAAATATGCATAATAGTAGCTGTGATAATGCCACCTTCTAGGACAGAAGAAGAGAAAAAAAAGCAGCAGTCAACAGTTGTTGGGGTCCTTCAAGCACATAAATTTCGCATCAAAATCAATAACAAATCAAATGAGAGATGCCAGCGAGATGTTGAATGCCACAAGGAGCAGCCAACAGCAACAGGAACAGCGCCTGCCTGCGTTGACATTGGCTAGTGTTAAAGTTAATAAATTGTGGCCAGGATTTATGGGTTTGGCCGCTGAACTGAAGCGCAGGCAATGACATTTCAATGTTTGCATAAGCTATACATATACCTATGTACATATAAACATATATATTTATGTATGTGTGGTTTTACTTTAGCAAACGGTTTGCGTGGCTGTTTGCATTAATTTCTATTTGTGTGTGAGTGTGTGTGTGTTTGTTTCTACGCATGACATTGCAAATGGTGACATATGCATTCAATGAAAACCTTTTACACACACACACACACACCCAATCTAATTCCCCTCCCTCCCTTATACACATTTAGCTTGGGGCTCGTTTTGATGAAATCAGCCAGGCGAGAAATTCAATCAAGCTTTGGGTCTCGTGTCCAGAGTTAGCTTTAAAAGGCTTTTACCACACATTCTGGTTAGCATGATATGCTTTCTAATTTCTAATACTATAATATTCACAACAACATTTTTACATGTCATCATGCGATCATCAACGGCAGTTAACCACGCCTACTAAAACCACAATTCAATTTTAATAGTTTTGGCCAAAGTAATTAATTAATAAAGATATATTCTTTTCTTTTAGTTTTAAAATTGGTCAACGCCCTTTGGTAAGTATTAAAACTTTTGTTTTGTGCTTTGCCTTTATTATTAGAGAAACAGAGCTTTACATTATTTAAATAATTAAGTTAAGTTTAGTGAAGTTTAGTGTAGAATAATAGTACAGTACTTTATTCTCATTTAAACTTTATAATGAATAATTTACTGGCACTATTAATCTTCCTTAAAAAAAACATGCAAGTTTTTGAGAAGAAACTTTTAAGCTATACGCTCATTTTAATACTTAAAAACTTGTTAGTTTCAGTAGAGACTATAACTACAGGTCACTAAGTCGAAGAGTGCAGTTTTAAAGAAACTTTTTGAATAAAAAGCAATAAACTTTACGATACTTTTTATTTAAATAAAAAAGCTTACGTTAAATCCTTCCAGAATTTTCTAAGTCCCAATAAAATGTCTCTTAAGATTTTTTAAAATTATTTTTAATAATTAATATTAATTCATAAAACCTTAAAAATATATTCAATAAGTTACACAGAAAAGCAAAATTTTAAATTTCCTCTGAGAATGCATGAAATGAAATTACTTTTTCGCTGCTTTAGTTTCTGAATCCCCCTTCGGACTGCTCTCCTGATCAATACTCCTCCTATGTCGTAGGATCGCTCTTCCTCTATTGACCACAATGCAGGTTAGACCATTGCCGCCACCAGTTCCCTCATCTGTATAATCCGAAATATCCGAAGAATAATCAATCTGACGTAGCTCCTCCTCTTCATCCAAATCATCATCGCTCTCATAATCAATCAGGTCATCATCATTCACATCATTATCGTAATCACTGCGTGCTTGAATCTGATCACCATTCAAGCTGCGACTCGCGAAGCAAACTTCCTGTTGTGTGCCACCATTTGCGGTGTCTCCATTTGTTGCAGTTGAGTTCAGGGAGTTGATCAGATTGTTGACATAGGCAGCCGTCTCGTTGGAGGTCAACAGATCAAAGATCAAGGCACCGCCCAGGCCATTGGCCACGCCCAGGGCAAAGCCGCCCAGGCCAGCAACCGCCGAGGGCGTGGCACGCCCCATTGGCTTCAGCTCGGCCTCATTGACTCCAGCTTCCACCAAAGCACGCCGTAATTCCTGTGGCGTCAACGGACGCAGCGACAAACGACCAGCTGAGGAAGAATGGTGTTTAGGCCAGGCTTAAGCTAACTTTCCTTTTGGCCAACTCACCTGCAACTGTGCTTAGGAGAGTGCTGAGAGCGATTAGGCCAACAGCCCAAAGTGCTGACTGTGATTTCATGTTGTTCTTGACCGTAAAGTTCGCGCGTGTTAACTGAAAGCAGCTTGTGGTTCTGCGCAACTTTTATGGCCAAAAGCCAAAGTCAGCGAAAGAAAGTTGACATAAGCTGCTTAGTTTTGCATATATGCAAAACACATCAGTTTACCCTCGCTTGACCCTTGACTGGCGCTGATGCCTCCCAAAATGAGAGCCAAACCGGTTTTGGCCCAAAGCACAGCTCATCTACTTCAAATCAAAAACTTTACAAACTTAAAACATATTTTACTAGAATCAATTAAAGCGTATTCTTTTATATGTATCTACATCTACCTGTATACAAATTAGTATCTGTATCTTTTTTTGGCAAATTTATCTACATATCTGTGTCTCTCTTTTGATGTATCTGTATCTTATTTTTATACTTTGATACTGAAAGTATCATAGTATATTGGTTTCGTGCAATGTCCGTCATGGTGTCTGTCTGTCTGTCCGTCCGTCCGTCTGTCCGTCTGTATAAACGCAACTTTTTTCGACACCCGTAAAGCTAGAGACTTGAAACTTTGCAATTATGTTTATCTATAGCCGGTTCAAATAAAGTGTTACTAGGAGGCGAGGAAATTGATAAAATCGATAACTAAAAACCGATAAAACCATATATATCTCACATTCTTAGAGCTAGAGTTACAAAATTTTGCACGAAGATAGCTATTTACGTCTCTCAAAAAACTGCATCAAAATTTTGGATGCCTCGCCCACTCCTTTCGCCCCCATCCTCCCTGCTCCTTGAAATTGGAAACGCCTATATTTTTCACAATTTTTGGGCTAGAGCCACAAAACTTTGTGTCAATATAGGTAATGACGTTCCCCAAAAAAATGCATCAAAATTTTGGATGCCACGCCCACTCATTCCGCCCCATCCTCCCTGCTCCTTGAAGTTGGAAACGCCTTTTGTTTTCACATTTTTTGGGCTAGAGCCACCAAATTTTGTGTCAAGACAGGAAGTGAAGTTGTCCAAAAAACTGCATCAAAATTTTGAATGCCACGCCCACACCTGCCGCCCCCCACCCACCGCCGTTCTTAAAACGGTTGTGCGTGTATCTTCCACATTTATTGAACTAGAGTTACCAAATTCGGTAGGAAGATAGATGGCAACATCTACCAAACATCTGCATCAAAATTTTGGATGCCACGCCCTCCCAAGCCATCCGCCTTATAAAGTTGGAATCCTTAACAGTTTTTAAGCTAGAGCCACCAAACTTGGTAGGAAGATGAATAGCGACAGTTAAAAATATGTGATTAAAAAATTTGGATGCCACACCCACCTCTGCCGCCCACCTTTTAAATTTTGAGTTGTTCAGTTATCTTCCACAGTTTTTGAGCTAAAGTCACCAAATTTGTTAACATAATAGGTGGCGTTGTTTACCACTTGGCCCACCCTTTCCGCCCCTGCATTCCCCCTTTGCAATAAGACTCCTTATCATCAGTTCTTTTACTGGTATCAAAGTATTCCGCAGTCGGTTGCGTCCGACTTCAACGTTTTCACTTGTTTCTTTTGTTTCTTTGTCTTTCTCACTGTTTGAGTATCAGTATCTAAATCCATATTTGTTTCGGAATCAGTATCTGTGTCGGTATTGATATCCATATCTGTATCTGAATCTGTATCTGTACCTGTGTATGCATCTGTATCTGTATCTGTGGGTGTATTTTGTCTGTATGTATAACTTTTTTTGTTTCTGTTATCATTAGGTATCTTTTTCTGTTTCTTTTCCTAGCTAACGACCCAAATTTGGTAGACGCTTATTATCATAATAGGAATTATAATCAGATCGCTGTTTAAAGTCATTGAAAACAAACTAAGTCGCTGACTTTTTCACTTTCGCTTACATTAGCCGTTATAACATCGCTGTGTTTTCCAAACGGCTCTTAAAACCAGAGTTTATCCATCTATTTGGCTAAAAAAAAAAAACACAAATCAAGACCAAACTTCACAAGAACAACAACAACAAACGGACAGCCGCAAAATCTTCGGCAGCATAATCAGTATCTGGCTTAAAATATATATGTGATATCTGTAAGCCAGCGGGCTTTTAAAGCTTAACTTGAAAGTCTATTAATCATACCAAAGAGAGCTGCTTAAAAACCTACATTTAAGAGAATTCCCCCAAAAGCGTATATTTAACAACTTTCAAGTTAAGCAAATTAAAAAGAAGCAGGATTACTTGATAATTCGGTCAAGAAACCTTAACTTAATGACAATAGCTTGGGGCTATCATAGGGTTACTTCTTTTGAAAGCTTTTTGTTAAAGCTTGTGTTCATTGTTCTTTCTTATTATATATGTGAAATGAAGAAAACTTGACAACAATAACATCTTTGACTCTTAATTTTATAAAAAAAAAAAATACCACAGATGACTAATCGAATCATTTTTCCACAGTAGAAATCTGTTAAACAAAAAAAACCTCCCTCAACCAATATTAATATTTGTGATTGCAGTCAAAAAACCAAACCATGTCAAAAGGTATATTGTGCATCGAAACATTCATCTCGATTCACGCTAAACATGGAAGTATTTTTTCGCTTGTTTGCACTTTTATTTTTGGCTACTTATGAGCTAACATTTGGCTTTGTTGCAGCTGCAAGTACTTATTAAACCATAAGCCGCTTTCATGGCCAAACAAATGCACCAGTTCTTAACTGGGTCTAGCAGCCAAGCAGCCAAGTAGCATATTGTACATTGTACATCCCATTTGAGTAGCAGCATCCCCCTCGCCCCTTTTCTATCTTGTCGTTGCATTTTTATTTGGCCACGTACAAGTTTCGGAATAGCTGTTAACTGCTGCATAAAAGTTGTGCTTGCTGCTTTGTTCAGTCGCCTCGGCTTTTATAACGCAAATGGCTTTAAGCCAATGTCCAATGTCTGTGAATTGCCGGGATACACCGAAAAGTTTTGCGACCCACTCAAAGTGTCAACTGATACGCTGTCTCCTATCGCTTCCTCCATATAAATAACAACAAACTGGAAAGTTAAGTTGAAAGCGGGAAGGCGAAAAATAAACACTCTTGAGGAGAAAACTTAAGTGTTGGTTTTTATTAAATTAGAATCAAAGCTGATTGAGTTCACAGCATAATAAGCGATTAGGGTAATCTCCCCTTTAATGCATTACAAATTCCTTGACAATATTATAACACCCTCTGTTAGTGTATGTTTTATAGACACAACTGCAACAGCTGCGGTGCAACAAGTGAAACGCATCAAATGCCAAGTTGTCTGCGCACTTCAATGCCACATCAACAACAACATCAACAACAACAACACCATTAGCAACATGTTTGCTATTTTGTTGCCCCGCATGTTGCATGCAACCAACCCCCATCGCATGCCCAATTGTTTGTGATTTACGCACACTGGCATCGCTCGGGCGCACAACATCTCATTTGCAGCTCATTAATCAGCTCTTATGCCGAGGCTGGCGAGGCTGTCGACCAGACCTGAAATCTGCTCCTCTTCACATGCCACAACGCAGCGCCATAATCGGCTTTTCTTCACAGTATTAAACGAGCTGCGAGAAACAAAAAACCAAACAAAAAGAATTGTATATAAATATATTTTGCAAATATTTGCGCAGCGCAAAAATAAACTGATTGAGACGCATCTTCTGTTTTGCTCTGAAGTGCACTGGATGAAGGGGCGAAAGCCAGGCATGTACAAGATATAATATAATATTATGTTCCTTGGTAAGCTTATATTATTGTATTTGCTTATTACTTGCCAGCTTTCTGACTGATTGTGTAAATAAATGTTGATTTATATTCCTTTAAAATTTCTTAGGTCTAACTAAATAATTATGCAACAAAATATATTTTTAAAGTGAAGTGCTTAAAAGAAAGCTGCTAGAGTTATAAGCCAAGACTTAATTACTTTTTATTAAAATCATTTAAGAGCTACGTTTTAAGTGTTGCAATATTAAGAATCTTCAAAATGTTGTAACTCAAAATCGATTTCCTTAAAACACTTGTATTTTTATGCATTCTTTTGCAATCTTTTGCATTCTTTTTGTTTTATGACCAGCAGCTCTTATCTGGCCAGCGTATTTTATATCTCTCCGCTGATTTAATAAAGCATCTGTGTAGCGTTTTTCGCAAAGCACTTCAAGCAAACGAAAAAAAAGAAAGCGCAACAATATACAAGTAGAGGAATATTCATTTACCTTCAAATACCCTATGGTCATTAAAGTTGATAAAGTAGGGTATATTGAATTTGACTAAATGATTAAAAGTAAAGAAAAACTATTAAAAAATATTAAGGTGCATTAAGTTAAACAGATAATTACGTAAGCGATTAATCCTCAAATGAAGTATGAGAGAAAATGTTAAAAAAAATTATCTACATTTAGTAAGCTTAACGGTATGGTTTTGACTTTTTCACAGGATATCTCTTAGCCTCAAACTACTCATCCAAAGCCTTTTGCAGTTGTTTGTTGCTGGTTTTATGTTGCACGCCTCAGTGGCTTTTATGCTGCAGCAGGCCAAAGGAGAAGCATGCAACCCGGGCCGAGTCTCGTGGCCGGAAAGTGCGGCGTCCAGCAACGGACGTGGGCATATTTCAGCAGCAAGAGATAAAACAGGCGCGATGATAACACTTTGGGTGGGTGGTGGGTGCCACTGCCACGCCCGTGCCCGTGCCCGTGCCCGTACCCCATCAGCGTAAGCAGAACGAAGTCTGTTGCAGTGGCAGCCGTAAGTAGTAAGTGGCAGCAGTAACTCCTTGCTCGTTACCCACTCGTTAACATTAAGCGCATTTATGCATGCAATTTTTGTGATATAACGAGTATGGCCAAGTATTACGAGTGAGTATAACGAGTGTACTTTCAGTAGTATCTCTGTATCGCTGATAAGTTTGCAACAACAAGGATTTCACTACCGACAACCGATGCATTAAACTTTTTCTTTCACTTTTGATGGGATCGAAAGTTGTATAAATATTGGTATTGCCAATCAATGCAGACCATTTGAGCATTTATTGCCAAATTGCTTATAAGTTGCATTATGCGAGTTATGGCCCATTGATTTGTGCGCTTTTGTGCAGCGTGCTCGTAATCATAATGTTTTTATTTATGATGCACTTTATGAGGTTGCAGAGTCCAGCACTTGCTTGTGACGCTTTGTTGTAATTTCTCTGCCTTCTTGATTTGCTCAATGAGCACTGTTATTAAACTGACCTTAAAAGATGTGTGGGTGAGAGCTCAAGTTGCATTGAATACCCTATAAAATAATCAGAAGACTGCAAATGCGGATTAAAAAATCTCGAAAATATAATACAATATTTGTAAATAGATTGTCAGCAAATATTCTTCCAAATTCCACACTTTATTCAAGTTGACTGCGCCTGTTTTGTAACTCGCTTTGAGGTTTTAATTTTAAGTGAATTAAGGTCTACATTGCAGCCACATTTTATTTGTATAGCGTACAAAATAGCAAATGAAAAGAGCTGCCAAATAAAATAAACCAAACCAAACCCAGCAACTGCGTTGGGGTCAAAGTTTAATTGTGAGAACGAACATGCGTGGCCAGCGTTTTCATCATAAATCATTCTTTATTTCAAGCCGGTCAGCCGCACACCCACACACCACACACGTATACTTAATAATGAATGGTGTTGGTTCCGTTGAGCATTAACACCTTACCTTTGGAGTCGCCACAGTTCGAAGAGAGTGCGTGCCACCGACTGCTGCTAACAAATCAAGCCCAAAACGAGAGAGACTTGAGGCCAACAACCAAAATGTTTATTCGTGTTATTTTTCGTTTTTTGGGGCCACTGTAATTAATTATGGTGTTATTTAATTTAATTGCGTGTGTGGCATTAAGACGCAGTCAGTTGGCAACGGCGTACAAATGGCTTGCCCTATTAGCAGACACTACTGGTACAGGGCCCGCTGCCTTTAAAATCCGCACAGCACATGCTTGCACTTTGCAACACACTCACTTATACACACACTAGCACTACTAAGTATGGGGGGCCCGCCTGTGGCTAGACAAATGTGTTTTCATGTTTGGCAAGCAGCTCAAGCATTTGTCAATGTGCATTTAGGCACAAATGTATCTGTGTATGTTTGCTGGCTGTTTATGATGATGAAATATGCTGCTCAAGCCCGCTGTGTGCCCACTGTGCGTATACGCATTATAAGCTCATTTGTAGCGTTAAGTTCACAGCAGCAGTTGAGGGGTTTAACTTCAATAAAAGGATACATGAGCCGAGAGCTTACAACTTATACTAAATGTGTTGCATACATTATTATTATTGTTACTTAAAGTGATAGCTGCAATAAAAAAATATTAAAATATATTTTTTTCTGCATAAAAAATTTAATGACTGATTTATTTAAAATTTGTTACTGTGACCTTTGAAAAATCTTTGTAGACAGCTTTTACCATAAAAATTATGTTCTACAAATGTTCTATTAATAAGATTCGCATTAAGAACCTACGTAAAAATGTATTTGATGTTTTTGAAAATTAAAAGTATTTCCTAGTACCCGAATTTTACTCTTTAAATTAAACCCATATTGCGAAAACGAATGTGCAACTTAAAGTTAAGGCTAAATTAGCCTCCGGTAGTTTCGAGAACTTTGTGAAACATGCCCAAAAACCCCATATAAGTAAATTGGGGGGACCTTTTTCGGGCTATGCGTGATTTACACTTAAAAATGTACACAGTTTGATTCGATTTGGCACCCGATAGACATGGGGTAACTTTTTTGTTTTTAGACACACATCGATCAGTTAACGCTATCTAAAGCGACAGCAAAACAACAACAACAAGCAGCAAAAGAAAACCCCAAATAAGGTCAAATCAACACTTGGCTTCAAGCCACAACAACAACAACTACAGCAGTTTCTTCTTTGATGGGGGTCATGTGGAAAATTGGGGTTACATTTTCGGCTTTTCCCTTTTCTTTTTTTTTTTGTATTTCTCGTTATTTTTACTCTCATGCTGGCATTTTAAATTAGCGCTAATTGAATCAAGCAGAAGAAATGTTTTCGTTGGCAGCTCAGTATGTCCGTTTTGTATGCTCTGTCTCTTTGTCAGACTGTCAGTTAGCCAGTTAGTCAGCTGTCACATGTGTAAATTTGTTAAATAAGTTTTGACATGGCTAAAACCAGACGAATTATCTATGGTTCCTCAAACAAGTTAAAGGACTTGACAATTGGAAGTAAAGGCAATTTTTGACAAGCAGGCTTAAATTTGACTAATTGTGTATGGAAATAATAAAAATAAGGCTTAAATGCTATGATAATTTTGTACAGCTGCTAATAACTGTTACCATTTTCGAAGCAAAAAACTTAAATAAATATGGAATTGTATTTAATATAATTTTTTGTACTTTGCCAAGTGTGACAAACATCCTGTTGATAATATTTAATTAGCATCACTTTGTTTGCAAATAATTGTGCATATTTCACATGTAAATTAGTTCATGCGCAAAGATTTACCTAATAATCATAACAATTAAAATAAACATGTTTTGTAAAAAATTAAAAAAAAAAAAAAAAAACTGCAGCAAAAAAAAAAGATTATCACAATTTTAATTTTCTTGTAAAAAAAAGAAAGATTTTTTATATTGTAATACCCTGTATTAATTATTTTTTGTGTGGAATACAATTCGATATCCCTAAAAAGCAACATACAAGACAAAATTGTGCATTTGTTCATTTAACGCCCTCCTCCTCGATTTTCACAATTTAAAGTAAGTTGCAGCCAGCTTTTTATATTTTAGTTATTTTTTTGGTGTGTAAAGTGCTTTATCTTGGTTTTCTCCCCTAATTGCATCTTACTGGTTGCTGTCTTACTCTCTTCCCCTCACGCTCCCTCTCTAATTATCTCTCTTTCTCTGTCTCTCTTTGCTTCTCTCTCTCTTTCTCTGGCTCTCACTCACTCACTCACTCACTTACTCACTCACTCATTTACCCTCTCCCTCATTTACCCTCTCACTCTCTTGTGATATTTTTCTCTCTCTTACACTCTGTCTCTCTCTCTCTCTCTCTCTCTCTTCTCTCTCTTCTCTCTCTCTTTATCTCTCTTTTTTTTCCTTTATTATAGCACATTTATTGGAATTTCTGAGTAAGTATTTTATGCCATTTTATATTCACTAGAGGGTATCTTTATGTCGAGCACTCTTAACACCTGAAGCACCATTCATCCATTTCCGCTGATTATGTAGCGAGTTAGCGAGCCATTAAATCAACAGTTGCGCATAGCAAAAAAAAAACACAAAAACACAATATGTTGTTTTGTGCACTCAAATGTTGAAAACAAAACGTGCAACGACAATTTATTAACTATTGCTCTTTATGCAGTTTTTGTTGTTGTCATTCGTTCATTTATCGCATGCCTAATTAATTTTACACTTCTCGACATTTTTTTATAAATTGTTAGCCAGCCCTTTTGGGCCCAAGCTCATAAATATTTAATGCAAAATAATTAACACACCCGCGCCAAAAGGGAGTCCGACTGCCACGCCCCCCTGAGCTTGGTTGGCGGCCAAGGCCATGATTGATTGCCTCCCGCTGCCAGTGGACAATCATAAAATTTTCGTTAATCAAGTTTAATTAATTAAAGCGTACAAAATGGCAATGCGAAAGGGAGAAAAGACTGGCATAATGACAACGCCATACTCTGGCATATCCCTGTCAATATTTTTGCTTTTGGCCAGCCGTAAATTATGCAATGCTTTCTGACGGACACACTTACCGTTACGGTCGGTAAGGGCGTTGGTGTGAGTGTAGTCGTGGGCGTGGGCCCTTGGCAAGTGGGGTGAACGTCAGCGTTTGGGGCATTATCATCAAACTTTTGCCAGCATCGTCAGCGACTTTTGGAACAGCGCCAGACTCTGACGACAGTGGTGGCCATAATCCCTCAGATTACACTGTTTAATTTAAGCCAACTTGCCAACAACAACGACAGTTACCTTAAATGCGCATAGTTCATAATGATTGGGCCATTGATTTGTTCCATTTTCAGTCGACATTTTTATGCCCAGCAAGAGCAGAGACAATTTTTTTTGTTTTGGTAATTTTTAATTTGAGTGTCCGACGAATGTCATAGTTTTAGTAGTTAATTAAAAGCTGATTAATATGTAATTATTATACACAAATGAGTTGCCTTATAATGCTTAAAACATGCCAAGTAGTCAGTTAGCATTATGTCTTTCATTTTACTGGTCATATCCAGCCTTTGGCTATTTTGGCAAGTGGTAAAAGACAGATTAGACATTAGTTTTTATTTATATACACATTGATAAGTTTCAGAGCTCTGAACCGAGTGTGGTTTACAAAACCACGAATATTGAATGCAGGGCGAATCCAAAACTTATTGAAAATGTCACATGTGTGGTTAAGGCTATTGATTGGAATAAAGCTGTGGCTCATATGGACTGTGATCTCAAAGTACCCTTGCGTAATATATCAGTAAGTTTATAAAAAAACTATATTTGAATTTTAAAAAATTGATATTAATAAGAATCATAGGCTCGCTTGCAGGTTTTCTCGAAAGACTACAGCAATAAATACCAACCATTTCTTGTGGATGTTCACGTTAAAGTTTGCGATATTATTTCGAAACGCAGTTTTATGCAATATGGCCTAATTGCTATGAAATTGGTTAAACAGTTCACTAACGTCAATCACTCCTGCCCTTTTCAGGATCATCTTTATGCCCGCGGCTTTTATATTGACGAACGACATTTGCCCATTGCACCATTTGGCTTTTATTTGTTTTCAATCACGATTTTTGAAAACTATGCCAAAAAGTCCGCTGATTATCTTGCTACAATTAATTTTTATGTGCAAGCTATGAAACCAATCCCAATAAAAGAGAGGAAGAGGGATAAGTCAAAATAAAATGTACAAATTCGATTTTTGGGAGCTGGAAAACACATCGTTTAACACTTTTTTTCGTGCTATCATATTCATTTTTATAAAACACTTTTTTCGTATAAATATAATTACAAAACAATTAATTATGTCGCTAAGCCATTTTGAATTGTTCGCTGTTTAACTACTTAGTACATTAATTTTTGAATTGCGCAGTTTTGACCCTCCAAAATTGTTATTCTCAGCTTTTGGTTTACTCGGCAAGTGGTACTGTTCAAAAATTGTGTACCTCTAAATGTTTGCAGCTTCGTTTTAAACAAGTAAAAACGTTGCAGTCGGACGCAACCGACTTCGGGATACTTTGATACCAGTAAAAGAACGGATGATAAGGAGTCTTATTGCAAAGGGGGAATGCTGCTATTAAGCTACCAAATTTGATGACTTTAGCTCAAAAACTGTGGAAGATACCTTAACAACTCAAAATTTAAAAGGTGGGCTGCAGAGGTGGGTTTGGCATCCAAATTTTTGGATCAAATCTTTTGGTAGAGGTGGGCGTGATATACAAATTTTGATGCAGTTTTTTGAGGGACGTGACTAGATATCTGCGTGCAAATTTTGGTAATTCTAGCTGTAAGAATGTGAGAAATATTTGGTTTTATCGGTTTTCAACTATCGAATTTATCGATTTCCCAGTCTCCTAGTAGGCGTGGCAGATCTTAACACTTTATCTGTACCGGCGATAGATAAGCATAATTGCAAAGTTTCAAGTCTCTAGCTTTACGGATGTCGAAAAAAGTTGCGTTCATACAGAGGGACAGACGGACGGACGGGCAGACGGACAGACACCATGACGGACATTGCACAAAACCAATTACTATAGCATATACATAAATTACTATGGACTATAAGAAATAAACATATAATTCTAATCCAAATGTCTGGCAAAATACTTTAGTATATCTTAAAGTTATGTATTTTATATTACCAAAACAGGTGTCAAAGACTATACCTATAATAATTAGCATAATAAATGTGGAATATTGAACTGGCACATCAAAACAATTAAAATTTAATAAAACATACTTTTTGATACAAATTAAACGACAGATGCTAACTCTCTTTCACTTAAAAACACATTATTCAACAATCAAGATAACTGTTACAAAAAAAATATAAGCAAAACTATAGCCGACCAGTTTAAATATTAGACAGTATTGAAAATGAATTTTAAGTTGATGGTAATATTGTGCCTTGCACAAATCCTTAAAGGGGTAACACATTTTTCTGTTTAATTTTCAGTTTAATGAAATCTTTATTTACTTAACAGTCCGCGGATACGCCTGTTGTATATAAACTAACGAATTTAGAGTGTGTCATTAATGAAAAACGCGTTACAAGTGTTACTTGCCTGGTAAAGGCTCAGAGTTGGAATAAAGCTGTAGCTTACATGGACTGTGACCTCATTATACCAATACGTACTGCTGTGGTAATCAAAATAGAGATTTCGTATTAGCATTACCTATCAAGTTTTTAATAGGTTCGAATAGAAGTCCTAAAGAAGGGCTACAGCAATGGATATCATCCCTTCCTGATCAATGTGACCGTGAATATGTGTGAGATTATAGCTAAAAGAAATTTCATGCCATACGGATTGATATTTTGGAAGATATTAAGGGAATACTCAAATGTTAACCACTCCTGTCCCCTTGCGGTAAAATTGTAACATTATTTATTTGTGTGCTAAACTAATTTTCGAAATTTTCGCAGGGTCATTTAATGGCAAGAAACTTTTACTTAAATGAGAAATATTTTCCAATAGAATTTCCCCTGGGATTCTACATGTTAGTAGTAACTATCTACGATAACATCGAATATGTTGGCATCATCAAGTACTATTTTGAAGCCAAAAACATGGTGAAACCCAAACAAAAAAAGAAGATACTCAATACTGAAGCTCAAATAAATCGAAAAAAATAAAATTAAGTTTTATCGATGATCGCACAGTAAAAAAGTTTTGTAATTGTAAAATAATATTTGTAAGCTGTAAAACAGTAACTTACTTCAACAACAACGATGCAGTTGCCAAGCGAGCATTTTATCGCCAAACTTTTATATAATTAGAATTGAGCTCGCGGATTTTTTAAATGCTAACACTGATAGTCGCTTTTAATTTTCTGATTGATTTTAAAACCTCATTAAAATGTGGTTAGCATAAATGATATTTTAGACAGACTTTAGTTAAAACAAAACAGTCGCCAATTCACAGTCGTTACAATGCATTTAAAGTTAGTGTTTGTTTTGTGCCTTTCGCACCTAATTCAAGTGGTAGGATAAAGATTATGTTGTTATTACTTGTTTTTTGTTAGTTTTTAACGTTCACAGTGCAGTGAACCGTTGGTTGTATTTAAGTCAACAAACATTGAATGCTTGCCGGATCCATCTTACGTTGAGAATGCTACCTGCTTTTTAAAGGCTATTAATTGGAATAAATCAGTTGCTCAAATGGACTGTGATCTAATTTTTCCACTCGCAAATACATCAGTAAGCTATAACAGATATTCCTTATTCCTTCGTACATCAGCATCTTTCAGGTTCGGCTTGAGGTTTATAAGAAGAGCTATAGCAATCGGTATAATCCCTTTCTGATCAATGTTACTGTAAACATGTGTGACGTGATAGCTAAAAGGAATTTCATACCATACGGAACGATTTTCTGGAAACTACTTAAAAAATACACCAATGTGAATCACAGTTGTCCACTTACGGTAAAAACGAAAGACAAATTTTACATATATGTACTTACCATAATAATAATAATTTTCCACAGGGTCATGTACTGGCTCGTAACATTTATATCGATGAAAACTTGTTGCCAGCATTTCCATTAGGTTTTTACCAAATTGTCATAAGTGTTATGGAAAACTACGCCGATCGACCACCGAAATTTGCAGGAGCCATTAAATTTTATTTTCAAGTTAGGGAAATGGTTACAACAAAAAAAAAGGGATAAGTTAACTAATACTACCTCGTATTCCCAAATAGTTTATAAGTTAAGCCAGAAGTGTTCAACGATAGGAAATCGTTTTTATAGCTAATAAATGCATTCGTACTTAACATTTTTAAACATACATATTACATCTAATTATCAATCACATAACAAATTAATTCCCTAGTAAAATTATTGATATAACAGAATATTTAGTATAATTAAAAATAACTTAACTAGCTAACATAATTCAAATGACTTCGTTTAAAACTACATTAGGCCATTATAAGCCTTTTTTACTTGTTTAAAGCTAAAATCAATGCAATAAGTAAACATTACTAAAAATGTATTATTCGTTGATAGTTATTTTGTCTGTTGCGCTCTATTTGATGGTAATGGTATGGTAATAGAAAAATACACCAATTACTATAAATTATAATGAAGACTTTCATTTCAGAGCGTCGATTCGAAGCTGGTGTACAAAACAACAAATATTGAATGCAACATCATCGAAAAACGAGTTACAAATGTCTCATGTTTCTTAAAGGCACTTAACTGGAACAAGGCAGTTGCTCAAATGGATTGCGATCTCGTTGTGCCGATACGTAATTTATCGGTAAGTTGGCAACACAAAAAAAAACTAAAACATATCACAATTTACATTGCAGATGCAGACGGAAGTATTTAAAAAGGATTATAGCAATCAATATCAACCTTTCCTAATTAACGTTACTTTCAACGTTTGTGATTTGCTTTCAAAGAAGAAGTTTCAGCCTTATGCAACGTTGTCATGGAGAATTAGCAAGGACTATACAAATGTTAATCACTCTTGCCCTTTAGAGGTAAAATAACATTTGTTTTCCTTCGTTTAAATGTACATTAAAATTGTTTGTTGTAACTTGCAGGGCCATCTCCAAGCACGTAACTTGTATATAAACGAAAATCTAATGCCAACATTTCCATTGGGCTCTTATATGATTCTACTGACAAATGTTGAGAACTATGCTAATGAAACCAGCGAATACATTGGTGCTATCAAGATCTATGTGCAAGCCATGGATATGGTAACACCAAAACCCAAAAAGAAACTAAATATTTTAACTACAGTTGGATTGGGTTTATAAAGAATATTCCTATATATGTTGTTCAATAAATTTTTCACATTTTGATTTGAAATAAAAAAACATCACCTATTTATATATATGTGATAAGTATCTTCGATTTGTGTCGTATCATTATAGTAATTATATTGGCTGTTTTACTGACAATTATAGCGTGCTCTTATTAAGCAAGCATTTAAGGCAATCGATTCCATTTATCTGAATTATTTTTACTCATATTTAAGAAGCAAAACTCTTTGTTTTAGTGCAATTTTCAGCAGTCAGTGTCATGTATTTGTTTTGTCAACTTCTTTTTACTTTGCTGTTCACTTTTGGGCCACAAAATAGCGTAAGTAAATATTACTTACATTCATATTTGAAATAATTAGGAATATACCCTAAAGTCAGCAGGAAAGTATGTGGCATACAAGGCTAAAAACCTAGATTGTTCATCAAATCCAGATTATCTAGCAAATAATAGTTGCACTCTGGTGGCAGTAAGCTGGTACAAGTCATATATCAATGCGGATAGCTATTTGCTGCAGCCCTTGCACAATGTATCGGTAAGTTTCGATAAAGCACTTTAAAGTCTAACTGATTTACTAGATTACTAAATACCACAATAGATCCGAACAAACTTTTTCAAGAAGGACGACAACAATCAGTTTAAGCCATTCATGTTTGCCTTCACTATCAATGTGTGCATGAATGATCAGAGATTTAAGCTTATTCCCTACTCGCAACTTGTAGTCAATCACATAAGAACCTACACTAACATAAATCACAGCTGTCCCTATGTGGTAGGTAGACTATCAAGAGACAAATACTTTTTTCTAACTCTATAATACTATTTTAGGGCCACATGATGGTACGCAATTTAAATATGGAGGATGAAGCTATACCCGATGTTATTTTAGGTGAATACAAATTGTCTTTTAGATTTTTCGAATACTCTACTCAGATTGGACATTTGCAATTTGTGATCGATGCTTTACAACGTCGAAAAATCAAGCAAAAGTCAAATAGTTGAAGATTCGAAATGTGTAAATTAAAACTGCATCAATTAAAAATAAATAATATAAAATAAAACGAAGAAAAAAGGCTTTAAATAAAAATGTGACAAGCGCAAGCTTAAATGTTGCAAAATATTTATTTTGATATACTGGAAAACATGAAACAAATAAAATCTGTTTAGCTGCCTTTAAAACGCCTGCCAAAATGTAAAATAATATAAGCTAGTGGGGTAAAAGCAATATAAAACTCCTAAAAACACAGATAGACTAAAAAAAATTTACAAATTTAAATAGTCAAAGTTTAAAAACAAAGTTAAGCTTTTTGACTAAACACACCTGAGTAACTGAGTAACTCTTTTAATAGCTGTTGTTAATTTATAATTTTCCTACACACAAACCATTTTGAGCTCCATTGAAGCTAAAAGCAATCTGATTGAACCCAGCACTTAATTACATGATTATCTATATTTACCATTAGGTAATTGTTGCTCAACAATTTGAGTTCCATTATTTGAACAATCAAAGCGTATTGAACCGTTGAACGTGCGTGACCAAAAAAATAAAAATAATGGCGTTTCTATATTATTTTCAAGAGCCAAAAACTTTGTATGAATGTGTTAGTTTAATAGCCCGAATGCATTTCATTGTCTGCTGCAGTGGCTTCTTTGAGTATGGCGGTCGTTTCCTGCTCAACAAGTGGACACGCATCTATTCCCTCGGCTGTGCCTGCCTTGCCATTTTGGGTCTAGCCGGCACACTCTATGCCCTGCTACAAAATGAGTTGGTGCGTCAACGAGTGCTGCGTTTGGACAAACTGGTGCTAAGCATTATGGGCTTGGAGTTGGCCATATCCACATTAGTCTTCATGATCACAGTGCTCTCGCTGCAGGCCTGGGCCGCACAGCATTTGAGTATCTACAAGCGTATTGCTGAGATTGACAGGCAGCTGATGATGGATTTCGGCGCTCGGCTAAACTACGGCAAACTGATGCGTAAGAATGTTGTTGTACTTGCATTGGTTAGCATTTTGTATTTGGGTGCAGTGAATACGGCGCTGGCACGCCTCGCTGAGGGTCATCACCTGGTCTTCGTGGTTCCTGCTGCTCTGTGCTACATAGTCATAACTGCTGGACCTCATCTTACGGGCTATGCACACATGATCCTGGCGGAGTTGCTGAGCATTCGGTTTCGTTTGCTGCAGCGGATACTCAAGCCAGAGTTGCTCCACCAGCAGTTTGGCAAGGCTGAGCTTATGGAGAAGCGTTTACGCAGCCTGGTTCATATGATCAAGGAGCTGCACTACATCATTCAGCAGATCAATGAGGTCTACAATGCCAGCTTGTGGTCAGCCATGGCCCACGACTTCACCCTGAGCACAAGTGAACTTTACATCATATTCGGTCGCTCCGTGAGCAATAGCGACAGCCCTGTCAACAGCAAGGAAAACAGGGATGACGACGATAAAATGGGTATCGTGATGCTTTCCTTTCTCTCCGTCTGTATGCTGGTCCCTTTTTACAAGATGCTCATTGGACCCGTTTACTGCAACCGCAGCGTGGATGAGGGTCGCAAGTGCTTACAGCTTTTGGAGCAGTTGGACAATTGGTTTCCGGGCCGCACTGCCATAAAACAGCTGGTGGAGTCCATGATGCGCTGGCGTCTACAGTTTAAAATTGAGTTTACCAGCGGAACGAGCACGGTTCTCAATAAAACTGTTATAACACTGGTAAAAACTAAAAACATTAATTATTTCAGATATTTCAATTTATACAAAGCTATCGATAAATAACGATTTTTTTATCACATGAATATTGGTTATAGTCACGCTTACACTATTTGCTCTCTCTATTCAACTACTTAACGACCTTCTATTACTTTCAGTACACTTCGATTGTGTTTAATTATTTGCTGGTGCTCATCTCGTTTGCGATGACGCAAAAGCTGGGCGAGCAGGTGGAACAACAGAAAGTCGCATTGCAGGATTGGATAGGCATTTAAAGGGTGCCGTTGTGACGAGGGGGGGGAAGAGTTAGTGGGTGGATGGGTGTCAAGCTGCTGCGTTGCATATATCATTAGCTAAATTAATTTACGGCTCGTTAACATAGAACAACCATAAATATGTCAGCGCACCCAGCGGACCCAGCGAATGCAATCAGGCAACGGCCTTCTTGGCCCTGAAAGCCCATGAGTGCACCCAGGAGGCGGTCGCAGGGTAATGATTATAATGCTTGTCGTTTATTTTATTTGAATTTTATGCAAATTAAGTGAGCCACGCAGTCCGTTCGGTCGACAGCGGACAGCGGTCCTTTATCAATGCGGCCAGTCCACACTTTAGTGCTGTACTTCATAATATTTAACTTATTTCAAAATTTTCAACACACACACAAACACACACCCACTTGTTTACCCACTAGTCGACTACTGAGTGACCAGTGCACTCTACTCTAATTGTGTGTGCTTTTGGCAGGCTTGACTTTTAAGTCCTGCTTTTGAAAATATTTTATACAGAATTATTACGCAATGCCTTGCAACAAAAAGTGCCATTGAAAATGTTGCTCATGCAATTCCTTCTGCTGCTGATGCATTCTTATAACATAAATACCCAAAGCCAAACCAACGCACTATACGCATAAGTATGCACAAAAGGAATTTAGGGCAGAAAGAAAAACCAAAATTGAATACAAATTGTGGAATAAGTGCTACTTGACAACTTCTTGATTGTTGCAACAACAAAGTAAGCAATAAGCTTTAAACTTAAAGTATTTAGTTTATATTCAATAGTAAAGGAAAGTGTATAAATAATATCGGAACTCAGTTTTACTCAAATATTTGACAAGTCAAATCAATCCGAAAAACAATACAATACCAAATATAAATACGTTGAAAACATGAAACAATATTTGTTCGCTTATCGTACAAAAGCATTTTTGTCGCTCCACATATCCTTTTGCTATTATTTTACATTCGATTTGTTCCCGAAATAAGCCTAATAAATAGAGCTTTCATTTCATTTCGAGAGAGATGCGTGGCATAAATCCCGATAACAAAAGCCGTTGCGTTTCGTTGATTTTTGTGTTATGCGCTGTGCACAATTATTGGAAACTCTACCAGAAAAAATAAAAGAAAACCCAAAAAAAAATTATTGGTTCTCTCTGAATGAGTATTTGTAAATGAGAGTAGCCAGCCGGGATTGTGATTGTTATTATATGGTATTTATTTGGAGGGGAAGAGGAGAAGCCTTAAGTATTTATTGCAACGCATATTTTATGCCCATACGAGAGGCTGGCTACAACACTCCAGCTTTATTGCAACATTCCCAATGGCCATTGTTGTAATTGAATAATATTTTTTCGCTCTTGGCATTCTTTTGTTTCATTACCATGCAGAGTTTTTTCTCACTCTTTGGTATGACTGAAGTATTCCATTGGCAGCATGCGGGGCTCGTGGACGCCTACGCATAATGCAACCATTCCATATACTATATATATTGGCGATATAATTTGCGATAATTGCTGCATGGCATGTACTATATATATGTTGTAACAGTATTGAGGCGTTTTTGTGCCATTTAAAGAGCGTACGCAAGAAATAATCAAAAATTATAGTACGAGCCTAATTGAAAATTAATTGCGTGCACTTATGCCTTAATTACCACACAAACACATACAAACACACACGCACACGTTCACTCAAATGTCTACAAAATAAAAAGTCGCAATTAATAGAAAGTTTCGACGGGTTTAACATAAAAACCAAATATCGTGCATCAATAATTGCCATTTTATAGCCAAATTTAAAGCATACATATGGGTGGTAATTAAATAATACAGCTAATAGGCAAGCTGTAATTCTATAGTAATGAACAAAACCTTTTAAAAGGATCTATTTAGGCCAAGTTAAATTATTATTTAGTTGGTAATTAAACTGAATTTGTATTAAATCTAGCGGAAACTGATCCATCTGGATTTACATGTTTTCTGTTAAATACTTGTTATGGAAAATGTTTGACGAACATTGTACCATAAATAAACAATTATTGAAGTATAATTACATATTACAGTTTTTACTATTTTATTGTTAAATTAAATTAATAAAACTATAATATAATTGAATAAATTATTATTTACATACATCAGTAGAGAATTTTTTGAAAAGTGAAAAAATGTATATAAGAGTTCATTTGTTAAAAAGTTATGTTTATTAACAAATACAGCGAACTTAGTTGAAGTAAATACTTAATCCATCTGAGAGCTATTTCTACACACATCAAGGATTTCTCTGATGTATTTAATCAGCCATGAGCATTTGCCTCTCTCTCTCTCTCTCTCTCTCTCTCACTGTTTTATATGAGAATCTGTGCTTGTAGCTGTATAAAAGCTGGCAAGCTTTTGTAATGGCTAACCCAAAACTCATAACAGCATTACCCTCTTTACTTAGCTAACTCATTTAAAAGTTTCACTAATAGCATGTCACACATGCATGCCCACCACCCCAACCCCCACCCGCCCTCAAACCAACGAGTGGGGCGTGTGCTTAGTCCAATTAAAATGTGGTCAGGGCTGCTCAGCTCAACTCGCGACCAGCAGCGGAAAGGAGGCAGAGGTGTGGGAAACACATGCTGCCCGCATCAGAGAAGAGAAAAGAAGAAGACCGGCATCTGGTCTATGTATTTTATGCACAAAAGTTACTGCAACACAATGCGTTTGCACAGTTTATCCTTATACGCTTTCTCCATTCTCCTTTTTTACATGCACTTGTGTACTTTTTTTTGTCATTTTGGTGAGCAACTTAATTAGCAGACGGCGCATTTTTTATGCGTGGTGCGAGCAGCTTTTTTGTCGCACCTGCATAAGGAATGCGAATGCAAATGCGAATGCGAATGCGAACAAACGAACACACACAATGAAATGTTTTAAGCGGGGCAATAAAAACACGGTACGATAAAGTTCAAGCTAACATGGAATTAAGGTTAAGTTAACCAGGAGCTGAAGCGCTTCATTATAATTATGCGAGCCAGCGAATCGTGTATTATTTTACTGGCTAATTGTCAACATTGAGGGTCTATAAATCTAAATGAAAGTGCTGCTTTAGCTAATTAGTTTTATGTGTTCACATTTAGCAAATATTTAAATTAGTTTATTGACAAGTCAATCAAAGCCAAATGCATTTGCACGTATTTTATTTGCATATTTCACTTAGAGTGTCAAGGATACAAACACACAGGAAACATTTGTGATTGTCAACGACACTTGCAAATTATCAAAACATTTGTGTGTTTGTTCGTTTCACAACGCACACACACACACACACACACGCAAAAGCAAAATACAAATGTGCATGCATATGTACATATATATAAACAATTCTCACTGGTGTAAAATATATACAAATATTTCTGTGCATGTCCTTTTTGATGACTTTTTGTGCAAACTAAATTTATCAAAGCACAAAAAGCCAATTCATATGCAAATAAATGACTCCAACTTTGCCTGGCTGGCATGTCATATTATTTGGCAAATATTTTAACAAATTTCTATGCAAATATTTACCAATTGACTTGATCAAAACTATTTATTTAGTTTGCTTATTTTGTCAACGCATTCACTTGACAACTATAATAAATAATTGTCAGCATTTAAAAATTCTTTCTTAACTTTTGTTTTGTTGATTTTCAAATCTGATTGCAACAAAACTATTTGTTATCTGTTGGTATAAGTTTCTATTTTTATTTTAACTCTAACTCAGTTCAAGTGAGAGCCTCCTTATATAGAAATTAAGTATACCACATGTGTGCTCCACCTTTTAATGTAAATAATTGATGAAGCAATCAATTAAAACCCACGCTCACACCAACTCCTTACGGGCATAGGAGTACCCCTACTGCTGCTGCTGCTGCTGTTATGCCTGCTGGGAAATTTTGTGTCAATTTCGAATGCAAATCCACTTAATTAAAGCAATTTGAATGCAATTTTACGTCTTCGGAATAGGTGTGTGTGTGTGTTCGATGCATTAAAAATGCATTAACAGATAGACGTAGCAACACTTGCGATGTTTCCCAAGCAGCCTTGGGCCTTTTGTTTAACGACGCATTTGACAAATGAAAATTGCATGATACAAAACTGAACAACCGAAACTTAACTTCAATTGCTAATGAGGCAAGGTGCCTGCCTGACAGAGGACACTAAAGCGTCGCAATAAACATTTTTATGACCAAGCTGACAGAAGAAAAAAAATCAACATGTCGCATTTCGCGTCGATGGTACTCAAAACCTGTTATGTTCTCTCTTATTTATTTAGTAGGGAGAAATGTAAACACACACGTGGCGTGGCGTATGCATTTAAAATAGCATCAAATGCCATAAGCGGGCCCCACTGTCTGCCTGATGACACTTAACCGAGCCGAAGGGGTTTTTCAAGAAACGGGCCATGTTCTGATCTTGAGGCGTAGCGCAATCAAAACGGCAGCGCTGAAAAACACTTCAGGCGCCGAGCTGAGCATTCTAGCCATGTCACAGCGTAAACATTGGAGCCTCACTTCACACGACACAAACACATATGTGTGTGTGTCAGTAATGGGGCGCAAATTTGCGAGTCGAGCGCTAAGCTCGGGCTGAGTATAAGGCTGAGGTTGCAACATGCAGCTGGAGCTTGCCATTAATGCATTTACTAGTTGGCCAACTCTCTCTTGCTCTCTCTTTCTAACTCTACGTCTATCTCCCTCGTTTCTCGTGTTGTTAGCACGGTCCAAGCAAACGACTTGACAAGTGGCGCAGCTGCAAGGACACGAAGGCGCAAAGGTAAAACTCAAAAATAACACAACGTATACTGAAATCCTTGTTTACCTGTGTGTGATTATATAATGTGTGTGTGTGTGTGTCTGTGTGTGTGTGTTTAAGCGCTCATCTAATTCAAGTGCAAAGAAACAAGCAAATTACAAGCATTTTGTGCAAGCTGCTTAAGCAAAATAAACGAACGCTTCAAGTGCATGGCAGAAGTGCAAAGGTGAAGGCTATTTCTGGCCAAGGGCTTAACCTGCTCTGTGACACACAGCTGTGTTAGTGTGTGTGTGTGTTAAGTTTCTTTTTGGTTGTGTCATTTAAATGCATAACGCAAAGCGAAAATGAATTTAAAAACATAAGTTGAGCATGCTGAAAAGAAAATTTGCTTATGTCATGTGTTTTTGGCTTAGTTGAAAGAGTTATGAAACAATTTGCAAAATCACATGTTTAGATATGGAAATCTTGGTTCAACGTAACAGTTATGAAATGGTCAACATAAAAAAAAACTAAACAAAACTAGGAACAACAACACGTACACGACATGCTGCAAGTTATTACATACTCTCGATACTTGACTTTACTTAACTAATATGTCACATCAGCTTAAAACCATGATATATTTTATGGGTCTTGCATGTGTTTCATACAATAACTGAATTTTCACTGTTTTATATTTGCATATCGACCACAATCCAAATGCAGAGTCGAAACAGAAGCCAAACCAAATCCATTCAACAGAAACGCTCGCAATAACAACAACAAAAACAATGCAATATCTGTCAGATACGCACACATGCACACAAATTCACGGATTAAGTCGCGTCCGACTCCACTCCACTCCCAGCCCCCCGCTTGCTGCACTGAGGGCTGAGCAGATTGTAATTACAATCTGTCACGCGTAGTTCGCACTAAATGCGCTACGAAATGTGAGAGCGACAAGTCAATGACGCTAATTCGATTGGCGTGATGCCAGGCAGTAGTAGTAGTTGATTTTTCTGCACACACACTGCACTGCGTATGCGTAATAAAGTGCAAAATGTGCTAAAAATTCAAGAAATGCAAAAAAGCGTTGCATACTTTTAAGCGGCAGCGGAAATTTTAGGCAAGTCGATTTTTGCCAATGTTTTAAGCTTGTTGCTGGCATCCGGCGGAAGTCTGCGCCAACAAGGTGAACGACTGCAGACGAAGGGCCAAGAAAGAGAAGGAGAAAGAGAGGTAGCAAGACAGCCTGCCTATGTGTGTGTGTGTGTGCTTAGCGATTTTCAAACAGAGATTGCTTTGTAATTTGAATTTGAATCCGGCAAACAATTTGGCAATGCGGAAATTGAAAGCGCTGCCGCTGCTGCTGTGGCCAATTCAGACTCGGCAACATAATTACAAACGGAAACTGTGCGCAACAACAACAAAAACAACAACGATAACAGCTAACAAACTTCAACTCTTGTGCATCAGTTGGCCTAAATGCAAAGGCAAGTAGAAGAAGAGGTAGGTGAAGAAGAAGAAGCTGCAGACGCTGCGCGTTAAGAAACTTTCGCGGTTCCGGCATTTGCTAAATTGACTGACAAAACAAACGTTCACACACGCACACACACACACACACACACAAAAAAGCAGTCACTGCATCCTCCTCTAGCAATCCACTTATACAAAGTTCACATAATGGTCGACGACCCGCAGACCGTGCATCCATTTAATTGAAGTGAAATAACACGCTGTGTCAGCATCTAACGAGTGCGATGCCTTTGTTGTTGCAGCTGCAATTGTTGTTGTTGTTATTGTTGCTTGCTTATGCTAGTACAACGGCTGGCACATATTGCGTATGCGCAACATTGCGCTCCAAAAAGCGCTGGAAAGTGAAAATGTGCAAAAATGTTTTTGTACTCGCATCTGGCAGCATGTGCGTTGTGTATTGTTTGTTTCATACACAGTGACACTCTAAAGCGTGTGTGTTTGAGTGTGTATGTAATTGTTGTGGGGTCTTAAGCCAAGTTTAATTGGATTAAGCCGGTAAGTCGTCAAGATTCTGCAAGATACTTTGGTCATTTTAAACCGCAGAGTTTAATTTTAAAGATGGAATTCTTAGGCAAATGTTTTAGTTTTATTTAGTTAAGTTAATATTGGCAACGGAAATAATATTTTGTTATTTTTAAAAATATATGTAGCTATTATTTTTAAATGGTATATTTTATTATAAAATATTTAATTTTTTTACTTACAATTTTTATATAATTTTTGCATTTCTCTTAAGCCCAAAAAATCATTTAATTTCATATGAATATTACCCACAAACTTATTATATTTTTTTTATAAAAACTGTATCATTTCTCGTTTAACAGCACACACACACACACACATTTATGTGCAGTAGGTCAAAGGGAAAATCGCTTTTCAGCGGTGCATTTAGCAAGGCCTTGGGCCATTTTTATACCATGTTATTTTATCATACAGCGAGAAAGTGAGGACGAGACAGGGAGGGATTGAGGGGGTGTGTGTGTGTGTGTGTTTGTGGTTAAGTGTGTGTGTGTGTGGGATGTCCGTGCTAGTATTTGGTCAAGCTTTGCATTTGACTTACTTAACTTTGTTGCGTTCGCAATTTTAATTCATTTAAACGGCAAACCGTGTGAGGCGCAAAGCGCACAGGAAGTGACAAAAGCATGCAGCTGCGGGTGGTGGCGGTGTGTGGAGGGGTGGGGGGTGGTTCTGGCTAGCTAGCTAGCTCAAGGTTCAGTGCTGTGTGAACCATTACGTTAAGTGCCGCTGGGCTGGAGCGTACTGCGCCTCCAGGATATGCAATGCATTTGTCACTGTGGAATGCATTTTAGCAAAAATGTTGGCTGCACGTTTGAATTACATGACACAAATAGCAATTGCAACCAGCAGCAGCAGTAGAAGATGCCCTGCCCTGTTGGTGCTGCCTTTTGTACGCCAGTTGAAATTAATATTTGCACTCAAAATGCAATTTTCCAGGCATTTCCTTTTGTTGCCAACGCCCCCCCGGTTTGTTACTGTGTGCGTGTCTCTCTCTCTCTCTCTCTCTTGTGTGTGAGTTGGCAGCTTTCATTTTGCATTTTCCGTTTAGCAGCATGACAAATGCAACACACAACAAAACACAACAAGCAAACAAACAAACAAACCACAACAATCGTTGCGCTTAGTTGTAAAATGTATTTGCCATTTGTCTTTTTTTCTTTTTTTAGCCCAGACTTGAGAGTGTTGCTTTAACACACTATTTATATACTTGCAACAGAGATGTGGCATATGGTCTCAGGTGGTTATAATTAAGCAGCTGCTGCTTGCACCTTGCGCAATAATTGCATTATTCATGAGACCGTGGTGCAAGTGTGTGTGTGTGCATGTGTGTGTGTGTGCTATTTTAGCGACTCAATTGCATAACAACAGCAACAACAAAAGGCTGTAAACAGTGTAGAACAAGTTCAAGAACTCAATTTGTTGGCTTGCAGCTTCTACAGTTACTTTGGAGTCCTTTTCCGCGGCCTGTTTTTAATCTCACAAGCAAATTCATATTAAAACTCCGCCGTGCAACACACACAGAGAGAAGTTTTCTGCTGCTGCTGCTGCAACAAAAAACTGGCGCAGCACAAAGTTGTTAATTTTACATCACAACTGCAGTATGCGCACTTTATAAGTACCAAAACACACACACACAAACACACTCGCACACACACATACACACTCAGACTGGTTTTCCACTTAATGTTGTATATTTGCTTTTGAGCTGCTTTTTATTTTGTTTTTTCTTTTACTGCATTGCACTTGCAACAATTTGTTTATTTGTGCCTCACTTTGATGCTGATGCGCTTGTGTGCTCAATCTAATGCATTCCTTGTTGACTCAACAAAATGCGGGGTGAAGGGGTTGGTGAAGTGACGGAGTGGGTTGTACATTTTATAATTAGCTGCAGCTGTTTTAGCAAAATTGGCAGCAAATAAAATTATTTGGTTTCAGCAATAAATTCAAACACATCAGGCAATTAGAAATTATACCTCCTCTTCTTTCTTCTCTTCAGAAATTTGGATTTCAAAATTATTTATTTGATAAGTTAATTATCTCACAGCTATAAAACAATTATGTGCTTAAATCGCAGTTGACTTTGATCCGCTGTGATTCAGTGGCAGAGTTCACTCGATGCCAGCAACATGACAACCACCAGCAGCAGCAACCACAGCTACAACAAAAACATGAGCAGTGGATGCTACTGCAGATTTTGATGCAGTTAACGGGATTTGTAGCCGGCATTTTCGCGCTGAACATGAGGGAAAGCTCGTCTTGCCGCCAGCCCAAAACAAACAAGCAACGAAAATGCTAATGAGCCTCTCTGTAATTAATTTTCACATACAACATACACACACACACACACACATACACACAACAAACACACACACATTCACACAGAGGAAAAAGCTTTCGCGTTTGCTTAGGAAAATGCAAAAGGTAAATTTAAGGTGTGTGCAACAAACTTTTGATGCAACTTTAACTAATTAAAATTGTATTACCTGAAAATACAACAAATAAACATAAAATACGCCTTTGATAATAAACATGTATGTACATTTGTATGTATGTTGCTTGCAGGCTAACAAACAGCTTGAAAACTCATTGTATTATATATATGTATATATTGACATATGCAAATGGAAGTGAAACCGCTCTCAAGTTGTCAGCTGACTGCTTCGAGGCACCATAGAGGTAGGGATAACAGCGTAACACGAACTGAGAATGAATGCTAGTGAGAATGACTTATGAATAACTAAACGCGATTGAAATAACCTTTATCAACTTACAAAATGCAACAGAAAAAATAAAATAACAATATTTCAATATATATAAAATTATTAAAAAAGATATATTGCTCTAAAATTTTTAACTATTTGGTATGCGATAGTTTTCTGTCACGCACCCAACTCTAATAATCAAATTTATATACAATGTATAAAGAAAAAATCACATATTGAGTATACGCGCTGTCAAACAAGTGAAAGCAACTTTTTGAAAAGAGACGAAAGAAAAAAATTGTTTTCATAACAAATAAATCACGTTTCAAGGCCAAAGCTTTTGTGCCCACAAACATACTCATCGAATAAGTATATTCCAAACCACACTCGATATTTTAATTTAACAATAATCTAGGAGTGAGGACATCAAGAGTCACCCACTAAAGATAGCCAGACTTATACTATATACATATAGTCAGCATTTGAATATGTTACACAAGTTGGCCAACTTTTCAGTTGAGTGCATGCAACCTACTCAATTTCTCTTACTACTTACTCATTGGGCTCAAACAGCGAGGCAGAGCTAACAACAACAACAACAAGAACAACGAGCGCACACGATAGCTTTTTACTTGGTAGGCAATTTATTGTACATGAAATGAGCATAAAAACAGAACAGCAAACAAATAATAATAAAAATAATAAAAATGAAAGGAAAAAAAGAAAAAACGGAATGGAAATATAAAGCAGTCATGAAATCAGAAAATAATCCACATGGAGCTGCCACAGCAACCGCAGCAGAAACAAATTCGAATGAAAAACTTTCTAATGAGTCCGCATTACAATTTCAAATTTGTAGCGCAAATTATTATAAAAGTTTTTTGTGTACTGAACAACATAGTACTTTGCTCTCCTCTACTCAAACTTATACATATATAAATACTATATATATTTATATAAATGCCACAATAATTTCACCCACTAACAGGACAGAACAGACACGCACGACAAGTCACACAGATACAAAGTGTAACAGATACAAAGATACTTGAACAAGTCTATTTTACAGCGCAGCCTAGTTTTTTGTCAGACATAAAGTTTTTTTTCCACAAACTTTATTGTTAATAGTATGTGTATGTGTGTTTGTTGCAAAGTAGTTATTTATGACGTTTTTCTATAGTTTTGGCAGTTAATTATTAATTTATAATTATTTGCTAGGCAGCCAGGCTGAAAAAGCACTTGAAAACAACAACAACTTGCCGATTACCCATTAAAATTTTGCAACAATTTTGCTTTCAATTGGAAGCAGCAGCATCAATTAAATGTTTTTGACAGTTTGCCATTTAAATTTGCTGTTAGCCCGACCCAAAATTGAGAGCAGCTCGACAAATTGGTTTAGCACTGGCAGCAACAGCCACAACTCGAAAGCCATGAAAAAATAACTCAAAACGAAATAAAATAAAACCACGAGCACAACAATTTGCACCTAATTCAGTTTATTATTTCATGATTTAATTTATTTTAGCCTGCGGTCAGTGTATTAAAAAAATAAAAAGTATGTAACAAGGATAAAATGTTCTTTCTGGGTGATAAAGCCAGAATTTTAAATACTCTTCTTGCTTGTCAAAAAAATAGAGCAAAGGAACTTTTAATATTGCATGAATAGAGTGAAAACAGAATGATACAACTAGAATATTCTTAAATAAAATATAAGTTAATAAAGAATATTTTTTAAATTTGTAAAATAAAATGGAATTCACATCGTAAAAAATACAAAAGTATAAAAATCAGAAAGCATTCTTTTATGTATTTATATTTAAACAAAGTTATAAAACATGAAGTAGAGAATTTTTTTATAAAACTTTTAAACTAGAAAATTATTATTTTTGAAAACAATTTATTTGTTTTTAGACTAAATAGAATACTACAGTAAAAAAATTTCATTGAAATCATAAAATAAAGAGAGAATAGTGCTATTAAAAGTATATTGAATTTCTTAAAATAATATAACTATTAGCTCTTTGTTAAAAAGGTAAGGTCATTCAAAACTTGATAGCAAAATGCAACTACCCTGTTGCTAGAGTACTCATTTAAAGCAGAGTAGCCTCCAAATCAGTGGCAAAGTGGATTTTGCGCGCGTAACTTTTGGCTGGACTCGCTCGGGCAGTAAATAAGTTTGTGAGCTGACTCTCGCTCTCTCTCTCTCTCAGTGTGTGTGTTTATTATGTAATACGGAATTGTTGCATAAGTAATTTGCAGCATGCCGCAAAAATGCGTGTTTGAGAGCTGTTTTGAATATTTAAATCATTTTGTTTTTGGGGGGCACGGCACTTAGACAATGCCACACACACACAGTTTGCGCCACAGTCGGTTGCACTTTCTGTGCAATCAATTATTTAAACTAAATAGCTGCTAAATCACTGCCCCCCAAAACACCCTGCACCGACAATATTCACACCACGCATGAATTTAGATTAAACAATTTAGGAGCCAGCAGAATTCGCCTGGCAATATTTAATATTTGATATTTATTCATAATTTTTCACTACATTTATATTGGCCGTTTATATTGTAAAACTGCAGACCAAAAATTGCCAAAACTATGCCACAAAATTATTATTTAGCTTCATTATTGTTATTATAAATTATCAACTGTGCTTTAAAAATTACGCCCAAGGAGATTTCGTTTAACGTTCGTTTTGGTTTTTGTATTTGTGGGTTAAATATTTTGGATGAATGCTCATTTTAATTTGGTTATTAATATTTTAATGTAATTGACGGTTTTCAGCTGCAATTTAATTACTTTATGTTTTCTAAACAACCATAATTAAATATCAGTCAAATTATTGTCAATTTGCGTAAAGTTTATTTTTTTATCAACATTTATTGATATAAAATGTGGTAAAATTCATTGCAAAATTAATGAAAAACATAGGGTTTTCCGATTAACAATGTTAGTAAAAATCTTTTAAGCCAAATCATCAATAAGCCAAAGCCATCAAAATTCGAAGCTTCAACATATAAATCATATTATTATAAATTGCTTTAAAATGAAATTGCCTTTTAATTTTAAATTCAATTAAAGAAAGAAACCAAGACTCAAAAGCTTAAAATCTTATACGAAATCATTCAATTTAATTAAGTAAACGAACTTAATTGTCTTTATTAAATTGAGCGTAAGTTGAATGAATCAAGTGCAGATGCTGTCTGCCCATTCTAATTGTTCATGATGTGTTCAAATGTTGTTTTTATTGAACTCTTGGCCAAAATGTCGATTGCATTCGAAGTTTGTGAGTGTTTCCAATTATTTGCTTGCAAGCAATGCATCCTTCTTGCAGTTTTAATATCGATTAGCAGCTGATGGAGCCAAGGATCTAAACACATACACACACACACACACTAACTGTGTTGCAATTGCAATTGCAGATCCATGATGCATACCGAATAGTCGTACTCTTGGCCATCATTGTGTGGCTAACGTTGCTTTGTTAATTGCACTAACAAACGTCTTCTTCTGCTCTGGCCGGGTCAATGAGTGAGAGAGAGGGGCTAGGGCTGGGGCTGAAGCTGGTGCTGACGGAAGCTCAAATGGCACTTGATGTGCATTCGACATTAGTTCGTTAGCTGCAGCAAATGGGCAGCAGCAACAACAACAACAACGGCAACAAGGTACGGCGACCTCTTCTCCGTGGGGCCAATTTAATGGCAGCTGCAGCAGCAGCAGCAGGGCAAAAGTCAGGTTAAGAAAAGTCACACACACACACAGATATCTGCATAAATGCGCTTACATAAAGATGTTTGTGTGTGTGCCTCGTTCTTTATTATTCATGCTCGTGTTTCCTGGCTCACACAGACATATAAACGGTCTATATGTATTCATTTGTGTATGCAATGGCGACAGTAACAAAAGAGCTGAAAATTAAAAAGAGACAAGCAATTAAAATGGCTTACAACACAGCGCTGACTACAATAACAACAATAACAACAGCAGCATTGCCAACGTTAACAGCTGTAACTGTAATTGTTGTAGCTGCCTTATGCCGCTGCCTTCGGGGCACACTGTGCTCCTGCTCCTGCTCCTGCTCCTACTCCTGGGGCCATAATTGCTGACAGGATGCGACGCACGCGACCACTTCCGCATGGCAGCTCCTCTCTCCCTTCACCCTCCTCCGCACCACTTTTGGGGCGCTCTGCTTTCATAACGTTGGCACATTTTACGTGTAAAATAAATGGCAAGCCGACTGCAACAGAAATTAAGTGCAGTGCAAACAATAAAAGGCCAACTCCTCCTCCCAGCTTCAGCTCCTGTTCCTGCTCCTGCTCCTTGTTGTCGTTGTTGTCGTTGGTCACTGGTCACCAGGCTCCCGGCTGCAACATTTTCCGTTTTGCCTTGCATAATGCGCATACGCAGCGTAAGCAAGTTGGCAAGAACGCCATCAAGTGTTACTTCCGGTCTTAAGCGCCTGATGAGCGTGCCCTAACAACAACAACAACAATTGCATATAAGTAGCTGCCCGACAGCCAAAAGACTGGCAATAACAGTTGAAAGACAAGCTAAAATACCCCACACAAGAATGCTCTACAAGAGAAAAACTATAACTAACATGACAAACTTAATGACTTAGTTAAAACTTTCACACAAAAATAGTGTATGAAGGTGGCGTAATAAAATACATAAAATATGAGTACGGACTGAAATCCAATGTTAATTTTTAAAGTAAATGCACAATGTGTCGCAATTCGTGGCGCCGTTTTCCATATGCGTTGCAAGTGTTGCAATCTCTGCAATCTGTGCTTCAGATCCAACCACAGCAATCATAATAATGGCCCGCAATTTTACAGTGTGGATGGAAGTCCAAGTGGTCGCAATTTCAGTTGCCTGAAAGAAAAGAATTTACAAACACATATGCAGATATAAATATTTTCTTAAGTTTGTGCTGTTTTCCAAGGCAACCGTTAAGATAAAAATGAAATTCTTGAAAGAGTCTTCCTTCTCATACATATTGGACACAGGTGAAGGTCAATTTCGATGGTGGGCGGGGTAACGATTTTGTCACGCAGCCTTTGGGCCCAAGCATCGTTGACAACGAACAGTTTGCCCGGCGGCAACATCCTTGGGGACGACAACGTGCCTGAGACGCGGTGTCCACTTTGATTGCCGGCTCCAATTAGCGTAATATTCGCAATATGCTTTTGCCAGCCTTCTGCCGTTTGCCTTTTATTATCAACTGTATTTTCTTTCCACCATCTCCTTTTTTTTTGCATCTTCTTCGTTTCCGTTTTTCACAAGTCGTCGCATTCCCTTGCTCGCTCAATAACTAGAATATTGGCCACATCTCCAGCTGGCACTGCACAAAGTTCAAGCAGCTGCTTTTAATTGCTCGACAAGTAACAATTTTCGCGCGCACTTTTCTTTTATGTAATCGCAGCAGATATGGCCAACTCTTACAAGTACCTTGTATTTTAAATCGCAACTAATTGACATTTGTTAAAAGCAATAACAATAACATCAAATGCAAAACGACATCATCGAATTTGCTGATAAGCCCGTTTTGCGTTAGTCACGTTATGGCTGGCAAAGTGTTAAAGTGTGTAGCCAACATGGCTGACAATTCATTCACAAAATTGTTAAAAGATAATAGCGTGCACACGGCTCGAGCCGGCTGATTAATATAGATAAACTTGGAAACGTTTATAGCTATAAACAAAAACAATAATAAAGCTATATGCTTAAGGATTCATTTTTGGTACATCACATTGAGGACTCGCATTTTAGCGCAGGAGACTCAGATTGATTATCCGTATGAATAGGAGTACCTAAACGATCCGTAATGATGTCACAATCAGTACTGTTATCAATGTTCATAATGCTGTTTGCTTTCTGGTATGATATCTGTATCTTAGACGCAATATCCAATATTAATCTACTACGATAAAATAATAGGCAGGTTGGAGCTACATAAGTCCCATAAGCATACACATCTTAGAGAGCTAATGCAACTCGCTTCTACATTTGCCTGTTTTCGCACCCATGCATTATTAAATTGCCTTCTAAGCATTACTCAACAAATATCACAGTTAACAATTCTTACAGTTTTAATGCTTGATACACATATGGTACAGCAAAGACCACAAGTACTTGATACACTTACAACATAAACTGACTTAAACCACTTATATACACTATAATTAGGCGCGCTTGCCTTTCTTATTCCTCATCCTTAATGCAATTCTCAACGAGCTCGCAAAGATTTGGATTCTCCATGGCAGCCGCAATGCGTTCCTTGTCATTAATTTGCTTGTTAACTGCAAGAGAGTAAAAGTTTAAGAAAACGAAGTAAAAGTACACATTAAACTCCAGCTCACTCTCTTCCTCAGTTTGATGCGCGCCTTTCTTGATATAAATATCCAGTTTGATATTGTGGGGCAATCCACGTTCCACCTTAATCCGGATGCACAGGCCAATCAATGTGGCCAATGAGCAGTGTGGCACTGTGGGATTGAATTCAATGCGCACCTGAAATAATTAATATTTAGTTATTAGGAATAAACAGTTTAAGTTTGCCGGCATACCACCGAGACATTCGAGCGGGTTGGCGGCATGACAAATATGCCATCCTCGTATATAACATTCAAATCCTCCAATGTACAGGGCTTCTCCGGATCGCGTATGGTGCGCAACAGATCTGTAAGCATAGTGTATGTAGATTATATAATTTCAAATCCAATAGCCATCCTCTTACCGTAGATGGTCTCTTGCAGATCTGTGGCATTGCGATAGCCCAGTTCGTGCAACAGTGCATCCTCCCCATAGGCAATACCACTATTATCCAATGACATTTGACTTGTTTTCCGCACTAGCTCGGCGGCTGTTGTGTTGCTATTGTTGGTATTATTGCTATTGGTGCTGCCAGCAGCGACGCTGTCCGATTCGGAGAGTTTGCGCTTAATGTAAGACAACATATTTAGCGTTCTGTTGGTGCTCTAATTATTCCCCAAAGTGTGTGTGTGTGTAGGTGTTTGTGTATTGCTGTTTGGCACGTTTGATTGTGACGCTCTTATCTCGTCAGTGTTTTTATCTTTTACGATTTGTGTCGAACTGTGTGCTTCTCGTTTCTCTGCTGTTGTGTGTTGTTGCTGTTCTGCTTTCTATTTGTATGCTTGTGCAATGCAGCATAATATTGTTTTGTTGTCTGCTTAACAGTATTGAACTTTGATTTTACGCTTTGATTTATTGTATTTGCATTTCAATCAAAATTACAACGCAGCACAATGAACGGTAGATTAATAAACAGCTGACTTTTGTTTTGGTATTCACAGGGCTGCAAACGCAGCGCGCATTTACCAACACATTTTCCAGGTAACCAATGCGCAGGTCTGTTATTCTCTGAGATTATATTATGTGACGTCACAGCCGACTCATTCATTCTTTAAATTTTACCCGGTAATTTAACCATTACCAAATTTATTTAAATAATTAATAACAAATAATGAATAATGAATAATGAAGAGAATAAGATAATATTATATTTCATTATTCCAGTGTTTAAGACAGCTCTTTGAGCTGCAATTTTTTCCAGCCCTGGTAGCGTTGGCCTCTGGAGTCAATCCGCTCTGCGCAACGCGCTCATATTTATAACCGTTTATTTATAATAAGCACCAAAATGCATAAAGCAAATCGAACCTTTTTTCACATTTATTGTATTAATTGTTTGCAACCCATATCCAAGTGCGATTGTGATACACTTAACAACACTGCATCTTATCATTGTTTCTTCGCCTTGCTCGTGCGTTTGGGCTTAGAAAAGCTGCATATGTAATAGCCGCACCGGCTTCTTGCGCATTACTCAAATTTTTTAACAGCGGATAATAAATTATAACAAGTGATATTTGTGACTTGTGTAAGTGAAATAGGTATCAACCAATCTTGCAGACTAGCCCTAGACCTAAGTCATGGTAAAGTGCTTTCAATTGTATAAAGAACAAAATCCACAGTGGGCATTAAGAGTTTAGTAATGCAGCTGAGCGTCCCACTGTACTTAGCAGCCAAATCGAATTGCAGTAGGCTTTGGTTTCGAAATTCCAGCACATAGCCTGATTCAATTACAGTCAGGCTCATTTCGTTTTTGTTAGTCTTACGAGTTGTTTCTTATTTGTGAAATCTTGTCGCACTAAAGCAAATCTCGTCTTTTTACCCTTTTGAAAAATAAAGGAAAAAGTTGGTAAAAAGCGAAAACTACCATCAAATTGTCTCGAACGAAAGTGCAAAAAAAAAAGGTAAGCGCAAATAACTTAGTGAGTGTGTGTGTGTGCGAGAGCGCAAAAGAAATATCGAAAAAAAAATATGGCGTTGACCGAAATTTGTCCTGGAAACATGCCGTTAGCTGCATACAAGTGTTTAGTTGCAGTTAATTTGAGAATCTATTGACCTCCTATTCGCAGTTCGTTTGCAGCTTTGGTTCCGTGCGGGTCGCGACTTCTTCATTTAGACATTTTTTTTTAAATAAAATTAATAAATTGTGAGCTTTTCGATTTTTCTACATATTATGACAGCTTTGATTAATATTTAATTTCTTGTTTGTTTAGATTATATACCAAAATGGTTGCCAGTAAAGTGGATATTGCTGCCGCGGATCAGTCGGGTGTGGATATAAAAGTCGAACCGATAGATGGCAATTATATCGTAGTTGCCGTTGACATAGACACAACTGGACGCCGTCTCATTGACGAGGTATGCATTTTTCAGGTTAACGAACTTAAGCTGTGCCGACCTTAACCTCACTTTTTTTCGTGCACTTTCCAATGGCTGATCTGATGGCAGATTGTGCAGTTGGCTGCATACACGCCCACCGACCATTTTGAGCAATACATTATGCCGTATATGAATCTAAATCCAGCTGCCCGTCAGCGCCATCAGGTTCGAGTAATTTCGATTGGATTTTTCCGTATGCTGAAGTCGATGCAGACCTACAAGGTAAGCTAACTGTTTAAATTGAAATAGAAGATTGCATTTACAATTTATTTGAAATACACAGATCATTAAATCTAAATCAGAGGTTGCTGCGCTCAAGGACTTCCTTGACTGGCTGGACCAGTTGAGAGCCAAGAACCCAAATGCAGATGGCATCGTCCTGCTGTATCACGAGGAGCGTAAATTCATTCCGTATATGATTTTGCAATCGCTGGTTAAATATGGAATGCTTGAACGTTTCAGCCAGACAGTCCACTCGTTTGTGAACAGCTTTAATCTGGCCAAGAGCACAATGGGCGACACCAAGCACTACAGTCTGCGCAGCCTGTCCAAGACCCTCACCAAAGCCAAGGAGGAGAAATACCTCAAGCCAGATACTAACGGCAGCAGCAGCAGCAGCTCTGTAAAGAACCGATTCCAAAGGGAGCGCGATGAGTTCGATGGCAGTGCCAGCATTCGGGCCAAGCTAGCCTACAATGTGGCCCAACTGCTTAGCAACGTGGTGGATGACAGCATTACCCAATCCTCGGATGCCTCGGGTCTGCTGTTCAATGCTCTTAAACCCTTCACAGAGGGCATAAGCGGCGATGTCAAGGAGCTGGACACTCAGAACGTCCAATTGGAGCGCCAGAACTCGTTCCGTCCAGTATTTTTGCATTACTTCAAGACGACGCTCTACCATCGTGTGCGTGCCGTCAAGTTTCGCATTGTGCTCGCCGAGAACGGTTTCGATTTGATCACCCTGAAGGATATGTGGACAGATAAGCGCGGTGACGGACTGAACGAAGCACTTGCGGGCATTGAGAGTCTGAAGACGGAGGATAGGATCGAATTGGTTGAGTTGTTTGATAGCTTCTTTGATCCCGAAAAGACGACCATTAAGCCGGTCGTCAAGACTGGCACCGTAAGGCGTCGCCAAAGGCGCAATCCACCACCTAACCAAAAAGCTGGCTCCAGCGAGGAGTATGGCGCCGGTGGCGACAAGTCGCAAAGTGTGCCCGATTCCACCACCAAGACACCACCACCCACAAGCGATAGGAACGGAACCCGACCACAGCGCAAGCGCAATTCTCGCAACAGCCTTGGCGACAAGAAGGAGATGAAGAACCCGGAGTCGGGTTCATCCAACATATCGGTGCCCATTGCGGTCAGCAACTAAAGGAAGAAGCTGCGCAGTCATGTAAATAGCATTTTACCTTTTTAATTGCAACGCTTTTTAGCTAAATTATGTAGTGCATATATACACGTATATATAATTTTATATATAGCTTCTTAGAATGAATTTTAAATGAATTTTTTTATTGAATTTTTATATAAACAAAATCATGTTTGATTATACAAATGTACTAATTGTTACCTCTTTCTGCAGCCACAGAAAAGCAAGTGAAAAATCTATGATTTTAAAAAAAAAAAGGAAAGGGAAAATTGAAGTAATATGAAGAGAAAGAACAACAAAACTATTTTCCTTTTTTTTGAACGCCACAGATTAGAAACAAATTTTTAGTCGAAATTCAAGTGTAAACGTAAATTTTTAGTGTATTTTTTTACTGTACGATCTGACAGAAACATGTGAGTGAATTGGATTTGCAAGTTAACATATACAAGCTATATAAAATTGAATCGAATCGCTGCAAGAAAAACGCAAAAGAAATAATATTTATTGGTATTGCTACTACTACTACTGCCGATAAAGTACATTCACACCAAGAAGCATATTGGATAGGGATCGGCAAAAGAAAGTCTGCCTTACGTATATGCCGAAATATATAAATATGCTTTAAAATATCGTAGCGTTCCAGGCATAGTTTTCCAAGCAAGTCAAATGCGTTCGGATGTTCGGAAAATTTAAGCCAAAAAACGCTTCGATTGGAACAACATTGGGTATACCTAGTGGAAAGACACAGGAAAAAATAGGTTACCCAATGTTGCATATGTAGAATTTTCTCGCTTAAATGTTGTTTGTTACCCCGCAGAAATGAAAGAGACTATAGCTAGCTACACATACACGTACACATTCATACATCTAATAATTTACAAAACTCAAAACTTATTTCGCATAAAATGGAGAAGAAACCATAGAACAACAAAAAAAAAAATGCTTACATATTTCAAGTTGTATTTCACACAGAATTATATTATCATGTTTACACGATACTAAGGCGTAACAATTAATTTTTCAAGTTGTATTTTAAACACACACACAATTGAATAATGTTTTCCCAGACTTGACTTGACAATTTTAAAATAAAAAAAAAATTCAAACTTTTATGTCTAGTTTGTGGTCACACTGGCACTAACAGCCCTGTCATTGCATTGAGCAACAGCTGTTCTGTTAAGGCTCTGTTATTGAGAACCCAGTGCTTTAATTCACCACATCAGTTCACAGTAACATTTTCGTTGCGGACAAGTGTGCTCGTGGTAAAAATAAAGTGTTTATTGTTTCTGCTGCGCTCGATCAAGAAATTTGGAAAAATATTTAATAAATTTAACTATTGCACGCTACGTCAGTTGGCGTTGCTGTTTAAAAACATGGAAGTAGATCCCGACGAAGAGAGGGCTGCGAGAACGTCAATCTACGATGATTCCATCGACTTTGGTTATTTTAACATGGCCCACGGAATGCTCATCGAGATCGAAGAGGACCTGCGCGAACGTTTTCCAGACGATCCCCGCGTCCCCTACTCCCAGCTTAACACCCTCTATTTGGCAGCGCGCAGCAGTCAAATGATGAGATTTGTTGAGGCGCTAAACACGATCAGTTCATCGAAGGTGCAAACGCATTTGGTTAACACGGTGAGTGCAAGACTCCACACCTTCACCCCTCGCGTCAACATTAGATGTTAATTATATTTTGCGTAATGAGCGAAATTGACTACTGCGTCATTAATGAAAATTTCCACCTATATATAGGTATTGTTTTTATATGTAAATTCGAAATTTATTGTTGTTGTTGTTGTTGTTGCTGCTGCTGTTTGGTGCTTGGTGCTGCTTCTTGTCCGCTCTTTGTTTATTGCCACATCTGGGCGAACAGATGAGCGTGCAGCACCCCTCTCTTTCTCTCTATTATACAGTGCGCACTTGATTTAACAAACCGTCGTAATTTTCTTAACTTTTAAATATGGTGGGGTTTTAAAATCTTTTAAAAGTGTATCTATAGAACGTATGAAAACTTAAATGTAGTTGTCACTATCGAGACCCTACTGTACCTACACATAAACACTGCCCAATGTGTATTTAGTGGGTGTTTATTATTTATTTAGCCTGCTGCAGTTATCGCCTTTAAATTTGCAATTAATGTCAACAAAAATTTTTAATACGGATTTATGCAGGCAATATATACTGCATTTTCAAAAGCATATTGTAAAACATGCCTCGTCATCTTAAATAAGAGATTGTGGCACCATCTTTAACTAATTACTCATTCATACATAGTATGTGTGATCTGTTTCTGGATTCTTTTCTATACGACACGAACTTGGCCCAATGCCAGCATTCAGTTTTGCAGTTCCTGAAATGTGCGTTGTTCAATCATTTGTCTATTTATGAAGAGCGTAGCTAAGTGTGGCATGCTACAAAAACTAAACTCTTTCTCAAAAACATATTGTTTTTTTAATATATTTATTAATTAAGCCTTTAATTTCTTTTTGTAAACAGGCATACCCATAAATGACCTTGATTCTCGATAATGTAAACAGAAATGCAATTTATAGCATGCCATAACTAAAAGTTCTAATAACTGTTATTAACCGTTGCAATTGATTGGAATTTCTGAGTATTTTAATGGAATGTGAACGAACAGCTGGCAAAGCTGTAAACAAACCAGCGTTCTCAGAGAAGAAACTGCTCTCTCTCCCACGCTCACTCTCTCTCTCTCTCTCTCTCTGTCTCTTGCATTTTGTCTGCATCAGCTGTGGTATTGTGAAGAATGCGCCGGCGCACGTTCTCTACCCTCTCAATATGACGTGTGTGTCCTTTTTGATATCAACCCCCATTATGTGTGTTGTGTGTGGCACAGAGCCATATGCAAACATGGGGTTGGGCGCAGGACTTTTGCGTTCGTTGAGCTCACGAAGGTTTATTGAATTTTTCGGGACTGCCTTGCAGGAGTTGAGCCTGCAGCTGCGTTCTTTAACTCCAGTTGATTTTTGTTATTATTGCCAGTAAGCAGCAATGCACGCGGAGTTATATCGGTAAAATATGCCATATAAAAGTCAGTTTTAAACCGAATCCTTTAAAGTAATATGTCCTCGCATTTTTACAGCACACGCAAGCGCTGGTACGAGTCCGCTTGGCCAGGAGCGAGCTTCTGGCGCGGCGCTAAAGACACATTGCCATTGACCAACTATATAACCTATCCGGCGGTGAGTCTCGACATTGGTCGGCCAGTTTCTTGACCCACTTGCTATTTTTGTAATGCAGCCAAAGAACACAGAACACAGCAGCAGACAAGTCAGCTACCATTTAAAGCCAAAACGCAATAGCTGACTTTATGGGGTCAGAACCAGAAAATTTCTACTCTTTGCCTTGGACACAATGCCTGGATATTGTCTTGTCTTCTTCCATATGGCAGTCTTTATATATATAACCAGACAAGACAAAGAGCGCTTTGCAGCTTGTAATATTTACATGTGTCGTGCCAAAAAAAAAAAAAGAGAACAACAATCAAGAAATGGGAATCTTCTGTGTGTGTGAAAACAGCTAGTGACAATTTTCTATGCACGTTTTTCGCCCAAATGCAACGCACTATTTTCGGTCAGCCTTGACTGTGAAATGAATGAAAAAGATGCGCACGCACCTTATAAACACAGCAACATATATAAACATCAAGAAAAACAAAATAATGTACAGAAAGCTATCCATATAGTGAGAAGTTTATCAATCGAACACTGCACCTATATAAATTTCTAATAACAAATACAATTCTCATTTCTCTCTCTTATTATTTTCGCAGAACTTTGATCAGCCCGATGGGCAATCGTTGACGCCTCTCACCATGGCCGCAATGTCGGGCAATGTGACGTTCGTGAAAACGCTGCTCTCGCACTACGATGTGGATCTGGAGAGAGAGTGCAATGTCATATTCGATGGCCTTGTCGTGTATGGGGCGACAGCGTTGTGGGTTGCCGCCGGCATGGGGCATCTGCAGATTGTCAAGATGCTGGTGCAGGCAGGCGCCTCTATCAATCACAATACCAAGGCGCAGTCTTCACCATTGCGCGCTGCCTGCTATGAAGGTGAGTCCTTTTTCTTATTCCAAGTGCGATACTCTTATTCTAAAGCTCAAATCTCTTACGCAGGTCGCCTTGACATTGTGGAGTTTCTAATTGAGCATGGCGCGGATGTGAATGCCACCAATTTGTTCAACAATAACACATTAATGATAGCGGCCTACAAGGGTCATCATCTAGTCGTAAATACACTGCTGCAAAATGGTTCCCGTCCCAATGATCAGGCGTTGTGTGGCGCAACGGCGTTGCACTATGCCGCCGAGAGTGGCCATCTGGATGTGGTCACAGCACTGCTCGATCATGGTGCAACGCTGCAAAGGAACGAGGCTGGCATATCGCCAGCATTGCAGGCTGCCGAACGGCTGCACGAGGATGTCGTTGAGGCTTTTATACAACGTCCCGGCTTGATGAGCAAAGAGGAGCAGATCACAGCCCTGGAACTGCTGGGCGCCACATATGCCAACGACAAAACCAAATATGATGTGAATCGAGCTTTTAGCTACCTGCTGCGTGCCATGGAACTGCGCTACAGCGATCCTCGGCACACTGTGCGCAAAAAGGTGCAACAGCCCGTGCCCGCCTATGATAGTTGGTTTGAAACGGAGAATCTGCCTGAATTGAATGCCATCAAGCTGAACCATCACTCCATACACATGGAATCGTTGGCCATACGCGAACGTGTTTTGGGTAAAAATAATCCAGAACTGCCGCAGGCAATCATATATCGTGGTGCTGTCATGGCGGATCAGGGTCGCTTCGAGCAGTGCCAGGTGTTGTGGAACTATGCCATCGATCTGCGCATGCGCAACAATGTAAGTAATCTCAGCTTGCATGTCTAAATCCTTTACTAAACTTTTATTGTTTGCAGGTTTCTGTTGAGCGTGATTTGTTGCGGTTTGCTCAGCTTTTTGCACAAATACTGCGCGTTGAGAACCATCGTTTGACTTTGGATCATGTGCTGCCCGTATTGGAAAAGTGCCAGCGAGAGATTGAGAATAACAAGCATAAAATGCTAAGTGAAAGGCCCAACACCTGCGCCAGCATGTTACAGGATCAGAACAATCAAAACTGCATCACAGCGTTGTATTTAATTAAAATAGTGACACAGCTAGCACGTCGCCGGAAGGATCAGGACATCAATGAGGAGCAAATACAGCAACTGTTCCTCACCGTGCGCAAGTTCATTAAGCACGATACACGTCTGCAGGATGGCCAAACGCTGCTGCATCTAGCTGTTAATGGTGTAACGCCTGTGGATGAATTCTATACAAACGAAATGTGCAAGTGAGTAGAAATTGAAATCGCTATAAATAGAGAATTGCTTCTAATAAGTTGTTTATTGTATTTGGTTAGATTTCCCTGCTATGCCACTGCTTTGGTGCTGGTACACTGTGGCGCCTCTGTTGTTGCTGTGGATGCAGCAAGGAATACGCCGCTGCATATACTCGTAACCAAAATCAATAGCTCAAATGATCGCCAGGGTGAAATGGCTCGCATTTTGCAGCTATTCGTAGAAGCTGGTGCGCATTTGGATGCAGTAAACGCAGCTGGACAAACGGCAGCCGTAGCCTGCAAGCAGGGTGAGCTCATTTATAAAAGCTATATGGAATTGTATTTAAACGTGTTTATATATTGCTTGCAGCTAACTTGGCCAATGTGCTGCATGGACATCAGAATGCGCACACGAGTTTAAAATGCCTCGCAGCTCGTTCTATTGCCTCCAATAAGATCAACTTTAGGGGACTGATACCCAAGCAGCTGGAGGCGTTCATACAGATGCACAGTGTGCACAAGGTGCTAACTTAAATAAGTAATATATATATATATTGTGTATAACCAAAAAGGCTGGCCAACAAAACAAAAATTATTATTAAGGCCGGACGGAAAAGATTCGAAAACTCAAGTCATTAGAACTGTGTATATTATTTCAGTCATGCTGCATATTATTGTAAATGTGTATCGAAATTAGTGACTTAATTTAGCCAAATGCCAACATTTATATATATTTTTACAATACGCACATACATACACACTTACACATTTGTATTTGTATGCCTATTTAGTTAGTTAGTTTGGTTTTTTTTTTATGTTTTCTCAGTTTAATTTGTACGACGCACAAACATTTTCATCTAATTATTTATTTACAACTTAACTACACACACCTACATACATATAAACGAATGCACGACACACACACACACACACACCTTGACTGATTGTTTGTTTGTAATCATATGTAAAATCATTTTGTACATTTTCTATATGTGTATAATTATTAATGTTATTACTGCTAATGCGTCTTAGGCGGAGGCATCTGTAGAATCAATTGAATTGATTTTGTTGCCAATGGCCCCCCCAATAAATAAATCTATATATGAAATACGCTATAAGGTTAAGTTTTTAATCTGTTTTTAGTATAGTTAGTTAAGAAATCACAGCTGACAAACAAAACTACATATGTACAAGATATGTTGGTAGCTTAAGAACTACATAGTATCTTAGATCTAGATGTTTACATCGCTTATCTTATGGTTATTATGTCGCACCTGTGGGTAAACCTGAGGCTGACGCATTACCTCCTCATACGACGGAGGAGGTGCTAAAAGTTTTGGAATTTCAATTAATTATAGTTGAGAATTTGTAATGAGTTATACTAACCATTAATGACATAGTCTTCGTCGTTGGTGAAGGCAGGATTGATGACCGCATCTGTTGGATATGTACGCTCAATGGTGCGTTCCTCCAGCGTCGATCTATGCGAATAGCGCTGCAGATTATCCGTCTGCCGGTGAAAGCTGTCCATATAGTGATCCTCCTGCTCGATATCCTCGCTCTGCAACTGTATCACATGCACCGATGGACGACGCTCAACGCTCGTCTCCGCTATGGCATCGGTATAGTTTTCGCCCAGTCGAAAGGGCGCCGAGAGCGATTTCTTGCACTTCAGGAACAGCACAATCAATATCCAGCCCAGTATGAGCACCAAGTAGACAAATCCCAGCATGCTCATCTGCAGGCCGTTTCAATTGTGGCCGCCACAAGCGGACCACGTCAGGCGCAGCTGGAGCTGGCACTGATTCCCTTTACTGTTGTGGCTAACTGGCAGTTTTCGCTAACACGCACACTCACTAACACACACACACACAAACAGAAAGGGTGTTGTGTGTATAAAAATCGATAAATGCTAGCAGGTCCTGCTAGCTTTGGCCACTAGCGTTGTTCTGGTCGGGCTCATTGTTGTCGCCAAACTGACATGAAAATATCTAGGACCTTGCCGCATTTGGCGTGGCGTCGCCATATCAGCGTTGACCACAACACAACTTGACCGCGCAACAACAACAACAACAAGGGGTTGGAGGAGGTCAATGGAGGAGTGTAATGGATGTGCTGCAATGTTTTTTGAGTAGAGTTGTGCCCAAACTTTGATTTCACGATGAGCTACAGTCCATGACTGGCTAGTCTTTAACTCCCCCTCAACTATCCCTTCTTTTTGTCTTTTATGCTAATTTATCAACTCCATTGGGAGCTAAAACTATGAGCTCATTGCATGTTTAATTGCCTACTTTAGTGGAAAGTTTTTGGTGTGAGCTGTGACGTCATGTATTATGACAAAAACTAAATGTTAATAGTCCACTTAACATTATGCGTTCCCTTATACAAATTATATAAAAATAGCATAGCAAATGGCCAGGCTGACCTTAGACACAATGTTCGATTGTTAATACTCTAGGCTAGAGGGGAAAGAGAGTATATTGGTAGGGCTTTACAGCTAAAATATTGTGCATCAATCAAAGTTTTTGGCAACGCCTACTTATTCGATTAAATCTTAATTTAAGAATTTTATTTAAATTACTGTCAGGAAAACCAAACGTACCAAGAGTATAAAATTGTCGTTGTGATGAAGATAGAGCTTTTTCTACCAGTTTTATTTTTTTTTTTTTGTATATCCTTTCTATTGTTTATTTTTGAACATGAAAGTTCTCCACCCACGTTAGCTTAAATACAAATTCAATTCAAATGCATTCAATTGTGTGTGTTTGTGGGTGTTTTTATTATCGTTACAACATTTATTTTGTTGCTGTTGCTTACTTACAATTTGTGTTGTGCTTGGTATATATGGTTAATAAATTATTAAAGCCTTATTTCCTAGGGTCATGACTTACAATTTCTTAGTGCTAAAAAGGGCTAACATGCGACAATAGTAGGTGTAAATATTTAATTATATTTATTAACAAATTGTATGCGTTGAGTGGCATTTTATAGATTGCGATTAAATGAGTATATTCAAATCGAGTAGATAGTGTAGTAAGGTAAAAAATATTGAAATGGGGCTGGGAATAGTAAGTTAATAAGAAAGATTTCTAATGCAATTTTATGTATTCCTTTTGTAGGTTAGTTTATGGCACAATTTGTTCAGTGTTAGGCCAAGTATTTGGATTAGTGCAGGAACCCTAACTAAGCAAAGCATATAGTATACTAGAGCTAAAGATAATGGGTACAAGTGCTTGTACTATCACAAGTTATATGTATATATTCTTAATTTGTGTGTTTCACAGGCTCGTCGTTGCCTGCAGCTTGAGGTAACGCGTCCCATTCTCCGCATCCGCCATGCGAGCTATGTGATCCGAGGCCGCGTAGCAAGTGGTTGCCGTTGGAGTACCCGGTCTGCTGTTGCTGCCATTATTGTTATTGTTGTTGCTGTTGTTATTGTTGCTGTGATGCATGCTGCTACTGTTGCTGCCGAGACTGGCATCGGCGCCACCATTGATGCCCACATTCTGGCGAATGCGTGTGGCGCCCCAGATCAACACGACCACCGATGTGACCAGGATGCCCAGACCCAGCCCAGGCAGGAAACTCTTGTTCAGTGAATCAATCACATTGTAGCTATGCAGCAGCGTTGGTGCAGGCGGCTGATGTGGATGCAACTGTCGCTTGTTCAGTGCATAATCCTCGCCAGCATCGTGCTCCGACTCGAGCTCATGTGGCGTGTAGTAGGGACGACGCTGATACTGCCTCAGCACGGGCACAGCGCCCGGACTGCTCAACTGTAGTTGTGTTATGTTCGAGCAGCCAATGTTGAGATCAGCTTTGGGATTCTGCTCCTGCACCATGACCAGACAGAAGCGATAGCTGTAAAGGCAAGGAGATTGTAAGGAACTGTTTTCGGTATATTTAGTGCTTGGGAACACACCTCTCGCCTATGTCCAGGGAGGAACTATCTGGCACAATGACGCTAACCGTGTTCTGACCATTGACGACCTTACTCTCACAATGGATCTGCAAGGGAGGAGGATATTAATTCAAGTCTAGCTTAAAGTCTTACGGATTTTACTCACAGGTGAATTGTCAATGAGTATTTCATTGATGTTCTCCTCCTTGTAGACGAATATGGCATCGCACATGTAATCCTTCTTGCTGAGATTCAACAGCCAGGTCAGAATGAGACCATAATCAGCCGAATAGTGCAGCTCATGAAGAATAATCTAGAAGAAAGTATATGAATAATAACAATTGGACTGAATTCCCTTATGAAACTCACCTCTTCGGACAAATCTTTGACGTGGGAAGCAGTTTGATTGGGCTTGGCCAGCGTTTCCAGATGCTCCATAATGTTGGCATTATCCTTCTCAACGTTGTCCATGTCACAGGTGAGCGTCTCCACGGGCACTTGCAGCAGTGGAGCACCCTCCAGACGTGGTGGCGTCACACAGGATGCACTCAAGCTGGATGGGAGCTTGGAGACCTGCAGCCACTCGGCAAAGGGACGAATGCTGCAGTCACAGGACAGGGGATTCTCCTGCATTTGCAGGCTCTGCAGCTCCTGGGCACGATCCATGGCATTCCTGGCCACAATGGAGATGTCATTGCCAGCCAGACGCAGCTCCCGCAACGAGGGCAGTGGAGCTATCAGATCCGAGGTGAGGGCGCGCAGAAAGTTATGGGTCAGATCGAGCACTGTGAGGCGTGTGAGGTGCTGCAGTGAGGCACTGGAGATGGCCACAATGCCATTGTAGCTCAGATCCAAGCTGTCCAAGGCGCCCAACCCAAAGAAGGCATGATCCTGCAGGACATCGATCTGATTGTGACGCAACGAGAGACTCACCAGCCGGGAGAAATTGGCCAGCGCCTTGTTCTGTATGCTCTTGATCATGTTCCGATTTAGATTCAAGCTCTCCAGATTCCTCAAGCCAGGCAATGTCTGCTCGGTGAGTGGACCATTTAGATTGTTGGCCGTCAAATCCAATTGCCTGAGGCTCAAGCACTGACTTAGTGACTTTAAGCTCTGGGCATAGTCACCCAACCGATTCCCGCCCAGCTTGAGCACCTCCAGCTTTCGCAGACTGCTAAAGGTGCGCTGTGAGATGCTCGAGATCTGATTGCTGCTCAGCTCCAGATACAAGAGATTGCTCAATGCCACAAAGTCTGCTGTGCCCAAAGCCTTGATCTTGTTGTTCGCCAAATCCAAGCGCTCCAGTGAACCCAGCGTGGATAGAGCATTCCAGGGCACACTCAGCAGCGCATTGCCAGGCAAGCCCAATGCTTGGAGTGGTCCCTTGATACCCAGAAAGGCAGACTTGTGCACGCGCTTGATCTCACCCGATGAGATAACCAGGCCGTGCAGCGAGATGCCTTCGAATATCTTTGCATCGCTCAGGAAGGTCACGTTCCGCAGCGAGCAATCCAGCAACGAGATGGAATATGGAGAGCTACGCAATCTGTCTGCCAGTAACTGTGAGAAAAGAGCAAGAGGTTGAACAAAGATTCAAGATTAAAAGATGTGAAAAGTAAAAAGAAATGCTTAAACACTTTCAAAGTTTAAAGCCATCTAAAGTTGAACAACGGAAATACATATGTTAAGCTGAGGCTTTAACGTTTTAAAATGTGAACCCGTTGTCTTCTGAATATAACTAAACTAAAACCATTACTACCTTCTCATATTTCCCTCAAAACTTAACCAACTATGAAAATCCAATCTCCTGACATACTTGAACCCTTCATATATCCCATCTTTAAACACTCACCAAGAGGCCATGCAGATCAATGTTGCAACGTAGCGTGTGTGGCAGATCGCAGCCGCACTCGAGTTCCGCGTTGCGAGTGCCAGAAATATTGGGACACTTCCACTCCAGCAAACCATCCGTGTCAATGGGCAAGGGTAGCGAGGAAACCTCCTCAGCCTTGCGTTTCTTTGGGGAGCTCTTATTAAAGTATTTGGCAGAGGAAACTTTTGACTTGGACTTGGAGGTGGGCGTGACTGCATTGTAGGCGGGCACAGCTGCAGCAGATATAACATAGGCACTAATAGTTGTTGCTGCTGTTGTCGTTGTCGTTGTTGTTGTTGTGGTGGTGTCCTCCAACAGATCCTTAAGTTGATTGGCTGACACCAGTGAAAGAGCCAGCAGCAGGCAGCTGAAATGGAAAAATTTACGTTCAATTCATGGAAACTTTTTAGACAAAAATAAAATGCTTATATATATATACATATTGCATTTGCATAAGTGAATTTAAATTGTGTCTTTTTTTTAGGTCAAGCAGCGTTGACATTCTGACACACATGCATTAGATACAGATACAGTTAAAGCTAGAGATAGTGTGAGATAAATTTACAGATGTGCATTACTCGCACTAAATGATGTGCAAGACGACAATTTGCCAATTAAGCGCTTAACGCAATCAAAAGACATGCGATTTATTGTGTGAGACACTTTTGTATCTTTCTTCTTTTTGATTATTTTTTTTTGTGCCTTTTGGAAAATAGACAAATAGGTTGTTGTTCTGTCTGACTACGTGACATCGATTTGCCAGAACGGACATTTCCCAATTTTCCAACCGAAAGCGAAAGCAACGCAATAACAAACATCTTTGTTGCTTTGTTTCGTTTTGTTGCAAGTGATGATGCCCCCGCATGCTAATTGAAGCTACATAGAATTATATATGTATGTCAGTTTTCTGTATATGCTTAGAAGAAAGAGTATTGTGATTATTTAAAAAAATATGTGCAGACACGTTTGCATTTTATTTTAAAAATGAAAGTATTAATTTCTCATTAGAATCTAAGGTTTAAAGATTTTTGTCATTTATTAGCTTATTTTGTTTTGCACTAAGTTGTTTTTAGAAAATTGATCAGTTTTAGAAAATTAAGCTCTATTTGATAAATGGCTTATGACGATTTTGTATATGTTTTACAGATGTTTTTAAATGAACCCAAAGTATAGTTTAATTATAAAAACTTTATTTGAAAACTTTTTATCATCAGTATACAAATTTTATTATAAAAACTATTTATTGAAAGAAAAAACCATATCTAAATTTTAAGCTCTACTTATTCGACCTCAAGAGTATTCAATCTTTCACACGATTCTAATTTGTGTTATTGTTGTTTATCGTAGTATGTATGTCAAATTATTGTCTGTGGCATAACAAGCGTTTGTCTAGATGAGGCACACAGACAGACAGAAAGACAGACGAAAGAAGAAAAGTTGCGTGCGAGGCTTTAAAAACCCCAAAATCGGGCGCTACGCGTGTTTAGTCGTAGTTTGGCAGTTGCTGCGGAAGCGCTTTAGGATTAAAGTGGTCCAGGCACCCAAACAAATCAAACCAACTAAGTCAGTTAGTCAGTTAAGAGTCCTGTCCTCTATGCAGCACGTACAACAAATGGCTGAGCAGTTGAGAGCATCGAGTGCGATTGTCCTGAGCCTGATCCTGCTGCTGTCGCTGTCAGAGACGCAATCCAAGCTGCTGACACGCTGCCAGCTGGCCAAGGAGCTGTTGCGTCACGACTTTCCGCGCAGCTATCTATCCAACTGTAAGTAATCTAGAGCTAGCTACTGGAGTGCAACTTTTTATTAACTAGCTGCTTCGCAGGGGTTTGTCTTGTGGAGGCAGAAAGTGGACGCAGCACATCCAAGTCAATGCAGTTGCCCAATCAGAGTGTTAGCTACGGATTATTTCAGGTTTGTACAGCATTTGTTGTGCCATTCTTTACTCCATCTAGCCAATCAACAGATCAACAGCAAGAACTGGTGTCGCAAGGGTCGCCGCGGTGGTATATGCAACATCAAATGCGAAGGTAATCACATTAAACATAGTTCTAAAATAACTTAAATTTAACCCGTTTTTTTTTTAGAGTTTTTGAACGATGAAATCTCGGATGATTCACGTTGTGCTATGCAAATCTTCAATCGTCATGGCTTCCAGGCCTGGCCAGGATGGATGAGCAAATGTCGCGGGCGCACGCTGCCCGATGTGTCGCGTTGCTAACTTGGCTTAGACACAAGGCTGGCTGATTACATCCTAAATATATTTGTTAGCTGTTAGTTTTAAGTCGCGCTCGTTTCATTTGGTTCATTGCATTTCTTTCAATTATATAAACTTTACGCATATTGCATTTACAAAACATACTGTATTGAGCACATATTTATTTGAGATTAACAGAATTTTCCCGGAATTCATTATCAGTTTGCAATGCAAAAAAAAAACGTTTAAATATGTAATTTAAACATTCCTGGAAGCCATAATTTTATGAGCTGCATTTTAAAGGGTAAAAGAGTGTTAAAGGTGGGTAAGACATTTTGTTTGTCCTTTTAAAATATATTGTTTTTTAACGTTAGCTAAGGCAATATCAGTAACTGGCTCTAAAATTTCTATATTTAAATATATGGTTTCTTACGAGCAGAGTATCTTACAGTCTACAGCTCCTAACTGCAAATTGTTGCCATGTTTGCTAAATGCACTGATAACAAATATTCAGAACAACTACTGATATTTGAGTGGCAAACTTTGGCAGTTTGTCTGTTTGAGCTTTAACAAAGTCAAATATGTAAAAAAAATACTTAAAGTATCTTGGGATGTGCTTGCCTTAAAGAAAGCTAAAGCAAAGCTTATCAGTAAATCAGCAAAAACGACCAACAACAAACTGAATACATACAAAGTACAGAGAGTCTCACTTTTTGCGAGCACGGCGAGATACTCTCGTATCATCATATAAAAACACGTAGATGGCGAGCGTAAAGTTTCATTCTAGTCGGTGCGGTGCGATTGTTTTGGAACAGCAGCGTTTAACATTTTTAAATTTTATTATTTAGTATCTGTGTGAGGGCCCGCAGTGCCGCACATGTGAAGCGCCAGCTTACGCCAAAAATAAAATATTAAAAAGTTGTACACAACTCGAACACAAAAGAAGATACAGCTGTTGCTGTTCAGACAATCGCACTTTCGTATTCGTAGTCGCAATCGTGTCGAAACTAGTTTTTATTACCGCTTCACCGTCTGCCGTTTATTGTCTGTTGTCTGCTACTAGTGCGAGTATTGTGTTCAGTTAATTAACAAAGGTAAACAGTGTAATTAGTTTGTAATCAAGTCAAAACAGCGTCACAGCCACACAAGCACTTTTTTGCCAAAACATTTGCAAGCCTTTTTAGAAACTGTGGTAAAATAGTTAGAGTTCTAAAACCTTAGACAGTCAATAAGCAATGAACTATAACAGGTATAAGATATCTTTATGACACAAATTTAATATGCATGATTGACTGTTTAAATATTTATTTAAAATATTGTGCGCCAAGTATATATGTATGTATGTGTAAAAAAACATCTCTTGCATTAATGGCTCTAACAAGACGGTGTCTCTTCTTGGACAACAACAGAACAACAACAATAAAATCACTCTTCAAACTCAATACTTAAACCAAACATTGATGTGCTGACAGGTTGGCTTTTGAAGATTTGTTGTTTACATAGCAACAGTGCTGAAGAATGAAATTCATAAATTCATTATGGCTTGAGAAAACAATAGCTAAAAATATGATTATTATTATAAGGTGCTAATAAATCTTACATCATAAATAACCATAGCAAACATGTCAGTTAAATATGAAAGACTGTCAGCAGAGTTTTATTGCACGGTTCGAAGCCGAAATTTGCAAAAACAAAAACACATTAAATAAACAGCGTTTGTTAGCCGAAGCAAAGTTTGCTTATGCTTTAAGATTTGGTAACTAAAGTTGTTTCAAGAGGAAACTCTTTTACAATGTGGTAAAGTGCGTCAGCATAATAGATAAAATGATATCAACCCATTATTAAGGTGTATTAACTTAAAACACAGACAGATTAGATAGCTAAGTTCAAGTAAAAGTTGTAAAAAATACATGCGCATTTCTTTTCAACAGGAATTTCTTAAATCTTTTTTGATTCATTCAACAAACAATGTTATAAATCTGTCGCACACCTTTTGTGATAGTGTATTTTGTTGCACCTAACTACCCTTTTGAACTTTTGTCGCCTATTCGTGTGTGTAGACACAATGAATGCCCATTTTTAATTAGCGGCATTATCAACCGCCCATTCCAGGAACCAATGAATATAATCTACATTTAAATACATGCAAACACAAATACAGAAATAGAGACATGCATATGTATTTATTAAAATTCTCTGTTTTGATTGTTGTCAGAAATGTCGCGTGATTTGGCAACCCTAAAAACTCAGATGTTGGCTTTATTGCTGCCGCTTTGCCTCTTGCTGTGTGGCGAACTTGTGGAATCCAAAAAGTATATGCGCTGTGAGCTGACACGTGTGCTGGTGGAAAACTATAGATTCCAAAAGTCGCTAATGTCCAATTGTAAGTTTTAAATGGGAATAAAAGAAATATCTATCAAAATGTTAACTAAATTTCTTGAATAGGGATCTGCCTGGTGGAGCATGAAAGCAATTTGGATACCAGAAAAGTAACTCGCAAGGAGAACAATAGCAAGAATTATGGCTTATTTCAAATAAACAGCAAGGATTACTGCGCCGAGGGACGTCGGGGTGGATTGTGCAATATAAAATGTGAAGGTAGGTTAAGAACTCAAACAATTTTATTACACTTTCACTAACTTCTGGGCATTTAGATCTTTCGAATGATGACATTTCGGATGATATTGCCTGTGCCAAAGACTATACAACAACGGGATGGCTTTAAGTACTGGAAGGGTTGGAGTCGCTATTGTCGCAACTCTCAGAATCTTCCAAACTTGGATGTCACTTGTAAACTAAGTCTGCTGTCGCCATTGCGTAGTCCTAGTCCCAATGCCTTTTATTAGCAGTAAATTTGCAACATTTTTAAACCAAATTACTTAATTTTGAACTTTTTTAAAGCAGTTTCTATATTAACTGCTTATGAATTTATTTCAGGAATTAGTTTAAGAAATTCCAATTTGTCATAGGTTTAATAAAACCGCAAGATATGTTTAACATTGTATCATTCAATCATGAATCAGCAGCTGGTTTTACTAAAAGAAGCTTCTTGGTTGTCGGTCAAAATCAGCTGTACTAAAATCATACGAACTATATTAAATATATGAATGTTTATATTCTAATAATTGACAATAATGTACTTCCAAACAAAATGCAAAAAGTTGCCAAAACAAAATGAACATGTAATATTTCTGTATAAAAGAAAAAGGATTAATTAAAAAGATGTTTCTTCACAGAATCAGAATAGACTTTACTGTGAATTGTTGAACGTTTAGAAAACCTACAATTTTCTTGACATGCAAACGCATAAAAAAAACGATCAAATTTACAACCGGATGACCTTTCCCAAAAATCAATATTTATATATAAACATTAAAAATTATTGATCTACAAACAAGATATGTTTAATATATGTATATACCACCATGAAATGCATAATGTTATTAAATAATGTCAAAATTTAATCACTTTCCTAATAGAAAACGCCCTCGAAATTCTCACAAATTTATGCTCGTTTATAGGAGCAGTAACTTTTCTACACTACCAGCTTCGCCTACGCCCAACAACAAAACAACAACCAAGAAAGAGAGAGACTGTGGCACGTGGGTGTCTTTAGTTGCTCTGAGCGTCTGGAACGCCTCGGCAAATGGAGTTTTTGTAGTCGTAACTCTGGCGACATCGGTCTTGGACATCTGCACTTCCTAGACGCCTCAGCTTGTTTGTTGCCTGCAAGGGCGTAGGGCAACCTACAGCTTTTCTCTTTCGGTCTAATGAAATGCAGTTTGCTGTAGGTAAGCAAAATGCATTTTGCATGGGCAGAGGCAAGGTTCTAAGAGATACATTTCTATGCACACCTTAAAGCGTTCTTTTGCAACTTGCAAGGTTCTTTGAACTACTTTAAGTTACATTTTACGAGCGTTCACTTTTGTAATTGATAGGCTGTGACTGGCTGGGGTAATGTAAAACGAACAAGCGCAGCAATTCTCGCACAATTCGACGGTAATGTCTACACACACACACACACACACACACATATACATATCATTTGCATTTCCGTTCAACAAAAGCGGCATTTCCGTTTTGTATGCAGATGCCCCACACAAAGAGCGAAACAATGAAAATCTGTTCATTCTACAAAACCCAAGCCGCAGGGCTTCAGGGAAGCGTGCAAGCAAGCAACAACAACAACAATAACAACAATAACAATAACTATAATATATGTTTGTATAAAATACAAGAGGCAACAGGTGGAAGCTACAAATGAAACTCAAAAATCAGAGCGTAACTACAAATTACATTGCGCATTGGCCAAACGTAGACAGAGTTTCTGTTGTTCCATTAGAATGCGTTTTGCATATGTACGTGGTCAAAATAAATCACTGAACAACAACAACAACAACAGCAACAGAGTGTTGATGTTGCTGCGTAGTAGTTGATCAAAAGGCACAACAGCAACATCCTCTCAACTAACAACAGCAACATTTGAAATGCAGCTCGGCTGCTCGTCTCCTGCTCCGCCCTTTTTGTTTATCGTCACGCTAACTGGCCATAAGAGCCAACCATAGGCAACATGGCCAAAACGTAATGTTCGAAACGTTTCAGTGCGTTTAATTTCCGCTCGTTGTTGTTGCTGCTGCTGTTGTTGTTTTGGTCAGTTTAATGTTGGTCGTCGTCGTCGTCGTCGTCACTGTCGCTGGTTTAGCTAATTATGCATAAAATGCATTGACAACAATAATTATGAAACACATTAAAGATTTTAACAGACTAAAACTAACCTTAAACTAGACCTAGCCTCCTTCAGGCCACGCCTCCGATTCACGTTGCTGATCTTTAGCTTTTGATCCTGTCTGCCTGCCCGCCTGCTGACTCAATGCTAATCGCATATCCATATGCCAATAGGCGTCTAGACGACGGCTTGTTAGCCTTACCAGCTCTATTCTTTTTTTTAGCACTCGCTCGCTAATCAAGCCAACGACAACAACACCAACTTGGATGCAAAGAGAAAAAAACCAATTCGCCTGCTCGTTCTACATTAACATTCTTCTTCTTCTGCGCAACAAGCTTCAAGCGTCTCCCACACACTACAAAAAAGGCTAAATTATGCAACGTGTGTTGTAGTTTTAATGCTCTTTCTTTAGATCATGCCAAACCATACCTATGTTAATCTTTTCAGAATTCAAAAGAATTCAACTAAAGTTAACTGAGTTATAAATATAATGTCAATGAAACCTAATGTTTTTAACTTTTTTTATGTAATTATATTGTCTGTATATTTTTTCTAGCGGTTTTTATATCCTTAATTATCGTCTCTTAGCTTTCTCAAAAATCGATTGTTGTTATTATAATAATAGTTCATAATAATTTTGCACATTTTTAGTTAGCTTAAGAGCTTAATTCTCTACAAAAGACTAACTGCACTTCTTAGTCCAACTACCCGACTCAGTTAAAAAAGCACACACACACACACATTGAAAGCTGTTTGTGTAGGCGCAATCATAGCGCCGCTTTTAACACACAGAGTGAAACCCATCCACACAGAGCGGCACTAGCCCGAAATGAAAAAAAAAATACTGGCTGAAATTAAGGCACGTCAACGGAAATAAACCTTTTTTACTCATTTTTTTGCGAGCCAAATGACTCAAAATGTGTTGTTGTTGTTGTTGTTGTTAACGGCATTGCAGCATTTTCTGTGGAACAAGACGAGGCTGTTGCTGGTTGCAAACACGCTCTTGATGGGATGGCTGTGGCTGCGGTGCCGTTGAAGCTGAAGCGATGTGCAGATACAGATACAGATACATATGATAATGATGTTGAAATTCTGAATGGCAGCTGGGTGTGTGTGTGTGTATGTGTGTGTGTGAAAGACGCCGCACACCACGCGCAGCTGACTTTAAGTTTAAAAAAAAGTATCAGATGGCTATCATTAAGAAAACTGATTTAGAATTGGGCGCAGATCATTGTAAATAGTATATGAGTTCGTTTCGCGGAGATAATGAGCTTGATGATCTTTTATAATATGAACAACCTGTGCGCAGTGCAATAAGCAACAACAATGGTGTTGGCCACATGCTGCGCTTCAAGAAGAAGAAAAAGAAGAAAAATGAACAGTGGCGATAATCGCTGCAATCGTTTGGCCTGTCTCCAGCTGCTTAGCCAGGCCAAAAAGTGCGCGCATTCGCCAACTGATTTTCTCATAATTTAATGCCAAATCAGCACGCAAGTAATACACCAAACACACACACAATAATACACACAACAATCGTTGTTGTCGTTTCTGTCTTTTTTTTTTTTTTTTTTTGTTTATTTTTCCAACATTTTTGCGCTCCCAAAATGGCCAAAAACATGCGATAAGCCACCGAACAATTAAAAACGCGTTTTTTGTTAGTTCGCCTTCTTTGGTGTGGCAATAAGCCAAAGTCGAAATAAATGGCAAACACACACTTTAAACATAACAACGAACAGTGCATGCCCTTACATGAAACATATATACGACTTAAATAGTGTATAAAAACATTTCTGCATTTTTTTATTTTTAAGTTTGACTTCTTTAAATACTTAACATAAGTAATAACTTACTTTAACATTATTTAAGAGTATTTTTTGTTGCCGCACTTTGCTTATTAACTGTAAACGACAGTTGCAAGCACTTTTTACTTGTCACTTGCCAAAGTTGCAACCATGCAACTAATTGTTGCAGCTGCTGCTCAATGCAACCTGGTGACCGAAAGTCAACTTCGTTTACCAGTAGTGTTTTTCACTAAATACAATTTGCTAACCGTACGAAAAAAAAGCAATCAAATTAGGCAACATGTTGCTAATAATGACAGCAACATGTTGCTGCAAATCGAAAAGGCCAAAGGCTAAATTGGACATTTCAGTGCTTTTCTGTTTTTCTTTCGGTTTTTTTTTGTTGTTGTTGCGGTCTGTGCCATTTTTGGCTCGTTCAAAACTCAATATCAACCTGCTGCTGTGTCTTTTGCTTATGTTGTTGTTGTTGTTGTGGCTGCTGCTGCTGGTGCATTGTTATCGCTTGACCAAACTTAAAAGTTGTGTGCCGAAATCAGCCACGAAATACGCTTGAAAGCGCAACGAAATGAATCTGCCGCAGGTAGACCGACACCTATAAGCATTTGAATAGAAACAGTTGAGTTGAAAGTTGAAAGAGGAATAAAAATATTTAGTAAATACTTTTTGAGTGTAGTTTTTCATCTACTATTTTCCATTTAAATCTGTTTGAGCATTCACAAACGCAAGTGTCTCTATTTAGTTGCACGTTGCTGTAACATCGTATGCATAATTCAGTTGCGAGTACTTTTATGTGTTTCTCTATTATCTTTTGCGCATGTGTGGCAAATGAAATTTTAGCCTAGCGCGCGTGAAAATAGTAAAAGTTGCGGCTAAGCCAAAGCCAGTCAAAGGTCAAAATGGCACGCAGCAACAAAAGCAAACACAAGCGCAGAAGGAGGGAGGATGGGGGGGAGAAGACACATTGAGACACTGGAGTGTTTGTATTTAAGTAGCTGCAACCACAGAACGAACGTGCAACAAACAAAAGCCACCACAGCAGCAGCTGCTAGAGTTTTGAATGTGTTCTTCTTTGTGAATGGGATTCTTGTATGTGCATGTGTGTGTGTGTGTGTGTTTGTGCAGGAAACCGTCAAGGGATTTTGATTGTGTTTTGCTGCGCTATCCTTCTTTCTGCAATCCCAGTTCGCATTGTGTGGCTGCGTTTTAAGACGGAAACGGATGTTGTCCTTGTAAAACAAACAAACATATTCAGACCCTTTTCTCACAGAACGCTTAAATTACGCACACACAAATCAAGATCAACATACAGAAGCTACACACAATAGACTTCCAGTATTAAGCTGTTTTTTTTCTACTTGTTGTCAAAATATTAATTACCGCTCAGGAAATGTGTCAGAAGCTAAGACTATTGGGCAATATTTAGGCCAAGCTGAGCAGTAAAAAACGAAAGACTTAGGCAACAAACTTATGCAGGTACTAGCGTGGATATATTTGAACCACTTGTTGCAAGTGCAGCTTTTAATTAGTTTAACGTCAAACTCAAAAACTGCCCCACAGGCATTTTAAATGAGGACCAAGTTATCCTCAGATAGACTTGCTGTTGATGTTGCTGTGGCCATAAATTTAACGCCAAATTACTTTTAGCTGTAGCTGCCAATGCCGCAGGCTGCATTCATATGCAAATGCACCAAACACAAAACACACAAAACAAAATGAGTTTAAGCCAAGAACACAAAATGCAGCAGCAACAGCAGCCGAAGCAAAAGAAACCAATTTAATTTAAATGAAATTCAGTTTTTTTTTGGCCAAGGCCCAAACTGGCAGGTACGCGACCTAAGCTGGGCCTTTTAACGTCTTTTTGTGTGTTGAACGGAAACGGGCCAAGTTCTAGAGTCCATAAAATGAGTGATTTGGGCGCGTTGTTGCTGTTGCAGACAAAACCCGGCTTAAAGTCATTTCAAAAATGGTTTGTTTACCTTTCGGGATTAACCAACTGTTGTTGTATTTATCTCATTTTCTTGTGTGTGTAATTCATTTGGGGATTTGTGCGGCTTGAGTTTATTGGATGGCATTATTTGTTGTGTTGCCAATTCAAAACCAGGCCTAACAAAAGAAGTGGCCAACAAAGGAGAATTAAAAAATACTCGAATCTCAATTGCTGTCACTTATTAGGCATTTTTAATTGTTCAAGTGCCGCTGTTTCTTCAATATGCAACCTACATATGTGTGTGTGTGTGTGTGTGTGTTCAATTAAAAAGTAATTTGCCTAACAGCAAACAACTTGAATGTAAGCAATAGAAACCAAGAAGACACCCACACATTTCCGTTTCTCAACCCACTCTCAAAATAATAATGTTTACCAATATTTTGTTGTTTTGTTGTCGTTGTTGCTTAGCGCATTCAAATATATACAAAAACAAGTTTGTAAACTAATTTGCAGCCGCTTGACAATATTGCCCGTAATTTAAGACTAGCAAGAAGAAAAAAAATTCAACACTGACATAGCTACTAAAATACCAATACAAATAAAACATAGAAACACAGATGTAGATAATAATATAGTAGATACAAATGTGTCGTTTTTGTTTGTTTTTGTGAATGAGCACAGTGGAACTAATAAACGAAAAATGCTTTAAATGCTTATCGTAAATGTTTGAAAGTAAACAGGAAACGAAGCAAGGTAGAAAGAATAAAAGAATAAAAATAAAAGTATCTAATTATCTAAGTAAGTATAAGTATCTACCAACATATATTAAATAATTTATCACAAATCGTCGAAAATATATTTAAGTTTTAAGACCCTTACTGCATGATCTAAAAATTTATCTTTTGAGGAATGTTTTCTTTGCCATATATATAAATACGCCACTGCCTTTTTAACATACACAAGAGACCGAAAAATTTCACGTAACCCCACTGTTGTATAGAGTAAAAAACTGATTGAAAACCAACCCAAGTTCACAACCCACGCATCGCCCGCGACGACAAAGTTAACGTCAACGTTGACGACGACGCCAACGCACGTGCATAATGCTAAATCGCTTGTTAATTGCGACATTTCGAAAGTCAAGACAAGACTTGAAGCATACTTTAAGTATTCCTACATATGCCCATTGAGTCTATAAAGCGTATTTTTTATTTGAACTCTGTCAAAATGAATGAAATTTTATGCAAACGAGAAAGAAAAGTAGTAAAAACAAAAAGAGCTGAAGAAAGCAACTTGATATGACCAATTCGTATGCATTTCAAATATCAATTTGCTTCTAAATGGCCCACAATGTTGGATAAAGTGGGCGTGGTCGTGTGCCCAGTTTAGCTGCATTGCGGAAATAGATTCGAAATGGACCAAAAATTAAAATTATTTCTATGATTGTACGACTGCATGAAACGGCTTGACAATGCGGCCAACATGCCACACACACACACACACACACACACACACAGATACACTCATAGCCCACACGTAAAGCACCGAAAAACCCACACACAAAATGCCAGCCGCTTTAACTTGTATGTCAAGAAATTGTAGATGCTGTTTGTTGTTGTTCATTGGATGCTGCGGAGGAGTATGCTAAGTGAATGGCTCTAGCTCTGCTCTGCACTGCAAGAAATGCTATTTTTTCATAAGCAACAGCAAGTAATTTGAAGTTTAAAGCTAAAGAAATGAGATGCGGTTTAGTTGTTCTTAATTTCACAACTAACTATTTATTTGTGCGCAATGGCGACACACTTATCAATAAAACAAGTGGGTAGCAATTGTTGTTGTTGTCATTGCTGTTGTTGTTGTACCATTGCCAAATTTGGCAACTTGTTGTGGAGCAACAAACAGCAACAATAACTACAAGTAGCACACACTCACACACGCAGTTGTTGGTGAAGACTTTCCTGCTGCTGTAGCTGCTGCAAAATGACGGCTTATAAATGACGCCCACAGCTGGCCAAACAAAAGACTTAGGCAACGAACTTGCTGCCAGTTGTCAGTGAGCTCTCTCACAAAAGAACAACACAACAAACCTAGCGGCTAATGAGCACATGTAAAGCAGCAGTAAAAAAAAATTATATAAACATTAATTATGTACATTTTTTTCATCTCTCTCTTTTTCTCTCTAGTCCAAAAAAGGAAACGTTGTAGGCGTTCGAAATGAAATGAAAATAAAAATAAAAACTTTGTTGTTGGCCCTCAATGAGCGAGCGAGCGACCGAGCGGTGGGGCATGCTGTGAAAATTATGAACGATGTATATAAAATTAGAAAACATAGTAGTAGAAAGGTTGCTTAAAGCGTAAAGCAAAAGGCAAAACGCGTTGAAAGAAAAGAAATAAAAAGAAAACAACGACAAAGCGCTAATTGCGCTTAAACTGAATGGTGTGTGTATGTGTGTGTGTGTTTAAGGTGCGTAGGTTGAACAAACTTCTTGTCCGGTCCCGCTTGGAGCCGCACAAGCTGTCAACAACTACAGCAACACAAAACAACAACAGCAGCAATCACATTATATTTAACTCTGTTCGTCTAGATTTTCATTTTCTTCAATGTACACACACACACGTACACACGCATATACATTTTGACGTGTCTGTGCACACACAATTTTTGAAAATTTTAACGCATTTTTGGATTTAAAATGACAGCAGGGAGTCGCAATAATTGCGGCAGCAACGGAAGTGCGGCTGTCTAACGAAGTTAGCAGCGTTTAATGAGCTCAACCAGCCTCAACAAAGACGCAACGACATTATGACGTAACGCACTCTTAAGATCATACAAAAAAAATAAAATAAAATCATAAATAAGTTCAATAGCTTCAACATTTGACATTTGTGACCTCACTATTTGTGTATTTAATTTTATTAAATTGACAAAAAAAAATATGGTACCTGTTATTATGATTTAAAACTTTGACCCTTTGAAAGCATTTTATAAAGCAATTCATTAATTGTTTACTCAACTTTATAAAAATCCAATATACACAAAATATTAACCAAATTCACCAATTATAAAAGGCCTAATTCAATCGACCGCTAATGCTGATCATTAGCTTTTAAAACCTGACCTAAGGCTAAATACAATAACGCATCATTAAACAACAATTTGCAATTAAGAACAATTTTAATAAACAGGTGTCGACTTAAGGTTTACAAACTTAGTAGCCAGTGGGGTTAACTAATTAAGTTTGCTAGCCGCTATATAGATCAGTTTTATATATGCAATCAACGTTTTAATAGCCACACTTGACATGCAGATCAGGTGGGCGATGTCTGATACTCCATGTTTATATGATATACATAAATAAGTAAGTAATACAGTCAACAACAATGTTGCTGCCATTGAATAAACGCTTTGGTTGAAACGTTGCTGTTTTATGGCCAACATTATTCAACTACTTAAATAAAAATGTGCGAGTATAAAATATGTGTGTTTTGTCATAAAATTAGCTCAGTGGCGTAAAAAAAAGTGAGACTCACCTTAGTTTGGGCCACATTTTGCGTTGGTGTTAAAGCGCGTGTAGTAAATATATACCAAGTATTTATATTTGTTTTCCGATGACTGTCTGTTTATTTTGCGAACGCTGTTCGAATTATCAGCGTGCGAAACTTAAACAGCAGAATAGTATGTATGTATATAGACGACGATTTATCAGTCGGCTCGAGTGACGTTTATAGATTGTCGCTTAAGACAATAAGCCGCATTAACTTGGCCGAATTGTATTGTATTGTTAGTTTTGTTGTCTACCTGCGGGACCTGAGAAACGGTTTCTGCTCCAGAACGTAGGTAAGCGCTTATTTAAAATGCGATAAAGATCTTTACGGTGCAGTGCCACACAGCCGGGGTCTAGTTGGCAGCAGTAACAATAATAACACAATGCGCTCTCAGTTGACACCGCTGGCGACGGAGACGGAGATGGACATGACGCACCAGCACACACAGCACATTTCATTCATAAAATAAAACAAGTACAATAATCAAATACGACTATCTGCAGTGGCAGCAACGGCAGCGGCAGCGGCAGCCACAGACACAAAACAAAGAGCCGGAAACGGATGCGACGTCGCTGTTGTTGATGTTTGTTGTGTGTGCCTTTGTGTGTCTATCTGCCTGCCTGCAGGATTCTCTAAGGGATGGACACCGTTCAGTTAACACACACACACACACACACACACACTCTGACAATTGCCGACGGTTCGTACTGAATTGTCAAAATTAACATTTACATTTGCATTTGTCTGCTTAAATTGCATTTCACGTTTACTACGTTTTTATTTATGATGTGCCTTTTTTTGCATTGGCAAATGAATGACTGCAGCAACGAACTTTGCACATAAAACACACAACTGTTGCATGCGGCACAGCAAAACGAACGAACGAACGATCGAGATAGAGAGAGACGGCGACAAAAAGAGAGACAAAGCTTAGCAGCTGCCAGCAACAACTGAACGCGCCGACGACTAAAACTCGACTGAGACGAACAACACGCAGAAAACCTACGCTCAGGTAAAAAAAAAAAAAAAAAGAAACGAACTCGCGCCCCGAGCCGCAAATGATTCGTGCATTTTCATTCACAAATACTGGTCGCTGCCGCTGCGCTGACTCAGGCGACTTTACAATGACCAACGGCTGTGTGGGCAGCACCAGCCGCAGGAGAGACAGTTACAGAGACAACAACAAGCATTGCAGCAGAGACAATTCCACAGAAAAGTTGCAAAGATTGCGATTGCATGCCAGCCATATTTGGCCAGCCAGGTAACCTAAATTCACTTTAAAAACTAAGGCCAAGATCGTCTGGAAAGAATCGTTCGCTTACCCGATGTTGTGTGTGTGTGTGTGTTTGTGTGCAAAAGTAAATACAAAATAAATCACAGTCTGAAGAGAGAAAAAGTTCTCACACTCAACTCAACGACGACGAGGAGTGTTGCATGTTGACCGGTGGCTATTTGATTTTCACATATGATCTGTGCCGCAAAACAATTTTCTTCATCTTGTTGTTGTTGTTGTTTACTTCTTTTTTTTGTCCGTTTATTCTAACAACTAACTAGACCTGGGAGTAGCGCACATGCACAAATATAGAGATTGGAAAACGGGTTAAGACAGCAAATGCTGTTAGCACAATGATTAGTACGCCGTGCGTATTGTATTCCATGGAAAACGGACGCATTAAATTGTGCTATTGTCCAGCGTCTCACTCTTGATGGGCACTAACGAGGGCGGTATGTTGAGCGTCTTGCCTGGACAGGCAGCTTCATACTGATGCTTGAGGCTCTCCATCTCGTAGATGCATGTGGATAATGCTGTGCGTAGTTCACAAAGCAACACCATGTCCGAACGTAGGTCATTAAAGGATGTGCATATCTCCTCTGTCGGTGGTGGACCGGGATCTGGAAAGAGTACGATGTATTAAATAACCAAAACAGATATTAGAAAATTTAGTGTACTTACCAACTTTGAACTCCTGTATGGCCTGCTCGAGAGCTTTCACCTTGCGCTGTCCTATATTCGCGGGCAATTTCATCTTTTGCGAGCGCAGCGAGACACCAGAGCCACGCAGATCGGCAAACTTGATGCCGCTGCTGCCGATTTCGATGGCATTCACCACAGAGTCCACCTTGGAGGGTCGCGGCTGATGGTGCACCTTCTTCTTGTGCAGTTTCTTCTCGTATTTGCGAGCGCTTGGTGTACTGGCGGCATGTTCGTTTTGTTGATCAGCTTGGGAGATCAGTTTCTGTAGATCTTGGGTCTTGCGCTCACGCTCCTTTTTGCGAGCCTCGATTTTCTTCATCTCATTGATCAGCATTTGTTCCTCCTCCACTTGTTGGGTGGTGCGCTTGAAGAGCTTCTCTAGTTGCTCCTTGCGCCGGCGTTCGTGTTCGGCATCGTAGCCAAACGTTTTCTTCTCGCTCGTCTGATGTTGGTTTTGATTCTGGTTTTTGGACTTGGCCAGCAGCGCAATGACGTCATAATAACGCTCCTTGAGCTCTTCCACGGTTTTTATGCCATGCTGCTGACGATTCCAACGATCAGCCATCACAATGAAGCGCAAGTCAAATCTGTAAGTAAAAGTGCTTAATTTTCAAGTGCTCGACTAAAAGCCACTGCGTGTTCACTGCTTACCGCCTGGCCAGGTCGAAGAGATGATCCGTTTGCACCTTACTCCAGTTCTGTATATTGTTGCGCAAGTGTGCATTATATTCGGTCATTGTGTAGCTTGGTATTTCCACCTGCTTATTGAATTTGGCGAATGGATAGTCTGTTGAGTCATCCGTAACGCGTTTCCAGTGATGAAACACTGCGCCATCATTGCGAGCCGGATTTGAAAATGGTGCCCATTCCCATTTGCGCACCTTTTTCATGCCCAGACGAGCCTTATTTTGTTTGTAGCCTGCGCCAATGCCCAGTGCGGTATCTGTGGGTAGCAATGGCGGTGCATCCTTCTTATCTGTGTAGAGCAATGCAAAGACTTCGCGATGCATGCCCTCCGGACGCCGGGAAGCATGTTTAGTGCTGCAAACAAAATTTGCTTGAAAGAGAAACAACAATGCGAATACACAAGCGTCACTTACCGTTCAAAGTTGCGTTTCTTTGTGGCGAGAAAAGAATCTCTTGTTATTTCTGGCGTATTGGCACGCTCAATGTCCAAAATATCACGCACATCAGCCGACATATTGTTTAATTTTTATAATAATACACAATATTTTGCAAATCCTCTTTTTTTGTGTACGCTTTTATTGCAGTGCTGGATAACGTTTGGCAATGCCAATCGATAACTTTACTTTTTAACAGAGAGAGACAATTCTGTTAGGAGCATATGTAAATCTCTGTTAAGTTCTCAGTTCTCAGTTCTCAAACGTGCTCGCAATTCGCGATGTTGTTTTTCTGCCCGTCGTGCGGCAACATATTAATCATTGAAGAGGATACCTCAAGCCACAGATTCACGTGCAACACGTGCCCGTTCATATCGAAGATCACTCGCAAGATATCAACGAAAACATATCCGCGACTCAAGGTACGTGCAATAATAACATAAAGTGATGCAATCCTTGTAGGTGCTTTTCTTATATTGTTTTACTTAACAAACACTTGCAGGAGGTGGATCACGTTTTGGGCGGCATTGCTGCTTGGGAGAACGTGGACTCAACGGACGCCGACTGCCCGTCGTGCTCACATAAACGCGCCTATTTCATGCAAATACAAACACGCTCTGCGGATGAGCCCATGACCACATTCTACAAGTGCTGCAATCACCAGTGCGGACACAACTGGAGGGATTAGTCAAATGCGCTATCTACAAACACTATTTTTAAGACGCGCCCAGTCCAGCTGCAGCACAATGAAGAACCAGAAGAAGGCGCTACCTACACCCATATGTGCTGTAGGATCACAGAATGCACTACAGCTAGCCGAGCAATGCCTGCAGCTGGGCAAAGTGATTGCCTTACCCACAGATACAGTTTATGGCTTAGCCTGTGATGCCAACAACGAGGAGGCCATACAACGCCTCTACGAGATCAAGGGACGTGATGAGCACAAACCAGTTGCGATTTGCGTTAACAATATTGCTGCACTGCGTCGCTATGGTCAGGCTAGCCACTTGAGTGACGAGCTGCTAACTCGCTTGCTTCCGGGGCCACTGACCATTGTTATCGAGCGTTCGCCGCAGCTTAGCAATCGCTTCCTGAATCCCAGTACCAGTCGAATTGGCATTCGCATACCCGACTTTAAATTCATGAGTGATCTGTGCGCCATGTGGCATGAGCAGCCACTGGCTTTGACCAGTGCTAATCGCTCCAGTGAACCGAGCAGTCTGCAGATCAGCGAATTCCAGTCACTTTGGCCACAACTGGGCGCCGTTTTCGATGCCGGTCGCATTGGACTAACCGAGGAGCGCCGTTTAGCCTCCACGGTCATTGACCTGGTCACTCCGGGATGCTATGACATTGTGCGAGCCGGCGTTGCTCTTAAACAGACTCTGGCGGTGCTTCACGAGTTCGGTTATGTTTCCAAAACCCAGTTGGGTCCCATTTAGTTGTAAAGTTGAAAAGTCAAAGCTATTGATTTTAAAGTTAATTAAATTCTGGTTAATATTATTTCAAAAGAGTGTTATTTACATTTCTCTAAGTTTTAAACCAACAAATTATTTTATTTCATTTTTACTTGCAATTTCCATTTAAAACATGACTTTTGCTTGTGGATCGTAGAACACTGAACTACCCATGAACACAAGATTGATAATTAAAAAATATATGTGTATATATACGTACATATGTATATGTACAAAGAGGGAACCAAACAACCGCACTTGGGACTCAGTCTTTAGACTAGTTGTAATAGCTGGTATTTGCCACATGTACAGGGCGACGTCGTCGTGGAAGTTCGTTCTTTAGCATGCGCCAACGTTCGGGTGGCCAAACTATAGCTACTGCTCGCGCCGACATCAGTCCCAGGGCTACAGGGCCGAATGTGTTGCTGTCCATAGAATGTCCCGTGTGATCTCCCTCCACCCAACAGTGGCCATCGGGCACACGGACAATCTCATGCTTGTAGCCAAGTGTGGAGACGACATCGCCCTGCATGCCAACCACACGCTTGATGATCTTTTGTCCTGGATCTTTTGGTGAGGTTAACGATATTATATCGCCCCGCTCTACTGCACTGCTGTGTATGCCCCAACGCAGCAGGAACACATAGTCGCGTTCATTTGCATCTGGATTTAAAGCGGGTTGCATGGATGTGCCTGCAACAAAGAATTGCTGTTTAAACTACACTAAGTTTGCGTTGGAAGAACAGTTACCGTCAACTCTTGCCACATAGCCGACGCAGTCGAGGAACGTGATGCCGAGTGGCAAACCATAGAGCAGGGATTTACCAAAGCGACGAAATGCCATGACGGCATGGCTTAGTGTGCAGTTGCAAGATGCTTGAGGTCCTTTTCCTTGTTAGTTTAGCTACAAATTGTGCACCACTACTAGCACATTTGTACATACATAGTATGTAACCAGTTTATGTTGCGATTTACAAATTAATACATAACAAATAACACACAACATACGTAGACAGCTGTTTTTGAATAGTTTTTGACATTCACATCGATGCGTTGCCATTCGGTTGAAGTCAAAGTACAGGGTGTTTGAGTCGTATACAAATGTTTATTTAAAGTTAAAATTGAGTAGTTGTGGTTATTACAAATCAAATTCCAGCTATTGTACTATGGTTACAGGTGTTTTGATTTAATTTTGAACTGGAACTGGAATGTGATTGGGTCCATTGTGCTCTCAGCAGCCTTCCAGCTCGCTCGGAATAGGTATTTCGTTTTGGATGGCAAACTGAAGCAGTGCCTTGTACTTGTTTTTCCAGTTGTTCACTTCCAAGCGTACCTGTTCGTTATCCTCGTGCATCTGCTCCAGCTCAGTCCATTCATATGATTTTTTTGTTTCCAGTTCGTCCTTTTGTTCGATGCGCTTGATGCGACAACTGGCTGCATAGCCACGATTCTTGAGAGTGCGACGCCTTTGCTTCATTCTTACAATCTCGTCCCGGTTTAGTCCACGCATCTTTAAGGTTCGATTAAGATCTCGCACGGAAATCGTCACGAGCTCATCGTCCGTAATATCTGGTATCGGACATGGCGAAAGTGGAGCCTAAAAAAAATAACAATAGAATTGTTAAAATAGCTCGTATATGAACAATTTAAACTTTTACATACCAAAGATGACTTTCTCTCACGCTTTGAATCCATAACTAATTACATAAAGGGTTTTAGCTCTCTACAAAATAGTTTTTTTTAATAACAAACTGGCAACTTGTATATGTTTTTGCGTATTACCATTCGCAGTAAAACAAGTGTAGAAAACAGTGTGACCAGCTGTGGGAAATAAAAAAATACACAAGTTACAGCATATTAATACCGAAGTGTACCATTCTCTCGAACGTTTCGAAAATACCGCCTTCGGTCACGCTGATAACAAGTGCTGGAAAGGATAAAAGGAAGGGAAGAAGAAATCGGCATCAGATTGTAGCTTTCAATTCCTGTGCGTAGTTCTCCATTTTCTTTTTTCTGGTGACAAAACTAAAAGCTATGAACAAGACAGTGATTTACAACAACGTGCCCACACCGGCCTGTATGCAAACGCCGCTTTCGGTCTCAACACCAGACGGCGGCCTGCTGTATACCGGCTTCAAATGCATCAATTACATATCGGCACCGCCCGCCAACGAGCAGGAAGCGGCGGAAGTGAAAACCATGTCGACGCGCATTACCATAAGTGCACTCGATGTCAGCCCACTGTGGGGCAAAAGCGCTCCAACAAGCAAACACTTTGCTATAGTTGCCGAGGATCTGAGCGTTCAGGTTTGGGATTGCGCTCTGGGCGAGGCAATCATCGGACATAAGGCGCATCAGCATCAGCACGAGGCGCGTGATGTGCGCATGTATCCACTAATAAATGTGCTGATGGGCTATGTTGCCAATGGTAACATTATATCCATAGATGCTGTTGATTTAGTGATTTACTGCGTTGCCTCCAACACCTATTGCCGGCGTCCGACATTCTTGTCGCCACGTAACCATCAACTGACAGTGCTTCGCTGCTCCCCTTACAACGAGCATCTGTTCGCATTGGGTACCGCAGCAGGAGCAGTTTTGGTTTGTGATCTAAGCAAGATGTGCGTTGTGCACAAGTTGATGTCACATGGCCAAAATGCAAGCATTTGCAGCCTGGCCTGGCGCGAGATGTCCTTCACTTGCGAGAACCCATCAACAGAAAAAGAAGATAGGTTAAACCGGTGGCGAAGTAGTCCAGATATTGCATCCAATCCTGGCCCTGCTAAAGCTCCACTTTTAAAATCTCGGGTTGTTGAGTCGGACGATCCTTTTGATATCTACAATTTTGATCACCTGGAGGGTGAATTTGGCGCGCCTGCTAACGTGCGACCACGTTTGATCAGCAAATCCTCGGACGACTGCAGCGATTTCGTGGGCCTGGAGAAACCCACTGGCACAAAGACAATTGATTATATAGAGGCTTGCGAAAGCTTCAAGGCTCAACTTTTAGCGCCAGTTGATAGTCCCCAAGTGGAGGTCACTCTGCAGGATTGCCAGCAGACAGGCATACAAGGTCCACGCAGCGACAGCAGCAACAAATCTGAGAAGGGTAGCGGCACCCTGGTCAGCGGCTCCACCGAGGGCAGTCTCGAGGTTATACAGTTTAGTTCTTCCAGTGATGATGCTGTTCTTGTGGATGGCGAGGCACCAAAGCCCAAACGTGAAGTTCTACATCACATCTACCATCAAGCAGAGGTGCACGATGCACCTGAATCTCCGCAGCTGCAGGCTCAGGCAAAGCCCGATCCCCAACCAGTTGCTGAGATGACCAAGAGCACCAGCATTGAAACGTCAAGCGTGTATTCCACTGAATCGCAGGCACGACCAGACATTCTCTTAATGTCCATTAATTACAACGATGTCATTGTGATATGGAATACCTTAACGGGTGGACATTGCACCAAGAACTACAACAAAGCCAGTGGAACATGTAAGTTGAATTAAAAGTTACAGCTTTGAGCAATCTTTTAACGACTTCTTTAATTGCAGCCAAATCTAAGGAAGTGCACTGGCTAAATGATCAGACTGTTGTTTCACTGAGTCGCAATCAACTCTCTTACTGGTCACTTGAATTTGAACCGAAGCTGCATCGCTATAAAATTCAAAAGGATCAAGTGCACAAGAGTGGAAGTCAGGAGATTGAAACATGCGCAGTCAAGTGCACAACTGCTCAGCCACAATTATGGTTGAGTATGCGGAACCGCCAAGTGGGAATTCTTAACACCCTAAACGGGCAACTAAACGCCGTCTACGGTTGTTTGGCATTTGGTGTACGCGCCATTTCCGAGTGTCCGGATGATATGAATAAGTGAGCTGTTAACAATTAAATATTCCTGATAGTAAAATAATTTATCCCTTGTAGAATCGCTTTGGGCTGCTCGGATAAACGCCTGGCTATCTTTGACTTATCCAAGCTGTCAGCCCGCTGCATACCGATTGAGAGCGTGCATGTAAACAGCATAGTCTACTCATTGGCCTGGAGTCCAGATTGTCTGCAGCTTGCTTATGGCACCTACGATGGCTTAGTGAGTTTTAACTGAGATTTTATTATATTTATATGCCCAATTACTTTAATGTTTACATTTATAGGTGGGCATTCTGGATGTAGAACGTATGCGGGTGAAGACAACGTTTCGCACGGTCCACAAAAAGGAGATCTATTCGCTGATGTGGCAGGGAAACAACATCTACTGCATTGTGAATCGTGTGCTGGCCATCTATGATACGACACAGCCAAAGCAAGGCAAGTAGTTACATGTGTTGTCGTGTGTTATAGGCTTGACTTTGGGCATTGCGTTGACCATAGGTGACCTTGGTCTGTGCATCCTTGGTCTGCCGCTTACGTATCTCGGCCAGGTGTATGGTCTCTCGGTGATAATCCCACGCATTCCAAGTCACATTTATCCAATTGGATGGCGAGAGATCGTTGGTGACGACCATTTCAGTCTGCCCCTCGAAATCCTTTGTCTTTGGCGGCTCCACGGGCACAGTCTTCAACTCCTTCTCAATCAGCGCATCATCCAATTTAAAAAGCAATGCCAGATTGGCACTGTTAAAGATGGCCTGCCTCAGAGCGACAATAAAACGTTCGAACCACAGTTCAGCAATACGCGCATAGGTCTCATCCTGAAAACCAAACTTAATGTCCAGATTCATGCAGAGTTTACGCAGACACTTTGCAGGCAGCAGCAATCCATTTGTCACGGCCAGCGTCAGGCCGCAGAACTCCTTGATATCCGCTTTGGCTAGGCTGCAGAAATTGCCATCGGCTTGATACAGATTCAGTGATTCCATGCGCTCAAAAAAGTTGCACTCAAAGTAATCCTTACGCCGTTTGCCCAACTCTTGTATTTCCGCAATCGTTTTCTTGGCACGCTGCACCAACTCAACGGTCAACTGCTGCTCCAACTGCTCACGCAGCCTATTCAGCTCCACAATGTGATTGAAGTAATGATTCAGATTGCTCCACACCTTGGACAGGTACACAAAATGTGGCTGCAAGTGGATTAGAGTTGTTAACCTGTGAATTTCTTAGAAGTTCAACTACCTACAAAAACCAACTCCGACTCAATGGAGGTGCGCATGCTCAACGTATCATTTATCTTGGCCACAACGCAATCATAGCGACCCTTCTCGACGTTCACCATATACGCCGTATGCTCGTAGCTTTTCTTGAGTGCGCTCAGACAACGCTCCATCATTAGGAATGTGATGGTAAATTGATTGATGCGCTGCAGTTGCTCCAGTGGCACGCGATAGTATAGCGTTGTCTCCTTGCAATTGAATTTCAGTTGGTCGCTAATTGCTGTCTGGCACTTGCCACTCAGGTCCTTCAGCTGTCCCAGCGTCGCCTCAAAGCCGCCGCTTGTGTTGGTCTGCGCCATGACCAGATCGCCAATTACTGCCAGGAAACACGGATTAGTTTGGATACACAAATTAACCGTAGCTTTGCATACCATAACGCAAATTTTCGCGATCGCCATCGGGTCCATCGTTGTTGTAGATGACAATGCCCGCCACAGTGTCTGCCAATCGTTGTAGATACTCCTGCCGATGATACTTCTTCTTGAGCACATAGTTCTGCAGATCACTGCGTCCAATCACACTGTGCAGCGCCATGGCTGTCAGCTTGAGCAGCACATGGTTCCGTGGACAGCCCAAATGATGGCTAGCCACAATAAAGACCTGCATCTTGGCAAACAGCTGATCCAGCTGCAGTTTACTACAACTCTCCGGATACTGAAGGATATCGTCGATGAGCAGCTTAAGCTGTTCCTGGAACTGCTGCTCATACTTTTCACGCACATAGCTCAATTGTATGCCATGGCCCATCTTCATGATCCAGGACATGCGCATGTTAGCCATCGTCGTGTCTGCGTTGCTCAAATAGCCATCCACAATGTGATCAATAAACTCTGAAATGTTACAAGCAGTCGGCTTATTCAGATCTGTCTTCAGCAATCCATGGCGCACATCCCTGACCAGCAGATGCACCACAAATGTCATGAACTTCTCGTCCTCCTCAATGTCGTGTTGTTTAAGTTGCGCCAGAATGCGCTGGCAAATCTCCTCAAGAAACTTGTTATGCGGATGCGACATTTTGTTGCTCAATATTCTTCTATCTGCTTAACGTTTAATTTGTATGCTTTTCAGAAACGCAATTGTGTGTTTGTGAAGAGAGTTTGTTATTTGAAATGATGACAAGTTGCCCCTGGCAACAAAATAACAGAAATAAATATTTCAACAACTACTTCTGGGCAGGATTCGAATTGATTTAACCTTTCTCATTTGCTCTTCCACTTTACAGATGCCCACATACTCCGTTACATTGAACGTCCCAGTTTTCTGTATGTGCGTGACGCCTTTCTCTTTGTCGGCACGGAGGATGGCTTTCTGCAGCTCTACGAGCGCAAAGATGGCCAGGCATTGAACTTTACCAGTTTGCGGCAGACAGCGCTGCTTTCGCGTTATATCACAGACATTGCATTCAGTTCACTGGAGACCAACAAGTTTGCTGTTGTGGGTCATGAGAAGCTGCTGCATGTGATGGAGTTTCAGGCGCAGCAGCGTGGTTGGATTAAGCTGCACACCTTTGTGGCAAGCGATCCGAAGGCATCGATCACTTCGGTTAAGTGGAGCAATATGCAATCACATCTGCTGCTCACCTTTCACATTGAGGGCAAGGTGTGTATGTGGAACCTTAAGCAGCCGGAGCAACCACCATTGACCATCACCTATCACTGCCCCATGTGGTGTGGATTGTTTTTGCCCTCCGATGAGAGTATAATTATGTGCGGCGGCAAGACGCTGTCACTGGAGATGATCAGCATTAAGGAGGCATTGGCCAAGAACGAGAAGAATATATGCTCCAAAATCGATGGCCTGCTCAAGGTCAAATGGGCCAGCAAGTCCATTACACAGCCCAATGTGCCTGTGCTAAGTGCCAATCAAAAGAAGCGACTGCGTCGCGAAAGACGCTTGAACAGGCAGGTAGCTGCTCCCGCTGCTGTCGTTACCACTGATCCGGTGCAGCAACAGCCAGCCATTGAATCCATGCTGGGCGCCCTCAGCCTGGAGACTAAGACCACCAACACCAGTTTGGCCATTGAGTGCAGCAAGTGCAAGCAAAAGGAGCTGCAACCACTGCCCGATAACTTTTTGGCAGTAAGTGAAAACTTTTTCTCTTCCAATGTATATACTCATTAAACTAAACTCTACTATACAGCATAGTCGCACCTGCTTGTGTCTAACCCAAAAGGAGCTAAACAAAAGTGCACTGGAGAAGATGGCCATTGTGCTCACTGAGGATGCGGCTAAAATAGATAAAGCTGTACTTATGTCCAAGCTCTTTAGCACAAAAGTTATGGCCAAGGACTTGATTGCCACCGAACGTGGGTTTTATGCTGAAATACTTTAACGCAAACTTTAGCAACATTCTATTTGCAGTTACCAATCTGAAGCATTCCAATAACAAAGATATTGCGCCGCTCTGCCTGGCTGTATCCACTTTCAAGGTGCGCGATGAACTGCAACAACACATTGATAACAAAACGCTGAACGAGTGGCATGTCTCCGTGGCGCCCTCGGTGTCCTATGTGTAAGTGGAACTTCAAGCAAACACAAAACTTATTTACTTACTGTAACTTGAACTTTACAGCTTCTGGCAGAAGTGTTGCAAGGCATACGCTCAGCAAATGGAGGAGCAAGGATATATTCTGCATGCAGCCACCTATTTGTCAGCCATTGATATGCAAACTGAGGCCATCAATTTGCTATTGAAACATAACTACTTTCAAGAGGCATTGGCAAATGCACGTATTCATTTGCCTGCCACAGATCCTGTGATCAAAACCATTATCAACAGTTGGTTGGAACAGCTCGAGAAAACCGGCAACTTTGGAGCGGCAGCCCTAATGTATGTATGCATTAATCTCTATAACATTCCAAATTAAATTCGTATTTCTTGCAGCTGTGTGCTGGACAATGAGATGTTGCGTGGCTATTCGTATCTGCGCAAGTTTCGCAATTGTACGCCTGAGATTGCCGATCTAATGGAGCAGATCAAGCGCATTGGACAGCTGGGACCACTGTTTGATGATGGCTGCCAGGATAGAGGCGACGCAGGGGAGAACGGCTGCGATAAGAATGCAGAGGAGGCAGCTTAAAAAAATAACCACAAATGCCAAAACGCACAATAGATAAATCAAACGAGCTTCTTTTTAAACAGATGAAATTAGCGGGCAGCTTCTGAACATCAGCAGCCACTTTAAAATTAATTTCCACCAAAAGAAAGCACATGAACAAAAATTATCTCATCTCTAATATGTCATTTAAAGCAACACACAAGAGCATAATTTGGCTTAAGCTATTGTTAATGCCACCAAATTGATTAATGCACAACAGAACTTTTCATCAATTATGATTTCCAATCGTTTGTAAACCGTTTGACTTTCGGAAAGAAAACGTTACATGAATTTATACAACTTACAAATACAAAATGTCCAGGGCACATTTAGCTAGTAGAAATCAAACAACAAAGAAGAAGACATACTATAAACAAATGAATAGAAATACCAACTCTTTTTATGTTTAATTAGAACAACTTCAACCTTAACCCAAGCTTTACAGACAGCATAGCCCATTTGTTGTCCAGCACCAAACAAATGCGTTCCCGTTAGTCGGAGCCCAAAGACAGAGAGAAGAAAAAAACTTAACGAGTATTGTTTTGGTTTGTCTGACAATCAAATTATGCAAATGCAGCGCGGTCGGCGTCTTCAAGTCAGAAATTAAGTTTGTTTAATTGTTTTGAACTAAGGTTCGCAGCGCAGTCGCAGGGCCAATGTGAGTGAATTTGCTACGCGAAGAGACACAAAAACAATGTAATAAAAGAGTGCACAAAAGAGTTGGACTGGAAGATACCCAGTGAAAGAGTTTTTACATATCATAATTTATCGATCTTAATTTATAAAACGTGTTAATTTGATTAAATATATGTACTATACTCTTAAAATCGGTCAAGTTCATATGCTTATAAACCCCATTGGCAGCCAAATTCTAATGAGTACAATTATTTTTATTTCAATAAGCAACAACTGACGGCGACGTCAACGTTCAACGTCGCTGCGACGCAACTGAGAAACGATCGCAGTCACAGTTGGAGGCAGAGCGAAATGAGCAAAAGCCAAAGCACATTTCAGTTGTTGGGCAGCCGCTGAGCTCAGCTGACGCGCTAAGAGCTTGAAAGAAGAGATTTTATTTTGAAGTCGCGTTCGTTGCCGCAGTCATTTGATTTTCACTTTTAACTGTTGGGAAGCGCGCGCGCTTGCTTTGCTTTAACCGTTACCGTTAGCCGTGCACGTTACGGTTTTACAATGTGAGTTAGTTGTGTGTGTGTGTGTGTGTGCGTATATTTATACAATACCTAGTATCTGGATTATCAACGCTACGCATGTGGCTGTTATTCTCTTCTATGTCTCCATGTCTCCGTGTCTCTCATCCACTCGCTGCCAACTTGACCCAGAGCTGTGCGTTGCGACCGTTGTACAATTAAGCCGCAATAAAATTATAATTATGCTCAAGTGCATTTCGCTTTTGCTCAAGAACAACATAATCTAATAAACAAAAGGAACAAACACGTTTTTTTTTAATACGAACATAAACAATGACATTTAATTGGACCGAGTAAAAGTGTTAGAGCAAGAGCGCGGGCTTTTTTATCTAGGTTTTGTCCAGCTGCAATGCTTTTCCGCTAACGTTTTCCTGGCACACATATGTCACGTATTGAAGTCAGTTTTTTTTTGCCAGCACGCATTTGCATGTGACAGCAGCAGCAACAACAAGACAACAACGACTTCTCCCCTTCTGCATGACTCAACGCTGAACAATTTTTTGTGTGTCGTTTGTTGCTATTGCTTTTATTTTGTTTTTGCGTAGTTGTGTGTTGTGTGTACCCGCAGCGTTGGGAGTGGATCTGAGACCGGGGCCCGTGGCGCATGTGAAATCATTTCTTGCTTTAACGATAATTTCTACAACTCGTGTTTTATTTTTCTTCTTGCTGTTTCTCCCTCATATTTGTAGTTTTTTAGTTGTTACGACGGATTAATGCTAACATCGCGCTGCACTAAAGTGAAAGGTAAACCTATCAACAAAAATTCCGAACTACATACATTTATCGAATCAACATTCATGCATACATACATATTTATATTGCATTTTGAAACGCATTTTAACGGCAACGCACTCACGATCAAATTCCTTTTCCTTTTCATTGCTTTGGACATGTAACTTTTAAAGATTTGCATAATAGTTAAGCATACATATCTTTCTGTTCGCATTGCATTGTTGTTTATTCATGCATATGCACCAAACATGCCATTTCATATTGTTGTTACCATTGTTATTTGTTGTTGTTATTGTTGATGCTATTGAACTCGCCACAGTCAACAGTCGCACACACACACACACACACACACTCACACACACAACTGTGCAACTCTTAACACTCCATATATTAAAATAAAATTCATATATAATTCCATAAACACAAACAGTGCGAAACAGAGATAGAAATACAACTGGATAATAAAATACAATGCAAATTGTTGTTGTTTCGAAATATGCTGAACGTCGTGGTATTTTTCACAGCATATTATGCGGAATCTGCATAATTTTGTAATCCCAATCCAACGCCCAAATGTCTGTCTGGTGTTACAGATACCCCGTGAACATTAAAGTTAAGCTGCTGAAAGCCGCCGCCGCTTAAGGCGTGGCAGTCAAGGGCGCGATCTTTTTATTTCAATTTCGAGTTTTTTTTATAGTTCACATACACGATGTTGCAAAAAGGGGTCATTATGACTGTATTGCAGTCTTTCCAATCCAAAAATTCCTTGTAATTACTTACTTTATATAATGTTAATATGTATGAAAGCTGTTGTTTAAAAAAGCTTTCATATATAGTTGCAAACAATCAATTAATTAATGCGCCTTAAACGATTGTTTCTATTATTCCATTATTATATGCATACATGTATATACGTATGAAATTCATAATTGTGCTTGGCAGATGAGTTGTCATTAAGGAAAATAAGTGTTTACTACGTGATTCCGGGTTAAAATGACATTTAAGTTAATAAATGCTTTCATCATTCAGACGGTTTGGGCAAGTGATGTTTATTAGACATGTTTTTATTTCATTATTTAGCTAAAGCTTTAGGTTAGTTAGAGTTAGAGTTTTAAATAGCAAAAAAAAGTTATTGCATAATATATGTTTATCATTCTTTTGTAAAACTCTACTTAAACGATTCGATACCTATTCTCAATGTTTTCTTTACAAGCCAATCATGTTATGCTATTATTGTTAACTTAACAAAATAATTACATGTATTTCATGTACGTTGCCCATTTCGTTTATTTCTTGCACTTAACACATTTTTCAAGCAATACGCAAAGCGAGATAACAATTTGCAACTGTTTTTGTCGCTGTCGCTGCTAATAATAGCCCGATTTGCGAGTAACTCGACATTTAAACCCGTTTCAACGGCTGCCAAAATAACCGGACATCTCAAGAATTGCTCGCAATGTTTGCATAGAAAGACAGAACTAACGAAATGAGGAGGGAAGTGGGCTTAAAACTGAGAAACGCTTGCAGTTCTTGGCTGGCCAAAGAAAGCGGTGGCACAGGAAAATGAGTGAAAAATTATAAAGCGGCATATACAACGTTGCCGGAATCTCAATGGGGCAAAGGGGCGCTGACCTGGCAACATTTGTATTTATTTGTGTCTTTAGGCGCGCGCATATCCGGCCAATAACATTATGGCTTATGGCTTGTGGCTTTTGGCTCATGGCTAAAAACGCACCCAGGTGGAGTCACCCACGCGGTAAGCACGCACCTTCAAGCTGAAAATGAAGATGGTGATGATGACGATGATCGGTTATGGCGCACCTGTCGACGGCATTGAGCTAGGCTCCAGTTCTGATGACGAGAGACGCAATCGCTTGACTTGACTGTTTTAGAAAGATTACCAAATGACTGACTAAGCCGCTAACTGACGTTGGCGTTCGCATAAATGATTTACTGTCTATGTATGTGTGTGTGTGTTTATTTGTTTGTGTCTGCCTGTCTGAGCATTTAGCGCTTGGCTATAATTGATTTAAGTTATTTGCGTTTTGCACACGACTTCATGACATAAGTAGTAAATTATTTACACACAAGCAGCAGCTTGTTAGTTTCGACAGCAAACGGTGGCAACCAAATTATAGTTTTTTGGGCTGTCAGAACAAAAGACTTAGGCAACGAACTTGCTAGCTGAGATAGAAGTTTGAGCAATCGTATTTCATTTGTTGTATATAAAAAAAAAAACCCCTGCTGAAACTAGAATTATTTGTAAGCTTAAGCCACATGACTAGTGTGTTCGAAAAGTGAAATTCTCTCCCGCAGCTGGTCAATAGCACAATCTTAATCTACCTCTCTCCATCTCTTTGGCTATGTCAGCACATGCCGTTAGCTGGCCGCGAAACAAGTTCGTTGCCTAAGTCTTTTGTTTAGTTCGCTTTTAGGCACTAACACTTGCACACACTTACACCCATTCGCATTCACACTCATCTTCATTTCCATTTCAGGGGCAACGGCAAATAAAGCAAACCAAAACCATGACAAGCCTCAATTAGGCCGCTTAACGCTTTCGCATTTGAAGCGCCTCGAAACTCATTGAAACATTGAAGCATCTGAAGCATCAAAAGAAAGAACTAAATAGAACTAGAACTAGCTTGTCATCGCCTCGCACCACTGACCCACCACCACCACCACTCACTACAGCTGCTACAAGCCAAGGCCGGCTGGCCAAAAAAGAAAAAAAGAAATAAAAAACAAACCAAACAGCAGCTTTAACGCTTATTTTCTTTTTGGCCAAATAACTGAACAACAACCGAACGCGATAATGAATTATCAGAAGGCCAGTGAAACGCATTCACCGTCCTCGTTCAAGAAGCCGAAACGGTCGACGGGCAGCGGTGGCGGTAGCGGGAACGGGAATAGCATACAAAACTTTTGGAACGAACACATCATGGAGCGATTCATAAAGGCGAATCTATTCATTATATGCTGTGTGGCAGCGGGTCTCTTGCTGGTAAGTAAACCAATATCGTGATTTCCACCAACACACACACACACATTTACATACCCCATCATCATAATTCACCTGTGTGTGTGTGTGTGTGTGGTACCGTTATGATAACACCCCGGCAAGTTTTTTTTGCGCCATTTAAGTGAAAATGAAATGAAATCGTTTTGCACACAAAAACATTAAAATTTCAACTTTTTGTAATGTTTCTGTTGCTGTTGCTGTTGTTGCTTGTGACAGGCGGACAGACAACGACAGACAGCAACAACGACAGCAACAAGAGCTCATTAATTGATTGATGGATGATTGCGGAGCTAAAATGTCTCCGCTTTTTAAACAAAGCTACATCATCAACATCAACTTCAGCTTCAGCTTCAGCTTCACTTCCAACTGCATCTTCAACGGTTGCAACAACAGCTTTATTTAGATTTCCGTTTTGTTTGATTTGTGCTTTCGCTTTCTTTATGTTTGCCGAGATAGTAGTATGTTAATGTTGTCAAGAAGTGTGTAGCATTTTTTTTAAGATGGCATCTGCGTTGGCTTAAATTATATATACAGATTCTTAATCAGTAATAGTTGTCTGTTTGTCTGAAGCTATCTTGAAACCGTGGATCGAAAGCGGATAGTTAAGGCCTACATAATAAAAAAATAAAAAAGCTATTTAAAAAACTGATATTGGTGTTAAAAGTATTTTGGAATTTCATTATCTTTTACATTCGTTATGCTGTTATCAAACTAAAGTTATGTTGAAACTGTTGTTAATGGTGTTTAATATATTTTGGAGGCAGAAAGATTTAAGATACATTTGAGCAAAAGTATTTAATCTAAAACAGCTTTAAGACATATCTTTTTTCCACTCCTTTCTTATGTTTTACTAATGTCTTTTTTTCCCCCGCCAACTATTTATAGATAGTTTATCTGGGCGCTTTCTCGTGTGAGGTCTCTTGGCTGCTGGAGGCGCATGGAGAGCTGCCCATTGCCGCCTATACACTCTGCACGCTCTACTTTATAATGTTTGTGGCCAGCACAATTTTAATCCATGGCCTGGTCAGTGGTCTATGTTGGCCACTCTTTGCCTGGTCGGCTGTCATCGGACTGATGTCCATACCAGAGCTGGTGCTGGTCATGTTGATGACCACACAGCATTGGGTGAGTATTAAACCAGATTTGGCCTTAAGCTGTAACTAATCTTAATGGTTTTTGTAGGGTCTGCAATCTGTGCATGGCTTGACGGAGCTGACATCTTACTTGATACGACTGATCATCAACTGCCTGGCGCTGATCTGTGTCATACCCACGGGCATCAAGTGGCGTCGTGAGCGGCAGGTGCTCAACCAGTTGCAGGGATTAGCCACGCGTCTCTCACTCCAGACGCCAGCACCCAGTGTGCCCATGACGAAGGCGGATTCTCGTCGCTCTAGCCAACGGCTGAATGGCTTCGAGAATGCTGGCTATCAGCTGTGTGATGAGACCAAGATCAATCTGGGCAATGGACTGAACAATGCGAATGGTCAGCTATTTGGTTCACAGAATGAGTTTAATGCCAGCATGTTTGCTCCGGCGCTGGCGCAACAGTTCAGCTCGGTGGCGCCGGGCCAGCGTTCCAGTGCCGGACATCGTGCCCAATCCTTGATGGATTTGCGCTGCACGCTGCCGGGCATGTACAATCCGCGGCATGTGCTGGACACGGAGGATAAGAATGCCAAGTACTTTAACATCACCATCGATGATCTAAAGAACAATCTGCAGGACTCGCATAGGCCATCGCCGCCATCTCTTATTGGCAGCGCCAGCAATGATCCCATCTACTGCTCCATTGAGCCCAAGCAGCTGACACCGCCACCCGGCCAGCAGCGACACTATCAGCAGAATGGACATCGGCACAAGCAGTCGGGGCCGCCACAGAAACTCTCGCGCAACTGCATCTCACTGGAGAATCTGGATGGCATCAACAAGGTGCAAAACGATCTGGCTGCCTATGGCAATAATCTGCTACAGAACTATACACAACAGCAGCAGTACTACCTAGCCATGCTGCTCAACAATCCTCTCCAGCATCAGCAGGCGGCAGCAGCCGTTGCAAATCTCTATCGTCGCCCCTCCGCCTGCAGTTCCCAGGGTGGTTGCACGGTGTTGGCGCAACCACTGCAACGACGCGGCTCCCAGCAACAGTTGCAGTATTACGGCGGATTTGGCTATGCCAACTATGCCAATCCCTATATCACGGCCAACAGTAAATTGTCGCTGGGCAACGAATCGGATGATTATCGCAAATATCGCGATGTGGCTCTATAGAGAAGATCATTCTCTTCAGTCTTAGACTAAGCTCCAGTCATAACTCTATATACATACATACATATATGTAGATTCATACTCATTAGTTGTAGAATGCTCGTCTACCACATTCCTTGGAATAACGACCAAAGAGCCACAAACTAACTCAGTTTCAGTTGCAGTTCGTCAAGTTACAAATTGAGGAAGATGCGCCCGTAAAAAACTAGATAAGCTTATAGTCTTAAATGTTTAGAATACTACAATACTAAAACCATTCGAATTTTCATATCACAACGACAACGATTTAGATAGTTATAGTTTTACTGCCCTTTCAATACCTAAAACTACAATTTCTAAAACGTTTCACTTTCATTTACATTTTGATATCAATCTTCTCTGTTTTAATTACTTAAGTAATGTGAAAAAAGTCGTCCTTTATACATAATGCCTCATTTGGATTTAATGATTAAAAAGTAAAAACTTTATTCTTGAGTTTAACAAATTATATATCGATAAGTGTAAATATATATATAAATATACTTTAAGTATTGTATCCAAATATGTTTCACTAAAATTCACTCATGGACCCAACAGATCTGCCAGCGGATTATCGGATACATGGGCGCCACTTGCCGGCAAGGGCGTGGCTGTTATCTTCTTAGGCGCCTTCTTAGCCACGTTGCGTGGTGCAGATTTAACAACCTTTGCCTGGCTGATGACAGCACCACGTTTAACACCACCGCCTCCACCACCAAACAAATCATCGTCATCATCATCATCGCTGAAAAGACTTTTGCTGGGCTTTGCAGGCAACTTTGATTTGTTAATGGAGGATTTGGGAGGCGCCTCCCCTTCACTGCTGCTTTCAAAGAGAGAAACCGCTGGAGCAGAAGCAGGAGTTGCCGCTTGTTTGGATTGACTTTTCGTTGTTGGAGCAGCTGTGCTGCCAAATAAATCATCATCATCGTCATCACTGTCATCGAATAATTTGCTCGACTGTGACTTGGATTTGGTTACCAACACAGGTGCAGGTTTCTTAGCTGGTACTGAAGAAACTGGAGCAGCTGTCTTTGACTTGGTTGCAGGCTTAAATAATGCATCATCATCATCATCGCTGTCCAAGATTGAAGCAGGCTTTGAAGGCGGTTTCTTAAGCTGTGGCTCAGCTTTTGCTGGCTTTGCCGGCGCAACTGCAGCTGGAATAAACAGGAAGTTGTCATCGTCATCATTGTTATCCAAAAAGGATACATAAGATTTGGGTGGACCGGTATTTGGCCGTTTTATGGACACCAAGGGCGGCTGTGATCCACTTGGTGCGCTGTAGAGAAAACTCTTACGATCTTCCTCATCGCTGTCCAGAAATGAAACCGATTTCTTTGGTGCTTGCTGAGCGGTCACAGCAGCTGGAGGAGGATTGTGTTCCTTCTTTGCCATAGGTTTTAAGTCATTATCAGGTGGCTGTACTGGAGCAGCTGCCACTTTTCTTTCAACTGCTTTGCCGAAGAGCGCATCATCCTCATCCTCGGGATCGCTATCCAGAAATGATGAGGACTTGGCAGTGGTTGGTTTTTGTTGTGTTCCCTTTGGTGGGGCAGCTGCTTGCTGAGTGACTTCTGGAGCTGCTTCATCCACTTGCTTTTTGGACAATGACTTGGCATAGTTCTCCTGCCGCGCCCGACGCGTTGATGGACGACGATGAGCAGGTCCTCGTACACGAGTCTTACTAATGCACTGCAGAATGCTATCCGTCTCAGTGGAGCTGGGCTTGGGTGCAGGATTAGCTGATGGTTGATCAACTGAACTTGCTGGAGGATCCGGTGAAGCATCTGCTTGCTTTTTGGACACCTTTGGCAAGGTGCCTCCACCAGGCAAAAGCGCCTTTACATTGATATTTATATTGGGCATTTGTAGTTTTTTGATGGGCGAGCTGGGTTTGGAGGCACTCTTATCCACCACATCTGTATCCACTGGTGGCTGCTCATCAAAGATCTGCTGGCTGGCACCTGCTCGTGCCGTCTCACTGAAGTCATCATAGAAGATGGTGTGTATGCGCTTTGTAGATGCATCCGCACTTACGGCTGCTGGAGCGGCAACTGCTTTTGAGTTCTGGTTATCATTATCATCCTCTGGCGGCACATCGCTGAATAGATGCATGCCACCATAATCCTTGTTGGGCTGCTCCGCAGGTGATGCAACTGCACTCTGAGGCAACTCGGGCAAGTTGGGCTCAAAGAAATCCTGTGCACTATCAAATATTTTGGAGGCGCTCAAGCTGCTCAGGCTGCTGGTGCCCAGCGATTGAAAGAATTCGCTATCGTCGGGCGGTTCATCTGAGAACAGACTCGAATAGTTTTGCATGATTTGCTGTGCAGCTGCCATATCCTCAGCTGCTGGTGGCTGAGTAGTTTCCGTTTCCGCTTCCGTATTGGATTTCTTGTTTGTGACATTTGCCACGACGCTTATGATGGGATCCTGCTCTTGTTCAATGGTTGGTTGCTGCTCCTGCTCGAAACTTTCTTTTGTATCACTAAATAAGTCATCCGTTATCAAAGAATTCACTTGAGGTTGCTTCTCCTCTACTAATTCCTTTTTGTTCGTTGTATCCAATTGAGCTGGCAGTTTAACTTCCTCCTCTTTCAGTACCTCCTTTGTGGTTTTAATCTCTTTTGAATTTTCTTCTACTGGCTTTGTAATTTCATTTGTTGCTTTGGCTTCATCTTTCTGTTTGTTTAGCAATTCTTTTATTGGTTCCTCATCGCTAAAATCATCACTTAATAAATCTGGTTTGGCTATCACCGGTTCAGGCAGAAACTTTGTTGGCTCTTTAGAGGGAACCTTCATTGATTCTTCGTCGCTAAAATCATCACTAAATAAATCTGCTTTCTGGATCGTATTGATTTTCGCAGTAGGGTCAGGCAACTCTTTAGATGTCTCAATCGTTTGGGGCTGAACTTGAGTGGAGATTTTAATTGGTTCCTCATCCGTATAATCGTCACTAAATAGATCTCTTTTGGGCATTGGTTTGATATCTTTCGGCATGGCTTTTAGTTGATCCTTAGCACTTTCTACCTTTGTTGGTAGTTGCTTTGCAGGTTCCTTCTGCTCCTCCACTTCTGCAGCTTCAACAAATAGTTGCTTGTTGGATTTGGGCGTGCCAAATAGATCATCATCTCCAAGATCATCAAAGAGACTCTTCCGCTGGCTGCTTGGTGGCTCAACAACAGCGACAGGCTGCTCCTGCTCCTGTTGCTGCTTGACAGACTGTGTAACAGGTTTTGAGCTTGAGCCAAATATATCATTGGCATTATCCTCATCGTCATCAGCGAAGAGCGAAGTTTTGGCAATTGTTTTGCTGGCTAATTGATTTGATGGCTTCTTCTTGGCAAATATGTCATCAATATCCAAATCATCATCATCATCAAATAAGGAGTTCTTAGGCGTTGCTAACTGTGGCTTAGCCTTGGGCGTGAAGGCACTGAGGAAGTCATCTACATCATCATCCAGATTGTCATCGAAAAGCGAAGTGGGCAATGTTTTAGGAGGTGTTGCTGCAACTGCTGGCTGTTGTCTGAGATTGGGACTTGGCGGTGGACTGTCATCGAACAGATTAAGATTACGTGGTGGCGTTTCCTTTGGAAGCTTCTGCACAGGTGCCACTGGATTGACTTGTTCAACTGTAGGTTTTTCCTTAGCTTGAACTGGTGCTGGTGTCGCTGAGCCGTTGCCCGACTTGGATTGCACCTTGTCTACAATTTCAGACATAAACGAATTGAACTCGTCGTCATTAAAAAGATTCACAGGCTTGCGTTTAATTTGACTGGCTGCAACGACAGGTTTTGCTTCATTCTCCTGGCTAATGAGCGTCTTGGTTGGAATTGGAGCAGGTGCAACTGGAGCTGAGCTGGAGCTGGAGCTGGAGCTGCTACTCTAATGGGCTCATCAAATAGTTTAGGTGGCGTTTGTCTGCCCGGAAGATGTGGCTTGCTGGCACTGCTGCTGCTCGAGCTTAGCGAATGATCCGCTCGAGCTAAATGATGTGCAGATGGATGCCTTTGCGAGACGGCTGGTGATGAATTCAGCGAGGAGGAGGTGGAAGGCGGATCATCGCTGGGTGGTGAGGCGCGCAGCGCTTGAAATAGATCACTCTCATGTGGATTCCTTTGACTGCTTATAATTGGACGCGGCTGTGTTTTGGTGCGAGCAGCTGGTGTTACAACAGGCTGAGCTGCAGGCCGTGCCATAGGTTTCTGGGGCAGTGAGGCCACCGAGGAGGAGTCGGAGAGCTGCGTCTCCACTGGCTGACTCCTGGGTGTAGGCTGTGGAGCAGCAGCCGCTTCCAGTTCATCCGACGAGCTCGAGGAGAACTGCTCGGGCTGCTCATCCTCGCTGTTCTCGGCACTGTCATAGAGCCCAGCATACTTGTGCTCCAGCCACTCCTTAGAACCGATTATATAGGGCAGTGGTATGGCATCATATGGATTCTTAGCGCGAAAAACAGTGCTGCAATAGATCCATGATTAAGATGGGAACCTCAATTCCATACTACGAGTACTTACGTGGTATTTACAGCACCCTCATCTTCGTCATCCGAATCGGGCACTTCAATGGTCACCGGCTCAAAGTTTTTCCTAAACATTTTTAAATTATTTTGCAGAAATTCTTCGGCCATTTCCTGTGAACTTTTTGGTGGTGGCTCAGGCTGTAATTGTATTAGTAATCATTTTTATTTCATTTGTTGCTTTTTCTTTTCCTACCTTCTTCTTTTGATCCTCTGGTATGATGAAATCATCGTCTTCCACATCCTCCACCCGATACTCCACAAACTGCTGGCCAAATTGCAGTGAGCGTAAACTGTTGGTTGCATTGTCCAGCGCAATATCCAAGCGCCTCACATTCGTTTCAAATTCACTGAAATTCTGCCTAGTGCGTTCGCCGCGTTCGTGCAGATTCTGCAAAACACAATGATTAATGGTGAAAATTGCTCAAATTACATGCAAATTCCACACCCACTTGGGAGATACGTTTCATTAGCTCCAGCAGCGCGCAATCACCAGCGAAATTCCATTCCGGCGCCTGACCTACAATGTCAGCTACTTCCGCACTTATATCCATGTTTGCTACAACTAAAATCGCCTTAATTTTGCATAAATACTTTGTAAATAAACAAAAGAGAATTGCCGCTGCACTCGCTGTGTTTAGTGACCACTCCTACAATCCAATACAACTAGGGCCCACACACTTTACGGCAGCTATGCATTGTGTGTTGTTGAAAAATTATCATTATTGGTAGATGTTATCTTATTTGAGTAATGAATTTCATTATTTTAAAAAATAAACTTAAGAAAAAATAAGACACCTCTTGCTGTTTTACGACATACAGCATATGGCTCACACACGATACGACGGCCAGACAATTGTCGTGTATTGTATTGAGACCAAGCGAACAGCTGTTTTTGCCTCCCTCTCATTTACTGGCATTCTACACGTGTTTAGCATGGATAGCGTTTGTGTTGCAGTAAAAAGATAATTATTGTTATTATTTATTACTTTAAGCAAAAGTATAATATCTTAAACAAGTAAACCGTGACGGCCATAACAATTTACATTAAAAATGGCTATGCTCGCAGAACCGCGTCGTCGCAAGCGCTACAATTTGTGTCCGCGCAAGGCGCTCTACGAAGGTAAGCGAAAGGGGAATCAAAAGCATTTTACAATAAAATTATTAATTAAATATTTTTAATTTGCAGATGACTCGCGATTTGGCACAAAAATGCTGGAGAAAATGGGCTGGTCCAAGGGACGCGGCCTGGGTCCCAATGAGGATGGCTCTCAGGATTTTGTGCGTGTTCGCATGAAGAACGACGCAGAAGGATTAGGCTATGAAATGCGCAACGATCAATGGACCGAACATGAGGAAGGCTTTAATGGATTGCTAAAGGCGCTCAATGGAGGCGACACTAATGTTGAAAATGAAACTGCAGCCAATGAGGGTCCATCCGAAGACGAATCGAGGCCCATGGGATTTGGATTCAAGTCAGCAGCAGCAGCTGAAGAGGTCAAGCCGAAAACACTGAAGGAAAAGATAAGCGGCGTATCGCTGGAGGAGAAGTCCAAGTTCAGTAAAGCTCGTGTACACTACAAAAAGTTTACGCGTGGCAAGGATTTGGCGAGATACAGCGAAAAGGATTTGGCAAACATTTTTGGCAAGAAAGTAAACGAGGAAATTTCCGCACCCTTTGAAGCAGTACATATTGAAGAGGAGGCGAAGCCGTTTAATCCCAACTTTTCAGGTGTGCAAACAGTAAGCACTGGACTCTCTGTGAGTGATTATTTCAAACAAAAAATGCAGGCCATGAAAAATAGACTTTCAAATACTGATTCTTCGAAAACAATGAAAAAAATCCCTTTTCAAACGGAGCTGAAGTGTACGCTGAAACTGCGATTGCAAATGGAAGCGAGGAAGAGCAAAGTGAGCCAACTAAAAAGAAGAAGAAAAACAAGGAGAAGAAGGAAAGTCAAGAACAGATGGAAACTGAACTGCCCGAGGAAACAGTAAGTGAGAAAAAGAAGAAAAAGAAAGCAAAGCGTGCAGCTGATGAAGATGCAGTGGAATCAGAGGTAGTCGCTATTGAAGAGGGAGAAACCAATCCTCCAAAGCGCAAAAAGAAGGACAAGAAGGACGCGGAGGAATTGGAAGCGATACCAGAACCAACAGAAGGGGAGATGAAAAAGAAGAAGAGATCGAAAACAGTTGAAACGGAAACGGCAGCTGAAAAGGAAGAAGAAACTGAACCCACTAAAAAGAAAAGCAAAAAAAGCAAAAAAGATGACAAAGAAGAGATAATAGAAGAGCCACAGCCAAAAGAGGAAACTGTTTCTAAAACTAAAAAGAAATCGAAAAAAACAGTCGAATCACTGAATGATGCTGAAGACCTGACACAAGATGATCAACCAACAATAGCAACGGAACCCGCAGATGTAGAGGAAGTGAAAGCGATTTCAGTGGAAACAAAAAAGAAAAAAAAATCCAAACAAAATGAAGAAGCCGCAGATGCGACGCCAGAAACAACAGAACCTCCTAAAAAGAAAATCAAAACGGATGCCAAGGATGAGCTAACGGTAGAGCCACTGCCAAAGGAGGAAACTGCGTCCGAAACTAAAAAGAAGTCGAAGAAAACGAAAGTGGTAGATCTGGACACAGGAGGATCAACCAACAACAACAACAACACCAGCGGATGCCGATCAGCTCACCACAAAATCGAAGAAAAGAAGAAGACCAAGGAGAACGAATCCGAAGTAAGTGCCGAAGCTAAAATTTTGGTCTCCGGCGATGAAAGCGATTCAGAAGCAGAAGCTAATGAAGATGCACGCAATTACCTATCAATGGAGCAATTAATTGGGAAACTTGACTCATTCAATGAATTTCAAATCTCTTCATTTTGTGCAGAAAAATTCCACATACTAAACATGAACGGCTTCAGGAACGCATCGCTGGCTCAGATAAATGGATATACGTTTGACGAGAACATTAAACTGAAAGTTGTGGAGGCTAAATTGGATGCGCAGCGTATTTTAGATCTATGGGAGGGTACACAGTCCAAATATATATATAGACCCTTCAAACAGAGATATAAGAGACTAAATACCACAGACTTAAAAAAAATTGGCAGAATTAAAGCCTTTAAGGGAATTTAGGCAAAACTAAAATGTAATCCAAAATGTAACTTGTTAAAACAAACCAAACTGTAATACAACTGGATTCTTTAACGTTTAGATTATATTAGTTTTGTACAAAGTTTCCGTTTTAATGTGTAACAATATTACATCAAATACAATAAAAGAAACCAGCGAAATATATATGTATGTATATGTATGCGTAGACATAAAGTTGATTTAAGAGCTGTGTGTGTGTGTTCATTTTTTGAGTTGTGTTCTGTTACGTTAATTGGATTCTTGAACGTGAGAGCTGCATCCACAATTCTGTGCTCTGTGCCATATATGTCTTCAGTCTTGTCCAGAGAACCAAGAGGGACTTGTGTAGTTAGTTTTGTTTTGGTACTTTAGCGTTGGTGGATAGCGTCACACTTATATCGATTACTCTGCATAGCCTTAGAAACTGGATGTAAATCTGACACTTAATGTTATGTAACCTATATACAAGTTGAAATATCAATGGGCAACGCTAATCCAAGAAATAAACTAACTTTAAGGTGGTGTTGAGTTACGATTGGCCAAACGACGTGAGCGTCGCAACGGTCTACTATCCTGTGATTTGCTACGTCGACGTTTTAGCGTCTGTGTGGCAATGTTACGATTATAGGTGTTCAAATGCACATGTGAGTCCCACTACGAATACGGATACAAATAGGTTAATCAGCATGTCAATTCAATCCAGCTACAAATAATGCTTCTTACCGAACTAGACACAATTTCCGAACGCACTGGATGCCAGTCCAAGTCGCGTATCACTTGCTTGTGTCCCTCAATAGCCTCTCGAATTTTACCCGTCAGCACGTCATAAACTGCAATAAGAATAACGTATGATTTTAGTCCGTAACCATCAGAATAGAAATAAACTTACTTATAATACGTCCCGTTGCACAACCTGTATAAATGAAACGCTGTCCCGTCTGCTCCATGGGTGAGAACTTGGCGCGCTGAAGAGTTTTACTGACGCGATGTCCGCGATACGTCATTATGCTGCTATCACCATCAAGCGCCTTGTGTGGATTGTAAACTGCAAAATGAAACCAATGAAAGAGAGAGACTGCATGTTAACCAACTAAGGGCTTACATTCACGTGGCACGCGATCCCAGCGATAGTCCCAGTTGGTCTGTGTAAGCTGATGCTGGCGGGTATTGCCGCGGTTGCGAATGGTGCAGGGCTGACGCATGTCCCAGATTTTAATGCTTTGGTCCTTGGAGTTGGTGAGGACGTGGTAGCCATCGTTGCGCGAATCAATATACGTAATGCCATCGAAGTGTCCAATAAACGATATTACAGGCTTGGAAGGGACACGGCCGCGAAAGGCTGTACGCAAATCATACACCTTAAGCAAACCATCATCACAGCCAGCAATTATTACATTGGGATCATTGTGATTCACATAGCCCACGGCATTTACGTCCGTTACGGGTATGCGATGAGTGCGAAGGATTTGGGTGACGCGTGTCTGAACATCGCCTAAGATGACGCTGGCGTTGCTGCTCCCGCCAATAATCTTATCACCCGTTGGCGAAAAGCGTATCGAGAAAATTCCAGCTCGACTGCTAGAAGTTTCATTCACATCGATCCATTGGCAGTCATCGTCAGAGCCGTTAACTGGCATTATGTAAACTGTTCAAAAGATAAGACATTAAGTATTGATATTGAAAATTTCAAGTAATCTTATTTACATGAACGCGACCAGGTGGAGTAGGCAAAGTGCTGGCCATTGGGACTAAAATCAGCGTCCATTATGCACCATTGTACATCGCGCGCATTGATGCGATTTAAGAGATGATAAGTACCCTTCGAGCCGTCGTAGATGCGCACAAAGCCATCTGAAGTATAAACTACGAGTTAACAAAATTCAAACCAGCTAAAACAACAGTGGTCGCTGGCAAACATTGTTTTTTTTTTTTCAAAGTGAAGAAAAATAAAATAAAGGGCAATTCACCGCATTAATCATAATTTTAATATTTGAAATTTGTTTTATAGCCAGCGACCACTGTACATTTCGTGAGACTGTTTTTAACAATGATTGACCTTGACAAGCTATCAAGAGTTTGCTGCCACTTTTGTTGAACTTGGTAACGTAAATTTTAGCGTCTAAAGACATAAGACGCATCAATCTGTGATTGGGTATGTACATATTAGAGATGTATCGTTGCTGACTGGCCGAGAAGGACCCGCTGCCAGGTGTGGCGATTCCATTTTCTCGCTGTTGCAATGCGTGCATGAGATTGAAGCGCCGTTCAGTGGGCTTGGTAAGCAAGCTGCTGCGTGCTTTTACTTCTTTGTACATTTCTGTGGTCTGGAAAGTGGTTGGCTTAGCATTAATCAACACTGCAAACAAAGGGCTTTGGTTATTGCGTGCTTACTTGAAATTTGTCTACATTTGGTTTTTCACAAACTGGCAAACTGCTTGGATAGCTAGTTGGGGGACGCAATTGCAAGTCCATGGCGTTGACCGTAAAGTTAATAACATTGTAGCCAAATTCTTCAGCTGGTAACTCAAATAGGTCATCGTTGTCGCTGAGAAAACCTAAGGAATTTCCCATTCTATTGTGAAAGCCAAACTAAAAATGCAATTTCGTCCAATTGTTGTTTGCCAGCGCTGGCGATACACTGTGGCGGCTCAACGATATGTGTAGTCAGCTGGCTGCTTATCGATAGTGCTGACAGGTGTAATAGCTTTTTACAACACTAAACACTTGATCTGAGTAATTCCTATTTGAATTACACATAAGTATTAATTTTTTAAACTGTTTGTTAGAAGATTTCATCTAATGTTTATTAGAGTCTTTTAAGTAAGCTCTCAAAAATATTTTTTGGAAATTTTACCATTTTCTGTTAGTTAACAGCTTAGGTTTGACTCAAAGCTCTCTTAGCGGCTTGAAGCTTACAATTTCTCAAAGCTCGAATCAGTCTCACAGCGATCATCAACGAAACAACGTGCACAGCGGTCGGTTAAATTACGTCTTGCATTTGTGTATGTGCATATGTATGTGTGTTTGGTAATGAAATTTGTTACATACCCGTTTATAACTCACATTTGTGTTAGTTATTGAGCTGTGCTGTTTGTTTGCACACACAAATTCACACACACGTTGATCAAAAATATGACAAAAATGCCAAAAATGTAATAAAACATAAAGAATCTGCGTTGTGTTAAAAGCCAAACTTTTGTGTTCACTCAACTGTGTGTGTGTATTTTTAGTGGCGAGTTTTGTTGCTATACCAGCTTGTGCTTACGCCGTCTGTCTATGTGTATAAATGTGTGTACGTGTGTGAAATTTATCATAAATACTTTTGCACAACGCGCGCCCCTCTCAAAACGCATGAGAAGAAAGAAGAAAGTTGTTTAACTGTGTAGAAAACAACAACTACACGAAACAAGATATAAAAAAAAAAACAAACAAAAAATCGAAATCAAGAATAACAGAAAACAATTGAAATACTAAAATACAAAGTATGTCAAACGGTGAAGCAGATGAACGAAGGGCCGCTAAAGTGCATAACGTAAAATAAAAAGAAAAAAATAGCTAACTGAGTGCAGTTAGCTTTCCAGCCGTGCACTTGCATAAATAGTATAAGTTCATATGTATATCGCGTGTGTATAATCAAGGCAAAAATAATAATAATAATAGTAATGAGTAAAGAGACGAGAAATTATTTACAAAAAAGTGGAGCGCGCGATCGTAGACATACACACAAAAAAGTGAAAGATTGCAAGCATGCGCCGCTGACGTCGCAGTCACACACAAACACACACACACACACACACGCGCAAACACCCAGTTATAGCGAGAGTGAGAGAGGAGTAGAGACACCTAGAAGGCACCTGCTCCCATTGCGGCTGCTGGTGCTGGTGCGGCTGCATATTTTTGTTTTTATTTCCCTTTTGTCTGTTTTGTTCGTAAATAATAAGAGTTGTCTGTGTAATTTAGTGCGCACTGCGTTTCAGTGTTGGGTTAGTCTGTGGCTTTACCCGCCGACAGTTTTGACAGTTCTATCGCATTGTTGGCTGCCGAACTGTGCCTGGTTGGGGGACTTTCAATTAGCGGCTTGAATTTAGCACACTTGCAATTAGCACAAGCACGAAAAATTACTCAAAAGGCAATAGTTATAGTCACACACTTATTTGGCATTTGCCTAAGCCATTAACCACCAGACCTGGGCCCACTTTCCACATTCCACATTTATATTTGCGCATTTCATTTGCCACAAAAGATTCCAATCGGCAGCAACAGTTATCTTTTTCTTCTTTTTTATAATGCTATTCATTTCGTTTCGTAAGCGCTCAATTTAAATATGTCTCTTTTTTTCTAATTTTGTTGTTGTTTCTATTTATATTTGTCTGTGCAGCGACCGAAAGTGACGCAATCATTTGCATTTTGTTAAAATATCTATGATTGTTTCTTTATTAATGACAAAAAACCAGTTATAGATACAAACACGCTGTATTTAATTTCATTATTGTTTGTTGTTTTGTTGATCCCCCCCTTCCTGCTCGCCCCTTTGCTGTCACTCTTGCTTTGTGATTAGCAGCGGTAATTATGCCAATACAAGCTCATTAAATTATTTACCTTTTTGTTGCTGCTGCAATGCGTCTTTTACTGTTTTACTGTTAACAATATCGATTGTCATTGTTGTCGTTTCATTCGCAAACAAAAGACTTAAGGCACAAACTTGCCACCAGCATGTCACGCACCCAAATTGATAAACAACCAGCCCAAAACGCTCTTTATGCAAATGTCTTACTTTTATATTAATCTATTTGCATGTTTTGATTGAGCGACTTTCGTTTTCTTTATTCAATCCTGTTTTTTATGCCCCGAAACTGATTTTCTATTAAATATCTTTTTCAAGCTTTAAATTATTCAAACAAAAATAATGCCATCATTTCTAAACAGTTTATTAAAATGTTTTTTTTAACCAAAATTAGTAATTTACTTGATATTGTATTCTGTAGTAATCAGTTTAAATATGACCTTCGTCTTTTAACTATTTTACAACAATCTGACAGGCACGTTTTCTTTATTTCCGCTTACAATTCATCATAGTTGGTCTAATTAAAAAAGTGTTAATTTTGGTAAACAGGTTGTAAATTTAAAAGCTAAAGAAAAAAACCTGTTAAAAAACTTCAAATTCTTTTCTTTGTGCTTCAAAGTTTTCTTAGCTTGTTTATTTAAATATTTTTGTTATTTATATCAAATATTTAAAATAGTTTTCCAGCTTGCCAAGTGCCCTTGTTATTTGTTGCCAGTCGTTTTGTTTTTTCCGCATACCCATTATATCATTATTCAAATGCATTGAAATGGAAAACAGCTGGAAAAGCAAGTGATACATGAGACAACTTTTATGCTTGGCATGTGCGAAATTCTACGCCAACTAAGCACAAAGACGAGACTTCCCTTTCTTCTAAATGGCAATGCGATAGGGAACACTACGTATAGGAAGCGCTTCTTAGTCACACTTCGCTGCCCATGGATACGAATTGTGGACGAATTGTGTCGTGACTGTGATGTAATGTAATGTTTCCCTGTTGGAGGAGGGGCGTTTTGTCACAAAGCGACCAAACTGATGATTTGTAAGCTGCGTCGTGTCTTGTCATTACAATTATCATTACACGCTAATTATGTCAAAAGCAATGTCTCTAATTAGACCATTCAATCACTTCCATGATCGCATCACAGATCTGGCATTTATAGCCTCTCTTGTGGGCGTTTCATTCATGGCTCGCAAATGTCGCTTGATTGTTTTTTTGTTGTGTGTGTGTGTGGGTTGATAGCGGCGCCAAATCAATTTACTTAGCTTGGGCCTAACAATCGCTATATGGACAGCGCATTGACAGAATTAACTTAGATCACTTTAAGCGTTGTGTGATGAGAGCGGTTTGGAATGTCAAAAAGGTGCCTAAAACACTCAAAACCAATCATTTTTGAAAACTCATTGTGAAAATGGTAATCGTGTTTGGAATGCTGGCGCCTTTTGCATTTTTTTGTAACGCTCGATCGAGAGCAAAATCTCAAAGCGGAACTTCGAACATCATTTACAGGCAATCAAAATAATTTGGTGTTACAAAACGTTGACTGCATTCACATTAACCATGCGAGCCATAAAGCCACAAGTGGCAAGTGGCATGCAATCGACAATGCGGCCAGCAACCTTCAATGCGCCCGCAATGATGCCGCAATCGCTCCTAATCATACGAGCAACAGACAGTGCAACACCCCCTCCTGAATCACCCCCTGCTGCCACACAACAGTTGCTTAACGTTCATTAAACTTGAAAAGAAAGCAAAGCTCGACAAAAAAAAAAAAAAAACCGCATTAGTTTTAATTTTTGGCCAAATGCAGCAAGTGCAAACAGAAATGCAGCAACAACAATCAATTAATATTACATGCTCACTGTGTGTGTGTGTGTGTGTGTGTGTGTGTGTACGTGTGTGTTTTATGGTTTGCCATCTCTGATTTAATTGTGGAAAATGTACAGAAAAGCAACAACAATAACAACAACAATCGTTGCAATTAATCAAATGGAAAGAAAAAGAAAATGAATGAAAAAATATATATTCAATGGCGACGGCCTCCTTCTGCCGCTGCCGCTGCCGCTGTTATTGTTGTTGCAGCTGGTTGGTGCCAGGCGCGCGCTTTGCCATTTTAACGTTGCACGTTTCCAGCAACAACAACAACAACAAGTTCAATTGTTGCACGTTTGTGGCATGCTGCAAGTGGCGAGGTCAATGGCAATGCCATCGCAGCCAGCAACACACTCCAACGTTGTTGTTGTCATCAGAAAACCCTTCACATTAGTCAGCTAGATTTTAGTGAGTGTGTCCACTAGCCAGTGTTTACTGTGTCCATTTGATTAAAATTCATTAATTATATTTTCACAGCAGTGCTGGCAAACAAAAATGAAAGTTTTATTTTATTATTTCTGTCTTTGGTTATTGCCGTCGCCGCCTGCACACAAAACTAAAAATGAAGCAACTTTGGCTTTGGCTTTGACTTTGACTTTGGCTTTAGCTTTGGGCTTTTGGCCAGTTTTGGTATTGGCCATCGCATGATGTGATCAGTTGATGTTGTCGTTGTCGTTGTCGTTGCTGTTGGCTATTGATATGTCCAATTTTAGTGAATGCGTTACCCTCTCTCGCATATTAAAAGGAAATTCAAATGCCCACACAACCAGACTTTTCCCAAAATCGGCTCTATTGTTGATTCTTCTTCGATTAAATGTGTTTGTGTGTGTGTGTGTTTGTGGCATCTTTTTATACACTTTTTGAGGGTATGTTTGCTTTGCTTAGACCTTTGGGAAAGATGGTTTAATGCTTTTTATTAAGGATCCAAAAGAAAAAGTTAATATTAATTTAATTCGATTTTTAATAGATTTACGTAGAGTTTCACTTGATTTACGAAGAGTTTTACTTAATTTATGTAGAATTTTACTTCATTTTAAAATATTTCCTCCCATTTTAAGTGGTTTAACTTACTTTTTAAGATTGAAATACTCTGTATAAATAAGAATAACTACTGTATACTCTACGCAATTGCAAGCGTATTTAATCTGTGATTTATTTGATGTGCTTCTTATTTGGATTATTTATTTCTCTATTTTTTGTTTTTTGTTTTTGGCAGCTTCTGGCAGCAGCGACAGCAGCAGCAGCAGCTGATGTGGAACATGGCGCACAATTTGGCTGGCCAATAAATTAAGATAGCTAACCGAAAGTGTCACGACCAACAACAACAACAACAACGACGACAACTAGAAGAACCCGATAAACGTGTGCCGCACCACAAAAAAAAAAAAGGAAAAAAGAAATACAAAAAAAAGTCGACATATAAACGAAGTAAACAGAATATAAATTGCAAGTGAAATTAGAAATAAAAGTAAAAACAAAAAATCAAAAAAAGCACCAAACGATAACCGGAAATCAGTGGCAGCAACAACAACAGCGATGTATCGTCCAAATTTCTACGAGTCAACTTGCCTGCGTTGCAGCGAGACCGTCTATCAGGTGGATCGCGTGGGGCCGCTCAAGGATTTCACATTCTTTCATTCCGGTTGCTTCAAGTGCGTCCATTGCGGCACGAAGCTAACGCTGAAGACATATTTCAACAATCAACACAAGCAGGACGACAAAGAGGTGAGGTTGCTGCAGCAGCGAACACAACAAACGAAAGACTTAGGCGACAAACGTGCAACTCGTTAAAATATTTTAACAGCTGCCGCTTGTTTTTTTTTTGCTCTTTCTTTATTTTTTTTTGCTTTTTGCATACTGCATACATGCATAATAATAAATAACTTTGTTATTGCACTTAGCCAAAATGTGTGTCACTGCGGTCTGTCACATGTGTGCAAATGTGTACAAAGCTATATATATATACAGCAATATTTATAGACATGGCTCTAATAGGCGGACACCTGCTGTGAGTAGGTGAAGTGGTTGCCACAGCACAGGGCCAATAAACGTAACGTTTTCATACCGTTTGACAGTTTACAAACTGTACGCAATTCAAAATTTACCATTTTGGTTGATTTTTGTATTAATTAGATGATTTGCCTTATTCAATTAAGTTTCCACTTCCGAAAATTGTTAATTTACTTCACGTACAACTTGTCCATTTAAGCTAATAGCAACTGTGCCTTTTACAGAAATCAGTTTTGGGCTTGTAATCACTTCAAGCTTACATGCTTTGTATAATTAGATGCCAATTTAGATATAAGTATGCATATATTTCCAATCTGCATTCCATAGAAAAGATAACTTTGCTTTCTTCTTACTTTCATCTCAATTTAATTACAATCCCATTAATTTTGTGAACTCTCAGCTCTCAATTTTGACGCCATAACCCACAAGTTTTGAGCTGACCATTTTGGGAGTCAGGTTTTCAATTTCTTTATAAGGTCAGATGATCAAAGAGAAACACCTTTTATGGGAATATCTCTGAATCTCTATGCATAACCACAATGCAGAGATTGCCCAATAATATGCGTAATAAACATTTCTGGCTAATCTATCTGTACAAATCAGCTTGGCCCGAACTCGCCCCGCAATCTTTAAACTACAAATCTAATTGCAACAACAAAAGCAAACATTTCATCATGAAAAACGCTTAAGCTTCACTTATTTTGTTTTGTTTTGTTTTGTGTTTCTGTCTTCTCATTGTATTGTGGGTTTGTAATGTTTGTTTGTAATGTTTCGATTGCAGGTCTATTGCAGTTCACATGTACCAAAGAGCGGACCCGGCCATCTGGACCAGACATCGGTGGGCATTCGTCAGGCCTTAAATGCGCCGCGCACCAATAAATTTGTGAACGAACAAATACGCGGCACCCGCACCGAGATTGATGGTGAGTAAAGCGGATGCAGTTCTTACATATACAATAGAATGTATAACATTTGTTGTTCGCTCTGCAGGTGGCTTGGGTTCGCGCCAATCAACGCCCAATGGCTATGGTGGGCGGGAGGAGCGGGTGAGCTCGCCATCCCAAAACGATTCCAACTACAAATATGGACGCTTCGATGCGAGTGCTTTGCATATTGCGCATGCGCTCAAACAAACCGAAATACAAAAGGCCTACAATAAGGCGCGCGAGAAGCCAATTGATTTCTATCTGGTAAGTAAAACTCCCCCCTCTATATACTATATACCATATACTGGTATATATAGTATTCTAACTGACTGCCAAGTGGTTGCCGCAAATTAAGAAATTATTTAGTGCAGAACATCTAATGAAATTTAACTGCTTTAAGCTGGCCAGTAATCATTGTTACAGTCGTTTATAGCGGGTTGGCAAACACACACACACACACACACACACACACACACTGGTAGTAGACTTGTCTTGTAAACAAACGGTTGTGCAATGCTTCGTCAGTCGCCGTTTTGCCGTCTTCGTCGTGCGTCTTGCCTCTTGCGTCTCCGTCTTGCAACTTCATCGCCATCTACATCTATGCTTGTTATGTCCGCCTCGCGTTGATCCGATTCGAGTAGCTGGTTCAAGTTGTAGTTTGAGTTGGTGGGGGGGGGGGGGAGGGGGAGGTACTTAATTAATGCAATCGCAGGCAGCAAAGTCATGATTATGTAGGCTAGTGTGCTATTTGCACTTGTGCACTCAAGTTTGTTGCCCAAGTCTTTTGTTTTGAGCAACCAAGCAAAAGAACTAAGTTAAACAAGAGTTGAATCCGAAAAAGTACACAAAGTAAACAGCTTAATAAATAGCCTGGCTAAAAGTATCAAACTTTTGATAGTTGGTTTTTCCTGTCAAATATAAAAATGCATTTTTTATTTGGCAACTTGCAACCAAAACTTTTTTGTGTGGCATCTCGATTACAATTTATGGCTATCTCTGCACCATTTATCGCTGAGTGCAGTCGAATATGTATGTATGTATGTATGTATGTATGTCTATAGCAAATCTGGTGCATGACTTGGCACTTGTAATCGGTTGACGCTGCAAATCTGGCAAATCTGCATGATGGTGAAAGCATTATAATCGCATTTTATATAAAGAAAACGAAAAAAAAAAAAACGAAATTAAAATCGCACAAGATATTTTCATTTATTTATTTTTTTTTTTGGTATGTGTGTGATCTGTACGACGTATGCAGTTTGTGGGGTTGTGTGGCACCAAAAACAGTTTTTCTTTCACTTTCGAGAATGCCACACGCGAGTGATCAGCAACAACTACAAATACAACTGCTAACAGCACTAGTGGCAGGCGCATATTATTGCAACGCTCAATTTAACAAATTTCGAACAGGTGTTTGATGGCTTTGTTGTTGCCACACCGCAAAAGCCACAAAAAAAAAATACCCAAAAAAATAAAAAACACATAACATTAAAAACGCCGTCTCCTTGTCTAATAGAAAATATGTGAAAAATTGCATGCATGCAATCATTAAAAATTTTACATGTTTTACAACTGCCACGCACACTTACTAACACACACCCACCACCACCAACAACAACAACAACAACGAACACTGTCTGCAAGTTCATTTGGATCAGGTTTAACACACAGCGTACTCAATATTTTGGCCCGCAGTGTGCCGCTGTCTGTCTCTCTGTCTGTGCTTGGCAGCATAGATTTCCATATACGGATATCTGTATGCGTCGCCGTCACTTGTTTTTCCGGCTGCACAAAGGCGACGCTAACGTTAACGTTAACGTCGTCGTTGACGTGGACGCTGTGCTGCGCTGCGCTGTTTGCTAAATCTAAATTATGCGCACCAGAGTGAAAGTAACGGCAAAGCTTCGCATTTGCTTCATCATTCACCTGACAGCTACACGGCAGGCAGCGCTGTCGGCAGCGTCATTCTTTCGCACACTCTCTTTCACGCTCTCCCACTCTCTCTCTCTCTCTGTGTGTGTGTGTTTGTGTTGTGTACGTTAACTCTCTCTCTCTTTCTTTTTCTCCCAGTGGCCCTTATGCAATGCACGCGCTTTTTAAGCACCATATAATTGTTGTTATTGGTGTGGCTCTCGCAAACACTTCCTCATGCCTAACTTCGAGCTTTTTGCGCACTTTTGTCCCGTTTGCGTCTGTGGCCAATTTAAAATGCATTTGTAATTGTACATAGTACATATTTGTATTTGTGATAGCTTTTGGTTTTGTATAAGCAACTTGCGCAATAATTAATTTCAACGCTTTGGGACTTTCGTTTTCATTTTGGGCTTTGATTTCGGTTGCTGCTGTTATATTATTCTTGTAGTTGTAGCGATTGTTGTTGTTGCTCTTATTGTTTTTGTCACCGTGGGCGTGGGTCATAACCGTTGCTGCTCTCAATTTTGTTTAATTGTTGTTGTCGCTCTAAGCCGCTCACGCAATTTGACTGTCCATTGTCAACGGGGCTATGAACCATTTAGTTGTTATTGTTGTTGCTGCTACTGCTACTGCTGCTGCTTATTGCTTCATGTTTTAATGTGTATGTATAGCTTTTTTGTTTGTTTGTTTTAAAGTTATTGTTTTGAACTTGACATTGAATTTGGGTTTTAATTGCATATTGTTATTGTTTTTATGCGTTGCTGTTATTAATATTGTGTTTTACATGTGTGTGTGTGTTGCGCTAAATACTTCGAAATTCCAATGCGGAAGTATTAATTAAGGCGGACCATAGCTAATTTGTTTAATACCGTATTATTTGCCAGACATTTGTGACCAAGGAAATGGAATGCAACATGCAACTGCACTCGACTGTAATTATGAACAAAAGACAACTAATTGAATCTTGTGCTGCTTGAAGCAACAACAACAAACAAACTTTGGGAAACTTTTGAAACAAAAGACAAGTGCGAAAAAGCTCTACATAACGGTTAATATCAGGGATGATTTTTATGCGTTTCTTTTGATAACAAAGGAAACTCTTGTATAAGTATTAATTTTGTGAGTTGCATACATGTACCGCAAAAACTATAGTTGGGTGAAATTTTAATGTGCATCTTCAAGATTCGCATGAAGTATACATATGTATATGTACATATATAAGTCCATAAGCTAACGGTTCCATTTATCGGGAAGGTGCACGCAATGCGTGACCACAACACAATTCGGGGAATGGTTAAAGCTGGAGGGGTGGCTGGATGGCACAGAGAGGGGAGAGGGGTGCTGCGGGTGGCATTGGACTCTGCAGATAATGTCAGATATTTTGCCAAGCGTTGCAGCTGAAGCATGGCATTATAATTAGCCAAGTTAACAAGCCAAGCATTGCAAAAGCCGCCACAACGAAATAATGCAACTGCAACAAAAGCTAAATACACAGATACAAAATTTTAAACGATTTCTCTTTGCTGCACAACAATATTTCATCTCATGATTTTATTATTATTTTGCTCTTTTTTGGCAGGCTCGCGAGGAGCAGGCACACTTGGAGATGAAGCATCGCAAGGAGGAGGATGATCTGTATCGGAAGTTTGCCCGCAAACGCGAGGAGGAGGATCGCAAGATACAGAACGAGTTCCAAGACGAATGGGAGCGTGAATTGCAGCGGCTGACGCACAAGTTCGAGAAGGAGTTGGCCACATCACGTCGCAATCGGGACGAGGCAAACATCCTGACACTGCGCCACGAGCAACAGAAGGAGGACCTCGAGAAGAACATGACGCTGCGGCGCAGCAAGAAGAAGGAGAGCATTACACGCAAAATGCTGGAGCATGAACGTTTTGAGACGGCCGCTCTGGTGGATCGACAGTCCAGCGAGATGCTGGAGCTGATCAGTGCCCGTCGTTCCGAGTACATGCAGAGCGAGAGCATCTTTCTGGATGATGAGTTCAGTGAGGGCGCCGTGCCCATTGAGTATCCACTGAATGCACCAGTGCCAGCACCGCCGGCAGTCAGTAAATTTCAAATCTACACGGATCCCATTGAGTTCGAGGATGTCGATCGCATTGCCATCTCGGTGGCGCAGGAGGATCAGAAGACCTTCACCGATCTGGTGCGCCAGCTTGTCGGTCGCTGCACCACCGACATTGAGAAGGCGCGCACTATATTCCGCTGGATCACGGTCAAGAATCTGAATGCCATGCACTTTGACGATGATCTGCGCGGTGACACGCCCATGGGTCTGCTGCGTGGCATCAAATACGGCACGGAAAGCTACCACGTGCTCTTCAAACGCCTCTGCAGCTATGCCGGTCTCCATTGTGTCGTCATCAAGGGTTACTCGAAGAGCGCTGGCTATCAGCCAGGCGTTAAGTTCCAAGACTCGCGTTTCCGCAACTCCTGGAACGCCGTGTACGTAGCTGGCGCCTGGCGCTTTGTCCAGTGCAATTGGGGTGCCCGACATCTCGTCAATGCCAAGGAGGCGCCCAAACAAGGACGCGGCAAGAACGACAGCCTGCGGTAAGTTTAGCAACGTTTAAAAATCCCTTACTCTACTATAATCACCATTCATTTTTTTGCAGCTATGAGTATGATGACCATTACTTTCTCACCGATCCACGCGAATTCATCTACGAGTTCTATCCGCTGCAGGAGGAATGGCAGCTACTGAAGCGTCCCATCACGTTGCGTGAATTTGAGAATTTGCCCTTTGTGCGTTCGCTCTTCTTTCGCTATGGACTACACTTTGCGGATGAGGGTTATGGCGCCGTTGTCTTTACGGATGATACGGGCGCTGCCACGGTGCGCATTGCGATGCCAACGGATATGCAAAGCTGCCTAATCTTCCACTACAACCTCAAGTTCTACGACAGCGATGAGGAGCTGTCCTACGATGGCGTCTCTCTGAAACGCTTTGTCATGCAGTCCGTGATTGGCAACATTGTTGCATTCCGCGTGCATGCACCCTGCTCGGGAGCCTTTCTGCTGGACATCTTTGCCAATGCGGTCACGCCACAGGAATATCTAACGGGCGAGCCCATGAAATTCAAATCCGTCTGCAAGTTTAAGGTGAGTTTCAAAACCTCCGAAATATTTTAAATTCCCACTTTCAACTCTTCGACTTGCTTTTAGATCTGTTGTGAGGAGCTGCAGACTGTAATGGTGCCGCTGCCGGATTGCGCCAGCGGTGAATGGGGTCCCACCAAGGCCACACGCCTCTTTGGCCTCATACCCATCACACATCAGGTGGGTGTCAGCTAGAGATTAAATCAGTGCCAACTCAACTAACTTCCTGCTCACTCTTCTTTATAGGATCCCTTGATATTTGCCGGACGCAGCTTGGATCTGCAGTTCCGGATGTCGCGACCGCTGACAGACTTTATGGCCACGCTGCATAAGAATGGCATCGAGGAGAAGAAACTTGCAAAATATGTCACACACAGCACACTGGACGACATTGTCACGTTCATCATTAAGTGAGTTCCCGAACAATGACTTGGTTTACATTTCATTTATTCTTATTGTTCACTCGCAGCTTTCCGGAGGAGGGTCAGTACGGCCTGGATATATATACGCGTGAGCTGGGCGCGCCGCAGCATCATCATCATCACAACAACAACAATAATAACAATAACAATTCCTCACCATCCGGCGAGAAGCATTTGCTGACGCACTGCTGTAAATATTTAATCAACTCGTCTAAACGCAATTGAGCTGCTGCTGCTGCGTGTGTTTTGAATTTGTTGGCAAATAAAATGCAATATTAATTGATAGTTTAGCTAATAAGCAGCTACTAAAACAAACTCTATATACATACATAAATATGTGCAGGTGCTAAAGGGTATGCCCATAAAAAGCATCCACTTACATATCTATCTATATATATATTTATATACATATATAATATGCTATCATGCTCAATCAATCATTTGTTAATCCACACAGGCTTCTGGCTTCAATTTATATATTCTTAATATATATATATACAATCTAATGTTAACAAATTGGCAGCTATTATCGCATCGAATTGAAACATGTAAATACTCTAGACTCTAATCATTAGACCGTAAATATGCCTAGTAATACCTGAACAATCCAATTTTAAATACGTGTTGTACTTATTATTATTAATGCCTAATAATTTATTATGAATGAAACGTATGTCTCTAATACACAAGCTTGTACTATTATATTGAATCTAGCAATTGGATTAAGTGTTCGTTTTTTTTTCCGTATGACAATTACCCTTAATTAAACACTAAAGTCCCAAAAATCAAAATACAAAATTGACGCAATCGGTTTTTAAATCCCAATAAACGAAGAATCCATTGAACTCAATAAAATTGATGATATATTTAAAGAAAATACTAAATAAATAAAATTAAAAATAGCCGTCAGCTTTTTTACGCTTTTTTTCCAATTATTTGCGCTTTTTTTTGCTCTGATATAAAAGCTAAGATCAAATTTTCTTCGTCCTCAAAAGTTGACTCAAACGAGCTTAACGCTTAGCATGTTGACGTTGGCGTGGTCACAAGGGCTCAAATTGGGCGTTGGCGTGGTCACAAAGGCTCAAATTGGGCGTTGGCGTGGTCACAAAGGCTCAAAAGTCAATATATTTGAGCTCCTAAGAGTATGCCGCACATTCAATCAAATGTGTAGCTAGTGCGATGCTTCTTAAAAAAAATCAGCGCCTAAAACCAGGCTATAACACAGCAACACAGCTCTAAATTTGACTTGCTATTTCTGTTCGCCTGGTACTTGCAGTCAGATATCGGCACCTATTTGGATTTTGGTGGTTTAAGAAATCATAAGTCAAGACAAGCATTTGATCGTCATCTAAAGTGGACATCACATGACATTTAAAATAGTTTACTTTCAAGAACCTGAAAAAATTCCACTTTACAATTAAAAAAGTCTTAGTTTTTTGAGGGAAGGAATGCTAAAACCAATTTATTAGACAACAATTAAATCGGATGTGTTAAAATACTGATTTTTTTACAAAAGCTGCTTTTCGCATTTCATCCAACAAAATTGAGATCTAGCATTAAGTTTTCGGAGTTACGTGATTATTATTTCTCATCATCAGAAGCCAAATCAATGCAGAGGGGCGAGAGTTCCGGATCCTCTAACTGTTGTACCTCTGGATCGGGAACGGGGCTAGACTTTGGTTGTTCTGGCTTCCTCGAAGTGGAATTTGGCCTAGGTCCACGTGGAGATGGCTTAGGTTTGGAAGAAATGTTTTTAACGCCACGAGGTGACTTGTTTGCACTGAGTGGATTCCTTAGGCTACCTTTGGCAACTGGTTTTGGGGACTTCGTCGATGGATGGTTGCCGAATCGTTTTAGCCCACGGACAGGAACTGTGCCATAGCGGTAGAAGATTGTGTGATCGTTAGCGGCAATGTCGACGGCACTTTCCTTGTCAATGCCAATGATGATTATGGAACCAGCACCCTGTTCTCTACGTGAGATAATCCTCCATAGGTTGGTGTTGTATTGATTCTGAGACTTCAGCAAACCCAGAATATATTCATCCGACTTGTCAGAGCAGCGAGGCAGAAAGACGCTAATTGAAATCTTCTGTCCAGGAGGTTTAATATTGCCCGATATTGGCTCTACGGGACGACCAATGTAAGAGGAAAGTTGCGGGCCGGTTCCCATAAGCCAGTCTGCGGTGGCCTGGTTACAGCAGTGCATCTTCAAGAATCCCGGCTTGAATTGGATGCTGGAGAAACGCAAGGGAGCACCAGCATAGGAGCCCGCCACTACCACCTCCTGCAGAACGGCTTCCTCAAGATCCAGCTTTTCCTGATGGCTAAAACTTTCTTTCGGATATCCAACAGGCATAAGACACACCTTAAGTTCATTGGGATCGCCGCTCCTCTCACTTGTCTCGGTCATATTCATGTCAACCTCATTTCGTTCATTATTTCGGACATATTCATCACGTTGATTATCCCTGAACGACATCGGCGGCGAAACAGCTGGCGGCTCGACACCCGGTGATTGTTGACCTCGTCTGAAATTGGCAGCCGGTTGAATTGGTTCTCTGGCCATGAGTAAGGCTTCCTCTTGAGAAAAGCCCTGATCTTTGTAGCGTTTGTACCACTTTTTGCGCGATCCGGGCAGCTCGGCAATGCTTCGTGCCTCCATGGGAGGCAATGGGCGATTGCTGTTCAACGCATGTTGACCAGATCCTGGGCTGCGATCTCGTCGGTACGGCGGTGACTCTCTTCGCAAGCCTCGCCTCGGGCTTCTCTCTCTGTGTGGAGAGCCCCCGCCTCGTCTCAAAATACGGTCTGCGCTACGGCTACGAGTACGCCGTCGAACTCGAGGTCCTCTTCCCGGACTACGACTAAGTTGTCTGCGATGGAAATCGAGCGTTCTCTCCGGGCTGTGATTTGGCGGCCCTTGCGGGAAGCCCGGCTCTCTTTCCGGAGCTCTATCCCCGCTGTTATAGAACTGATATCCCGGAAGTATGTCGGAATTCGAACTCGGATTCAACTGGAATCCCGGTCGCATATTCGGGTTGCAATTCAACTGAAAGCCCGGTCGTTGATTGAACTGAGCTGGTCCCGGTCCTCTATCTGGGCTGCGATTGAACTGCGGGCCCGGTCCTCTATCTGGGCTGCGATTGAACTGCGGCCCCGGTCCTCTATCTGGACTGCGGTTAAACGAAAGACCCGGTCCTTTATTCGGGATGCGATTGAACGGAAGTCCCGGTCCTCTATCCGGGCTGCGATTAAACGGAAGCCAGACTCCTCTATCCGGGGTGCGATTCAACTGAAGCCCCTGTCCTCTGTCTGGGCTGCGATTCAATTGAAATCCCGGTCCTCGATCCGGGCTGCGATTGAACAGCCTAATACCCGACTCTGGCGCTTTCATTCCACCACGATTGAACGGCTCCTGATTAAATAGCGGTTCTCTGTTCGGCATGAAGTTAGTTTGGTTTTGAAACAACGGTCTAGGTGGCCCATTTTGCATGCCTTGGTTTTGGTCTTGGTTTTGGCCTTGGCCTTGACCTTGAAGAAACATGGGTTGTTGATTGTTGTTCATCTGTCGCTGCTGTTGAGGAAATTGCGACATTGATCCCCATTTGTTGTTGTTGTTGTTATTAAAGGGCATATTTCCCATTGTATTAAATGGTGTTCCAGGGATGCCGAACGAGTTGAAATTCATCGGCATTTGGTTTTGGTTTGTTTGGTTGTTTGGTTTAAAGTTTCTTATATTCATTTTGCTTATAGTTCCCACGAGCTGCGGAGATATATGAAGGTCCGCCCGGGCAGAGATCCGCGATACCCGGGTAAGGCTAATTGGAACAGGCGGTCGCCACTTGCCTGAGCTCACCGTTAGCGACTGAACTATTTGTTGATCCGGGCCTTCAGCCTAGCCGACTCTCGGCACGGTTCGAATAACGCCTTAGTCCGGCCCGGAGTGAGATGTGGGATAGGTGTGGGTGTGGATGTGATTTGTTAGTGGGTGGGTGGGTGTGTGTGCGTGTGTGGGGCTACACTTTTACAGGCGGCCCCACAAGCGCCTGGTCAATAAAGCGGCAACAGCCGCCTTATCCGCTGGCTGTCCGGGGCTGCTCTACGGGCAGCTAACCTGCCCCGCCCAACCCATGGCAGAGTAAGAAGAGGGCGGGGCAGGCCGTTCGCTATCCGCAACCTGCGACCCGTCCGGTGGCCCCAGCTAGGCCCCTGGCCGAATCATCTCACATAATTCGGACCAGACCGGAAAATACATGTTTTCCGTTTTATTTATACTTTATTTGTTCATGCTCCTTATTCGTATTATATATAATATATATGTAGGTTTTTTGAGGGGGCTGGGTTGGGGGAAAAAGGGGCACATTTTTATTATATTTATGCATATATGCAGCTGGGTGTATATTTAAAGGTAGAAATTACTTTAACTTACACAAGAAACATTATAGTATTACTTGCTACATATTTTGGGGACTCAGTTTTCGCTTTTTGTTTATTAGGTTTCTTTTCTTTTCTTTTCTTGTTTAGTAAATTTTTTAAAGTTAAACGTGAAGACAGCTTAGCACATCGATGGCCTTCCTTTCTGCTCCATCTTCTCTGGTGGTGGTTGTTGTTGCTTTAGTTGCTGTTATTTGTTTTTTTGTTGTTGTTGTTGTTATTATTGTTGCTGGCGACTCAAATGTTTCGTCTGCCATTCTCGTGCACACTGCAAAGTGAAAGGAAAGTGGAAAAAAAGGGTCGATGCACAGGCATAATTAATTAAGTTTGCTTTTTAATGAGCAGACAAAAAGTCAAGGGATTTAATCAACTAAAAAACATGATACAGTACTCGGTTGAAAATTAAAATGAATAGTGTACCTAATTGACAATTAACACCATTTAACAATTTTAATCACAAAGTAAGTTAAGGGAGTACAAGAACACATTGTAGGATGAAGGAGTACAGGAGAATGAGAATTGGGAAATAGGATGTTTAACCGTTATGTTATACCGATGTTGTAGTTGTTGTTTATGTTGTTGTTAGTGGCACCACCGTTTGAAAAAAAAAAAAAAAAACACACCAAGTAATGAAGAGCACAATGCGCGCCATAAGAAGACAAGGGATTTATTGTTATTACCAAAGACCAAACAACAAAATCACTAGTCTTCCATACGGAATGCATTTAAACCGACGGTTAGTTACAGGCATTGATTGATTATAATGTTTGATTGAGATTGCATGATTTAAAAAAGCATTCGATTTAGTTTTTCTTTGTTATACGATTATTAGCCCTCTTGGGTATTTAGTCATGTTCTTTTGTTATAATGATATGATTTGGATGTGGGGGGAGATGTCTTTTGGAATGGGTATCTTTTTAGTAAGACGTATGAAAGGAGATTTGTGCATACTTTTAGTCTGTTTGCGACACCAACCTCTGTTGCAGCAGATACTGGGCCATTTGTATTTGCTTGGGTGAGCCCGAGATGGTGATGATGCGATCATTCGAGCCGGGCAGCGGCTCATCAATCGTTATATATGCACTCGACTCGTTGCGAATGCGACGAATGCGGCCGCCTCCCTTGCCAATGATAGCGCCAGCCAGCTGCAATCCAAAAAAACCGAAAGTTAATAAAACTCCATTATGATTTAAAGTCCAAGCTACTTACATCCTTGGGAATGGTGACTTGTGTGCTGTTGTTGGGATCATGACCCTGCGGTATATTGGCTGAAGCGTTCGTGCTGTTGTTGGAACCGCTATTGCCGCCACCAGCATTGAAGCCGCCGGAGCCATTGTTAGCACCGAGTCCGCCGACGCCGCCATTGTTCACTGAGCCCAGACCGTTGCCCAGGCTATTGTTGCCGGCACCAAATCCAGCGCCCAGGCCATTGCCCAGGCTATTGTTACCAGCTCCGAAGCCAGCGCCACCACTGTTGCTGCCCTGGCTCTGACCAAAGTTGCCCAGGCTGGGCAGATTGCTGGTGCCGCCACCGCCGCCAAGTTGATTGCCGCCACCAAAATCATTGGGGCCGTTGCCGAAGCCATTATTGCCAAAGTTGCCGCCACCGAATGGGCCTCCGCCGCCAAAGTTGTTGCCACCGAAGCCGCCGCCATTGTTGCCTACGCCGAAGCCATCGGCATCGCCGCCACCACCATTGGCCCAGGGATTGATGAAGGGATTATCGCGTGGTCCGCCCATGCCGCCAAGTCCAGCGGCACCGCCACCTGCTCCACCACCGCCACCGCCGCGATTGCCACCAAAGCGATCATTGCCACGACCACCATTGCCGCCACCACCAAATCCACCTCCTCCTCCACCGCCGCCGCCTCCACCACCACCACCACCACCAGCACCGCCACCTCCTCCGCCGCCGCCGCCATTGCCGCGACTATTGCCACGCTGGCTGGGACGTGTGCTGCCAGTGCCGGTGCCATAGCCGCCATACTCATCCGCATAGACGCGGTCAAAGTTCATGGGATCATAGTTGTGTATGGGCCCCTTGATGGGCGTATCCCGGGTCAGCGTAATCACCTCACGCACTGCATCAATGACCTGCGACTGCTTGCCAACCGTCTGGACGACGCGATCTGTGCTCTGTGGCGCCACATTGGAGAAGACCTTCAAGAATCGGCAACCAATACGCTACATGAAATAAAGAAAGATTTGAGGATTAGATGTGAGAGTAAAGCAGAAATCATCATTGCATTTATTTTTAAAGCAAGCCTACACATCCTTTGTATAATTTCATGCATCAAATAATAGTGTCCTTAATGCCTTCCGAGAAAATTATAATTACTTATTTTCAGTTAAATTCCTGTGCAGTTCCACATTTCTAAGAATCACAAACACACCCAACACACAAACACACTTCAAAGGCTAGAAACCAGTCAACTGTCATGGTTAGTCAAGCAGCTAAAATGGCTGACAGGAGCAGCAGGCATTCTCTTGGCAGCTGCTTTATCCGTTTGCCACACACACTCACACAAAGGCAGTTTAAATCAATTTGGCCATGACACTGACCCAGCCAAAATAAAGCGGACGGCTTATGACACGACCCTATCAAAAGATTTAAGAGCAGCAACAACAACTACATCAATGATGATGATGATCCTTGCAGCTGTGTTGTGCATTGAGAAACGCTGTCAGTGGCAGGATGCAGGCACTTCTGGCTGTTTAGCTACCTGCCCCGAGGCCGCACAGCTGCTCGGCTCCCAATTGTGCCTCACTGTGCCGGAAGTTGTTTTGTGCCCCGTCGTCGTCGTCGTCGTCGTCTCGATGCGTCTGCAGCGGAAGTGTAAATGTGAAATTCGATAGCCACTTAGGAATGCACATGCCTCAAGTGGAGGGAGGAGACAGAACAAACACTGAGATTTTGTGTGTGCCTACGTGCATTGGAGCCTGCTTCCTGCTTCCCTTCCTGCACAGCTGTCCTGACTACGGACTGACTGACTGACTGGTCAAATAATGATTGCATCATTTTCAAAAGCCTAAGCAAATTGCGTGCTACCCAACGCTTAGTTGTATCTGTATGTATGTGTGTGTGTTTCAATTGACCAAAGGCTGCGTCATGCTGCCAACACTCGAGCAACACTCCCCCTGCCCCATCTCGTAGTCCCTTTGGCGACACACAACTCGTTGCGTGTGACCCCCAGACAACAATGGCGACACACCAAAAAAATATATGTATGTATAACCGCTGAAGCTGAAGTGTTTGCGGCGCCCCACGTTGCGCCTTATGAATGGCAGGCGCAAAAAAAAAAGAAGAACGTTGAGTCACACACACACACTTACAGCTTGTCTCTGTTTAAGAGTTTAGAAGTTGGCAGGAGGTGCTTTTTAGCGTTTATGTCACAAAACTGGACGCTCATTGAATTTATTATTTAATTTCAAACACGACAACAACAAGCAATTACCCACTGTGTGTGTCTGAGTGAGGGTGTGCGCGCGAGAGTGTGTGACACACATACAAATACAATGTACATAAGTGTAGCATACTTTTCGGTGGTCGCACAAATAAAATACAAAACTGTTAATGCGAGCAGAGCAGCAGCAGCAGCAGCATCAAAGGATATGATGTTTGTATGTAAGTGCATAGGCATGCCAGCTAGCATCACACTAATACACACACACACACACACACACCCACCAAATATAACACTTGATATTTAAGTTAATTTAAACAAATACAAATTGTTTAGTTCATTTGTTGTTGTGGTGTACCTTAGCACTGTTTATATATATATACAGTCTATGTATATTTGTAATTGTCAGCCACTTGAATTTAAATTGTTTATATGTGCCAGCAGCAACTCTGGCTGACGATGGCACGGAGAGCAGAGTGCGCGTAGAACCGTTCACGACCAGCGCCAATGTCGAACTAATTGGGTTCAACGAATGCCAGTTGCCATGTAAGGAGAAGACGCAGCCAGCCAAGCAGCAGTAAGGAGAGCAAAGAGAGAATACGAAAAAGAGAGAGAGAGAGAGAGCAGAGGGCAGCGACAGCAGTCAGCATGTGCGCGCTTTGTAGTTGTTGCCAGCCAGTCGGGCAGTCAGACGAATCAAAAGGATACGGAGAGGAGGTAGGGCAGGCAGAGCAGAAGAGCTGGCTGCTGTTGTTGTTGTTGTTGTTGAGGCGCAGCTGCTGAAGGAACCGGTGTATTATTCAGCTTCTTTTGCTGGCACTATTTTTTTTTTTTTTTGTTTCTCTCTCTTCCTGTGTGTTAACGCATGCGCAGGACTTTAGCTGCAGTAAAATAGCCACACACACACATACACACACATGTACAGTAATGTAGATGTTGCCATGGCAAATGAAACGTAATCATTGCTGCCATCTACTTATTAATTTTTATACATTTCGCCTCTCTAGCTACTTTGATTCCTCTCCTCTTTCACTGTTGTTGACTTTGCAACGCTAAAATTCTAAGCGGCTTTTTCACACACACACACACACACACACACTAGCCGAAATGTATGCAAAACTATGCAAAGGCAGCTGCTTCAGTGTTGCTTGAAGTGCTGCTCTAATATCCTTAAAGTAGCGGCAGCTTGCAACAGCAGCAGCAGCAGCACTTGTGCCACAGCCTGTGGCACCAATAACACTCTTGTAATGCAAACCAGCTTGCCTGTAATTGAGTTTTAACTCGTCTCCCCCCTCTCTGTCTCTGGCACATAAACTCTTGGAGCATCCTTAAAATCAGACAGCAGCTGCAATTAGAAAACTTTTTGGCCCCAAAACAACAAAAACAGCAGGACTAGGAGGAGTCATGTCTGTGAAATGAGCTGTCAGGCAGGCAGGCAGGGAGGCAGGCAGCACTTAAAACAAAGCGGAAGCTGCGCAACAACATTTAAGTTGATGCCACACACACACTGAAAACTGAACCGGATATTGACAAGAGGCAAAGCGCGGCAACTAGAGCAAAAGGAGCAGCAGGACCAGGAGTATGCGAAAGGAAGCTGTTAACAACAGCCTCTATAAGTGTGTGTGCGTATGTGTGTGAATGTGTGTTTGTCGCAGCAAAAGTTTCATAAACATACATACATATATTAATCAATTGATCAAAGAGAGAAAAGGAGAGGTGTGGCATATCCTTGCAAATCAAAGTTTTTAAACCTAATATTCAAGTATTTTAGACCGAATTTAATACGAGAATAAAAGCCGTCAAATGATTTTTTCTCTTTAGAGAGATATTTGCTCCATATATTGTATAATCTTTATCGTAAGGAATTCTTTTTCAACACGTACAAAACTAAAATATCCTCAAGCACGTCAAAAACAAGTAGAGCAACAATTCGAGCTGCTTGTAAGAAAATGCCAAAGGAACAGATGCCAATGCTTAAAGAAGAGTCTCAGCTGTCGCTCTCTTCATGTGTGTGTGTGTGTGTGTGTGTGCTTGTAGCACCTGTTAGACATTCATTAAGTGCTGCCACCAGGCCTTGCAACAACAACAACAACAACAACTGAGTCGTCCTAAGCGCAGCAACAATTGTAAGCCGCAGGCAAACAGCCGGAGGGAGGGAAGGAAAACACAAAAGCCATTGGCACGCTGCTAAATTTTCATTGTGGGCTTAGTACATTAGGATTTAGTGTGGATGGATCAGAAGAGAGAAGCAGCAGCAAGCGGCAGCTGCTGCTCATTATTAGCGGCTGGCAGATGCCACCAAACTCAAACTCATCAGATGTTGTTGTGGCACAGGACAACATTTTTAATGGGCAACAGCTTGAGTGTAGAGATATTATGCTTATGCCTACAAAATGGAGCTACTCTATGCTGGGTAAGTGGATAGAGTATACCTTGGGATGTGGTATTTATAGATATTTACTAGAGAAATGTGACGGCTGCAAGTGACAAATTTGGCGCTCAACCAAAAAAAATGTTGCATGCAACGAAGCAGAACGTTTAGAGAATTGGGACATGAATTCCCGGAAACCATAGAAAATGCTGTGCATTTTACTTCAACTTTATAAAAACGCATACGGACTTGAGGATCTTGTGGTTAGATTAATTTTAAAGTACATAAAGAAACGTTTTCATATAATACCAGCTTGAAGAAAAACATCTGAAATACAATACTTAGCCATTATTTTGTGGTTTTTATGATCTAAGGCAACTATTTCTACACTAGACCTTTAAAAATACCTAAAAGTACTATAAATTAAACACGAATTTTAAACATGTATCTTAAGATCATAAAAATATAGCTGGCTTGCATAACCAAAAAAATAGACAAACAAAGTCCAAGCGCTATATGCAATGTTAGATGCGCTCTCATATCCTTTAACGCCAGTAGGCAACTTTTGTTATAACCTTCTTGCAAGGGCATACAAGAAAGAAAAGAACATGAAAAAATACACTGAATAACCGGCTGTGAAAGCCAAAAAACATTAAGTCAAAATGAGCAACAGAAACACGCAAACAGGCAGCAACCAAAAAAACAAAAAAAAAAATGAAGAAAAAAAAGAATCGAGGTAAAAACAAGGTAAGATAGTAGAAGGATAAGCGCAAGGAGAAGAAGACAAGACGCAAATTCCTTTTGAAAGAAATGAAAACAGCTGCTTGCCTGGCCAGTTGGGCCTCAAGACAATGGAAATAGGGACGAGACTAAAGACACATTCATATATATGTACATTCATGTGCCGACAAACAAACAAAACACATGCTGTGGCTGAGACAAGAGCCTGCTGTTGTTCCTCTTCTGCTGCAGCTCCACTGTTGATGATCATCTGCGCACACACACACACACACACACAGAGACAGTTAACTATGGGCGATGGTTGGCAGCTGCATGGATGCGAGGACCAGGATGTGCCAGATATGCTACAAAGAAGAGAGAGAGACAGCTAAAAAGGATGCTGCCAGGCGGGTGATGACTATAACCAAGGCTATAACTACAAACAATATTCAAGAAATGCTAAAGGCGAGATAAGGAAATATATATATAAAAAGCAACTAAATAAGTAAATGCAACCTTTCCAGTTGCTGCAAAAAGGACCAAGACGCAGTACGCATAGAAATACTCTGGCAACCCATGTGTGAGTAATTAATGTTAAGTAAGTATGATTTTCTAAAGGGACTTCAATAAATTTTAATATATAATAAGCAAAAAAACATAATACATTTTAAAAAAAAATGTCAATCTAGTCTCAAACGCCTAAGCAACAGTTGGAGCTACCAAAGGAATCAAAAAATGTACAGGGTATAGTTATGAATATGCAAAAGGCAGCAAACAAGCAAGCAGGTAGCACACAAAGCGTATTCGAGTTGCAGACATATTTTGCGTGCGCTCAAAAGTATGCAATAATAAATTCACGCGCACCTTTGTGAACCAGCTAAAGGAGCGGATAAGTCAGACGGAAATGGAATACAAGTATATATGTACATATGTAGGCTTGTATGTGCACGCAACAGCCGCCTGAGGGGCGACACAACACAAAAACAAAGATATTCCAATTAAAATGCAGCCACTTGACAGCAACTACGCTTTGTTAATTAATGATAGCAGCAGACAGGCAAAAACACATTTAATGCGAAAAAAAAGCAAGGAACTAAGGCAAACTGCCAATTGATTTCAGTTGGAAACCTGACCAAGCGAAGACGCAATTGAAAAGCGCTTGACATGTGCACGCACAATCACACATACGAATGGAAACGTTGCCAGGCTGCAATGCAATGGCGACAATTGCGTTATGAAAGAACATCTAACTCCAGCCAAAGAAGAGTCAGAAGCAGATCCTTTACGGGAGCTGCTGCCGCTGACAGCTAACAGTAACTTCACACACACAATCATGCTTAGAAAAAGCTATCGATTGACTGAGTTTGCCTGCATTGCCACTTAACGTGTCCAGTGAAGCAGCAATCAAAAACGATGCCAACCTGGCCATCATTAGCCATAATCTATGGCAATTAACTGCACAACAATTGGCCGTTATGCTTGACTAGCTATTGCAGAACATCTTTCCAACTAATATATAATTATGTTATGGATAGTTGTTATGAGTAGATACTCACATCGCGTATCTCCTTGATCTTTTGGCCACCCTTGCCAATGACACAACCGGCCAGGCTCTGATGGATTAACAAGCGCACATCAAATTCATCATCGCGCTGAGGGGGAAAAAGAAAAGCATTAGTAATGTGTACATTAAGCTTATTGAAGTTCGATTAACTTACCTCTTCAAAGTATTTCAACATTTCGGTAATGATTTCCAGCGTTGAATCGATATCCGCCGCAATTTGTATGGTGCTGTATAAACGTGCAGAGAGAAAAAATCGATAGATAAAGATGAAAGACGAAAAAATGAGAGAGAAAGAGTAGAAAAAAGTAAGTATAAACATATATTAATAATACACATAACACAACATAAATGTTTCAACTTAGAGCGCAAAATCTGAATTTGTTCAAAGTATTTAAAAGCTAGGACAATACATTATTTAATAAATTACGAGATTTACGAGGTATACTGAGATAAACGACATGGGCTCGTTCTTTGTTGTTCTTTGCTTGTTGTTTTTGTAGCCCACATACCATACATTGAAGGACACACAAGACGCTTGCTGGGCGGGCAGGATGAGCATATATAAGGGCTTAGAATTCTTAGGGTTTCGTTGGGTTTGGTTTTCAGTTTGGGAATGGAGCTCGAGATAGAGAATGTGCTGGTTTTTTATTAATTTTATTTTTTTTTTTTTAGTATAAACGCATGATGTTAATGCAGTGCTTTTGTTGGTTTTTCGTTTGGCGGTGCAACGGTTAGTAGCAAATATTTGTAATATATTTGTAGAATAAGGATCGAGAAAGAAAGAGACGCTGTCTAGGAGTAGTTGGTAAATGGAGACATGTACATTTGTATATGTGACGTCAGACCTTCAAACAAACACACAGTAAGGACTTCTAGCACATACAAAATATCAACAAATACAGAGCGAGAGAAATAGAGAGATTGAGAAAGCTAGCAAATTTAAGAGACACGCGTCCAGCAGGTACAAGTGTGTGCGCATTTTTTTTTTGGGATTACATATTTTTATAAGTACTGGTAATATGGAAAAATGAATATATATTGTGTATATATAAAGTAGAGTATAAATGATAAAGTTAACAACTAACAAGACCTAACAACTAAGGCTAAATGCTAATATGGCTAATAATTGATTGGTTGCACTGTAAGAAGAGATAGTATTTGGTAAGCTTATACATGATGAAAATATTTGGTATTTTTTTTCGTTTTTTTTTTTTTTTTTTTTTTTTTAGAGATTTTGAAGTGGTTTACCGTTCGGGGCCTTGGGAATCGTCCACAGACACAGTGGCTTTATACTGCACGTTACACATTTTGATGGTTGTGGACAACAACAGACGGGCGGATCGGGCGGGCGGGCGATTGAGCGGGCGGGCAGTCGGTCGGGCGGGCGGGCCAACGGGCACAGACGGGCGATTTGTTCAGTTGGGCGCATGGACGATTTTCGATATCGTTCGGTTGATTGGTTTTTGCCGTATGTAAAGTTTTTTTTGGTTTTTTTTTGGTTCATTGTACATATGTATTATATTATTTTTTTGCATTGTTGTTGGTTGGAGTTGTTGCATTTGTTGTTGTTGTTTGGCCAGGTATGGAAAAGAGACAGACAAAAGAGAGAGAGAGAGAAAAGCGAGCGAGCGATACACACACACAACCACACACGCAGCAACGCACAACAATGGAAGGGACACGATGGTTAGGCCCAGCATGGATACATTATATACAACAATATATTGTATATATATTCGTATTGTTGAGATTTATATAAATTTTATGCATTCATATATATTGCATATTATATTTTTGTTTTGGTGTGATATACAGCAACGGGTCAGGTCACGACGGATGGTGGGCATGGTGGCATCGTTTGGCATCGTTTTGCGATATATCGATACATTTCGATTTTGGTTCATCGGGCCAGTTTCAAAGTTACAGATTCAGATTTTTCAGAGCAGTGGCAGTGGCAGGTGACGAAGCGAGACCCAGACCCAGACCCGGCAGGGGGGGACGACGCCAGTGTGTGCGGGACAGATCAGGAGTGGAACCCGATCAGGTCAGGTCGATTGGTCAATCGATAGATCGATTTAGTTGATTGTTGGTTTTTTGGTCGTTTTATAAGATTCGATTTGGTATTTTGTTTTGCATTTGTATTTTTTTTTTTTTTTTGGTTTTATGGGGTCGTACGTAAGAAGTAGAAGAAGAGAGAGAAAGAGAGAGAGAATTGTTCATTTAGTTAAAAGGTTAAAAGCGTGTATATTGTTTGTATATTTTATTGAATTATACAACAAAAAAAAAGGTGGCAATTTTCTTGTTCATTGTTTTTTTTTTTGTGTTTTTGGTAAATAAAGCGCCTAAATATTATTAACTTGCAGAAGAGAGACTTGGGTCTGAGAGGCTAGAGCAAAAGAAAGACACAGAGAGAGAGAGAGAGAGAGACACACAGAGTGATAGAGTGAGTAAGTGAGAAGCGTGTCGTTTAGGTTTGAGAGAGTTTGTTATTAGACGGATCATTAATTGCTTGGTGAAGGGAACTGAGAATATAAAGACGGGAGCTGCAATTGCGGGTCCGGACTCCGGAGTGACGACAAAAGAGACTTGAATTTGGACATGGTACATATATATTATGTACAAAAGAGAGTTTGTGCGAAACAGAGAGAGAGAGTGAGAGTCTGAGAATGGAAGCGATAACACTCAAACAAATATTAAAACAGATTTTTGGAATTGACTTTTCGATTGCTTTGCGAGCAGAGAAAAATAAATTAGTTAATAAAAATAATATACTAGACGCTTCTTCATTGTTTTGAGAGATGATTGTTTTCGAGTGTTTTCTTTTTCTTGTAAATGGTTATAGTGTTAGTGCTTTAGCACGTTTAAATATACCTGAGTGCGCATCTTCTGTATGTGTTGGCCTCCCTTGCCGATGACAGCGCCGGCAATCTGCAATGAAAAGCAACCGGAAATACGAAAAATGACATTAGGCTTGGCTGTCGATTTAGTTACGGATTAGTAGCCGTTAAACCGGATGGCAATATATACTTACACTGCTTGGTATTAGTATGCGAACCATTTCCTCGTTGCGTCTGTTGCGCTTCTGGTCCTGAGGTCCATCGCTGTCATTGCTCTCACGCTTCATTTTCATTTTCTCTGCACGCATAAAGAGAAGAAACAAATAAAAATACGCGTTAAACTCAATTGGCTCTTTAAACGTGAATCTGGTTTTTTTTATTCTCCAGATTACACAAACGTCGCGTGCGCCAGTTCAAAATCAACTGAACCGACGGACGTTGGCTAAAATCGACTAGTCTGAACATAGCTTAACGTAAAAAGAAATTCTACACGCGCCTATGACGAAAGTGTTATACTCTACTATGTCAATTTAAATCATTATGCTCGCACATGAACATCTTTCAAGCTGTCCGTGACTTGCACAAATTTCTACAGATATACAGAAAAATGCACTTACATAATGTGTGTATGCAGTTCCTTTTTCTTTTTTTTTTGCTCTTGTACTTTTTATATTCACTTTATTTTTCTTACGGCACACTTTACAGATATATTTTTCTATTTTATTCAAGTAAAATTATTTTTAGTTTTGTTTTTAGCTCTGCACGAAACGAACAACTTTCTTGGAATGAAAAACTTTTACAAATCATGCAGCAAGTAAAATTAAAAATTCTAATTCAGGCATGTATTTTCGATATTTTAATAACGATAAATAAGCTTGAATTATCAACACCAGAATTCTGCTTACTGTTTAACAACACTGTACCTTAAAAGTGTGACAAACCTCGCGAGCTAGTTGTTATGCCCCGCTGCAGTGTTGATTAAGCCAAATGGCCGCATATTGTGGGTTGGAATTTAAGTTTGCCAAGCGCAATTAAACAACAATTCAATTTGCCTCATATCGAATTCATTGAAGTTGGAATGATTTGCCGACTGTCAGTCAGTCAGAGTTACAGACTATCTGTCTGTGTGTGTGTGTTGGTGGTGTTGTTTGAGAATCGTGCAGCTGCCACCGTTTTGACAAAAGGCGTACTCAAGGCACCTGAAAGTGTGTGTATCGATGCATCTATTGTAACATTCCATATATATACATATATCTAGCTATCTACTTATCCAGATAGATAGATGCTGTGTGCAAGTAAGTATATCTCTATAGATTGAGGCTGCTGCTGCAACGCCCTATGCCCAACGTAAAGCTGCTCAAGCGGAAATGCCAGACAGCCAACGCTTAGACAATGTTCTTTCCATCTATATATTCATATACTATATAATAGCATATTCGTCAGTCTATATATTACTTATACACAATTTAGTGCAATTTAGACATCAAAGCGTGCATTAACAAAAAGTAACATTTTTTCAATTACATAATTTATGAAATGCGCTCACAAACAAACAAACTACCCTATATAAAAAGTTCATGCACATAGTATATATATTCGTATATAGCTGACTCAAAAATCAGTGCGCTTGGGGCGTGCAACAACAATTGTGAGGCTTTGTTAGCTGCCGCCTACAACATTCCCACAAATGAGGTGTGTGTTTTTTATTTGCTTTTTGCTTTTTGCTTTTTGTTTTCCTTTTCTAGCTGAAGTGAGCACAACTCTCGGCTCAGATGTCAAAACATCAATTGTCCGAGCTGTTAAGTTGTCAAAAATATGTCCGATACAAAGGTAAACCAGCAGCAGCAGCAGCAGCAACAATTCAAAATGGGCTTTGTTCAAAGCCAACCAAAATGAGTCAGGCAGCAATTACAGGTGGTATATAGTATAGTATAGTATGTAAGTACTTCCATATAATCGTACCACAAGTGCGAACATGTGGGCAGAGATAGATCTGAGCTTGCTAAGCAAAGCAAAGGGTTATGAGCACAGCACCTTGAACAGCTTACAGCTCATGTCGTCGTCTTATGTGAACAGGTCTTATGTGTGTGTTAACTGCTGCAGACACTGTGTGTCCAACAGAGCGTTAACACACGACTCACAACACTCTTACCCGAAAAAGAGAAAAAATTTTATTATTTGTTCTAGCTGTTAGCTAAGAAAAATGTTCCTTATCTAAGTACAGTTGTGTTCAAAATGTGCTAGAAATAATTGATGGGTTTCTTCGCCAGAATCACAGCTAACATATTAGTACTATTTTTCCCAGAAAAAGAGAAAGAAAAGTATATAAAAAAATGTGTATCTTATATTCTATAAATCTTTTAAAGATTATAAATTACCTTTTCACAGTTTCTCAATTTCACAATAATTTTTCAACTTTTTAGAGCCAATTTGTAGGTATTCACATTTCATCACAGTTACAAGAATTTTAATTTTAACCTCACAAGTTGCATAACAGTTAGATAATGTTAATTTAGAAACAATTTTTATTTTCAGTAGGTGGTGGTTGGGGTCCAGTAGAAAGGAGCAGCAGCAGAAGCTGTCCTTAAGCAAGTGCGGTTTGAAAACTAATGAAAATAATTTCCAGAAATCCAGCTATTTATAGGCAAATCTTTGACACGGGCCAAAAAGGCGGCGGACCAATGAGAGTCCAAAATCGGATATGGATAGCTACGGAAACGGAAATGATTGACCAATAGAAATCGTACAAATGGTCAAGTGACAATACCTAGTTGAAAATAGGGGAAATATTGTAGCGTCCAGTCCAGTCATGGATTACCGGATGCTAGGCAACGAAACTAATTGTCCCTGACTGAGTTTTGGCCATAACAGAACTAGACAAAACTCCTACTAACAAATGAGAGAGCATACCAGATATATATCGGCGGTTGGGCAAAAGTGCATTGCTATATCTATGATTGATAGATCTACACATATGTGTGTATATATAGGGGAGTTGAATAAGGACAACCCTATGATATTTTTTTGTTGTTGTACATATGTGTGGCATGTATGTATAGTCAAATTACATATTGGCTCTTATATAGTAATTGGCTTTGGGGCCAACCGCGCAATATAGACTAATAACTGAACCAACTAGGGGAGGGGAGGAGAGGAGAGAGAACTGCAGCTCTATGAATATTAGATCAATCTGACTCTTCAGCTGATGTTTTCACATTATGCATTTTTAAATGCGCGCCTGTCCAAGACAGTCAAACGTTTAAATATTGAAAGCAAGCAAGAAAGATAGGAAGGAAGCTTCATTTGAGGTCGATTCGCTAAACGTTCTGTGAAATGCAACAAATTGCATTTGGCAAATATCATTACAGTGTGGAATAGGAGGGGAGGAGGACCGAGACTTGACTGCAAGGACGTCATTATATTTAATCGGAGCTGTCATTAGAATATAATATACTATAGATACCTTGCGAAAGTTGTCATATTGAGAATATAGGGACGCGACTTTGTGCATTATTCATTTAATTAGAGCAATTTGTGGCCCATTTGGGTGATACAAGGACTTTGGATGCACTTACTCACTCACCACTTGCAACAGACAATCCACAAAAGGACGACATTTTTAATTAGACGCTGAGAGTTTCAACAGCCGTTGGCCTCGATACTTTCAACAAGGATCCAATAATAGGCCAACCCACCACTCCCCCTCCACACCCACACACACACACACACACACACAGGAATCGGGAGTGTTGTGGTCGTTTTGCTTTCGCCTCGCCTCAAGACATAAACGCATTTAGTTGTCCAAATAACATATTGATTAAAGCAACCGCAGCTTCTTAATCAAATATTAACAGCTTCCCACGCGTCAAAGATACAACGATTAGGGATGGCAAACAATTGATAGGGCTAAGCAAGTGGCCTGAATGTGACATATATGACAGGTAGCAATTATGTGAAAATCGTTTGATTGCCACACACACACACATACACACACACACGCATGCATACAAATACATTCACATCCTGTTCAAATAGCTTTTGACAGTGCACACGCGCCTAACCGCAAGCAGCAGGACCACGCCTACAACCCCATAAAACACACACACACACCATACAATAAAAATAAAATTTACTTCCGAATATTCGACTAGTTGATACTCTATAATTCAGCCTCATAGATTTCAAGAGCATGAAGATGGAATTGAAGTATCGAAATGACTAAATTTAGGAACCAAATTAAAGGTCCAGTAAAAAATTCATAAGCGTTAAAACCATAGTATATCGATATTTATCGATTATCAGTTATCTCTGCTATTTAATACAAAAGAAAGCTAACTATGTTATACACAAATCTTTTTTCTTAACTTTAGCTTTTCAGAAACTAGCTGAATTTATAAAACAGCTTTTTATGCTAATGAAATATATATTCAAAATACTCGTTCAAACCCTTTTTCAAGCATATTTAATGAGTATAGGGTATATAAAAAAAAACAACACGTTAACTTGGGAGTGAGTTTCCAACATTTTTTCATGTTCCTGCAGGCACACACACACACACACACGTATGCTGACCACAAAAATGTGTGTGCAGGGGAGCAGAAAGAGAGCAAAAGGTGAGACGTGCAAAACCGCGTTGTGGCAGCCACAAGGACTCAGCAGGAAACGGTTATGTGCGCGCCCAGGAGCACGCTGTTATTTTATGCAGGACAAAAGCAGAAGCATATTTTTTACCCCCACCCTTCCGCTCTACACATATGTATGTATGTGTATGTGTATGTGTATGTTGGCAACACCGCGCTCCTGCCAACTTAATTGGACGCTGTCCATGACTGCGGCGGGGCATATGCGTTCAGCGGCCACTCTATAATTTAGCGGAAAAACAGCTAATGGACGCCATGTCCAAAGCGGCCAACCACGCAACAACAATACGGCTGGGACGGCGACTGAACCGGGTCGGGATGGGGTTGGGATGGGCGGACAGTCGGAAATGCACACAATTGACAATTCTCATCGGCCCAACTTTTAGAATACGGCGATGAAGGGCGGAAAGGGGGAGGGGGAAAATGGGGTTGGGAATAACAGCAACAAAAAGATAGAAAAATAACAAAATATAGTAGATAGTCAGCCCCCGCATTCGCCCCCTCGACTGTCTATGTCTGTCGCACTTCAAGGCTTTTATGGACATGTCAGCATGCTCACATTCACATTCACATTCACAATGGTGGCGGCGCAGTCACAATATGCGAGTTTGACCATCGCGTGTCTACCACCACCGCCCCTCCCCCCCTCTCACTCGCACCCCCTAGCCATCCACCCAACGACTGCGAGGTCCCAACGCTAATAACTAATGTCCTTATGGCGTGTGCTGCCCACCCAAAGTTTTTTTTTTTTTATTTTTTTGTTTTTTTTTTTGAGGTACAGAAAAACTTTCGTCCAGTTTCGGCCAGGTCGACGGCGAGTGTCTTATCTTGACTGTTTGGCTTTGCTCCGTTAAGCATTCGATTTGAATTATTAAGAGGATTCGATTGAAAAGCACCTTCCTTCTTTTCCCACCCCCCACCCCCAATACATATAAGCATTTGAAATGAGCTCTGAATTTATATCCAATTTAGCTTCATTCGGCAATTGCATCTTGACTAATTACGCTCGATCCCTTATTCCGTTTATTTTATTTTTTTTCGTTTTGACTTCATGACCTGCTTACTAAGCTGATTAAAGCTTAATGCACAATCAGCTAAAAGAAGCATTTTTTATCGTGCATAATTTAAAGTGAAGCACATTCTTCTTCTTTGAGCTTTATTCATGTAGAAGGAAGTGAAAAACTGTTAAGTTCTTTGGAATTACATTTGTGGCATAAAATCAATAAGTATAATGTGAAATGACATAATTGAAAGCTGGAAAAACGTTGATTTTCCTTTAGACAATGCTTTTATTGCATTTTCTCACTACAATTTATTTGTCTCTTATAGTTTTTTGACAGCCTTGGATTTATTTGTGAATTGAAATCAAGATGAACTTTATCTGTTATAAATGTTAAATCAGTTACAATCATAGCTTCAGCAATAAGAAGGTTAAAAGAAGAGCTGGAAACAACATATTGTTCTTTACCTCGAGGGTTTTGAAAAAGTAATGTTTAATTAAAAAAAAAACTACTTTCACACAGACTAGCTCCTGGGGGTTATTTATAGAGGAGCTATGTCTTTTTATATACTTTTGAAAGAAAGTGCTAAAAACTATTTTTGTTACGTCAACTAACTTTTACATTTCCACAACATAAATAAATCATAAAAGAAGCTGCAAACTAATCACATACGTATATTTTTGTTTAAGTGTAATTGCCATGGCTCATAAAAAGATTTTTCGCATACAAATTTAAGTGTCTTTAGTATGTGTGTGTGTGTGTGTGTGTGTGTGTTTGTGTCGAATCATTGCAAGTGAAGAAGATGCTGATGATGATTGTATAATAGAGGCAAGCACACAAATATTTCCATAGAGATATTTGCAACAATACGTGTGTCATGGGAAAACAAGAAACGCTGCAAGGCAGCTCAAGGCTTCGTGTGGCTGGAAACGTGTTTTAAGCATTTCAGCATTAGCATAAAACAACAACAACACAAACAACAACAACATAAATGCTGCTTGGTGCCATTCAATAAGACAAAAGCTATCAAAATACTTGAACGAAACATGTTTTGCCCAAAGGGGGGTTAGGTGGGGGAGAAGAGGGAGAGGGCGATAAGCGTGAAGAGTAATGCGCAAAGTGGCCGCAAATGAGTCGCTCAAACAAAACGAAACGAAACCAGAAAAGAAAAGAAATTAACTGATGGTTAACCATCAGTGTGTTGTTGTGACGTCACAAAAGGCAAATCAATCTCTGTACATGTAAATTTGAAGAGTTTGCCACAATTCACCCGCATTAATATTGAAAACTTGTAAATGCGGGCAAATGAAATGTTTTCAAATTGTGTAAATTTCTGTTTTTAACACAAGTTTTTCTTTTTATGTTCATGTGTACATACAAATATGAGCCACAAACAGTTTTTTTTTATTATTTGGCCAATGGGGAAATCAGGAAACAAAATATAATACTAGCTTGGAGGCAGGAAGAGAGGGAGTGGCGGGAGGCGAGCTGTCGTTGCAGCTGTTTTGCCAAAAGGTAATAACAACAACAGAAAGTACATTTAAGTTAAGCTGATTGCATTTGCAGCAGAGTTGGTAAAAAGTGCATAAATATTCCATGATATGTGCTAGCATGCTAGCTCCTACATTATGAATAAACAAACACAACACAACTTTTGAATAAAACCAACTAAAACTCAAACAACAACAGCTAAAGTAAAGCAAAAGGCTTGTCAATTCATTCAGGTAGGCTGGAGTATATAGGCCGAATAAAAACGAACCATATTTTTTTTTTTGGTCAACGAAAATGAAACGTGTTTTCGAGTACAACAACAATAAAAATATTGAACAATACTTACTCGACATGTTATAAACTTTTATCGGTAGCAACAATACAAATGGCTGCAAAAATAATAGAAGAATTTTCAAATGAAGAACATTCTTGTCGGACCAACAAAGAAACAAAATCACTGAGAGAGTAAATGTGCTAACAAAATACAAATTTATTGGCGAGAAAATAGCACCAAAGAGATTCAGCTCAATGTCAATGAACGCGAGACACACACAAACATACATACAAACTTACGGCCTATAGACAGAACGCAAAAATGAGAGGAGAGAGATTTAGAGATGTTCCATCTATGTATATGTATTCAACTGAGAGCAATCTCAGCGTTTCGTGCACTTGGCGTAGAGTTGCCTCACTGCCAAAATATGCAAAAGGAACAACAACTTAACACGCTACACAAATTAGCAATGTCGCCCCAAACCCCGCTTCCTTCTACAACTACCAAAAATGGCAAATAAAAGTGAGCGCTAAACTGGAATTTGCAGGAACAAAAGCAAAAGTCAATTTTCAGATGAGTTCGTTACCAGCTCTGTTGTAGCTTCGTTGGCCGACTACTTTAAGCCAAATTTCAACGATGGTGTCAAACTCATTCGTCTTCAGAGCTGTCTATGTGAAAAACTTCTTTGTACTAGGTTACAATGAATTGTGGTTAAGACACTTTAATGTCAACAAGTTCTCAGACATGAACAATTTTTGTCGATCTTAGCCAGATAGTTTCAAAACTTTAATTATTTGAATAAAAACCTTGTGAACTATAAATAACAATTTTAGATAAACAAAATCTGTACCAAGTTTACACAAAGTCAAGTGCTACGCATAAAAATAACACAAAACAGATATATTTTTATGTTTTTTTTTTCAATTCATAAGTCAATTGTTCGGGATTTATAATAATCAAAGCTAACTATCAATTGAAGCTGCGCATCGCAGCAACTATGAAATAACGGAAAGTACTATGCATAAAATATAGGTTAGATTATTGTTGTTAGTCGCTTTTTTCCATATTTGTCGGAGCACGTTGAACTCTGCGGTGTGGCTTAGCCAAGCGTGGGAGCTACTAGTTTTCGAGTAAACATTTTGTTTTGATTTTATCTCCCAACAACAAAAGACAACAGCAACAAAACAAAAATAAAAAACTAAATTACACTATAATAAAGTTGTACATGTGTATGTGTATGTGTGCGTGCGCGCGCGCCGGTACACGCGGTAGCAGAAGCCGCCTCTGTCGCTCAGGGCAGGGCTAAAAGGCGCGTGGAAAAAACATGGGAAAACAGAAAACAAAACAGACAGAACGCAAAGAGACAACAACACAGCACACAGCACACTTATTAAATGAGGAAAGAAGCCGGTGCGCTAAGCTGGCTGCGACACGTGAGTGCAAGCGAGAAAGTATGTAACGGAACAAAAATATACGAAGCAAAACCGACGCTGTAAAATTTTTGTTCCAAGCACTTTTGGCATGGTGGTTGTAAATGTGTGCATGGGAAGCCAAAAGAAGCAAGAAACTCGGGAACAGACAACAAGGGCTGCAATTGGCAATGTGCCTGCCAAGACACTTGGAATAGACCGAGACTTGAACTCGAGGCGCAGTGAAAAATCCAATGTACAATTTTATTAGTCTGTTCACACAAAACACACACACACACACAAACGACGAATATTGGCGAAAAACTACGCACCGCACAGAGCACACACATACACACACGCACCATGATGTATTAAAAATGTAATGTGAAAATTGTGTTATTGCAGGGCGACATTTTTCGCAATTTCTTTGTCACAAATTCTTGATGGTTGTTTTTTTTTTCTCTATCTGTCGCGTCGTTTTCCAACTTACCCTGCACACGCTTCCTTTTTCTGTAAGACTTTGTAGGTTTACAAACACTTTCAATCGCTCTTTAAGCAATATTCTTGGTTTAAAACTTCACAAACTTGTCCTTATTTAATTTACACAAAACACGAGCAATTAATAACCGAGAGTAAAAATGACTGTACGTCTTTCGAGTACTTATTTTTGCATTTTTTGTACAAACTAGAGGTGGGCGACTTTCGATAATCTAACATTGCTGCTATATCTACAGACACACAACATGAGTACTTGGGCAAGTTGGCATGTCGATGTAAAATGGCGTACTTTCATAACATTTTTACTCCTCATTCAACGCAACACTCCACATATAACGAAATTAAATGCAAAGTTGCATACTTTTGAGCGCGTTAGAAATAAATCTTTATCACTCTTAGCATACAAGTATGCACCGTTTAAGCCACGCAGGCTTTTTTTGCATCAGGTGTTTTTGAATTAAACGACCAGCTGTTGAGGGCGTAGAGTGACCAAGCTATTAGTTGTAGTCGTATTTTAGTACTTTTTATACGGTACGCGTTATTCTATCAGTAGCCAAATTAAACAACAAAGAAGACGGATTATTCATTATTAACTATACTAGATACAAGCAAAGTGATATATAAATAAGCAAACACTTGACCTTGGGGCGTCATGGCAAGCCCAAATATTAACTATCGCTCCTTGGCCGAGGAGAATCAAAATCCATTTCGCGACGCACAAATACGCGATGATCAGCCACCAACAACAACAACAACAGCAGCAACAACAGCAGCAAGAACAATAACAAAAACAGACGGCGCAAAATCATTTACAGCTGCTGCGCATTTAAATGACCATGAGCAGCATTTCGTGCACGAGCATGAGAACGAGGATACACCTCGAGACATGATGATACACATTGTGCCAGAGACAGGCAAGGAGTCGCATCGATGGAATCACATCGAGGATCTCGATTCATTTTTCTCCCGCATGTATAACTATCAGCAGAAGCATGGCTTCCGTGTCATCGTACTGGACGAGGTGTTCCAGGTGGTCGAGTTCGGTTTTGTTGTCTGGCTCTTCACGTTCTCCACACACTGCCTCCGGCACGATGTGCTCTTTGGCAATGTGCTGCCGGACAAGAAAAGCAATCGAACAAAAACAACGCTCAGCGATGTGATAATACCCACAGGAGAGTGTATCACCCAATTCGGTTTCTTCACCTACCTGGTCATCTTCATAGCGGCCATCTATCTGGGCATACGGCTGCTCAAGATGATCTATCACATCACACAGTATGCGGACATCAAGCGTTTCTACAATCAGGCGCTGCGCATCGAGGACTGCGATCTGGACAACATCACCTGGCACGATGTGCAGCAGCGGACGCGCAAGGTGCAGGCGGAGCAGCACATGTGCATTGACAAGGAGCTGCTCACCGAACTGGACATCTATCATCGTGTGCTCCGTTTCAAGAACTACCTCGTCGCTCTCATGAACAAACAGCTGCTGCCCGTGCGCTTCCACCTGCCCCTGCTGGGCGAGATAGTCTCTCTGAGTCGCGGCATGCTGTTCAACATTGACTTCATACTGTTCCGCGCTCCGGGCTCACCGTTCCAGAACAACTGGCAGCTGCGCGATGAGTTCGCCGTGCGCAGCAATCAAACGGAGCTGGCCCAGCGTTTGTCCAAGCTGATATTGAGCGTGGCGCTGATGAACCTTCTGCTGTCGCCCTTCATTTTTCTGTGGCAGCTCATCTACTTTAGCTTCTCCTATGCGAACATTTTGCGCAAGGAGCCCAGTGCCTTGGGACTGCGCACCTGGTCCAACTACGGACGCCTCTATTTGCGGCATTTCAATGAGCTGGATCATGAGCTGGACGCTCGGCTCAATCGTGCCTATGAGTATGCGGATCGCTATTTGAGTTCCTTCTCCTCGCCGCTGGGTGCGGTCATTGCACGCAATTTGTTGTTTGTGAGCGGCGGTGTGCTGCTCCTAATCCTGGCCTTTGGCATCTACGATGAGCACGTCTTCCAGGTGGAGCACGTGCTGACCATCATCGCCGTACTCACTGTCGTGGGCGTCGTCTGTCGCACCCTCGTGCCCGATGAGAATCTCATCTGGTGTCCCGAGCAGCTGATGACCGCCATTCTGGCCCACGTCCATTACCTGCCCACGGAGTGGAAGCAACAGGCGCATACGGCTCATGTGCGTAATGAGTTTAGCAACTTCTTTCAGTTCAAGGCTGGATATTTGCTCAGCGAGATCTTTAGTCCGTTTGTCACGCCCTTTGTGCTCATCTTTGTCTTCCGGCCCAAGGCCATGGAGATTGTCAAGTTCTTCCGCAGCTTTACGGGTGAGTCTATAATCTTAAAGTGTGGAAATTCTTAATTAGATTTGCTCTTCACTTTAGTTTCTGTTCGTGGCGTGGGCAATGTGTGCTCCTTTGCCCAAATGGATGTGCGCAAACATGGCAATCCGGACTGGCAGATCAACAATAGTGGCCTTATGGATGTGCCAGTAGGATTGGCCACTGACACAACAACAGCAGCTGCAACAGAGCATGGCTGGCGGTAAAACGGAAATGTCGCTAGTACGTTTCACACTTAATAATCCGGAGTGGCAAATGCCCAAGGAGGCTTCACAGTTCATCAAAGGCATACGGGAGCATGCTATCGATGAGCTGGTCAAGGCCAAGACAGCGCCCCAGGCGGCTGCACGGGAGAATCCGCTCACGCACAGCCTGATCTCATTCGGCACCATCGGCGAGGAGTACTGTTCCATAGCCAATTCCGTGCTGGCCGCCGAACTGAGTCCCGAGCAACTGCAGCTGTCCCAATCGATGGCCGTGAGTCGCGGTGAAGCTGTCGCTGGACCAGCTGCATCGGCTGCCGGCATTGGCAGCGATTTCCGGCATATGCTGCAACAGAACCTGGGCGAACCGATGAGCAGCACCAGCTTCCGACGCATGTCCACCAGCATGGGTCCGGCGGACAGCATGCGCCGACTGCGCCTAAGCAAGGCCGAGGGCCGGATTGAGGGACCGGCGGACACGCTGCTCTATAGTCTGTATGGCGTGGAGCCGCGTCTCGCCAAGAATCCCATTGGCGTCACCGTGGCGGACATGTGCCTCAGTGCACTCTATCTGCACGAGCTGAGCCAGCAGAAGCGCATGGCGCGCCAATCGCGCATCGATGAGGCTGAAGAGATGCCGGGACCGAGCAATAGATCTGGTTCTGGTTCTGGAACTGGAACTGGAACTGGATCGCGCCATACCGTGATTACCTCAAAGGCTGCTGAGAGCACGCCGCTGCTGGGCAATATACGTTCATAGCAGCGACCCGTTTGGATCTAATAATATCCTAGAGCTTAAGGACAACAAACAAAACAAAACAAAAACGATAAAAAAAAAAAAAACAAAAAACAATTACTACAACTCTGCTATTAGTGTTTAAGTTGTAAAGTGTATGTGTGAAATCGGACGATGTCTAGTACATAGCTATTATCTAATACAAAAAGCAATAAATCAACTGCGTCAACGAAAATGAAATGTGTGTGATTTTCTTGTGAAGGTGTTTAAATGATGAAATACAGGGAAAGGAGTGGAGCGAGAGAGAGAGAGAGAGAGAGACATTTGCATTAAATGGCAATGCTTTTAATGGTACTATTTTCACTTTTTATTTATTCAGCAACAAATTACTTTGTTTTTATTAATTTATAATGTAATTGATATCTCTTTACTAAGCTTAAAGAAACAGTGCGATCTGTTCAATTATAATTTGTTTATTTAGTTGTCACGTTGCCATCTCTAGCCTCAGCTGGCAGCAGGTTATCATTTCCCAGGCATTGTTGATACACCACACCGTGGAGGAATTGGAGGTGAAGGAAGTCCAGCTGTGCGGCAGCGCCTCGTGTGTCAATGGCCACACACGAACGCCATTTGGCGATGGGTGTTGATGGCATATGCAGAGAAGAAAAGAAGCAAGAGATGCCGTCGATGCAGTCGAAAAGTAGCTAAAGATATGCTAGTTGCCCAGAGAGGAGTTGCGAAAGCCAGGTGCCAGGTGCGTGCATATATGTACATATGCATCTCCAGTTATTAGCTCCCAGCTGCAGTGCAGCAATCGCATGCAATGGCAATGGGAATGGGAATGGGAATGGGTTGGAAATGGCCAGTTTATGAATTATGAGCGTGTCGCGTGAGATTGAGTTAAAGTTGGAGTTGGAGTTGGAGTCGGAGAGCCTATGGAAACAGAACACGTTGTGTCATTTTTACGCTGCACGCCAATTTTGGGTTCCATTGCTTAACATTAACTAGCAGCCATTTGTTAGAGATGCCCGTTTTGGGGCGCTATCTGAAAGCCATCTGCCACGCGAAGCGAGAACGAGAGCGAGAGCGAAAGAGGGGGCTCCAGTTGCCACAACGTTGTTGCATGTTGTACTAATTGTAGCGCTCATGTAGCCAGTCATGTTATCCGATCCGGCATTGGGCCTAGGTACATGACGACACTCTACTTCACTCCAGTCTAGGCTCTCAGCTCTCAGCTCTGTGAGTCTGTGACTCCGTTTGTCTGGTTCTGGCCAAATGTGAACGGCTTTTGCCGGCCATAAATACCATAAATGCCAGACGCAATTGAAAAGCGCGTCAGTCGCCAAAATGGATATAGTACAGTCGAACTTCTCTAAATCAAACTTTATTCGATTCAACTCAATCCCAATTAAGTTGCAATTGAATTCTGTGTTCAAATTCTTGAAGCTAAATATTTGCCACATTTTTGAAGTGCAATTCTTAACTGTAAAGCGTTCGAGTTACAGAAGTTCAACTGTAGCCATATATACATTTTCACGAGCCTTGTCAAACAATCGATTTTAATTTATGATTTCCTGCGGCAATTGGACACACTGACACCGAATGCTGCCGGCTGCCAAAAGTCGAAAAACAAATCCGCAACGAGTAATGACACTGCATGTGGTGGCCAGTTAGGCCCAAAGATCATATGATCGATATGCACACACAGCAGGGCCCAAAAGAGTTCGAAATTCAAATTGGAAAGGGGTATATATATATGTATATACTGTGTTTATTCAGATATGAGCGAGAGAGTGAATGTCTTGACAGTCGGGACCCACCGCGTTGTTTTCGGCTAACCAGTTCAAGATCAGGCGTCACTTTACCCAACGCTGACAGTCGCCACATGGTATAGAGTAGCCCATATCCAGATCTGTTGCTGCTGCTGTTGCTGCTGCTGCCATTCTGCAATTAGAGTAGCCATCCACAGTTGGCGGGCACATCGGCGCGTTTCAAACGTGCCTGTATGTTAGTCCCATCCAGGCAGCTAGCTGGCAGCGACTAATGATGATAGTCACACACAGAAGATCTATCTCCGCGCAGCGCTCTCCTTGTGTCGAGTGTGAAGCATCTGCGTCGCATTTGATTGACAACTGATCAGGTGAACGTGCAACGTGCAACGTGCCATGTGCAACGTGAAACTCGAAACGTGCAACGTGCCGACTGTCACTCTTTTGGCTCACAGACCATTGGCCTTTCCCTGCAGCTGCCGCCAGCAACAACAGCCTCATTTAAGCCACGTTCGCCGGTTGATAAGATATCGATAGAGAGTATTAATTAAAAATGTTTTTAAAAAGATATCGAAGGAGGGGAAATCTTTGAGCCGATCCGACAAAATCCTTCTGTCCACGTGTTTCCTGAAACTTTAAAAATAAACAGAGTACATCGATAAAAATCAGCACACATTTAAAGAAAAATCTTAGTAAATAACTCATTTTCTATTAATACTAACTTCAAGGGCAGAAACAGGGTATCTTCCAGCTTTCACTCACAACTAGAGCACTCTTATTTCTTCTTTATTTTTTTTTTTGTTTCTTGTCATATATATATATATATATATATATATTTTTGTAATTAAAAAACCCGTTCTTGCGCCACACAGCCAGACAACAAATAGGCCTCTCATATGCGTTCAGATCAGTTTAGTCAAATTGCAGCCGCTTCCCGATCCGTTGCAGATACCAGACTATCTCTTTCTCCTTCACCTGCTGCTGCTCCTGCTCCACCCAGATCGATTTTCTATTAGCAATGCAAATGCAAATTAGAAACGGCAGCTGGACTCCTTTACCCCCGCTTGCCCCACCACCAGGTTGTAATCAAGCGTCGATTCAATAAAAACATTTAAACATTAAACTGCTTTTATGCAAATTGCCAGCGTGCGCTTAATTTTCGAAGCCAACTAGCGAATGCCAAGACATCAGACCCCAACGGGCATCCGGCAAGAGATGCACTTGAATTATCTTCACATCGCATGCATGTAACACCTACCCAGCACCTATCCCAGCTAAATTCTAAGATCCGCAGTTCACAAAATTTCCATTTGCTGCACCTGTCTCCCCTTTGGTTGGCTGTTAGCTGATAACATCTAGAGTGGATCTTCTACAATTTTATTTTATTTTTTTTAACTTAACTGCCGCTGTCTCATTCCACTCTTTCTCCCTCTCTCCCACTATCTCCTGCACTCTGTGTCTCTGTGTCTCTTAATGGCAGTGGCTGCATTGCTAATCAATAGCTTATCGCTATTAATCTCAGGCTTCGATTTACCTTTGGCAGCAACTTTGCTACTCGTTTTGTTTCTAGACAGCTAGCCAGACAACGGAGCAATGGCCAAAAGATTCTGGCTGCTGTTGTTGCTTCTGGCCAGGCCAATTCATTAAACATCCAATTGCTGTCGCCTGCCTGTTTGTAAATGTTTGCTGCTCAAAATCGCTTACACGGCCATTAACTTAATTGGCAGCGTGGGTCAATTTAAACAGATTCGTTTGGGTCAACTACTTAGTGGAAAGATTGTAAAAGAGAACCTGAATGCGGGCTTTTAAGTAAAGTGGAGCAGCTCTGGGGATTGCATATGATAAATATTGAGATTGAATAAAACTATAAAATGCCAAACTTTATTTCCTTCTACTTTCTTTTCGAAAGAACAGGCAAATAAATTTCAAAACTCACATTCAATATAAATGGAGCTGATTATTTTCGAACATGTTGCCTGTAACTGATATGCAGATAAACTTGAGAATTTACTAGCCATCCATGACGAGTCCATATGGCATGGAGTCCAATTGGTTGCGACTTTAATCTGATCAAGTGATGGTCATCAATTTGCTCAACTTATGTGCCCTGTAGGTCAAGTGAACTCGTGCGATCGCAACGGTAAAAATGCTAGACATATTTATGAGGCCGACGCGCCCAGAACCAGAAATGCAGCAGGGCAGCAGGCAGAAGAAGTAAGGAGTAGAAGAATTAACATGAGCCTGCCGGGCGGCAATCGCATCGTCGTCTTCTCCATCTTTCCCGTCTTCAGCGTCGTCGTGGCGCGTGGGCAGCGCTGTCGCCTGAAGTGGATTTTCTGTTCAACAAGTAGTTTATGATGTTTTTGTCAATTCATGGCAAAATTAATGACGCTGCAGAAAGTCAGCACGCACATCGATGTGGTAGTAGTTGTTGCAAGTTGCAACCAAAGCTGCAGCTGAATCTGAAGCTGGATAGTCGATAGTTAAAAGGGGGATCTCTTTGGCTGTGCCTGGGTTAGGCGTTAAAAATTGTTGCCTATAATACATAAAGAACTGCAAAGGAGGAGTTGCCTGCCCACCCCACTGCCTCCCTGCCTTCGTGCCACCCTTTCCATTCCCTGCTCCGGATGCTGTCTGGCAGAGTCTGCATTTAAAAAATGCCATTAGTCACATTTGTGGGGCACAGCCACAGTTTGCAGCAATTGCTTGTTGCCATGACTTGTAATTTTACTCTGGCATCTATGAAAGGGAAACGAGTATAAGCTTTCAGATATAACTAGTAACATTACCTTAAATTCTCCCTAACCTAAGCGTATAAGAAATAACATTTTACAGTTGTTCGACGATTGTCACCTGTTCACAGTTTAGGAGTAACTGATAACATAATTAATATAGCACTCTTATACAGCTTTCAAACTGTGATATAACTGCAAACAGAGTATTTCAGAGTCGTTTAATTGTAAGAGCAATGTTCTTGTTTAGCTTTATTTTTTTTTCTTGTTGCACGATAAGTAACTGCAACTTGTTTAAGCGGCCCGCGGGGCGGCAATGGCTTTTGGCTGTGTGGCAAACACAAATATTTCTATTGCCGTTAATGGCGTTAATAATTTTTGTGCTGTGTTACGAAGAGGCAGCAGCAGCAAGAGCAGCAGCATTCAACTGTGAAGTGGAGACTGCAGCTGGTAGCTAGTGGCTCTGCAGCTGGTGAAGCTCCTTGAAAAGAGCCAGCTCGTAGGTAGGTGTGGATTAGCAGCGCCTGTCATGTTGAAGATGACGTTACATAGCTGCGAGTGACAGGCGGCAAAAAGCATCAACGAAATAAATATGAAAATGCAAATGCGAAATTAATTGAAAGAAATAGAAGCAGCAAGTAAAAACATATACAAGTGGGCTGCAATCGAGAGCAGAGTCAAGTGGAGCAGCTGCTCTGTTCTAAGAGCTACAAGAGCGCCAGCAGCAAATGTTGTATCGGATTTCGGCCTGGTAGCCAGGCGCTTGTCACTGCTGGTAATGCGATATCGCCAGTGGCAGCCAAAGAAGCCAAGTCAACTAGGCAGCTAGGCAGCCAGTCAGGCAGAGGCGGCCATAAGCACATGTTCAACAAGAGATCTAACAGAATCGCCCAAAGCTGACGACGCAGCTGGCAAAGCGGATAACTTGAGCTAGGGGATTATCACCTGCCGTTGGCATCAACCACAAAGAACGAATAAAACACGATTCAAAATCCCATAAAAACTAAGCACTTGCACAGTTAGGAGATTAGTTCTACGTCGAAAAGCACTAAAGAGTAAAAAAAAATGGTAATAACATAGTTATAAAATATTTTCTTAAAGAATTATGTTTCTGCTTTAAGTCTTACTTTTAAAGCATGAGAACAGTTAAGAAAGATTAAGTTTGAAAAGATATGAAAGACTTTTGATTGATGACATAGAAGTTTCTTGTAGGAGTTCAATTAAAAGTTAAATTTTCGACTTCAGAAATACAAATTCAGAAATTATAGCTCTTCCCTTTACTTTATTCACATCAGTATTAAACAACTCTTTATTTCTCTCTTGCCACATTTTCTTACCACTCTTTTAAACCATGTTTAATATTTATAGAGCAAACTCTCATATTCATCCATCTCAATTTATTAATCATTTATAAATAATCACCACTTTTATGAATGCACAAATACGTTCAAGTATCCATCTTCGCACAAATCGTTCGGCTTTGAGCTGCATTTGTAAATGGTTTTCAACGATTCGCTAAAACGCGCAACTTGTCGTTAATTTTGTTGCAGCTTTGGCTTTTTATATGGACGCCATTTTGAAGCGGAGTTTTTTGCTTTGGTTTTTTGTTGTTGTTGAGGCAGCAACTGCGTCTAATAAAACACGCCCACTGTGACCAACTGACACCTGTGCGTGTGTGTGCAAGTGTGTGTGTGTGTGTTGTAGTTGTAATGTGCAATTATAAAATTGCTAAAAGAAGACAAAAAAAAAAAATGGGAAAAAATAAAATCACGCATACGCAAAGTTGGCCCCCGAAGCGAGTAAGAGAGAGAGGTAGCTAAATTGGAGCTGCTGTGCGTGCGAGTGTGTGCAAGTGCAAGTGCATGTGTGTGTGTGTGTGTGTGTGTGTGTAGTGAATGCCTGTGCGAGCGCACTTGTTGTTTTTGTATTTGGATTTTGATTTTTGTTATTTTTTTCCAGTTGTTTATGTTTAAGTCGCGTAATCGCAATCACAAAATGCCAGACTCGTTTTTGACAAACGCTGACAAATTCGGCAAATGGCAAACTACAAACTGTGCAAAACCTGCCAAAGGGGTAGCCAACAACAAATAGACGAGTGGAAGATTAGGCGGGACCCGGGAGGGGAGTTGGGGTTTTGCTGCATTGCCTACAGGCTCTATTGCCACAATTTATTTGCACATAAAAAATGCAGCGTGTAAACTCCAATTAGACGCTAATTTTAGCATACACATAGCATTTAAATAAAATGCAAATGTGCGTGCAGGAAACTGCTGCGACTGTATGCGTGTGTTTGTGTGTGTGTGTGTTTGGGGCACATTCACTTGGGCTAAGGCTAAGGCTGAGAGTGTGAGGCCTGCAAAGTGAACGGCTGCGCCTATTAAAGCAATCAATAAATGGCTGACATGCTCATAGCCAAAAGCCACAAGCTATGGTAAGACCCAACTGCTTGCAACTGCCCCCGCAGGCCTTGGATTCATGGCTTAAGATTAGGATGCTGTCGGGCTGCACACCACAAACAAAAAAGAGAAAGAGACACTCTAAGCTTAGTTGGGCTGAGTAATCCCTAATCATAGCTCTAGGCCGAAAGCTCGATAGGTAAATTTAAGTGACTCATAAATACCCTGTTTAATTAATTACTAAAAACAGGTGAAAATATTTGGTTATTTAGTATGGCCACAATGACTCTAAAACTGTGAGCGAAGACAACTTAATCTACAAGTTAAGTTTTGCTCTAACTATGTGAATTACTTTAAGCTTTAAGAATATGCATTTTTTGCGAATTGATTTAATGTAGATTATTAGAAATTTATTTCAATTCTGTAATTCTAGCCTAAGAGTTTAGACTTGACTTGTTTCCTAGGAAGAAACCAATCTTTGCAGAAACTCTCTAAAATATTTGAAGCCATAACGTAATTTAAACTCCCTAACCAATCAACTCCCTGCTCCTAACCTGCTCATAGCACAAATCATCATACAATGCAGAATATTTTGACTTATAAGTTACCATTTTGTTTAGGGGGATGGAGGATGGGGAGACAACCCGCAGGGTTTGCGTGACACCGGCATAAGAAATCATTTGGCAATTATATGTGAGATATATAGTCGTATGTCCCAGCAGGCTCAGCCAAGCGCGCCCACGAGCATTTGTGGTATAACGGTAATTGGCAATTATGCGACGAATCAAAGCAGCCAAATTTGGCCCGAAGAAAATCAAAATAAACTCAGCGTTTTTATTGCAATTTTTTTCTTCGAGAGTTTTGTTGTTGCTGTTGTTGTTGTCGCTTTGGGTCGTTGTTGTAATGAAGTCATTATAAAATATTGCGTCCAATGCACACGCACCAGGCTCACCAGGCAACAACAATTTGGACCAGGCTGAACCGGCCTATGGCTCGCACGGCATTGGCCATAAATTCTCATTCGTTCAGTTTCGTGCCCGCCGCTCAGCTCCAACCTGTCACGACAGCTGGGCCACGTCTAATCTAATCCAATTGCATTTTACTTGTTTTGTTTTCGAGCGAGGTGTGTGTGTGTGTGTGTGTGTGTGTGCGAGTGTGGCAACAACGACTCCTACTCCTACTCCCATGTCTTGCACCTTTTGTTGCCTTGCATTTTTTTATTAATGCTAGAAACTCATTAAACTGACGCTGGGCAACCCATAAATCCCAACCCCATTTCCAACATTTTCGGTTGCAAGACTGATCGAGGTGTCAGTGTCAGGCAACTGTGCAACACAGCCCGAAGCTTTATGACTGCACCTGACTCCAACTGACACACACTTTGTTTCAGCTGTCGCCCGGGCGGTCTCCGGTCTCCGGTCTCCAGTCTCCGGCACACACATGTCACACACACATGTGCCATGCATTTCAATGCATTTCGTTTAACATGGTGGCAACTACTGCTACAACTGCTACTTACTACTATGACTGCCACCACAGTTGCAACTGTGCTACACGGTTCCCAAGGGCTTAATTTGGCCAAAGTATCGCGTTGTGCGCCCAATTTTTAATCAGCAGCGACAACTGCTAAAAAATGATTAATGATCCCGACGATCGTTTATAAAAGTGGTCAGTTTCTAAAACTTTGCATTGCACCGAATAAAATTTATGAAGTTGTGGACTTTAATATATTAATGAAGCTAATATATCTTGGAATCCAGAATGAATATTCATATAAACCTCTTCTTGTTCTTCATAATTGTTCGTTTGAAACCACTTGGGTGAAAGGAAAAAGCACCTTCTAAAAAGTTGCAAGCAGCGGCAATGAATCGTATATGTGCCACAGTTAGAAATGAACTGAACGCCAGCCGTGGCAGTGAGTAAGCAACAATAAATATATATACATATCTATGAGATACAAATACTCCTACGCAGATGTAAATATAAGGCAACAATCGCAGGATGTAGGTGTTCTCTAACTTGGACAGATAAGCAATCAACAGATCAACTGTTTTGAATCTTTTATCTGCTTTTGGCTTCCTAGTCTTTTAAACTAACGTCTCTCAAACAGCTTCGAGCACTCAATGATGGCTTTTGCCAATTAAATGTCCTACCTTCTCTTTTTTTCTTGTCATCCCACCTATGTTTAATCTAAGCACGAGTTCGCATAGCTACACGGCTTATGGAATTTATCCACTTAATGGCTGTTGCCAGCGATGCGTATGCGTAATAAGGCAACCACTCCAGCGTGCCAATTATCTTCTTATACTCTGCAGTCATTTATCTTTTAAAAGGGTATAAGACGGACAAAAAGAAGACATTAAGTTCCTAATCAAAATAAGAATTTGTATCTTCCCTAATCTGTTAGTCAAACAAAACGCTATTAAATTTTAATTTGAATGCATAAAGTAAAATATAGACTCATAAGCATAAAAAAATATTCAGTTTTATAGTGTAAAATTCCAGTTAACTTAATGAACTTAACATTGCTGCAAGGGTATTTATACTTCTTCTAAAGCCTACATATAATAAATCTTCTTGGCCAATATGATTACATACATTGTGATACTCCTACAGAGCAGACGGAGCTGGGCTGGGCTGGGCGATGTCTGATCCACACGCCTGCCACTAAACAGGCAGCAGCATCAGTAAACAGTTCACGTAGCTCATTGAGGCGATTTTTTTTTTCTGTTTTTCTTTTTTTTGTGCAGCTGCTTGACGCAGAAAGCTGAAGCTGGTTAACCAGCTAGCCAATGGGCGGCACTTGCACACACTCACGCACACTAGCACACTAGCACACACACACACACACATGTGTAGATCTAGAGTATGCACTTTTTGCGCGTCTCAAAAATTGTTATTGCACATTTAAAGGCGTCATTATTAGCGCTACATGGAGGCACTAATAATTGTTTGCATTTCAAATAGAAGCGCCTCACTAATTGGAACCTGGAACTGGGTCTCAAAGCAGTTGTTGTTGCCACTTGTTGTTGTTGTTGTTGCTGTTGTTGCTGTAAAGCTTTTGAAGTTTTGTTATCACATAAATTGTGCGCACAAATCTAGATCTGCAAATCATTTTCGACAACTTTACGAGTGCGTGAATATGTCGTGAATAAAATGCGCTCAAAGTAACTCTCTGAATAAACATACATACAAACATACAAATGTCTGTTAGTTAGTTAGTTAGTTTTTTTTTTTTTTTGGTTCGTTATCTGTATCTTAGATCTGCAACAGCCGCACATTTTGTTGGCCACGTTTCCTGCCTTGATGCTTGGTTTTTCTTTTCACCAAATATTGAATTATTTACGCAGCCAACTAAGCTGACATTTAATTTAAGTGCCAACACCAGGCAAAGGACACAGCACTTTAGTCAAGAACTGTCTTTCGTATCAAAATTTATACCCGCCGTTGGCAGCTAATGAAATTTATGCATTTATGCCAACTTGCTTAATGCTCAGAGTTGGCTCAGAGAGATGCCGTCGTTGTCGATGTCTCCGCCGACGCTATGATCCATGTTAATGTCCATCAGGTAATGTTGTCTGGCTAGGACTGGTCGGAGAGCTGGGCTGTCATTTCGATTGTTGGGGACATGTCCATGTTGTTGTTGCTGCATTAGCTGCTGCATTGCATTGAGATCAATTTGCAATTAGCCGCAAACGCAATCGCAACGGATATGGTTTGTAAAAAAGCTGGCTGAATGTGTGATTCAGTTCGGGATGTGGCTGAATGTGGATGCGACACTTGCCAGCTTGCCAGCTGCTTGCTTCGACCGTTTCTTCCCGTGAGAAATTTCAATTATTTTAATTAGCGTTGCGATCCGCGCGGCTGCTTTATTAGGCGACAACAACAACAACAACAACAGCAACAGCAACATCCAATACAAGACACATCGAAATGATGACAACGACAACGTTGAAGGCGATGTTAGCGCGTCTGCGTCTGCGCAGAGTCTGAAGTCGGCTAAGCGCCTTTGAGCCAATTTCCGCTGCGCCGCCGCACGCAGCGTCGCAGTCGCTGCCGCCGTCGACGTTGCCGTTGACGTTGACGTCGCTGCTCGCTTGGAATGCGAATGCCAGTTGATAGCAGTGTCAGAACAGGATTCTGGAAAAGCAGTCGTCGTCGTCGTCGTCGTCGTCTTCGTCGTTGTTGCCGCCGCCGTCTAATGACATGTTTTGGATAATGATGACGGCAACGATTGTGGCAAGTTTGTATTGGCCAAAGCCAGTGTCCAGGCATGTGGCGATGATAAAGTCGGGAACTTAATTTAAATTGATGACACTGCGCACTCAGCACACACTCAACACACTCTGGCTCTACAGAGCTGGCCATTTGGAAAATCGCCTCGAAAAGTTGGCAACGCTTGGCGAGCGAATCAATCTGAATGCCAATGCAGTTAAGAGTCGAGTGCTATCTGTGTCAAACGTATGGACCACCCGGTAGATATCCAGATATAAGACAATATACAGTAACAAACAGCTCTCTTTGGTTAATTATATTTCCATGGTTGAGTTATTTTTTATAACAAAGTTAAACAGAATGACGGCAAGGAATGAATTTATGAAAAATCTATTTAATAACGATTGTGAACGTTAAAGATAAGTTTACCAGCATCAAAATTAAAGATATATATTTCTTTAATTGATGAGTAACAAGGCTTAAGCATTTAAGAAATGATCTTGAAATAAGCTTAAGAGATTTATGGGATAAACCAATAAAATCTTTTACCTTAAAATTATAATAGTTTGTTTGTTATGATAATAGGGCTAAGAATCTTGATCTGGATTTAAATAATGATATAATAAGTAAACAGTTACAGTAAAAACGAATTTAAATATAGTATTGGATCAATAGATGGTTTTTGAAGGTTATTTGCGTGGTAAATGTCAGTTTAACAAAGTTCTTTTTGTCAATTATACGACATATCTTTTATGGTGGACAAACAATAAAAAACCAAAGACCTTGGGTGTTCGCTCAAGGGAACTTACACTGTATTTATGTATGTGTGCAACTTGCTAAACAATTCCAGGTGCTTTATAATTGGTCGCTGCGGTGTCAATTGCAGCGCCAGTGCCGGAGCTCAATTAAGACTGCCTACGCCGCCTGCTGTGTGTGTGTGTGTGTGTGTGTGTGTGTGTGTAGCAGTTATCCAGCTTTGGGCCTTAGCTCCCCTGGGAGCCGGCAAATGTAACTTGCTGCAGTGGAGCGTCCCGCTGTGAGCGGGAATGCCAATTTCAGCAATTAACAACAATGGCCATAAATGCGTGAAACTGCCAGTCAACTGTTTGCAGAGAGAGTGGGAAAGAGAGTAAAATAGAGAGCGGATGCGAGTGCTGATGTAGATAAAGGCGGCTAAGGCGAATTCAGCGAGCGGATTATTAAATGGCTAAACAAAACAGCAACTGGTGTTCGGGGCAGTCTTAACTGCTGACACGATCTTGAATATGAATTTGAATTTGAATCTGGGCCCATGTTCAATTCGAACGTCGCCATTTTGTGGCGGCTGGCGAAAAAGTAAGCGGTAGCTACCACTACTACAATACATGTGCACTAACACTGCTACGTGCCGCAGATTGGGGCGACCAATGACCGAGGCAAAGGCCAATGGCGCATATTAATCAATATATCATATTAAAATATATTGACCATTGTTTATGAGAAGCCATCGTGCAATTATTAGGATCAATAAATCACATTATAAGTAATAAAAACCTGAAGTGTAAATACCCCATACAAATTAAAACCAAATAAGTAATTTATAAAATAAAGTTTCTTATCCTATGTATGCTCAAAGTCCTGACTACGAAATTTTTAAATTAGTTCTCATAGTTGTCAACAATCTTAACATGCTTACAGATGTTAAGTATCTTTGCTATCTCTATAAATTTAATTTACATTTGCCAAGATAACAGCGTCACATCAGAAACAATGTAGATGATATCAGTTTTCTTATTATTTCCCCATTTCTTTCCTCAGATCAATTTAAATTTTAATCATTTATGCAAATGATATATACCCTATAGAGGGATGTCGTTACTGGGTATAGCTAGCAACAAATTGATCCACAAATCTTTTTGTGTTTGCCCTTTGGCTATAACTGAAATTAAAACTATATATTTTTGGCTTCTACTTCTTTTTTTTTTTTCAAGGCACTGCAATCGAGAGTCAAGTTCAATGACTCAATACAAACATGATATATTGTTGAAAGTGCCTGTACAAAGGTTCAAATGTTTTGATTTGTTGGCCTTGATTGAGATCGAGTTTTGGGCCAAGCTCAGGCAAATGAACTATTTAACACTATTTTAATGTTAGCTGTCAGTGAATTGATTGTCTTGAAGTGAGCCATGTATGTAGTACGTTTGATAAGACCGAAAACAGCGGTAACGGTCAACGGACAGTCATTTCCTGGCCAAAGCGATTCGACCCGCTGCCATTGGCCCTGTATAAGACCAACGTACTTTTCCATGTATACAGAGACAAGACAAAAGTCAAACAAAGAGCAGTAGCAACAAAATAGTAAAGTACAATATGATAGGGATCCACAAGCATTTCGTGAAAATGTGTTACAAATGCAGTCAGAGCAGAATTCGGAAACAGACACGTTCGGCACATAAACAAGTTTGATTATTACACAACACGGGCGTTGAAATTAAAAAAAAAAAATTGAAGACATCGAAAAGCGCTACTCTGCACCTGAACTTAAAACAATAACAGACTCACTCGAATTATTTGCACCTTATCAAATAAAATACACAAAGCGGCGCATGAATCGCACATACCAAATTAGAATATCTATCTGACAGTCTCTGACTGTCTGAATCACAAACCGACAACAACAAAAACAACGAACGAGATCTAATATCAACCCACTCTGATCGAAGTATATGCTGCAGAAATTGATATGATCGGGTGTACATGTATTTATGACAGCCTTTAAGATTCCATTCTGGCTACTAATTCAAAAATCTTCGAAATTAAAGCCATTTTAGCACGTCGCAGACTCAATCCGAAACGCGTTCCAAGCCAGATCCCCACAACAACAACAACAAGAACAGCAAAAGCTTAAACAACAACAATGAAGCGAAGCCGAGCCGAGGGCCGCCGCACGTCTTGTCGCATTGGGGGACTGCGATTCGTGTTGCGGGCTTTCGCTTTCAGTTGCTGCTCGTTGCTGCGTCCGATTGGTGTTGCTTTAGTTCGCTGTCCGCTGTTCGCCGTGCGATTGTTCGCTTTTCGCCGTTCACTTGTTCGCCGTGTCGTTCTTCCAAGTCGCCCTGCTGCTACTATCCGTTAACGTTCTGTTCTCGAAAAAGCCAACGGTAAAACGCTCAATTGTTATCGATAAATTCACAATTGCGCAAGTGCAACAGTTTGACAAAAATGTGTCATTTATTGTGAGTGTGTGTCTGTCTGTTTGGCGCCAAAATCAAAATGGATAACGATTCGCATGCGCAAGACAATCATCGCGGCTCTGTGTCCTCCAGCAAATCACTGGAAATACCCCTAACACCCTCACGCTCGCCCAAAAAAGTGTCCTTCTCCGACGAGCTGCCCAGCAGCAGCAACAGCACTCCAAGTATCAGCACCAGCGTCGTTCAATCCGAGCCAAGTGGCGTTAGTCAAGTGCTCCAGCAGGCTGTGCAATATCTGGAACGTTTGCATGGGCCACGAGATTATCCCACAGAGTTGCCACCTGCCGCTGTGCTCAATCTGGATGAAGCCAATGAATCCTTTGTGCAGCTGGAAACTCAGCCCACGCTGAGCACAGCCGCCACCTCACCGAGTATTCTGATAGCTGAACCAAGTGACGCTGCTGACGATGATTACGGCAAGCAGGAAGTGCCATATGAGCCGCAATCGAATTTGTACATGGAGCGATACAAGCTTAATTTAGATAAAAACTGCAGCTCCATGGAGCTGGAGGCGCGACGGGAGAAACAACGTTGGCTCTTGATATCTGAGTGCAGTGCCCGCTTCGGTGAGGGGAAACACACACGTGAGGCGTTCCGCAAACTATTTCTAGACGAGGTATGAGAAGATTACAATGCAGCTGCATTAATTAAAACCATATACTATATAACAACTGAACCGCAAGGAATGAAACTCTTCACTTACTTTAACCAACATTTGTACATGTGTATGTGTGTTGACCTTGTGCTACATATTTTGTGGTCCTTTACCCGCTGCCAAAATAATAAACTCGTTTCTTTTTTTTATATTTTGATTTATGCCATTCTCTCTCTCACTCACTCTCTTGTTGGCTTTTGTGTTGTTTTGAATATTTTTTACGGGCTCCAAGAAAGCTGTCCAACCAGTCGGCGCTGGCCCAAGCGCGACATGCTCATCCGTTAAATATGCACATTTTTCATCGGGTTGGGCACACAGAGCGCCTATCTTGCCCGATCCGATCCGCCAGTTCGTCGACTGTGACCAATGCAAACAAGAAAGATAAAAGAAGGGGAGGGAGAAATAAAAGATGCCTCCATATGCAGAAAAATATCGTGAGATTGAATGTCATTAAGATATTAATAAGCGTTTAATTAATGCAAATTTAAATAAATAAACACTGCAGACCAACACCAAAGAAGAATCAATCAGCTTTGATTTTGTTGTTGTTCTCTCTTCCCACTAATGCCCATAAATCTTTTAGCTGTGTTTAGTGTAGTGTATACAAATGTTTAAATAAACACTAGCTGTAGTTAGTCTGTGTACTAGTAATAAATTAATTAGCGCACATATAAATTGTATTTCTTTACAACTTGTTCATTTATTTACAGGAATTTCAGCAGAAACTTTTTCAGCTTTTCGATCTAGAGCAAAACGGATATTTGCTGCAAGATCGCTGGATTGAGCATCTAAAGGGGCGACTCACGTAAGTAAAGGAGGGACATAGTATGTACAGTAGAGATTCCTAAATGAGTACTTGCAGCAGAGAGTAGGGATGTACTGGTTGTTGTACTTGTTATAAAAAAAAAATAATCTTTTTACTTACCTTTTTTAAACAAACGCATTTAGTGTTCAGTCCCTGATTGTGATCAACATTTTTCACATGTTTTTTAAGAAAGGATTGTCCGAAATTTGAATACTTTGCATATTTGTCGAGTGACCACTGTATATACATACATATAAAGCTGCTGCTGTTCTTGTTTTTGCTCTGGTTGTTTTTTCCTGTCCGTCTCTTCATTTGCCTTTTTAAAGCGGTGCCAAAACAATTAGCCTGCTGCCAGTAAAAAAAAAGCTGTCTCGAGACTCCAAACCGAGCCCAAGTTCGCACTCTCTTTCACTCTTACACACACACCGCACACCGCACAACACACTTGCACACGCACACCCAGTTAGCATGGTTGTGCCCTGCTCCAGGTTCTGTGGCATTCCAGCTGCGCCAGTTGTGCGGCTACCTAACAGCGAATGCCAGCGCTGCACTTTGCACGCCAACGGCGATGCCATCGCCAAATGGTGATGCTATCTGTGTTGTATGTTAACATATACAACAGCTAACATAGTCTGCATGCCGCTACCCCCCGACACTCTCTCTGCGACTCTCTGTCTCTGGCAAAGACTGTCACTGGCCGGCTGTCGTAATGAAGTCATTCAAATACAAATATAGCGTGTCGGGCGCGGGAGGCTGAAAGCTGAAGCTGCAGTTGCAGCTGGATCTGGAGCTATGCTAGCCATGACTGGTGGTGGTGTTGGTGCATTGTGGTGCTTGTTACTGGTAATGGCAATCGTAATGTTGATATTTTTGGGCTCTTGGTTTCTTTTTCTTGGGTGTTGCAGCGATGATCGCCAAATGGACTTTGCCGAGCAAATTGAATCGGTGGCCTATGTCATCTGTGGCGACAAGAGCCAAGTGAGCTTTAAGAACTTTCGCGATATCTGGCATACGAGAGGTGTAAGTAACTAAACCTTTACCAGAAAGAGTCCTTTTATTGTATTTCGAGGTATTTGCAGATTTTGGATAAGCTTTATCGTTTAATTGACATGGATGGCACCAATCTAATTTCAACGAATCAGGTCATGGAATTTATATCACATCTAACAAACTCCAGGTTAGTTCCCATTCGTGTATTAAATAAAACTAATATCATTGCTTTTATTTTGTAGACCACGTACAGGCTTTGATAAGAGTTCCCTTGCGCGTTTGGAGCAGCTCTTCCGCAATACTGTGGGTAACGAGCAGGAAATACGACGTGAGGAGTTCCAAAAAATTGTTACCTCCAAGAATGTATGATAATTAATCGCATTAGTTATAGGCATATACTAAGCTCATTTTTGTAATTTAACAGCCTTTCTTTACGGAGCGTGTGTTTCAAATATTCGATAAGGATAATTCGGGCTCAATATCGCTTCAGGAGTTTATAGATGCCATACATCAGTTCTCAGGACAATCGGCCGATGATAAAATACGTTTTCTATTCAAGGTCTACGATATTGATGGTAAATTCTTATCCCTTTATTTAGACGCTAACTAATTTGATTTTCATTTCCTAGGTGATGGTCTTATACAGCACAAGGAGCTGCATGATGTCATACGGCATTGCATTAAGGAGAACGGCATGGAGTTCTCCGAGGATCAGATTGAGGATCTAACAAGCGCCATGTTTGAAGATGCCGATCCCCACAACAGCGGCGAGATCACCTATGAAGCGCTCAAGAATCAGCTGCACAAGCACGGCGGACTGCTCGAGAATCTCAGCATTACGTAAGTGATTGTAAAGTTTTTTAATCTTGAGACTCCTTCCTATATTCATATATCTTACAGTATTGATCGCTGGCTGGTGCCCATTTCTGATGAGCCATCGGCTGGCAACAAAAAGTCGAGACTGTGGAATACAATACCTCACCAGCTGACGCTGGCCTACATGAAGAACAACCAGGTCTTTGTCACATACCTATTCTTCTATATTGCCGTCAATCTGTGCCTCTTCATCTCCCGTGCCATACAATATCGTGCCAGCAATGGCTTTGTAATTATTGCCAGAGCCTGTGGTGAGTTTAGACCCTAGACCGTTATTTTATGTGTTGAAAAAGTAAATTTCACCTTTTCCCTACAGGACAATGTTTAAATTTTAACTGTGCCTGGGTACTGGTGTTAATGTTGCGACACTCGCTGACTTATATGCGCTCAAGAGGTTTGTCCTCTTTTCTGCCCCTGGATCACCATGTTTATCTGCACAAGCTGACGGGCATAACGATTTCCGTATTGAGTTTGGTTCACACGATTATGCATTTGTTTAACTTCTCGATAATTGTAATCAACGATCCCAAGATCAATGCCGGACACTTTACCATTGGCGAGTGGCTGCTGACAGATCGTCCGGGTTTGTTTGGACTCATTCCGGGCTGTGCAAATCCCACGGGCGTTGCTTTACTGGCGATCCTGATGGTAATGTTTATCTGCTCGCAACCGTTTGTGCGTCGCAAGGGCAGCTTTGAGGTCTTCTACTGGACGCACTTGCTCTATGTGCCTTTCTGGATACTCACTTTGTTCCACGGACCCAACTTCTGGAAGTGGTTTATGCTGCCGGGTCTGGTGTACATTGTCGAGCGTGTGCTGCGCTTTGTTTGGATGCGCGGAGAACATGGCAAGACGTATATTAGTTCTGGCCTACTTCTACCCTCCAAGGTCATCCATCTGGTCATCAAGCGACCCTTTAACTTCAACTTCCGACCCGGCGATTATGTGTTTGTAAACATACCAGCGATTGCCAACTACGAGTGGCATCCGTTTACGATTAGCTCGGCACCCGAGCAGGAGGATTATATGTGGCTACACATACGCACCGTGGGCGAGTGGACGAATCGTCTGTATCGCTACTTTGAGCGCGAACAGCAGAAGCTGCACAACGGTGAGGTGAATCAACACATGCATGCAATACCCACGCCCAGTTTCATGCTGTTGAATGAGGCACGCAATCCAGCGCTGGCTGAGATGTCTCGACTCTCGCCCACGGCGGAGACGACGCCTCAAACGGACTTCCTGGCACGCTACATGACCAGCAGCATTAACAACCTCAGTGATCAGACTCCACCGGAGCGTCCTCCGCGCCAGCATCGCAAACTGGTGGCAGCTGCCGCAATTGATGCGCCCACGGCAACCGCAGGTGTGAATCGCATTCAAAGCATTAAGAAAACGCTGCAGCGCACCTTCTCCCGCAAGGAGACCGTCGAGCCGAAGAGCAAGCCCACCCGCCAGGCCACTGGCATTGCCAATGGCGCCTTTGTGGCCGATAATGAGGCTTTGAGGCTTAGGGCCACACAAAGACCGCTGGAGAAGAGCATCTCGCTGCCGGATATCAGCATGAAGAGCAAGAAGCGCAGTCGGCTCAAGGCGTAAGTATTTTTATCACATTCACACGAATTCGAAAATTGTAAGACAGCTTCGAGTTCGAAGATGATCGAATTTCGACTGTTACTTTGTATCGATAAGTAGCGATGACAATCAACGCATTTTTTTAATTTGTTTGCAGCCTGCGCGCCTTGGGACGCTCGGAATCGGAGCGTGCCTTTGATGAGAAGCGGATGCGGCGCGCTCGTAACAGTAGCGTGGGATTGGCGTATCTGAGTCCGCAGAATAAATCGCTGGCACAGAGTTTCCGCTATATGCGCAATAAGCCCACAATTATTGCCTTTAAAACGCCCAGCTTGGAGCTGAGTGAGCCGCAGCTGACGACGACGACGACGGGCGTGGGTGTGGAGAGCAACGGTGGCGCCTATGAGATTAGCGCTGTGGAGCAGGGACGTTTGGTCCGGGCGGAGAGTGGAGCAGACAGGCTGCAGGTGACGCGGCTCAGTTTGACCACAGAGGATAAGCCGCTGGAGGTATGGCATATGGAAACTTGTTGACTAACCCTAACATAAAGCTAATCCAAATCCCAATCCTAATCTAATGCTTTCCAAGGATAACACAAACACGGGCACGGGCAACAGAAAGTCGCGATTACTTCGTCCCACATTTCTGCGCACGTTGTCCACATCCTTAACAAATCGGGGCACAGGCAGTGGCGGCGGTGGCGGTGGCAGCTCCACAACTAACAGCAGTAGCAAGGTCACACTCGATGCGGGCGTTATGGAGGTCAGGGTGACATCAACACACACACACACATACTACCGAATCCCAACTAACAACTACTTTTGTAATTTTATATGCAGATATTTATTGATGGTCCTTATGGCGCACCATCTAGCCACATCTTTGGCGCCCAGCATGCGGTGCTTATTGGCACGGGTATTGGCGTGACGCCCTTTGCTTCCATCTTGCAATCGATCATGCATCGGTATTGGAAGGCGAGGCACAGTTGCCCCAGATGCCAGTTCGAGTGGGCGAGCGAGATACCCAAGTCTGTGATGAATCTGCGCAAAGTGGACTTCTTTTGGATCAATCGCGATCAGCGCTCCTTTGAGTGGTTTGTCAATCTGCTGTCACAGCTCGAGATCGAGCAGGCGGAACTGGGAGGCGCCATGGAGCGGTAGGTTGACTTAAATAATGCTTGATTCTAGCTGATGAAATATTCTTCCTTTATAGTTTTCTGGACATGCACATGTACATAACAAGCGCACTGCAGCGCAACGATATGAAGGCAGTGGGTCTCCAATTGGCGCTTGATCTGCTGCACGAGAAGGTAATAAAAAGCCATAACTAAATAAGTTAAGGAATCCACTGAATGCCTTTAATCTCTCTTGCAGGGCAAACGAGATCTAATCACTGGCCTTAAGACCCGCACGAATGCGGGTCGACCCAACTGGGACAAGGTCTTCAAACAGCTGCAGGCACAGCAGAAGGGCAAGGTGACCGTCTTCTACTGTGGACCACCGCAGCTGGCCAAGACGCTGCGTGTCAAGTGCGATCAGTACGGATTCGCCTTTCGTAAGGAGTGCTTTTGAGTTAGCCATTTCTCATTTAATGTGTACTATATGTATCCATCTTTGCCCCTATCATTCATATCAATTAGTAGGTTTTGGGTATTTGATTTAGTTTTCGATTTCTATTTATTTGTCATGTGTTTTGTTGCCTCATTTGCTATACGTATGTCTTTCCCAGCTTGTAAATATCTATATACGTGTATGCATTATAATAAAATGATTGTTACTCTATGTGATGTGTTGTCCAAGGTTCATTTTAGTAAAAAGGAATTGTATTCGCCGAAGTTTAAATATTATTATCATTGCTCAATTTATTGCTTTAGAAGATATCCTTCGCAAGGATATAACCAACAAGGTTATTACATATTACTTTCACTTAATGTGCCGTCCAATTATTCTTTTGTTCTGGCATAATCTCTGAAATCCTAATGCACCTTTTGCAGGTGGCTCCGAGTTTTACATCTGAAGTGATTTTAAAGCGCCTGACGACGCCACGTCCGTATTTTTATTGCCTTGATTTAAGACACAAACACTAACACTCTTACACAAACACACACATTAATAAATGTAATAGCAAGAATTGGTCAAAATGAAATCGCTTCCTGCGTAACTTAATGCTTTAACCAGGTGCTAAAGTTCATATTGCTGGGCCTGGACTTGCGTTCAATGGTTATTGTTTCGTCGTCAATTTTGTCCACGTTGTAAAACTCGCGCAACTCCGCAATGGCCGTCTCCTCTATTTGGGTGTGGGCCAGCGACTTGTTGCGCATTCGCTCATAGCTCTCACGCTGACGTCGCTCATCGGCTAAGATCTTGGAGAAGCTGTTGCCCTGATCTACACCTGCGACTGGTGTGGCACTCTGACCACGCATCATATTGGCAAAGGAGGTGGGATCCGTGATGCTGCCGGTGGCAGGCGGGGAAGTAAAAGCCTCTGGATATGTTGTGGGCGGGCTGACTACCACGCCCCAAGCATTGGGCACCGCTACAGGTGTGCTGTTCAGCTCCAACGGTGCAGAGGTATTGGCGCGCCAGCTCTGCGACTCGGAGGAGAGACGTTTGCGCTGCTTCTGCGAGAGCTTCTGTGACTGTGGCACAAGTGTGCTTAGATCTAAATTGTAGCTTTTGCTTAGTGGCGTGCTGCATTCGGTGGGACTGGTTGGCAGTGGTGGTGTCGACTCCTTGGCAGGTGTACGTGGCGACAGCACTTGCAGCTCCGGCGTTGGCTGCTCCTCCTGTTTGAGTACATTGTTAACTTTTAATGCCTTTTCGGCCAGCTTTCGGTGCTGCTCCTTTTTGTCAACAACTCGAGACCAGTTTTTGACCTCATTTGGTGAACTGGCCTGAGCAGCAGTTGCAGGATCAGCTGCAGCCTCACTTATGCTTATTGAACGCATCATGCTGGATATCGCCTGCTGCTCGTAATGCCGTACATCCTGCTTGTTGTGCATCTCCTTTTGTTTGTGCTTGGCAGCCTCCTTAAGTTTGGCATCCTACGAAATAAATGTGTTTTGTTAGACAAATAAAAATTAGATTCTAAATGGATTTACTAACTGCATCCATTCGATAATCCAAATCGACCTCCGAGCCAGCAACAAAACTGAGCAGCAGCTCATCTTCAATGGCCTCGGAGAAAGGTGTTATTTGCCGGTAATCAAATACCGACTTAAACATCTTTCTATAATGCTCATTAAGATGCTTCAGGGTGCCTGCCTCGCACTGTTCGATGCTGCGATAGCAAAGCACACGTGCCAGATTCTGACATATGAAATCCATACAGCCCTGCTGCAGCAGCTTGCAGTTGTACATTACGGCAAAGTCCAGCATCTCGCCACACTTGCGAATGCTTATCTTGTCCAGCAATAGGGATTCACATACGTTTTGTAGTGACTCTATAAAGTATTGATCGCATAGTGTAATCATATTATATAGGAACGTTTCCGTATAGTTTTGCTTGCAAAATGCCTCCGTGTCCAGGCTGTACAGATAATCCAGGACTGGTTCTAAATACTCAACGGGCACGCCGTCAAAGTTAACTGTGGTACGCTCCGCCCAGGAGTGCATGAACATCATCTCAAAGTATTCCAGACGCGCTACTAAAATACACTTGTGTGCCTCCAAAATTTCTCCATCCTCACAAACGATGCGCACATCGCAAAGTTCAGGATAATCTGAGCGATGCAACCGATTAAATCGTTGTCTTCCAGGCAGCGGAAACTGTTGTTCGGTGATATAGCTACAAAAGCAAAGTTGTTAACAAGGAAAAGATTAAGTTAATTTTCGCAGTAAAACTCACTTTTGTACATATTTTGCTAGTTCGTGCAGCTGAAACTTTTGCAGGTGAGTGTAAAACATTTCACAGACGCGAGTTCGACTTTCAGGTTTGTTGGGACCTAAACTTTGCTGCATGCAGTCGATGTCTAAAGTTAGAAGATTAGAAAAGATAAGTTGTATAATTAATACTATTTATCTACACTACTTACCATCCTCTGTGAGCCAGTAGTTGGTGTAGACATGCTTGAGGACCAGCTCAAACATTTTTCCAGTCAAGTTTTCAAAATTCAGATAGATATCCTTGTCCAGATAAAGGCGTACTAATTCGCGCAGTCCGGCTGCACGGCTAAAGATAATGAATTTATGCGCCGCAAATCTTTCGCCATCCACATGAAAGACAATGTCGTGCACGGCGTCCGCGTCGCTGGTGTCGTGGTAGAGCTTCTTGAAATTGTGCTCCCTGCGCGATAGCTGTGGCTTGCGAAAGTATTTCATGTGCGACTCTTGAAGGACGGCAAACGAAGCGAAGCTTTCATCACAAACGATATCCACGGCTCGATCAATATTGGGCACACGCTGCAGTTCAATGCGGACGTAGTGCTCCCGCGAAATTTCCGTGCGGTTCTGATCGTTGTTCTGCCAGATGTCCAAGTTGGCCTTTGGTTTATCCTGTGAGCCAGCAGGAAATGCCAGTTGATTGCACTTGCCACGGTAAACGCAGCCCTCCATCGAGAGCACTAGCACCTGGTTGCATTTGTAGAGAATCCGCTTGATTTCAGGCATGCGTATGGGCGTAAAGTTGCATCTGCAAGAGGAGAGTAAAAGGTAAATACGAGTATATTTAAATATTTCTGACTTGTAACTTGCCTGTAAAACTGCTGCGTGTTCTCGTACCACAGAAAGACAACATTTGTTTCAGTTAGAATCAATAGTTTAAGAGCTGCTGCGGAACCTTTTGTGGAGTTCTTTAAATTGCCGCCCATTACCGCAATGCTCTTGAGATCCTCATAGCTGTATGAGGTAAATTTGTTAGAGATAACATTTAATGTGTTATGCCCAACTCACTTGGGCGTCTTTATGGTTCTGGGTCGGTCCGCGTAGAAGAGTAGTATAAGCTTCTCCTGGGTGTAGATCACAGTGGCAGCATTGTTGGCCTCCACAAAGCGTATGTGCGTCCGTTCCGCCAGTTTCATCTGCAAAATTGAGAACATAGTTTAAACAAAGGTTAAGCAATAGACATTTTTACTTGCCTGTATTGGCGCCACAATTGTTTTGGTATTGGAGCTAATGCCAAACTGTCCCTCATTGGCACCCCAAACATAAATACACTTGGAGCTGTATGCAATGGAATGCTGGTCACAGGCAATTACACGCAGCAGACCACTAGCTCCCTTATCGCGCAGAGCAACCACTTCCTTGAACGTGGTCAGCTGCTCGCCCGCATCTCGCACACCAAGCTGATTATTGTCATTCACACCACAGGCAAAGACGAGCGAGCGATTGGTGAGCACCAGCGAATGCTGCCGCGACACACTGATGCATATGATGCGCTCATCCGAATGCTTCAACGGCACCTTTACACGCTTCGGCGCGGGCAGGCTGTTCTCCACACCGATGCCCAGTCGGCCGCCCTTGCCATGTCCCACGGCATACAGATGGCCCTTCTTGTCACAGAATAGACTGTGATAGGCACCCAGCGCTACTTGCTCAATCCAAATGTTCGATTTGCGAAAGAAATCCACCGCCTGCGGCGCATTCGTATTCTGCTCATTGCCAATGCCCAGATTGTAGTTCTTATTCGAACCCCAAACGAGTGTTTCATTTCTGTTGGCGAAACAAATTAATTAATTGGTTATTGCTTACGAGAATTACGAAAGTCGCAGTTTACTTACTGCGAATCAGCATTGGGATCAATGTCACACTTCCTGCAGATGGCTTGTAGTGGACAGCGGGTATCCTCGTCCAATAGCTCCAAGCTGGCGCCGTAGCGCAACAACAACACAGCGCAATCAATGCAGCCATAATAAAGAGCCCGATGCAGTGGACTGCTGCCAGATTCGTAGTCCCGATCATTAATGGGCGCTCCGTGATTTAATAGCCATTCGAGAATTCTGTAGCGAGCAACAGATGCACTCATATGCACAGCGGAGCGACCCAGATAATCATGAATATTGCTAAAATTGGCACAAGATTTGGCTACAAAAGCCGCCAATTGCTGATCGTCTATGGAGCGTTTAGTGAGCGCCGCAGTGATGCAATTGCCGTGCTGGCGACGACGGCACTTGGTTGTGCAGTCATATTCCTGGTTTTTTAGAGCTGACATGCGGAGTTAATAGATAAAAACGCCGAAAAATTGCACTTTTCACGTGAAGTGTTTTTGTTATTGCAGCAAATGTTGTTGTGATGATGCGACAGCGAGGTATCGATACTTGACATGCAACACGAACTAGTTTCAAAAAAGCTGATAAGCAACAAACAGAATAAGTTGCTTGCAGGCTGTGATAAAGAACACCTTTGCTACTAGCTTAAGAAAACTTAAATTAAATAAGAATTTCATTGATCACCAATTAGAGCTTTTATTATCATAACATTGTGAAATTAAAAGAGCTGAAGAACGCCCTGTGCCGTGACCAGTACCCTTAAAATACTCGTAGCCTGCTACTGCGACAAACATATTTGTGAGGTATTTATGCTCGTTACGTCTACGGTCACACTGCAGTCCACTTGTAGTTGTAGTTGTTGCGTGCACCGCGAATAGAAGCATCGCGCACTTGCTACGTAAGGAAGGGTGTTTATTTATTGATAAAATAAAGGCAGTGGCATATTATGTAAATAGACCAGCACAAATAACAAACTCTAAACATACGGAAGTGACTGCAATGCAGCATAAGTGATTTAATGATGATGAAATATGTTTTTTCTAAGAATGTATGTTTTTGTGTGTGTGTGTGTGTTAAGTGGTTTTGCTCCGGAAATCCATGGATATTGAGTCATGAACAACAGAGAGAACGCGTCATGCGGTTGATATCAAAATACGAATTGTGTTGTCATAGGCATTAATTTGATTAACGAACTCCCAATTGAATTAGTATGCAAAACAACAATTTCATAAATGCATACATACATATGTACCCATATTGTATGTACACACTGTTTGTAACTGATAGTGTTGTATTTGTGTTTGTGCAGTTTGCTCATCTTTATTAATTAATTAATTACTTGACCTCTGGGTACGGCGCTGGCAGCCAATGTGCGCGTTAAGAGCATGAGAATTGTTTAAAACAATACACATGTATACAGAAAACTAAAGCACTCAAATAGTTCGCGTTGAGTTCATGTGCACGTAATACTTGTTTACATACCTACAAATACATGGGTACATATGTAGCTATGCTGTCAGTGTTGTTGTTTCTGTGCTTGTGTATGAGAGCCAAGTTTCTCTCAGTAGCTGTGCTGGTGCTCATTTCGTTTTAATTTCTTTTTATTTACTTTTAGTTCACACAGATCAGGTTTTCCTACTAGCAACGCCAACAGGCAAAGTGAAGTCCTCGTTGCAGCTGCATTACATTACACATTTCTTCGTCTCCCTTTTAACATACGATTCTAAGGTGCGAGAGAGAACAAGTGGCATGGCAGGTTGAAGTTAAAGTTAAAACAGCAGAAACAGAATGCATCCCCGGAAACGCCAATAGAAAAACGAGCATAAGCAAAACCAGATAAAGCGAATACACAAAGAAAGCTAACTAAAACACATATGCGATCAATTTGAAAAAACAAAAGAACCAGTGTGACAAAACAAGACAGAAGAAGAAAGTACAAAACTAGAGTGAAGAGCTACATCAATGCAGCTTTTTGCACTGGAACTGTAGCACACAAAACACACACACACACATAATCTTTGGCATAATTTTCTGAATGGAATAATTATGTTGTGATGGGCTCGTGCTCGTGTACACGGCGACACTTTCTGCTGTCAACATGCTTCCTGCAAATGGTGAGTTTTTTTGTGCATGTAATGTGTGACCCTATTTACAATTACTAATCTATTTTGTGTACATTTATCTTTATATATATGTATATGCAAACAATGTGTGGTATCTGTGTATTGATTTCAATGCAATAGATAACGATTATCGAACGCCAGGTATTCGACTTTCTCGGATACATGTGGGCGCCCATATTGGTCAACTTCTTTCAAATACTGTTTATAATATTCGGGTTCTATGGCGCATATCATTTTAGAATCAAATACATCATAACCGTAAGTACCCCCAAACAATTACCCCATTCCCACAACGCGATAACGCTCGAACGATAACCCAAATTTTCTTTGTTTGGTCAGTATTTACTATGGAACTTTGTTTGGATTGGCTGGAATGCGTTTTTGATATGCTTCTATTTGAATGTCGGCAGCCTGGATAGGGTAAGTAGCGTAATTAGGGTCAACCAAGTCCATTTTAAGAATTTACAACTTCCTGTTACTACAAACTCAAATGGGAATCATTTAAGAAACATTTTAATTTAAAGTTCCGATTGTCCCACAGGATGGCGATCTGCTCAACATGGGCACTGGCAGCGTATCGTGGTTCGAGGCAAACGGTTACGGCTGTAAGCCAACCTACAACATCACCTCAGACGATCCGTATCGGCCACTGCGACCGGAGCGTGTGGATGATTGTCTACTGGACTATACACTCGTTGAGGTCATACACTCGGGCGGACAGTGCGCGCTGGCGGTGAGCATATATTAATCAATTTAAAGTGCTATGAATTGTCATAAATTGTGTGCTTCACTTTTACTATTTATTATTGTATGTACACACACACACACACATGAATATAAATATGTAGCTGCTGGGCATACTTGGTGCGATTCTAATCAGCTGTATATTTCTCGATGAGGACGACAGATGTAAGTTACTTTTAAACGATTCTTCAATTATATAGCACACATATGTATATGTATGTAATCACCAAAAAACTCTAATGGGATATTGGTCCTTAACACTTGTAGTATTTGTTTAATTGGTTTACTCAACCTTAACACATCTTTATATATATTCTTTTTCTAAGTTAAAATTGCAAGGAAACCAAAATTATGCCGAATGTTTGTGAACGCAACGAATGTTTTGTTTATACGTTATTGTTAATTTATAGTATTTATTGTTACAAAAAAAAAAGTGAAGTGTCATTTAATATGATTTTCAATGCTTTGCCCGGAATGCGAACGAAATGTTTATAAAACACTTTCCAATCATATGCCCACACACACACATACATACATACATATATACCAAAATCATATATCATTACATAAACATATGCTCGTGAAAGTAATCCATGTTATTATAACTATTATTTATGTCATAACAAACAAACAAATAAGAAACGAAAGATATTGTATTGTGTTATTGCTTATAATGAACGTTTTAATTGCTGATAATCATACTATTGTTATTATATACATATATACACACTTATGATATGTAATCTATTATAATGTTAAAGCATCTTAATCAATTTCTGGTTTACAGTCGATTTCATGAACGGCGACGCGAAGAGTCCACAGCACACCGTCGTCCATCCAATGTACGTGAGCTATACAAGTATACCAACAACATCCGCAAGCGCCACAATGCAATCAAATAAGCATCTGCAAATGCATCTGCAGCAGCAGCAGCAGCAGCAACAACATCATCAACAACAACAAAACTCACTGCAATTCTATCATCAACACCGACACAAAACGAGCAACAACAACAACAGCAACAACTACTACTACAACAACAACAACAGCAATTGCAACAGCAACAATAATACACTTAATAATGTTCATCATCAGCCACAGCCACAGCCACAACCACAGCCTTCTCAGCCAGACACAGCAAATAACCATAACGCATACACAACAACAACAACAACAACAACAATCACATTTAACCCACACAAGTGGCAAAAGCGAGCAACATGCCACTTGCAGCAGTAGCAGCAGCAGCCTAAGCCGACTCAAGTCAAAAAGTCGCCAGCAGCAGCAGCAGCAGCAACCCTTTAACCACAATGAGAGCAACAACCACAGCCAGAAGCGCCAGAAACGTCTCTATCAGAGCAAGGCGCATGCCTTGAACTCTGTCAGTCCCATGTCCACATCCTTGTCGCCACAGAGCGCACAGCTGTCCACGCCCTCGTTGTCGTATGCCTCGCTGCAGAACTCGAATCCGCAGTTGGCGACCTCGTTGAGCAACAGCAACTATAGCATTTTTCATGGTGGCGACACCAGCAGTGCCACCAGCGGTCACTTTGCCCGCATCCATCACAAGCCCAAGACGCCCAAATCTTTGCCGGATATCAAGTATACGCAGGTGGCATTGGCGCGCCTCTCGCGCAATCTTGAGGAGGATGAGGACAGCTTCTCGCTGCAGAATCTAACGCCCAATGGCGACTCGGGCGTCACCTATGTGCCCTTCCAGAGTCCCACGCCCAACAGCCTGTTCGTGGGCGGGGAGAACAACAATGTGGGACCACCAACACCACACATTGCCTTCAACTCCTCCTCCTCCTCCTTCCAAGATCAAATTCACTCTAGTCCCAACAACAATAATCGCTATGCCTTTGAGCAGTCGCCACTTCCATTGACCACGGGCTATTCGCCCAAGCCGCGGCGCGGTTTCAAGCAACTGCCACGCCCCACCCAGATACCCATGCCCACTGTGCCCGTGCACAGCTGTGTGGCGGAGCAGGAGGCGTTGGCCTTGTCGCCACCGCCGCCGCCCGCGCCACGTCCGCACATATTCCAGCCCCGGCTGGGACAGGCGCCCTATCCGGATCTCTCGCCCGAGATAGCCGAGAAATATGCCATGCCCACACAACATGTGCCCGGCTCGCCCATGGTGCGACGCAGTCAGCGTCGTCCACGTGCCCATCCGGCGCAGGCGAACTTCTGCGATCAGATCCGAGACACTCCGCCCGGTTATATGATGCGCACCCATAGCGACGATCAGCTGGAGGAGCACCAGCATAATTCGGCGCCGCATGTCAATCGACGTAGTGGACGCAAGGCTCGTCCGCGCTCCTTCTGTAATTCCATTGTGGGTGCACAGGCTTAGGCTCAGATCCTCATCATTGCATTCCTCTCTGACTACACTGACCAAACTCTCAAAGACTTTTAAGGCAGCTGCTCTCCGGCTGTTCTATCTCTCTCTCTCTCGCTCTTCTCAGACGCTGCCGAAGCTGAAGCTGAAGCTCTTCCAGTCCAGTCTCTCTATTCAAACACTCGCTCTCCTTGACTCAAGTATGTCCAGCTCCTCTATATACAGTATACATATTAATTGTCTCTATATATCTCTTACTCTCTCTTTCTCTCTCTCTCTATTATTACTCTTTTTATGTATATGTCTCCTGCAGGTGCTGGGCGTTTTGCCGCTTGTGTCCCTTGTGTTGTCCATACTAACTTTACCGTTAATTATACATTTTAGTATGTGTTGTCGTTTTTGTTGTGGCTAACAGAGTTTCAATGTTAAATACGTATATAACATTTTTAGAAATGTTAACAAACACAAAAAATAAAACCCCGTTAGACAGTATAAAATCCAGAGCGCGCTTAAAATGCAAGTAGAAATAACTGTTTCCACCAACAGGATGTTCTTACAACGCTGTTCCAATTCCAAGTGTTACATTTAGAGCTCCATAATAGTACGAGAGCAGAAGTAACTGTTGCCAATTTTAATTCCAAGCGTTTTAAGCTCATGGAAACAATTAACCATTTTGACAAACAAACGAAAATTATTGCAAATTTATAAAAGTGCATGAGAAAACTAATCTGATTTTAATATTTTATACACAACACAAAACATTTTATAGCGAGTGTTGAAAAACATTTATATTACTTGTAAATTTGGAATAATTATTTCGTTTTTGTTTGTCAAAATATAAATAACTTAATAGAGTTAGAGAAATAAATGATTTCTCTGTTATTCTGTAAATTTGCTCTTGATGTGAAAACTAGATATAAGATTAAGCTTTAATTCGGATGCCTTGAAAGCCATTTACAAACTTGAAAATTATGTGACACACACATACACATTCACATATACTACACACACACATGTGAGACTTTCCAAAATGGCTTATTGAAAAAACATCAAATGTGATAGAAAAATGTTACAAATGAAACGAAATTAACAAACGAAAAACTAAATGAAGAGAAGAGAAAAAAAGCGTAACGCGAAGCGGAAAGTCCAATGCCTTCATAATTTTATGTTAAACTGTGATACTACATACGGATAAAAAAAAAGAACAACAACAACAACACACAAAAATGTCACAAAACATTATCGAAAAGAAAAATACAACGCAAATTCAAAATTGTAGACAAATATTGAAAACGTTTCAAGTGCAAACGTTTAAAAAAAAATATGCCAATGCAACCAAAATGCCTTTTTGAAACTGGAGGAGAAGAAGATGAAGGAGAAGAAGCAACTGCTGCGATAGCTTCTCCAAGGAACTAATACTAACTGAATATAGTTGCCTTTTGTTGTTTTTTGATATAGAGTATGAGAAAGAAAATATCTAAATAGCATACCATATTTAAATAAATAAATACGCGTAGTTATCAAAAAGTTACGAGATTCGTTATATATATATACATAAATATATATCTTATATATATCAATTGTTAAGACTAGTGTTAAGCTTTACAACAAGAAATTCGCTATTTAGTAATTAGTTAAGTGCAAGCACACAAAAACAGGCAGAAACGATCTATATACGTTAGTACTACTTAGCTAGAGTAAATATCTATATACATACATACAGATAAATACATATATGTATTTACATACGAGCTGATTGCGTGCCAATTTTAAGAAAAAAAAAAAAAAAGAAAGAAAACTAAAAAATTCAAGCGTTTCTCAATAAATGTTCATTTACACAAACGTTTGGCCTATAACTTTGCGTCGTATACTTAATCTGGTTAACTGGCTTCATGTAGCACAACTGTCTTCTTTTCTAACCAACAATCGTCTCTCTGTAGCTAATCCTAATATTGTATCACACACCAAATCTAACCCAACCAACGCCCAGGTAACTGCTGCCACCTTTTTTCTTTAGCTAGCTTCCTGCTCCTCCTTTATGCCACATTTTACTCATTATGTTATTCTGTAATCTCTGCAGTGAAGCACATTAACAAACAGTCCAAGCATCGCCAGTCGCTGTACTCCATCGAGTTTGGCGCCAGCAGCGACACCATACGACATCGCGGCGATGTCATGCTCGGCTACGGCGACCACGATCCACACGACCAGGATGGTGGCGAGCTCTCACCCAAACCAATGACGCCCCGGCGCGTCAAGCGGCGCTCGGTGATGGCACGCGGAACCCATGGCCGGCAGTCCAGCGGCGGCGGCAGCAGCACTCGTCGTTCCCATCACGGCTCTAGTAATACCTTGCGCTCCAAGCATGGCGGCGGACATGCCGGGGACAGCAGCAGCGGCAGCTATGTGCGCAGCAGCACGCGCAGCTCACGGCGCAAGTATCAACAGAATCCGGTGACCAAGTTGCTGGACCAGCAGCAACAGCTGCAACTGCACCATCATCAGCAACAGCAGCAGCTGCAGCAGCAGCAACATCTGCAACATCAGCAACAGTATCAGCAGCCGCAGCTGGGCTCGTTTCATCGCCAGGAGAAACGTTCGCTGACCGCATCCAATTTGCAATCGCTTAACGATGACATTGTCAACAACAGCAACAATGTGCCCGGGCAGCTGGGCAGCCTGGGCAAGAGCAATAGTCATTATTATCACAGCTATCGCAAGAACATTCCCCTGGATCCCATCTACTACAACACCAATGGACAGGGCATGCTCTATGCCGCCAGCATGGAGCAGCAAGCATCGCCACCTTTGCCGCCGCCGCCTCCAGCGCCACTGGTGACAGCTGGCGGTGGAGGACACTACAATCCCAGCTATCAGCACTCGACCACACAGCTCAATGATGTGGGTCATGCGGCCAGCGATGAGCTTTATAATAATCGACCGCCCTCGGTGCGTTCCAGCTACTCCAATTTCCATGGCTCGAGACCACTCTCCACGGCCTACAACACCACGGAGAATGTGTTTGCGGGTCTGAGTGGTGCCAGCGCCAGTCCGCCGCAGCCACCCTGCACACCGCCGCTCTACCAGCAACATCCCATCCATCAGCAGCAGCAGCACCAGCAGCAGCAGCAGCAGCAACAATATCTGCCTCCTCCGGTGCCGGAGCCGGCGCCCAACTATGTCAGCGCCCAGTCGCATGATCATGGTGGTACCATGTCGTTCTCAAAACGCACCGCTTCACGGGAGAGCATACGTTCGATGGCTTTTCTCAACAATGGACCGCCCGCCTACAATCTCAACTATCATACGCCACCCGACTCGGAGACAACCATGTGAACCACACCAGTGTAGTGTGCCCGTAGCGTACCAATTACTATATATATATATTTATACGTACTTATCACAATTCATCCATATAAATTATCAATTGCATCAAGGATCTCGATCAGTTCTCGAATCAAGCAAAAAACAAAAGAAAACTTTCGCCTCTGACAATATTTATATTCATCAACTTGTGTGCATCAATCAGATTACTGTTTACTTATATCTCTTTATATATATATATGTATGTGTATTTAACGTAAGTCTAAAGTAGTTTTTAAGCTTCTGTCGTTTTACCAAAGTGCCTTTGTATATAAACAACAAATAAACGATTCTTTTGTATGTATTTGATATCAGTGTTATTTATAGCTCTTAATTGTTGATGGAAAATTGTAATAATCCAGAAATGTTTATTCCTTTCGGCACACTAGACATGATGTAGGAATTAAGAGATATACATATTAAATATTTAATTAGGTTTTATTTCGTGTACTTACGTTCATCTGCATCCCAGCCTGGCTCGATGTCCAGCTGCATATTGCGCTCCTTTAACCAGGTGAAGAGTGGAGCAAAGTATTCCAAGACGCCACGTCCGCTCAGCTTCCGTTCCCCCGTAGCTATCTGCATGACATCTCGCCAGTGTTTGGTGGCTCCCAATTGCATCATATCGCTGGAGAGAAAGGTTGCTATTATTCCGACCAAATTCAAGAGGGATAAACTTACCGCAAGAGTGCACCCGCCTCCTTGCTGTCGTAGAAGTCACAGTTGTGCAGCGGATAGTTTGGATCTCCTGGCTTGTATTGGCCACTGGCCAGGCAGAAGGAGCGATAGAACTGAAAGCCCATGATCTCTGAAATGAATTTCCTGCAAGAATATGTGTAGAAATTTCAAAAAGTTCATCGTAGATAACCTACCTGGTATTGGAGCGATCCGGCTGCATGCCGCGATAGAATTTATAGTCAAGATCAAAGTCTTTGGCTGAACGCCAAATGGGCGGCTGGACGCCAGCGTACTTGTCCTGCAGACGCCAGAAGGCGCAATTGTAGTCCTGCACACCGATGCGTCCGTCCATGACGTCCACCAGGAACTTATCGTTGATGAAGTACTGGGGAACAGCAAGGAGCGTGTGGACGCCCATGCGGAAGAGGCGATTGAGGGACTGCGTTTCCGTCAGGCTATCGTTGAGCAGGATGTGCAGCCGGTGCAGATGCCGTGGTGTGCCCGAGGCCAGAACGGCAGTCTCCCCAAGGGCAGCACCAAAGCCCGGACAGGGCTCCGTGTCCAGACCAAAGGGCAGCTCCCGCTTGTAGATGTTGTACTGCAGCTCGGCCATGGTGCCGTGTATCTGCATCATCTTCTTGTAGTCGAGCTTGGGACAGTAGCGCAGTGCCACGTCCGGCGGAAAGTAATAAACCTGCGACTTGCAGTCCGGACCACCCTCATCATCGTTCATGCGGCGCGAATAGCGCTCATAAAAGTTGCTGCCAATGTTGTTGGGTCATTAAATGTGTAGTGAAAATTCTTTTTTTATGCCTCCTCCACTTACTCGGACATGTGATTCAAGCCCAGGGACTCAAAGAACTCGGCGGCTTTCTTGTTTATCTTGACGGGCGTCACTAGCACCTCCTCCAGTCGATGATGCACCGAGGGCAACTGATCCTTGGGATATGGTGTGTTAAAGATCTGATGCGGATACCAGGCCTGCGACAGCATCTGATCCATAACGGGCGCCGATATCGCTCCATCATCCTTGAAGTTTGCCTTGGGATAGGCCTGAATGGCCGAGTGCCTCAAATAGGCGTGCATCTCACGGTACAGAGGCATTATCTCCCAGATAACTAAGCACGCGAAGAGTTAGGAATATTATTTATTAAATAAATATTTGAAATTTTCTTACCCTCTTCCATCTCCGCTTGGAAGTTCTCCGTATCGTAGTTGAGATACCAGGTGCGTGAGGGCGTCACATGACCATTATAGGTGGCGGCAATGCGCAGCAGACGAACATAGTCGATGAACGTGGACTTGGCGGTGTCCTTGTCATTGATGGCGCTGCGCCAGCTAAACCAGTTCAGTTTCAGTTCCTCGTAGCGTTTGCTGCGCATATTCCGATAGTAGATCTGTGGGTACATGGCGAGTGGACGGCGGGCGGAGCAATCGTCGCTGGTGCACACCAGGGATCCACTAATGAAATTTTGCATGGCACGCAACAGATCCTTGGCCTGTTCATAGTTCTCCGGCCGCAGTCCCTGCAGCTGCAGCTTGGCCAGACGCTGAACCCTTCTCCGCAGCGTTGGATCACGCAGCTGCTCCACGGGCACCACGCTCAGATTGGCAGCCAGTTCGTAGGCGAGCTTGTAGGTCTCCAGTTCGACTTCCTGTTTGCTGGGCGCCTGACCACCCAGCGGTGACTTGCCCTTGGAGGTCAGCTGCAGAAAGATGCTCTTGCGCATATTCCAAATGGTTCGCATTCGCTGTGTGGCCACATCAAGTATACGCAGCGTTGATGCCTCATAGCTGGCCGAGTGATTCGATGTGGTCGGCAAGGCTGCTCCAACAGCCAAGAGCAGCAGAAAGACAATCACATTTTGCCACAACATGGCTCGCAAAGGGGAACGCGGGAATGAAGCCCTGCGTCAAGTTGGTTTCCGTTGAGCTTTTTTTTTCCAGATAAGTTGAACGGCCTTATCGCCTAAATCCCAAGTGCGTTGTAGTTTTCAATCTTGTATTATGGTGTTTGCTGTGCCTCTTAGGTTCTGAGCTTTACAAACGCTGAAAGGGAACTGAGCGCTAGATTCGACTTGATCTTTCATTCGAGCGATTTGTTATGGGTTTGGGTGGGCGGTTTTAAAAGTAGTTGAAACAGAAACATATTTATTTTTGTAAGATCATAAATTGTTAATTATTAACCACTCCAGCAATAATTTTTAAAGTTAGTTATTTTTTGAAAACCATCTTCATTTTTACATAAATTTGTTTACTTAAACTTTTAAAACTACCCAATTTTGAGTTGATATTTAACAGTTCTTATCAGTTTTGCAAGCTCAGTTTGAGCATAAAAAACAAACTCAGGAGAAGAGTAAACTACGCTTGCCTTGATAGTGACTAAGAGCAGAACTTGTTTCAATAAAAATAAATAAATATTTCATACAGAACTTACATTAATGATTTACAATCTTTGTATTTTTATAAATATTTTAAAACATTTATCAATTAACAAGCTCCGTGTTGCGATCCTTAATGTTCAAGGTCGCTGCCAACTGCATTAAACACATACAATAATGCGCATACGCCATGTGGCCGACCGGCGGTAAGTGCTCGTTGCTAATATTACGTATACGGCGTGTATGCCGTAAACTTGGATTTCGATTGGAAAAAAGTGCAGCGACAGGCGACACAGCTTCAATTCTTTTGTTAGCCAGTTGCCCCATATTCTAGCCTTAATAATTTTGACATTTTTAGACAGTGGCCTGCGGTGCAGCAGCAGCAGCAGCAGCAAAAGCAGCGACAGCGATGTCCAACAAATAAAATAATGGGAATTTTGGCATGCCCAGCAGCGCATTTGTTTATGCCGGCAGGAGAGAAAATGTGCCAAAAAGGACGAAACACGAACGCCAGCAGAGAGTTGAGTTGAGAGTCCAAGCCAAGTTTTTCGACTACAGTATTTGGCCCTGCTGTCGTTGCTTTTGACATTTTGGCCAAAACAGACTCTGTGGGTCGCTGCGCTGCGACACGCACATGCTACACGCCACACAAACTGAGAGAGAGAGACAGCGAGAAAGAGAGAGAAAGTGTCCTGGCATGTGCGCAATAGGGGGAAATTTAAGGACACTGTGCATATGTGTGTATGTGTGTGAGTGTGTGCTCTGCAGATTACGTCAAACGGCAAGGAAAACCCGTTTGCTCGGAGTCAGTCACCAACGAACCTTAGAACCGAGCAGTCGCCATGCAACAGCACGCGTCCGTAGTACAACAAGACACAAATACAAAAGAACAAATCAAATAAAAAAAAATAAAAAAAAAAAAACAAAGAAAATAGAAAGCAACAAAGAAACACACACGAGAATAAAGGAAAAACAAGACACAAAACACAATAACAACAACACTGACTGAGAAACGGAGAAACACACACACACACACACACACACACTCATTCACACACGCACACGTTGGCAGTCTCGGAGAAACAGAGATTTACAAGTGCAAGCCAGCAAGCAAGCAAGCAGCGAAAAAGTCTTCTGCGCCCAAAAATAGAGTGAAATGTGCATATTGTTGTTGTTGCTGTAGTTGTAGCCGTTGTTGCTGCTGCTGTAAAGCAGGATAAAACGGAAACTAACCTACATTTTCGCGCTCTTTCGCACGCTTTCGCACAAGTCCAATACACAAATACCCACAGAACTAACACACACACACACACACACATTCTTTTACACTGGCAACTGTGACGCCTGAGCTCGTGCTCTCTCTTTCTTCCGCATACGCGCGCGTGCTCTTCCTCTCTTCTTCCTTCCATCGCACAACAGCAACAAAAAGAAATCAACAGTAAATTGTAATAACACTTCTCAGCTTAAGGTGTGTGCGTGCGTCGTCGTCTTCGTCGCGTGTGCGTGTGTGTGTGTGTTTGTGTATGTGTGTCAAACAATGTGCGTGCCAGCGCTTTTTTACCTGCTCCAGCTCCTCCAGCGCCGCAGCTGCTGCTCCTTTTGCCAACATTGTTGCATAGAGTCGCGAGACGGCGATTTCAACTAAAATACAAATGTAATTAATGTTAAATATATACAACGTACATATACACAAACAAACATAATAATCATAACAAAAGTGTGCCCAGCTGCGGGCAATTGAAGTCGCCGCCGACGCAAGGAAGGAATACATACATACATACATACATAAATTGCAATAAAAATCGAATGCAGGCAGAAGATATAAATAGTAACTAGTGTGCATATTGGGCAAATTGAAATGTAAATACCATCACGCACACACATACATGTTGTTGTGCCTTTTTGTGTGTGTTTGTGCGTTACGATTACATAAAGAAAATATATAGTAACATCAGGTGCAATAAAAAAAAAACCAATTAGCTATATTTAAAGGTAAATTATCAAACAATTCAATCCGTTGCGCTTTGCATATGTATAAGTATTTTCATTCGTTTGTGTGTGTGTGTGTGTGTGTTATATGTATGTGGCATGGTTCGGTGGGGTTTTTGTGGTCGCCTTTTGCCCATTGCGGTTGTGGCTTGCGGCGTAGGTTTGTTGGCCCATAAATTAGCGCTTGATGTTGTGCACTTAACTAGAGCACGAGCCAACGAACGTTCGTGCCAGCCAAAGTCCAACGAAATAAAGAAAGTAAAAATATAAAAAATAAATAAAGTGTAGCATAGCTCAAGGCGCAGACCAGCTTCCGCTTCACACACACACACACACACACTTTAAAGCTACGGTACAGGTCACGCCCAGTATGAAAAAAAAAATACACTCTGTTAATGTCCGTCTGCTCTTATTGTTGTAATAAAAAAAATATTTTGATGATTTGTGTGCTTAGCGCAAGCAGGTTTTCTCTGCATTTCAGCTGTCTTTTGGCCGTTTTTCTTATCGCAAATAAGTAAGCAAACACACACACACACACACACACACATACACATCTCTCTAAGGCCGGTCCGCCTTTATGACTGCATTGTTGCTCATCAAGAATATGGAACATCTTCGCCCAACGCCCCGGCCCCCCTCTCAATCACAGTTTGTGTGTGTGTTGCTTCCGACAAGGAGGCAGGTGCCTCTGCTATGTGGCACTATGTGAGGCGCGGCGCGTCGCGTCGAGGAAAACTTGATATTGAATATTTTATGGCACTTCATCTAACGTTTTCCATTTCGCCAGGCGTCAGCGTGGTGTCAAGAAGTTGTGAAAAACACAACAGGAAGCAGGCCTACCCACAAACAACAAAAACAACAACATCAACATCAACACAAAGCACGGCAAACTGAGCAGCATCCAAGCGTAGCCTCCTTCTGCCTTTTGCTCTGTGCCATTTATCAATTCTTGTAACTTACTTCCACCTGACTGTGTGTGTGCTATTTGTGTGTGTGTGTGTGTGTGTGTGTGTGCGTTAATGTTAATTAACTTTATCTTTGTTAAACTTTAAGTCTTAAAGCGTGTGCACATTTTCCGGCTTGCCGTGTGTTTATCTTTTCCGCTACGCACATTACGTATACGTTACGTAAACGTAATGCTCACTCACATTACGTCCATACATATGTACATATACATACATATATGTAAGCCGTGTGTAGGTGTCTTAAGCTGAGCGCATTAGCGTCTGCCAATTTCCGCTTAATGACTGCCTCAATCGTGCGGCATCCAATTTAATGACAGACGAGCTGCCGCAGTTGCAGCTGTCATATACTTAAGTACATATCAGCACATATGTAACTAGTTTATTCAATTAAATCAATTGAAATGCATTTTTCCAAAGAGCTGTCACTTGAATATGAAAAAGCTTTAGTTGCAGTTGGGCTGTGACAATTTTAATTGGCGAGTAATCAATTAATTTATAATTAAACAGTCAATTAAATCATTTACCTTGACCAATTTTTGTTTACAAAAGGGCAAGAAAGAAAAGGTTTTAACAGCTTCAAAGATTCTGTTAAGTCTTATTATCATAGGGAAATACTTTAAACTTCAACTTTTCACCATTTAGGGGAAATGAAAACCCCATTTATTTTGATTGTCTTTTCACTTTGAATGTGTCACGTTCGACGTAATGGAACATATGCAAATTTCTTCACAATACGCTTTTTTTGTTGAAAGACATAGGTTAGCATTTTCTATACCATTAAAAACACTCAAACACAATAAATAGAAATGAGAACGCTTATTGGCTAAACGTTTCCTCCACAACCCCAAAGGAATGATTTTAAAATTGAATTTATTCACGTCGGTTTCGTTATGCAGCAATTTGGCCTAATATAATTTGGCCAACTTATTTATATATGTATGTACGTAACTGAGCATAAAAGTAATAAGCTGCCCTTTTTCTTTTCTTTGAATTTTGCAGAAAACCCAAAACACAAAGCACAAAATGTAAGGCGGCAACAACAACAACAACAACAATGATCAACGCAACGCAACGCAACAAAAAGCAAAGCGAACAAAAGCGATTTCTGGGTGTGTCTGTGTGCGGGTGAATAAAGGGGGAGAAACGGGAAGAAGAAGAAGAAGAATGAGGCGATGCCCCATTATTGGAAACTGTCATACTCGTCAGATTTGCATAGCTTTAGAAGTAACGGGATAAAAGAAACGAAACGAAACGAAACGGCAGCATCATGCCAGCCGTGCCGAACGTGATAAGCACAACAACAACAACAACAACTGCCAGAGCAATGCGAAATGTTAACAATGGCGGCAATATTAACGAACTAAATGCGACGATCCCAGTGTGTGAGCCAAGTACAACAACAACGAAGACTAGCCAAAAGTGAGACAGAGCGAGAGAACAACACAAGCAGGGCGAGCAAGCAAGACATGCAGCTGCGATAAGAGCAATCCAACAACAACAACAACAACAAGCATAAGAACAACAGCAACAACAACAACAACAAAAAAAGCTACGCACAAAAAGATAAACGAGGACAATCAGTCAAGATGAGTGATGATCAAACGCTAGCAGCGCAAAATGATGATAAAGGTGAGTGCAGAAAGGTGCTATACCTAATATATAGTCTACAATCCAACAAGATTCTATACCTACTATAGTTAGTTAGCCAGCAAAACCATAAATATCGAGTATAAAACAGATTGTTTCGCGAGGGAGCAAGTGAAAGTGGTTGGTGGGTGGGGTAGAAGGCAATGCGATTGGGATTGGGGTGCCATCAAATCTGCGCTGAGCCAGGGCCATGCATATGAAATCAGCCCAGGCGAAGAGAGCGTGCCTCTGACACCCAGTAACTGGCCCAAAGGCAAACAAGCCAAGAATAATGCAAGCCAAAAACTAACAAACTGTGTCATACTCTATTTGCAGTAGCTAGGCGTCCTTAATAATTGCGAGTGTGTTCAACAGAACATATTCAGTGGCTTTCAAACTGTTAGAGGTGTAGATTTTGTAGATTTTAAAAAACTGTTGCCCAACTAAGTAACTACATTAATATACCCGATTTTCCCATTGGGTGCACAGTGTATAATAACACGCAAGGCTAAAAGCTGGGCTGGGATTGGGATTGGGGCAGGAGCTGGGGAAATGGCAAATGGAAGATGGGAAATGGGGAAGGCATCTGCATGATGTGGGCGAGTATTTACGGTTAGCTTTTGGTGTTGTGTGTGCGTGTTTTTTTTTTTTTTTTTTTTGTGTTTTCGGGGGAAAAGGACCTCGAGCCAAAGCTGGTTGGCTCATCAGCATAATTAAATAGCCATTGCTCATTGTGACTGTGTGTATGTGTGTGTGTGCAGCTCAATAAAATTTGACTTGAACTCGAATCAAATATGCCGCATACACAGATATGGGAACACTTAAGGACCAGGGCTGTGCACTCGATGGAGGCTGTTTAAATAAATGATAAACGAAAAACGCAATCGCTTTGGGAGCCAGCCATCCCTGTCTCTTACTGCCTCTGCCTCTGTCTCGGATTCAGTCTCAGTCTCAGTCTCTGCCTCGGCTAATGACTGGCCATAAGTTACGCAACAGTTCGAGCAAACGCAATGTGAAAGGCAGGGTCTTGGGGGCACACACACACACACAGAGAGAGAGAGAGAGAGAGAGAGACACACAGGACAATTGCCAGTTGGGCGAAATTGTTGGCCTTAACGCTGCAGTTCTGTGGGCTCTGAAACAATGCACAAAGGCCAAAGCGCAGCGCGTGGGCCAAAAGACAACGCGACTGCGACTGCGACAGCGGATTACAAATATGAACGGAAACGGAAACTAATTAAATATGTAGAGCAAACTGTGTGTGTGTCACAGTGTTTTTTGTTGCTTTCCTTTTAAGTTTTTTGGTGGCAGCTGCTGCAGCTGCAGCTTCACTTTTTACCTTGGACTGCATTCTATTTTATTTTTATTTCACTTTGTTTTTATGCATGTACATACGTATTTATTTTTAACTCTTGCTGCGTTTTGGTCGTACTCAAATTCAATTTGCCTTTGGCCAGGAAGCGCCCCAGAAGAAAGAAAGTGCTGTTGCTGCTGCTGTTGCTGCTGCTGTTGCTGCCCCAACAATTATGCCACATGCACACACATACGTAATTTTAGTCACAGTTTGCAGCTTCCAGTTAGCCAGTTGCACAGTCACCATTGAACTTGTGAACAAAGGTCTGCGCAGCTGCAGCAAACTTAAAAAAAAAACATGAATGCAACATCGACTGGTTTTTTGAGTGCTTTCGGAAAATCCAAACAATTGCAACAGATATGTGTGTATGTGTGTCTGTGTGCAATTTCCTTTTTATCGCTTGTTGATGCAGCGCTTTGAGAATCATTTTGCTTCCGCATTTACTTTGTGGCGCATCTGCCGAAGATGTTGCAACCAGGTATAATGCGGGAGTTGAAGATGATGTTTGGCTGGCTGCTGGGGCATCTTATGCAATACAGGGAAGATGTGCGTCGCTTGCATTTAATGTTAATGTGCGACCGTCAACCGGTTGCCCATCATCATCATCATCATCATCAACATCATGATTGTAGCCCTGTGTAGCCAGACAAACTCCCTCTCTTTCTCTCTTTTCATCTTGTTTAGTCTCCCACTCTTTGTTTGCTGGCATTGCCCGTTAATCTTCATCAAGTGTTGCATACGAACTTGATTTTCACCGATAGTTAATGACTTGTAAAAGAGTTTTACTTGCTTATAAAGCATATTGTGTTTGAAATGCATTTCGTATCTGTTTTTACCTAATCATCGTTACTAGCTACACTTTAACTCAATGCCCCGGCATTTAAACTCTCAAATCATGTTTGTAACGCTTACACACAAAAAAAAAAGTACTTTGTTTCGCCCTTAGGCCACATATTGAATGTGTTCCCATTACATTTACCATTCACGTGTGGGGGGAAGTACCCGAAGCAGATATATATTTAATTCATTCACTGAATATGTTATTATAATAATAACATGTATTTTATTGTTATTCCCTATATTACTTGCTTTTTTATTGCTTTGCGGCAATCAATAAGGAAAATTGCAAAGTAAACATGTGTGTGTTACCTATATTCAATATTTTATCCCGTTCATTTTGGATAGCTTTGGAAATAAGTTGCAATCTCATAAATATATCTTTATATTTTGATAGTTTCCCATGAATATGTTTATCTTTTCGACTATATCTCTCAAATTCTCTATTCTCTGTCTTTTACACACTTTCATTGTAATCATCGTTCCAACTTATCAACTTTTCATTATACACTTGTGCTCTTAATATAAACTAGTTTCTTTAGAGTATCTAAGCAACGGCTTGTATTTGAAAACTTTCCTCTTTCTTGTTGTTATACTATTTATAACAGCTGCTGCCCTCATTGCTGTTGTTTCTATTGTTTTTGTTGTTGTTGTTGTTGTTGTTACTGGTCTTGCTGCTTTTGCTACTAAAGTAGTAGACTTTATGTAAGCAAGTGGTTTGATGCTTTGCTTTGTGGTATTTCATAGGTCTTTTGTTTACATTTATGAGTGAATCAGAAATGTATGTATATTAATTAATTTGGCAAGAGATGGAATCTGATCGGTTAGACTTGCACAACACACATAACACCATACAGTGGAATGTTTAACAGCAACAACAACAACAACAACTCATTTGCATTGTTACATGTCCCCGATCTGAGAAAAAAAAAAAAACAGTTAATGAAAATTGCCGCCCCACCGAGTTGGATGAGTGAGTGAGTGAGCTAATGAGACCCGTATTGCTAATCAGCAGCGAAAGCAAAACAATGAACAGGACCAGATACAAATACATAGTGTACTATATATAGAGATTCAGTGACCAAAGATGGATGCGGGCGCTGACCATGACCTCCTCTCGCTCTTTCCCACTCTCTCTCTCTCTTCTCTCTCTCTCTTTCTTTCTCTGTTGTCTCTGATGTAAGAATGCTGGGGAGCAGATGAGCACAAAAACACACTAGCTACAATTTCGCTAAAGCTGCAAAACAGAGCGTGATGTGATACTATTTTTTGTGGCTTTTGCCACTGCCACAACAGTGGTTAGTGATGCAGCTGCTGCCACAGTCAGTGGCAAGTCTTAACCCATTACATGTAATGAATGTGATGATGAATTGTTGGCTATTTAGATTGTCTCATGGTTGATGGTGCAAGTAAAATATTATCATATAATGTTTGTTCTTTGGCTTTGTCACTTCAAAGCCATGAGAAGCAAGAAACGGATTAGCCAAATTTCTTTCTGCTTTAATAACTTTGTTCTTGCTCTAATATTAATACACTTGCTCACCTCTTTAGTGTTCATATTTTATGCATTCACAGTTTATCTCAAGCCTCATGTGAAAGCAAAACTTAAAAGTCGATTTATAAAGCTACTAAGTTTGGCAAAACACAAACTTGCAAACAATTGCCATAAATAAACTTTGCAACGCAACGAAAAACAATTTTCTTATCTCTAAAAGAAACAGATTTATTTTAGTTCGCACATAACATTTATAACCGTTAGATTCGAGATGCGCAAGAATCAAGTAGAAAAGCAATCAAAGAGCTGACAATAAATAATTTATATGGCATTAAAATATTTGATAGTTATAAAGAAACACTTTAATTGACATATCAACATACTAATAGATTTCATATAAATTTGACATACAGTTGAAAAACAATTGAAATCAGCGCTAACTAATTTGATTTGCGACACATAAAATGTTGAATGTTGACAGCTCAATTAATTGCGTAGAGACATTTCATATAATGATGTTAATGGGTTAACAACGAGTGAACCGAAAACCAGAAACTCTCAGAAAACCCGAAAGCAAAAGGGTTTGGCCAATATGCCCAAAGCAATACCATCATTCCAATACTAAAAGCGGGTTGTGCCGTTATGCAAGTGGCAAGTGCCAGCAGCAGCAACAGCAGCAGCAGCAGTTGTTGACGATGTTGTTGTCGACTTTGTTATTGTATAAGGCTCAAAGCAACAGCAACAACAACAGTAAGAAAGATTCAGTGGCAAAAGGAATTGCCAATAGGAAGTTCATATCAGCAGCAATATTACCATAAGCATAAACGTAAACACAATCAAAATAACGGTTAACGTCAGCAGCAAATAACAACAATAAATAACAACAGCAAAGGGGCGGACGGTAAGTAAGACAGGGGGGCTTGTCAGTCGGTCGGGTTGGGGGGTGCGGCCCTAGGCAAACTGGTCAAGTTGCATATTAATTTGATTTTCGATTTAAAAATTTGAAATTTTAAATTTGAAACTTCAAGCCCAGCAACAAGGTTTTCTCTAAACGATGAAAGTGGAGCACAGCCAGCGCCCCCCCTCTTACACCACCGACAGTAGTCACAAAAAAAAAAAAGAGCGGAAGAGCTGCAAGTTTTTCGATCTTGATCTACGGACAAGTTTTGCAAAGGGCGCTCGACGGTCGCGTCTCGTGTGAAAGGTCAACACTCTCTGGCTGATGGAGAGAGACCAACTGTAAATGAAAATGAAAACACAAAAGAAGAGGAAGAAGTTACTTTGCTGTTGGCGAATATTGAATACTCTAACAGTAAGAGTGTAAAAGAAAAATTATGGTTAAAGAATATACCTATGATAGAAATGAAAGCTATCTGATAATAAAAATAATTTAATAATTTTTTCCATTATTTGACGTGTATATCTATAAGAGATATCTCAAATACAAAGATTTTTATAAAAAGTCTTGATATATGAAAGATTGTGCTATTCAAAAAGCAGTTTTGGATACAGCTTATATCGAAAGCTCTAAATTGTTTCAAGCTGAACTTCTTTTTTATGCAAGAACATAAAAATTTGATCTTTATTAATAAAAATATAATATAATAACAAACTTTTAATATCATTTTTTTTTTTTTTAAGATTAAAAAGCAATATACAAAATTCCTTTAAAAAGTTTGAAGTGTGAATATTCTTTTTGGGCTATTCAGTTTTTTCTTTTCGTCATGATCATTATAATAATTTTTTTAGTTTTCTTTTAATAGTTTTATAATTACTAATATTGATTACCACACATTTTCTCAACTCAGTTTCAAACAAAGTCATAAAGTAAGAGTATTTTGTTGAAAAGCGAAATGTAACGAAAGCGAAAACCGAAACAAGGCGGCCTTCAATGGGCCGTCGTGTTGTTGCAGACTCCCGAGTTGTGTCGCTCTTTTTTGGGAAGATTATCTCTTGCACTTGCTGTGTGAGGCGCCGCACCGCTTACATAACGAGAGGCCAAGCTCAATTCGGTGGTTCGTGGTGTATAAAATGCGGCGTGGCGCAGTTTGCCGAATCATTTACAGTTTGTCGTTGTCCCAGCAGACGACGGATCAGTGCCTGTATATAGATTGCAATTGAAAAGCGAAGCGATATGGCATCGTTTTTAACAGTGAGTGTTTGTTTGTTTGTTGGTGGTGCAGATTGGTTTCCGGTTCCCGTGACTAACTAGTGTGTCTTCTCCTCTTTTTTCTCGTGCAGCTGAGCCTTCTGCTGCTCGCCAGTACTCCCATTTGGGGCAAGCCCACCTTTGGCCGGGAACACGTACACATTCGCATCCACCTGCCCGAGATGGTGGTGGTGGTGGTGGTGGCGGTCATGATCACCATGAGCATCATGATCATGGTCATGGCGGCGGCGGCGGCGGAGGTGGTGGCGGTGACATCTCTGGCTATGAGATTCACGAGCATCATGAAGATCATGGTCATGGCGGTGGTGGAGGTGGTCATGGAGGCGGTGGCGGTGGCGGCGGCGGCTACGGAGGTGGTGGTCATGTGAGCACCTTTGCCATCATTACCGAAGACCATCATGGCGGTGGTGGTGGTGGTGGAGGTGGCGGACATTACGGCGGCGGCGGCGGAGGTGGCGGATATGGAGGTGGTTACAGTGCTGGCGGCCATGGTCACGATGATGCAAAGATTGCCGCGATTGCTGCAGCTGCCGGCAGTGGCGGACATGGTGGACACGGCGGACACGACTACAGTGGTGGACATGGTGCTGGTGGTGGTGGAGGACATGGCTCCGGTGTGGCTCACATTGCGGCTATTGCAGCTGCTTCCGACTCCTCCTCGCATGGTGGCTACAGCGGCGGCGGTGGTGGCGGACATGGTGGCTACAGCGGCGGTGGTGGCTCCGGTGTAGCTCACATTGCGGCTATTGCAGCTGCTTCCGACTCCTCCTCGCATGGTGGCTACAGCGGCGGCGGTGGTGGCGGACATGGTGGCTACAGCGGCGGCGGTGGTGGAGGACATGGCTCCGGTGTGGCTCAAATTGCAGCGATTGCAGCTGCTTCCGACTCCTCCTCCCACGGTGGCTACAGCGGCGGCGGCGGTGGTGGTTATAGCGGCGGTGGTGGCTATAGCGGCGGCGGTGGTTATAGCAGCGGTGGTGGTGGTCATGATGATGGCCATTTGGCCGCTGTGGTTGCTTCCTCCGCCTCCTCATCCTCTCACGGCTCCGGCGATGCTGGCTACAGCAGCTATGCGGCGCCAGCAAGCGGCTGGACTGGTGGTGGTGGAGGTGCCGACTACTCTAGCTACAGCAGCGGTGGTGGCAGCAGCTACAGCAGCGGCGGTGGCGGCTACAGCAGCGGTGGAGGCGGTGGACATGGACATGACGATGCCAGTTTAGCTCTTGCTGTCAGCGGTGGTTCCCATGGTTCCGGCGGCGGGGTGGTGGTGGTGGCAGTGGCTACAACTATGCTGCGCCCGCTGGTGGCTGGTCTGGAGCTGGTTCCAGCTGGTCTTAGGACCACTAGCCAACACTTTGGCCAATGGTCATCTAGTCGTATGTTCATGTTCATGGCCCATTTGGATAAGTTATCAAATTCAACGGTTGGCAGCACCCCATATCCATCCACACATCCAAGGCTCCAACTGCATCTTCACGTGTATATTTCGTATTTATATAACCGCCCACTCCTTCTACAGCAACAAAAAAGAAACAACAAGGGAATGGCTAATTTTCCCAATGTTATGTGTCCATGTGTACAAAATAAAGTATGTAGTATAATCATTTTTAAGAGCATCAAATCGTGTTTTTTTGTGCATCACGATTCACGTGGTCAACGAACGGTATTATGTCAGCTAGTCTGGGGTGAAAGTGGACAAGTGGCAAAGATGCCGTAAGAGCTAACTGTCTGCCTCATCATAATGACGCAATGACGGTCAAGAGCGAACATCAAGATAATATTATCGATAATTATGATGATGTTGATGATGGTTATGTGATAATCAACACTTTTACATTTCAAGGTTTTGGATAATTAGGGAACGTGAAATTTGATGAGATTAATCAGTAGATGGTTTAAAATCATTTTAAAATAAATATTAACATATTTATTCATATCAATTAATTAATCAAATATTTCAGTCTTCAATTTTCACAAACTACTAAAAAAAAAAAAAATACAGTTCCTTTAAACTGTTCCTGTATCCTGCAATTAAAGTGTACTTGAGTTTCTTTCTTGTCTCACAAAGTAAAGAAGTTTAATTATTTAAAAGCTGTTTGCAAATTTCACACACTTATTTTAAAATCATTTCTTGGCTTTTCGCTTGGCCTTCTTTTTCTGCTCCTTCTTGTTAAAGGGCATGGTCACATAATGATTATAGTAATCGTAGATGGTGAAATAAAAAGCGGACACAACACCCGATTTATACAGCGTGGGCAACATGCCCTTATAGAAACCCATGAGGCCCTCCCTCGCCATGGTGTCCTTGATGCAGAACAATATCGTATTGCAATTGGGATTGCTGCCAAATGTTTTGCGGTCTTGTATAAAGTGGCTCAGCATCAGGCGCTTCTTCACAAGGTCCAAGGGATAGACGAGCATCTTGGACAGAACACCGGACATGGCTGCATTGAAGAAGAGCACGACTCCGGGCACCATGTGCTGCTGCTTCTTCTTCGGCTTCTTCTTGTAAGTGTTGATCAAGTTGCTGCCCAAGTAGTTGAAATATTTGTAGATGACATAATTGGAGCCCACCAGTGGAAATATCTGCATCAGGGTCAACATCAAGCCACTCGAAACGCCACGCATACCTTCCTGCTTGAAGACCTTCGATACTCCCGAGACCGCCTTAAGACTGGCCGCCCCACTGCCCGGATCGGCGGCCACCACCCGTGTGCGGACCACATCGAACGGCTGCGCCGCAATTGTGCCCACGCATCCGGCAACGCCGCCACACATAAAGTAGCTGAAATGCGGATGCTTTTGGAACAGGGTGTGCTGGGAGGCAGCTGTGCGCAACTGCTCGTAGCACCAGAACTGAACCAGGGCATAGGTGACACTCATTATTTGGGCGGAATTGTGACCCTTCCAAATGCCGCGTATTCCTTCCTCGCGTAATATGATGGAGAAGGCTTGTATCATGCCCCTGTACTTGGAAGTTGACGCTTTTTTCTTTTTAATTGGTTCCACTTGTAATTGAAATCGAATCTTGAGCACATCAAATGGATGGGATAAGAAACGGGTTAATCCACCGGAAACACCACCTCCCACTGCTTGTAGTAGTTGTACATATGGCGAGTTACGCACAGTCTAAAAATATTTTTAAATTTCAATTTAAATCTCATATAGTGAATTTTCTCATGTCACCCTGTGTTAATGTACAAACAGATCTCTTCCAATTACCATATAAAATGCCTTTGCAGAATAACAACTTGGTAAGAACATAAATAACATGTAGTAATTATGAACAATATCCTGTGCAAGGACATACAAATTAAGCTGCAATAAATCGTACATGGCTTTTGACACCCTGTGATGGATACAACGTACTTAATCTTTTGCCTTCTCCCTTTTGTCGCTTACAGTTGCCAAACACCAAGTCGTTGCCTACACGCAAAAGTCGCAGGTCAAGCACGAGAATCGGCATATTCAGCTGGTGCGCGAATATGGCTTTCATCCGCGCACCAAGGCCTCCGTGGAGGATGGCGACGTCTTGCCAAGAAAGTTTGAGCCCTTTCCGGAGGACATGTACGGCAAGCCGCTTGAGGAGATTGACACCTTTATATACGAAGAGGTAAGCACCGTTCACCCTCCCCCACCACCCACTACCCACTGCATATTAGCGTAGCAACTCAATTGCACAGCCAAATCGAAAAATAACAACAACAAAATACATACCAAAACAAAATGCTGCATTTGGCCCATTGCCATTTCCATTCGTTTTAATTAATAAGTCACACAGGGTGTTTTGTGTGCCAGTTTATAACGCCCCTTCCTCACTCTCAACAACCCAAAACCCACCTCAAACCCATTCACAATGTGCACCAAGTGGCACAGGCGGAAATGGAACGCGCTGCTGGCAGTGACGTCGCTGTTGCCGTCATTGTTTTTGCTGTTGTTGTTGTTGTTGCATTTGGAATTATACAAAAGTGCAAATGCAACGACTTAATGAAAATGAATGCACTTTTGATGCCAAACTGAGGTTAATGGAAATGCAAACGGCTAGAACAGCCCTCGTCGTCCACTTGACAAGCCAAAAGCGGCACGACGGATATCAGTGAAAAGTGAGAGTATATTTAGCAAACAGCCACGGAAAGAAAGAGCGACACTAAATACAAATACAAACACAAGTACCTGTACATGTAAACACTCACTCACACACGCACACAAATTAAATACCTTGCGGTAAGGAAATGGGTCATGCAGAGTTTGCCTTTATAAAAAGGCCGAGCAATGTGACAACAGTATTTACATGTAACGACGGTTGCCTTAAATAAACTGCCACCCGTCCTTGGGTGGCGCTGTGGAGCCGGTATTGCTACTGCTAACTGAATGGCCTATGCAGCAGCCAGTGCTGGACAAATTATAGACGAACATGCAAGTTTACTCAAGACTTGGCGGGCAGAACAATACATATATACACTATCACACATACACCGTGTCGTGGCCAAATATTTTCAGCCAAAGTTCGGTCAGAGGTTGAGTTGGTGGGCCAACGGTAAACATGCATTCAAATGGCCAACAACGCCATATCAGGGCTGGCATAAATGTAACGAAATGTTGCCAGACATTTGCACGCACGCATGCATGGCAACGCCAAACATACAATTTTCATGCCAATGTATGTGTGTTGTGTTGTGTGTGATAAATGTAGGCAAAGCAAACACTGGGAACGGAAAATCAAAGTGCTTAATGGCATTTAATGGCCACACTTTTAGCCGGTCGAGAAGAGCAAACATTTGTGGCGACAACTATAACAGCTGTAGCAGCATGTTACCACAGACTCGAGATAAGACAGCCGCATGTTTGCCGAAATGTACACAAAATGCAAAACCGAATTTCCATCCTACATACATAGTTACAAGAGCCAACACAACTTTTCATTTTGCCCACTTAAAATACACTCGCTTTTTCTTAAGCTCTCGTGTTTAACTCACACACACACACACAAACACCGTGTGTCCTAGCGGACCGCAAAAGCACATGCAAATTTACAAAGCACATGCACACACAGCCACAGAGAGGCAAACGAAGGGAAATGGCCAAAACTGCCACCCAATCGTAATTTCAGTTTGTTACATTAAAATTTCTGCTTACTCGGCTGAACGACGTTTATGTGTAACAAACGACCTTGGGGCGGGACAGGCCGTCGTTTATCCTTTGTCAACCTTAACGAGGATGGCGCATCAGCATACTTAATTGCAGAAATCACGGCGCTAATGAACCACCATACGGGGGTCAGTCAAAAGCATGCCTATGCTAAGAAATCGATTTATCAGATTCCCAGAAGTCGCAAACTTCAGACGCCGCTTGATCTGATTGTACTTTGTCTAATTAGCTGATAAGGGCTCTTGCACATTTAATCATGCGTAAATGCGGTTGCGCTACTCACTTTCTTCTTCTTTTTCTCGTTTGCAAGTGCAAACGTTTCAAAAGTCTTGTCTGGATCTGGGGCCATTTTGCACAAGTATTTCCGGTAAAGTTCTTGTCCTATATCTAAAAACACCAAACACCCATTGTGAACCGGCTTTGATTTCCTTTTGCAGTTGCGTTTGGTCAGGCACGCCAATTCAGCTCACAGACAGACGTGCGCTCACGAGAGCACTCACACATGTGTATACATGTGAATGTGGTTATGTTGAAAAAGCACGCTTGATTTTAGTTTTCTTTTCGTTTACTTTCCGTTTTTGATAATTTAATACAAGCATACGTTTTTGTGGAACTATTGTAAACCAGTAATTTATTGAAAAGTTTTCTCAAATGGAAATTTCATAGTGAATTTTTTGTTAAGCACATATATTTTCTGGCTTCGAAAACAATTTTGCAAATTACTTCGGGCTTCAAGTTGCCCACTCGGCATTCAATTTTTGTACGTCAAAAGGGTTCCTGAAAAACACGAGAAAAAACACACCATTAGTATCGATTCATGCCAAGCAGCGAAAAATAAGCTGCTAATAAAGTGCTTGCTAGCGCTCCGCTGGCCAATTTTCGGTACTCACCACGAGAATGGTCGGTCAACGGCGATGCAATTACTTGGAACGTGCACGCATCTTCCTGCGCTTACGCTTCAACCTACGCATACGCTTCTTACGCCACTGTAATTACACGAAAAAATACACTTGCATTACAATCAATTGCTTTTATAATAATTGATAATTAATTTTGCACTTAATATCAGAGTGAGAATTTATTTTTACCTTAGCTCTCATTTTGCTTCTTGATTCGAAGACGGTCAGAGAACGAAAGAACGATGAGCAAACGGAAGTTTGTGTAGCTACTTCGCGTGGCCGGTTTTGACACTTGCAAAGTATCGATAAGTCATATGACAGCTGCTTAGCATCGAGTACTTATGTTAAGTGAGGAGCAGTTATGTAAAATACGAAAAATTATGTTAAAATGCAAGTCTGCCTGTTAATTTTAGTAGTTATGTTAACTAAGCGAATAAGCATCGATTACATAAATTGCAACCCTACATTGGCGCCCAAATTGGAATTAATATAGCCTTAAATTGTTTACTAAATATTTTTTCAGACGTTTTGTGTGGTGTCGAAGCGATTCCGCAAAAATTACATACATCGTTTCACGGGCACCAAAAGCCTCTTCCTCTTCCATCCATGGAGTCCATGGCGACGCGTATGCGTCTACATTGCAACAAATCAATTCTTCGATTACTGCGTGATGGCAACAATTTTATTTAACTGTATTTTCCTAGCCATGACTGAGACCGTGGAGGAAGCTGAGTAAGTACAGATCACAATGTGATATGTGAATAAAGCCCTAATGTTGCTGTGCTTCCAGATATATCTTCCTGGCCATTTACTCAATTGAAATGTTTATCAAAATCATTGCCAAAGGCTTTTTGCTCAACAAGTATACCTATTTGCGCAATCCATGGAATTGGCTGGACTTTGTGGTAATAACCAGTGGATATGCAACCATTGGCATGGAGGTCGGTAATCTGGCCGGTTTGCGCACATTTCGCGTTCTGCGCGCCCTTAAAACAGTTTCCATAATGCCCGGCCTAAAAACGATTATCAATGCATTGCTGCACTCGTTTCGCCAACTGGCAGAGGTCATGACCTTGACCATATTCTGCCTGATGGTCTTTGCCCTATTTGCGCTGCAGGTTTACATGGGTGAGCTGCGCAACAAGTGTGTGCGGATTGTGCCCACAGATTGGACCAACGTATCGCATCAGGATTGGCAACTGTAAATATAAACAAGTTAACCTTCGCTAAGGGTCAAGTTATTCATTTACAACTTTTAGTTGGGTCAACGACACCGACAACTGGCTATATGATGACGACGAGATGCCCATGCTGTGTGGAAATTTGACTGGCGCCCGCCACTGTCCATTTGGTTTTATGTGCATATGCGTTGGCGAGAATCCCAATCATGGCTACACGAACTTTGACAACTTTATGTGGTCCATGCTGACAACGTTCCAATTGATTACGCTCGACTACTGGGAGAACGTATACAATATGGTGGGCTTTTATTTTGTTTAATAGTTTTATTTCACATCAAACTTATTGTGCTTTGCATTGACAGGTGCTCGCTACTTGTGGTCCAATGAGTGTAACATTTTTTACGGTGGTTGTGTTTTTTGGCTCTTTCTACTTAATAAACCTGATGCTAGCTGTCGTTGCGCTCAGCTACGAAGAAGAGGCGGAAATAACAAATGAGGAGCGCAAAAAGGATCTATTGGATCATCGGGAAGATTCCACGTTCAGCTTTGATCCATCCGTATTGAACGTGAAAAAGCTTAACAAAAATAGCAAGAAGAAAATTGACTCGCGAAAGGGTGTGCTCCTCGCCTCTTATAGCAAAAAGAAGACACGTCGAAAAAAGACGAAAGGTGGCAAGGACAACTTAAGCCAAAATGGCAGCAATGGCAACGATCACGAAAACACAAAATCTCCAACGGCTACTCCTAGCCCAGATCCAAGTCCGCGTCACAGCACCTCGGATCGTCCCTCGGCGCTGGCCTTGCAGGCACAAAAGCAAATAGAACAACAGCAGGAGCAGCAGTTAGTAAAAGCTGAACCGGAGGCAGAGGCAGCCACGTCGCAGCAGTCAAAGACACGCATCAGCTTCAAAGAGAGCAATGTAAAAAATCCCAATATGCTGTATCCTTCAGACTACAAGGGCCAGCTTATAACTAGCAGTCGACAGACCAGCTCCAATTCGAGTGGCGGCGTCAATCGCGAATCATCACAGGACGACTCTGGCGTTGTCGATGATCACGAGGAACAGGATACTGTCAACGAAATGGGCCATGTCTCCACCGTGGAGCTGGCCTTGTCGCCGCGCGAAGTTCGCATCATCAAATGCAATGGAAATATAGCGCGCATCAAGAACCATAATGTCTATGCGCTGCATCAGGAGTTCTCCTCGGAGGTGGTCGTAATTGGTGAGTAAATCAAACTATTTCTTTTTATTACGAATAACCATCTTTATCTATTAACAGATGATCTGCCGGATCGAAATTGCGACCGCTGCGTGCATTGTTGTGCGGATTATGAAAGCTGGCTGCAGTTTCAGAATTGCCTTTATAAAGTGGTGCGCGATCCGCTCTTTGAGCTGGCCATAACGCTGTGCATTGTGCTAAACACAGCCTTTCTGGCTATGGAGCATCATGGCATGAGCGAGACATTTCGCAATGCCTTGGATGTCGGCAATAAGGTATGCAGCAGGCTCGATTAATATATGACTATTATTTTAACATTGCTTGCCTTTTCTTTCCAGGTCTTCACGTCCATTTTCACATTCGAATGCATTGTCAAACTAATGGCCCTGTCCAAGGAGTTCTTTCTGTGCGGCTGGAACATATTTGATCTGATAATTGTCACTGCCAGTCTGCTGGATATCATCTTCGAACTAGTCGATGGCCTTAGCGTCTTGCGCGGTCTGCGCTTGGTGAGCTTTCAGTTGTTTGTTTAATTTATGGAGAGCTAATCGTTATGTTAATTGCAGTTGCGTGTTTTGAAGCTGGCACAGTCTTGGACGACGATGAAGGTGCTGTTGAGCATTATTATATCGACAATTGGTGCGCTCGGCAACCTCACGTTGATCCTTGTCATAGTCATTTATATATTTGCTGTGATCGGCATGCAATTGTTCTCAAAGGACTACACGCCCGAAAAATTTGATCCAGATCCAGTGCCAAGGCAAGAAAAATATAAAATACCAATCATTATATATTTATTAAGTATTATTATTTTTTATGTGCAGATGGAATTTCAATGATTTCTTTCACTCATTCATGATGATCTTTCGCATATTATGTGGCGAATGGATTGAACCTCTTTGGGATTGCATGCGTGCCGAAGAAGAGGTAACTAAAATGTCAATACATATATTTAATGTCAATGTACTTAAGCTTTGTTTTATGAATTTACAGCAAGGCGCATCGACATGCTTTGCTATATTCTTGCCTACCTTGGTCATGGGAAATTTCATGGTTTTGAACTTGTTCTTGGCCCTGTTGCTCAACAGTTTCAATTCCGAGGAGCTCAAGTCAAAGAAAGAGGCAAGTCCAATGCGTTTTCCAGTTGAAAATCCTTTTTATCTTTATCTCGTTACGTGAATGTATTTGTCTATCCGTAAATGTGTATGTGTGTGCAAGAATCGATGTTAAACCACTTAAACAAAGCCAAACTTAAACTCAAAATGTCCTGAGGACAAGCGATGCTTGTCATAAAAACCCAAACGATAAAATGTTAATGAACTACAATATTTATACAATTTAGTATACATACTCTATATATGGTGTTTAGACGAATTTGCATTGCACTTGTATGCGTGTTTTTGGGTGTGATTGTGTGTCTATAATTCTAGCCTTAAAGATCATTGAACTTTAACTCACCTGCATAATAATTGAATACAATTGAATTATACACACAAAAACAAATTTAATGTAAAGCACTTTTTACAACAAAAAAAGGTGTAACATACACAAACTACACTCAATTTTTAAATTAACTGCCCAAATTCTCATAAACACAAAAAAAAAAAACCACAACCAACATTTTAACTATTGTTGTAATTGTTAAATAACTTATTTCTTTAAAAAAAAAAAAAAAGAAACGTACCGCGCGCAGATCTTTAATGATCTGTGCAGGTTGCTTAATTTCGGCCTAGTCGAAACTTCATAATTTCGTTGTGGTATTAATTTAACGTATGTATTTTATGCATTTTTGATAATTCTGTCTAAGTCTCGGTGTCTAAGTCTTTGATATTTATGTGATAATCTCTCTATTTGCACTATATCTACTTGAATTAACTAAAAACTTCTGTTCGTCAACTTTGCACAATGCGTTTAAACTTTTAACTACTTAAACCACAAACACACACAACAAAATACACTTAAAAATAATCCTGAAAAAATACCAATATTTAAATACACAAAAACCGTTAAACAGATTTTCAAGAAAAAGGTAATTTTTCCAAACTAAACCCTTTAAACTATTTAAACAAATTATTTGCCTTATTATTTACGTTTGCCAAAAAAAGCTAATCTAAATAAAAATTTAAAAATCCTGTGTATATAATACCCCATAGGCTGCATACTAATTGTTGTTAATATATATCTGTACAATTTTGCAAGTTTTTCTGTTTCTAAGTGTTTAGCTTTTTGCTGTTATATTGTATATTGCATTGGATAACCGATTATATATATAAATGTGTAAAATTTGAACAAAAAAATATTATCAGTAGCATATTCTTTAGTTTGTCAACATCAAATTTTTGCAACTCGTTGGCTAATGTGAAATATTTTCTTCATGTAGGAGGTGGGCGAAGAGTCAAAGCTGGCACGCAGCATAGAAAGGGTGCGTGGTTTGATACGGAAAAAGCGGCAAGAGCGTAAGGATCGCAAGGAGCGAAAATATGCGGAAAAGTTTCAGCAAATTGTGCTCGAGGCGCAGCAGGCGCATGCGACTAGTGTGGCGGCCAGAGAATTGGATAAGCCCAACCTGCTGGCGGAAACAAAGTTCCATAGATTAAGCTATCAGGTAAGTACTCTAAATCTTCATCATTTTAGACACCGTTTTTAATTCAGCTTTATTATTTACAGGAATCTATGAACCGCCCAGTTTCTGGCTCCGATTTTGGTTTTCAAATTCCGCTCAGCGATGGCCTTCACACCATAGTCGATGGCTTGGAATACGATGAGTCGTCCGAGCCGGCGTCCGAGCAACAGCAGCATCAGCAAATGAAACAGCCAGCCTCCGACTATCTGCCACCCACATATGAATGCGCCATGCTGACTGCCTCGAGCATAGAGAATGGCTGTGAAAACAATCTGTCGCCTTTGGGGCAAACAGAGCGCAGCAGCAGATTGCAGCATCAAATCTCCTCTGGTGTGGGCACACAGCAGAATGACTCGCGAGATGAAGCCACCTACACGGAGTCCATTGAACTGCGCCTCTTGGGCCAGTACAATTCAACAGATACGGATCCGTATGCCTATGCGCCAGATCAGCGCAGTGGTTCATTTGCTCGCGGCGATTCACTGCAGGACACCGACGAGGCCTATCTCAAGTACCAAAAGTCTTTGTTAACACGATCGCCAAGCTATCGCAAATCTTTGGATCGCCTTTCACAGTCCAGCGGGCAATCGCAACGTTCGCTGCTGCCCTCGCGTAGCCTTAAGTCTGAGGAGAGCGCCATGCGGCGACACTCCAGTGGGCACTCCCTAAACTCCATATCCTTGGAACAGGATGAGTTGCTGTCGCAGCAGGCGAATCTGCGTGATGAGCTGCTCAATTGCGATCAGAAAGAGTTGTTCCAGTTTCTTCAAGATGATGAGGAGCTGCTGGGCAAGTCGCACCGAGAAAATAAGCCGACAACGAGCAGCATTAAATCAAATCTCAGCTACATTTCCAATTCCATAATGCAAACGCTTGATTCGCGTCACAGTGGCAGCCACTCCAGCCATGTCCATGGACAGCAGGAGAGTGAGCCACTGATGGAGCACTCTGAGTTTGACAATATTATACAGAGTTTCGAGAAGGAGCTGGAGGAGATAAAGCGCTCAACTAGCTCACTGGAGCGAAAGATCTCAACACTGTCCGAGCCTTCGCCAGCAGCGAATGAGGCAACCAAGGCCATCATGGACCACATTGCGGTCATAACAGGCGCTTCTGAGCGCACCGCTGCCGATGAGGTAGTACATCCACTGAATCCCTACGACAGCTACGATCTGTCCAGTGTACCGCGTCGCTCACAATCCGTCAGCGCTGCCGCTCAGCGTCAGTCCGTCAAGCTGAAGCGTCGCAGTTTGGAGAAGCAGCGCAAGATCGACGAGGACTTTAGCATATCGAATGAAATACGCAAAATCTGTGATCAAATCCACGCACCCTTCGCTGCCATGGAAGCCCTTGCCGTCGCAGCGACCACCGGTGGCGGTGGCAGCCAATCACCATTTATGCGTCGCAAGAACGATCCATTTAGTGTGCAATTCGATCACTTCAAGCGTTTGTCGCTGATCGAGCGCGTCGAGGAGCTGCCCGAAGAGGATAAGCCCATATCGACGCTGCGCATTGAGTCGGAGAAGATGCCGCGCAAGTTTCTCAATAGCGACAAGCTGCGCATGGATAGCCTATCGCTGAAGAGCACCAATTCGTATGAGAATCTGCTGATCCAGAAGCAAATGTGCCGCGATGCGGGGCAACATCCAACAATGGTTATGGGTGTGCCGGCAACGCCGCCGGCTTCCCTTAAATCGAGCATTGAGCCACCAACACTGGCGCAAATTTCATCGCTAAAGGCAACACCGCCGCTGGCTGCCCTAACGGAGCATCAGCAGCATTATCATGCAACCAGAATACAAACCACCCAACAAACAATGCACCCAACGGCTGTGGGCGCGGCGGCAAGCAAACGTCGCGCCGAGCATCCACAATCGACACTAGACAAAGCCGCTTCCTTTCAATCGGGACGCACTGAATCGCACAGTTCGGGCGTTGCTGATAATAGCTCGGTCCTGGCATTGGGGCATGGCGGCAATCGGTCCTCTAGTGACAAGACTGAGCCGACCGCCAATGCAACAGCACCAACAACAAAGCCGTCGGCGTTTTCACGACTGACTGAAAAACCATGGCATTGTTTGGTTTCCTACGTAGACGATCTCACTGTCGGTGGGAGACGTAACTCGCAGGGCGCCTATAATGATCCCACGACTTTTCCGAGCTACGGCACGGCCAAACCGCCGAAAGTGCCAGACGATTGCTTCCCCCAGAAATGCTATGAGCAGTAAGTATTGTTGAGTATATTTTTCTTACAAATACAAATCTTTTTCATATACATTTCAGCTTTTATTTTCGCTGTCCCTGGTTCATGTCGTGCATGGACTCGCCAAGTGCCAAGCACTGGACACGTGTGAGGACGGCTGTCTTGACGGTTGTCGATACTCCAGCCTTTGAGTGGTTTGTGCTAGTGCTGATCTTTGCGTCAAGTATTACGCTCTGCTTCGAGGATATCTATTTGGATAGCAATAAGACGCTCAAGCGTGTGCTCTACTGGACCAACTTCTCCTTCTGCCTGATCTTTGTTGTTGAAATGGTACTCAAGTGGATAGCGTTAGGATTCTCCAAGTACTTTTCCAGCTTTTGGACCATACTTGATTTTATCATAGTGTTTGTAAGTACTGTTCAAAATTTGTTTTCAAGTCAGCTATAATTAAAGTTCTTGTTTTGTTTATTTTAGGTATCTGTCTTCTCGCTGCTCATTGAAGAAAATGAAAATCTTAAAGTCTTGCGCTCATTACGCACCTTGAGGGCATTGCGTCCGTTGAGAGCCATCTCTAGGTAAGTAGCCGACCTGGACTTGTATATTAGGGTGCACCAACTTCTACTACTACTACTTCTACTATCTGCTCAGTGAGAGTTCTATATTTAATGCTAATGTTAATGCTAAACTACTGCCGTGTCTAAGTCAACTAATGAAGTAAGCTTTATATACGTAGGTTTCTACATTCTTTTGCATATATACATAATATCTTATTTATTAAATAAACATTTTTAAATAACAATACGAATTGGCATTTGCGTTTGCCAGAGCTGTGCAGTGTTTAATACAATCTCGTCTTCTTTATGAATTTCGAATAGAAATCTATTTGTAGTCTATATTGCATCGCCATGTCCTCTATTCGTGTACATAGTATATAACCATATAATCTTTGTATATAAAGCAGTTATCGGCAATTGTACTGTACATACTACTATATATGTCTTAAAAGTATTATGTTTAGTAATTTTTAGCAGACGAGAAATGAAAGTATTATTATGATCGCACAATCCTATTAATATTCGGCTGATCTTTTTGTAGTTTTTTTTTTTTTTCAAAAAGCCCGTCCCGTATCTATTAGCATTTCATATAACATTTCTATTCCAGGTGGCAAGGAATGCGGATTGTAGTAAATGCTCTCATGTATGCAATACCATCAATTTTCAATGTACTTTTGGTTTGTTTAGTTTTTTGGTTGATTTTCTCAATAATGGGTGTGCAATTCTTTGGTGGTAAATTTTTCAAATGCGTCAATGAATTGGGCGAGTTGCTGCCAATTACTGTAAGTATGTCAGGAGACCACGAAAAAATTCTGTCTCTCCTACAAAATTCTTGAAACAACTTAAATTACTTTGATTATATTTCGCTCTTACAGGAGGTAAACGATAAATGGGACTGCATTGAGCAGAATTACACGTGGATCAACTCGAAGATCACCTTTGACCATGTAGGCATGGGCTATCTGGCGCTGCTCCAAGTGGCAACCTTTGAAGGCTGGATGGAGGTGATGGCGGATGCCGTGGATGCACGTGGTGTTGATTTACAGCCGCAGCGGGAAGCCAATTTATATGCGTATATTTATTTTGTTATATTTATTGTGTGCGGATCGTTCTTTACACTCAATCTATTCATTGGAGTTATCATTGATAATTTCAATATGCTCAAAAAGAAGGTAAGACATTTGGCCTAAGCTGACCCCATAAACATGCAGGTTATATCTCACTATACGTATATGTATCTGTATATAACGCAACTTCTTTAAACCTCTAAATCCCAAAATGATAACCATATTGAACACCGTCACCTTAAACTGTACAGTTGAACATAATACAGGACAACATTCCCTTTGTCCAAATTTCGTTACTGTTATTTCGAATCAGTTAGTTCTGTTCGTTATCGGTGTTATATATATCTATATATATAGTGTGTGTTGTGTGCTATATGTTTTTGTTTTGTATTTGATCTTATTATTATTAACTTAATATGTATTGTATGTATTTGTATATATAAATAAATGTTCATTCTATTCTCATCACTTTTATAGTATGAAGGAGGAGTGTTGGAAATGTTTCTCACCGAATCTCAAAAACATTATTACACCGCTATGAAAAAATTGGGACGAAAGAAACCACAGAAAGTTATTAAGCGACCTATAAATCATTTTTTAGCTATGTTTTATGATTTATCCAATTCGAGAAGGTAAACAAACGAAAAGTTTCTGCAAAACCAGCAAATTGCTTACTTACTACCTCTATGTATAACTATCTATAGTTTTAATTATGTACTACTTACTACCTGCTTACTGTTAGTCTTTAAAAACAAACAACTATCGAAGTACTCTCTCTCTCTCTGGTTAGGCACAGACTAATACTATGTACTACTATATAAATTTTGATTTGGTGATAAAATTCATTTGAACACTTCACATTCTCCGCATTTGATGATGATTCGAAGGCTGATTTGTTGGCTGCTTCTTTGGCAACCGAAAGAAGTCGCCCAAACGCCGTCAGCAATGCAAATTACAAAACTTTTCCAATCCGATGTTCTTAGATGTTTTAAAGCACCCAATATGAATATGTAAACTTTTAAAATTTCCTAATGCATTCCAATAATTGTAATCTAATATGATAAACTACGCACTTTCAAAGTGTAGTATGTAAACTTTTAAAAATTCCTAATGCATTCCAATAATTGTAATCTAATACTATGATAAACTACGCACTTTCAGAGTGTAGGCATGCTCTATAGAGAAACTAAATAGTTACAGATAAAGCTTAGATAAATGGGGCGGGTTTTAAATTGATGTAACTACTATATTCAAATGTATTGTAAGCATGTACATAAACTAGTTTTATATAAGTAGATTTTTGAGTATATGCTACTCAAATATACATATATTATATTTGTAGCTATAGTTTTGAGCAGCATCTGCACTTCGGCACGCACGAAGTTTGTGTCTTTATTCGTTACTTATTCAATTTACGTTTATAATTTCATATACTTTGGTGTTTGTGTCCGCCATTAACTCCACCATGTATACGAATCGTCATCGATCATACTATGCAGATTCGAAATTGCGATCTTTGTACTGATTTTTCTAAATATGCTAACTATGGGCATTGAGCATTACGATCAACCGCATGCCGTATTCTTTATACTGGAAGTAAGCAATGCCTTTTTCACCACTGTCTTTGGACTCGGTAAGTGAATGATCATATATCTTTGACTTTTTGCCAAAGTACCTGTTTTATCTTGTGTAATAACATCTTTATGCTAACTGAACTATTTTCGCAGAGGCTATCGTTAAGATTGTGGGACTGCGCTATCATTACTTCACGGTGCCATGGAATGTCTTTGACTTTTTGCTGGTTCTAGCCTCTATCTTTGGCATACTCATGGAGGATATTATGATTGATTTGCCCATAAGTCCAACGCTGCTGCGTGTAGTTCGCGTCTTTCGTATTGGACGCATCCTGCGGCTCATCAAAGCAGCCAAAGGCATACGCAAGCTACTGTTTGCCTTGGTCGTCTCACTGCCGGCTCTATTCAACATTGGCGCCCTGCTTGGCCTAATCACGTTCATCTATGCTATATTGGGCATGTCCCTGTTTGGTCATGTGAAACTGCAGGGCGCATTGGATGACATGGTGAACTTTCAGACGTTCGGGCGGAGCATGCAGCTATTGTTTCGTCTAATGACATCGGCGGGCTGGAACGATGTGCTGGAGTCGCTGATGATACAACCGCCAGATTGTGATCCGTTCTTCAATCGGCAGACGAACGGCGACTGCGGCCATCCGCTGCTGGCGATCACCTACTTTACGAGCTTCATAATAATCAGTTATATGATTGTGATTAACATGTACATTGCCATCATCCTGGAGAACTTTAATCAGGCGCACCAGGAAGAAGAGATTGGCATTGTTGAAGATGATTTGGAAATGTTTTACATACGTTGGTCCAAGTAGGTTCTTGACAAAAGCTAGAATGGAGAACTTGAGGGAGTTGGAACAGTACTTAGCTAAGAGATTTAACCTGATGTTTTTATTGATTTCGTTTCAGATATGATCCACATGCCACCCAGTTTATACACTTCTCGCAACTGTCCGATTTTATTGCCTCACTCGATCCACCATTGGGCATCTCGAAGCCTAATAATGTCGCGTTAGTGTCATTTAATCTGCCCATCTCTAAGGGTAATAAAATACACTGTCTTGACATTTTGCACGCGCTAGTTAAGCACGTGCTAGGTCATGTCGAGGAGACCGATAACTTCAAACAGTTGCAGGAACAAATGGATGTCAAGTTCAAGAAACAGTTTCCAACGCGCAAAGAATTGGAAATTGTTTCGTCGACGCGGATCTGGAAACGCCAGGAAAAGGCGGCAAAGACCATACAAACCGGCTGGAAGGACTATTTGCGGTACTAACAGCTGCACCCTAAAAAAAAATAAAAATAAAAATACATTCACTTAAATCAAAGTCATTTTACTTTTATTCTAATGCTTTTATTCCTATTTCACAGGCGCAAGCAGGAAAAGGAACGCTCCAATTCCGGCGATAGCGCAACGCAACACTCCAGTCCAGGCGGCTGGCAATCAAAGCTTTCCGCACTCAATTTCTTTCATCTGCAGGTAAGTCAAATAGTTGAAAGTTTTAAAGTTCCATTTAATTCTGACTCTCTTTTTATAGGTTAGCCGTCGCGGTACTGCCTGCTCCAGTCGTGCCTCCTCTCGCAAATCCTCTCGTGCCTCTGATGGTTCTGATCTCAGTGAGTTAGCCGGACCGTGGTTAAATCTACCGCTTATGCTCGTCTCCGGTGCCGACGATGTGGTCAAGGATATTAAACAACAGAGCGATGAAATGGGCAAACGGTAGTTAATCTTGTGCTTCACATTCAGACACACATACACACACATATAAACACACACATACACACACACACACACACACACTTATATATATATCAAATTATATATATCTCATATAAGTGATTCGAAATGCAATTTTTAGACGAAAGGCTTTCACAATCATGAACAGCAACAGCAAAAACAGCAAACAGCAACAGCAAAAAACAGCAAAAAAACATTGATAAAAATTTAACGTATTTTGTGTTCCACAATATATGAAACTTGAGCCCTATTTTTAGCAAATCCTCTTGTATCTCCCTAAACTATGAGTCCTTGCTCGCAGATATGGTCACAGCCGTTTTAAGAAGTGGCTCCCAGCCTAGTGGCTTGAATTATTTAGGTAAAGGCAATGCTCATACCAGTTAGCTAAACAAAAAAAAAAAAAAAAACAACAATAGCAATCTCTCAACTTTTTTTTTAAGTTCTCTTCAATAACTCGCCGCCACCAGCTCACTCATATATACTCTAATATATATACTTACATAGAATAAATTTATAACTACCCAGTACTCGTACAAGTCGACTTATAACTAATTTTCAACATCTATATCGCTCCTCATTCAGCAAAGCAAAGCAAAACCAAACTAAAATCTAAATCAGTATCTTTATAAATACAGTCTCTCATTTGCTGAAAACGCTCTATATAAACTCTACTCTTAACAACTACAATTACAAACTATTTGCAGTTCTAAAAATGTATTCAGTATAATGAGATTATGAAATTATCATTTGTAAGTAGTGCTCTCTCTGAAAAAAAAACTATTGATTAACTGTCTCTGATACGAAAACTTGTTGATCACTGAATGCGTAATTTTAGTTGATTATCTTCTAAGTTGCCTAGCCGCTGCTTGCCCTTAAAGATCTATCACGATTATCATTATAACTTTTATAGTTTCTGTAGCATTACCATCTTACTCAAACCTATACACCTCCCCCCAATTCGATAGCTATCTTAACAGCGATCTTAAAAGTATAGCTTTGAACATCGCTGCAAAAACAAACCCTTTGAGAACTCCTCTACAACATTTAATCAATATTCTTAAACACTACTCGTACATATTAAATACCTGTAATATAACAATGTACAGCTTTATTAAATTTGCAGCTTTTTTGTACAGTTCTATGACAACTTGAATCCGTAATTTCGTCAAAAAATTGCAGAGCATACTATAATAATAATCGTACAGAAAATTGATAAAAAAAAAAGTATCTGTATCTATAATCTGTCTTAAATACTCTATAACATTCTACAGTTTTCTATTACGAATGAACATCAATATAAAATTTACGTATGTTTGTTTTTCGATTATTATTATTTCTATTACTATATCATTAGCGGTAGCATATTTGTGGAAGCGCCTAGAGCAAGTCGTCGCCGAAGCTTTTATAATTTCTTTTTGCGTCATCAGGATGCTGTCGATGACAGCTTAACCTCACCTTCAGTACATAGAAAAAGTAATTATTGACAAGTGCCTAAATCACAGCCTCAATCCACTCAATCAATAACAACTCACTATCAATCAATATGTTTGTGTTTATGTATATACTCTTGTACATAGCCAACACCACCACCATAGACTGCACCAACAATTAATTAATAATATTTATTCAATACTCATAATAACAATGTATCAAGTATATAGTATATATACTATGTATATGTACATATGATCATTATTCTCATGTGGCTTTTAACTTTCTATCTCTCTATCGATCTCAAACTCTTAACTCAGTTTTTATCATTGTGATACAATAATCGCACATCAAACGTTGCTTTTGCCAATCAAATATCATCGATGTACAGACACACGCAATTTATTATTAATCGTTTACTACTGATCACTTAGTACTACTACTGAAGACTGACTTTCTCTTGCTTACTAATACCTTACTTACTACCTAGTACTTACCTACTAGGAACTTATTACTAATATTCTCTTACTTACCATTTATTACCTACTTTCTTTTACCAACCGCTAACTTACCTACTGCTTACCAACTTTTTTTTAATTACTTACCAAGTACCTACTTACTTACCACTACAGGGACTAAACACTTACGTACTGCTGACTTACCGCTGACTGTCTACTTACTTTCTACTGCTCTATTTTTTAACATCTCTATAATCTATGAACTTTGCCCCTCTGTCACACAATCTTTGTAATTTTTTGTGCTAATCACGATCGTTTGTCACTAATGCGTGCATATTTCACCCACGAACAGCTGCAATGAACACCAACACAACAAACTCAACCTCCACATCCGCCTCTGCCTCCGCCTCCGTCTCTGCTAGCGCCACCACCGTTGAAAGTGACAAGCACCAACAACAGGTGGCACCAACTCCAACGCGTAAGCGCGCCTCTAGTTTTATACGCAAGAAACCGCCCCTAGAAAGAGGTTTGTCAGCACAAAGCGCTTTAAGAGTTAACAAGAACGCTTATGTCTGTATGTGTAAATCGTAATTCGACCATCTCCCATTGACCATATTCACTAAGATCATCCTTATTTTACACATTTACAGCGGAGGGTCCAGCGCCGGAGGTGATTGTGACGAAGCCGTCGCCGGAGCAGCAGACGCATCCTCATATACATCCACTTGGTCTGCGTCCGGACAATGCGACCTTAGTGCATGTTCTGGTGCATCGCGAGAGCGAGGAGTACAAGGAGGAGGACGAGTGTAGTCTATCTTCGCCGGTTCACAGCTCGGCAAACGGCAATGGGCACGATAAGCCAAAGCCGCCCCAAATACGCATCAGTTCGGGCTCATCCGAAATCGCCATGGACAGCTGCCTCTTGCCCACAGTGCAGATAATGGTTGATAGCCCCAAGGAACCGCCGCGTGGCGATTTCAGCACCGACAGCAGCTATCCAAATGTTGAATATGCACCGACGACCGCCGTCGATGTGGATGCGCCCATAGATGTCAATGTGCAGGGCGATACATCGCAAGTGTTCTACGACTACAATCCTGAACAGTCAAATCTTGATAATACCAATGTCATAGTCTCAATAGAGGAGCAGCCGCAATCGCTGCCAAACGCTGCCTCTGCTACAACTCCAGTCAATGACCCGCAGAGATGACCTTCAGTCAATATGGAAATAGATGAGGAGCAGCACTCAGCAAGCAGCAGCAGCAGCAGTAGCAGCACTACGAGCAGATGCAGCAACAGGAGTAGCAGCAGCAGCACCTCATCAGCTAGCCAGTCAAGTGGTGCCGCCAAGCAGCGTCCAAGTTGACAATCTCCAGTCTGAAAACAATTTTCATGTGCAGACCTAGTCATGGGGCGTTCGGTTCCCCATTGTTATTATAGTCGATTAATTATGTATACATATATACTAGTCGCTTTATACGATACTTAAATGGAAATATCCAATGTTTATATCATTCTATATACACATTTACACATATATGCCTTGGCAACAGTGCGCTGTGCGTCCAGCCAAGTCTAGACTAGTCATAGTCATAGTTTAGTCCTAGCTTAGTTAAGTTTACGGAATCAATATAAACTCTGTGTTAACAAAACGTGCATTAAATCGTACAGTACGTACACGTTGTAATACTCAAATCAAATCAAAACCAAAGGAATGAATACACTAACATTAACATTAAAAGTAACTTTAACAATAACATTAACATTTAATATATATAAAATATGATGTATGATAGGTACTAACTAATCGGTTGGTATTACGTTAAGTCAGTCAATCAGTCAGTCAGTCAAGTAGAGCTATATCGAACGATTTTGAAGATATTTTGAAGGTTGTTTTTAATTATACAATACAATACGAAACATACTAACATACATATTGTAACTAACAATCGCGTCGTAGAATTAGGCCCTTTGTTTTCTTTAATGCAATATATATGTACAATTATATATTTTGTACATATGCCAAAGGAAGTATTTTAAACTAAAGAAAGCTAATTATATACATACATACAACTGGTCATACAACATACAATTAATTAGTTAGCGCAAATTAAATGAAATATTTAAATGAGAAGGAAGTGTTCCCTATTTTAATTTACGTTCCATAGATTAATTACGTAAATACTATTACTTTTTACTTGCTAGATTGTAAATAATATATCCGTACCGATCAAGTGCATAAGTACAAAAGAGAAGTATTAAATAGTAGATTTCAATACTTGCTCCTACTCTCATCATTTCTCAAATCAAGAAGAACAACAACTTAAGCCAAACAAATAAAGTCAAGTGATTTAAACATTCCAAGCAACAAACAAAATATGCAATTGATATCAACTTAACTCATTTTAATAGCTAAGGCCCACTCGGGTATTTATTTACACTACATAGAACTACATGCTACATACAAACATACAAACAAATATAAACAGGAACACTTGTCACTTAATAATTATTCTGTAATACCTACTTACGTACCAACTAACAGCCAGTTGAACCGCAGTCCTACCTAAGCAATGTGCATTGTGTACCAGTGAGAACTTTTATTATACGAACTTATTGCTAAATCGTATACTTACCATAGGCATACAATGTTTTTATTTTAGTCTAACTAATGTGAAATCAAAATTGCATCAATGCTCTTCTATACAAGCTTCCACAAAACATTGATATACGTATATATATAAATACTTATACTAACTTATATATATCGGATATATGATGAATGATTATAATATAATATACTTATTAAATTTGTATTTTTTTTCGGCATTGGCCAAGTTTCCAAGAAACTTATTTGAAGTACTTATTGTGTGAGAAATTGATTGTGTTTACTTAGCTCCATGCAATCGTATATTAAGTTTTTAACATCGAATCTAAAAATATAGAACCGATAGAACACCCACTTTCCCCCCGCAGCAGCAGCAGTCCGTGCAGCGCACACATTTTTACACTTTACACACACTTCGACTCAACTTTCTAACTTAACAACAGACAATCAGACAGCGATTGATAGTAAATTGAAATTATGGTACCAACTAAATCGTTTTTCTCCAAGAACAAAAAAACAAACAAAACGTACACACTTGTGATTTTAACTGCAATTTTTACACAACAAACAAACAAACAAGCAAACAAACAAGAAAAACAAAGATCATCTTAAGATCATAACTTTTAAAATTAGAATTGTTAACAAATTGCTAAATGAATAAATATGTAATACAAAATATGTAAAACAAATGAATATTGAATACAACAGACAGAAACCAAACACTCGTCAATTAAGTGATATTTATAATTGGTACATAGGCATAAAACATTTGCAAGGATTATTATACATGCATACTTACATATATATAAATATGCTATATATTGTACTATAATATAGAATTTACAATAGAACTCATATTCAATTTGTACATAACGAAAGTATATATAGCAATAGAAAACAAAAAACAGCATCAGTGGAATGAAATGAAATTTAAACAAAATCAAGCTTTAATTTAAATTGAGTCTTTAATAATAATCGCTTGAGGAAAAAATTGTTAAATTATTTGATTAGGATGCATTATTATCACTTCTATATAAAGAAAACAAAAAAAAAAAAAACAACACATCATTTTATTTAGTCATAGAATATAACGACAATAAAACGAATGAGGCATATATTAATTATAAACGCAACCTGTGCCAGGGGCCAGAGCTTGAAAACCCAACAAATAAACAACCAAAAAAATTATAAATAAATTTACTAAACTCCACAAAAGCAGGCCACACAACTAACATGCGATCGCTTAACTTACAGACCCTAGCAACATTTTCCTACTAGTACCAAATCAAAATTCAAACGATGTACCAAAATGCAACAGAAACAAAATACAGTCCTATGCATTTAACACAGCTCACAGCACCGCAGTGCAGCGGACCGAATCGGGTCTAATATGAACAATATAAAATGCAAAATAAAATATCTAAATTAATATGTATAGTAAGTACATCTGGTTTGATTAAGCATGCCTTACCGAATACACGATTTTATTTGTTGTAAATTAAACGCGTTGAGGTTCAATAAAGTTAACGTTTCATATAAACATAAATTTATATAATAAATAATAAGAAATGGGCAAAGCATACAAATTGTTTAAAATGCTCTGAAAACAAATGTCAATTATTTTAATTTGCCGTTACAAAAATTGTAAAGCGAACAGTTTTTTGATATTAGAAATGCGTTTTTAGTCGTCGTCCTTAAAGCATAATCAAATATTTACCTTAATAGCTGCATAGCTTCAAAATTATATATTAATATATTAATAGCTGCGCTCAAACTGCAAAACGGATCAAAGACAAATCAAATGGCAATTTTTATAATAGTTTCTTAATTCCTAACGCTCCAATGGAAACTTCATTATTAGCACATTATGGTCGAAAATTTTGTATAACATTAGCTTTAACCATCGCTCGTTTGATTTAATTGGCCTCGTTAGGCAGGCCGTTAGGCATTTTCTAAAGCCTCAGCCAAGTTGTTAGGCCATGAAATTGATTTGATTTGATCCGATACGCTCATAGCCAATCTAATTATATATACACTTATGCATTAGTTGGCCTACAATTGGCGGAGCTCCCAATAAAGAAATCATTAACGATATATATATATATATATATATTGTGTCACATACTGAACCGAATCATATCAAATCAAACAAAAGAAAGAACATAAATCTAACATTTGCAATAAAAAATATTTACTCGGGTACAAAAATGGTACAGTAATGATATTCGTTTATACAATATTTACTGTCTTATTAATATATAACCATTATACTTATACTAAATACTTATACGTATACTTATCGAAAGTCAAAATTTATTAACTGATGTCAAGAAAAATCAATTTTAAACTGAACATTGAAATTATGTATTGCAAACATTTTTGGATAGCACCCACATACAAACACAGGGGAGTGTGAACAAAACAGTTAAATTTATGATATATACATACAAATAGTATACATATATACGTATATAATTAAAGAACCAGAGAACTTGTTGAAAATAGGCGAAAAATTAAAAATTGAATACATTACTAATTATAGCAGAAAAAGAAACGAGAACAAATAATAGCAGAACAAATTGTTTTCAGTTTTAGTTTCAAATGTGTATATAGTATATTGAAAAGATCGTAACTATTATAAAATAGTGATTATTTCCATTCAGTTAATAACTCATAAGGGTTTTTGTTAAATTTAATTATATTTATATATTCGTATGTTAATAAAACAATTTCTGACTACAAAATAACATAAAACTGTACTTCAGCCTCGCTAAAGGGGACGAATCGGGACAAAACTAAACAGGGATAAATGCATAGATCTATCTAAACACTAATACTTTTCAGTTAGTTGCGTTCCTGCAGCAGCTGCAGCATGTGCTCCAGCTTCTGTTCAATGTGCTCCAATCTTCTTTCGGTCATTTGTTCTCGTTGACGTTTCTGTTCCGTGCTGGATTTTTGATCGAGCACGGCAAGAGCCAGTTTGACGGTGCGATTGTCGATCTGGGAGCACTTGCCGGTGAGCACGGAGCAGCAGCAGGGCAGCAGCTTCAATGGTGGATCGAGTAGCTTCTTCTGCTGCTCCAGTGCCGCATTTATGGCCAGTGGCTGAAAGCTGGCCTTTTCCTTGCCATTGCTCAAGTCCTTCAGCTCAAAGGCATCCGACATTGGTATGAGCACCTTGTTACCATCATTGGGCAGTATGGATATCTGTGGCACAGACATGTAGTTCGGATAGATGATCATCAGACGCTGGCAAATGCTTCGGAACGGTTCACTGTTCACAATAAACCCAGTGCGTCCATGGCGTCCAGTAAGAACCTGCTCGTAACGCATCAGAGTATTGGTGCGGCAGATGGCGCCGTTTAACTCCGCCTGAGCTTTAATAGCCTAAAGGGAGAAAGGAGTATTAGGTCAACTATAAGGAGTATATAAAATTCAAAGCTTACCTGAGTATCGGATACAGCCAGACCGTTGAGCAGATTAAACAGCACAATGGTCATAAAGAAGACAAAGAGCAGGAAGATGAAATAGGTGGAGAAGCTATCAAACTTAATGTCTCCGGCATCAAACTCGCCCGTCAGCATCACAATGGTCTTGATCAATGCCTCAATAGGCACTGAGAATTTATTGAAGTGATCTTCATCACCATTCTCCGTGGCAGGTTTGCCGGACTGATCCTGATCCTGATCCTGCTTCTGGAGTTGATCCTGTGGCTTGCCAAAGAGTATATAAAAGCACAAGCTGAAGGTGAGCACAAAGATCGAGTAGAGACCAAAGCTCTTGATGAAGCTGCTGGAGACGGCCCGCAGCATGAGCATGTGCGTCGATATGGACAGAACGGGCAGGGAGCCAACCAACAGGCAGAACTCCAAGGCCACCAGCAGTATGGTAAATACGGCCAGAACGCGCTGTGTCTCCTTATCATAGCTGGACTCAATCCTCGTCAATACGGACAACACAATCAGTGCCACCTCCATGAGATTCGTGAGAGACCAAAAGTGCGAGAAAGGCGACATGCAAAACTGTATACTCTCCCTGATGATTAGATAGATAATGCCAATCCAGGTGAAGAGTCCAGTTAGAGCCGTCAAAGCCGTATGCTCGCTCTCGTGGAACTTAAGCAATGTATGACTAATAATTGAGGCGGTGAAGAGTGTGTAAAGTAAAAAGTTGATGTAGAAAATGACTGAAAGGCGATGCCATTTCAGGAACAGAAAGCTAGAGATCAGCGGATGCTGCAGCAGGTGGCGCAACTCCTTCGACTTGGCAATATGGGCAATCGGAGTCATTTCATCCTGCAGTCGCTGGGATGAATTCATCTTTCCTGAATGTTGTTGTCCTGGTCGCTGCTGTCTCATCAGATTCATGTAGTTAATCATAATCTCAAAGCCCTGGACACCAGCTTTCTGGCCATTGGTCGTGATGCAGGAGTCAAAGTGCTGTTCGAGCAGTTCCGGCGACATGTCCTGGATGGCCAGCTCATCGAACTGGCTCCGAGTGCCTAGGTAGGCGCCATGGCGTAGTAGCGTCTGGATAGCCTTGGTGTTGCGATACTTGACGGCATAGTAGAGTGGCACCTGACCACTGGCATCCACCTCATTGATGTCCACTAGTTCGCTGCCCAGCAGCAGCTCAAAGCAACGCTGATGATCACAGAAGTCATCCAACGGTGGCTCCTCCAATCTGCTGATGACAGTATTCAAGAGGGATGTGCGCGGCTTTAGTTTGAGCTCGGGATGCTTTAATAGTTTCTCCAAGGCACGCCAATTGCCCCAGATGATGGCCAGCTCGGCGGGAGCAGTAGGTTCGCTGGGCGTGCTCCGATTAATGTTAATGCCTGCGTTGAGGATTGCATCGAAGGCGCGATGCTTGCCACGTTTTATGGACTCTAGGAGTAAAGGTAGATACTGCTCCTGCTGGGCATTGCGCTGGTTATCCTTGTCGCTTACGTTTAGTTGATGCTCGGCAAACAGCTGCTCGAACTGAGATTCATCGCCATCGCGCAACTGGCGCAACAATCTCTCACAATCAATCTCTCCATCCGCACTGACCTCCCGTTGTGGGGGCAACTGTAGCTCTGGATACTGCTGTTGGAGCAGCTGACGCACCTGGCCATTGCGATAGCTGTCGATGTCCAGATGCGGATGCGCCAGAAAGAGCAACACCAGCTCCTGCTTGGCAGCCTTGATCTTGCTGTTCTGGAGCACATGATGCAGTGGCGTCCGTTCGCCCTGATCGATGGCATTGGGTGAGGCACCGTAGTCCAGGAGGAGCTGCATGCAGGCACGCACTTGATCCACATTATCGGCTGTCAGATTCTTGGCCAGCGAGTTGAGTGGCGTTAGGTGGCCGTACTTACGATCCACCTGGACACCAGGACGACGCAGTATAGCAGCCAGATTGTCGGGATCTCTGGAGTCTGTGGCATAGCTTATAGCAGCCTTGTTGTGCTTTGAATTTATCTGCAAGAAAAAGGTTTTAGTACCTCCAACTTCAATTTGATAGATCTTTAAAAGTTACTTACATGATTTACATTGCAGCCATGTCCCAAACAGGCTTCCACGAATTCTGCACAGCCTGCAGTAGACAAAGCCTTCTCATAGATGCTCGTGTGTCTTTCATCCTGCAGATTGGGCTGTGCACCCATCTCCAGAGCGTCGTGGAATTCACGTATATTGCGTTTGGCCAGCGCTGCGCTAAGCTGCGCCTGCGGATCACTTAATCCACATCCATTTAAGTCCATCTTTATGTTTATTGTGCTGGCAACGTGTTAACTCTAAAATAAACAAGTTAAGTCATGAGATTAAAGGGATATATTATAGTTATGATAGAGCTATGAGTCATAGCTTATGACTGTGAAAAGATAAATCTCATTCATTGTACTTCAAGCAAATCTTAAAAAACGAATTTTAAAATATATTTAGTTGCTTGATATTCAAAAACTAACCCTCAAGGAACAGTAGCTGATAGCTAAATTCTTCGGAACATATATCTTTTGTTGAAAACTAAAAATAGCTGCCAATTGTATATACTTTGCTTTAAAGTGAGCTTAAGATTAAAGTATATGTATATATGTATGTACAATGAATATATATATTTAAGAGCCATGCACAACAATTATAGTATATGAAAAGCCCACAGAATAGCATGGACAATGAGAAGAAGCCCGCATTCAGTTTAAGACGTAATATGAAGCAAAAGTTTTGAATTTGTTTGCTTAGTTAAGTATGTACTAGAGAGATGAGCGAACGGAACCTTGAAACGCAGCAATGTTTTTGGCTACTGAACCACACACAATTGACAAACGCTTTACGGTACGTTGATTTTCACAAGCTTTAAGCCAAGTGTTGATGCGTTGACCGTTTTGGTCAAGAGCAGCAGTTGGGCAGTCTTTGCTGCTGAAAGCTGCCTTACAGGTTTGCCCCTTTTTTTTTTGTGGTACAAGAGAATACAGAAATACATTTATAAAAATGTACAATTGGGTTTGTCGAATCTGCGCTGTCGGGGTAATTAAAGAAAGCGCTTTTAAGTGGTTTTTGTGGTACACGACCCCATGTTATTAGTTATTAAATTATAACAATTGAGCCACAGTGAAGTGGTGCTTCAACTTGAAGTGTGGTGCGGTGTGTTGTGGGAGTGGTTTAACCTTGTGATCGCCTTTAGTATTGCTTGGTCAGCTTTTTGGAGTTTGCTATTCGATTTAACGATCATAAAGAATAATCATAAAATAATCGACATATCAATATCAATTAGCAATCAATTTGTTACGCTTTACGCTTTGTATTTGCTGTGATATTCAGGGCTTGAGGCATTTATTTTGTTCTTCTGGGGAGATTCATGCGTCGGCATTCGTAAATTTCGTGGCGGCTTCTTTTGTGCGGATTCTCAGCGTCTGGCTCCAATCGACAATATATGTGAGTATATATTTATTTCTAAAGCCTGTCTGTTTTGATGTTTTGAAATGTGTGAGAAATCGGCTAATCACGCCACAGACTTGAGCTAATTTGAATATTCCTCAGCTGCTGTGTTGTTTATTTTGAAAAATTCAAAAACGTCTATGCTCGCAGCTGAGTCTTAAATGGGAAACACTTTTTCGTATCAATTAGTAATCAGCGAATAACTAATAAGTAGCTGCCGTCATTTGATAGGTTTTACAAATTACTGATTGTAAACGTTGACCCCTTCAAATAATAGAGTTGAGAGAGGGAGGTTGCCTAAGCATAATTTGCAGCATCACCTTTGTTAATTGCTTGAAGGTACAGAAGATATTGTTACCAGGTTCTTGTCAATAGAAAAACATTACCAGTATTTGCTCTAACTTGTATTTACCAAGCTAATTAAAGCTGTGAGTTGACAAACGATTCCTTTGTTTAATCAACAAATAACAGTATGTCGTAATTTCGTAAGTTTTTTTTTTAAAGAAAAATAAGTAAAAAGCTGTTCTTGCAAGTTTTTGTTTGAATTCACAAAAAAAAACTTAAACTGCAATATCCGCAGTTTGAGTGGAAACGGTGAATTGCATTTGGAACAGCTTGCCAAACTTGTATATCGAGTTTTCCTTGCAAATCTCTTGCAAGCAAAGCCAGAAGAAAAAACAACCAAACTCAAATAATTACTTATACTTCGAGGAAGTTTTGCGCAACTTAGCCCCAGCTCAGTTCCATGACAAGTTTATTGCACGGATCGCATAAAAACTTAATGTTTGTCAGCATTTTTTTTATTTTTGGTCTGGGTTTCGAATACGTGACTGTGAGTGTTGTGTGAGAGGCGTGACAGAAATTTTGGGGCATCGTGATCGCTAGATACTTGAGCTGGGAGCTGGAGATGGGAGATATACTGTATAAACATACATCTGCAATAGCAAAGCGATCCAATTTTGTTTGTGTTGAACAAGTTTATTGGCAACTGCTTTGTTTACTCAATTTATAGCCCATTTTAATGCACTCACAGCAATTGCAAGTTTTCGTTGTTTACTTTTCATATTAAAAATGTGGAACAACAAGCTCAGGAGTCTATAAACAAGAAAATTCCACTGAACTTATAAACAATATAGCTGCAAAATCTTGATGCCAGCACGCAATTAGCAACAGCTCATGTTAAATAAAACAAAACACATTGCTTCAGTTATGAAGTGCCTTTTTTATAAGCATCTTCGAAATTGTCATCATAAAAAAACGTCATAATTAAGATGGATGTGGATGGCACTCTCTGAAGCTGAGCCAACTAAGCATGACTTCATGTTAAACTGACTTTTTTTGTGGCATCCGCCAAAATATCATTTTCAAACGCACAAAAAAAAAGCTCAAATGTTTATATATATGAGGAAACACAATACAGATACACACACACGCACACTCACACACATTCACGTACATGCTCTTGTTTAACTAAAGTGGATACATAGCCTATATACCCCCAATGTGCACTTCATAAACAATTGGCTGGCCTACATGAAGAGCAGCAGCAACAACAAAACATTCTCCAACACAATAACAAAAGTAAATGTATGCCCCACAAAGGGGGTGAGTGAGGAGTGAGGTAAGGGTTTTGAGTTCTAGTATAAACGAGTCAGTGCCCCGCACATTCAATAATTTGAAATAATTAAATTAATCACACTCGGCCAGCTAGAGAGAATATCTACTATGTATTAAGCGAATTCTTTCGCTCTCTCTGTCATCAGCTCCCAATTAATTAATCTGGAGTGTTTTAAATGAATTAAGCATACAAATTGCCTGATGAACAGAGCAATAGCCAATCAGTTGAGGTCTCGATGACAAACAATGAAGACTTTGCACTGACAGATAGAAAACTGATCCCTCTTCGCAATTGTCTGGCTGGCTGCCTACGCCTTTGTGTGCTTGAAAATACAACTAATCGGGGCGGAGCTAAGCACGCAAAAGACAAATGCAAATAAATAAGGCAGCGAGCGAAAGCACTTATAGAATATGTGATAGGGGAAACTGCCAATAAACTACTGCCTAAAGAACATATTACTTAATTGTTAAGCTAATAGAGTAATAAACATATGCAAATACGGTAACATATGTACTCATAGTTGAACACAACGGAAATGCTTTACATGTTCGTGCCAAAAATCTATGGAAATGCTGGCTAAACGCTAATCGATTCTAAAATATGACTGCAGGCAATGCACAGATACGCAGTTCTTTAATTAAACAAAATTCGTATATCAGAAACTGAAGCCAGAGGCTCTTAGCCTTTTAAGGCAGCAACAAGTGTTCGAGTCTGCCCACGAACCAAGCCAAAAAATTAAAGTGTATTGTATATTTTGGAAAACTTTTGTTGGTGATGTCACGAATTCCAGCACAGTTTTTATATAAAATAGAGAAAAAACACCAAACTCTTTAAATCATTTGTCATTAATTTCTTAATTATTTAGCAAACGTCATTTAAACAAAGGAGTTTTTTTGCATTTAGCTGGGGGCACCGTTTTCTGCAGTTTTTTAACCTTGACGATTGATGTTTTAAAACGTGTTTCTATCAACCCTCTTTATTGTTGTTGTTGTTATTGCTGGTTGTGTGTGGGTCGTAAGTGCTGATCTTTGCAACTGCGGTTTCGCTCATATTCATTAAAATCTGCATTACAAGCATGATTCACTTTAACTGTCATTCGTTTAAATCTCTCCGCGCCAAGACTCATCGATGTTTTAAGATAAATCACTTGATTTGCATATTATGATTCATAGTTTTAAATCGTAATATTTTTGAATATTTAGTTAGTCAGTTTTCAAAAACGTAACACTAAAAAAACCCTCTTAAGGCAAACACAACAAAATGGCGATCACTTTTTTATTTCACAAACGCACAACTCACTTTATGCTTCCGCGGCAGACGACTGCAGTCCGAAATATCCAAAGACCAACTGATCAGACAACGAGCAGTCGCAAGCCCCAATAGCCGTTGGGCCCCAAAAACAAGCTTCGAATTTCATGAATAATTATTAATGACGGCCAAAACTATGCAACAGTTTTTAGCATATGATGATATTTACTAAAAGTGCCCGAAAGTCGGCAATAAAAGTTTATACGTAAAGTTACTTAATTTCGCTCTAAAAAGAACTAATTCAACTTTCAAATTTTTGAGAGTAAACTAAAGAAAATGAATTGAATGGTGTATAAGAATTATTTAAAATTTTTACAAAAGTTCTTTCAACGAGCTATGAAAAATTATACATGCAAGGCTTAAAAGGTATATTAAAATATTTAATGTAAGGATCTTTATGTAGCTTTTTAGATATATATTGGAGTTTGCTGTTAGCTTGGTTCGCATATTATACATGTTTTATGCATAAATTAGTATAAACTTCTATGTTTTCACACAGTCGGTCCCCAAGAAATGACATCAAATGCAATTCCTTTCAGACTCTGGACGTCAATGGCATGACTGCCTAATGTATTTACAATATTTTGCACATTGGGAGATTTCTGTAAGACAAATTAAAGTTTGGTTATAAAATTCATCTCAAATGTTATCAATTCTTACCATCGTCTTCTCTACCAGGTCTTTGAATGCATCGCTGCGGATTGCCTCGTAGAATTTGGGAAAGACTTTGCCGTTTTTGCGTTTCTCATTAATCAGTGCAACGAAACGATCCCGCGGCAGATGAGTCAACAGTTCCTGAGTGAAGCTAACCAGGCTGCCCAAACTAGAAGACAGCTCAACTCCATTCCCTTCCAGGGGCAACAGTACTACAACCATGCCCTCATCTATACTATTACCAGCCGGCACATCTATAAACTCATATCCATAGCTTTTGTATGTGTTTGTGAACAGTTGTTGTCTGGGGCGTACATCGATACGGATTCTTGATCCAATCTGATTCGTATCGTTCAGATGTACAAAGTTAATAACCTCAATTACTTCGGGCAGCGACTCGGCGCGTTGTTGCAATCGCCTAAATTCGGAACTGCGTAGAAACTTAATCGCTTTGCGGAATCCAGAGTCAACAATCATATGCTCAGCGATCAATTCATCGATTGTGATGCTTGGTATTAGATCGATGAACTCACGCAAATCTTGCAACAGCTCTGGAGAGTATGTGACCGGAGGGGCATGCATCCTCGCCGGCCAATAATGCCTTCTGCCTGCCACAAGCGAAACGCTGCACAATGCAAAACATATTGCAAACAAATTATTTTTTGACATTTCTACAAATTACACAAACGCACTCGAAAGCGTCTCACGACTTACTAAATTGACTATGCAGAAAATAAATTATGTTGAGCATCTACGACTCTCACGTACACAAACACACTTACACGTGACTCTCAGTGCTCGGTACAAATGTTTACGTATAAGGTCTTGCCTGTTGCTTATCAGTTTCAGAATTTGAGTCGTTGGAGAGAACACTGACCAAAGCAAAGACCGTATACAAATGGTTATACTGTCTTTGTCTGATTGCACTGGACTTGCGTAGCAAAAGAGAAACAACACACAGTAGGTACAATAAATATGCGCACAGATTACGTTCAGAACTAAAACCTTTTCAGAACATATTTTACATTTGTTTTATTTTATTTATACATAAGAATGTAAGCTACTTGATTTTTTTTTTTGTAGAAAATATATACATCATTTATTTAAAAAGTTCCGTTATCAGTAGCTTATATTTATAAACGTTAAAATAACTTAAAAATGTAGTTTCTCTATAGTTTAAACTGAGACTAAAACATAATTGATTGCACATTTCCGGCCCAAAGACTGCTAATATTTATCACAATTCGCATCTGATAACTAAGTGATACGATGTAAGCTAGACTGTTTATATATAAACTAAAAGGAGTATTAATTGCTTAAAGGAGAATCCTGCATTGATGTGCCACCTAATGAGGCAGCTATTGCGGTATCAAATTAGGTTTCCCCTTATGGATTGCTAACTAATTTCTATAGTACATGTATATTTTAAAGAGATTATACTTAACGTAAGTTAAAAATTGCACCTTATGGTTTGGCAAGAATCGTAATATTATTGCACTTGGTTGCTTTAGGTATGCTCCTAACGCACCTAAGCTATTTAAAAGTCTTTCGTCTAGCTTCGGGTTTTTAAATATTGCACATCCCTTAAGACTAACTTTTGCGTATCATCTTGTAGAGCACCGAGTGGGTTTCAATGCTCTCTGCTCCCGATTCCCACATATCCTCCGCATTCGTTTCCTCATCCGATGAGCCACAGCAGGTGCTATGACCGCGACGCTGGTCATCCTCCGAGGAGTACGATGACATGGTGGTACTACTACCTCGGACGCCATTCCGCTCATTGGTTTGGGAGCGTGTCAGGGTCTTATCCGAATCGGCATCACTCAAATCCTCTCCAGCATTGGCCACAGTTCGGTTGCCTGGCGACACCATGTGCTCAAGGTCATCGAAGCGAGAGGCATCCAACTCCAGACGACTTGGATTAACACTCTCCTCTTCATTGTCCTCGATGGTGTCCACACGTATGATCTGTCCACGTCCAGCCATCATCTTGAAGTTGTAACGATCGTAGACATTGCGCTTGTACAGCTCCGTGGAATCGGTGCTCATGTATCCACTGTCCAACTGTCCAAAGCGCTGCTCGTAGTAGTTTTGACTGCCCGGCTGTACCACAGTGCCGGGTGGTACTCCAGCATCCTCAATAATTGAGGCAATGCCGTCATCCTCCAAGAATCCAGCCGCAGTCTTGGTGCCATAGGTGGGCGCTGGACTTTGGCTGGGACTGAACTTATTGGCAGCCATGGTGACAAACTTACGCCACGCATTTTTCAGATCCTTGGCCTTCTTGGCACGATCCTTCAATCCAATAGCGATCTGCATGCCAGCCGTCAGCTGAGCTGGCTCAATCTCACAGCGATAAACTGTCTGAACATTGACTGGATTCGAGTTTCCACTAGAGCTCCCACTGTTGGCAGCACGCTGTGGATAGGCGATTCCAACGGGAACACCCGCATTACGGTACATCTCCTTGGTGCGTTCCGAGAGATGGCTACTGCTCCGATTCGAACGGGAGCTTATCGAGATCGCATCAAACTGATTGAGATCCACATCCTTGAGATTCTTTGCATTGTTATTGCTGTTGTTACTATTGTTGTTGTTGTTGTTGTTGTTGTTGTTACTGTGCTCTATCTCTCCGGAATCCTTAGGATCACTCTCTGATTTCTTCTCGTTGTTGTTGTCATGCTCGTGCTTTTGTGACTTGCGACGATTGAGATACTTATTTAGACTGTAATCATTGCGCAGACTGTTCATCTTCTTGCCATAAAGTCCATCGTAGTCCATATCCAGTTGCGACTTCTTCTGCTCCTTCGTGTGCTTTGACTGTTCTGTTAGAGCAGAAATCACGCTAGACATGGTATTGTTGCAGGAGTTGTCCATTGTATCGGAGACTCCGGTCAGCTCAGTAATCTCGCTATGAAGACTATACGCATCATCATCGTGAGTCGTCGTCACTGAAGCTGGCGAGGGAGGTGGAGGAGGCAGCGGACGTTTACTATGCACTAGTGGGGCACAGTAGTGTTGATTGGTTTTCGGGCGCTTAGGTGACGGAGGCGGCTTCCTTTGACCATAGATCCCTTTGGAATCTCCGCTTGTGGGCTGCTGTTTCTCTGTAGGCTTCGGTGAGGATATTGTAATGGTGGTTTTGTTAGGAACGCTACCAGCTTGGGGCTGCTCCGTAATGGAGAGCGTGGGCGATGGTTGCAGTCCACGCTGTCGTCTTGCATGCTTTGCCTCTAGGGTTAGAATACGTCCCTCTTCCTCCTCAGTGAGCTGGCGCTGCTGCTGCTGTGGTTCGGCTTTAAAGTTCTCCTGCACAGCTAGGGGAGACTCATAGATCTCCCGCAGATTACGGAAGGAGTTGCTGGAGCGTAGTATGAACGAAGCCGTACGTGGCTTGCTGTTATGATGACTCTGCTGGCTAAGATCAGGCAACGAATTAATCTGGTTGTAATCAGAATCCACATATTGCTCGCTGCTGATCTGTCGTCCATGGCTATCCCAGGCACTGATGTCACAAAAACTCTGCTTTTTGGGCTTGCGATCGAGAGTGTCCGGCTCAAATTGATCGCTATCGGTACGTTCCATGTCCGAGGGTGGCTCGTGCTCCACCTCAATGGTCATGCTACCCCGGAAGGGAGTATCGTATTTGATCCGTGCAGCGACCTCCTTGTGCCGCTGCGCCTGAGTCTGTCCCTGTCCATGCTTTCCGGCTAGACGCTTCTTCAGATCACCCTCCTTCCGAAATCCATTTAAGCGGTCGTAAACCGCGTGACTGATTTCCATCTCTTCTTCCAAAGGAAGTGCTGTGCTCAAACTGGGACTCAGCTGTGAGCTCACATCCGAGGAGGGTGAGCTAGATGAATGTGAGCTCTTGCGCTTAGTCGGTTCCAAACGCTCTAAGCTATCAGTCTCGTAGTCCACGATAAGATACTGTGGAGATTTGCGTCTGTAGACGGGTGAGTCGGGCTGAAACTGTTTGAGGGACTTGCGACTCAAGGAGCTGTAGTCTGGCGTTGGCACAGATGGGATGCTGCTCTGTGTGCTGCTGTAGATCTCCTTGATCTTCTTCTCTATGGTGCTGTCGTAGTCGGGCGTGGGTATGTGAGCAGCAAACTCCCGCTTCAGAGAGTCATAGATAATCTCAGCTGGCTTCATGTTACGCAACATATTATAATGCTGGCGATCGAAGGAGTTGAGGGAAGTGGGTGTCGAATTGGCAGCTGCAAACTGATCCAGGACATCGCTACGCTTGCGCAAAGATTTGGAGCGGCTAGAAGAGCTGCGCATGGAACCGGCAGGTGAGTCGGCCAACATAAACTTGGGATTATTGTAGATTTCACCGCCCGTCTCCGCGAAGCCGTAAACGTTTGCAGAGAAGGCCGAGTAGGTATCATAGGATGGACTCTTGGGTTTGACGTTATTGGACTCTGGACTTGATTTGCCGACTTGCTGCTGCTTCTGTTGTTGCTTCTCCTGCATTTCCTTTTTTGATTGCTGTTCCGAGTTGGACTTCTGTTGCGGAGGCGGCGGCGGACGCTCCTTGGGCGCTGAGATTTCCCGCAGCAGCGATCCCTTAGTCGGAGATCCGCTGTTTTTCTTTGCTGCTGTCGTTTTTTGGCTGGCTTCCGAGTTGGGCACATTTTGAAGCCACTGCTCGATGCTGTTGCGCTTGTCGCCCATACTTTTGGCCTGCAGGTTCTGCTGCAGCGGCACATTGTACTTGGAGGAGGTGGAATCCAGACTGGCCTCCTCGTGTATTATGTTCAGCGATGGCTGATAGCGCTTGGCGGCCATTTTATACTTGGCAATGGCAATGACCTCACGTATCTTTTGCAGAAACTCAATGGCAGCTTGTGGCGGCTCCTAAAGGATTAAAACGAAAAATTCCATAAATGGTTAGTTAACTTACAACTTACAGAAAATTAGTACTTTCTACAAGGGTTCTTTGGGAATTTTATATCTTAGACTTACCGCCAGTAGATGAGGCTCAAAGTAAGCCGGATTAAAGTAGAGTTTTTTCCTCACATTCCCATTAACCAAGGCGCGTAGATTCTCCATTTTCTCCTCGGTCATCATGTCTTCAATGACAGCCACATTCTCGGCGGGCAGACACTCGTTGTCCTGCCTAAAGTCATCCGATTCCAGAGAGCTGGTCTCGTTGGCACAGTGACCAGGCTTGGGTGATTTATTGGCCATGCTCATCTGTGGATGCACCAGAGCCGAAACGGATGTCTGCAGATGTAAAACCAAATCATGCTGTCTAAAATATTTCATGTTTAAAATAACTGCTACTCACCTTGATCTTTTCCTCCATCTCGCACTCTGAGTTGGAGTTGGATATATCGCTCGCAAATCCGGAGTTGTGCTCGCGTTCCCCCAGCTGTGGAAAGTGCTGCAGCAGCGGATTGTTCTTTACAATGCCCAGATCATCCTTCAAGCTGGCAAGGCTAGCCATGCTGGCGCGGGTCCCAGCATCATTTCCACCTCCCAGACCACCCATGCTATTGGCGGAATAAATGCTGCCGACACGACTAAAGGGTGCTCCGTAGGTGACCTGATCGTTCTTCGGATAGTTGATCTCATTGGCCAGATTGTCTAGCGAGTGACGAGAGTTGTGACGACCACGACTCTTGCGCTTCTTCATGTACAGATAGAGAAACACGGAGGCAACATAGATGAGGCCCAGCAGCAGGCTGCAGATGCCTATCACAACATACTCCCGCATAGTCATACCATCAGATGTGGAAGCAAGAGTCGTTGAGTTAGCCGGCTGGAAATAGACCTCCGGTACATCTAGAAGAAGAGAGGATTATGAAGAGGTTATAAGTATGCTTTGTTTGGGACTTACTGTGAGAGTACTTCACCGGACTGCCATTGACTCGGAAAGCAACACAGGGAGAGTGAACATTCTTAGGTGTCATTAGGTGATCTGTGGAGGGGATGTTGAAAACTAATAAAGATATCCATTCATCACACTAGTTCATCCACTTACCCTTCTGACTGGCATTCAGGGCAACCGTCATGTCCCGGCAAACAAGATGCACAACAATGAGACGACCCTGCATCTTTTGGCGCAGATCTGATTCGCCCAACCACTGCAGAAAGCTTCGACCCTCGTCGCGAAACATGCGAAACGGATAGTCGGTGTCAATGGGATTGCGCAGATCCGACCAGCCGTTGGAGCCCAGATACTGGGCACCAGTAACCGCACATACCGGCGTAAGTATATCTACAAAAGTTGTGTGTTTGGTATAGTCTATATTTATGCTAATGAATGTGGGGGGAGTTACTTACTGGGAAAACTGATTTCTCTGCTGGGATAAATGATCTGGCCGCGTAGTGGCAAAAACACAAATGGAATTTTCTCCGACGATGAGCCGCTGACAAATGGTGAGAGAGAGCATTCTGCAAGACGCACAAATAGAAACCAAAACAGCAACAATGAGAAAGTCTGATGGTCAGACAAAAAAACACAAAAACTAGAAATAGTAATGCCCAGCAGTGGTGTTTATATTCCAACTGTGATAACATCATCATTCGGCATTCAATCGAGGCGCTTATCAATTTATCATATAAAAATCCCTTTTGTGTGTTGCAACAATTTGTTGTTTTTCGAAACGCTCTTACTTTCAGACTTGATTGTGTCTGCTGGATTTATTGTTGCTGTTGCTGCTGCTGCTGCTGTTGTTGTTGCTTTTATTGTTATTGTTATTGTACTAGCTGGCAGCGAAAGTTGGCTTAAAGCATTTTTCCTTTCATAAAAGTGCTGGCAGCTCAAATGATTTGTTCAATAATACTACATTTTTGCCATACTACCCAAAGTTATAGCGACAGCTACCGTTTTCTGCTGTTATGTTTTAGTTTTTATATTATGCCCTAACCGAAGTTCGCGTCACATTTTAACTAGCTTTGTACAACAGGAAGTATGCTGGGTTAGAGAATATTTGTGTGGGAATTCCGACTAAGGACAGCTAACAAATAATAATAAAAAAAACTTTGAAAATTATCTAGAGCCGAAGTTGATTGAGTGTTTTTAGTTCAACAGCCATTAAAAATCTTATAAGCCTAATTATTTTGCTAGTTATTGTTATTATCTAGCTCATTTAACTTTTGAAAACTTTGAGACAAATTACTAACGATTCGATTCAGAACCGCTTAATTTGGAGCAGTTTTGCACGAGACTAAAGCAATTTCTTGCATTAGCAGAGCATAAAAGTTTCGACTTACGAAATTTAGGGTTTTATCTTTCTTCCAATTTTTGTTGTCGCGTTATTTGCGTCACGTTTCGTTTTCATTCTGCAATTTGAGCGCCAGCCCTGCACAATTTTGTTATTATTACAGCATTTCTTTTTCGCAATAATGAACAAAAATAGTTGAGCAACCATTGTGATTTTTGAAGAGACATGGCTCAAACAATGCCACCGAGGCTCTCACATGTGGGAAAAGTTCCCAGAGTCGAAATGGAGCACACACACACAATTTGCACCGAATCGCAGAGCCAACTAATTATTCCGGGACGCCAAATGGCAAATACTTCCGCGGGCGACTGTTGACTCCTACTAACTACTTAGTAGCTACTAACTACTTACCATGTATGTCATCCACACAGATGCCCAGATCCTCGCGATAGGCGCGCAAATATGGCAAACAGCGGCAACTGCAACCCTCATCCTCTGGAGACATGCCTCCCAAATGACCCTGCCCCTGTCCATGTCCCTGACGTTGTGCCTGATTGGCTCTTTGTTGCAGCTTCATGCGACGCGTAAGCAGCTCAAGTGAGGCCGAGGAAGAGGCTTGACCCAGTCCATCAGCAACTAAGTAAAGATTATAAATGCGTTGAGTGCGCAAACAAATTTCCATATTAATCGAGCAGTTCTTTTACCGTTGGAGTCGCTGCCCAGACGCATCAGAGCCGCTGTGCCGCTGGAGAGACCGATGCAGGTGTCCGCATTGCAAGCGCCGCCGAGACCTAAACACACAGAAACAGAAAGAGAAAACTTTAAAGTCAAACACACTTGTGTAGGCGAGGAGGGAGGGAGTGGGGAGTAGCAGAACTATGCGCTGATTGATTTAAGCACGTCACAACAGAACGCGCCAAGGCTAAGAAATGAAAAGAAGAAACTGGCTTGGGACTTGACGACTGTGGCCTAAACGTGAGTTTGTGGCTAATAAGCTGGCCATACGGGAAATTAATGCTGCTGTCAACGCAACGGGCAAACATGCCACACAGCTTATGCTTTAGCTTTTGGATTTCGACGTAGATTTGCTTGTGGATTTGGACATACTGGTGGTGGTGATACTCACCGCTGGTATAGAAGATATCGCCATCGTGATGCCTTGTCAGATTGATTAGCTGTCCGTTAGACTGCTGCAGATCCTCTAACAGTAAATTTGCTGGCATTAAATCCTCAAGTTGATCTCTCTGATTGTCGCTGTCACTCCGCCGCATTTTGTTCTCCGTCGCCGCAAAGACAGCGGCCCGGGTGGCTGCCAAGGAGGTGGCGCCAATGACCTGGGCGGCTGCAGTAGGCGTCTCTGGCAGTGGCGGTGGCGGTGGCTGTGCTGGTGATGTTGACGTCTTGACACTGCTGCAGCAGCAGCCTTTGAGCAGCAGCAGCTGGAGCAGCAGCAGCAGGGATAGGGAATAGCCAACGTTGGTGCGCCACATCTTAGCAAGCGCCACATTGCTAATAATGCATCGACCGTCGCTGCAACGACTGCTCTCCTTCTTCTACTTCTTCGTGCTGGTTGCTGGTTGTTGTTGGTTGTTAAATCTCTGGTTAAAAAAACAAGCACATTTTTAGCCATAAATAAGTTGTACAATTTGCAACTAGACAAGAGAGAAAACGCGCAACTAATTAAAACAAATCCAAAACGCAACAAAACGAATAAAAATTTAAAACGCAGCAGCAAAAAATAAACAAATATACAAGAAAGAGTGTAAAACAGGGAGATACCCTGTTTTATTTATCGTTTGTTTTTATTTACTATCAAACAACTTTTTATTTCATTGCCAAATTGTCACACAAAATTTTAGCGAATAAAAAATATTTTGAAAGATTTAATATTCCAAATATTAATGCGCTAACTTCGATTTAAGAATTTTTTGTAGTGGTTAGCCAGCTACATAAAATATGTAAATGAAAACGGTTGACTCATAATAGTTAGTAGTAGTTGGTCTATTAAAATTTTTTCTTTGTAGCTATTATTAAAAAAAAGCTACCTTGGTTTGTAATTAGTTTTTTTAAATATGCTTTAAATATTTCAGTTCTTCATCCTCTTTTTATATTTTTAATAATCTCTAAAATCTAAAACATTCATTTAGTGTAAGATACATTTTAAGGTCTTTTTATTCTGTTAAAACTTGTAAATAATAAATATTTGTTTTGGCTTTTTGTTAATAATGTCTATCTTGTTTAAACAACTTTAGTCTAACCATATTACACTTTTAAAATGCGTACAGGGTGTTTAAAATAAATACGCATAGATTTCCCCACTGACAACGACAGTCCAACACACACACACACATACACACACACACAATCACACTGTGCAACATTGGAGGTGACATTCTTTAAGCGGTGGTAATGAGGCAAAAATTGTTGGTGTCCATTTTTGTAAATGGAGCAGCATCAAAGTGGTTAGTGGTGTTGTTGTTGTTGTTGTTGCTGCTGTTACTGTTGTTGTTGCTGTTATTGTTGGCAGTTGCTAGTTTGCTAGTTGGTGGTTTCTAGTTGCAGTTGTCGTTTGGCAGCGGCAACTAACGGACAACATTTAAACAAATGTTGCAATTAAAACTCGTTCTGCCAGCAAATGTATATTTATAAACACAAGCCACCAAGTGGAGGCACCAAGTAGAATTATGCAGCACCAGCGGCAATTGGTGCCGAGCAGTGTTTGGGTGGTGAAGAGGTGGAGCAAGTGCGTCGCCTGGGAACATGCTGCGTATGTGAATATATGTGGATGGTACCGTTACAATATGCGCTGCAGCAATGTTTTGCTTAATCTACATCCACACACACTGAGGTTAAATATATGTTACGAACCGACACACACACACATATGTATGTTGGTGTATATACCGCTAATCAGTTGCACTTTAGCTGCTTGACCATAATTTGCATAAATATTTCACACAAACAACAGAAAACATAGAATTCATATTGGGGACTCCTAACTGTTAGTTACACTTAAGCTTTATAGTTTCTGTAGTTTTTGGTTGCTATTCAAAAGAAGAACAACAACAGCTAAGTGGAAACAATCATTATGTCCAGCGCGAGAATGAGAAGAAAGCGATAAAAGCAACAGTTTGCGGCCTAATTTGAAAGTAAAATTTGGTTTTCAAGCCCAAGAAAAAAAACGTTCGTTGCCACAGTCTTTTGATTTTGTATGATTGAGCAGTCAACACAAGGCACATATTCAAAGCATTCACCGAACTGATTTGTACAGTTAGCTGGCATTTAAGATTAACAATATATGGCATAGTATTATATCTGTTGACGTTTTGATTTGTGAGCTGGTGTGTCCCAATCTTGTGCATTTTGAAACAATTTAATGACAATAATGACCTGATTTCGATGTGCTTGTATTTATTTATTTATGTTTTCTTGTAGGTTCAGCTGCAACAGCAATAGAGCTAAAGATGAGGCAAAACGTTGACTGATGTGATTTTGATGATGTTATTGCTGCGACTGCTACTTTTGCTGGGAATTGTTTTGCTGACTTTGCTTTAGTTTAGGTCTTGACTCTTTTTTTGTATTCGTCTAAACTCAATTAACAGGTAATTGAACTTTGCGCGCCTTATAGACACTAACATGGGTCTGCATAAATTGTATGAATGTTTATGTATGTATGTATGTATGTATGTATGCATGAGCTGCATGCACGTTCATTAATTATTAGGCAACACGATATGGCGATAGATATGTATGTAGTATATGTGCGCACATTGTTCTAAGTCTGCGCATAAATTTATGTTTATACATATGTATGTGCCACAACAACAACAACAACTGCGCATTGTAACCTGGCCGCAGAAGCACGCAGATGCAGCTTAGATAGAAAAAAAAATGCATGTTGTTGTTGCTGTTATTGCTATGGGCCATTGTCTGGCTATAGAGACTGCAATCGCTACACTTCCGAGTGCAGCAGTCGACGTCACACTTGGCGTACTTTTAACACTTAGAACACACACGCTAGTTAGAGCTAAAGCTCGAGCTCAACACACTGCTCTTCTGCACCAGCTTCGGCTTCAGCTTCAGCTTCAGCTGTCCAGCATACATAATAACAAATTTGAAATTTATTCAACATTTTTGCGGCGCCGCTGGTCCATTGTGTGGCCAGAGGAGCGCATCATTTGCTCGCCGCCTTAATGTGCTTTAATGTGTACTTATGCTTATGCTTATGCTTTTGCTATTGCTATTGCTATAGCCTTTTTACGCCAGCCACCGAGCCAGTTTCATAGGGCTGGCCAACGGTTTTCAAAATAGTTGTTAAAACTAAATTACGACAGTGCACTGAACGCTAGCTATCCAGCTCCACTCGACTGGTCACTGATTTGACCATTGCTTTTGGCTCTTGGCTTGGTGTTTGGAGTTTGGGTTTTGTTTCTGTTTCTGTTTCTGTTTTGTTGGTGTCTTGGCACTTTTTCGGCAAATTACTTTCACCTTAAAAGATCTTGATCTATTCGTAGTGCCTGCCCAGTGACCTAAACTCAATGGTCTGATAAGCTTAATTTCATTCAAATGCACAGCAAGGGCAGCCCACTAATGGAAATGGGTGTACTAGAGGCCAGAAGGCCACAAAAAATATAGATTAAGCCTTTTTCTTTTTCTCTCATTAGAAATGATTGAACAAAATCTCATGCAGTTTTTACATATTCTGGGTAATAAAAGCACGAAAGTGGGCTTAAAAATCTATCCATGAATAAGTGATATCATTAATATAGAAACAATTTCGATCTGAGATAATGTAGCTAAATTAAATACAAAAGTTATTTTCGACTTAAAAATATTTTTGGTAGGAAGAAAAAATTATTATTAGGCTACGCTGAAGTAAAAATTGAATATCGTAAAACGCCATTTAAAATCCATAAATTATAACCATATCGTAAGCTTGCATTCGATCAGATAACTGTATCGTAAGCTTGTATACACATAGTTAAACTTTTGCAATCTGATGCTAACTGTTTCTTTCTTTTATTTGGGGGCAATGGAAATGCAAATTTTACTCACAGCTTGTTGAGGTTCCGGCCAATGAATAAATTAACACCTCGAGAGTTGCAGAAATTGCTGAACAATTGCTTTTTTTGTTAACGGTAGAACTAGCTCAGGTGTTGGATTTTTTGCACTTTTTTTTGGGTGACTTTTGTTTAGGTTTTGGGTTTTCTTTCTTTGTTGCACCCACACAATCACACACACTTTTTAAGCAGCTGTTGTTGTGCTTATGTAGGTTGTTTGATGTTTTGTTATTGACTGCACTTGGCATTCACACAAACACATATTTCTGAACATATTTCTTGCACATTTTTGAAACACTTTCGTGCCACACACAAACACGCCAAAAACAATAACATATTTTAGCTGTAAGTTATGATTTGATTGGTTTTGATGCGCTGCAAAGAAAGCTGCGTGAAGTGACTTTGGTTTGGTTTTTTTGTTTTTTTTTATTTTATTTTTTTTTTACTAGGCGCTCTTCTTTTTTTTAGTTTCTTGATTTTAGCCAGATTGCAGCCGCTGGCACGTCTATCAAGGTCGCCGTCAACGAAGCGACTGCGGCTTCAACTTAGGCGCTGCCACAGCCCGCGCTGCTGAGGAAGTCGGCGAAAACTTTGCGCTGCTCTTAAACAAGTTTTTCTTTTTCTTTCTTTCTTTCTTCATTCAATTGCTTTGCTGTGCTTTGTTAATAGTTTTTGTATTTTGGTGCGCTTGCTTTACGCTCTTATATCTCGAAAGTATAAGTTGGTTGTTTTGACAAATTGTATAAGAAATGTTTTGATGTGTGAATGTGAGCTCTTTAAGCACCACTAATTAACGTGTGTGTTTGTGTGTGCTGCGGCTGCAGACGACGCCAATCAAGCATACGCAGTGTGTGCGTGCACCAACTAAATGGAGATCATCATGATGATGCTCTTGCTGCAATCCCGGTCAATTTTTCTGGCTTAAAGTGTCATGGCATTGCCATCGCGTGCCTAAGGCGACTAACGGAACTCCACAGAGACAGAGAGCGACAGGGAATTAAGCGTGTCCTCGCCTGTCTGCACGTGCCACAAGTTGCAAATTTACAGCTCATTGTGCTCGCACTACAAAGACAAAAAAACCAGAAATGCCGCCTGAGCTGTCTCTGCTCCAATTTGATAAGCGACAGCTTGGCTTAAAGTCACAGCTTCATTTGTCATTTGTGCAGCATGATTTTGAAAACAATTTACTCATTTTAGTCACAGTCGAGTGTGTCTTGGAAATTACAACTAGAACAACAAGTGAAAACTTTAATGTGCACACAAACTTTTACCAACAGAGACAACGTTTCCACTACCATGATAAGAGGCCTAACTTGGCCAAGAGGTTGTTTGTACGTCTGTTTGTCTTTATTTGTAGTCATATTCAATCATGAGTTATGAGCTTACAAACTTCGCTGCTCAAATTACACGCACAATCTGTTTGACATAAGCGAGTTATGGCATATATGGCAAGGAGCAACGTGCAACGTGCCACGTTTTGTTGCGACAAGCCAAAAACAATTACACCAAACTGGTTTCAATTAAAAAACAGTTAAGTAGAAAAATACAAAAACTCCTTTTGACTGCAAATGCCATCGAAATCTCGGATCTTTGTAAAAAGCTTGCAACGCACGTTCAAGCTTGCAACTCGCCATCTCACAGATCTGTGTGTTTCAGTTTTCATTCCCATTTCGAGCTGGGGCTAGGCAATAATTATGCTTTAGTTGGCGACACAGCTATAAACTCATACTATGTATGTATAACTATTAACGGCTGCATTTACAGTTTGTTTATATTGTATTTTTCTCCTCCTCATTTCTTCTTTGCTTTGTTGTGCTTCTATTTTTTGTGTCATTTAGAAAGTTTGTTATTATGGCGACTACGACTATCATCCCGTTGCAGCTAGTATAATGTGCCCAGTTTTGATCCCATCTCGATTCTTAAAGGCGTCTTCGATTTTTATGACCTACTCAGAGCAGATTGTCTGCCCATCAACTATGTTTGGGATTTTTTTCAGCCTCTGCCTTCGACTGCATTTGCATTTCTTATTGTGTCTGTGTTCGTATTTGTAACGGACGCCCGATTTGGATCTCGACTAAATCGAAACGCAGTTGCCTCCCGGTTGGCTTTAACTGCTTTAACTGTTGCAACTTGGCTTCGTTTATCGATCGATTCGGCATTAAATTTTTGTGTGTGCGCGCATCAGATCTGGGTTTCGCAGCAAGCATTACATACTTACCAATCTACCAACAACTACTGACTGCAACACACAGTTACCCCGCGCATATTGGCTGCCAACATGTTCCATAAATCTTCAAATGTAAAATGAGAAAATAAAACAAGTACGCGTGTGCTTAAGTTGCAAGTGAAAGACTAAGCAGATGCCCTGTACATTGTTACTTTTAATACAAAATGATTTTAATAAATATGTTTTTAAGTAACAAAAAGATGTAGCTTTCTGCTTATAAAATCCCATGGCAACGAGCAGATTTTGCTATTCAAAAACCTAGTTTCCCTGACTTTTAACAACTTCTAAAACAGGTGGCTTGGAAAGCTATATTTATCGAATTGTTTTCTCGATAATCCTTAGACGTATATTTACCATATGTTAGCTAAGTTATGCTGTTCAATAATATTGAAACTTTAAGAAGTCAAAAATGTCTCCAACTGCCTATTAGAAACAATTCAACAACTTTATGATACCCATTTTACAAATTTGAAATGGGTACGTGGATAATGGCTAAAAACGAATAACAAAAACCAGCAGCTCAGGTCCAGGCCAGGCCAGGTTGGTCCCGCCACAGCTTCAACCCCCACTCCCTGCTCCTCCATGTCCATGGCTAACTTATGCAAACTTTTGGACACACGTCTCGGCTAGCTGCGGTATGGCTGTCTGATCCGTTGATGTCGTCGCAGCGCAAACCAGTTCATGTCTGCTCCTTGCTGGCAAGCGGGCAGCTAGGCAGCCTTGTTATTGATTCACTTGTTGCTGTTTTTGTTGCTGTTGTTGTTGTTATTGTTATTGGTCTTATTGCGGCTTGTTGCTGTGCCTAACTAAACAAACTTGCAACTTGCAACTTAGAGTTCGCATCTTGCTGCAAACTGCAGTTGTATTCATAAATAACGCTTGAAAAATGTTTGCATTGGCTTCGTATTATTTTTGTTCTTGTTGCTGTTGCAGTTGCTGTTGCATGTTCTTTTGCGGTCGCGTACTCTGAAACTTATTATCAATTGCCCCATGTGCCGGTGCAATAAACATGAAAATGCGCTTTATACTTTGCGCAATGCGATAGATCGGCATGGGGTCCATCTAACGGTACTTGAGCACCAAGTACATGACAATTATGTTATGGGGGAGTTGTTAAAATGTGGACATCGGCACATTAAAGCCATGTACATAATTAATTAAATATTATGAACTGAAAGTTCGTTTAATGTCATTAAAAACAGAATTAAATTGTGAAATTCTGAATTCTGGATAACAAGCGTGGAAACTAGAAGGAAACACTTACTGCGTTAGTTCTTAGTTAAAGTATTAAAAATGTACAAACGACAATTCTATAAAAATTTGATGACAACACCTATCTTGGAACCGTTTTAATGCACTTATCTCAGTTAATTATCTGATCACTATAAAATTGGCAGACAAATGTGCAACAGAAGCACCAAATGTGGAAGCCAAGCACCCCACGGACTTTGGGGGCATAAAAAGTGACCATAAAACCCACACGAGCTTTGTATGTGACCATAACGGTTACGGGTTGAGCATATTGTCCAGGAATGGCATGTAGCATGTGGCATGTGGCATATGACAGTGGCAGGCAGGCAGCTTGGCAGGAAAGAGCTAGAATTGCCGAAGGTCGTAAGGCAAGCAATGCAACCCGAAACAACAATTCCATTACCAAACAATCATTGGGCCGAGATCTGGGAATATGCTAGTCTAGGTCTCCTGCTGCCTGCTGCCTGGCTGGCTGTTGCCTTTTTCCTGCCAGCTGCCTGCTGTTGCAATGTCGCGTGATTGACAGCAAACAAGCCAAATGCATTTCAATTAAACGCTAACCGCTACAAATATTTCCATTCGCGAGAGAGTTGGTCAAGTGGCAGGCTGAAGCCGTTTGCTTAAAGATTCTTGATCTTGAAACAACCGTTTCTTGTTGTTGCCACTCTGTTCAGTTTTTGCTTTTTCGAAGACGCCTTTGGTTAACTAAGAATTGAGAGCTGAGAGAACAATTCGCTGGCAGAGCAGCGGCGGTCAACTCATCAGTATGCTGTATAAATTAGAGCATCAAACGGCGCTTTGCCAACTCGGAACTGGTCTATACTGTTATTGGCCATCGAAACAGATGCATGGCTAGTAGTATATCCACCTATGTGATGGTATTTTTTCCCCCTTCTTCTTCTCCATCTTGTGCGTGTGTATCGGGGGGTGTGTGTGTGTGTGTTTGAATCTGGCTTGCAGCTCAGTGAAGAGTTCAATGCGACGGCTTTGACTCTGCGGGTAGCCACAAAACGCAAACGTTAAGCTGCAACAATTGTTCCTAATGTTGCTGTTGTTGCTGTTGTTATTGTTGTTGTTGGCCGCAAGGCTAACGATGTGCTTTGCACTTGTGCATATATTGTTGGCTAAAATTGATATCAATTTGGCGTAATGTTTGTGCCATTATGCTGCCCATTATATTGTTAGGCTTGGCCAATGTTAAATAAAACACTTTATTAGGCCCCAATGGCGATGGAGGAGAAGTCAACAACCATCGATTGCGAAGCGTGTTACGTGAACTCGGCCTGGCGTCATTTACAGCATGCTATATATTTTTTAATGGCAACACCTGTTGGTAATATCAACACAAGATCGACATTTATAATGGCTTTTTGCGTAGGCTATCTAAGCGCCGTTAGAAGACGCCTGCAACTCGTTTAAGAACCTGTATTCAAGAAAAAAAAATATATAGCACGCGACAATCTTCACAGTATGCCGAGGCTGTCATAAGCATAATATATTTGAATAATGCCTGAGCTGGTTTCTTTGCCATTCAGGATTTATGTTTTTTGTCAAATTAAGACATAACTCCAAAGTAAACCAATTTGTTATTTATGCAATCATCAAGATGCGCAAAAACTCGCACCGGAAGTGAACAAGTTTACGAGCTTACACACGCTTCAAACGGGTAACCAGGTTTATTGAACTCTTTTTGGTCTTTTGACCACATAGTATGCAGTATCGGACTAGCACATAATGATAATAATGTTTAGCTATACGCTTCAAAAATTGTGAATAAATAAAGTTTAACATGAATTTTGTTGACATTTTTGTCATCATTGTCAGTTAATGATGCTGATGATCTAATATGCGAATTGAGTCACGCGAATAATATACTCCGAAAACTATTCATTCAGCGGGTTCATTGCACGCCAATAATACCATAAATATATGTATCATATCCATAAAGTACTTAAATACTAACTACTCGGTACTTAGTACATAAAGTATTTTATTGTAATCCTTAAATTCATGTATTTACATGCATTTAAGGATTACACTACACTCGGGTATGATTTAGGATTAATAACGAATTTGTTGTGATCGAAATAAACTTAAATAACTTTGAAAAGAATTTACAAAAAAAGTTTGTTTTTGTCTAAAGTGCTAACAGTATAAGAAACGAGTATATTTAAATGAAGTGCTTATAAACAAGAGATATTTATATATTTAAAACCATAATAATATTTCCACTTACCCCTTTTCCATTTAAGTATAACAAAGATGATGCTTGGAGAAATATTTATTTGTCATTCACGCATAAGAAATAATTTATATTTACTTATACTTACACTAACACTTGCATCACCGAATATCACCAAAATCAGCGAGGCTTACTAGAATTTTTGAGAATCGCGGAGTGTCTTAATAGACGTTAATTTTGAAATAAAGTTTGGCTCACCTTATACTAAAATATCAGAAATCAGGAAGACTTACTTAAATTTTTGAGAATCGCTGAGTAGAGCAGTGTCTTAATAGTCATGGTGAAAGCCCTCATAGTAAAATTAACTATTTTTAAAGTTGATTTTCGTGTTGTTTTTGCTATTAAGTAAGATTGCTGCTTTTCTTTTATAATTGTATTTATATAATAAGCTTATACAGTTTAACTTATAAAGTTAGTTTACAAAAAAGAATAAATACACCAAGCTATTTTAATATTCCTTGTTCCCATCTATCTAGGGTTTTTTGCCTAAAGCCTCCACTAAACTTAACTTAGCTCACAGATACATATAACTAAACATAAAAAATATGGAGCACGTGTACTTAAATTTGAGAAAAAAAATCATTACCTCTTTCATTTACAAAAACATTTTTTAATAAATCGTTTTGCTGGTTTTAATTAGTTCACGTTATCGAGCGTGCCCTGTAATTTTCTTTGATGTAACCATTTGGCTTTAGGCTATGCAGTGTAACTTATAGTTATAGTCAAGCAATTTAAACTGTAACATTCCTATTAGGTGAATTTTTTATGATATTGGTGGGCAGCGCCAATTAACTGCAACTTTATAGATCTGTTCCAGTTCATTCCCTACTCCTACGATTGCAGAGACTTTCCCAAGGCTACTTCTAGAGCTTCTTCTTCTTGTCTGCACCAACGCTGATTGCAATTTGCGGCACATGTTAGCAGCTGCTAGCGGTTTGCTAATGCTAATCATAGGTCTAGTTCTACTAAACGTTGCAACTGAATCGTAAATATTGTAATTGGAATCCTGCATGGCCAATCGATTGGCATACAGACACATATATAAAAGGCCGATGCGCGTTGGTTTAGCTACCAGAGCTGTTCAAAGACCAAGAGTTCACAGCCAGTGGGTCGTTATCGTTATACACAGTTATCCATCTGATGGCCAACGGGGATTTCCAGTCATATTTGCGCCTGCTACGCGGCTTCTTTGGCGAGTTTCAATCGGTGTTGCACCAGAAAACGAAACCGCCACGCCTCGCCTTGCAATACCATCGAGCATGTATGGTGTATGTGTGTGTTGTGTGTTGTATAAAACGTTTGCTTGCTGATTGTTCTTGGCCAAAACTAATTCACAGCATTTATTCTATATCGTTCTGTTCTTTTCTGTTCTGTTCTGTTCTGTTCTGTTCAGATTGCTCTGCATCTATCCAAATCGTTGCCTGGTGGCCAATACAACGTACAAGCTCTGCAATCTGTTTGCGTTGGCCAATCTTAGCCTATTTCTGTTAACGGTTATTTGTGCTATACACGAATCCACCAATGTCATCGATATGGGCGACGATATTGTTTGGATGATTGGGGTCAGTTTGAACACACAAATAATACACATACTAGACAGATTGGATTTATCTTAAGATCTTTAAACTTGAGTTTCTTGTTCTATCTTTAGATCACCCTCATTCTAACCAAGATATATTACATATACTTACGTGCCAATGAAATCGATGATGTAATTGAGGATTTCACTTACTATGAGAAGATCTTTAAGGCAGATCAAATCCGTAACAACACCAATCAAGCTCAGTTAGAGGCTGAGAATGAGGAGATTCGACGCTGGCAACGCATCTGTTATCTGGCCGAGTCGGGCATGTTTATGCACATGACGGCGTTTATGTGTCTCTTCAACGTGGCCATCTGTGTGCAACCTCTTGTCACTGGCAGGGAGCAACCTTTCCATGTGCTGTTTCCCTTTGGCTGGCAACGGTCTGCACAGCATCCGAATATGCACACCGTCATCTACATCTGGCAGTGCATCACATCGCAGTTTAATCTGACGACCATTTGTCACATTGATCTTCTGGGCATTCACACTTTTCTGCATACGGCTCTGAATCTAAAGATCCTCTGCATTGAGATGAAGAAATTGGGCAAATTGCAATTGAACGATGATCAGTTTGACGAGCAGTTCTGTAAGATTATACAGTTCCATCAGCATATTATACGGTGAGTGAATCTATGTCCTTAAATATAAATCTAATATCAATTAATATCACAGCACTGTGCAGAAGAATAATCGCGTTTTTCATGGCACTTTTATTGCCCAGATGATTGCCAGTTTTGCTTTAATATCAATGTCAACATTTGAGACTATGGCTGCCGCTGATGATCCCAAAGTGGCTGCCAAGTTTATACTCTTCATGCTCGTCACTTTCGTACAACTTTCCTACTGGTGTCTAGCTGGCACTCTAGTCTACAGTCAGGTTGGCTTCTCCTACTTCTACATTTAACTTAACTGCTTAGTCATCGTACATATATGTTTGCAGTCCATGGATGTGGCTCAGGCTGCTTTTGATCTCAATGACTGGCACACCAAGTCCGTTGTTATACAGCGCAATATTCTGTTCATGATTAGGCGTTGCCAGAGACCGCTTATCTATGCTGCAAGGCCGTTTCCACCCTTTACCCTCACCACCTACTCAATCGTAAGACAATCTGACTTATCGAAACAAAGCGCCCTTGGGGTATGCAGCGTTTTCTTTCTACTTCACAGATACTTAAACAGTGCTATCGCATCTTGGCCTTGCTCCGGGAATCAATGTAGCATTTTAATTAAATAAACTACGTCTTAAAGAATATAATTAAAGTCATGAACGGACTCAATATATATTTCCCATATAAGTTTTACTTAATATTTTCACTGCATTTGGTTTTCTTTCACACCTGGCAGCGGTTACAAAGTTGCTATACTGCCAGGTGGCAATATTGGCAATGCATCACGTCAAATGCCGTACAGCTCCATTAACTCCTTGTCAGTCACCTCTAACGAAAATTAAAATTGACAAACATGTTATACAACTTGTTAACTTCGCTGAGAGAGAACCAGAGAAAATGTGCCTACATGTTGTAATATGAATATTAAAAAGAAAGTGTAGGAAGTAAGAAAACTCATACATCAAAATCAAAAAGCTATTTGTCGGAAAAAAAGCTGCCAAATTTTAATTATTCTTCAGACAAGTGATTGAAGTATCTGTGAAAATGATATGCAATTAAGGTAAGAAGAAAATTCTGTTAGCCACTGATAACCAGTTTTTGTTTAGGATAACGCAAATACAAGATTTAATTGATATTCAGAAGTGTTTAACACAACACCTGCTTACATTTGGAAAACGAATTAAGAAGTAAGTATACAATTTTCTTAATTAAAATTTTCAACAGGAGCTATCAAGATTCAACTTACCAGCCAAAACTCATAACACTCCGTCAGTTTTGGTCAGCTTTCAAGCGAGTTCAACTTAACAACTTTTGATAGTAACTAATTTATTGCTGACTGCATAGGCTGCTGCCACGCCCAACCGTATTAAAGTGCAGCCGCGCCCACAAACACACAATCCACACACTACACACCCAAATGACAGGTGCAAGTTGCAAAGAGCATAATATTTAAAGTATATAGTATATTCTGCAATTGCTGATGACCGCTGATGGTGGTGGCGATTCTTTGGAATTGGAGCCAGCCTCGAACTTATTCAGACGTGAAGCGCATTCACATTTAGATTCAGTTGCAGTTGCGGATCCATGCCATAGATCTGCAACACAATGTGGCGCGGGAGCGGCAATCGTTTAGTTTTTACCTCTTTGGCAGACATGAAGCTAACGCTGTTGCCCTTCACAGCTGGGAAAAGTAGTTGAACCTAGTTGGTTTTTTTTTTTTTTTTGACTGTCCATGAATTTGAATCTGTATAATGTATATTCGAGCGAATGCTACGCCCACAGGTGTCATTATGGTTAGCGTTCAATGTTCCATGCACATTGGGCCAGAACGGGGGCCGTATCGAGGCAGAACCGTCGCATATACGCACTCACACCTGTACAGAACACAACCCCCATGCTTAACACACCCATAACATGTGAGTGTGTGTGTGTGAGGTTGTGGCTATTGTCAACTTTGGTCTGGATGGAGTTTTGTGCTTTGGCCGCCGCACTGATTAACATTTGAATTGAAATTCACGTATTTAGAACTTTATGTTTGCTTTTTTATATTTTATTGTTGTTTGTTGTTGCTGCTGCTGCTGCTGTTGTTGTTGTTGTTGTTGTCTCCACATCTAATTAATTCCTCTTTCAGGCCCATTGTTGCCATGGAGTTTTGCTTTGCCATGATTGGCACTGCTGCCCCCGCTAATGGTAATCGTAATGGGGTAATGTACCGATCCAATTGCAGCCACAGCCCAGAGCGTCAAGAGTGACAGGCTTTTTGGATGTCTGCTGACCAACAACGCATTCAGTTTGTCGCAAATAATTCTAACGATCGGTCGGGTTTTCGGTCCCGCTATTATTATCCCTAGTGCGCACAATAATCGATCCTCTAATTGAGTGTTTAGTGTTATTTAAATAAAAAAAAGGTTTAACCTTCAATCAGTTCATCAATTTAAAACATTTAAAATATCCTTTTTGTATAAAGGTAAAAATTAAAAACAACTTGTGCAGAAATTTATTAAAATAAATTAATTGAAGACAAATTAATAAAGCCAAAAGGACTTTTCCAACTCAATGCAAGTTCTTAAATGGCAAAGTTGCTTCTGTTGAATTATTGAATAATATAAATGGACTCTTGAGGACTCCTCTTCATTCTTTCAAAAGTGCAATACTAAAACTAACTATTCAAAAATAATTTAATACAAAGCGGTGAACTTCAATAAGGACATCAATTGAATTTAATCGTATTTAATAGCATCAGAAAAATCCTAAAAAAAAAGCCTTGATCTCCTTTAAGCATAAGGATAATTAAACATTTTTGAAACTTAGCACTCTTTATTTAACTATTATTAAACCAAAATAAATACGCATAATTTAAATAAGTCCTTAAGAGCTTTGATCGTTTTTATAAAGTTTTCAAATTTGCAAAAACCTTGCGAAATGTAATTTCATCATTGAAACAAATTCTATGTTTAGCCTAACGAAGCCTTTGAGGTCAATGCGACAGCTTAGTGACTTTTCCTTTTTTCCAAAAAAACAAAATAAAATAAAACTCGATTTGTATTGTGCTTATTCTAAGCATAAATAGCCAAGCCGGACAATAAGCCGGAAGCAACATCCGGAGTTGTGGATCGATATGAGCAAAGCTACACGTAGCATTGTTGGCTTTTAGTTTAATGATCCAATTTGGCGTTACGCATTGTGAACATTATGGTGCTGGACGCAGAAATATTTAACTATATACACATGTGTTCGTTTTTCTCTCCATCCCACTTCAATTATGGGGAGTGGTGAAATTTGGTCTCAATTGAGGTCGCGTACACATGTTTTTACATACTTGTACTAGTAATTTTTTTGTTAGCGTATAAACTAATTTGATCATGTGCGATAAATACACATACACACATTCTAATAATCTGTTAAAACTATAGAACACGCGATTGAAAAAAAAACCACGAATGCGGTGCCAATAATGCCACGATAAATTTAAAAACACTCCAGAGAGTAACATCAGAGCGACAATATGGAATTGCGCATAATCATAATATTACTGGCCACGTTGGTCAGTCTCAGCTTTAGCCAGAGCAACGGTAAGTCCAAGAGCCTGCCCGGTATATTTCCCAGTGTTAAGTTCCCTTTCGCAGCTCAAACAACCTGTAAGAATGGACTGGGCCGTGTGCTCTATGAACGCCTGCCCAACCAGCAACTGCAGGGCTACGATGATGATGTGGTAAGGGATACAGCACCACCGTTCCGAGTGCTGGAGAAGTGTCAGGATCTGTGTCTGCGCGATCGTACTGGCACCAATAATCTGGTGCGTACTTGCACCAGCTTCGACTTTCAGCCGGGTAGTCGAATCACTTCGTTTGGTGGCACCTCCGAATACGAGGAGTCATTGTGCTATCTAACTTCGGAGCAGGCCGGCCCTGAGGGTATTGGCAGCTTAATGCTGGTGCCCAATAGCGTGCACTTCAACGAGATCTGTCTGACATGTGAGTGTGTGGGTGTTGACACCATCCTGAATGGCTACTCAAATTACTCTTCCAACTGCAGCTAGCCGCCCGGAGCGTGAGTGTCCAAGTCGACGTTATGTATTTGAACGGCATCCGCGCAAGAAACTCAAGCTGCCCATCAGCGACATCAAGGAGGTGAGTGAAGTGGTTGGGGTTGAGGTTGAGGTTGAGTGAAGCGATTGCTCAAGCTCAAGTTTAAGTTTGTATGCCTGGTAGCTATTATACTGGATTGTTGAAAGTGCGTTTAATAAAGTTGTGCGATTGCAATTTAACTAGCAGAAGGAGAAATCTTTGACCCCATAAATTGTAAGTGTGTACTCAGAAACAGGAACTTTACATATGAAATGTAGCTGCTCGTTTATCACATATAGTTGTAGATAGTTAGAGATTATCAATAATACCTAAAAAATAAACATAACGTTTGTATAACCCACATTTTTTGCAGAGGCTTACAGTGTATCTTTCTCTCTATTCACATCTCCCTGGTTACTTTGAATAGCTTAACTAGTAGTTAACTCTCTGCTCTTAACACTTTTTGTTATTTAATTGCTTAATTTCCTTTCCAGATAACAGCCGCCAATCGGTCGGATTGTGAGGACAAGTGCCTAAATGAGTTCTCATTTGTTTGCCGTTCAGCGAATTTTGATTCTACTATGCGATCCTGTACTTTGAGTAGATTTACGCGACGCACACATCCGGAGCTCATGGAGGATGATCCCAATTCAGACTATCTGGAGAATACGTGCTTAAATGGTAAGCTTTAGACTCCGCTCTAGTTGAAACTGGGTAAAATCTCTAATCATTGCTCTCCATTCCTACATGCACAGCTGAAAGACGTTGCGATGGCCTCGCCGTCTTTGTCAAGGAGGAGAACAAGCGCCTGGGCGGCCCCTTTGAAGTGGACATCTTCAATAATATGACGCTGGAGGAGTGCCAGACGATGTGCCTGCGTGCCGAGAAGTAAGAACGGCAATGAGTATGTTTTGATCGGTTACATTAGTCTTAATCACACACATTACAGATACTTTTGCCGTTCGGTGGAGTTTGATGATCAAAGCAAACAGTGCATACTCTCGGAGGAGGATTCCATTTCACAGAAGGATGACATTAGCATCAGCTCCAGTCCCACACATCATTTTTATGATCTCGTATGCCTCGATAATCGTAAGTGGCTACCGCAAGTTAGCGCCTGCCTCAATTGCACTACACCCAGACTGGGACAGAACTGGACAGACCGTCACAAGACTCTAACAGGGGCAGACAGAGCTTTAAGTGCGCCATTAAACGGTGAACACTCTGAACACTGAAGAGGTGGACAGTCAGACTGAAGACTCTCAAAAGATTGCTCGACATAACGACAGCTAGATTACTATGTGTGTGTGTGTGTGTATGTGTGTGAGTGTGTTGTGGCAGCGTTCAACGTGCAACGGTTGCTTCTGCCTATTTTCTACATCTATGTTATGCCATTCTCTGTTTGCCGTTTGTTCCCGTTGCAGAGCGAGCCAACGATTATCCAGATAACTCAGTTACCTCGCACCTCTTCTCGAGCGGCCGTCGGCCAGATACAGCATTCCAGCGTTACCGCAACTCGCGACTTGGCGGTGAGTTTCACTCAGAGATCACGGGACGTTCCCTCAGCGAGTGCCTGGACGAATGCCTGCGCCAGACGAGCTTCCAGTGCAGGTGCGTTGTCGTTGCCAATTGCCATTGCCGTTCTCCTCTAGCAGTGTTTTTTCTTTTATTGCTTTCATTCAATACCCTTGCAAAGAGTTTAATGATATTTTCAATTAATTGAGTGATTTAGGTATATAGAATGAATATATCGACTATCTTAAGGGTCATTGGTTAAATATTCACAATCTTTATATAACATTATGCATTTGCAAGGGTATTTAAAAATCGGCACTCCGAGGACAACAAGTCATTCTTGCTGTTGTTTCTTCGTTATTGTGCCAACCCACTCTGATCTGTTTTGATCTGTTCTGATCTGTAATGTTCTGTTTTCTATGTTCTGATGTGTTTCACGAATCGCGCAACAAATTACAGGTCTGCGGTTTATAGTGATCGCTTTCGTACTTGTCGCCTCAGTCGGTACAATCAAAAGGATGGCATGCGCATTATATACGATGCTGATTATGATTACTACGAGAATCTAATGTGTAAGTGGCGGCAGTAATAACGGCTGGTGATAATTTAGTAGTTGCTAATCTCTCCATCTTTCCCACTCTCTCTCTCTCTTCGCTTCACTGCCCTGCCCGTTGCGCCTGTCGTGCAGTAAACGTTGTGGGCGGCGGCGGCGCCGATGGCGATACAGGCCATGCAGGCCACAATAACAACGATGGCAAGCGACCCGGTGATCAGTCAGGCAGCAACTGGAGACAGCCTAACAAGCACGACGATCGCTACGATCGACCGGGGTCAACTGCTGTTGGCTTGGGCGGTGGTAACTCTGGCGCTCACTTGGGCACAGGTGGCAATAGGTTGCCTCCTGGCGATAGCATTGATTACAATAGGCCATACGATCGCTATCCAGACTTTGCTGCCAATGAATATGGTAGATAAAATATGATTTTATTATTTTTATATGTGATATTTACTATTTTGTATTCTATTCTATTATAAGCAGATCGTTACCCCTACGGAGGCTACGGAGATCGCGATCGTGATCGTGATCGTGATCGTGACAGGGATCGTGATCGTGATCGTTATCCACCAGATCGTTATGGAGGTGGCTCTCGTTATCCTGGCTCTGGTGGCAGTGATGGCATGGGCTATGGACGACCCTATGATCGATATCCGGAGGATTACGGTAAGTTTACGAACTTTTGCGACATTTAAAACAATTAATATCACCCGCTATTCGAAATCACTGCTCGATTACTGACAACTAATTAACTAACCCTAACGACCTCACGACAACCTCTTAGATCGGTATCCTGTGGGTGCTGTTGGCGATAGAGATCGGGATCGTGAGCGCTACCCGGAACGCTATCCACCAGATCGTTATGGAGATAGACGCTACCCGGATAGGGAACGGGATCCAGATCGTGACCGTGACCGTGACCGTGATCGACTGCCGTATCGCCCACTGCCTTATCCGGCAATCAACGATAATTCATTGCCCAGCGATCTGCCTCACACCAGACCCTTTCCCCCTGACGACGATGCACCCTATAGACCCTACGGATATGGCGGAGGTGGCCGTTACGGCGATACTCGCTATGACAGCCGTTATCCGTCTCGCTATCCGCCGGGTCGCGATCCTGTGGGTGGCTATACTGGCCGTGATGCACCAGATAGTATATTCCCGGACCGACGCTACCGCCCCTCCTCCATGGATCCGCCACGCTATGCGCCCTATGCGCCCGACACTCGTGCCCCGCCTGGCCGATATGATGATATTGTGCATAGTGCGAGGCGCCCTGAGCCGGATTCAGCCAAGCGATATCCACCCGCTCCTCTGGCTCCCACTGGCAGCGCCAGCAAGTATGCCTCGACCCCGAATCGCTTTCCGGTAGGTAGTGATCGGTATCCCCTTGACATCTACAAGTACGGTAATCGTCTTGGTCCCAGCGATGTTGGCAGACGGCCCGGTAAGTAGAACACAGAAACACTCGAACACTAATCAACTACCCGTCTAATACGACTACCACTTAATCTAATTACCAGCTATAGACAATGATTCAACTGCATTGAGAAAGCCTTGCAACAAAGAACAATGGTTTTATATAATAGATCGCTTCTAGATGTGAGGTACATTTAAAAATATGCAATTAATTGAAGCCAAATTCAACATTCTTTGTTAATGGTCCAAAGATTTAATAAAGAACATTAAGCTTAATAATAAAAAGATAACAGCTTCATTATATGTTGAACTTTGATAAAATGTTGCTGTAAATAAATAAAACTTGTTTATTGCTTACCTATTTTTGAACAACTAATTGAAGGTTATAAAGTATTCGAAAAGCTCATTTGGTAGCTGCATTTTAAGTTTAAAAAAGCTCTCCCAATTCTTTGTTAAGAACTGCATTTAAAGCTTTTACTGCCGTAATTAACAGTACAAAAGCTTTTATATTAACTACAGCACCAATAATTGCATACTTTTATGACCTCAATTTTAAACACAACACGATCAGCAGAATAATTTTAGGATTGCACTTAATACCTTTTAACTAAATACACAAAAATTTAACGCTAATTAGGCTTAGAGCGTCCACCGCCCTACTACGATTATGACTATGAGGAGCGTTTTGGCGATCGTTATGCACCGGGACCCTATGATCGGGAGTACGATGGTCCGCCAGGTCGACGACCTGTTGGTGGACGATATGACACGCCCTTCAATCGACCCTATGGCGGAGGAGGCAACAGCTTAGATGATCGTCCGCTACCGCTTCCAGGAATCGGTTTGTCACATCCACCCACACCATACGGTGGTGTTGGTGGTGGACACATTGGTGGTGGACACATTGGCATTGGTGTTGCAGGTGCTGGACCACCGCGACCACCCATAACACGCTGCGAGGAGAGTGACAACTTCAAGCAGATTGCAGCCAGGCACAAAATGCGCCGTCATTTCGTGCGACGCGCTCTGATCGTCCCAAGCCTGATACAGTGCGAACGAGAATGCATTGAGAGTCGGGACTTTGTGTGCCGCAGCTTTAACTACAGGTTTGTTTTTGAAGATACATACATTAGCTGATGCGCCATGCGATAAGTGCTGGACACAAGTGGCGGCTACAACTAAAATGCAATCACATATTCAATTTGGCAGAGACACCGCCTCCAGTTATGAGGATCGGGACCGCGATCGCGATCGCGAACGCGAACGCGACAGAGAGCGTGGAGACCGCGAGTCGCCCAACTGTGAGCTAAGCGATAGAGATTCGCGTGAGCTGGACATACATGATCCGGGCACTTTTGATGCCTCCAACTATGACTTCTATGAACGCAGCATTGGACGCAGCGATGGCGAGTGCATGGATGGTAAATAATAATCTCAATACCAACAGCCATTGGCCATCCCAATTGGACGTTGACTAATTGCACTAAATTTGCAGTTACGCAGACATGCAATGAGGAAGGCATGGAATTCACCATACGGACACCGGAGGGCTTTCTCGGTCGCATCTACACGTACGGCTTCTACGATCGTTGCTTCTTCCGCGGCAATGGAGGCACCGTCAATGTGCTGAGGATTAGCGGGCCTCAGGGCTATCCGGACTGTGGCACACAGCGCGTAAGCAACTCTTACTGGGTCAACAAGCTCTTAAATTAATCATATGCTCGATCAACCGATCTTATCTTGCAGTACGGCGACACGCTGACTAATATTGTGGTTGTGCAGTTCTCGGACAACGTACAAACAAGTCGCGATAAGCGCTACAATCTTACTTGCATCTTTCGGGGCCCCGGTGAGGCGGTCGTCAGCTCTGGGTACATTGGCGCGGGGTAAGCCAATTGACTTAACCATCATCATTATCTGCAGATGATTAACGTTTAATGTTTTACTTTGTGGTGTGCACAGCTCGGGTAGTCCCATACCCATTGAGTATTTGCCGGCTGAGAACACGCTTAGCTCCAAGGTGCGTTTGAGTATTCTCTATCAAGGCAGACCCACAACAACGATTGCCGTTGGCGACCCGTTAACGTTCCGATTGGAGGCACAGGATGGCTATAATCATGTGACTGATATCTTTGCCACTAATGTGGTGGCCAGAGATCCATACTCAGGACGCAGCATACAGCTCATAGATCGCTTTGGGTACACACATTCAACTATTATTTTCCTATCCTACTTGAACAAGGTTTTTTTTTAGTTGCCCTGTGGATCCCTATGTCTTCCCTGAGCTAGATAAGCTACGCGATGGCGACACCTTGGAGGCCCGCTTCAATGCCTTCAAGATACCCGAGTCCAATTTCTTGGTGTTTGAGGCCACTGTGCGTTCCTGCAGAGAGGGCTGTCAGCCAGCCTATTGCCCTGGTCCCGCTGGTCGTCAGGAGCCCTCCTTTGGTCGAAAGCGACGCAGCTTAAACATCACTGAAATCCCTGACCCACAGGCACTTGAGAGCGGTAATCAGCTGGAAACCGAGGAGGTTACAGTGGTCAACAGCACCACAGTTACTGCTACAATAGGTGGTGCCCAAATTAATGCAACACAAGAGGGCGAGAAGCCTAAGGATAATGAGGAACCAGAGCAAGTGCGCGAAATGATCGAGGTAAGACTCTTGTTAGAAACCTTGTTCCATTATATTAGCCATACTCACCATTCACTAGGTTTTTGAGACGCGCGAGGAAATTGAAAAGGAATCCTATCCACGCAAACTTGTCGCACCAGTGGAAACCGTTTGCATGACGCCCGCCGAATATCATGGCTTAATCACAGCCATAATACTGCTAATGATCTTGCTGTTTAGCATCACGCTCGCTGCCGGAATGGGTTACAGGTGAGCTAATGAGCAAGTTGGCATGCTGAACACAGCTAACAGATTTCCTCAATTTACAGACGCTATTGGAAGTCCATATCGAAGAATCGTTCGGTTGATCGCAATTCGCCCATACATTCGTTGGGACACTCACACTCCTCGATACGCACCCACGAGCGCTTTACCGAAATCGGACACATGCCAAATGGAGCTGTTGGTGGGGGAGCAGGAGGAGGAGGAGGAGGAGGCAGTGGAGGTGGCCATGGCAGCAATCAGAGTACATCCAATCGCGCCTCGAACGCTTTTCGCACCAACATGTCCATGTTTGGCGGCTCATTACACAAGACTTTTGCCACAGGGTAAGCAGATCTCTGTCGCCCACTTGATTTAAACCAGTCCACTTACATTTAAAGCTTGTCTTTTTCTCTTCTAACGCCTTGTAGCAATCTGGCTCGCATGTGCCAGCTGCCGGTTATAAATCCCATTCGCACGGGCGGCAACACAAATCATCAGTTTGAGGATCCAAGTGAGCCCATCTACACTGATCCATCTTTGTTTGAGCGCTCCAGGTAAACAATTTAATTATATGTTTATCTTATAGTTTATATCTACAAACACGCTTTTATACCCATAATTTCCAGGAATCCCAAGGCTATTAAAACTGTTCGCAATTGTAAATATTTCAAAAAATTTTCACTGCCTCAAAGCTTAATTATGTTTTGTGCTAACATAAAATAATGCAAAATATAAAAGTAGTAGTCAATTAGGAACTTTTTATTATTAATAAAAGAGCACTATAAAGGCCTGCAAATGCAAAGTTGCACCTTGTTGCACATGCCATCTCGTCCACCGGCTATTTGGCATTTAGTGGTGCACCAATCGCCTTGCAGCTGGCAAACACCCTTAAAAGTCGGTATCTCGTCAGCAACTGAAGAGAAATAAATAAAATATCAAATTAATCAAAAGTATTGTACTAATAACCTTTAATTTATGTGACTTACATGCATAGACTTGCGATAACCAGATTAACCAAATAGCGATACTCAAGTATTTCATATTGATATGCTTAAATATCAAGAGACAGCCAGAGACTAACTGAGCCCAGCTCAGTTTCCGATCCAGCTGGTGAGCTGTGGCATGTGTTGTTGATAAGGCTTATCAGTCAACTAAATAATTCCTCTCATCTAACACGAAAAGCTCATGTTCCGACTTACATATAAACAAATTACTTATTAGATTGCTACGAATTGTTGAGCATGTCATATTAATTTTGTTTTATGTTTTTCTCTTCTCTTTTCTGCTCTTTTTAATACGCTTATCACAGATCGCTGCGAAGTCTGACCATGGTGGCCGAGTCGGAAGATAATCAAGAGGTCTAAACGTATGCACAAGAAAATTCGCTCGTCTTCTTCTTGTGATTAGTTGTAAATACCCAAATGCGAACTGTTCAAAAACAATCGGAACAATCTGGATATATGAGGCCTTTAAACTTCGCCCATTAACTAGCTTAAGGTTCTGCACGTGCATTCGGTTACCTCCGGCATAAATATGTTTGAGGCTCAATAAAGATATTGATATCCATTAGGCATAAGCTTTAAAATCAAAGAAAACCATTAATATTAACAACTTGAAAAACAACATAAAAAAAAAAAATAGCAAACCAAATGCAAAATGTCAATGTCACATTTATTTCTATACAATTAAGATTACTATATATTAAATGCAATAAAAATCAAACTTATCCATACAAAAATTTAAGCTGTTTTTTTTTTTAATGCCGGCTTAAGAGATAAGATAATACCAAATAAAACAAGTAAAAACGTTGCAGTCGGACGCAACCGACTGCGAAATACTTTGATACCAGTAAAAGAACGGATGGTAAGGAGTCTGCTTGCAAAGGAGTGGGCCGTGTGGTAAACATCGCCAGCTATCATGTTACCAAATTTTGTGACTTTAGCTCAAAAAATGTGGAACTGAACTTCCAAATGTTAAAGGTAGGCGGCAGAGGTGGGTGTGGCATCCAAATTTTTGAATCAAATGTTTTTAACTGTCACCATTTATCTTCCTACCAAGATTGGTGGCTCTAGCTCAAAAACTGTTAAAGATATAGCCGATTCCAATTTTATAAGGCTGGTGGCTTTGGTGGGCGTGGCATCCAATATGTTGATGCATATCTTTGGTAGATGTTGCCTTCTATCTTTCTACCGAATTTAGGGGCTCTGGCTTAAAAACTGTAAGAGACATCGAAATTTCCGATTTTAACTGGTGGGTGGCAGAGGTGGGCGTGGCATCCAAATTTTCGATGCAGATCTTTTGTAGATGTCACTATTTATCTATATATACATAAATATATTTTTTTTATCGGTTTTCAGTTATCGACTGAAACCCAATCTTGACACTTTATCTGTCTCGCCTATAGACAAACATAATTGCAAAGTTTCAAGTCTCTAGCTTTACGGGTGTCGAAAAAAGTTGCGTTCATACGGACAGACGGACGGACGGACGTACGGACAGACACCATGACGGACATTGCACAAAACCAATATACTATGAGACCTTCGGTATCAAAGTATAAAAAGATATCTTTATCATGTTGCTGGAATCTAGTACCTAGATTATTGGTTAAACTTTTTGTTACAATTAAATTAAAATTAGTTCAAATTAAGTATTTTTCTTTAAAAAAAACATTTTTTGGGGTCTTTTAAGTGCTGCAAAGTAAATATCTTGGTACAGGCTTCAAGATTATCCCAAATTAAGCTTGAATTTTAAGACATACATTTAAAAAGGGAACGTGACTGCTTTAAGTTTTTGTTAAAGGGTTTATGCAAGAGCCCTTCTTCGTGTGCATTTGAATAAGTTTTAATATATTTAATACATTTAATGGTCCCAATCATCACGGTTTTTCTGCGTCTGGCAAAAAATTCGTGCCTCTTTTGGGAAGAACTGTGAACGTGTTATAAAGAAGCTCGAAATATTTCTATGTGTAATTCTCGCCTACGTGTAAATATTAAAAACGAAATAAACAAATTACTAAGCACCGTTTAAATGACAATGACATTTACAAGCTTGGATTACATGAATGATTTTAGTTAACACCCAATCAATGCATAAAATAATAAAAATAAACATAATAAAAAAATTATACTACAAGTAAACTATTTTTGTTTGATATATTTACTAAGGCATATCAAAAAAGAAGATTAAAGCACACCCACGCCAGGTGGCTTGACATAGTTCTAGGCATGCAGTTTTGTAATCGACCCAGATGTTGTTTTTTATCTGGTCGCATGGAAGCATTTGGCTTTATCATTCCACAATTCTTGTTCCGGCATCTGCAACAGCTTAACAGCATCGATCACGTCCACAACTAAAACAAAAGTTACTCATGCTTCGAAATAAAGAAAGCGCTTACAAGTGTGGCCGCAACGGAAGCTAGCTCACAGCAGTTATTGCCATCTTGCTCTGGGCCATCTAGCAGTCGTAGCTTTTCTCAGCTTCTCTTCCGGTTCTGCGGCGCACGTGGATGGCGGAGACGAAATTGTTTTTTATGTTATTGTTATTGTTTATATTTAGGCAGCGTCGCAGCGACTGCGGCAGCTACTACACTTTAAATACGTACATAAATCACGCATCAGCACAATTGGCATTTCAATTATGCAACATTGTTGAAGTGCTGAGAGCATTTAAGCAACGGCGAGCCCACTCCAAGACACAAGTAACAAACGAAGCGCGAAAGCGGTCGGAGTAAAAGGATATTTACATTACTGGGCTTTGGAGCACCCAAGTCAAGTGTTTAACTAATGTGTGTTTAAATATAGTGAAAAGTGAAAAGAAATCGAGTGTTTAAATTAAATAATTTTTTGTATTGAAAAAGTGAACTTTAAGTGCGGCTTTACAATGACGAACTACATCTGGCTGCTGGCCTTTATGGTAGCGGTTAACGCACGCTCCCTTCACGTACCACAAGGTTATAGCGGTGCTCTGCCTCCACCTCATCTGCTGCCCAATCACTACTACGCACAGTCCTACGCTTACCCACCACCAACACCCTATGCACACTATGGCTACCAATCGCGTCCGGTCATCTACAGTCCACCTGGCAGTTACTTTGATAGCGCCTATGGTGTTCGCAAGCCCCTACCGGGAGGTGGTAATCCAGTTTCTGTCGATTATGTAGGTTTATCTAGTAAAACCTTTCACAAAATTCAAACTTAATAGATTTTTTTTTCTTAAAGAACAATCGCTGCTCTAGAAACTATGTAGGAATCAAACCGCACCCGGATCAACAGCAATATTATTACGTTTGTCGTCCCAACTGTGTGATTTTTAGCAAATGCCCCAACCTAGAGGTAAATAACAGTCAAGCCTTCGCCTTCTATGGAATACTTCAATACTTCTTTCACAGAAATTTAATCCCATCACCGGTCAATGCGTGCAGCGTGTTTATCCTGATTATCCACCAATTTGCCAAAAGGAAGGACGTTTTCCCTACCAACGTGACTGTAAAGTTTACTACAAGTGTGACAAGAATCTAGCACTAAGTCTGTACGGTTGCCCAACGGGAACCATTTTCTCTCCTATCGAGGGCAAATGTATTCCTGGCGACGAGTGTCCTTCGACGGAAATATCGAACGGCGACAGCTATACACCGGAGAACTGTGAGCTTAACTTTCCCGAGTGCACAGAGGAGGGCAGCTTTAGATCACCAAAGGATTGTGGCTTGTACTACACCTGCAAGCTGCAGTCAAATGGAAATTATTTGCAAACGCGTATGAAGTGAGTTTTACCTTAACAAAAAATCCTATTCCATCTTAACAATTTATACTTTCCATAGGTGTCCTGCCCAAAGAAGCTACGATCCCGAACTTAATGTCTGTCGGCCGAACCATGAAGTTGAGTGCCATACTTATGTACCAATTGCCGATCTGGCCTATGCTCCAATCGCACCCTACTATCCGTACGTGTCCGAAGCGGACTTTGACAAGGATACTGAGGAAAAGGAGCAGGGACAGTCGGAAGCCGACCCACCAACAACACCTAGCTACCGTTCTTATCCATATTATCCCTCGTATCCCAACTATAACAATGACAATCATAATAGTGAACTGGAATCGGAAAGTCTTGTCAAGGAAAACCCAGAAGATGAATCTGTTCAAATAGTTGTTATACCGACAACTGGTAAACCAACAACAGATGACACCACCACTACAAACAAGCCTACAAGTAAGGCTCCCGCCGACAGATTAACTGCGCAGAAAATCGTTATTCTGCCACGCACAACCACTTTCCCAACTACAACCGAGGAACCGATAATTACCACTGTGGTACTAAGCAGCACAGGATCACCGACAGCAACCACAACTACGACGGCTTCTCCAACAACAGCTTCTACTACAACCCGAAGACCAATAACTACTCCGTCAACATCACCAACAGCAGCTCCAACAACAGCTGCTCCCACCACACAAAGACCAACAACTACTCCGACAACATCTGCAGCAACAACAGCCAGACCAACAACTATTCCGACAACTGCTGCTCCAACAACTCGAAGACCAACAACAGCTCAGACTACAGCTGCTCCCACAACTCAAAGACCAACAACAGCTCCGACAACCGCTGCTCCCACAACTCAAAGACCAACAACAGCTCCGACAACAACTGCTGCAACAACAGCCAGGCCAACAACTATTCCGACAACCGCTGCTCCAACAACTCAAAGACCAACAACAGCTCCAGACAACAGCTGCTCCCAACAACTCAAAGACCAACAACTACTCCGACAACAGCTACTCCAACAACTCAACGACCAACAACAGCTCCAACAACAACTGCAGCAACAACAGCCAGACCAACAACTACTCCGACAACCGCTGCTCCAACAACTCAAAGACCAACAACTACTCCGACAACAGCTACTCCAACAACTCAACGACCAACAACAGCTCCAACAACCGCTGCTCCCTCAACCCAAAGACCAACAGCAGCTCCGACAACAGCTACTCCAACAACTCAACGACCAACAACAGCTCCAACAACCTCTGCTCCCACAACCCAAAGACCAACAACAGCTCCGACAACCGCTGCTCCAACCACTCAACGGCCAACAACTGTTTCATCAACTCAAAGACCAACAACTGTTTCATCAACAACAGCCCCAACTACAGCTACTCCGACCACTCAAAGACCAACAACAGCTCCAACAACAACTGCAGCAACAACAGCCAGACCAACAACTACTCCGACAACCGCTGCTCCCACAACTCAAAGACCAACAACTACTCCAACAACAGCTACTCCAACAACTCAACGACCAACCACAGCTCCAACAACCGCTGCTCCCTCAACCCAAAGACCAACAGCAGCTCCGACAACAGCTACTCCAACAACTCAACGACCAACAACAGCTCCTCCAACAACTCAAAGACCAACAACAACAGCCACCCTTCCAACAACAGCTACTCCAACAACTCAACGACCAACAACAGCTCCAACAACCGCTACTCCCACAACTCAAAGACCAACAACAGCTCCGACAACCGCGCTGCAGCAACTCAACAGCCAACGTACCAATCAAGACCAACAACAGCTCCGACAACAGCTGCTCCAACAACTCAAAGACCAACAACAGCTCCGACAACAGCTACTCCAACAACTCAGCCAGACCAACAACAGCTCCGACAACCGCTGCTCCCACAACCCAAAGACCAACAACAGCTCCGACAACAGCTACTCCAACAACTCAAAGACCAACAACAGCTCCGACAACAACTGCCGCAACAACAGCCAGGCCAACAACTACTCCGACAACCGCTGCTCCAACAACCCAAAGACCAACAACAGCTCCGACAACAGCTACTCCAACAACTCAAAGACCAACAACTACTCCGACAACAGCTACTCCAACAACTCAACGACCAACAACAGCTCCCACAACTCAAAGACCTACAACAGCTCCGACAACCGCTACTCCCACAACTCAAAGACCAACAACTACTCCGACAACAGCTACTCCAACAACTCAACGACCAACAACTGTTTTATCAACTCAAAGACCAACAACAGCTCCAACTACAGAGCTACTCCGACAACTCAAAGACCAACAACAGCTCCGACAACAGCTGCTCCCACAACTCAAAGACCAACAACTAGCTCCGACAACAGCTACTCCCACAACTCAAAGACCAACAACGCTCACACGCTCCCACAACCCAAAGACCTACAACAGCTCCGACAACAGCTACTCCAACAACTCAAAGACCAACAACTACTCCGACAACAGCTACTCCAACAACTCAACGACCAACAACTGTTTTATCAACTCAAAGACCAACAACAGCTCCAACTACAGCTACTCCGACAACTCAAAGACCAACAACAGCTCCGACAACCGCTGCTCCCACAACTCAAAGACCAACAACTACTCCGACAACAGCTACTCCAACAACTCAAACCCCAACAACTGATCCAACAACTCAAAGACCAACAACAGCTCCAACTACAACTGCAGCAACAACAGCCAGGCCAACAACTATTCCGACAACCGCTGCTCCCACAACTCAAAGACCAACAACAGCCAGACCAATAACTACTCCGACAACAACTGTAGCAACAACAGCCACGCCAACAGCTATTCCGACAACCGCTGCTCCCACAACTCAAAGACCGACAACATCTCCGACAACAGCTATTCCAACAACTCCAACAACTACTCCGACATCAACAACAGTCACAACTTCAATACCAACGACTGCATCACCAGTAACTTTGGCACCAACAACAACAGCTAGTGCTTCTACAACTACTTCGATGCCAACAACATCACCCACACCAGCGAGTACAACCCAGGTGACAACAACAACAACAGCCCCTGGCCAAAACACCACCACAGAACTGCCTCCTTGTGCCACTGGAGGTAAGTCTTTGAAATCTTTTAATCTACATACATATGTTAAACACTTGCAGGACTTTCCGCACTGCGGACAGCATAATTTTACACTCAACCACACCCAACCACTTACTTTACAGATACAAACACACAAACCCCATGCAAACCACAACAACGACAACAAACACAGCAACAACAGATTATTAACACCACAGAACTCGAACCACAAATTGCCACAAACACATTAAGTGGAAATCGTTTTCTAAGGGAAAGTGAGCCCCAATCCTCTGTGCTGACCCAAAGTTTAGTTTCTAGCGAGATAAGTTTTGACTACATGAACGATGAGCCCGCACCGGAAGCGGATGCTGAATCGAAATCGGAAGCGCCTATCGATAGCACCACAGCAAAATGGACTACAGTCACTCCTCTCAAAAAACCCTCAACAATGTCCACTTTGGCAGCAACACAAATATTACAACAATTATTTAGGGTTATATCCACAACAGAAGCGCCAACTCCAAGAGTAACCATTGCCCAACTGACCAGTCACATTCTGGCCACTTCGAAGGCACCTATGGCTGAGTCCCTAAAGCAATTGGCGACGGATAAACCTTTAGAATCCAAGCCACAAAATGCCACTGAAGATGCTGAAGAATCTGACTACTATGATAACGATTATGATACAGATGAGCTGGAAAATGTAATTGATTCTAACGATAAGCTCAAAAATGTCCCAATATCAGTTACCAGCTCTACAATGACTCCAATAATCAGCACAACAACAAAAGTGCTGCCGATTGAGCCAGCAACCACTCGATTAGCTGAGAGTACACCAAAAGTATCAGAGATCAGAGCTGGTGTCAAAGATCTGCTTGAGACAAGCTCCAGTGTGCCTGTGCCGGCTATAGTCAATGCAACAACAATCGCCATGACAAATATGACCAGCGACTTGGATTACTCAGATAATTATGTAGATTCCGATTACGCCAACGATGAACCGGTCGCAGATGAAGAGTCAAGCACGATTCCCGATTTAAACGCACAGAAAAGCACGCTTATTAATCTACTAAAACAGAGATTAATCTTGCCAAACAGTACACCTGTTGCACTGAGCACTAGTACAAGTGAAGCTACCACAACTTCCAGCTCAACTGCTAACAGTAGCTTCAAACATTCCGACCATGCTAATGATGAGCCGGTTGCTAAAGTTACTAGCACAACACCAGATTTGAGCGCACCGAAAAATACGTTAATCAATATGCTAATGCAGAGGCTCAGGGCAACCACTACAGCTGCACCACAGACCACGACTCAAAGTTTGGTTAGCAACTCAAAGGATCTCGCTCTTGAGCCCGTTACTGCTAATGAAATTGCCAGCACGCAAACTAAAGACTCGAGGAGCTTATTAATCAATCTGCTAAGGCAGAAGCTGACCAGAATGGCGATGGTCAAGAAGGCCACAGAGCTGATGGCAACAAACACCACCTTGGCGCCCGCTACAAGTGTGCCGACCACCACAGCAGAGACCACAACAACAACAACAACAGCGACTGCTAGTCCAAGTGCAAACGGTATTAACAATTTGGAATACTATGATGATGAAGATTATGACTATGCAAACGATGAAGCGAGCACGGGCACAGAAGCAACTATTAATCAGGAAGAACTTAGGTCACCAGCTAGCCTTAGTGCGACAGCCAAGCGGCACACTATACACCCATCCGAAAGCATAACTGCGCTGAAGCCAAGCCAAGTTAAGACTCCAAATGTAGGCAAATTTGTCTCCCCCCTTGGCAATGGGTTAACGAGCGAGGTGAAGGTGCCACAAGTAGCCGAAAGAATGGCACTTAAGGCTGGCATTCCAGCTCTGCCCCTGCCACAATTTCTAAGGCAATCAGGCAATGAGGTTAGCGAGGGATTAACACATAAAGCTAAAATCGAGCAAGACACGAAATCAACAACACTTAGACAAATACGCACAACTAATACACTCAAAGAAAACCAGAAGCAGAAACTGCTGCAGCAACAGCACAACAGCACAGTTAAACCAATAACAACAACAAGAACAACAACCACACAGGTAACACAGGCAGCCACTCGCCAAGAGATCCTCACGGTTAACAAAAAGCCGTGGCTGCTGCGATCACAACAACAAACCATACATTTAGCACCGATTCAAGCATCCCCAGTGAATAATACGAATCGTTCATTATTAGCACCAACCACAGTCGACTATCAGACAGAGAAGGTTCCCAAGCTCATCCTAAAGGTCTATGAGCCCATCGATGTGAAGGTCGTCTTCTGTCCAAGATCCTGCGATGAGGACCACGATCACAAATTTGGTAAGATAATGATAAATGATAACGAGCTGACATCTATAATATAAAATCCCATTCACTTCTTGCAGACCCAGCTGATAATATTAAGCCGAGCAATTGTACGACCGGTTGTGACACGCCAAACCCGAAAACCCATCACAGTGTAGATTTATGGTGGAAGCCACTTCAGCTTAGCGATACTGCTGGTTTCCAGACGATAACATAGGAAACTAGTACGGGCCCATCGCGGTTCTAAGCATGGCTATACAACATTAACTACATATTAAATTATAACTATGTTTGTACATAAGATTTAAAATATATAAATTTTATATGTATTCGTGTACACTTTAATAAACATTACAAATAAATTACAACTTTATGTATTTTTCTCTCCGTAGAACATTAAATATTCTGGATAATCTATGAGCTTTATGGAGCTCCTAATAACATTATTTTCTTATTAAAATTGTTAGCTTAAAAGTAAATTTTCAAGTTGGTCAATACATTGTTCATGACTAGCACAGATGGAAAGTGTGAAATGTACAACTTCTCAAATGCCATGGTGGGATTTCGACCAAAAAAACAAAAACAAAAAAAAACTGTAAAAGCACATAATTTAAAACTAAATGTAAGGATTATTAAATCATTAAAAATTAATGGATCTTTAAAACTACATACATATATACACAAGGTACTCTTTGAATACTAAACGATTGTGCTAATCGTCAAAAAAGAGAATTTCCAATATTCGCTTCTGTACGTTTTTTCGTCGATCCTTGTTCATTTTTAAAAGCTCCGTGGTGACAAGTTCACCAAGTAAATGTTCGGAAGAACGCTGTACACTTGGAGGATTTGGTGGCGTTTGAAATTTGCCAAAATTTGATGAGTGCGATGAACCTGCCTGTTGGGGCAGCTGCTGATAGAGCTGAAAAAGGAAGTCCGTATTCGATGGAAACATATTTGGATGTTGTTGTTGTTGTTGTTGCTGTTGTTGTTGTTGCTGTTGTTGTTGCTGCTGTTGTTGTTGCTGATTATTGTTACTATTATTATTATTATTACTGCTATTGATGCTGCCATTCGCCAAGCTGCGTTGCATACTGATAGAATTGTTATAATGATTTTCATCTTGTAGCATTGTTTGTGGCTCCATCATATCGTTGCTATTGTCATCGGAGTCATCATCGCTATCGTTACCAAAATGCCCATTTGCATTGGAAATACTCCCACCATTGCTGGAATGTTGTGCATGGTTGCCACCATTTGAGGTGAGTTGCACGCGTGGCTTCTTCGTGTGATATTTGCTTGAAGGCGACGAATGCAAATCATTGCTGTGTTTGTGATTATTATAGCCGTGAGTCGGCAACTGCAAGCTGCTGGCATTCACAGGCACACTGGAAGAGGAATGTACTGCTGGTGCCGATTGACCCGTTGTAGCCGTCGGCTGTTCTTCTGATGCACCAAGGCCTGGCAGTGGTGATGACAACGGCGATTTCATTGAGGAAGACGTTGATGTGAGGCCGCCAGTGCTGCCGGCTCCATTCAGGGCGCCGCTTACGCCCACCTGGTTGTCACGATACGGCTCTTGGTAGCCCTGCGAGGAGTCGGCCATAACGGCGGCCACTGCTGCTGCCTGTTGCTGCTGCATTTGTGACTGGGAGATTTGCTGCAGCTGCTGCGATGCTACTGCGGCAGCAAAATCTCTAAATATCTCCGCTTCAATCTTAACCTGTCCGTTAACATTGTCCAGCGCTGATGTAGCAGCGGTGCTTAGTGCGTTCATAGTATGGTGATCATCTCCTGTCGGCTGTTGATGCTGATGATAATGATGATTTTGGGCAGTACCAGCGAAGTGGCACATATTCTTGTGAGAGCTATTCGACTTGGAGTCCACATTGTACTCGCTGTAATTGGAACTGTTTGCCGACTGCGGTGAGGTTATAAAGTTTGGTACATTGCGGTAGGACTTGCGCGGCTGTATGTGTTGGTCCAAAAATTTCATTTTCTCCAAATATGGACGGGAGAGATGCTCGTAAACGGGTGGATCGCCTTGTTTACGCTGCGAAACATAGCGCTCGCGCAAATATTTCCAGCGCTTCTTACACGTTTCCACTGCAAGGGAAACACAATATTGTGACTAAGTTTGTCAGTTAATTAGTGGAAAGCTTACCGTCTGTGCGCAGTTTGAGCGCAATGAGCCGCCAGGCCTCGTCCTTGGTTTCGTAGTTGTTTCCACTGCCGCTGCCGCTCAGATAATACTTCTGGCGATTGTAGATGACGCCGTGTTGAGCCACTTCATCAATTAGTTGCTCATCCATCATGATGTACATAAATAACGTGAAAAAATCACGGATTTTTTTGTTTGCTTGCGCTCCAGTCGTTTCGGCAATTAGGGATGAGCAAAACGTTGAGGTTTTGCAGATGGAAGTAACTATCGTCTACTATCGATGGCATATTTGGTATTTTTCAGGCATTTTTATTGGTATTATATTTAATTTATTTTGGTTTTTTGTGTCTCAATCCGCGGTCGTACTTCCAGTCGGCCAAACTCTTCAGACTTTCGACAAGTAACATTAGTGTCAAGTGCGCAATAACTTAACACTTTTAAAAAGAAATCAATGAGTACTGATATTAAAACACAAAATTTAAGCAAAACACAAAAGACTCAATAACTGTGCACTGAATGTTACGCAAAGTCAAAAATAAAAATTGTGATACCTGAAATTTTATGCGATTGGTTAAAGAAGTTGCAAAACAAGCGTAATTAATAATAGTTTGAATATGTTCAAGCTAGCACAAAAGTTTCTGCCGCAGCAGCGCATATTACAATGTTCCACAGTTGTGCGTCGTTTAATTTCGACGAGCGATGAAGTCAAATCTGTAGATACAATAGGCGGCCTGCCGACGGAGATAGTCAATGAGCAGAAACTAAAAAAGACAACCAGGTTTGTAGTTACCTGTTTTAAGCATCAAAACTTGCTTGTGTTTACTATTCTAGCCAAACTGCACAAGGGTAGGGTGGGGCAATTTAAGAGAAAGTGTGTGGTCACGTAGGCCACTAAACAGCTGTTGCTGCAATTGCTGCTTAGTAACTTATGCATGTATTCTATTGTTATGGTGTTTTGTGTTTTTTTACAGAACTTTATCTACGCTGCAAAATCATTCGGTGCCAATAGCGGCTCGCGTCACAGTCTCTAAAGATGAAAGCCGCGATTTTATGGCTGTATTTCCTGGTGATGTTTTGTTGTTGTTTTGTACAATTAGCATGATAATAATTAGTATATAAATGTGTATGTTTATTCTGTTATTCTTAGACGTGGTGCGTGACCTTACAACCGCAACAAAAGCGTATAATTGCAACGATGCTGCTAAATGGTTTGCCCAAGTTTTGCAATACAACGTTCCGCGTGGCAAGAAGAATCGCGGCATTTTGACGGTGCTCACCTACAAGAATTTGGTGCCAACTGAGGAATTGACACCTGAGAACATTAAACTGGCCCAGTATTTGGGATGGTGCGTGGAAATGGTCTGTCTTAAATTACTTACAATATGTACGAGAACAATAGACTTACGAAATTCATTTGTTGTTGCAGCTCCAAAGTTTCTTTATCGTATCGGACGATGTTATGGACAATAGTACTACGCGGCGTGGTCAAAAGTGCTGGCACAGGGTGGAAAATGTGGGTCTAACAGCCATCAATGATGCTTTTATGATTGAAAATGCAGTGTACGCCATACTCAAGCAACATTTTAGTCATCTGGACTGCTATGTGGCACTTATGGAGCTCTTCCATGAGATCACATATATAACAACCTGTGGACAGTCGTTGGACTTACTAAACTCAAACAAAAGTGTTTCGGAGTTTACCATGGAAAACTACAAAGCAATTGTGGACAACAAAACTGCCTACTACTCCTTCTACCTGCCCTTTGCCATTGCCATGCATTTAGCCGGGTAAACTATTGCTGCTATAAAATGTTTTCCTATGCTTAATAAAATAAACATTTTTCTTGCAGCTACAAAGATGCCGAAGCATTTAGACAATCCAAGACCATATTACTGGAAATGGGTCACTTTTTCCAAGTGCAAGACGACTTCCTGGATTGTTTTGGCAATCCAGAGGTAACGGGCAAAATAGGCACCGATATACAGGACAACAAGTGCTCCTGGCTCGCAGTGGTAGCTATGCAACGTGCCAATGCTGAGCAAAAACAAATAATGATAGACTGCTATGGACAAACGGGTGCGTACCTGCCTTAGAACCAAGTACATAACGTTTGATTAATATTCTTTTCATATAATATTTTAGATCCGCTCAAGGTGGAGCGCGTTAAGGAACTGTATAAGGAGCTTAGCTTGCCCTCAACGTATGCCATTTTTGAGGAGGAATCCTACAATATGATCAAAACACACATACAGCAAACATCACGTGGTGTGCCGCATCAAACCTTCTTGCAAATACTCAACAAAATCTATCAACGGGACTCCTAAACGCAACAAAGATTCATAAACTTCATACCTAACTTTACGTATGTGTTTGCAAATTGACTAAAAAATTATTGTAGTATATACATAGTATTTAACCGGATTGTGTGCATGTATGAGTTATTGGTGTGTTCGATAGGAATAACATAGATTTTTTTACTGTGCAAAAAGCATTGAATCTGTTTTAATCAATCATCATCTGTAAAATCGAAGGGAGCAAAAAGCTTACGAAATTCTGCGACATTAGCAACTTCTTCATCCTTTTCAATCAGACAATCCTTCCAGTTTACCTTCTCATCACAATTCAACAAGTTCTCGGAACAAAAAACATCCCTGCAAAAACAATTGAATGGTGTAAATTATGAAGAAACAAGAAAAGCCTCGAACGCACCTTGCAAAGTGAAGTGGAAAATGTTTCATCTGCCTCGTTATTAATGTGCTCTCATCGGGAAGCTCTGCCACAAAATATGGACCCATTTCTGGCAACATCTGTGGTGACCTTAAAGCCGGCAACGTCTCAAATTCCAAATTAAACTCCTCAGCTTTGTCCTAGAAAAAGAATTAAGTTGAAATTGGGATGTCCATATAATAAACATAAAGCTTACCTCAAAACTGTGTTTTATCTTCCAAGAGTAACCTTCCTCAAAGGCCAGAACATCAATAGTTAGATGAGGCGACTTGTAATGACGCTCTGTAAAACACACAACCTGTCCCAGGGTCTTGAAGAGCTCCCGTAGCGCGTCTTTAAACTTATCCAACTCCTCCCAATCTTCCGAGCTTAGTTGAGCTGTGCAAGGCATATGTTTGGTAGATAATATTAAAACATGGTGTTTATTAATGGGTCCCTTGGCCAATGCCATGTAAAAACGCTCGCCTATTGCGATAATGAGATGCTTTTCCACCTTCGGCGACGATAAACAGAACCAGCAATCGTCTGAAACAAAATAACATAAATATACTATTCAAAGATGGCGGCAATAAGTTTTAATAACTTTACCCTGATCAATCTGCATTATTCGGCGTCGCTTATCATGATTTCCTCCTTCACTGTGCCTCTTGCGATTGCCGCTGGAATCCATATCATAGAAATACTGTCGACTCTCGGACTACATAATTTAAGATAATTCAATATTTAATTTACTTTAAATGCCAATATTTATTGTGAACTTACCGTCTCATTCTTGCTGATGGTGCCACCCATGTCTAGGCCAATAAAAGGACACGGTATTTCATTTGTTGTCTTCTGCACTAGGTCCAGCAAACGTGCTTTATCCACTGGCTTTAAGCTGAGTGCATAGATGTATTTGGCCTTTTCGGCATTGCCAACATCCGCCAGCGAAATAAACCGCGTGCACAACTCAAACTGAGTGGTCTCATCTTTGGGTATGCGAAACGGTGGACACTCGTAATAGATACCATTGATGGCACAGAAATGATAACGTGGTTTGATCTCACGGCAAAGGAACGATATTAGCTTGGAAGCGTTTGCCTATTATAGGAATAAACAAAAATAAGTAATTGAGCAGCCAATAAAGGTCAATAAAGAGATCTTACGTTTTCCTTTTCCTGCAGGGCGTAAGGCCACTGAGATGTCAGTAGCACATCCACTCCTCGATAGTCTGTGGCACAGTTTTTTGAAACAAGGCACGAATTGCGTAGAGCCTGAACATCGGATTTGTTAAATTCATGCTCTTCGGCAATATTTTTAGCTGCTTCCACTCCACTCAAGTAAGCTATTTTAACACCGCTACTCAGCGTGTATACACCACGCTTTCCAAGGTATGTTAAATTTGGGCATATTTCTCCATCTACTAAATTGGCGTAGTGCTTCTTGTCCTCCTCCTTGTTGGGACCCAGAATGTACGTGGGCACTGTAACTGTGTAACAAAGTAAGTTCCATTGTTATTGGTGGTATTTGCACAAACAAAGCATTAAATTGTTCTTACTGTGCTTAAATCCATTTTTATACGCAATTAGCTCTTCGTTTTGTTTATCCGCGCCAAAAAAGTCACCCACACAGCATAAAATTTCAAATGGTCCGGCTTTTTTGTTGACCTGCTCCACTCTACTAAACAGCTGCTTAAATCGACCGCGCACATCTCCTACAACTAATCTGTAATTTAAAATAAAGTACTTTTTAATTAAATGTAAACGTTTTGATTTTATTTATTTACATTTTGGCCGTGACATCCATTAGGTTCTTTGCTTCTTCTTCACAAACAAGCCACGGCGAAAACAGCTGACCAAATAACAGCGAATCTCACTGTTAACTGCGATACAATATTTAACAGCGCACATAATTTGAAAAAGTGGAGAGTTCTGTCAAAGGGCGGGATGTAAGTAGAGTGTGACCATTAGAGTCTGGCTCTAAATGAGCGCTCGCGATTTAAATTCTGGAATTTTCTGTGCCCAAAACTAATTGCGACAATCATTAACCTGTGTAGGGGTTTTCCACCATTTCACCTTGAAAGCATAATAAATATGTAAGCATTTAAAAGGGGTAATTGTACTGCCACACAAATTACTGTTTAATTGGCCAAATGATAAATTCTATCCGAATTGAAAATTCATCAGAGTTTAATAAAACTCTAAACTTTTTTTTGTTAATGTCAACGCTCCAAAATATGGCATTAGATATGACATTGGCCCAAAATAGCATCCAATTGCAACAATGAACCTGGGTAAAGTTATTTGTTCTGCGTGGCTGCCGCTATTAACTAGCTGACAAGTCTTTACAATCATATTCATATTCTACTGAATGTCATCATGCATGGGGCACGTATAAAAACGATTGTTTGTCTAAACTATATTAACAGTTTAGTTGGAACACATCAAGAACAGCACACGACATGGCGTCTAGTGAGAATCTGATCATTTTTATTGTACTTGGAATAGCATTTAGTCCGTTTGTAATTGGACAGACAATTGATTGCCAAAGACCTCCACAGCTTGTGGTAAGTAAAAAAGTAATAAAATAAGAAGGCAATTTATTATTTAAATTTAAAAAAAAAGGACCCTTCACTTTGTTGCCGGGATGGTGGTCGTGATCAAATCGCCGAGAAATGTGCGGAGCGAGTAATGGGAACAACGAACGGACAGCCCGTTAGTACTCCACCTTCTTTGGATGCGGCAACGGTAAGCAAATATTACCTTATTAATTTAAAATTCTTACTCATAAAACCTACTCCTTTGTAGTGCCTGGCTGAGTGCATTTTAACTACAGCACAATACAAACTAGCGCCAAAGTCGCTTAATTTGGAAACCATACGTAAGGATTTAACCATGAAATTCTCAAATGACACTGTATACGTAGAGGCAATGACTGCTGCGTTTACCAAGTGTGAGCCGCAAGCTCAGCGGAGATTAGCGGCAATTCAGCAATTTAATCCACAGCAGCCCAAGTGCAGTCCATTTGCGGCCATAGTACTAGGTTGCACGTACATGGAATACTTCAAAAATTGCCCCGCACACCGATGGACTCAAAGCGCTGAGTGTGCGCTGGCCAAGACTTATGTAACGCAATGTGGTTTGGGTGCTTGATAGTTATAAGTTGAAATTACTTTTTAAAAAATCGTTAGTCGTTTTAAGTGTGTACATAATAAAGTTTTTACATTTTACTAATCAAAAAGAGTGTTATCGATAACAGCACTGCAGCCCTGGCTTAAGGCAGCACTGTTTGTGAGTTGTTTGAGTGTGCGTACATATGTGAATATGTGAATGTGCGCGGCCGCGTCGTTTTAAATACACTCTAATTGTTATAATAAATTAAAAACGATGGCTTTTGAGGAACAGACAAAGAGCTTTCGTGCCTGGGCTACCAGCCTAGGCTGTCCACCCAGCTACTTGCCTGACGAAGATGCGCTTAAGTCGTAAGTTGCAGCAATAAACACCATCTGAAATTTCAATTACAATAACCATTTTCTTTTCTATTGCAGTATTTTCAAATCCCGTCAGGTGCATCTGTTTGCGCAGCTCCAGTCGCGTATCCAGCCACGACAGCATGTGCAGGAGGTGCGCGAGAATCTGCTTATTGCACAGGTGGAGTTGCTCAAGGACAAAGTGTTGCCGGCATGCCGACGCAGTTTTCTGCCGCGCCCAATGCAAATCCATTTAAAAATGAAGGATCTGCAGAAGGAAAAGGAGAAGGCCGAACTGCGACTAGCAGAGGCCAGAAAAGAGTTTGATTTCTTGGCCGCATCTATTAAATCAAAAAGTAAGTAATCTAATTAAATGAAAAAATTTCAATTATTAAATACATCCGATTCCTGCCTTACAGACATTCAAATAATTGGCTCAAAGCACAAAAAGCAATTGCATCAATCTAAATCAAATGTTCTTCAGCTAAAATTGGAATCACTTAGTAAAACAATTGAGCAGGAGCTGGAAAACAAAGTCAAAATGCTGGCAACAAAGCCAGTCAAGCTTAACAACCAGAACTCCAGTGAGAAACTGGCCATGGAGCAGGCTCAGAAGGAGCTGCAAAATTTCTACAACATCTGCAACGCCGAAGGCAACAATAGCCATCAACTAGCCGAGGCCAAACAGCGTCTATGGGCGCAAATGCGCCAAACATTTGCCAATACACCCAGCGTGCTGCTTTTTAATGCCATTCTAAAGGCCAAAGAGGAGCAACTGCAGCATGTCATGCAACTGAATAAGTGCACCGACACGATGAATGCAACAAGCAGCGTGTCGAAACCACAACTGGGTCCCTTTGATGTGAAGCTGCTGAAGACCAAGGGCGATCTTTTGGGCCTGGTGGCCAAGTATGTCAGCGCGCATAGCGAAGTGGTGCAAGTTGAGGAGCGTTTCGCCTCGATCTATATACAGTTTGTGGATGAGCTGCAAAAGAAAGTGAACAGCTTTAATTGCATTAATATAAACGATGATGAGGATAACGAAAACACCGAGGAAATCATCTCCGAATTCATGATGCAGTATAATATGCGCAATTTTAATCGGGCACGCAATGATTTTCTAACCGAACAGATTGAACAGCTGCGTGTAGAGCTTGAATCAGGTGCCAAGCATCTTGAAAATCACGAGCTATTGTTAGGTTCGATTAAACAGATGTATAGTGAAACTAACACCTCAATCAATCGCATACAGCACGATATGCTGCAGATGTCCCAAATCAAAGAGAAAATCCTCTACTCCAAGAATATGATGAAAAATATGCTTGACGATATGCAGGCTGTGTCGCAACACCAGAACGCCAAATCACATTTGCTAACCACAAAACGTAAGGTGGGCAATATGTCGTTTTTGGGCATGGAAAGTTTTAGTCTGGCCAATGACAGCGTCTTCTCTAGCACCAGACTGGACATTGATCCCAACCCCAATGACACAACATTGCGTCGCAGCTTTGACAATGCCACACTAATGCCCACTAGTGCCCACAACTCCACTACTGTGATGCCAACTGGCACAGGCTCCTCACTGCCCTGTCATCTAATGGAGCTTAGCACATTTGCTGAAGTTTCGTTTGAAAAGTTCAACTGCATGCCGCGTGCTTGGTATGTATTATTTATTTTTTTCCTATGTGCATCTAGTCTATTTACTATATGTCTCTTTTAGTGCATTTTTGCTGTCAGCCAATCCGCTTATCGTGGAGTCACAGGAGCTGGCATCCACCATGCAACTAGCGCCAGGCTATTTACTAACACCCCATGGTGCCCTGCAGGAAGTACGTAAACGAATTTTGTGGGCGTCGGCAATTGGCGCGCACACGACTGATTTGAAATTGAATTTGGAGCCGTTAATTGGTAAGCTCAAAACTGTGTGTCCTGTCCTGTGGACATTTTGTTTCATTTCCGTTCACTCCCCACAGTTGATCCGCACGATTTAAAGCTGAAGGCGCGCCGTCAGCACGAGGAAATCCTTCAGCTGCTCCACAACATTGAGGCCTTAGGTGTCAACACGAAGCACCAATTGCAGAGGATCAAACGCATCTATCGCTTCATTGTGGACAATCCGCTTAGAAAATATGTGCCGCCCACAAAATTGTACAACAATGCTAACTTTACCGTCTACGAATCCGAGTTTAATCTATATTATCGCATTGCAACAGCCGGCGGTTCCATTAAGGCATAAACTTAATTCTCAGCAATCAATTATATAATAATGCCCATTAAATAAAATGTTAAGTATTTTTGGCTTTTTACATATTTTTATTTTTTTTCTTTATTTTACTTATTTCATTTTAGTACAAAAGTCGCATCGTTTATATTTACACCCACATTAAAAATGGGTATCAATTGTTATTCAAAAGTATTTTATTAATTTCGAATTGCGCTTAAGAGCTAATGATGATGAGCACAACTTAATGTTGTTGTTGCTATTGCATCTATTCGTTCGTATTTGTATCTTTGTCTCGAATTGTAATCGCATTGATGAGCTAGATGTTTTTTTTTTATCAACCTTATTACATTGCAGCACGAAATACTTTATTATTTATTTAATAAACATAAAATATTCCCATTAATTAAGACTTAAGCGGAATGAATTTTCGACAGCGTTGTGTTGGCTTTTTTTTGTTTTTGTTTTTGTGATGTTTGTGAGTGCCTATATATCGAGAATATATATGTATATATATTTATATCGAGTCATTATCTTAAAAAAATATTTAAAAATATACAGAAAAAAACGTAGATAGCGGACGGGACTTGAATTGAGTCGGTATTGGGTGAGAGTCTCGATTTAAATAAGATAAAAAAGCGCTAATATTCGATCGTGAGCTCATTTTAAACTTAGCATACTTAACTTAACATATATAAGGTTGGACGTTTTATAACTTGGATACAGAGTGGTTGAAAAGTAAGTTAAACAGGAAAAATTAAATACAACAAAATTAAAATGAAATTTCCTCGCTTCAATTTTGTAGAAATTTGCGACAGATTTAAAAAAAGGAAAATGTCACTACAGATGATATCTAATATGCATAGCTATATACTTGATAAATGTATACGTTGTGTGTTTGTGTGTGTGTGTGTGTGTTTGCTATTATTTTGCGAGCTGATAGATTAGATATGGATCGTGGTGGGTGGTGGTGGTGGTTGGCTACTCATTTTTTGGCTTATCTGGAGTAAAGGATCGCAAGCAAAATGCCCAACAGAGCAAAGGAAGATGCCGAGGCAGCAATATGCTCAGCGCCGCCATAGTACGCCTGTCCACAGGCCGGCGGGCAGACTGGAATGATCGTCTCAAAGAGATTGACACGTGCCTCAGCATCGCCAAAGCGATTGGTTGCCTTGCACACATAGTCGCCATACTGACGCTTCTCAATGGTAATCACACGCAGCGTCGAATCAGTGTACTCATCGGCGGTGGCAAAGTGCGAGACGGTATAGTGCTGATTGTTGGCCAGCTGAATGTCATCCTTGGTCCACACAATGGCTGGTGGTGGATACGCCTCAATGTGGCACTCCAGGTCCATGTCGTACTGCAGCGCCTGGCCGAGACGTGGACGTGGCACGGTTATAACCGGTGCAAACTCCACTTCCACGTTGATGTTGCGACGATCACCTTTGCTCACTCCATTGTCGGCCACGCAGTAGTAGGTGCCGCGATCCTCCTTCTTCACCGACTTGATGCGCAGTATATTTCCCACATAGGTGGCGCTATCTGCAAAATAGAGAGGAAAGGGGCACATTAATAAAGGGTGTTCAAGTGCGTCCAGCTTTAGTAACAATTCAATGCAGTTAAACGCTTTTTGCGCTCTTTTGTGTTTGTGCACTCGAAAGCGGATTTTAATGAGACACCGCAGGGGGGCCAGCGACGCATCCGCTAACAATTTACTTTACTTTAGTTGTGGGTGACCTTTTAAAAACGGCGTCGAGTAACGCCGGATAACAATGGCCACGTTAATGACCTCTAACAAGCAGCCAAAACCATTTAAACGGGCAAACTCTACTCTTCTCTCTTTTTTGCAACTAATTATACCCTGTACTCATTTCAAATAGTTGATAAGGGTATGATGAGTTATAACCTATCAAGTTATATAAACCACTAACTATTCTGTTAAAGCCAATTAAAAAGCGGATTGAGAGAGATAATAGAAAAGTCATTCATATTGCAATAAATTTTTATTTAAAAATAAACATGAAGTCATGTAATTAAATATCACGTACCATTTTCTGAGTCACTTTTTGAATTTTCTAAAGCTAATTTCTATACTGCCAATATGACTTCTAGTAACTTCTAGATACACAGTATCTTCTAGTCGCTAACTCTTAGCTAGTTAAGCATTTTAACTTTGTTTTTATGGCTGGAATACCGGCACAAGAGTGTAGGGTGTTTGTTTGGATGAGTAGGGGTATTGCATCAAGCAACTGAAGCGTGAAACGTGAATGGGAATGCGAATGCGAAAACGAATACGAATACGAATGGGAATGTGAATGCAAAAGGTGCTCCTCGGCAGGCATTCAGTTCATAACCGGAAGTTTAAATGAGTGCAATGTGCTCCGTGATACCTGTATAGAGTCCCTCGACACCCCCAACCCTCCCTGTGTGTGTGTGTGTGCAACATGGCATCTGTGGGCTCTTCAAACATTTGCCAAAAACAATTCAAGCCTAAACAATTGACACAAACTACACAAGCTGAAAAGCAGCTCTTTATATACATACATAAAACTAAAAGCTAAGCCCGAGGAGCGTTGACCGTAAATGTATGGCAGGAATATATACAAATATATGCTTTATAGACCTTATGCAAAATGCGGGCGGCACTAAAGGGGGGGACGAGGAGGGAATGCATGTAGGGTTTATGGGCTTTTGCTCATTCGGATGAAACATTTCAAATTAATTGCGCTGGGGAATCGAAGTAACGCATTTGATTAAAATTGAATTGACAGGCAGGCATCAAGGCAGAGAGAGATGAGAGGGTTAAAAGCAAACAACAATTGAATTGCTAAGCTCAGCTGCAACTTCAATTGATATACTTTAGATACTATGTGTATATATATATTGTAGTGACGATGCGGGCAACAACAACAACAACAACAGCAGCGTGACAAATGTTACAAATTCATTTTGAATATTGGACAAACCAACTGAGACCAAACAGAACGCAGCTGCCAGGCTTTTGTTTAATTAGCCAGAAATGAATCACGTTTGCCAGACGCTTAACGTAACGTTAACATAGTTGACCAACTATGAGTAAAAACATGTACTGAATTCATTAGTTGTTAGTATGGGCTGGAATAAAAACATGCCCTGTAAAAACAGTTGTAAAGTTTTCGAAACTTAAACTTAATCATACAGAAAAGACAGATAAAATAGAGATTAAGATGAAGGCTAGAGTATTTTAAGAGTTCATGAAGCATTTCTAATGCTTACAGGGTATACAGAAACAAACTAAACCACAACCTTATTTAGTTGTTAGTATGGTTGTAAAGTTTTCGAAACTTAAACTCAATCATACAGAAAAGACAGATAAAACAGAGATTAAGATGAAGGCTAGAATATTTTAAGAGTTCCTAAAGCATTTCTCATGCTTACAGGGTATACAGAAACAAACTAAACCACAACCTCATAGTAGTACCTGGTCATTGTTTGTGGAGGAACGTGTCGGTAGAAGCGTACCAAGTGCAGCAGCGTGACCTGCTGAAGCTTAGAGAGTCATGTTTTCTAGGTTCAGGTTGAAATACTACACGCAGCTGCCATAACAAATGTCCCCGCCCGTTCCCCTCTACCCCGATTAACAATCGTGCAACGATGACAAATGGTTGCGTCAAAGCAAAGTGTTAAATATTATTGTTTACTCTGGCATGAAATGATATGCAGGTCAGGTCGAACTTACGCTCAAACCGTTAGTTAAACGGTTTTGCGAGTAAGTCAGTTTTGTTTTTGTCAAAGTTTGCAGAAAAGTTCGTTGTCTGCTTAATTGGGGCGTGGCAAAAGAAGAGGCACGAGACAAAACTGTTTAATTGCTTATTAAATATGCAATTTGCGATTCTTCTTCAAGTCTCTCTCTCTGATCTTTACACACACATAAGAGTTTTCCTTTGTCTCAAGAATTACTTTGCTAAATTTTTATTGCTCCAGCTCATTTTGGGGGCATGTTTGTAATTAAAGTCGGGGAAGCATTCTGACATTTTGGGTTAAATTTATTAAGCCTTAGAAACTGTACAAGAAGAGTTCATAGATATTAGATGAGTGGATCCTGTTTGTGTAATAAATATGATCTATGATGTTGTTGTTGTCAAAATAGTGAAGTAACGTTAATTAAGGGTAATTTCCGATCATATATCAAACCAGAAAGCAGGCAAAAGGATCTCTTTGACTATACTAATTACATTTGCAGTTCATATATCATCCCTAAACAAGACAAAAGAGTTCTGGAATTTCAAGTTACCCTTCGGCTGGATAATAATTAAAGAATCTGACTGTACTAATTACGGTTGAGGCTCATATATCATTAGGAAACAAGACAGAACTTGCTATACAAGTAATGCAAGAGGTTATGTAATATTCTGTGACCTTTTACCAAGAAGAAATCACTTGAAAATAAGGCAGAAAGATTCAACTATAAGTATCTCAGATAAAGTTCATAAATTAATAGTTAAAGAACCGCAAATTACTTAATCTCTCGCACTTCATCTATTAAGGATCAAGTCTAGTCTAGAACTAAGATATTGCTACCCTTTAATTTTGAAGCACAACCGACTAGAACTGATTGCTCTAATAACACGTTTTTAATATGACAAATGGAGAACACGCTGCTTGCAGTTGCAATTGCCGTTGCGTAGAAATCGAGCCAACATCAATTATCGTACAAATGCTGAGTGCCCGCATCGTGCAACATGCAGCTGGAGAGAGAGTGGAAATGATATAAATGGAGCCACAGAGCAGCCGGAAATGATGCATTCACTCTCTGTACGTATCCAATGGTGTCTCTAAATGGTGCGTTGTAATTTCAGTTACTAATGAGAGAATTAAAAACACTTTGCTCCATGACAATCTGAAACAGACTCCAGATGTGTGTGAGTTTCTGTTTGTGTGTGTGGATATTGCAACGGCAGCCAACTAATGAAAGGAAAACAGAAAAGGCAGACTTGGTGTTGGTAATGAAAAATCAGACAGGCGAGCATTTGTTTAAGCCAAGCTAAAGAACCTGTCTGCTGTATGCCAACAACAAAAGCAACGTCCCTTGGGCAAACAGTCGGAGATAAATTGTCAGTTAAAGGCAGCAGCAGCAGCGAAGATGCCAAGCGTAGAAATGGAAAATTGTGCAAAGTGCACAAGGGCAAGGTGAGAAGTGAAAAAGGAGGAAGATGAAGAAGAAGCAAACAAGACAAGAGACCTTAGAGCAGGTAGAGCCTACCTGGTACCTGGACCTCAACAAGCAAGAAAGGATGCGAAATGTAACAAGACCTCTTTTGTGGCACTCACAAAAACCAAAAACAAAAAAAAACATGCCGACTCACAGAGGAAATGCAAGTGAGGGAGGTGAGGTAAAGGTTCTAACTGAAACTGAAAAGCCGTCAACGGTTTTTCCCTATTTTTCCAAGGCAGGTTCAAACCGGGTTCAGCTGGCGGCAGTGCATCGGCATCGGCATCGTCATCGACATCGCAGACGCTTCAGTGACTTTCAGCAAACATTCAAGCTGTTGAGTTTTGTTGAGCCATATTTTATGAGCCTACCCCCTACTCTCCTAATGCAACCCCTACCCTGCCCTACCCTACCCTACCCCCAACCACTGCTACTTTCAACATTTATGTTTATCGTTTTATTTTTGTTTAAATGTTTTTTGTTGGTGTGCGCGCTGACTTGGAAAATTTGTGACAAGTTGTGTGCTGGGAAAATTGAAGGGTTGCACCACTTAAATATAACGTTTTTTTTATGAGAAACTACAGCGATTAGATGCCGCCATTTTGAGCTGTAACAACCACCGTTAGCCCGTTACGTATATGGAAATTAAATGGCATGCAAAAATCTATACGCACCAATCACAGACAACAGACGGGGAATTGAATTTGACGGCGTCGACTGTCAAACGGGCAGACTGCAGGCAGCAGACGGCGGCAGCGACGGCTGAAACGTGCCAAAAAAAAAACGTGTCTGCACTGCCCAAAAAACTTCACACCCAACCCCCTTTGTTGCTGCCTGCGGCCATATTTGTTTTTCCCTTTCAATTTCCTGGCAAGTCTATATTCTGTTTTTTTCGACATTGTAAACAAAACCGTTAAGCGAAATGAAGTTACCGTTACCACCAAAGCGAGTCGCTCAAGAAATGCACAAGAAATCAAAGTAAGTGAGTGGAGTTCACTAGTTAAAAGAGCTCGACTTGAAGATACCACAGGAAACAGGGTCTATCAAGAAATGTAGAGGGATTATTGCATACAAAATGTGAAAATTGATTTGTGTTAATTTGAGAATTTTATTTAGAGATTTTCTTAAAATGTAAAAAGGTTTTATAAGTGAAGGATTAGTTATTTAAAATATCGTTTAGCCGTATTCGTATTCAGAACGTTTTCCGACTAAAAAAACTCATTTTGAATCATCTTTTGACTGTTCTTAGCATTTGACTTACTCTATTACACACCGTTAAGACATCTGTTACATTTACAGGGTATTAAAGCACAATTTGCACAGCGCAACGGCATTCATCGACTCTTCAAATGTCAACACATAAGTATGGAGCAAAAAAGGGATTCGGTTCTATGATTCTATGACTTGAAAAACGTTGCCATGTGGAAATTATGAATGTTAATGCACCACGACAACAACAAAAACAACGCAACGCAAAAAAAGAAAAAAACAACATCAACAACCACGTGTGACTCATCATAATCAAAGCGTTGTCGTCGCAATCATCGTTGTCGTTGTCGTTGTCGTTGTTGTAGGCTGGCAAAGTCGGGTGCGCTTTTAATGACGTTCCATATTATTTGCGCCCACTGCACACTTCCAGAGCATAGAGAACCCAGTTTCCCCAACCCATAGCCAAGTTTCACAACCAGCTTAGGTCATGTCTCTTGTTTTATGTTTTTAACTCGCTCTCGGTCCCTTTTTCTCTTGCTCTTTTGCTGTCTCTCTATTCGATTTTTTGTGCCGACTCTTGTGGCCAAAAGCTGGCAAAAATCCAATTAAAAACTGCGCACACTGTATTTGCCCTCTAATGCAATTTTCACTTTTTTTCTACCTTTTTTTTTGGGTTAGACTTTACATGCGTTGATTTTGGTTGTGTTATTGGATGTGCCATAAGCTTTATGGCATAAAGCTATTAAAAGTAGTGCAGACTGTAAGCTGGACTTGGATTTTTTTTATTGTTGCAAATATTTCCTATTTAATTCTTTGGATTTCCCTAATTTTCCAATGTTTTCTTTAGTAATGCCTTATAAAAATCAAGTCTCAGCTGTTCTGCAAGTCAAGCTACTTGAGGTTGTTTCATATACTGCTCGACAAACACCTGACGCCTGATGACATCCAAGCAGCAGCAGCAGAAGCAGCAGCTGCCGCAAAGTCTGTCAGCTCTTAACGTTGCATCAACAACATCTACTTCCTTCTCTTTCGCACTGTTGTTCTTATTAAAAAATTGCATGCCTGTGCAAAATTTGTCGGCTCTTCCTGTTTTGTCACCCGAAACTCATCATCAGGCAACATCAACATTATGAGGAGTCATCTTCTTGCTGCTGCTGCTGTTGTTGTTCTCGCACACACATATCGAGCATATAACAAGCTCTTGAGACATGTGAATGCACCCACTTTGGTGGCTAACGCATCAACCTTCAACAAGAACAGCAGGCGGGGAGCGAGGGGGAGTTAGTGACAACCGCAACCCACAACGAGACGACACCCTCCGGAGTCCGGACGCAAGCGAGACTTGCAACCAACCACCACACAGTGGAAATTCTTTCTGCCTGCCTCCCCCGCACTACCGAACGTTGTTGTTGACTTTTGAAAAGTGATTTCTTCGAGTAGAGCACATTATAGCTACCCGCCTGGTATGCCATTTATTGGATTGTGCTCTCAACTATGCAGAGAAACTCAAGAACCACACAACTCACAACCAACATCATCACACAAAAGGCCCAACTCAATTGAGTACTTTAAATATCTTCTCTCGTTTTTTTTTTTTTTTTTTTAGGAAAATGTCGTTCTAATTGAATTTATGGCATTGACGTCGCACATTCTGTACAACTGTACTGTGTGTGTGTGTGTGTGTGTGTGACCCTGACCATATATCACTCAATAATAAATAGCGAACTAAATCTCAAGTAACAGCTATTAAAATGGCAATTATACCCAAGAGCAACACCAAAAAAAACACACATTTCAGGGTGTTTTGTTGTGTGTGTGTGTCCTAAACAAATATATATGTAGAAATCCTGAAAGTAAACACACAAATAGAAATAAAGTTTCCCGCTCTCATACCCATTGTGATAAGGATTAAAAAGCCGGTCCTGTGACGTGCAACACGACGCCGAAAGTGCTAAGTAAATAATGAAATTGTGCTGGCAATACGTGAATTTGGTGTGATAAGCGCACATTGCACAAAACACACCAAAGATCTACATAAATACACATTTATATCACATTAAGCCGACGGTTTACTTTTCTACAGCGGGAAAAAAGGTTTACCCCGATAACAACAACAAAAAAAAAGGTGCACAAAATGGCGACAATATTAAATGCGCAAAGAAAAATTCTTTTGGGAACGTTTGTCTTCAAACAAAATACATATATTTAATATTTTAATGTTAAACACACTTCTGACAAAAAAAAAATATAATTCAAGCGCTTGCTTTAAATATTCTTATCGCTTGACTTTTAATATATTCGTTTGAGCTCTAATCTCGTGAAATTTTGCAATAAATTATCAACACAAAGTCACATGAGATGCAATTTAATTATTTTATTTTCGAAATTCAGCCGAATAGTCTTTTCTGTCGGCTTTTGGACACCAAGAAAAATCGTGTCTTGTCTCAATTACAGGCCATGGGAAATCGTATAACCATTACAAAAACAAAAAGAAAAGAAAAGGGGCTAGGCCCAGGCAATATAAATATTTTGTAAAGGCCTGGGCAATTAACTAACAAGTTAGTTGGCCATTACTTTTAGCCAAAGTACAGATGTTTGTTGCAGTACTAGTTGGTCAGTCAGTCCCTATATTCCAATCCCTCTAGTGGTTGTTGTTGTCCGCTTTTGTCATGTGGTCGTTGCCCCAGCAACCAACATTTATAAACAAGTTTTTGCACCGTACGTCATCATCATGTTGTTGTTGTTGTTGTTAGTTATTGTGGTTGTTACTTGTTTTCTTGGTTCGCTTTCAAGTCTGCAACTAGAACACAGTGCGCCATAATGCATAAAACACACACACTAACACACACACACACACACATACAATGCAACATTGTTGTATGCTAACTTCCTTTCTCTCTGTTAAGGGAGAGGCAGAGTGAGAGGGGTTTACAGGAATTATGCTTGCATATGCAATAATAAAACATATACGACGCTTCCCCTTTCCCCCCACCCTGCCTGCTTCCTTCCACTCTGTAATTCCATGTGTGCAAAAACTTAATTACTTGCAAATATTTGGACAGTCGTCCTCTTTGAGTTTGTCGTTGTCCAACCACCCAAAATCCAATTGCCTGCTGCAGGGGTCAGGGGGCACAAGGGGCATGCCTAAGAAGCATGCTACAAATTTTTCATTAAAATTATATTTTGCCAACATGGGCAACAACAACTAATTTGGCCACGCCCCGTTGAGATCTCGAGTGTCGCATCAATTGCGCATCGAAATTTAAAAGCGTAAATTTCATAAAACGTTCAAATGTTTATGCCAAATTTGCATATTTCACCCTTCACCCTCTTCACAGGCGGCAGCTAGTTATGTTGGAAAAGTGGCAATTGAATGTTACTAAATTGCATTTAGATTTCGTATTCGATTACGCAATTGGAGTACTCGATGAAGAAGCTCTCGAGTTCGACTAATTTGCATAAACGTTTTCACGCTCAAGTGGAGCTCCCTTCTAATGGGATCAACTTCCCAAAAAGGGGGCTGACTTTCAAGAGAGGGCGAGGGGAACAAATAAGATTCATGTGACATACGATCTAAACATACATATCTCGAGAGCAGATCTTTAGGCTCTCATTATTGTCCAATTAGTGTCAATTGTTGATTCAAGCGCATGTTCTGATCTTATCGCTAGATTAAGAATCTAAACAAACGGATATGTTTTCTTATTATTTTTTGTTGTGTATGTTTCATGGTGCCGCTGATCGCAGCTTGCAGATCACATATCGCAGATGCTTCCTGCCTTTCAGATATTATTACAAAGCATTAAAACAGCTTAAGAGTGAAAGAGAACAAGGGCAGTTTGAGAAATAGTACTTGAAAGGAGAAATATCAAGAGGTTTAATATCTAAAAATGCAATATGACTTGATTGACCCTCGCTTATTGACCGAAATTATTCAATGGCGACAGCTGGCATCGTTTAAAATTATGCCAGAATTAAAATACAAATTGCTCGCGTTGCAAATTGAATGACTAAAATTCGCATTGTTTTCTTCTGGTTTGTTTTTTGTTTTTTTTGGGGTAAAAAGAACGACTCAAAATGAAACAAGAACAAAAAACAAGCGGCTTCACGTGACGCTCGTAGTTGGGCCAAGGTAAAACGCATTGTTGTTGCTTGCATTTTAGCATGGCTAAGCAAAGGTGAAGTGGGAGGGGGAATGGGGGGGCAGACAACGCGCCAGGTGCATGTTTCATTCTGTATTGAACGTTATTGAAGGCCCAAACCCAAATCGATTTGCATGGCAGGCAACGCACTAAATTGGACCCTTCGAACCGGGAGTCAAAAGATCGAGCCAAAAAGTGAACGCACGCCCAGCTCACCCTCCCCTCCACCCCTCCTCCCCTTCACTACTATCCTCTTCTCTGTGCTACGCTAAAAAAAAAAAGAAACCGGCAACGGAAGCGCCTGATTAGGGGTTCCTACTGCGTTTGTTTATGTGTGTGCGTGTGTCCCTGTTTTTTATGCACATTTTTCATTTTTGTTTTTTGTGTTTTTTGCGCTCGCGGCTAAGGCGTAGCCCAATCGCCCAATCCCGTTGCTAGGGTTGCTTAGAATCGGCGCAGGATGCTTGCTTGCTTTCCTCCTTCGTTGTTTGTTTGCATTTTACACAAACAGGACACAACGGAACAGAGCAGAACAAAACAAGGGGATAGGCAAATAGAGAGGGGAGAGGGAAGGGATTGGTTTAGAGCGGTGCCTTTGTTTGTTTCGTGGCGTGTTTTTTACCTTTTTGGCTTGTAATTTATATATATTTTGTAGATTGTATTGTATTGTATTGTATTTGCCGGGCTATCAAAATACAAATTATGTGCACTCAGGGGTACAGCGAATTCGACATGGTCTTAGGATTGTTATTGTTATGGTTTTGTTTTTTTTATATACCCTGTAATCATTAGGAATGTGTGGAAAGGTATGACAAAAGAAAATTTCTTTTAACTTATAAAAACCTCGAAGTGAGTATTGAAACCCATTCCTGATTACTCCGAATTACTCCAAATAAGTATAAGAATTTATTTTAAAAAGTGCGTTCTATTCAAATTCTTTATTTTTTTGCTTTTTCCCAAACTATAATAAATCATAATCAAGCTTTTTTGTAGTATATTCATAGGATAACTCATAGTCAAATCCTCTAAATTTAAGACCAATGCAATTTGTTATTGTTTTTTTGTTGTTTACTCTGTTTTTTTCCGTTGTTGTTGTTGTTGTTGTTGCACTGTACCCGCCCAAGAGCTGTAACCGAGTCTGATATTCACAGTAACGCCTTCTGTCTCGCTTTACGCCAGTTTGTTTGCCCTTACCCTTACCCTTAGCCCTTACCCCCCCTTGCATCATGCCACAAGCACTGTTGCAAAAACCATCAAACGGTTACGTGGAACGTTTTCAAGTTGCGGAAGCAATTGCGCGTGCTGAAGTTGTCGAATGCCTCGAATGCGAATTCTGGCTGCATAAAAGCATCTCTAGTGCACGACTCTCTTTGCACCCGCTACCGGTTTGCCATCCTCACCCCCACCCCCTTCTACCCCTCTTTCGTGCAGGACTCAACTCGCTTCGTTGGCGCATTTCAAAGCATCTTTCTGTTTGCCCAAGCGCTTTAAATTATAGCGTTAAAAACGTGTGAAACTCTCTCTCTCTCTCCGCCAGAGGAGTAGAAGGGAAAGAAGGGCGGCTGCTGTTGCAGAAAGGTGAATGCAAACAACATGGTTTAAACCAAGCGAAAATCTCGGGCGATTTACCTTTGATTTATTGTATATATTGTGCACACATACATACATACATACATATATGGCAATTAAAGTTAAGCCTTGGCTGACATTGAAGTAAGTCCCTCAAGCGTGTCCAAGTTATTGTGCCTTTATTTTATGACCGTTATATGCCCAGAACCAAACCCTTAACTCAAGCCCAAGCCCAGACCTTAAGTAGCTTTTAATTTCAAGTGCCATACCCCGTAAAGGGAGCAATCTTTGGCCCGGGAACACACCCAAGTTGACAAAAACCCACATGAAATGCCCCCCAGATAAGGCAAATCAAGGCCAAAGTAATTAAAGATTGCACAAGTTGATCGAACTGAAGTTTATGAGAAGAATTTTGATACAGGGTGTGTTTTTTTCAGATCCAAGATATTTTTATAACTCTTACAAAACTTTTCTTAAGAGCTTTTTAATGAATCCCGCTTAAGGAAAATCCACAAGGATTAACATTTACCTCAAGAAATCTTGCCTGTACAGGGTTTAGTTCCAAGCCCAAATGTTAATCCTTAGCATTTCTATTACTATATTCAGCTTTAACAGAATATAATTACTTGCGCATAACGGTCGACTCGCTTAATAACTGAACATCTTTCTTAAATACTCCACACACACACACACATGCATATTTCCCAGTATTCGCTTCTCTATCTTGCATGAGGATTAGTGACACTAATTGTCGTATGACGCTGCAATCTTGTTAAACTCGCAGCTAGACTTAAAAATCAATTATGGCTGCGATGCTAAGCGGCGTTTATGGCACGCAAGGTGCTTCAAACAGGTAGAATACTGGGTAAATACGCAGCCAAACACCTGTACGGGATTAGTATTGACCTTGTAGAAACGCTCTAAGTGTACCTGAGTAACAAATATTTTATTAGCATTTCGCAGGCCTAGGAATATAAAAGCAATAAAAGTACAAGTTGATGGGTATTTCCAAAGAAAGCAAATGGAAAATAACAACAAAGTGCAGCGCACAGAATAAGCACAAGAAAGAAGAAGCCAGACAGACAAGAGCGGGAGAGAGCCAGTTGTCTGTGTGTGTGTGTGTGTGTGAATGTTTTGTGGGTCTCTGACCATGTGTGGGTGAGAGCAGAAGTACTTTGAGCCAAGCTTAATGCCCAAAGCTTTGCAATATAAAACCTACATATAACAAAAGTGCGCTTTCATTGTGAGAAACTTTCAAGAAAATATACGGTAGTTCAGAACAGGTGGGTAATGTGAAAATATGCAAAACACGCTAGCAACCATATAATAAAAAGGTATACAACTAACATATAAACAAACGCCAACGGTGACGCCTGAGTGAGTCACGGTCACTCAGACACACACACACACACACACATACACATTCAGAGAGTGGGAGCCAAAAAGAGAGCATAGGAGAGGACAGCGCCCCAAAACAGACGGACATAATATGTTGTAAATGTTAAACGGCAGCCACACAAACTTTGACATAGCGTGGTGGGAGGGGGAGGGGGGTCAACAAATAGTGTAATAATTGAAATAGAGAAAGAGAGACTCACCCGTTGGCAGAATGGCATTGTTCTCGCGACGCCATGTGATGGTCGGTGTTGGGTAACCGCTGGCATAGCACTCCATTTGCACCTCGCTGCCCTCGCTGGCCACAATCGATTGCGTGGAGTTATCGGAGATGACGGGGGGACGACGGACAGAGAGTTTCACATTGGCGCTAACTTTGTGCACTGTAGAGATGACCACTTGACAGGTGTAGGTGCCCGCGTCTGTCTCCTGAATGTCCTTAATCTGTAGCTTGTAGGTGGATGAGTTTGGATCATAGCGCAGCGAAAAGCGCGAGTCTTTAATCACAAGCGTGGAGCCCGTTGAGAGAAAGACGGGATCTGAGTCAGTTTTGAGGAAGAGCACATTGTACTCCTTGGCATACTGTACGGAGCAGTCAAACTCGACGGTGCCGCCAATATCCTTGATCTGCTCCTGTGTGATGTACGAAATCGTTGGCGTCCGCTGCGCCTCTGCGTGCGTGGCGAATGCAACAAATAGAAGCAACAACGCGGGCAACATGTTAATCTTAATCTTTAGCCACATTCTTGACGATTTTGTTTTTTGTTTGTATGTGTGACGAATAGATATTAAATAATTATTTGCACCACACCCTACCAACAGCAACTTTAAGACGTGAGAAACGGCGACTGCAATGCTCAGTACAAAACTTTAAACTGCTGAAGAAAAGCTGCTTCTGAGCTATTTGGTGCTGCGCTCTGGGTTCGCTTTCGGAGACGACACCAAATACAGGTGGTAGCTTTGACTCTTTCAGTTGCACGGCACTGCGCGGATGCTGTTTGCGAGACGCACACTTGTCAGCTCGCTCTAAGCTGGTTTTCTCGACTTTCGGTATGTGCGCGCGCGCTCTCTCACTATTGTCTGTGCATGTGTATGTAAGCCCAGTTTAGTTGTTAATATGTTGATCACACACGAGCCACGATTTTATGACGTCTGCACGCTCTGAATGTTGCGACACGAATGATTCGAATGTTGCGCCTGACATCGGGCGCTTGCGTAAACGATATACCAAAGTGCACAAATCGATAGCACTCAACAACTTTACAGCACTTCATGGGCACTGTTGCTCCATTTTGCGTTAACAGTGGGGCAGCTGATGTAAATTAACAGCTGTGTTAAATGCGTTAACCGATATATCGATAAATTGGTCGAACTAACGCTGGCATTAAACAGCTGACTATCAATTATTTTGAACGCAATTAAAAATGAGCGCAAATAATGAATCCAATATTAGGGGAGATAACAAAGCAGATCTAATTGCTTTAGTTTTGGAACATAATAAGACCATGGTATCAACAATAAACATGGTTTCGGAAGCTTGTTCCCAGTCGAAGCGTAATTTCGATATGGCTTGCGCAGCGATACTTGACGATAATGTTTTGAGGCTGCCAACAATCAAAAAAATTAAACGCTCTTCACCTATAAAGCTAGATTTGGTTAGTACCTAATTTATTTAACAAAATAAAAAAAATGTGCAGATGTTTCAAATATACATATTAAAGGATCATGCATCGTTTTGGGAGAAAGATGTACCAGCGAACACTGATGAATTTTTTAAAGAGAATTTTCGTATGGAGAGATGTCATTTTCAATTTCTTGTAAAACGTCTGCACCGTTTATCTACGCAAGACTCTTCTTTTCATAAAACAATTCCACTTGAAAAGCGCATAGCCATCGCCCTATATGCACTTGGATCATGTGTAGAGTACAGCTTAGTGGGCTTGCTGTTTGGGGTAACTCCATTAATGGTTGTCAAAATACTAAGCGATTTTTGCGTGGAGGTAATAAGAGATCTGGCACCTGAGTTCTTGCCCCCTAAATTCATCACACAAAAAAATGTGGAAGAGTGCGTGAAAGGCTTCGAAATGCTTGGATTTCCACAGTGCTTTGGGGCTATTGGTGAGTTTTCTTAATTCCTTGCCAAATCCAACGACAATAAAAACATTTTTTTTTTAGGTGGAACCCACATTGAAATTATTCCTGTCGCAAGTGAAGCGCTCGAGTACCGCAACTTGAAAGGATGGCATTCAATCGTCCTACTTGCATTGGTAGATCATCGGTAATAAATTCTTATGTCTTTTAATCCAATTCTAAACCATATTAACGCTAATGTTTCTTGCATATAGTTGCAGATTTATGTATGTTAATGTGGGTTGCCCAGGTGGTGTCCGTCAACTGGAAGCCTACGATTCTAGTGACATGAAAAAAATTGCGGAGAACACCACACTTTTTAAGGAGAATGAAAAGCCCATTGCTGGAGTGAACGTGCCGGTTGTCATGTTAGGAGACGCTAATTTTAAAATTGCAACCAACCTCTTGAAGCCTTATACAAGTTATAAGATAACAGGAGATGAACAGAAGGCATTCAATGAGGCTTTGTCAAAAGCCAGAAACGTTTTGGATAATGCCTTTGACCAGCTAAAGGCACGCTTTGTACGAATTGGCAAAGGAGTGGACAATCGATGCCATAAAGTATCCCGAATTGCGCAAGCCTGCTGCATTTTGCATAATTTCTTAAGTCAAAGAGATAGTCCCATTTCAGAAAATTGGAAAGTAACCAATTGTGTACGTGTACAGCCAATATCGGAGTCTGGGGCATTCAATTCCTATCCTCCAGCTGAAGCCATTCGAAAGGCCATTGCAACTTCTATAAATAATCGTTAATTTAACAACATAATTTTAGAACATAAATTACGTTTTTTTTTCAATATACTGCTGAAAACTTTTCATTTATTTTAACAAGCCTCTTAATGGCTTTTTGAAGCCCCTCCAATATCTCTAAATGCGATAAAATAAACTTACCTTCAAAATAATGTTTGTAGCGATGACACTGTGGTTAACATCGATATCAAATCTAGTATTTTTTGTTCTGTTAACCAAAATGAGTTTTTAACGTATTTTCGAATTGAGAAATAAACGATACAATATTTGTTATTTTTAGAATTGTTTAAAATGTATTTTTATTTACTTTTTCTCTTTTTGTAATATTCTCCATTATTCAGTGGTTAATTATGTATAATATCTATAAATGTCTGATTTTGTTTCAGCATCTTTCTGTGCTTTATTTATGCATTACGATTATTTTGTATAACATTTTTATGAATGCATATTATAAATTGATATAATAATATTTTGTATAAATAGTATCGACATGACACTGTTTCAAGTTTATTTTTAACATTGGATTTCTTGACGGCGTCTAACTTTCATTTTTAAAAACCTTGATACTAAATGAAACTCAGCTGTATGTATAACATAAAATTCAATATCCAAAATATTGTGTAAACTTTGGAAAGTTCTCTAGTTCATATCATCTTCATCTCGTATTACATAATTTCACGAAGTTCCTGTTTAAAGATTTGCATATGCTTCTCATAATTAATATCGTATATCAAAGTGTATTATTATTTATTGTACTGCTGCCTCATGGGAAAATATGACACGAATCAGCATTTAGAATTTGATTTTTAGGTTTTTGTTTTTTTTTTTAACAAGTTGCTAGTTCTAAGTACATAAATGTCTATGTATATATGTATGCATATATCGTATTTGTATTTTTATGTGTTTGATTTTCAAATTGTTAAATATGTAATAAATAGTCACACAACTTCATCGTGCAATAAAGCGATTTTTCAAAAAAGAAATCGAAATAGCAAATACTTAACATAAAATTTGAAAAGACCGATTTTTTAATGGGAGAGAGAGAGAGAGAGATTCAAAGAGATTTGCGACTTCAAATGCAAGTCTTTTCTTTTCTTTAACTTTTACTTTTAATACATATAGATTTCAATTGATAAATAAATGTACGTATATAAGTATATATTTATATATATAGATTTGTTTGTATATATATGCCCGCCAACGTATTTATCGCAATGAAAATAAATTATAATGTTTAAGATAGTTTAGACTAAATTAGTCAATAAATAAATTGCTCTAGATCAACATAAGTATTTTAAGTTTAAAAAGCTAAGCGAGTGCATTCCATATTCATCCATTTGTGTTCTTGTTTGTAGACGACCCGCACTATGTATATATATTTATTTATATTTATATCGTAGATCCACAATTTAGTTATTCTGTGAATTAAGACTCCATTGTGCAAACTGCTCCTGCCATTGGCTATTCGCATTTGCCTGCAAAACAAGTTCATGCTATTAATAGATTTACATATTATTAATATATATTCCAATAGGTATATTATTTATATTTGATTAGCTACCCAAACTCTACGCTTTTAGCATGCAATATCAAAGAGTGGAAGTAAAAAAAGAGGTTGCTTTAAAGATATATATATCAAGATACCACTACACAAACTACATACATATATATCGTTGATTAGAATATTGGGTGCATGTGTATAACAAAAACAAAAAAAGAAACAACAACAAATGTAATAACATCAATAAATAGTTAAGTATAAGGATTTCATTGTGAAATCCTTTACCTTTTCATTCCATTCGGGATTATATGATTGAGATTCATCGAAATCTGAAATTGTATCAATATGCATACGCATCAGTTATATTTAAAACATATCCCAATCAATGCTAGTCCTTTTTTTATTTCTTTTAACGAGCAACCAACATAGTATGAACAGTCTAAATATGCGCAGATACGAATATAAGTAATTAGATACAGTATCTACTAGATACAACTGGTGTGGTGGTATCCCAGAAAGGTGCCACATGAGAAATGAGAGGATCAGAGAGACGAGAGGCGATTCAGTGAACTTGGAAAAAAGAGCGCTCAAGTTTTGCAATGAATGGAGTCGAGATTTTTGCAGGAAATGCCGCCAATTGAATACAAATTTTCTAACTAATCAACATTTACATAGATTAAATATGGCCTGAGTCGAGTTAAGAGGCAGAGACGTAGCGAAGACAAATTTTTATTTATTAAAATAAATTATAATAAATTTAATAATTATATAACTATAAAATTATTAACTTTTGTTTATAAAAATACCTCGCTACGCCACTGTATACAGAGTTGCATTTGATAATGGAACACTATGAATGAGAAGATGTCTAAAGAGCGGAAAATTCATTTGCAGTTTTTGTGGTACAGTGTGAAACGACCTAAAGTGAAAGCTGATGAATGGAACTGGCAACTATAACAGCATTCGAGATGAATGAACTAAGAGGCAATGTGTATAATATAGAATATAGTACATATTTTACCTGAACAACGCGATAAGCTACAACTGTATTTTTTGTAATTTGTTATTATTTATATATTCAAACTATATTTCATAATGTAAGCGTGCATTATTAACTGCAGTTCATCGATTGTCTCACCGATCTCGTGCAGTGCCGGAAAACCGGCCTCCTCATCATCGATAAAGAGTTCGGGATGATGCCGATAGGCGAGTATGCGATTCAGTTGGGACTGTTCGTCGCTCTGGCCAAAATTATAGTCGTATTGCACCGGCGACAGCAGGAAATCATCGTCACCATTGTTGTGAGGCACAGCGACGGCGCCTTCACACTCGAGATCCTCGTCGGTGCGAAAGATCTCCTCGTGCACCTGACAATCGCATTCGCAATCACAATCGGAATCGGATTCGCGGCCCTCGATGTGACGATACTCTTGATATAGTGTTCATATTTTGTGTATTTTTTTTTTTTTAATTGTGTTTGGATTTTTTGGTGGCAAATTATGGTTGGGTGGTGCATATAAAAAACGGTTAAAATTATAAGCAAACTCAATATTTGCAGCATTTGTTCTTATGCCGTCTATTTGGGAAATAATCTATAGATAAAAAAGAGGAAAACAATAAACAAAATTCTTTGGTGAACAACAAAAGAACACAAAATAAGAACAAGAGCGGCAAACGGAAGGAGAGAGAGAACGAGATCTTGTTGGTGGAGGAGCGGGGCACGACGCAGAGAAGGAGTTTGGAGACGAGTGTTGACTTACCCAATGGCATTATGAAACGTGCCTGACCCAAGGAGCCGCTGGCTGCTTGTCCTGCAAAAACACACACAAGGCCAAGGCAAAAAAAATAACACACACACAAACATACACACAAAGAGAGAGAGAGAGTGGGAGACAGGCAAAGAAGACGCAAAGAAAGCGCACACAAAGTTAAGCACATCCAGACATAGAGAGTATGAGAGAGAGATAAAGAGAGAGAACATTCCATTCATTATAAATGGGTGCAAAAAGTGGGCGTGGCCATTAGCTCTAAAAGCGTGTTGTTGTTTTGCATCTAATTGGGTGCCATTTGTAACAAAAAACAAAATATTGAACTCAAAAACCAACAGCTCTAAAAGCCTTCAATATTCAAAGGTGCAAATTGCAGGTGCAATAATCTAAACAACTATTGAGTATAGTATACTTAAAAGCAACATTCAGCAGAATCAGTACAAAGAGCAGCAAAGTTTTCCGAGCGAGCGAGCGAGCGAGAGAGAGAGAGGGTGAGCAAGGTGTTTTTGCGGTTGACTTATTGAGTGGGTTGGGGGTATTGGGGTAGTCCTGCGATTTTTACCTGCATTCAGATCGCTGACCATTGTCGAAATGGCCGACGTTATGTTGTCGGCAGCTTCGTTGAGCTCCGCATCGGCTGCCGGATTAGAGCTGCACAAGGGCGGTGGGGCTGTGAAGCCACATAGATGCATACATACATATATACATATACAATAAATATAAAGCGAAAGTGATTTCTTTCAAGGTGTAACGAGACTGTGAACTTCACAAAAGGTGGCAAGCGTGTCACGAATTAATAATCGTATTTAAATACCGTTATAAAAAGAAGTTTGCCTGAGAAGTGTATAAAAACACTAGCTCTTAGCTAAAAATACCAATACTTTGGTATTTATCACAATGAATGCATACTTTTGTAACGGTTTTTAGTTCGTGACACGCGAGCACCTTTCAGGTGAAGTGTGTGGTGGTCAGTGGACAGTTGTATGTTTAAGTGTGACAGTGACAGTGACAGTGACAAAGTGACATTTGGAGTAGTGTTTTCAATTTCATTATTATTTTTACCAAATCAGTAGTGAAGAATATTTGCATTATTAGAGAGAGACCTAAGCTAACAATCAATTAATGTTAAATGCAGCCAACCTAAACGAATTCAACATGTTCACGTTAAACCCCAGCTTTAAACCCATTAACCCTAATCCTAATGCTAGCAATACTCACTTGCACTGCCATTGGCGGCAAAGGCGCTGCGCATATCGCTGCTAATCTGATTGAGCTGCTCCAGCTGGCTCTGGCTGAATGGACCATGGCCAAGACCAGGCGAGGATTGTGATTGCTGCTGCTGCTGCTGTTGTGCCTGCAACAGTTGCTGTTGTGTGGACCGCAGCATAGGATGTTGCTGCAACTGTTGCAGTTGCTGGGCATGCAGTGCACTCATGGGCGAGGTGCCCAAGACGCCACCACCAGCTGCTGTTGCACCACCTCCTCCACCACCACCGGGCATGGGCGGCGATTTGCCGGAACGTGGACTCGAATTGGGCGTTGAGCGCGGCGATGCAGTCTGTTGATTCTTGAGCATACGCATCAGTCCCTCCAGCTGCTCCATCAATTGCCGCCGCGAATCCTGCAACGCACCCAGATGTCCCTCCAGTTCACCCTTGCGCTGTCGCAGCGCACGCAGCTCATTGATCAATGCCGGATTCTCCGGTGCCATTTGCTCAGTCTCCTGCTGGCGTCGCAGGCGCGCTATTTCACGCATAATCTCCTTGTTCTTGGACTCCAGCTGCGCAATCAGCTCCCGCTGTGCTCGCGAATTGTCTGTGCCAATGGGCGTGATGCTCTCCGCATTGGCCATATTGGAGGGCTTTAAAAAACAAATAATTTAGTTAAATTAAAAACTTTATTGCAATTCTTAATTACAGCTCGATTCTCCTGGGCAAGACGTGCGGCATAGCGGGCAATCAGCCTATGCTCCTCATCGTTGGCCGAGGCGGCTGCCACTCGGGACATTGTGGTGTCCAGGCTGCGTCCGGTGGCGCGTGAATCCAGTGTGCTGGAGCGATCAAAGATGCCACTGTGACCCGGCCCGGGACCAGGACCAGGACCGTGGAGATGGGCGAGCGCCGGGTCGGAGAAGCCATTGTGCGAGGGCAACGGCGAGGGTGGCACAATGTGCGACAGATTGAGAGTCTTTTCGGGCTGGTCGGGGAATCGTGGCAACACTTGCGTCGTCTTCTCGGGCACGCATCGGAAGCTCTTGCGCAAGGAGTGACCAATCTGTTTGCTGGGGGACTTGTAGCTTGAGTACTCCTTGACCTCGTGATCGTTTTGGTGGTTCAGCGATGTCTTGCCATGCCAAAAGCACTCCTGGCACAACTGGTAGGCGTGACAGCGCTGACAACGATAACGAAATCCAGTAAAGTTTTCCTTATGGCAAACAGAACAGATCGTCGGATGCACAATAGTCTCAACGGTGGCCAGCCGATGCAGCAACGGCAGCCACACGAGACACGATGGTCCCGGTTCGGACATAAGTGTTGCCATGAAATCATTCACGGTGACCTTATTCTCGGCCGGAAAGATCTCCTCCTCCAGCCCCTCTTTATAATGGAATGTGGGTGACTCATAAACGGCCGCCGGCAACGCTAATACCTCACGCAAAAACTCTCCCAACTTCCACGCCACCAACTGACCAGCACCATCCGAAATCTGTGAAAAGATATCTGCCAAAAAGACATTTTGCGATTCATTTCCGAGTGATATTTTCGGGTTAAAATCCTCACTCACATCTGAGTTTGTCCACCAGTTTGCCGGAGCACATGGTTGCCAGCGCCACTTTAATCGAGAATACGCGTATTTTGCCAGAGTTGTCACTGCAAGCAAAGAGGAGAACAGTTAGTTTTTGCATCTGCAAACCTCTAATAGGTTTTGTGGGGTTTTTGTTAGAGGCAAAGGATTAGTTTTTCAAAACTGCAAACCTCTAATAGATTTTAAAGAGGTTTTGTGGTGTTTTTCCTCACCTGGTATAGGCCGCTAGCAGCCAGTTGAGCAAGAGACCCGCCTTGGAATCCACCGGCACCTGTTGAGCCGTTGGCAAACGCTTGTTCAGATTGTGATAGAGCGAGGAGACGAGCGTCTCCAAACGAGCAACGCTCACGTCGCTTTGGGGTTCAAGTGTGTTGAGGCCATTCTCGCGGAATGCCTCGATCACATTCCAAATGTCCACCAGATGCAAGTTTGTGGACTTCTGTATGTAGCGCAACTTGGAGGCGGTGCGATAGGATGCAAAGCGTATCGAGTCGAAGGTCTGTAGGCGCAGATCCTGCAATATGGCCACGCGCGGCTCCAGCTCCATCATGCTTAACAATCGAGTTCAACGCTGAAAAGAAGCGAAAAGAGGAAATAGGTTAACATCATTTGCACAACTGCAACTGATTAACGCCCCCAATTCACAGCGGGTCTCTAATCAGCCGTCATAATAATAATATGTGGGTTAACATTGCATCTCAAGATGACTCATTGACATCTCTTTAAGGTTTAGTTTTTATTTTTCGCAGCTAAGATTATCGAGAAGGCATGAATATTAACCACGAGCGCTGTCATAAATTGAATTATTTTATGAACTAACAACGTTGGGGCCGTGCAAATACATACTTAGTCGAGCATGTAATGTATTTTGTGGGGCCCAAGGTTTTAGAACAAGTTAATATGTGTGCGGTGTAAACATGTTGTGGGTGCTTTCAAAACATGTGTACGTAAATATGTGCGGAATATTTAATTAACGCATAAATAATAATGCTTATGGCACAGCGCACACACAGAGCTAACTGGGTCATCAGCTGGAGGACAACGAGGACACAGAGCATCATCATCATCATCATCATCAGCAACGATTGGCAAAAGGAGCAGCCAACCAGGCAGCTGATTTTCCTCCCTCATTCACTTCCGCTCTGCTGTCTGCTCTTATCCTGCCCCAACACAATGAAGTTCGCTTGGCTGTTTTTTATTACATATTCCATTGTCACGAGGCAGGCAGCAGCAGCAGCAGCAGCGTCTGTCTGGCGACATAAATACATAGAGAGAGAGAACAGAGCACCGGACGCAAATCGTGGCAATCTCTCCCTGGGCACCCACCGGAAGTGCAAGTGAGCAATCGAAAGCTGCCTCAACAACAGAAACCCGCACAAAAACAATGCGCGTTGATAAGCAAATTTTATTAACCCCCGCCTCGCTCTTCAATTGGAAATCATTTGTAATCCGCTTTGCAATACCAATTAATCGAAGCGGATACGAGAATAGGAATCGCTATGAGATTGGCAAATGGGAAATCTGCATAAGAGTTCCCTTTCATAACTTTCCTTCCCTCTCTCTTTCATTTATTCGTCGTCTCGTTCTCGTAACTGCTCTCTGTTGGATGTAAAGAGGGGGGTGGGGTGGGCTGCATCCCTGCAGCTTGTCGCCAAAAGTGTCAGCCATTTATTATGTTGCCTTTTTGTGATTCATACATCAAGCGGACTGAGAGTAGCAGAATATTATTATCCTGCTGAATGAATGTGTGGAGCATAACTCATGTTTCCCAGACGCCAAGCAATATTTTACACTGATTCGACCTTGCAAAAAAAATGTGTTTCTTCTTTAAGTATTACAAGCAATGTTGGTTATTTGGATTTCCTAAGTTTACTTCTATCGATTGCAACATTTAAATTTGTATCCTTTTCTATACCAACCAAAGCTAAATCTTCTTCTCCTTTGCTTCTTATCAAGTCAAATCGTATTTATGTAAACCACTTAATATTTTCTTTAGTGTTTCCTTACAAATGCCCCTCTCCGCGAGTCTCAAAACTTGAAGTAAGGAAGAAGGCAATTTAGTTTTCGAGGCCAGCCTCGTTAGTTTCCGCACCAATGTGCGCTGCCCACCAGTATCAAATTTGCTGTAGATGAACGTGATGACGCATACAGGACGCAGGACCCAAGGCAACTTACAGGACAGACAGGGCAACGGAAATAACATGCGCCAATTTCAAAAGGAGCGAGGAGTACGAGTAACGAGTACATTAAAAAAAAAAAAAAGAGACAGGATTCCTCATCATTTAAATGCTGCTTGACTACTTATGTTTGCTGACGCAGGCAGGCATCAGGACACGACAGGACAGGACAGGACATTACACAGGAGGGACACATGGGAATGATGGCAGCCAATCTGGTTGTCCAAAGTGGAATTCAATTTCGAAAAATGTCGAAGCCCCAAATGACAACACTGATGAGGATGAGAATGAGAACGAAAACGAGAATGAGAATGAAGATGACGTTGCTGGGCGATGACTCATAGGCTACAAATGCTGGACAACAGTCCATATACATATATTTATGCACATGCATTGTACATTCAAATAAATATGCACATACAGATGGCCCGGGCAGATGTGGGCCATCTAAACAACATAACACACAGCACACAGAATGCATCTTGTGGCCCAAAACTGTATGAAGGACGAATGAAGAAGCTGCAACGAGCTGTGTAAACATTTGCGCACAAAAGTATGCAACGAGACCTGCCTGAATTATTCGAGTTTGGCAACGAGGACGATGACTATGAAGACGCATTGCGCACTGCTACCAAGTGGGAGGAACGGAGGGAGGGAGGTAGGGGGGGTAGGTAGAGAGTAAGCGGTGGCCCTATTGCCAACTGGGCCCAGAGCGACGACATTCGGGCACTTGTGTTTGTGTTTCTGTTTCTGTGTGTGTGTGTGTGTGTGTATTTCAAGTGGCCAGCTCAAAACAGTGGTTGAAATATAGTTATTCAAGAGATGAAATTGAAATACACCTATCCCCCAATTTACACGATACACGTTTTACACGATTTCGCTTTTACACGGTTCATAAACTAATGAAATTCGGAAAATTTCTAAAAATCAAGAACAAAAAGCTAGCGAATAAATTTCGAACTAACCTGAATTTGTTAAGTTTCAGCAGATACTTTTTGAAAAATATTTCGTTTATATTTTTATTTTAATTTTTAGAATAAGTTTTGGGCAAACTTTACCTAGTTTTAAGTTTCTGGATATGTTTTACCCTTGTTCCATTTGAATAAATGACTTAATTGCACAGTTTTTTTTTTCGTTTTACACGGTTTTATATAAGAAAAACAAAGAATTCATTTTTACACGGATTTGTCTGGAACCTATCTTCAGTGTAAATCGGGGGATAGGTATATATAGATATTCGAAAGTTAAAGAAACTTCTTCAAGTTTAAGTTTAAGTTGTAGTTAAGTAAGACCCAACCGAATTTCAAACCATTTTGCTCCACTGTGCAAAATCTGTTAGCTGGTTGTCGACTGCAGGTTTTGCCCGAGTTGCACTGGGTTCTTGTGGTCTCCCACTGGGCTGACCGCTTGTTTGCCCGCTTGCATTTGTATCATCCCGAGATTTCAGACACTAAAAAATAGCTCGGCACAAGGAGAAAAAGACTAAAGTAATGCCAATGCGATTGCAATGGCTAAATGTACGTTTATCCCTGGGTTTTTTCTGGTGCAATTGTGCCAGCTGCAGTTGGTTTGAGTTCTTGATATATTCATGGCGCTGAATGTTGAAAGCTTGTTGCTTGACAACCGCATTTGCAAATATATAGTATATGGTATATACTCGTACATAAATAAATATATAAATGAGTTGCGTTTTCCGATATTCCCTCATATTTAATTATAGCGCAGCGGAAACTTGTCCAATACAAAACTTTTGTCGCGCCGTGTCACAGAAAATACCAACTTTGTCTCAAGACAATGCGAACGTATATTTAGGTCAAAGCATGAGTCCCTAATGAAAGTCACTTGAATGAATGTGTGTGTGTGTTATGGAAATAGTTGAAAGCTTTTTTCCACACTTCTTTCTCTATCTCTCTCTCTCAGTAAGTAAACCCAGGTGAACTGAACTTTAGCTACTTTGCGCTCAACTTTTTCAACTGCATCCTTAATGCTCAATTTACACCAAAGGGAGAAATAGAAGTTGAGAAATGACTCACACAAAGCGTCCTTACGAGCCGCACATAACAAACAAGGATCCTGGGACTTGCAGCCTGCATCAAAAGATTTAAAAAAAAGTTTTTTTTGCTGCAGCATAAACCCACGAAAACAAAAAAAAACAAAAAAGAAAAGAGCAAGTTGCAAACATTACCAAAAGTAGCTGCCACAGAACCAAGTCCTGTTTATCCTTTTGGGCCTGCAGTTTGCGTGCAGCGCAAGCAAATCAAAGACAACAACAACAACAACAACGATGATAGCTCAGCTGGCACATAATTCAGAATTGTGAATACTGAATTGTGAATTCTGAATCCAGAGTTTATTTCGTGTTAATTCACCTTTCCCCATTGGGGGAATGAAAAATGCGACCACAGCAAATGGAACTGAACAACCGGGAAAAAAAAAGCAAAAGAAGAAATGGCAAATAAACAAGAAAGAATTTTATTTGGATGATTGGAAGATACTCTTTATTCTTCACTTTATTTCTGATTGTATTTTTTACATATCCAGGAAAAAGTTTGTAAGGGAATTTTTAAATTTTCTCATTCTTATTACCTTATAATTTCAACTTGCAACTAAAAATTTAAATATTTAAGAGTGAAAAAAGTAAAATTCTTCTTGATAGAACAACACAACTCTAATATCTTTATACCCCACCCCATTTTGAGGCAACATAAGTAAAGAGTACGAAACAAAAGCACAAACATAACACGAAACAACAATCAACATTGCATGTCAAGCCATAATGATAATCTAAAATCGCTAGGCCGTGCAATAACCTTTTGTCTCGGTCTCGTAGTCAAAAATGGCAAATGGAAAATGGCAAATGGAAAAGCTGCACACACAAGCGAAGGAAATTGCGAGGGGCAAGAGAGAGAGAGAGAGAGAGAGAGAGATTTCATCTGCAAAACTGAAATCTGTGAAAACTGCATTTGCCACACGTTGCACGTTTGTGTGCAACGAGTTAATTGAAAAGTGCACCAAAAAAAAAAAATGTCTGGTAGAGATTATATTTGGGGAAATTCTGCTCCATTAGTCAATTGATTGGCAAGAGGGGGCGGGCAGGTGTGTTCAGAAGGACAGTGATGAAAAGCTGCAGCACCGCAATTACTTAATTATGAGAAAACCACTATGAAATTAGTTCAGAGCCAAACAGAAGCAGCTAAAACTTGCCAACTGCAGAAAACAGAAATCATCAACGCAATACAAAGCGTAAGCGTAAGCGTAGGGGGGGTAAGGGATGAGGAAGTGGAAGCTGCTGGAAGCCGGAAGTTCTGTGCCAGTTAGAGATGCCAAAGCACGTCATCGTCCTCCTCCATCAACACATCAAGTGCACATTGCAAACGCTAGGGGTAAAGTGGGAGGGGAAAGGGGAGGGGGAGGGAGTGTAATTATGCACAGAAATGGGAACATCGCCGGGACGGACAGAGTTGGGTCTTTGTGGGGGTTGTTGTTGGTTCTTCGTGCTACTTACTGCTCAAGTTAACTTTACGTTGGATAATGGAAAATGCACATTCCGTCAGCGCTGCACCACAAAGCACCATTAGACGGGCGCCCAAGGATTAACAGGAGTGGTTTTTTTTGTGTGAAGTGGACCGACGACTTTAAAGGCAGAAGCAAGAAGAAAAAAAATGTGTGTGTGTACATGTATGTATCAAAGTATTTCTAGGCGACGCCACTTGACAGTGTCAGGAATTCTGCCTGACAAAAAAAACCACAACATAAAATATACGACCAGCAAAATTCCATTAAAAAAGACGAAGGCTGAAGGCTTCAGCAACAAAAAAAAAAAGGAGGAGAAAGGACTATAAGAGTTTTCTTTAAAACATTTAAGCCGATAAAATCACTCAACTCTCTTACAACAATATTTGAACATTCAGTTTTAACAGTGACAATTTATTTGTAAATTTTTGATTGATTCACGTTAAAGTTGTCGCCTCAACAGAGTTGCGATTTTTATGGCTTACACACCTGCTGCAACAAAATGCGGCTCGTGTTACGCCCACATTGGTTGAGCATTCCATAACACGCTTTAAGCCTGCTTTCAGTCTCAGTTACACAAATATGCAAATATTGTTTGCGCACAAGCCGCCAATTGAATGCACTCGAAAAATGCCAAGCAAGTGACGTGGTCCAGAGCAAATACACTCAGATATTAACTAATATATATGGTATATGTGTGTATATAAGGTGTGACAACTTCTCAAATTAATAAACAACAATGTGAAAAAATAAAAACACAAGAGATTAACGCAAACAAAAAATTCTATTGAACAGCATTTTAAAATTAGCTCAGTTGAATAATTATTTGGTTTTTGAATATACGTATTTAATATTGTTGTTAATATTTTTTGACTCAGTCACGCCTATTTATATTACATGCTAATGATATGATCATAATGATGATGACACGCGTGCAACGTGGGATTAAAGATAAACAAAGTTCAAGCTTTAAACTCAACGATTATTATTTTTGTTTAAAAGATCTTACAAGGTTGATTATATTTATTAGAATAAAAATTGCATCATCTATGGTTTAGTTTTAACATAGTCTAAAATTCTTAAAATAGCTTACATTCCCTTCTTTTGTTGGAGTAAATATTATTTGAAGAATTTTCTAGCTTATATGAAGAAAATTCTTGGGAAATATCTAATATATCATTTGTTAGTCATAGCACCAAGAAACTTGGCGCATAATTAATGAGCGATGTTGGAACCTTATGAAAATGTCAAAAATAATTGGATGACAAATCAGGCATATTAAAGATGCTTAAAATGTTCTAAAAATCCATTACACAAAGTCAACTTAAACTTAAACACCTTTGCTTTCACAATATTTATAAATCGTTTATAACGTTTATCTTACAGATATATAATAATAGAAAACAACGTTTCCGTCATTTGCAATTGTTTAAACAAGTTGAAATCGCTTGACAGCTAAATGGCAAACAAGCAAAAAAAAAAAAAAATAGCCAGCTGAATAAGGAAAATAAAACTGTGTATTTTTGTACTAGGCTGTTAAATAAATAAAATGTGTGTGTGTGTGATTGTTTTTGACTTTTGTGGAGCAAATAGCTTACAGCACTATATATATATATACGTCATACTATAGTACGCTATGTATATTTATAGTATGTGAAGTTGGAAAGTGCAATCGCAGCATCTATGTCGTCGACGATGTCGCCCACGCCACCCAAAGTGTCTTGCGACATGGAAGACAAATATTTTAGCTCGAGGCGTGGGCCGATTTTCTCATTTGACGATACATTAAGAGAGCCAGCTCCCTACCTCAAAGACAGAAAGTTTTTATGTGCGTGTGTGTGTGTGTGTGCTTGTAGTATAAGTGCCATAAAAGCGATTATCAGTGGTGCGATGATAACAATCTGCAACAGCAGCAACAGCAGCCGATAAGAAGCTTATTTTAGTCAGCTGGGCAAGCAAGAATGAAGAATTGCATAAGCTTTGAAAAGCTTACGATACAAAACTGGAAGCAAAAAATGTTGTAACAAGAAACAAAACTGAAGTTGAAGTTGTTGGAATACAAGAGAAATTCAAGCTATGAATAAATGTTAGGAAAAGCTCGACTTGAAGATACTTTTCTTTGGCAATCAGAGGCGTGTCAATCACAGGTGTGGGTGAAAAAAAAAAAAACCAATCAATGCGGGTCATGGCAATAAGAATATGCAGAAGCAGACAAATAGAAAGAAAGAAATGGAATGCAACGAAAATTTTGCTTTAAGCTGTTTGTTTGGTTTCTTTCTACTTTTTATGCATAAATACATAATGAGATTTAAAATACACAACTGTCAAATGCACACAATGTACAAACAATAAGAAACAATATTGACCATGTCAAGCAAATCAATATGCATTAAATGCAAGGCTATGACATTTACAGTATATATATATAATCGTATAAATAACTGCCAGCCAAATTGCATCTTGCAGCTACATATATTTAATTCAATTACCTGTCAAATACAATTGGCATTGGCAGTTGGCAGCCAACAAAGGAAACGCACGTTCCCCCCTCCACCCTCAACCCACAAACGAAAAGCCGGAAAACACACACAATTTGTAAACATTGATTATAGCCAAATGTTTATACACACAAATAAAGTTTTATGCATTGTTTATAGGGCAAACAATTAAGGAGCTGTTATATACGTTTCTTAATGTGTATTTATGTGTGTAAAAAAACCATCTGCGTAAATATAAGAGCCACAATGAATTGTAATTAAGTCATTTAACAATGTAATACACAAAGCAGATGTATTTTTTTTTTCTATCAATTCTAATAAAAGGACATTTTGTGGTACTTTTGAACAATCAACATTTAAATGAATATTCAGCATATTTAAAAGCAGTATTCTTGGAAACCTGTCAAAATAAATCCCACTGAACTTTTTCTAATCTCTTGCCAAGTTTTTACTGTTGCAGCTGCTGCAGCATTTAAGTTGCACCCAAGAGTGTCAACATGTTTGAGACTAATTGAAGTTGATACGAAATGGAACGAAATCAAGATGATGACGCTGACCGCAATAAAGTCTTTTGATCTAGTTCACAGATACTTCTACACGATTCAGCACAACAAAAACGAAACGAAACAAAACGGAAACAGAAACAGAAACAAACTTACTGCTACCTTCCACTTTGTGTGCTAATTCTGCGCGCCAGCCTGGAGAATAAATTGTGCATTTTGAAATCTGGCCAAGAGGCTTCTAAAGTAACATGCTCCACATACTATTTCGTGTGACACGCTGACAAGAGTTGGGTGGGTTGAAAAAGGGGAGGCAGTTAACGTTAGTTCAGTTCAGTTCAGTTCCGTTCAGTTGTGTTGTGTTGTGGAAAGCTAAATGAGGCGTGACATAGAAAATACTGAAACACAAGCCGCCGCACACACACAGTGGCCAGAGAGAGATAGGCGAAACACTTGGTAATTGGGAGCGCACCCACGACAACAATAAAAACAATAAAACCATAACAACAACAACAACAAGCATAAACAAGCACTGGAAGTATGCATTGTGCCCAAAAAATAAAAACAAAGAGTCCGAGTCCGTGAAGAGCAAGACAAAGAATATTTGTGCGGTGAAAAATTGAAAAATCTCATAAAAAGCGAGACAAAAACAAAAGAAGCAGCCGCCAAAGCAGAAACTAAAAGAGAGATAGAGAGAATATAGGCATAGATGGGGGGGTTAAGGGCTCACACAATTAACCCTTTTGGGAGGCCGAGAGGGTAATTCAACAATTGCTTTGAAGTTGGTTCTGTGCTTTTGGGGTATTGGCTGTGGTAGGTGTCGCATTAGCTTTACAGGGAACTACAATTAAAAATTGCTTTAATTAGTTTGTGGAAGGAAAAGCAACAAAAACAACAACAGCATGAGAAATGCAATAAAATTAATCGCTTATGTCGTAATCGCATTTACCAACCAACCGCTTAAAAACCCCCTCACGCCTTTCTTTCTCTACAACTGCTTTTGATGTTCTATTGCAGAGTAACCTAGAGTGCCGTTAAACATTGAACGGTAAACGGTGAATGGTGAGACTCAATCATGTATAGCGTTCCGATTCCATTACAGGCGGCTTAACGAGATTGCTGGAAGTTAACGAAGCGTTAAGCTTTTACCTACCCCTCCTATCCCTTCTGTGCATTCGCTATTTTTAAGCTTTTTTTTGCCTCGCCTCGAAGATGATCTCGATCGCAAGCATGGCTGTTTAATGTTGTTGTATTAAATACAAAATAACACTTTCAACTTATCTGAGTGGCTTTATATGTTTAGAATAATTAATTTGTTGTTTAAGTGCTATATTTGTCATTTTGTTATATACGCATATATTAGAAATCTAAATAGAAATCAAGATCAACGTGCTGTACACTTGTGACACTAGTAACTCACACAATATGCAAATCATTCACAGACAATTTTATGCTGAAAGTGAAATTTTTCATTATCAATTACTCAGTGACAAAAACACACAGGGCGGTACAAAGAGACAAAGGTAAAATAGATAGAGAGGTAGTACTGCTCGGCTCGACTTCGGCTTCGTTTAAGCTTCGGCTAGACTTGAGCTTGAGCTTGACTTCACTTCGGCTTCGGGCACCTGCTTTCCCAGAAATGAGACGAGCCCGTGTCGTCGATTAGCGGGCGTAGCACCCCATAAGCATCGGACGCTGACCGACCACAGTCACAGTCACAGTTCCCCGCCCCCGCCTTGCCCAACATTGTTGGTGAGCAGCAGCAGCAGCAGCAGCCGCTGCCGCCGTTTTCAAATGCTAAAATTGGCGATTAGTCAAAATGATGTCACCGAGTTATTTTGATTGTTTTTTATATACACATACGTATTTATTTATTTATTTTGCTTTGCTTCTTTGCTTTTTTGGCATTTCAGCGAGATTTTAATGCGCGCCCGGTTCAATAAGGTGTCATAAATTTTGGGGCTATTGATTAGTTTCTTATCAATATTTTTTATCAAGCGTTAGGCAAATTGCCAATTGATAGTGGATAAAATATTGAACTTAAGACATAGCTTTTCTTAAAAGCTCTTAAGGAGAATATTTAATAAATAAGATAACGTTTATCGCTTTTGATTTTAATAAAAGTTTGTTTAAGAAAACCTCATTGTATTGAATTTCTTTATTAGGTCATCAATGATTTCATGCCAGTTGGTAGAAATATAATTAAGACTCTTGCCATATTTAGAGATAGATCTGATCTAATCCATCGAGATAAAATTGCTATGACATACGATGCCGAACCTCAAAAAAAAAAAACCACAAAAAACAGCTCATTAAATTACAAAATGCGTTTAAAAGCAGACAACAACCAAAAAGGAAAGAAGAGGAGGAGGACAAAGGGTGTTCTTATGCGCATTAGTAATTAATGAAATCAATTGCAATCGGTTTGGTTTACAGGAACGCGAACAAAAAATAACAAAGCGACCACAAAAATGTGTTAACGAGTAATAAGAAGGGGCGGAGGGATAGAGCAAATTTGGCTGGTGGTGGGGAGTGAAAGGGGCGAAGGGTGCCAGCTGCTATGTCGTTTTTATGAATGAACATTTAGCATTAAAGAAAACTATGGGAAAACGACGCACAAGTTGTGGTTGGGATTTTGCTGATTTTAATTTGGTTGTTTGTTGTTTACCTTTTTATTTCACTGTAGTTTGCTTTGTTTCTGGTCTCTATGCGTCACTTTCGACCTGCGACCAGATTTTCTATTGCTTTTTTGCCCTTTGCTTCTTCTGGAGTTGGTTGCCTCTTCTTCTTCTACTTCTTCTTGACGCTGTGTGCTTAACTGTTTTAGTGTTTTATGTATTTTGCACCTGATTTCTTTATATTTTTGGATATTTCACTTGGAGCCCTTTTGCACTGCTGACTTTGGCCTTGTAAAATATGTTGACAGACAGATACAACTTCTGTTTTCGGGCAATCTTCGAATTGGTTTCGCTTCCCGAGACGCACACACAAGCGCAGGCACGCACGCACACACACACACACTCGTAAACACTTGTGCACATATACCAACAAAACACAGCTTCGTAAGTTGGGTCGCAGTGCGTGTTAGTTTTAGTCCGCTCTCGTTTACCTTTGCTTTGCACTGGCAGATAAATAATTTATAGTTTTGCTCACACACAATCAAGTCGCGTTTTATTTTGCTAGTAGCTATCCGCTCGGATATATCTTATCAACAAATTTTGTTTACGCAGCGGCAAAAAACACGTCGCCCGCTACTGCACTTGACTAAATTCAACCACCGACTGACCAGTGATACCAGCACATGAGAGGCGCCAAAATATGTGCAAGCCAAGCGTGAAAGTAAGACCGTTTGCACCAAAAATACCAAATTCAAAATGACTAAAAAAAATACCAACTAGCCGGCTTTTTGAAAATATATTAAATGTTTAGAATCTTGATTCTAAATTGCTTTCGAAGCTGTTTTATTAGTACAAATATGGCGGAACAACACCTTGTGGCACACAACAGACAAATAAATCTTGAATGGTGCATGCCGTACAGAAATTATACATCTAACATAAAAGTAAGCGCTATGGCTTTGACTGCTTTAGTAATTGAGTAGTTTCTTATATCTAGTCCTCCTTCTGGTGATTATCAGTGCTAACAGGCGTTCCGGCTGTACTATTGCGCTGCCGGCGCGCCCTTTCCCTAAGTTGTGCAGTCTTTAACGTTGCCATCATTTCTGTTGAGTTGTACAGCCAAGTGCCCTGCGAATAATATATCTGTATATGTATGTGTGTTTAAGAGACACGTATTTGTATTCTTGTACTTACAATCAGCAGCATGCAGTTGAGCAGTATTGGAATAGAGAATACAGTCGAGATAAACAGGCCATTGCCATCAAAGTATTGTTGTTTGGAAAATGTTTTCCAATTTTGAGCCGCATATTCATTGATGCTCTCAGAGAAATAGACAACAGACACTGATAAGACACAAAGTAAAAACAATAAATAACCAAACAATACATGGAATTCAAATACATACACAGCACTAAGAAAAGAAAAACTTGAAAATTTGTGTTGTTTCGTGTCAGCAAAGCTGTACTAGTCGTAAGCACGTGCAGTAATATCAGTCCAATAAGCCACGGATCCTTCCAATCGATCTGCAATTTCAATGTACATAGGTCAACAAATTTTATATTGTGCTTGTAGTTTGCATGCTTACGCTCATAAGAAATGACCAATAGCCAGTAATTTCATTGACATCAATTTGCCCAGGGTGCATTTTGCGGTTTTTTTTACTAAAGGTATTGACGTGTGTTTTGGACAAATAGATATACAATGCAACAGCCACGCACAAAAAAGGTAAACAATAATGTACATCAGCATCGATGAATCGATATAATATTATACATCGATAGCATTTCGAAAAGCACAGCTGATTTGCGATGGATACATAAATAACAATCGCATAAATTCGTGATAAATCGATAGAGTGATGCAACGATTTTTGTGGTAAACAATGCACGTCATAACGAAGCAGACTGACCAAACTTGTGTAATTCGTGTGCCATCCCTGGCTGTGATGGCCATACTGATATCATACAGCTTGAACGTCTCTTCTTTGCTTTCACTGACTCAGTAGCCTCAACATTACAAAAACTGAAAAACTCACAAAGAATTTGTTAAAGACAGTCAAAATTATAGTAAACATAGACCAAGCACTATTTAATTGTACACCCAACGTGTGAGCAACTCAAAACGGGAATAACAACACCGAAACAAAATATAAATACAGAAAAAGAAGGTCGGCAGTGACAAACGGAAATTGAGCTAAAAACAAAAGCGAGCGTCGTCGCAGAGTACATTTTTTTTTTTTTTTTGCTCGTGTGCAAGTGTGTGTGCAACCAAAAACAACGAATAGAGAAGAGCGCACCTTACCAATAGTTGTGGTGACAGTGAGACCAGGACTCTAATTGGGTGGTTCAACACCTGGGCAAAGTGTTGAATGGCTGCTGCATTTGTTTTTATTGCTGTTGTTGTTGTTTTAGTGGTTGTCCCAAGATAAATAGTGTAGCTGCGTTTGGTCGAAAGCAGTAAAAACGACTCGCAACGGCAGCAGGCTCAAGGACACGCGGCGACTGCGCACCCAGTGCACCCGAAGGTCACGCAACAGTCGCAGCGCCCGCGCCATCTCCAAACTCCCACGTCCCCCGCTCCGAAATCAAAACTTGCAATCGGTGCGTCGCCGGCGTCAACAACAACTGAAGCAACAACAACTGAAGCAACAACTGAAGCAACAATTAGCAGCCGACATAAACATGGCCGTCAAGCAAAACAATACGGAGCAGCAGAATGATGGTGCGCCGGGTAATGCAGCTGCAGGAACGGATCCTGCAACAGCAACATCATCAACGGCATTGCCTGGCAACAACAACAGCAACAACAACAACATCTCTGACGATGGCGGCGGCGGCGGCGTTGGCGGCACCAATGACGCCTCCAATGCCAGCGATGCATTGCCAAAGGCAAGCAGCTCCGATCAGGCCGATAGACAGCATGACATTAAGGCGCTGGTGCGCATCTTGCAGAGCGTCAATCTGGAGGATCAGCCGGCGACATTGATGATCTATCGGCATGTGATCTGCAATTTGGCGCGCATGCCAATGAGCACCAAGGCCGAGGATATGAAGCGCTTCAAGGACGAGATCGTCACGGTGGGCAACTATCTGGCCATGCCCAACAAGAAGGGCTATCTGATGTTCTATCTGCGCATCGTCTATCAGCTGATCACACAACCCGCCTACGAGACGCCCTCCTGTGCCGTGGCCATTGTGTTCCAGCTGTTCAGTCCGGATCTGATACTGGAGGCGGTGCAATCGTTGCTCGAACAGGATGTGCAGGATGAGAGTATACGCAAGACTGTGGGCTTGCTCTGCAAATGGATACGCGTGTGCAACTTTTGTCAGAATCTCAATCTGTGGATTATGGCCCTGCTGCAGGGATTGCGCGAACAGGAGAAGTATCTGCTGCTGGATGAGATCGCTCTGGACAGCATCGAGATGCTCTTCGTCTTCATGATCATGCCCGCAATGCGCCCCAAAGTGGCCCCAATTGTCTTTCACATGCTCTCAACCATCAATCATGCTCCGGAGATATTCCACAAGGTGAGTGCGGATCAATTTCATATATATATCGATAAATATCGATAATTCGATAAATATCGATAAATTGTGTTTTTTGGGAAATCTATTGGAAACTTCACATTTTTTCGATTTCTTATTAACTATATCTCGATAACCAGGTGATTTATCGATAAATTTTATTTAATATTTTCGTCTTATTTTGTCGAGTTTTACCATTTTGCTTCTCCTGTAAAATAACAAAAATGCGAGTTATGGTCTTTTTTTTTTTGTATTCAAACTTATTGGAAAAAGTGTCGCGTGATAAATGTGTGAATGCCACATATATAAAATGATTTACCAACACTGTCTTAAGAAACGGAAAAGTACCAAAATCGCAAAATTAAAGATAAGCAATTCGGATAATTTCGCAATTTCTTGATAAAATCAACTCAGAAGGCTTAAAATTAAACATCAGCTCTTGATTTTTTTAAAGTTCGACCAAGTTTTTACCACCAGACAAACTTTAAGATAATGTGTTTTAAATTACTTACTTATTGATCATTTAATCATTTGAACTATGTTAATCACATGCTTGGTAGAGTTTATAAGGTTTCATGTAAGAATAATCTTAAACCCAAACGAATTCTTAAAAACAAACTAAAGATTCCCTTTTATTTTTGGTATTTTTGTATTTTTAGATATTGCCAAAGATACCGGTGGTGGTCAACTATTTGAAGAGTCAATCGAACAGAATGGATGAATCGTCGATGGACTCGCGCACCTATCTACAGAAAGTTGTGGATCTGACAAATGCGCTCATGATGCGCTTCTACGACAACGATGAGCTCTATGCACCCATCAAGGCTGCCATCCAAATGTACGAACCATCACAAAACTGTGTTGTGCTTGCCCGTGCCCTCTTCGAGAATGCCCTGCCACGGAACGCGCGGGTCGGTTTAGTGAATCTGGGCAATACCTGCTATATGAACAGTGTGCTTCAAGCTCTGGCCATGACCAGCGAGTAAGTTTGAAACACAATTCACACATTAAACTAAACTAAACTTCTTGCTTTTTATATATTTATTACTTACAGTTTTGTGCGACAGATTTTGCTTGTGGAGAGTGGCTCGTTGTTGTTGATCAAGGTGCAGCAGCAGATTGCATTGATGCATCATTCGATGCGTTATGAGTTGACGCCAACGCGTCTGTTGAAGGCGACACGTCCGCCGGGCTTTACGCCCGGACTGCAGCAGGATAGTTCGGAGTTCCTAGGCTATTTTCTGGATCTGTTGCACGAGCATGAGATAAACAGTGGGGCGCACAGTGTCCAACACATGGACACCGATGCTCCCGCACAGGCCAAAGAGTTGAAGGAGGCTGGCGAACCGGCTGGTGGCACACTGAACGATGAGATTGTGGCCGCTGGCGTTATACCCTACAATAGTAACGATCATGAGCTATGCGCCGTGCACAATTCGAGGCCAAATGCAGCACCTGCAATTACTATTAACTCAGCCACGCCCACAGCAACGCCCACCAATGCACAGTCGAAGAAGCCGCCGTCGACCATCGACAAAACATTCGCTGGCAAATTGTCAACGACCTACAAATGCCAGAATTGCGCCTGGGAGAGCCGCAATGAGGATAGTTTCCGGGAGCTGCAGCTATCGTTTCCCGACGACAAGGACGACTGTGGCGCTGCCAATTACTCGGTGCAGGATCTTATTGATTATTACTGCTCGCCCGAGAAGCTCGACGGCGACAATCAATACTTTTGCCCGCGCTGCAAGAAACTCTGCGATGCGGAGCGTCGCATCGGGATCACCCAAGCGCCACGCAATCTCATTCTCACGCTAAAGCAGTTCAAGTATGATCAGAAGTATCACTTTCGCACCAAACTCATGCACAAGGTGTTCCACGATGAAAGTGTGAGTAGCCTCTAAACCATGAAGCAAATGCTTGAGAAAAGTTGTAAAAATTGATTTTTTTGAATTTCAGGTTAATGTCAAGGTGTGCTCGACGGATTCGCTGCAGGAGACTTGCACGGTGCACTATGATCTGTATGCTGGTGTCGTGCACGCTGGCTACAGCATGGATTCGGGACATTATTTCACCTTTGCTGCGGATCAATCCAAGAACTGGTTCAAGTTCAATGACAGTCTGGTGACCAACTCAAAGCCACAGGAAATGCACAGCTTGACCTCGCCGAATACACCGTACATACTGTTCTATCAGATGTGCGGTCGTTCGACGGAAACAGCGCCCGATGGACCCATGAATCCGATGGTGCCCGTGCCATCGATCCCACCACTAACACTCGATGAACTGCCGCGCACGTTGCGCGACTTTGTGAAGCAGGATAACCGTGACTACAACGAGGAACTGAAGCTGCAGAGGTTCAAGCGCAATGCCAAGCGCACCAATGTCACTGGCAATGGAACGTTGACGCGGAATGGGTACGAGGGTGACGATGAGGATGATCAGTCGCCACCGCCGGCTGGTGGTTGTGGTGGCAATGATTTGGGCATGAACATGAATCGTTTTGTCTATTGATCTTGTGAGTAAAGTGTGTGTGTGTGGCTGGAAAGTTGGAAGAGCGCCACATCAGCATATATATTAATGCTAAGCGATATATATATATATATATCTATTTTATATTCACTTGTGTGTCTATAAGAATATTTTCGTTATATAAGTCTATGTAACAGATCATACATCTAATGCTATATATATATGTGTATATGCAATGGTAAAGTCTGGGCAATGCTTTCCAGTTTCTTTGCTAGCTTCACATTGCACTCACACAGACAAACACACAAACACACACACACATATCCATCAACACACCCACACACACACACTATATTGTTGTCATGTTCCTTAAAATACAAAACAAGCTCACATACACGCATACATACATATATAGTAGAAACTACAATTGTATTTCCATTTACAAATTTGTTATAATTTTTATGCATTGTTTTTGTTAACACAAATTTAGTTATAGTCTTAACATATACACATTATATATACACACACAACATATATAAAATATAAAAAAAAAAAAAAAGAAAACATATATAATATATATTAGCCAGAACGATAAAATGTTAATGATACTCCTTAGTCCTACATACTTACATATATATAAACCAAATCAAAGCAAAAGCAGCAAAAAAAAAAAAACAAACAAAAACACAAGAACGGAATCAGGCAACTAATCAACTTCCATTTCTGGCCTCCAAAAACTAAACACCTACCTACCTATATTCGAATCTACAGTAGTAAGTAGAACATTTATTATTTACGCACAGATCGATTGTGCTTGAAATTGTGTGCTTGTAAATTTGTCTAACAAACTTTTGTATAGCAACCAAAAAACAGCAGCATCAACAACAACAAATAATGAAATATCTATAGTTGGTTTATATAGTAAATATATATATACATATATATATATTTAAAGCATGTAAAGAAAAAGGAATATTTAAAGTTTTATCATTTGTTTTGTGAATTTTCAAAATTTACTTTAATATAATACGAATTTTATGTATGGAATGACCCGCACGCATCGATTTATGTTTGAAAGCATTTAGCGAGCGTTGTGCATTAAAATCATGTTAAGGTTTTGAATATTATTGCAATTTAATTGGAATAATTTCAAATTACATTTGTATATGCTGTAACTTATGAATATTTATCTATTATATTTATAAGGGTATCAATAAAACTGAAAATACATCCATCAAGGCATTAATTACTTCGTTCAATTATTTGTTTAACTTTTAATGTATGTATTATATTACAGGGAATATTGCAGTCGCGCCTTTTGTCATTTAAATATTGTGAGGGCTCTGCGATAGACAAGAATGCTAGTATTTTTATATAAATATATTTTACTCTTCGGCAAGGTATGGTCACACTTTAATCGTTTATCCACAAAAGCCTCCAGCTGAAATCGCACGCACACACACACAAGACATTTTGGAGCGCGCCTATAAAATGAGCAATACGCGGTGTGCTCTCGAACAGTCTCTCGATTCGTGGAGCATATTATTAAGACCAAACGCGACGGCAGTCAGGTTAGTCGACGCAGAGCGCTGCAATAATAACAACGACGACGACAACATCTAGAACAAAAAAGTAAATAAATAGCTCATTAAACGCTGTTATGACACGCGTGGCGCACAAATCAGACGAATAGTGTGGAATATCCGACTCCAGAGATCATTATTAACCTGCAACAACATTACATACGCTTTTATGGCGCATCAGCGACACAAACCGAAAGAAACTGCCGAGAAATATTACAAGAACAATAACAAGCAGAGAAGAAGCAAAAGCGCCAACAATAGCAGCTAACATAAAGCAAAGGAAATAAACTTATTGCGATTTATTTAAATACAAACACAAATATTGTGCTACCTTTTGTAACCACAATGCAAAAAGCCTTTTAAAGCACAATTGATTTATTTCTACGGCCTGTGAACTGTGTGAAATAACAACAACAACAACACCAACACCAATAATTGCATTCACAAGACGTTGCCAGCTGTTCGGGTGCAAAAAAAGCTCTCACGTTCTCCAATAAGAACACACAAAAACCCGGTCGTCGTCCTGCTGCCAAATAAATAGAAAGTTTGGTTATGTACGCCGTCGTCCACGACTGCTGAAGGTGAGCAAAGGACATTGCGCCTGCCGGCCGCTTAAATAAACACGTTCCAGCCACACGCAGAGCATATAGTATATACTTGATAGCAATAAAGTTCTTTAAGATAACAGCCCAGTGGGCCGGCAACAATTAAAACTCAAAACACCCCCTGCGATACACAAACAAAAAAAAAAACTCACTCAACATGCGTATCTTTCCCGTTCGTCTCTCGGCCATCTCGTCGTCCGTGTCGCGTCTGACCAAAATGCTCGACTTTTACTCGGGCTTTAATCCATCGCCGCTGTCAATTAAACAGTTTATGGATTTTGGTAAGTTAAAAATAAATAATAATGGAAATGTCCTAGCCGGTTTTCGTTAAGTTACACTCTCTTCCTGTATATTGCTCTCTTCCTCTTCCATAACTCTCTATGAAATTTATAACGGTGTGTGTTTTGCACAATCGCGAGTTGAATAATTAATTGTTGTTTTAATCAATATGTAACTGGCTTGTATAAAAACAATACATTTAATACTATTGTGACGCAAGCACCTGAGTTCGCTAGCTTTGATCTTATCGGTTTTCTCTTGCGCAATCTGAGAACAGAAAGAGAATCTATTGATGTGTCAAATTCATTTGTAAAATATGAGTATTTACAGCTTACAGCAAAGCGCGCTGTGCTCATTTAAAAATTAGACTCATATGTACACACAATAAAAACGTGACTAAGCTAAGCTCAGCTGCATATGGAATTATTTAGCTGTACTGCGCAAATTCCCGTTATCTAATATGTACCCAATTTAATTTCATTGAATTGTCAATTAAGCATTTTTTTCACTGTCCGAGCCGGGTCGCCGCCAAATACACAAAACTGTTGATTATGCCGAATGAGGGATAAGAAGAGAGAGATAGAGCGCGAGAGCAAGTAAAAGCTTAATCGTTGTCTCAATTACTCAACTTGTCGACTTTATAATGCTATGTAAAACTATATTGAACGGAAGTTCCCACAAACAAACATATTTCTCATTTAGCCGTCAACAACAAATGACAATGAAATTTTGTTACAAGTTACAAGTCGTCACCCTTCCGGTTTCGTTCGTCTGTCCGCCCACCCACCAGTTGCAAATGGCATGTGCCTTTCAAGGACATTTCAATGTCAAGTTACAACAGCAGACAACTGCATTATTTACACATACATACGTTCAAACATGGATATGGACAAACTTGTGTGTTTGTCATATGTACAAACATATTTACAAGCATGTTCTAAGCCGCACCAAAACCTGCCCCAATAAGGCGATTAAGACTTTGGAGTAGTCGACTAAGCGATTCTCTGTAAATTACAACTGTTACGCAGTTTATACATATGTATGATTATTAAATTAATTTTATTATAAATTATGAATTACCAAAATCACCACACAAACAGTTTGAAAACTTAAAGATTATATTATATGTATTATTGTTATATTATATTATTTATCAATATTTAATCAAACCCACTTTAGCAAGAAAAGAAAAAGAAAAGAAAGCGACACTTATTTTTGTGCAGGAAATGAACTGTTTAGATAACAAAATCAGATAAAATAGGCACCAAACAAAAATATACCGGATTTGGTATCAGAATCAAGTGCATAGTTCACCCAAAAATCGAATAAACAAACCTTAAACTGAATATGCCCATTTTGTAAGGTAAAATAATAACAGAATACCCATTTTTCCCAAGCTACTTGTCCTTTGTCAGTGCATTTCAGCATGAGGCCTGTTACAAAAAGTTTTTAACCAACGTCACAAATGGCAACTGACTGGGAAACAATGCTCTTACCACTCGGGGCCAAGTGGCTGGCACCAAGTTTAACCTAAGGGAAGGAGGTTGCAAGGAGGAGGCTGTGTTATTTAAGGCTATAAATAGAAAAGCCCAAAGGAAGCAAGACAAGGTTCCTCTTACCAAAGAGGGTGCTACACATATGCTTGTTGTTTATTAATAGAATTAAAATTGCTGAACCGGCTTTAAGCATATTCCAGCAGCATTTTTAACTAAAGTACACCACACACTTTATATCCATTGTTTTTTATTATCTAATGTTGTTTTGGTTTTGGGGCTTTATGATGCGCAAACAGAATTAATAAAGGCTTTTCTACTAAATTCAATATATTATGTGGTTGTACTTGAACTTTGTTGCATAGCGATAAGATTTGAGTGGCTTTTGTTGCCAACTGTACCTCATTTGATTTTTGCATTTTCTATGAGAATTCGCCCAGTTGTAAACATTTGTAATAAAACTAGAACATCGCTAAATTTCGCATCTGACCACCTACAATGCCGACAAATTATATGGCATACATATGTTATGTGCGGCAAAATAGTTCTATTGCTATCGTTTTTACAATAACAAGAGGCCCACTTCAGCTAGCTGTTAAATATTACCTTTAACTTATACTGTACTCAATATACATTTATTATTTCTATGTATGGTCCCTAATCACTTTCCCTATCAGCTGGACAATGGCGAAAAAAAACAATATGTCAGTCAAATATAACGAATATTTGATATGGCAAAATCCGGAGGCACGCTTTTTTTGATTATGAGACCTCTACCCCTCTTTCCCTAAACCCCACCCGCTGTTCTCATAAGTTGATCATGTGCCAATTTGCTGCGTGGGGAAAAAAAACATTTAATATGACAGATATATAAAACAATAATAACAAAAAGTTGATACTTTGTATATAAAACAAGCAACACGATTATTTTGAAATGGAAATTTTTGACATAGTATATAAAGACCATCTGATGTTTTGTCTTAAAATCTTAAATTCGTATTTATCTATAGCTGTCATGAACTTTGGACACGTCAACCGTGAACGACAGGAACGCAGACGTTTAAACTTAACCCAAAAAGAAAGCATAGCAAAAAAGAAAGAGAGAACCAATCAACACCTCCGCGTTTTCTTAATACTTATGATTCGTTTGATAAAATTGACGGGTACATACGCCACAAAAACTACACTTGAATCGATTGCAGGGTATATTTAGGTTTATTTGGTGCTCAATTAAACTTTATAGTTTCGTTAAAACTTATAAGCTTCAAAGACTCCGCTATTTTACTGTCGTCAAATTCACGTTTCGTTAAGCTTTTTTCTGCCGTGAGTAGCATCTCAAAGTCCAGCAGTCCTAACTGTTTTTGTTTATTTTTTTTGTCTTTTGCTTTCGATTTATTTGCTCATACATTTGACAGCGACAGCAGCAAAGGCAAATGTGAGTCAAGTGTATACGCAAAGATGTCGTCTAGAGAAAGAGAGAGAGTTGCTATAAGTGGATACAATAAATTCGCTGCTGCCGACTGATGCAATAGACAAGAGATGCCAATTTGGCCCAGCTGTCAAGTGTGGGCGTGCCCTGCTGCAATGACGTCACGCCCAGCTGTACAATTGCCCCATCCTAATGCAAATGCAATAGGAAGAAAGAACACTGCGCGCGTAATTGTAATTGCCATGTGCGCATTTTCGCTGTGCGTTCAACTGGTTTGACATGGAGTGGACTATCCCTGACCTTGGCCGTGTGTGTGTGTGTGTGTGTGTGTGTGTGAGAGCGTGCATGTGCGAAAGCGTATGAAGAAATTGCGTGTAGCTGTAAATAATTTATTGCATTTCCCAGCACTTCAATACAATTGAGTAATTGAGTGCTGATTGGCTAAACAGATAATGAGAGGGAATTCAATCAAATAATTGAGCGCTAACAATAAGAAGAAGCTCTCAATTGAATTCGTGACGTTCAAAGTTGTCACCTTCTAATATGCAATTACTATAATTTGCATATATGTATGTATGTATGTTTGAGTATTTCTATGCTGCCCAGACGTGGGCATTAAGAATCGATTAATGTTTCACCCGTCACGCGAGGTAAGCGAAAGTGAGTCCAAATCTTATCAATCGCAATGCATCAACGTTCTTGTGAAGTGCTTGACACAGTCCGATCAAATCACTTCAAGTTTTTTTTGCAAACAGCAACAGAAAATACTCAAGCACACTCACACACACACACATGCAGAGCCATATCACAGCAAGCGCTAAAAGCGGAAGGCTAGTGTTTGCCAACAACAAAACGTAAATAAATAAAGCTCTATTTTTGAGGTCAGCAGCTGGCGCTCTTTGGCGGAGTGGTGGAGAGGTGTTCAAATAGCGCGCGTGTGTCTTCTGATCGCTCTTGCGCTCTCTCACTCCCTTTCCAACGCAATCTCACACGCGTGCTTACGCTCTTGTGGTGTGACCGTCTCACTATTTTTCAGCCGGCAGCTTCTCGCAAATTCTAATTGGGCTGATGTTGACGCTTGTTTTGTTTTCGGTTTGCGGGGGAACCTGTTCGAGCGCAAGTTTTGTTGTGTTTGCTTTCTTGTGTTGGTGTTTTTGTTTTTGTTTCTATATTGCTCGTTTTATTGATTCTGTTTTGTTTTTGGAATTCGTTACAATTGCCTCATAAACAAAATGGCCGACAAAGCTATCGGACATTTATGACTAAGTTTTATGCATATTTATTATTTGTTTTCGTCTTGCGCTCGAAATTCCGATATTCGTCGTTAAGTTTTGCCTGGGGGGGCCCTCTGAAAATGTTGTTGACACTCTTTTTATATTGCTCTCTGTCTCTTATCGGAGCCGCTGTTTTCGCAGATTAACAGTAATTATCATTATGGTCCCTGCGGTAAAAGTAATCATCCAAATTGAGCGCCAGCACAAAAGAGAGGCGTGTCCGTTATTTATGAACTTTGACAACAGATGGCGTTGTCCAGTTCAAGGCCCAATTTTCGACATTATTAAATATTGCTGTATATATATTTTTGTACACACAATTAATTAATTTTGGACTCTCGCTGTCGAGTTCGTTGTGCTTATCAGTATGTTGTCAGTTCCAATCGTCTGTTTCTGCTTTCCTTTGCTGTTTTGTTTTTGTTACGAAATTGCTGGCAATCAGCAATGAAATAAAAACATTATCAACTTGCAATGTTTTTTTTTTTTTGAGACTTTGTTGTTGACTAAATCGCGTTTTTTGTTCTGGTTGGGTTCTTGAACTGAGCTTGTTTATAAAAGCAATCAATTTTGTATGAGGTCGCAAAACTTAAACCCCTTAAAAAAAACTTATTTGGATATAAACAAAAGTTTTAATTGTAATTACAGTCAATTTTGTTTGAATTATTAAACGGTACTAACATTTCTTTCTATGAAAACAGCTAAAGTTTTCGTTTAGTTATAAACAAAGCATTTAGTCACAAAGCTTCAAGCTTAATCATTTGTTATTTAAAATTCCACTGTGCTGGAACTTAAAGTGACCCATTTGTTGAGTGCATGTTCAACGGAATTTGCGTCGCTTATTCTAAATTTAAAATGATTTCCATACTGATTAGCTAAACTAGAACAACAGTCTAGACACACTACTAAACTAAATACATTCATTAATTTCCGCTCTCTTTTTCCAATTGCAGGACAAAATGCATGCGAGAAGAAATCGTATATATTTCTGCGCAAAGAGCTGCCCGTACGGCTGGCGAATATCATGAAGGAGATAGCGCTGCTGCCGGACAATCTGCTGCACACAAGATCCGTGACCGAAGTGAGCTCGTGGTATGTGAAGAGCTTCGAGGATGTGCTGGAGTACGAGAAGGTCGAACCCACGCATGAAAACCTGCAAAAGTGTGAAACCCTCAAATATCAATTTCTTCAAAGTTTTTCTAATTATGTGCCTTGTGTTCTTTGTAGATTTGTGCACGATTTGGATCTCATTAGAAATCGCCACAATGATGTTGTGCAAACGATGGCCCAGGGCGTCATCGAGATGAAGGAGAACGAGGGCGGCATTGTCGATGCGCCCACAGAGAGCTCCATACAATATTTTCTGGACCGTCTTTATATGTCACGCATCAGCATTCGCATGTTAATCAATCAGCACAGTGAGTTTTTGAGCTTTACGAAAAATAGGAATTGTTATTAATCTACCATTCTCCCGCAGCTTTACTGTTTGGCTCGAATCCGCATTCGTTGGGACGGCATATTGGCTGTTTGGATCCCGTCTGTGATTTGTCGGATGTGGTGCGTGATGCGTACGAGAATGCGCGTTTCCTCTGTGATCAATACTATTTGGCGAGTCCCGAACTCGAGATACAGCAATACAGCAGCACGGACGAATCGATGCCCATACGCACCGTTTATGTGCCCTCGCATTTGTACTATATGCTGTTTGAGCTCTTCAAGAACTCCATGCGTGCCGTTGTCGAGCATCATAGTCATGACAATTGCGATACTCTGCCACCGCTGAAGGTGGCCATATGTCGCGGCAGGGAGGATATTTGTGTTAAGATCTCCGATCAGGGTGGCGGCATTCCACGCTCCCAGTCCGATCAGCTGTTCAAGTACATGTACAGCACAGCACCGCAGCCATCGAAATCGGATATGCATACAGTGCCACTGGCTGGCTATGGCTATGGTCTGCCCATCTCAAGGCTATATGCACGATATTTCCATGGCGACATCGTGCTGCTATCCTGCGAGGGCTTTGGCACCGATGCCATCATCTACCTGAAGGTAAAGTCTTTTAATTCTTGAACAAAATACAATTTTTCTAACTGTCTTTGCTTGCAGGCCCTTTCGGATGAGGCCAACGAGCTGTTGCCCATCTTTAATAAGACGAGCTCCAAGTTCTATCGCGCCACAGTGCCTACGGGTGATTGGTCCAATCAGGTAAAATACGCCAAGAAGCCGAAGAAGACGAGCGCTGTTAGCCAATAAACATAAACCTGTCTGTGTCTGCAACAAATCCCCCTTTTCACTAACCGATCAACAATATCCTGAAACATAAACCCAGCCTAACCCACAACCCAGAGTTAAATTCAGCATGGAACCCGCATTAAGTCCAAAGTGTTTAATTAATGTTAATTTATGTTTAATCCATTAAGTATATGTATGTTGTTTTGTATATTTGTTGTATCCTCATATTTGCTTGATTCCTGTTTTATTTTATTTTTTGTCATTTATAAGTTGACATTCCAAAACTTTGAAATTTGCAATTTAGAAATATTCTGATTTTGCTTTGGTTAATTGTTTTCGGGGTTTTCTTTTTTTTTTAATTATTATGTAGCTGTTGTAAAACACGAAAAGGCTTGTTTCAAAACTTGAAACAATTACGAAATTAGGTATAAAAATGTGAATTAATTTTAAGTTACGAAAATATATTTATTGTTTATTATCAAACACAAATATTTACATATATACATACATATAAAAACAATATATATACATATTTATTATTTAAGTTCTACTGAAGTTTTAAATAAATAATAAACTGTTAAAATTTTGTATTCAAACACCGAAAAACACCCGATTAGCATATTCTGTTTGTTGTTGATAAGTTTAAAATAACATGTAAATAAATAAATGAATCCTTAGCTTGTAAAACACCTTGAATGACATTTACATAACTTTATTTTTAAATCCAATTCCCTCTTTTTTACTGTACTTAGTAATAACAAGTTTCTTATATTTGAATGAACTGTTCTCCCTGTTGGACCCCAAATACCTTAAATGTAGCATACTTTACGGCTTGCAAAAAAAAAAAAAAACAAAACTTAAACTTTTCCTTTCCAACTAATTTAATTGCTTATTGGCTTCTAGCTTAATCACATTTAATTATCTATATTTTTACATTCTTAATTGTTTTGATATATTCATGCTTTCTTTCAGAATTTTTCTAATCGTTGGCGTTATATTTATGGTTTTTTAAAGAATTTATAAGACTGTTCTAAACACACAAAAGCACCTCACCATCATGGTCAGTTTTTGTTGCTATTATTTTATTTGATAAACTTGCAGGGATGTTTTCTATGCCTTAAATCTTTTAAACTGCAAGAGTATCTAAACTTTGGCCTGCCAAAGGTATATCATTATTGGTTACGGTAAATCAGAAAACCCTTCTCGGACTATTTTTTTTTTTTTTGGAAAACTAACTCCTTTTGTATTCCAGAGCTCGGACATGAATGCACGTCAGCTGAATGCAACAACGCCAAAGCGCTTGGACATGGACTTAGATTGAAAATGCGGCACTAAAATTATACTCAGGACGTCTACGAACAACAGCAACAATAGTTTTAAATGCAACAACCTACACAGAGTAAAAATTATATATCACTAGTTATAGGCAAACATTCCCAAATACAACAGCAGCAACTACGGTTTGTATTTGATATTGTATTCATGGCAGTAACGTGTTAAGTTTCTAATTGTTGTTAAAAAAAAAATATTGCAAAAGAAAAGTTATTATTGTTATATAGAACAAGTTAAAAATCATCTGCATATTTTATAAGCGTGTTTTTGTGCAATAAAGTGAAGCAGAGAAAATAAATGATATCGAAATTGTTTTTAGGCACTACATTTTATTTTTACATAATAATAAATATTGTTTATTTTGCTGAGCTATACAATAATTAATTGCGTGTGCTTGGTTTAGACATGTTTAGACAGAAAGATATATTTATATATATATATAGAATATAGTATATATATATATATATTTATAATATTCGTTTAGTTTTACAATTATTTTATACAAAATTCTCACATTTAGGTTTTTAGCGTTTGCACATTATCACGACGTTTCTGACGTTTTTGTTTTGTTTTCTTCTTTTTTTTTACCTTTCACGATTTGCTCGACAATTGACATTTATTTAAACTATTTAACTACAGCAACAATTGATTCGTTTAAACAAAGTGCATTGGATTCGATAATATAATATATAATAATAATAATCATAATTAATAATCATACATAATATGCAATATAAAATTATATAAACAATAATACACATACACATACAATATTTATAATTCAAGCTCAAAACTCAACTCAAAAATTTAACACGAATTTAGCAGCAGCAAACAGCAGGCAAATATGGAAAATAAGCTAAGCTATAAACTGATATACTCTCCTTCTTTCATATATAGTAACACAACTCTTCTTCGTGTTGCGCAAATGGCGTAATTAGCACCGCTTCTCCTCCGATCTCACTTGCGCAACGGATCCAAGCTCTCCAATGAGAAATCATCAATGTTCAGCTGACTCTGAAATCGTCAAAAATACACACAAGTTACAGATGGTAAAAGAAAGTGAGCCAATAACTCTCACCTTGAACACGCTAGGACCGTTGTTCATTTCAAAGGGATCGGAACCAAACAGATCCGTGTTGCCATTGAGGCCATTGTTGCTGCTATTTGACACCGACGTGCTGCGTCGTGGTGCTGCAATCTTGGGTGGCGGCGCCACTGCAAAATAAGAGTATAAACAGTTGAAACATAATTGAACAAGTTATGCAAAAATCAACCTACATAAGGGTGGCGTTATGTTAAGCTCGCTGGAGAAGCCGCTGCTGTTGATGCTCATGTTGTTGTTGTTGTTGCTTAGAGTGCTATTGTTGTTGTTCTGCAGCTTGTGATCGTTGTTATTGAAAAAGAGCTGCTGGCCAAAACTCTTGGAGGGCTCAAAGCCAAACAAATCATTGCTGATGGCATTGCGACCACCACCATTGCTTAGATTATCCTGTATCTCATCGGCGCGCGGATCAAAATCGCTGTCCGAATCTGAATTCAAAAGCAGCTCATCCATTTTCTGGCTATTGCCCTTGCTGCCACCTCCGCCTCCTCCACCACCACCACCGCTGCTGCTGCTGCTCATCTGACTGGACAGATTGCTCCGTGGCGGCACAATGGGCAAGAACGAATTGGGCGACGCCGAATGCGTCGATGCGGTCGTCGAATTGGTGTCAATCAGCAGCTTATCCTCGTCTGTCAAATGCAAGTCAAACGATTTAATAGGAACATATGATAAAATAGTCCATTTGTGATGCTTACCCAATTTGCCATTGCTAAGCGTTTCGTTGCCATTGAGCTCGTGGCTGGGCGCCTCAACAATATCCTTGATGCCCAGCTTATAGAGCATGGCATCCAGTTCGGCCTTTGGCAATTTGGCGGACAATTCGCGCAGACGCTCCTTATAGATGGCAATCGTTTGCTGCAGATGATCAATCTGCTGCTGCGCCTTATTTAAATTCGTCTTTTCATTGCTATCCATGAATTTTCTGCAAAAAGAGACAGAGTCAAATAAGTAATCTATGTTCAAGTTTCTAAAAGATAACTCAAGCTCATCTACAATATAATATAGAATTTCATGTGAATCCACACACCTGTAGGCCAAATCGAAAGCCTGTCCAATGGTCAACGTTATATCGGAGGCCAGTTTATTTGATATGAATACAAAACACTCATGCGTCTCCTCCAGCTTTGAGCTGCCATTGTTGCCATTGCCATTGCTGCTGCTGCTGCTACTGTAGCCATTTGAATCCATTGTGTTGTCTTTGGACTTGACCGTCTTGGCAATGAAGCTGAAGAACTTTTTCACACCCTTCTCGTCCGCACAGTACGAGATGTTGTAGAGCGGAAACTGATGCAAGATTTTATGTGTGCGCGGCTCTTGAATGGCGACACCCTTGATACTAATGGTGATCTCCAGTTTCTTGAACTTCTCCTGTGTGCCCGTCTCCGCCTTCTTCATTTGCTGTGCAAACTGCAGCTTGCGTATAGCATCCTTCACCACCTCAATGCCCTTGGGCTGGTCCACGTTCAGATTACCAAAGAACTAAGCACAAAGTAAACAATAAGTTAGTTAAACGCATATCTGACGCACGTCGTCACAGCTCAGAGACTCAACTCACCTTGACTAGATAGACGGCGTGTCCGTTGATCAGCTGCTCCGGCGTATGCAGCCAGTTACGTTTTCCATTCTTTGCATCATTTTTAGAGTTGCCACCGCTGCCACTGACGCTGCCGTTGCTGCCACCGTTATTGGTGCCTGTGCTGCCATCAATGATGCTCTCCCCGCTGCTATCCTGCTGCAGTTGTTTCTCCTGCTGCTTGTTGTTGTTCTGCTTATTCCAGAACTTAAGCTGCGACATTTTTGCCGTTTTGCTGCCGCCGCTGCTGCTGTTGCCCGCTGGCTGATAAGGCATCTTTACAGCTTTTCAATTACAATTACAATTGGGGGCGGCCGACTCTGTAAAATGGGAGAAAATGTTAAATAAGTTCTGTGCATTCAAAGGTTTTTTGGCTCGTTTTGATTTGAACTTTGTTCGGCTCGTTTCTATGCCACTTGTTTATAATATATCCCTCAAATTGGGTACATCGTTTCTTTAGTCTATTACAAATCGCATCTGCCATGCGAATACTCGAACTTGCACGTTTTTTATTATTTCTATTTTTGGTTTCTATATTGTATATACAATTTGTTTTATTTTGTTTTGCTGATGAATTGGCCGTTGGGCTAATAGTGATAGCATCGGCGGGTTGGGCTTGGGGTTTTTCCTTGTCAGCTGAAACTTAATTTGCAAAAATTGCGACGCTTCTCCCCATACGATACATATGTATGTATGTATTTTGCTATATTGCTAATTAACGTCGTTATACAACAGCTTGCAATGAATCTGAATGCATTCCTTTCAGCTGGTAAGCCAATCCCCATCAGTGCATCTGCATCCACATAGTACATCTACATATTTATGTACATATGTATGTATTTACATACATACACATATTGTAAACGACAAACGACAATCGTCAAACGTCAGACAACGTCTGGCGTGTCAGCCAAAGCGCTAGCCAAACCAGTTGCCCGATCGGCCAGCGGTAAGCGTTAACTACAGTAGTCTCTCGATAAGAAGAACCAACCAATTGAATTGAAATTGCGTTTGAAGAAAGAGAGAATTTTTAATTTTACTCATCTCACTTATCCCAAGTTCCTTTAATAATTTTCATTCACTATACCAAGCGACCACTGTATATCACAAATGATACAATCTTCAGTCAGCTGGACGTTACGACCTCCAAAGACAAAGCTAAGACAATAAGCCAGAGTTTCTCAGAAGCAATCCATAATAAAACAGTACACACACACACACACTTGTGCACTCACACAAAAGTAGAACAAACTGTTGTTGTGTCAAGTCTTAATAAAAATCACACCTTGGCACTCGGGCGGACCTTTTGTGGGATAAATTCTCGTGCAATTCTCACATTTCGTGCTGTTTTGTGTGTCTCATAATTAAGAAAAAAATCTTGCAAAATATAAATGAATCTTGGCTTCTTTTTTTTTTTTGTGGGTTTTTGCAAAAACACAATACAGTAGACACTCGCTGCAATGACGGCCAAGTTATTAAGCTTTCAAGGATCATTCACAATAATTAATCACAGCAATGAGGGCGCAAGTGTTCTCTTTTGTTAAACGTTTTTTATGGAATTGCTATGATTTATTTGCAATTTGTTTTTGGTTTGTGTTTATATTTGACAGCTATTTCTTTGCATCGATTAATTTGGTTTGCGGGGGGGATTTCCATTAGATATCAGCTGCCAACCGGTTTCTGAGCTTTGTGTGCGTCAACAGGGTGTTGTTGGTATTTAGTTTACCATATCGAATGTACACTGTATGCCTGAGCATAAGTTTGATTCATTTTTGGAGTCGTTTTTGGGACTGGCAGCAACGAGAGCTTGCGCTGGGGCATTAGGCAACAGCACACAAAGCAGAAACAACAACAGTAATAATGGCACAAAAGCGAAAGCCAAATTATCCAAAAGCGGCGTGCGATGACGACAACAACAGCAAATAACAGCGACAACAACAATGATGACAAAAAATTGAAAAATAGCACAGCTTAGCAAAACGAAATGAAAAGTGAAACACCCTGTATTTGGCAATTGTGCGCAATTATGGCGCCGACGTCGCTGCTGCGCAATCAAACAACAAAAATTAAAAATAAAATAAAGAAAAGTTGAAAAAAATATATATATATATATATATGCAGCGCTCAGCTGACGGCAGCAGCAGCAGCAATAACAACAACAGCCACACACAAAAGAGATAATGTCGACAAGCCAAAGCCAACCGACTAAAACCGCAATGACGACGATAGCGACGACGACGACGTCGTCGCGGAAGTCACTGACGCTGACCGCAACCTCCATACCTCCCACCCACCCACTCAACCCCACCCCACCCCACCACACTTTAACTCGCTAACCAACCGATCAGTTTAGCATGCAGAATGCGTGAGCTTTTCATGTGCACAGATTAGACGACAACGACGAAGCAGTGTGTGTAAAAAAATTGTAATCTACGAGAATATGCGATGCGTAGGCGTGGGTAAAGAGAGTAAAGGAGACAGCTGCTTGCGGTACTTCAGTTTGGGAGCGGTGTGTACTGACTGTAAAATTTCTGTCTGTGAACCATTTTGTTTTGCTCCTCTTTCCCCACTCTTTTGCTACATGCTTAATGTAGATATAGCATGCCATAATTTATGCACAAACCAGCGTGCTGGTGAACGTTGATTTATGATTTCTTCTCAGCGATATCAGCAGCAAGCAACATACTTTCTTTTAGGACAATCATGGTCACAGCGATGGGTGTGTATGTGTGCATGCCACTTGTTGTGCCAGAGGTGTGTTTGCGCAACAACAAATCGATGTTGGCTAACAAATGTGCGTCTTTTAAGGCTTAAGCATTGCACAAGCAAACGATTTAATAAACGTAGCAGCCGCAGCCGCAGGGGCCAAATTCGAATTAAGAAAACAATAAAAACTTTCATAATTAGCGGGCAATGCGTACTGCGCTTGCGTGTGTGCGTGTTAAGCTAAAAATAACAAGAGCCTAGCAATTTAATTTAAATCAAACACACTGACACATAAATAGCAATTATATTGTAATTTTACATTTACACTTTTGCTTTCCTTTGCGCACTCTTATTTCTAAGAGGCACTCATAGAAACACGCATACCGTTTGTTTAGCAAGGCGTTAAATCGGTGTTCAAAATTTTTTCGCAGAGTCCCGCACAGAGTTACAAGATTTTCACCGCTATTTTTATTATTTGTATATTGTATTCACAGCGCCACGGCGCCACAACGTAACGTACACGTCGGGAGACAGCTGCGTACTAAACAACAAAAAAGCAAAGCTTCAACTTTTTCAAGTCGTTTCGTTTAATTCACTTGCAGTGGAGCCCTCCACACACACACACACACACACATGCACACTTAAACGAGAGAGGGGAAGAGACAACAATAAACAATTGTTAAGATTGCCGCTCACTGCTGTCGTTGCTGAGATAAATCGAGATTAGAGCAAACAACAACAACAACAGTAGCGACGCCGCCGCTTCTGGCAAGTGCGAGAGCACTCAGCTTGTACTTTTGTTCATACATACACATGTGTGTATATGCATACATCATACACATGTTGCAATTAAACTTTAGTTTGAACAAAAAAAGCTTTGTCAAACTCCACATTAAATTCAAATTAAACACACGTGAGAGCTCTTTCTGTTTCTCTCTTTATCTCCAAGCTCTCACTTCTTATTTTTAATCTCTCTTTCTTTCACGATCATCGCCCACATGACCTGCAACGCTCACAGATGACAGTGCAAAAAAAAAAACAACAACGCTTACAAGCAGCAAACTCATCAACCGTTTTATTTCCAGTCAATTCCGGATTTAGAATCTAAATTTGGACAATGGGCCAAATTTACATACATTCATACTAATACACACACACTATATGTTCATACTTTTCACTTGTTAAACAATTTTCGCTAGTTTTACTTGTTAAATATGTGAATCTTGCCTTGTGCGCTGATTGAAGAAATTAGTGCAATTGATGCGATGCGGGCGAGGGTGCGCAGCTGGAGACTACGACTACGACGACGGCGGCACAGTTTTACAGTTACACGCGATGCAAATAACAACAACAACTATAACAAATATCAGCAACAATGGCGGGATGCTGCGGCTGGTACAAAATACAAATACAAATACAAAAACAACAACCGTTTACTTTTTTCGCGCGCGCTCTCTATCTTCTCCTGTCTGGCTCTCTATCGCTCTCTTTATGGATGATGCGGACTTATTTTGTTTGTGTGGTTTTTTAAATGTACTGCGCAAATTTACAGCAAACAAGATAACAGCAGCCGCAGCAGCAACAACAACCACATCGACACTGACGATGGAATATCCTCACCACCTTCACGGTCCGCCGAATTGTTTTTACCGATCACGCGCAAGAGACTGAGGCTCGAGCTGCCGTTGCGTTGACCAAAAAGTTATGAGGCCGTTTCATTTTGCACCTGCCAGGGATGCATACAACGCGCTCTGCTTGAACCTCTCAGTGCAGTTTGTGAGTATTGCGCTTGTCCATCACACTGTGTGTCAGATTTCCAGTGAGCAACTCTATTTCAAACAGGCGGAAAAGCTAATGAGCGAAAAATGTTTTCCAACGGCCCTGGTTCGAAGATACAGACATAAAACTAGTTATTGTTCGTTTAGAAATTGCGCACTCGGCTTCGCAAACACTAGCTGTTCGCTGTAACTGTGTTGATAGCTGTGAAGTAAAGAAATTATCTGGATTTTGGACAAGTAAAATTAAATGCTATGTTACTTATTCATTTACAATGAATTTTCGCAAATTTGTAAAGTTTAACAACTTTTAAAATTTCGTTTGTCCACAAACTCAGACTTAACTCAAATGCCTGCCATCATCAAATGTAGGGGATTAAGCGTAGTTTTCTCTTTTGTGGCTTAAGCACGCATACATAGGAATGAGTAAGCGCTCAATGTGATAGTCTGTGTGTATTTAAAAGTTTTACCTGTTGCTTTTTGATTGTTTTACATTTCTACAGGAATTGTTTTGTGCACAATTTGTCAGACTAACGTTTGCTAGTTTGCCATTGCATACAGAATCAGTAAATAAACCAAAATAAGTTTAACAAGTACAACTACAGGTGGTTAACATAAAAAACAATACCTTTACTGGCATATGTATGTGTGTATGCATGTAAGTGTGTTTGTAAGCTTTGCTTGTGTAAAAACAAAGACCCAACTCAAAGACTGTATTGTTGTTGCCGATGTGGAGAGGGCAGAAGACCAAAGCAATAGCGGCGAAAAATACATGCAACATACATACATATATACAAATATGTGTATGTACATATGTATTTACATTTGTGCTACGTAATTTCTTGGGGTTTTGTGTTTGGTTGGTTGGGAATTGCAATAAAACTGGTTTCCTAAGTCAGGCGTATAATGTACAATATGTACATATACAAATACATACAAGTAATGTTAGTATATGTATGTAAGTGTGTACATACGAGGATTTAATTATTGTTGAATGTTAGCCATGTTGGTTGTTGTTGTTGTGTTTTATTTTCAGTATTTTCCTTCAATTTTTGCCACATTTTGACTGCTGCAGTTGCAGCGTTGCATTGTAAATTGCATCGACAGGCCAAGTGTGTTGATGCTCCCGAAACCGGCTTAACATGAACAAGTGTGCGTCTGTGTGTGTAAGCTTATGAGTGTGTGTGTGTGTGTGTGAGTGTCTCCAAGGCATGCACTGGCATCCCGGTATTGCAGTTACCTGTGACTTTTACGCTCTCTGGACGAATCGGAATCTGAATCATACTCCCGCTCAGCAACACCAACAACAGCCGTATTAACCATTTACAGTTAGGGGGACCCGTTGCTGCTCTTGCCATTTTCTTTGCAAACCGACAGCAACAACAAAACTGACAACGACTAAATTGTGAGTTCATTTTTTTCTCGGTGTTTTATTTTCATTGAGAGTTTTTTGTTTCGCTGAAAGGGCGATTCAAGCAATTGCTGGGGCGTTTTTTTTTATTTTATTGGCGTGCTGTTGTCACACCCAACGCCTATCCGCCTCCATCCACCCTGTGATGCAGAGAAGCGCGACCTTTTCTCCAAGTTCATGCAAATTATAAAAAATATTGACTTTTAATTTTGTTATTGCATATGATTTACGCTTTTTTATTGGCTTATTGTTTGTTATCGATGGCGTCGTAGCTGCTGTCGCCACCCACCGCCGCCTTTTGGGGGCGTTGACTGCCGTCAAGGGGGGCCTTGTTTTAAATCAAGTTTTTGTTGTTATTGTTGTCGTCAAGCATGACTTTATTATTATCATTGTTTTCTGCTCGGAGTTCAAAGGCACAATTAACCAAAAACAAATAATAAAATGGGCGGTTTATTTTCTGGTGCCTATTAAATGCCATCATCGGCAAAAATGTTGTATTAAATGCATTTTTGTGCACTTATCAAATGGCAGACGGAAAAAAACTGGCTTTTTCGGAAACGTGCTGGTATTTCTTTGAGCGCAATCTTTAGAAAACAAACACACAAATATTTTTTGAAGCCTGGGTGCGGGACGCTGCCTGCAGCGACGCAAGCAGCGACAGCGACGCTAACAGCATAATTTACATACGTGACGATGTTGAAGCGCAGCTCAAGTCACGTTTTCATTTCACGCTCATTTGATTGACTGTTTTGACTGTCGCTGCTTATCGCTTAACTGTGAACACCCTGTGTTAGCAACGCTGTACTTGCTGCAGTCGATTATTTTTTGGTATGCAAATAATTACAATGCAAATGAAGCTGCTTATCGCTTCAACGAAGTGATCTGGCTTTGGCCTGACTTTGTGCTTATCAGCACGCTTTCGAGCACTGAACGCCCCCCACACGCACACACACACACATACACCCACATTTATACGAGAGTTTGAGTAATTCAATTATTTTGTATATTATTTTCAATGTGCAACAAACGCGACAATAAAATAACAAGCCAAACAACAAAAGCAACAGCAACAGCAACAACATGCAACATTTGTAGTAGCGACAACAACACAGATAAGTGTTGTCATATTGTTGTTGTTGTCGTTTTAGTTGTAATTGTATTTGTTGGCGCTATGGCACCGACTGGCACAGGCACAACGGCAATTATTCTGTATTCGCTTGGTCGGCCGTTGAGATAGTGTGAGACTTCCGTCGCTCGGCATGGTAAATAGAAAGAGAGATGGTGAGAGAGAGAGAGAGAGATAGAGAGAGAGGTGGCGAGGGGGCAACGGAAAACAGCGAAAGCTTTGTTTTAAGAGGAAAAATAATTTTGAAGGTTTTTTGTGTTTCGTACATGTGTCGTATGTCACGATAAGCAGATCTGTTTTCTTTATGGGCTCATAAATTGCAGCAGTTGCAAAAAAGCTTGGGACAAGGTCATCGGAAACAATGCGACTGAAACGGTAGCTTTTCAAATCAACTGTTGCGCGCTCAAGTGTAACCCAGTGGCAACATTGGCCCTAACAGTGCTGTCTAACAGGCTATGTTTTCAGTGATGTGGCCAACCTTATAAAGGTTGTAGTCTCAGCTAAACAGCTGTTTTATGTAAATAGCAGCGAGGAGTAGCTCTGTTGTGAAAAAATCGATTATTTGTGGAGCAAGCTCAACATTTCGATAGACAGTTGTGCACATATCGCCCAGCCACCGCATTTTGTCGACCGTCTTAAAAATATTTATAATTGAAATTATTTATATTTGCTCGCTAATTTTTCATAGCATTTAGCGCTGCCGCGAAACTGCTACAAATTGTGTACGAAAAGTGTGCGCGTCATAAACACACGGGTGCGGTATAAATTAGTTTTTTGTTTACCTTTTTTCCCGTGCTGCTGGATATCGAGAATTTTACTGCTGCTGCTGCTGCTGCCAATATATGTACATACATATGTAAATAGATATATGCGTACAAACATACAAACATACATTGAGATGTTGTGCTATTTGTGTGTGAAAATGGCATTTAACAGAGAACAGTTAAGTTAATGCGCAACGATGCAGATGCAGTCGATTGCAGTTGCGCTGCCCACCAGGTGTTTATTTTAAGAGTGGCCAACAACAACCCAAAAGAAAAGTTTGTGCTCGCGCGAAAGGGGGGCATGGAATACGAGCCCAAACAAATTGCTTTTCCCGCTCCCGCACGTCGTAGAGTAGCCGTAGTTGTTGCTGTTGGTGGTCATGAATCTGAATCTGAATCTGAATCGAAATCTACAGCAAAGTAAGTAAATAACTCACTCCAATTCCCCTCTTCCCCTCCCCAAACACACATAACATAATTATCGATGAGTTGTGCTGTTATCTGTGCTGATAAGTGCACTTCTTCGATTAGTGTTGCCGTATTGGTTTTCCAATTAGATTTTTTCTTCGTCTTTTCTTCTTGTTGTTTTCTGTTGCTTTTCTCTCTCTGTATGTGTGTATGTTTTTATTTTGTTTTGTTTTGTTTTGGGACGGCACTCAAGGACACATTTGTACATATGTACATACATATTTGCTATGCGGTTTCTTTTGGCTTGTTCTGGGATTTATTTTGGCATTATCTGTGCGCGCTCATCTATCCGTTATCCTTTTTGTATATTTATTAAGTGTCATGCCTTATTTATCCCAAACATCTTTTCTTTTCTCTTTTGGCCTTTTGCTTTTGATTTATGTTTCTAATAAAATTTCAATAGACTTGCAATTTGTCGTGTTGCATAGCTGAGTTATCCCTATCTTCCCTTACCCCTTACCCCTTTGCCCTACGCTCTTCTCCCTCTCTCTCTGTCATGCTTCATGCCACGTGCGTTTGGTCGCATAGTGGTTAAGTGTGGCTATAAAAGGGAATAGAAAAATTTTGCTTAAAAAAATATATGTATTTAAAAAGAATTAAAAGCTGTGTGTCGGTAGCTTTAAAGCTTATAAAAGCTTGTGTTTTAATGCATTGAGTGTGGAACTTATATATTGTACTTTTTTTTATATTTTACAGTATCTGCTTAGAAATAAGACAATTTTATAATCATTATTTATTTATTTTATTTTTATTATTTTTTTGTTTGCTTTTTAAGCAACTCTTGTGCCACTGTGCACATCAAAAGCCGCGACGAACGCAACAATATGCGAAGCTTCAGCACCCTATTGCTCCCCCCCCTCCCTTTCCCCCCTCTCGGTTTGCAAAAGTGTTTTATGTGTTACGCGAACATTGCCAGTCCACTTGTTGTTGTTGTTGTTGTTGTTACTTAGCTTTTATTGTTGTTGGTTCTCATTGTTGTTGTATGTTAGGCCTAAAGTCCTGTGTTCTGTGCTCTGTGTCCTGTGTCCGTTCTGCCCATACATTACAATGAAGTATGTGCGTTCGGTCACCCCCCTCCCCCCCTCTCGACTTCAGGTCCTGCTCTGATATTCTTTTGCTCTGCGACCTTTTCACACACACACACACACACACGTATTTCTATGCACACATGGTCACAGAGACGGCCAGCAGCTAATTATGACCCGCACATTTTCAAAACAAACACACACACACACACATAGAATGGTAAAGCAAAGCAAAGACAAGACAAGGCAGGGGCAGGTGTATGTGTTAGGGATGGTTGAAGGGGGTTAGGGGGGGGGGGGTTATTTTGTCGTGGCATACAAGTGTTTAGCTACGTTTTAAATGTTTCCGGCGCTCACTTTTGTTTCGTGTCGCCTTCAGCCTTGGTAGTCTATATTTGGCAACGCATGCAAGAGCCTGACACTTTAGACGTCCCCCCCCTCCCTCCTCTCACTTGCCCCCCCCCTGCCCCAGCCATAGCCAGCTGCTGTCGTCGCTCTGTTTGTTTGTTGCACTTTTATTGCGTTCACTCTATACGAGTGTGTGTGTGTGTGTGTGTGTGTGTGTGTGTGTGTTTTGTCCCGCCGCTAAGTAGTCCTGTGTATGTGTGTGTGTGTGTGTGAGCCATAAACATGTCGTCTTTCGCTTGATTTAGCGGCTGGACAGCCTGAATGCCTAACTGTCCTCTTCCTCTTTTGTTTTCCTCTGCTTTTTTTTTTTCGTTTTCGTTTTTGGTTTGGCTAAAATGTCTGTCTAAGCCACTGACCGCGCCATACGTCGCGTATACGTAATACAACGTAACGCTCAACTGATCATCTTGCAACACACACAAAACACAATGGCTTGCCCCATCATCATCATTCATCATCATCATATTGCCGTGGCTGCTGCCCCAAAAGCGCTGTCAATATCTAATACGACAATATGTTTTTAGCTAAAAGCAACAGTGATGAGAATATGCTAAAAAAAAAGGCTAGTTTTAGCGGGAATGTAAAGAAAAATAAAACTGTATGTGAATTATTAAAGATAAAGTGGACTTAAAATGACTTATTGAAAATAAATATTTTGACTTATTTTTGTAAAATGTTGCTTATTATTTATTATCCAGTAGATTGTACATTTTTAGACTTATTTTTTGTAAAATGTTGTTATTATTTATTATACAGTAGATGGTAAATATTTAGACTTATTTTTGGTAAATCTTGCTTATTATTTATTATACAGTAAAAACTATAGAAACATTTTTTATTATAGGAAAAAAGATATTTAATATGTTTTAGAATTATCTCACTGTAGTCTTAATTATTCTCGACTTTCTTTAGCCTTTTTCCCGCCAAATTGAACAGCACTGTTTAGCTTATTGCACCCTTTTTCCAAGTTGCAACGTCAGTTACTCGCTTTTAGCCATAAATCTAATGCTGTATAGCTTGTGGCATCTGTCGTATCTTTTGCATCTTTTGCATACAAAAGCGTTTGCCATTTTGGGGCGTTGAGTTATGCGAAACTTGGCTAAAACCACTCATAACAATAATAATAATAACGCTTTCTTCTCTCTATTCACAGACCATACAAAGAATGGCCTGAGCCGTGTTAGCCTGGTCAGAACGCAGAGCAGCGGCAAGCTAAGCCACAGCAATGAGGCCGAAACGCCAGCAACAACAACAACAGCGACAACAGCAACTAAAGCAACATCGACAACAACCAGTTTACGTGCTGCCAAACTTAAGATCGAGGCCATGCAACAACAACACAAGCTCCTCAACAACAACAACAACAGCAGCAGCAACAATGTCAACGGTAACAATAGTAATGGCAGCAACAGCATCATATTGCTGCGAGGCACACGCAACGAAAATGGCCAGATCATCATCCAGAATAAACAGGATATTCTCAGTCTGCTCAACGAACAGCAGCAGAATAAGGCAACGGCCCTGACGCTCAATCAGTTGCCCACAACAACAACTGTGGCGCGCAAAACAATTGTACAAACAACAACAGCAACAAGCAGCAACAGCAACAACATAAGCACTGGTGGCAGCATCTCCATCGTATCCAGCAGTGGCAAGGAGTCGAATACGATCCTGCTGCAAACGCCCATCAATGCCAGTCAGCTGGAAAGCGTGCTCAAGGCTCAAGTTAACAACAACAGCAACAATACTAGCAACAACAACAAACAGCAGCAGCAGCAGCAATACAAAGCTTGTGGAGCGTCCTTTTCTGCTTAAACATGTAAGGAAAAATTGTGGAAAAGATTTTTGAACTATATTTTAATATTCCTTTTGTTTTTAGGCCTCGCGTAGTCTTAGCTCGGAAAGTAATTGTGACAGCAAATCTCCCTTTGTGCTGCAAACGTTGAAGCGACTGGAGAAATCACAATCAATATTGGTCATACGCAACTCAACGGCAACAGCAACAGCTGCTGCTGCTGCAGCTGCAGCTACAACAACTGCAACAAGCAACAGTAGCAGCAACAAGAACAACCTAGCTGCTCAACAGCCGCATGTTTTAAGCGTAACGCGCAGCTCGAAGACGCCCAAAGCGGTGGCAGCTGCATTGCAAAAGCTAAAGGCGCCAGCAGCAACTGTTGCAGCAACGACGACAGCAGCAGCAGCAGCTGCCACGACCATACTGAGACTGAGCAAGAGCGTCAACAAGCAGCAGCAACAGCAGCAGCAGCAGCAGGTGACAACAGCAGCAACAGTAGCAGCAACAGTAGCAACAACTGTAGCAGCAGCAGCAACAAATAAACTGTCTATCGAGCAGCCGCAAACGACGAATGTGCCACTGGGGAACGGTAAGTCTAAGCTTGCAACAATGGAATACTCAAATGGGTAGCATAAATCTGAACAACCTGTACAGGTTGCAAGCGCCTTGCTTGACGCAGTCTCCAAACGCTGCTCTTCTTTGTTTAAGCCTTTGACGAATGGTCAGCTAACAATTTTTAAAATTCCTGTTGCCTACTTTGAGGCGCTTCAATTTTAAAGCTCTTATATCCTTTTGCTGATTTGTTGTGCTCTTTTTGTGCTTATTTTTGGGAATGTTTCGGCGTACGTGGTCAGCCTAACAATTATTCAATTAAATGCGAATAAACTTGGCCTGAAGCGCTTTCTCTCTCTCTCTCTCTCTTTGACTTAGTTGTCTCTAGCTGGAGGAATTTGCCCAGCTGTGAACATGGAGGCTCATTGATTTTCACACTAGCTAGCATTTGTTAAATACCCTGTACGCAAGCGTAGACAAAAGGGTATATACCCTATATATACTCTATACTATACTCTATAGTATGTTAATAAAAAGATACCAAAGAAATAGGTTAATACTTTACTTTTTATAAGCTGTTGTGTATTTTAATACTGCCTAGGGTATTTTGAGTTCCATCACTTTCTATCCACATAATAACAATAATACTCTGCCTTTGTTTTGGGGGTCTCTGGGGTCAGCTCAATTGGACTGCTTTTTGTTGTTGTTTTTTTTTTTTTTTTTGAGATGCTTGTTGCAAACAAACGAAAAATGCTTTTGGTTTTTTTTTTCTTGGGTTGCTTTTCTCTGTTCTTAGTGTTCATTAGTGAGCACTGTTGCAAGTTACAAGTGAATTGCTAAGCCACTTTATGCCAGTGATTGTAAGCAACCTGTAACGAGAGCAAATTAGTTCATTTAAGCGTTAAGTGCTTGAGATTCTCAACATCATATTTGATCCAATTGAGTGTTTTAACTCCAAACTTTTTTTTTTTAAGTGCTTGAAGTTTGTGGGGAAAACAATTTGACTGGTTAGAAATATTTGTTTAAATGAAGTCGATATTTTGGTAAATTTTTTTACTTGTTCTTTTATGTACGATTTCAAACTACATAAAATATTTTGTAATCCTTCATTCTGCACTTGATTACTTAATTATTCCTTTACTATAAATGCTTCTACACTTTGAATGCTAACAGCAATTTCTGGAACTACTTTAAAAACCAATATATTTTTCAAGTGACTTTTCGTTGAGCTTTCTTAGAGATTGAATTGATTGTCGCTTTCGATTAGCCAAGTGGCAGGCAGCTTGAGTTAAAATAAATCGCACGTTTCCCAGAGAACGCCTCAAGGCAGCAGTCAACTCAAGAGAATATTGCTGATGTCTACACAAAATGCTCAAATTATTGTTGCTGTTGTAGATAAAATGTGCGACAATTGTAGCAAGAGTAACGTGTGTGTCTGTCTGTCTGTCTGTCTCTCTGTCTGTCTGTCTGAGGTGTTGATTATTGCACTCGATACACAGAGAGTCTTTCCCTCTTTGCGCCTTTTGTTTTTGGCTGCTATTTGCTTTGTGCTGACAAGCCGAAACAATTTTTTTCTTCTGAGGGTGAATAACAGCAGCTAAGTGATTTTTAAGCCAGATTTAAGTTATGGCCAAAACGATTGTGGGCGTCAAGTGGCCAAAAAGTGTCGAGCGAGCTGTCGCCTCGAAATATTGCAAAACTTGAGTATTGCTGATGTTTCAATTGCTGGCTCATAGTTTTACACATATGTGTCTATGGGTCTGAGCATGTGTGTATCTGTGTGTGCCTTTTTAATGCAGACATCCGTAAGATACTTATCTGACTTGCAGCTAACAGAATGCAAACGCCTGCCCCACAATGTGGCGTCTCTGTGCACGCTTGTGCATTTTATTGATAAAACTTTGGCTAAAATTTTAAATATTTTAATTTAGTTGTAGTTTAGTTGATGGCAAGTTTTTTGTTACTGTTGTTGTTATTGTTGTTGTTGTCGAGCTTTATCATTTCCAGCACAGCCATTAGCTAAAAGGCGCCGTTCGCGCTCGTCAACCTTCAAAAGCCCCAAAAAATATATTCATTGGTCTTGCATTTCTATTTCTTTTGATACCTGTATTAAAGGGCTAGTCCAAAAAGGGTATATTAGAATTATAAATATTATTTTTATTATTTAATAAAAAGAATTATGATCATAAAAATATAGTAAAGATGTTTTTTTGCAATTTTGCTTGATTTTATATTTTTGCTAGATATAAAACTCGATATGAATTTTTCAAAATTATTTTGTTTATTATTTTTTCTTTCATTAAAACTTTGTATTCTCAAAGAAAATATTTTAATTTTCATATTTTAATACATTTTTTATAAACTTTCATATTCAAATAAAATTTTTTATTTCATTTAAACTCTAAAACAGGGTGTTTCTTAGCCACACTTCAAGCTTTTTCGACTCTTTTTACGTTCACTTTTTTAAAATATTTTTTTTGTTGAAGGTAAGCAAATTAAACAAATTACCAACAAGCAAAGGCACACACAGGGGCACAGCAATCGGAACGACCCACACGGTGTTGAGTTTGTAGTCGACCAGCAAGTATCTATGAGATACTTTTGCATTTCGCATGCATGTGCCGTCATGTGAGCTTTCCAAAAAAAAAAAAAAAAATTCTCAAACTTTTTTTATGGCATTCGGTTTTCTATTTGTTGTTTTTTTGCACTTTTCTTCGAAAATCCTTTTGGCTGGCTTCATTATCATTATTTTGGTGTGCTTTTTTTCGAGCACATAATTGCCAAGAGAACAGAAAATACAGAAAAAATTCAACTGGAGAAAACTTTTGTGCTTTGTTTTTCGTCCGTTTTGCAAAAAAAAAAAAAAACAACAAAACTTTTGCATTTCCGTTGTTGTTATGAAACTTAAGCGCGAGCTCGCCCAGTGTTGCAAAAGGGTAAAAAGGGCAAACAAGAAGCTTCTATCTCTTGTTAGTTTTCTCCCATTTTTTTCTTTTTCTGTGCGAGTTAAATTGCAAAATATGATGGGCCGGCGCCTGGCACCACTTCACACACACAAACACAAAGAGATACACTTACAGAGAGAATGAGATAACTTTACAAAGAGCTACTAGATTGCCGTGTTGTAGGCGGCTAATTAGATAACACTGTGCCTAATTGCCTCACTGTCACGCCCATTGCGCCCTTTCGTTGATCTATTTTCGTTGCTTCCTTTTTGCTGCACATCAGTTTTTTGATTATTGTGTCGCAAAGTTCTTTGCTTTAATTAGAATTTTAAAAACTTTTTGTTGCATACTTTTACGTGTTTCCATATTTACAGTGCCCTGATTTGTTTTAGCCACACTGAGTTCATACAAAGCGTTGCAAGTCAACAAACGAAAAATGCGTCAAACTAACAAGTTAATGAATGTGAAGATTTTTATTTAGCCAACAGAATTCGTAGAATAAATGCGTTTATAAATAGTATTTTTCTACGTCTCCTTATAATTGAAATGATAAATGGAACCATTTATTGAAAACTTTATGTTGTTATGTATTAGAAAAGAAACGCTTATTCCATATTCCCCATTCTCGAAAGGAAAACGAGAACGCAAGCCTTCTACATTCAATTCAAAATCCTTTATTATCATTGAAGTCCCTGGCTGAAAGTTGGAAAGAAAACATAATAAAGATTAATCCTAAGTAATCTCAATCTCATTACCTTATAGGGACACGTATGATTTATATTGGAATATGGTTTTATATACTCAAAAGCGATTATTGCAATGATATTATAAGGTCTTCGCATGAACTTGCAGACTCCAATGGTAAAGTCATAGAGAAAAGGACGCCAGCCATTAGCACGCTTAAAGAATGCAATTTGCATCTGTAAAAAATAAAATGTTCACTGGGAACCACTTTAAATTCAAAGAAATTTACAACAGCAGAACCATTAAATGACTGAATCACATCCAGGGTTATATCGATAGAGTTTCTTGTACGACTCAAGGCCTTGATGGAGCACTTGCTGAAGTTGCTCAACTGTTGATCGTAGCTGTGGCAAGTCAGACTTTTGAATTTTCCCGACACCTGTCAAGGATTTCGTTTCATTTTCAGTTTCAGTTCTTTTCACACCAGTCACTTACCAAGCACAACAGGAAACTTAGCAATAATAATAGTCTGAACATTTTTGCTTTCGCGTTTTTATTTAAACTGAATGCGTTTTACGAATGGAGCAGTATTTTATGTGAGTATCTCAATTAAACATTGTTTTTAATCAATATTTAGTTTATTGAAGCATGAAGTTGTCCAATTGTTCAATTGAATACCTTTAAAAATAAACAAGTATGAAGGGTAAATTTAAAAATTTAAAATACATCTTTTAAATAGTAAGGTATTCCAATTTTACGACATACCAATAAAAGATACATTTTAAGAGCAAGGTTCGGTTTATTTTAGAATCTGTATATATTTGTGAGTGTCTTCGACCTTGAACCTGAGTAAAAGGGTGTTTTAAAATAGGTTTAATATACCAAACAGTAAACAGTATTTATGCACTTATTAAAAAATTTAAATGCTTTGTGTATCGTTTATATTATTTGAATAAATTGCGCTGGTCATAAATTTGTTAAAGCTGTGTGCAATTAAATGAATTGAAAAAATATGGAATATTTTTTTTTATTATAAATTATTATAAACTTATAAATCTGTATAAGCCTTCCATGAACTTCATTTAAGAGTTGCTCTATAAACATATTTTTGGAAGTTCAAAGCATATCTATGTAATGCATCAAATTAAATATTTATGTATAATATATATTTTATATATTTTATTAAAATGTGTATCAGTTTATGTCGCACATGTTTATATTTGCAATATGCTCACATATTTGCGCGTTGATGTTCGCTCACAGGTGCATTTGATTAAAAATTCCAGTTTGGAGGACCTCGTTCTCTTATAAGGCACTTGAACCCAGAGCACCTCCATTAGTTGGCCTCCACAATGTTGAATGCCGCGCATAGCTGTGCAACCGCCACGTGCACCACATAGCATTGCATTTGTTATTGTTTTTGTCTTGTCGCCTATTTTATTTTTGTTATTTTTGGGGTAGGACCCACACGTTTAGGCGCGCGTACGTTTTTGAAACGGTTCTGAGTGCGCAGGTCCTTATTTTTCCGGCAACGGATTCCTCTAACGGCCCGGAACAACCCCTAACTGCTGTCACACTTTTTGTTGTGCAATAGAAATGTCTTCAACTGTGTGAGTGTGTGTGTGTGTGTGTGTAGGTGCTGTCGACCAACCCACACACAGTGATTTGGTATTAAGAAGGAATTAGGCTAATTGTGGCACTCAGCCCAAAGCTACACACATAACGTATACGAAGCGTTGACTGCCTAATGCCAGAAATACTCATACACTCACACACACACACACACACACAACTACATTCATCATCTGCCAACTCTCATGCTGTATTCGTTGCACACTACAGCTTCTCGCTCGCACTCGCTGCTAGCTGTTGCCAGCTAAACCGACGAATCCTGGCTGAATGCACACAACGTTGAGCCGACTGCTTGTTCGTGTCTCGTGCCGAAGCTCGAGCTTCAAAGCCGATGACAAGGACGCTGGTTTCTCTGCTTGCTGCTGTTGTTCCGTGCTTCAGTTTTCAGACCTTGGGCAAACGTGTCGGACGTAGTCGAGAACGCGTTTCATTGTCGTCGTTTTGGTCGTTGTCGTAATTTTTGTGCCGTTATACGTTACGTCTTACGTGTTGTGTTTTACGTGGCGCTTACGTGGTGCGCACCACGTCAACACACTGCCAGCAATATGCCAATATTTATTATTGTCAATAACAACAACAACAGCTGCTTGCGCAACTTTAACCGTTCTACAACGGTCTTCATCTCCGGCTCTGATTCCGGCAACAAGGTTCCTTCCTTCACTTGCCATTTACCGTTTACCGTTTGTTTATGTAATTTGTTTACCTCGTGTGTATGTTAACTGCGCTGTTTATTATTTACCGTTTTAACTCACTCTCTCTCTCTCTCTTATTTTAATTTCGTTGTTGTGTCAATGTTGTCCACTGTAATTGGTGTTTTTTGCTTATTTTCTTAAAATCACACTTCCTATCCAAACTTAATGTTGTCTTCCCTTATTTAAATATATTAAATTGATGTTGTCATTACTTATTGGTGTTGTTATCGGTGTATAAATATATAAACTGAACTATCAATATATAGATATTAATGTGTTTAAGTGTCTAATTATATTTGGTGTTTTTAAATCGATGTTTAGAATGGTTTGAAAATTAAAATTATTTTTTTTTCTTCCCAATTTGGCTTGTTTATTTATTAGTACCTTAATTTATTCTAAATGTTTGTAATGTTTCGATGTGTTTTAGCTCTAAATTTAAACTTTACAATTGATGTGCGTTTTAAATATGAATAAATTAATCAAATTAAGATATAGGTTTTAATAACTAAACTATAAGTTTTAATGGATTTTCAATCAACACAGAATATTACAAAAATATTTATATTTATTCTCAGTTTTTAAGCTTTTACGTACAGTTATGTAACGTACTAATAATTTTAGTAAAAAGTGAATATAATGTAGTTAGTTACACCATATTAAATCAAGTGTGAAGCGTTAATAATGTTAAAAAAACTACAAAATTGCATGTGATAACAGTAATAACTTTCAGTGTTCTATTTGGTATTATAACGATTCCAACTGGAATCTGCTATGAATTCTAAAAATTTGATTGAAAATATTTGTGTTGAAAAAGTTACTTAAATTTATACCCAACATTGTCATTTTTAAAATCTAAAATCAAGACTCTGCTCTGTTTAAGCTATTATACTACTTTGTTGTTGAATTTGCTGTAAATAAACAGATCCTAAAATATTCATATACTAGTACTATATTTGACGTAAACCCAAGTTACTTTTATCACATGTCCGTTGACAGTTTTACACAAGTGCAAATAAATGTAATTTCAAGTGAATTCGCTTCTCCGAAACTCAGACAATGAAATGTGAATTGAACTACAGTTCAAGGCCGAATTTAAATTTTTGTCAAGCATGTAATGCAAATATTTATTAAATTTAGATAAGACCAGAAAAAAAAAACTTCCAGTTTCCCAGATCGTAAATGTTGAAAATTAAGTGTGTAAATCGAGCAGCGGGTAGAGTAAATTCGCTCTGTACTTGTTGTGGCAACAGTTTGCTGCAAAGAAATTTGAAATTTTTTGACTCGTGTGTCAAGATAACACACGGATAAGGACTTATCAGCGGTCGTTGGAGTGACATTATCAACTCAGAGACTAAGCCTAAAATCTACGATGCCTAGACCACTTGAAATATATTGCTGAGAAAAGACAAAATGTGTGTATATTTAAATTCGTAATTGTTGCTAAAGATTTGAACTTGCAGGAAATACTTAGATCTTAGTTAAGGCACAAACTGCAAACCGTTAAGACGCGCAAAAGACGCTTATTAAAAGACACAAAAAGTGAACTAAAAATAGTGAAGAATCTTAAATCAAGTGATCTACATTTATGGCCGGTTATCGTGCGCTGCCGCTGGCCCCCGTCTCGGCAGCAACAGTTGCTGCCGTGCAGCCAAGCAGCAACATCGGCAACAACAGCAACGTGCCACCAACAATGGCCGCCTATGCCCATCATCAGTCAATGACGGCAATGTCAAATAACGGTATTATCTATCAGTCGGCGGTGCATGCCTCCATACACAGTTTGAATACAGTACAAAGTCAGCATCGTTCATCAACAACGCATCATCATATTCTAGCCACGGCAACTGCCACGGCCACGGCAACGGCAGCAGCGGCAACAGCAGCGGCGGCAACAGCAGCAGCGGCAGCAGCAACAGCTGCCGTTGCAGTTGCACTGCCAACGCCAGCAGCAGCAACAGCAGCAGCAGTTGGTGGTGTGGTGCAGCCGTCGGTAGCGTATGGACAGCAGCAACATATAGCAGCAGCAACAGCAACAGCAACAGATGCAGCTGCAAACCACACATCAGCAACATCAACACCAGCAGCAGCAGCAACAGCAGCAGCAGCAACAGCTTATGCTGCATCAGCAACACGCACAGCAGCAACATCAACAGCAGCAGCAGCAGCATGCACAGCAGCAACACCATCTACAGCAGCAACAACACCAACAGCATCAGCAACAACAACAACAGCAGCAGCAACATTTGGGTCTATCACCCGCGCTGCACCACCACCACCACCATCATCACCACCACCAGCAGCTGTCGCTGCATCAGAACCACCTGTACTTTAATGGCTTGGGCCATCATAGCCATCATCATCATCGGCAGATCTTTAGCCATTTGCAGAGCGCCCTCTTGCCGCTCAGTGTCAGTAAGTATGCGTGGGCGTGGCTTGCAATTGTGGGCGTTCAATTACAGTCAAACAACAACAAAGTTTGTACTCTGCTATTAATCAATTTTGCATGTTTGTCTATTGGTGTTTTCCTAACTGTTTCTAATAGATGTCTAATTGTTAACACTTTTTCAATTCGTGTGTGTTTGTTTCGATGTTGTGTGTTTAGTTAAATTTTAAACCTCACGTTAAAGTGCAGTTTAGCTAAGTTTCATTTTACAAAGAATTGAATGCTTATCGATTTATTTATCGAAGGAATTTTTTTGTCTTGTGTTAGACTTTATTTAAATGAAAGAAATTAAATAGATTTATTTGGGTTTCTATAAAAATCATGCAAAAAATAATCAGAATTAGTCTACAGCGTTGCCATATTATTTTGTACTTTAAGTAAGCGAATCCTTAATGGACCATTCAAAACAGTTTCGACTTTAAAATAACGGTTCTTAAGTCTTTAAACTTGATACTGTGTCTCTTCAATTGCTTTTCCCTTCTCTCTACTTAGTTGTTTTATATGCAACTCATTTTCATTTTATAAACATTTCATTAAATTTTATTTCATATCTTCCTGGTGCAATAATTCGCACGCCATTCCACAAAACGCGTGCGGAGCGTCGCCAGTTCTGTTTTTCCTGAACAAAAGGACATGCATTCAAACACACACTTTTACACACAGTTGCGCCCCAGAGTATCCTTTAACGAGTGCGAGCCTAAAACCTAAACTACAAAACAATTGAAAACAAAAGGGCTCCAAAGACACAAAAAACCAAAGGCTCAGGTGTTTTTACACACATATGCGTGTGTGTGTGCTTGTTGTTGTGCGCGATTTTATGTCGCTAACAATGCAAAATATGCCCAACATTTGCTTCGTTTATTTGTTGTTTTTTTTAGTACACATTACATTTGCCGTTTGTTTCGCTGGTTTAGTTTTTTGTGTGTCCCCGGGCCATGCCCACTCTGTTGTTGTTGTTGTTGTTGTTGTTAACGCCCCCATCTCATTTATGTCTTCCTTGTCTTTTGTGTTGCACATTGAAATATGTCAGCAATTGTGCAACGGTTTTTTGCGTGCCCCTGCCCCCCCCCTCTACCAGTCAGCGGCAAAAGCTCCCATTGCGGCCATTGTCACATTTAGATATTGTTGTTGTTTTGTGTAGAAGTGTAGAAGGTGGCTTAACTTTATTATTTTAACTTAACGGCATTTTAAGTGTTTTTTATTATGCAACAAAACAATGACAATACTTGACTCGTTTTGTGGGTGTGCGTGTGTGTGTTGTAGGTGCGAGTTAACATTTCATGCGACTGAGCAACCATTGTTAACAAGAAAATAGTTTTTTAAGCCGAAGATACCATACCCTTACAGTTAACAATTCCTTTTGCTAACATCTTAAGTTTGTTTTACACTACCACAATATTTGAGATAGACAATATTTTGTTGACTTAAGGACTTAAGTTTAAAATAAATCAAACTTTACTATCGAAAGGCAATTCCCATAAAGATCTGAAATGTAAACCATGTACGTTACATTCATATTTTTAACTCCGTCTACTCGATTCTCATATATTCACTTGAAACTTGATAACGAACGTTATATTAATATTTTAAAATCCTTCTACTCGATTCTCATGAATTTGAGTAAGGCTGGCCGGTTTCATTATTTATTTCAGTTACTCGGCTCTTGACTTTAAACGTTTTATTGAACGTTATATTAATTTTTTAAATTCCTTCTACTCGATTCTCATGAATTCAAGTAAGGGTGGCAGGTTTCTTTTTTATTTTTTTCTAAATTTTAAATTTTAATATTGTACGTTATATTAATTTTTTAAATTCCTTCCACTCGATTCTCATGAGTTCAATAACTATACGGCTTATAGGAACACAAGTGTCTCCCTCCTCACACTTCGTCACAAAATCAAAACGCCCCTCTGCTAGTGTACTATAATAACAGCAGCTATTACAAAAGTCGTTTTTCGTTTATGAGCAGCTTCATTATGCATATTATGTAGCATACTTTTTTGCTAACCCGTCGCACACCCTCTCAATTGCATACCACGCCCCTCTCAACCAATCGACGCTTTGTCACTTGGGCACGCTAAAACTTTGCAACCAAAGTGCGTCAATGAAAAACCAACAAGTGTGCAATGTGTGTGTGTATGAGTGTGTGTGTTCAGTTGTCTTTGGCTGCCACTGTTGCTGTCTGTTGTTTGTTTGTTGTGCCCGTCAATTTTATTGTCTTTGGCATGCCATTGTTGTGACTACTGCCCGCAAGGCCTTCTACTCTAACTCCCTCCCTTCCTGTCTTCCTCTCTCTATCTTGGGGCTGTTACGACCTCAATGCTGTGTGTTATTCACTCCTCGCACAGCGTGTTAAACATTTTGTGCCACAACAGACTGGATAAGTCATCTTCAAGTGCCCGTTTAAAGAACTCCATTGGGGCGAGAATATTAATAGGAGATTATATTTGTGTTTATATTAAGCGATTTAAGCTTAATGACTGACTTAAAGAAAACTCCATATCCAATTCTAATGTATAAGTAAAGAGTTTTACCCACAAACTGTAACATTTTACAAATGTATAAGCCACAATGTCAGGGGACCAAACTCCGCTTGGCCAAAAAGAAAACTCTAAATCTCAAGTCCACGCAAAGTGTGAAAAAGTAAAAAAAAAAAAAAAAGGAAACAGAACTCGTAGAAGAAGTGCAAAAAGAAAGTCGCAAGTTGACAAAATTTTAATAAGGCACTTTGCTGGCCGCCTTTTGCATGCCAACCAAGAAACGGTTGCCAGCTGCCCAAAGGACTCGCGTAAGAGTAAGAGAGGCTGACCAACGTGTGCAATAAAAAATTCAAAACGGCTCCACATATCCAGCAATAAGGGATTTTGTGTCAAAGATCACGTACTCAATAAATATTGCCCATGAGCGTCGCGCACAGTTGGCTACACTTTGAATTGGACTTGGAGTTGAGTTTTTTTTTTTTTATGAGTAACTGTGTATGTGTCTTCTTTTGGCCTTTAATTTGGGCTTAGTTATTGCTCTGGGGACAGCTGTGGGCGTTTTTTGGTATTTTGATGTGCGCCTATTAATTTCCATTCGCCAGGCGCGGCAATTCAATTAGTTCTCAAATATGTTGCCCAGCCAAAGCTTCACATCCGGATAGATCCAGGCAACTCTTTCTCTCTCTGATGTTTACGTGGCACGTAATATATTTGCTCATATTACTAAAAGCTACATAAATCGTGCTGGGGGGCTTTAAGCGCCAAGGGCCAAAATTTATAGCCAAAGTGTTTGTTGGCAAAGTTTTAAAGTCCTTAAAGCAGAACTGTTTCCTGTTTCCGACCTGCCTTCTGTTGTTGTTGTTTAGGCCTGATCGATGGGCAAATGGTGACAAAATGCAAGGCCTACGCCTGGCATGTTTACAAGCCATGCAACCTGCCCAGATAACACAGAGAGCGAGAGAGGCAGGACCTTGTGTATGTCCTTTTGCCTGGTGCAAAAGTCGAAAAGTGTTTGCCAACGCAAAATTCCAAGCAATTAAATCACTTTGATGCTAATTTGGATTAATATGTTGTTGTCTATAGGCAATTTGTTGCCCTCATCTTCCTCTGCTCCTCCTCGCTTAAGGGCCAGGTGTGTTTTCGATTAGCTCGCACGCAAATAGATTTATTGAACAATGCGCCTCTAAACGTTGCAACCACACACACACACACACACACACACTCGCATGTGTGTATTGGCCATCATTTTTGTTGCAACGGCCAATAGTCCGCCTCCGGCTGCATGCTGCGTTATTTATTTGGCTTATCGGCCCCGGCTATGGCTCCGAAAATTGTGCTACATTTGTCGCTTGTCGGTTAGGCAAACAATTTTTAGTATGTTTTCCCCAGCTTCCTCTCGTTCTCCCATTGACAGTCTCTGGTTTTTGAAACTCGGTTCCTGTCTTTATTAGCTTACAACCATATTAATTTTGTTAGATAAATATTAGTTTTAATACCTGTTAGTCAACATGACTAAAAGGGGTAGATTATATACATCTATGGGATGCAGTTTGTCATTTGAACTTTGAGAGATTGCTGTGATGAAGATGAAAATAACTTTATTGTGAGTAAAAATGCGCTTAAAGAATCCTTAATTCTTTAAACAGTATAAGAAAATTATTTAATAGTAGAATATTATGTCATTTGTAATTAAATCGTTTTTTCAAGTCAGAAATTACATCCTGAAATGATATATTATATCTTTCTTTAAAGTTTCTTGTACTTTGAATAATTTTCTTCAGAGGTTAGTATTCAATTCTTACTGTCTTTTAAAAAATAGGTATTTAATAGCCGGTTACAACTTCACTCCTTTAAAACTTATTAGTTTTCGGGCATTTAGATTAATTTGTTTTTGTGCGCCGCAATTTGGGTTTTTATGTATATTTAATGGCTAAATGATTTTACCAGTTTTGGTTCCATGTGTTTTTCGCTGAGCTAATTTCATGGCACTTTAAATGTTTAATTTACAATTTATGTAAAAAAAACACACATACATACATATTTATTATGTGCCTGCCAGGCAAATATTCGCTACGTATTTTATGAGTACTTGATAAATACTAGCATTAAAATAAATTACAGCTTTCGCAGCTAAACCGCCAAAAACACAAAAAAATACAGAAAAATATGTGGAAAAAACTATGAAAAAATATGTATTTTAAATATACACAGAGGCAGCCTGAGGCCAACAGAATATAAAAAGTTCTCATGCAAAGGTGCCCAAAAAAAAAGAGAGAAATAATAATAAAAGAAAGATGGCAAACAAATATATGTGAAACTGAAAAAAATCGCATGTTTGTGTGTGGTAAAGAGACGCCTCTGAAATTCAGCGACTGCATATTAATATAATTTGCAGGCCACACACCCAAACACCCCTCAAAAACTGACCGTAACCAGAAAACGCGAAACCTCAAACCCCTTAAAAAAAAGCATATGTGAACTGACAAGACTTACTGCTAGGAACAAGTTTGCAAAGTGCATTACAATTTTTTTGGCATACTTTGCCAAGAGTTTTGGGGCAAGATGAATTTTTATTTGTGTATTTGTTATACCCAGTAAAAGTGGGTGAAGAATGGGTGTATAAATGTTGAGAACTTTAAGAATTTCTTAGGGTAAAATACAATATATAAAGATAATAAAAATTAATCTAAATTTTTCTGAAGTACAAGCTTTAATTCTTATGATAAATCTATAGTTTTTAGGATTGATTTTAGTTTTGCATTAATTTATATATTTTTAAAAACTATATATGAAAAATTAAGTTGAGTGTGGATTAAGAAAAAGCAAGCTTCTACCTGTTTATAGGGTATAACTTCCTAAAATTATTTTTATTTCCAAAAATCATTTAGCAAATGTGAATTTTTGCACTGATTTACAACTCAAAGGACGTCAAAAAAGACAGAAAAAGAAAACCACAAATGAAATGTGCACGTAATTGCATTGAATCCCCCTTACACAAAAAGAAACCAAGAAAGAAAGTGAGAGGGGGAAAGAGTGAATACTTTGAACTAGAATGGGTTCTACGTGCAACAGAGCTAAGACCCCTTAGCCATGTCTTGCACGTTGCACGTTGCTCATACGCCGCGTTGACAATGCTGCTGCTGTTGCTCCTTGGAACTCCGTTAGTCGTCATAAACGTGAATAATTTATTGCATTTGTGAGCAGCTTTTGTTTTGGCCCATTTGCCTTTTGTTCTATGGCATTTCGGTTAGAAATTCATTAATAGCACTTTTATGACTTTTCGAGACGTTCCTCCAAGACGGAGTCAACTTCTTTCTTGTTGTTTTCGTTGCACATTTTTATGTTAATCGTCGTTGTTGGCCTGCCCTTTGGTGTGACTTGTGTTGTTCCTTTTCCTTCTTCTGGCCAAATGGTGCTGCACAATAATATTTTTACAAAAATTGCATAGCATATTTTCACTGTGTGTATTGTTGTTGTTGATGTTATTACTAATTATTGTTTCGCTTAGTTGGCTGACACGCTTATTTGTTGTTATGTGTCTTTTAATTGCTGTTTTTCTGCCACACAATATTAGCATAACTTTCCGGACTGTGAGAAATGGTTCCTTGTAATGCAATCTACAGTCAAACAACTTTGCTTTGGCTTTTTGGCAACAAAAAAAATATATAAAATCACAACTGACATGGACGCTACATGATTTTTATCAGCCGCAACGTAGCGTCTCTCTCTGTATATATTTTTAAGTGTGCATAATATAAATCATATGCTGTACATCTGTCATAAGTAGTTGTAGTAAATTTATAGAGAAGTTTACTTTGTACTGCTCAAGATAAACCAAAATGCGTTGCGTGCTTTTCTTGTGCGACTCGTGCGGCGAGGATGTGGAAGAATATACCCTATTATCATGCTTTGAAATTATGAATGAAGTGTGAGAAGAAGAACTAAGAGTTGAATATCTTTAACATCTTTCGTACAATAGTTTTCATAACATTTTATCAAAGATCAGATTAGTCAATATAAAGAATCTTTAAAGTTATTTGATACTCTTATCGATCTTATTTATAGAAGCTTGTATTTTTTTTATACTTAAGAAATGTTGCAATACTTTAATTGATAGCCACAATTAAGATTATCTCTGCAAGAGATACCATAACAATTTCTTTTGAAAAGTGCTTTTTATTGTCTTTTCTATTTATAAAGTGAAAAATATTTAATTACGTATTGCTCATCAGCAAAGTAATACCACAAAATCCCCCATCTAGTTAACAACTCTTCCACATTGGTTTACTTATCACTGGCAGCAAAAGAAACTTGTATTATTCTTTCAACCATGACGTCTGTATCTTATCATTATTTATTTATTGGCGCTTTTGTTTCCTTGATTCATTCGCAACGTCATGCATTTTATCTCTCTTGTTCGCCGAAAAATTCCAACTGTCGAGTCTATGAGCTGTTTTTCACTTGCTTGTTGGCTTAGTTGGAAGCATGTGGCCAAGACGTCATAAGCTGTTGAACTGTTTCGAGGCAGAGAGAGGTGCGTGCTAAGATTGTTTTCTGTTTGTTTATTAGCTGTTTTGTGCTGGGTGAGTTATTACATGAACTGCAGTTTGGAGTTTTCTAGCCAGCTTTCTCGTCCCCTCAGTTAAGTGCAACAGCAGCTTTCGGTTATAGGACAATTTCGCAGACAGTTTGTTTGGCTTTTAATGGCTTTTAATTGTGCAAGAGATACATCGGGCCTAAACAAAAGTAATTTCACACTCGCTGACTTTTGGTCCGCGACGCGTCGCCTGCAAAGTGCAAACAATTTTTCTTTGATACTACCAACTCGGAAAAGCCCTGACCTCGCGCCCACTGCAACCGCCACCCACCCCCCTTTGGGATTGTTTTTTTTTTTTTTTATATTTTTTTAAGGCCCGGTCTGTCAGATATTTATTAGCCACAATTTGGCAGCCACAAATTGGCAGCTCAACCTGCGTCCGCGTAACGCGAAAATCGTAAAACGAAAATTTATTATTTATGTCAACTCTTTTGTGCTATTTGCCCTGTCAATGCTACCCCCCGTCACCCCCTCCCTCGACTTACCTGGTCAACAGCCGCTCATCCTTGCCCCCAAGGGCCAACTCTTTCTTCTCTCGCGCTTAAAGCACTGAAAATTATGCGAGTCTTGTGCAAATTTTTGTGCCAAAGCGCATTTGTCACAATTAAGCAAAAGGTCTCCGAAAAATTATGAGAACTGCACGGCGTAAAAATTATACCCAAAAAAGAAAATATAGTTAAGAATATTCTCGTTGAGTCCTTACGTTGACGTCGACGTCGACATGACGCGCCTGGGACCTCTGTTTCTACCTGAACTGCACCCCTCTCTCTCTCCTGCTTGTTTTTTTTGGCACTGATTTCGACAACCCCCTTCTCCCCCTGTGCACGCCCCTGGGCAGTCTATTATGTGACGTCGCTGTCGCTGTCGCCGTCAGAATTTTGAGCGTCTGCCATGAAATATGCAAAGCGCAGTTAAAAAACTTTTTATTTGTATTAATCAAACAGAGTTTTTCTTCTCTTCTCTTCGCTGTTGTTGCACCGCACATTTTTTGACATTTTTCCCACAACAATGGCAGGCGACTGCATAATAAAATTGAAAGAGCAGCAACTCTGATTGTTTCGCCATATAAAAACAATTTACTCCTACTATATACAGATTTATACAGTAATCACTTGAAATGATAACTGCTGTGTTAAAAGATATTCTTATATATCCTAGTGTCTTAGTTTGACAATTATCGCTTTTTGAGGGATTTTAAAGCTAAACTCAAGGCGACTGCCATGACAAATTAGTTGAGCAATAAAACTTGAGTGTGCTATCAAACCTAAAAATATCGCCATCAATTACAAACTACTACCAATTGGTGTGCTCTGACTGCTTTTGTGTGTGCTGCCAACGTGCCACACACACAAACACACACACACACATACACACTTAAAAATGGCCATAAACAACGCGAACGACAACAACTTGAACTACGTCTAGGACTACATTGACGACACATTTGCCCGGGGCGCAACTACATCATCATCATCATCAACAACAACATCATCATCATCAGCCACCTCAATATATGCGGGCCCCACGCACTGTCTCTTTTCTGTGCAAGCCCCCACCTCCCTTGTACCCCGAACAACCACCCCTTCTGTGCCATTTGCAATTTGGCAACACTTTTCGGTTACGCGGCTGTGGACAAAAACCGTTGAGCACTTTATATAAATTGTACAATACGTTTCTTTTTTATGACCCTTGAGAGTGCATTCTATATGTATGCATGTGTATTTGTGAGCGTATATATCGGCTTTTGATATATTCGTTCAACAGATCTGTCTCTGCCTCTGCCTCTGCCTCAGTTGCTGCCTCTGTCGCTGCTTTATTACACATTTTTGCTAAATTACACTTTGGCCGCTAGTTTATTTCGAATAGCCCATTTGTAAGAGCAAACAACAAAACAGTTGTTCTTTATACTAAAAAATATACCCTGTAGGAATGAATACATGTATAAGGTGAAGGGTATATTAACAGGAATGCGTGTTAAGACCTTTGGGGATTTTTAACAGATGAGAGTAGCAACTTTCTAAAAGAAAGAAAAGAAACATTTTTTTATTTGAGCCAGAGAATTTAATTTTTGTGCATGAAAGTAAAGTAAAATAAAGGAGAAAATTAAGAAAGGTTAAATTTTTTAATGGAAGAAAGTAAAAAAATTATTTTAACCGCAGCATTTAAATAAAATAAAACTATCGATAAAGCCGATTTTAATATTTCCTCATTTGACATGAATTTAAAGTCAAATGAAAAACCAAAAACTAATTTAGTGATAATGCTGGGTATCTTTAAGTTAATCAACTTGACTCACAGCTTATTGACTTGTTATTATTATAGTTGCGTGGCATTTTAATAAGCCAAAACGCAAAAGTTTGATGATTTTTCTTGTTGTTGTTGTCGTTGCAAGTTGCAAGTTGCAAGCGTCATTAAGTGCGCGTAATTATTCAATGACTAGTAAAGTTTTGGACTAGGAAGTTACGGCCAACACGCATTAATTTTTTTTTGTGGCAATAGCAACAGCAGAAGAAGACATATGCCAAAAGTTGTTGGGTGATAAATGATTGTAGTCAAGGCAGCGAGTTTTGAGTTGAGTCCTAAAGCGTTATTAAGTTGACATTTAAATTCTATAAATCATGGCAACAGAGACGATTTACATTTTTGTCGCATTTAGGCTGCACCTGTTGGCCAGCAGCTGAAGCAGAAGGGCGAACTTGGTGCTATATGCAAAATAAATGTGCAATTTACATTATGCAACAGGATTTTGGAAATTATTTTGAATCGTACTTACACTTTCGTTGTTGCTTCCAGATGGCGAACCTATCAAACTGCCCGACAATTTGGAGAGCCTGCCAAGAGCCGACAGTTTTCCATCGCAGCGACATCGTTGGAATACAAATGAGGTCAGTTTTACATATACGTACTACAATAATATAAACCTATCTATATATATAAAAGTATTTGTGTTTGTTGGTTTGTTTGTGTTTCTCGCATTTGCATTTGATTGCACATAAAAATGTCGAAAATGAAAGCTAGAAGGAAAATGTTAGGAGGCGTGCTCCTTAGGTCAGGGTTCAGGGGTTAGTGACAGCGACTAACGCTTGACAGGCGGATGAGCCTGCCAGTCGTGGGCTGGACACTTTGACAGCTTCAAGGAGTCGCTTCCCTTTTCTTTTTTTTTTACAGATTAATAAGATGGCGAGTTTTCAACCCGGTTTATTCGCGACTTGGTTTTTATGCGACACAAAACTATAATACAAATAGAAATTGTTGCCAGGACTCGCGGCATTCAAAGGACACGGCCGGCGCACGTACGCGCGAGCCAAAGCCAAAGTTCAGCTTTGTGTTTACAATAAAACTTTTGCGCTTAAAAAACCGAACGAACAACAACAACAACAACAATGAATGCCTTTTGGGGGGGCAACAAACGCGACTGTTGGGTTGTTGCTGTTTTACTTGTGAATTAAACGCAACCGCAAATATTCATTTGGACAGTTGTAAAGTTTTTTTTATTTTATTTTTTCTTTTGCAACAAAGCTGAGAGGAGGTAGAGAAGCGGTATTCGGTAAGCGGCATTTTACACACTCGCGCGACAAGCTGACTAAATTAAAAGCAAGCAAAAAGTGGACAGTAAATGCAATTAAAATTTGAAAACGAAGTTAAAATGCTCTAACAAGTCCTTAAAAAAGTTTCTTTATGCTGCCTTCATGACAGAATGTTATTATATACTTACATATATTTGTGGTAGAAGCTTAAGAATTTAAATAACGCATATATTAGTCAAATATTCTTGCTGAATGATAGCATATAGATTGGATTTTTCCAAAACCAACCCACAAGTGGCAAAACTTTAACCTTAACATAGCAATTAATTTGTAAAATTGAAATAAACTTACATTCAAAGAAAGGTTGCCAACCACAAAGACAATTAATATTTAATACCAACAGCATATGACAAATGAAGTTAATTAACTTTTACAGATCTACATTCCATCTAGAGGGTATATAAGTAGTTTCTCATTATATGTACTCGCACAAGCTCTCATATAATCAGAGTATAAAGCAAGCCGTGCCACAGTTTATTAATATAAAGTTTTACAAGTGGAAAGCCGGAGGGGGAAATGTTACGGCCATGATCAAAACCACCCAACAACCACTCCACAGAAAACGGACACTGCATCAGCATGCAAAAATAACAAAATGTAACCGTGCACCAGGGGCATAAATAAAATTACGCACGCTTATTTTAGTCTGCTTACAGGACGACAGTAAGGAGAGAAGGAGGAAGGGCAAAAGGGGAGCTGGCTGGCTGACCGTTAAATGGCCCGCTTGGCTGTTTGGGCATTAACCACACAGTTTTAATTTGGGCGCCAGTTTGTGCGAGACCCACAAAAATAAAAACCATAAAGCAATGGCAAAATAATTCAAGCAGCAAGTCGTCCTGGACACAATATATATATATATATAAAGTCGTGTGGTTAAAAATGTTGCAGCTTAAAAATCAAATAGGGTTAAATTGATAATGAGCCACAGCCGTAGCTAATAAAACTTGTAAATTGTCGCGTTCTGTTTGTTGTTTGCTGTGCAACTCTAATTGTTTTGTGTGCCACACGCATAAATCATAGCTGAGCGCAAGAGAAAGAGAAAGGGGTAGAAGGGGGTGTTGGGAAAAGCAAAATGCGCTGAGATACGCATAAATATTTAATGCAACATTCGCGCAGCTACTCGAACTACGTATGTGCCTAGAATTCATCATTGAGCACAAACATGCATAAATAAAGCCCAAAAAAAAAAAGCAAGAGCTTGAGCTTCAGCCAAGGCAAATGCCAAAGTCAAAGGCAATTTGGGGCGCCACACAACAACAACAATAACAGCAACAAAAAATTGCAAACGTTTGCCACTTGACAAACACGCGCCTGTGATTTTCTTCCAACTGCCTTCAGTTTCAACATCCTTCAAACTCTAACTCTCCTCTTTCGCTGTGCATACAATTTTTATGACACTCGCAAATGTTGCGATTTCTGACATACTCTATATGAAATTGTTGCTGCTGCACATCGTCAATTGGGTCCATAGACTGTGGTCCTTTTGGGCGTCGCCAGCTGTGTTGACGGCATCAGATGAATGGTTGTTGTTTTTACTGTCCCTTAACGTAGTTTGAGTATAAATGTGAATGAATGTTGTATGTGCGCGATTGTGTGTGTGTGTGTGTGTGCAACACTTTACATTATTCATGCAACGTCAAGGCTGGCAAAACAAATTGATAACTTTATCGGCAAAACATGCAATGAAAATGCCAAATGGGCATCCAGCTGAGAGAGAGTTCTTGTCTGCTTTGCATTTAAATGTTGACTAGATTTCTTTCCATATCTTTACTGACATTCACTTGACTTTTTGACTGTCTATTAAGTATACGCATTTCAGGCATGCACATTGCATTCTCACTGGTCAGGTGTCAACTGGCGACACCTGTAAATTGTGGTCACACTTTTACCTCCTTCTGTGTCCAGTTACTTCCTGTTTCCTGCTTCCGGCTGCTGCTGCTGCTGCGGTCAAATGAAATTTCTAAAATGTTTTCCTTTGTTTTATGCGCCAAAATTAAAAAAAAATACCAGTAGGTAGAAAAGTTGTTCAGGAAATGCCGCGAGTGCCTTGGCCAGCGCAAATTTGCCAACAACTCGGAAATTGTTAGCACGTTCAGTTAACTTGGTTAACAGTTGTTACTGTTGTTGTGGCAGCTATTGTTGCTATTAAATTGGTAAACACACGTGACTGTGCTGATTAGGCAAACGGCTGAAGGACGCTCTACAGATTAAACCCAGTGGAAACACAAATAAGAATCTTGTTTTTTACAATGCCGAATGCGCAGTACTCTTTAGAAAAAGTGGTTAGAAATAAGTTTTAGATATTTAGATACACATAATAACATTTTTTTACCCTCTCTTAAAGTATCTAATTACTGTGTAGCTACATTTTTGTTATTTATTTTTAATCAAATATTTGTTCTAATTTTCAGGAAATCGCTGCGATTCTTATCAGCTTTGATAAGCATAGCGAATGGCAATCAAAAGAAGTCAAAACAAGGTGAGTCACTTGACCGACTGACTGTCTGTCTGGAGCAGCACCAAATTTGCATACAACGCAATAACCATAAAAATAACCATAATTCCAACTCACCTTCCTTTCTCATCTCTCTCTCTTTTAGACCGAAAAGTGGCTCTCTGCTGCTTTATTCCCGTAAGAAGGTGCGCTACAGACGCGATGGATATTGCTGGAAGAAGCGCAAGGATGGAAAGACGACACGTGAGGATCACATGAAACTAAAAGTACAAGGCACTGAGGTAAGCCTTAAAAGAGTTTTAAGCTAAAAAGCTAAAAGGTTTACGAGTCCCAAAACATGTTGTAATTTTTGTTGACGCCTGCTGGGCAATTAGTCAATTAGCCGGCTAAACATTTGGCCGTTTTTTGTTGTTGTGTCTTGACCAAGGGCCAGTTGAAAGTGAACAAGATAGAAAAACAAATACACGGAAGTCGAAGCTTAAGTTTAACTGCCTTGCATGTTGGGGGTTGCTAAGCACACTCTGTTTTCTTTCTGTGCATTGTGAGTTATGATTTTCCGCCGGAAATATACAGTAGCTAAGTTTTTTCTTTTCCGTCCATGCTGGGTGTTTGTTTGTCTGCTAATGAAATAAGCTCTCTGCCAAGGGTTAAGCGTATTTATAATGTCTAGTAGCTACTCTGCCTCCTTTTCTTTAACTTGGCTGTTACTGAGATACAACAACAAGAAAGAAAAAACACAAAAACAGTTGGCAATTTCACGCCAATTTTTTCGTGCTTTCCGTTTCTGTGTGTGTTTTTGTTTTAATTTTTATTTTAATACCGCTGCTTGCATTCTTTTCCTCTTTTTTTTTTTTGCCTTTTACGAGTATTTTTGAAGACAAGTAGCTGCTACGAGATTTATGCACTTGGCAAACACACACAGCAGGGGGTTTCCTTTCCGTCCCCCCCTCTCTCTCTCTGTCTCTCTCTCTTCTTACACGATAACTAATATTTATAAACGCTGAACGCTTGAAACGTTGTAGAAAAAAAGTCAGCGGCATATCGCCCAAAGACGGCGGCCAACAAAATTTATCAGCGCCACCAGCAAAAGAAATGCGCAGAAAAAAAACAAAAAACAAAACAACAGCAACAACAAGCAGTCACAATAGTAGAAGCTGTTGTATAACTCATAAGTGGGGAAAAAGGGTTCGATTTTTGGCACTTGCCTTTCCAGTCAACTTTTGTCTTGTCTTGTGTTCCTTTTTTTTTTTCTTCAAGTCAAAGCTTTTATCTGTGCACTGCTGGCGCCCCCTAGCGTGGGCGACTGGTAATTTAATTTGAGCTGCGTCTTTTTTATGCCTTCCAATTAAATGAAGACGCTGCGTGTAGCCCGACTTAAACTATATATATTTTTTATGCTCTTGTTTGTGTTTGTGATTTTTCTTCTTAAATTGATTTCTTCTCAATTTCTTTTTTTTGCTTCACAGTGCATCTATGGTTGTTATGTACACTCGGCCATATTGCCCACATTTCATCGCAGATGTTACTGGTTACTGCAGGTAGGTGTCGAAGGGGCGGCGCAGGGCAGGGCAGGGATAACAGTTACTTACAAACACTTTACCCTCAAAAAACAACACAGAATCCGGACATTGTTTTGGTGCACTATCTAAATGTCCCATATCCGGATGATAATAAAATGGCCGTCATTGCGCCCAGCATTACGCTCTGGGGCGACAAGAAGGAGTGGACCAAGGAGGAGCTAGTCAGCCAATTGAAACCTATGCGTAAGTATTAAAAGTGATGTAATACATAACTGTTTCCTTATAATTGTATCTATGTGCAGTTTCAACGGTCAACTCGGATGAGGACTCTGATTCTGGCAATGATATAGAAATCTCAGTAAGTATAACAGTAAAAAACTATTTTTAAAGATTTAAGCTTAAGTTAGGAACTAAAGAATCGGTAAAAGGTAAAAAGGTAAAAGGTAAAAGGTAAAGGCCATCATTTTTCAAGAAAAATAGATTGCTATGTCTAACCGTTTAGGCAGTGCGTTGATAGCAGTTAGTCAGTCAGTCAGCTCCAGTGTTGTAAAATCGCTTTTAATGTACTTCTGCAGACGGCCGAGACAGTTGAATCGATTGTCTGCCAGCTGATGGAGAAGCAGCGATTGTCGCGTCAGGCAGCGTTGGTCAAACAGTTGGATTGTGGCTGCGGAGAAGCAACTTGTGCCGATGGAAAGACTTGCACGCATCCCGTTATGCGACGCACTGGTGGCATCCTCAAATCCGTGTCGGAGAAGCGGCCCAATGATGCATACAGTACGGCCAATGGTACTCCCAATGTTGTGGTGGCCAGCAAGGTGAGTTCGGATTAAGATTGAGATTGGTTCCCTTGGTAATAAACATTTATTAGCAGTTGTACTCTCGCTGGTCGGAGCGTCATAGGCAGCGGGAGGGAACTTTACATTTGGACAATCCGCATGCGCAGTTTCATAATGCCACACAGCAGTTGCCACAGGAGTCGGCGATCAAATTTCAAATCATTCCGCAGCAGCAGCAGCAGCAACAACAACAACAGCAGCAGCAGCAGGCCAATCACAGCGATGGCAATTATCAGCAGCAATATCGTGGTGCCAATCAAATGTTAGCCACAAGAAATAATCTAATCATACAGCAGCAACAGCAGCAACAACAACAACAGCAGCAACAACAACAATATCAACAGCAGCAGCAGCAGCACTTGAACTTGCAACGCTTTGTGGCCAGTCACAATCAAAGCAATCAAAGTCATAATCCACACAACAACAACAATGCCAACAATAGCAGCAACAATTCAGCACATTTAAATCATCGACTGCAAATTGCAAATACAACAATTACAGCAACAACTCGAGAGGCAGCAGCGACGGCAACAACAACACAAGCAGCAGCAGTTGCAACAGCTTCAAATATCATGGATACAGAACTAATTGAAAATCAAAGCCAGCAGCAGCAGCAGCAATTGACCACAAATGGCAACAAAATCAGCCACAGCAGCAGCAGCAATAAGCAATTAACAGCAACAGAAGTAGTTCACACAAACAACGAATTAAATGCCGTTAATAATAATGTGCACAACAACAACAACAGCACCAGCAATAACTTTATATACAATCAACAGCAACAAGCCAATGCGAGCAGCAACAATTATTATAAATTGCAACAGACAGCAACCCCCAACAACAACAACAACAACAGCAGCAGCAATCAACCCCCAGTTGAGGCCATGTGCATGTCACCAGAACATCACAGCAGCGGCGGGGGCAGCAGCAGCAGCAATCAGCTCACAGCAGCAGCAGCAGCAGCAGCAGCAACGTCTTCCGCTGGCAATACTCCTTCCACGTCAGCAACATCATCCACCTCGAGTTCCTTACAGTCGATTATCGATGGCAATCAGCAGCAACAAATTACAACGACAGCAGCAGCAGCAGCAGCTGTAGCAACAACAACAACAGCAGTAGCAACTTGTGATAATTTAATGAGCGCCAATGCGCTGGCTGAGGTGAGTTTTGAGTTTTGATTTGATGTTTATGGATTTGCGGTTTGACCGCAAGTCAGCTGCATTTCTGCTATTTATGTTGATTAAAATTTTACACACTCAACAGCTGGAGTTGGGCAGCAGCAGCAACAGCGAACAACAGCAACAGCAGCAGGCAGCAAGCAACTACAACAATCAGTCCACGGACAAGGCCCAAATTCTCAATGGTTGTGCAAACTATAATGCTTCCAGTGATAACAGTAGCCAAATCAGTGCCAGCGATGAAAGTAGCAGCTTTGGCGTCAACAGCAACAACAACAATCCCATTAGCAGCAGCAGCAGCAGCAGCAACAACAACGACGATGAACAACCTCAAGCGGAATCCATGAGTTTCTTCAATGAAACGCTCGATCTTTCCCATGAGGATATACAACGCACGTTGATAGCAAATATGCCCTACAACAACAACAACAGCAACAACAATGCTACAGTAGCAACAGCAGCAACAGTAAACACAACGACAGCAGCAACAGCTGTTAACAGCAGCAGCAACCACAACGAACAGCAACAGCAACAACAACAGCTACAACAAACGCATAGTGTGGAGGAGGCGGAGGGTGAAGATGAGGATACAGCCGATGTCTTTGCCAATTTGGATGCCTTTGATATGCTGGTGGAGTTTCCCGAACTGGACTTGGATGACAAACAGGCTTTGAACAACACAGCATTGGAGCAGGAACAAAACCTAGTGCATAGTTCCTCCTACCTAGGAGTAGCCACACAATCCCAATCCCAACCGGTGCAGACGCAGCGCAAGATGCTCAACATTTGTGACTTTAGTCCGGAATGGTCGTACACCGAGGGTGGTGTCAAGGTGCTTGTGGCAGGTCCCTGGACCAGTGATGGTGGCTGCTACACGGTGCTCTTTGATGCCCAGCCCGTGCCCACTGTGCTGGTCCAAGAGGGCGTCCTACGCTGCTATTGTCCTGCCCATGAGGCGGGTCTGGTGACGCTTCAAGTCGCCTGCGGCGGTTTTCTTGTCTCCAATTCGGCCATGTTCGAGTACAAGCTGTCTCTGTTGGCGGACGCACCCTTCGATGCCAGCAGTTCCAATGATTGCCTGTACAAGTTTACGCTACTTAATCGTTTGTCCACCATTGATGAGAAACTGCAGCTGAAGGTGGAGAATGAACTAACAGTAAGGATAGCTAACAACTATTCCTTTTCTATCTTAATAATTCAATTTTCTTGACAGATCGATCACACATCGTTGTATCTGGAACCGAACTTTGAGGAGAAGCTGGTTGTTTACTGTCATCGTCTGATGAAGCATGCTTGGAGCACGCCCAGCGCTGCTGCCAATTGGAGTGTTGGCCTGCGTGGCATGACGCTGCTGCACTTGGCCGCCGCCCTGGGCTATGCCAAGCTGGTGGGCGCCATGCTCAACTGGCGCGCAGAGAATCCACATATCATACTGGAAACGGAGCTGGATGCGCTCAGTCAGGATGTGCATGGCTTTACGCCGCTCGCCTGGGCCTGTGTGCGTGGTCACTTGGAGTGCACGCTGTTGCTGTACAAGTGGAATCACAATGCTTTGAAGATTAAGACGCAGGCACAGCATACGCCGCTGGATCTGGCCAGCCTGAAGGGACACAAGCAGCTGCTCCAGCAGCTGTGTCGTCTGGAGAAGGAGCGTTGTCGCAAGCCGCAGCCACGTGGCGGACTAGCTAATCTATCCATGAATATGGGCATTGAGGCGGCTACCGCCGAGGAGTCGACATATAGTGGCTATGAGCTGGAACTGCAGCGCAGGCATGATGGCGTCTTTTTGAGACCAGTGGCAATGAATAGGTGGGTTCAGGGTTATATACACTTTATGTTATCGTTGCTGATCTTGTGCTCTTATTTATGTTCACAGCAATCAAAGTCCACCAAATAACGGCAGTCGCTACTCGAAGCGCTCCTCAATTGATAGTGGCATCAATATGGATATGCGCAGCAAATCTGGCAAACCTTTAGCTCGTTTACATGGGTAAGTTTTGAGACTTTAACACCACATCTCATCAAACTTTATCCTTCGCACTCTTCCAGCAACTTTGAACCGCATGACAATTATGCCTTGGGTGTGGACTCTCCACTGGACTCGCTGACCAACTGTTCGGGCTTGTTGTCGCCGCTGCGCAAGATGGACTTTGCACTGTGTAAGTGTTAGATAAATGCATGAGCTAATTGTGTTTTTTGCGACATATCAATTATTGTCTGCGATAAATGCTAAAATGAAAGACATCTTTCGCTAAATTGTTGTACACACACCAGGCGAGGTATCCACGGGCGAATCGAGTCCCATACACGACAAAGACATTGATTGCGATGAGAATTCGACGTGCGTGACCGACACAACGCTAAACAATGAGCTCAACGATGCCGTCGTAGGTCAGTGAGAGAGGCCTCCAAAATTAAAATCTATGCTAATTATCGTAAAACTCGTAATCGTAATTCGTAATTCGTAACTCGTTAAAACGGGTGCCATCAAATCTAATATGCATTTGTGTATAGCTACCATATCTTAACTATGGCTCTCTATATATATAACTCTCTCTGTCTCTCAATGTTGTTCGTTGCTGTTGCTAATTTTGTTGTTGCATATATACTATATATAAATATTTGTACTATATTATCACTCACATACTATTTGGTGTTACAGGCTCCGCTCGACTGTTGTAAATGTCCTAATATCTAAACATAATCTATGTAAATGTTCGTTTTTGATGTTGATTGCTATTTTGCTATGAATGTGTGTGCCTATGAATATGAATATGAATATGAATATGCATAGTATATTCATATTCGTGTGTTTAGTATAAGGTTATGGTCTGGTGTAAATAAGTGTGCTACACATAATATATGTACTTGTTCCATCGTTTGTATGATTAGAATTAACCATAAATGTGCGTTTTTATCGATGTACACAAATACATACTAACAAACACATACTACACAAAATGCTGTAAATATATGTTCTAAATGTACTCATTCTGTAAATATTAAGTGTGTGGGTACTCAAAACTAACATAACAACTAACTAACACAAAACATAAACGAGAGCAGCTTAAATAAGTAAGAGTTAAATTTATAATTGTAAAAACCAACAAATCTGTTTCGCTTACTTATTGAGCTGCCCTTGTATATTTAGCTTATTTAAGTGCTTGTCGATGTGTATTATATATATATGAAATTAACACGGATAAGCATAATGTAGAATCGTTTTTAGATCTGTAAACAGAGCCAACAAATTTTGTTTAGCTATTTTCATTTGTGTTGCATACTTTCAGGGGATTCGGATGCAAAGGTCCTAACACTAGCCGAACACATTATAGCTGCCATGCCGGAACGTATTAAGGTAAGTAGTTACATACAATTGTATAACTATAAAGCTAATATTTGTGTTTTTTTACAGAATGAAGCGGATGAAATGATGGTGCTGGGCAGTCCATTGACGGAACCGTTGACCTCTGAATCCTCGGCCCTGACTGATAGCTTTATGGATCCCTTGCTCGACTCACTGCCGAATACGCATTTCGACAGTGACTTTAGTTTTGATTTTCATGATCATAGCTATCGCTATCATGATGTGAGCACACCCTGCTCCAGCCTAAGTCCAGCCAGCTCGGGTCCCCTACAATCGCCGGCTAGCTACTCCATACTGGGCACAGATCCTTCGGTCAGCTCACCCAGTCCGCCGCCGTCAACCAAGCAGCTAACGGAGTTTCTGCATGCCTCCAGCATATCCCAATATCCCTTCGAGGCGGATTTCTCCAAGCTGACGCTTACGGACACGGAGCAGCGTGAACTGTACGAGGCAGCCAAATGCATACAGAAGGCATATCGCTCGTACAAGGGTCGCCAGAAGATGGAGGAGCAGAACAAGGAGCGCACTGCAGCGATTGTCATACAGAACTATTATAGACGCTACAAACAGTATGCCTACTACAGGCAGATGACCAATGCAGCGTTGGTTATCCAACATGGCTATAGATCGTATAGGCGCAACAAGCGCTTCAAGAAGTCCCAGCACACGAACAGTGGAATGGGCACGGGCAGCGAACATGGCAGCGTTAGCAGCAACTCACAATGCCTGTCCAGCTTCTATGATCACTACAAGCAGGACCAACAGCAGCAGCATGAGCTCAGCTCACAACCCAGCACGCCCAAAGAGACAAGTCCCTCGGGTCCTCTAAAGTGAGTGCGAGAAAGAGAAGTTTATATTGTTATTTGGCTAAATATATCTCTTAATTCGCAGGCGTACATATTCCCAGTCAACACAAAACCAGGCTGCCAGAAAAATACAACAGTTCATGAGACAATCACGCATTAAGTAAGTACTAAAAGTATTTTTTTTTTAAGGTTAAGTCTTTAGATTGTGTAGTCATAATGGGATCTTAAACTGTAATTGTCAACTAATTCTGCACGCTAGCATTTGGGATAGCAACTTGACGACTTTGGTAAGAAAACAAAGGAGTCTTTAATCAATACTTTCGGTTTAATTTATAGTTTCATTAAAGTACTATAATCATATTATCAGTAAATATACTAATTAACGATATCAACTTTTTACCATATAGACTACAGAGAGAGCGAGCCGAAAAAGAGAAGCTGGTGCACCAACGCAGGGCGGAATACCTTCAAAACTTGCAGTTTCAAGGGCAGCAGGAAATGTCAATATGCCATAATGATAATAGGTATGTTTTAAATTTATAAAATCATAAAAACTCATAACTAAAAGCATCTCTATTGTAGCAACCACAATCTGCAGCATATGCAACCCAATCAATGAGCGCAACTTGCAACTGAGTGAATTTTAAACATAAGGAATAAACGAGAGCAAGGAAAATAAACTATGTTCAATAAGAATTTATTAATAGCTTTAACAACTGAGTGAAACTTTCTACTTTCATATTTGTTTATTAAGACACGCAGCACCTCTTGTAGTAGAACTTTCGTTTCTTACTCCTAATATTACTAACTTATATACAAATAGTAGTAAATTTGCACTTATATTCATTTGCATAACGAATTTTAACATATGTATACATCTTATACATATAGTATATGTACACGTACTATCTACGAAACAGGATTGATTTTGAAATGCGAAAAACAAACTTTATAAATGTAGCGCATGTTAGATTTAATGCGGTTTTATATGTCTGAAAGAGAGAAAGAGAGAGCTCTACTTTTCCATTTGTCAACTCAAAAGAACTTATTAACAAAGCCTTCGAAAACTTTTTAACTCCAAGTGTAGTGAATGAAATTTAGTCTATGATAAATACTTATGTATATTTAAATATATAAATGAATATTATGCCCCTATATGTAGTAGTTACATTTGTATATAATTAGTTATAATTCAAATACTTCAAAAACTAGTCTATTTTACTGTATTATATACTACTATATTTAAATGCCACACTTTTTAATTCAGCTCTGCGTACTAAGCTTGTTTCTAAAACAGCCCCCGTCAGCCTGTAAAATCTAAAGCATTATTTCTCGATTTTATCATAGTTGTAGTAGTATCTTTATATATTATATTATCTGCGCTTTTTTCAAAGCTCAGCTCAAAAGTCCAATGTTGTTGTTGATTTCTAAAATCGAAGCCAGCCGCAGCAGCGAACAAATACATATGTATATCATGTTAAAAACATTTCTAGTTGATTTTTTCTTTTTATTATTATTAAGCATGTAATAAAAATGCTGAGTTTATTTGTTTAACGCCAAGTACTTAAAGCCAAGTCTTGAACTTTGTGTGACTTTGTAGTCTAGCAATAAACATAGATAATAAAAAACTTATGCTCGCCATATAACTGCATGAAAAACCAAAACAAAAAGTCGATAAATCGAATTATATTTAAATATTGTTCAACTTTCAACTGCGACCCCCCCAAAAAAATATACATGTAATAGGTAATTTTAAGCGTCAGCAGAAAACGAAATTTTCGATTTTCCAACTAAAATGTAACAATACAAGAATTTTTGTAAATTATTTTTGTCCGTCCACATTGTTAGCTTTCATAACATAAAAAAAATACTATATAATTATATATACAACAAACATATATACCAAATAGTAAGCCACATTTTAAAACGAAGCGTTGAAGTTTAACTAGATAAACTGAACTAACTGAGTGAACTCGGAACCTTGGCATACAAGTACATACAATTTATATATAGACATACCTCCAGCACGCCTCAGACACTAATATGGAATAATTCTTGTCATTAATACCTATAAAAATACATAAAAATTGATACAAACAAAATACACATACACTAACAATTTAAAATGTATTTCAACTTCTTGCTACTGTTAGGCATGTGCAAAAAACTCGTTGCATTTGGGCTGTGAGTTAATCTATATACTATATGTACGCAATATGTATGAACCCAGAACTTGGGGCTAGGCACAGTTGTTAAGGGCTAAAAGTGAGCCATTTCTAGATCTATTAATACAAATTGTTAACTATTTAACTATGTCTAAACTTCATTTGCACCTACTCTTAACTTCAATTGCATTTCTTTGGATATATATGTAACTCAACTACTTATGTACTTATTGTATAAATTGAAACTAATCTGAAATGAAGACTAAACAAATTTCTCTACTTAAATGACTTATAATGATTGCAATCAATTTTAGAGCATAGCAAAAGTTCTTTGTTACTTGTTACGTCGTCGAAAATGTAAATTAAAAGATTTGCAATATTTGCACATAAATTAACTTAATTCTATTACAACTACTACACACACACACACACACACTATACACTAAACTACAGTCTTGGCAAATACACACACAAAAAAAGTGTCGAATCACCAAATCTGAGTGTGTTTAAACTCTAGCTAAAAGAAAATAAAAAAAATAAAAATGGCCAAAAGGCAAAGAAAAACTTAAAGTACCTTAAGCCAATTGGCACTAAAACTAAAATCTAATATTTAATTTAATTTTAAATATATTAAAAACCCAAACTATTATACTATCTTAACAAAAATTATAACTAACGTACATAGAAATGTTTGTAAGTTAATGCTAAATATTCAAAACTTATCCAACATTGGTAGGAGATATTATATAAATGCCCCTTGCTAGTTTCATAGAATCCACTTTTTCCAACTGTTTTAAGGAATGACTATAAACACTCTACATATATAAAAAGAAACTAAGCACAACACCAATTGTTGATATTCGATAAAAATTTGATACTTACAATTTATTCTAGCTAATGTACGAAATGCTGATAATTGGTATTCACATATCTTTTGGAGATAATTTGAGAAAACCCCTTATAAAAAAAACTACTACGTCCTAAAAACTTTCAAAGTGCTATCCCAAAATAACGAAAGTGTTGTAACTACTCCTAAAAATATGAAAAACCAAAAAAAAAAAAATTTAAGACACCAACTAATTATGTTATTTATTTGTATAAATTTCGCACCAGACTTTGTAGAATGCAATGCAAAATTTTTTGAAAATTTAAAAACATAAAAATGAACAATGATGAAACTGTTAACTCAACTTTTATGTCACATATAGCGTAACAACTTTTTAAATAATATTATATATATATACATACCTACCTTATTACCAAATATTCAAAAAATATATGTATATATACTAATGCATATATCTAAATTTAAAATTATACAACAACAATTAAAGGATGATTAACGTTATTAAAGAATCAACGTATTATTATATGAACGCTATATGCTAATATACATATTGTAAAACGACTTTCCAGTTTATGTAAAATTGTAATTACATTCAATAAAGTTTAATTCAACACTTTAGTTGAAATGAATGCATTGTCTATTTTGTTTAGTAACTTCTCCATTAACCTATCCCATCAACGACATGTGTGATATGTTGCATCCTGTCACACCTACAAACAAATTCCCTTAAAAGCCGACTCAAGACACTCCACTGAGAACTCAACAAACCAATTAGCTGTAATCAATTTGTCTGCATCCGACAAAGAGCTGGCGCCATCGATTATCAATTAAGTTGTAACCCTATTTCTCTTTTCTCTGTGTGTGTTTAACCCCTATCTCCTTAGGAGAAAGTCAGCGACTAACATGCAACATGTGGTGTCTTGATAAGAGCGAGCGTTGTGCTGCAAGCATTTTACCTGCGCCGCCTGCAGCTGCAAACGTTTCCCTTTTGGGCTCAATTAACACTTGAGCATTTGTGAGCCTGTTTTCGCTTGAGTATTTTGTATCTGTTGGATGCGCTGTTGCCTAATTACGAACACAATGCAAAATGCCAAATGCATTTGCAATGTCTTGTTAATAAATCTACGACCTTTGCAAATGTAATTGGATGCTGTTGTTGTTTCATATATTATGTTGGACCTGACGCCCAAAGCCTTCCTGTCTGCTTTGCCAGCTCAGTTTTCAACTGTATTTATTATGGGCAATCGCAGTTTAACCTAATTTTCCAATGCAAACACCATATCAAATGTTCTATGACGAAATGCGATTTGATGCAGTCATTCTAAGTTAGAGATGAATGCGTGAGTAAGCACGACATCGTGAGCATGGTCAGAGTTAACAGAAGGCATGAGTTTAAAGTGTAGTTATAATGAATAAACTAAAAGCAAATATTAGTTAGAATATCTCCATCAGATCGTGTCACGACTGCAGTCACGACTTCCGCTCAACTCTAACTCTCAAGTGATGTGATCTGTTATCGTTACGTGGCCAATCCGGCGAATGGAGTTTCATTGTGTCCAACGGCAGACTCAGGTTAGATCGCTTCAGTGGCGCAACGGAAGCGCCGTGGGGAAATGTGAAACCAAGCGTTGCTACTTCGATTCCCGTTGCTGTTCCCGCTAGCCAACAACAATCGCCTTACTAACAATAATAATGTAAATACTACCAAATAAATAAACAAAGGTAAATAGATTTTATTACGCCCACTATTTACTTTGTGTGTGTGTTTTTTGTTTGTCTCTTGACAAATTTGTTTATTAGCCGAAAATTTTTAGTACTTTTTAGTATTATTTCACGCTCTTGATTTTAATGCGTCTGACCAAGTTGCAGCCAGCTACTTTTATCGCAGTTGGTATCAGTGATGTCAATTTTTGATGACGATGAAAAGCTATTTTTGGCTTTAAATGAGACCAAAAATAGCGCAAATAATTGAAAAAAAAATCTTTAAAAAAAACTGATGGTTTTTTAATAATTTAATAAATTTCAAAACCCAATCAAAACGAAAATAAAATGCTGCAGTTGTGAATGCAGTACCACCAGTATTTTTACAAGCACCATCATCCAAATTGGTGCCGATATCTTACTGCAACAGTGATGTCAACTTTTGAGGATTATTGCTAATGTTTTAAGCAATTCGGTTTGCAAAAGAGCCAGATTTGACGGGAAAAAATGCTGACTTGACATCAGTGGTTGGTATAAATACTATTAATTAAAATGTTCCACATGCTGATCCTATATCGTTTTTGACTATCCATTTGTGGTGATTCTCGTCATAAATCAAAAGACTTAAGCTAAAAACTTGATAGATGAAAGCGTAAAATTGGGTTGATTTAAGCTGCAGCTGCATTTCTATAATTGGGAGTTTGTATTTTACTTTTATGACTATTTTTTTTTTTAGCAATAACACACACAGTAAAAGCAATCATTTTAGTTAATCAAAAGTTGATTGGCTGTCATGAATTCGAACGCCTTTACACGGACCTGCGATTAAGCAATAATTTGTTTTTAATTTGACAATCTTAGCACATAATAAAATCTATTAATAATACTTACGATAGACACTCTGGTATGTGGGTCATAAGATCAATTTTGATTGGTTGTCTAGCTCAATGGGGGAGCCGATATATACACGTATATGTTTAAAATCGGCAAGCTATAATTTACTTGTAGATACCCTGTATTTGAAAATGTGCCAGAATTATTTAAGCTATTTTTAATAAAAAATTAGTATTTTTGTAAAAAGTTATAGGACAGTAATCAATAAATATTAAACTTAAACTTTTTTTTAACTTAAACCTATTATAAAAAGGTTTAAAAATGCGCTTGTTGATTAGGTCATAGCTATAAAATATTAAATCTTATATTTATAGACAAGGTTTATGGTTTATTAATTTTTAACAACTTTATTACAGCACTTTTTCACGCAGTGTATAGTATATTCAAACGGCACAGCTGTCACGACAATAAGCTGTAAATCTGTGTAAAGTCAAAGAATGGCAACAATTATTGGCAATATAGAGAGCTTTACAGCTTGGCTATAAGCCACAAGCGACAAGTCAATACCAATTACTATTGTTGACTGGCTCATCTTTCTAGGAACCTAAAAAAAAAAATTGCATTTAATGCCAGAGCGATGACGATGAGTCACGACGTTTCGCAATCTAAAAATCGTAAAAAGTGCTTACAATCAAAACTAACTATAGCACTCGATGCCAGACAATGGGCTCTCTCAATTGCCATGACAAACACCTGTGAGTTGTTGTAGTTGCTGTGATTTGCTGAATTGTGATTTGCTGAGTTATGAACTGTGTTATTGGCTGTCAACGCTTGAGCAAAATTGTTGTAAATTAACGTAATTGTATTTAATAAGCCATTGCAATGTTTTGTTATTTAAAATGTCATCGATTCTCACAAATGGCAACACATCAAGATTGCACATGTATGTGTGTATCTGTGTGTTTGCTTAGGATTCCATTCATGCTAAACTTGAACATGGAAATTAACACTGTGCTGTGCTGCTGGAAAATTTGCATAAATGGTAAATCAATTAAAGCGACAAGTATCCAAGAAATGCATTAGACTTGGTCTGGAGCACAAGAGACAGCTGAAACTTCAACAACTACCTTTTCCCCTCGCCGCCTTCGGTGGCAAGTGTCAAGCTGTTTTGTGACTGGCCAAGCAGCTACCGTAAATGGCGCTGGCGTGGCAGAAGCGCAAAACTTAGCCAGTTGAAACAAATTTCACAACTGGCCGGCACAGGCTGTAAATAACCGACAATAAATCACAATAAACAAATGCTTAAAAAAAAAATACAGCAACAACAAACAAGTACAACACAAATTTTTTGTAAAATAGTAAACTGCAAATCGCAGTTGTTGTTGTTGCAATTTTTAACAAGTTGTAAATTTGTGAGAAACAGCAGTAATAGCGTGAAAAACACTTGTAAAAACACATTGATGAACATCATTTACGTTTATGTGTGTGTGTGTGTGTGTATGTGTTGTGCTGACAAATCACCTTTTGGATATTTTGATAAATGCTCAGGCGTCCAAGCTAACGAATTCTTGACATTAACCCACTAGCGTTGAAAGGGAGGGGGGTTGTTAACACGACTTTTACCCGCATCGATAAATAATTGATTTGATTGCCGTCACAATTTTGTGGAAAGCTTTCCCAAGCCATTATCATCCGCAATAATGGGCTTTAATGGCTCTTCTACTCATTCCAGTTTCAGTCGCAGTCACGTGCAAGGATCTCTTCTTAGGCCGTTGATCAACGATTGGTTGCAACATGTTGTAAGGCAACCGAACGCACGAGGGCGAAGCGAAATGTTTATGACTAGACTAAATGTGACTGAAACTGGTTTCTGAACTACAAAGTATCTTACAATTAATTTTATATACAGAATTTGATTGAAAAATTTAAATCGTAATAAAAACACCTTTATTGCATCTTTTGTACAAATTTAAAAGAATAAGACTAAAAAATATATATATATATATATATATATAAATAACAAAAAGTTTTAATTTTATGCAATCAAATTCCCTTCTATTTAAAAACTCCTTGTTTTAAAAATACTTTGTTATTTCCTTATTTGTTAATATTTACATTTTTATGTTTTATAAATAATTATTTGATTTCAACTGGTAAGTTAACAGTTTTGAACTAATCTGTAAATTTTACTACGTATATTAATTCCCAAGCTTTCCGGTACTCTTTGAGTAGCCCTCCCATCGCCCTCAGCTTCCACGAACTCGGCTCAAACATGTTCGCTGCGCCAGCTGATTGAATAGTTTGTTTGAATTGCGTTCAACTGGCAGTTTGCCAGTTCTTATACAACATTCGCGTCCAACGGTTGACCCGGGTCCCAAAAAACACAACTCGAACGAAGCAACGCAAAGCCGAAGAAGAATAAAAACATCGCTAACGTGTCGTGTCGTGTCGTGTCGTGTCGTGCCAGCTCGTGTCCAGTCGTGTCGTGTTGGGAAACCTTTCGCATTTTGTCGGCTCAGGTCTTTAATTGTGTCACTAATGAGCCGCATTTATGTTAATCTCGGCACCCGGGCAGCAGGCGACGTCGTCTTCTAAGCCTTTCAAGCGATCGTATGTTGTATGCCGACGGTTCCTGCGCATCTTTATCTCTCGCCCTGTGAATTAACATACAACATTCAAACACTCCAAAGAGTCACAAAGAGATTCAAAGACTCTTCTTCTTTTTATATTTTTTGGTAGTTTTCACCTGCTGCGCCGTTTATGGTTATTGCCGCAATTTCGTTGTGACAGTCGGAGGCGCTTTATCATAAATTAAAAAGTCGTGTAGTCCGACAGACAGACAAAGCGACAGAGCCAAGCTTTGGACGACAGTCGTGTGGCTTGGACTGTGGCTTCTTCGTGGTCAGTGTGGTGCGTGTGGTGCGGCGGCTTAGTGGCTGATGAATGATGCTGTTGAAGTCAAAGTCGAAGTCGAAGTCAAGCTGAAGTCTCTGAGGCTGAGTTATTTGCATGAATGAAATGCGCGACGCGTGATAAACGAGCTGGAACGTCTAAACAGTGTTTTTGGCCCCGAGCTTTGATCCAATCTTGGCTGCTCGCTAGCGATGACTTAATTTAAAACTGCTTCTGCCAGAAGGTGTTAATTAGCATATGAACAAATCTACACTTCAAGTATTTCGGCAACGCATTTCTCATTTGAACGCGATCTAGCTAACTTCATCTCTATCGGATTTCTATTTTTTATGCTATCGTCTGCGCGTTCGGTTCATTAATAATACTGGTAATAAAAAAGCAAATACGTTGCAGTATCCAATGGCAGCGATTCATCATTAACCAACAGAGTCCAGCAAGAGAAACAACAACAACATAATAATAAAACAATAAAATGCCAGATGTAATTGTGCAAAGCTCAACAAAATTTCTATGGCCAGTTCTAGAGTTACGAATCTGCACATTTAGTGTGAAAAGAATATGATGATACTCGACAAACTGCTCGCATTTGTTGTGTTAGTTGTGTGTTTGTGCGCTGTGTGTGCCTCGCGTTTTCTTTGACGACGTAGTCATGTGGAAAATACATAACAAACTCTTAATTTATTTACTCTGGATTATGGAAATAAGGTATAGTACCAACACACAAAACAACAATAAAAGCCATACACAAAACTCTAATTCATTATTCAAATTAATCTTTTATGAATGGCCATATAAGTTTGTTTCTAAGTGGAAAAGATCAATCGTTTTGTTCTTATGCTAAATAGATATGTTCCATACAAGTATTGCTTGAGTTTTATTCCAAATGGCGTGATAACTGTTCCTTAAGTTTGATTTCAACGGTGGACAGCTTTCAAAGTTTGTTGTAGCTATTTTTTATGTTGTAGGTTTGTTCGGAATTAGTGAAATGAAGCAAAAAAAAGAGTTAAAGATACTATAGAGCTAAATCATCTTTGCAAACTATGCACTCAATAAATCTCATAGTCAAACACCTGCAAAAGCTCAATTAAAGTGTGTAGTGTATAAATCATTTCGTTGTAAAACACTGGATAGCTTTCACGTTGTGTCGCTTATCAAAACAAGATCTTGCGCCAGTTGACAACTGTTTCCTTTCAACAGTTAAGATCGCCACAATCGCTAATTTTGCATCTGGGGGCAACTGGGAGAAACAACGACAAGGAGTTTGTATGTAAATAGTTATCAGTAGACGCCCAAACACAATACGCCCAAATCGTAGCTGAGATTGTCGATCGATCGTTCGATTCTAGTGAAAAGCAGGCAAAAGTAGAAAAAGTAATACCAACAGCGGGAAATACGCTGAAAAATCTCATTAAAATGGGCAGTTAAATGACGGCAACAGCAACTAAAACCAACTGACAGACAGATAGACAGACTGAAAGACTAAGAGAGAGATGAACGATGCTTGGAAGTTGACTGCCAACATAACGAATGCCATTTTCCCCAAGCCAAAAACACAGTTTGCCAATCAAAGTTGGCTCTAAAAGGAGCAACGGGAGCAACAACAACGAATGAACGACAACTGGAAATCAATTTTTGCCATAAACTCATCAACGTGCCTGGCTTTAGTTTCTGTGTGTGTCTGAGTTTCAGTTGCTATCTAATTGCCTTGGTGCAGTCAGTTGCAAGTATCTTAAAGATACGCGCTGCCTGCTGACTGCTGCAGTGGGCTGGTCTTGTGGGCAGCTACGCCGCCGCCGTGTCGGCCAGCTTAACAACAATGCGCATCAACAACAACAACAGCAACAACCAGTTAACAGGTTGCTCCATTCTCCCCTCCCAAAAAAGGGTCTTAACCCAGAAACGCAGCTACAACGCTTGTAATTGGTGTTACTGCAATTCTAAATGTGCCCCAAATGGTACAACATGTACACCTAGAGAAACAATTGTGAACAAGAACTAATCAACATATAAAATTATTTCATCCAGTAAATTAAATTAAGTAGCATAAAAAAAGTAGGAAAAGTATTTCTAATTGAATTCACTTTCTGAAAGTTCTTGCACAAGCATTTTTAACAGTGCATTAAACAGAGGTAACAAAGAGATACATTCAGATAAAGAGTGTTGGGGGCAAGTTGGCTCGTTACATGGATTGGAACAATTGCAGCTCATGAGCTTGCAACGTGCAGACAAACGTTCAAATTGTGATCAAGATCGTCGTAAGTTGTTGCAACTTACAAGCCCAAAAATGGCCTTTAAAGTGGTTCCTGTTGCCAGCCAGCCAGCCAAAGTCGCAGTCAAAGCCAAACAGTCACAGCCACAAAGTCAATGCTGTGCGGGAGCCGTCGGCGGCGATGGGCGATGGTGGTGTTGGTGGTTCGGCGGTTCGGCGGTTTGGTTTTTTGTACTTTGGATGAGTGATCGACTCGAGCACAAACAAAACTATCTGCGCTTGATCTGTTTGTCTGTTTGTATGTTTGTATGTTTGCCTGGCCTGGCCTGGCTAGCCAGCTGGCCAAATGACTCTTGGCTCTTGGACTGCATTTTGCCAATTGACCATGACGAACGATCCGTTTGGGCTTTTACCTGTTAGCCAGTTAACCATTTAGTTTGCCCAACCTAGGACTGGCCACAAGCCATACGTCTTTCGCGGCTCAATTACGTCGTCCGTTTTGTTGCCAGGATTTTGAGCTGTGCAGCGAGCTTTATTGTTGTACTTACTTGTATTTGTTGTTGTTATTGCTGTTGTTGTTGTTGTTGTTGTGATTGGCTCGCCGTTTGTCTGCCGCGTGGCAGCGACATTTTTCTTGGCCATGGCCACAACGCCAAGTTCTCTGGTATTCTGTGGCGGTTGTTCCTTTTTTTTTATACCTTATGCCCTGTGAAAATGGGCAAAAGAAGTAGCTTAAACGTAAATTAGTATAAGCTTAGAGTCTTTAAAAGCTAGAAAGTTAAAAATATCGAATAATGTCGATATTATTTATATTTGACTGTTAACTTCATCTCATGAAAATTTGAAACTTATAATATCGTAAATATTTTTATGATGGTAAACTTAAACCGTAACCATTAAAGAGGATATCATTTAGTCGTCCAACCTACAACTATTCTACTCTTACTTCCTTTATTGATGGCATGTTGAACAGCTTTTATGGGTTTTCAGTTTTTGTGTTTTGGCATACTATATTCAGTACTCGGGCACTTGGCATTTCGGTGCATGGTGCGTGGTGCGTGGTGGCTCCTCCGGCGCCGCCCACTTTACATGCAGCTGGACAATGCCGATAGCCACAAAAAAACAAAACTTTCAAAGCCAAATTCAGCAAGCTATCCAACGAGCTTAGCTCAGTTTGGGTTTGTTGCATTGTTTGGATTAATGTGACTTTGTGGCTTCCGCCTCCAATTGGCGCTTTATTTTGGCTCCACACTCGTAAATTTTGCAGCCAGCAGGCAGAGCGCCATGAACATGTCAGCAAGCCATGTAATTACCAACAGCAGGAGCAGCAACAAATACAGATACAACCATACAAAGATCTAGATGCAACCAGCAATATATCTCTGCACTGCCACACATAACTTTTGAAGTTAGTAGTAGTAGCTACCAGAGACAAAAGACTTAAAAACACAAAGCCGCCACCTTTGTTCCTAGGCAATTGGCACAGCGGGTGGGTTCACTAGGGGGACCTAGATACTAAATATATGCACATGGAAAAAAATTAATTGGCTATCAAACGTTTTTAAGATAGGAGTTCTTACAAAATGAATATTCTTGAAATGTGATTTGTTTTTCATTTTAGTCTAATTTAGTTTAGGGATAACCTTTGAATGATGAAAATTTATATATTTTTAAACATGATGATATCATTTATTTTATTTTTTATTTTTTTTTTCATTTATTTATTGTTCTAAATTACCTTTAATTTTGTTCCTAAATTTGACCTTTAATTTTTTTGTTATTTATAGTTTGATTCCAAAGTTTTTTTCTCACAGTGCACTTATGACTGCCCTTTTGGGATCAGTCTTTGCCCTTGCCCCTTCTCCCTCTTCCGCGTCTGAGCATAGCTCGAGTTGGGTTCAGTTATGCGTTTGCGTATGCATTTGGCGCGTTTGGCTCAAGTTTTGTCTGGACTGCAACGCCTGCGCGTGAAAATATTAAACTCATATTTTTATGAGCCTCCGAAGTGCGCATTAAAAGTGTTGCTTGTTGTTGTTGTTGTTGTTGGGCTTGTTATAGTTGTTGCGGCTGTTGTTTTTGGGTTGATATTGACTCGCTGTGCGCTTAGGCATTTATGTTTATGCTCCGGACAAGATATATAAGTGGTCAGGCTCCCGAGTCCGCTTTAGCTTCAGCTTCAACTTTAGCTCCAGTTTCAGTTTCAGTTGTAGTTGTAGTTGTTGATGTTGCCTGCCGCGTGTTGCTAATTGGTGCTGCCTGCGCATGCGGCTAAATTATGCGACTGGCCTAATCCATTTTTAATGATAGTCCAACCGCCAATTCGGTTAGTTGAATGCAGCAAATCACATTTTTGATTTGAGGCACCATTTCAATGATTAGCCAATATGCCCATCGATGGCAGACGCAATTTATTCCACAACCACAACATAAAATTGTCAGTGAAACTAGTTTTGAATAATTTAAATGCCATCAAAAAGTCCAAAAAAACAATTATCATAATTATTTTCAGCAGATACGGAAACAAATTAGCAAATGCTACGGGAAAACTGGAACTGATGTAGCTACATTTTATCTTCATGCGTTTTTAAACGCATATGTAGTAAACATTTTGTAAACATTTCAGACTATGTATTTCTGGCATGCTTGAAGATTTATTGAATTATACTTTAAACAAGTTATTTTGGCAAAAGGCGTGAGGCAAGCAAAATTGACATCATTCAGTGATTTATCATGTTTTATCAATAAGGAGAGCTATTTATAGCTGAAATATATGTGATTCAAACAACGACTTGTTAGATTTCTCTCTTTCTCTGTTTTAACAGAGATATTTATTTTATTGTGTTGTGCAACCCTGGCCAAATTCATCATGATATCCAGTTCATGACAGGTCCTTGCTCTCTCACGCATCTCGCACGTTCAGCTCGTAATAAAAAGAATCTAAGTCGCGAACAAAAAAGGGTCACGAAATGAAGGCGAGACCCAAGCGCAAAAGCCTGTGCTTCGATCTAGAGCTACAGATAAAAGAGTTGGGCCTACAGGAACAACAGCGAAAGGAGGACGAAACGGGAACAAAAAAGCGAGGCACAGAAAACAATGCACAAATCAAGTACACGTGACTTGGACGCTGTTGACGACACTGCGTATGAAGTGCTGATGAGAATGGAGCTGGAGATGCTATGGGATGGTTTTTTGTTTTGCTCTGCGATGAGTCGAGATGATGAAATTGTCGACGTTGACATGCAACAGGCAACGAACGGGCAAAGGGGCAAAAACAACGCGCTTCAAGTGGCAGCGACAAATTAAATAAGGCACGAAAAGAGTAATGAAGGAACGACTGTGTAAGGCCGAAGCTTAGATACTCTTGCTGTAACGTACTTTTATACTTGACGACAAAATATTACTACCCTACTGTCAGGGTATCTTAATTTAGTTGAACAAAACTGAGGCAGGAACTAAAACTCTAAAAAACAAAAGGCCATGATGAAAAGAGAGAGATTGCTGCCGTTTTGTTGTTGCTCGAGTTGTTGTTGTTTTTGTTGTTGTTATTGAGGTGGGCATGACGGTCACGCTGTGCGAACGCACGCAAAAGCTATTGACTGACTGTCTGACTGACTGACTGACAGACTAACTGAACGGATGCGCTGCTGCTGCTGCTGCTGCTGACAGATCGATCAACGCAGTTTAACAAAGTTAAAGTTGAAGGTTGGTTGGTGGTTTCGGTGTGGTTGCTGAAGCATTGCAAACCACACTGGCCATTGTGGTTGTTGTTGCTGCTTTTACTGCTGGCTGCTTTGATCGCATCCTGGCGTGGTCGTGCCTGTTAAACGAGCCTAATTATTAGTTTACTACCAATTTTGGACTTGGGGCTCGGCAGCATGTTAACAGCATGTACAACAAGTCATGAGCAACAACAACAACAACAACAACAGCGACAACAACTAAAACAAGAAAGATTGTTAAACTGAAAACGATCGTCGATTGTCGATGGCCGTTCCCAGTTCCCAGTTCTTGTTTTGCTGCCCAGTTGAAGGGTTAATTTGTGCAGCCGCCCGAGGACATGATCACAAAGTCTGTTTTTCTCTCTCTCTCTTGCCTTTCTGTAAGCTGTGTAATTTCTGTAAATTGATTTAATTGGGCCAATTAAAAATGCGTTGTAAGCCAACTTGCACAAAAGAGAGCAACAAAAACAAAAACATGCAGCGAAAGCAGACAGACCAAAAACGATTGCAGTTCAGAGCTATTGACAACCAGTTGGAATGGAATTAACAATCGGCATTTGGCCCCAGGATGTGGCACAGCTGTGTCTCCCAGTCCTCTCCAGCTACAGTTTGGAGTATATGAAGTGTATGGAGCTGACCATGTTGGTCATGTTTCGCTTTTTTTTGGCGCCTGCGCAGCTGTTTGATTAGTTTTCTTGCTGTTGTTGTTGTTGTTATGTGGTGCCAATCGACAGGTAGACAATTGCTCGTTATTGCATCCAATGGAATGTCTATTTTCTATGTACATAAGTGTGTGTGTGTGTGTGTGTGTGGGAAGTGGATACATGTGCTAGAAATTCCGTTTACAATAGTCTTCCTACGATTTTTAGAGTGATTATCGCTTGTGACTTGCTTTATTTGAGAAAATAACGCCGAATGAGATTATAGACTTAACTATATAATCTTCAGAACAAGATAAAGCTACTTTTAAAGCAGTTCTTGTTTCTAAATTATAGTCATTATGAGAACTTTAATCAGAAATGTTAAATTTGATGTTAGACAGTTTAAAAAAGCTGATTTCAATAGAATATATGTTCGTTATCCTGATACAGCAGATTATTCTCATTATTATTATTACTCTCATTAATATCGACTTAAAATTATTTAAGCATGCAAACTAACCGATAATGAAACAACTTTTAATACCTAGAAATTAAATTCACAACCTCAAATTTTGCTTAAACAGCTGATAATTGTAAGTTGCAAGTGTTTCATTTTGTGAAAGGTTTTTTTTTAAGAATTGCCAATATTTTTATTTTTGCCTAGCTAGCAATTTGCAAGTCGTTTTTAGGCACACTACTAATCCAATTTGCCATTAGCTATTTAACTGTTAGTTGTTAGCTGCTAGCTATTATTTGGCTATATGGTATTAGCGTGCATTTCGCCGATTAAGTCAGCATCTTTTAGTGTGCCAAACACTGGCATTTAAAGGGGTACACGAATTTAAGAGCCTTGATTAGACATTCCAAGCGGACTAAGCTTCTCCATGATTAGACGGCGAGATGCATGTAATTATGGCTAATAATACAGCTGGCGGCATTATTTTGACTAAAGCTGACAGTAAAACTGTCTACGCCCCCCAGAGCCCGCCACTCACTCACCTGCTCGCTCGCAAACAAGCAACAACTACAACAACTACAATAACAACAATAACAACAAGAGTACAGCTTGAATTGAGTCGCGCTGAACGCATTAATCTTTTGCTTTGGCTTGAATGCGGCACATTTTGCGTTTCCATTGGGCCCATTCATTGGCTGGCTAGCTGGACGGCTGGAACTCTGTTAGCCGCTAAATGCTGACTCGTGGCCAGTTGGTTGGCTGTTTGTTTATTTGTCGTTGTTGTTGTTGTTGTTGCTGTTGGTTGTTTTTCCATGGCAATGGCAAAGGCGGCAAATGAAATGGAAATGAATTGATCGCTTGCGGCATTTTATTGAGCACCGAGCACGACTTCTCAGCCATCGATCGATCCACATTTGTTTGTGCATATTTCTTGCCATATTTAATTTATTGTTTACCCAATGCAATGGCGTTGCTGCTGTTGTTGTTGTTGTTGTTGTTGCTTTTGTTGCCCAACTATCGCTGGTGGTCAGCGTGTTGTGTACTATTTGTGTGACACACAAAGTAAGAGGTGAAAATTAAATAAAAATGTCAAGTATTTGAGCACTGCGATATTTAATATATGTATTCGAAAGTAATCCTCATCGTGTCTACCTTCAACTACTTTAATATGAGTATTAACGTTCTGCTTTCTCGTCAGATTAGTATCCAGCTTTACGTCCGCCATGCTCTGTGGCCGGATACCGGGCCTGACGCAGGCCCAGCGACAGCTCTGCAGCGAGATGCCCGATGCCTTGATTGCTCTGGGTGAGGGTCAACAGCTGGGCGCACACGAGTGTCAGCATCAGTTTCGTGGCCATCGCTGGAACTGTTCGGAGGTGTGGCAGCGCAACATTTTCTCACATGTTATACCCATAGGTGAGCGCAAAGGAAAGCAGAAAGGAGAAAGGAGTAGGAGTAAGTTATGTAATAATCGCATATGTTTTGTTCAGCTTCTAGGGAGGCTGCTTACACGTATGCGATTGCAAGTGCTGGAGCTGCCTATGCTGTGACGGCGGCCTGTGCCCGTGGCAACATCTCGATGTGCGGCTGTGATGTGCGGCACAAGACGGCGCCGCCGGAGCCCTGGAAATGGGGTGGCTGCTCAGCGGATGTGGAGTTTGGCATGCGATATACGCGCAAGTTTACGGATGCACGAGAGCTGGAGCGGGATTCGCGAACGCTTATGAATCTGCACAATAATCGCGTGGGGCGAACGGTGCGTATGTGTGACATGGGTTAAGCTTACAACCTATTAACATTTAATGTTTTCTATTTGATAGCTGGTGAAGAAGCTGCTGCGCACGGACTGCAAATGTCATGGGGTTAGCGGTTCGTGTGTGATGAAGACTTGCTGGAAGAGCCTGCCGCCATTTCGGCTGATCGGCGAGAAGCTGATGCAGAAATATCACAAAGCCAAAACTGTTCAAGCCGTCAGAGGCAAACGTGGACTGAGATTAGTATTAAGCAGGTGAGACCTATACTCCTTCTCCCTCTCTCTCTTTTTAAAATAAATACTCAAAATGATTGCCTGTCACGTGTTGTGTCATTGCAGAAAGAAGCATATTGTGGCTGCTGCACAAAAACCGGCGCTGGTGTGGCCCAAACGTATGGAGCTGGTCTATCTGGAGGCATCGCCCAACTATTGTGAGCGCAGCATTCAGACGGGCACTTTGGGCACCGGTGGTCGTCCCTGCAATCGCAGCGGCCACGGCCCCCAGAGCTGTGATCTGTTGTGCTGTGGGCGTGGCCACAACACACAGCACATCAGGCGTAGCAGGCAGTGCCGTTGTCAGTTTCACTGGTGTTGCCAGGTGGAGTGCGAGATGTGCGACGAGAGCTACGAAGAGTTTACCTGTAAATAGCTGGGAGCACAGGCCCATCTTGCGAATGTTGCTAGTATTACATAGTTTAGTTCTTAGCGAACCTAGTATTATGCGAAATATAATGTATTACAGAAAATGTGTGTTTTCTTAATATTAATATCATTTTAGACTTTTATTTTTAATTGCTTCCTAATTTCCACTTTGTAAACCACGAAATGTAAAAAACACATAGCATACTTTTAGGGCGGACATTTAAATTCAGCATTGCCAGATCCAAGCCAAGTTCCAAACCATAATTTCTTTGCCTTTTTTTGACTAATGGTTACGTGGTAAACGCCGTAACGTAAGTAACTAAGACGTAACGTGTGGCTTTGCGGATTGTGCCGGGCAGTCAGTGATGTCAACTTTTGATGACGATGAAAAGCAGTTTTTGGCTTTAACTGAGACCAATCTGCTCTCCAAAAAAAAGCCAGATTTCCCGCTTCCCGCAATTTGCTAATTTTTCAAGCAATTCGCTTTGCAAAATTGCCTGATTTGACGGGAAAATTGCAGATTTGACATCAGTGCGGGCTGATGTAGCTGTAACGGAATGTGTCTGCGCATATTTCATATTTTGCTATTGGAATTTTCATTTAGCCGCACAGTACAAAACGCAAAACCAAATACAATTACACACAGCCAAAGAGAAGAAAAAGAGAGTGCGAGAGAAAGAGAGACTCAAGGAAAACTGCGCGAGCGCGATGAAAATTCATTGATTGCAATCAGGAAGCGCCGAGTGCGCGCGCTCTTCACTATATAGTTCTATGTTCGAGTGGGGCGAAATTCACCACACTGTGTGATTTTTGGGGAGAACCGGACTAAGACTATACGATTTTTGCTATAGCTATGGCGACTATAACAGCGACTGGCACGGACGAACGGCGCTCAGTTCTTTGAGGGTAGTTAGTTGGACAACGGCGTTGCCGAAAACGGGCCCCACAGCTGCCGCACAACATATTTTTTGGGTTAGATTATACACACACCAACACATACAGAGACAGAGGCACATATGTATCTGTAGAAGTATCTTTTAACTGCTTTTGCTGCTGCTGCTGCTTCAGTAACTAAAACAGCAGCAGCAACTGAAACTGAGCAGATATTAAAGAAAAGACAAGCATAATTGCCGAAAAGCAGCTACAAAAAAATGTCTAAAAAGCAAAATGAAATTGTGTGTGGAATGTGTTCAAAAATATATGTAAAAACAAACTTCAAAAAGCAGTGCAGAAAAATGTTGGCTACAAGAAAAATAATGTGTATGTGTATGTGAAATGTGTGTGTGTGTGTGTGTGTGTGCTAGTGTGTATGCGTGTGTAGCAGCAATTGTGCTTTAGGCCGCGACTGCTCCCTGGATACAGAAAAGTGATTTCCTGCAAAATGTGCTCGCGCCTCTTGCTAACAAAATACACAAAATGTCGAGAACAAAATGAAAAGAAAGGGGAACGAAAAAAGAAAATGAGCCGAACTGACAGTTTATGAGTGTTGAAATGAATCAAATGATTAATCATGAATAACGTATGAGTAAATGGAAAGGAAGTAGCGTAAAGTCAGAAAACGAGTCGCAAAGCTAAACGCTGCATATCGATTGAATGAAAAAAATTATTATAAATTGCTTCAACCTACATATAAAAGCGTGTGAGATACACACACACACATACACACAAGCACGCATACATTAAGTTTGAAAAGCTATAAGCTGTATAACAGAAGAGACACACACATACAATGCAGCCTGGAGCCGCGTAGGGTTACGATAGGCGCGGTAGGGGTGGTGTACCATTATGTTGTACGTAGTGAGGGAGAGGAGGGGAAGTGGAAGTAGTGTGTGGGGGGGAGGCAGCCCTTATGTCGTTAGCTTCGTTAGTGGTTCGTTCGGTCGCAGTTCGTTTCGGTGTTCGGTTCGGTTCGCGTTTCGTGCTTGTTCGTTCATTTCGTTACGTTGCGATTACGTCGTACGTAACTCACACTCCGGCAACTTCAACGCTGACTTCACGCCGCGACTCTCTCTCATACTCTCTTTGTTTCTGTGTGTGTGTGTGTGTGTGTGTGTGTGCGTCGAAATGTGTGTCAGTGGCTTCTCGTAAAAGCACTGGAGCAGGCAATAAAATGAGCGAGTTCTCGGCACAAGTGCTTCCTACCTACTCCAACTTCCAATTCTCTCTCTCCCACTCTCTTTCTCTCTCCCTGTCTCACACTCTCTCTCCGTTCACACAGCCCTTATAAATCACTCGTTAAGCACGCAGCACAACAAAAACAACATCAGGCGAACAAAATAATTAAAAAGTGTGCCCTAACTACTAACTTGGCTCGACGGGAAAAAGTTCAACAGTTTAACTAATGTGCGGTGTTTTTGTGTTCTTTCATTCCAACGCCTTACAGCCATGTACATACATAAAAAATAAATGCATTAAACTAACAGGCGGCTATTAAATGAAATGCAATTAGAAAGTTAAAAAAACAAAATTAATAAAAAAAAAGTTGAAGAAGACAACGGAAATGCACATTGAGCCAACAAAAATAAAAGGAACTACAGCAACAACAACAACAACAACAAGAGATATTCACACGCCCCCGCACACATACATGCATGCCAGGCAATGTAGCCGCCTTGTGTTGTGTGTCCGTGTGTGTGTGTAAAGAGGAAGAGCAATCAAAAATTCTTTTTGGTTGCAACAATTTGTTGAGCTAGGCAGAACTGCAGCTGGAACTAAGAGCTGGAACTGGGAAGCTGCAGCTGGGAGTTGAAGTTGGAACTGGAGCTGGAACTGGAGCTGGAGCATTAAAAGAATTTCATACGCAGCGTATAACGTAAAAATCATTCAAAATTCATCGTTTAAGCAAAGCAGGTAAGCATTATTAATAAAGTATTAACTATACTTTAAATACTTTCTTCTGAGGCTAATGCAGTTTTGATCAAGACAAACACACACACACACCCAGAGATAATCGCACGCACACACATGCACATATACACAACCAAACACAACACAATTTATTGTAAGCATTATTGATTTCCTGCGTATGTCTTGAGTAATCGTAAAAACATATATAATTCCCTCGAACAACCAACAAACAAATACTAAGTATAAACAATTTTTGCTTGTATATCTTCTGATAAACTTGTATGTATATATATGTCTGTGTATTGTGCATTTATTTCTTCTACTTCTTAACTCTTATGATATGTGTACAAATATATTTTCAATGTGCCAATTTTTAGCTATACTTTCCACTTAAGTTTCGGTTTTAGCTTTAAGGACAAGAATGTTGTGTTTAGCTTTAGTTTATAACATAGCTTTAAGTAGTTTATAGACTAAAATTTATTTTTTTATTATTCATACGCCCCATTGAGTTTCCTTTTTTGTACATTGTCATACTTGTCTTTCATATCGTAATTGCTTTTTTCAGAACTGTCTTTCATATTTAATGGGGTTTTCGACAGTTTATAATTAGACAGGAGCTGCACACGCAAAAGCGCTGTCAATTGCATAGATTGACCCCAAAGAAACCTACCTCCATTTGGATATATGTACACATAGTTAGACGTAATACGCCCCCCAATCAAATAGGCAGCTCGCATGATTTGTCATGCGGGTATATACACACTAACCACACACACACACACACACACACACAGAGACAGTGCTTTATTGACAGTGAATATAATAAGTATTTTCCATATTGGCCCAACTTTGCGTGCCATGTTGAGGTATTTGTTTTTATTGAGCTGAGTTTGCTTTGGTTTTAGTTACAGTTACTCAGTTCAGCTTTCATACTCGGTGTTAGTTTCAGTTTTCTCGACGGCATTCGACATAGTCTTAGTCTTGTTCTAATTTTAGATGAGTGGAATAATTTTTATTGATTTCAAATTTTAACCTTATTTAACACACGCTCAACATAGCTGTATATGTGGTTGTGTTTGTGTGTGTTTGTGGGTGTGTGTGCGAGCATGTCTCGCAGCATATCGCTCTAAGCAAGACCACAAAAAAAAAAAAAAAACGAAAGAAAAAACAGAAAAAATAAATGTGTAGAAACGCCGCCAAAGCGTCCCAACGCCCAACAGCAAACAACAAAATGCGGCAAATGCTTTACGATGACGCTATTGTTGAATCGTCACATCAGTGTGCGTGTACGTACATATGTGTGTGTGTGTGTGTCTAAAAGAGCGAGTGTGTGCGGCTCTTGCTGAGCGCCGCAGCTGCGCAAACTGCGTGTGGTGAATTAACGTAAAAGGCAGCAGCAGCTGGGCGCCACCCACAATTCAACATGTTTATTTGGCGGAAGAGGTGTGAGGGGTGAGTGGTGAGGGGGGGATAACTTACTCAGTGCTGATAACGGTAAGCTAGCCGCGGGCACTAAACGCAGACAACAATTGTACACGATTTCGTCATCATCATCCAAATGCAGTTACCAAAGTGTTAAACCGGAAGCTCGCCTGAAAGTATGCAGTGCTAAAAAGAAAAAATGAGCTGCATGCATAGATAAGCAGTTTCGAGTAGTACTCACTCTTTGTGTGTGTGTTTGTGTGTGTGAGTGCCTGCTTTGTTTGCATAGTAAAGTGCTGAGCCTTAAGTGTTTTCTTCTGTTGCCTGGCGATGTAATCGAATCCTTGCCAACTGATATTACTTATGGCCAGAAGCTGTGGGAGCTCTGATGCACTTCTGACCTCATCTTGATAGCTGCTGACAAGAATTTTGACCAATATGTGCAGCATCAGCTCAGCTTGTTGTCGTTGCTGTTGTTGTTGCTGTCACGTAAATGGGCACTCAAGTGACACACACTAACACAAACACACACACACACAAACACACACACACACAAACACACACAGTGTGACACATACTAACACTAACACTGCACTTGCTCAGGCATGCAAGTAAACATTTGAATGGTCTTCCGGTCTGCTGATTCGTTTAGGTTTTATTTAGCCGCCTGTCGCCCCTTTGCCACTATTATTGCCACACCCCTCCTTCCTACCCCTTTCGCCTTCTTCTTCTTCTTAATCCCCTTACCCCCTACTGTGACAGGTTTTCTTTTCCTTTTTAGCCCCGGCTTTATCCATTCATAAAGCGGCCCATACAGTGTGTGCCTGCTTCACATTTGAGCCCTTCCTGGTAACGAGGTAAAAAAAAATACAAACGTGAGACTTGTCTTACCGTCACGCGGCAAAAATTGTCTGTGGCAAGGCGAGGGTTGTCCTGAAGTAAATCAAAGTTCAAAGTGCTATTAAAACAAGGAATATTTTTTGCTATTTTATTTTTTTAAGCTAATAGTTAGATGTACAAAAAATTGGGGACTCTTGATTAGTGTAATAAAACTTCACAAGTAAGGGTATTATTTTCTATTTATCATTCATGTTTACTTCAGAATTTAGTATTTTTCATTAAATATTTTGTTTATTGGCCTAAGCAATATTTCTTAAAGGATTATTTATAGCCTAGAAACCATAAATGACGTATACTTAATCATACAAATTATATATTTAAGCCAGAAGCTAGCTCTTGATAGAAAAAACTCGACAAATTAGCTAAGAATTATTATTAGAAATTTATTTATAGAAATTTGTGCCTGTCAATTAGCCTCAAAAACAATTAGCGTCTCATTGATTTATAATCCATTTCCATTACTGAGCTTTCTGCATAGCGCTAATCCATTTATTCACTCAAAACCTCAATTGAATTTTATTAACAGACGTCCGAATATTTAAAATGCATATTGTTATTTAGATTTCAATAAACCAATCGCTTTATGATTGTCCACTGATGCCACCCTCGTTTTATATTCATAAGAATATCTTTTCCCCTGGATGTGTGTGTGTGTGTGCGTGTGTATACACAACTAGGTGCGACTCCTTGTGGTAGCGACTTGGTCGAGTGGCAATTTGCATGCGATTTGTTTTGTCTAAATAGAAAGGAAATTTGCATAGAGAGCGAGAGCTGCCATAATGCAATGCTCTCGACATTTTTTTCCCCTTTTTTCTTTGCCGCACAAGTTGCTGCTTAGTATTTGCCTATGCGCTTATGCGGTTGAGCAGCTGCTGGCTGGCTGGCAGCTGAGATTTAGGTAAAAAGGTTAAGGATATGCTAGTTGGGGTAGTCTAATTTAAATGCAAAACGCTTAAATGCTTAAAGGCAGTCAAGTTGAGTTTTGTGGGGCGTATGCGTAATATGTAGATATGTATGTATTAGTACTACGTAAGATTCTCACGTCTTGTTTCTTTGTGAGTTGTGTGCGTGTTTTGTTTATTTTGTACGATGTTTGTTCTCTTTTTACTTCTTACACTTGCAGATGCAGCCAAGCGAGCGAAAGCAATTGAAAAACAAGAATTTAACTCCTGATTACTAGAACCAAACACAAATACCAATAATAATAAAGCCAATCAAAATACTGTGCATATCAATTATATAGAGCATAAACCAAAGATTAACCAATCAAACGTCGCATTTAAATAACAATTAAATAAATAAATACAAAGGAGGAGCAACAACAACCAACAACCGATTGCAAGCAACAACAAGTACAACTAGAAGAGCTCGTGGGTGCATGCCGCGGATCAGCCGCGGATTATGTCACGTGACGATTATAATCCAGTGAATAGCTCTGGTGTGCGCAGTCCGGGTCGCGTGCGTCGGCTCCAGGAATTGCCACAAGTCGATCGCTCACCATCAAGGGATTACGGCGCACGCGGAAGTCCACTAGGTGAACAACAAAAACAACAAAAACTAAAAACCAAAGATTATATATAGTTACTGTTTCCAGTTAGTTGCTTTAACTAAAAAACTGCTAGCGAAAAGCTAAAAATCAAGCTTTAATCAAGCACAAACGTAGCTGAGAGCACAAAAATTAAAAAATTCTCTGTGTATCTTCAAGATACTAAGTAAAAGTAACTGTAAAATTCACCGCTGCTCACGTTTGTGCCAAAAGTGCTAATCTCTATTTATAATTTAACTCTTATCAATTGGCATATTTTTCAAACAAAACAAAATTTTTCTACTTAAAAATCCAGAGGCATGCATAAAAATAAAACTGAATTTATTTATGCGATGCACGGATTTTCTTTATATTGGACAACGACTTGTACGATTTCATTTTCTAAAAAATTCTATTCTATTTTTATTTGTAACTATCATGAATTGCTTTTAGTTATTGCTATTGTAGATTAACAAACGAAAAAAAAAACAAACTAATGCAAAATTTTATACTAAAATCTATAATTTCTGTCTAACATCACACGCATGCGCATGGTACATTTTTCTGTTTGGCTTAACTCATCTGCAAAATCTCTAACAATTTTTCGTTTTTCTTTTAACGAATACAAAAAAAACAATAAAAACAACAACAACAACAACAACACACATACATAAACATTTTGACACGCTCATATGAAAACAATTAAAAATCGGTGCGCTATAAATGCAATAAATCAAATCGCATTTGCATACTGAACTTTGCAAAAAACAATTTTCGAATCGATTTCTTTAATTAAATAACAAACTCTAGCAGCAGCTGTAGATAGCCTGTAAATTGCATTAACTTGGCGAGGAAAGAGAATGGCTTGCAGTTGAATTAGCAGCCACCAACCGACTTGAGTTGCACACACATACACTCACACACACACACAGCAATAACAAATTTAGTTCCTGCTGAAGCGTCACAGAAAATCAAAGCCTCAAACTGGATTACAATTATGGTTAGCAAGCGTTCACTTTAATTTCCCATGCCCCTTTCATCCAAGAACTCTCGTTCTGGCCATAAATTAGATGAGAAACCGCTTAACCGAGAACATACTACACAAATTGACCATAATTGTGCGTTAGCACATGCTCAACGATAATAAAATCTCTCTTTTAACTCGCAAAACCCAACTAATTAGCTCGTTCTCAAGTTATCCAACTCCAGATATTGCGTCTATTATTGCCCCAACACGCAGCTGGGGCAAGGCATTATAAATAGTGCCACTTGGAGTATTTATGACTCAATAAAGAGCAAGTAAAGCCATAGTGTTGGCAAAAGTTTGCAAAAGTATTTGCTTTAGAAAGAGCATTAAAGTAAATGGTTGGTGTCTTGGCTAGTGCAGAGATAGTTGAAGAGTTTGTGAAGAAAAAATACCTTTAAAAAATCCTAAAAATATTTGTACCGGTATAAAGAGTTAGGGAGAATAATAAAAATATCTAAAACAATAAAAAGTTCCTTATACAGCGATGAGAAATGCAAATCAAATAGTCAGAAACGCAATTCAAAGCCTAGTTACACTTAATATTAAAAGATAACTGAGTTATCTAAGCTTACCTTCAGCTGTGTAACATCATTGAATAAGAAAGTATATCAGGGTTACTAGGAGACCATATGTTACATGAAGTTTGCTCTAAATTCAAGTTTTGTCGCTTTATAGTAACCATTTTTTAAAACTGTTAACTTGTCAGAAAGTTTCTAAAAACAAAGACTTTTGGACAAGTTAAAGCTCTTCAACATAAAACAAAGAGTAGTTTCTGCAATAAATCAAACACTTCAACTAAGTTGCCACGCTATGCAGCCTTAAAATACGCTTTAATATAAGCACATGCAGTAATACAAAAAAAAAGAGAGGGAGAAAAAGAAAACAGCAGCCAAAATTGGCAGCACTGATGCGCAAGGACACACGGCAGGCATACCACAAAGAGCTACAAATTAAGTTTCGTGTGGCTTGGCGGGATACGTGCAAAATGTGCTCGTGCTGGCAAAAGTTTAGTTTAGTTTATGGCACCACACACCCCTAGACCCCTACCTTTGGCCCCCCTGCCCCTCACATGTCAGTCTAAGCCCGATGCACAAATCACACACCGTTGCAGCAAAGAGGCAGCCTCCACAGCAGTAGGTGGATAGGGAATAGCAGTAGGGTAGGGGTAGGGACAGAGGTAGGGGCAACCAACAATGTAGCTAGTTTATGAGCCAGTTTTTTATAGCATCGCGAGCCGTGCAAGCTGCAAGCTGCGAGTAAAGGAAACACGACAAACATTTTACGTTGCTGTTGACTTTTTGCGTTCCATTTTCAACTACAGCTACAACAACTACTAACCCAAACCGTTCCGTTAAGCATTTTATATATATATTATGTATACTTATACCTAGAAACTGCATAATTCAGTATGAAGCCACAAAACTAGCATTAGCGCAATAAGGAAGCGATTGCTACAACGATCCAAATCCTTTCACTGCACTAGTTTCCACTTTCAAAACAACACCAAAAACATTTTGTTTTAAGTTTTTGATTTGAATTTTTAATCACACACAGACCACACAGACACACACACACAGAACCAAACCAAACCAAACCAAACAAAAGAAAACCCGTCATCCTCATTTGATCATCGTCATGAATTCTATATGTGAATTTCAGCAATGGGCAGTCCATACTACCGCGACATGGATGAGCCAACAAGTCCCGCCGGTGCGGGACACCATCGCAGCCGCAGTGCCAGCAGACCACCGATGTCACATGCCATGGACTATCCAAGTAATAAACTAATGAGCTTCTCTATTTAAAAACGTGGCTTAGTTTATGAACTTTATTATATGTGATATGTGTTTTTAGGAACCCGCTATCAATCACTTGATCGCGGTGGATTGGTGGATCCGCATGATCGCGAATTTATTCCCATACGAGAGCCGCGTGATCGCTCCCGGGACAGATCCCTGGAGAGAGGCCTTTACCTAGAGGATGAGCTCTATGGCCGTTCGGCGCGTCAAAGTCCCAATGCGCTAGGAGGTAATTACTTTCTCACTTGCTCTCAGCACAACTTAACTAATATGTACAACTCTTTCCAGGCTATAATACGGGCATGCCAACATCGGATCGTGCCTACCTCGGAGACTTGCAGCATCAGAATACGGATCTGCAGCGGGAGTTGGGCAATCTGAAGCGGGAATTGGAGCTGACAAATCAAAAGCTGGGCAGCTCCATGCACAGCATCAAAACCTTCTGGTCACCGGAGCTCAAGAAGGAGCGAGCATTACGCAAGGAGGAGAGCGCCAAATACAGTCTGATCAATGATCAACTCAAGTTGCTCAGCACCGAAAATCAGGTAAGTCAACTACAGTGAAGCAGCCGAAAACCTAACACAACTCTTATTTAATGCAGAAACAAGCGATGCTTGTGCGCCAGCTGGAAGAGGAGCTGCGTTTGCGGATGCGTCAACCAAATCTGGAGATGCAACAGCAAATGGAGGCGATCTATGCGGAAAATGATCATCTGCAGCGCGAGATAAGCATCTTGAGAGAGACCATCAAGGATCTCGAGTGTCGCGTGGAGACACAAAAGCAGACGCTCATTGCACGCGACGAGAGCATCAAGAAGCTGCTGGAAATGCTGCAAGCCAAGGGCATGGGTAAGTCATTTAAAAAAAGCTGAGTGCTGCCTTCTTTCAGTTGTGGCATCAAATTGCGAATCTGTTGCAGGCAAAGAGGAGGAGCGCCAAATGTTTCAGCAAATGCAGGCGATGGCACAAAAACAGGTAAGTCCCTTTTTGCCCACAATATTTATCCTTGTGCCGCTATCAAAAAAGAACAGGCGGCCGCCCCGTAACAAAAAATAAAAAAAAAAAAACAAGAAAGAAGAAGACTCTTGTCTTCCTTTTTATTGAGAATATATATATATACATTTTTTTTTGCGGCAAACAATGCTCTAGTGACAATGATTTCGTACACGGGCAGAGAGACGCAACAAAAATAACAACAAGAAATAAAAAAAATTAACACTCTCTGCCCAAAACTCAAAAATACCTACTAACAAATACCTTTAAAAAAATATCTAAAAGAAACGAATACTTTTTATACTATTTTAGTTTCCATTTTTCTTTTGTGTTTAACAAACTTTTGCGACTGCAAACCTGCGAAATGCTTAAAGTTTTTTATTACTTCCTTTTTTTTATTTGTTTTTACACACATAAACTAACAGTAATAAAATACACATACTACATGCATACAATAATACTCGTAAAATTACTCGATTGTAGTGCCTAGCATCCAAAATAAACAAAACTAAAACCAAAAGAAATTCGCATAAATTTGCTTCGTTTTGCTTTGAACTAACTGCCAGTTAAGAAACTTTAAACTACATCAAAAATTTCAACTTTCAACTTTTAAAATCTAGCGTTTGCAGTTGGTTCGTAGTGTTCAATTTTTTTTAGTTCTATACACACACACACACACGGATACACCTACACATTCACACACATACGTATACGCTTGACATGTTTTGCTAGCTGTACTTGTTGTTGTTTAATTAATTTGAAACGTTTTTCATTGTGTACGCCCCTTAACCCAAAAAAGTAAAAAAAAATTTATATATGTGAAAGTATTGCAAATGAGTCAGCTATAAGCGCTCTTAAATACACACACACACACACACACAGAAAGACAGACATTGTTACAGTCACTTATTGTTAGTCATTTCATCAGTTGCAATCTCTCTGCCTCTCAATATGGGGCAAGCAATAAAATTCAATTTGTTGCATACATTTCGTACATTTCGTAGACAGTTTGGCATTGTTTTGAACACACAACCATCCTCCCCCCCAACCTAACCCCATTGACCCTGTTCCATATACAGTTTTGTTTGTGTGTTTTGTGTACTGCTTTATTGCTGTTATAGATGTTATGCAACAAGGAAAATGCATTCGATTTGCATCATAATTCATACTTATTGACACTTACACACACACACACACACAACAACAACCAACCAACTAAAAAAAAAAAACACATAAAGCTCAAGCTGCTTGGCCCACCCGGGGGAAATCTACTGAAGTTGACAAAACACTGACTCATCTATCCCCAAGGACAACAGCAAACAGGGCAGCTGCTTATTACTTACACACACATACCCACACACAGGAATATAAACACATACTATATGTTTAACTATAGTCTATAATTACTTGTATGCCAGACCATAGATAACATGCGTATACATAATACCAAGCATTGAGCCCAGTCGCTGTCCAAACCCCTCCTGAGTTTCCCACTGTTTCAACATATAGGCTAGCCAACGGTCCCTAGCATGCCAACAAAAGCGTTGGAGCGTATAACAGGAAAAATAGAAAAGGAAAACAAGATATGAAAACGTTGTTTGGCAGGTCGAAGATAAGATACTCTATTCTGGATAGTTTAAGGTATTTATTTTCAAGCTAAAAGATTGTTGCTATAAAGAACATTTTCTTATTGTCATTTTTGATTTGTCAAATTTACTTATGGCCACCACAATACTTATTTATTTATTGGATAGGAAACATCTTTCTTAATGCTTGACGCAACCTTGGCAACATTATAATGACCCCCTGCAAGTGTAAAATAAAAACTCACAGAGAGGGAAGGCAAATAGTTGCCATGCTTTCTTCTCGCCCTAGGGTATTTTCTGGACATAAATAACCTTGATGCCCATGATAGGCTACTTATTTAAAGGCCGAGCTCCACTTTTAGCTTGGCGACGACGACTACTGATCCATTCATTTTTAGTCAGGCTTTTGGCCAGCTGCCCACTTGGCAATTTATTCACATTTTATTCACGCATCAATTGAATGCTTGAATGCTTGACTTACTTGAATGGTGTTCGACGGTCGCAATTGTATATTTTTTCGCACACAATCAACTGCTGCCAAGAGCTATTGAATGTCGGCCACGCCTTGGGGCGACATTTGGCGTTGCTCGAAATGAATTTGTCACTCTTGCTGGCAGAGACAGAAAGAACAAAACAAACAAGAAGCGGCATAAACAGAAACAGCTGTAATTAAAAATCGTCAGTTGAAAATGTGGCAAACACAACAGAAAATGACAGGAATAAAAGCAAGAATTCGGCAAGTGTATTATAACCGACTGCGAGATGTACTGTTTGATATAGAAAAGTTGTCGATGAACTGTGGAAGTTATTTAGATTTTGTATGGCAAGAAGTTCTCTTTTATCTTATATGTTAGTTGTATCTAAATTTTAGCATATTCAAACTATTTTTATGTGTATTCGATACACCCAATTCTCTTTCAATAACAGAGCAACTTAAGACTGAACAATGTTTTTCGCATATTTCTCCAAAAGTGTGGGAAAGTGCAATTAAAAAGTTTGCAGTTTCACGTTGCGTATACGCCACATTCGGGGACAAGGCTTGAAAAAAGGGAGCAATCAGCGCCTCGACATTTTGCTGGGTCGAGGTCAGTTCTCGTTGTTGCTGTTTCGATTCCAATTGCATTTCCTGTAAAAGCACATGTTCAGCTTTTAGCTTTCAGTTTCTGTTTTTATTTAGCTTTTCACGCTGCAAGCTAAACCCTATGTCAACTGTAATTAATAGTTCTTATCCAATGCGCACAGTTGACTAGTTGCAGTTGTTGTTCTTGTTGCTGTTGCTGTTAAAAGTTGCCTCCGAAAGTTAGTCAAGGCTGTCAGGACTTTAATGAATAGCATTGTTTTACATTTTCTTAAGACAAATCTTAATAACTTATAAAGCTAAGTAAACTGTAACACAGACGAAAAACTTTTTTGTAGCTGCTTATCTTAATGGGTTTTTATTGATTCAGCAATAGTCAAGCAGCATTTCTTTTAATATGGCAAATTATTTGTATATTTTAGTTTACTTTGTGGTTTTGTTTGCCATAACTTTTTGGTGCTCGCTGCCTTTGGTTAAATAGTTTTAATATACTTTACTCCGTTATGCTTTCAATATGCATATTTAAAATTTAATTAAAAATACTTCATTGTTTGTTTTTTGCGCATTATGTTAATAGCTTGTGTACACAACTTGTTAATAAATCAAATTGCATGTATAAAACGGGCATTTGAAGGACATTCTTGAATATTTCTCGCCGACTTTTGTCATACCAACTTAATACAAAATGCATAGCATACTCTTAAGCGCAGACAAGAATTAATACTGTTGTAAGTTTATTCAATGCTTAGTCCTACTTTCTTCGAAGTTTTCTAGCTCAATTGCTCAACGTCTTAACAACACACACATTTATGAATCTTTTGCTCTGCTTTTCATCTATTGAGTCATCTTGTATGTCATCCTACATGTAAGTAGTTGTAACTAACTGGGCTAGACTTCTTTCATTTGCCCAGGCCTTACATAACTTTTGCCCACGCATATTTTATCTATACTGCGTGTGTGTGTGTGTGTGTGTGTGTGTGTATGTGCGCTTGTGCTTGTGAATTTTATATTAACATCATTTATGGGCATTTAACTGACGCCACTTTGTCTGCGGCATACATTTGCCCTCTGGCATTGAGTCGCACAGTAAGCATAGCGTAAGAGACTCGTCTCGACTTACTGAACACTTTCTTATTTTCTTCACTTCTTTGGCAACGAACGAACCAGCTTGATTTGGAGCGTGAAATCAAGAAATACGCTCAGTTGGAGAAGGGGGTGAGGGTGAGTTTCTGTCCAACACACAGAAATTTTTCTTTTCTGTCAAAGTAGTTTGCGCCTTAACCCCCTTATTTGGCTAAACACTGGCCAACAGAGCTCTTAGACATTAGCTAAAGCCAGTGCTTGTAGGCCATCGCAAGCCATCTGCACCACCTGCAAAAAACCACCCACCCACGTACACAACCATCCATTTGGCATAGTTGCACGTTGGCCTGAACTGTCGATGAATGGCAGCCACATTCAAATATTCATGCTGTTTTGGCCCTGGCCAAGCAAATTACCAAGCTATGCAAAACGGCGCCAATGCCTGAATTTTAATTAGCATGCAAAAGCAAACGCCACCAACATAGGGATGATGATGTGTGTGTGTGTATGTGTTGGTGTGTATGAAGAGCACAAGGATAAGTCCATGCATACGCATAAATAATAATGGAATTGTAAGTGTGTGTGTGTGTGCTGTAGGTGGTGTGTGTGTGTGTAACTGCGGCTGCTGTTGCTCGTTATTATACATGAAATACTGGCCAGGCTCAACTCATGATATATTATGGCAGGGCAACAAAGGGGGCGTGGTCGGAGGCGCGCGCTTTGTATTTGGCCGAGGGCATAAAATAATTACGCGGCTTGCCGCAAAATTCATGTTGCTGTCAAAAACCACACTCAGTGAAATAAAAGAATGTCCTTGAATTTTAAAGTAACACAGCAAAATTTTAAAAACTTTCAAAACAAATAAAAAAGTAAGAAATCTTTGTTTCTGCTAAGCAGTTTGCAAGTTCAACTACTTTTTTTTAACTTCGTAGCCATATTTTTCTCTCGGTGCACAAAACTTTCGCACCGAATACATTTCTAGTACATGCAGAAGTTTGTATAAAATCGTGTCGCTGTTGAAATGCAATTAGCAAGTGCACTTGCTGTTGGAAAAGCGTTTATTTAGCGTTGAAATGAAATGGAATGAAAACAATTAAGCCGGAAACGGAAATGCGCAGTAAACACTCTGAACTATGAACTCTTAACTGGCGCCCTCCTTTAGCAGAAACAGTTCACAAAGCTGACACAGTGGCACACAAAATAAGAGACAGACAAAGAGGGGGGTGAAAAGACATGGACAGGAAACGGTAGCCATAGCCATCATATCCTGCATCCTTTATGCCATATCATTGCTCATGTTTTCTCTCTCTGTCTTTTTTTCTCGCCACTTGAAATGTCAGCTTCAATTGATTTATCGATTTCCATGCAATTGCATTTCAATTTTATATGAACAAACACAAACATTTGCCGCTCCGCCCCCTTTCAAAAACACCACACACAAATGCGTTGCTTTCTCTGCAGTTGTCCTGATGTTGTACTAGTGATTGCGGTTATGTTTTCTGTGCCACACACCTACACATGCACACTAAACTAATAAGCTAAACTAGAACGCAAGAGATAAAACCGAACATTTGTTTGGACACTTTAAAGTTTCAAACATTAAAACATTACTATCAAATAACAGCTGACGTATTTGACTAAAATGTAAAGTTGAATAATAAAACTAATAGGTAGGTCAAAATGATGCATCTGTAGGTCCTTAAAGACCTTAAAAGTTTAACAAGTATATTAACATTTAATATAAGAAAAAGTACCTCCCATTTCATCTTTGTTGCCTGTAAAATTCCCATAGGGTATCCAATAGTCAAGCACATTGATTTACATATGACCATCAATAGTATTTTACTGCAGTGCGAAATATAAATATGTAAAAATAGAGTTGCCTACTTTTGAGAGTAATACACTGCGCAAGCAAAACCAAAAGCTCATAAAAAACATATCCGAAATGGTACGTGTTGGCAAGGACTAATAGCAGGAAAAGAGACGAAATGAAGGCAGCTTCACTTGCACTTTCATTTGCAACGGCAAACAGCAGCGTTGAGGCGTCACTCGCACAAAAATCAGCTGCTGCAAAAGCTGCATTCATGTCAGACGCAGACGCGCTGCGTACATCAAATCTAAAAGAAGAACAAACAGAAGCAGCTGCAGCTGCAGCAGCAGCAGCAGCAACTGCATGGATAACGAAAAGTTTTCTTTTTCGGGTGTTTAGCTAATTCGTGGCCAAACACGCAGTGTGCGAAAAACACGAGACGCAAAACTCACGAGCTGTGAGCTCACGACCAAAGAGGCGACAATCAATAAACGCAAAAGCAAAAAAAAAAAAACAGAGCCAACAACAACAAAAAAAAAAGAACGCAAAACGAATCGCAGCTTTTGAGCGTAGAACGTAAAAGCTTTTTTGTTGCGCTACTTAGGCAACCGAGCCAAAGTTGTAAAGCTTTAGCGCGTGCAGCTGCCAAATGCCAAAGTGCCGAGTGCCGAATGCCGAGTTGGACGAATGAACGAATGAACGAATGATAAAATGCCGAGTGCCGAATGTGCTGAATGCACCGCCTGTCGCAAACCACATGACGCTTTTTGAGCTAAACCGAAGCTGAGCCAAGATTTTGCGCTCAAACGAACCGAGCGGAGTGAATTATCGGCTGCTGCTGCTGCTGCCAAACAGTCTCAATGGTCTCTGGCCTCGTGGGCGCGAAAGCTTTGCTGGCGCGAACAGTTGTACACGCAACGTTTCAGCTAACGAGTCGCGAGCCACGGACCGAGTGAACTCCAAAAAAAAAAAAGAAAAACGCGACGCGTACGCAACGAAAACTCAAACTGTGGCAAAAAGAAAAAAAAACACTGTCTCAATAAAAGAAAACAACAATAAATGAGCTAAATTTATACATATAAGATATATATCTATAGCAAATGCATAGCAAATAAATGAAAAGAAAATATTTTAGCTAGTGAACGTTTGAGGCTGCAGCAAATGCCAGCAGAACGTGGCGCGAACGCGTGTGTGCCAGAAAATCATTGAGCAAAAAAAAAAAAAAAAAGAAAGAAAAAAGAAAGCAAGAAAATCCTTCAAAAGGATGTAAAGCATTTCAATTTTGTGCCTTTAGCCTGTTTATTCTGGTTCGTTATTGGTGTGCGTGTGAGTGAAAAATAAATATAAAAATTATATCTAAAAATAAGTAATACCACAAAAAGTTGCAAGAAATAAATGCACTTTAGAATCTTAACACACACAAAAAAAAAAAGAAAAGGAAAGCTAAACTCTGCAGGAGCGCAGCAGCAGCAGCAGCAGTAGTAGCAAAAATCAATAATTTTGTTTAAGCAGCAGCGGCAGCCAAAAATCTGCGACAGCAGCATTAACTAGCAACAGCAACAAAAACAACGAAGGAACAACAACAACAACAACAGCAGCAACGGAAGAAGCAGCAGCAGCATTTTTTTCCAGCGTCTTGGCCTGTGTTTTTATAATATATACACACACAGCACAAAGCACTTGCGAGTGAGTGTGAGTGTGTGTGCGGGTGTGCGGGTGCGGGTGTGTTGGTGTTTGACGAGCTACTAGCTGTGTATGTGTTTGTGTGTGTGTTTGTTTGCACATTAAGCAGACAAGCGCTAAGAAGCAGGAAACGAAGTCGCTGCCAGCGGTTTATTATTGTATTACATTATAAAGCGACAAACATACTACACTCATACTGACAGTTAGACATAGGAGACACACACACACACATACATACACGCACATGCAGCTAGGCTCACACCTGCGCAGCACCAACTTAGAGCCCAACTCAAATTACATAAATAGCAATAAGGCCCGGACCGGCCTCCCCGCCCCCCTTAGCCGCTTAAAGGCGGAAAGGCCGACCTCAAGTACAACGAACTGCAGTTGCAGCATATTTGCATAGCAGCAGCAGCAGCAGCAACAATCGCAGCAACAACAACAATAATAACAACGAAAACAACAGCAACATTTTAAACTTCAGGCATTTAGCAGCGGCACAGAGCAAAGTCACAAACCTATGGACAATGCCTATGTCTACTATAAGGTACTGTAAATGGCAACAACAGCTGCAACAACTCAGTAACAACAACAACAACGCAACAACAATAACAACAACAGCAAGCAAGGCGACATTCGTTGCAGTCACTCAATCAGCCATCAAATTCATCAAATCGACAACAACTAATAACAAAATGTCATCCACACACTCAGATATACACACATCGAATGCTTCATCATCATGTTGGATTGTCATCATTTCATCATTATAAAATAAATTCATAAATAAAACATCAAAACCAATGTCATATCAATCGCAGTCGCAATCGCTGCACACGTTATACAAAAGTCTATCAACAACCACGGGCAAAACTGCAAATGTCTCAGACAGACAAACAACAAATACCATATACCATGTACCCAATACACAAACCACAACCCTAACCCTTTTAGCCTTTACAAATTGCCCCTCAATCAAAAAAGGAGCAGCGACGCCTGCATAATGTATTCGAGGTGAAGTGAAGAGAATAAAGAGAGAAAGAGGAAGAGAGAAACAAGTTGGCTGGCAATTACAATCATTTTTAGAGTAGTGCTAGCTGTGTGTGCATGACTAACGGATACCCTTTGTTAAGATTCTAGTACAACATGTTTCAAGTACCTTTTTCAAGAATGCATTAAAGTAATCGAACTACGCTTTCTTCTCTTTATACAGACAGATAAAAAGAAAAAAGTGTCAATGGACTTTATCCAAATCGATTCGCTTTTCAAGACACCTTTCAAATTCAACAAGAATTCCTTTCAACAACCTAAATGAAGGTATTTTTATTTCAAGGTTTTATTACAATTTTTAAGGTTTCTTGTTGCAAATAAAATGCAATCAAAACGCACAACAACTTCATTAAAAAGTTTTGCAACCCTTTTGAAGTCTGCAAGCGTACAACAAATAAAACAAACAAAAAAAACAATTGGAGCTGCAGTTGAATGTTCCTGATTGTTTTTTTTTTTTGGGGTGCAGTTCAGCGCAGTTACGGTTTAAGCAATTATTTACGAGCTTTGTTTTTTCGTGCCTTGCATGTTGAATAAAGTTAATGTCTTGGCCAGACGCCACACACAAGTCAGTGGGCATTAAACTTGATTTCAATTTGTGGTAATAAGCTAACAAACAAAAAATAGCATAGCATACTTTTCAGCTAATCGACTCTTAAGAACGAAAGGGTTGTATGCGTGGGTGGAAGGGTGTGTGTGTAGGTGTCGAAGTGTGAGCCTGTTTTAAAGGTCACAATGCGTAATTAGTGAAATTTGGCATCAGGGCTGAACGAAAGAAACGAATGAAGAACATATAAACGAATGAGCTCAAGTGCAAGCTCAGCACACATACAGAGATACAAATTAATACACACACTTGGGGACAGTCTATTCAAAATAAGAATGAACGTGCAGACATGCACACAGAGCACACACAATGCAAGTTTTTGTGCTCCTGCTTGTGTGTGTGTGTGTGTTCGTGTCCGTGACGTATTCTATCCGTCCCATCCGTCCGCTCATTAGCAAAAAAGCCCCCAACGCGTGCCGCAATTGTTCTAAATGCAGACAGACACACAACTGAAAAGTATCACTGTATATGTGTGTATGTGAGCTTTAATTGCGAATGTGCCAGACATCAAGATACTTCGTTTGCTTTTTATAGTAATCTCTGTGCTTGAACATTAAAAAAAAAATTGCTGTCGAATTTGTAAGAGGAATTTTTTAATTAAAAGCAGAGCCTCAGTGTTAAACAAATCCTATTAGAAAGTCTATTAAGCCCAAAACAAGTGTGTGTTAGAGAAAAGAATGCAATAAGAGTTCGAGTAAAGTTAAAGATAGGATTTACTTAATTTTTGTTGCTCTGTGTTCTCATATCAAAAGTTGTTTACAGGGTAGAAAGCGAAAAATGAGGGTGAATGCCAACGCACCGAATGCTCTGCACTTTATGAACGTCACTTGAAATACATTTTTTGTGCGACCAGCGCGAGGGAGAGAGGGAGATAGAGAGCTACATAGCCGCACGTGCGTGAGATGAGACAATTGCCAAAGCGAAGCAATGATAACAAGGGATGGGAGTAGAAAGTGAGGGGCGGTGGGGAGGGGGGACAACAGTCAGTCTGGCCTTGTAGCCACATACATTCGAAACGTGATGATTTGTCATAATTACAAAGAAAGCGCACACAAAATGCAGCTGCCAACAGAAAGAGACAGTCAATGGGAAAGGGAAGGTTGTGATTTCGAACATCATCAACTCCGAGCACAAAATCCACAATTCACTTGCCCAAATGGCGTAGGCGTGGTAAGGTTGCCGCCTACCCATCAGCAAGGGGGAGGGTGTCAGCCTGCCATTCAACATTTTATTCATGTCATAAAGGAGAAAAACGCCAGTCTCATGAGTTCTGAGTTCTGAGCTCTGGTTTGTTTTCAGCGCCTTGTTTGACTGCGTGTTTTACAATATCTTTTTATGTGTTTATTTTTAATTTTATGATTTGAGCGGGACACGCAGCCACCCGAAAATAGCAAACGGAACAACAAGCAAGCAGCCACACACACACACACACTAATACACATATACACACTGTGCTACATGTGTACATTTTGCACTTAACACACTTATTGTTGGGCACTTTTTCTTCTTCTGTTGTTTGACGCTGCCTTTGGCTTTTGCTACTTGCTTATTTTCATTTGCTTTTGGATTTGCCATTTTTTTCGTTTTCATTTTCTTTGTCTTTGTGTTTCATTTCATTTGTGCTCTGCAGCCGCCCGTTCCCCTTGCCGCATCTTCCGAATCTAACATCCCTCCCCTTTCTCACCCTGTTCGCCTTAAAACACAAAAAGTCGTCGTTATTGTGTTTTCCCATACATACACAGACACAAAAACACCCACAAGAAAACACTCACAGTTAAGCACACACACATACACTCACACGTGACGTATACGTAATAACCTTGTAACCAAAATGTTGTTATTTCGGGCCACAATTTCTCTTTATGTGTGTGTGGTGTGTGTGTGTGTGTGTGTGTTTGTGAGTCGTTTTTTATTTCACTCTTTGTGTGTTTGTGTGTGTGTGTGTGTGGGCCAAAGTTCTTAGCATTATTTGAAGTGTGCTGCGAGTCACTTTACTTGCCCACCTGCTCTCTCTTTCTCTCTCTCTCTCTTTATACCCTCGCTCTCTCCCTCTCTTTTGCTTTTGCTCTCAACCTCTTTCTCTCCATCACTCTTGCTGACTCTTTTACTGTATGTGGGTTGGCATAATTTCTAAATTTATACTTTAAATAAGCATTCAAACGTGACTTTATTATACTATACACATTTGTATTAAAACTCTTGTTAAAAGATCCTTTCTTCTTAAATGTTGGTGTTTATTGTCGTGTGTATTTTAAATTACATGTTTGTATATTGTTCGTATGTTTTCTTCCAAAATTAAAGTGTTTAAACAGCAGTCTTTTATATTTTCATCTGATGTCTTTTGATATTCCTCGTTTAAAGCTTCTATTTATAGAGACTAGAAAATTCAAACTTGTAGTCTTTTAATTAAATTATAAAATTCAAAGTTATTCTCAACATTTTTAACTCTTTTCGTTAATATTTTAAAGTTTACATATACTTTTTGAATACAGATTTTTAAATTTTAATTTATAAACATTTTGCTGTCTTCAAATTCAAAGTCTTATTTTAAATCCTTGCATTGCGATCTCATTTTATAATATTTAAGTAAGACTACAAATTGAATTTTTTACCAATTGCTCAAAACATTTTATTGCTTTTGCTGTTTTTGTTTATTTCTAGCACTTTTTTTATACCTCAATTCAGTTTCTTAGTGCGACATTAAATACAGTTTATTACTAGCTTTCTTTTTCATACACCTTTTCAATCTTTTTTATATGTATATTTATTAGCATTGTACGGAACGCTGTTTCAATTTTTACTTATTTTTCTAATCGTTACATAATCAAAAAGTAATATATATACTTATACTTTTATACACAAACACAAAGCAATCTTAACAATGACAAAACAAAACAAGAACCAAAAAAATAATATTTAAAAAACAATTTAATAAACTAATACAAAAATTTTAAATTATTTGAAGCAATTAATAAACTATTAGTGAACTGTGATTTATTTTAGCATACAAGAATAATTCTTTTGTCATTTTATTGCCAAAAGATGCAGATTTTTTCACGAAACTTATCGATTGTAATGGCTCCAATAATTGGCTTTTTTAATATAAATATATGCAAAAGTAAAAGAAACCGAATACAAAAACAAACCAAAAAAAAAATATTAAAAAGAACACTTTAAACGTTTAAATGCAAACGATTTTGAAAGCGAGATACTTGTTTTTGTTTCCAGAATTGATCATTTTCAATTACATAACATCTATAAAAAAAAATAAACATATTTTGTTGTTGTTCTAAAAGCAAACACACAAAACGAAGCAAAACAATAGAATATGCAAATGACCAAAAAGGTTGAAACAAATCAAACAAATTTTTAAAACCAACAAAAGAAATTTAAACCGTATGCAACTATTTACAATATGCTTTTGTAATATTTTCGCACCAATAAAAAAAAAAAACAAATTAGAGTACTACAAAAAAAAAATCAAAACAAAAAAGTCAAAAGCTAGACGGGCTCTAAAAAAAAAAAAGAGAAATCGTAAACAAAATGTAGGCAAGGAAAACTACTGACAAATCTCTTTGACGATAAAATGATAAAACAATTATGACGTGTATATACTTACAATACGTACCTATCTATCTATAAATATATATATAACTATATATATGAATATATACTTTCTATCTCTCTGTCACTCTATTACTATTTATGTAACCAGCATATATGTACATATATTTAAATATATATGTATATATATACTTATAACATCTACCTAAAGTATGTTGTTTTTATTGCGTTACTTTGCTTACCAAACTGTGCCCCAACACAACAACAACTACAAATACATTAACAACAATAACAGACGAACCATTTAAAATTTTTACTTAACCCTCCACCACAAAAAACAATTGTTTATCCACTGTGATAACTAACCCTCAATTACCCCCCTGACTGGCCGCCTGTTGCAGCTAAAACCACATCAACAACAAAAATATATTACTTTTTGGTTTTGTACATAACTGTAAAAGAACGTGAATATCAATTGAACGCCAAATTGAATTTTGAAATTTGAAACTAACGCAGACCAAGCAACCAACACACACGAACACCCACAAAAATACATCACTCGTTGGGTTTTAGCACACTCACACACACATACACACACGAAAACACCTACAGTAACAAGTTCCGGCATTCCATTTGAAAGTCAGCAGCAATAAACAAATTTGCGCTCAAATTCAATCAAAATAAAACTCTCTTTCTTTCTCTCTCCTCTCTCTGTCTCTTTCTATATATTCCACTGTCTTTCACATACTCTAACTTCCACTTTCAATTGCTGTCTATCTCTCTTTCTTCTCTGTCTTTGTCACACTTACTGTCTGTCTAAAAACTCAACTCAATTACTCAACTTTATATGATATATATTTAAAATATATATATACAATATACAATTTTGTTTGTTTTCACATACAAAAAAACACATAAGACACAAAAAATACCAAAAATATACAGAAACAATTGTTTTACAATATACTTTTGCACGTTATTTCTATAATGCATCTGAACTATATATTGTTATAAGTAATTTATGTTTCTTTCCTGCGTACAAGCAAAAATACCACACACAATAATATACCACAAAATATACAATTCAATACCAAACGTAAAACGAAAAATACCAAACAAAACGAAATCAGAATCCAAGCGCATTTGTATGCCTCGCCACACATGTCGTATACGCAATATTCACTAACTAACAAACCCAAAATCAAATCAACAGCGGCCAACACACACACACACACACAGCTACACGTCCACTAGCCCAAAAGTAATGGGCGTAATGCACGTTAGCGTGTGCCTTACACACACACACACACACACACACACACACACACACACACACACACACATACACATTCTGAAGTGACCCCAGCCGCATGGCTCTCTCTCTCTCTCTCTCTCTTCCTCTTTCTCAAAGTGACACACATTTCATGTTGCAAAAACCAGCCTGCCCTCCCCCCCTTTGCCTGCCCAACAATACACCAGCACCCCCCTCGCCCACAACACACATACACACACTGCCTATCTCTCTTTTTCTCTCGCTCTCTCTCACTCTCTATATACACCCCTTGTTGAACTTTTAGGTGCAGCTTGCCAAACAATAAAAATACTAACTAAAACCATTAAGCAAAGCTCAAATATATTTTTATAAAGAGAGTTCACAAAGAATTTTATAAAAACGAAAAAAAAAAAAAAAAAAAAAGAGAAACGGAAAATTCATTAATTTTATTACAAAACCTTATTGTAAATTAAGCGCAAAGAACACAAGTAAAAAGTGTTGAATTAAGTAACAATACAAAACTTGTAGAAAAACAACAAAAGTCAGACAAAAAATAAATGATAATACAAATTTTACGTACAAATATGGGGCCAAAATAGTCCGTAAGTGTTCGGGCAAAAATCGCTTTGGTTAAACAAACAAAAATTGTTGAATAAAATGTACAAAATGTGCAGAAGAATATAACTTGTTGTTACAATATAAACTTAGACTATATACAATTTGTAGCTAACTTATGATTTAGTAAGTGTAAGATGGACAACGCGTACAACAAAACCACGAAAAACACAAGAAAAAAAAAAAAATCAAACAAAAAAACCCAAACAAAACAATGCTTAAATAACTAATTAAAACAAATTAAAAATCTAATTACAAAACAAAAATCACCTAACCAAATAAAAGTTACAGTTACAGTTAGAAAAAAAAAAAAACACCACAACAACAACAACAAAACAACAACCAATTTGAAATCGCCCATTTCAGATGTACAATAGCTTCAGCGGAAGCCCACCACTGCCAGATATCATTGGACAATATTACGGACCCGGTATCGGAGGAGGAGGAGGAGTTGGAATCGGTGGAATCGGTGGCTACGGCGCACCACTTAACGGTACCGGTTTGGGCTATGGCCAGGCCTATGAGCTATACGGCCCATCCAGTTCGACAGGGTATTTATACGATCCGAGTGGCGCTGCCGCCGCCGCTGCCGCTGCACAGATCTACGGACAGACATCACCGATACGCCGTAGACGGTACAGCATTGCCGGACTGCCATCGGCGACAATGTATAATGATGTGTACGGTTATCCGGCGCCGCCGCTGCAGCAGACGAGCAGCACGAACATTGTGAATCTGTTGAACGAGGCGCACAAATCGATATCGCGCTCATCGCAGATACTCAATCTGAGCCACCAGGCCAGGCAGCTGGGCCAGCCGCTGACGCAACAGCAGACGCAGGTGACGACACCGCTGTCCGGCCGTGTGGTCTCCAGTTATCCGACGCTGCACGGTGGTGGCGGTGGCGATCTATCGCCACCATACCTAAACGATAACCTGCTGCAAATGTCGACGAGCTTCTCATCCCAGCCCAATATGTACTTCCAGCCGCAGCCGACGCAGCTGACGGCTGCTCAAAGTGCCGCTGCGGCGGCTGCACGTCTCCGGCCCGCCTACTCCGTAACGAATCTCGTTGCCGGCTATCCGGCCAGTTGCAAGTACGGTGCGACGGGCTACGCGAATCCCTATCAGAGTGACCTAAACACTGCCGCCTCCGGCTATGGCCTGGGCCTCGGTCTGGGTGGTCTGAGTGGCCTCAGTGGCCTCAGTGGGTTGGGACCCAGTTTGGGTTCCGGCTACAATCTGGGCCTGGGCCTGGGTCTGCCATCGACGGCGCAACAGCGTCATCAACTCATGTCACACTCACTGCATGCCTCCAATCCCGCCATATCGCAGTACTATCAGCAGCATTCGATGCCACCGCCGGCCAGCTCGGCGCTGGCGTACAATCTGCATCAACAGTTTTCTGGAACGCAACAGCAGCAGCAGCAATACGGTCAACAGCAGCATCCCCATTCGCATATACAGGCCTCGGTGCAGCAGCAGATGAATCCGCAGTATCAATATCATGTGCATCAGCACCAGAATCATCTGCAAACCCATCCGCTTGCAGCGTTGGCAAATACCAATAGCACATTTGGGGGGACGCTGGCGAGCAGCGCTCGTGATGTCGGCGTTGGCATCTACGATCCGCTGCCCCATCATCATCAACATCATCAGCATCATACGTCGCATTCGCATTCGCATCTGCATCCGCATACGCATCATTCGCATCATTTGCCTGTCGGTGGTTTGCATGCCTCGTCATATCCGCACACGCATTCGCTGACGCATCATCAGCAGCAGCAGCAACAACAGCAACAACAGCTACAACAACTACAACAACAACACCATCAACAACACCATCATTTGCCATACTCGAAACTAGACTTAGATTATCCGAAACTGCCGCAAGAGCATAAGCGACAAGTAAGTTTTAAATTTGACGTAGACACGCTATCCCTAGATTCCTAAATACTACTACTTACTACTCGATACAATTCGATACTACTCGAAAACTAATACTCTCTACTCGATACTACTCGATACAACAACAGCCACATTCAGTAAAAAACTAAAACTTAAAACCATGCCCATCAACAAAAATCGAATCAGATACTAATCAATTCAATCAATCATTAAAGCATCCTAACGGATTGCTTAATGAACAAAATATACATACATATATACGCAAATGTACTCAAAAATCGCATTTTACGCTTTTAACCCTTGCTCCCAAAAATAAACAAATCCCAATCATACTAAGCCATCGACATTTGCAGTGTGCGGTTCTCAAAGCAGCAAAAAAAGAAGCAAGAAAAAAACACCAAGTATTACACCATTTTTATAGTAAAATAGTTATAAATCTTAGAAATAGTTTAAGTGAAAGTTTATAAGGAAAAAGAGAAGAAGAGAAGAATAAGAACTATTGTTTCATGTGCCATTTTAAAGTAGCGAGAACAAGGATAACAAACTTCAAGAGCTGTACAAGTTTTGTATTTTGTTTTCATTATTGCTTGTTGGTATTTTTCCTTCATTTTGTGGTTATTTTGCATAGAGCACTCAGGGCAACTTTTCAGAGAAACAAACAAATTTGTAAAAGAACTGTATAGAAATGATAAACAAAAATAATAAAAAAAAAGTATGTGTTTGAAATTTGAACCACTTTGCTCTTGACTCTCAAAAGTAAAAGACTGTAAATAACAACAAGAAAACCAAGTGAAACTAAATGATATTTACTCGTAAATGTAAAAACATTTATACAATATATAGTTATACACAGAAAAAATGAAGTGTTGAGATACAAATTGTAATATAAAAAAAATGAGAAAATTTACTTTACTTTATTTGTTACAACCCAGACTCGTAAATGTTAAGTAATGCGAAGGTATAAGAAAAAATGAAGCTTGACGTTATTATTAAATCAAAACCTATAAAGTACTCAAAACTCGTATTCGTACTTAGTCTTATACTTATAGTAATATAGATGAACGAAATTGTTAGTGCAACTCTCTCTCTAATTGAAGAACAGCAAATACTTAAACTACCTAAATACATGAACTATAATGCATTACCTACTTATAGCTAACTATAAGTGAACCCCAACCCCTCTTCTCGTTCCCCCAAAGTTCCATTTTAGCCAAGCCAAAGGCAAGGACCTCTATACCCAACCTACTAACTACCTAACTAGCAAATTACCTTACTAACCTAGACTCCAACAACTAAGTACTTACTAACCAAGCATTTTAAGCATTTGCATAATAGATTGTGTTTCAATTACTTTAATCACAAAAAGGCAGCCGCCATCTTGATTCGGTTCGGTTCGGTTCGGTTCGAATTGTGTTCTTGGTTTGGTCTTCGGACTCTTCCAGCTACATATATACATCGTATATATGTATATGTGTACTCGTATAGCCCACTAAGTAATAGCGTGTGATTAGCAATGAAGGTCAATTATATATAAAGATGAAATTTATATGCAAAGATCCAGAGAGACGGGTAGCAAAATGTAAAGAAAAATGTACGAAGCAGTAGCGGAAATTGCGTGAAGTAAAAAGTGTCGTGAAAACTGGTTATATATACTACTATATATATATAAATGTGTCTAACACAACAGTTTGGTTGCAGTTTTTAAACAAATGAAAAGTATTTGGAATCGAAAAGTTAAAAAGCAAGAAACAGAAACGAAGAAGCATTCAAAATGTGTCTATGCGAATATTATAAAAAAAAACAAAAAACCAAAACCAGAAAAAACAAACAAATGTATTATGTATTGTACCATGTACTAAAGTTCTTATATTCATACTTACTACTTAGTATTCCAACTGAACGTTTATATATACATACTTCTACATCTATATACTATAATATATATAACATTTACATTTACCAATACATACATACATGTATCTAGGTGCTTTTTAATACAAACTTGATTCGTCTTCTAAAAAAAAAAAGTCTTTATTGTAGTGCGCAAATTGTTCGGCTTAAAGTTGCGTTTTTTTCGAATACATCGTTTTTCTCAAAGAAAGTAAAAGAAACACCCTGTTTGTTATAGCTTAGTACGTAGTGAAATCAAAATTGAGGAGTTACTCTAATTTGTCTTACATTATAGTAGTCTATATAGTATATAGTAGTTGTGCACACACTGTAGTTGGGTGTGTGCGTGTGTGTATTTAGGAGTGGGGCGTTTTTAAAATGGCCCTGTATGAGCAATAAAACTTGCGTTGTGTTCAGTAGATAAAAGAAACCCTTAAACAAAATCCAAACTTGATTTATTGTGTTCTGATTTCGTATATTCGCTCTCTCTAGTCATAAGAAAGGATAATAAGCTTAACACTAGCCAATTGAAAGCATTTATGTCAGCCGTGGCTGTCTGTGTAAAGGATACATACAACATTCAAATATACGTAGAGAAATCATGCTTAAACATAAGCGAAAGCAAATAATACTTAGCTATAGTACTTATCTTATATAGATAGTTGGTTGGTTCACTTTACTTTCGCTTTGACTTTGACTTTATCCATTTGGGTTCTCGTTTAACTTCTTTATATGAACAGTGAGTACATCAATAAGAGAAGGCATTTACTTATACTTATACTTATACTTATACTTATACTTATATTGTAATAATGAAAAGAAAAATCAATGAATGATCTTGAATACTTGAAATATTTATAATTATTATACATATACATGCATAAACAATATAATTATATTGTATCTTATATTATGATATACCTAATTATTAATTACTACTCCAGCGATATACTATATACATCTATACATCTATATATTATATATTATATATATATATATATATTTATATTTATACACTGATTTGTATTTGTAAAACTTAATTAAGATTACTTCTCAGACTTAATTCAAAACTAATTCTTGAGATCGAACTCGAATCGAATTCTGTTAAACTTAACCTAACTCTTAAGCATTATAAATGACATTTTCGAAAAGCAAACAATAAAAACAAAACAAATTTAACATGCGACAAAATGGATAACAAAAAAATAAATAAAAAACAAAGCTATGCCCAACGTCTAGCATCTCAGGTTAACAGTATTAACAGCTCATAAGCGACCCCCCACCTCTCTCTAACTCTCTCTCTCTTGTTTTAACCCTTTTAAAACACAAACACACACTTTTACACACAGCAAACACACTTTTTACACACACACACACACACACACACAGTTGACCCTCAGTTATGTAAAGGGGGCAACGACTTTTGCAGTTACTACAAACTATAAATATTCTCTCTCCATACTCTCCTCCTTTCGCTCATATTTGCTCGCCACGCCCACAACGCCCCCCACCCCCCACTCTTGCTCATATATATATATATACATACATACGACCACCCAACCCACCCACAACCACCACATTTATACACAATTGCGCCGCAATTTTGCACCATGAGAAACTATTACACACAGAAAAAAAAAAAATAAGCTACTCAAAAAAAAACAAAAAAAGAAAATCAAATAAATTGTAGGCAAGGCAAGCTGCGTTTGCTTTGCAGTTGTGTTGAAAATTTTAACATCATGGTATGTCTTGTATCTTATCCTTTACCCCACAAAAACACCAAATATTCTTCACCTACGTGTCGAACGTAATCGCAGTTGGACGAATTCCGTCTTGAAATACAAAGAAGGGATCAAGAGATATTGGCGATGGCGGCCAAAATGAAAACACTCGAGGAGCAGCATCAGGTAATTGGCCCAACCCCAAAAAACCAACCTTGTTCAATTGTTCTCCAGACACAGTAAAATATAACTTTCGTTAGGACTATCAGCGGCACATAGCGGTGCTCAAGGAGTCGCTATGTGCCAAAGAGGAGCACTACAATATGCTGCAGACGGATGTCGAGGAGATGCGCGCCCGCCTCGAGGAGAAGAATCGCCTCATCGAGAAGAAGACCCAGGGCACATTGCACACGGTGCAGGAGCGCAATCGGCTGACCAGTGAACTGACCGAGCTCAAGGACCACATGGACATCAAGGATCGCAAAATAAGTGTGCTGCAGCGCAAGGTCAGAGAGAAGAGCTCTACTCTCAACTCTAAAAGAAACAAATTGATAACAAACAACTTCACAGATTGAGAACCTCGAGGATCTGCTGAAGGAGAAGGACAACCAGGTGGATATGGCCAGGGCCAGGCTGTCCGCCATGCAGGCACACCACAGCAGCTCCGAGGGTGCGCTCACCAGCCTCGAGGAGGCCATCGGCGACAAGGAGAAGCAAATGGCACAGCTCCGGGAGCAACGTGATCGCGCCGAGCACGAGAAGCAGGAGGAGCGTGATCTGCACGAGCGCGAGGTGGCCGACTACAAGATGAAGCTGCGTGCCGCCGAGAGCGACATTGAGAAGCTGCAGACGCGCCTGGAGCGTGCCGTCAACGAGCGTGAGCGGCTCGAGATCAAGCTGGAGGCATCGCAAAGTGAGCTGGGCAAGTCGAAGGCGGAGCTGGAGAAGGCCACCTGTGAGATGGGACGCAGTAGCGCCGACTGGGAGTCCACGAAGCAGCGCATTGCACGGCTGGAGCTGGAGAATGAGCGGCTGAAACACGATCTGGAACGTTCGCAGGTACTCGTGCATTAGAACCGGTTCCCCGGAACGCCTAGCGCTATACTATATATCTTAAAATCCATTAAATCGTAACATATCATTACTATATATATTGTGTTCCTCTGTGTGCAGTGTACATATATATAGATATATAAATTTAAATTACTTATTCAATTCATATACTATATATATTGGTTATCGCTAAGGATACCATGCTAATTTAATCCAATTATTATTATTATTATTATATGCCTCTTCTATGTGTGCTATATATATTTACATGTACACTTACAACAACAACAATAACAATAATGACAATGTAACAACATCTCGCATCCCAACAACAACAACAACAACTACAACTTTATCACTCTACTCTATATATATTTAAATAATCGATACATTAACCAACAAAATAGATGCAGCTAGAAGAACAGACCACACTACACAAAGTAAGCCTACCGCCAAAAAAATCCAACCTAACTACCTCTAAGTTCCACCTATTTGTAGTAATTAAGTTGTGCTCGTTTCTTGTAGTAACACCCCAAAATTTGTAAAAACACACACACAACCTGTAGCCACACACACTTTATTCTCATTTAGTTTTGCATCTAGTGCCAGCAGGTTTTACTTTTAAGTTTCCACCTTAGAGATACAAAACTGTGCAGGGCTTCATCTTAAAAGTTTCTAAGTTAACTTTTTTTCTTTTAGCTATAAAGGTCTCATAAAACATTCAATACAGCAATTGAAATTAAACTCTTTTCAAATTAAATATTTATATAGCAATTGAAGAAGTGAATAAGTATTCGTTAAATATTTAAATGCTAGCATGTTGATACTATGTACAATTGTAGCAGAAACTTTTAAGGTCTGCCCATTTGCATAACACATTAGTTAGTAACTACCACAAGCGCCCAGTTAGCACCTTGCACACACATACATTCTTAGCCTGGTCAGCGCACTCACTCACACGAACACAAACATTCCTTACACACACACACACACACATCTTAATAATAGCAAGTAGCTGTCGAGGTTTTGATTTAATCTTGAACACTTACAACACATACGATTACAAATTGATGTGCATAATTCAAGCGGCTACAATTATCATTGCCTTTAATTACGTATGCCACATGCAATGTCTATCTGAATGGTTTAATTGTTGCTGAACATGCATATACATATATCGTATCGTACTCTTACAGAATGTACAAAAGTTAATGTTCGAAACGGGCAAAATATCGGTAAGTTGGCCACAAGCCAGCCAAACAAGGCCACAATGTAGAAATAGCCCTCAAACAAAACATTAATCAAAAGATAATCGATAGCACACCGATAGTTAAACATTATTAAAAAAAAAATCAATGTTAAAGCTAATGCTCGAGTTATAAAGTATACGCTTCGTTAGGCTTTGAATCAGGCTTATTATAATAGCAATACAAATTACAAGTGCATATGGCCTGAAGTTATAAGAAATTGAATTTGTTAGTTTTGTTAAATAACACAAACACACAAAATAAAACAGAAGTTTTAAGCGTTAAATGCACCAACTATCAAACACCACATAATCTCCAAGCTTGATACAAAATCCAAAATCAAAACTCATCCTCATATTCAAACACAATGTATATATACATAAAAATACACACATTACGTATACGCATCGTATGACATTCGATTGCTTTCCTGCTGGACTAAAAATATATTTGCTAATATTACTTTTAAATTGATGTTTATGCTAAGCTTAAATGTTTTCCAACTATGTAGCTGCACTGTTTCTTTATTATATTACCCATACTGTGCCAACTGTATACTAATTAATTTGTTTCGCGTCTCGCTTCGACCAAAGACAACGTTTGGACGCACCACAATGACCACGTCCCAGGAGCTGGATCGGGCGCAGGAGCGGGCTGATAAGGCCGCTGCCGAGCTGCGACGCACGCAGGCCGAGCTGCGAGTGACACAGGTACAGTTATTATTGCCATCATTAAATCCATATATACGCTGCATACATTTACTATATATATGTATACTACAATATAAATATTACATATTCGTATTCTGTGCATATAACTTATACATATTATGTATCTATCTATGCATACGAGCATCTCTCGTAACTCTCTCGTACTATATCTGTGTGCTCTATTAGTTAGTTGTCTGCGTGTGTGATCGATCTATGTATCTTTGAAATACAATTCTCTCGCAATATCAAAGTGCAAGCTAAATTTCATATCTCTGTGTGCGTGTGCTACAACAACAACAACTCGTTCTTTCTACAACGCATTGGTTTCAATTCATGATTGAATACTTCTATACACTTTATACTTATACTTCACAACACGCCAGCAACACCTTACTAACACAAACACACACACACACAGGCACACATACACGCACACACACAGCCACACATTTTTGCACATGCAAATATTAAATCACTTTTGAGCGTAATAAAATAACAACGAGTATTCGTGAAAGATTATAAATAAAATAATTAAATCTTATTAAAAATGATTTAAACTCGGCTCTCAATTTGTTTTGAAAGAAATTGAACATTTTTAAAACTTATACTATTTCAGAAGAACTGGTTTACAAATTTAGTTTTGCTCATATCACATTTGTGAAAAAGCTAAAACAACTTCTTATCGCCTGTTGTAAAATTAATAAGCCAGTTGACTTGCGCTAAAAGTTTTTATTGCTTTTTAACTTATGATTCTTAGCTGTAACGTAAAAGTAAAAATAAAATAACAAAACCAATTACCTATCAATATTTTGTGTATACTAAAACCCAAACTCTATCTAAATCGTTGTGCTTACATTCATTTTCTATAGGGCGAAACTGAAAAACGTTTTGTGAGTAAATGCTTATAAACAAAAAAAATACCAACAAACACACAAATGATACTCGTACAAGTTTTTAGTAACAAGATACAGCAACTAAAACATATTTGGAACCAAAACAACATTCCACCAAAAGAAAAACTTAACAAATTAGTTTCCATTTACATAAATGTCATGTGTTTTACTTACTGTACTATAATACTATTCGTAACTTGCAATGCCTAACATACTACATACTAACTTACCTACATCTACTTATATACATAATACCTACTTACATATATACTTTAACATTTGTTCAACCATTGTATCCTTGTATAAAAATTGCTTTGACTTCATCGTAATCCATCAATCATCGTGTGGATTTCGAACATCTGCGTTTTGTGTGTGCGACTCCTGCATGAGTTGTGTGTATATTGTTGAGCCCCCGAAATGAACAAAGACTTCCATCAAAAAACTACACATGAACTCACAAATTAACTTTGATGAAGAAGCAACAGTTTCTTATAGAGGCAAAGTAATTGAAAGTTAATTTATTCCTTAGAAAAATGCTCAACAGCTTTAAGGAAGCGCTTTCTTTACTTGTAAACATAGACAGCCAATCAAAAGTTTCTTATTTACTTCAAAATAAATAACTAAAGGAATACTGTTAACAAAAAAACCTTTCCTTATCATTATGTAAGCCATTACGAGCTTTTCGTCTTGAATAAAAGACAGTTTTAAGTACAGAGTACTCAAGGAATTACTCGAAAACTTTTTCCTAGAAGACTACACACACACACACACACACACACAACAAGTCAGGCAAGACGCGAAGCCAATTTTGCAACGTGACTTTGGCAACTGTTTTCAGAGAAGCTATGCCAGAAAGTTGCAAAACTTGTGCTTGATTTACTTAAGCTGTTAATTTCTTCAACTCTCACACACACACACACACATTCACTCACACACACACATTCACTTACACACACGTTTGCCTAAAAGTCTTTACCTTACGTTTGCCTTAATACTCTTAGCTTTACTCCTTCACATTTGTACACACGTTTTTTTGTCTAGCTCATTGTGCACCCGAGCGCCACCTATCGCTGTCATTGCCTGCTCTCTCGCTCTCTTGCTCTTTGTCTCTGTCTTTGTCTCTTTTTGTGCCCATTCATCATGTCGTGTCAATTCGCTTTGTGCTCAGCATACGCAGCATAAATATCGCTCGCTCTAGACGTTGTTTAATCGTAATCGTAATCGTTATTATAAGAACTCGTACTTGTTGTTTTAACCTACTATGTACTATGTATTGTATCTGACAATCAATCAATCAGTCAGACAGTCAATCAGTCAATCAGTCAATCAGTCAGCCAGTCAAACAGTCATTCATTAAAGAAAGAAAAACATCAACCATCATGCGTGCCTGTAAATAATATCCGTATCCACCATCCAATTTACCCCCTTACCAACAACAACAACCTTAACTCGATATCGATATCGATACCGATAACGATACAAAAATACCACAGTCGGACGCGGAGCGGGCACGGGAAGAGGGTGCCGCCCTGCAGGAGAAACTGGAAAAGAGCCAGGGCGAGGTGTATCGACTGAAGGCGAAGCTGGAGAATGCCCAGGGCGAGCAGGAGAGTCTGCGCCAGGAGCTGGAGAAGGCACAGAGCGGCGTCTCGCGTATTCACGCCGATCGCGATCGGGTAGGCACAAAATCTCTCTCTCTCTCTATCTGTCTATCTGTTAAGACTCCTACCTAACACCCCCACCTAAAACCCCTTCCAAATTCACTCACACCCGGTTGGTATCTGTGCCGCAGGCGTTCTCCGAAGTGGAGAAGATCAAGGAGGAGATGGAACGCACTCAGGCAACATTGGGCAAGGCGCAGCTGCAGCACGAGAAGCTGCAAAACTCGCTGGACAAGGCGCAGAACGAGGTCGATCATCTGCAGGATAAACTAGACAAGGCCGGCACCGAGAATCGACGGCTCGTCCTCGAAAAGGAGAAGCTCACCTATGACTATGATAATCTGCAATCGCAGCTGGACAAGGCCCTCGGCCAGGCGGCGCGCATGCAGAAGGAGCGTGAAACTCTCACCCTGGACACAGATCGCATACGCGAGAAGCTTGAGAAGACGCAGGTATGCGGTAATCGTTGCCACAATCTACACATTTCACGATGCCTCCCCCAAAACACACACAAACATATAAGACACCCACACACACACACACGCCGAGCCTTGCAACATGCGTAGAACCTTGTGAAACCTGTATCCCCCCAATCAATGTCTGTGAACTGTAACTGTAATGTGTTGTGATTAACCCCAAAAACCCAAACACTAACCTTAATATAAATATCCCTCAACTGTACATAACCAACCCTAACAAACATATTATACTGAACTTAGTGGTCGCTCCAAAGCTATCTAGGTTTTGATTTTGAGAATTCCGTGAAAATCATCCTCATCAGCAATTTCCTATTATCTAAATGAACCTTTTGAGCGACCACTTTATACAATACTATCTCTTATACTCAAAACAATTGCTGTGTATCATTATCATATATCGTATATATATACTTCCTATGCATACCATATACGTATCTATCTTTCAACTATGTGCTATGTATGTGAATATTTGAATACACTCGCGAAACAACAAAAAAATAAAACAGACGCAGCTAGCGCGCATACAGAAGGAGAGGGATCAGTTCTCCGATGAGCTGGAAACGCTCAAGGAGCGATCGGAATCCTCACAGACGCTACTCATGAAGGCCGCACGCGATCGGGAGGCGATGCAAACCGATCTGGAAGTGCTCAAGGAGCGTTACGAGAAATCGCATGCCATACAGCAGAAACTGCAGGTAATTTCCCCCAAAAAACCAACTATGAGACAGAGGTATTATAACAAAAACATACATACTACAATAAATTGACAATTGGCTTTACAAAAACTATATACTAATATACTATATACTTATCGTATAATCAAAAAAGCATGTGAAACTGATAAATACCAGTGAAATTGGCTGTTTGTAAATTTGTAGCTTCTTATTCAAAAACAAGTAATTAAAAAAACACTGCTTGGCCCTGATTAAAACTCCCGTTCCTATGAGAAACCCCCGGCTCTACCTAATCCCATGCTTTCGTTTCACTTGCAGATGGAGCGAGATGATGCTGTTACCGAGGTGGAAATACTCAAGGAGAAGCTGGACAAGGCACTGTATGCCAGTCAGAAGCTGATCGACGAGAAGGACACCTCCAACAAGGAGTTTGAGAAGATGCTGGAGAAGTACGATCGTGCTCAAAACGAGATCTATCGCCTGCAATCACGCTGCGATACAGCCGAAGCGGATCGCGCACGCCTCGAGGTGGAGGCGGAACGTTCCGGCCTGGCCGCCTCCAAGGCGCGTGAGGATCTGCGCAAGCTGCAGGATGAGAGCACACGTCTGCAGGAGGCCTGTGATCGAGCCGCCCTGCAGCTTAGTCGGGCCAAGGAGTGCGAGGACAATGCTCGCAGCGAACTGGAGCACAACCGAGATCGCTTTGACAAGATGCAGACGGACATCCGACGCTCGCAGGGCGAGAAGGAGCACCTGCAGTCAGAGCTGGAGCGTGTCACCTACGAGCTGGAGCGTGCGCATGCGGCACAGACAAAGGCAGCGGCCAGTGTGGAGGCAGCCAAGGATGAGGCTGCTCACTATGCTGTGGAGCTGGAGAAGATGCGTGAGCGTTACGAGAAGAACCAAGTGGAGCTGCGCAAGCTGCAGGATACAGACACCTTCGGGCGTGAGACGCGCCGGCTGAAGGAGGAGAACGAACGGTTGCGTGAGAAGCTGGACAAGACCCTCATGGAGCTGGAGACGATACGCGGCAAGTCGCAGTACGAGTCGGAATCGTTTGAGAAGTACAAGGATAAATATGAGAAGATCGAGAACGAGATACAGAACATGGAGTCGAAGCTGCACGAGACCAGTCTGCAGCTGGAGCTGTCCAAGGGTGAGGTGGCCAAACTGCTGGCCAATCAGGACAAACAGCGCAGCGAACTGGAGCGTGCCCACATTGAGCGTGAGAAGGCTCGGGATAAGCACGAGAAACTGCTGAAGGAGGTCGATCGTTTGCGCCTGCAACAGTCCTCGGTGAGCCCCGGCGAACCGGTGCGCTCGTCCGCCTCGATGTCGCTCTCGGCTGGCGAGCGACAGGAGATCGATCGACTGCGTGATCGCCTGGAGAAGGCGCTGCAGTCGCGCGATGCTACCGAACTGGAGGCCGGTCGCTTGGCCAAGGAACTGGAGAAGGCACAAATGCATTTGGCCAAACAGCAGGAGAACACCGAGTCCGCGCGCATCGAATTCGAGCGCATGGGCGCCGAGCTCGGACGTCTGCACGATCGTTTGGAGAAGTCCGAGTCGGAGAAGGAGTCGTTGCGTGCGCAGGCAGGACGTGGTGGTGGTGCCGCTGGCGGCGCACATCCGCAGCTTGAGAAGCACGTCCAGAAACTGGAGTCCGATGTCAAACAGCTGGCCATGGAGCGTGAGCAGCTGGTGCTGCAGCTGGAGAAGAGTCAGGAGATACTCATGAACTTCCAGAAGGAGCTGCAGAATGCCGAACAGGAATTGCAAAAGACACGCGAGGAGAATCGCAAGCTGCGCAATGGCCAACCCGTTGCGCCCGCCGCTTCCGCCGCTCCCGCCGAGCTCCAAGCCATGCAGAAGGAGATCCAAATGCTGCAACAGAAGCTGCAGGAATCGGAGCGCGCTCTGGCAGCGGCAGGACCACAGCAACAGCAGCCGGCTGCAGCAGCGGCGGCTGGCGCCACTCGCGAGGAGATCGAACAGTGGCGCAAGGTCATCGAGCAGGAGAAGAATCGCGCCGACATGGCCGACAAGGCTGCCCAGGAGATGCACAAGCGCATACAGGTGAGATCTGCTACAGGCTCAAATCAAATTCTTTCTTCAACTTTTTTGTGTGCTTGTTTAGCTGATGGACCAACACATCAAAGATCAGCATGCACAGATGCAGAAGATGCAGCAACAGATGTCGCAACAACAGCAGCAGGCGGCACAACAGCAGCAACAGCAGCAACAACAAGCGGCAGCAGCCAGCGCCAGCGGCGGCGTCGATGCCAAGGAGCTTGAAAAGGTCAAGGTTGAACTTCAAGCGGCCTGCACAGAACGTGATCGCTTCCAGCAGCAACTAGAGCTCCTCGTACAGGAGCTGGAGAAGAGTCAGGTAAGCCAATTTCAGCGACAACACTGTGACAACCTAGCCAGAAATAGCTACATCGATCTGGCAACACTGTAACTTAAGATAAAAGATTAAATTAAGCACTCACCAAAATTTCATCACTTTGCAGCTTTCCAATCAGGAGCAGGCGAAGCAACTGCAGACAGCGCAGCAACAGGTACAACAACTGCAACAGCAAATACAGACACTGCAACAACAAATGCAACAGCTGCAGCAGGCGGGTAATGCGGGAGCGGCAGCAACGGATGTGCAGAGGCAGCAACTGGAGCAGCAGCAGAAGCAACTGGAGGAGGTGCGCAAACAGATCGATAACCAGGCGAAGGCCACTGAGAGTGAACGCAAGATAATCGATGAGCAGCGCAAACAAATCGAAGCGAAGCGCAAGGATATCGAAGACAAGGAGAAGAAAATGTCCGAGTTCGATGTGCAGCTGCGTAAGCGCAAAGAACAAATGGATCAATTGGAAAAGTCACTGCAAACACAAGGGGGCGGTGCGGCGGCGGCCGGCGAGCTGAACAAAAAGCTAATGGATACGCAACGCCAGCTCGAAGCGTAAGTGAAACTGTTAACAACATAAAACTGTTAAATATAAAACTGTTCCCACTGTTATGTTAATGAATCGTTTCTTCTTTTTGCAGCTGTGTGAAAGAACTGCAAAACACAAAAGAGGAGCACAAGAAGGCGGCAACCGAAACAGAGCGACTGCTGCAATTGGTACAAATGTCACAGGAGGAGCAGAACGCCAAAGAAAAGACCATAATGGATTTGCAACAGTGAGTTATAACAGCTTTATACCAATAACCATATTATTAATTTCCTTTTGTTACGCCTTGCAGAGCCTTAAAGATTGCTCAAGCCAAAGTCAAACAAGCACAAACCCAACAACAGCAGCAACAGGACGTAAGTATTGCGGTTCTTAACAGTTTTCGTTTATGTTATTGATACGAGTTTTATTTATTTCGTAGGCTGGACCCGCTGGCTTCTTGAAGAGCTTTTTCTAAACAGAGATAGCCACTGTATTATGTGTACAAATACTTGCAAGAATACAACAACAAGTATTTACAAACCTAACACAAAAAAAAACAACAAAGAACAGCACTGTCAACTATTTTGTATACTACCGATTACCGATACCGATACCGACTATACAGTATTTCTTCTACTACTATGTACCACACACACACTGACACACATACACTTACACATACACACATTTGTAAATGACATATGTAAAATGCAAGCAAATTATTTGATATTTATTGTATTGTAATTAGGTTGCCGCTATACTCAAATTATGGATGCATTTATGTAAATGTCAGTCAGATCGTAACGCGTAATTTCTAACTCTCTCTATCTAACTCTCTCTCTTAAAACTCGAACTTAAAATTAAACTTAACTTAATGTATACCTTTAACCGCCACATATAATCTCTGTGTTGATTTCTAACCCTCTCACACACTTAGTTTATCTTTCTCTCTTGCTCTCTATCTATTTATCTATTGCTGTATCGCTGTCTGTTGAACTCGATCTTCTTGTCAATTTTCGACCTGAAAGTAGACTACACTTTCTCCCCAGCACAGTGAGCTAAATTGGACTTAAACTAAGTTCACATACACACATCCTGTTAAATATTTATCATACTTTTGTAATTGTTCAAGTTCTTTAAAGTTGAAAATCAGTCATTTGTGTGTGTGTATGTGTGTGTGTGAGCTTAGCTAAAGTTCAACATTGAAGAAAGTTTTTCTCGGCACAGATAAAATCCCATCATTAGTTTTGCATACGGCGCGAATGTGATTCACAAAACCAAAAACCAAAAAAAAAAAGACAAAAGCAAAATAAACAAATTAATAAATAATAATTATAACTATTAATAAAATACACATAAATTCTACGTATAAATTGTTAGGCGCAACATATATTTATATATAAAGAAAAATACTTATTTATATATATATACATATATGAAGTTAACGATATGCTAGCCTCTGTTATAGTTAGTTAAAACTGAACAAATGCAAAATCATATACACCCACACACCTTCATACACTGTACATAGAGCATAGATGCATCTATCGTGATCGTACGATATGAATACGAGATACAAATAACAAAGTAGAGCAATAATTTATAAACATACATACATATATCCCATTGATACGATTATAATATATGACAGACATAAGTATATATACTATATATGTATATGTATATTGTAGCTAATTGTATGAGCATTACGAGTAAATAATAATATATATCGCGTAGCCTTTAGCCGTGTACCAAAGAAATAACTATACAGATAACAAATATGCCTACTATAATTCAACTTCAAATATGCGAATTGGAACCTCTATTTTAATTAGTTAAATATACATAAAATGGCATCTAGCAAACATGACAAACCCAACTAGATAAATTTATACTGAATCCTCCCAACACTAAACACTAAAAACTAAACACATTTCATTTTTGCTTTACTCTCTTGCTGTGGAAGAGCTTTGAGGTGAGACTCAAGAAGATATTTATAACGAATGTTCACTGTCAAAGATGTGCTTTTAACAACAAAAAGAAGAAAATGGTGTTATTGTTATCGTACATATACATACAAATACATACTATATTTACATATACATATATATATTAATAGCATATATACCATACAAATATACATACAATACATATATATATCGTCTAGCGAATTAAATTATTAGCTTTGTTTCAACATTTTACAACTTGCGTTGATTAACCGAAACAACAAATTATTATCACTGCCAATGTTTCCAAGAAAGTTGCAAATTAACTATGTTCATTTTAAAATTATGCGAAAAATCAATAAAAATTAATATAATTACAAGCAATTCAATTATGTTTATATATAAAATTATATTGCCTTCAATTGAAATTAGTATAGCATTTGAGATAGTCCTGATATGTTTATTGCTGTTAAATTAGCGCGCTAGTTTAATCCATAGTGGAATATTCCTGTTATTTAGTTTCACAAGCTCATGACATTCAGAATAAAAACACAATCATATCATACAAATACAAAATATCACAGCGAGACATGGCTAAAACTTGAAAAATATTCCAAAAACACTCTCCCAATAAGAACATAACAATTTTCAAGCTTATATCGATGGCATCGATAACATATCCTTAAAATCTTAGTTGCGAAAAAGATGAGTAAATTTTTTTATTTCAGTTATTCGATTCAATCGTAATAGTTATCGATTGTCTCAGTCAGTCAAGTTAGATAACGAGCAAAATTACTTAAACGATCACAATACTCACGTTACGTTACTTACACACTTACATACATTTATTGTTAGATTGGCAGCGCTATCGAGAAGCGTTCGCTTTGTGTACATAATTAAGGGCCCTCAAAAAGTTCCTAAACTAGGAACGACGGGTAAAATGCGCAGAAATCATGAGTATCAAGTCAAGTATATACATAAATAAACACATTGTCTTAGGTTGGCAGCCTCAAAAAAGCTACAAGCCGGAAATGTCTTAATATTAGGGTTATTTCGTTAAAAGCATTTGAGTTGATCGTAAAGTAAATACATTTTCAAGCATTGAAACAGGCTGGCAGCCCTAAAACAGCGCCAACCTCTAATGTCTATAGCTGCAAAATTAGTCTATTAGAAACATTGTCACTGGTTGGCAGCCCCAAAACAGCTGCAATCCGGCAATGTGTAAGTAGTATAAATATTATTACGTTAATAGTATTTGAGTTGATCGTAAAATAAATACATTTTCAAGCATTGAAACAGGTTGGCAGCCCTAAAACAGCGCCAGCCTGCAATGTGTGTTACTAAATCATGAGACAATTAGAAACATTGTCACAGGCTGGCAGCCCCAAAACAGCTGCAAGCCTGCAATGTGTAAGCATTTGAGTTGAACGTAAAGTAAATACATTTTAAACATTGAAACAGGTTGGCAGCCCTAAAACAGCGCCAACCTGCAATGTCTATATCTGCAAAATTTGTCTATTAGAAACATTGTCACAGGTTGGCAGCCCCAAAATAGCTGCTAGCCGGCAATGTGTAAGTAGAATAAAATTAATTACGTTTAAAGCATTTGAGTTGATCGTAAAGTAAATACATTTTAAACATTGAAACAGGTTGGCAGCCCTAAAAAAGCTCCAACCTGCAATGTCAAGTTACCAAACACACATAACTAGTTCTAAGGCCATTGCAAGGCCATTTAAATGCATAGGTTATTTAGGAATTATGAGTTTCAGTTCAAGTAAATACATTTTTAAAGCATTGCCACAGGTTGGCAGCCCCATAAGGCTCCAACTGGCAATGTATACCAGATTGATCCACACATACTAGATTTAAAAAACTTTCTTTTTAAGCTACAAGTAAGCTCATAACACAAGCTGTATTATACATGACACTTAAATTATACTCTATACATATATATATTAACGTATACTTATCATTGGTACTTGCATTAATACAATAAAATATATATACATATTATAAATATATACACAAACAACAAGAACAAAGTTTAATCAAGCAATTAACGACAAATCAACAACAAACAAACAAGCAAAAAATCGTTGGGACACATCACAATCGCTCTCAAACTGCGTATACACAACGTTGACAATATTTGACAGACACCCTCACCAAAAAAAACACCCACTACTACACACACTAACACACCCACACTAACAAAAATATATCTACAATAACGAAATTAACAATAAGATCTGTTGAAAGCCAACATATCGGGATTTAGCAAATGATATAGCACCAAACTAAATTATCTACTCCTACTTTGTAAATGAAAGATAACAGATAACATCTACTCTCTATATCTACATATATATCTCTGTCTTTCTCCTTCTGTGGACAGGTATTCAAGATTCGATTCACTCTCCGAGTTATAGATATGAAAAACAAAAAAGAAAACTAACAACACTTGCCTTTATAAACGTATGAACAACTTATTCTTAGCCTAGATAGTTTAAACTAAACAAAATATAACACAAAAATAACATCAACTAACGGTACATTGTCTATATACATATATATGTAAACTTAACTTAAAAGTAAATATATTTATAATAAAATTTAATAAAAAAAAAAGAAAACACTTTAATCATATTATCCCCGCCGTCGTGTACCCAAAATTACAAACTAAAACGTAAAACTCGTAAAATTAAACAAAATAATTATAAATAAAACAAAAAACTGCTTCAAATTTTTCTATACAAAACAAAAAGAAAACTAGTAATTCTAATATGTAATTAGCAAATTGTAAACTCAATATTATAGGCACACACACACACACACACACATACAAACACACTATGAAAATTGATTAATGTAGTTTTTACAATAAGATCCATAATGAATTTAACACATCAAAAATTGTTTAAGTTCACATTCTATACTATTGGTGCCGAGAACGGAATGAAATCATAATAACCGCATTGTGTGTACTTTAATGTACATATGTAGACTATACATATACATATACATACGATAGATGAATATACTTACATACCTTTATACATCCAAGCATAGATATGTATTTAAAGAAATAAAACACGTATAGAGAAAACCAAGCGCAAATTATATAAATATTTGAAAGTCGAGTCAGGAAAGGTAGGCCGAGAAAATACGAAAATCCGATCATCAAGAACTTACGATAAAACAACAGCAGCAGCAACAACAACAACAAGAACAAGAACAGCATTCAAACTTATTTAGAGAGAAGCGTCAAAAGAGAAAGCAGCAAAAAAAAAAGTACTAGGAAACAAAATACCAAAACAAACCAGAGGCAAAAATAAAGAATTCATGTAAACATTTTTTTAACAAGTTTGGTGATCTACGATATTGATTATTGATAAATATAAAGTAAAAGTAAAATACTTATATATTATATATATATATAGTTAAGCCATTATATATATACACATACATACATATATATATGTATATAAAATATATATGAACATATATATATATATATTATATACACATACATGAACTAAATAAGTTTACAAGGTATATGCATTAAACAAACAACAAGAGCAACAAAAAACGCAACCGCAGCAAACTAAAAACAAAAATTAAATATATAAAACAAAACAAAAAAAAAACAAGATACAGAAATAACAAAATAAATAAATTTATTATATACATACATAGAAGAATATTACAATCGAGATGAAAATGGTATGAAATGAAACGATTATTTGAAACATGTTCATTATATATAAATGTCATTACAAATGTTCTTCAAAACTGCCTACCAATAAAATATATTTCAAATAACATGCAATTTTGTGTGCACTTAATTTTCTAAAATGGAACTTCACTGGAAATATTTTTAGCTTGCATTTGAACAGAAATTCAAATATTCTTGTCTTATTGCAACTCAGAACATAAGCGCAGCCAACCTCACGCAAAGCAAATAAGCGTTAACATTCACTGTTAGCTCAAAGGCGCGTTAACATAATACTGGTAGCTCAGTTTGCGCTAAGCAGTGCAACTGCTTGCAGTAAAAAAGCAGTGCATCCTTAATTTTCAATAAGAAAGTAGAGCGCCAAAAAAAAAGTAGAACCCCAAAAAATATTCAAATGAAATGTAAATGCAATCAGTTTAGCTCAAACCATATCAGAAATCAGCATTCATTAACCGTCTGATATTTATTTGAGGCGCAGGCAAACTGAATAACAACCAAAAGAACCAACCAAGATAGAGAGAAAAGGACGCAGCAGCGGTAGTCATGGCAATTGGAATCACATGCCCTATAAAATATTAAAAGTCATCCACCCACACATGCACATATGTATGTACATTTGGCATGATGTAATCATGGACAAGTACATACATATCTATGTATGTGCTGGGGTCACATAAGGCATTTACTGTTATATACAGTTAGTTATTACTGCCAAGCTACAATTGGATTACCGCCCCAGCTCTGCAAAAAGCTTCGGCAGCAGCAAAAGCTCCTCTTCGCTAGGCGCATGTGCTGCTGCCGCAGTCGCCAACAATTGTTGGCGTCGCCGTTCGCTGCCGTCTTTTATCGATTGACCCAATTTTTGGGTACATACTTCTAGTTGGATTCTTATCGCTCGCTGCTTTTTCACCGTTTTTGTTTGTTTGGCGCTGCGTTGCTTTTTATTTGGGAGCAAATTCCAATGGCTTCGTCCTTTCAACGTCCTTTCCACAGCTTGGAAGCTTTTTCTGCAACTTAATGGCCAAATTCGCTGGGCAAATGAAAAGCCTTGAAGCGTGTGCCCTCTTTTTATGTATACGTATATGTATTTCACTGAAGAGGGTGGGGCAATCCCTACGCCTCCCACCCGCACCCCCTTTGCCTGACTTAGTGTGTATCCAGTGTATTTTTGGGTGTGATTTTTTTTTTCTCTATGGCATGCATGGGGATTATTGCCAGTCTCCTCTTACTGCTGCTGCTTGTTATAAATATGCTCATTATGTCATCAGCAAAAGCTGCAGCTGAGAGCACTTACCCCAACCCCTCCCTTTATCCATATCTCTACTCTGTCCTTGCTGAAATGGAAAGACTAACGAGCCAATAACTAAGCCACAAATTCAAATTGGCATCATACTCGAAATTCGAGTCGGCAAACTTTAAGAAATCAAAGTTAAAAACATTTTGTGATTAAATGAAATATTAAAATGTCAAAGCGAAACTTAGCAGAGAAATTAAATTTAACAGAGAAGATACATCTTAACCTAAATGTTAATTAGAATTTCCCAAGAAGGTACACTTTAGTCCCAAATAAATAATACATATACATATAACGTAATCTCTTATCTCTATTTTTTCTTACGCGTCGTTTTTTCAAGGCAAATAGTGGCCCATTTATAAGCACTTGAAAACAAAAGAAGTACTTATGTAAATACATATCAACATGTGTACATATGAACATTCATAGATGTGTGTTTATGTATGTTTATTTATTTGGTATTTAAACAAACGATTATCCGGTCGACCTAGAAACATATTTGTGAAGCAATTACGCGCGTAAGAGCTACCAAAAATAGTGCAAGAAGAAAATCCAACACACCAAAAAATTAACAACAGCAGAAAATAAAGTTTTTCCAAAGCAATGGAGCTGAAACAACAACAATAAGCAGAAAGTGCGGTTATGTACCCCTACAGTGCGAACCCATATGCATGGTAGATAATGTATGCATACATACATATGTGGATAGCATGTATGTATGTACATAGGTACGCGTTATATGACACGTGTAATTGACCTACTTTCCCTATTCGACACAAGCAGCGCAGCAAATGTTCAAACATACATACATACATACATATGTACAAACTGACTTACACATGGTTCCATAGCTATGCGTAGAAAAAAAAAAAGACTACCAAAAGCAAAGCAGAGAGTGGTAGAGATAGAGAATCTATGTTAGTATAACAGCTGTGCAACAGAGAGAGTAAAAAGAAACGTATTGATCAATGTTCTTGTCTATTGACATGTTAATAGCCGCAATTTGTTTTCGTTTACCGATCACAATTATGCACACACAGAATAAAAATACATACATAAGAAAAGAGGAGAAAAAAACTGAACCGAGAAGAAAGTTCGTTTGCTACAGCAGCTTTAAAAGCTCGCTCGCTGTCTTCTTTGGCTTGTGCAGCTTTCATGTTTGAGCGACAAATAGTTTTGTAGCCGACGACCTATTTATTGTGGCCAGCTGCCAAGCGTTGCCATACACTCAGCAGATACACAATGCGCGAATATGGTTTGAAAGGCAAGGCAGCAAAACACACACACGCCCCTTTTAACATTACCAGCCAATATTAACTAAATATTGAAAACAATTAACAGCCAACTGTTATATACAGCTTATATCTGACAAACATATGTATTGTACAGTATGTTGTGGCTGATAGTTTTGTTTGCTCATTGTCGCGAGCGACGTTAAAGTCAATTAGCAGAAAACAAGCGTTCAAGTGCAAAACGCTGCCAACAGCCAAAAGAAGCGACTAATTAATTAGTTTGAAGAGTCAAACACCCACACATGCAAACCTTCCCTTCCCCCTGCTCATGGACGTGGGCTGTTTGCTACAACATCATTGTCTTGAACTGGGAAGCACTTTTCTGCTGCTCCTACGGCTGATTTAATTGGCAGGCGACACTTGTAGTGTGAGCTATTAAACATTTCTATACCCTTTAAAATTTGTCATTAACTTAAATGAATTTCTCCTATGTATAGTGCATATCATCTTCGGTCTTTTAAGTGTTGCTGTTTTTACCCCGCTTTTAATTAATTTTACTTAGCACATGCTAGAGTATCTGACAGATACATGCGCAAGCATAGTCAGCAATCTAATCGATAGCATTCTTAGGACGACTATTTTGCGCTGCTGATGTAATCATTTCGCCTGCCAAATTGTCTGGCAACAACGGTCAGCGCAGTCAGTATATGTATGTATGTACAGTGTACTATGTATCTGCAAGATACTTACCTACTTAGTCACTACCAAGAAAGAAAAAAACGCTGTTGACTTTAGCACTAAATTTTGAAAAGCAAACACTCGTGAACATGTTTTCTCTTCTTTATTTTTACCGGGTGGTAGGCGGGGTAGGGGGTGGGGGTTACCTTGCCTGCGACGTGACCGCAAAATGTTCTCTGCGACTGTCAGTCGTATCTCTGATTTATTTCAGTACGTGATTAAAGTCGCCCACCTTAAACCGAAGCACAGATACACTACTACTGACAGTGATCGACTTGTAGATACCCAATACTCAAAAAACAATACGTTAATAATTTAATCCATCATTACTTCTAGTTGTAATATTTATTCTTTCAGAATGTTTTATATATATTTATGATACTATAGATCGGTTTAGTTTTAAAAAGGCGTAGCTACTCACTAAAGAATGTAAACATTGAGAGTACATTTAGTCTAAAAATCATTTCGGATACCAGAAATGATGTTAAAATCACTTTAAAACAATAATTAACTTAGTTATATATGGAATACATTTACGCATTAGATATAATGAGAGAATCCAGGGAAATTTGAATACAAAATTCAACTAATTGTGCGTAAAAACTTAAACAAAATAACATTAAGTATAAGGGGCAGTAATTAGTCAGTGGATTGTAAAAGTTCCTCAACTTAAAATAATATAAAATAAACCACTTAAGTGCTACGCTTAGTACAAATATCAATCTGATCTCTCGGGACTGGACATGGGATCGCCACCAAAGTTCACCTCCTTGCTCACATAGCTGACCTCCTTGGACACCCCATAGGAGTTGGTAGCGGCCATCGTTTCCTCACGACGTCGCTTCTGCTCCCGCTGAGTGCCAAAGCGCTTGTTCCGCTTCATGTTCGTGAACCTTACATAGATCTTGCCACGTCGCTCGGTGCGATAGAAGCACAGCTGTTCCTTGGGGAACAGCTGCAGGATCTCACGCTCCAGCAGATGACTGCGCTGCAGCGTCAGGTGCAATCGATTGTCCTCGTAGTAGCTGCAGATCAGCTGGATGAGCAGCAAACGCTGCACTGCATCCAGCTGCTCGTTCTGCCCCAGACGCTCCAGCAGCGATTGCGCCTTTGCGGGCGAGGCATGCAATATGGCCAGCACTGTGACGGCATTCTCCTCGCTAGCTATCTCCGGTTCCGATATCTCCGGCTTGATCAGATCCGCCGTAACCAGTTCCGTGTGCACCAGTTCACTGTGATCGCTCAGCGGCAATGGCACATTGAACGATGATCCATCTCCGATCTCGTTCAGTGAGACAAAAGGCTCCGAGGGCAGCTGCTTGGACGCATCATCGAGCAGATCGGGCTTGGATAGAATGGTCGATTCCTGTAATTCCATCTCGGAGCAGCGACAGCCGTTGCAATGTAGGTTGCTGTGGTTACTGTTGTTGTTGTTGTGGCTGTTGCCACTGCAGGAACGCTCCTCAGCCGACGAATCCTGCAGCGGCATATTCAGCCAGCGACGCCATCGTTCCAAATGATGCTCAAATCGTATTCGTGTTCCATATCGAAAGTTCCGGAGCAGATCATTCAAATGATGACGCTTTAGCATCTGCAGCTCCTGCGTGTTGATCGCCTCCTCTGAAATAGAAAGGTATCAGAACTATGATTAAAATACTGATCGACTAGCAGTTACTCTACAACCCGATCATGAGAGCATGTAACTGTATTAAAAGCTATCTCCTTTTATCACCAACAACACAACAAAAGTAGCATCAAATGTGATGTGATGATGATTCAGTGTTGTCATGTTTTGTTATGATTTGTTTTGTTCTGTTTTGTTTTGGTTTTGTTTACCTTGCAAATATGGCAGCAGCTCATGAACATTCCAAGACTTGAGCAGCTGAGACAGCTCCTCGTATTCGCTGCTTTTAGCCAAATTGTCTGTATACATCATCATTGTAAGCGTTCTGAGTGTCTGTGTGTGTGAGTGTGTTTGTGTGTGTATGAAGTTTTCATACGGCGCCTACAACCGGCCGTACATCCTTTCGTCACGAACGAAACAGCGGCACTGAATTTTGCAACAGGCGCGAAGCGCGTACATACCCTCTGTATATGCTCTATACCTGGGCTGGCACAAAACGCAACCAACACAGTTACACACACACACATACACAGGCAGACTGTTTGTATGTATTTCGTCGCTGTTTGTATACGGCTGTGTACATAAATACATAGTACAGTCATGCCATCGTTGTTTCATCGTTTCGTCTTTTCGTCGTTTCGTTGCCTGTGTTTCGTCGAACGCAGCTCGCGTTTTTCGTAGTCGGTTTCGTCGTCGTTGTCGTCTTCATCGCTTTCATTGTATGTATGCATAACAGTGACGTCGTTTAACGGGGTGCACAGTTTTACAACAACTAACGTAATTACAGTGGTGTTGTTTTTTTCTTTTATATGCATGCATATAGCAAGAAAAGTTGTGTAACGAATAATAATAACTAGAATAATTGTTGATTTTAACTAGTTAGTAGTTTAACTTCATCACAAACAAAACCCCTTTCCGAAAAAACGCTGACTGCGCAACTGGTTGACACGAATGTATGTAAGTATGTTTACATAACGATTTACCATGTGTTGTTTATACATAATACATACATGCATACAAACATACAAACATACATACATACATACAGATGAATGTGCATACGTGTTGTTGTTATGTAAATACATACATGCATAAATGCATACGAACGTATGTACGTACTCGTGTGTTTTGTTGATAAAAGCTGTTTAAATATTCGCACTAAACATTTGAAATGAAAGAAAAAAGAGGAGAATAAAAAAAAAACCAAACTGTAAGCAGGCTTCAAAGCACTAAAACCTCCGGCAACGCTCGAGGAGTTGAAAATTGCTCGAGAGTGTTGAGAGTTGTAAATTGTAAAATTGATTGTTGTCCGATCGTTGTTTTTTAAAGAGGTGTGTAAAAGTTGTGTGAAACGTTTACAACTAGCGACGAGGGGCCAGCAGCTAAACTAAACTATTATGCACGTATGTATATTTTATTTTTTTTGGGGCGACCACCTTTCAGCGCTGACTGCCCCCCGTTTTGTCTAATGCACAACTCTGGCAGCGCCTGCAGATGTGCAGCTGGCCAAGTGTGGAGTGGGGGGGGGGGGGGACTAGCACTCTTTTATTTTCTCCTTCTTTCTCTCACTCTCTCTCTCTCTCTCCCTCCCTACTTCATTGACGCAACTCAAAAATCAACTTGAAGACGTTCGTTGGAGTCGAAGCCGGTTGCTGCTCTTATTGTTGTTGTTGTTGATCGTGTTGTTGTTGTTGTTGATCGTGTTGTTGTTGTTGTTGGTGCTGTTGTAAAGTAGCCAAGCGCTACGCAGGTTCAATGAACTTCTTTTGTAAATGTTTTGCTTGCTGCTTCTTTTCTTTTTTGTTTTTTTGTTTTTGTTGTTTACTTAGCCCGCTTTATTGTTGGTGTCGGTTTTTTTTTTTTATTTTTGGGCTACAAAGACGATCCACAGTTGCTTCACCCATGTCTTGTAATACCCTGTAACCATTAAAAATGGGTTAAGTGGATATGATGAAGTTGTTACGGGTTAAAGAAAGTGTCATTGAACCTTTAATGTATAAATAAATAATGTTGATCAGCATGATCAGACTATTTAATAGATCGATCAATATTTTTTTATATTGTCTTAACCACAGAGTATCTTCTAGTCAAATTCTTCTCTAGAGTAGATCAGTTTTTTAGCTATTTTTTTTGTGGGCTACAGATCTTATGACAAAACCACAGATGCTTCCAGCAGTGTTGTTGTTCAGTTGAAATGCTTTCATTATCTCACGCTAACGTACTGCACAGCGTAAAAATAAAGTAGGTTTGTCTGAAGGGAAAGGGCGGTGGTAAACCTTCAAAGCTAAGTCAGTCATTCCTAAAATACGGATACGGATGCAGTTCGACCTTCTTCCACACGAACGTTTTCCCGTGTGCCGCGTTTTAATTAACTGTGGTTTTTTTTTTTTGCTATGGAGAAAACCTTTTAAGCGGCGACTACCTGACGCGACTACCCTAATAGCGAGTACCTTCTGCTGCTTCTTCTTCTTCTTTTAAACGCTAATGAGCAAAACGCATTATGGAAATCTCATACTTGCAACTTCAGTGCTTCCCATTTTGTTTTTTTGTTATCAAATATTCGTTTTTAACAGGCGCTGTCTTTGGTTACCAATTAAGTACAAATTGTGTTGAGTTCAGGGCTCAGCTTAAGATACTAATTGGTATTAAGATAGATGTTTAAGGTATCAATTTTAAATGAAAGAATTAATGAAGTTCTTAGTGTTTAAAAATTCTTTAAATTTATACTTATGAGACTTATTGAGAAACTTAACCGAAGGAAAAAGAGATAAGAGATAAGTTAAGAAAAAAATCCTACCTGTTCATAAATGTTCGTAATAAATTCATGCTAATCAAATGCAACAATGCAAGGAATAACTCAATAAGCTCGAATAGCTCAACTGATTCTGAATGGAAATGGTCATGAGTCGGATCAAGTATCATCCCCAGTAAACCCGGAAAACCATCAAGCAATACCCAACTGGTTTCCACACACAAAGAAACATTTTCCACCCCATGGATACTTTAATGTTTGTTGTTGTTGTTGTTGCGATTGCATTGCTTGGGTGATAAGACGCAATAGTTACAATATGGGCAAAGCTGTCATGTCAAATGGAAATTCCTTCAGGTAGAAATATAGACAAACAAAGAAATTGCATACATATACTGAAAATGCGACATACAAAGCACAAAAGCAAAAGCAAAAAAAAAACGAAGAAGTATGTGAAAAGAACATGCGCAGTAGCAAAATTACCAGGGGCTCGACACGGTCGAGGGTTGCAGCGAAACGTTAGATGAGTTAGGGGGAAAAAAAATTGAAGAATTGAGTCAAGAACTTGCATGTGCATATAATAAGCACTGGTATAAAAAAAAAATCAGAACACTGGGTCGGACCTTGGCTTGGCAACAAGAAATGCGCTGGAATTCCGCATAAATTGATAAGCGTCCAGTTCCTTCTAATCAAATTCATTGCGGAAACAAACAGAAAACACACATCAAATAAATGGATGTACGTACAAATGTGTGTATGTATGTTTGGTTCTCCCCTTCAAGTGTTCGTTACATTATCAAAGACGCTAACTGCGCAGCTTTGTGAGTGTGTGTGTGTGTTTGTTTTTCCGCAGCAGCTGCGCAATTTTCATGCAAAGAGCCGTCAGCAGCAACGCAATTTTGTGCTAGCAAGGCAATTTTTGTGATAACGGCACATGTCCAGCACGAAAAAGCGCACTCTTGCTGATGAGCCTGAAACGCTTTCGGCGACTTTAGTCCAATAGGCAAGAATTGCCAATGAAGACATTTTCGGGCGGCTTACCGAGCTTAAAAGCTGCGTGACAACGACAGCGACGTTGACGTCGACACGAAGCATTGTGTGGAGCTCTGTTTGTCTCTCGTTGACCTACACTAGCTTCCCCTACAGCAGCAGCAGTAGCAAGCATACACATAAAAGCTTCATTGTATATATGTATGTAGACACATGTGTATGTAAGACAACTGCATATAAAGCCCAAGAACAAAACATACATACACTTATGTACAAACATACATACATATATAGAACGCATTTTCGGTTGAAAACTGGATGGTCGCAGGCGGAAGGCAAAACAGCCAGCGCCACATTCGCCAATGATAATTCGCTGGCAATAGACGACGCGCATATTCCAACAGCTGGAAAAACGAACTGTGTTGGTGCTGGCAACAATCAGCTATCAACTCTGTCCAACTGTTTGGGGTCAGTCATTAAGTTTCTTGCAAGGCAAACGGTAAACGCTCAACGCAAAATTGTTTGGAATCACAAGAAATATACAAAGTGTCTACATTTATGCGAAGATCCCTAATCGTGATAAACAGTTATGAAAGAAAATGCTAAAAAGCGCATCACAAACTGGACTTTTCAATTGTTAACATATTTTGATAATGTTTACTGGAATAATGTTTACAATATCACGATTATGGAATTTCCCATAAGAGTTTTAATGGAAGAGGAAGCAATACAACTGTAAGTATTTTCTAAGCACAGTGGTTACTAATAAATTAAAACTATTAGTTATTAAAAGCCATAAAAATCATGTTTTGAAAATGTTAAAATCCTGAAACTAAAGTTTATATTTTATTTAGTGTACACTGAAACCAAATATTGATACAAAAACCAATTTTAAACAAACTTTTAAGGCATTATCATATTATATGAGAATCTATAGACTCGTGTCTATCAACTGTTTTAAAAGTACATTGTTTGTGCAACTATTGGAATTTGAACCTGAACCGAGTTCTCAGCACTGTTCTGAGTTGCCCCCTGTCTAATTAGTCACTCGTGCACATTTCAAGGTTTTCCAGTTGTTTAATAGTATATACTTTGTTTAGTATAGTGAATCGCTCTCTCTCTCTCTCTCTTGTTTTATATACAATAGCGAAATTAGAATTTTAAAGTTCAAAAGCGCAATGTGCAAAGCTGAGCTCACTACAAAGCCAGTTCTAAACTTCCCAGAGCTTTGCAAGTATGTATAGATAAATATGTATATGAATATGTATGTGTTGGTTTGTGTATATAGATTTAGTAACACACTTATTCGACTAGAACTAGAGAAGCTCAATTAAAATGAACGGACGTGCACAAAAACATGTTTTCAGTTTTATTATTATTGTGCTTTTGTTGTTATTATTGTTGTTGTTTGTTGCTGACTGATGACAGTTATCATTGGGGAAAACTCAACTGGGCAGAAAGCTACTGACACACTGTATTATATATGTGTGTATGAAAGAATGTATACATACATACGTATCTCTCTCATAGGATGAATAGCATTAGTTTTTATGCGCTGACAGCAGCTGATGTGACAACCTGAATTGTGACGAACAACAAAAGACTTTTGAGGGGCTTTATGTGCTAAAAAAAAAAAAAAACTTTCTAAAATGAAAGATTATTTGTATGCTTTGTAGTCCAAAACAGGAAATATTTATCAGTATATTATTGGAAATAGATTAAGAAGCGAATTAGAAAATATTGAATATAGGTCAAGAATTGACTGCTTAGAATTATTTCCCCACAAATGTTTCCTTTCATTCTTTTCATTTATTTTTCCCTAAGCAGCATTAGACAAAGAGCTTTTTATCTCAACAAAAAAAAAAAGCTATCACGCATAAACAAATTTTAGTTGAGATTTTGTGGAGAGGGGGGAGGTGGGTGTAGCAGAGGAGATTGCGTGTAGATTGAAATTGAAAGATTGCTTTAGCTGCGGATCCAAAAAAACGATCGTGCTTGTAGCGCATTAACTTTTGGCCCACAAAATGATTTCTTTGTCTTTTAGATTTGGCCCGTTTTGTGTGGTCAACAAAAGAAGACGAGGGACAGAGGGAGAGAGGGAGAGGGAGGCGGAAAACTTAATGAAATCACATGCAACACACGTTTCGCTCGTAAAGGCGGCAAAAGACGAAAGACGAAGAAGCCAGAAAGACATAAAAAAAAATATGCATGCACATAGGAGTTGAGGAAAGGGCAAGGGGGGGGAGGGGAGGTCCAAGGGGCAACACTAAAGTAATGCTTTGGCAGCTTTCTTTCGTTTAACGAGTGTGCGTGGCTTTTAAGTTTTTCAACATAAAAACATAAAACGCAATAAAAACAACAACAACAACAATAATGAACGCAGCTGTGGCGTCATCGCCAAAAATTTTGTTTCGCTTTTCTGGAACTGGTTTGATTTCGTTTCTCTTGTTGTTGATGTCGTCATCATTGTATATATGTATATGTACGTAAAGCAAAGCGTAATGGGCACTAGGCGATAGGCAAGAAAAACAATGAAATTTAGTCACTTGATGCAATTTCCGCCCACTGGTCGTTTGCAGCTGCAGCTGCAGCTTTTCGCATGGCAAGTGCACAAACAACACTAGCTAAACTCAACGAAGGCAACTTGAACAGTGCGATGAAGAGAGAGGGATAAAACTGAAGGCAAGCAGCAACAGCAACAGCAGGTTAGTCGCTAAACAAAATAAAAAGAAAAACGCGCGCGCATTTGCACCAATAACCCAGTTTTAGTTTCTAGTTTGCACTTATACAAAATGCATACAAAAGCTTAGTATGTGTGTGTGTGTGTGTGTGTGTGTGTAAGTAAACATGTGCAATGTGGTAGGCACAAGAAGTGAACACGAAGAATAAGAAGTAAAGTAGAATTGCAAATGCAGCGAAAAAATAAGCAAAGCTGTTTTTGCTGCCTTTCGTTGAGTTGCGCTGTTGTAAATAACAAGTTTTCTAGTTGTGCAAAGTGATGACACACTTTTTACACACACACACACTTACTGGTTGACTATATAAATACATATAAACACAACTATGTACGTTTGTATGCTGAGTGCTTCCTGCGGCCACTAAACTAATCAGAGTCTCTTGCTGGCACACTTTCTACCACACAACTGCTCACGTTTTCTAATTAAATTTTTGTGGTTTTCATCAAGCATTTTGCATACGCCCACTCTTCCGTCTCTTGGCGAAGTTATCTTTGCAATTTATCTAAGCATAAAGTCAGCGAATGTTTTTTTTTCCTTCTACTCTTAGCTTTGATACGAATCTTTTCATTGCGTTTGAATGGAAAAAGTCAGAGACGGAAAATTTCAGCCAAGTGGAGCGTCTACGAAGTCAACGCTACAAAGCTACAAAGCTGCAAACAGCATGATAAAAAAAAAGCACTAAAATGAGCAGCAGCCACAGCCACAAATTGAATGTGTGTCAACGACAAAACTACACCAACACATACATATACACATATTCTTGCTTATGTACAACCGCAAAGAGCTTTCACGAAGCTCGAAACGCTGCTCTCGTACGCGCGCTCGCTTACACACACAGACACGTCACGAAATAATACATACGTATCTATATATGCAGCTTATATTTACTGTACTTGCGCGCGGGCTTATATAAAACTGGTTTGTCGCCGTGTTGCTCTCGCTGGCGTCGCCGTCGATTCATTCGTGCGTTGAACGTTGGACTGTGCGGTTCGTTGTGCGCTTGTGGCGCTTCATCATTGAAAAAAAAATACAATCAAGTGAAAAGAATAAAAACCAAAGGAGGAGAGCACAGACAGAGAACACAAAAATATTGAATCCGTTGTTGCTAACGTCGAAAATAGTCAAATAGTGTGGCGCGACGGTTGGTGGTGGTTGTGGTTCAGTGGCGCGGCGCTTTGTTGGTGGTGGTTTTTTCTAGTGAACTTTGCCAGAAGACTAAACGTATACGTATGTACATGTGTATGCATATGTGTATCATGTGAGCAACAAAAACTGAATAAATATGAACAAAAATGTAAAAACGTGTACAAAACTAAATTCTCAGAATTAAAAGCCCGCGCATTACGTAAACTTGCGCGCGTTTTCCATGCACACCAAAATACATTAAAAAAAAATAAATAAAAAAATTATAGAAGACAAACGAAAGGTGATGTTCTTTGGACGAAAAAAAGCGGCTGCTGCTAAGAACCAGGAACTTGAATGACACATTTTCTGAATCGACCGACAATTACGCAACTTTGCAAATGGCGCAGAGAGTAAAGGGAAAAAATGAGAGTTGCCATCTCGCTTGCTCGTTTGATTAAATACATTTATTCCGACATGTTTGAATGGCCTTTGCATGTGCTTTTTATTATCGGATGACGGCAAGTCTGGAAAATGTGTGTACATGTGTGTGTATGTACTTGATTACATATTTCTTCACCTAAATTCGTAAAGAGAAAAAAGCTCCGGGCAAACGTCATAATTTATGAAACACCAACATACACACACACGCACTCACACTAACACATCCATACATACCTACATACGCGAATTCTAACGAAGTGCTTTCGAACGTTCGTTCGTTAAGTTTGCTTCTTCGTCGAGTTTCGCTTGTGGGTTGCTTTTGGCAGTTGCTTTGTGTTTGCTCGCGCCATTTGCAGCTGCACAGCGAACAAAGTTGGCCGCGTTTTTGACGTCGCAAACTTCGTACATATGGGAAGCGTTACAGAAATCTAATGGAATTTTTTTTTTTTTCGCTCGCGCCATTCGTTCTTTTTCCCGTGTATTTGTTTTACAAGTTTTTTTTCCACACAATTGGTGCTGTGAGAGCGGCATTTATCAACGTACTGCAACCTATGTGGGAGCGAGACGGGGACTCACTGTGTTTTTTAAATAGTCAGTCTTTTTCTCTCTCCTATACAAATTGCGGGCGTATCAACATGTTAGATCGTCGATTGAATTTCGCAAAACTGGAATTGTGTCTACAAAAATAAAAGTGTGACAGTGCCTATTCTTAAGCTTGGAATATAAATGTACATTAACGTTTGTAAATACTTTAACCCCAAATATGAAATTCAAATAAAAAATGTTCTGTTTCAAACAACAGCTTTTGTAAACGTTTTCTTTTATTACACATTTTATCATTCCCCCACACTAAAAGGAAGAAAAAAAAAACGCACACAAGCGTACGCATGCATATTTCTAGCTCTCTCGCACATATGGGCTTTATCAAATGGTGAACGCTTTTTCCACGAACGAGAACTGGCGACGCAAACGAATGAAACCGTTACGACTGACTATGAACAGAACAAACAGTCGCCACAGTCTGTTTCTGTTTTTGTTGTCTTGTTGCTAAGTCAGTCAATGAGACATGTACACACACACACACACACACACACATATGCATGACTGTGTATGTGAAGAAATAAAACTGTACAGTGGGTAGAATGAAATAGGAAATAATTATTTTCTACTTTTAAAGAGAGCAAAAATTAGGCCGCTTTACATGTGCTGCTTGCCTATGTATGTATGTGTGTATTTTTATCGCTCACGAAAGCTGATTAAGAAATCAAATGGAGGACACGAAAAGCTTTTTGGAACATGTCGCTTTTAACACCTGGCCACCTGGCACAATGTCCAATTAGCAAAATGACGCTAAACCGACTCGGCAAAAACGAAATCGAATTAGAAATTGAATTATTTGCCACCCCGAGGCAATCTTTACAACGCTGCTCACCCTGACAGGTGAGAATGCCGTTCGCGAGAAATGTTTATTTTTTGTTTTGGGGTGTTTTAGAAAATACAAAATTCACGTATATGCTGTGCGTGTATGTATGTATGAGTATGTAAGTGGTGGATGATGCGCCCAACGGATCGTTGATCATGTGGCCAAGTATGTCGGGTCTGTCAAACGTGTATAATAGAGGCGTAGACTATTATAGTTCACATCTATACATATTTATGCCGCCCTCAAAAAATGTGTTATTCCCAGCAATTTGTACAATGACTAAGAAAAAGTGTGCGGTTTGTATAGAAAATGCATTTGTTTGAGTACATTTTTATTGTTTTGATTGTTGTTGCTGTTGATGTTGCTGGTGATGCAATTTTCCTGTTTAAATTATTTAGAAATTATATAAAGTGCTTTGTTTAAGGCCCGTAGTAGAAACACAGAGGTAATCATGGGACAAATGTGCGCAGCTCATTAAATCAAGCATTCAAATGGAACCAATTTGCATAGTACACCAAGTGTTGAGTGTTTTTTTTTTCATATGAGGTGAGGTGAAAAACTTTTGGTGTTGGCAGTGGAAACAGAATATTGAAAAGACTCAAGGCTAAAACAATTAATAATCGACATAATTGCACTAAAATAATGAAGTAAAAACTAGAAAACTTAAAAGGAGGCCTTGTTATAAACATTCATAGCTGCAATGCTTATCATGCACTTTTGTAAACGGATGTTTAGACATATAGAATTTACTTCAATAGCAAACTAGGTAAACAAGTTGCCGTGAAATCACGTACATATATCGTTTATTTCTATTGCCATACAGACTTGAGTCATAAATAATTAATACAGTGTATATGTACTTAATGCATTCAAGCTTGGAGTTTTTGCAACAAAGTCAGTTGTTTAGAGATCTAGGGTCTCTAAAACTGAGGGCAGTTACTCAGTGGCTGGCCTGGTTGACCTTGGGCGGCAACAACTTTAGTTAATAAAATGTAAAGAAAAAAATAATACAAATACAGATCTGTCTAAATGTCGTATGTATAATTGATAGGTATGTACCATATAGCTGTTTATACAGACAGTTACTCAAACTCATTAGCAAAAGCGCAGCTCAACTTCATATTTCACATTTTGTATTCTACACTGTAAATTAACTTATTGAGAGAGCGGTCGAGACAGAGTGAGAGAGAGAGATGACGCCATTTTGTAGCTGTAGCTTTATCTGGCTGTGTTTATCTATAGATATTTACATATTTGCCGCTCAATGACGACAACTCCAATGAACCATGACACATGATTTCAAATGAAGGCCTCTTTTTTTTGTCGTAAGTTCCCAAGCCCACAATCCGACTATTTTAGGTCTAACCAAGGCTTTGTATGTGTGTGTGTGTAATTATAATCCTGCTTTGTGCTCTCCAATTTCAGATGTTCTGAAAAAGCTCTCTGTAGCTTTTAGCTGTTGTTTCTATTCTAACACAAAAACCGCTCACATTTTGGCATTTAGTAAGAAGTTGGCCTTGAAGCGACGAGTTGAGCATGTGTGTGTGTGTGTGTTGACTGTGGGATCATAAACATAAAAATACGACTATAGCCAGCGTCTAGACTTTGATAAATGGGATTAGATGGCCAGCAACTGTAGATTCTAGCAACCAGTTATCCGAGCCCAAAAACATGATCAAAAATTCAACTCTTTGGGGGCTGTACAAAATGACATTACACAGAGCGAAAAAATAATCAACATTGATACAAGAAGATATTAATAATTTTAATAAAAGCTAGGAAATCTTTATTACAAAATTTTGTATCATAATTCTAGACTTTTAGTAAGTTTATAGATGTAAGTGGCTTTTAGGGTCTCTAAGAAGGTATGATATAAAAATTTCAAAAAAAGTTTTCATCAGATTTAAATAGCTTTATTTGATATTTTTTGGGACTACAGCACTTTGGCTATACTTTATATCCTGTATACATTCATCGTCCCCATATCTCAACCAGATCCTTGATGCCAGAGCCACGCTCCGAGGTAAACTGAATGGTGGCGCCCTTGGAACCTGGACCGCCTGCAACCAAAACGGCTGTGGCACCATTGCTCTTCTTCTTATCGGTGACCTTAATGGCCGTGATTGTCAAAGCATCGAGGTTGTTCTACTTGCAAGTGATAAATACAATATATGCATTAGGCTGCAGCTGACATTAATGGCCAAGAATACGACGATTACCAACGCACATTTTGCTTGAACACATATTTCTTCTTCTGGACCAGGCCAACAAAGAAGGCCTTCGAAACGGTATCCTTGGCCAGATGATAGTCGTTGGGCCCAATCTCGCCCCACAGATAGTCGTTGCTGCCGTAAACGGAGGTAACAAAGGCGCAGCATACGAATAAAGCGAGCAGCGTAACGGTATTTATGGTTTTAGCCATATTATTGCACTATCAATAACAAACCAATTGAAATGTAACTCTGCCTCATCGCAATTTGGCGTTGGCCCTTTTATTGCAAAAATAAAGAGAATGTAGCTTCCTATCGGACTGATAAAAACATACTTAATACCTATAAATGTTCAATTGTTATTGTTATTGGCAATTTCTAACATTGCTTTTAATTATTTGAGCCCAGTTTTTATTTGGAATTATATTGGGAAAAACAGTATTTTATCTACCTTAAATTCCATATATGTTTCTTTGATATCAAGAAGTTCACAATAAATACTGTAATTAAGTATACCACCCGTAAGCCTTTTTGCCAAACGCAAGCGTAATTTTATCGAGCTATTTGTGTTGCTTTTGTGTAGATTAAATTAAGTCTAAATTTAGCAAAGAAAGACATTTTTAACAACAGCACTAATTATAGTTATTAAGGAGACAACAAATTGGTATGAGTAAAAAGAAGTTAAAAGGTGATAACTTTAAGAATTTCTTAAGATAAATGGTGTATTTATACACTCAGACAAAAATATCATATTCACGGTAAATTGAACTTTGTTCGGGTATGATTATTTAGCATTAATAAATAATTTGTGTTCATCGAAATAAACTGAAATACCTTACGTTTACGTTACTTTAGTTTTACACACTTTAAAATTAACGACTATTAAAACACTGCTCTACTCCTCGATTCTCAAAAATTGATGTAAGCTCGGCTGATTTTGATGAAATTTTGTGACGTGTTTACATAATGCGCAAGTGAAAGTAAATGTTTTAGCATGCGTATGTTTTTGTTTTGAAATAAATATTTGTCCAAAGAAAATATTTTTTTTTATTCTTAAATGGACAAGGGGTAAGTGGAAATATTATTATTATTTTGCATATAAAATATCTTTTATTTATAAACACTTTATTTAAATACACTCTTTAGAGGGTTTTCAAGTGAATATAGTTTCGGATAGCCGAAAATAGCTATTTTATATGTTTAAAGCTAAATTTACTGCGTTTCATGGTGAAAACCCGCATAGTAATATTAACTATTTTTATGGTTGATTTTCGTTTTGATTTTCTTTATATAGATATTTTATATATGCCTAAAATCTTAGAGTTTTCCATAATAATAAAAATATATGTATATATAAATTTACAAACAAACTAAAAATTGAATCTCTTGATTGCAAATCTTTGCATTTCTATATACAATGGTTAGGTAAGTAAAAACTTTACTTATAGACGAAGTTACTTAATCCAAAATTTTGTTTTACTATTGTTACTTTGAAAAAGCTAAACCGATTTTCGAGAGCCTACTTTTCCTTCAGAATAGTTTAATTAGTTTAATGGCATAGAAAAATGAATAAATTTGATGCAATTGAAGGGAAGACAACTAAATTGAATTTTAAGTGGTATAATAAGTATTTGAAAAATCAGCAAACTTTTAAATTAAATTAAGTGGTAAAACCGTCTTTTAATTTTACTTTAGTTTTTGTTTCAAAACAAATGACTTGAAAGATTTATGAAAACTGATAAGAGAAATACATTTTACTTAAAGTCACTACAAACAATAGTTTTCTACAAGAACTGAAAACCCAAAGGTGTACGTAAAACTTTAGTTAATGTTAGTTAAGAGGCAGAATATTTGGAAAACTGAGAAACGTGACACTAGCAGGCAACAAGTCAAGTTAAATAGATTTGGAAGGCAAAATTACCATCTCAGTTGGTACAAATTTTGAACAAAATGCAAATTCTTGTGGGACACGCAAGAATCTTAACTTACAGTTCTAAAGTTGTAAAAGTTTTATGCGATTGTTGCGCCAGTTTCGAAGCCATTTGTCGAATTGCCAGCGACATGCGAGTGCCGCCAACAGCAGAATTATGGCGCCAGAAACCTCAAACCAAGAAGTAGGGGAGGAGCAAGCGGAGAAGGAATCCCAGTTCCTAGTCGAGAGTGAAATGTCTGAGAGCTATACATACATACATATACATATATATTACTTATACTATATATATGTACTATATACTAGATGAATTGCTGGCGTGACTTGTCGCCTGTTTGCGTGCTTTTGTTTTGCAACTGCATAGGTTACAAATATATACATACACATTTATACACTGAGCCAAAAATTTAGCTGAGACCTATAATAATACAAAACATAGTTTTATTTAAGATCACATTTTTTTTTAGTTGTAAATAAGGTATTCCCAAGGAACTTTCTTCCATACATTGTTCTTTTCTAAGTGTACATGTAAACATATGCTGAACAAAGCTCTTAAGTGCTTCAATGCAAGTAAACACAAATTCATAGCACTAGGAATGCACAGTTATATGTGTGTAGCTTTCATACACATACATACATACAAACATATGTGCACATTTGTAGTCCCGCTAATTGCTATTAATCAGTTGGAGGGCTGACGTCAGCTGACAGCCTCATTCAATCAGCAATTATGTCGTGCACTATTGACCGCAACATCACATATAGGATGCCATATAGCCGTGGTCTGACAAACTGTTCGATTTCGCTGAAGATCGCCACCAAACACCAACCACATGACAGCTGCCCTAAAACACAGTGACTTCAATTAGAAGCCACAAGCAACAAAAGCTTTCTAACTGTAACTTACAGACTGAGCAATGCTCTGTTTACAGTTAGAGACGCACTTGCGTATTTAACGAAACATAAAGAGAGCGGCTCTTAAACTGTATCATTGAAAATGTGATTATTTAACGAAAGCTGATTAAAAACACACCAAACTTAAGCCACATGACAGCTGCCCTAAAACACAGTGACTTCAATTAGAAGCCACAAGCAACAAAAGCTTTCTAACTGTAACTTACAGACTGTAGCAATGCTCTGTTTACAGTTAGAGACGAATTGGCATATTTAACGAAACATAAAGAGAGCGGCTCTTAAACTGTAAATATCATTGAAAATGCGATTATTTAACGAAAGCTGATTAAAAACACACCAAACTTAAGCAACTTGTGTTCGTATTGAAAAGCGTATTAAAAACTAGAAATAATGCTCAAGCTAAATGCTATATGCAGTCATTTGAAAAACGATTCAGCAAAAATTTAAAACAATTTAGCTTAGAGGGAGGGAAAGAGAGGGCGAAGAGTGCACACAATATTGTATTGTGTCATGTTTGATCTATGTACGATATATAGTATATATCCATATCTATATATATATAGACAGATGGCCCTGTGGCGCGCTCTTGGCATTTTTGTTGTTGTGTTGTTTAGCTCAATAGTTTTAATTAGAATTAACGCCGCATTGCAAATTAAAATTGCGCTCGACGCAAGTTTTTTCTTCTTCTATTTAACGACAACATTGCAATTTAATTGCCATGAATGGACAAATATGGCTGTAAAAGCTAACAAGGACACAGATAAAACAGTTTTGATGTGACTTTTGATAGGTTATTACTGGGATTGTTTTTAATGGTCAAGCTTGTTAAGTTAATTGTAAGATAAAAATAACTAAAGCTTAATTCGGACTGAGTCTTATATCCCTAAAATTTATAATTTCCTGACAACTAATGAAAATAAGTATTTATATTATGCTCTAAAATTCCCTCTAAAAAAGTTCTTATATTTATTTTACCATAAATGGAAATGTGACAAAATTTTTCTATAGAAAAAACACAAACTATATAGTTGTTTTTCTAGTCGCTTGTCGCTTATCGTAATGGACATTAACATGAGGCCTGTCGGCATTAGTTTAAAGCGCCTCCCTCCCCTCCCCCTCTCTACGTACTAGCGACATATGTGGGTCATGTGGAAGGCAGAATGTCACTAAAATGATGATGTGCCAACAACTGACTGATGTACGGAGATAAAAAGCAAAGCGAGGCAGAACAAGTGGATTTATGACACCCTCGCGTTGCATGCATATATAAATTATGTATTTAAAAATTGGCCAAAAAATTCAAGCAGTGCAAAATGCTGAGCTTAAAATTGAAGTGAGTTTGTTTTAATAATTGATCAAGCAGGGACGCAGTTGCAGATACTTGGGCAACAAGCATGGAACATAAAGGAAGCGTGTGAAATCCCATTTGGCAAATGGCCAAAAGCACCACGAACAACAGAGAGAGAGAGAGAGGGAGAGGGAAATCAACCTGTTTACCCCACAAACTCGAAATCCGAAACCCCGAATGATGGTCGTGACTCAACTTCAACTTTAAATGATTGCACAGCGAGCGGAAAGGGGGCGGGGGGGGAGGTGGGAAAACTCGATTTCTCGTTGCACGATTCGCGTTTCGCGCTTTTCCAAGGCGTTCACAAAAGTAGGGCACAAGAACGAGCACATTTTACAAATGTCTCTGCGATAAAAAGAAAAAGGAGAAAAACAGAATCAACTTAGAGTGCTTGAGAGGAGTATGAAGGAACAAGAAATGCCCTGTAATTTAGCTTACGTTTTTAAAAAACTCTCTCTCAACAAATAGTTGAAAAGAGTGAAATAAAGCGAGCTTACAAAGCCCCCAAATGATGCTGAGTTAGAGTGAGACAACCATATAGTCACAGCATATAGATTGTTAATGTAAAAGTTCTTTTGCACTTTCCTCATACCCCACTTTAGCCATTCAAAGAAAGTTTACAGGGTATTCGGAAAGCAGAAAACTGGTTTTCTTGCCTCTCATGACACGTTGGCCTGATTGCTGGTTTTAGCTCGCGGAGCTCGTCGCGCCTATTTCCACTTGCCGCATGCCGCATGCCACTTGCCACACTTGCTTTCGGCTGCAGGATCATCATCATCATCAAAAGCAGCGGCAGGACATTACACAATACAATTCATTTCCAGGCAAAGCTCATCCAGTTGCTGTTGTTGCCTGCCTTAAGCACCACAGGGTGTGTCAAGTATTTGGCACCCCCAAGCACACAGCAACAAAAAACAAAAAAAAATAAGAAGCATGTGAAAGCATTTAGAAAATGCGAAACATGCGAGGGTTGTTGCTGCTGTCTGTGTGTGTGTGTGTGTGTGTGTTAGTAAGTTCGTTTATTTGTTTGCTGTCATAAAAGTCAAACAGATTGTGGGTGGTCTTTTGGGGGTAACTACTAGCTGCCACATTCATTTAGCCAGCGATGATATCAGCCGAAGCAGCAGCAGCAGCAAGTACTTTAATCGATAGCACAGCTTGCTGCCAAAATGAAGAAAAATAATGAAGTCACATTTTGCAATACAAGCAGTAAGTTAAATCAATACGATGATGTCTTCAGATTGCGTATACGCAGTGGGGTAAAAAAAAAAACAGAAGAAAGAAACAAACTATAAGCTCCTGGGGAATTAATTAAAATGGGTTTGTGGCAGGCATGTCCTGGACTTCTGGCTGCTGACAGCAGCTGTCGTCATGCAGTTCAATTGTCAACTTAAAAACTCATTTAATATGCAAGCAAGCAAATTGGAAACTCTGGTTTAATGCATAAAGTATCTGCGAAGATGAGTTTTGAGGTAAACACAGAAAGCTGAAGTGAATTGAATGAAACAGTAAAATTTTGTCAGAATATTATATACCTAACTTTATCGCTTAGTATCTATAATCACCTTTTGTATAATTGTTCGTAAAGTTTCTTTCTGGTTTTCCTTTTGAGCTGCATGCATAAATTGCTTTTAGCCAAATTGACAGAAATGTATGTATGCAAAAATCGTTCATACGCAAAGAATTCAAACAGAACGGCAACAAAAAAGCAAAAAAACATAGTGACCTATATATATATATACTATAGTGATTCCGTTTGCTCGTGTGGCTCCATTTAAAATTCTAATTGACCGACAGACGTCACAGAATGCGACCGAATCGGAATCGAGCAAACATTTGTTGATATTTCTTTTCTCTTGATTTTTTTTTTTTTTTTTTGGCAACTTTGGTTTCGTTGTTGTTGTGGTTCAAGAACCTGCAGATTTATGCCCCGAAACTTGCGCCTCAATTAACATTGTGGGAAGAAATGTGCAAAGTAAGAACGCGAACGGAAATCAAAGAATTTCTTTGTGGCCAGCATTTGAATTCAAAATTCTTTACTCTAAATTAAAATGCGGGAATGCAATTAAATAAATGTTTTTCTTTGCAGATAAAAGTTAACTTAGTGCATTTCTTCCCATAAATAAAAACTTTCCTGTTAATATATCCTTATAAAATTAACCCATTATCTAATATTGTAAATAAAGAACATTTAAAAATAAGTAAATTTCTTCCTATTTTTATAGTGAAAACTTTCCTGTTAATATATCCTTATAAAATTTACCAACTATCTAATATTGTAAATAAAGAAACATTTTAAAAATAAGTAAATTTTTCCATAAATAAAAATTTCCCGTTAATATTCTTTATAAAATTAAAACATTCCTGTTAACATATCCTTATAAAAATTAACCCATTATCTAATATTGTAAAATAAAGAACATTTAAAAAAAAACGTAAAATTCTTAAAGGTTTTCTTAACTTTAAGGCACAATACTCAAAACTTAATAATTGCTTTCACTTGTTTCTATTTGTTTAGCTATAATTAATTCGACACCTTACAATTAAACTGTGGCAGGGCATTAATTAAGTGATTTAATATGCCGCACAGGCATCAAAACACGCGCCTAATTAGGTAACTAACCATATAATTAAATGTCCCTAAACTGTGTATAAATACTGAAATCCTTTGGAGCAACTTCACTTAGTTGCTAGCAATGTATCCGCAGTTTCTGAGCAACAACTATCCGCTGGAGAAGCATCTGTTCTTTGTGACCAGGTACTCCTTTAGTTTGCTGGGCTTGCGCTTCGAGAAGCTGCCCACAATATGGACGACGACCTGGCTGATCTTTAACTTTGTGAATCTGGCGCATTGTTGCCAGGCAGAGTTTCACCTTTGGCTGGCACTATATACGCAGCAGTCCCGTGGACGCCATGGATGCATTCTGTCCGCTGGCCTGCAGTGCCACGACGCTCTTCAAGATGGCCTGCATGTGGCGGAGTCGGGTGGAGGTCGCTGCGCTGATGCAACGCCTGCGGCAGCTAACGGAACAGCAGCGGGATGAGCAGCGGGTGAAGATGAAGAGAAGCTATTATCGCATGGCCACACTGCTGGGCATGCTGATCTTTACACTGGGTTGCATCAACACGGCAGCCTTTGTCCTCCGTTCCTTGTGGGAGATGTGGAATCGTCGCGATTTCCCCTTCAAATTCGATATGCCATTTAGAATGTTGTAAGTGAAGAGTTTATTAAAGTCTATACTCTTTTTTTACATGCTTTTATTTAACTTGACTTGTCTGTCTGTTTGCCAAGTTCCCGACTAGCTACAGCTCTGCAATTTCCACCAAAGATGTGTTTCAGATGACGATAAAATATGTAATATCATGTAAAAACCACGAAAAGCAGTTTTCCCTTTTACTAATTTGATATTTTTTTTTTTTATTAATTAAAATCGATTAGAAATGTATGCAAAAAAAAAAATATTTTTTTGATTTACTTGTCACATATCTTTTCGTTAGTTTTCCACCCATTGCTCACCGCTTTCCCCTGTATCCCCTGGCTTACATCTACTCCACCTGGAGTGGACAGGTTACAGTTTATGCCTTTGTGGCCACGGATGGTTTCTTCTTCAGTTTCACCCTCTACGTTACGTTCCTGCTCAAGGCACTGCAAATGGATATCCAGCGTGTTCTGAAACCAGTTCAAGGTGAATTTCACTTCTTCAACCCACTAATTTCTTTCAGTGTTTTCTCTGTGCAGATCCGAGTCCACGTGAGTGCGAGAAGTGTTGCGAGCAGCTTACAAATATTATTGATCGCCACAATGATATTGTTGTGATTGTTCAACGTTTCTCCGTGATTATGGCCGCGCCTGCTTTTGCCCACTTTCTATCGGCCAGTTTGGTGATAGCCACAAGTGTTATCGACATACTTCTGGTAGGAATTACTTGAACACTTTTTTCTTTGTCACAATATCTCTTCTTGCTCTTAGTTTTCCGGCTACAATATCATACGGTATGTGGTTTACGCCGGCACCGTTAGCTCCTGTCTTTACCTTTACTGTTACGGCGGCACGGAAATGTCAACGGCGGTAAGTTGAAAAGCTTGCCAGCGTGTCTCTCCGTCCCAGAGTTAAGTTATTCTCTCCATGCAGAGCCTGGAACTGGGCGAGGCTGCATACAATAGCCATTGGTATCAGTGGAGTCGTGAGGTGCGCCAGCGTGTCTATCTGCTCATCATGCGCGCCCAGAAGCCCATCACCGTGGAGGTGCCATTCTTTGCGCCCTCGCTGCCCGTTTTCCAAGCGGTAAACACAATGCAAACTCTATAATTTCAACACACCGAACTGTTTACAGCGTTTTGCTTTTGCTTTTGCTTTTGCAGGTCATCAAGTTTACGGGCTCCATTGTGGCGCTGGCCAAGACAATACTTTAGCAAACAAAAACAAAATCGTCGTCGTCGTCGTCGTAAAATGGCGCCACAAGACGCACTTTTCACTTTGTCCTGAAAGTATGCAGCATTATTTAACCACAAACTCAACTTGTTTATCTTTTGAAAAGTACATCCTTTTTCAAAGATGACATTGTTGAGGTCAGAGAGAATCTTATGAGTGTATAAAAATGGTTAAAAACGAACTTAATTTCTATAGTTGATTTATAGCAAATAAACAATTCTTATTGAAATAATTAAGATTTCTTTACGATTAAACATTTGTCAATAATCATTTAAGAAGCGTTTTAGCCATTTAAGCAGACTTTACTATTAGTGTTTTTAACAACAAATTTGATTATAGTTTTTCGAAAAGGTTTTTTTCCTCTCAAAGGATACAAAACACCAAAGGCTTCGTAGGTGGTCCAACTTTGCTACTAAAAAAGTGACGTCAAAGAGCGTTCTGTAACGATAAAAAAAAACAAAAACAAAGTGAAAAGGACTCTTAGGCAAGCGGGTTGATTAAAAGCGCCACAAGGCTGATGACATAACAGAATGCCGTTCGAAACTGGCCAACAGCCAGCAACTGTTCAACTGAGCATACGCTACGTATACGTAACGAGCTTACAATATAATGTTGTTATGGTTGTTGTTGTTGTTGTTGCACAGATCTCGCCCTATAAACACGTGAGTTGGCCATATTGAACATGTCCGTAATATTAAAGTAAAGTGTTTGGCGATTGATTTGATTTTGGCATTTGAGATTACTTGGAATTGCTGATTAGATTTCTGGTTCGTGCCAAGATTAGCCGGACCGGACAGAAGGAGTGACCAGAACCTCTTTCAGTGCACTTACGTTTGTTGATCTTGGCACAACAGAAATGGCCAACAAATTTCGACTGCAGCATTTGCTGCTTGCAATTGTTTTATTTCTGGCGATTGTAAACGCAAAAAAGAGAGGTAGGTAAAATAAGTTGGTACTAAGAACAAGTGTAAAGATTCGAAAAGGAATATATAACAAGTAAAATCAAAAAAAATGTTGAGTATAAACATGCTTTTATACGCTTTCTTGCATACAATGCTTAGCTAAGTCAAGTCAAATAAAAGCATGGTTCAAAAGTATATTATTAAACATAAAATATATATGTATACAAATAAAAGAAAGCTTAAGCAAAAGGTGTTGGTTCAAGATATTCTAACCTACTTAAAATATTTTTATAAAGTCTTTTTTACACAGTTTACCTTGATAATCATCAAATCACATGTTTTACAAGTAAATTTCCTCAACTTGAGTATTAGCGGAAAGCCTTAATATATATATAAGTGGCAATGATTAAATTGTAGAATGTTAGCATGTGGAAATCAGTTGCTTATCGTGGCCAGCAGTTGATAAGCACATGACCAGTTGAGATTAGTGCAATCAATTGGTAATTTACGCCCATTGATAAACATTTGAAATCTAATTAATTCATAAATAATTTCTACTCTTGCAGACCATCAACATGCACGCTCCACTGTGAAGGGCATTGCGCCAGCTGTAAAGCATGAGGAGGAGATGGAGAGCAGCTACTGGCGTCTGGATGCACAGAGTACGCTGGCAGCCAAGTTGGCCGCTCTGGAATTGGCGCACACAAAGAAGGCGAAGAACGTGATACTCTTTCTGGGGGATGGCATGTCCATTCACACGATAACCGCGACGCGAGATCTGCTCGGCGACAGCTCGGAGAAGGTCTACTTTGAGCGGTTCCCCTACACGGGTCTGTCCAAGACGTACTGCGTCAATCGCCAGGTGGCGGATTCCGCTTGCACCTCCACGGCCTACTTGGGCGGCGTCAAGGGCAACTACGGCACGATTGGTGTGAATGCGAATGTGAAACGTTACGACTGCAAGGCTGCCTATAATGCCGAGGATCAGGTGGACAGCATGGCCAAGTGGGCGCAGGATGCGGGCAAGGATACAGGCTTTGTGACTAGTGCACGTGTCACCCATGCCTCGCCAGCTGGCGTCTACGCTCACATCTCCGATCGCAACTGGGAGAACGATGCGGAGGTCATTGCGTCCAAGTGTGATCCCGAGGAGAGCATCGACATTGCCCGCCAGCTGGTTGAATGGGATGTGGGCAAGCGTCTGAAGGTCATCTTGGGTGGGGGAAGACAGAATTTCATCAATAACACTGCGCGGGATGAGACTGGCTATCCGGGCTATCGTCTGGACGGACGTAATCTGATCAGTGATTGGCTGGAGGACAAGAAGAGGCAGAATGTTTCGGCCAGCTATGCCTGGAGTCGCAAGGGTCTGTCCGAGATCGATCTGGACAATACGGACTATCTGCTGGGTCTCTTTGCCCACGGACATCTGCCCTACGACGGGGATCGGGAGCGTAGTCCAAAGCACAGTCATCTGGCAGATCCCTCCCTCACCGAGCTGACGGAGGCAGCGATCCGTGTGCTCCAGCGCAACGATGAGGGCTTCTTCCTGTTTGTCGAAGGTGCTCGCATCGATATGGCACATCACTCGAACTATGCGCGTCGCTCCCTCGAGGATACGGCGGAGTTTGCACGTGCCGTGCAGAGGGCAAGAGAAATGAGCTCCGAGGAGGATACGCTCATTGTTGTCACCTCGGATCATTCGCATGTGCTTACCGTCAACGGTTATCCGGTAAGTAGCTGAGAGGGAGAATACGAATTTTCCCTTTATGTTAAGCCCACGTTTTGTGCCCTACAGAGACGCGAGCAGGACATCACGGGCTTGGCCAATAAGCTGGCCGACGATAGCCTGCCCTATAACATACTCTCCTATGCCAATGGACCCGGCTATGCGGGCACCTACAGCAAACTGGAGGGTCGCAAGCGCATCACCCAGCAGCACACGGAATATCCGCTCTACGTCAGTCCATCGATGGTGCCACTCAATGCGGACACGCATGGCGGTGACGATGTGGCCGTCTTTGCCTCGGGCCCCTATGCCCAGTACTTTAGCGGCAGCTACGAGCAGACCAACATACCAGCCCTGATGGCCAGGGCTGCAGGCATTGGACCCTTTGCCAATGTCCAGCCCTAAAGCTGCTTTTTCGTTTTTTTTTTGTTTTGTCAATTCGAGTTGCAAAATGCAATTAAAACGTAAGCGAAACAGCTAAATGCACTTCTCATGACAGTTTTTGTGTGTAAAGCAATAGGGTGTATCAAAAGTAAGTAAAAGACATTTATCGATCTTCCAATATCGAAAGCTTGCCTATTGGAAAGTATAACAGTAGATGCAGAGCAACATTTTGTTACACAAATGAGTGAAAAAGAGAAATTGTTGAACAGAGTTGATGGCCAGGGCTGCCGGCATTGGACCCTTTGCCAATGTCCAGCCCTAAACCTTTTTTTTTTTTGTTTTGTCAATTCGAGTTGCAAAATGCAATTAAAACGTAAGCGAAACAGCTAAATGCACTTCTCATGACAGTTTTTGTGTGTAAAGCATTAGGGTGTATCAAAAGTAAGTAAACGAGATTTATCGATCTTCCAATATCGAAAGCTTGCCTATTGGAAAGTATAACAGTTAGATGCAGAGCAACATTTTGTTATACAAATGAGTGAAAAAGAGTATCGCTCGGTCGAATACACTTGGAAAAGTAATCTGCCGCTTGTGTTTGAATTGGAATTGGTTTTAATTGAATGCCAATTGGCAGCGACAGCAGCACAATTTCCTGTCAATTCTCGCTCATAAAAGAGACTGAAAACAGGTGCAGGTGCAAAATGGAATTCAATTAACAGAATGTCTCGATGCAACAAAACTCAATCAATCAGTCAATCAGCTGGCGTGATTGTTTACTTCAAGTACCAAGTAAATATAATACGCGCAAAACAAAAGCATTTACATACATATTTATAGAAATAGAAAACGTGTTTGCTTTCAATATAATTTCAATAAGCGCTTGTTACGTTCTATTTACAATATGCCAGGTGCTCGAAATCCCTCTCAGCCAGTTGACAACCGCAAAAGCGGCTTGGACATTCCAATGCAGTTTATTGGCTGATGCTTTCGGTTTTCGTGGTTGACAGAACACACACACACACACAGACATACAAATGTATGACAATTTAATTAAAGGATGTTCGCTTTTCCACTTAAATGTGTTGTTAATCTTGTTGATATTTTATACATTCACAATTGCGGTTGCAATTTGACGCTTTTCTTATTGCAACTCTAGCATTTCCACTCAATTTATTGTTTTCAATCGTTAATCGATATCAAATTTATGGCGACAGTGTAAAGTAAACAAACGATATTCGATGCTTTCCATTATCGTAAACTAAACACTTTACGATATTAACACACTGCATCTCTGTCTTTACGATAAACAGCAACTAAAGGCAAACAAACAATATTTGTTGTTGCTAAATACCGTAAATACAGCAAATTATGAAATACAGCTGTATTGCTTAGTGCATCTTTCAGCGAGCCAAACCTTAACTGGAAACGCTGGAATTCAGTGTAAGTTGATCTCATGGAATGCTATAATTTGTTGGCAGTGCAAATATTTATTATTTTTTTTTTTATCACATAACGCTTGGATGAGCTCGATTTGAGTTTCTAGAGCACTTAAATTCACATACATATTTGACATAGTTACCATTAATATCTGTCTGGGTCTCATCGCTTCAGATAATACAGCAAAAAGCTCCCGATTAGTAGATACTAGATACTAGGAGATACCCCAAATGGGTCCACCAAAAAATTAAAACAAAATAGTGAAGTTTAAAAAAAAAACAATTCTAATTGCATCATTTTGCATGTTATTTAAACTTACTAAAACGCTCTGCTTCGCGTATGTTCAGTTCGTTAAATAAACACAATTTAAATATTATTATTACGCGTATAAATTTTAATTGTATTAAAAGGAGGACGATTAGCCTCCAACGATGTAAAGGCGCGCCAAGTTCTCAGCTCGCTGAACTTGTGGAAGGAGTGGAACAAGTGGATCGATTGGAATTTGTGGAAGTTAACGATCGGTCTCAGTAACAGCAGGATAATCCAAAAACAATTCAAATGGATATGAGAGAGTTGAGCAGCCTCTTATTAAAGTTGTTGTTGTGTGTTACATGAAGGAGATACAAAAGAGAGAATTTGGATATAACTGCTTATGTGTTGTTGCTGCTGTCGGTAAGTGCAATGTTGTTTTTGTTTTGCACATTTTTTGCATTGAACTGATCAAAGTGTTAATAAATAACCGTGTTAGTAAATTACATTAAATAAATGAGTAATAGAAATATGAACTTTTTAGCTAAACCTTCTCAGCATTTCATGGATTCAGGGTATAAAAAGTGGTTTAAAATATAAAACTGTTCCTAGGAAAATTGCCCTCACTGTGCATTCATACATATATACGGTTTTAATCCTTTTCTAAAAGGGCATGTCGCAAATTTGAATTTGCTTTCCAGCTTTTTGATAATTTCCGTTTGGCATTTCAATTTAATAAGATTATGCTTTTAATTTGTAAGCAAAACAGCAAAGCAAAGGACATTCAAAACTGGACGCCAAGTTTTCGACCATGTTGGGGATGGTATGAAAAAGGGGTAGGGCCAAAAGGGCAAAGGGTGCGGCTGTGAATATGGGGGCTGGGGGCAGCCACAAGAAAGTTAGTTGTACTCTGACAGTGTGTGTGTGTGTGTGTGAGTTTGTGTGAAAGCCAAAGCGAACCCAAACCCAAAACCCACTTGGCCAGTGCAGTGGTGCCTAGGAAACTGGGTCAGCAGCGACACGGGTGCGCAGAGTGAGCTAGAGCGCGAAAGTGTATGTATGTATGTATGTATGTATGTATGTAGCTGGGCAAGAGATGAAGAAACAGAAAGAAAAAAAACACACACACACACATACAGACAGGTACAGAGAAAAAACAGGTAGAGAGCTAGAGAGCGTGTCAGCTGAAAAGAAATCCAGTTGTTGGTTTTTGTGTGGTTTCGTGGGATCCGACCAGCCGACCAGCAAACGTGGTTTAAGCTCGACCAACTTGCAAGTCCATTTCTATTGCATTCAAATAATGTTGGGGGCGGGTGTGAGGGACAGCAGCAGCAGCAACAACTACAACAATTATGCGCAATGCGCATACACAAACGCTGTAGTTGCCAAGATGAGAAAATGAGAAAAGAAGACTGAGAGAAAAGAAATAATGATTGCCCCCGCAGGCAGCATACAGAAGAAAAAAAAGAATATGTGTGCCCAAACTAATGGTGCTGACTCAGCCGCAGTCGCAGTCGCTGACAACGTAGCCGTTGAGCGCGAGCTTAACGTGGGCCACAAAAAGCTTTTGCTGCGGCTACACAAAGCTACACAAAAACAAATACAGATACATACACAGCGAGCAGCACACGAACACGTGACGCTATCGCGCTTCTATGTATGTGTGTGTGTGTGTGTGGAAGCTGTCGCTTTTGCTGCCGCAGTCGCAGCTTTTTAACGAAACTTCTACGCTCTCGCTATCCCTCTCTCCATGAAGCTAGCGCGCGCGCACTTCTAAGCACATTCAAATTGAACGCGCTTTTTGTATCTTTCGGATACACATTATGTACAGCAAATGGCTTGTGTACATGCTTGTAGGGAGCCCCATGAGCAGCAGTGGCAGGGGACTTATTTTTTCACTGCGCAGCGACTGCGACGTCGACGCCTTATTTAAGTGTGCCACATTTTTTTATGCTTTTTTTTTGCTGCCGTCTTTGCCCGGTTGCCAAGCGCGCACACAGTTACAGCTACAGATACAAAATGTAGATACATACATACTAGTATTTGTTGTAGTTTTTTTTGTGTTCAGCCTTATGTCAAAATTCATGTGAATTAACAGCCAACGATAGCGATGACTGCAGCATTTCAATTAATGCTCAGAATTCGTGTCAATGTATTTACACGTTCATGCAATATAGATACATTCATTTATTTATTGTTATGTATCTTGGCAAGCTGCAAAACTCTTTTTTGGCCCCTCTTATTGTTTTTTCCTTCTTTGTTGCCGTCTGTTTACTTAACCTAAATGCGTAACACCACCCACCTCCTCCCGCCCAGTATTTGTGTGTGTGTGTGTGTGAAAAGGGGGGAGCTTATGTAAGTCTGGGTGCGGAAATGGGCTACATATGTATCCCGAGAGAAAGAGACAGAGCGCTAGAGAGGGGACCGCCCTTTGCTCCAATAAATAGAGCTTTTTAAGTGAACGCCTACACAAAAAGGAACAAAAGAACAAAAGAAAAAAAAAAGACAGCTTAAAACTATATAAAAAGTGGGTTGGGTTCAAGAAAAAACGCATTAGTTTTAAAATTTTGCCATTTATACATATATTTTATATTAAACTTTTCACTTAATGTAATGTTACTTATTTCGATTGTAATGGATACATATATATTTAAAATTAAATATTTCTTTTCATTGTTTGTTTTTCTTTTTGTTATTTTCTGGTTTTTGATGTTTGATTTTTGAACGCATGTACATAAGAATCGCAAATTGTTAACACTTTCTCTAATCATATTATCATTTTTATCATTGATATTTGCAGTTAACGCCCTATATTTAACGGCAAATATATACAATATATGATTGAAATTGGATGTTCATATCTCGTAGCTGCATTTTTTAATTAGTCTATATGAGTTGATATTGTGTGTGTTTGTTTTTGTGTTTGTTTGTTTGTGTGTATGTATAAATGTGTGTATGTGCCCCGCCTTGGCCTATTTTCTGCTTATTGTACACATTTCAATTCACATGAATTTCAAAATACAATTAATTATACGTATGAGTGTGTGTCTGTTTGTGTGTATATATAAATACTAATGTTGGGCATTTTGTGTTGTTGCTGTTTGATGTGAGGCGGCTTTGTTGCTTGCTATTAAACATTTAATTAACTTTAAAATAGTTTCTAAACATAGGAATTTAAAGGTGTTTCTCTTCTTGAAAAATAAACTCACTACATAGATCAGCTCAAAGCCTTAAATCTTTGCTATCAATCATATACACATACATATATATATTTATATCTGTACACTTTATCCGACTCTAAACTTGCAAATAACAAAGTATGGGTTTCATTGCAATCTACTTTTATGTTTTTCGCATTGTTGTTAAAATAAAAAATAAAAAAAAATTAAGGTGTGTGTTTAGTTACTTCGGAACAGTTTAAAAATACAAAAATTAAATGAGAAGCACTTAGAGCTTGGAACAAAAAATATAATATAAACGTAACAGCTTTAGCTTGACTTGAATTCAATTTACATTAAAGCTTCTGCTTCGTACTTTATAAACACACACATTTCAATATATTTGTTTATATATGTATATATATAAAACTGATGAAGTGCAGTTACATGAATATATAAATTTATATGTGCCTGTTGTTGTTGCTGCTATGTCTTTTCATCTTTATTTATTTGTTGTTATAGTAGTTATCGTTTTTAATTATTATTTTTGTTCATTGTTTGTTTAAATAGCAACAACAACTACATATTTACATCGCATTTGTTAGTTTTTTGTATTTTCGAGTAGATTTTGCAATTTTTTTGTTGTTTGTTTTTCGTTTTTTTCTTTTTTCTTTTTATAGTTTTTTTTTTTTTTTTTTTTTCATTTGATTTACATTCCTTCTAGCATAGTGTTGAGGGGGGAGACGAGGGGCAGCTAATTGCTAACTGAGCCCAGGCTATAAAACCACAGGTAAATACAGGAATTTTAATATTTATAATTATAATACAACTCAATTAAAATTTGTTTAACATTTGTGGGCATTTAAAATGTTCTCATCTCAATTTTTTTTATATATATATGTATAAAGATATCATCTCTTTTTTTTTTTAAACACAATTACCACCTAAATAAAGTTCGCGAATTTATCATCTCGTATTTAACAGCTTATTCGGTTTTAGCCAGTTGCATTGGCTCACTTTTCCTCTTTTTTTAAATGTTTTTTTCACTTTGTTTTTTTTTTTTTTCTATGCTTGCTCTGCGTTCGTAATTTCATTGTTTCATAATTTGCTTAAAACGATTTACCTAAAAAACCTAAACACATGTCGTTAGTATATATATATATAATGAATTGATTTTTATGCTTTCTTGCTACGGCTGCGGCTACTGCTGCTATCTGGGTTTCATCATCAGCGCACAAACTTCCAGGCTGAAGCGTTGGACAGTTGCGTTTTCTCAGTTAATATTAACCTCCTGGTTATCGGCTCCATCGACGGCCATATTCAGTTGTTGGGTGACATTGGACTTGGCTAGGCAGGAACGTGCGACGGATTCAAAGAGCCTGCAAGAGATCATAATGATATCGTAATTAAAACAGTCAATACACAAAAGGGTTAAAATCGCTGAAAATAATGTACTATATGTATATGTTTTAAATTGTATATATTTACATTTTTTTTTTGTATTCACTTTATTCAAATTTGCTTTATTTTAAGTTGGCAAACCTTACAATAGTCAAATAATAGATAAAATGGGTTGCGGGGTGTGGAAGCGGTATGTTTATAGGGTACATGCGAAAAAAAAAATAAAAGCCAAAACTTAAAACTAAAATAAAAGCATATATGTTTGTATGTATTGTATGTAAAGTATTATGCTGCAATGCTCAAAGTCTCAAACCGATTAAATACAATCAGACATTCACCAAAATATCTGAAAACAAAACGAACGAATAAAATCATAAATAACCAACTGGTGTATAAACAACAACAAACAGAAGGTGTGACGGTGCTAATATAAAGTGTGTGTGTGCGTGTGTGCATGCTACGAACTACGACTGGAAATTATATAGATAGAATTAAGCGTTTAAGGGGAAAATACAAGAAGAAAAAAAAAAAACAAGCAACTTACTTGGTTATCTCTGGTGCACAATGCACAAAATCATGATCCCAGAACTTGTAAATGGGATTCTTGATGAGCTCAATGAATGTGATCAGCAGACCCCATGGATGTGGACGATTCACAATCAGGCGCTCGAGCAGCACTCGAGTGATTTGCTCCTGGATGGCCTCCGAATTGGCCTCGGCAAACAGATGCAACACAGCACAGCTGAAGTAGTGCGTGTGACTGTTGGGATAGCGCAACTGATTGGCAATTGCATTGAGGAACAGATAGCGACCCTCGGTATCCAGATCCACGGCCAGATTCTGGAAGATGTCCATGTGGGCGCTGTGCGCAATGTTCGATGTGTTCGGCACAAAGTTCTTGTTTCTACAAAGTGAGCATAAACAAAGAATTAACAACAAACACAATTATGTGGATCAAGATAGCGGGACTCACCTAATCAGGGCAATGGCCTGGGTGCCCACATACATGACCAGGGCGTTCATGAGGGTCATGTTGTAGCGTGTGCCCGGCTCACTGGTCACTTGCAGATGGCCGCGCAGCTCCGAGAGGAATGTGACGGGAGCGCGAGCCTTCAAGTACGAGTCGAGATCCTTCTTGAAGTTGGGCGGCTGAATGTTCATGATGTAGCTGCTGCAAACCTTGGGCGCATTGCTGCTATCGGACAGCATGTCCACCTTCAGATTGGGCGTAAACGGATCGGGTAGACGCATGTTGCGTGGGAACGCCGACAGGATGATGTTGCGCATCTGGACGCAGTTGGGCGGTATGGTGTCACAGAATCCAAAATGATAGTCGCACAGAAATTCGGGAAAATCGTGCAATAGCACGAGCAGAACGCGCAGCGTGCCCTTGTAGAGCAGCTGGACGGGTTTGCCGAGTTCGGTGTTGCGCAAGAATGGTGCCAGATATTTGAAGAGATCCTGCAGCAGCTGGGCATAGAGGGGCCAGCCCTTCTGGCCGGGTATCAGCACCAGAATGCGGCCAAGGAAGACGCGATGTGAGATTAACTCCAGCCAGGCAAAACAGAAGCCAGGCGCCACAGTTGGACTGAGCAGATGATATGTGTAGGCAAACGCCGACACGATGCTGTGCATCAGTGGTTCGGGTAAACCGTCGGCGGAGCACAGCTCCATGAATAGCATCATGAAGAAGCGATGGTAGCCCACCTGCTGGAAGGCAACGCCGCGTATCTCGTGATCCTTGAGCAGCGTGCCCAATACAATGCCCAGCACCTTGTTGAGCAAATTGATCTTTGTCGTTGGATTGCCACCTTCGCCCGAATGGCGCACAAGCATTGCAATCAAATGCACAAAGGCATCGATCCATTGGAATATCTTGTTCTTGGCCTGATTAATGGGCAGACTGGGCTCGGCGAACATGCGATATACAACGTCTGTGCAGATGTGCGTTGCCTGGCGGAAGAAGCGTGTTATCAAATCATCCGTCTTCAGTATGCCATAGGTGTTCATCTTTTGCACAAATGCTCCAAAGTTGCGTGCATCGCGTGTTGTCTGCTGATTTTGCTGCGTGTAGAGAGCGACCCAGTCCTTGAGCAGAAATTCGGTCTTCTCTTGCAGACCAGGCGGATCATCCGTATCGCATGACTGTTAGCGAAAAAGGAAAAAGGAGTTTTTTAACTAAGTAATCAGTCAAATCAAATCTGAACTTACCCTCACATGATGCATGCCGGAGTGAATGTAGTGTGATGCGCCGGCCAGATAACGTTCGCCCGGATTAAAGGAGCCATAATCGCTGATGTTCAGATTGCCCGACCACAAAGTCTCAATGGCATTGACAATGCACTCGGGATAACGATGACGATGTTGGGTAAGACGGCCAAGCAGCTCAACGGTGGCCATAAACTCATTGTCCGAGACAATGTTAATCGCACGATCCTCCATGATGAGGCGCTCGATCAGCGCAATGCCAAACGAGATGGCCACATAGTTGTTGCCATTGTCCATGCAGTCGCGCAGCATGCCATCGAATTGGTTGAGATTGACAAAGTGTGATGTGATCAAGGCGCGTGCCGCCTCCACATTGTAGCGCACCTCCTCGCGCAACTCGAAGAAGCATTTGGTGACCGCACGCTCCGTGTTGGGTGCTCCAAAGCTGTTGTGCAGCAGACTGAGGATGCGCAAGTGAATGTCACGATAGAGTTTCAGTTGTTCCATGTGATCCTGGACGTTGATGAGGCCCTCGGTGAGACCCTCAACGGCGCGTTGTAACATTATGAATGCCGACTCCTGATCGCGCAGACGACGCGTGGCCATCAGGGCATTGAGGAGCACGTGCATCTTGCTGGCCTGCAGCTGCAGTGTCGGCACATTGATGGCGGTATTCATGAACGCCTCCATTTTGCCAGCCACCTCGGCATAGACCATGTTGCTATCATCGTTGGCAAACACATTGGGCACCTGGATATCCTGGGGCTTGGGCACAAAGAGCGCAATATCGCGATCGCTCATCTGCTGGAAACCGGGAATGCTGCGTGCAAACTCCGAATAGACGGCATACAGTGTCGGCGGTGCTGGGCCAACCTTAAGACGCACTGGCTCCGGCAGACGTTCCTGCTGATAGCTCAGAATCTGGGCATCCACAAAACGGCTGCCCTCTTCACGTGCAATTTTCCTTGTCTCAAAGTCGGTCGACAGACGACGATCGATCTCCAGCGCTGCCTTCTCCGCCGACGTCTTCTGGATGAATGCACAGACGAGCTCCGCATTCTCATTGGCCAGTTGCATGGATGCCGTTTGGATTTCGTTCATGTTCGGCACACCAGTCAAAGCGGCCATGAAGGCCTTGTGCAGATTCTGGGTAATGGCGCGCGCAATCTCATCCTTGCCAGTGATCATGGCCATGCCAGCGGCCAGATTGCGCACCATCTGATGGGCAGCGGTGCGCATGCGATTCTCATCCGCATCCAGGGCAAAATCCTTGCGTATCAACTGCTCCGTGGTGGCGCACGCAATGCGTATGCTGCGATCCACGACCGGCTGCAGCCAATCGGTAATTGTGCGTTCGATGGCATTGACCACAATGTGCTTGATGCCCGGATTTGTGTGCAGGAACGGTATGTTGGTGGGCAACACCAGTTGCTGGGAAATCACTTGGAAATTGTTAACATTCAACTCGACGTAGGAGTAACGTGGCTCCGGCGCTGGCAATACCACCTGGCTGGGATCTGTTGGCAAGTTGGGCGACGATACGGATCCGGGAGCATTCAAGTTATTCATCATCATGGCCTGGGGATCTACTTCAGCGGTTGGTGTTGGTGGTGGTGCCTGTTGTTGTTGTTGTTGTTGCTGCTGCTGTTGCTGCTGCTGCTGTTGTTGTTGTTGTTGTGCCTGTTGAACTTGTTGCTGCTGTTGTTGTTGCACTTGTTGTTGCTGCTGCTGCTGCTGTTGTACCTGTTGTTGCTGCTGCTGCTGTTGCGCATGTTGTTGTTGCTGTTGTTGTTGTTGCTGTTGTTGCTGCTGTTGTTGTTGCTGTGTTGTTGTTGCGGTGGTGGCTCAGTGACTTTAGGTTTTGGCTGCGACATTTGCTGTTCGATGAGGAGCGCACGTGTTGGACACTTCAAATAGATGACCGGCTTGAGCTTCTCCAGCTCCAGATTGAGCGTTTTGCACAGCACTTCGATCTCAAATTTGAGATTGAGCTTGAGATCGGGCTCCTGATGCAGCTCACCGAGCACAAACATAATGCCCATGGTCCAGGGATTCGGCGATTTAAAGATGCGCGACTTGGCCGATGACTCCAGTATTTTGGCCACAAATGGCACCACAAACAGCAGCTCCTGCTGTCCCTTGTGATAGGCCTCGGCCAGCAGTGACTTGAGATCGAGGTCCAGCTGCAGAATGGGTCGATTGCGACCCAGGGTCATCATGCCCAGCCAATGGCCGAGATTCTTGAGCAGACTACGATCAGAGAAGTTGATGACGCCCTTGTCGGAGCGCAGTAGTACCTTAATGTTGCGCAGCGTCTCCTTGGTCACATATCGATTGATCTCAACGTTCTTGAGTGCGTCGAGGAAGTTGTAGTAGAGCGTGTGAAAGTTAAACTCCATGGAGGCGCGCTTGAGTACGAGATACTGTGCCAGCCAGGGCCAAAACTCTTTGGTCATGATCTCCTTGATCTCTTCGCATTTCTGTGGTATATTCAACTGGCTCAGGTTGTTGAATATGAACGCGGTCTTGTCCTGCACCGGTTCCGGCGGCACTGTCAGCTTCTCCTCCTGATTGGCCACCAGCAGTGTATCAATATTGGTTGCATTCGCAATGGATTTCATACGTGTGGCATGCGATACAGCAGCGGGCGGTTTCTGTACATTCGGCGCTACGGCCATGTTGCCTAAAAGTTACAAGTTATAAATACCATGCGAAAGGTGGAACTGGAGTGAAAATGGTAATTGATTAACTAACCTGGCATTGAATTGGTTCGGTAGAGCGGTTCCGTGCCGCCTTGGGCAATGGCCGATGAGGGTATGGTGTTGCTAAGGCCAATAAGTTTCTGGGGCGGCGGTTCCTGGCCGTGCATGCCGAACTCTACGTACTGGATCAGATGTTGGGGAAAGTCAGTGAAGTGCGGTATGGATCGGATGTGCTCGCAGTATTTGTTGTAGGTGTGCAGCCGTGTCTTGAATCGATCCAGGGCCGTCACACCAAAGTAGTAGAGCTTGGAGCCCTCCGGTTTGCGCAATGCATCCAGGACGCAACGCAGCGACAAACCCAGAGCCACAAATGTGGGCACCAGATTGCGATCGATAATGCCACCAAAGAGCTGTGCGGTTATTTGCAACTCCTTTTCGGGATAATGGGCAAAGAAGCGATACTCCTCGAACAGATTGCGCAACATGCAAAGGAAGACCTCCTGTTCGCGGCGATTGCTTGACTCCTTAAACCGTTGCAGTATGTCGAGGACCTCGTCGATGGAGAGCGTTGGATTCGGTTGATGATTGTAGATGCGTTGAAAGTATGAGTTCGCCTCATCCTCCACCTCCTTGGAAACGGGCGCCTGTAGATCGCCCATCACCGGATTGTTTGGATTTGGTGGCGTTGGCGTCGGCTGTGGACCAGTTGGCAGCATACGGCCCAGATTACCCACATTTGGTGGCGGTGGCGCTGGGATTTGTATTGGAATGGGCGGATAGGGGTTGGCGCCGGGATTCATTAAACGCGACGGAGATGCTGGAGTAGAAACCAAGTTGTCTGTGTAGCCGTTCATAAAGATAGGTGTAAATATATAAAGCCAAATTACAAACATGCACCACACAACAAAGCCACATTCAAAAAAAAATAAGCTAATAAATAATTGCATAATAAGTTTACCATATTCGTTGCATACACTTTGCGAAAACTTATAGCAACATTTGTTTTGTATAATGTACATATAAAACATTATTTTGTATGAAAGAAAATGAAAAATATATTGTTGCTTCGATTTTTGTTTGTTTGTGGAACTGTATATAAGACTTCAATGTTGTACTGACAATTCAAAATGGTTTTCTTATATAACTACTATATAATAATATAGTAATTATACTTTCAAACTTTCTTGCAAGGACATAAATAAGCGACTACAAACAAGCTTAAGGCAGCGTGGTGTGTGCAGAGAATCCGTTAGGGATCATCTCATACTTACTCAGCATGTTGCCAAAGTTAAAAGCGCCATTGGGGCCGCCCAGATTGAGACCAGCCAGATTGTTGGACATGTTGGTTAGTGGATCCATGCCGGCGGGGCCAAACATTTGCTGTGCGTTCAGGTTACCAGAGAAGGGCTGCTGCGGCTGAGGCGGCGGTGGCACAGAGCCAGGCACAATTGCACCACCTGGTAGCTCCATGCCGCGATGTCCACGCAAAATGCTTGGCGGTGGCGGCACAAGACCCTGTGGACCACCAGCTTGTTGCTGCTGTTGTTGTTGTTGTTGTTGCTGCTGCTGTTGTTGTTGGGCAGCGCGCGCCTTGTTGGCCATGATGGTCATGTTGGCGGCCATTTGCATGATCATTTCGACGATTTCCGGTTGCATGCAGCTGTTGATGACCGCTTGCAGGCAACTTATCATTGTGGTAACGGTTTCGGGCAGCAGCTGAGCCTGCTTCGGCGGCAGCTGATCCTCGGGCAGTTTGGCGTTTGTTACTTGCGGACAGCGGCGTTGCAGCACCTTGATCATGGCCTGCATGAAGGGCTCACCATGGACATGGATCTTATCGCTGAGCCACTTCTCCAGCTTCAAGTATTCGCGTCGCGACGCCAGGCAGGCCAGATCGATGATGAACAGAAAGGAGCGCGCATTGAGCAGCGATGAGAGCGCCTTCAGATCCTGTGCCAAGTCCAAAATCCGTGAGAGCTTCACCTGATCAAATTCGCTGCCACGCAAATACCATTCGGACATGGCGTTCATGATCGTCGGCCGTAGTTGAAAGTTTGTGGAGCTCCAGGCGCTGGCAAGAATCACATTGGAATTGGGATGATTGCCCAGGAACGTGGGCACAAGCTGATTGAACAGATCCTGGCGCAGTGGCGTTAATGGCGGATTTATATGCAACAGGGCCAGAAACAGCACGTCGGGACAGTGTTGCGCCGGAAACTTGAACAGCTCGTGCACCTGACTGTAGTAGCCCTTGTCCGCAATCGACAGAAGCACCTCAACCAGATGCAGTGACTTCCAGGCAGCAATCTCCTTGTTCTCGGCATCGGGTGGCGTTTTGAGCACATCCAACGCCGGCTGACTGAAGACATAGTCGGCAAATGAGAACAGATCGGGATTCTTTAGCATGGTCGTGATCAGCGACAGTTGACCCTCCGTGTTCGCCCAGTGGCGATAAATGCACTCCGGTTGTGGAAACAGGTTTGATTGTGTCGCTAATCTCAGTATCGTCAACAGTAGGTCCAAGCCGATGCGATCTTTTAGCACAAACTCTGGATGGTCGAGTTCTGCAAGAGAATTTTGAAGATAATTTTAAACACTCTGGTCACTAAAAGTCACGATAATTTTGACAATGGTCTGGTCTGTTTTAATTTATATTTAAAATTTCTTTCAACTAAAGTAAAATAACAAAAAATCGACTAATACCCAAAACAATAATACTACATGACAAAAATAACATCTCCTATATAACACTAAATCTGTTACAAACAAAAAGAGTGCTAGATTTGAAAACATCTTGAATGATGTACACTTACCTATGCAGACATCTTTCCAGTTGAGCTGCGGCACCAGCTCCTTGAGCGCCTGCACAAACACATCTGGCTTCCATGTTTGTGTTGCATCCGTCGTTTCCTTTTTGTCCTTCTTCTCGCTGGCGACGCTGCTTGATTCGCTGCTGCCATCGTTGTTGTTATTGCTGTTCTGTTGTGCGGATTGGGATGCGGAGGAGCTGCTGCTGCCACCACCACCACCACCCTGTTGTCCCTGTCCTGGCCAGAAATTGGCTGGTGTTGGTAGATTCACATTGCAGTCGAGCAGTGACGAGTGTCGCCGGCACATGAGTCCAACAATTTTAGCAACATCTTTGGGCTGGATTTCTCGGGAGCCACTACCGCAACACAATTGATTTTTGCACTCTTCAACGCTCGATGTAAATTCATAACCGATTTCAAGGATTAAATTAATCCAAGATGTGTCCATAATATTATTTTTGCCCTGCAAAGCATAGACATTTTTTTTATTTAAACTGCTGCAAACAGTGGCAGGGGATTATGCAAACCTGATTTGTAAATATTATCTCGCATAAATGGTCATAAATATCCTCAATGCCAACTTCATTCAGATTATCTGCATTCGAGCTGCTCCAGCTGCTGGTGTTCGTGTTCGTGTCCGGCGTTTCCTCCTCTGCATCAGCTTCGTTCGATTTGGCTGCCGTCGTTGGCGTCGTTGTTGCGCCACGATATAATAGTGGCGCTAGAACTAATGGCACCGCCTCTCGCGGAAACTCCTCGCGCAGCTTCTCCAAAAACTGATTCTCCAGCTGCGGCGTCACGTACTCGCCCAAACAGCACAGCAAATACTGCAGTAAATCAAACGAGATGTCGTGTAAGCCACTCGCTGCAGCTGCGCTCTGACCCAAATACGAGTTGAGAAGATCGGGCAAGGAGCTACGCAAACTATCCCGGGCGCTCTGACGGAGTTCGGGATGAGAGCTGTGGGTCACCGCTAGCGCAAATATGCACTCACAAAGTTTGTTAATACCCGTATGCTTGGCCACCTGTCCCAGAAGTTCGGCAATAGCAACGGTCTTCAGACTCTGCGGGTGAAAAAATAAATAACCAAATGTAAGGAGATGATGGGGTTTTTTAATTTGTAGACGCAGAGCGCACCTTTTGTTTGGCAAAGTGCTGATCAAAGGCAATGCAAATGTTGGTCACAAACGAGGAGCTATACAATTGCCGCTGCAAGTGGGCGCCCAGGAGCTTCGCCTGCAGCTGCACGTTGACGTTAGGTGTTGGGTCGTTCAAATTGAGTACGGTGAACAGATAGCGCAGGCAGCTACGATCCGCTTCGAGGCCGTGTTCTTGGATAAGCTACAATCGACATTACACAAAGAAAGAGCAAAATGATGGCGATTAATATACAGAGTTGCACAGACGATTACCTGAGCATGTTGCCGTGCCCGGGCAACAGAAGTTCGAGATCGATAACTCATGAGCAATTCATACAAAAGGTGGTCACACAATTATTATCTGGTTAATAATTAATGCAACTTATTGTTTATAGTATTATATTGTTTTTTTTTTTTTTTTCTTCGATTTTCATTGCACACTTTGAAATTTTGAGAACATACAAAAAGAAATGAGAAGCATAGCCAGCTTCACAAAGATCAACAATTTAAAAAAAAAAAAAAAAAAAATGGAATAAACGAATTCTAGAAAAGCCTTTTAATACAACAAAAACACTAAAACTGAACAAAGTGTACGCAGAAGCGAGACAACAGCAGCTGTAGCCGCGCAGCTGCTCCACAACAAAATGCAAAACGAAGAAAAAAGAGTGACATACAAAGTACTCCTCGCTCAACTTGGGATTTTTAGGCCTACACATCGCAAGGGGTGAGGGCAAAAAGGTAAGAGGGATATTTGCCAATGTATTGGTGTTCGTAGCCAGACGAAAAATACATACATTCAAGTTTAATATAGAAAGTAATAACAAAATTTGCTGCTGCTTACCGAAATCGAAGCTTACACAATAAATGCCAAAATTTTGCAAAATGTGCACACCATAAACTCATGAATAGACAGTTAAAGTCCACACACTGAACTTCAAGGGCTGGCGGCAGCGCAGCTGGCAGAAAATTTTGTACGCGTTTCCTTTTTTTTTGTATTTTTTTTTCACAATTTCACAAAAGATTTTTCATTAAGCTGCACGCAGCAGCGGCAAGAACTGTTTGTTTTTTATAGTAAAGCTAGTTTTATACATTCTAAACAACTAGCAACTTAACAATATAAGGTAATTTTTACAAGAAACTCGCGCAACGCAGAGAAATTTTCTGCTTTTACACAAACTGTAATGGCGTCGGCAAAAATGCATGTGTGAGCGAAATGGCCATATAGCCACTTTGCGATTAAGTTGGCAGCACTACCAGTATTGCCGATATGTGCAAAATTTGCCAACACTCGTAAACTATTTCAATGCTATTGCAATTGCTGCTGTTAACGTTGTTGTTGTTATTGTTACTATTTGGTTATGTATTTTGAAACAAGGTTAAATGTGAAAACGTACCTGCTTTATTTGCTCGCTGCTCTCATTAAAATTTCGTTTGTTCACGTGTTTGACCAAATTACGAATCTGCGTTAGCGGTGTTTTCAATTGGTTCTCAACGTTCATAATTCTACGTATCAAATCGTTGGTTGTGTGTTCGGTGAGCTTTTTATTTTCTTTTGTGTTGTTTCTGTATCGGCTGCTCTGCGTTTCGTTGTTTCTGACGACTGAGCGTTAAATTGTGCTTGTGGTGGGTGGCAGTGGTGTTGATAACGTCAAAAATTAGTCGGAAATACTTTTCATACGTATTTACCAATACCGATCGGATTGTCTTTGTATTGGTGCTTGACGTATTTGTTGCTCTCTTGCGTCTACTTCTTCGTCTTGAAGACGTATACGTAAACTGTGGTGCAATTTCTTTTCCAATTTGAGGCGCAAATTATTATTATATAGTATATGTTTTCGTCTTTCAAATTGTTCTTAATGTTTTTGTTTGCTTATTCATAGCATTTGGCTGAGGCCCCCTTCACGGGGCCAGCAGCAGCTCTACATTGCGTTCATCTATTTAGACAACAACAAAATTGTACAAGTCATTGGCTATCTGTTGCTGCTGCTGCTATTTTGTTAACTTTTACCCCGTCCAAAAACTTTTGCCCAGCACACACGTAATGGAAATGAATGAATCGCACGTACGCACACAGACAGCAACACACACACACTGTTCAAAGCACAAAGAAATTTCTGTCGCACGTTTTGTCCCACGGTTTTTCGCTACAAAAAGCACTGAGAATACGTGCGTAGTGTTCAACTTTTTTATACCTTTCGAAATTTACATTGTTTTTACGCAAATTATTAATTAATTTAATCACTATTCGGTCACTTAAATTTTGGTTCGTGTCTGTTTTACAGTTAGAGATGTACAAGAAACATCGTTCCAATGTGACCACCAATGTGCAGAGATTTACGATACGAACAGTGCTGAGCAACGTTGCACAGGTGTAAACAGCTGTTGCTTGTTTATAAATAATAAATTGTTAACAAAATGCTATTTATTTTAAAAACGAGATATTTAAAGAGTGTCAAGTGTGGAGAATATTAAAATTACAGCCAAACATAGCTGTCCTGCTATATTTGCTAAAGTGTGTGCTCAAATTCCATGTTCCAATAAGACATCATGCAGTCTGCTCGTGCTGCGCCGTCGTACAGCTTACAAAATGTACGTAACAAGCATTCTGTGCATTTTTACACGCACTTCAGTTAAGTTAGCCAACTAAGTTAAATGTGTGCAGCGCGTAGCCCAATTCTAAAAGCATTATTTCAACAAAATGTGGTCACGTGGGGTACGAACGCCTCCAGGCGACTGAAGAGGTGCACAGAGGCACGGTATTTAAGCTCCAGCAGCCGAGGCGACCTTGATTCTGGATCAGCAGCCGTTACAACCCACGCTCTTTTCAATCCAAAAACAGTGAGTGATTTCCAAGAGCTCTACAAAGCAACAAAAAAGAAGTTTCAATGTAAGCCTTAACAAATCAATAGCAGACACAGTATGTAGCTAAAAAAAATAAAAAAAAAATACTTCCACTCAACTTAAGTATTAGTGGAGTTAAAACTTTAAAAAACTTCATATAATGTTATCTTTCTGTTTTAGCCAAAAAGCTACCCAGCGATGTGCGTCCAGATGCCGTATTTGCGTGCAATGAACTCGACCTCAGCGAGGTGCAGGTCTATGGCTTCGACTATGACTACACACTGGCCTGCTACAAGCCCATATTGGAGGATTTGCTGTATAATTTGGCACGTGAAATGCTCGTGAAGCGCTTTAGATATCCGGATGACATCTTGGATTTGGAGTATGAGCCACACTTCGCTGTGCGTGGCTTACACTATGATGTGGAGAAGGGTCTGCTGGTGAAGCTAGACTCGTTCCTTCAGCTGCAACTGGGCTCTGTTTATCGTGGACGCACCAAACTGGATGCCGATGAGGTTCTGAAACTCTACCACAATCGTCTTCTGCCCATTGCGTATGTGGAGGGTCCCAATAGTGGTGGGCATAGGGTACGTTATTCACAATCTACCCTCAACAAACCGCAGCTAATTATATGCTTTTCCCACAGCACAATACAAACTCGAAAATGGTGCAGCTGGCCGATCTGTTCTCGGTGCCTGAAATGTGCCTCCTGTGCAACGTTATCGAATATTTTGAACGCAATAAAATCGACTATAATCCAGAGATTGTATTCCATGACACTCGCACTGCCATGGGCTCGTGTCATCCCATTATGCATGCCACCGTTATGAAGAATACGGAAAAATACATCGAACGAAACTCGAAATTAGTGCTGTTTTTTAAGAAGCTGCAGCAAGCTGGCAAGAATCTCTTCTTGGTGACTAATAGTCCCTTTTCGTTTGTGTAAGTCCTCAACAATTTAAAATCTTTGAGCTGTAACTTATCTAAATCGTTTATCTTTATAGCAACTGCGGAATGTCGTATCTGGTTGGTGAAAATTGGCGAGATTACTTTGATGTGGTTATTGTGCAGGCTCGCAAACCCAAATTCTTTACCGATGAATCTCGGCCAATAAGGCTTTATGATGAAAAAACCAGATCGCATCTGTGGGACCGTGTTTTTAAGCTTGAAAAAGGCAAAATTTATTATGAGGTGATTACAGTGAATTTATCGTAACATAATACACAAGTGTTACCCATAAACAAATTCTCACCAAATTTTACCAACAGCTGTTAAAGCAAACTTAACTAAAGAAATTGTTTTCGATCCTCTTAAGGGTTCTGTGCGACAGTTGCAGGAACTTAAAGGTTGGCGTGGACATTCGGTGCTTTATTTTGGCGATCATCCGTACAGCGATCTGGCGGATGTGACGCTTAAGCACAGCTGGAGAACAGGAGCCATAATCAGCGAGTTGGCCGTAAGTATTTTAAACACAAATAACGTGCAATAAAATCGAAAGAACCCTTTCCAATTACAGCACGAAATAGAAACATTAAATCTTGTGGATTTTAAGACAAGCGCCAATTGGCTGCAAATGCTGACACAGCTGATCGAGGATACACAGGATTACGAAAGTGAAGCGGCTAAAATATGCCTACGTGCCTGGATGGATGAGCGCGACCAATTGCGGTATGTAAATGCTAATTTAAACTAGCCAATCAGCGAAAACTAATTTATGTTCATTTGCAGCAATAAAACGAAGAACGTGTTTAACAAACAGTTTGGCAGCGTTTTTCGCACGTATCACAATCCAACGTATTTCTCACGGCGACTGTTCCGCTTCGCTGACATTTACACAAGTGACATAACGAATTTGCTCAAATTCTCCGCGGCGCACACGTTCTATCCCCGGCGTGGCGTCATGCCCCACGAATATGCCTCACATTTCATTTAAGACAATATGCTCTCTTGCCCCTTTACGCGCTGCTAGTAAACAAATTGTATTTTTAGTGATAGGTCAAAATTGTGCCAGTGTTAATTGTTGTTGTTTAGCTTGAATATTTAAAAAAATTTACATAGTGTAATGATTGTTAGTCGAATTTGCCCAAGTGCTCAATAAAATTGTTGTAATAGCTGACAAAAACCTGTTTCGTCTCGGCGGGTAAATAATCGAGGACTTCTCGCATTGCTTTTAACTGCGCCACGCTGCATTTGTGTTTGCCCCAAGCAATGAGATCAAACAAATAAGTCAACTTGCTTATGTACTCCAGGGAGCTGCTGCCACACTGTGCCGCAGTGCCTGCCAGCAGGAATTCAATGATGCGCGAGAGTTGACTGTAATCTAAGTCATCCAATGTGGCGCCGTCTGTGTAGGAATTAGCTAGTTTTTTAATATTTTAAAGGCATACAATAAACTTAAGTTAACTTACCTTCCTTGGCTGCAAAACAGGCTACAATCAGCTCTTTGGCCAGACTTAACTTTAAGCTATGATAATCTAGCAGCCAGGTGCTGAGTTTTTCGTACGCTTTATATAAATCACGACGCGCTTGGAACTCATGACATCGCTCTAGCCGCTCCAGAAATTTATCATACCAGACTGTTTGTTGTGGTGCCTGGCACACAGGACAGCAGATGCTTTCATTTGCATCTGGATTCAGCCACCAGCTAAGGCTAGTTTTGTTGGACAGCAGCTTGGGTGCAAAGATCTCTCCGCAGTGTGGCTTGTCGCATCGATAGCGATGGAATTTTAGCTACACAATGTAAAGGAAGTTTTTAATATAGTCTAAGGAGCTTATTTAAACAACTTACATAATCCTGATCCGGCTCTAAACGCAAACATTTATCACAACAGCAACTAAATTTATAAATGTCGTTCAGTTGTTGCTGACGCTGTGCGCACATGGAGTTCCTGTAGTCCAATGTATAACAATTGAAGATTTCCTCGCCTGGCTTGATTTCTGTCGCTGCACAATTGCTCACCACACAGCCATCAAACTTGGTGCGTATGGTGGGCGCACAGGCATGATTGAGCAGACTAAGATATGGCAGATTAATGGCCGTTTGAAGCGTGGAGTTGGCAAACTTGTGTAGACAGCCGCGTCGTAAATGGAAGGGTCCTTGCCAGAGTGCAGGCTGCAGCAATGGAAATTCATTGGGAGGCAGCCAGTTGAGGGTGATGGCATCACCCACATGTGCATTGACTAGCAGCTGGCCAGCGCTGCGCAGGATCAAGGCAGCAATTACCAAATGCCAATCCTCAATGGACGCAACAGAGCAGTTGGAAAACTGCTCATAGAAATTTGTATGTTTAAACAGATAAACTTGTAACAAGTTGGCGCAGAGGCAGTGATAAACAAGCTCGCCAGCGTTCAACTTGTCCAGATGCGATATCATGGAGAGACTCTGCACCGATTGGGGAGCATCTAAGGAATTGTCATGGGCCAATGTCATGCCCATCAACGTGTGCCACAGCTCCGAAGCATTTGATTTAATTTTCAACTGCGGCAGCCATTCTGGTAGATAAGTGAGCAGCAATCGTAGGGCTAGATGTGATACTCCCAGCATGCCAAGTAGATCCCTGCGATAGCCCTCACACTCGTAGCTGTGAATGCGCTTGTGAGATTCACGACATCGCCGGGAACAGTACACCACTCGCTGGTGACAATATGGACATGGTATGGGTGCACAAAGAAGGCTAGCGGCGCACTTCTGACAAATCAGTCGCTGCTCAATGGGCACAAAACAATTCGCTTGCTCTGTGAATATGATATCACCTTCGTTGAGGCTCCTTGTGGCTATCATGTGGCGTCCTCGGCTGCCGGCATCGATCATGCTAAAAGATTAAACACAGTCAACTAATCGTTATTAAAAGCATTTAAATGTTTACTAACATTTTGTGATTCTCGCCGATCACTTTGTGTAATTCTTGTGGCGAATCTACTTTTGCCGTACTTTGAAGCTTCTTCAGTTCATTTTGCAGTTGCTCCACTTGCTGGCTGTAGCTGGAATTAAGCTGCAGCTCCTCCAAACAGGCCAAATGTTCTCCCAGTTTCTTGACATCGCCCAGCTTCCAGGCGCAATGGGCCTGCCGCATTATAAGCTTGTGGTGCAATTTGTTAGGATAGCCAAACTCCAGGGCACAGGCGCAGTCATCGTAAGCCTGTTTATAGTAGCCATAATCCTGCAGCGCCATGCCACGATTTGCAAAACCCAAACAGAGCTCATCAAAGGCATTTTCTGCCTCCAAAATTGCCTGAGTGTACAGACGACAAGCACTAAGCAAACATTCTGCCTGATCTGCATTGTTTTTCCCAGATTTACTTTTGTATACGTGGTTTCCCTGCTCCCGCAAAGAGCGAGAACGTTCAGCACATTTTTCTATATCATGAGGCTGTTCCAAATTGTCCAGCAATTGTGATGTCAGTCTATTGAATTGTGTTTGCCTATGCGCAGGCAGCCTATGTATGATTTTAATAGTTTCAAGTTCGCCTTGATATGTGCCATTGTAAGCAATTATTTCACCCTGTTTTGAGAATGTTTCCGCCAAAAGATTCATTTGTTTACTTTTAATATGCTATCAGCCGGCTTTTAAGTTGGACAATCAGCTGATTTGCACAGTGCTACCCAAACTTTTACAGCTAACAATTGATATCGATATCACATTGGGCTGCAGTAGAAAGTAAACAAATAATCAGCTGATTCGGCCGTAAGCAAAAAGAAAAAATGAGGGAAGCCACCTCACGACTATCGATAACAAACAGCTGTGCAGCTCTGCTTGTTTATTGGATGGCAGAAAAACAAAATAGCGAAGATTAATCACAATTAATAAATATATATTTGCACAATGGACTTGCAACAATTGGAAGAAGAAGCGCGTCAGGCAGCGCTTAAGGATATACAAAACATGTTGCAGCGACCAGGACAGCTGGAGAAGGTGGAACAATATCGTCATCGTATTGCAAGGAAAAAAGCTTCCGTGGAGGCGTTGCTAAAGACAGGCATGCAAAACCAGCTTGAGGGCGTGCGTGTTGGCCTTAAGCAGTTGGAAACGTGTATGCAGGATGTGCGTGAAGTGCGTCGCCGCATGGGCGAAGTGGAGCGTTTGCTCGAAGGTGTGCCCGAAATCTACGATGCACTGGAGGTGGTGCGAGAGGAGAACACAAAGCACTCACAGTATGCCACGGCCATGGAAAACCTTAAGCATATTTTCAATGTGGATGCTAGTGTGCAAAAGACCATGGCACTCATTGACGAAGATAAATTGTTGAATGCGCATCAGTGCCTGGCGGATTTGGAAAATTCACGGGACGATCTGCTCTATGAACTGCACAAGCAGCCCAAGCAGCATGCCTCAGACAAGATAACGCTCAAGCGGCACTTTGAGAAGGTTGATCAAATATCGCAAGCGCTGGAGAAAAAGCTGCGTCTCATCATTAGTCGCACACTGAATACGGTGCGCAAGAAGCCAACGGTAATTGTCACCGCCCTCCGCATCATTGAGCGTGAGGAGAAGAACGATCAGTTTGCCCTGCAGCAACAGAAGGTCACAAATTTTCTGCCACCTGGTCGGCCAAAGGCGTGGCGCAAAATGATAATGGAGGTGCTGCAGGCAGCTGTCGTCACACGCATCGAGGGCTCTAAGCTGGAGGAGCGTTCGGACAATAAATTGTGGTTGGTTCGAGACTTGGAAATACTGCGTCAGATCATTCTCGAGGATTTGCGTGTGGTCAAGTCATTGTGCGTGCCTTGCTTTCCACCACACTATGATATCTTCAATGAGTATGTCAAATTCTATCATGATGGACTCTCGAGTTATGTGAGTATATTTTACCTATTTTATGCATGTTCTCTTATTTATGCTTTATTAAATCTTTTCGTAGCTGGACAACATTGTGAAATCCGGACTGCAGGGCAATGAATACGTCTCGATGCTGGCCTGGGTAATGCACACGTATCCTGGTGCTGATCTCATGTCACATGCAGATCTCAATGTGGATGTGTTGAAGCTGCCACATCCGCTGTTGCATCCGGAGCACTTGAAATCGCTGGAGGATGAGTATCTGCAGAATATGGAACGCAACTATCAAGATTGGATGAAGAAAACAGTTGACTCGGAGAAAGCCGAATGGTTCTCCGAAATGCTGCCCGACCAGCGAGACCATTATTACAATAGTGCTGGACCTGTCATCATCTTTGAGATGATTGACCAGCACCTGCAGGTGACGAATACAATACACCAGGAGCTAACGTTCAAGGCGCTCGTCCTGAGCATTCAACAGGTGGAGCTGTTTGGCCAGACGTATCTGAAGAATGTCATCGAACTAAAGGAGCATCATTTTCGTAATCGCGATCAGATCAAATATTTTACACACTATATCATTACGATTGTGAATAACAGTCAGAATGTCGTTGAGATGGCTCAACAGATGAAGCATCTGTTCTGGCCCAAATCTCGCACCGAGCATTACGAGGACTTTGAGAAGCTGTTGGCAACGTTTCAACGCATCCGCGCTCATGCCGCCAACTATTTGCTGGAGGAAGCCTTCCTGGACATGGAGTGTCATTTTAATGATCTATTTACTGTTAAATGGCTGGGCAGCAGCATTGCCGTGGACACGATTTGTGTCACGCTCGATGATTACTTTCAGGACTACAATCATTTGCTGCCCGCCAACTTTGAGATGGTTATCAACGAGGCACAGAAACTGCTTGCCAAACGTTATATTCGCGCCCTACTTTCCAAGCGACTCTCCAAGACACGCAGCGAATGTGATGCCATCACACGGAAAATCAATCAGGAGGCCAAGCGTATTAAGCAGTTCTTTGAGAAGATCGCACCGAAGATATCACTCAGTGATTCTCCATTGGATCTAATAACCACGTTGTCTGCTCTGATCATTGCGGACATTGAATTGCTTGCCTTGGACTTACATACGCTTCTGGGCAGTTATCCATCTCTTACCGAGGATCATCTGGTGCGAATATTCTATATACGCAATGATGTTAAGGCCGCCGAGGTGCGGGAGAAGGTGCAGGATGCCATGAAGTCGAAAAAGTCCATGGTCAGCATTGCCAAGCAGGATTGCATCTTCAAGGAGATCGTATTTAGTGATAAACTGTGGTAGTGCAATGCTATAATATATTACTAATATAAATACTTATACCATACATACAGTGGTCGCTTGCTTTATGGAAATTCTGTGCTCCTTGAATTGATTCAAATATGGGTTTTGAAAATCCTGCTTTCATAAATACTTATTGCTTAAATCTTGTTGCCAGGTGACCCCACTGTACTACTTTAAAAACTATTTAACACCCCACACCTCGTAAACACAAAAGCAACAATCCATTCATTCATTCCACACGCCGGTCAGCTGTCGCGCATTCTTTGGCGCGCTTTCGTTCGAGAGCTTTCTCACCGCGAAAGCTCTCAGCATGTGCAGAGCCACAAGCAGTGGCGTAGCTGAAAACTTGCAGCGCAGTGCGCCCTGGGTGAAGACAGCGCAGGGCGCCACTGAGCGCAGCATAAGCATTGCGGAGCAGCACGTTTCCATATGATTTTCAGTTTTGTTTGTGTCTGAGCCAATAGCAGACGGCAATCGCACCACTTTTTTTTTTAAACTTATGTCTAAAGTGCTGTAAAATTTTAAATATTTATACATTGCGAGTGGAAGCATAATGCTTGGTTTATAAATTACACTTTATAATAATAAATACAAAACATAAACAAAACTTGAGCTATTTTTGGTAAGTGCTTCGCGTCGTGCAATGAAGGGGGAAGTTATGTATGTGGAGTTCTGTTAGCTTTATGTAGCTACATAAATACATACAAAAGCATACACAGATACATATGTAGATGTTTATATGTAAGCTTTTGCAGTGCTGTGTTTCGTTATAATTTTATGCATTGGCGGATGAGCCTTGAAAAGTTTTTGGTCACTATAGTGTCAAATATATAAAATCAATGTTACGCTCTCTTTCTCGCAGCAGGAGTTAAGTGCTTATGTTTGTATGTATGTATATCTGTGCGTATGTGTGTACATAAATTGTATAAGCAACCGTTGGATTTTGTGCTGCTAGGGTTGCTAAGTAGAAAACTGGCTGCTTGGTCCAGGCTGGTCAAGCAAGATACAAAGGCAAAAGAATATTCAACTGTTTGTGCTGTATGTTCATCCACTCAATGCGCTATTTATAAATTCATGCTGTACTGCATGTACAGTATGTATGTATGTGTGTAGATTGTTGTGTGAAAGTGCGCTCTCGTTATTTCTCTCACTGAAAAATGTGTTATCAGACCATATGCCGCCCGCTCGCTGTTTATTTCTTATCAGAATTCATGCAAGCACCGTTATGTTCTCATTTAAAATGTAAATACCTAGTAACAGCTGCTTTTCAAAAGCAATTTGTTGGTCGCCTCATCTGTTTAGTTTGGTCTGTGTTTTCTTTTGTTGTTATTCCAAGCGACAAATACTATTGCAAAAGCAACTGCATAAGCAAATGAGCAGAAAAGAATTCGCATTTAGCCGGCACACGTGTGCTGCAACAGATACCCCACCACCACCACCACAAAAAAAAGCACAAACAAATACAAAACAAACATATACAGTTACAGCTGTACCGGCATTTTATAATAATCTGCCGCAGTGGGGTATATTAGTTTTAATTCCATTGTTTGCCACTTTACTATTATTTCTGATTTTTTTTATTAATTGGCTAGTATTTATTCAGTTGGCTGGTTGAAAATACTTCAATAGACATTTAGTTATTTAAATATGTAAATCATTTTGGAATTATGTAATAATTTTTAGATCTAAAAATGTTTATATTAAATTATTAAAACAGATTAAAAATTAAAAAGAAATTTGTTGCAGTCAGAGCTAGAAGTGAGAAAAACTTGCATCGGTATTACAGGGTATATTGACAGCTTAAAGCATGTAGTCTTTTAACCTATTATAATGCGATTCCGTTATTCAATTAAAGAACCGTTTTACAATTACAGAACTATAGCTATCATTTAATTTGGATTTTTTCTTTGCAGTTGTGGAAGATTTGATAAAAGTACGCCATGAGCAAATTGCATCGGGATCACAAGATTGTTATTATCGGCGCTGGAGCATCGGGTATTGCGTGTGCCACCAAACTCCTGGAGGTTGGCTTCCAGAACGTGCTCGTTGTTGAGGCCGAGGGGAGAATAGGCGGACGCATACACACAATACCCTTTGCTGATAATGTCATCGATCTGGGTGCACAATGGTGCCACGGGGAGCAGGATAACATTGTGCACGAGCTGGCCAGCAAGCATGATCTGCTGGAGTCCACGGGTCCTGTCTACGAGAACTACCAGTGTGTGCGCAGCAATCGTGAGGTGCTGCCGGAAAGTGTGGCAAGCAGACTGAAGGCAATCGTTGGAGATTCCTTGATCACGCGTCAGTTGGAGCTGCAGCACTGCAGCGGTTCCCTGGGCAGCTATTTGGCCAACAAGTTCTATGAGATGTTGCGTCGACCCGAGAATGCGGATATCGATCGTATTATTGCAGCGGAGTTCTTTGACAACTATCAGAAGTTTGAGAACTCTGTGGAGGCATCTGATACGCTGGAACAGGTCTCGGGACGCGGCTATCTGGACTACTGGGAGTGCGAGGGTGACATTCTGCTGAACTGGAAGGACAAGGGATTCGTGGAGCTGCTGCGTCTGCTAATGCGCAGCAGAGAAACAGAGCCGGATGCTGAGATTGACTTGGGCATTCTGGAGCAGCGGGTGCTCTTCAATAGCCAAGTTACAAAGATCATTTGGAATCGCAATGATGCCCGGGTGGAACTGCAGTTAAGCAATGGTGATAGCTGTGTGGCGGATCATGTGATAGTTACCGTCTCCCTGGGCGTGCTCAAGGAGCAGCATTTGAAGCTCTTCGAACCCAAGCTGCCGGTGGCCAAACAGCGACCCATTGACGGTTTGGCATTTGGCACGGTCAACAAGATCTTTGTGGAGTTCCCGGAAGCCTTCTGGCCCGAGGATTGGACGGGCTTTACGCTGCTGTGGCGTGCTGAGGATTTGGCTGATATACGGAATACACCACGTGCCTGGCTGGAAGATGTCTTTGGTTTCTATCGGGTTAGCTATCAGCCACATGTTCTAGCCGGTTGGATTATCAATGCCAATGGCAGGCATATGGAATCCCTGAAGCCGGACGAGGTCTTAGCTGGCTGCATGTATCTCTTCCGGCGTTTTCTACACTGGCACATACCGGAACCGTTGAGCTTCCGTACCTCTGCCTGGCATACAAATCCACACTTTCGTGGCTCCTACTCCTTTCGGTCCATGGACACGGAGCGACTGGGCACGGGAGCTAGTGAGCTGGCGCAACCTCTAACTGTGGTCACCATGACACCTCAATCCCCAAACAGGATCAGGGGCGTTTCCCAGCAGAGTCGCTGTGATAAGCCCATTGTCCAGTTTGCAGGAGAGGCAAGCAGCGAGCATTACTATTCCACTGTCCATGGAGCTGTGGAGGCGGGTTGGCGTGAGGCCAAAAGGTTGGCCGACTTTTACGGTTTGAGTGAGTCAACGACGACGACAACGACCCGGTCACAGCTCTAACAATCAGTCTTCTGGCCCTTTGGGGCCTTTATTTGTAAGTGCAATAATGTGTTAAAGTATAAACTGAAAAAGTGAACAACTGATAAACTGCAATCGGAGTCTTCTCAATCAATCAATTCAACTGAACAATACTTCCTGAATAGACTTCATAAGTTAAATACATTTACTAGTATATATAGTACCTTTAAGGAACTAACTTTAAGCGTACTATGACTATGTGCTGGGTAATCTAATATTTAGCATGTGCTACTTATACATTATACATACAATATATTAAAACTAAACTCTTTCATAAATGACAGCCCAAATAAAAATTTGTTGATATCTATAAAGAACTAAACAAGTTTTAAAAAGGGTCCTTAATATTATTCTAGCGAAAAAAAACCTTTTTAATTTACTTCGATACATATTTGAAAAAAAAAAAAAATATGACAATATTTTGACAGCTCTCCAGTTTCAGAAAATAATTACAATCTATGGGAAGTGTAAGTTCAAAGTGTTTTTAGAAGATGTCTAAATTTGTAACATCCTACAACACAAAAGCCCACAGTGCTACTCTAGGAAGAAATCAAAACACCAAATTCACGATCGTTACAATGATTCCAAGACAAAATATGCCAAACAGCTTCGTGTCTCCCTCGATGCGGATCCCAATATAATCATTCTGGGTGCTGGAGCTGCCGGACTAGCCTGTGCCATGGAACTGAAAAAGCAGGGCTTTCAGAAGGTGCGCATTTTGGAGGCAGCCAGTCGGATTGGCGGCCGGATAAGGACAATGAAATTTGCCGACAACTATATCGACTTGGGTGCACAGTGGGTCTATGGCCAGCATAATAATATCGTCTATAATAAATTGCACAAACACAATCTGTTAGAGGCAACGGGAGATCTGTTCCTTCAGGCCGACTGGATACGCTCGAATGGACAGCACGTGTCGAGTCCGCTGGCCAAGAGGCTTGCAAACATCATGCTGGACATTATTCGAAATCAAGAGTCGGAGCTTGTCAATCGCGATGGCACCTATGGCGATTACCTGACGGATAAGTTCACGGAGGAGCTCTCGAAACCCACTTACAGGCACATCAATTTTGAAGTGGCTGCCGAGTTTCTGTGCACCTGCAAGAAAATGACAGGCTACGGTGTCGACACGGACATGAGCGCTGCCAGCTATGACACATACATTCCCTGTACGGGCACTTCACATCTCAACTTTCGTGACCTGGGGTGAGGTTAGGCAGTGAGAGAGTTTAAGCTCTTTTCCTATTATTAATAACTTCCTCCTAAAATACCTATTATATTCCGTTTCGTTTGCAGCTTCAGGGAATTTTTGCGAGTGCTGGTCAATGGTGATGAACTGAACCTACTGGGTGAGCTAAAGGATTGCATCGAACTGAATACGCGAGTACAGCTCATTGAATGGGAGACGGTGGATGGCTCGGTTGTGATTTCATGCGAGAATAAAAATAAGTATTCTGCGGATCATGTTGTCATCACTGTCTCTCTGGGCGTACTCAAGACCAATACGACATTTTTTCGGCCTCCTCTGCCGCAGGTGAAGCGGAAGGCAATCAACTTTTTGGGTTTCGGACATATTTGCAAGATATTTCTGGAGTTTGAGGAGCAATTCTGGCAGAGCGGATGGCGTGGCTTTAATGCGATGTGGCGTTCTGAGGATAAGCATCAGCCACAGCTGGAATGGTTGCCCGACATCTATTGCTTCCATGTCTATGCCCATCAGCCGAGAGTGCTCCTGGGTTGGGCGACGGGTTCCTACATTGAGCTGATTGAGAAAATGGATAGTAATCTGCTTGCCCAGGGCGTTATGTATATGTTGAGAAAGTTTCTGCCCAAGACAAAGATTCCACGGCCAAGCCGAGTGGTGGCCAGCAAGTGGAGCACGGATCCATCGCATCTAGGCGCCTACTCCTACCCCACCTTGCTGAATCACGACTATGATACGGGACCCAACCAGCTTGCCCAGCCCGTTAATGTGTTGGCCTATGAGCAGTTGGGCAACGTACGCGAGTCCTTGAATTACGTTGTACCCATGTCGGTGAGACCGATCTTACTTTTTGCCGGAGAAGCAACCAGCGCCGATCACTATTCGACGGTTCACGGTGCTGTGGAGACGGGCATTCGTGAGGCTCGACGCCTGACCGGTTACTACCAGAAAGAATTGACATAAATTGAGGAGTATGATTGTTTGTATTTATTTTTAATAAAATTAGAAATCCAGCTAGTTTCTTTACTGCTCGCGGATGATCTGTGGCTTAAAGTCCAGCTCGGAGGCACGTTGCAATGATTCGGCATAGAGGGGAATGCGCTGAGTCATGCGGAAGCCCCAGAAGTCCTTGACCTGGCGACACAAATTGAGATCCAGCTCGGTGACAAGCAGACCATCGTTGCAACGGGACAAACTCTGCGGAAGGCAAGGAGATTGAAGTGAACATGGGTTAAAACAATAAGATTTAGCATGTAAAGGTCATGCTAGAGGTAGCCTACCGGTGTCCTGGAACCATCTGGTGCTGCCACATATGTTGAGCCGTAGAAGGGTCCGAACTCCTTGTGGGCCGGCTGACCATCGCCGGAGGTGTACTCGTTGGGGAACTGCTCTGTCCCAACACGATTGATAGGCACCGTAAAGTAGCTATTAGCAATGGCTGCATTGCGTGCCTCAATGCTCCACAACGGTTCTGAAAGTCGTCCAATGGTTGCGGAGGGATTGAACACGATCTCTGCACCATTCACACCAAACATCATCCAGTTCTGGGGATGATGGCGTCCATAGCAGATGTTGACGGCCAGCTTGCCAAACTCCGTCTCGAAAACGGGATGTCCCGTATTGCCTTCCATGTAGTAGGTGGACTCATTGAAGTCCCCAACTCGAGGTATATGATTCTTGCGATGTTTTCCCATATAGCGACCACTATTCGAGATGACCACAGCCGTGTTCCAGATCGTCTCGCCATGCTCCACATCACGTTCGAGTATTGAGTGTATGATGACCATGTTGTAGGTCTTGGCCAGCTCTGCCAACATTTTTGTAGTGGGTCCACGTTCCGCCTCCTCAGCAAACTCGCACCAAGGGAACTTCTCACGGGTACAGAAGGCAAAGGGCATAGCTAAGGATAAAGAGGAGTAATCCTTATAAAATGGTTTTATTTTATATATTCTATACTCACTCCATGCCTCCTGGGTGCACACAATGTTGCAGCCCGCCTGCGCTGCGGCCTTGATCATGACCTTGACCTTGTTCCAGATGCCCTCGCGTTGCTGCTCAATGGGCGCCGTGGTCGGCAGAGCGATGGAGTTCTGAATGGCACCCACTCTCACCAAACGTGGCTTCCTCAAGTTCTCCTCACGCGCACCAAAGCGATAGCCCTTGATCTCAAAGCCATGCTGCTCAGCGGTGGCAATGGCATCCGCAGGAAGCTCCAGAACTTGCCTAAAAGGGACAAAAGCGTTACAGAGACTAGGTTCTGAGAGAGAGAGAGAGAACGCGCTCGCTCTCTTTGTTTGTTTTGTAGCTCACTGTTTCGTAAACAAATCGCTAGACTTTTATGTGTTTGTTTTGCTCCACAAATTTTTTGCCACACGCGTTTTGTTTTTATATGTATATTGACAAGCGCCGCGGCGTATACGTATTATGTATTTATTCTAATTTTAAATTTAATGTGCGCTTATACGTATTGGCATATTGGCATACGAAAAAGTTTCTGTTTCTTCCACAGATTTCATTAAATGCTGTCCAAATAAACTCAACTTATCTCTGCCAACTGTTTAACTACATTGTCTCGCTTATCATCTAATTAGTAACTGCCTGTTAATCTCTGTTTAGCACATAATTTATATGAATACTATATGGTTTGTATACTTAATTATTTGAATATGTTTGTTTCTACTTACTCCTTCTCCATGCCATAGAGTATGCGCTTGACCTCCCTTAACTCATCGGCTGGCAAATGCTTTTCCAAGCACTCATTCAGATTTTTCAATTCAAAATTCGACATTGTTTCGCACACGAGTATTACAATTGAATTAATTTACGATAACAACGGACACGGGGTGAACAAGGGGAGACAGGGGAAAATGATGTTGAAACAAGCGCTCGTATCTGGGCAACAACCACTCGCGTTTGGCGCACAATGCGGAATGTGAACGGCAAATGATCGCAGCAAATGCCGCCGTTAATCTCTCGCTGCTGATATTATTTCCGCTCTTTTCTCTCTTTTTACTTATTGCGCTCGAGCAGTTTTGACTGAGCTGATGACTAGAAAAGGGAAGAGAACAAGGCATTGAGCATTAACCCTTAAGAAAGTGTGTTTATACTTTGTTTTGGCTGATTTTTATGGTATATAAATACTTGATCTAAGTATGCTTATTTTTCATCTTTAAAAATAAGATTATTAAGCTTATCAGTAGAGCTTTAAGAGATTTTAAAAATGTTTTGTGATTGCACAAAAGTAAATAGTATATAAACTAAGTCACCTAATGCCAGTTCAAACTCTGAAATAGATAATAATATTTACCCAAGAAAGTATTTTAAAAAAACACTGGTTTTGTTGGAATTTGTAACACATTTATAATTTTCCTCTGGTTTTTCGTCTATAAAATTTAAACATTTTATATATTTAATATAGTTCATGAATTTTTGGTTTTGCACAATCTTTGTTTGAATAAAATAATTGTTGGACAACAGATTTTCGTTCTTTATATAATAAGTAATTTTGCTTAAATTTGTTTTGGTTAAATGTTTGTTTGAATTAGTTTACATAATATAATAATATTTGTTTTGCTTTTATTGTATTCTTTTCATTGTTTTCACATTTACGCAAAAAGGTACATGTCGTGAAAAGGACTAACGCTGGACAGAAGCGTCCGGCAAGGACCGCCTAAGGGTTAATAGTATAAATGTGTTTTTATATACTCTCATTGTGTGTTTGTGTCTCTCTCATTCTAACTAAATGCCGTGCAATCATTGGCAACTAACTGTACATTTAGCTTTAGCACTCTTCATGTTGTTTTGTTTCTCGCTTTAGAGGGCTTAACAACAACAGCAAAATAAAATAATAAAAATTAGATGTCTAAATTCGTATGGCAAATACTTTGGTGTTTGTTTTAACAAGTTGCTGCCCCAAAGAGGCGGGGCTTAAGGAGGATCTCTCTCTCTCTCTCTCTCTCTCTTTCTATCTCTGTCTACTGCACCCACATGGAAGGCGCCCAGAGTGGCTCATTCTCCAGTCGCTGCACATGCTGCACGAGCTGCTCGAACGCAGTCAACAGCTCTCCATTGACGATCTCCACATCGAAAAAGTGGCCATAGGTGAAGTCAATGCGTTCCGTTGACTTTATCATATCCTCGAACTCCTCGTCCGTAAAGCTACGAGCATTCGCCTCATCGAACGTGGACTTGGCACGTGCCTCAGTTCGCGTGGACTTTAGAATATCCAGCTCCGGTGGTTTAATGTGTATGAGGAATGGTTTCAGCTGAGCGGTTCGTAGCGTCTTAATGGCCTGATAGTGTGGACTTAGGACACAAACGCAACCGGCATTCACAATCGATTTGACGCTCTCTGCGGACGTCCCATACAGATGACCCTTGTACTCGCCATGCTCCACAAATTTTCCGGCCTCAATGTCCGCGTCCATCTTTTCCCGTGCCACGAAAATGTACTCCCGACCGGGCACCTCGCCAGTGCGCATTGGTCGTGTAGTATCTGTAAAAGGAAAGGGAGAAATTATGTTATCTTTTCTGAGATTACAGCTGAAGTTCAGTTTCACTTACATGGCACTGGACTACGGAACTTCTCCGGATCCCTGGCAATCAGGCGGCGCCTTAGCTCATTCCGTCCAACACCTGGAGCGCCTATGAGCACAACTGGTCGATAGATGCCGGGACGTGGATAGAGTTTCGCCACCTCCTCGTATGTGGCAATTAGTTCGCGATCAAAGTCATCGTTTTCTGTTAAATCGTACATGATCTTTTTAGTCTTTGGCTGGCGACACGAGGAGCTGCTGCTGCTCGTCTGCAGCCGCGGTGAACCAGGCGGGGTGGTACAGAGTGAGGCGCATGAACCCGCTATGATCCCCAAATGTGATTCGAGGTTGGAAGGTTGAAGTTGAAGTCGAATTTGAGAGCAATGGTTGTTACAGTGATGAGGGAGTTAGAATGATATGAATTAGATACATGCGAGGATAGAACAATTAGTAGGTAGATTCTTTAATATGATGTTTAGATATGTATGTGATGAATGAATTAATGTTGGCACACACACTTTAAATAATATACTTAATATACTTACGCTTCGAGTCCATGTCATTGCTTTCGCGTTGGGTCCTTTCATGCAAAATGCGACGCTCCTGCAACGCACGACTTGGTATAAGGCCAGCACGTGCAGAGCGCTCGTGATCCTTGCGCGCCTGCCACCAATAGGCATCATCCTGTGCCACAATGTGCAAAACATCGCCACGCTGAAAGGCCAGGCCCGCCTCCTTGCAGGGTATGTAGGGATCCACATCGGGATTATAGTCGAAATGGGCACGCACACGCACCTTGGACTCACGCTGGGCGCCCTTGGTGTCAGCTGGCACCAGCTTAAATGTAATGGTCCCTTCAGAATTTTGCTATAAATTCACAGAGGCATTATTTATTTGTATGGCCAAATGGATTGTATGATTAATTACCAGTATGGTGAGCACATCTCCTGGCGTCTTGCCCTCCACATTGATGCCGTTGACCTCGATGACCTCGTCGCCCACGTGGATTAAGCCTGAGCGATCTGCAGCGCCGCCATGCATAATTCTCGCTATGATAATCTTGCCTGTTTCCTCGTCTGTTTTTATAGTCGCGCCCTAAAAGTATGCAATGGATTTTTAATCAAGTTAACAGCAGCTGCCGGTGCATGTGGTGTGTGTATGTGTGTGTGTGTGTGTGAGGCTGTTCATGTGTGTATGTGCATGTGCATGTGTGTTGTATTTTTGTTTTGAAAGGTTTTCAATATTTATCGAGTTTTAGTTAGAACAATGAATAACATAAAAGTACAAAAAGTTTCTTAGTTTTTGTGGTTTCTTTTGTTTGTTGTTTGTGTGTGGATTGTTGTTGTTGTTGTAGTTGGTTGTTGTTTGTGCGAAATTTTCACAGCAGTTTATTTTTATGGTTCAACTATACAGTAAGGACATTGTTTACTTACAACAATCGGTTCCGCACTTTGTGCTCCTGTCTGTGTATTTTTTTTTTGTACAGTTTTTAATTTGATTTTTTGGTTTTCATGAGAGAATCAGTTCGATTTTATTCGATTTTTAAAATGTTTCATATTTTTGTTAGACAAAAGCAAAAATTTACAATAATATTTGTTAGCGTTACAAAAAACAGTTTTGAAATGCGGTTTAAGGAGGAAATGAATGGAAGCGCAGAAAGAAGCAGAAAAAGCTCAAAGCGAAGGACATAGGACAGAGAAACTCTCGTTTTATGCAGGATAACAATGAGTATATGAAAATGAAAGCCAGATAGATAATAGCTGGACAATTAAGACAATTATAGCACTATAACTATACTGTATTAAAGTCAACATTGAACAATGGAACGTAATGGACAATGACGCTGAATGGACATGAGTACAAAGAATAAGTAAAGTTCTTAAACTCACCAGTGGCTCATTGCTCTTCACGAGCTGCACAATCTTGATGGTCTCCTCATCCTCATCCATTTCAATGGGCGCCTCGGGCAAATGAGGATAAAAGTCCTTCTGTGCAATGGCATCATGAGCAAATAACAAATGCTGCAAAAGAAAAGAAAGTTTTAATTACCAGTAATGGTTTCTTTAACTTCTCCACTCACCTGCACATGCGAATCCTGCAGCAGATGAAATACCTCCTTGCAGTCAGCATTGAGATGACAGCTCTGCGACAGCTGCTCCAACACCTCATACAGCACCTGAGCCGAGGTGGACAATACGGGAGCTAAACGTTCATCGCGACCCACTTTTGCCACCTTTGTGTGCACATTGACCAAGGCATTTAGTTCCTTGGACTCGAGCAGTGCCTTTAAGAAGTCAATCTCCTGGTCATTGGACAAGTTGTCCGATTCCTTCAGTGTGGTTATTAATTTTGAAAGCGCTGCAGAAAAAAAGTTTTTTGTAATGAATGTGAATAAAAGATGATGGGCAAGTTTACCTGGATCCCAATTGATATCTGATGCCATAACTGCAGCTAGCATGCTACAAAAAGACACACACACACACACACGCACACCCAGCTACACCTACCTAGTGGTGTTAGTTTGTACGCTTTATGGTTGATGAAGAACTGGAACAGAAATGCAAGTTATTTTAAAAGTCTTTAAGATCAAAGGTTAGAGTGATTAATATTGAGTTTCTAGATGTCTAATAGAAAAATGTATTAAATTGAATGCATTACATTACATTTATATTTAGTAGCTTGTTGTCAACAGCTTCAAGGCGAAACAGTTTACGCCAATATCTTTTAAGTTTAACTCCCTTCCCCACGAGCTAAAATCGATACATAAGTTAAACTCAATTTGGGCAACTTTTTGCGAAGGCAAAACTTTCGTAAACTTGCTCATAAACAGGATAATAACGTGCTCTGACAGCGACGAAAGTGAATATACAAAATATTTGTACAACAAAAAAACCTAAGAAAAAGAAATGAAATGAAAACAAAATGTTGATGCGTGCTTCAAGTCAGTTTTCACAGTTACCAGCTGTGAGGTAAGGGTAGAGCAAAATAAACTCTTCTTTAACGTTAGTTTGCCAAAAACACGAAGAGCAAAAGCGGACGACAACGTGTCGTATGTGTAATGCGAGAGCATTTGTTAGCAAGTTAGCCAATTTTCGCTTGCTTTACTGGGCTTCAACTGGCGTCTGACTGGCGACAATTTTCCATTTTCCATTTACCCCCATCTGGCTTACCCTCTCTGCCCTCTCTAGCACAGCTTCAAAGTGCTGTCTGTGTGTTTATTTATTTTGTTGCTGCTGCTGCCGTTGGCATAGCGCAAAATGCAATTAGCTGACATTAAGCTGCTGGCCAACTAGGCTGCTCCATTTGGCCCGCAGATTTATGGCTGATTAGAAGCGCCACAAATTTATTTCCACTGTAGCGTGGGCTGCCCCCTTTAACCCCCTCTCTTTTTCTGGTGTCCTCGTTTAAGTGACAGCCATAAATTGTCGTATACGAAGAGGAAGAGGAAGCAAACAAAACATTGCCGCAGACTGCATACATTAAATGTTCAATGGCTGCGCTTCCTGTTGCTGCTGCTGCTGCTGCTACTGTTGCAGTTTCCCGGCTACTTGTTCTCCACTGGCCCAGCCAACTGGAAAACAAGTGTTGCCCTTCTTTACTCGGTTTCTGGCCAGCTGCCAAGAGTTCACTAGCAGTCTGTGTGTGGATAATGGCCTGAACTCTTTGCTATTGTTAGCTCTGACTGACTGGCATGGCACTCGTTAACACTACCAGCCAGCCATTACCTTTGCAGTTTACGGCTAAATGACCGCAACAAGGCAGCAGCAATAGCCCAATAGGACGTTGTGCCCTTACAAAAGAGGAGCTTCCTTTGTTACATTGTTGTCACAAAGGCAGTCCATCTTAATTTGCCTGCAAAGCCATTCTTTTCATTTTGCATGAAATTGCACAATTGTTTTTTTTTTTTTTCTACCGGAAAAGCCAAGGCCTTGGAACTTTATGATTGACAGACTTGTTCCTTATTCAAAACACAATTTGGAGTTGAGAAAAGTATTTTTTGCTTAAAGGTTTTATGGCAGAATTTTTAAAAACTTTACTGTAACAATTTTCTATAAGCCGCGTGCACTTTAGGATCATTGCCCAGTTTACCGCCAGGTCCAGTTAAGGGCTTGGCACCACACACGCTATAAATAGCTGTTGGTCAAGTTAATGAACCTTAAACGACTTTCGCACGCTACAACTTTTGAGTGATGTGAAAGCGCGACACGAATAAAAGTAATCAACTCAGAGACTCATTTCATGTCCTTGACAATGAAGAGATCTAGGGTCAGATGAGTGGAGTCGGATACTCAATTTGATATGTTGCTCATCCAGCTGCTTCAGTTTTTCAGCTGCATACGACTATAAAACAAAACACTCAGTGACCTTGAACTATATACACAAATACACACACAATATGCCAGAGGTGGTCGAAAACAAAACATACACAGCTGACATTGTCAGGGTGAAATGCAACGACGTCAGCAGCGTGGGTGGTTGGGTGGTTGGCTGTTGAGTGATGGGGTAAGGTCACAGCGTGGTGGGTGGAGTTGATAGCCATTGTACTGATTGTGCAAAGTTTTACCTAAGTGTTTGAAATTACAGTGAGTGCACGTCAATTGAAAAAATTATCATAATCGAAAATTGGCACCAGTTGCAGGATAATTTAAAGCTAGACAAGAAAATTGTGTGTTTTGAAATAAAGGTTAAGTGAAATGGGTAAAGTTGAAGAAGAAGAACCCATAAAGTTCTATAAAACAGGGTTGTTTGCTTATGTTTTTAGAAAATAAAACCAAAATTTATATAAATCTAAAAAAATTTAAGAAAACAAGCATTCAGAAACTAAATATTTTAGGTCTTACTTAAGCACTGACTATAAAGGCAATCTTTAACGGAAAATACCCCAGCTACATAATTTGTATTCCTAAGAAAAGTGTGTAGCGGAAATGGCGTTGTTTATCAACGTTGCGAAACTGAAGAAACCAGCTGTGGCTCATGAATTTCTTGAGCCGCAATTACGCTAATTGGCCGTACCGTTGCAAAGGACTTGAGACTCTGGCAAGTGTTTCAGTCTTAAGTATTAGTTGTTGCTGGCGTTCGAGTTGTTGTTGTGCATAATGATACGTGTCAATGGGCGGAAAAACAAAGGAAGCCACTGTGCTCATAAGATAAGAAGCAGGTAACACAATACGATAGCATTGTAAAAGACAGAGACAGAAGGAGCGAAAGAGAGATAGAGCAGAGGGTTGAAAATCAGGGACGAAAATCAGACACCTTGAATTGAGTTTTTGATCAGCACAACTTCACATAATCGAGTTGTTATTGCAGCAAAGGCGGCGAGCAGCCTGCGAATATATGCCTAAAACATAATCTGGCAACGCTGCAGGAGGAGAGAGCGAGAGACACAGAACAGGCAGAGAGCGCGAGTGTCCATGTATATGTGAGTGCGTTAAAGAGAACGCAGCGACATTTGAAAAATTTTCATTTGGATTAAAATTAAATAGCAAAAACAAATGCACACACATGGGAGCAAAAAAAAAAAAAAAAAACAACACAACACATTGCATGTTAATCTGAGTAGCAGCTTACCTGAGATCAAAAGGAATTCCAGAATTTGATGCTCTCCGTGATGGTTTGTTGTTGTTTTAGCTGTTGTTGTAGTTGTTTACGCTTGTGTTGCATATGCTTATTTCTAATTCAACGCTCAATTTGACAAAAAAAGAGACTTTTTTTTTTGAAGCTTTTTGCCGTCGCGTCGTGGTTTTATTTTTAAACGTAGACACAGCACTTAAATATATCTCTCTGCACATATATATGCCAAATAAATGGCTCAGTTGTATTGCTATATTTAGTCAGCTCCACAAGGATTTTCTGACCTGAATGTGTGTATTAAAACAATTTGGCTTTGTTTTGTTGTTCCTTGCTGCTAACGAAGTTGAACTGCAGGTGCGGGTGCAGGTCGTGCAACTAACGGCAAAAGCCAAACACAAAGAGAGACACACCGTTAATGTGACCAAAAAAAAGAGCGCGCTGCCAGCTACGACAACGACAACGACGAGCAACGGACTGCAGCGAGCGACTGACTCGAACTGAGGACAAGTCTCCCAGCTAACTAACTGTCTGGCTGCCTGGCTGGCTGCCCCATTCAGAAAACACACACACACTTGCACACATGCACACAGCAAACCGAGGAGGGTTGAAAATGCGCATGTCAGCAAAAAACTGTGCGAGCATAACAAAAACTTTACAGGGTGTCTCAATTGCTTTGGCTTTATTTCTATGCATATTTACAACGTTTGTATGTTAAACTAATAATACTTTTTTTTTTCATTACACTCATTAACCAAAGAATCCGCCTGCACCGCCCAGCACGCCTCCACCGCCGAAACCACCCACCACCTTCTTGTCGTAGCGTGCACGAAAACCGCCACCGCCAAAACCGCCGCCTCCAAAGCCACCACCTCCTAGGCCATGTCCAAATCCACCTTTAAATCCACCGCCACCAAAGGCACGTCCTCGCACGCGAACCGTCTCGCGATAGCTGCCAAATCCGCCTCCAAATCCACCACCAACACCACCGAAACCACCGCCGATCTGTGCCTGAGGTTGAGGCAGTTGTTCTATTATCGGCACCTGCTGCACAACGGGCACCTGTTGCACCGCGCCAAAGCCGCCAATCAATCCAGCTGCGTCCAAATCGTGAGCCAGTGCAGCACCACAGATTAGCAGCACTTGGAGTATTATGTTGTAGCACCTCATCTTGGCCGTATTGTTAACAACGTTGTGTGACGCCGGCGCAGGCGTTTCAGCGTTTTTATGCCCCTCCGGCAGGGTGGTGCGTCATGCAGCTAGACCCCCCCCTTCACCCCCTCCATCCCCTTTAACGTTTATGCTGTGTGTTTGCGTACGCATTAGGCTCGGGTACTTACGCGTCTCTGTCCACGTGGCCCAAACTGACCTTCACTTAGTTTGGTGATGCTCAAGATTAGGTGTGAAATGCACTGAGAGAAATGTTGCTTCAGGTAACTAATAACTTCTTGGTAACTTCAAAAACTATTTATAAATTTGTTCACAGTGTAAATCGAAGCAGAATCAGTTGAAACCCCAAGCTAAACTACAAAACACCCATGGACATGGATGTGGTTTTTTTTTCATGGGGAATTTTGGCATTCCATTTGTGAATTGGTAGCGTAAACAGGCCGAATCGAACAGACGTGTTCCACTAATTAATTTGCATAAATAACCAGTTGGGATGTGGGATACAAGTCAGTTGTTAAAGCGAACATGTTCGGGCAAACAGTATTCGTACCCATCCTCTTGGCACTTCTCATCAGTCTGGCCGGACTGGAGGCCACATTTGTGCGGCAGAAGCGAACCTTTGGCAGCTTTGGCGGCGGCAGCATTGTTGGCGCTGGTCTCGTAGGCGGTGGCATCTTGGGTGGCGGCGGCGGCGGCGGCGGAGGTTATGCTCCAGCTCCAGTTGTGCGTTCAGCTCCGTTGGTAGCCTCTGTGCCCGTTGTCACCACTGTGCCGGTGGTGTCCACAATTCAAACGGTTCCCAGCTATGGCTATGGACTCGGAGGCGGCGGCTATGGTGGCGGATTAGGCGGCTATGGTGGCGGATTAGGCGGCTATGGTGGTGGCTATGGAAGCGGCTTTGTTGGTAGCTATGGAAGCGGCTATGGAGGCGGCTATGGTGGAGGCATCTACGATGGTGGATTTGGAAGCGGCTATGGTGGAGGATTTGGAAGCGGCTATGGAGGAGGATTGGGAAGCGGCTACGGCCTAGGTTACGGCAGTGGCTTAGGAGGAGGCTACGGTGGTGGCTATGGAGGTGGCTATGGAGGTGGCTATGGAGGTGGCTATGGAGGTGGCTATGGAGGTGGCTACGGTGCTGGTTTGGGCCAAGGATTGGGCGGCGGTGGCTTAGTTGGCGGCGGCATTGGCATCGTCAAATTCAAAGCAGTCGGTTTGGGAGGCGTTTTGGGTTAAATCATAGCTAAAGTGTAAACAAGCAAATAAACAAAAGTGTATATAACAAAAATCTGTATATAATGAGTGTATATATTTGTTTGTGGATTTGATGATGCTGCAGTTTCTCTCTCTCCAAAAGCTGATCGTTTGTTTATGCTCTTTGTTTGTTCGCTTATTTTGCCATAACTGAAAATAAATAAACAGCATAAACAATGGCTCGCACTTTAAAAAAATATCAATTGAGGCAAAGTGTAATCAAATCAACTCATTCATATAAAAAAGCATATAATAAGATCGACACAGCTGTGCTTCAAAAAGATTTACACATTTTTGAATTACAGTGGATGTTCGTATCGAGTTTCGTTTTCAAATGAATTTTTTTGGAGAATGAAAACAAAACTCAGGCACATCAAATTAAGGTCAGCGTTAAAAAACTCTCATCTTGCTGTCGGCACATATCAAGTAATTTGAGTTGTGTTCCACTGTAATCCACTCATCGAAACTTCCGCATCTACACATCACTTTAGAGTACTCTATAAGATTGGGTCAATTTCAGTTTCAGGCAAACAACTTTAAAGCTTGCGGCTCTTTAAACATAATTAGTTGCGGCTTTTGTGATTTTTTTTTGTGCGTCAGAATAGTTGAAACTCAATGACAATCCAAAAAGTGCCATTGAACTCCTGCCATAAAAATAGCTTCAGTCAAATATTTGGCTATAAATTAAAGTGCTATGAGGCGCACAGTTTTAGTGGCTAACAAAATACGGTTCTGACTGTGGAATATATTTACTACCATGAAATACGCTTCGCTTAAACTAAGCTTGATGCTGTGCATCTGCATGGTGCTCTGTGGAGTGGGAAACACTAAAGAGCAGGAGCAGTTGAAGGAAACAGTCGTCGTGCCCGTGGAGCTGGTGGAAGCTGGTGAAACTTCACAGGATGCAGTGGAGGGCAGTGGAGATAGTAGCCGCAAAGTGCGTCAATACTTTGGAGCACCACCTTTCTTTGGGCCACCACCACCCTATTATGGTGGATTTGGTGGTGGCTATGGCGGTGGCTTCGGTGGTGGCTTTGGCGGTGGCTATCAACGCACCAGAGTCGTTACTCGCACCCGAGTTCGTGGTGGATACTATGGTGGTGGCTTTGGTGGCTTCGGCGGTGGCTACTACGGCTAAAGTTTGCCATAAAGATTTGCAGTTTGTTTTGTAAATTTGTGATATTTCATTGTGCTAGCTTAATAAATGTGTGATTTTTTGCCTTTCCTCTTTTAAATTGGATGAGCGTGTTTATTGGTGGTGCTTAAGTACAGGGAGTGTCGCCAATTTATGATGAGAAAGTTTCGAGCAAGTTCCGAACTTAAGTTGTGCTTATAAATGTGTTTAAGACTTGGCTCAGTTTTGATTTGGGTGTAAAATGTTGCGTTTCATTCGCTTATCGCTGCTGCTGTTGTGGTGCTGTGGTGTCTTAGGCCTGGTTTGTGGTGCTACTAACGAACTGGAATACGATGCGGAGGTGGCGCCACCAGTTGGAGGTGAGTTACCCTTAAATCGCCCGTAAGCCTCTCTTATCGAAATCATCTTTTTAGCTCCTCATCCATCCTATAATATCTGGCATAATTTTGTGGTGCAAATGCGTCAGGCTTTTCAACGCTTTCAGCCCCCCACCACCACCACCACCAAACCACCGCGCATACAGCTACGCAGCACCACCACAGAGTCCGACTTGGACTACGATTCCACGCCGGATCAGCAGTATTATGGTGCTTTAAATCCCATATATCAAACACTTAACTTTTAAATTGTATTTTATATTTAAAACTATAACAGAAATAAAAAATTACTTAAGACTAAAATTTGTTGAAGAGTCCCTTGAAGCCGCCGAGTCCACCGCCCAAGCCGTGACCGCCAAAGCCACCACCAAGCCCATGGCCACCAAAACCACCGCCAAAGCCATGACCCAGACCACCGAAGCCGCCAAATTTGCCTCCGAATTTGCCGCCCAGGCCGCCGCCAAAGCCGCCAAGTCCTAAGCCTCGTGCCACACGCTGCTGCTCCTCCGGCTGCGGCAGCTGCTGTTGCTCCAAATCCACATCTAGCAGATACAGTGGTTCCGTTTCCAGCTCCACAGGCGCTGACCAACTGCTTCCAATCATGCAGCTAATAACAACGAGCAGGCAAAGTGCGAGGAACTTCATTTTCTATTTTATTTTATTTGATTTTTTTTGGTTTCTTAGACTGTTTAGTCAGTTGTGCTTGCTGATTTGTACTTGATGGCAAATGGCACAGATTCATGCCTATATATATGCTGGACACTCGCACTCTTATTTTCTTCTACTGGCCGCCTTCACTTCTTGGGTTTATGGGCGTGGCTCGTGCGTTTAGTTGCTAATTGAGAGTGTCCACAAACGGTGTGAGACTCTACTTGTACTTTTCAGTGTACTTTCATTCATTGAATTTTGTGACCAATTATACTCTATTCGTATGGGGTGAGGAATTGGGTATATAGTGTGTGTATCGAACTCTATGGTAAAACTTTTGTTTCAAATATGTTTAATGCAGATTTAACATAGTCCACATATTTTTGAAAAAAAAGTTAAAAGGCTTATGTAAAAAAAATAAACTTATTTGATAAAGTTTTGTAAGATATTAAAACATATTTATTATTCAAAATTATACTTTTTTCTTTTGTTAATTTATTAGAAATATATTTTACAATATTAAATGTATTATAAAGAAAAGGCCTACAGATGTTACCCAACACTTTTAAAAATTCTGATTGTAAAGTATCTTACAGTCGTGCTGTCCATCCTAATTTTACACTTGAGCTGAAGTTGGATTGGGTTGGGTTAGCTTCTGGTTCCATCTGAAGCTTCAGCTCCATCTCTCTCGCTCTTTCTTATGCTTGTCTCTGTTGCGTTTGCTTAGGTCTTTAGCTGGGATTTGAGTTACATCATGTTTGCCGTTGTGTTTACCACCCATGCTTGGTTGCCAGGCTGGTCTTGAAACGTAATCCAATTGACCTTCCATCATTTATTTGGGTAGTTAACAGTTGAAGAAGATTTGGTAATCAATCGATTCAGTTAACCTGTATTAAAAAACTGTGCTAATTGTAAACTTATCTTTAGATTCTATTGGGAAACTGCTTTCAACTTATTTCAGCTGCATTTTGAAGAACTTGTTTCTCAGAATATTTCAGCCCCCCTTTGGAGTTGTTAATTTGTGAGATTTAATGACGCTTTTATTCAGAGTTCGTCGCACGATTAAAAATAAACCGAGTTCTTTTTGCTGAATTCCTTTTATTGATTGTTATTAAGTTGATTGATTTAACATCTAGTTTGTCGCAGCTGCAATAACTTGCGATGCCTTCGCACATATTTCTTATATCTGTTGTTGTTGTTATTATTTCTGGTATGTGTTCGCCAGCTGCGTCTGGGCGTGGTCCTCTCCAGCATCGTCTGCTGGGTGATTCTTGGCCGCCGAATTGTATCCCGCACAAAAGCACGCGACCAGACAAGCGGATCCAGGCTGGCATCATAGCTGGCATCGTTGTGGCGCCACCAGGGCATTGCCTCACCTGGCAGCACGAGCAGCAAAAGCAACAGCAACAAACTCAAACTCACTGATGTGTTCATAATTCTCTCGTGTTTTTGTGTCCTACTTGCGTCGCGGGTAATTAGAAACTGTTGCACTCAACGTGCAACATGCTGCTTCTTATATAGAGAGTCGCTTGGGATTTCGTTTACTCTGCAAATGCAACCAAATGTTGGGTAAATACCTTTTGCATGCTTTACAACAAGGGTCTTTAAGATACTTTTACAGATTACCTGCCATCTCACACACTTACAAACACACGCACACAAACTCACTCACTCACATTTTTATGAATGATCTCTTTATGGAATAGGTACAAATATGTATTTTAGCCTTCTCTTGCTTTTAACCACACTTACAGATAGTTAAGTACATTTCTAATGTCAACATTCTCATCTGCCCATGGAATTCCTCAATGTCTCAACGGATTGTTTTTGCCCACTAAAGTTTCCGTGTAAAACAGCATGTGCCAAATCATTTGTGGCTGACTCGAGTTTCACTTTCGTAATTGCAAGTGAAATGTGTAGCCAAAGAGCTAATTGCCAATTGACTAGCATAGATACTTCTGCACACATAGTACTACTTTTTAAGTACCTGACTGAATGAAGTGTCTGGTCAATATACTCGACTCTTGCTTGCATTGCTGCATTTTAGCCTTGCACTTGACACCGACTCAACGGCAACACAATTAGCGTGTGCATGTGTGCATGTGCATGTGTGTGTGTGTGTGTGTGTTGGCCTGTGAAATATGCGCTAGTTGTAAAACCAGTTAACGGCAACAGGGCGGCCAACAAAGTAAGTAATCCAAAGTCCCAGTTAGCCCACTTTCGTATGTTGGCCCGCAAACTAACTGCAATTGACACATTTGAGTTGAGAAGTTGCGAGTTGCCAGAAAAATAAACTAGAAAGAACAACTAGCGGTGGCACAACGAAGATTTGATGCACTAGCAGAAAGGTGTTTGACTTTAAGAATATTTGTTTTTGATTCACAAAAAAAGCTCGATCGGTTAGATAAGATCTCAAGATGTTTTAAGATCCAAGATCAATAAAATATTCTTCCAATGAATATATCTTAACTACCTAAAAGTGTTCTTTTTGGTAACAAAACAAGCATACCCCTTGCTAGAGTATCTGAAGTGTGGCACAGAAAATGTTGCATAAAAGCTGCAGGCGTCTGCAGTTTTGGCCACAGTCTGCCACCAAAGTTCGTGCAACAAGATGTGCCACAAATATCTGCTGCTGCTGCAATTGCTGATCCTGGGACTCCTGCTGACCATATCGGCGCAACAGGTGCCACAGACACGTCTCCGCCTGCCCCCCGGCTACAATATGCGATTGGGTTCGGTGCCAACAAGATTTGTTGGCAAGGGAGCTTATACCTTGTCCGGGAAGAGAGCATCGCCTCCCGTTCAGCACTGGCAGCAACAGCAACAGCTGCAGCAGCAACAACTACAACAGCAGCAGCTGCAACACCAACAACTGCAGCAGCAACAACAACAACGCAAGCAACTATTTCAATGGGCCACAATGGGTGGCAAAAAGTATAAAAACTAACTAAAAATCTTTGTTTTGTGTTTTTTGAAAATGCATACGAAATTTATTTAGCTAAATAAATAAAATAAATAAGTTTTGAATAAGTTAAAATGTTGCAAGGCAAGTGCAAGCTTCTAGAAAGCGGGTGCATAATTATGCATGCCCATGTGGTTATCGAGACCAGCTCCAAAGTAACCAGGCATGCCAACAGCTCCACCTGGCTGACCATAGAGTCCACCAACATTGGGTGCGCCGTTTAGGCCCTGCATGTTGGCCAAGTTAAAGATGTTGTTAAGGGCCCCAAAGTTGTCCAGCGGTGGTTGGCCACCAAATCCCTGACCCAGTTGAGGATTGGGATAGAGTGCTTGGGGATTGCCGTACATGAAGCTGGGGTTGGGAGCACCGCCCGCAAAGCCGCCCAGACCAAGTCCAAGTCCAGCGCCAGGCAGACCCAAGCCCAAGCCCAGACCCATGTTGGGATCAGCTGGATAAGTGCTGCCCATATTCCCCTGCATTCCAAGTTGTCCCGGCATGCCCAGGAAAGGTGAGCCGCCCGTCAACATGTTTGGATAGTTGGGATAGCGTGCCATCTGCATATTGGCCATGGGATGCATTCCCGAGAGTCCAGTCAAGCCCGTCAATCCAGTCAATCCAGTCAGCTGCATCGCTGGCGTCATATTCATCTTAACATCCGCTTCTCCCGTGGTGCCCTTCATTTGACGCTGCTCCCGTTCTTTAAGTTCCTTGAGCGGCTGTGCCTGACTGCGGCTGACGGCCAGCAGAAGCAGCGATATTGGCAGCAAGGATTTTGGGGCAATGATTGACTTCATTTTGCTTAGGTTTGCTTTGCACAACTGTTTGCTTCCGGCTCGTTGAAGACGCTTTTTATGCGAGGCTGGCAAACTGAACTTTCTTTCTTTTGCTGCCAGCTGGTTTTCTTTTTGGCCCATAAACTGTTACCAAAGTGACTTTATGACTACGTTGCGAACAGAGCCAGATCAGTCTGTCTGTGTTTTGTAATCTCTTTATAAACAATTCGCACATTTTGCCTAATGCCAAGCGCAAATAAGGTGCTAAATGTCTCAGACGATCCAGCAACGGCTTGACGCTTCGTCGGGCAGAAAATGTTGTTGTTTTATTTGACTGTGGTGAATTGGCAAAGTGAAATGCAAAACGTGCTTACTGTTGAGCAACTTATAATTTGACAGTGTGGTTGCTTTGTTAAACGAAAGACTTAGGCAACAAACTAGTTGCTGGAGTTTATGCCCAAAAGTATGCAGCGGATTTTGGTGGCTTACATTTCAAGGGAGATGAGTCAGGTTTTAATAGTTTCTTAGCAGGTGACTCAAATGAAAGGACAACTCAATAAATATGACATTATTATATTTATAAGCTGAATAGCTTAAATGTTAACTTATAAATAACCAACAAGAAGAAGGTATTAATAAACGAAAGTGTACCAGTTGTTTGTATAGCTGATAGTTATATTGTTAACAACAGTCTTAGTATATATAGATATACTTTTTTTAAACCGGATTGCAATTATTTAAATAGATTTATATTATTTTTAGAAAAACGAGAACATCAGAGACAAATGGCAGAAAGCCTCTTATCAATCTTTCTTAGGAAAATGTATGAAGTGTGAAATCTTAAACTACATTAAAACTTTCCAGCAAATCAAGCGGCTTACAGCAATCGGATTAATTTTATATAGGGACAAGTCTGAGATCAGGTTATATTCTAAATCTTACATAAAAGGAAAAAATAAATAAAAAGTATCACATTTCTGATTGCTATCCTTAAAAATTCCTTTTAACCTTGTGTCAGGTTGTTGATGCAGATTTCTGTTTTGAAAAACAATTATTTTTTCAGAAGATGCTCTAAGGTGCTACTAAAAAACATTTAAATTATTTTTAAATATGGTTTTTATTTAAGTGTATTTTAATGTATATTAAATATTTAAATAATTATAATATATTAATACTTTGTTTCCTTTGTACACGCAACTTAGAGAACTAGACCTGTGCAGTTGATTAAATTATATACACTATATTCCGGCTGATTGCATGTGTTTATCTGCCAAAGCTGTCATCGTATGAAGCACGTTCTCTATCGGCACGTTCCTTTCTCGCATCGAAGGAGTTATAGTAGCTGAAGCGATTTGATGACTCACTGGAGCGACGATGCGTGTCCAGAGAATTGGGATTGCTATGATAGCCATAGACAACGCTGCTGGGATAGCAGATGAAGTAATCATTTTCCCGTTTCTGACGCACTGGTTGTCCACTTAGATCAACGGATGAATGGATGCCTTGATAAGGATTGCTGCTGTCAATGGGCAATGATTGACACACGGCAAAAGTAGCCAGAATCAAAGCGAAGATAATTGTGCAGTTCATGTTGTGTTAGTTAGATTTTTCCTTGAGTTATCAGTTAATAAAATGTGAATTGCTGCTGCTGCTGCTGATGTGTTGCTGTTGAAGTTCCTTGGGGTTCTGTTTGGTTGTTGAACGCTTCCACCTGTTTATATACTCAGTTTCATTCATTCATTTCGCACTATGCGCTAATTATCATCAACAGCCGGAATGACAGTCAGACAGACTCACAGCCCACTAATTCAATTTGTTATACATCTTTCAATCTGTTTAGCACCCCTTACCACATTTCCGTCCACTTTTTTTTTAGGGGCAGATCTCTTGTGACGTCAAAACTGAAGAAGATGACGATGATGGGGTCCTAATTTGTGGTTTTTGATTTTTGTTGCGCTTAATTAAATGTCAATGACTCAGAAATATTATCAAATTCGCTTTCATCATCAACGTCATTGATTCATACTCAATCTCCTTTGACGGATATGCTTTATGCTTAATTAAATTAGTATAATCCCTTTCATTCTAGAATTTTTCCACTGATTGATTTATTTTTAAATTGCATCATCGTTCTCTATTAAAATAGTTTGAATGTTAGTTTAACCCTTGACATAAATAAGCACACACTAATTACTTAAATAAAAATACATTTAGGCTTCGACAGTTTTCAAAGCTTATTTGCAGCTAAGAATAGCTCACAATATTTATTTGCATTTCAGAGAAGCTAACAAATTTCTCGTCATATTTCGCATACAAAACAATAGGCGTTAATTGTCAAGTTTTATTGCCTGTTTTCCTAGCTTCAACTTTAAATCTTAAAAGTACATATATGTTTATGAATCACATTCACAAAACGTAAGCTAATTATTTCCGTGTAATTTACTCATTCATTTTCTTACCAATTACGCATGATTCAGCACAGCTTTAGTTGCATATTTTAATGCTGTTTCTGCTAGGTGCAAACGGGTACTTTTTTTACAAATCAAACATTCTTTATAAGTCCACCCAAAAAAAAACTGTTAACTGATCGTGATGATATCTTGATAAACCTGCTTAAATGTGTATATTTGTAATTATAATATCATATAACACAATTATAATTAATTATATTATAATTATCAACTTTAAAGCAACTTACATTTTCTAGTTCCAATGGGACCGCACCGGAACATTTAATTAAAGGGGCTGCTTTGTGGTTTTCTTAGAAATTTTTCTTGAAAATTTCAATCAGTAATAAAAAAAACTTAGAACATAACTACTTTAAAGTATTTTTAAATGTTATGCGGAAGTTAAATATTTTTGTAAACTAGCTATGAATTGGGTGTGGATAATTTAAAAATAAATAAATAAAAAATTTGCACCTTGTTAGCCAAAATAAATATAGCAGAAATCCAAAAATATTTATCTGATTTATTTATTAGTCTATAGCTAACAACTAAGTTATCAATCAATGTTTTTCTTTCATTTCAAGTCATAAAACTCCTTAACTCGTTTCTGCCTTAAGTCAAAAAGTCACTTCACAAATTTCACGAGAGTATCATAAACTGAGCCGGCCCCCTCATAAATAATTCTCACTTTTAATACTTTTATGAATACTTTGTGCCGTTTTTAACACATACTATATATATACTTTTATCTTTTGTTTTTGTTTTACTGCCATTTATTGTTTTTTGTTAACGGAATATTTTGAGCTTGAAATTCATTGGAATATTTTCTAGAACTCCACTCAAATTCGTTATTAGTGCGTTAAAAATAAAATCATCTTTGCTTCTAGCTATTTTTTGATTAATGATATGATTGTTGTTGTTTGAATTTGCAGAGTGCAAAACCGGCTTGGCTAAGTTGTCAACATTTGAGCTACATATTTGTTCAATCAAATGCGAATCTCTCAATGCGTAGAATTCAATAAGTGCTTGTCTCCAAAGCAAAACGTGTTTATCAGTTGCTGTTTATTTATTTATTTTATTTTTGGTGTTATACTTTGATAACAGGTGATCTGAAGTGTACAACTATTTAAAATCTATTTTTGGAGCAACAACTTGTTTTTATGCTCGGAAGAATCGGAAGTAGTTGGATATGATGTAATGATCCATGTAAAATATTCGTTTTATCTTGTTTTATATTTGGTTTATTATGATTGACTTTTTCTTATTATGTATTACATTAAATTCGGTTCTGTTTTATTTGCCATAATAGCCGGAGCTGGCCGATGCCGAGGCTGATGCTGAGGCACTGCCGCCACCGTAGCCACCGCCTGGATAGCCACCATAGCCACCGCCTGGATAGCCACCATAGCCGCCATATCCACCGCGACGTCCGCCATATCCACCGCCACGTCCGAAGCCACCACCACCACGTCCGTAGCCACCACCGCAGCAGAAGCCGCCACCGCCGCCAAAGAAACGTGCAACACGGCTGCCTGCAGCATCATTCACTGGCTTGGCATCCACGTCCTCCAGAGTGAGTTGCTGTCCCGGCTGCAGCTCCTCCACCTGCTCCACTGGGTGAGCACAGACGTAGGCCAAGGCCAGACAGAAAGTGAGCGCTAATACCACTGATTGTTTCATCGTTAAGTTAACAATTGCTTCTATTTGTTGTCGATTAGAATGCGAGATCTTTTATAGTAAAAGTCTGCTAATGATGGGGATGCCCCTATGTGTTTCTGTGATTGGTCCATCCTTCATCCCAAGCCGAATCATTAGCTCTGGCATCTATAATTATTTTTTTGCTTTCGATTCAATTTGTAAACAGCCCGCCAAGCGGAATTCCCAGACCCCTAAGGCACTCATTCAGACAATTTTGGATACTGGATCCCCTTTCACTGCCTCTCTCCTTTCGAGAATCACCTTAACCTGGTAATAGCGTATAGCACCTACAAGCTCACATTTTTAGCACACAGTTGCCAAGTTGGCCTAGAGCCAAAGACCTACATTGATGCATGTTAGCTGAAAGCCAAATTAAAAGCTTCTCACACATATTTTCCATAAACAAAACACTTTGCCAGTTCACTTTGAGAATAATTTCGGGGACTTTTCTAATGCCCTGTAAATTACATGAAGTATAAAGTTACTTGAGCCCGAGGTAATTGTGAAAGTAGAGAATATCTCAAAACATCTTCTGGGAAGATACAATATAGGTAAACGTTTTGAAATCACGGGCTGCCTGATTAGTTTGAAATGTATATAATTTATATGCGTAACATTTTGTTTCTTATTATTTTTAAGCTATATCACAGGATATTTTTATTGTTTATCACTCCCAATTTTTTTCTCGTACTTATTGTTTTTTGTTTTAGCTTTCGCGCGTCAGTAATTTGAATACTGTAATTTTTTGCTTCATCACAATTGAGACTTTTAAAAACTTGTTAAGATTTGTGATCACTGACCTCTCTTAAGTGACTAAGGAATTGCGCAGTAGAAGATCTGATTAAACATACATTCTTCTTTTGTTCTTTTTCTTCTTTCTAAGCCAATTAAATTTAACCAGTTTTATCGCATACATAAGTATAATTTACAGGGCACAGTTAATATGTTATTGTTTTTGTTAAGTGTTTCTTAATGACAAGAATGAATTAATATCCATTGCAATTTTAAAAATGTAAGCTTTAAACAAATTTAACGACAAGTTTCCAAAATATTTATAAGAATAAGTCTGGAATTTTATTACATTCACAAATTAAATTTAATTTCTCTTTAAGTAAATACTTGTACTGAATCCGTTGTTTAAATAAATAAAAACAACAAATCTTCTGCTTTAATAGCACACTGTAAACCATAATTTATTAGCATTGCATAACTTTAGGCGGTATTAAATAATGACAAAATATGTCTACAAAATGTGGGTGATAAAGACGGCACCCTTTTATCGTATAAATACCGAAGGTAAGAATTGCAAAAATCATAGCATTTGCAACACTTTTCATTTAATTCAATTTATTTACCAATCTTGTTGGTAGTCTACAAAAAGTCTACAAATTGTTGCTCATTGTCAACTACTACTTTTTTTCCCGTGATATGCAAAACAGTACAAATGCACAATTAAAAACGAAAATAATGACGTCAATTTGATGGAGCTGTCGGATGAATGATTGTAAACAAATCGTAATTCATATTAATGAGATAAAAACCGGTTGTAACGAAAATAGTCCCCATAAAATAACGCATGATGCATCAACCGATTATTAAGAAACACAAACAACAATAATTGGCGGATCACATGATTATCAAGATGTAGTATTACGTTCATTCAAGTACTTTGTTTTAAACAGTTTTGCAATACATACTATAAATCATATTCAAAATCGGTTGTGAAGTAATTCAATTGAATAATTTTTGAATTGATTAACTATTTTAAGAATTTTGTTCAAACTTATATAACTGGGTTATTCTAAAATAACCAAAGCTGTTAAGCCAAATGTATACTTATTGAATCTTATAGATTTCCATGGAAGGCAAATATAATTGCAAAGCTTCTAAGAGCCAAATTGCCTATAAAATGAAACAAGTTCCATTAAAAATCAACAAGACGCAAGAAAAACCCGCGGAAGTCAACAAAAGCGTGGAAGTTAACGGTGTGAAACACCGTTTTACCCTAATAAAAGACACTTATAAATTTGTATAAGATATGTAACATAGCTTGTTTAAATGATGTTCCAAAGGTGTTGTTGGTAAATTAGTTTAATGCAGTGCGAAAAATTTATAAATTTTAGTTTAGCAACAAGTGTATGCCGTCTTCGGTGCGACAAACCTAAGCTGTTTTTATTGTTATTAGCGATTTGGTCAATATTTGCCAAAATGTTACTGAGCGCGCAAGGTCAATGTCAGCGGCAGTCGGCTGAAGCTGCGTGAAAGCATGGAACCAGAACCAGTTCATGACGCGACAACGCGACTTAGTAGCGACTTTTGAGCGTTTTAGTAGCGACTTTGAGCGTTTTAGTAGCGACTTTGATGCGTTTGTGTTTTGTGTTATTTTGCGTTGGATGATACATTCACAAGAAGCAGACGATGAAGGTCTGCCAGTTGCCGAAAAACATACATGGTATTGTTAGTTTGGAAATTTGTTCAAGAACAGTTTTGTTTAGTTTCGGGGCTAGTCGAGGCGTGTCTTTTAAAGTTTGCATATAAAACTAAATTTGAATGTATGCTGCAAGTTTAGTTGGCGGTTGTCGGTTGTAGGAGTAAGCTTGAATTTGGATTTAAAACGGAATGTATTTGCCGGCGCGCTTGTGCCTGTTGAGTGTGCTCCTTGGCCTGGCCAATTGTCAGCGGAGCAGAACCAGAACGAGCCAATCTCAAGGTAGAACTTTGGGATTATTCTCACCGTTGTTATTTGGCACTGGAGGTGGATTATTTGATGTGCCAGTGGCCGCCGTGAGTGGAGGCACAACCGCAGCTGCCGGTGGAGTTCAATCGGATCCGTATTATGGCGGAGGAGGAGGAGGTGGCTACAACAATTACTATGGCTATAGGCCCAACTATGGCTATGGATATTCCGGATATGGTCTAGGCTATCCCGGACTGGCTCAAAGCTATCTTGGCTATCCAGGGTATGGTTATTACAGGCCCAGCTATAACTACAACAACTATGGAGGCTATCAGCGACCTGTGCAGTATCCCAACTACAACTATGGCAGTAGACCCAACTACAATAACTATGGAAGCTACAACAATTATGGCAATAGACCTGGCTATGGCAGCTTTGGAGGAGCTGCAGCGCCCATCACTCCCACTCCCAGTGCAGGCATCTCACCTGGCTTAGCTGGAGGAGCTGGCTTAGGAGGCGGAGCTGGAGCTGGGCCTGGTTCACAGTTAAGCACAGCTCAGGCAGCACAGCTGGCAGGACTCTTGGGCCAAGCGTTGGGCAGCAGCTTGCGTCCCTTGGTGAATGGCGGTGGTGCGGCAGGTGGTGCAGCAGGTGGTGCCAATCCACAAGCACTAAGTGGTCTGTTGGGCTTGCTGGGCTAAGTAGAACTAACAATAGTATTTATTAAACTTAAACGCTGTTAAACTAATGTTATTACTCTGTTAATTGTTATTAAACAAATAAAAAACAAAAATTAAAAAAGGTTGGTCATTTAATTGTAATTATTAAATGCAATTCCGTTGCAACAAAGCATTTGAGTTTATTTGCTTTCTGAGTGTACATTTTCTTTGTTTTAACAATAATTTGCTTATTGCTTAAGTTGTTTATTTTTCGCACATTTTTTGGTACTTATATTTTTGTTTGGTATAGAATTTTCAAAAGTGGGTTGAATGTTCGCATAATTGTTTATTTATCAAGTAATTATACTTCATCAAATCTGCTCCCACAATTATTACATTTTAATCGATTTATGACTTAAATTGATTAATTTGTGGGTGTTGTTATCGAATCAATCAAAGTTTATATCATATATGTACGCTTAAGATTTCATTAAAAAGACTTTTTAAGTTAATAGAAGGAAATCTTTTTCTGGGTTCATACAAACATCTTCTACATATCTTTAAATTGTAATTTAAATTCGTAATCGCATTAGAAATATATTACTAATGCCTAAAAGTCTGCACTTATTTTTGTAAACGAACTTGCTAATTGGATGACTGTTAGGATTTAAATACATTTTTGTTTTGTTTTTTAGAAACTATAGCCCTAAGAGCTAAGACAGACTCTCCATTTGCATTTCAAGCTTGATGAGAGAGGTAAACAGAACTTGCTTGCATAGCACTCTGGAAAGACCAGTTGTCGATCTGGCTCAGCCAACAAGAAAATTGGCAATAGGCATTAATTGCGAAATACGGTGGGTGCAAAAATATCTAATTGAAAATACAAAGTGCAAGACCCACAAGCCCTATAAAAGCCGGTAGCTGGTTAGCAGATGGTAGTTCAGTTCTCAGTTCTCATCTCGATCAGAATGAATCTCGTTGTTTTGCTTGCACTTGCAACTTGTCTAAGTTTGGCCTGGGCATGGCCAGCTGGTCAAATGGAGCAGTTACAGCAGGAGCAGCAGCCAGCTCTACAGGATCAGGTGCCCACTGAGGATGCCAATGGAGATGCCATGGCCAGCTTATCAGATGTCGCCGATATGGGCAGTCAGCATGACGAGGAAGGATCACGAAAGGCTCGCTTTCTGTGGGGCGGCTTCTGGGGATATCCTCGGTACTATCATTACTATCCCAGCTACAGCTACAGCTACTATCGCCCGTGGGGCTATAGCTATTGGTGGTGAAGCAAAGGATATCAATATAAAAAGAAGTGATTATATTTGAGACTATTTTTAATATTTTTTTTTAAAGTGTAAAATGAAACATTGCCATGTCCTTAATCAACTCACAGTATAAATAATAAACGATGAAATTTAAAAGGGAATAATTGTGTTTGAATAAAATTGTAATAATCAATCAAAATTTTATAATGAAATACTCTTCATTATAAAAACAAAGCAATCGATTATAGAAAGGATATTAGAATAATATTTTTTGACAATAGTATCTGATGCAAATAATCAATTCTTTTGCTATACTTTTTGAATTGCAAGTCATACAGTTTCTATTTCATAACAGTACTAAACTCTTGAATGATTCAGTGGCTAATTGTGCTCAACTTGAATCTTTACCCAAATACTTGACTCTTGTCATATTCATGCTAATTGGCACTCTTAGACACTAACCGAGGGAATTACAGCAAAAAGTGCAACCTCATTACATTCCAAAGACACACTAACTGTATATTCATTTAAAATAAATTAGCACTTGCAGAAATAGATTATTTATGTCATTTACGAAACACATCTCTTGTTTATTTTATTATCTTGTTTATTAATCATTTAAGCTACGCCCAGACAAAATTAACCGTAAATTTAAAACAGGTTCATCTCAAGTAGAATTAAGACGCAGTAATCCAATTGTTAAGTGGCATTGATGTGTTGATAATATTCTTGGTATTTTTTTCATCGAACATAAGCAAAACAAATTTAAGTTTTGTACACGTTCAGTAAGAAATAAATGGTGTAAATGTAGTCAAAACAAATAAGTATGTTCTTAAGAAAAAAGCCTCACATCACAAACACCGAAAGTTGAATTTGAAATACGTGAAATTAATGTATTCAAAACAAATATTTTCGTTGCTTAGGCTTTAATAATTATTCCTAAAAAACCCCAACTATAGTTTTAGGTCAATGCTTAGGAAAATTTTTCAATAGTATGAATATATTAATGTATCTTTATTTTCACTTTTCATTTTCTTTTTGCCAGCGACGAAGCATCTTTTTCTCCTCAATCTGATAGAGTTGCGATCTTTTGGTATCCAAAAGTATTTGTTTAGTTTCCGAATGACGATGTTCCTGAGAGTTTTCACTGCAACAGAGAGTGTTTAAGAAAGAAAGTCAGATTTTTTTAATCAATGGATATAAAGCTTTATCTTACATTTCACGCTGCAGCTTCTTGAGCTTGATTAGATCTTGTTCTGCCTGCTCACTATTCATTAGCGACATTTGAATCCATTCAATGCGTTGGTTTTGAACTGCATCCAACTGAGCTTGTAGCAGTTCCCGCATTTCATTGTCCAGTTCGCGTTCCTCTTTGTGCAACTGTATAGCTAACTGGCAACGACGCTGCTCTAAATCCTGGGCATACTCCAGAAGTCGCCGCTGCACCTTGTACTCGATTTGGGTATTAAGATTGCGACGATTAGTGCGGTTAAGAAATTCTGTTGCATGTTGCATGTTTGCAAACTTTGTTTGGTCGTTTGTATCACAAAGCCTTGGTAACCACAAAAATTGGCTTCTTTTCAAGCTAACATTTTTCTGTTAAATTACTGTTAACTTACATCACCAGTGCTGCCATTTATTGAATACAAAAGAAATTGTCGCATTCTTTTATTTGTTAATGACAATTTTTATTTGTAAATCCCTTAAACAAATATGGCTTAGTAGTCAGGAAATGATAAAGCATTCTGTTCCCAGCTGAAAGCACAGACGCCTCTAATTAATCTTCGTAGGTGCCCAGTCAAGTGATGAGCGAAAAAATTTCGCTGAATCTTCAATAAAAGACGCTAGCGTTTTCATTGATAGAACCAGTCGTAAAACTTACTTTGAACATTGTAGAAGACACCTTTAAAAATGCGTTTGACTCTTTTGCTGTGTATTGCTGTTCTCAGCATTGGATTGAGCTATGCTCTGCCATTGGATAATGGTGTTCATGATAGTCCTCAGGATAATGCTCAGGATAGTGCATTAGAACCACTACTTAGCCTAGCAGATCAGGGCGAGGCCCATGCCAATGAGGGTGCGCGAGAGGAACGAGCCTTCTGCTGTGGTGGATATGGTGGATATGGTGGATATGGACGTCGTCGTGGCTATGGTTACGGCGGTTACGGTGGTGGCTTTGGCTTCGGTTTCGGCTACGGTGGTGGCTTTGGTTACCGTCGTGGTGGCTTCGGCTACGGACGCCGAGGATGGGGTCGTCGTGGTTGGGGATATGGACGCTAAAGGCAAAGCCTTGTTTTTTTCTTTTTAATTCTTAATAAAATTATTTGTCACTAAGCTTAAAAATTTGTAAACAAAGTATTAAAAAATTGTACTAGCTTTATAGCTAGATGATTCACTATAAATTTTCTAGTTTTCAATCTTTTAAGTCAACTGCCACAGAAAAACAACAATACTGTCGCTAAACTAAGTTCACGTAGGTCATATATCAAATGATTATTCATTTTTGCAAACTTGCATAATTTAGCAGTCAGTTAATATTTAACTGAATTTTAATAGAGACTTAACTGTATCAATATCAAGCGCAAAAACAAGTTTATATTGAGATGTTTTCGGCTATTAGCAATAATTTGTTTATCATTTTTTAAGATAACTTTTTTTCTAAAGCTGACATTATTGATATATTGGTTATGTTCATTACCTTATTCATTATACATGACTATGTAGACAATTGAAAGCTCAACTAAGCCATGCACAATTTGGATTTTACGGGTAATTAACTATTTTGACATATTTCGAGAACGTGTGAATTTTTGTTAGTGTTAATATATGAATCCATCATTACTACATATCTCATAAACGAGTCAGAATGACTAGCAGATTCAAGTGTTCTTTTTTTGAGAAATACACTTACGTATTCAGTTGACACAGTATGCATATTTTAGGATGGATATGCCAAATACTTTATCCAGCAGAGTTTTTTTCCCCAGCCTAACTGAGCTTGTTTATATTCCGACTGGTTATTTGTATAGATGCTAAACAGATATAATTAATTTAGCTCATTAACATCTTTCTCATATTAATTAATAAGAATATGCTCCACATTATGTCTAAGTTGAGCGGGAGAGATTGACAATCGTTTGTTTACCTGCAAATTGTCAGATGATTAAGAACAAAATACCAACAACAATAGCAATAACAGGTGTAATAATCCCGTGGCGATAAATAAATAAACAAATATATACATATCTACGCTGTGAAAGTAACAATAACCGACTTAACAGACAGAGAAAAAAACCCCTTCAAATCTTTATGTGTGTTTTTTTTTTTTTTTTTTAAGTACTATGGACGTACATGTATGAGAAGCACTTACAAATTAGGTGATGCGTATGAGAACAGGAACGACAACTCATCCGGTTATTTCCAGGCTTATTCTAGCAAATAAAAGGCCGCTGCATTGCCACTGAATGCATCAGTTAAACACAAAGACAGCTTTCAGCAACACAATCCAAGGAATCAATCAAACAATCTCAAGATGCGTCTAACACTTTTGGCGCTTATTGGCGTGCTCTGCCTCGCCTGCAGCTATGCTCTGGATACGGAGGAGAACAGCGACAAGATGAGCCCGATTGGCCTGCTGGACGTGGCCGATCAAGGAGCAAATCATGCCAACGATGGCGATCGTAATGTCCGGCAATGGGGCGGCGGTGGCTGGGGAGGCGGACGCGGTGGCTGGGGAGGTGGACGCGGTGGCTGGGGAGGCGGACGCGGAGGATGGGGAGGCGGCCGTGGAGGCTGGGGAGGCGGACGCGGAGGCTGGGGCGGCGGCCGTGGAGGATGGGGAGGCGGTCGTGGAGGATGGGGCGGTGGCTGGGGAAGATAATTCCCTATAGCAGATGAACGAACCCGCTGAACACATCATCCCATTCCTGCCAACGCTTTAAACCTTCAAGAAACGTTAAAGATTTTGTTAATTTTGAGTTTTGTAAATAAAGAACATTACAAAAAACTATTTATAAATGACTTTTAACTTTGTTTTTATCCGATATTGTAGCTTTGAGTTTTTAACCCTTAACACAAAGTTCTTTGACTGGTGATTGATTTAAAAGAAAACAGCTTATTTTACGAACTCAAAAGGATTCATTGCAATAAACTAGAACTTTATTGTATTTCTTGAAGTAAGTCGGTCTTTCTCGTTCTGCTATCAGCTTAACTTAGGCTTTTCTAATTTATATTCATTTTAAACATAGATGCCAAAAGAAATGTATAATAAAAAATATTTATGTGACCCATGTGTTAACTTATCAATAAAAAAAACGTTATTTAAATGTTAATTATCAAATGATTCTTCAATAAATGTGACCGTAATAGTTTAATTTTAATTACTTTGGCTCAATGGACCAAGTTGATTAAATAGTTGCAGTTAAAACAGCAAACGTCGTAAAAGTTGATTCTCCTTACACTTCTAACAAAGTCAGAAGCAGTTGGCAAAAATCAAATGTAAAGGTTGCCATCTTGTTAAAATACCTTAAAAGTTATAATCTCTAAAAGTTATTTGTAAATGATTGCAAATGTTGCATAAGCTTAGGCATTATTAAAATTGTACAATACAAAGTTGGCGAATTTTTTAGCGATAGCTTAAAACACAACTGGGTTTTTAATAAAGTAAGATTTTATGTTCTTCAAGAAATAATACGACTGCTTAATAATTATACCAAATAAAAATTCATTCATTTAAAAATATATACAAATGTTTGTTTCTTTTGTTATTAATACAGAATATAATTTTGCTTTCAATATTTGGCTGCACATAAACTTTGTGTACTGTACTTTTTGGACACTCACATTTCACAGCTTTTTGTATACACAAACATACATTCAAATGAATTGCATGTTAGTCGAGTTAGCAGCTTCAATAAATTAACATTTAATGTGATCCACTTAGGCATCAGTTGTGTTAGGAGCAACTTTTGAGATGAGCAATAACAAGACTAAGCATTTGCATCAATTTCAGGTGTAATAACCTTACGGCGCATGCTAAATAAATAAACAAATACTATGTACATTGAGAAAGTAACAAATACCATACTTGAACAATAATAACAAAAACCCAACCAAAAACAAAAGCCCCTTTTAATCTACATGTGGCTTAATATGCACTTGGAATTAGGAGATGCGTGCGAGAACAGGAACGACAACTCATCATTTAACCACATGATTTTGTTTTATGGCTTATGGTGACTAAAACCGAAATAAAAGGCACGTCGTTTGGGGGCCAAGGCATCAGTTACACAGAAAGCTTCAAGCAGCACTTACCAAGTGAATCCGAGAGACACCGAAATTTATATATCCATAACCTTCAAAATGCGTCTGACACTTTTGGCGCTCTTTGGCGTGCTCTGCCTCGCTTACAGCCAGGCGCAGCCAGTGGAGGACATCAGCAAGAACACCGACCAAGTTGGATTGCTGGATGTAGTCGATCAAGGCGCAAACCATGAGAACGACGGCAACCGCAATGTTCGTGGAGGCTGGGGAGGCGGCGGCTGGGGCGGACATGGAGGATGGGGCGGCGGCGGATGGGGTGGTGGCTGGGGTCATCATCATGGCGGCTGGGGCGGTGGTGGCTGGGGAGGTCATGGTGGATGGGGTGGTGGTCACTATGGTGGCCACTATGGCGGCGGCTGGGGCGGTGGTGGATGGGGTCGTGGCGGTTGGGGCGGTGGCTGGGGACGTTAAGCCTTGCTGAGTTAAGCAAAGCTTCTACAGTCAACACTTACCACAACCAGCACATCAAGCACCACCATTACCTTTACCACTTGTCGCAACACAATTTATTGTTTGATTTATGAGTGTAAATAAAGAATATTTTTAGAAAACAAGGCAAAATCTAGTTTTTTTTTTTATATCTTAACATATTTCAGGTACTCACATTAAAATAAATTTTAACCATTTAATAGCTGCACTTAAGCTAGGCAAATAAATTTAATTGCAATGCAATTAGATTCTTGTTTTACTAAAGACGTTCCAGAGTTCCGTTTATGGTGTTGAATTTAATCATTGCTTTAGCTAGTTTTGGTTAAAACTTCCCTTTGATTTAAAGGCTCTAACGCATATCTAATTGACATTAATTGATAATTGAAATAATTGCATGCCAATTATTTACAGATTATCTTTACAGTGGTCAGTGGCTAGAAAAGAAGGTACATCTAGCAAAAAAAGATAAAGATATTAGTTGGGCAAATTATTTTTATAGTATAAAAGATTTATGTACCATCTGAAAAAAAAAACACATCAAAAATATTTTATTCTTAATTTTTCCCGCAGTAATAGTAGCCACTGTGCTTGCAGGTTTCCTATAAAAGCCATGTCCTGAAAGGACTTTCGAGCACAATTTCAAGGGCAATTGTAGAATGCAGACATCGTTAACTGGAAAATTTCTCAAACTGCAGGATGTGTATTTTCGGGTACTTGGATTTAATATAGTGAGCCGACGCCACGGCTGGCCCCATCCCTGGAGAACCTTGTGCAGCAGGCTCACCCTGGCCATAGTCCAAGTTATGGCAACTGCTTTCGCCATACAGAATTTGGAGCATGTGGAAAAGCTGGCAGAGGCTATGGCCGAAATGCTTATCAATCATTTAAGTCTAATTAAGTATGGCATAATGATTTATATGCACAAGGACTTTCGACAGTTAATTGCTGAATTGCGTCAGTTGCTGGAAAGAGGTAGGTTTTAGAAAAACTTGTTATCGAACTCTCTGTCTCTCTTAAGACTTGATACTTAAAGAGTGCAAATCGAAGGTGCCTGCTGAGATAATCGAACAGGAGAATAAGCAAGAGCAGAGAATAAGTAGAATATACAAGAATTGCTTTTTGCTCGCTGGCGTTTTAAGTTCTTTGAAGCCAAGTGTGGGCATTTTGTTTACCTACCTCAAAATTGGAGAAGTTCTGCTCGATATGAGCAGCTTTCCATGCGCGTAAGTTAAACTGAACTTCATAAATCGCAGTATTTAGAATATTTAGTTGTATTTTTTTTTTTTTTTTATATTTGCAGCTATCCCTGGGATAATCGAAAATTACAGTTTGCATAGCTCTCCTTCGCATTGTTAGCCTGTGCCAGATTTGCCTTCGTCCTCTCTACAATCTGCGTAGATACTCTTTATGTATCGCTCGTTTATAAGCTTGTCGCCCTTTTGAAGATAGCTCAGCATAAGATGCAGTTGTGTTCCACTGAGTTAAAGCTGGGAGAAGTCTTAAGTCTATACAAGAGCAGCCTGGATGTAAGTGATGTTGTGAATCGTTATTTTCGTCTACTTATCTGCACACAGCTGCATCTATGCGTGCTCAGCTACTCCATATCGGACAAGTTTGACAATCCACAGATGCCTTTCTATGTGGTGTTTACAATCTCCGTAATGGCACAGCTTTATTTATTTTGTTCTTGTGGAGAATATCTTAAGACAGAGAGCAGAGGATTCGCTAGAGCTATCTACGATAGTCCTTGGTACGAGGCAATTCAACAGAGTCCACAGATTGGGCGTTCCCTGCAGTTTTCCATGATGCGTGCACAACGCGGCAGTTGCATCGATGGCTTTTTCTTTGAGGCCAACATGGAGGTATTCCTTTCGGTAGGTAATCTTCTTTCTGATTAAAATATGAAATTTAACAATTGCGTTTCCTTGTTTATATTAAGATTGTTCGGACTGCAATGTCCTATTTTACTCTGCTTAACTCAATTTCCTGAGCAACAGGATGACAACTATAATAAATGTTGTGATTTTGGGCCCATCTTTCATGTGTTTGTTTTTTCATTTTTATAATATAATTAATTGAATATTTCACTGGATTCAAGTATTATTTTTAGGCTGCCTGAATATGCTCAAAAAAAACTTGTGAGCTATTATTCATCGAGGATCATTTAAATCCTCACACCCACAAAACAATAAATATAGAAACCATCATCGTTATGATTTCGAGCAATATTCGTTTTATTGCATAGCTTGCGTTGTCGTACGACATTTAACAATCAAACTTACATAATGTACAAAACATATTTTACACAATTCGTTAGGCGCTAGGTACTTAGATGTGAAGATTGAATTGGAAAAGTGAAAAGCTGGAAAACGCGGCAAATGCATAAATATACACAGAGGGATGTGAGATTGGATAGATGAGTGTGTGTTTGTGTGTGTATAGTGAAAAAAACGATAAGAGGTCTGTGATTTTGTTGCTGATGACCAACTGAGCTGCTGCCCCTGCTGCCCTCAACTTCATCCTGGATGCTATCATACAAAAAAAATCCAAATAAGCACGGTCATATCAATTATTTAAAGAATCTGCGGGGTGCGCCGGCAACTGGGCTAACGGGTGGGGGTGTGGGAATATGGGCACCCTCGGCACGGAAACCATTCTCATCGGCAATATAGGTAATCGTGTAGAGCACGCCATCGGGTCCGGTGTAGGAGTATGAGCCTTGCATAACCTTAAAATAAATGTGAATGCTTGTTTTTATAGCAAGATTTAACTACACGCATCTAAAAGTATGCTACACATTTTTAGCAGCTTTTGCTATCTCGCTTAAAGTTGGGCAACTGTAAACGGAATCCTACCTGAGCCTCCAACTGTGAACCGGGATTCTTGAGGTAACCAGCCTCATCAGCGCGAATGCCATTGCTCGTCTCGTAGCTGAAAAAAGGATACGAAACATAGTTTGATTTATAAAATAATCTCTTCAAAGTAGAACTTAATATTTACTAAATTCACAAAACTTTTTCTTCTTAATAATTTATGTATATGAACTAGTTAAACCATCTTAAACTTACTTGTACTGATATGAGCCATCCGGGTTCAGATCAAAGTTCTGCTTCAGTATCACAGCATTCGCATCAAAGGCGTTGCCCCGGGGCTGAGGCAGACCGCGCTGTGGCTGAGCTGTGACAACGCAGAGGGAGCACAGCGCTAGGGCGGCAACAGCGTAGGAGTAGGTAAGCAACTGCATGACCTTTAAGTGTTTTCAATTGGGCGCCGGCGCCAGCAGCAAAGAGTTGAGAGAGAGAGAAGATGATTGGTTAACTGAGACATAACATTGATTTATTGACTCTTGATAATGTCAAGCTGCGATCCGTGTAATTAGTAATCGATGCTTCATAAAAATAATTGGCAATAATCTTTTCTGCATATTTCGAAAGTCAACTTTGAATGGCAACAAGAATTATTGACCTTCTAGCTTGGGAAATATATGGCACTATATGTTAACGATGCCTGGGAGCAATAAATATGTGTTTATAGGTTTTTTATATATGTCTTTATCGTGGCTCATTTCTTCTATGCAGATTGTTTTAGAATAGTTAACTTTATGGAAAAAAATCAAGCTAATGTCAATTAAGTCTACTGATAATCCACCAAACAATCAATAGTAAATAACATTAAATGTTTTTTGCTAACAGGAAGTATAAATCAAAGTTACATAACAAAGAAAACAACGCGGACCTCAAACAAATAAAAAAGTTGCGAATAATTGCTCGTATTATTATTATGTAAAGAATATAAATAAGCTATCAACTTCGCTTTTTAACTGAAACTGACTTTGCTTAGTACATTATACAAAGAATAACAAACTCGTATCCTTTCTAAAAAGCATTATGGCATTTTTATAATTCTACCACGTATTTTTAAAGCATCCTTTTAACGTTTATCATATATGATCAAATACATTTTTGCATTATTGCTTTATTTGTCTATTTATAAGTCCTTTTTATTGTTGATCCTTTTGATCCTTTGCACTAATCAACAATTTCTCACAGCACTGCAATTTAGAACTCACTTTAAACTTTTTCGCGACTTGTTTGTGGATTGGAGCGTTTTTCTTTATTGTTTGCGCTCGAAAGGCTCGTCAAAACTGTTTTGACTTGAATGCAGTCAGCGCCAACGTTTTTATACCGAAAACAAAATGCATTCACTGAGCCGCAGCAGCAGCAGCAACAACAGCAACAGCACCAGCAGCAGCCGCAGCCGCGACAGCATCCGCAATGAGAGCAGCGCAGCAACAATCAGATTGCAATGAAGAAGAAGACAAAGCAGAAGCAGAAGTAGAAGCTGCGGCAATGTTTGTGTATCTGACAAGCGGCTGCAGCAGCAACAGTGGCAACAGAATCGGAAGAGGCTGCCACTTGTACCACGAGGCGTATGCGCAACGAGTTTCGTTTCAAATGCAAATGGGCGTTGCGCATACGCCATGTGTAGCTAAGTATGAGTATGTATGTATTATCAGTTAAGCCGACAGATTCACTTCTACGTGTGTGCTTGTGTGAGTGTGTGAGGCACGCCAGCTTGTCTAGTCATTAATTTATGTGATCTAGCAATGCGAAGTTCATTTTTGATTAGCCCACGCTGGCGTTTGCTGGGGATTTTTTAATATGCAATAATTTGTTAATTCAAATATTAATTAAAAGATTAATCCAGCGACAGCTGTAAAGATGTTGCAATTGTGCCATAGAATTGATGAATTGGCTATTAAGATAGGTATTCTGTTTTTTGAAATACTTAGTATTTACTGCATTTTATTGACATTTGCAAATGCAACAGAGCCGCGGGGCGGGGATTGCCACAATATGTTTGCCCACTTGCTTGGTGAACTAAAAAACCAGCCAAAAACAATTGCAAGATGTGCCATCTATATATTTGATTTGATGTGCCATTGTTTCATCTGCAGCTGCTGTTCACAAAAACGAAGACAACCTCAAAAATTACAATTTAGACATTTGAAACGCTTTGGCAGCTTATGGCCAATTTGCGCTGACCAGCCAATAGGTGGGATGCCACTCCCACCAGTTGCACTAGTTCCCACTGCAAAAGGTGAACCAAATGATATGCACAAAAGGGAGGGGTGGGCAGACTGGGTGGGGGGGCAGGCGTTGCTTGGCGCTTTACATTTTGTTGTTTTTGTTAAGCCGGCCGGCGCATTAAAAATTGCAATTTTCGGCTTTAAACTTTAAACTTTTACAGAGTCTGTGCTGCGGCTGCTGCTGCTGCCACAGCGTGTAGGAAATGTCAGTTGCAATTCATAAAAATTGCAGCAATAGCCGCAACTAAGACTACCAACAACAACTACAACAGCAACATAGAGTGCGCTCTGATCACGAACATGCCATGATGAACATCGCGCGAGATTAACGCGCCTGCAACAACAACAACAACTACAACAACAGCAACGAAGACGCCTTCTCCAGTTGTAACTAACAGCCAAATAGCATCAGTTGCAAGCAGCTCCACCTCTGACTCCACCTTCACCTGCCCCAGCTCTGCGTCCAGCTCTAGCTCTAGCTTTGACTCTTTAGCAGTGCCACCCTTTTGTAGTTGTTCAACTCATTTTTTCCTTTGCCTTTTGCTGTGTGTTAGTTGGGCCAGAAAAGTCGCGTTCGCGATTTGCCCGCGTTTTGTGCGCTGGCCTTCGTCTCCATCGACCGCATCTTTTTTCTGCTGCTTAAGTGCATTTGGTTACTATTTTTCTGGGTATAACTATTTTGTTACGAAACTTGTTGCTCAGTAGAGGATTTTTGACTTTAGTAAGTATGAAATATGAGAATCGTTATGGAGTTCATCTCATTTTATTTTAATGCACATAAAATATTTGAATAATTTGTTTATACATTAAAAACCAGCTATTTTTAGATTGATTAAATTTTATAAATTGTTATAATCCCTTTTTAATCTAAGGTTAACTTCATTAAACGTTATGAAATTAATCTTCATAAATTTAAATTACTGAAACCATATTACTTAGGAAAGAAAGGGTATTTAAAGTCTAATTAGCTTTGAAATGCACGTTAATTCTCGTTCACATTTGACATACAATATTATTCAACAGGCAGCTGTTCATAAGTACTGCAATCTGTATTTGCAATAATGTTTCACACTCGGACTATTTCTCATTTATGTTTATTGCTCTCCACCTCCAAGCGAGTAAAATTCCCGTGTGCTCAGTGTGGTGCTGTGGTTCAGTGGATCAGTTTCTCAGTGTTGATCACTTTGCTACGTCTTCCGTCATTATATATACATCTTCTTTTTGTGTTTGGTTTGTTTGTGGCTCATTCACAATGATGTATGAATGAATCGCGTGTGGTGTTTGCAAATGTTATTCATCTGTTTACTTGCAGATTCAATCAGCGCATCTTAAGTGAGCTTAAAATGTATCTTAATTTATGCAGCTTTGTTCTTACCACCCAGTCGCAATACAATGCAATGAGTCCATAAACCATCTAAGCCATCTTTGCCATATGCTAATCGTGTGTGTGCAGCATTTCCAAGAGATTGTTTTACAGCTCTATCAGTCGGACAAATTGATATTCGGTGGAGACTTTTTGCTTGTTTTTGGGAGTTTTTTTTTGAGTCAGACTTAAACGAGTTTGTGACGTGTAGATTAATTTATAAATTATTTGATGTTTTTGGCGCAATAGATATGTTTGTATATAATATAGCTTAAGTGTAACCAGAAGCATTTGTCTGAGCCTATGCTAAGCTTCAACAAAATTAATAAAAACAAATAAATTAAGACCTTAAACCATAACTAAATAATTGTGCTGTTGTCTTTGAAGCTTATGTTTTTCCACTTGCTGATTCATTGAATCATTGAATAGTTATGCAAATGTTGTGCTGTGAGTGTTTTATTAAAATACATTTCGGCATCGTTTCTATAGAATTTCTTTAGCGTTTTTTTTTTCTTTCTGTTTTATTATTTTTTGTGTTTCTCTTCTTTTATAAATAACGTAATGGATGCTAATTTTTGGCTAGCCGCTGCGCCATATATAAAAGCAACGCACTTTGGGACTTCTAGCCAAGTTAAGAGTTAACACAAGACGCGATATGTTCAAGCTGATTATCTGTTTGTTTGTGGTTGCCAGTGGTGTCAGTGGTGCGACCATTGGCCGCTTGGACACAACCACTGAGAAGCGTGAAGTTATCCCACTGCTGAGTTTCGAGACTGAAAAGAATCCCGATGGTTCTTTCAAATTCTCCTATGAGGGCGGCGACAAGTCTTTCCGTGAGGAGTCCGCTGTTGTCAAGGATGCTGGCACTGAGGATGAAGCTCTCGAGGTAACTGGCTCCTATCGCTATGTGGATGCCGATGGTCAGCTGATAGAGGTTCATTATACAGCTGGCAAGAACGGTTTTGTGCCCTATGGAACTAATATTCCTGGTGAGATTACTGCTCTGGCCAAGGCCGCAGCCAGTCTGCCCAACTACACCGAGGAGCAGGAACGTGAGGAGCGTTTGAGTCAGCGTCGTGCTCGCTCCAAGTCAGCGGAGACAGAGGAGAAGAAGGAGGAAAAGAAGGAGGAGAAGAAGGAAGAGAAGGTTGAGCTGAAGGAGGAAAAGCCAGTTAAGGAAAAGAAACCCTTGAAGGAGGAAAAGCCAGCGAAGGAGGAGAAGCCAGTGAAGGAAGAGAAACCAGTAGCGGCACCTAAGAAATCCGAGACCAAACCCGCAGAAGTGGTTCCCGTGAAGGTGGTGCTGGAGCAGAAACCAGTCGAGAAAGTTGAGAAGCTGGAGAAGAGCGACAAAGTCGAGTCAAAGACCGCATAAAAATTTCATTCAACGAAATTTGGTAGTGTTTAACTAAACTTTAGTATTATTTATAATGTAATGTGCTCGATCTAAATTAAACTGGTTAGCAATAAATACTATATGAAACAAACAAAAACATGTTTGCTTACTTTTTGCACTTTTCCCCAAAGGTTTGCTAATCGCTGCTATAAATAGCTCATGATAAAGTTTACGATTTATGCTAATTGCCAACTAATCAAAATATATCAGCCTTACTTCAAGTCTTAAACTTTCATTAACTTAAAAGAAGTTCTATTGTGAATTTTACACACTTAATTGAAAGATTAGAAGCTCGTGGATCTTTAATTATAAATTGGTAGCCAAAAAATGGTGTTGTTTTTATCCCGAAAATTTGCATAATTATTGAAGCTATTTGTTATTTTGATTATGCTTTAAAGCTGATTGGGCATAAAACTACAAATGATAGTTAAAAGCAATAAATCATTAATTGGCTTGGGGTTTGATTGATTTTAAGCAATATTTAGCTGTTTTTTTTTTTACTTTATTTAAAGATGGATTATAAATATAAATTACTTTTAACGCCAGAATTAAATGACTTTAATAATAATTGGCAAGATTTGAATATTTTATAGCCAAAGATGATGCTCATAAAATATTGATTGATTTTTTATAAAAACTATTCTAACACGAAAACTAATTATTGATTGTTTGCTAAATTTAATCATCTAGCCAACAACTCCTGGCTTCACTGTATTCTGTATAAAAGCAGCTGAACGAGTGGTTATTACGGTTTGATTAGTGGGGCAGGAGGGATTAAAAATTGACTGCGCTTGCGACTGTGCCAAGTTTTGTGTGTGCTTTTTTTCAAGGTCTTTGCCAAGCGGGAATTTCTAAACTGTCTGTAGAGCAAAAGCCGCAAGCGTCGAGACAAAAAGAAAGACAGAGAGAGAGAGAGAGAAAGAGTGATGCAGAGATAATCAAAGATATGCTAATTTTGAAGACAACATTGTGAGGTAATTTTTTTTAGGCTATGATAATATTTATATTTTTTTTTTGTATAGCGATTTCTTCTTTCTTTTCTTTTATTTTTTTCACGCTGACACTTCACAATTATATAACTACATAGACTTATGAGTATTATTTACTGATTAAATTTCGCCTTCACTTCCGCGTTCTCATCAAAGTTGGGCAAATCCTTGGCTGCCTGGGCAACGGCGGTAATTTCGGGATTGATGATGGTGCCAGTGGGCACAAATCCATTCACGCCAGCCGTATAATGCACCTCAACAGTTTCTCCCAGATCATTCACATACCTGTAGGAACCCTTCACTTCGAGTGCCTCATTCTCGGTACCGGCATTCTGAACGGTCGCCTCCTCGTGGCGGGAGGTGCCATCACCAGACTCGTATTCATGCTGATAGGAGCCATCCTCATGCTTGAAAATCTCAGACTTCAGAATGGGCACAACTTCCTTCTCCTCGGGAGCAGCTGGAGCTGCATAGGCGCTGCTGGCCAGGACACCCAACACAAGCAAAGGCAGCTGCAATAAATCCAAATGCCAATTGTTTATTTAGTTTATATCCATTTCTTTCCGATTGTATTTCACTTACGAACTTGAACATTTTGTGAGTTAGACTATTTGAACTGGATCACCGAAAGCGAGAGTTTTGAGTGTGGATCAGTTTTGTGTGTGTTCCGTCTTTTATATGCCATGCGAAAGCAACGCACGCATTGTCATCAGACAATTCAACATGCCAAACATGTTTGCATCCCGGTTTATGGCGAACCCCAAAAAACTTTAAACGATTGCCACAAATTGCTTCACGCTAAATGTCAGGGTCGTCTCCAGTTAGCTGCTTAAAGCTTAAAAAAGCGTCAAAAATGTGTCAACCACTTAGTTACTCAGTTATTCCAGATACAGTAGAAGCAGCAGCTAAGGCAGCTTCCGCACATACACTTAGAAAAAAGGAGGCAAAGTTTCCAATAAATATGTATTTATAAGCGAACACAAAATTTAAGAATCTTTTTAGCATACCTATCTTAATACTTATTAAACTTAGTAAAGCTTTTTATGTATACAAAATAACGTATATGTAAAAAAAGTAATATTTCTTTTCACAGTGTATCTACATCTTTTTCTCTCTCTGTTTGTCTTTCTGAATGTATCTGTTGGATTGATGGCATCAATCAGTGCATCCATTAGCAGGCTCACGGCTACCAATTACCTTTTCCATAGCTGCAAATTGTTTGCATTGCTCGTTGCAGTTTCACCCACTCAAGGTGTTTCTTGCGATTAATTGCCACTTGACAGTATGTCTTTCCATATCTTTGCATTGGCATCCCATTCCATCTCATTGCATCCATCCATCCATCCACCAAGCCCAGAAATGTTTTCATTTAGCATGTAAAATGTCAGCGCTTTGTGTGTAATGCTTGTCGTAATTTATTAGTAAGTATCTCCATTTGAATGCGACACCTGAGCAGAGGAGTACACTGAGAGTTCAGCAAACAGCTACAACAACAGCAACAATAGTGCCTGGGGCATTGTCAGCACCCACTTTTCTGATTCAACCCAATTTTTTAGGTGTGCTTGCGTTTTGAATATATTACTAGTTATAGTTATTTTGTGTTAATATATGACTTTTGATTGTGAATAATTAATATTATTAGAACAGTTTTTTTCTCATGAAATTTGCCATTTCTCTTATGCAATAACAGTTAAGCACTTGATAAATGTTTCAAATAAAAATTCTAACTAGCGGCATAAATAATTTTCAATCGATTTTATCGCTGAATACATAATTCAATAAAACAATTAAATTAATAATAAATAATGAAAGCAATTAATTGCAAGTTACTAGCAGCTAACACAAGCTTTATAAATTTATTGACTTATTATTGAATATTTAAATCAAGTATTAAAATTAATTTTAAACTCAAAGCGTCAAAATCAAGTCGAACGACATTTTGGCAAAAGGGCAACACTAAGGCAGAGTTTTCAGCTGCCCCGAGGTGAAAAAATTACCATGTTTGCAGTGCGCCATCAAATTGTGTTGCCAATAAAAATTGCAACAATTTATATTTCTGACAGACAGAAACAGAAAACTGGCGATGCACGTCGCCAAATTAAGTATGTACACGATGCGCCACTTTATGACTAGTGTTGGAAGGTGTTGTTTGGAAGCTGCTGCCCAGTTGGCCAACACTCGATCAATGCGAGAGGCGCTCCTCATTGGCATAGTTTGGCGCTGACTCTTACCAATTGTACGATTTGAATTTATTAGCCAGCATTGTTTATGACTCGTTTATTTGGATAATTGTTTGAATAACATTTGCAACAATTTATAACAGTTTGCCTGCTCGCACATTCAGCGCCTGGACAGCTTTTTGTGCCGTCTCTGTGATCTCCTTGGTTATGTGTGTGCCAACAGGCACAAAGCCATTCTTGTCGGCCACATAACTGACCTCCACTTGCTCCCCATTGCCATCAATATAGCGATAAACACCAGACACTTCCAGCTCCACTTCATCGTCATCATCTTCATCTTCAGCTGGATCTTGTTTGTGTATGGGATCATTATTGGAACGTGGTTTCACAATGCCCACCTCCTCGCGGTAGCTGCCATCGGCGCCTTCGTAGGCAAAGAAATAGGAGCCATCGTTTTTTTGCTCAGCTAGTGACTTAATAATCGGCACTGCTTCCACTTTTCTCTGCACCTCGTCTGCAACACAGCTGGCGCTCCAATAGAGCAGGCAAAGCAGACACTGCAAAAAAATAAAGTGCATGAAAGAGTTGTAGGCTAATATAAGTTAACTTTGTGCCTAAGTTTAAAAATAAATATAGCAGTTAAGAAGCCAATCAACTTTTTGCTTTAAATATTTCACGCTTTATTTACTTAAAAAACTTTTTCTACATTTTTGATAAATATATTTCAGCAAAAAAACAAAACAGTTTACGAATAATTAACAGATGAGGAAGATTTAAATAAAGAGATTTAAGACATGCTAGTTTTATATGTACATATGTAGTAGTTGTTGCTTACCAATCGAAACATGTTTTACGACTGGGTCCAAACTTATGCTAATACTGTTCGCGCATAAGCCAGTTCTCAGCTTTTTATACCTTATTTTGCTGTTAGAATTTCTCTGATTATGCTGGGTCAATAGAAAGTTGCGAGACGAGTCGAACCAAAGTCGCAGTTTGTTGAACTGTTTGTTTGCTGCAGATTTGCATTTTAAGCCAGTTGTTCTGGCCAAGTTATGTAACTGCTGCCGAAAATTGGCCATTGTCTTGAGCTGTTAACTGTGACACATCAGTTAGTTGCGTGCTCGTATTCACGTGGGTGTCAAGTATCTTGTATCGTGTATCTTTTTGGGTGCAGCAGCAGCTAATAATATTTGTCAAATTGCTTGTACAAACATACACAAATTACAAGTGTCTGGGTGGGCGGGCCATGCCCACCCACAAAGCGAAAGGTGCTGAATGTGTAACGGCTGACTGGCTAAGAAAACAATTTAACAATTTACAAGCCAAAACTGGCAAAAGACTTGCCTAAATGTTTTCCACTTGACTTCCATGCAAAATTCCACTCGTGGTTTCTCTCTCTCTCTCTCTCTCTCTCTTTTTGGGTCTCTTTGTCCGCCTGCTCTGCATACGGCTGTTTGTGGCACGTCGCACGTCTATTTTTTTACTGTTACAGTGGGTGGGCACTGAGAAGCGACTAACATTTATACCACGAAAGAATTTAATAATCATTTTAGCAATTTCGCAACCTTAGCAAAACGCCAAAAACTGCTGTTTTCTGCTCACTTCTGCTCTTACCTGCAACTGAGCAACCCAATGCTAATACCCTGTAGCTTTTTGGTATCAGGTATATTGTGTTTGATGGTTGTGAAGGTCAGCAGTTATCAGTTCTACTTATTACAATATCTTTTATACTAAATTTATAAATAATTTCGTCAATGTTTAGACTGATAACTCCAGTAAGAAATCTGGCTTACAGGGCATCTTTAAGTCGTTGCTTTTAAACATTCTCCGCTCTGATTCGGTGTTGGCATTTGCCTTGGCGCACAATGGGCGTTGCAAACAACACGCCTAGTTCCAAAAAGAAGAAAAACAGAACAACAAAAATAAACTAAAAGACTGTCAGGTTTACTGTTTGCAGTTTGAAGACGTATGCATTAATAAATTGATTCTAAGGTGAATTCAAAACTAGTCTGGCATTACATTTGCTGAAATGGAAACTCATTAAGTGTTTGGATCGCAATGCCAACGAGTGCATAATTCAGATGCGACACATTAACCTTTAGCAAAGATATAGTTGCATCTGCAACTGAAACTAAAGATATGGAGAAGTAAAACCGGAACAGCAGCGAAATATATACGCACAGAAGGAGGAGAGAGATCAGTGACAGAGACTTGAATCAATTAGCCATAACTAACTTGGCCTAATGCAATTACAACAAATCCAACAACTGAGGTGGCCAAATGTCAAATGCCTTCATTTCATAAGACCATTAATAATATTCACAGTTGAGCAGGGGAGGTGTGTCCAGCTCCGGTTCGAATCTAATTTGTTTCCCAAGCGATTCATTTGTTTTCTGTTTTCTGTTTGTGCATTCATTTTGTATTTTTTAATTTGCACTATTTCAATCGCATCTTTATCTGTGCCCTGCGAATTGTTCATTAAAAGATACAAATGCAACATGAGATCTCATGCATGAAATCTATAATTTAAAGATAAATATTACAAAACAGCAACATTTCTCATCGCAGATAGATGGTTATTAGGGTAATGAAGATATTCGAGATAGCATGTACTTATTAGTTTAAGAAGGTGCGAAATTTAATGCAATAATCGTATATTGGTATACAATTAAAATGGTCAAACTTACCTACAAATTATTAACTTGAGGTTTTTTATGTTCGTTATTTTTTTTAAGTGTGTGATTTTGCGAAAAAATAAGATTACAGATATTAAAGTATTGTTTGTTTCATTCAATCAAATCGCGTTTTGTTAGCTTAACAAATTGTATAAATATCAAACTATCAATGAATGGCATTTAAAAATTGAATAAATAGTAACTGGGTTTTCAGTTTGTTTTCAAATTTTGCTTTGGTACCTGATGTCATCATTTAAGGTCGATGACGATTGTTGTTTTGATTGGCAGTTGAATCAAAAACATATTAAATTGTTTTCTAATAAAAAACAAACATCAATTTTAAGGTGCTAAGACGTGTTGACAAAATTTAAAAACGTATTTTAAAACTATTTTTTTACGTTTAGAGCTGGTAAATTTAGGTATTAAAAAGTTTTAAAATAGGCAACTTATACATCACATTGTCTAATCAAATATTTAGAAATGCCTACATCCTTTTTCACAAAAAATGTTTATTTTCTTTCAAATCTATTTTGGACATCATTGAAGTTTGAGCTGTAGCGCATTTCAATAACGGGGCAACCGTACCCAAATTAGGTATGAACTTAACTTTCTAATAGCATACTTTTGGGCGGTATTTTAATTCGCAACAAAATTAAAGCATAACACGTAGCCTAAAGTAAAATCTCAAAAATAAACAAAAAATTTATTGCAAATTTCGAATAAGAAAAACTCTAAAGATCACTAGAAGGTTAATGACGGTGTTTTCTACAGTCTGACAAAACAGTAATGAATTTTTTTTGGGCATGTTTAGTTAGCATAAAGTATTTTAACCTTCCCAAAGCCCACCGCATGAAAAACCTCATACAAATTAATATATTCAATTAGGTAGCAAGCTGAACATAACATGAAATGAGATGTGTTCAAAAATATTGTAATTGCAAGCCGAGCAACGAATGACAAATGTGAAAATCACATTAACGTCGAGCAAGCAAGGCGAGGCCGTAAGTTGTTAATGACTTATTATAGTGGCAATCATAACAACAGAATAGATCAGACCAACTCAATACAACGCCTCAAAAGCATGACGAATGAGAAATGACAAATGAGACTGGACAAACAATGGAACATCGCAATGGAATTCACAGGCTAACTGCAAGACTGCCTCCTTGATAGATTGCACTTAATAAATGATAGCAATGTGATATCTTTATACCGCTCATAATTGTTTTTCTCTATCAGTTGAACTCAACCTTGACCATTGTGGGGAAAAGTTGCGTATACGACCCCAAAATGCAAAAAAAAAATAATGCTGAGATGAGATCGAGAGCAGTAAAAACCCGTCAGCACATAACTCACATAAACACCTTAAGAACAAAAGATGCAAAAAGTGGCAGCATTTGCATACGGCAATGTATCTAGTGGGGCATACTACATAGAGACCTATGTAACTGATGCATGCAACATCATAAATATAAGCGGAAAAACTCAAGCAGCCAGTTGGCCAGTGCTAACAAATTTGTTTGTCCTTCTGTCAATGGCCAATAAAAAACCAATAAAGCTGCCAGTTACGGTTGCTACTGTTGCTGTTCTTATACCCTGTAAACCTTAAGGAAACAAATGGGTATCTTGTTTTTGTGAAAAGGTGTGTAACAGACAAAGGGAGTTTTTCAAGACATTTCAGATACTAACAAGCTGAAAACTTGAAGTTTATAGATTGCTTTGTTTAGAAAAGATTTATTAAAATACAAAAACATATAAAATCTTGGCTTTTTAAAGTAATGTCTTAATGTTAGGCTTATTTACAGGGTATCTCTTCCATCCATCACTCTTGTGTAGATCACTCTTAGCTTGTTAACACGATTCACATGTAGATAAATTACAGCCCCCGTAGCATCAGCAGCAGCAACAAGATCAAAATCAAGATCGCCAGCACTCGCACAGATATGGCAGATATGGCTTATACATAGTTTCGACCTGCCAAGCTGGACAGGAAGCGTTGCCGCTGGCTACCCGGCCGATCTTCTTATGATCGAGCTGCGCTTTAGGGCTTGGTCTGACTGTTTCAGTGCTTCACTGACTGCCTGCCATGTTTAAGCTGTATAAATAGTTCTAGTCACTGCTGCTGCAGTTGCAGTCGTTGCAACGCTTTCGTCTAGTTCAGTACTAACCTATTAGTACTCGCTACCTTATACCCGAAACACCCCCTTCTCCTCTTTAAGCAAGTGAAACATCAGTTTTATCGAGCGTGTAATTTGTGTAACGTTTTTCTGTGAGATTTATGACAACGACGACAGCCTAAATGCCGTCCAAGTTTAGCGTGCGCCATATGCGGGTAAAAACAACAACAGCCCCTAACATTTTAATACAACTGATGTTTATTTGAAGATCTACTTCAAAAATGTTTTTGTGATTTTGTATTTGCAGAGTTTTGTGTTAAATAAAAATTGTGTCGTCTGTTGCTTTTCATTTTATCGGGGCATTGATATTGATTAAAGTAGAATTCCCTTTTAAAACATCTCTCATTTTCACTTCACAGTGCTTAGTGTTTTGCGTACTCTGGCTGGCGCTAATTGGAGCTTCCCACGCCCAGCTGCCCAGCGCGCCCTTTCAGCAGTCGCCGTTCCAGCAACGCCAGCCCATCACACAACTGCCACAGCAATCGCCATTTCAGCGCCAGCAACAGCAGCCAACGGGACAGGGCCTCTTTCCAGCGCAGGGCAATCCCTTTGAATCCACTGAATCCCCTCAATCCCTTGGCAGCGCCCATTGCTCCACTGGGTCAGAGTCCCTATGGTCGCTACAATCAGTATTCACAGCAGCGGCAGCAGCAGAACTATGTGCCCATCACTGCCTACCAAAATGACCTCAATCTGGATGGCAGCTTTTCGTATGGCTATTCATCGGCAGATGGCACCATGGCGCAGGCGCAGGGATATGTCAAGAATCTGGGCTATGGTGAAGGTGTGGAAGCACAGGTGAGTTCACTTTCCGTTGCAGCGTTTTAATGGCGGTTTAAATAGTTTAAGCAAGCTTTACAGCATACTTTTGGGCATACTGAAATATTAATTGATTTTCTTGATAGGTCATTCAGGGCTCCTATTCCTACACATCACCGGAGGGCACACCCATCACTGTGCGCTATATAGCCGATGAGAATGGATTTCGTGCCGAGGGCACTGGCATACCAGCCACGCCGCAATACTTTGTGGGCGCTCAGCCGTATCAGCAGGGCGTAGTCAATCCCAATTTAAACCCATATCAGACGCCCTATCGACAACTGCCACAATCGCCAACGGCTCCATTTCGTCCAGCGCCAGGACAGCAACTAACACCGCTGCAACAGCAACAACAACAGCAACAATTGCAACAGCAGCAACGCAACTTTCCCAACTCTGGACAATATCAGCCAGAGCAAGGATTCAACTCCCTGCTCTCGGGTAATCTGCCAGCTCAGTATGCGGGTCAATTTGGTCAACAGCAACTGGGCAGCAATTTAACACCACAACAGCAACAACAGCAGCAACAGAATCTTAATCAACAGAATCTAAATCAACAGAATCTTAACCAGCAACAGAGTCTCAATCAGCAACAACAGCAACAACAACAGCAGCAGCAGCAACAACAAAAGGATTCACGTAATGAACAACAGCAACAGTCGCTGATCACACAACAATTGAGAGGCAGACCCAATCAGCTGGTAGATCCTTCATTTGGCTATAACCAATACAACAGACGCTTCAAGAAGTCATCCAAGAAATGAGATTTAAATTGCATTATTTATATCGTTTGTTCAGTATTCAGAAATTCATTGCGAATTAGTCGATTTAGTTGCATTCAAATGCATGAAATACATGCGCCTTAAAAAACCAAATCTAAATGTTTTTTATTCTTAAAAAAAAAAAGTGTGGTCAGCTAATGTTTACTAACAGCAACTAAAGCTGTATTTAGAAAAATTCTTATTTTTGGCCCTAGATATTAAGTCAATGTAATGTAAAATTAACAATGCGGTGAAGTAAAATAATTTTTACTTTATTTATTTAACGAGATAAGGATTGTTTGAACTTTTCCTAACTACCGTTTCTCCATTTTAAGGTTTCACAGCTGTAAGATGTAAATTAGTTCATACGAATTCAATTAGATAAGTTTTCAGAACTGTTTAGCTGTTTTTATATCAAAACACAATACCTTTAAATTCTTGCATTTAAATTTGTTTATTCTAAAGATCCTTTTGCAACAATGAGCAGCTTTTCAACACTGGCAATGTTTTAGATACCACTTTAAATACTTGATATACACATACATAAATTCGAAACTCTCTTGCCATCTTAAACATAGGTTGAAATTTTGTTTGATTCACTTAACGGCCAAGAAACTTAGATAAATATTTAATATAATACCGTTGGAAATCGGAAAACTTGCTTAAAAACTAACAGCTACGAGTATTTTGCGGCAGAATGCGTTGCATTGTTTATTCCATCCTTGAGCTGATTTTAATAGATGTAGCCGCTTTGTGGATCGAACTCTCCGTTACCACGTCCGCCACCAGCAGGAGGAGGAATGTACTGTGAGCCAGGACCCCCAGCACCTCCAGCACCACCACCTCGTCCTGCACCACCAGGGCCGCCAGGCGCACCACCTCGTCCGGCACCACCTCCAAATCCTCCAGCTCCTCCAGCGCCGCCAGCACCACCTGCTCCTCCCGCTCCAGCACCGCCACCGAATCCGGGTGCACCACCACCACCTGGTGCACCTCCTCGACCAGCACCGCCTCCGAATCCTCCTGCTCCTCCTGCACCACCGAATCCAGGAGCGCCACCTCCACCTGGAGCGCCAGCTCCACCTGGAGCACCTCCTCGACCAGCACCGCCTCCGTATCCTCCTGCTCCACCTGCACCTCCAGCACCACCGAATCCGGGAGCGCCACCTCCACCTGGAGCACCACCACGACCTCCAGCACCAGCGCCACCGCCATAGCCTCCAGCACCACCTCCACCTGGTGAACCACCACGACCTCCGGCACCACCACCAGCTCCAGCGCCACCTCCATAGCCTCCAGCACCGCCAGCACCTCCTGCGCCTGCACCACCACCACGGCCGGCTCCACCACCAAATCCACCAGCTCCTGCACCTCCTCCGAAACCACCGGCACCAGGGCCTCCAGCACCACCTCCATAGCCACCAGCACCACCAGCGCCTCCTGCGCCAGCGCCTCCACCACGGCCAGCACCGCCGCCACCTCCAGCACCACCTCCGAAACCACCAGCTCCAGCACCTCCAGCACCACCTCCATAGCCTCCAGCACCGCCAGCGCCTGCGCCTCCACCACGGCCAGCACCTCCAGCACCTCCGCCGAAACCACCAGCTCCAGCACCACCAGCGCCTCCAGCACCACCTCCATATCCACCAGCTCCAGCACCTCCAGCACCACCTCCAGCACCGCCAGCGCCTGCGCCTCCACCACGGCCAGCACCTCCGCCGAAACCACCAGCTCCAGCACCACCAGCGCCTCCAGCACCACCTCCATATCCACCAGCTCCAGCACCGCCAGCTCCACCTGCGCCACCGCCACGACCTCCGCCACCGCCAAATCCTCCAGCTCCAGCGCCGCCAGCACCACCTCCAGCTCCACCACGACCAGCACCACCTCCAAAGCCTCCAGCACCGCCCGCTCCTCCGGCACCAGCACCTCCACCAAAACCAGGACCACCACCTGCTCCCGGAGCTCCTCCACGTCCGGCACCACCTCCGTAGCCTCCAGCACCGCCAGCACCACCTCCAGCACCGCCACCATAACCACCTCCACCTCCTGGAGCACCACCACGACCAGCACCACCTCCAAAGCCTCCAGCACCGCCCGCGCCTCCTGCACCAGCACCGCCACCGAAACCAGGACCACCACCTGCCCCAGGAGCTCCTCCACGTCCAGCACCACCTCCAGCGCCACCACCGTAACCACCGCCTCCAGCACCACCAGCGCCAGCACCGCCAGCGCCGCCACCGCCTCCTCTACCACCACCACCAGCACCTCCACCATATCCTCCAGCTCCTGCACCACCTCCAGCACCGCCATATGATCCGGCACCACCGCCACCTCCACCACCACCTCGCCCAGCACCGCCGCCATAACCGCCACCTCCAGCTCCGCCACCAGCACCACCTCCGGCACCTAGAAAGAAGATGGTTAGAGTTGGTCACATATCCAGGAGAGGAAGTTTGTCCAGAAACTCACCTGAACCTCCACTGAAGCCACCGCCAGGAAGTGGAGAGATGCCCTGAGCAGCCAGTGCCTTAAGGATTGCCTCCGGAACGGGAGGAGGGGTCGGAAGAGCTGCACCGGATGGCACAAATCCATTCTCATCCGCCGTGTAGGTAATCTCTACCAGCTCGCCCTCAGGATTGGTATAAGTGTAGGATCCCATCACCGAGGGGATCTCATTTTCCGATCCCTTGTTCTTCACGGTGCCCTCCTCCTGCGCCTTAATCCCATTGCCCGTCTCATAGCTGAAGCGATAGTTGCCATCGCCATCGTTCTCATTCACATAGGACAGGATCGGTATGGGTGGGCCGCCGGCAGGTGGCGCTGGCGCAGATGGTGCACGTGGTGGGGCAGGCGCTCCACCGATCGGTCGACTTGGACCACCGCCACCCGAGAACCCGCCAAGCCCATTATTGATGCCACCCAGGCCATTGTTGCCGCCTCCATAGCCTCCTCCTCCGCCACCTCCAGCACCACCACCACCAGGTCCCTGTAGACCCGAGCCCGCACCACCGCCCGCACTTGCCGCATTTGCCGGTGGCGGTAAATATTTATTATCCAGCCGCGCTGCCTGCGTCAACGTCAGCGTCAGCAGCGACGCGAGCAGAGCCTGCAAGAAAGATAAAAGTGAAATCCAGACAAGTCTGACATTACTAATTTATGCAACAACAACTAAAACAGCAACACTCAGTGGTGCATGTCAAAGATTCAGTGGGGCAACTACGACTACCAGACAGCATTTATAATATATGCCATCGTGATGCACGTTTTGCCCAGGTGCCATCGGATGCCCTACCAAGAAGCTATGCACCAAAGTGTCTCTATATTTGCCTCAGGCTTTGAAGAGTTCAAGTGTAGGTGGAGCTGCGTACAACATATAACACACAGGTCAGATGTCTGATGAAGATAATCAAACTTGAATTTCTAGTTGGTAAAGTGTGTAGTGTTCATTGAAATAACATTTTAAAAACATATTTATAGCAAATTAACCAATATGTGTATTGTGAAATGCGCGATTGAAGAAAAAAATACTTAAACAATAAGAATTTATAAATAATTATTAAATATATTATTTTACGGCTCAACCTTAAGACGTGTGTTACTTTAATATGGAAAAATAATTCTCATTAGATACAAAAATTGAAAAACCCAGCATCAATTAAAACTATATAAATTTCTAATATTTATCTAGTTTGCGTTATGTCTATTCAAAGTCTGGATGTTGTATGTAAATTTCAATGTGAAAAAATATCATTGATAATTTTTTTCATATCCCGATTCCTATTTATCGTAACATGATTATTCGATTTTAGTTTTGCCCCATTGAGTAATTCAAAATTCAAACCATATATTTAAATGTTAGAGTTCGAATAGGCGTGAATATTTTGCAAAAAAATACTGAAAGCAAGGAGATTTGGCAATATTAACATCGTAATTATAGCCAATAATAATTACCACAATAAATAACTATATTTTAATAATAATAAAATATGCTTAGCCAAGGTCTACGTGCTAAATTACAACAAAGCAAAACCAAAGTTATAAAAAAAAATAAATATAAATATTTTATTTTATTAATAACTGCTAACAGAATGCTGTAAAACTTAACAGCTGCCAAACTTGAGTGCAGTCAAAATATTTTAATTAAATCAAAAACGTTTTTACCATTAATTTATTTTTCTAGCTTTATGGACTCGCAATACTTTGACTTTTAAGAACTTATTTCTTTATGTTAATTTTCCCGAATAAGTTTTGCAACTGCACCGTTTAATGTCACGAAACTGGCAAACCAAAATCTATGTCACTCAATATAAGAAATAACCACATCCATTTACAGAGCGACACGCTTTATAGCACCACTAAGTACATAAGTATATTCGTTTGGGATAAACATCATGAAATATAAAATCATGAATCGCTATGGCTAACTGACAGCTGGCATGCAAAACATGGCACATGACAGCAGAAGAAGCAGCAACAGCAGCAGGTAGCTAACTGACAGTCAGGCAGATTGTTTTATGAATGAAATACCTAACATATGAGGAGGAGAAAAAAAAGCGCTGTTGAGAACATCGAGGAAAATATGAAAAACTTTGCTTAGCATTTTTACAATGCGCTCACGTTTTGCATTGTTATTAATAGCGCTTTTATTGCTGCTGCTGATGATGCTGGTGCTGCTACTTTTGCTGTTAAAGACAAACTATTAAGCTATCGGCAGCAGCATCAACAAGCCAAAACCTTAAGATGGGAGGCAGGGCAGCGATTGGGAGGAGGAGTCGTAGTTTATAGTCTGCCAACGAACTCTGATATTTGTGGATGATGCTGCCTGTTGCAGTTGCAGCAACATTTCTGTAGCAGCGTGTGAACTATTGAAGAGTCATTGATGCCACTACAGAAGGTTAAGTAAGCGTTATGTTCGTTTGTTTTAGTCAATTGTGGCAAGTGGCAAGTGGCAAGAAGCTAGCCAGTCAGCCAAGTGTCAAGTTGAAGTTTAAAGCGTTTAGTTAATTGGCCATTAAACATAACAGCCTTATAGGCAGCCACAATCAAGCAACTTGGCTACCACAAAGAATCTTTTCTACTAGTTAACTCAAATATTTGACATTTAAAAAATAAAAATTTGAATCATCCATTGGTTGCATGTTGCATGTGTGCCCAGTCTGGCTGGGATCGACCAGTTCGTGACCAAATTGTGGGCTGGATTAATCGACTGTTGTTGCTGTTGTTGCTATTGAAATCCCCCTAATGTTGTAATACTCTTCTACTTAGTTTTTGTTGTTGTTGACTGTAAATATAATTGATGCAATTTGAAATAGGCTGACAATTGGGTCGTCGCTGCATAAATCTTAACGATGTTGATCTTCTTTTTCGGGGGTAGGTAGGTGGGCGGGGGCGTGCACGATGCCACAGTGCTGTGCTTGCTGCACAGTTTGCTCTTGGGCAACTTTGCGTGATTTTTCATCAATGAAGCGACAGCAAACGCTTTTTTTTGCAGCTTGTTGGTATTCTCTGATTCATTTTAATGGTGTTTTAATTTATGCGTTTTGCTTAAGTCTTTGGGCTATGTTGCTGCTGTTGCTGGCGTGCCGCAGCCAACATGTTGCAGCAACCTTTTTTTAGCTGTTGCGTTTCTGAGAGTTGCGTGCGTGGCAAAGAACGGAAATAATGATTTGTATTTGGAGCCCAATTGTGCAATATTAAGAAGAATAATATGAAGAAATTGTCGTGTGAAAATTGAAGTTTTAACTAGCAACTAAATTAAATTTATGTGTGATATATATTTTTAAGCTTAGGGCAGAGAATAAAAGTCTCATATACAATTAGGAGAGTAGTTAAAGTTAGTACGAGTTAAATTGTACAACAAAATATTTCTGTTCAAAAAATTGTGGAATTAAAAATTTTAGTGATTTAATAGCCATAAAACTTATCATGAACCAACTGTAATCCTAAGTGGTTCGCCCCAGTAAAAATTAGTTTTAAGCAAAATAAAAGTTGACTAAAATCCAGCTTTCAAATAGCCTTAAAAAAAAAACCGTATACGTCCTTTGAGTTATCTTTGATAATTTATATGCCATTACTATAAAGTATTTGAACCTTAAATCTACATTCCTTACTTACTTTTAAAACGAGCATAATTTTGATTAAGCTAAAACTTTTTAAAGAGTGCTTTGTGGCATTGAAATAAATACTTGTAGCTATTTTTTATTTGCCGGTGTGTATAACCTTTATATTTATTTTTATTCTAGTTTTTTAAAGATTGCTAGTTACTTTCTACATTAAATCATTTTTGTTATTATATTAACATCTTTCACTTCATCCGTCACTTTTAAAACTCACCAATTTCAGCTGCATTATAATCTGCTGTCTTTTTTAAAAGAAACTGCTTAACAGTCTGTAAGGATTCAAAAGGAATTCGAGAACACACGCGCTCTCTCTCTCTCTCTCGTTGTCACACACACGCACTGGCACACAAAATCACTAAAAATGTTTCATCTATAAAGGGGGAATCCTTTTATTTGTTGCTGGCGGGATTCTGTCGCGAGAGTTGTGGCCTCGTCTGTTGTCACGGAACTTGTGTGCCGTTGGGAGCGCAGGTTCTCCAGCTTATATACAAATGCACTACACGGCCAGAGATCGCTTGGCGCCAAATGCAATCGAATGGAATGGAATGAACGAAAATGCTGCGCAAGCGGAGACTAAGATTGAGCGGAGCTAGAGCGGCTGCAGTTGCTGCTGCTGAGATTTTGATACTTTATGGCATTTATTGCCAAGCTACGGTAGATAAAAAAACCTTTTTTCTGGTACAATCTTATAGCACATAGATAAGGTAGATAAGGTTTTGAACATAACTGAGAGATCAAGACTAAAATTGAACGCGCTAAATTGATCCTTTTAGCTTACCCAATTCACCAACCAAATAATTAATTTCCTTTTGTAACTTACTACTGAGCCTAACAGCACTGTTAATCTTAACAGATTGTGTTTATGTTAACCTACACAAGAAATGAAATATTAACTTACATATCTAAAGCTTAAGTTTGCTATTTAATATAGCTTTGAAAACTAATTTTTGCCATTAAAACTGACTTGATTACCCATAGTGCAAACTAGTGCAGCTGTGTGAGTGTTTTTTGCTGCAGCTGGCAAAAACAATTGCATGCCAAAAGGGAGACAGACACGACAGCTTCGTCGTCGCCGTCGTCGTCATCGTTTGTCTCTGGCTGTGTGTGTTGTGTGTGTGTGTGTTGGCCATTGTGTTGGCGTTTGCTCAATGCAGCTTTTGCCAGCTCAACAAACGCTCTCAGCACTTGCCGCTCTTCCCTCCCCCATTCCCTTTTATACACCCCCATTCCTCGTTCTCTGGCGCATCTTCGACAACATTAACAAGTTGCAAACTGGCAGTTGCCAAGCTTCCAATTGCCCAGTTGGCAGTTGTTAAGTTTTTGCGCTCGTAAATTGAAATCCAATCGAAGCTGAACGTAAATGCTGAGTTCTCAACTCAACTCTCCTGGCACGTTTTGCCCAATCACAACAGCAGAAAAAAAACATTTGAATGCGCGATTGCAATTGCCGGCAAGCCAAAGTATTTTAACAACTTTACAGCTTCATTATGAAACGGATGTCAATAAATCTGCAACTGACCCTTCTAAAGTGAGAACTGCAAGTTCTTTCACACAAAAGCTATCAAAACGAAGAAAAAAATAGACCCGATTGACCAATTGGAGTATTGTCCACGGTTTGACCTTTTATTTATTTGGTTCCGTCTTTCTGGCAGTGGTCATAAATACCATTAATATCGACAGCAACACCCAAAAAGTTGCCTGCAGGCAACAACAACTAAATTGCTAAAATTGACCCCAACAACAACAGCAACAGCTTGAACATTAGAAAAGGGCAGCTGCTTGTAATTTTTGCCAAGTTGTTCACAAACAATTTTTGTCATTTCGTTTTTTATATGGCCAAGTGCATCAACCACAAGCACAACAGTACAACAACTTAAGTAACATGTACATATACTACTTGTGTATATTTCTATAACTAACCGTAACCAACATAGGGAATGCCTATTGACATTTGAAGAATTGTTATTTTGGTCTTTTTTTTCGTTATTTTGCTGTGATTTAGAAAGGCAGCAGCACAAGTTGAAGACGAGCATTTGCAGCATGTTGTCAACAGTTTTTTTTCAAATTTTTTTTTTGTGCTGCAACTTCTTTTTCATATGCCAACATTGTTTTCCACCTCAAGTAAATGAGAGAAAGGGTATATATGTAATTAGAAAAATTATATATATATGTTTATTAAAAATAGGCTAATACAATCTTTAAAAAGCAAAAAATATAGCGGAACATATTTTTATGGAAACTGAATCTATTAAACTCTTTTGTAAATATTTTTTCTTCTTAATACATTTTTTATATCTATTCCAATCTTTTTCTCGTTCTCGTTCTCTCTCTCTCTCTCTTATCTCTCTCTCTCTCTCTCTCTCTCTCTCTCTATCTGTCTCTCTGTCTCTCTCTCTCTCTCAATCTTTCCCTTCTCTCTCACTCTCCTTTGCATTCTCTGTCTCGCTTTCTATTTTCCTACAGAGCATCTTATACTCGTGCATATCCTCTAGTCGCTTCGTTTGCCACGTTCTGTGCTCATTCACGCCCAAATGCAATGCATTTGGCCAATTTATTTGTTCTGCCTGCAATTTCAATTATGAAGTCAACAAACTGTGAGATAGACACAAGAGCACCAACAAGAGGCAAAAAAAAATAGTAAGAAAAAAATAAATAAACGATTCTCATTTTTTGCTGCTTGCGGCCAACAGATGTCTTGACAAACGGGCTAGCCTGGCTCAGAAGGTCAGCCAAGTGGCAAAAGGAATGTTGCACGCGGCAACACGCAGTTGGAGACAATGAAACAGTGCGTATACGTGCTATATGTATGTGCTGACTGTCTGGCTAGCCGTGCAGATATTAATCATAAGCCTGGTTGTCGGTGGCCTTGCCAAATTAACACACATTAGCACATAAATGAGCTGCACTCAAGCAAAATGCATACGAAAACTAGCTAACTGATCAATCGGATTTCAATCAGTTTTATCAGCACTATAATTAATGCTTGCGGACCCTAATTAACCCATGACTCAACGTCAACAACTCTGATGCAATATGATGATGACGATGATGAGTGCTGAGGCAGGGCTAAAGTGTTAAAGTGTTTGCCGCATGCTGCGTTTTGGTTTGTATAGTTGTTGGGTTTTCCGTTAGCTTAATAAGTTCCTGTTTGAGAATTGATTATTCTTAGCGCAATTGTTTTATTGCTTGTAGTTTTAACTGGCAGCTGTTAAACATTAACTAAACGTTGGGCAACAAATATTATTTTGGTCCCGAAAAACGAACAGTTTCTTTCTTCACTGTTAATTTCCCATACTAATTTCCTATCAAGGTAATTTTAAACTTCTACAGTTTGAGAGTCGTCGAATGAAGTTGTAGTTTTGAGAAACTAAATAAGTTTGATCCTTTTCTGCTCCACAATCAGCAAAGTTTACTACGTATGTTTTCATTATGTTTATTTAAGACTCTTTTGCATTTTTGATAGAATAATTGTGTAGAAATGTTTATGAGTAGTTTACTTTAAAACTGTACTGCTTATTCGCCCGTCATCATTTCCATGAATTCTGTAAGTAAACGAATTTTTAAGTAGATCATTAGAAAATAGTACACACACACACATACATATAGAGATATATACAATTACAGCTAAATAGATACAGATACATATACACAAAACAACAAAGGCAGCCAAAAATAGCTATAGAATACAAGGGCAGACAATTTCTATGTGAAAGTAAAACAGTGGGCATTTAGCGTGATTTAGTATCTGGAGGAGCAGGAGGAGGAGGAGCAAGAGGAGGAACAAACAAATGGTGTCACCATGGCCGTCATTTGTATTTGGCTTGTGGCCAAGATGTGACATTTGGAGGCAGTTGCTAATTGGTCGAGTGCTTACCATCAAAGTCCACGGTGCCGGAGCCATCGGAATCGATTTCCTCAATCATAATGTCCAGTTCCTCATTGGTCAACTGATCGTCCAGTTCACGCAGAATCTCACGCAGGCAAGAGGTGGGAATGTAGCCATTGCCCTGTTTGTCATACAAACGGAAAGCCTCACGCAGTTCCTTCTGCATGGCTTCGTCATCCTCCTCCACAATGAATTTGGCGGCCAGCTGCACAAACTCCTCGAACTCCAGGCGACCAGATTCTTAAGTGGGAAATAGGACACATGAGTATTTAGCTGACATGGGAATGTATATTTTAGGTACTTACTGTCCTCATCGACCTCATCGATGAGCTCCTCCAAGATCTTCTTGTCGAAGGGCTGACCCATAAGGCGCAGAATATCGGCGACCATTTCGGTGGGTATGCTGCCACTCTTTTGGTGATCAAAACTGTTGAATGCCTTCTGGAGCACTGCAATTTGCTCGGGTGTCAGATCCTCATCCTGTAAAGCAAACACTTTTAAACCTAAGCTTCCCAAATTATCTTTGAGATATACTTACGATGTTTTCCATTTTTGAGTTTTAGTTTTTTTTTCTTGAACAAAGAACGTTCTTCACCCAAAAGATTACCGCTAACGACTGCGCGCCCAACTGAATTAGTTCCTCATTTCTTCTAAACATACACGCATACACTCACATACACACACATACTCTTGCCATATCACACACACATTCACGTCACTAAATGCTGCATTCCAAAAGTAACAAGCTAATTTATGGTTTTCAACAGTATTTCAAAAATAAAAGCACACAGCACAAAACAACTACGACAATGCTCACACACACACACACATGCTTGGAAATTTTTGAAATTTTCGAAAAACACTGTAAAAGCACTGGGCATTTGGACGTATTTACTTTGCTGCTGGCCAACCAACGAAACTAGCAAGAGTAATATCAATTTTTTGTAGTGGTTTGCTAAGCCTAACGTGGAGCACTATAATAATATAATTATATCACTACACTGGGAGAAAAAAACATAAAAAGGGAATTATTATGGATGTAGGCGCTTGTCAGTTGAATTAAAACTTGGTAGAGTCTGTTAAAGTTATTTTAAAACATACTCGAAGTGCGTTGAATAGATGTTTTACTTAACTTTCCATACTAGACAAACTTATACAGTTAAAATACACCCTACTAAAATTTCTTTCAGTGCATATAATAGCGCCATGCTATGTTAATTGAATTACAATCACCATTGGCATTTCACACATTAATTTATTGAGAGAATCAATCACTGTGGCATCTTGGAACACATATACATATTTGTAAGCATTATATTTTCATCAAGTAATCAAATCGCCAAACGAATTAATTAATTGGCTTCACACATAGTAAAAATTTTCCAAGCAAACCACCCACACAAAAAATGTTCCTGGACGGCGCCGAAAAATTTATAAACGATTCGAAAATTTGCGTCGCGCTTCTCTATTTTAAATTAAATTTTAAACGGCAATAAGTTTTAATAACGCACTTATTTGTTTTATGACAAAAGTGGAAACAAGCTTTTTAATTGATTTATAGTTGCTATAATATGTTCCCTGTGGTATTGAAATTAACAAAAACACACTTAAACAAAATGCTAATTGGGTAAATGCTATATCTATTTTTATATTTGTGTTTTAGAAAAAAGTGAATTGTTTATGAATTATAATAGCAGCCAGAGGTGAAAGAGGAGTGCTGACAAACAATTTTGACGTCATTTCGACATATTGGTCATTTGTTTTATTTACCGTAGCTAATATATTGCACTCATAACTCATCCTGCTACCAATTAGTTATGGCCAACAGCTGCTTAATGGTTAACGAACTCATCCGAACTGACTATAAAGTTGTTGAGGCACTGGAACGTAACAAAAAACAACTTCAGCAGAATATTTTTCCAACTGTCAGTAATTTTTTTTACCTATTCATTTTAAATGTTATGGGTATATTATGGGAAAATGTATTAAGTATTTATTTTGGACTAGTACACTTTGTCTGGATCACTTAAAATATTATTGCCACTTATAGATTTCAAAGCATACTAAATACCGTACTTCATAGTTAAGCTCATTCCCGTTAGTATTCTAATGGTCAAAGCTCACTCGATCGCATAATGATGGACAGCGTCGACATCTGCTCTGGCATGTTGACGTTTTGGCAACTTGGCAACTGGTCATCGCAGCATGACGGTGGAAATTAGTTTTCGCTTACACTCTGTCAATATTTTCATGTTGAGTTTTTAATACGATTAGCTGCTAAACCAGTAAAAACCGTCTGCAGTCGAAGCAACAGACTCTCAATGCTGTTTGTTGTTTTGACATTTGACGACTGCGAACTTCAGCTGCAAGATGATATTACCTTGATCGTCGTTAAGATCACTTTTACAGCTATGAGCCGAAGAGCAGACGTTGCTCTTTCTTGGTAATTGATGTTGGCAACAGCGGCATTCACTTTGTCAGTCAGTCAGTGCCCACAAAACAAATTGCCAGTCGTTATAATTGCGGTGGCAAATGCTAAACGATCTATCTATCTGCATCAAGCACAACACTTATCATTCTCAAGGGCTATCATCCTTACATTCGAACGCGTTGAGCGCAATAGTTATAAGTGGAACTAATTTAGCAGTATGAAAATAAATGGAATGTATGCAAATAAATTACGTTGCATACTTGTGTGCTGAATAATAAAATAAAGATTTTCCTCTTCTACAGCCTACAAATTAGTATTTTTATCTTATAAAACGGAAATATTTGGAAAGCTGATTTGACATCAGTGTGCTTCTATTAAATAGGCGATAGATGTCGGTTGTTTAGGTCAAATTTAGAAATTTATAATTTTTCATTATTATTTATTAAGGTATATGGGGAAAGCCAGGAACCCCTTTGTGTCCTTTGTTTCTATTCATTCAGCCCATTTTGGGCGCACCGGCTAGGTATTTTTTTATCAGAAGGGAAATTTACTATAAACTACTCAGGTTGCGGCATACTCTTAGGAGCTCAAATATATTTTGACTTTGAGCCTTTGCAAAGCTTTGTGACCACGCCCAATTTGAGCCTTTGTGACCCGCCAACGCCAACAACGCTAAGACAAAACTTTTCTAAAGCGCAAATAATTGAAAAAAAAGCGTAAAAAAAGCTGACGTTTGTTTTTTTATAATTTATTGGGATTTAAAAACCGATTGCGCCAATTTTGTATTTAAATTTTTGGGACTTTAAAAATTGGCACTTCCAATTAGTACGTTGCCATTTGGCAAATATAAAAAATGTTTGATTACTGGAGGATTAACAAGTCATTTCTGAAAAAAGCATGCAAAACTAGAGAATAGGGTCATATACAGGTAAAGCCATACATATGCTACATATGTAAATTTGAAACGAAATCAAAAGTGACAAATCAATACCTGATAAAGTTCACGACCACTGACTGCTTGTCACTGAAGACGAATATACCATTTATAGTAATTAATAGCCGTCTGTGTCTAGTGGCCACATATGGAATATAAACAAAGTATCTGTTACTTGTGCGTGTCGGGTCTACCCTCATTTGCATGGCGGCGAATTAATTTGTAAGAAAACTTGTTTTCTAGCTCCACGACTCTTCCACAAACAAAACGGAAACAATAATCAACGAATATAAACAATTGCAGATATGCTAAAATTGATTTGCATGCAAGATTATTATCATTTTGCCTAGGGACAAACAATTTTTGCATCCTCACAAATTCGCAGACTTTTTTGAATTTACTTTTTTACTTTAAGCTTCATACTATGAACGACCTATCTTAATGGTCAACCATTAATTAATCCCAACAAAAGTTAAGATATTTTTATCCAAGGACCATCAAATTTAAACAACTTCTGAATAATTGTAGTTCTAAAAGGGTCTTTTCAATATATGTACATACATTATTTTTTTTATAAATTTCATATACTTTTATTGGTAACAAAACAAAACTTAGTTCTTCTCCTGAGGTGGGTGAGCATTGATGTAATCAATAGACCTCTGGATGTATTCTGGGATTGGGTGTGGGGTGGGCAGAGGGGGGTTGGCAGAGAGAATCTGGACGCCGTTCTCATCGGCAAGATATTGAATACCAACTTGCTCGCCCTCCGGAGAGGTCCAGGCGTAATTGCCATTAACTGTCCAAGCTTCACCGTTTAGTTTACCGTCTTGTTCGGCTTTCACGCTGTTGTCCAACTCATAGCCATAGTGGAAACTCTCAACGTTCACGTCGGCTTCGTTCTTCAGGACATTGGCGTTTTCATTGGCATAGGCCAATACCAAAAGGCAGGAGAAGGCAATCTAAGATAGGTCAGTATATTAGTTATTTGTAAATGTGCTTGTTTCTCAGGAATACTCACAATGAACTTCATGGTGTTTACTGAAAGACTTTGAAAGACTCACTGATAGCCACTGTTTGTGGCACCTTAGCTTTTATACAGTTTGCCCCGATGCGTTTGGAATGTTTGATTATCATCAAATATGTAAATATCTTATTATTTTCAGTACAACTGAATTTTTAAATAATTTTTTTCTGTCTAGTCTCTGCTATACCACGCATTTCGGTTAAACTCTTCGATACTCGTTTGGATTATAAACATAACAAGTTCGCGGTAGTAGTATAACAAGCGGAAACTCATATATATGACAGATATTATCTGTCAACTAGAAAACATCCATAGACGTCATGATTATTATTATTATGTTTCTTCGGTGTTCAAACTTTTAGGTTATTCAGACTTTGTCGGACGATTTGCTAAACTGCAGCTAGTATGAAACAAATGTGTTTAGTATTAAACTTAACTATCCTTAAATGTCCACACACTCAATTATTATAAAATTTATCTTAAAGCCAACTTTAAGTGTATCTAGTTTTTGTACCAAATAAAAATATCTTTCTTAGTGTATCAGCTTCGTCGTATCAATTTAATATCTTTCTGATTGAATTTTTATTTTTCGCATTGGATTTTGGCGCTGTCTCACGTGATTAACAGGTTTTGATTCGTGCACCATATATTACTGTGAGAATTTTTGTGTTTTCCTTTCGGCAATAGTTTTAAATATGCATATGTCAATATTATGTTTATTTAAAGTGCTATTTAATGCCCATTAATTTCATATTTCTGAATACGCTACCCTTGAAAAATAGTCAAAGCTTATTTATTAAATATGCATAAATTAAGAACGACCTTGACTTTTGTACCAAATGAAGATTTCAAAGTTAGATACGTATTAAAATATGAAATTTATGCTTACTGATTCTAACAATTTATTCTTAAATAAATTCAGTGTTATCTGATCTCTAATGAAGACAGCTAAAAAGGCTTTATCTTGTTTAACACTTCTTAGGAGCAGGCATATAAAAAACGTATTTTAAAGCTCCACATCGCATAGATAAGTTCCTAATGCAGTTGTTCTAAAAACTAGTTAGGAGCTTGAATAAAGATTGGTTGAGATATAAGTTTAAAGGAATATTTTAAGTCTAGATATAATTGATGTTAATTTATATATATATTTACGTGTACATATAAAAAATACTTTATTTTAGTTAGACATTGCCACTCATTAGTTTCTGGACTGCTCTGTCAAATTTTCCTAGAAACGAAAAAAACGTTTATTGGCAGAACAAATTTAGTTGTTAAAAAACATACTTGGACGTCAATTGTTCGCCCGGAATGTAAAATGGATTACAAACAGCATCCGTATAGAGCATGTGTAGGTTTCTAAATAACTGTAAGAGCATAATAACAGTAAGAAAGTTGATACATTCCATACATTTTCTTACACCTACCACACGCACTTCGTTCTCTCGCAACGCAACGTTGCTTGAATCGATGACGACGATGAACTTTACTCTGGAGTTTGTGATAAAGCCATAGCTAAAGTTGAAAAAAGCTTAATAATAGTAAGGGAAACACAATGCTGCCTAGACCTCTCTTACATTTTGTGATTCTCTGTTGAGAAGAGCAGACCCAGATAGAGTTCCTTGGACTCGGGAGCACCTTTGCCAATTAGGCACTTTTCCTCCACAACGTCGAGTGCCGCATGAACATGATATTGCAGATCCAATTCCCGCTCCACGTCAGATGTGGTAAGATACAAAGGTGCATTCTGAACAAGTTTAAGCAATGTTTAATTGTTGAACATGTACAAATGCAATTAAACTCACGTCTTTGCCAATAACAGCAATGCAAAATGCCATTGTTTTTCCAAATGCAATTATTATTGTTTTCTACAGCTAACATATCAGCTGTTCTCTTACAAGGCTGCCAACTCGTTTGTATTAAGAGGTGTGTGAATGGCCATGTCGTAGTAAATTGTGAATAAAAAAAAAAAGAAGAAGATACATACAGACACTTGTACGCTTTTCAGTAGAAATTTAAAAAAATATACACAAACTGTATTTTTATTAGATTACGTTATGTTTAATCTGGTTAAAAATAATCTGGGAAGTACCCGCAGCAATTACAGTTGGCACGATCACCCAACAGGAAAGCCGCTGGTAGAGGAAGAGGTCTACGTCCAGTTTGTCAACACAACAAACCGTACCATAGATTTGTATTGGACACGCGAAAAAAATAGGGAAAATATTCGTTATACATTAAAGCCAAAGCACCAGGTGCCCATAAATACATACAACACACACATTTGGTTTTTTCGCGACTACTACACAGGCGAACGTATGCATGTGCGTTCCAAGCGATTGTTTTATCCTGTGCGCATACGCATACCTAGAGATCCATACAACTCGGAAGAATTGAGCGATGTGCGGTGCCAAATATTGATACACTTTCCATTGCGCACACTCAAGGAGAACTGCTTGTGCCTGATTGCCAAGTGGTTGCGTCGTACGACCGACCGGCCAAAACAGTATGTTAGGAACTACAGTATACCAGCAACACTGAAGGATCAGTTGCTTGATCAGCTGAGAACCATGGAAGTCTACATGCAGGAGGTACAATACAGGTCACAACGTATAGAGGGTCGAAATTAAGGAAGTGTGTCGTTTCCACAGCTGGAATCATCATCACATTTAAGTCATGGATGAACGTATTGCTGTAACGTTAAAGGGTGGAAAGAAAAGCCAAGCTTGATTTCCAAATAATTTAATAAGATTTTGATTGATTTTTGTAAGTTTAGTTTTTTTTTTTTTTACTTATTTACAAATTGGCTTGCATATGCATATGTATGCGTTTATATATGTAATCTACAATTGCATTGTTTTTCTCTTTTTTTTTTTTTTAATTAATCATATAACAGAATACTTAGAAGTAATGTATGTTTATGTATTTGAATCTAAGTAAACAACTGAATAAATCTGACAAATGACATACAACATATATATATAAATATGAGACGATCTCTAGCTGCTGTTAAAACTGTTTATAGACGGTGTTTAGCTGTTTTTTGTATGTATGTGTGTATATTAATGTAAATGGTATGTATATAAGTGTGTGATTACAGTAATATTTCAATGTTATATATGGCTGCAAACCTCAATATTGTATCTAAATGTTGAAATCTCTTTATTCCTAAACAAAAAACGATGCGCGTGCATTTAGATTAGGTGTTAAACAAATAAAGTTGATACAGTTATCGCTCAGAAATCGGAAATTTTATTTTTCAATGTTATCTGTGTTGTCTTAACTTTCCCTAGTATGTGTATATTATCTTTTGTATTCAAAAATCCTATGCAATTGGTCAATAGAAATCTTTCATTTAAAAAATTGTATTTTACAAAGATCAATTAGAATCATCTATGGAACAGATGTGTTAACTTTTCGAACGACCACAGTATTTTAAAAGAACAATAGCAAATAGAACATACACGTATACTCCAACATACATACAAACAAATGGTTGATAAATTTCTAGCCCATTTTTTTTTTCAATAACAAAAAATCACATGCGTCTGTGGAAAGCAACGCCATTAGGTAAAGCACAATACTCTGGTAGCTGATTGACCGCGCGCGTTCAATACTTGCGAGTAACGCGCTCCAAGCTATCACCGATTGAACCTAAATTGGGTGGATAAACATAACTAACAATTAGACTATAAATTAATTAGCAACTGTATCATAAATCTCTCAGTGTGTTTTTGTGTGTGCAGGTGTATGCGAATTGTGTGTATGTGGATTGTGTGTTGACATTTTGTATTATTTACCATCAAAGTTAAAGTTCTGCTTTGTTTTATATTGAAATGTTAGATCAGTCGATTGCTTCCATATAAAATGTCGCACTGTACGCAAATCCATATTTGGATCAACGACCTAGTAATAAAAATATGTTAATAATTCTCTAGAGAATATTTGAACTCACACTTACCACATCATTGCACCACAGTTCGATGCGCTCCTCCGCTGGAAGCTGAGATCCCTCCGAATTGGCATCGCTTTGACTATTTTGTAATGAGTTGTTTGCATTGCCACCACTAGGAGTTGTTTCCGCATTCAGCACCTTTTCCAGCACATGCTCGCACACTTTGCGGCACTGTATAAACTCATTGGCCACCAGACGATCCTAACAAGCAATTTAAAATTATTTCTGCAAGCATTTTATTCCGCTCTGGAGCTAGCTTACCTTTTTGGTACGCTCCGGCTTTGTCATCTGTGGATGTGGTTGCAGGAAGAACGGTATTTTTAGGAATTTGGGTATATTCCTTTCAATCACAACATCTGTCACCCACTGCGGCGCCGTCTCATGCAGCAGCGTACTCTCACTATCACCAGCGGCGTCGCGCACCAGCAGTCGACACACTGTGCGACCTCCCACCTCACTGTAAAGAGATTAAGACAATTAACTACATGCATCAAAAATGAAGGCATTTTGCTGACACTCACCTAAATATGACTGGGGTATGTTTGGGCACTTGAAAGAAATTGTTACCTCGCACATCTGGCTCCAGTTCGTTCGGCGGTATACTGTGTGGAGGCGTCCAATACTCGAGCAGTGCCTCCAACAACAGTTTTCCATAATTAATCTGCGATTAAAATTTGTATAAAGACAGGTAAAAAAAATTTATAAGTATATTTAAGCGTACCTTGATTTCCGTCGGATTTGTCGGATCATCACATTCTGGAAGGCCGGCCTCCATGGATACCCAAGCCGAGAAGCAATCTACCTCCTCTTGACCTAAAACTATCGTTGGCATCTGCGAAAAAAAAAGTGTTTTTAAATAATTGTACAAAGACAGTTCATAAATTTTAAACTTACGCCAGTTTTAAGATCAACCGTAAACCAATTTGGAATGTAGACTTGTTTATTGCGCTTCTTTACTTCCTCTTCATAGTCGATGGTCCCGAGTTCTTCCTTTTTGACAACACGTAGCACGTCGTAGACGACAACTTGATCCTGAGAGTCCTTTGTTATGATATAACGTTTATCGTTCAGCACAGTGCACTCCTTAATAGCAGCTCCACCTTTGATACAGGCCATTTCCGTACCGCCTTGCGTCCACTGGGCGTCCATGCCGCCAGAGCTGAGGGTGCATCTATCATACATGGGCAGCTTCCAGCACCGGATGTCCGAGTTCCAGGTGGTTGCCCAGACGCCGGTCTTGTCGACATTGTAGCCCAGACTGAGCACTGGCGCTTTCTCTTCGCAAACAAGCATCTTGTTACTTGGATTTCGCATTTCCGTAACAATTATATTTCGATCCCTGCTGCCCGATATAATGTACTGGAAATTCTCACTCATTAGCAGCGACCACACGCCCTCCTTGTGAACGTGTATCGTCTGTATGCAACGCTGCTGACCCAGATTCCACACCTTAATGGTACCATCCGAGCTGCCGGAGACCACCTGATTTCCATCGGGCGAAACAACCAGGCAGCGCACGTTCTCTGTGTGCCCACGCAGCTTCATGCTGCGCATGCAAGTCCGTGGATCCCATATGCGCAATATGTTTTCTGTGGAGCCACTCACAATGACGGTGCCGGAGGGATTCATAGCCAGGCTGTAGATCGAGTCCTTCGAGCCTGTGAGACTAGAGGTTGTAACGGTGTTGTTGCTGGCAGTTAAAGCGGTAAGCGTATTGACGTCCCACAAAAATATTGCTTTATCCAGGCCGGCACTAGCCACCTGTTCCCGGTCCTTGGCATATGCCAGCGCCTGCACATAGTCTCGATGTGTGCGCAATGTGGACATGCAGAAGCCCTTGTGGGCGTTCCACACTTTCACAGTGGTATCACAGCTAGCGCTGATCACTGCGATAATGAAACAAAGAAAGCAAGAACAATTTTACTTGGTTGTTAACGAAAGGTATAAATTATATATGGCTCCACAGATTATGTTCAATGCTTTGCACATTTCATAAAAGTTTCAATAAAGTCCCTTGAAGGGCATATACTTACAATTTCTGCCATTACAGCAGAGCACTATGTCGTTGACCCAATCGTTGTGATGCTCCATCGATTGTATGTATTTATCGTTGGAGTCCGTGCGCGTATTCCACACTCGTATAATGGCGTCACGACCCGCCGAATACAACTTGCCATTGTTAGGATCTAATTGCAGTGCGTTTACGCCGTTCCGATGCTGTTTCTCTTCCGCGTCTCGTATCACAAAGGAAACCTGCAAGTGCAGCGAATAAACCAACTCTTTTAGCTCATAAAACATTTTAATTTAATTAACGAAACTGCGTTGGGTTGTGCCTATTGGGCAAGGAGCACCATTGTGTCATACCCGGTGTTTCTTATTGGTGTATTTGCATTAACTCACCTGCATTTTTTTTCGTGCCTGGCAAGTTTTGTGCGTCAACATGTCTCACACGGCCCGAACTGGAGCTGTCGTTGTTGCGTGTATTTTGTGGATTCTTCACGTGGTGGATGTGTCCTGCTGCACATTAATTACGCGCATTAATTAATTTATTATCCTAATTGCAAAAAATTAACACTTTATATGCTTTTCGGCCAATGCACGATACTTTGTCTAAGCGATAAAGTAATATCGAAACTTTTTATATATAAATACCATGTTTTTAACTACGTGGCAACACCCTGACTTTAAAATTGAGACATTTAAATCATCTGTATAAAAGTTCAATTAAAATGAAACAAATTTATTACCAGCTATAAAATTGTTGTTATTAAGAAATGAGAAGTGGAAATATATTCATTTATTATGTCAGCAACTTTTACTACAGCTGGCTGCCATTCATTGCCACTATGTCCCTACAGCCGGTTTTAGTGGCTACATCTAGTGTTATTTATGACACTTGAGTTATTTATAAAGTCAGGAGACGTAAAAAAGCTTTAAATAACTTTACATACAAGTTCAGACAAAAAAGTTTCTGTTGGTTGCAAAGCCTTCGAGAAAACCGGCATTGTTATTTATTACGGCATTTAACAACACTGTTCTTTATATAACTTGAGAGAGTAGCACTTTTTGCATTTGTACAAACCAAAAATTACAAACAATGGCCAGCACACAAAATAAGGACGCCTGCACCATTTGCGACAAAGTTGGCCTGAAGCCCTTCACCAAAGACAACGTTTTTAACTATTACATACCATTGCACGGACTCGTAAGCTATGGAGCACTCAGCGTCAACGTTATGAATCCCCAGATTGTGCCGAAACTATTGCCCAAAAAGGATCTGACGAATGTTTTTCTAATCTCTGCCGTCGTTGGCAGCGCCTTCTACATTTACGGCCGTCCGCACTTAAAGGACATTAAGAACGACAAACGCGGATTGTACGCGCTGCTTGGAGCTACACTGTTCAGCATGGGCTCCGTTCTTGCCTGGGCTTTGATTAAATCTGCTTTGCCAAAGGACAATTCACTACTTGCCACTTTGGCCGGCTTAGGCACAGGAGCCGCAATTGTTAAGATTGGAACGGACTACATTCACGATCTGGACAAACTGAAGAAGAACTAAGCAATGGACACGGTAATGTCAAAGGCGATTTATGTTATATACTAGTTTTTGTAAACATAACAAGCTCATAGTTCATTAGTGCAAAAAAACAACAATATTTGCGTAAACAATTTGAATAAAAAATTATTTAGTGAAAACAAATGAAATGTAGTATTTCTTTGGACCATTGGGAAATACCCAGGAATTCGGTAAACAAATTCAGAATATTAAAATTTTGTTTTTATTTAAAATTAAATGTACCTTTAATTGCCATCTCTTAACTGCTAATAATGCTTAACAATTGAATTGTTTTATATGTAAGTGTGTGTCTGTTTTAATTTATGTGTAAGGGTGATATCGTTTATTGTGTATATTGTTCCGATTTTAATAAAGAATTTGTGTCTTAAGCGCCAATCACTTATTTACAAACATGATCTGGTTAAAAAGTTCTACAAATTGCCTTAGCGACATTGAATTGACGACTACTTTTATTGTTAATCATTTTTGTATTGCAAAAACATACAAATTTCTTTGTAAACTTAATCTTAAATATGCATACATACTTTACAAACATACAGTGGTCATCAGTGGCTTAACTACATACATACGTTCTAATCAATAAAAGTATATGAAAAAAAAACTCATCTAAACATCACTGTGTATATAATTTAAAATTGTTTTCAACGTGAATAATTATCGCGCTGAAAATTCGAAACAACTAAATTATGAATACATATTGCATTTACAAAACACAAGGGTGCGGTCCTAAAAAAATGATATATAAGCATGTATGGAAGATGCGAAGCGATTTCGACTATTGCATTATTGTGGTCTTGCATAAATAACAGCCACAACACTAAACGCTTTTCATATACGATAACGGATACAACGATTACCAATTGCATTCAAATTTGCCGGTTTCTTCCAGCTGTTGCCACGTCAGATTTGATTTAAAATAGTTGCTCCCACTGCACTCACTGTTGTCTTCATCTCACTACGGCAATTTCATTTGCACGCCGAGTACATCGCGCAGCTCGCGCAACTCCTGTGGTCCCTGCATAAGGCGCTTAACGCCGCGGGGCAAACCGCGGCATGATGCTAGATTAATTGAGCTCATGTGCACACAATTCGTGAGTATTTCCTTGACTGCCTCTTCCGAAACTGATGAGCCGCACAAATTCAAGTGGCTATATAAAGCAGATTTTGTTATTGGAGTTTGCTTATTTAAAATTGTATATATCATTTAATTACTTACGCCAATGGACTGTCGCTGCCCTTTTCGGCAAGTGCACGCAAAGCACTATCAATGGGATGCTGGACATTTGCCCAGGCCAAGTCCAGTTCGATAAGACTGTGTGCCCACTTTGAAGCAATGAGTTCTAGACCCGATCTATATAAGAACAAAAACAGTTTAGATGGGTTTTCTTTTGGCACTTTGCAATTGCAACTCACCCCATATCACGGGTGACCAAGCAGCCCGAAAGGAATAAATGCTTGATATCCCATGCTGGCAACCTAATAAGACTTTCGTGTGTCAAACGTGTGCAGTTGCGAACGTCCAACAGCTTTAATTTCGAGCTGCTCTTTAATATACGCTGCAAGTGATCATCGCCGATGATGCGGGATTCATCGGTCAGAGCTGCCACTGATAACTCCTCGAGATTGGGAAAGCCGGGCGAGTCCATCTAAACAAACAAAACCAAGACTTAGGAAAGGCCTGCAATTCTATTAAAATACATACAATCTCCTGCATGCTGGCCGTACTTGGTGTAACGTGAGAGTTTGTTACACGAAGAACTTTAAGCTTTTGACATCCATGCTGCAGTTTTTCAATATGCAACACACCATGAGATGTAGCCTGTGTGGTCACGTTCGAGAGATCAAAGAGCGTCAAATTTGGACAGTGCGCCTGTAAAATGCAATTTTAAAGTTTTTAAAAGTTGGTTGTGCCATACAATTTGAAGTTGACCTAGTTAAATGTACAAAAAACGCACCGCAAGTACGCTGACAATATTGGGGATGCCCGCCAGTCGATTGTGTGCCAAGTAGAGATGGGTCAAGCGGCTACCCATTGTCTGCAGTGCATTGCAGAGAGAGTTAACGCCCACAGCGCTCTTGCTGGCATTCATTTCGACCTGTGATATCAAACATTAGCATTCATTTAAAGAGAAAATACTTTAGAAGGTCTTCTTACGTTGATGGAGCTCAAGTCCAAACGCTGTAACTTTTTCATATTGTCGACCAGAAATGTTAAATGATCCGAAGTGAAGTTTTTCCAACCAGCTAACGTAATGCCCGTAAGATTCGGACAACCACTCGCCAGTTTTGTTAGAAAGCAATTGATGTCTGATATCTTCCAATTTGCTGCAAGGTAAAAAGTTTATAACAATCGATTTAAAAGCATAAGTCCAATTACTTACAAACATTTAGTTCAGTGCAAGCGCTGCAGCGATTATCTACAAGCCATTTCAATTTGAGCTCCGTACGGTGCTTTTCCTTGATAAAGGTTGTCAAATCCATAGTACGCCACAGCGTTGGCCTTAATGAAACCTGTCGCCACAAAGAGCACACGCGTCCCAATGTAAATAGTGTGGGCAGACAGCCCTCCCTATCGATAATATGTTCATAAATCTAGAAAAAATAAATAATTTTTTTATTATAATAGACAAAAAACTATTTGGGTTTTAGTTTTTGACTTACACGAAAGAGCACATCTTCAGGTAACTTTTCGGCCCACACACTCTGCTCGATCGGTGCTTTGTTATCATCTGCTTGAGCAGCAGCACTTGTGGATGACTTTTTCTGACGCTCGCCATTGTTGCAGCTCCCTCCACCGCCTTTTTTCTTGCGCGGCTCATACTCGAACTCATCGCTTTCCTGTATCTTCGGTTTGCGAACGCGCTTGCGGGCTGGTTTCGATGAAGCTGCTGCTTTTGAAGCAGGCGGCGCGGGTGAAGCGGCGGCCGTCGCTCCTACTGATAACTCAGCTGTAACCGCATCGGACTTTTTAATGCACAGCTTAATGCCAGTTTTGTTGTCACTGATTTCGCTCTCGTACATGGGCAAGGCTTTCGGTTTGCGAGCACGCGAAGCACGCGGCGATGTGGAGGCTGTCTTGTTAAGTTTCTTATTGAGCGCCGTTACCAGTGGTTTGCCCGACTTTGGTATGGTGCCATTGACAATTGCTGCTGCCTGATCTTGTACTATCTCCTCCCTCTTTGGAGTCGTTTCCTTTTTAGTTGTTGGCTGCTTTTGTTGCGGCGGCTGCTGCTGCTGCTGTTGTTCCGGCAATTCACCTTCTGCAATGGGCGAACGCTGACCTTCGGAGGCTGGGGAGCACGAGGTCGATGTGGCCGTATTTGTCTCATCGGTTTGCGTTTCCGACTTGGGCGGCGACAAGATGTTCTCCGGTATAACTGCTGTTGCTGCAGCAGCGCCTGATGTGGCACTTGACGTTGCTCCACTTGTTGTTGTTGTTGTGGTCGTTTCAGCCGCTAGCAACTGTGGCGGCGTCTGCGACGGTGTCGATGGAGTCAGCGTGTTTACATCGTCTGTTGAAGCTGCTGTGGCCTTTGAATCTCGATCGTCATGTGCCTGCACATTGTCCGTTTCCATTGGGGTTGTTGCTTTTGATTCGCCATCTTTGGATTCCTTAACACTTTCCACTTGCTGCTCCTCACTTTTCGTTTCATCGTTCGGTTTGGTCTCCGTCGTCTCACTCATTTCCGTACCTCAAAAGGGGGGTTTCTTTTTCTGCAAGAGAAAATGGGTGAAAGGTAAATACGCGTATCCCATAAAGCGGCCGGAAAATCGATGCCAAAACAAACTCAACCCATTTTGGCGGTTTTTCCAAGTTCTCTATACGTTCTCATTCTTGAGCGCTCTCCCATAAACAACACAGTCAACAACTCAACATGCAGTCGTAAATCTCACCAGCAACGACAAATTACATATGTATTTTTTTGTTTTTATTTTTATTCGTTTGTTCGCTTTTAATAAACAAGTTGTGGTAGGGTCGCACCGACACAAAGATAACCTGCCTTACACAAACGCTTCATTGCCCACTCAGGTCGTTTGCTTTGAACCCAGCTCTAAACATTATCTTATCGCGTACTGATAAGGAAATTCGGAGAAATTAACTTCATTGCCTATTTATGTCGAAAAATCTGTTGATTTTCACTTCCTAGCAAGCGCTGCACTCATATGCCGCGCTCTAAAATTGCGTGCAGGGTGCAATAATCGGCATTCAACTCACCACTTGAAAGAGAGGTAGGTACACAAATGTATGTTATCTGCGTACACTGCTGCTTAGCTCGCTCACACTCACTGCGGTACAATATTAGCGTTTCAGTGTGAACAGTTCGGCACTATGTGTGTGTTTGAATTGTTCGATTCGGAAGAGATTTTTTCGTTTAGCGTTCATGGAAATTTTTACGCGTTTTGCTATAAAAACTAGAGATTTTACATTTTTGCTAAGCACTTGAGGCACTGAACAATGTTTGCTCACGACATAAACAATAATTTACGCATATTTAACACCACAGCACGATAAAACTTAATTTTAACCAACTGCAACGACGTAGAAGCAAGAGCAGCTATGTTGTTGTCGTCGTATCGATACACCGCATCGATAGATTAGTTGTTTTTTCAGCCGGAGTGACCAAGTTGCGCAAACGCAAAAATACTAAATCAGTCGTTCAAGCGCGTAAATTTTAATTTATGATTTTTATTATTTTCACTAATTTGAATGACCCAACGATATTTTACCATAATAGACAAAGAGTTGGTAGCCTGTGTTTCAGTATTCGTAATCCAAGTTTGCAATCTCTGGCAAAATAAGAAGATCCTTGTGGATATCGAGCCAGCGCTTAGCATTATACGTCGTCTTCTCATATGTCCTGCCAAACTTGTAATTATGTCCGGGCACATGGCCAGCATAGCTAGGATTCATGCCATGCGTGTCATGATAAATAATAAAGTGTCCAACTGGCGGACACTTTATCGCCGGTGTAGTCAAATCTTGGCCACAGCACCACCTATCCCTCTTCTTCTTGTACATATAGTTCGAGAAGCTGCAGAGTGCGTTATGCGTTAGCACATTGGTGGGCTCACCAAAGCGCGTCACAGCCATTGGTATATGAGCAGCATAGCCACTTATAATGAACTTATCCTTATCGTCATCATCCAGAAAGTGAGGTGTAGTAATTTTGCTGTAGCGCAGCTTCTCTGTAGTTGGCGGACACTTTTCATCCTTGATACCTTTGCAGCATCCAGAAACTGGTATTAAGGGAGCACGATAATGCGACTGAGGCAGCAATCGCTCGTTCAACTGGTGCTCGAATAGACCTTTGCCGCTTTCGAGAAGATCGCGATGACGCAACGTACGCTTCTCGCAGCGATACAACTGCATTAGAGTCTCGTGCTGAGCGACTCCCGCTGTGGCGGCTGCCACATAACGCTTACCAGTCTGCTTGAACATGTTTGGCACAAAGCCCGCATAGCCCGGTAGGATGGGATGCCTATAGACCGAGTCGACAAACTCTTCGCGATCACGCAGTATCTTCAGTTCATTCTGCGTGGGATAATCTTTGAGATCGGGCTTGGCGTGTATGGGTGCAACAATTAGTTCCGGCGCATGATTACTGCATGGATCAATCAGCAGCTTGTGCGTCTGCTTGCCGTACGTGCTTCCAACGCGATCACGATTCTCGGGACAGTGCCCAGTATAGCTATATTTGGAAAGAGGATCAGCGGATGTTAGTTGCCGGTAAGCTCACAGTGCTTACCCTGGCACCAAATGTGGCTGGGGAGTTACGGCTTTGTCCATTTTATTTTAAATTAAAAGTGTACAGATAATTTGGAATAATAAAATGTTTACTTATAAAAATTCAACTAAAACATTAAAGCTTCTATTAATATATTTACAATTATTTACAAATGACATATAAACAGGTGTTAACCTGTTCCTAAAACAATATACATCCCAAAAGTAGCAAGGTATAACAATATTATTTCTAGCATTTATATTTTTAGACGCCAGCAATGCGCAACATTTCCTCAATGCTGACAATCTTCTCCCGCGGCTTGCCCTTGGCTTTGCCAGCCTCACTTTCATGCTGATCAATGCGACGCCAGCCATCCCAGGTGACAATACGCTTGTCACGCGGCTCAAAACCAGGCTTCAGTGTTTCTGTATCTAAGGTCTTGGCTGCGATGTCATCGCAAATAGTTTTGGCCACCGAAAAGGCACCATTCATTGTGGTTAATATGACGCCCGTTGGTCCAGTGCCCAGCCATCCTGCCACATACAGACCGGGCTCAACTGTCTCCGACGCGTTGCTTTTCAGTACGCGTCCTTGCTGATTGGGCACGTGTCCACGTTGCGCATCAAAGCTAATGCCAGCATCTGCGCAACTGGATTTGTAGCCAATGCTGCGCAGTATGAGATTAGCTGGCAGCCGTTCCGTTGCTTTGGTGGCCACTGCAGCGTTCTCCTGCAGTTCGGTTATTGCAAACTCCATTTCGTGTTCGGAAATCGCTTTTGGTGCACGTAGAAAAACGGGCAAAAACTGTTTTACCGCAGCTGCATCCTTGCGACTGCTCTGCTCGCCCAAACTCTTGAGCATCAATTCGGTTAGGCGCTTGCGAGGTCGCGGCAACTTATCCACCTGATCAGCAATGCCTGGCAAATTAAAAAAATTTGATAATTATTTTATTCGCCTTGAGCTTTAAGGTATTACCAGCAAAGTCTTCTGTGCGCCAGCATGTCGCAACATTTTGCAATTTGAGCATCTCACGCAGCTCTTTGATGGTGAAGGCAGCCTGCAGTGGACCTCGACGACCCACCAGATGCACTCGCTCCACTTTACTACTTGCAAGAGCCGCCAGCGCATACTCCGTTGTATCTGTGAGCTGTGAAAGAAAGTTAACATTAGTTTGGATTAATGGGTGTATTTCCGCTTACCTTAAGGCTGTCGAGCGGACTGAGTAGCATGCGTGCAACATCAACGGCCACATTGCCTTGACCCACAATTGTTACATCCCGTCCACTCAAATCAGGCTGCAGATTCTCCGCGCCAGGCAGACCATTATACCAGGCCACAAACTTCCTTGCTGAAATCACATGCGCCTGCGTCTCATTCTCCAGCTGCAGTTCACGATCTTGATCTGCACCGTAGGTGAGCAGGACGGCATGATAGCGTTCCCGCAGCTCCTGCAAGGTCACATCAGTGCCGAGCGTTACGTTGCCAAAGAAACGTAACCGTGGATTCTCCGCTGTCTTCGTGAACGTATTAATGACGTTCTTGACCTCTGGGTGATCGGGTGCAACTCCAAAGCTGGAATGTTGATTTGCATAATGGCAAAAGTCATTAGTCGATAAGTGTCAAGAATTTCTCTTTCATTGTCACGACACACGCAAGGAAGCCACATTAAATATAAACACCAACGACAAATAGCGCCCTAAACGCAGTTATCATTAAGTTCAAGATGCCGACGGGTGCTGCTCTGCTTGTCGTCTGCCTATGGCTGGTTTGCCAACTTATATTGGTTGTTTCAGCAACGCCAGGGGGCCTATGGGGCCTCAATGAAGTGGGTTGTAAGTAACAAACGTTATTTTTTCGATCCGCTCTTATAAATCATAGCATTTCCCCCAATCTCTTTTTTACACAGCCTATTTCAATGGCATATTTCGCTCGGTTGTGGGACCGCTCATTGGCGTTGGCGATAATAGCACCAGAAGAAATTAGCCCCGCTTACCGCACCAATCCAAAAGGCACCGGCAACTTCTCCACAATGTCCACGGCACAATCGCTCAGCTGTTTGAGTAAATATTGTGCCGCATAGAATCCAGCTGGTCCAGCACCAACAATACATATACGCTTTGTTGCTGCCGTCGCCTGTTGCACATTTTGTGTTTTTATTGCACTTGTACTTAAGTTATTGCTGTATATATTTAAAAATTTTCTTCTTGAATACAAAAAGTTGCGCGTGAAACTCATGTTTGTCCAAGTAGAAAGCCATGTAATGGTGAACTGGCACAAAACCAAAACACAGCGAAAAGTGTGACCGTTCTTGGGTGTGTACTAATAAGACAAATGGCAGCACTGTTTAAATAGTGGCGCACAAGTGAAGAGATTTGAAATGAAGACAATGGCAGCACTGTTGAAGCAGTGGCGCTTTATATAAATTGAAGTCTTTTTTTTAAGATTTGTGGGAAAATACTTTATTGCAATTTAAAACGTAATTATGTTAAGATAACCGTAAATTTTTTGTGATATATAATTTAAAGAGTGCGTAACGGATTTAATTGTGGTGCAGGACCAACCAACGCTTGGCATCAATTGTGGAACGTCCAAAGGAATGACCGACGTTATAGATTTCGCCTGGCACATGTCCGCCATAGCGAGGAAGCATGCCAATCACCCGAGGATAGATGACCCCATTGGTAACCGCATGGGAACGTCCAATGCCAGCGCTGCGTACAGGAACCCACTCGACGCTGCGACGGAAGTGCATATCATCCTTAGGAGTGCACCAACCGCCATTGGGCAAATAAAAATCAAAGCCACCTTAACCAAATTAGCTGTTTAGTAAACCGTTTGAAAGAAATACCAACTACTTACGATTTGAATAGGACATTATTTTAAACAGTTTATTTGGTGTATTCCAACGATCTGCTGGGCGTAAACAAATTCTAGAAACTGAGCCTAGTCAAATTATAATATTGACGGAAGTTGCTTCGACTAAACGATTTATTTATTTGCCATGGCAACGGGACCCAGGGAGTGTGAGTCAACTATAGTCTTTATAGAGTGCTGACAGGCTATAATTTATCAGAAGGCTGCTATCTGGAGAGGGTACAGCAACAAGTTTTCTGCTGTCACGAAATGTCATGGTTAATGGGCATTCTTGGTGGCAATAAATGTAGTAGTAGTTGTTTCTTTAAATTAAACACGAATTTAAATCTAGTCTATATATAAAAAAATCTATACTTTTATATAAATAGGCAAGCATGTTTTCTTCTTCCTGTAAACTATTTTAGTTAGGTACAGGAAAGTTTTAAAGTTATAAAAATATTCGAAAGAGCTGTTAAATTTATCACCCTTAGTTTATATTTGTTGATGGACACGTGTCTCAATTGGTTTCGCACATAATTTCTCACCTATAAAGCTATAAGTGTGTAATCAGGGCTTCCAAAATATTTACATAACATATTACCGCATAAACAAATTACTTAAACAAACCCATAAGCTGTTTACTTTTATCTAGTTGATTGAACTTTTCACAATTTGCTTTAAAACGATTCTATAAACAAAGTGAAAATAAAATAATAAATAAACCGGTAACTGATTCAAATGTTTTTTTTTTAAAGTTAATTGAAGGGGAAAATTACTGTGACGTTTAGTTAGATGAAAGGTTAGTTTTCATGTTTAGTATGCAATCGATTTTTAATAAGTTCACTTAGAATATACTTGTAGGAATGTGTTGTAAATAAGACGTAATTGATACTATGTAAAGTTGAAATGTGCAAAGGCTTGGTTGACTATTTGTTTCGATTTCTTGATTAATTTATGGATTTACCCTATCTTTAGGGTTCTGCACAATGAATTTTTCTCAGAAATTTATTATTTATTCTGTTGATTTATTTTTTTACTGCTTAAAAGTACTTTTAACATTAAATTCACTTATGCACACATTATTATTTATTTATTTTTGTCTTAAACTCCAAAACAATATGTGTTTTGCAATTTACAATTAACCTAGTTTCAAAAATCGCCCATAAGTGCTTACAGTTCATTTGTGTGCTGATCTTGAGACAGTTTAGCCTAGTCATGCAAGTTGGCCGATACATATATGTATATAATTTGCTATGCATGTAAATAACACTCTTTGTTGTTGCACATGTCTGCACACAAGAGGCTAAGATCGAAGGGGGTTAAGCAGAGAAAATGCAACGCATGAATCGTTTGTATAAAAGAGCATCGAAAGAACCAGAGCAATAACAAGTTAAAACGAATGCCAAAGAGTGCAGTGTAAAACACGTGGCTCGAATTAAATGCAATCATCTTGGCCCTTTTCCTTACTCCTACTCCCTTTCTATGTTACATGATGCTTGCAAAATTTCTAATGACAATTTCTATTGGCTTCTCTTTTTACTTTTTTCTCGCAGCCATTTGGCGAACGTCTGTTGAAATGTTAATGACAATTGCCCAGCGAAAGACAAACATAAAAAAGTCTAAGAAAAATTTGAAGGACTGAAAATTATAAGCTTTGATTCAACAAGAAATTCCTAAATAACTTTCCGTATTAGGTAACCCACCAAACAAAAACAGCTTCCGCATAATTCCCCTAAAAATAAGAATTCAAACAGGTTTTTACTTTCGTCTTAAGAATTTTTGCATAATATTAAGAATTAAGTCAAGAAAAAAACTGGAATACTACCAACCAGTTATCAGTTACTTAACGAGCCATGAACTCACATTTAACCACTGATTACAGGGTATATTTGCGGTCAGCAATTTTCGCGTGCGTGCAAAAGCAAATATAAATATGCATCCAAAGAGTAAAAACTTCAATCAAAGCCAGCAATCAAAATGTATCTCGAGATACTTACAACTATGTATAATAACAATGCAAACGCACACACACTCAATCAAGTGCAGCTGTGTTGGCCAAGTTAACATTGTTTCAACCTGTTGATGACGCTGACTTCGACGTCCACGTCGACGTCGACAGCAACTGTTGCTGGCTTTTCCAAGCCATCAGCTTAAGCTTTGCCAGCGGCTTTGGGCCCGCAGTTGACGAGCTGAGCTGCTGGCCTAAAGACGCAAAACCGGCAACAAATTAAAAACAAAAGATGCAAGCCTAAAATAAACAGAAGAACAGGATATTTAATGTGCCACAAAAGATCTAAGTGCGTGAAATAAATATTAACCACAAATATTTTTATCTACTTTTAACAAGTACTAGTTTAAAACAAAAGGTGATTTCTAGTTAATTATATGTTAATCTAAGCCCATTGTTAGAAAAAAACTGTGCCACATATAAAGTGCAAAAAAAAAAAGCATCAAGAGTGAAACAAGAGAAAAAGTCTTAGTGAAAGTGAAGATGAGACTCATCATCATCATTACTATCAGCAAATAGTGAAGAGATCGTTAAGGTTGTTGTTTCTTGTTATTAATGATGCAGCTGCCTACGACTTTGGGATTTGGGACCCATAATTATGATTGCAAGTGCAACAAGGAAACAGCAACAACAATAATACTTGAATGTTTGCATGTGCAAATATCACAAACAAATGTGAATTTCGACAAAACCAATTTAGAGTCCAAAAAACAACATGCTAAAATATTCAGCAGCTGTCGTTCATGCGTACAAATAACGAGAAATGAGTTTGCCTATGTGAAATAAAGCATGAAATTGATTTAGTGATTAAATAAAGTTGGTGTTAAAGTGATTTACAAAAAAGCTTTAGCTCAAATTCAGCAAAACAAAGATCAACCAAATAAAATAAATAATACAAATTTTTGCTACAAAGTTTAAATGCCATTAAATGACCTTGAGTTTTTAAAATATATTGTGTGTCACAAAACCGAGTTTTTTTATGAATGAATAAATAAAAATTAATATTAATAAACATTTAATTTTATATTTTTACCTATCTAAAGTACAAAAAACGTGATAGCCCCAAAACCAGCTATCAGTTTTGTTAAAAGACAATCTCAAACTCACCTAAAAGCACACCTGCATGAACTTAAATGATCTTGCCTTAATGGTTAAAACATAAAACTTAAACCGTTTTAATTCACATAACACGATTTACGATGCCAGGAGATACGAAATGTGTGTTGCCGGCTTAAGCGTTTTTAAAAAACCGACCGAATTGCATCCGCTTATGCAAAATAGCAACATTTGACAATTACCGACACGCATAAGACTCAAAAGTCAACCACAACTGACAAATCGCCAAACCTTAAAAAACTTTTGGCCTCACCTTGAGTCAAACCTAAACAAAAGGCTCCAAGCCGCAGCCTCTACGACATAATAACAATAAAAGGCAATCTTTCTTTGTGTCAGTTTGTTACAATTGGTATTCAAAAACCCACTAACATCTAATTAGCCGTAATTTCCATTTGAAAGTACATAATACAGGAAAAGTAACAAGCGTTTAACTTAATTACCCGCAGGTAGTTTGCTGCTTAGCTGTTAATCAACACTGTTAACTGTACACTGTTAACCGACTGTTAAAGTCTGTCACACACATCAAAACGCAAAATGAATGATGCTGTTGCCCCTGGAAACGGTTCGGCAGCCTTGAACTCCACACAGGTAAACTATAGATGGACCGGTATACATGATATTAAAAATAATATATTTTTTGGCTTTGTGCTTGATCTGAAACCAAACCAAGAAAATTCGCGCTACAAAAGACCAAAAATACGAACGTATCTGGTAAACCAGTTTTTTTTCGTTGGATGCTCTTTTATAGTGTATACTGTGTAGGCTAAACAAAACAAAGAGGTAAACGAGTTTCGTTAAGATTCAGCTGCCAGAAAAATAAAACTTTGTTGACCCAATTAAAAGTTTTCGATCTTCCATTTTAGGAATTTTCTGTCATCAATTAAACCATGAACTTATCACAATTTTAACTACAGGGTATTCACCTGTCTTACCTTCGCAGCTGCAACATCCCAAATTGTTTTGATTTTTTGGGCTTGTTTTTTCGCTGTGGAATAGTCTCACATACACATCGATCATGGTAGATTCGTGTGGACTGAAACAAGTTTCAGTTTAGTTAGCTGAGCGATTCAGTCGCATCTTAATTTTGATGTCGTTGTATATTTAATGGTTGACTGGGTTTGAAAGTCAAGTCCATGGCGTAGGTCAACACAAAACTTGTTGACAAAATGGCCAAAGTATTTTATTTTCTTAATTGCCTTTATATCACACACCTTACTTTGGGCTTGGGTTGAAAATACTATTTCAAGTGTAATGCAGTTTGCGGAAATCTTAGCCATAAGTTGAAGGTTTGTTTTAAGTAACTGATTAGGTACGTAAGTGCTAACTGAACAGTAAGCTTAAAAGCTTAGCATGGGTACAAATATGTGGAAGATTTAAATGATTTAATATTTGGGCTTACAAAAAATGTATTACGCAGTAAGTTCTAATGACCTTACACAGAAGATTTAATAAAGAACAAACAATAAGCACTCAAAATAATATCCGTATGAATTAAGCTATGAAGATTTAAATTGACTGTTAATTAAAATGTTTGCTTAGTTGATAATTCAATGCTGTAAAAATTTGGCATTTATTTGAAGTTTCCGATGCCAGAGGTACAAAACTTTTCTTACATCTTATGTTTTTAATGAGACATTGAAGTTATATGTTTAGAATAAATAACTGAAAAAAAGGAAAACTCTGTTAGCACCTTTAAATCTTACTTCAACATTCACATCAGCTTAGACCTAAGCATCAAATGTTATGTTGAAAATCAAACATAATTTGATTATTTGTGTGTGGAATCTAACACATTCATCAGAGCTTGTTAAATATTTGGCAATCATGATGAAAAGCACCGACAATGTGCCATTAGTTGAAGAAGGGGGCGGGTCATCTAAAAATGTACGCTTTAATATCTGGCACAAGGTAAATTGCTTAAATCCAACAACCTGCTTGCAAAATCAGTTAACTTATTGAACTCTGTACATAGATACTATTTTTTATGGTGGGTTTGTTCTCTGCCCTTACAATTTGTGTGCTGATACGTGTTTTCAATAAGCTTAAATCTGAAAACTCAACACAGATCGGTCACAGTTTTGATGATGATGATGCTGCGATCCGTGGAACGCCAAAAAGCAGCTTTCAACATTATTTGCAATTATTTAAGGAGTTACATGGGTTCCGTCAGTGAAAAACTGACTTTTTTCAAAAATTGTTTTTGCATTTAAAAAAAAAAAATTTAATAAAAACGTACAATTTTTTCGTTTTTTTTACCCCATGTTACCCCTTAACGGATGTGCAAATAAAACCCGCTAACTGATTGAATAATGCGGCAAATGAGCTTAAGATCTTATGTGCAAATAAAACAAATGCCAATTGGCAGTTAAATTAATAATCTGTGAAGATTCGCAATGCTTTGTCGAAAAGAGGTTCAATAGTTCAATGAACAAAAAAAAAAAAAAAAATTTACTTGATCAGGTATAATTTTAAATGGATGACTATCAAAACTGGTTAGCCATCAACTTAATATAGATTACGGCGACAGACTTGCATATTATTCAATTATAATTAAATTTAATATGCCTTAACAAATTGGCTGGGGAGGTTAAATAAAGAAAGATTTGGCTTGAAGATACTCTGTTTTGTGTTTTGGAGTTTTTTGTATAAATAAGTAAAATTTCTCTTTGAAATATTATGAACTCGTATAGTCGATAAACTTTCGGAAAGTTGTTTTACAGTTTTTAATATAAAGCTACGTCAACTTAACTTGTTCTAGTATAAACTGTAATTAACCTATGCAAATTAACTGAATGCACTCAAGTCAAAAGCGCAATGTTATTAACATTAAAAGTTTCCAAGTTTCCAATTAACAGTATAGGCACAAAACAAAACCGACTTTCAAAGGTAAATGGAACACTATCGATATATACTTAATTATGCACAACAATCGCAACCGATCTGTATCTACTATATTATTTCTTTGTGCAATCATTTCAGACTCCACCAAAGGAAGTTCAGATCAATATAGAAAACACCAATGAGGATACGGGAAGGAAAAGCAATTGTTGCAGTTGGATAGTAATGACGCTATTGGCTTGTGCATCAATTGTGGGCACAGCAATGGTCTGGTATTATAAGGGACCCTGGTTCGGACTGGGTGGACTCTATGCCAGCATACTGGTGCTGCTGCTGGTAAAACCTGGATGGAGATGGTTTTACATAGCAGCTGTCACAGGCCCACGTGATACCATGTAAGTAAAAAGGATTATCTCCATACAAGTGAAAAATATACAAAATAAAATGAATCTTCCCAGCGCATTGATTGCCTATATTCGTGTGTTGTTGTTTGTGAAGCGACAGGAGCGCAAGAATCTGAATGTGGGTGATATATTCGAGTCGAATGTTGCCCAACATCCGGATAAGATGGCCATTGTCAGTGAGAGCCAGCAGTGGACCTTCCGTCAGGTCAACGAGCATGCGAATCGTGTTGCAAATGTCTTCCACAGTCACGGCTACAAGAAGGGAGATGTGGTGGGGCTGCTGCTGGAGAATCGTGCCGAGTTTGTGGCCACCTGGCTGGGTCTATCCAAAATTGGTGTGATTACGCCGCTGATCAATACGAATCTGCGAGGAGCTTCTTTGCAGCACAGCATCAAAGTGGGCAACTGCACTGCACTCATCTATGGCATCAGCTACAGATCGGCTGTTATGGACATAGCCAAGGATCTGCCCGCTCATGTGGCGCTGTATCAATTCAACGATGAGTCCACTTCTAAGGAAGCCACAGAAGGTCTTAGTCAGGGTCTGGCCCAGCAGCTGAATGCATTGTTGGAGTCGGCACCCAAGGATAAGGTTGCTGCTGGCGCCAATCGTGCCGATCATCAGGATAAACTGGTCTACATTTATACATCGGGCACCACGGGATTGCCCAAAGCAGCTGTCATTACTCATGCACGGTAGGTGAAACTGGTATATTAGCTGGATATTAGCTACAATAGTCGTTTCGATAATAATCGATATTTGATATTTAATAGCTTTGCAAATAATCTTCGAAAAAAGTTTGAAATGGAAAGGACTGAAGAATATTTTGTATTTCAAGATATTTATTACAGTAGTCGCTTGTGTAATAATCGATAATTATTAGTCACTTTGAGGGTCAAGGTATAAATATTTACATATAAGTATAATTATACACTTTAGGTTCTAGCCGTTCATATTTAAATAATTATTTTAATATCCCATAATTAACTAACACAAGTATTTAATTCCACTCTTTCCCATTTAGCTACTTCTTCATAGCTGCTGGCATACACTACGCATTGGGTTTCCGGGACAATGATGTTTTCTACACTCCACTGCCTCTATATCACACAGCTGGCGGAGTGATGAGCGTTGGACAGGCTCTGCTCTTTGGTTCCACGGTGGTCATACGCAAGAAGTTTAGTGCCTCCGGCTACTTTGCTGATTGTGCGCGCTTCAACTGCTCGGTAAGTGAACTTAAAGATCTGTGCTTCTAGAGAATCTCAATATTTCCTTTCACAGATTGGTCAGTATATTGGAGAGATGGCTCGATATGTTCTGGCCACGCCGGCTGCTCCACACGATCGTCAGCATCAGGTGCGCATGGTCTTTGGCAATGGACTGCGTCCCCAGATCTGGACGCAGTTCGTCGAGCGCTTTAATATTCCGAAAGTGGGAGAGTTCTATGGTGCCACCGAGGGCAATGCCAATATCATGAACAATGATAATACAGTGGGCGCCATTGGGTTTGTCTCACGCATCTTGCCACAGATATATCCCATATCGATAATACGTGCCGATCCGCACAGTGGAGAGCCCATTCGCAATAAAAAGGGTCTCTGTGAACGGTGTGAGCCGCACGAGCCGGGCGTATTTATTGGCAAGATTGTCAAGGGCAATCCCTGCCGTGAGTTCCTTGGGTATGTGGATGCCAAAGCCTCCTCCAAAAAAGTCGTTCACGATGTCTTCGGCAAGGGTGATATGGCGTTTATATCCGGTGATTTATTGGTGGCCGATGAGCGAGGTTATTTGTATTTTAAGGATCGCACGGGAGACACTTTCCGTTGGAAGGGTGAGAACGTGTCCACCAGTGAGGTGGAGGCCCAGCTCAGCAATCTGGTCAACTACAAGGACACCATTGTCTACGGCGTCTGCATACCACAGACGGAAGGACGCGCCGGCATGGCGGCCATCTATGATCCCACAAGAGAGATAGATGTGTCCTTGCTGGGATCCCAGTTCGCCACAGCTTTACCCAACTATGCGCGTCCAGTTTTCCTGAGATTCCTGCGACGCATCGACTTAACTGGCACGTTCAAGTTGCGCAAGGTGGAGCTGCAACAGCAGGGATTCAATCCTGCCGCCACTGAGGATGAGCTGTACTATGCCCAGCCCAATGGCAGCTATGCAAAGCTCACGCAGGACATCTACGAAAGGATTCAACGCAATGAATTACGTTTTTAAGTTTACGTTAAGTCTAGATTTAGCTTTAAGTCCCCGTATAAGACTAATAAGAAGTTGAAATATCCTTGCAGACATACTATAGAATATGATCTTTTTGATCACTTAGGTTAGGTTGCAGAACTGGCTAAATTGCCGTTAAGCTAAACTATTTGCAAATGCTATAAAACACTGCATACTTTTGGGCAGCGCATAAAAACTCTCTTTAAGTTAACCCATTTTTTTTTTAATTCGGCCCAGTCCGTTCGCACGCATTGAACAACCATGCTATGTCCGTAGGGAATCCAACATTGTACAATGCTTTGTTTTTAAGATGTAGTTAATAGATTCGTGTGTATTGTGCTAGCGTATTAAATAAAAAAAAGTCTTACAGTCAAACAGTGGAACAAGGTTAAATACTTTTTGCAAAACAAAGCAGCCGCAGAAGCATCAATTATTCCTTTGGTGGCACATCCTTGACGAGATCGGATCGCTTCTTTTCCTCCATTCGCTGTTCCACCTTTTCAAGGCGCTCGCTCATCGTATCCAAAGAGCTGAGCAATCCCGCTTGGATTTCGCCATACCGCTTCATGGCCAATATCAAACTCTCCTCGATTAGTTCGGTTTGCTGTGCGTACTCGCCATTGTTTTCGGTGATTGCCTTTAGCTTGTCCAGGCACTCGCTGGGTATATTTCGAAAGTACTCCGCACCCAACGCTGGCTCCAGTTGCTTTACCCGCTCCAGCTGTTCGCTCTGGACATAGAGATCTGGTGCTACAGCATTAAGATATACTTCCTTAGAGCGGACTTGCTGTTGCTCCTCCAGATAATTGGGATCCATATATTTCTCCAACTCTGCCGCTCGTCCAACAACCTGCTGCAGCTGGGTTCGTCCTGTTGTCGCTTCGTTCAATAAGGCATTTGCGGAGCAAAGCGAATCCACAATGTTTGCCGTTTTGGGATTGCCATCGCCATCACCTGCATGCTGTTCCGGTAGCGGACCAAGCACGCGCGTCAATGCATCTATTCTCTTCTCCAAAATGTCAAGTGCTTCCATTTTTATAAGCGAATTTCTTTAAGAAAGCGGAATGATGTCAGTGCAATAGGAAAATAAAAACACACAAAAATACCAAAAACGCGAAGCACTGCAGTTGCGGTACTGTACAACACTAAAAACCAATAGTCATATATCGATATCGATAGTTTGCTTGCCAACAGTCTTCTGCCGCCAAGCACCTTTCTTGAAATTTAGTAAACTACAATTATTCAAAAATTCAGCATTTTACATTATGATTCACAGTTTAAAATTCTCCAACGATAAACTCTCGGCATCCTTGTTGATCTGTGCAAGGCTATCTTCAGAAATTATGCGCACCACATCCGTATCCAAGTCATCTACCGCACTATCGTCTAGCACACACAAAAGCCCATCATTTTCCATATAGGGGAAAAAGAATTCGGGTTTATCCCAATTTGAGCGCTCCCCAATACCACAATGTGCCTCCTGATCCATGTGTTCCGCAAGCAGCTCAAATTCATCAAATTGTAAATCACAGCATATGCAGCGCAGCATACAGATTTGCCGGCGTATATAATTGACAACCTTGATTTTCTGATAGAAAGTCAAGGAGCTGGTTAGGGCATCAAAATCCAAACGATGAGAATCAAGCATGTGTTGTTTAAGGGTCTGAAACTGTTGCTCCTCGTGCGAACAGAAGAGGCACTTAATGACGTGCGGCTCACCAACACCTGCCCAGTCCGACCAATCCGAGTCATGATCATCATCCGAATCCTGACGTGCAAAATGCTTGTCAAAGTCAACACTGGTATTATCCTCAGCTAAGGATTGACGCTTAGGGCGTGGTTTTTGTTGCTGCTGCTTGCGCTGCGGTGGCGCCTTTTTCGACCGATTGTAGTTGACCAAAAAATATTTATCGTACTCACGGCGGTTTGGATTAATGCGTTTGTGTCCCTTTTTGCGCATGTGTTCCTTTAGTGTGGGACGATCCTTTAATTATGAATTTAAATTGATCAACACGATATACATTCAAAATATTTAAATAACACTAACCTTAAATATCTTCTCGCAATACAGGCACAACAACTTGTTAATATTTTCCTCCAACTGATCGAGCAACTCATCCACATAGACCAACTTTTCTGGCTTGCCAACCAACAGAAAATGTTTATCGAATAGATGATCGAGGTAATCGGCGCGCAATCCTGTGATGACAGTGCGACAAAATAGGCATTCCTTGCTGAAGCTGCGGTCTGTGAGCTCAAATTGGTGACGCTCAAGGGCGGCACTCAAGCGCTGTTCCTGCAGGCGTTGGCGCAACTCAAAGTCTTGCGGCAATATATCACAGAGCAGGTAATATTTCTCATTTTTTGCATAGCTTCCATCGGGCAGTTGATCCAGGAACATTGTTGTGCAGTATTGCTCAAATTCGTGACCTGTGACAAAGAGCCATGAATAAAAGTATTTTTTATATGGTTGTAGTTGTACAGCACTTACCTTGAAACTCCTTTTCCCAGTATTGCAAATAATCCTCCAGCAGGGCTATATCCTCCACATCTGCAATCACGAGACGATGCTCGAGGTACAAATGCGCCAGGCAGTCGTCCCTGTCACCGGGAAATATAAATACTTTCTCGCATTTTAGGCACTTAATGGCCGTATTTCGCGTGGGCTTTAGTATTTGAGCGTCCTTATTGACAACTGTGGCCGCAGAATCACCAGCAGTTTCACTTGACTCCGTCTGCTCCATTTATTGACCAAAACAAAACTAAAGATGTGTTTGAATAAAAATGTGATCGGAATCATGACAGCTGGCTCCACTCGATACTGGCTATCGATAGAGTCCAATTTGGTTCATCATGCTGATAAATCAAGATGAACCAGCACATGTCTCAGAGAATGAGGTATAAATAATTTTAATATGCTTTTTTATATTAAATACTGAAATTAACATTAAAATGTATATGTATGGTGGCAAAAGTCATTTGTTAAGCATGTTATTCCTCTTAAGTTTAGTTGTTTATATTTGCACAGTTCAAAACACAGCTTCGGCGCGAACTATTGATGGAGTATCGATATACTTCTTAGAACTAGTTCGGCACAAAGTTATCGTTTCTTGCAACACGTGTGTCTCTCGGCCATTTTCCATAACCTGGCACCGCGTGCAAACGTCTTTTAAGCGGCGCGTGCATCAAGTGTTAAATAAAATAATAAAATGACTGACGTTGGTAAGTAGCCACGTTAATAACATAAACAAAGTGCGCTAGTTGCAATGCATCATCAATCGTTGCAGATTCGCGCAAGAAAAAGAAGAAAATCAAGGAAGAGCCACTCGATGGCGAAGATCTTGGTACTCTGCAAAAGCAGAACCAATTTCAAATAAAACCTTCCTCGAAAATTGCCGAACTGGAGACATCCCAATGGCCGCTGTTGCTAAAGAACTTTGATAAGCTTAACATACGCTCAAATCACTATACACCGCTTGCGCATGGTTCTTCGCCATTGAATCGCGACATCAAGGAATATATTAAAACTGGCTATATTAATCTTGACAAGCCCTCGAACCCCAGCTCGCACGAGGTGGTTGCATGGATTAAAAAGATATTGAAAGTGGAAAAAACTGGCCATTCCGGCACATTGGATCCGAAGGTTACCGGTAAGTTGAGAAACCATGTGTTGAATTTGGTTATTATGTGTGTTTGCGTGTGCGCCTGCTAGAGATGAGCAATGTTGTGATTTTTTGTGAAATGTGACTTGGAGTGACGAAGTTTTACACAAACCTGAAAGTCGCAACATTTCTTCTCATCTCTACCACATGCGTGCGTTAACCTAACCTCACACTTTTTAACCAACCCACGTGCACACGCACTATTTTGAACACAGGCTGCTTGATTGTCTGCATTGACCGCGCCACCCGTCTTGTAAAATCGCAACAGAGTGCTGGCAAGGAGTACGTGGCAATATTTAAACTTCATGGCGCCGTTGAATCGGTGGCCAAAGTGCGTCAAGGTTTGGAGAAACTGCGTGGTGCGCTCTTCCAACGCCCACCGCTCATCTCTGCCGTAAAGCGTCAGCTCCGTGTGCGTTCGGTTTACGACAGCAAATTGCTGGACTACGATGAATCTCGCAACATGGGTAAGTTCCTTTTATTTAATTGAAGCCAGTGTGTCTCTGTCTGGCTTAAGACAGAGGCGTGCAGTGCTGCCAGATCCTCAGAGAAATTCAGCAAAAGTTTAGTATTTGCCTACAGGCAGGCAAATGCACAGTTTTATTTGTAACACTTTTCTTTTCTTAATTACTCACGTGCTTAGGTGTTTTTTGGGTTAGCTGTGAGGCCGGTTCCTATATACGTACCATGTGCGTCCATTTGGGTTTAGTCCTGGGTGTCGGTGGCCAGATGTTGGAATTGCGTCGTGTTCGTTCCGGCATTCAGTCTGAACGCGATGGCATGGTCACTATGCATGATGTCCTCGATGCCATGTGGTTGTATGAGAATCACAAGGATGAGTCCATGCTGCGCCGTGTCATCAAACCACTTGAGGGTCTCCTGATTAGGCACAAGCGCATCATCATGAAGGACAGTTCCGTAAGTTACCAATCGATTATAGCATGTCTACAAGTTTACCCCATGATATTAAGCCGGCAGACGCTTGTATTTTAACCAGCGGCGTCTGTGACTATGACTGGGAACAGTAAAGCCGCTGATGTGTGTATGTTGGAGTTGCGCCCCAATTGCGTATCTGACAAAGTATTATTCAGACGACAAAACATTTCCTGAAAATATTTATTTTTATTTCTAAAAACGTATGTTAATTTAGTTTATTGTAATTATTTTTCTAGGTAAATGCCGTGTGTTATGGTGCTAAAATTATGTTGCCTGGTGTCCTGCGCTATGAGGATGGTATTGAAATCGAACAGGAAATTGTCATCTGCACCACAAAGGGCGAGGCAATTTGTTTGGCCATCGCTCTAATGACCACAGCCACAATGTCGTCATGCGATCATGGCGTCGTTGCCAAGATTAAGCGTGTGATTATGGAGCGCGACACATATCCACGCAAGTGGGGATTGGGTCCAAAGGCTTCTGCCAAGAAGGCGCTTATTGCTGCCGGCAAGCTGGATAAGTTTGGCAGGCCCAATGAGAATACACCCAAAGAGTGGCTAACAGGTTTTGTGGATTACAATGCAAAGAAACAACAACAAGCTGATCAATCTTCCGCTCAACCCACAAATGGCACAGAACCCAGCAAGGTAAGTAAAAATAAACTACTAATTATACAGGAAGCTATAATAATTTTAAATTTCATTTATACAGCGCAAGCATAGCACCTCCAGTGTAGAGGAAGCAGCAGTTGAACCTACACCAGTTACCTCAGAAAAGAAAAAGAAGAAGAAGAAGCATAAGGGCGAGGAGGAGGCGCCAGCAACTGAAGAAGTAGAAACAACTGCTGAAGTTCCTGTAGAGAAAGAAAAGAAGAAAAAGAAGAAGAAGGACAAGGATAGGGATAGAGAAGAGGCTCAGGAATAGAATATATTCTGTAACACTACTAATAGGCATTAGGCTTTCATGTCCTCCACTATTTTGAGAGCATTTTTCTTAGATATTAAGTTTGTAAGTTCGAGACGACGAACTTGTTAAATTTGAGCTGTACAAATGCAAATTTATAATGCATTTATATGTGACATTCGCAATGCAATAAATTGTATTTTTTTTATTGTAAATTATGATGACTGTTTAATTAGGGTTTTTGTTTAGCTTTTAAATTAACAGGCAGCTGCAGCCCCACAATTTCAAGGTGAGTTTTAATTGCTAATGTTTTATTTTTATAATGTTCAATTTTTAAATGTGTTGTGCTGTTTAATGATGAGAAATAACTTTCGCCCCTATCTGAACACTTAAGTGAAACTTCCCGTGTTGAATGCGATATTGGTCTTGCTGAATTATAAGCAAACACATTTGAAAGTTGTACAACATTTACTATTTACATAATTTCTTAACATTTTAATAACAAAACTGATTTATCTTACAGCTTCCCAAATGGAACACTTATACCTAAAATGAAAAATCATTATGAGGTAAGCTTATATCACTGCTTATATTCTTATGTTGTTTTTTTTTTTTTGTGATGAGAATTAACTTTCGCCCCTATCTGAACACATAAGTGAAACTTCCCGTGTTGAATGCGATATTGGTCTTGCTGATAATATTACAAGTGTTCAAGCCAATCTAAAGAGCTTTTAAAACTATTTATTAATAAATTTCTCTTTCTTTTTCTTACAGCTTTCTTCTTGTTCTGGACCTATTTGACAAGGGCTGCTGAGTATTTTAGCCATAATGAAACGGTTAGTATTCTTGCAATTTAACTTAAGTAAACTCAATTTTGTGATGAGAATTAACTTTCGCCCCTATCTGAACACATAAGTGAAACTTCCCGTGTTGAATGCGATATTGGTCTTGCTGATAATATACTCTTCAAGCCAAGCTAAATGCTTTTATAACTGTTTATTAATAAATTTCTCTTTCTTTTCTTACAGTTTCTTCTTGTTCTGGAACTATTTGATAAGGGCTGCTGAGTATTTTAGCCAAAGGAAACGGTTAGTATTCTTGCAATTTAACTAAGTAAACTCAATTTTGTGATGAGAATTAACTTTCGCCCTATCTGAACACATAAGTGAAACTTCCCGTGTTGAATGCGATATTGGTCTTGCTGATAATACAAGTCTTCAAGCCAAGCTAAATGCTTTTAAGACTATTTATTAATAAATTTCTCTTTCTTTTTCTTACAGCTTTCTTCTTGTTCTGGAACTATTTGATAAGGGCTGCTGAGTATTTTAGCCAAAAAGAAACGGTTAGTATTCTTGCAATTTAACTTAAGTAAACTCAATTTTGTGATGAGAATTAACTTTCGCCCCTATCTGAACACTAAAGTGAAACTTCTCGTGTTGAATGCGATATTGGTCTTGCTGATAATATTACAAGTTTTTTAGCAAAGCCATTAACTTTCTATAAATATTTTGTTATTAATCAATTTTGTACATTTTCAGATTCAATTCAATATGCGGTCCGTTCCAGAAAGTAGCTAAGCACCTATTATAAATTGAAACGGTTAGTAGTCGTGTTATTATTATATTGTAAAACTAAATTTTGTGATGAGAATTAACTTTCGCCCCTATCTGAACACTAAAGTGAAACTTCCCGTGTTGAATGCGATATTGGTCTTGCTGATTATACTAAAATTCTTAGAGCAAAGCCTTTTAGCTATTAAAAACTATTTATTCATGCATTGTTGTATTTTGTTACAGATACGTGGTCCTAAAGCAGCTGAGCATCTTAACCTCCAATTAATCGGTTAGTATACATCTTTATATACATCTTGTAAAATTAAATTTTGTGATGAGAATTAACTTTCGCCCCTATCTGAACACTTAAGTGAAACTTCTCGTGTTGAATGCGATATTGGTCTTGCTGATAATATGAAAAATCTTAAAGCAAAGCTAAGGATTAAAAAAAAACATTTACTTACACATATATTTGCTTTGTTACAGATATAATACAATTCTTGAACTACTCCACGAGGCAGCAGAGCATCTCAACCGCAAAGAAACGGTTAGTACCTGATAATGTTTGATGTAAAACCAAGTGATGTGATGAGAATTAACTTTCGCCCCTATCTGAACACATAAGTGAAACTTCTCATGTTGAATGCGATATTGGTCTTGCTGATATTTTCATTTTATAACACAAACTTAAAATTTTTCCCAACCTTCACTAAATTTAATTTTTCTATATTCTTTACAGTTTATAACACATCGGACAACAACTTCTTAACGGCAGCTTTTATAGGTAGGCAAGCTTATAACGATTTTATAGTATATTTATTCAGGTAAATGATGAGAAAGGAACGCTGAATGGTGGCATGATTCACAAAATCCGCAACAACACAATCCTCAAAAATAGGTCCTACTGAAAACAAAATAAAATTTAAAAACTGAATTTAGTTAACATTTTGACCAAATTATTAACTAAAGGGTATTTTACTTGCAGCTCCAAACAAAATCAGACCAGAAGACAATTTGAAAGGAATTAAAGGTGTGTAAACTTTTCATAAAAGCATGTTTGTGAATGATGAGAAAGGAACGCTGATATGTGGCATGATTCACCGGAACAACACAATCCTCAAAAATAGGACCTGCTGGAAAAAATCATTCCTGCAACTTTGTTTAAAAGAATGAAATATCCACAAATTTAATTTTAGTTTTCTTTGTCCTTGTTATTTCAGGTAGTGTTTAACCACAATCAACTGTGACGTTTGTTTTATGCAAAATATATAGATATGTATATCATTTTTACTGTGCTATACAAAATAAAGAAATTCAAACTACACATGTGTTGTTATTATTGAAGGCTAAACCCACACATAACCTCAAATACTTGTTTTGTGCTTATTCTTTCATGGCAGCAGTTTTTGGCGGGAATCTAAATCTAGGGCTGCCACCCGACGCATGTTTACGATTTTTGCAAACGTGTCACAAGAACATCCATGGCGTAAGATCTTGTGAGGTTGGAATATTCTTTAAATAAACGTGTTTTTAAGCACGTGCTGCGTCACACTTTTAGTTGCCACGCTGTTTAGTTGTAATACATTTAAATTTTTTGTTCACCAAAGTGTTTCAAAACTTGCATATTAAAATACGTGAGTTTTCTTTCTTCCTTTATAGTATATGCACAAATATAAGCAAATACTACCCAGCTAATGAGAATTTAAAAATCTACCTTTCTTGTAAGAGCTTAAAATATCGCTACCCAACAGGCTTAAACACACTTTACAACCCTGGTTTAAAAAATGTGAGGTCTAACTTCATTGTGACTAGCATTTCTGAGCTCGCATATGTAAATAAACATTTTTTCATATAAATGTAATGGAGGAAGCCACAATTTTAGTATGACAAACATTTTTTATTTATAAAGACCAATAGCGTGCTCTGTTTATTTCCAACAGCTTAAAATATCAGTAGACTACAGTTATAAAACGCCTTACAACCCTGCGTTTCATTTCACGCTGCTGCCTTGACGCGGCTGTTATCGGTCTCCATGTTGAAATTCATCAAGCAGCCGCCGATACATGAGTGTGTGATTTTTGGTGCATGTACTCGTTTGTATGCTTTTGCGACGCTAGCGGCGAGAGGGCTGCAAGTAAATGCGCATTTAAGTGAAGGAAAAGTGAAAATATCGAAGAAACACATTAAGTTTGCAGTTAAAAACAAGGGAAGGGTACTTTTGGTGTCATCTTCAGGTGCAGGTGAGTGTTTTAATTTCTAAGATTTGTATGTGGCAGGACATTTTGTTGTAGAGAAAATTTTCTTCACACGTCGCTTTGCCGTGCATAAGTGTGAGAGGGACGGGTGTTGCTCGAGGCTTTGTACATCGTGACGCACGTGATCGGCGCTAGCGTGTGTATCTGTTGATGCGACGCCATGTTGAATTTATTTAGAGTTTATCGATTTATTTCGTGCGTGCTAGAACCATTCAAGTTAGTTCTTCTATTAAATGTGCAAGCTGCGCAGTGTCGGTACAAATAATAAATCAATATTTATATATATATATATATTAACTGCAGTAATAATTCCTTGAAACGGCACATTTACGCAGTTTTTGTTGTTGTTAACAAATGCTCATCGCATATTGTAAGTTCAATTAAATGATCGTTAAGTGCAAGCTTACAGTTACATGCACTTTTACTGTGTAAAAAAGGATGCATACATTATATTAAATCATAGAGCCAAAACGTTCTTTAACAAATAGGTCACAGTTATCCCTGTCGCTGTCTCTTTCAATAAAGTGCAATATTTTGTCAAAAACCACGTGCGCACGCACACGCTTATACATATTTCTACATAATTCAATACATATGTACGTACATCATTTCCATTGCATTTCGTTGGAACGCTTGGAAATGGGCTCGCACCGCATACACACAAACAAACATACCTTGCATACATACACATAACCAACCAACCATCCAGTCGTCACAGGGCCCGCACACACAGAGCTGTCTGTGATCGCAAAATGTTTGCACGCGTTCTTCTTGACTGAAATAAAAGTTTAAATAATTGCAAGTGTTTTTTAAAAACAATAAATGCGCACATGCGCAGTGTCTGTATAAACTTTAATAAATTAAGTGAAAACATGCAATGGCCTCAAAGTGGAGACATACACAAAGAGTGTGAAATGTTTTAGTTGCTGTTGCTGCCGCCGCTGCTGCTGTGGTGTGTGTTTGTGCGGTGGACGCCTGTTTTGCTTCTGTGTACGTGTGCGTGGGCAATTCAATAGCAACAACAGTACATTGTTGGGTCTGTTCTTCTTGGCGTTTACTGTATTTTGAAGTGCGTAATAATTTATGTATCTACATAACTGTAAAATTGTGTGCCTGTCAACTATATCGATACATATTTGCATGCAGATTTCGATTGCTAATTGCGATAACGCTGTGTTGATTGTAAAGGTCCTTGTAAGACGTTTAATTTATTTATTTATGTAATTAGGCGTGGTTGGGTGTGAATTAAATCTGAAAAGTTTCTTGCTCTATTTTTATTAATCGTGTGCATGCGATTACTATCGGTATAAACTCAATAGCTCGCCAGTGGTGCATATTCGGTTTAAGACTTCGCCTGATGGGCAGCACTTTTGAAAATGTGACACTTCTGACAATTGAGATTCATAAAATTTTTTTTTCTTGTTGTGAGACATATTGCTGAGTTAAAATGTGTAATCTTTGAAAGTTTGAATATTTGAAGAGTTTAGTTTGAAACTTTGATAACAATTTTTATTTCTAAAATTTTAATTGCAGTGTGCCCGTATTAAAAAAAAAAAAATTACGGAATTTGTTTTTTGCAAAACCCTTGAAGCTAATGACTTGAGACTTTTGCGTGCTAAGATAAATATAAAGTATTGATTTTAGTGCTACCCTACGGGGGTGGGGAAAAAATCGGTGGACATAAAATCGGTGTGTTAATTTACAACTAGTGTTTTTATATTTTTGACTTTAAAACAACATTTTATCTTCTTTAGCTTTATGTAACTTTTTTTCGGGCTAATGGTAGTTATAATTGATTTTTTCTTTCTTTCAGAATGACCCAAGAACTGCCACCAATAGTGCTTAAAGGCAAAGAGCTCAGTAAATTTCGTTACCTTAGACGCAAATATCCGGTTTCGTTAAGCTTTCTGCACAGCAACTGGGGAAATGCGAAGCGTTTTATAATCTACGCATTAAATCCGCGCTGCGTCCTGCGAATCTATTGCTGGCGTAAGCGCAATCGCGTTCTACTCTTGCGGCGAGCGCGCCTTTTGCTGTTCGATCCGCGTTTGAAAAGTATGATTAAGAACCGCAAGGCGCACATGAAGCAGTGGTCACCCAGTCTTGTGGCGTATTACAAGAAAAACGGTCAAACAACAGAGTACGAGGAGATGGAGCTGTATGGAGATGAGCTGTCCAAGCAGATGAAGCAACAACTGGAGCTGCTGAAAAGTGGCAAGCGGGGTCTTTCCTTGATTGAGGATGCCAACAGAAATGTTGAACTGCGTGTGGACAAACCGGAAGAGGAGAATGCAGAAGAAGTAACAATGGACGAAGAGGAGGCGATGGAAGAAGGAGAGGAGCAAGGTGTAGAGGACGAATCCGAAGGAGTGGAGATAACAGAAGAGCCTCAACTTGAAGAAGAAGAGAAGACTGAAGAAGAGCAAGAGCAAGTCAAAGAAGTTGAACCAATATTGACGGAAGAAATCGCTTTAAAATCTTCAGAAGAACTAGGTTTAAAGTCTGCAGAAGAGCCGGCCGAAGATATGTTACAATCTTCAGAAGAGCAAGATTTCGAATCTCCAGGAAAGCTTGTTATAGATTTTTCCGAAGAGCTTGATCCAAAATCTCCCAAAGAGCAGGTTTTAAATGTCTTTGAAGAGCTTGGTCTAGAACCTTTGGAAGAACTTGCTCCAAAACCAACAGAAGAATCTGCGCCAAAATCTCAAAAAGCTACTTCAATCGAAAGTATGCCATCCAACAGTATTGAAAAGACACCGGAAAAAGCAGGAGGCAGCAAATTCTTAGACATGCTCATGAACAAAGTGCGCGTCAAGAATTTTGCTAAAGAGTCAAACTTTTCACAGGCCATAACTACCTATCCAGACTGTGGCAAGAATTTTGCTAAAGAGTCAAACTTTTCACAGGCCATAACTACCTATCCAGACTGTGACATCAGCAAGCCAGCCACAGCTGAGTCCAGCACCGATTTTAGTTTTAATGATGACACCAGCGAAGATTTCGTCGGTTTCGATGAGACTGTCCATCAGCCAGGCATGCTGCTGACGCCGCTGGTGCCACAAAGCTGCAAAGCGACTGAGGGAAATGGCGCCTTTGTCAGCGAGGCACTCGAGGCTTACATGAAGAAGAACAACCTGCGCGAGAGCAGCCTGCAGGATCGTGAACGTCTGCTCGAGCCAATGTATCAGGATGGACGCGTCACGCGGCACAGTATGCCACCACATATGGATATGCCGGCGGTGCCAGATAGCCTGCAGAAGCTTCGAACCGTTGCCGAACGACGACTCTATCTGCAGCGCTCCAAGAACCAGAAGATGGCCATCATCAACAACGAGGCGAACGTCTACCGCGAACTGCAGCGCAAGCAGCGACAGCGTAAAGTGAAAATTGCAGCAATGCAACATCTGCAATCCGGCAGCAGTATGATGCCATTTACTCGCCAGGGCTGGCAGGCGGCCAGCTATGTGTCGACGGAGCATGACAAGTATTACTATCAGGTCATACGCATTGATGGTGAAATGGTGCGTCTACCTGGTAGCCAGGGCAACAATCTCAAACGTGAGAAGCAACCGCATCGCAATCAGTTAACTTCGCAGGAGTTGGCCAAATTGACGTGTACCAGCAAATGTGTGGATGCCAAACTTCGGGCTAACCTGGTGATCATCAATACGCGTCAGGTTGACCCAAAGAAACTGCAAAAACTCAATCAGACTCCACTTACGGCCATCTTTCCACCATGTCCACTGTCGCAGAAACCGTTCCAGAAACCATTGGATGATGATACGGCTGCTCTTTTGTTGGCTGGTGGAAGCATGGCTATCGTCAGTATGCCAACAGTGCAACTGGATGTTAAGCCGCAAATGGGACGTCCTCTGGATGAGATTGCAAAGCGTTATCTTCAGTATATCCTGCCACATCATGATATCACCCGCGAGTGGGCCGAGTTCAGTGTGTCCACGTTGCAAGAATCTCCAAATAGCATGCGCGAAGCTCAGGCACAGGCAGCAACAACAAACGCCGGGCGTCGCAAAAGCTTCACCTTTGTGATACCATACCTGAATGATCGCAATCATATCCTAGTGCGACGCGTGGTCGATCGTTCCGAGCAGCTAGACGAGAACTTTACTGCCGCACTGCCTGTGGAAAAGCTGAATGAGTTTGAGTTCCGCAAGGAGTTGACTGAGACATCTGGTACAATTGCCTGGGACTGTGCAGATATGATCAATGATATGATCAATACGGTGGCCATAAGCTGCAGCGAAAATTCCTTTATCAAAGATGATCCCGATGCAGATTCGCCTATGGTCAAGACCGACGATATGTTGTCAAAGACAATCGGCAAACTAGCAGCAAATAAACAACAGCAGCAGCGTCGTCCTGCAAACAACTACAACAAGCAGAGTCGCTTGGCCAAAGAACTGAGGCGTCTAAATGCGACCATTATTGATGCAGGTGCCATTGCCAAGGATGGTGAGTACATTACCAAAAACTAATTTTATTTTCATTAGCAAAGCCAGTGTTAAAAAGAAACAGTGTTAAGCAAGCAGTCAATTATTTTATCGATTATTTCCGTGTATGTAATTTTACTTATCGATAATTGAATTAACCGTTGCAGCTAGCATATGTAAATATGCACATGGATAAATAAAGTTTTAATTATTTGATTAATTTCACACAGCAAATAAACCTTGCATCAAGGACCATTGCCAGATGGGTTGCCTGTGCGAGAGTCTGGCTGGAGAACGGCCCAACCGGGAACATTGTGGACGCGCTGAATGTGTCCTGGAATGTGGCTGCACTGGAAGCGAACTAACGCGCGTTATGCGCGTCGAAACAGACGTGAGCAAACACTAAACATAAATATATACATTAACTGTATACTTACATCGCCTCTCTCTCTCTCTCTCTATGTTTATCTCAGGGTCGCGGCCTTTCCAATGAAGATGCTTTTAATTTGCGTCGGCAAGCAACTGCTCGTCTGGCCAAAATGGAAAAGGATTTTACCTCAACGCTCGTGTTGACGGACAATGAAACGCTGCTCATTAATGAGACACAGTGCGATAAGAAGCGTCGTTGCACAAAGGCGCCCAAGCGCTACGAAGACTTTGACGACTCCATTGAGGACGAAGAGTCGCCAGTAAAGCCATCCAAGGGAGCCAAGCGTGATTCAAGCTCAAAGCGCAGCCCTGAAAGTGTTAAGCTAACGTCGCCATTACCCTTGCCTGACCCCTGTAAGGTCAAGGACACTGACTACGAACAGCTGCGGCATTGCCAGGTCACATTGCGTCGTCTGCCCGATATGGGCAATCAGGCCACGTTCTGCATGACCCATCAGCTGTACAATTGCTTCTGTGGCGGTCTTTGTCCAGATGGCAAACCCATAATTATTGAAAAGGAGCAAGCTGAACCACCCATACCTCACTATGTGCCGGAGTTGGCAACACGCGCTCACTATAGCTTCGAGCGAGCACAGGAGACACCGCCACCGACGCCTCAAGTCAAAAAGAAGAAAAAGGAGCCACAACAACAGCAGCAGCAAAAGACTCTTCTCAAACCACCGACGCCGGCGCCGGCAGCATTACAAAATAAATCCGAAGCGCCTAAGGTGCAAACGAATGAAGCACTTGTTCGCAAACTTCCACCACGCAGCGAAGAAATGGAAATTTTATTCAGCTTCTATCGCTCCCGGCCGTATCTGTGCCGCCGCGCTGTAGCTGTACCCAAAAAGTGCTATCTACGCATAAATCGTCGTCGAACTGATCGTATGCGTTTGGAGATTTCAAAGGCGGAGACACCAAGCACCCAAAAGCTGCTCAATAAGCGCATCTTTAGCGCTATACGCTACTATCGCGCCGAACTGGATAATCAGCGGCGATTGGAGAAGCTGCTATCGGAACAGCCACAGCTGGATAATGAGCCAACTGTGATTTTGGTGCGCGATGATTCCGATGACAGTGAGACTCCAACCGTATCGTCGGCGCCCAAGAGAAGCGCCACTGCCGATGAGCCTGGAGTTAGTCTGTTGAGGGTGCAACAACAGCCACCAGCAAAGCGTAAGAAGGAGGACGTCAAGGAGACACCAGTGGCACAACAACCAATGCCTCCCATTACGTTTGTTCCCATTGCCCCAAAGCCAACTCCAACTCCACCAACCGTTGAAGAGCTGCCAGCAATTCCAGTTCAGCTGCTGCCACCGCCTGCCCAAATGGATATGCAATTACCCAAGATATCTGCTTGCTACTCGCTATATGCGAATGCCGCCATTGAGGTACCCATGAGTGCCATCGTGAATAACAATGAGACGGGGACTTCTGCTGCTGCTTCGCCTGGTGCAACCAAGAACGGACAGCGTGAATTATCACCTATGGATTCGGCTGCATTCCGTTCCTCCTACAACGATGTCATCAAGAAGATGAACATGCATGTTAGCAAAAAAATGCAGGACATCGACATGGCATTGCAGCGTGAGAGTAAAATCATACCAGCACCGAATGACGAGATACTCTGCATTATCAAATGGGCCAACTTTGTGGCTGCCTTTGAAGCCGACTATGTTTTCATTTGGGATGTGCAAATGAAGAAGACAAACTTCTTAGCCGCAACCATAACAAACATGATGCCATCGGTGCTTGGTGCCACTGCTATTACCAATGCCCGCTTTGCGCCCGATCCCAGTTCATTGCCGCTGATGGCAAGAATGCTGCTGGATAGTAAACAGAATGAGAACACCACACGTTTGGCTGTCGTCATGCAGGGCAGGGAACACTATTGGCTGGTCAGGGGTTTTCTGCGGTATACGTGCGAAACGTGCACGAAACCAACGCCGAACACACATCCCATCTTGACCAAGAAAATCAATATCTTATGCACACTGATGTTAAAGCAAAGGATAAGAGAAAAACACCGATTGCTGAGGGCAGCCATGAAAACGATGCCGGAAGGCTTTGTTGATTTAATTAACCAGCCAGCGCTTCTAGGCCACTCAGCAACGCCAAGTCCAACAACAACTCCAGTCCCAACTCCTGTGACAACTCCATCGACCACTCCAGCTCCAGCTACACCGACCACTCCAGCTCCAGCTCCAGCTCCATCGACCACTCCGGCGCCAGCTTCGCCAACAAACAACTCAGTATTAGGTTTGGCAACTTCTGAGGCTTCACTGACAACAGCACCACCACCGCCACAGATTAAGAGCTCGCCGGTCAACATATGCAGCAATATTGAATTCCGTAAGGTTATGCAAGCGGATGTGCATGAGCTGCAAATACCAGAACTACATGGCCATGATCATCGCTGGCTTGTGCTCGATCTCTATGATGACTTCTCGCACATCTTTGTGCCAGCATTCAGGGACATGATCTCACTGGATCGCATCAATCATGTGGTTCGCATGGCGCACTCCACACGCAAAGTGGTCAAGCTGCTATTCTTTCAGAATGCTCCATACGATGCCTTTGTGACGTCCTCATCCAAGCGTAAAATCTACTTTGGACCACTGCGCTTGGATGCACAGCCGCCGGTGCTAGTGCTCCTTCAGAGTGTCGATGGCAAGATGATGCTCCGGGAAGTCTATCAAAGGGATCACGCCATCACAGTGCAGCAGGACAAACGCACCATGTGCTTCTGGCTGATACAGATTAACAAGCAGGTTCACTTCGATATTGATATGTACAAGGAGGGCTTAAAAACGGGAGCGCTTATTAACAACAACTCCTCCCAGACATTGGCACAGCAACAGCAGCAATGCCAGGAGGCTTTAAATGCTGGTAAGGAGGAAGAGGATGACGATGATTGCGTTATTGTTATCAACGATGAAGACGAAGAGGCACAAAACTTGGAAGAGAGGCAGAACGCGGAGAAGGATAAGGAGCTTGAGCAGAGGAAGGAGCAGAATGCAAAGAGCCTACAACGCTTAACGCATTTCACCATCCAAGCGATGCCCAACAAGGGTGGCGCCCTCCACATAACATCACGTGCTCCCAGCTCCTCCAACGCCAAGGCAGAGCACACAAGCACTCTGGTACCCGGCAGATTTGTGCCAATCAATACAGATGGTTCTACGAAATCAGGCACACAATCTCTTAAGCCAATTCCATCGAGCAGTGATCCGCCGCCAGCTAAAATCGGTCGCATCTCTATGAACGCCAAGCAGTCGTCACTGCCCAAGATTAACAATTCGCTGCAACAGCTGCTCAGCGGTGGCAATGTTCACATTGGCACTGTCAATGGAGGAGTTACCATCACCAAGCTTTTGAATGCAGACAGTGGAGCAACAGCTACAACAACAACAGCAAATGCTTCTGCTACGGCAGCTACTCCTGCTGCTTTGGTGGAGCCCATTAAAATTGGAAACAAGCGCAAGATGTCATCATCAGCTTCATCATCATCAGCAGCTGCTGCTGAATCCATGCTGGAGCAAATTGATATGCCTAGCTTGGGCAAATTAGAGTCTCTACTAATGCGTCCAGTACCACAACCAACAACAACAACAACCACAACAACAACACCAGATCCTCCACAGCCAGTCGAACCGATACTGCCAAAGATTCAATTCCCACCAGCAGTCATAAATTTGTTAAAGGGTGAACTTAAAGCAGCACAGCAGGCCAAGGCTCAGCCTCCTGCAGCAGCTGCTGCTGATGCTACTGCAGTCAAAAAGCTAAAGCTTCAGTTACCAACAACAACTGTTGCAGCACAACCTGCAGTTATCCTAACGCCACCAGCAGTCACAGCAGTCATAGCAGCAACAGCAGTTGCCGAAAAGCCGAAGAATCCATCACCACCAGTTGTAGCAGCGGCAACAGTTGCAATGCCAAAAACACCAGTGGCAGTAACAGCACCACCGTCGAAGATTCCAACACCAATTCCAGACTCCAAAAAGTCCAATGTTCAATTGTCATCACAGCAGCCAAAGAGTGTAACATCAGCTGCTCGTAATTCGTTGCCAAACCTGACGCCAGTTGCCATTGCGCCGCGAACATCGCTGCCTGCCAAGCTGCCATCCCAGCCAAGCGCTGTTCAGCCGCAACAGCTTACAAAGTCTTCTGGCTGGCCTCAAACCAGTGAACCGTACAGATCGCGTTATGGTTTTTTGGTTGCCAAGGGCTTGCCGCGCTATCGTGTCAAGCTGTCGGAGGGCAAGTTTATGGTCAAGATGCCCGAAGAGGGTATTTTCTCTTTTAAGAACTGTGCAGCGGCCAGCTCCTACTTAAATCGGTAAGTACCTAAAAGAATTCTACCCAGAACTGACAATATTTAATTTTTTTTTTATTATTTTAGCGCCTTGTCACGTAAATCGAAATTCAAGATGCATTTGCCAGCTGATTGGAAGTTTTTGCCGTTCGATAACAGTCCGATTGTTATCGAAGATTAAACAAAAAACTTGGCGGGAAACTAAGTTTCCAAACAGAAAACAAACAAACAACTAAAAAATAAAAAAAAAACACCCGCGCAACAATTAATATATAGATATAAATATCTAGATAAATATATGTAAAACTTAACTACATATGAAACATGATAAAACTAAGAATAAAGTTTGTTAATTTAAGTTAAGACTACATTAATTATGCAGTTTGTTTAACTATGAAAGGTATTGTTTTTAATTTTCCCTGTGTTGTGATATGGCACTATAAAATAAACAAAATAAAACTTTAATTCCAACTGTGGCGTTTGTTTTCCTGTTTTGCGCGCGCTTTGGTCCAATGCCATTTCGTTTCAGCTCTGCCGCACAGCTGATTACAGCAGCCAGTTCTTGTTTTGCGTCGTCCATGGTAGCGTGCGTTGCAGAAGGCAAACACAAATCAAAGTAGAAAGTAAAAAAGCCAAACACTCTTGTGCGGCTTTAAGTTTTAAATACATAAGCACGCAAAACAACACAAAAAGCTTCGATAAAAGCCTGATAACACGTCTTTACCAGACTGCTTCAACAACCAAAAACAAAAAATTGGCAACAAAACGATCCAAGGTCAGTGATAGAAAATACATGGCTAAGAATACAGGCACTTACATACATATGTATATACATATGTACTACGACACATACGATTGTGTATATGCTAGTGATGAGCGAATTTTGTGTGTGACAGTGATTAATTCTAAGCTTGGAACTGTTAGTCAGTGTTAAACTTATGGTAATTCGTATTTTAAACATGAAATAAGGTAATTTCTCGTGTATCTTTAACTGAATATAATATAAAAGTTCACCTAGTTGTATATGCTAAAATATTTTTTTTTAGCAATTATACAACAACATGGCACTTATTACATGGTGCAATTTGCATTCCTATAAAAAAATGTACATGGTTTTGTAAGTTTTAGATTAATCACAAAAATCGCAATATTGCTCATCTCTAGCTATGTATAAGTAAATTTAAAAAAACCAAGAACAATACGAATGTGCGATATGTGCAAAATTTGCTAACACAACAACGACGATAGCACAACGAGCTTTGCAGTAAAAACTAAATTCTCATTTCCCCATTTCAGTCATAAAGAAGAACCCTCGCCGAGCAAACATTAAAAGTCGGGCGGCTGCTAAGCGAAAGCACATAAAAACCAATAACAATTGAATACCACTAACAAAATGGGGGGTGCTGAAACAAATGGACTTAATAAGGAAGAGGATCGTGTGGGCTATGTGCTTATTGAGGATATTCCATCGTTAAATCAAGAGCACTGCAAAATGCGCGATCCAAAAAAAGTGGAGCGGATAATCAATGAATTCGTTTGCGGCGGACCGGAGCGCATGCAAGTTGTATCTGACTTTGATTATACAATAACCAAACAGCGCACAGATGATGGAATCGCTGTGCCATCAAGCTTTGGCATCTTCAATGCCTGCAAATCTCTGCCGCCATACTTTAAAGAGGAATCGGACAAACTCTTTCACAAATATCGACCAATCGAAATCGATCCACACATGCCCATTCCAGAGAAGGTGCAGTACATGATCGAATGGTGGACAAAATCCGGTGAGTTGGCCAGCGGTTTTCCATTCGATCAGACAGAAATAGATCAAATGGCTGGCCAATTCAAACATGCGCTACGTGACCGAACGCATGAGCTATTCGAGACACTGCAACAGTTACAAATACCGGTGCTCGTGTTCTCTGCGGGGCTTGGGAACTCGGTGGTATCGGTGCTACAGCAAGCGAATATTCTGTTTTCAAATGTCAAGGTCGTATCGAACTTTTTGCAGTACCGTGACGGCATGCTGGCCGGCTTCCAGGAGCCCATGATCCATACGTTCAACAAGAATGAAACTGTTCTGAATGGCAGCGAATATTATGAATTGGTGCACACACGTGATCACATCATTGTCATGGGTGATTCTCTGGGCGATGCAGATATGGCTGCTGGAGTGCCCGCCTCTTCGCATATTCTGAAAATTGGTTTTCTGTACGAGCACTTGGAGGCGAATATGGAGAAGTATATGAATACATTTGATATTGTGCTCGTGGATGATCAGACAATGGATGTGCCGAGGTCACTGCTCGCTCTGATCGAGAAACGTCATCAATTACGCCACCCACATAATGTAGGAAATGGATCAGCACCTCGGATTAATTCTGCACTTTGAGTTCGCAAGGGGAATTTGAAATACCCTCTAAAGGTTAAAGTGCTAATTGGCTATTATAGAAATTACACAGAAGCTACTAATTAGACGGTTTAGATTTAAAAACACACAAAAAAGGCTCACTCATGTTTCATATTAGTATTTATGTACGTACACATGTATATCATAATAAAATAACGTTTGATTAATAACGCAAAAGCGTTACTGATAACTAAAAAGTGATTTGTTCTAACTGATTGCCATGGCTTTAATACTTTAGTATTTTATGTACTCTACCGTCTAATTAACTTGGATATGTCAAGCGTTAGGGTATACAGTAGCAGCTATATTGAACATTTATCTTTTTTGCATGTTGGAAATTTGCTGCTCATGTGTTTATCAGGCGCAGTTTTCACCTGTTATATGTACAAGGTCTATCAGCTGATCTGAAAGGCTGGCAGCTAGGTAAATACATACATATCAAAAATTCAGATAGAAACTGCAAAACAGTGGTGCGGTACAAGCAAAATATAATAAATAAAATATATATTTGCACAGGGCAAATAGAAATGAAGACCGTGACGCATGTTTATCAATATGTATGTTAATAGTTAACAATATAGACTTGGCGAATGATCAAAGTTTTGATACTAAATCACCTAGAAAACATAAACAAACAAACTAATAAAAATTGCTAATAATAGTGACACAATTTGTTTATTATTTGTTTTTGTTCTAATTAGTTGCAGCATTCAGATAAAAAGCCATAGTTAGTATGATACGAAAGACATAAGCAATTTGTTGCATATTATAACACAAAAAAATCCAATTAAAAATAACGTACGTTAAGCTGTTTAACATATTCTTTAGTATTAGCCAACACTTAATTGTTTTTAGTGCTGGATAGCGACTGAACAGCTGGTGCATTTGTCATTAATTAGTGCTTTTGTGCAACACAGTGAAAATATACAAATCATTCGTATTAGCAGTGTTTTTTTTACGCAGACCAAAAAATTAACGTAGTCAAGTGAATAAGAGGGTTTTACAAGTTAAAACCTACCCACGCATACACAAACAAACGTCTGTTGTTCGTCGCCAGATCACAGCGTCATTAATCCATTAAGGAAACATACAAATTATGTGTTGAATTGAGACGTGTTGGATAGCCATTGATCAGCTGGTGGAAATTACAACAATAACAGTAATAGCAGCAGCAGCACCACAACTGCAGCGTCATGTTTTTTGCGTTCGATGGCGAGCATCGGCGCCGTCCAAAGCAAAGTCTTGGCGGTGCCTCGCAAACCTGCGACCGTGACACGGCCATACGCAAAGCGGCCCTGGAGCGCCAGAAACGCAATGATTTGCGACAAAAGGCTAACGGTGCTGTTGTCCTGCAATCCTATGCCCGCTCCTTTATCTATCGGCAGCGGCGCAAACGCGCCGAACGTGAAGCTTTCGATGCGTATCTGCATGCGCATCGGGATCGTGTCACCGAGGAGGAGAGCTTGTGCTTCTTGCTGCGCCGCATCAGCTTCTTCTACAGCAGCCGTGAACAGAAGGACAGCGAGAGATTGGTGGGCAGGACTTTGAAATACACACAAACACATTACAATATGTACTAATTACTGCCTTTGTTTCAGATCGAGATTTGCCAGCAGATCCTGCGTAATCCTGGACGCCTGCTGCAGAATTCGGCGCTAGATTCCGTGTGGCTGCTACGCGTCTGCAAGCTGTTGGATGCCTGCCTGGTACAATTGGCGCTACCATATAGTGCCCAGGCTATACCGCTGCGCATGCTGGAAACGTTTACCACAGTTGCGGCTGTGGAGCGCTATGTGGAGGATGAGACGCTGCTGTACAAGTATCTGGCGCGTGTCTTTGGCTTCCTAATCGCACGCAACTACTTTGTGCGCTTGCGCCAGCTACTCGATGAGAAGTGCCCGCCGCTGGACGGTGAGACACTGCATGCGCCTAGTCCATTCGTTGATGCACTGCTGCAGCTTCTGCTGCGTCCTTTGGCAGTGGCAAGGCGTCTGCCTGGTTGCGAGCAGTCACAACTCTTCTGTCGCATGTTCATAAGCGATATTTTGGCCACGCCGCATACAGAGCCACTGCGTAATTTTGTGCTTCCCTGCCTTGCTGAGAGCACAGAGTTTCCCTTCGCTCTCCTCATGCATTCGCTGCACTGTCAACTGGAGCTGAATACGGCATCGAGTGCTGCTGAATCCCCTGCTACGGATGATGACAAGCGCAAGGCAATGTTCGGCGCTGTCATTCAGTCGGTCGATTTCCAACTACCCAAGTCACAACCACGTGAGATTTTTAGTTCATTTTTGCTGAACTCACTGCTGGTGCTCGATCGCAGGCAACTGGGTGAGTAGTCTTATCATAAGTATTTGAATATATTTCTAATCTTGCACACACTTACTTGTAGCCACATTGGAACAGAGCCAACTGCTGATAGTTTATGTGCGTGCTATAGCCCAAATGATGCCTAACATATTGCAGCTGCCGAAGTCCACGTTGCGTACACATGCAACACCACATCGCCACACAGACTCTGATGATGAGGACGAAACGGATGAATCCGAAGAGGAGGACGAAGACCAGCCAGCGACACACCAGCTTGACTATGACATGGAACAGTCCTGCCGCACCACAGCCGAACTGAGCGGCAAGGAGCGCACTTGTCTGCTTGAGTCAATAGCCATATTGAACGAAACGCAGCGGGTGGATTTCATTGTGCAGCAAATTGAGCCGCATATTGAGCACACACATGTGATCTATGCGCTCTGCGAGATCTGTCACAATCTAATGATATACAATAAGCATGCAGTCTACGAGTACAAGTACGTTATGATTTTTTAAGTACTTTTTAAATGTTTCTTATACGTATTTTTCTTATTGCCCCTTTAGACTGCTTTATACTTTGGCCTTTACGCCCAAGTTCATACGTGCCGTTTGGTTTAAGCTGGCCGCCGAGTCTACGCAGTTGGGCTTCTCAGCGCCGCTCACACTCATTTCCAAGGGTGTTGTACGTAAGTATACCAAAACCAATGAATACGAAAGCTCAAACATTAATTCTCATATTATATTGCTTTTAGCACCCAAGCAGCAGGGCGTGGATCGCACCATACCTTTGTTGGCCACCTTTTGCATGCTTTTCGGGCGTCTTTTGCCCACGCTGCACGACGTGGAGTTTGTGGAGAACAAGTTGTTGGTAACGCCCGCCCTACAACATGTGCGTCTTATGCCCTTCTCCATTGCGGAAATTGTGCAAATGTCCAAGACGCTAAAGGATATCAGTCTGGGTCTCGTTGAGCTCGCTTTTCGCAGCGTGCACACGGATGCGGATGACAAGAAGCTGCGTCATCAGAAACAAGTCTGGGCCAATCTGTTGAATGTTGTTGTCTTTGTGCTGAATCAAATACACACACGTGATCTGCGTTTGGGCTTCTGTCCGGACGGACATTGGACCGTCTCCCGCTTGGACTTGCCACTCGATAGGCCCACGGATCTGCCACTGACACACAGCAGTCGCATGCGCGGCATACGGCCGTTTCAGCCCATACGCGACTTTACGCGCGAGGACTTTGAGAATGGACCGCCCATGTCAACGAAACAGAAACGCTCCATTACAATTCTACGCGAAATACCCTTTGTGGTGGCATTCAATAAACGTGTGAGCATACTTCAGGGTCTGGTCGCAGCCAATAAGATGCGTGTGCAGGGACATCTGCAGGCATTCCTTCAAGGTCCCTCCATTATGATAACTGTTCGCCGCTCGCATCTCTACGAGGATGCCTACGACAAGCTGCGTCCAGAGAATGGTTTGTCAAAATGTCAATTCAATTATTTACTTTTAATTTATATGCGTTTTTGATTTTTAGAGCCGGACCTGCGCTTAAAGTTTCGCATACAGTTTGTCTCCTCGCTGGGGCTGGATGAGGCTGGCATTGATGGTGGCGGCGTTTTTCGCGAATTTCTATCGGAGCTCATTAAAACTGCCTTTGATCCCAATCGTGGCTTCTTCATGTAAGTCTAAAATTAGACGTTTTAGGCGTTTAAATACTATTTTGCCTTTCTCTTGACAGGGTAACGACGGACAACAAATTGTATCCCAATCCCAATGTGGCGGATCTCTTTAGCGACTTTGAGAAGCACTATTATTTCATTGGTCGCATCTTGGGCAAAGCCATCTATGAGAATCTGTTGGTCGAGCTGCCTTTGGCCGAGTTCTTTTTAACCAAATTGGCTGGCAAATATTCCGATGTCGATATACATCAATTGGCCTCACTCGATCCAGAGCTTTATCGTAACTTGCTTTACCTCAAAGACTACACAGGCGATGTGAGTGAACTGAACTTGGATTTTACGGTCGCAAGCAGCTCGCTGGGACAGACACAGGTGGTGGAACTAAAACCTCAAGGCCAGAGCATACCGGTAACCAATTCGAATCGCATAGAGTATCTGCAGCTGATAGCCAACTATAAGCTAAATGTGCAAATAAAACGTCACTGTAAAGCCTTCCGCAAGGGACTGTCCAATGTGCTGCCCATCGAGTGGCTCTACATGTTTAGCAACAAGGAGCTGCAGATACTCATCTCTGGCGCTGAAATACCCATCGATTTGGAGGATTTAAAAAAGCACTGCAAATACGGTGGCGAGTACACGCCCGAGCATCCCTCAATCGTTGCCTTTTGGGCGGCAGTCGATGGCTTCGATGATCTACAACGACGCCAGCTGCTTAAGTTTGTCACTAGCTGCTCAAGGCCGCCATTGCTGGGCTTTAAGGTTTGTCTCATTATTAAGTAACCTTTTCCAGCATTTACAAAATATGTTTATTTGCAGGACTTGGATCCGCCCTTCTTCATACAGAACGCTGGCGATATGGAACGTCTGCCAACGGCCAGCACCTGTACAAATCTGTTGAAGCTGCCGCCGTTTAATACGATTGAACAGATGCGCGAAAAGTTGCTTTATGCCATACAGTCTGGTGTTGGTTTTGAACTTAGCTAAAATGTAACCCGCCTATTCTCACACAAACCGTTCACACACATATACATACACACACACAAACACACATATCGTATGCAATAACCCCCCACACACACACACACTCCGAGGCCGACTCGGATTCGCCTAATCCAGCACCAATTCCAGTTCATTTAGTAATGTACATTATGATTAACGTACCAATTAATTGTTTAATGTAAAAAACCAATTGTATGGCGACTTCTGAGGTATGTTTTCTCCAAGTTTTTCATTTTAGTTAAAATTTCTACGGTTTTCTTTTCGTATTACACAACATAAATGTAAAAAAAAAGAACAAACAAAATAAACCAACATTTTGTGTACAAATATTTAAACGAAATTTAAGAAATTGAATGTCGAAGGCCTTTAAAGTTAAAACTCTTTTAATTTATGATGTTCATGTGGCTCTTTTTGAGTTCGTGTGTGAGTGTATGTGTGTATGTATGATTGTTTGGTACAGGCTGCTATTTCCGTTTCATTGCGACACAAAGCAAGCGGAAGTGCAAGCAAATGAACACAGAAGCTGCACAAGAGGTGCAAAGATCCTGCTGCGTGTACAGCTCTCTGCTTGATTTAAAGACAACTGCTAGTTGGTATTGAAACTTCCTCTTGTTAAAAGAATTATTCGCAAACGATTAATCTGACGTATAAAAAGTTATTTAATATTCACACAATTCAAAATTTTTGGTTGACTTAACATGGTATAACTGAATACAAATATTCAGTTAAGCTTTACAAAACCTATATAAACATTTTAAATTCCTAATATGAATGCCTTGATTTCTACATCATTTTCTTATACCACGTTCTAAAGCTGCATAAATTCAAGAACTTAAACGTCTAAATAACCTTTTCTCCTTTCGCTATCTTCCATTTAATTGTTTGGCCTGTTGTATGATGCGCTCATAGATTATTTGTGGCGCTGTTGTTGCATAGAGGAAGTCAATGTGATTATAACCTTGCACCTGATACAGCTTGATGCGACTGTACTTCAGTTCGCGCACCAAATGATGCACATCCTGTCGACTGGACAACGCATCCCGGTTGCCATAGAACAGCATCAGATTGAGGCGCACATTCTGCAGCTGATAGCCAGGAGGTGTTGGCTGCCCATAGCGCTGGGAGTTCTTTCGTGCCGACTGAAAATCGTACTGCTGGAATTTACCTGGCAAAGGCAGAGAATGGCGAGAGGGGGAGAGAGGTGTAGCTGCCAGTTGCAGAAGGTGCTGTGAGGTGTGAGGTGTTCATTGTCTTACCGCTGTTGATGAGCTGGCCAAAGTGCAGCAGTTGACCACGTGAGATGCCCGCCGGTGTCGTCTCCAGTATGCGTGGGAATATGTGCTGCAAAAATGTTCAATTGATGAGCCTCAAAAGCTAAAAGCCAAAAGCCAAAACCATTGAAATTTACGAGCAGTTCCCCAACTCGACCCTAACCTAACTGTCAGTACGTTCTATGAGTGTAGGTGTGTGTGTGTGTGTGTATGTGTGTTTGTAAAGCTGCTATTTCCGTTTCAATGTGTGACACAAAGCACACGGAAGTGCATGCAGCTACAACACAAACAAAGAGCTACATATGTTCCCAGCCTGACATGTGAGTGGAGGATGGGGAGATGTTTCTGTTTCTGAAACGCTCCTTAGTCCTGCATTGACTTAACGACTTGTTGTTTATGTTGTTCGTTTGATTTTGAAATGATTAGAGTGGCTAGCTAGCAGAAGAGTGAAAGTAGAGCTTATAATGAAGAATCAATCTAATAGTTTTACAAGGTAAAATGAAATTAAATCAACAGTTTAATTTGCTAACAAGAACTTTCTGAAAGTACAGGTTCCTAAGAATTGCCGCGTTGTAAGAAATCGCGGTGTAGGAGATATGAACTCCATACAAATATCAGAGTTTGGTTCCAAAATGAAAAATTTGATTTTGTTCGTATATATATTGATTCTAAATATTCATATGTATTCTTACATGCTTTTATTTAACTTGACTTGTCTGTTTCCCGACTAGCTAGAGCTCTGAAATTTCCACCAAAGATGTGTTTCAGATGACAATACATGTTTTTAAAGTTTTGGGCACGATAAAATATGTATTATCATGGAAAAAAACGAAAAACTGTTTTCCCTTTTGCTTAACTTACTAATTTTACTGACAGAATTCTCAAGCTCTGGTGGCATAAGGGGAAGACTGCCGCTTCACAAGCCGAAGGTTGTGGGTTCGAACCCCGACCGAGACATACTTTTTTTTTATTAATTAAACTTTTTTACATGTTTTATTTAGTTTAAGTTGTTTTTAAAAGCATGCTTCAAAATTTTTTGTTACTTGTTTTGTATTTTATTTATTGAGTCATAACAACATATTATGTAATTTGATAACACTTTATTTATTTTATCAAAACTAAGCAAAGCAAAAATAAAATTTCAGTTTTACGTAACATATTCAAGTTGAAAGAAATAATAGATTAAAACGAAAATAGAACCATAATTTTCTAATTCTCCTCATCACTTATTATGATTTGTCTTGGACGTTTTGTTCGTCCTAGTTCAAAAGAACCGCGGGAAATAACCTTTTTGAATAAGCAAACAATAACGACGCCACCGAAAAATTGTCGTCGGCGTTCAATTATACTCAGGGGAATAAGTGCATTGGTAAAAATCGCGTAGTAGGAGGCGCGTTTTAAGAAAATTACCGCGTTGTAGAAAACCGCGTTGTAGGAGGGTTACCTGTACCTAGAAAAAGCAATAGTTCTACGAGAACAATTTCTTTATAATCCACAACTCTTCAATTTAAGCTAAATTTATTAAATATTCCATTTCTTAGTATTCCATTCTTTATAAGCCAAGCCTTTAGCCTTTTTCTTGTTGCACATTGCTGAGACAGTTCTTCAGTCTCACGTCCTGCGGCGACATATTTTGTTTTGTTTTGATGCTTATTTGATTTTCCGGCTGCCCGCTGCATTTCATTTCATTTCTTTTGTACATTGCTGGCTTCATTTCAATTGCTGCTTGCAACTTGTGGCAAATAGTTGTTGCTGTGTCGCCTCACAGCCGGCAGCAGCTTGTTTGCCTTTCCAAAGTTCTCCTCCATCGCTACATATAGTTTTTGTTTCTTTTTCAGTGTTGTTGTTGTTGTTGTTGCCTTAAATCATGCTTCACGCATTGCAGTTGCAAAGTGTGTTGAACTTTATGTGGCGTAAAGATAACATAGAGAGGGAGGTGGAAGCAAGCTCTCAGCTAAATATGCACAAATATTTATTTGCTCGGGCAGCAAGTAGGGATAGAAGGGGCAGGGTATATTGAGCGGCATGTTTGGCAGTTGTCACAGTGTAACACAACCACCTACCGCTTTATTCCATCCCCTCCCCTCCCCTCCTCTCCTAGCTGTAGAAGAGTCATCGCCTTTCGCTATTTGCTTAGCAATTTTGTTGCCTTAACCAGAGTCAGAGTCAGAGGAGTCAGCGTCATCGTCTACTATTTGCCTGCTTGTTTGTTGACAGTTTTTGTTTCTTTTTTTTTTTTTCTTCTATATGTATATATATACAGAGAAGCCATCATGAAGATTAACGTTGAGATACGGCACGCGGTTGCACTTAACATCATCGCTTGACTTTAAATTCAAGAATGTGAGATGTATTTGAAGTTTTTATTGTGAGTATTAAGTTGATTTTTTGAAGTATTTGCTTAGTTGCTTTCTAGGATTCTGCTAAGATAAGTAAGTGTAGCAATCTAGTCTGATTGGAAATAACTAAGACTCAAAAGTCGATTGGAAATTAGATTTTGTGCATGATTTTAAAATATTATTATATTAGTGAAGTTAAAAATGTATATTCAAAGGACTTCGTTTGAATTCTAACTTAAAACTCATTTAAAATCCTGAGTTCTACATAAAATATTTTATTGTACGACTTTTTAGCATGCTTTTGTTTAAATTTCTCCCCATGTTAACCAATAAAACTTTACATGCAAAGCCGCAATAATTTTTCAAAACAATACTAAGACTTTTCCTAGCAGAAGAAAAGTTCGAAAGTAAATTCATATTCCGAGTGAGTTTAAAGCAATTCATATTACTCACTTTGCCTTCTGTGGAATAACTCAATTTTCACACTGCCCGACTAACCGAACTAGTTGAAGTATAAACTAAAGTTTTTTTTTTTTTTTGGGAACTGAACTACAAAAGAGATTCGCCAACTATCTATTGCCTGTCAAACTTTTACACCTTTCGGGGCACACACACACATTCACATAAACACACACAAGCTGTTTTATAGTTTACAGTTTCCGTTTTCTATATTCCTCTTTTTTTTGTGTGCTGGCCAAAGCCAATTGCTGGAGCCCTTAGCCCCTAATAACTAACAAGCACTTGGCGCCAAGCTCGTCCCCGGCTAAGCCTTTTGAGCACGCGCCCCACACACACACACAGACACACACACGCGTACACACACACACACACACACACAGATAAGCCATAAAGTTTGGGGTAAAAATAACACGGGCGCGATTTATTTGCCATATTTCATGGCAAAACACAAAATTTAAATGTGCCGTGTGCGAAAACAAAAAGTGTTTAAGGCAACGTGGCGTATACGTAATGTGTGTTGTATAGTTAACTGTTTGGCGAGTGTGGACGCTGCGGGATGCGAGGGTATTGTAAGGGGGGGATTCGGGTTCGTGACCAGCCAGCTGGCGTTGCCCAACCAACTGCTCCTGGGCGAGGCAAAAAGTTTAGCGCACCTTTTGGTGCACATTACAGCAAAAAATCCCCTTGTATATTGGATTTTATCGAATGCCAACGAACATGAGATGCTCTTACTGGAAAAAACTGGGAGATAACAATGTTAACTTATAGAAAGTAAAGAGCATAATCATAATGCAGGGTTGCTTAATATTCTAAAAAGTTTTGTTAGTTTGTGACAAACTGACTGATATAGTTAAGCAACTCTTGGGAACACTATAAAAATATAAACGTGCTACAATAGTTGGCACAACTGGCTGGCGGAAGTTGGCTGGTGGCAGGCAGCTCGTTTACGCATTTAAATTCAAATAACTTTTATTACCAAAACTAAAGCCGGCACTTGAATGTGTTTCTCTCTTTCTCTTTCTCTTTTTCTCTCTCTGTGTGTGTATGTGTGGGTGGGTGTGCACACTCCTGAGTGCAATAAAAACTTTTGCATACAAGCGAAACTTTGGGGCCGCTTTGTTGGCTAAATTATGGCTGCATATATAATCGTTTCTGTTCGTTACTCACACGATCCAACGGATATTCGCTGAAGCCCACATACAGCGATGTGAGCAGCAGGCAGAGCGCATAGGTGGGAAGAGCAGCGCTGCACAACAGCTGTCCACCTGCCTGGGTCAATGACGTCGATGGCAGCAGCTCGTGCAGGCCCAGCTGATTGAGCAGTAGCTACAGAAGATTCACGTTAAACCCACACAAAGTTAAAACATTACGCATACGCACCGTTACCGCAGCTGGATCGCTGGCCAACAAACGCAAGGGCGGACTGCTTAGGTGCTTCAAAAAGGCGATGGGCGCTAGCAGAGCAGCGCTGGCGATACGCTCATTGAACTCTGGACGCTGTGAGAGCAGCACGAGGAGCACAGTGGTGCCTTGAGAGTGACCCACATAGTGTACTTTCTGATGACCAGTCACACGCAGCACATGCTCCACAATGGCGGGCAGATCGTAGACGCCAATCTCATGCCAGGTAAAGTGCCAGAACTCCGCTTGAGTGGCTGATAAAGTGCGATGACGCCTGGACTGAGTTGTGCCCCTTGCATTTGGCAGCCAGACATCAAAGCAATGTTCGTGCAAGTGAAAAGCTAAAGCGCGTGCGCGACCCGCTGCCACAAAATCAGCGGAGGAGCCAATTAGGCCATGCATCAGCACAAATGGCAACTGGATGGGGCAGCTTTGATTGCGTGGCGGCGGAATGCGTTGCATGGTCAGCTGATAGCCATCGACAGTTTCCACATGATGCACTTCACACTCAGCTTGATTGCGTTGCACTTTCTCACAAATCGGATCGGAAGCGAATGCATTGTGATAACTAAGTAGCTGGAGTCCGATTATAGCTAGTATAAAATGCATTTTTTTGTATTGTGTTGATGGTTTGTTAACATTCTTGTTTGTCGGTTGAAATGAAATTCATTTATTACGTATTCATTTTATCGAAACTTTTTTAAGATGTGTTGCTTTGAACGCGACGCACAAGCGTTGACTGTGGTCCAATCGTGAGCTGCTTACAGGTTTTCTTCAATGCGGCGTATACGTAATGTAAATAGTTAACAAGAGACAGAGAGACAGAGAGAGAGAGCGAGACAGCGAAGAGAGCTAATCGTTGAGTGGGCGAGATGTGCACATACATAGATACTTATATGCAGGGCCATTGCTAATGCTACCATAAACAAACAAACATTGAGCGTTTTGTTTGTTTTTTATTATAGCTACCAATTGATCAATTGAATGGACCCAGAAAATGTGTGTAAAGGCAATTATTTATAACAATATGTTCACTTAAAATTACTTTCTGTTATCTTACTAACTTAGTATCCTAACAAAATTTAAAGAAAAATCAAATTGCATCATCAAAGTTATCATTGGCTATCACTAAAAACTCTTAGCAATAAAATGAATTATTGTATTAAGAAAAAAAAACCTGTTTGTGTAACAATAACTAGTAGAAGAATTGTCACCCTTAAAGTTTAGGGAATCTAAATAGTCTACTACAGCAGTCGAAACAGCCTCATCAATACTCTAGCCCAACTTGTTAGATTTATGCCAAACATTGTCGACGTGTTAATTGTTGAGCCAAAAGCGAACAAAAGCAAACAAAACGAACGAATGAAACGGCTCAACATAAATAACTCACCGAAAAACGTTTGGTGGATGATTAGATTCCTGGGTCAAACGAGTTGGCCCAAAAACAGTGGCAACTGTTGATGATGCGGCCTTGTCGCCCTAATTACCAATATTAATTGACTGCAGAATTTGGTGTGTGTGAATGTGTGTGTGTGTGTGGTTGAAACTCCAAGCTGACAAACAGCAGGAACAGCGCCAACTGCAGCATTATAAATGTCAATCTGGCACATACATATATGTATGTATATATAGTGTGTGTTGAGCGTGCACATGCTTAACGGCCTATGTGATTTACAATTTGAATTGCGTCTACGTGTTGAAAATGCAATCGTGCTAATTAAAATGACCGCGATAGGGCGTGTGAAACTTATTACATACTCTATACCTATTCGATATCTATTCAAACAACTGGGTGCGAGAAGGGAAGAGAGGAAGGGGGTGGAGGGGGTACTGATAGTGTGGTCTGCCAGCTGTGCTATGCATCAAATACAGTTCGCTCTTCATTGACGTCATCAGCAACAACAACAAGTTGAGCTTTGGGTCTGTCTGATTATTTTTCAGCTAATTTGTTAGCGCTGTAAAATTACCATCATTTAATGAATATCGAATGGATTTTTTGCAGACAGAGTGCGTGTTTTCCATAATTATTTGTATAATTGAACTACCAGTGAAGTTAATTAACTACCAAAAAGGATTGTATTTTAATTATGATTTTTAATTGATTTAAATGATAACTAAATGAAAATCAAGCAACTCTTTATAATTGGGATGGCCATTCACATTTATCTGTTCTCATCCATTTACTTAGACTTTGTGCATAGAGAAATGACTTAATTAAAAACGTAGTGCTCATTAAATTGAATGCGATTCCTCAAGCAAAATTGCCAGACAACGACAAACGTTGCACCTGCCCCCAGACACAAACAGAGACAAAAGATACGGTCGACAGGATGATGCACTTGCTTATGGCTAAACAGAGGAGGGGGGGCAGGGACAGTGAGAGTTGATGACGACGTTGATGATGACATTATCTCATGCTCATTGAACGCAAATGTGGCGTTTTGTCGCACACCATAAAAAAGAGAAGATGATGTGGAAGTGGAAGTGGAAGGGTGCAACAACATCAAAAACAAATGCCAAAAAGAATGAACAGAAGAACAAAACACGTTGTATAAGAAATGCAACCGAATTTTTGCTTTTTGTCTTTGCCAGACATTCATTCTCCATGCTCTTCCCTTTCTCTCCTTCCCTTCCCCATCACATTCACCTATTTGCCTTATGTCATAGATTTTTTTTTGTTGTTTTGCTTTGTTTCGTTTGTGCTGTTAAGTAAAAAATGCTTTTGTAATATGCCAAAAACAACAACAATAACAACAATACCATGTGCAATCGGAGTTTGCGGTTTTGCTTTCTTCCCAGAAAAAAAACTTCAAAGAACAAAAACTAAAGTAAGCAGAACAAAAGTGAAATATAGTTTAAGAAAGGTGAAAACTTAAATACTCTAAAACATAGAGATTTTTTACTTATAATACTTTAATATATGGAAAGTTTTGTTTGTTCTTTATTTATCAAATTTGTAAAATTTTTATTAATATATTTTTTAGTTTAAAGTTGATCATTTTTAGCTTTTTTAACTTCAGCTCTAAAACTTAGGGATTAGCTTGCAAATCAACAAACGTAATGTAAACGTAAATATAGCGTAACGTAATGTAAACGTAACGTAATGTAAGCTAACGTAACGACAATTTATTAAGACACTGCTCTACTCATCGAGATATCGAAGATTGAAGTTAAGTCTCAAAAACATGCAGACAATGACTATAAGCGATCTCCTTGATCTCCTAGTCGGGAATTCTCGACTAGAGCCTTATAACATGTGATTTTACTTGTTTTATTTTTTGTAGTATGTAAAATCTTTATGGCTTAATTTCTATTTCATAATCATAATTAGATTCTTTTTAGTGTTTGACGCCTAGACAAACTTCAAGCTACCCTCGGTGTTGCAGTAGGTTCAGTTCAGTGACTCATTTGTTGACATAATTTCAAGGAAATTGCGAGCATAAAGTTTTCCGCCCGACGGTCAACTTGAGTTTCTTTTGAGTTTGTTGTTAACGAATTAAGTCGGCGACGCTTAAGGCGGCATTTAAATTGACTTTAATCGTGGGGCATGCCGCACAACACCCGGCCATTAGTTACACCCCCCCACCACCTACCGACTATGTCTCTGTCTTAGTCTGGCAACGTTTACGCCAAGTACTTAACAACTTTAATGAGCGGCGGGCAGTAAGAAAGAAACGAAACGAAACGAACGAAAAAAGTGCCAAGCTTCCAAAGTAGCCAACGCGCACTTAATACTAATGGCTGTCATTATCCTTTATCCTTTCGGCTGTCGCTACTACTGTCAGTCAGTGTATCGCTCTCTCTCTCTCTCTCTCTCTCTCTCTTCTTACTCTCTCTTTGACCGGCTGTTTATCTGGCCTTTTGTTAGCACGCACATTTATTAGGCAAACCAAAGTCCGTCCACGAAACAAGAGAAAACCAACTTGGCCAAAAGCAACGAGAAAGAAAACAAACAACAGAAACAACAACGACAACAAAAAAATTAAGTTAACTCAATTTAAAAAAGTTTTCGCTCTTATTTTTTGGCTTTTTCTTTTTTCCCTACTTCATTGTCTGTTTGCTGTTTGTTGTTTGTTGTTGTTTGACAAAAAACGAATTAAGCAAGCAAGCAAAACTTTAAGTAGCTTTTGTGTCGGAGAAAGTATTAAAATCGTTTCTCAAATGGAACTGAATGAGACAAGAGTGCCGTCCCTCTCCCGCACCCTCTTCCGCTCTCCTACACTCTTTTGCGTGCACAAAAGTAAGTGGCCAAAAGGATTCCATGCGCCAAGTGTCCTTGAGTCATATTTACTTAACTTTGGCTCAAGGGCCGGCCATCCTTCAGAAAAGCCCAAGCCCAAGCTTCAGAAGAGCCCCAAGTCCTTTTTCCTCAACTCAGGGTCGAGCTTGTTTTTTCGTGCACGCAATTTACGCAATATATTTTTGATTTTATCCTAAATCCTTCTCGTGTTGAGAAAACCAAATTGCACATCTAATATTACAAAAATTGTTCGGTTCTAACTCAAGTGGCTCTCATTGAGCTGAGAGCGAATTTTAAAACACAAATTGAAAAAAGGGATTACAAACATTTTATTGTAAGCTGGAAAGCTGAACAGAACTGCAATATGTAGGAATTAATTGCACTATAAAATAAGAATTGTATTGACTTTTTAATCGGACCAAAGTAATCCGAAAGAAATGAAGAATCTTTTGTAGACAATAGAATGAAAAGTAAGTTTTGTTCTCTGCACCTATAAATCAATGCTTCAATTACATCTTAATCCAACTTAATGTTGATAACTATTCTGTTTAAATATTAAATTCCATTCTCAGTGAGTGAGAGAGAGAGAGAGAGAGAGAGAGAGATTGTGTTAAAGCCGTTAGTTAGGTTGGTAAGACATGGTGCGCATAGTGGCAAAAGGCGCTGCCAGCTGCTTACACAATTTGCCACAAAATCAGAGTAAGATCTAACCTTTCAAGTGGGGCAAACCATTAAGTTTTTATCCTTGTGCAAGATTCTCGCTACAGCAACAGCAATATTCTTGGCTTGGGTTCGTTTGCACAGGAAAGACACGCAAGCAGCTCTGGCTCTGCTGACAGCTCAAGGATTGCGCACCTGCTACTGCAACACCCGCATCCGCGGGCAAAGTCAGGGTAACAACAACTACAGCAACAACAACACCGGCGGCATAAATCGCGCCATGAGTTTCAACTTTCAACAAAGATGTAAGCCAAGTTAATTGCTTTTTGTTGCCTTGCTACCTTTTTTGCGCTGCAATGTCAACAATGAAACTAACGGCTGCTCCAGCTCTTATTTGCTGTTGCTGTTGCTGTTGTTGTTGTTGTTGTTGCAGTTGCTGCTATTTGAGCAGCTCTTCACAAAGAACAACTTGGCAGCAAACGGTAACTTGGCTTTTAGCTGGGTGTGGAGCAGCGAACGCAGCCATTTTGTTGCCAGCTCGCAAAAGGCTCTTGAAAAGTCGTTGCCTAACCTTAGGCGCAGTCCAAGTGCTCTGTCAGCGTCTTCAACTGCTGCCGTTCCATTCCACTCCGTTTCTATGTGTTTTTGAGAGCATCTTGGCTAACGTCCAAGATTCGAAAGAAGTAACGCCTCTCTCCGCCCTCGCTCCATTATTAATGATTAAAATCGGCAATGGAGCGACGACTTTGGCTACAATCAATTTACAATTCATGGCGCCCGGACGACAACGGGCGCCAAAGCAAAAAGTCGCTAGCAAATCAGTCAACTGTGAATATTGCAAAATGAGCTTCCGCCTTCGCATACACTTCCGGCAGCAATTTCCGTTTCCTCATTACCTTTTTCATACCCTGCACACAAGTAGAAAGGCAGCTAGAGTTTGCTTATCTTTTGGCAATTACAGATTGCAGACTTTCAGATATTGCGATCGATAGTTATCGTTATTGATCTCTATTAATGGTTTCAATATCTTTACTTATCGAATTGTGTTTCTTTTCTTTTGTCTATTAGATATAACCACAGCTTAAAGCTGTACTTTAAAGGGTATTCCGTAGTAAATCATTTATCTCCGCAGCATTCCACTTGTATGCTACTTTTTGCCATCTTTTGGACTGTCCTTTTGGGAGTGATAGAGAGAGGGTAGGGCAGAGGGGAAAGTGGGGGCATGTGCGTGTGCGCGCGCCTTCATATGACAATTTATTATGCTCCCAGCTTTCGATTTAAATTGCTTGACAATTATTACACAATGACGAGGAGGACCACATCGCGACGTCATCATCATCGTCCCGGGTCCCGAATGCGAATTTGACAAATTTATATGTGCTTAGGAGAGAGAAAGAGAGAGAGAGAGAGCGAGAGCGAGGCCGGGCCAGACCGGAACTCAGAATTAATGATGGCAAATTTGCAAAGTTCACAAATTTCTTATTAGTTGTTCAGTTGCTGACGATGCTGCCGAGACGCCTCCTCCACATCCTCCTGCTGCCAGGCACCTCCCCGGGCTTCATATTTCATTTGAGAAGTTTAGTTTTCGGGGCCGTCGCTTTGCCGTTCGCTGCGGTTTTAAGTTTTCGCACTTTTGCCCGCCAGCGTCGAGCGCAAAATTTTTCCAAGCGCTCTAATTTGAATTTTAATTGAGGTCTCTTTGTGGTTATATACATATACATTTTTTTTATTAAATGCTTTTCCTTTTTTCGCTGTTTTCGTTTTAATTTTGTTGGCTGCTTTGATAATTAACAATAATTATAAATAATTATTATGCTTTGCAGGTTTTCTTGGGGGCTACGTGACTCAGTTGGTTTGAGATGAGATGTCTTTTTGCGAGAGGAAATTTTTTAGCTGATAATTTTAAGAGTTTGTTTAGGCAGCAAGGAAAAAACTTTAAACTACAACCTTAATACGTAAATATTTTTAAATTGTGATTGACAAGATTGATTAAAATGTGCAAACAAAAAATTCATTAAATTCATCCCAAATATAATTTAATATATTCTATGAAAGTATTTTTTATTTACTCTAAATTCATTTTTAGTATCTTTTTTGATGTGTGTGTATAGCACATAAGTCTAGCTTTCATTTCAAAATCAAATCAATTCAAAAATCTTTTATGTTTTATGCACACATTTCACATGTTCACATATCATAAAAGAAAATTGACGTGCAAATCGTTTGCATGCATGCAAAGCTCATCACATAAAATGTACAAAAATCAAATATAAACTTTTTCAAATGATACGAATGTAAATAAAAAAGTTGGAAATTGCATTGTCCCTAATGGCGGGCAATCCTTTAAATTGCTGGCAAAACCCTTTCAGCGTTGAGCGGTAAAAAAAAATATATATGCATAACAACAAAATTAAGAAAGCAAAATTGTGCCATATATCTAGTCGGACATATCGTTCGCGTATATCGCATGTAAATATAAATTTAATTGCGCAAAAAACGTGAAGCAAATAAATCAAACAGCAAACATTTTATTCAGAACTTTTCACAAAAAAAAAAGCAAAACAAACAGCAATTGGCAATTGCAATTGCGAGTATTCGCGATTGCAGATATAATTATTAAAACTCGCTTCTGCCATAGAAATTGTAAATTGAATTGCCAACAGGGTTGGGCTTTGTTTGCCTTTCAGTTTGTTCAATATGTGCTTAAAAAGAAAGCGAGTATAGAGCTCAAAACAATAAAAAAAAGAGAGCAAGAGTACAAAAATCAAATATGCTTTTGTCAAATGAAATCAATTTAATTATATACATACATACATACAAAACTTGGCAGGTTGCATTTAATTACTAGTAAAAAGTTAATAAAAGCGCATTAAAGTTTCACAAAAAGATTAATTGTTTAAATTGTCGGAAATAAAAGAAAGTTATATTAAATTTAAGCTGAAAAATAAATTTCTTGTGCTTCTGAAAAATTTGCACAATTTTGCAGCTTAACTTCAAAGTAAAACCAACATTTTTTTTTAGTGTTTTTTTCCTTGCTTTATTTTCTATGTTTTTTTTTTATCTTTACCGCTTTTTGTTTTTTACATTCCACGCATTTTCTACATTTGCAAGCATTTCTTATTAAATATTCGCTTGCGTTTATTTGATTTATGTTTTTTTCCATTTGATTTATGGTTTGAATTCAGCCAACGTACGAATTGCATTTTCATTTAAGTTTGCATTGAATTTTTTGATTTCAGCCGATTGCGTGACACAATTCTTCATTAATTTACGTAATTATTTAAGTACAAGCTTATATTAATGAATTAATTTTAATTTTAAGCCCATTTGCGAGGACTAACTGTTGTGTTTTTTTTTATTATGTTGTTGTTTGTTTCTGCAGCGCCGCTTTTTAATTTTAATTAGTAATTTGTTTATAATTACCGTTTGCCGTTTGCTACAAAAAAGCTCATTGCGTGTTTTTTGGCTTGCATGTTTTTTCTAGTATTTATTTTTTAATTTCTAGCCATTTGTTTTTTTGTAACTGTAAGTTTACTTTCTAAGCTAAGCGCTGTTAAGTATGCTACACACATATATAAATATAAACATTAATTTTAAGCACATAGAAAAACAACAGCAACAACATCAATACGCATATGTGTATGTGTGTGTGTGTTAAAGGTGTATCTGGGGATTTGTATATATAGAAAAGTTTTAAAAATAATTAGTTTCATAATACAATAATGCCCTTGGACATTGCAATTTGGACTTTTTGGAACTGCTCAACTTTGGCATTTTGTTTTACATTGATTAATATTTAATTTGTGTTGTATTTTTTTTTTTTTTTGTTTCTGGCAGGTACACCTGATACTTAAATATCAATTACGGGGAGCAGGCTGTGGGTAAGAGCAAATCAAGTGTAAAATATATGTATAAATATGTCTTTGGGTTGTTCGCCTGCGTGTAAAAGCGCCTAGAAGCGAGCTATATACTACTGCACACAAAATGTTAGTGATTGAGTTTTAGTTTTGTATACATAGTTTTGAATATATATATTAGTTAATGTATATAGATATATGTATATATTTTTATAAATACACTGATACAAGTATGGCAAAAAACTTTGAGTTCACTTCAAGCCTACACACACATAAATAGTATATATATATATATATATTTTAAATTAATATTAGTTCACATAGCTGGTATTATTAATGCTAGCTTGTAAATATTGATTTTTGGTTTTCTTTCGCTTTGATTTCGCTTTTATTAACATCTAGCTCTTAGCCTAGCTGTAATCTTTATTTTTATTTTTTTGTCTTAAGTAGCTTTGGTTTAAGTTTTTTTTTTGTTTGTTTACCTTTTTTGTTTAACACTTAGGGTTTTTGGCAATTGGAGCTACGGCCTTGTTTGGCTTTGGGCGCCATTTGTTGCGCCGTTAGACTCCAATTATTGGACGAATTGTTGATATACGTTGCGGTTCATGCTCAAAAAGTGAGATAGTTAGAGAAAGTATGTGAGTGGACAAGTGAAAGTGTGCGTGTGTTTGAGTGGGAGAAAGTGATTGTAGAGAGTTTAAAGTGTTGCCTAGTTGTAGATTAGAGCGTAGCGTTGAGTATAAAGCAGCAGCTTATAAGCCTTATCAGCATACTTTAACCAAGCTTTAGGGAAAATTAAGAAAATTGTTTAAAAAATATGTAAAAGTAATTAAAATTGTGAAAAATATACTGCTGACATAAATTGACTTTAATGCATTGTGATTCCAGTATTAATCGATGCTGATGTCAGCTGCTCATATAATTTTATAGCTTAAAGGCAAAACGTTTGCTCGTTTAAGAAGTGGAAAAACAGCCAAACACGCACAGCTTTCACACACACAAACCCATACACACGCTACTTGGCACACAATCACATGCTTCGACAAGCACAAGTTTCAATTTGTTGCACTTTTTAAGCATTAAGTAGCTGCCCAAGCGCCCAGACTTAAATGCTATACGTTTCCAGTGAGTGTGTGTATGTGTGTGTGAGTGTGTTTGTGCGCGTGTGCGTTTGCCAGCAAAGCGGTTTAGTTGCATTTTAGCTTTTAGCAGCTTCTAGTTTTTTGTATTTTTGTAGTTATTTGTTTTCTATTTTTTTTGTGGATTTGTTTACCCCTGCAGAACGTACTCGAATTGCGTCATGAACTGTATAACTAGAAGATCGGATTACTTAACACATGGTAAAAATACTTGTTAAAAAAAGTAAGCGCCTAAACTAAGAAGTTTCAATTATAATTTACGAATTTAAAATAATTTAATTAACTTACATTCAGTTCTTTTTTATTTATCTGCAAGAGCATACAATCTTCGGTGGTCCGAAAGTTTGTGTTCCTTCAAATATTTTGATTTTATTTTCCACTGTTTTTGGTACTCTAAATTGTTTTTTTTTTTTTTGATTCTTTTTCTCTGCTTCGTTGTTTATACAACATCGAAAGCACACGAATTAAGCACGTTTAGAGCATTTAGTAAAAATTACAAATTACATACTAATACACACATTGTTTTATAACAAAAATAATATTGAAAAAAATTGGCAATAGTTTTTAGCATTTCAACAATTTTGGATGCACATACACATATATATTTATATTAGATTCGTTTTGAGTGGCGCTGAAGAGTATGCTAAACTTTATTTAGTTAAATTTTACTTCATTTTTGCTGCTATCACGTGGGCACACACAGCATATATTTTTGTTTGCACAAATTGCACTACTTAAAGGCTATGGCTTAGATAATACAAAATACACTCAGCTGACAAATACTCTACATACTATGTATATTAAATTTGGGGGGAGGGGGGTGGTTCACAGGATCACAGGAACTGTGCTGCCTATGAGCTGTTGTTGCTGTTGAGATTGGACGGCGGCGGCCATTGCCGCTTGATGACAGCAAAGTGAGTCATTTGAAAGGTGTTTGTCAGCTGGCAGCGACGCTCGACAAAGCCAGTTAGGCAGTAGCCCATATTGTAGTCCTCCATCGAGATGTTCGATGTCAGATACAGTTTAAACTCATCATTGTATGCCAGCTGTGATTTGGACTTTGACTGCCCGGGACTGACTCCACCACCTGCGGCACCCGCTGCTGCTGCTGCTGCTGCTGTTGATGCTGATGTTGTTGTTGTTGCTGGTGTCGTTGATGATGTTGGTGTTGCTGTCGCTGTTATTGGCGGCCTGCGAAAATGTCCGGCAATCAGCAGCGAGCCCTGCTGCTCCATGGGCAGCATCCTGGCCTTCGTTGCCTGCCTTTGCGTGCCAGCGCATTCGACAATGCGACAACGATTGGGCTGCCACCAGCAGGGCGTGATGGTCCAGTAGCTCGATGAAGCGGTCCTCGCCCAACCCTCCTCCGGATACAGCAATATCTGTGTGTGTACGTAAGGAGAAAAGAGAGAGAGAGAAAGAGAGAGAGAGTGAGAATGAGATTTTTAGCCAGCTACCAATCGCAAATTGGTTTTGTGTGTCGCTGCACTGCTGTCGCACTTTAATTGAAAATCGTAATTAAAAAGTGCAAACTGCTCCACATTTGCATCCACAGCATCCTCAGCCAGTTAGTCATTGTTTAAGTCCTAACCAAACGCAATTTATATGCACACTTAACTGGCACTCATTAGTTAATTGCAATATATCGACACTTGAGCAGTAAAGCTGTTGCTAATTATTTAATTGTTGACAAAAAAAACATACACATTTTAATACTGTTTGTGGCATTTTTATTGCTTTTCGGAGGAAGAGATTAGTTGTTAGTGTTGAAAAACTTCATTTAGCAGTAAAACCTTTAAATAATGGTTCAAAATATCTCACTAAATGCTTTGATCTATAGATTAATGCTACATTAAAATTTTAAAACGGCTTACGTTAAAAAATCACATCAAACAGAAATTTTGCCATTAAGTTATAAAAAATATTTATTTTGCATATTTTTTTTATAAAATTAACATTTTTTTTTGCAGCTTCCTAGGTTTAATTTGAATGAAATTGAGCTGTAAAAATGCATTTTATTATGGTGTGTGTGTGTTTTTTTAAAATACTGTTTTATGCTGTTTTAACACTGCAGCAGACCACAAATGTTCTTGTTATTGTTGATGTGGTTTTCTGTGCCATGTGTGGCATGTGGCATGTGGCACACGGTTGCTTTATCAACGGCAGCTCATAAATAATATGTGTTAGTTAGTTTATTATGAGCTGGCAGCGATTTTGCATGCGGTCATTTGCGGCCACAGCAAAGAATTTCATTAATAATTCATATATACTCGTATTTATGTTTAACCGCGTGCAAAACCAGGCGTATGCTTAATAAGCCATTGCAACTGCCGCTGCATAGATGAGAACGCTAATCAAACAGTGAATTAAACGCACAATGGAGCGAAAGTCAGCATATTTTTTTCATTTAAAGCGAAGAGGAAAGCGTTGGGATCTGGGGAGACACAAGTAGGGATAAAAATCTGTGGAATTCAAAAGAACATTTTTTCAACGGAATTGAAATAAAGCAGCAAAGCGTAAAAGAGAAATGAAAACTTGAGCTGCCGATGCTGCAGCTTCACTTCTCGTTGTTGTTATTATTGCTCCTGCCCCCAAAACGGTGGCCAGTGCTTGTCGGTGGCAATGTCCACCGCAGCAGCAGCAGCAGAAGCAGATGCTTTTGAAATTGAAGTGGCTGCAGCTGCAGGCTGGACCTGAGGCACTGTGGCAGCAGCAACTGCCATGCGTTAAGTTTCTGACTTTAAAAAATAAAATGCTTATGTGTTTTTTCACAACGCTATCTTCCACTTCTCTTTATCAAAAGGCAACTGTGCAGGTAAATTGTTTAAAATTAATGCGGAGCCGAAAACGCTTAAAAATGCATGCATAAATTTTTTTTGTTCTTGTATTTTCCGTTTTTTATTTGCTCTTAACGCATTTAACAAGCAGACGACGCAAAAACAATGGGAATTGAGCTGCCACGAGCATGGCGCATTAATCCCAAATGAAAACCCACTTGACTATTAATGAAAATTAAACGATTTTCGAGTGGCCGCAGTTAAGAGAATAATGGAAAAGTAGTAGTTGTTGTAGTATATATATGTAGTGTGGTTGCGGCCACAGAATGCAAATGAGTCGATGGCAAATACTCATTGATGCATAATGATTATTGTGCATAGTTGAAACCTAAACCAGAGAATCGTTTTCTGCCACAGAGGTTAATAGGTGTTTAAGGGCTTAAGTTACTTTCCCAGTAAGTTTAAAGTCAACTCAGCTACTATCAAAAGGTTTTTTAAACTTTTATGTGTGACAAAAAACTTACTTAAAAGTACTATATTCCAAAAAATTCTGAATGTTAAATTCTAATGTTCAAATCGAATTTGAAATACTTGGAAAATACTATTTATTATCTTTAGGGCGTATGTGTACAGCCAACAGTTCGAAGAATCTTAAAAGGCCATTTTAAAAGTGTCGCACATATATTTTATGGATTGTGTTGTGATTTTCTGACCATTTATTTCGCATACGACAGTTGAACGCTTTCATTTATTTTTATTTATTAAATTAGCACTGCCTTATAATATTTTGAGTCACACTTCAACATTTATTGTATATTATACGACTTTAACACAAATAATGGTATAAAGCTGCTGCACAATTAACTGTCAACTAATTAGCAACCATAATATGTTCAGGCCATCACGCCAAATCAATTGCATTGCTTTTGTTATTATTCTTGTTTTGTTGTTGTTGGTCGTTATATTAAAGCCCAAAGCATAACCGCAATCGCTGGCCAATATAACGAGCAGCAGCATGTGATTGCAATGTCGTTGTGTATTCGTTGTGTTCTTGTCTAGGACATCAATCGCCAGCAAGATTGGGGCAGTAAGCAGCGCACGTGCTGCATATATGTCAACTTGCCCCATATGGCAAATGCTGCGCTCGAATTGTGCGCTCGTGTTTGAAAATTATCAAAAAAAGAAGACCAGAAAGAACAAGTAGGTAAAAGGTTTTACAGAATGTCGAAGAAAAAATACTCTAGATGTTGGGAATAAAACTTTGTATACTATATTATTAAAGTAACCTATTGCTTATAAATGTTTGGCAAAATGCTAAAAGCATAACAATTTTTTTTTTGTAAAGTACTAGTAAAAGGTTAGCATCTTTTTTTTATTGCATCAAAAAATTTGCAACTCTTTTTAGTATTAATCATCATAAAAACGAAGCTAGTCAGAATTCATGAGAATCCAGTAGAATTATAAACTAAAGTCACTTAAAAAGCCTCTGAAGAGTGTATTTAAATTAAGTGCTTATAAATGAGAGATAGTTTTATATCAAAAATAATAATAATATATTTACTTACCCCTTGACCAATTAAGTATAACAAAGAGAATGATTGGACAAGTATTTATTTGTCATTCACACATAAGAATTTTTGTATTGAGTGATATATTTATATTTTTTTTTTTATTTTTTTAATTTTATTTATTTAATATCGCTGGAAGCGTTCAGTGTCTTCTGAACTTAACCTTACGTGTGAGGGGAAAGGGTAGTGTGGACAGAAGAAGCCTTTACTAATATATTAACAATATTTGATATTTGATATTTACAAGTTGGGCCACTTGATTGTACTACTCGTTGGTACATCTACGTCCAATAATTTGGAAACACGTCTCTAAATTTCACCAAAATCTGAGTGGCTTACTTGAATTTTTGAGAATCGAGGAGTAGAGCAGTGCCTTAATAAATAGTCGTTATGTTTACTTTAGTTTACGTTACGTTACGCTAACGTTACGTTTACGTTACGTTAACATTACGTTCACGTTACGTTAAGTATTGAACACATTAAAATTAACGACTATTGAGACACTGCTCTACTCCTCGATTCTCAAAAATTCAAGTAAGCTCTTCTGATTTGGTGAAATTTAGTGACGTATTTTTTAAAACTCAAAGGAGTGTGAGTGTAAGTATAAGTAAATGTTTTAGCATGCGTGTGTTATTGTTATTAAATATAAATTAATTATTGTGCAGACACATATATTTTTTTGTCTACTAAAATCACTCAATACAAAAATTAAGAAACTTGTGTTGTCATAAGAATATTTACTTGCATTCTTGATTCTTCACATTAAACAAAAAATCTTTTGTTTTTAAGCACTTTATTTAAATACACTTTTTGGTTAATTTTCAAGTGTATATAGTTTCGGATGGCCGAAAATTTGTTGATAAGTTATAATAATAGTACACACATACTTTCAACTAAGCCTTTCTTTCTTTTTAAATCTCTGTCATAAGTTCAACCCCAACATCTTGTTCTCATTATGATCAGTAATATATTAATTACTGTATCCGATCCTTCCTTCATTACTTTATTACATTCAAACCAAAAATTTAACTTCTTTCCTAAGCTTACTTATATAAGGTGACTGCAGTTGGGCAGCGCCTTAATAAGCTGCCGAAATGCGCAGTCAAAGCGGCTTAAGGGTACAAAGGGGTTGGCGGGGAGGGGTTGGGCTCACATATACGCGCTGCAGTTGGCGCCCATGCAATTGCATTATTCAAAGTTGCCAAAGTGCATGCTGCGAAATTGAAAATGCAACGCAACAAATCGCTTGCCACTATCAAGGGTCATAAAATCCCGCACTCACACACACACACATGCACACACATACGTGCATGAGTGCAGAGAGAGAAAATCACTTCCGCTTTTGGGGTCTGCCCTGCAAAATCTGCAACGATGGCAATTTTCAACGCCGGGGCATCAGGTGGCCAAGTCGCTAGCAAAATGGCAAAATCGAAAACGTGGTTGTGACTCCTAGCTCTCTGTGGTTGTGTGTGTGGGGTGAGTGGGGGAGGTGTGGTGTGGTAATGTATGTGTGCGTGTGATTGCAATAGCTACTGCTGCTGCTGCTGCTGCCTTGAAGGCGTCCATAATCGATTTCTGCGCGGCACGCAATTGTTTGTTGACTTTGGGTTTTTATTGCCTTGGCATTTTATTGCCAAGCAGAGTAAATAAATTCTTACACACCCACCACCCCACCACCCACAATACGCTTGCATTGTCAGCTGGCAACTTTGTCTATTAATTTGCTTAATGAGTTCATTGACAAATATTGAACGCCATTGCAGCGCTCTCTCCCTGTCCCTCTCTATCTCTATAGCTGTTCGGCTCTGACTTAACAAATACTACTTAAGTAACTGCCAAGTTTTTCTCGGCTACTGGAAACTTTTCTCATTTCGTTCGACGGACGCTGACATTAATTAATTAAGTGCTGCCGCAGACATTTCAACACTTTAACAGTCACTTCGTTTGTCAGTTGGACGATTACTTAGTCAAAAATATAGACTTTGCGTGTGTGTGTGTGTGTGTGTGTTTTGGGCACTTGATGTTAATTACCCGCCCTCATAAGTATGCTACAGTGCGCGCCAAATCCGTCGCAAGCTCGAAAATCAAAGCTTCAACACGATTGTCTGAGCTCTTGAGGCATAAACGAAGGCAGACAGTCTGTCGCATAGCAAAAACACTTGGCAACAGACATCCCGCATCCGCAGTATCCATTAGCCTCCCTAATTCTACCCTACACACATTCATTGCCTACAACAATCGATTCCAGGCGTTTGGCTTAATAATGCCCTGTAAACTCAAGAAAGAGAATAAAGGAAGTGATATTAGCATTATGAAAATCTAAAGAATTAATAATAATCAAAATTACGATACTTCTTTATAATTTTCTTAACTTATGTTAAAGTTTATCAGTTTCTAAGGTAATATGCTAAACCTATTACAGGATAACTGCTAGTCAATCAACTTAAGTCACATCTTTAACATTTTGTTGCGGCTTTTTTTATTGTGCTATTTCCAATGAAACCTTTAGTAACTTGACTCTGAGTTTTTCGCCCTTTTCGAGTGCGAAAGAAATTGAAGTTTCTTTCTCTAATTCTCATTCCATTCTCAGCCTCGCAGTCTCATTTCTCTTTCCAGTCATATATTTTTGCTTTCTTTGTTGCTTTTTGCACGCTCGGGCAAACTGTAAATGAGTTTTAGCTGACTGTAAAACTTATCTTTGGCTTTGTTTTCAATTGGAATTGCGATTCTTGTATACTTTATACATTTCACTTATTTACTTATGCGCCTCACGCGCTGCACCACGCCCTGAATTTGGAATAGCAACAACCAAAGCCGAGTCCGGCATTCAAATTGGCCTCTAGATGAAAGGACGAGCGAAAAGAGTGGTGGCAGCGAGAGCGGAATGGGTGCGAAAAGTTTTAATAAGTTGCTCATTAGCAGAGAAAATGAGGCAGCTGAAACAAAATAATTTACACGCCCAACATCCGTTGCAATTAAACTCGACGCAACTTCAATTTCAGTCTAAGAGACTTAGGGTGAGATTCAACCCAATCTGTTTCCATTGGGCCAACTTTATACTAGCTGTAAATGTAGATGTCAACGGATGCTAGGCAAACGCCCGGCAAAGATGCTCAACGGCCGCAAAAGTTTGCCGCGAGTATTTTCGAAATTTAATGAGTTGTATTACGTGGCAAACTTTAAGCGGCGTAACTATTTCCTCACATCCTTTTGCAGCAGCAGCAACAGCACCAACCAGTCAACAACAGGCCGCAAGTTGGGCGTGTTGTTAAGCGTAACTTTATATGGCAAACTTTTCATGTGTCTCGGATGTGTTTCCCCACCCTCCCCGACACTCTGTGCCCCTCTTTGATCCGCGCTGTGGCGTCGCAAGTAATGCTGAAATTAAAGTTCTTTGCCAAAGTACAAGCGCCGCCAAAAGTTTTCGCACTACTCGCACCGAGTTGACATGCTAAGGCGCCCGGATATTCGTATAGCTACAAATTTGATATGTTAGACAAGTGATGCGGCGGCAGCGCCAAAGCTGCACAGTGGGGTCAAACTTGGTATGTGGGACAAGAATACTTAAAAAGTTTAGATGTGTTGAATATTGTTGAATTATTCTAAGTTAGTTTTTTACATCCCGAAAACAATTTACTTTTTGGGTTTCCATTAATTTGTTCATATTGTTTTTTAAATTTGTATTTAAATTGTAAATGTAATCAAATTATATTTTTAAGTAACTATGGAAGTAAAGCTTTAGAAATTTTTTTACTTAGATAAATGTAATTTTTTTTTAGAGTCTATTCGACTGTTTCTTAAATTGCTTATTATAAACAACTCTCAACATAAGTGTGATAAAATAATGCACTTCACTTTTCCTATTGTTTATCCACAGTGCTTTCACACACACACACACACACACACACTCACAAACACTTGAATAAGTATCCTGCTTCGCTGTGTGTTGCCGTGTAAAAAGATTAAGCACATTTATGTGACAGAGCTGAAGTCGCGGACGCAGACGATGTGTGCCACGCATGTGCCACAATTTTAAAGTAGCGTTAATGAAATTTGAGCAGCAGCCAACACACTCACACACACACACACACACATATGTAAATGTGTACAGCGAAAAAGATACAGACTGGGAAACTTGAGCTGCTTGGCATTAAAGCGGCACTAAAATGGCTGACAGGATAAGCCGGGTGCAACAAAACTTTATAGAGCAGATCCCTGGCTCAGTAGATAGCTGTTTAGACAAGTTGAGAGTTATAGTTAGCTGGTTTTTTTTCTCTCCTGTGAGCAGTACTTCTCGTTAAAGTGCTAAAAAGTAAGAGTTAAGCGCTGCTCGAGTGTAAAGGGCAACACGCTAAACTATTCTTGAATTGAGATAAACGAAAGAGTTAATCAGACTTGAAGTTGGCTAAAGTTTTAGAAAAAAGTGAGGTTAGAATGCAAGAGAAGCGAAATTAAAACTGATATTGAGTAAAGTTTTGAGCTCTTAAACTAAAAGACAACAAGACAAGTGAAGCTATTAGTTAGGTTAAGTAATTGAATTTAGAGAGGAATTAACATAGCTTCTAATTGATTCAAAGCTTATTTCATTCATATTACTTTTGTATTAAATTGATTGAAAGTTGTCCCATTTCAAGTACAGTTGCTGACAAAAGTGAGGTTAAAATCGAAATACTTGAAGCTTAAGGCTGCTTTTGAATGATTCAAAAGCTTGAAATGCTCATTAGGCAGCCACAAGTTGTTGCTGTTGCAAAATCCCAGTCACGCTTCACTTCACACACATTCAGCACAAGAGAGAGACTAAATCTCCTTACCCCTTACCCCTTAGCCAGCTTAAAAGTTGCCTGCCTCGCGCGCTTTTGTAACTTATGCCAAGTCAATGCCAAGTTCCCCCCGAGCATTGCAAAATAGCTCATCAATAACCCATTTGCCGATACGCTAGGCTCCCTGAAAAGCCTCGGCACACAGGTCAGAGGCGGGGCCGACGAGGGCGTGGTCACATTGGCCTGACCTCCTCCTCCTCCTCCTCCGTTGGGAGGAGCAGTAGAAAACCGGATGGAGCTTGAATGTAGCTTAGCACACACAGAGAAAAGGGGATAAGGATGTCGAAATGCGAGGATATCAACATCCGGTATTCACATTTATTCAAAGCGTATTCATACTTTAACAGTGCTGGGAATTCAAGTCGTCGCTGGCATAAATCAGGCGCGGAAATGCCAAAAGCGTCTGCTTCATCCACTCTCCCCCTCCCATAAAAAAGAGAAGCAGAAGCGGAACAAAAAACTGTTCGGCAAGCAATCAACGCATCAGCAGCTCCTCCTGCTTTCAATTATGGTTAATGACAGGATTCGCCTGCTGTGTGTGAATTTTGCCCCATTTAAAGCGGCCAAGCTACAACATGCAACATGTTAAGCAGCCCAAATGAAATGAAAATTTAATAAAATACAAATATATGAGAGTCTGAGCTCCCCTAGCAAGCCAAGCGCAAAAGATGCTCAAGGGGCGAAGAGGCGGGAGCTGAGCTCTGTAGTCGAAGACGTTTGCTTAAATGAAGATGTATGCCAGTCGGGCGTATGAGTAATATGCGCAAATATGCGCATAAAATAAAGCAACTTGTAGCAATTTCCCTCCAGTCACCCTCACGTACACCCCCTCTCTCCTCTCTCTGTCGTCTTCTTTGCTTTGGCACTTTGGCGGCGCTGCCGTCTTGTGTTTAATTTAGCCAGCCATAAACGTAATGCGGCGCCTGAAGTACGTTCTACCCGAATTTATATGGCGCCATATAAAAGCCGCTTTCATGCCACCCACCCTCCCCCTCTCTCCACACACTCACTCACTCGTATTTCATTGCCAAACAGTGCCTAACATAAAATCATTTTATTCGAGGCTGCTGCTTTAAAGGCAGCACCAGATTGTTTAATATAAAGCCCAGGCACACAGCAATCCATTTAGCACTGTGAAAACTCGGGGAAAACTCGGTGAAAAACCCCGTTTGGCGACTGACAATGACAATTTAATTGAATTTTCTATTATTTTAGTATATGTGCTACTGAAATGTGGTTAAAAGTAAAAAGGGTTCTTTGTGTGTTGTTGCAAATCTAATCTATGTATTAATAGCTGAATGGAAGAATTTAATCGAAACTGAAACATTTTTAGAGGTAGCTACCAGCTATATTTTAATTAATATAGAAAATGTGTTTAGTTAAGTTATTTTGATAAAATTTGATTTATTTAATGTGTGAAAAAAAATACTTTATAGCAAAAGCTTTGATCTTCCTATAGGATATATATTTTTAAGCATCTCGCTTTAATATGCAAACATGAATTTCTTTGTTCCTATCATTTTTGTTGGTGATATGCGAATAAGCCTTTCTTTATGTAGTATAATAATGGTTTATTCAATAATATATTTAGAGCTGCCTTTTCATCGTATATTACATTTGTTCAAGAAGCTCTTCCAAAAGAGTGAATGTGTGTGTGTGAGTTGTGCGCCTACTCGTTTCATTGTCGCAGACTGATTTTCAATTCAGTTCAGCTTTTTGTGTGTGTGTGTGTGTGTGTCTTCTATATCAAAGGCATGGCATCCAAGTTGCTGGAATAATGTCGCAATTCCGCGATTCCGTTGGCCTGGTTGGCCTGCCAGCACCTTAACATATCTGCGAGATACCATCCATCAAATATCATGCTAAACATGTGTGTGTGTGTGTGTGTCCTGTGTATGCGGGTCGTCTGACTCCGTCTGCCTTCTGTCAAGTCGTCAAATTTTGCAAAAGCCTGTCCTTTCGGGAGTCACAGGATACTTTCAAGTCTTTAAAGTCAGGCTAGAAGGCAGGCAGGCAGTTTTATGATACACATCGTCTTTTATCTTCTGCTACATAAAATTTAAGTTATCTTGTTGTCTAGTTCATTGAATTAGCTCAGCACACACACACACACCTACAGGGAAACACATCTAAAATAAATTGAATTAAATTGATGCGCTAGGAAATTGAGCAGCTTTTGCTTTTGCAAAGGAAATTGCTTTTAATTTCGGCACAAATCTCTTTTTAATTTTTGTTCTCCTTGCTTGTTTAGTTTTGTGAGTAGAGTGGAGCACACAGCTGGCTGGCTCTAGACAAATCTTGTTTGGCATCCAAAAATCCAAAGCCAAAAAACATTTTTGTTGTTGTTGACAGCACATGTGCCATTAAATTGCACACATACACACACACACACCATTCGACAGAGCTAATCAAGCGACAGCTGTTGTCTATGCTAGAATAGAGCCAAAAAAGTAACTATAGCATACTTTGCTGCGCTGGATGGTTACCACTTTTGGCCGAATGCTAAATAGATGCTGCAATAATTAACTGCATTAAGCCAGCAGTCTGTTTAGCTGCAGGCAGCTGAGTTCCTCCCCTACCCCGCCTCTGTGTCCCTGCTTTATGCCAACGCTGCCTTGTCCTTTAGCCGGCAGCTTAACATGGCCTTAACGCAATTTGTCACAGCAGCCAAGCATGGGCGGCTCGACAGCTTAGCCTCCCTCTCCCCCACCGCCCTGCTCACGGCGTCACACAAAAAACGAAGCATGCTTTATTTATGTATATCCTTGGTACATTGTCTAACACAAGAACAGCAAGCAGCAGCAACAATGCCACATTGAGCCGACAGGTGAAATGAAAGAAATGAAAGTGAGTGTAAGCACACACACACACACACACACACACATCATACTTACACACATTCATTTGAAATGCAAACGGCTTGGAAATGAGAAAAATTCCACAACATTGACAGCTAGAAGCATTTTTAGTTTTGCCTTCCAACTAAAACTTTTTGTTTTCTTCTTCTGTGTATTTTTTTTTTTTTTGTATACAAAATGCCAAAAATTTTGCACACACACAAAAATACTCCACTTGCTAGCTTAACGACGCCTGCACTTTGCACCAAAAAACCAGTTCTTTTGCATTTTTGTTGTTGTTGTCCTTTTAGCTGCAAGTGCTGCAGGTGTTGGTGATAGGTGTGCTTTTTGAGGGTGTCGGAGCAGAGCCATTTAGTAAGCCTTTTTTTTTTTTTTGCTGCAAAGCATATCACGTTTAGTGATGGAAAAGTGCTTGCATCAAGCTTCGTTGGTAACAGAGAAATATTTTAGCCCCAACTGAACTAAACCACAAAGCTAGCTCTCTCTTTTTCTCCCTGTCTAGATGAATAATGTGCGGCTGGCAAAACGTTTCAATTTTCATTTAGAATTGACTAACTGATAAATTGCTGCTTACAGCAATTATTAAAGTTCCTTTTGGGGGAGTGAAGCTTTGAAAGAATATTTGGACATTTGGAACTAACATTTTTTTTTGGCCAGCTCTTGACATTGACTGAATGAAAATACTTGTAACTATGCATTTTTGTTTGTGTTTCTGAATTACTAACTTGATAACTAGTAAAAAAAAGTGTTATATATTTGTATAGTTTGATTTTTTGTTAATTATTATTATTATTTTCCTTTACTATTTTTACTATTTGTTAAGCTTTAATTTTTATCTTTTTATACCCAAAATTTATGTCTCACTGCATTCAAGTCAATTTTGTTAGCCGTCGCATATTTTAAGTCAATTTTCGCAGTTTCCATTTTTGTTTGCGCATTTTGTCGCTGAATTATTAACTTCTTGGTTTGCTGGGTTCTCTAACGCTTTCACAATCATAAAACTTACCACTCAGCAGTTTGCCGTAATCGCTATCTATTTAAGATATTGCCAACGCCACAAACTAAAATTACGCATACGCCTCGTGCGGCGTTGCGGTTGGGCAAAGTAAATCGCCTTAGCTGCTGCTGCTGCTGTTGGTTGGTTTTAAGCCCTAATAAACTAGCTGAAATGCATAGTTAAGCCTTTTTTGCTGGCTGACTGGCTGGCTGGCTGGTTGGCGACCAGGGCCAGAACCAGGGCTACTGTAGGCGTGACTTTAACTTTGTCTGGCATTTAAATCAGTGGCATCGTGTATAAATCTAAAAAGTGCTGCTACTTATCGGTGTCCCTTGGCTTTTTGGCCTTCGTTCTGGCCTTGTGCAGACTGTAGAGACTGCCAATGAGCCAGTGTTGGTAAGCGCCATTTTGGCCTGCTTCTAACTATCTCTTTCTTTTTCTCCTGCTATGCTGCTGATGTTTGTTGTTGTTGCTGTCTGTTTTTGCTTCTTCTTTGGCTTCTAGTTGCTACAAATCATGATAATAAATTCCAATTTTATTTAGTCAGTGAGGCGGCAAAGCACCCTTGTCATCGTCAACTCTTGTCGAGGGGCAGGGAGTGGGGGAGACAGCCGAAAAAAGGGCAAACGCTTCATTTGGTTTTTTGGGTGCAAGAAAGAGCTTCCGAGTCCATTGCTTCAACTACTTGGATTAACGATTCATTTTTATGACTTTTTTTTTTTTTTTCACTCTCCGTATTTATTTTTTTTTATATTTTTGTATATGCATTTTGACTGCTTTTGTTGCCATGGCAAAGGCATTCAAATAAATTCACTGTTGAATAGAGTTTTTGTTGTCTGGCGTCTGTTTAACTTTTGCCCAAGGCATAATCAGGCCTGATTGTAATGAATGCGAACAGTCGGGGCCAATCACCAAAAGAAAGCAGCTCATCAGACCGTAAGCGGAAAGGGCGAGGAGAGGAAGGGAGGTGAAAGGAGGGACCTTTTCTAACCTCATTGCGGTTGTCTGAGCAGGCAGCAGGGCGGCCAAAACACATTAGCCGTGTGCTCAAAATGTTGCACAGCTCACGCAGCGTGCAACGGCCAACACACACACAGACACACACACTACACACACACATACAGCCGTGCGTGCATTGAGACCACGTTGAGGGATTTGAAGCAAGCTGCAGGACATGTGGCAGCCAACACAGTTTGTAGCAGCAACTTCTTTACCTCATTTGTTGTTGTTGCAACTCCAGCTTTTCTTTTTTCGCCTGCGTTCGCCAGCTCTTCATTGCCTGTTGGCAATTACAACGTTGCAATGTTGATGGCAACTTTTTTTTTTGTTTTTTGTTTTTCACTTCATTTTTTGCTGCATAAGAATATGTGACAGAAATATTGCGTGTCTATACTAAAGTGAACAACGTGAAAATATCTGTACAGAAAAAGGTTTATTTTGGGGACTTCAATCAGTAAAAAATAATTGGTTTTCCCTTAAGGGTAGAGTAAGATTGTCCTAAGGATAAAATGTTAAAGATTTCATTACAACTGAAGTACTTGAAAAAAAAAGTGTAATCGAGTCTACAAAACTTTAAAAACCATCTATCTATCTAAAAATTTCCAAAAAATATGTAACTGATTTCTATGTATTTTATACTTTCATTTCAATTCTGGACATTAACAAATTAAGCTTATCGCACAGAAAACATACATGTTCCATTATTTCAATCTTGCGGTTAGAGTTTATTCGACTCCTATCAAGCCGTTCAGCTATATATCTACTTTTTATAAGCCAAGCACAGCCCATTGACCACAAATGGAGACGGGTATAACAATGTTCGCATACAGGGAGCAACTAAAAGATACACACACATTTACACACACATATTGTAGCTGACAAAGCGACAGTGAGCGAAAGAGAGAAGGGGAAATGGAGAAAGTTGAGGCAGGAAGACAGACAGAAGATGGGGCCCAGTCACTTCCTGCTTGCTGTCCATTTTATAATACCCTTTTTTTTTTTTTTGTGTTTGAGCTCTTACGGCTTTTGTTGCCGGGGCAGTTGCCTGATTTGCATTCGCTTTTGAGCCTGGTCCGGGCAGTGGCAGTGGCAGCAAACCAGCAGCCAACAACTAGCTACAGCATAATTATGGAGCGATGAAAGGACGACGACGAAGGACGAAGGACTTTGGCCAACTAGTCTGTTATGCATGCGCTGGGTCACTAATGTTGGCACATGATGATTTCTTTCTTCGAGTCGGCAAACTTGGCAAAGACTGTTTAGCAATCAGAGTTGAGTAAGAGAGAGAGGAAGTGCCTCTGACACTGATAAACTGAAAAGAAATGAAGCCTTTAAGCCGCTTTGCCACAAAAGTTAACGATAGTTTTTGGCTTGTTTACTTCGTAATAGGCACTTTTGTGCACAAAGTGCAAACAATTAAACTAAAGTACCCAGACTTTATAGTTCAAATGTTAAGTTTCATCTAAGTTCAACTGTTTAATGGAAACAAAAAACATTGTAAAAGTCTTTCTCTTACCCAATCAATTGAAATGTTTTTTTCAAACCAAAAGCTTTTTGCTGTTTACAATGAAAATTCGTAAAGCGGCTTACAACAATTGAGGCAACAAGAGCAAAGCAATCAATATTTTTGAGCATATAACAAATATTGACTTTTTGATGGTCAACAAAAAATTTTACAGAAAATATTTACTTATTTAATTAAGTGCAAAATAAATGGCAGACAATGAAATGAACTTTAAGCAAACCAAAACCTTTAAGCTGGTTTAAGTCACGTTCATAAAGTAAGAAATAATAATATTAAATTTTATATTCCTTCGCATATTGGAAAATTTACTGAAATTGCTAAAGGAAAAGGAAACATTATATTATATAAATGAAATACCTTTGCAATTTGCATAAGCATATTTTTAAGCTGATTAACCAAAATTGGTTTCTTTTGTTCCGATAAAGAAAATCGTTTCGTTGTTGTTGCTGGTTGCTTAACAAATTCAATTTGTTTTGCAATCAGCTCTGTGCAAGGCACACACAAAAATATTTGACTCCCTGTTCTAGACTCTGGTTTCTGCGCTTGGCTTACCTTCGACTTGGTTGGCAGTAAATGCATTTCAAGGCTGCCTTCCAATGAGCTTCGTTGATGACATAAAAGTAATGACATTAGAGCGCTTTTGAAGGTAACATCACAGAACCAAAAAACCGACCCCCAATTTCCGTAATGCAATATAAACCAAAGCAGATTGCTCGAGGGGTAGGTTTTCTCTGTTGGTGGTTGCAAACGGTTTGCCTGTTCCCCTACCCCGCCCTAGCCCACCCTACCCCGTTGTGTTAAAACAAACATTTCAGCTTGACTTGACTGCCGCCCCCATAGCTTCATTATAAAATCGATGTGTTTGGGGTTGAGTTGTAAATTAAACCCCTGTCTTTGGGGTTAAAAAATAGATACAATTGAGAAACTTGAAAATTTTCAACTCAATAAAGCACAAAGAAATAAAATTCGTTCTGTTATAATTTATGCTCGAACTATGTTCGTTAATGGCAATTTAATTGTATTCATGATTCAACTCAGAGAAAGTAGAAAGTTTAGCTGCAGCTTTCGAGTAAATTAAATTAGTTTGAATTAGAGCCAAAAAGCCAAGTTGTTGATGAGAGATAATAAAGTTACTGTGTAAAAATTAACAGGCTTGTATTATTTATGTTAGCTCTGAGAAATAAGTTTGCAAAAGCTTTTTAGTAGGTCATTTTATTTCGCAATTATTTCAGGTTTCACTGAATATAAAAAACGGTTTTGTGATGCATAACAAAAATAGTTTACTTGTCAAAACTTAAAGCTTTTGCTGATTGACACATAATAATAATCCGTTCTTGCCAATCTTAACTCTTAACTTGTTTTCGTCGGCTTAAATGCGACCTGAGCTTAAGTTCTTATCCAGGCCTGATCTAAGTAACTGTCAGACAGTTGTAAACAAGAGCTCAACTTGAAACAAGGCTTCGAATTTTCATTTTTCAATTTTCTTCTCTTTTATTTTTGCTGGTGTTTCGCCACAAAATCCCGATTGCTAATACCCCACACCCCCTTTCCCCACTTAACAGAGTGTAGGAGCGTACATGCAAAGTGTGATTCTTGGTCTGCCTTTTCAGTTAATGCTCTCTGGCAGCTGGGGTAGTCTTTTTTTCTTCTGTTCCTTTTTTTCTTTTTTTTCTTTGGTTTTGGGGTTTTTTGTAGCTACTTTTGCAGCTGGTGTGTTGCTTGCAACTGCTGCATTCGCTTGGTGCTTGGTCAGTGCAAAATAGACTGAAATTGATGATGTCACTTGATACGGCGAATGAGTTTTTCATTTTTCACTTTTGCACATGGACCAACGACTCAGATGCGATAGTATGGTATGGTATGGTATGGTATGGTATGGAATGGTATGAGAGCTTTTCTCTTCTACACGTTCGTTCGTGTTGTTTAACAAATTCATCCTGTTGCTTGCGCTTCAGTGCGTGCCGGACAGCCAGCACATTGCATTGTATCCTCGAGCAGTAACAGGCGCTGCTATTGTCCACACAAACAAAACACACACACACACACACACAACTACATTTCTACATTTACATATGTGCATGTGTTTGTGTGTGTGCACATATGTGTATGCGATTTTGGGGCAGGCCATTGTTGTGCATCGACCTGTTTGATTGGCTTGCTTTTTGCACGTTTTTAATTAGTGCACATCAGCATGGAAATAGAATGTAAGGCTGGGTAAGGAGGCGCGTGTGGCATGTGCGGCATGTAGCAAACGTTGCCTTTAAGTTGCTGGCGCATTAAACAAAACTGAAATATTTCATAAGCGCATTGCGACCCCGGTCACAATGCCAAATGATTTATATGCAAAGTGCTCTCAGCTTGAATATGAGTATTTTGTGTGTGTGTGTGTGTGTGCGTATGTGTGTGTTTGTGTGTGTGGCGCCACACTCGGCGTATGAGTGCACCTTGGCAGGCGCCACACAAACAAAAGGCCAACAATCGACTCAATTCCACACGACTCGTTACAGCCACAGCAACAAATTTTCCAAATTTTCTAACAATAGCGCACACACATACATGCACACACAAGTACACACACATGCATATAAAATGTGAAGTGAAATCACTTGTGTATCGGTTGCCTGTTCGCGGTGTTAGGTAACACTGGTTTAGCCTTTGAACTACATACTCTAAAGTGTTCCTAAAATCCGTTTAAATATTTTTGGTATTCAAATTATGGTTGTGGAATGCGATAAAATGTTTTAGGACCTAAGAGTTAAATAAAATAAAAGCATTTATTTATTTGATTTTATTCTGATTAAAATGCTTCTGATAATAACTCTTAGAAGTTATTCAATAATGTGTTAAAGTATTCCTTTGACAAATTTATTTAAGACCTTAAACTTGCACAGAAAATATTTTGTTGCTGTCATTGTTCTCCCATTCAATTTAGAGTGCATTAAAAATATAACAGAGCTGTTTATGTTTGCTAAGATTTATATATATCTCAAAACAGAATCCTGCTGAGTTTTTAAGACCAGCTTAGGCTTATTATGAGAAAAAAGTTATTTCTTATTCAAATTTTATACAATAAACCATCATTATTACGGATATTAAAGATTGAATTAAAGTGATAACATTATAACGTTTTGCATATTTAGTATGTTCCTTAAATTAAATTTCTTTTGATGCTCCTATGTAATGGAAAAATGCGCAAATGTATGGAATAGGCAGAAGCAAGCGTCTTCCAACCCAAAAAAGTATATATACTCTTGATCGACATAATCAGGGTATCTGCTTCATTTTATTTCCAAATATTATTTGGCATAAAAAGACGGCTTTTAGCTTTAGTCCTGATATTTTAACAGCATTAATATATCTTTTTATTTTTAAGGAGCTTACTTTGGTTCCAAGAAGTAAGAATTGGAGATGTGGCAGAGTTTCCCCTTCAAACTTTAAAGCCATTTACTTCGTCTTGTTCAAATATATTACAGTAATATATATTTGAGATAAGATTAGAACTTTGTATCAAAATTTATTGCAAGGTATTCAAGCGTGGGTTCTTTTTATGCCATTAAAAGGTAAATACAGCAAAATATATATGTATCTTAAGCAAACTCAGACGCCGTTTATTTAAACTGTAAAGTCGGCTATGTAAATAAGATTCTTAAATGTGTCAAAACATTTTGCTCAAGCGTCTATCTTGTTCACTGCTTAAATCTCTCTCGGGCACGACACACATACACATTTTGGCTTATAGCTACATTTTGTGGCACTCACCTTATTGGAATTACCATTGAATTTCAATAGCTTCTTGCAGGATTTACCGCGACTCTCGAAATAGATTTCCTGTGGCGTGCGACGACGTCGCTGCGCTGCCGGCTGTATTGTTGTCAGTGTCTTACGTTGCATGAATAGTGGCTCGCTGTTGCTGCACTCTGTGCCTGCCACCGATTGTGTTGCCTTGTGGCGACTCACGCAGAACAAACGACTTAAGATGCCGCAGCAGCCTGTTGTTGTTGCTGCTGCTTCTGCTGCTGCGGCGTCTGTTGTTTCTCTAGTTGTTGTTGCTGTTGTTTGTGTTGCTATTGTTGCATTGTTGTTGGCACAACAGCGTGCGGATATGGTCATTAGGTTGGCATTGTGGCGTGTCTGGCGATTGACATCCATTTCCATGGTGCGCAACAAAAAACTGTTGCCTACTTTTAAGCGCGCTGTGTCGATTTCTGAAATATTTTCACTGTTTACAGCAATTGGTGTTGTTGTTGTTTATGTTGCTGCTGCTATTCAAACAGCACAACTTCCGACAGTTCCGCTCGCTTTTAACTTTGCTGTCTGTGTTCAGATGTTTTTTTTATTTGTATATGCAAATTATCAGCCGGAAGTTTCAGCTTTCTTTTTGTTTTATTTTCCCTCTTTTTTTTTCGGTGTGTGTATTTTGGTGTATTTATTTCTTTCTTTTTGCTTGCCACTCACAAAATAGCAGCGTGTTTTTGCGGCAGGTGGTTCAATGTCGCTATGTGATGCGTGTGTTGTTTTTGTTGTTGCTGCCGTTGTTAAAGACACAACAACTTGGCGCCCTCACACGTACACAGACACAGACACAGGCTTACGTCGCGCACTCTCTACACACATACAACCGCACACACACTAGTACACGCACACACACTTAAGCAGAGCAGCCGCGACGTTTTCAAGCCGAGGGCAGCAAGCCAACTGATAGCAATGCTCGTTAATGTTGCCTCTTCACAAACGCCACACAGCGTTGCCAGATCGTCTAGAGAGTATTCAGTGCGCATGTCACGCGCACACTGAGTGCTAAAAAGCATGCAACTTGGCGTGCCCTTTGTTCAACGCTTGTGAATGAAGCAAAGACTTGCTGCCTGTTTACGTTACTTGCTGCTGCTGCTGCTCAGGGGAACTGGTGAGGGGTCGCAAGGGGGGTGGACAGCAGTTCAAAGTTGTAGCGCATTTTGCTTTATGTGTGTAATTGTTTGGCGGCAGTCGAGCGGCGCCTCATGCTATGCAGCAGTTTTTTTGAATACCCTCGAGGCAAGTCGAAGGGAGGGTTAGTTGTAAAGTTAGGAAAGTGGGGTGGAATGTGAAATTCTTTAAAGTGTGTTAAATAAACGTTAGCAGCAAATAAAATGGGATTCCATAAAATTTAGTTTTTCCTAAGGTAAAGTATTTGATAACTTTTTTTAAACCTCTTGCTTGAAAAAAGTAGTTTTTAGTCACCTTCTTCGTTAAACTTACTTCTAACTTCTCTTTTGGTTGCACTGCTCTGATGGCAGATTACCAACTAAAGTGATGAGAAGGCACACATTTCATCAGTGGAGTGTGTCTACTTACATATATGTATAAGTGTGTGTGTCACTGTGTTTGTGTGAGTGTTGTCTGTGTGTGTGTTCTCTGTACGTAATTTCAATGTTTCAACGTAATCTCTGATTTGATTATGTTGTTGAGCTGCCTCCTATGTGTGCACAAAACGTGCCGAGATGTCCTTCTCTCACTCTGGTGGGATGGAGAGGCGGGGTATGTGTGTGGGTATTTGCACAGGGGGGGGGCTGTGTTTGTGCGTATTCGTCTCGGCCACTTCCGGGCTAAGGCTATAAACGGATTATAAAGTAATTTAATGCTTTTTTGTTGTCTGGCCCCGACAAAGATACTAGTTGGTTTCGTCGAGGGAGCAAGAGAGATAAAGAGTGAAAGAGAGAGGGGAATAGGGAGAGAAAGAGTGCATGCATATAGCAATAAAAACTTTTAATGTTTGTTTTCTGGCATATCATATCGCATTAGATCGCAACACGCATACGCACAGTTGGCCCGGCTCATTTAATGAGTTCGTCGAGTTTTTCGATGTTGTTGTTGTTGTTTGGTTTTAGTTCTCTTAGCTTTAGCTAGCATTTATTTTCGTGCGTAATTAATGTCCAACAGTTTTCTGGCCAACACAGCATTGGCAGCTGTTTATCCTGCTCTGACTCCTACTCCCAAATATTTTCCTTTGGTCATTTTGGCAACATGTTTATCTGCCTCAATGCGCCAGTACACACACATATGGATGTGTGTTTGCCATATTAATGCCCACACACACGCACACGCATTTAGTTAGATTGTCACATTAATTTTGTACGTTAAGCTGTCAACGTTGCCAACATTTTTGTATCTTATTCCTCTGTGTGTGTTTGTGTGTGTCCAGCAAAGAGTCCTTTTTTCCTGCTTCACGCACGTCTTCTGTTCATTCGCCTGTCCAAAAAGAAAATACATATCTTGGCAATTTCTCTTGCTTTCATCTCGGGTCCAGCAGCAGCGATAAGTGCGTCTTAGTTTATCTTTATGTGTAGGCTTTGCCTTAGTTAGTTGTTGGTGTTTGTTGTTGCTGATCCTTCGTCATTTTGTTCCTGTTTGGCAAATAAATACGTTTGATAATGTGCCACACACATTATATTGATGGTTCTGATGTCGCTGACCCTTCTCTCCCCCCAGACTCTTGGCGTTATATTGAATAAAGTGCAAAAGCATTTTAGATTAATGCAATGCAGGCTAAATACTTAAGCCTGGCATTGTTTTGTATGCATCAAGCATTCAAGAATGTGTGAATTAATATTTCTACATGTGGTGAGAATATTTTGTATAAATTCTTAAACAAAGGAATTTAATCTTTAATACCAGAAATAATTTGTGTGGAGCAAAAGCTGCTTTTTGATTTTAGGTTCAAATCTCATCATCAACTTTACTGTAAATTTAATCCTTTTCAAAATACTCAATTTGTTATGCAACTTTTCTATACAATACGATTTTCCAAACTCTGCAAGGCCTTCATGCATTTGTAAGTACAGATACAAATGCCAAATACGCTTCAACTGCCACATAGGACTCAAACTTTTTCATGAAGCAGCTGCAATTGCCACACATTGCCTCCCACCCCGTTACGCTCCACAATCAGTCTCAATTACGCAGCATTTTTGTATGTGTCGAACGCTGTTAGCAATGAAAACTGTGTGCAACTGTAGCCCAAAACTGAAAACTTCCATTGCATTTGTACCAAAAAAAACCAAAAAAAAAAAAAAAAAAAAATGGAAACTGTTGCCTAATTGCAAAAATGCTGCTGGGCAAACACACGCACACACACACACACACACATTCAGAAAGAGCGCAACTTTTCTGTAGCCCAAGCACTCCGAAAAAGAAAAGTACGCTAAAAGCTTAAACAAAACCTCAATAAAGCCGATGGGCAGCAGGCTGCCTGGATGGGGTGAAGGAGCGAGCTAGAGGGGCAAGCAGGGGGGCGTGGTGGATGTGTATAGGTCGTTACAAACTATTGAGGCGGCAAATGGCAAACGGAAAAGTTTGCGGCGCATGCGTAGCTCCAACCAAATGAATTTAACTGTTATGCCCAACAGCAATAGAGTGTAGTGACAACAACAACAACAATAACAAGAACAGCATGTAAATGACGCTTTTAGGTTGCAATCACAAGCTGCCATCTATAGTTTTTCTGAAATACCCTATAGCCATTAAAAAATTGTGTAAAAGGGGTTCCAATGAAGGAATGAATGGGTTTGTAACTTGCTAAAAAGCTTATTCCAAACTTTATTAAGTATGTACTTAAATTCTTTAAAAAACCAACTTCGCTTTGTTTTATCAAAATTCTTTACATTTTTAAGGTTGCAGTAAGCCAGAAGTTCAAGTAAATTTTTCTTTTAATTTATTTTTCAAAAAAACATCGCTATTGAAAATCGGTTTAGTTTTGGTAAATTTATGACTGTTTTACATACATTGTTTTAATAGTTTCGAAAGGCATTCCCAAATAGATTTATGACTATATTATTGACTTAAAAATCCTTTTCTTACACTTTAAACACAGCTCACGAAAAACTTAAAGAATGTTATGAACAAACACATCAAATATGGAGATAGCTATCTATTTAATATTTTCCTCTTTAATGCTGGTGCAGGGCATTCCATAGTCAAAACGTATCTAACAGATCACTCTAACTGCTTTTTTTGATAATTTTTTTTGGGTGCAAGCTCTCTCGTTTTTGTTTCATATGCAGTGAAATTTTATGATTATTGCCAAAAACGAACAAAAAAAGAAAAAACACAAAAAATTGAGTTGGCCACAAAAGTTTTTTTTAGCGAACACCACGCCTCGTGCACTTGGCCAAATGTCGCGCTTTGATGCCTTCGTTAGTTGCTACTGGAGGAGGGAGGCGAATGGGAATGGGTAACTGTCAGTTATGCCATCTCATCCTGACAGGATCAGAATGGCGTTGCACTGCGTTTGGATGACGACATCGTTTGAAAATTTATGCAAATGCACGGAATTTGTATGAAAATTGTTTTATTTCATACTGCACGCACACAATCACTCATAGTCCACACACAAACACACACACACGTGCACGCACACACTCACTTAATGCACGCGCGTGCATGTCATTGTCTTGTGCTTAAGTAGAAATTACTCATACTACGTGTTGGACGCTTCCTTATTTTTCCTTGTTGCTGCTGCTGACTTTGACGTCGCCCGGTTTTGTGTTTTATGCAAATTCTGTTGCCTCAGCGCAACAATGTTATTAAAAAATGATAACAAGCTAGTGCCCCAAACAACAACAACAACACGAGACAACGACAACTGTCAGTTTTGAAACGGCTGCGGCTGTCCCCATGTCAAGTTTTTAGTTCGTTGCCTTTTTCCTTCCATTTGTGGGTGTTTTATTGTGGTTCTTGTCGTTGTTGGTGTTGTCTTTTGCATGCGTTACGAGCAGAACTATAAAATTATGCAGTGAAATATGTTGCCACAGCGAAATAAGGAAAACTAGAAAGGGCAGCAAAAAGCAAATTACAAAACATTGCGCATAACGATTGTTTAATGCTCTTCACTTAAAGGGTATAAAACGGAGTCGGCAGATGATCAAACTTAGAAATATATAAAGTAAACTTTTCGAAAGTCAAGTATTAAAAATCTTGAGGAATAAATTTCAAAGTTAATTCATTTTTACTCAACTTCAACATACTCCAAAATTAATTAAAATTCACAAAAGTAATTTGTATAAAACATTTTTCTCATAGACTTTACAACATAGCTAACTGGGTGGGTGTGTGTGTGTGTTTGTGTGTGTGTGTGTGTTTGGGGAAGAAACCCTGTAAGGAGTAAACAACTAAGTAAAGCTCGAGTCATATGTATGTGTGTGTGTGTGTTCGTGTGTTCTGTACAAGTATATGTATATCTGAAATAACAGTTGTTGTACAAGAAAATATGACAGATAGACAGGCAGCAACGTCAGCGATGGCGACGGCAATGACAACATGTTGCCAGGCAGCAGCTACAACATCAGCAACAACAACAACAACAGTAACAACAACATTACCAAATGCAGTTGAAACTTCAGTTTTGCGACCCGAGTTGAGTCGAGAGCCATGTTAGAAATGTAAAAAGCATGTCAGAATTTCAAGCTGCTGGATGCGTTAGTTGCGTTTTGAATGCCAAAATGCCACAAAAGCAAAGCATTTTGGCAATGCCAGCAGCTTTGGCATATGCTTGTCTACCATTTTCAAATGTGGCTTTCAAAAATATTGGCAGGTAGCGAGTTTTGAGTGCCTTTTTCAATAACTTGACGTTCATTAAATAATTTAATTTTGAATTTTTTTTTTTGAGAATTTTTGAGAAAAATCACACGTTTTCATATCTTATAGTTTTTATATTTTCACATTTTTGGCACGCATTTATTGTTTTATTTTTAATCCGCATTTGCTTACACATATCCAGAAATAACTGTATAAAACGGAAATAACTGTGCGCTGAGTACATTAAATATAGAATAAAATTGAAATAAACAAAACAAACGCATCAATTAATCTTAATAATTAAAGAAATACTTTTTGTTGGCACTTTGCCAGCTATTTTAAGAACTATTTGCACATTGTTTATTGTTTATCTAGTACTTACATATGTACTCTATATAGTTTAATGCCAAAACGTGTGTTCTACAAATAGTTTTAATATTTGTCACTTGTCACACTTAATTTTTGTTGATTAATATTCTTAACATATGATTTAATACATTTTTAAAATATTTCAAGCTGCAAAAATGTTCAAAGAAAAAAGAAATTAATTAAAAACGATTTGATTTAAAATCCCAAAAACTTTTCTTAGTGACAACTTAATTTTTTTGCAACGTAAAAATATATTTATATAAATTTCTAAGAAACTACATTTAAGTCTACCGGAAAAATCACCATCCACTCAAATTGGATTTAAACTTATTTTCAGTTATGAAAATTATAGAGTCTGTGCAATTCTTTTTAGTACTCTTTTTTGGCTCGTATGCAAATTTTTGTTATTGTTGGTCGGATTTTCTGTCGCATTTTTGTGTCATGTCAAAATGGCGCTCTGTCGCCATTGTTAGCAGCCATTTGATTGTTGACAATTCGCACTTGTTGTTGTTGTTGTTGTGGTTGTTGTTATTGTGGCTGCTTGTTTGCTGGTAATTTTTTGGCAAGCATTTCATTTTTGACATTTTGTTGAGTTGAGTTTGCTGCCATTGCTAATTACATGTGGCATGTGAACCTTTGTTACATTTTTGACACGCCTGGCTGGGTAGCATCCTCCCTCCCCCCCCCTTCCTCTCTCTCTATCACGCTTGTACGAGACTGGTTGGTGTGTGATAAGGACATTTGAGCAATCATTTCATTAAAAGCATACACATTTATAGTACACATGGATTTAAACTACAAGTTTATTGTTATTGTGCGCTATGTTGGCCGTAATTTGGTATAGCTTAACCCAAATCCAATTAAGTAACAAGCGTAAGCCACTTGGCAAGCGACATCGACGACACATTGGCTCGTTTAACCCATTAAATGTCAGACACATACACACACACACACACAATCACAGCTGACATGCCAAAATCCAAAGCTGATAATTTCAATCAATTTTAAGCTACAGTCACACAGAGCGAGAAAGATTGTGTGTGTGTGAGAGAGAGAGAGAGAGAGAGAGAAGCATTTTGCAGTTGGGCGCCTTTTAGCCTGCAATTTGGGCCAACTGAATCGAGTGGCGGCTGCATTGCAGCATTGGGAATTGCTTCACGTCCTTTTTGTGGGTGTCTCTCCATTCCCTCTTCAACTATGTAATTTGACTTGTTTGTTGCTGTTGTTGCTGTTGCTTTTGGCCTTCTAATCAAAACTAACCCAACTCAAAAGAGTCAACCAATTAGCCGGGATTCATGTGATAAACAGTTAGGCCAGCCAACCAGCGTGCAACAACAAAAAGAATAAAATGGAAACTGTTACTGCCTGGTTTTTTGTTGAAGCTGTATACCCTTTTATTAAAAGGGCTTTAAAGCATGAGTTGAGCTTATAATCCTTATTATTTTTCAGCTTTTAAGTTTTGATTTAAATTTATTTTCCACATAAACTTTTTACACTTCAGTTATTTCATTGAAATTTTTTATGTAATACATTAATTTAATTTCCCTTCATAAGATTTTACTTTAATTACTATGATACTACAAAATATTAAAAAAACAAAAACAATGCTATAAATATTCTTATTAAACCTTTTATTCTCGATATTGTATATTTTATCGATATTTTAAATACACTTTTTAAAAACTTTCTGTATGATTTTTAGTATTTTTTTATTAAAGTTGTTGTACTTATTTCTTTATTTAATATCTCCACTTAGTAAGATGTTTATAAATGATTTCCTTATGTATTCAGTGAGTTTTACAGGGTATATCTATACCTAATGGTTGCCTCGTAGCAACTTCTTATTGCCTGCGGCTGTGTATTGTTGTTGTTGTTGTTGTTGTGCGGTTTGTTTATGCAGCGGACCTCCAACGTTTTCGCTTTCGATCGTGCCCCAAGCAAAGAACTGGGACTCGAACTTCAAAACTGGGAACCGGAACCTGGACACACTGTATGTGTATGTGTGTGTGTGTGTGTGTGTGTGCGTGTTTTGGTTTAGTCTTGTTTACTTTGTTTTGATCCCGAGGTTTTTGGGTTTCTGGTGCCTGTGTCTCTCTCAGGCTCGCCTTAATAACGTTATTTTCTGGTCATTGTACTTTTAATGGGCTGCATAGCAGGCGAAGCAAATCAAACGCTGCCGAATGATGTTGTTGTTCTTTCTGTTGTTGTTGTTGTTGTTGCTGCTGCTGCTGCTGCTGCTGTTGGCGTTGACTATTGCCATTGGGCATTGGTTTTGGCAACGGCATCGATCATCATCATCAACAGCAGCCAGCAGCAGGCAACAACATGATTTTCATGAGTTGGCTCATGATCGCTATCCCTTTTTAGTGGCATGTTGCTGCTGTTGTTGTTGTTGTTGCTTTTGGTTGCGTGGCAGCAACAATTTATCGAAAACACACACACAATGTTGGGTCAACTACAACAACAGCAGCAAGGTTGAGGCTGATGCTGAGCATGATGATGACGATGATGATGATGATGGAATATGTAGGCTCTTATAAACTTGAGCTTCTGGGTGGCGACGCGTAACAGCTCACAACACATCACACACACACACACACACACACACACACATACAGCTACAAAAAGCTCTTTAATCGCATGACAAGCGTTCGAAACGTTTAAACAAAAACATTAAGAAAATAACAGCAAAAAACGCGACGACCAAAAAAAAAAAAGAATTACCAAAAAAAATAATAATAATACAGCTAAAACTGTTGCTGTGTGGTATTTATTTATGCATTTTATTTCATTTCATTTTTTCGTTGTTCAATATTGTGTACAACAAAAATAACTTGATTAGCTATTGGCAACGATTTTTTAAAATCAATATTAACCTAAAGCAGTTTTTATTAGAGAATGATTTGAACATGGAAAAATAAAATAAAAATGTATCCTTAAATTCTTGCTTAAACTTTTTTAAAACCATGTCATTGTTTCCTAAAGGTGCTTGATATTACTTTGAGTTCCATCTCTTTCCTATACTACAAATCCATTCAGTTAATTTTACAAACATCAATGTAAGAATACTTCCTGTGGCAATTACATTGGCTAGCTCAAAAATTTTGTTAGAAAGTTGGACCAACCAAATAAAAGAGACACACTTTATGCTTAAATCAAAAATTCCAGCACATAATTAGTTGTCGAAGTTTTCAATTCAACTGAAAGTTTTCAAGCACAAAAAAGTTCAAGACAAGGAGAAGGGCAACAAGCAAAATATTTCAAATTCCGTTGCTTGTTTATGTCCTTCTGCGAGACAGAAATTAATATTGTATTGGCTCTTATGTATGTATGTAAGTATAGAGGAAGAAGTGTGTACCTAGAATTGAGGCTGTTCTTTTATCCTTGCCTAGCTGCCTTGCATCCTTGTTGCTTCTACTGCTGCTCATTAGCATAAGTATTCTTATCCAATATCCTTTCTTTTTTTTTTTTTTTTGCTGCCTTGCTGCGCATTTTGAATACAAGTTGCCATTGTCTCTAGTCCTTCACCCCCCCTTTTCAGTCTGTCTCTCTAATGCAAGTTTTGTGTTGCGCAAAGATTTTCCAGCTGCAATTTCCAGCGGAATGAATCGCTTCCCATTGCCAATAATCCGCAGCGACAGTTGGCAAAAAAAAAGGAAAAAAAATGCAATTAAAAAATGTTCACTTTGTGTCGACTTTTGTGTAGTCGCTCTATCTTTGTGTGTGTGTATGCTAGTGTGTGTGTGTGTGTGTGCTTTGGGCTCTTTCTCGATTTGCTTGGCATAAGTTTGACAGCAGTTGAGACACCCAACTCCTAGCTACAACAGCTAAAAAACATTCTTTCATTTAATAAAATGCGTGCCAAGTTGACAATTTTAAACCCCCGTCCCCGTCCCCGTCCCCTACCCACCCCATCTGGCATGCCTTGGGACCAAGGATAAAGGCGCTCAGCGACGTCCTGCGTAAGTAAAAAGTTTTCCCTCAATTTGACTTTGGCCATTTGTTGGCCCCACTCTCTTCCAGCTGCCACGCCCAGCTGTCAGTTGTTGCCCGCAACAGTTGTCTTCTTGGCCCAGGTGTCATGTGGCAGCAACGGCAGCTGTCTACACAGCACAGCCTTGGCACATGTGCAACATTTATTTGAGGCCCGCGGCGCCCCCCAAGAAATAGGTGTTGTAATGTTCTCCTCGAAACACAAATTCTCCTCCTCCTTCTTCTGCTGAAGCCGTTGTGCGCCATGCATTCGAATGATGAATGATGGATGGCTGGATGGATTTGCATCGCTATCACGGGGATGCGTGTAAACAAATAATCTAGCTACGCCTGCTGGCAAAGGATGGGCTGACTAGCAGGTATATAAGGTAGTTGGTAGCTGGTAGTTGGGATAGGATGGGCGACTTGGGCCCAGTTCAAACGAAGCCACCGAAAACATGTGAAGCACTGGACCACACACACGCATCGAAAAAAAGGAAACAAGTCAAAGTTAATATCTGAGTAAAGAGTGACCATAAAAATGCCCTGTAATTAAGCACGGAAAGCACGGCGATAAAATGAAAGAAGAAAGAAGTCAATTTTATATAGCCAAAAGACAAAAAGTAAAAGCATCTTTTATATGTTAAAATGTTAAGACTTAAACACTCTTTAACAGCTTGAACTAACAGATAGTTGGATAGATAAATATATTATTAATATTTAATATTGTAAATATTATTTAGCAGAAGAATTTTAAAGAATTTTGTATTTTTTTTAAGCAAGCTATAGAGAATAAATGTGTACCATTAAACATTGCAGAAATTTATCAAATGTGAAAATTAACACTGCATTATTTCATATGCAAATAAAAAATCCTTGAAATATATTTCTGCCATCATTTTCCACATACTAAATTAAACTTTCCAAACTTTAACTACTAGCTTCTCATAAGCCAAAGTTTTAGGCTACAGGGTATACAAACAAAAAATATATTTAAACATATATATATATATATATATGTATATACCATAAAAAAAGTCGGCCAGGCAAGAGCCTCGCTTGTTCGCATCCTCCATCACCGTATTGATTATTGTGATCTGCCGTGTGCTTCGGCTCTGTGGTTAATTATGCAGGCAACTTGGAGCATCAACTCAGTGAGTGAGAGAGGGTGAGAGAGGGAGAGAGGGTGAGAAGAGGGAAGCGGGAAGCGGGGCGCGGCTGTCATTTATTTTAAACGATTCTTTTACACATGTCGAGGGCTGTCGCCGCTGCAGCCACCAGAATAAGCAATTGTTGTTGTTGTTGTTGCTGCTGCCTCAGTTGCTTCTTCAGTCGTTGACGTTGGCATGCCAATCATTTCGCGTTGATGAAGTGCGAGTGTGAGGCAAAAATGTTGTACCAATAACATCCATCGCTTGCAACCGAAAATAAGGAACCGAAAAAGCAGCATCCTCAGAAGCAGGAGTCGATAATGGAATTGAAACATTTTGGTAATATGATTTGCTTGACAATAATTGCCAGATGTATACATATTTTTGCACAGTATAAAAATTCGTTTTTTGAGTTTTAAAATATAATATTTCATTATTTAACATTTTATTTTAATAGTATTTATGATTAGTTCATTACAAGAAGCAAGCAAGCAAGAAGTTGATTTTTTTATTTTTATTTATTTAGTATTTGTTCTTTTTGTATTTGTTTTAGTAAATTAATAATGTTTTTTTTTTTAAATTTAAATTCAATTTATTTTCTGCCTTTCCTTTATTAAAAAAAAAACCTTTTGCTATCGATTTCCAGCATTAACTTATTTTATTTTACATGAGATCAATTTTTAGTTAATTAAATTCGTTTTGCTTCGCTAAATTCCAAATGCTGCTTTAATTTAATTACTATTTTTCACGTTTGAGTATTGCATATATGAATATTATTTGAAATAAATAAATTCTTTATGCATTTTGCAAGCCTGCCCTTAAACCGATTCAACCGATTGCCACCCAATCGAAAAGCCATCTATTTTTACAATGTTCCCATCGTTTATCAGCAGTATCAACGAAGGCAAAAAAAAAAAAAAAAAGAAAAAAAGGTTTAAACTCACACACTCACTCAGTCACTGGGCTGGTCTCCATTCAGTTCAGTTCGAGGCACTCGTTCCACCTTTTTGTCAATAATTAATTTGTTGAAAAATGCAATGCGAACGCCGCTCGCTGCTTGGGCCACCACCAGAGAGATGGACAGAGAGACCATGGAAAGAGACCAAAAGTCGGAGGCTGACAGGCGGAGCGGCGCCTTGCATTATGCATGAGCCGGACCTGGTGGGGACCCCAAGAGCTGGAACTGGAGCCTGCGACTCAGTTATCCATCCTGCGTGGCCCTTGAGTTATGCGCTTTAGGGGCGCCTTCAAGGTTGCCCCTGTTTGCCGACCATCCATCCATCCATTCGTCTTTTTCCTCTACTGTCATCAACTCTTGTAGTTGTTGTTGTTGTTGTTGCTGCTTGTTGGTTGTGTGTCTGGTGTGTGTGCCGCTGATTAAGTCACTTACATTTTTCGCTGCTTTTCTAACTAATTTGCTGTTAATTTGTTAGTTGCCTCAAGAGTCTTCTTCTGCTGCATCCAGTCCATTCCAGAGGCACCGAAAATATTCATTTCCTGCCGCTTGTCGAAACGGCTTTTTGGCGTTGTCAGAATTCCGGGAAAACCCCACAACAGGAAAACAAAAAAAAAAAATTAATGCACGGGTAACTCAGTCAGTCTGACACACAGACAGACTCACGTCTAAGTCGACGTCAGCATTCTGTAAGAACGTAATTACTTAAATTATACTCAATGCACAGAATAATAATAAAATGCCAGAGCTTTAAAATTATACGACTTGTCTGCATTAAAGTTGTAAACAAAGTTTACTTAAGAAAACAATACATTATTTAAGATCAAAAAATTCTACTGACTTAATTTAGTAATTTTTAGCTCACAGCTTTATTTGTTTTCCCAGAGATATCAAGATCAACTTAAGAGGATTCGTAAATCCAGAAAATTGTACAGCTTGTGTATAATAATGTATTAATTTTATGGTCATTATGGTAATAACCATTGGGAAATAACCCATAAATCACTTATACAATCCCATCGATATTATCTTAATGGTATGTTATCATCACATTATTTCGCAATGGACTTAAAGTGAATGAAGTACTGCCAAACAACAATGTAATTGTGACCACTGTAATACATAAGTATGTATGTGTAAAAGAACTGAAACACATGTACTTAAATCGATGGCATCAGCACAAAAAACTCAACGAGTCCGAAGGCCTGTGAGAATTTCGCAATGTTTTGGTTAATGCAGTTCATTTTTTTTTTTTTTTTTTTCTTTTAGACAAACTGGGGACTGAAACTGAGACTGTGACTTGGACACGGACAGCGTGTGTTGCTTGTTGCAACAGGCACCATGCACCAAGCACCATGCACCATCCATAATCGTGGTGGCAGCAGCGCCTGAGTTGGTCGGTGGGTCTCTGAGCCACCAGCTGAATCTGAATCTGAGTCTGAATCAAATGTTTATCTTCCGTGTTTTCTGGTCGCGCCACTCGGATTACATTTCGCCTGCCAGCTTGTTGCGGCTCAGTGGCGCTCGGAGTTTTGCTTCTTTTTTTTTGTTTTGGTTTTGTTTTTTTTTTTTTGCTTTTGAAAGTCACGTGCCGTGCATAAAACAAACGCATTAAATGTTTCACTTGTTGTTGCTGCTGCTGCTGCTTATGTTGCCTTTCAATGAAAATGAAATTCAAAAATCGAAAAATGTTGGCGCGACAAAAACAGCCAAGCGGCGAAAGGGGGGATGCAGGGTAGGGTGGGGTGCACAGAGAAGGGAAGAAGAGAATGAGTCGCAACGCTGGCAGCCTCATCAATGGGGCAGCCCCCGAAGCAGGCACATTAATTAAGGCAAAGAAAAAAAGCATAAGAAGGCTATATATAAACATACAAACATACAAACACACAAACACACACACACATATGTTTGCAACTTCGGCAAACGTCTTCGTGTCTTCAGTTTGAGGCGTTCATCTTCGTTTGCAGTCGCTGTCGCAGCTGACAGCGCAGTTGGCGGCAGCAGCGGCAGCAAATTGTCGCTCGGTTTTTCGTTTGCTTTGCGCACGACTCTCATTTTGTGTTTGCTCGTCAAGGCAGACGGAAGCAGAAAAGCTTCAGCTTCCGACCTACGCGCGTGTCAATCAGTGCGTTGTTAATGTGTGTGCGAATGTGTGTGTGTGTGTCCAAATACAAATACCGCTAGGCTAACGGTACAAAACAAAAACACACAGTGCAAGACTAACGATGCGCGCTCAAAAATATTAACAACACCAAAAACGAAAGATTGAGTGTGTTTGTAAGTGTGTGTGTGTGTGTGTGTGTGTGTTTTGATGGCGGGCGTGTGCCGTTAATTGCTCGGCACGGCGACAACAGGTGGCAACCCTTGTTCCCAAAGCAAAGCAACCCCACCAATTTTCAATTGAGCCTTTATTCGACGCTAAATTCGCAGAACTCTAATTGCCCAAAACGAAAAAAAGTCAAGGCAAAGGAAAGAATAGGAGGAGGAGAATGAGAATTGGTTGCGTGTAGGGGGCGTGTGGACCGCAATTAGCAAATCTAACAGTTCCAAGAATCGATTCACTGCAGCCAGAAATTAATTGGCTGCCCTCAGTCAAACATTTAAAAAGAAACAGCAACAAACCAAACCAAACACTTGAACAAAAAGAACAAGAAAAAAGAAAGCCGACGCACTGCGCTGCCAAAAATAAGCTAAAGAAGTTGTCACAGGCAGCGACAGCAGCGGCGACGTGTGTCAAAGGTTTGACAGGCCTTAATTGTGCAAAGAAGAAGAAATAACAGTAACATTCAGTATAGGGGTTGGAGGGGGTGCTGCTGCTGACAGCGTTTTTTTATTTTTTTTTTTATTTGGGGGTGACAGGCTCTGTGATGTGGGCCCTCAAAGCAAAGTTTGGAGCTAAAGTGTCCAAGCAGAAGAGTTAAAGCAGCGGGATAAGAATGATAAAAAAAACAACAATTGAGCAAAGGATAAGCTGCCTTGATGGAAATGATTTATAGATAGGCAGAGGAAAAAAGTAGTAGGAAATTGCTGTGCCTAATTTTATCTTAAATAGGCACAGTAAAATAAATAAACCCTAAATTCCCCAAGGGGAGGTTTTTCTCTTCCAAATGAACTGCTTTAAGCTGGCTTAGTAAAGCATTTTCTGAGTAGGATTATCAAAAACTTGTGACTTTTGCGAAAGGAGGCATATTAAGCTTTCATAGGTTCGGTTCTTCAACTTTCCTGTAAAGTATATTTCTCTTACTTCACTTAAATATTTAAAAATATCTTTTCAACTTAATTTGCTGAGTCATTTCAAGTGTTCACTCTTAAGTCTGCTTGTCTTATAAAATGCCATAAAGAATTCTATTTGAATTTCGTAGGTAATTAAATCTTCAGTATGCTGTTTTGCTTATTTAAAGTTCACCCGGTAATCTGAAACATGTGAGAAACAGGTGTTTTATATGCATATTTGAAGAGTAATATGAACTTTTGCAGCTGCTATTAAGCTGTTAAATGTTGTAAAATAAAAAAGAAAGAGGTGACAGATATAGTTTTAAAATGATTTTTAAGTCAGCTCATAGCTTCTACAAGATTAATAAAAGAATTTTAATGATGCATTGAATAATAATTAGAAAATCTACATTTTCTAATCTAAATAAATTACTTTGAGAAAACTCTTTAAAAATGCCAAACAAGATGTCTCAAAAAACATTTTAAGAAAATACTTTTCACTTTGATTGATTTCATTTCTTGAAACTGATTTATTGAGAACGCCACGCCCCTTTTAAATACACACACACCCCCAAAACTGTCTTCCTCATCAAACCAATATCTAAACTCACTTAAATCTCAGCTAAACCACAACGCAAAAAATTACCAAGAAATTGAAGTTGAATTGTGAACATTTAACAGCCAATAAAACTCAAGAGCTAAATAATCAAATAAATGGAAGTAAAAATGCGACGGCAACATTTGGCTCAGCAGCCAGGACTTGTGTTCCTGCTGCTGCTGTTGTTGCCACATTTTAGGGCAGAGATTGCACATATCCCGCTATCGAGCAATCGCATCAGCCTGGAACCACTCGAATCCCAGGAGGAGCAGCAGTCACATGTCCTGCCACCAAGTTGTCCGCAGCGACAAGCCTACGAAAAAATGCTGAATACCATCGATGATGTTGAGGATCTGTATGTGGATGTTCCGGTTCACCTAGCACTCGAGCAGCGCCAAAAGAAACGGTAAGTCCTTAGACCTCCTCTTATGCTTATCCAAATACGAAATAATTTGAGTAATGCGCTTAAGTGCGCTGGCGACGCCGCCTGTCACACAAATCAAATTATGACCAAACAACAATAACAAAGCGCGGTAAGGACGCTAAAGGACAAGAGAGTGAGGAATGTTGAGGGGTGCAAAACCAACAAAAATAATTTATAACCACGACGTGTGGCTGGCCAAACAAAAACCAGCGCCAGATTTTTACAGTTGCCATAAATATAAGTAGTGTGTGTGTGCGTGTGTGTTTGTGTGTGTGTGGCTTTTCTTCTACTTCTTCTTTTTGTAACTTCGACTTTTGCTTGTTTGTCTAAGTAGTGTGTGTTTGGGTTGTTGTATTTTTGTTAGGCCCACAGCTGCGGCCGCGTTGCACGTGGCGTATGAGCAACTTTTTTCCGTCTTTGTGTTTTTCTTTTGCCATTTTTTTTTTTGCTGTTGTTATTTCTTCTTGCCCTCGTTTGGGCCTGGGTCAAGAAAAGCTGTCACGTTTTCGCTTAGCGCGCGCGCCTGGCAGGCATTTTGTCTTCTCGATTTATATACACTTCCCTATTGTTTGGCTGCGTTGACTTTGTCAAGCAGGTGGCAAAAAATTCTAGTTAAAAAGTGAGAAGCTTAAGTCAAAGGGAAATAAACTTCAAATTTTCCTTGTTGTCAAATCTGTCATTCTCAAAAATCCTTTAAACATAAAAAAAAAGGAAAAATATATACATATATATGTATATATATAAAATTAAATTCTTGAGATTAAGAAAAATGTAACTAGATTTTAAATGACAAAATAATCAAAAAAATTGGTTCATCTAGAAAAATCTTTGCGGTTAAAAACAAGTCAATTTTTCCGTCTTTTCTTGGTTAAAAAGATATTTTATAAATATGAATACTGTTTTAGGTCTTCTAACGTCAAATTAACTTTGATAAATACAAAATATTCGCATTTACAACTAGAGCATCTCAAGTTCGTGGTACGATTCGTATGTCATTTCCTTTTTTAAATTACTTTTATATATTTCAAACATTTCTGTCTTTTATTTCGCCAAAGAACGTGCGAACCTTTGAAGTCAAATATATATAGTATTCGTTGCTGTTATTTGTTTCTTTTTCTTGTTTAACATTTTCTTAAAGTTTTCTTGCTGTTTGCCGTTGTTCTCATATAACTTTGATCATTCTCTGGCATAGAATGTCAAACATTCAAATTAATGTTGTGGTTTGTTGTCGTTGTTGTTCTGTTTCCTTTTCTTGTTTCTATGCGAAGTGTTTTTATTGTCGCGCGACCAGAGCGTTCAAATCGACAACTGCTGCTCCAATTGCAAGCTTGGAAGCTGGCATTCAGTTCCATATTCATCTACAGCTTCGCTGGCCCCTCCTCAGTTGTTCGTGCTGCTCGTCTCCAGTTGCAAAAAGGAGCAAATTTATAGCGCGTGCAGTCATTAAGAGTTTTGCTAGAATTAAGCGATATGTGTTAAAAAAAAAAAAATCTCTTTTCGCACAGGATACAAAGCTACTGCAGCAGCAGCAGCAGTTTCTTTAGCAATCAACGCTTCCAGTTCGTTCGGCTTGTTAATAATAATTTTTTGCGCAAAACAAATCATAAATATTAATTTAACGACTTAATTCGAAGGCGCTCGCAAAAACAACAAAACACACATGAATTGGAAACTTGGAAACTGGGACTGGGCCACTATTTCTCTGCACCATTGACCACCTGTAGCATCCACACACACACACACACACACTCATATTACTTTTTACCACATACTACGCATTTTGCCAATGGCCCGAAAATCAAAACAAACTACAAAATTGTTGTTAATGTGGTTGTTGATGTTGCTGTTGTTGTTTTTCGTGTTGCATTTTTATGTGCGCCACAGGCTCAAGCGTTGTAAACAACTTTTATTGCGCCAGCAGCCACAACCTCGAGCAACACGCCCGCTCCCCGTTGCACGCTGCTTTATGGCGTGAAACTATTTATTTGCAAGCGTATCAAAGAAGCCTACAATAAAAACCAAAGAACACGAGACTACTAAAAATTGTTTTGACCATAAAAATGCGAAGCATAATTTTTTGTTATTGTTGTTGTTGTTGCAACTGCGTTGCCTGCAAATAAAATACTGCGCAGACCTTCAGCGGCAGCATTTGACGACTTCTCTCTCTGTGTGTGCCTCAAATAAACTTATTGTTTGTATTTTTAGACTGTCGCTTTTCAAAATGTATCTGTATCCGTATCTGTATCTGTTGTTGTGAGCATCTGCAACTGCATCTATATCAACTATAGACAGACATTTGGGCGTCACAGCGACCGGCGAGACAGACTCCCCAGTTCGCTTAGTCAGCCCATCAGACACTTCTGCCATAGTTCAATAGTCTAAAATTTCACCAAAAACCAAACACACACACACATACACACTGTGCCCATTTTGTGAGTGCTCAGTGAGTAATCGAGTAAATGTGAATGTGAATGTTTGTTTCACATTGCTTGGACGCTGTGCACAGTTTGAATCATTCACAGGCCGAAAAAGAAGGAATAAATACGGCAACGATTGCTGACATCTAAGTGTGATAGAAAATGCAGTAGATAATTGATAATGTATCAAATTTTTTATCTGTTTGTGACATTTAGTGATATGGTTATTAAAATATTAAAACAAATAAATAGCCTAATATTTTTTGTCATTCCTAAATAGGATAAAAAGAATAGATTCATTGGAAATACAATGACATTGGCTATTGGTTATATAATTGTAATATCTTTTGCAAAGTTTTTAAATCTGCTTTTTATATCTATATTTCACAAATACATATAGGCATTATTGTAACAAGTGCTTCGAAGCATGAGACATGTTTTTATTCAAGTGCTATCTAAAATAAGTTTTATTTAACTGGTTATTTCTATGCTACTTAGTTTAGCTTTTTTTTTTTTTTAAGTTGCAGCATTATTTTAAGCATAAAGAAAACACAAAGAAGGTTACTTCTATACGTAACATTTATATATTTATGTGTTTCTTTGTTGCACAAAACTTTTACGCTGATTAGTTGATGATGTTAAAAGAAATCGTTTACGTTTACAATAAACTATTTTGTTGGTTTTGCTACTCTGCGATTTGTAATCTCTTTGAAACGCTATTCAAATAGTTACAATTCAACTGACTAAAACAAAAAAAAATATATAGTGCCAAAGTTTTAAGCGCAAAGTTTAGTTTTATACTTAGTTGCTGGCTATAATTTGGAAACTTTATTTAGCTAGAGTCGGTAAATATGCTACCTTTAACAAAATTATCAGCGACAGTTGATGCTGACGATATTTGCGTTTGAATTTGCGTTTGCTTCTTTACTTGCGCAGCAGCAGCGATAAAGAAAAAAAAACTGTTCATTCAAAGCTGATTGTCAATTTGAGTGTGTGTGTGTGTGTGTGTGTGTGGAGCAGACCGGAGACCAGAACAGAACAGAACAGAACAGAACAGAGCAGAGACTAGACTCACAACACATCGACCAACTGACTGTCTGTTTGCCTGCCTGCCTGCCTGACTGTCTGCTTGTTTTTCATGCAGTCGCTTTTGATAGTTGCAAAAATAGAATTTTGTCGCTGATTTTAAGTATTTCGCGTGAAAACTACTACCACTATTACAAGCCCAGACGACCCCAACTACAATCGACGTCGTCTTTTACATCTTCTTTCACTTCCTCTGGTTCGTGCTCATCTTGGCTGTGGATTCTGCCATCTCACTTCAATTGCAAATTTATGTGAATTGAGTCAATTTTTATGCTTCTTAGCTGAGTTTCGGTTTGTTTGTCTGCCCGTCTGGCTGGCTACTTACAGGACTTTGCGTCGCTTAACTGGCGTAAAACGCACCACTGGAGCCACTGCTTTATGCACTTGCTGCCTCTCCCTGCGAAAGTTGCCACCACCACGTGCCACTCTCCTCCGTTGCCTTTTGCGCTGCCGTCGATAGAAGTAAAGCACTTCACCCAGAAACGTTAGAGATGCACTGCAAATGCCAACAATCAGGATGCCAAAGGGTCCCTTCAGGTGCTCCGTGGTCAGCACAATGACAGTGGCTGCAAAGTTGGGCCGCATCTTGGCAATGCGATTCAGATACGTGTTGTTGTAACGAAAATCGGAATCGATCTTCTGTATAATGCCCACATCGCGCATATAGCGTATGATCATGTTCATCTCGTAGATAAATGGGAAGCCTGCCTTCATGATCAGCTGCATGGGACTGGTGAAGACGTTGTAGGGAAAGGCATAGATATCGTCTGCACGAGGATTCTGCAGCATATACATGCGACTGCCTAAAATACAACGATAGCCCAGCTCGACGGCCTTGAGATTTTGTGTGCGTGGATGGAAGAGGGGCGAGGAGTTGTATGCATTGAATATCCACATATCGTCATCGTTCTCAAACCAATCCCTGCTCTCCTCCTCGCCACCAAAGGGTATGCCAGCTGCCACAGCCTCCTCCAGCTCGTCGATCTGATGCAACCAGCCCGGATCCTGAAACGTAGCTATCATCTTGGACGTATAAATAGCACACACATTGATGCCATACAGTGTGAGCATCATGAAGAAGATCCGCGTCGCCTCGCAAATGGGTCGCTCCTGCACAGCAACGCCCAGGGATACGCCCAGAGCATTGAGACACGTTAGGCTCAGTTGTTGGTAGTACGGCGGCTCGGGCAGCAGCCTGACCAAGGCGTACCACACCAGCCAGCTGATCACGAGCACAAGGACAAAGGCGAGCCAAGCGAACGGCTTGAAGATGCCCACCATTGCTTGCCAGGCGGGACGACGTTCCGCCAGCTTGGTAAACCATGTGTGTGAATCCTGCAGATAGCAATCCGAGCCCCAGAAGATGCCCGTCACTTCATTGTCCGGGTAGAAGCCGCCCATGATAAAGTCACATTCACCATTCGCCAATTTCCCAAGCAATCCATTCCAATTTCCCTCCAAGTCTACTTCGCCTCGGGTTTCCCGTGTGCAGGTCTGATTTGTCTGTGGAAAGGAAAATATTGTGCTTATATTATTATCAATCAATATTAAATATCAGTTAAGATATCATCATTCCAATATTTTATAACCTTTGAGTTGGTTGTTAAATATATAATATAAATAAAATTTGCAACATAAAAAAAAAATTAATTTATAAAAGTCGAGACAGAAGATACAAGAAGATACCGCTGATTAAAAATGTACTTAACACCTACCGTAAACTGCAAACGATTGCGCATAAATCCCAGAATACGCATTTCGATGCCCAGGACGCAATCCTCTTCGACAAATGGTGCTGCAATCGCTGCACAAACGTAGAAAGTACAGTTACGGGGACTAAAACCGCTTATATAATCCAACATGGCGATGTGCACGGCTTGTGGAGTGGGATGAAGTTTGCCACTCTGACACTGTCCGACACTCTGGACGCTGAACACGCGACAATCGACATTGCTGTAGTAATCATTGACAAGGAGATTGTAGTCCGTGGAGGAGTCGGAAAAGATGAGTGCCACACGATGCACATAGAAGTCGGTCATGAGACCGTTGAAGATCTGGGAAGCCACCGTCCAAGGCTTATCGCGCTTCTCGGCATTGTGGAAGAGCACTAGGAAACGAGCACCTGGATTCCAGGAGCGACTCTTGCTCACATAACGGTTCATCAGTCGATGCAAACGCTCCACGCTATCCACAACAATCACATAGTTATCGGCGAGCAGGATTTCACCAAAGGCTCTGCTAGTATTATCATGATCCGAGATAACACGCAGCTGAAAGTATTCACGCGTGGGTGACGCCTCCTGATCACTGATTGCCTCATTGATGCGCTTACTGAACTCCTGCTGGATGAGTGCAGCTGGCAGCGACATGTTGAAGGCATTGGTCAGCATCAGATTGTAGGAGCGTGTGAAGCGCTCTTGAGGATTGCGATAGAAGAAGATCTGGGCAAAGCTGTCCAGACACTCGACGCCCACCTGCCATGTGTGCGGACCCACATCCTTGGCGGGCAGCATATAGATGACCATGTTGGCTGAGTCATTCGAGGGATTCACAATGCCATAACCACCAATTGGCAGACGTAGCAGCCACAAGAGCAGCAACAGCAGCCGTTGCACTGCCAGTGACAGCAATTTTGGCCACATTTTGTATACGTTTGTTTGGTTGAACGTTGGTCAAGCAACTGAAAACTCCAAAAACTCCTCTTGCCTGCTGGCTGGCTGGCTTGCTTGCTTGCATGGCGGTTTGTTTGTTGTGGGCTGACAGCCAAACCGGCGGCTGTGTGTGTGCATTCCGCTACCCTACACTGACCGGGGCATATTATTATATAAATACTACAAGTTTTCGAGAATTTATTATTATTCATTATGTCCTTTTAAGACCTTGTGAGTTCTAGTATAGATTTTCCTTAACTTTATGTCAAGTTTTTTCTTTGTTTTATGTTTTTCAATGTTTTTTATGGCTTCATTAGTCGGTTTTTAGTACAGAGACAAATTACCAACGCTACTTTTAATTAATGTTCCATATGGAGATTTTTGTTTAAGATAAGAAGTGATTGATTAAAATTGGCCTAATTAAATCTCAGCTGTTTGACGAAAGTTTATGAAGAAAAATTTAATTTTTTCAATATTTACTAATATAAAAAAGGTAAAAAATATTTTAATGTTTTGTAAAAATAATTAGTTTGTGAATTAAAATCTATATTAAAATGATTTCGATTATTTTACAAGTACTTTATTTTTTTGTAGGTCATTTTTAAATGCTCTACTATAATTAATTGACATAGTGCATTTAAGTTTCGGTCATAATTGATGGCATCACACGCACATGATGTTTGCCTTATATAATTGACTGCTGTCATCAGGCTGGCCAACAGCAACAAAAATTGTTATAACAACAACATAAAATGCTCTTGGTTGCAACTGCAACATGCGAGGCTTAAATTAAAGCAAATATTTGTGCAGTCGCTGCGGCGCCAATCCAGCAAAATGGCCGCCAACAATGGATGAGTGCATTAAAACACTCTATCAAACAGTTGGAAACCTTTTGGCGTTGCGGCCAACTGCGAAATGCTGCGGGGGTGCACTGAAGTGGGGGGAGATGTGAGTGGGGGAAGCTATTGGCAAATGGCGTTGTCCGGAAGTAGCCGGTCATAAAACTTGAGATGACCGGCCATAAGCCAAGTCAATGAGTCACTTTACTGCAATGGCGCTGCCGGCGCTTCCTGTTGCCAGCACTAACACACACACACACACATGTGTGTGGGTGTATTGTAAGCACATTTGTCTTGGCATTTTGTCATTAGACAAAATTGCTCATAAATTTCGCATTTAATTACAAAACAACAAAACTTTTTTTTTGCTTTTTTTGGACTTGCTGGCCAAAAAAAAAAGAGCGAAGCAAAGACAGATGGCAAATGTGAAGAAGAGAAAAACCAGTTCACTTCTTAAACACTGTTGCAACATTGTTGCAAGGCAGCGCCAGGCAGCCAAAGGCGCTGACTCACAAATACACATTGAAGTGGACAGCGGTCGAAACAAATTGCGTGTGATAATTTAGTGTCATGATTTTTGACAAAGGGCGTCAACAGCTCATTTACTCCGCCCCGAACCTTGCACCCTAAACCCACTCTTTTTCTCTCTCCCCTTTCTTGCAGATTTGTGCTGAAGCTAAACAACTCAACGCCGCTGACGATTCTGTTCTCAATGCCTGTGGCACGTCAGATTTACTACAATCAGACAGGTAAGCTGTGTAACTTGTTTCCACCTCTTTGCCCGCCCTAATATCTTCATTTACAGCAAACGTTTTGCGTCTGGCTGCAAAGGGACCCGCCATGTCCAGATTGGTCTTGCCCTGCGCCCTTCGCGGCCAATACGATCTGTTTGTCCAGGCACGTCAGGGCGGCGCCTTAAAGCTCGAGGCACAGGCCAAGCATCCGCATCAGAGTTGGCCCCTACTCAATCACACACATCGCATTCAGATTCGCACCCAGAATCGTGTGCGCAAGCGTCAGCTCATTGTCAAATGGGAGCGTAGGTGAGTTCACTATTCATATATACAGGGTATATGTACAGGGTATACTTAAACAAAATTCCACAGCAAATTTGATTATCATGCCATGCATTATTGCCTGGTTATACAACGCACTGGCAGTCCAAGTTCCATTGCCACATTTAGTGCCGCAACTGGACAAGAGTTTGCCAGTTTCTGTGAGGCCGTCTATGCCTATACGAGGCAGCAACAGTCGCACTCACGTGCCGCAGCCGGCCCCTGTTCGGGCGGCAGCAACATGTTGGATCTCGTCTGGTCGCGTGCCCCGAAGCGTGCTCGTCACTTGAATCCGCGACACAATCTGCACATTGTGTGCACCGGAGCTAGGACACAGCAGCAGTTGAGGGGCCTGCAGCCAAATAGTAGCTATCGATTGCAGTTGTTTGGCGTGCATCAGCGTTTGCAGAATCTAACGCTGCAGCTGGCCAGCACTCAGGTGCACTTTAATCGAACGCATCCGACGGCACTCAGGGAACAGGCGCTGTCGCTGCTGAAGATTGGTGGACTGCATGGCGTTCAGGTGTATAGCTTCAAGGTGCCCTCGAGCATGCCGCCGCCGCGCTTTATGCGCTACCTGCTGCTGCCTTGTGCTGGCAGCGAGATTCGGGTGAAGCTGCTGCGTCAGCATCGGCTGATGGCCAATGTGGGTGACATTTACTCGCCGACGTACATCAAGCTGGAGGGAGTGACGCCGGGAGAGCGGTATCTCATGCGCTTCGAGCCCAGCAACGAGGACGAAGCGTTGCGTGCCCAAAAAGTGCGGGTAAGTTTGTCATTAGTTTGCAAGTTTTCATCTAAATTGCTAAGTCATCTCTCTTTCTGTTGCAGTTGGCCTTGAGCAGCGAACGTCTGTTCCGCGATCTGCCAGAGCTGCCAGATAATACAACGGTGTTCGATGTTCGCACCAGATGCACCAGCACAACAATTGCCTGGCATAGTTCACCGGATGAGCGTCCATTGAGGTAAGGGTATTGTGTTTTTTATGCTAAGAAAGCATTCCACTAGATACATATTTATATTTTAAATGCATCCAAAAACATGCAATTATAAGCAGGAAAAGTAATTTTAACTAAATTATCATCTTAGCATCTGTTTTTCAATTTCATCAAAAAAGTATGCAATACTTCTTAGTGTTAATCATCATAATGAAAGCAAAGCCAGTTTAAATTCATGGGAATTGAGTCGAAGGATTTTAAAATATTAATATAATTTACATTATTAACACAATGTAGTTTAAAGATTTAACTGTTTTTTTTTAAACCTTTAATAATTATACTTGTATTTCTCCTCCCCTTTAGCTACTGCGTCATTGTCTTTAATCTGCCGCAGCGCAGCGTTGTTGACTACACCAACTATTGCATGGACTTTGGGGCACTGCGAATAACGCAGCACAAGAATTTCAAATACATACGATGTCGCGAGAAGCCGCCCAGGTGAGTGAAGTACTATAAATAATAATAAACTAACAAAACACTAATATACAATCAATATTGCAGCAGCGTTGATAAGCTGGAAACGGAGACTATACTTAGTCTGACGCCAGGCGATAGTTATTTGATATATGTGACTGCTAATCTGAGTATGGGGAAGCCGTTGCCCTATCAGACGCTAACGGTGCATATGGGCACGCAGTGTGTGGATTTGGAGTCGCAGGAGCAGCCCGAGTACTACTAGACGTATGCGCAATGCATTTGTCATAAACAAAAAGCAAAAACAAAAAATGATTAAGAAAAACTATCCGTCGTTGTAAAGCTACCTAATCCACTAAAAAACTAAACAAAACTAAACTAAACTATGCAATACCATACTATATTATAACAATGCGGGTTTTTGCGCTAAGCATAAAAGACTATATAAATTTAGATCTATACGAAGCTGTTTGTGTGTGTTAAGTGTGTGCTTGAAAGAGTGTTTGTGTGTGTGTGTGTGAGTTTGTGTGCAAATAAATTCCAAGTATTTTGAGTCTTAATTTTTTTATATAAACTAAAACATAACATAAGCTTTAAATGTTGTTTGCGATTGCGTTCTGTGTGTGTTCATTGTTTGAAATCTCAATTCGATTAGATTATTGCATATAGTTTTTATTTAGCGCTAGAATTCTTGCTGTTAAGTTTACCACAATTAAGTTTTGTATGTATTTAATTTAGCTAAGCATCAAAATATATGATAAACAATAGCTATAAATGTATTCTAGATATTCGATATTTCATATATGTATATGTGTGTGCGTTGAAAGCGTTGTATTTTTTGAAACAACTTAAGCAAAACTCAATTAAAAACAAATGAAGAGGAGTATAAGTAAAATAATGTGGACAATAAAATGTGCTATGCAGTAAAATTTAATTGGCCAATTGCATATTTAAAATATTTGCCGAAATATATATATGTATTGTATGAATAACTAAATCAACGAATAAAGAAAACAAATTTGCGAGAAATATTTGTATTTTTATGATGTTTTGAACTAACTGATTGTATATGTTTTTTTTTGACACATGGCGCGCTCCCAAATGCGATGCGGGCATTGGTCAATCGCTCATCGCCGCATCGCGTGTGGAATTCAGCCAAGCAAAACAGCTATGACAGCCGATAGCAATCAAATGGCTGGGGCAGCTAAGCGATTGATAAGCAGCCAGTGATATCTGGCGATAATCGTTTACCTTAAACGCTTGAATGTACAACGCACAACGGTAGCAGGTGGCAGTTGCCACACACAAATTCCATTTTTAGTCACATTAAATACGTTGTCGCATGAACATTTCCAAAAATAAGTTGCATACTTTTAGGGCTGCGCATTTAATGGATTCGCGAGCTATGATCGTTGACGTCGATCTCGATGCATACATGGTTATAAACGCTAGTGATCTATGCCAAATACAGGATACTCAACGTATCATACTGATATCACTGTCGACCCTGATGTTTGTTTGCGCCGTTTCGGGCAACATTGGCAGCCTCTATGTGAATAGTAGACGCAAACTGCGACCTTTCTTTCGCTCTTGCCTCATCTCGCTGGCATGCAGCGATATTATCTATTGCGTTAGCTTCACCACTGGCAACATGGGTTACTTTCATGCCAATTATCTGGAAATTTGGGTAAGTTTGTTCGCTAATCTTTGATAGATTGCATTAACTTTGTTTCTTTTCAGACACTTGGCTCTTTCATGTGCAACTTTGTGCCGTTTGTCAACACTGCAACAGTTTTGTCCAGCAGCTTGATGCTTGTGGCCATTGCCATGGATCGCTACATGGCCATACGAAGAGCTGCAACAGGTATTTGGAATCCAGGTCTAGTCTTTTGCATCTGTTGCATTGGCGGCATTTGGCTTACTTGTCTTGGCAGCGCAGTTCCCTTATTTTTAATCTACAAGGAGTATAAGGTCTATGTTGTGGAGGAGGATAAACTTATATTTACCACCATGTGCATGGGCCAAAGGGTGAGCTTAAACTGCATTATCAGTTGTTCATGTTGTTCACACGTGTTTTTGCAATCTTATCAGTCTCAAAACAATTTCCATTTCTATTTATACTATACAGAACCACATTGGCATCTATAACATCATTTGTCTCAGCCTCGTCTTTATACCGTGCATTGTTGCCTTTATCTTTCTCAATGTGACCATTGCAACTCAATTGTGGCAACGACGACATCAGCAACGCAACTTGCAACAACAGCAGCAACAGGCTGCAAAAGATGAGCCAGGCTTCCTGCATTTGCTGAGCAAGCCGGAGACAGCGTATTCCATGATGACCGCCTTTAGTGTGGCTGCCACATTTGATATGAGTAACGCGGCTGCCTTGCCGCCGCCGCCGCCGTCGAAGCTGCCCGAGAAGCTGAGTCCAGCGGCAGCGGCACGTGTGGCACGTCATCGTCGCATGGTGCGAGTTGTGCTGATGATGATGGGCGCCTTTATATGCTTGCGTCTGCCCGCCTGGATCTTTCTGCTGATGCGCGTTTATGGAAACTTTTCCACATCGGTTGCCTGGCTGTTTTACTTTAGTTTTGGCTTATTTAATCTAACCAGCTGTGCATTGAATCCGCTCTTCTACACCTTCCTAACACAGACCATTGGTGTGTTGTCTCTGTTGAAGAGGAAGCTTTGCTGCACGCGGAAAGGCTAAACAGGAAACGGATACGGCTATGCCTAGGGATGAGTGTAAACAGCAGAGGCGTTGTTTCTGTTGTGGCTTGCATTTCACCTGGCGTTGCTATTTGAAGGCTACGAGACCCGTTGCAGTGGCACCTTCGGTTGTTGCAAGCAGCCTGCCTGCTTTGGCTGACTTCAAAGATGACATATTCACCATTTACACTGAACACTCGCTACAATCGACGGCATCGGTTAAGTCCTCCTCCTCCTCCTCCTCCTACACCTCATCGTGATGATGCAAAGTGCGTCATTATCAATCATATATCGCCTGTTTATAATTATGTATTGACTGTTGTTGTTGTTGCTGACAACGCTGTGGCAAAGTTCATGCGTTTACTGATACGCTCTAAAATGGTATTGGTACTGTATATATATATATTTTGTAAATAAAGCTACTTTAAAAGTGTGGCAATATGTTAATGAACTTTATGAAGAATTTTCAAAACAAGTTAATAAAGTTATTTTAAAGCTTGTTTACTATTTATTAAAAACAGCGCAATTTATAATTATCTCATTATTGCATGTATCATTTAAAACAATTTCCGTTTTTAAACAATGGTTCTCCAACTTGTTGCAAGATAAGCATCACTCTAATTATTATGTCAAAAGTTCTGTGATGCGAAGAGAGAGAGAGATAGAAAGAGCGAGACAGATAACTGCAAAACGATTCATCACGCTCGTACTATAAATTAAATTAAATTAAATGAGCGCTACGAAAGCTTTGCTCTCACGGTCTCTCTGTGCCCTGAACAGCTGTTTGAGGCTCTCTCAAGCTTGACTCAAAAGCTGCATTCGGTTTCGGTGCGGTCGCCTCAGTTCAGTTGTTGATGGCGCTTCGTGCAGAGCAGTTGGCTTTTAAGCTCTTTGACTGAGATTGAGACGGACGCGTGTGTGTGTGTAAGAAAGACGGTTAAGCCGATAAAAGGCAGCCAATCGGGTGAAATCTACAACGACGACAACAACAACAACTTCTTCAATCAGTGTTCGCATGTTTGTTTGCGGTATTTCAGCGCATGCCCAAAGTGTGTATGAAAATTAGTGAGAAAATTCGTTAAATAGTTATACAAATCAAACAAAGCGAAATATGTAAATAAATGAGGCCAAACGACAAACAAAAGAGAGTCGCGAATTATGGCACATACTACAAGTTTATAAATAGTTGCTGAAAGAGTGAACCACACACAACAAAGGAAAGAAAAAGTGAAGGAAACACACAAGAAGAACCCAAACCACAAACACAACAAAGAACCGAAAGTTCATAGTTTTCAAATTCAATTCAAAGGTAAAAATTCCATTCAACAAAAACTAAACCATATTTGTAAGCCAAAAAATGCAAACCAGTTGCGTTTGTTACACATTTCATCAGTCCAGGAAAACCACAAAAACAAAATATAATAAAAAAAACTAAAAAAAAAAAACATGATCACAAGAAACACGTTCGCGCATTTCACTTGGCCAATACTTGTCCACGCATGCGCAACTGTTGTCGGCTTGAAGAAGAGAAAAAAGAGCTTTTGTTGGGTTTGCTTGCAAAATCTAAGTTACGGTTGTTGTTGTTCATCAAGTTGTCAATGCAGCTGTTGTTTCACTTTTCTTCTTTAGCTGTCAAACAACCGTTTTGCTGTCTGACATTCTAAAGCTCTTCCTCTTGCCCTCTCGCTTGCTCTCTCACGCGACGCATACGCAAGACTTCTTTTGGGCCTGGTTACGCAGCGCTTTCATTTGTTTTAAGCCGCCTTTGGCATTTACCTGTCTGTCCGTCTGACTGATTTTGTTTTCTGTTTCTTCCTACTTCTTCTTCTTCTTATTCGGTAGCTGCATACTTAATTAGCTTATGCTATATACTATATTTATAGGCCGTCAGACATTGGCCAAGTTAAAATACTATTGACCAGCAGAATGTCAATCTACAAATGCAAATAATTAATCGTGTTATAATGTAAAGTGTGTGTTAAATACGTGACTGAAATGTTTGAGTAATTCTCTTAAATAGAAACTTTAATCTTAAATCGCTTTTAACCTCATTATGCGATTAATTTGCATGCCATTATTGTGTGTGAAAGAATTTAACACTTCGTTTTCTTTGTGTTCAAAAGTTATTTATGCAATAGTATTAAAAGAAAATATTTAGTTTCATAATTTACCAAAAGATAACAACTGGGGAAAAACTGTCTTTTTATGCATTCTCATGCCATGAAAATCACTTTCATTTTCTGTCTCTGACTCTTTAATTATTATAAAACAAGAAAAACGCTCATAGTTAAGCAGCAGTTACAAGCAGCGTGACGACTGCACCGTTATTTAATACCCAACTCAACAGCTGCATAATCGAGAGATACGGCTAAAAGAGTTAAAAGAGTTAAGAGCGTGGAACTGCGCCTTGTTCGGTATTTAGCACATTTCTCCCCACCCAAAAAAAAAAAACATTTTTATAAATTACACAAAAAAATAATTTCTAAAGAAAGTGAAAGTTTTATTTTTTTTTTTTTTTCGATTTTTTGTGTTGTTTATTGTTTCGGTTGTTTTGAGGCAAATGTTTGGGGTAATTGCCTGGCCTCAGGGCGCGTGCACTGAATAAATAATGAATGAAAGAGAGACAGAGAAATATATCAAATAGGTTTTGACCTTTTGGGCATAACTTTTAATGTTACTTACGCCCCTAACCTTGTCCAGCTGAAAACTTGTTTTGTGTATTTATTGTATTTTATTATTTTTGTTGTTGGAAAATTTATGTTTTTTCCAACCGCCCATTGAACTCGTGCTTTTGTGCTGTTGTCGCCAGACACTTTCGATTTTGCACAAAATGAAATCACACACACAAATCTGAAAAGCAGACAAAAAAAAAAACACAATAAAAAGTTGCGCGCCTTTTTTTTTCTCCATTTCTTTTTAGTTGTGGACCCTACTACTTATTTTCTTATTACACGCCAACATCTCTCATCATTGACGATTTCACTCTTGCAAGAGGGGCCAATGTACCGCCATTCCACTCCCACCTCTCCTCCTCTTTCCCTCTGTACCCCTTTTTTTTATAGCATAACGCAACTTGGTTGCTCTTCAGACTGGCCGGCTTTGCCAATTACCAATTACCATGCGAGTGCGCAAATGTTGTGCGGCATTGAGACACACCTCTGCCCCCCACCCCGTTGTCGCCCCTCGTGCCCTAACTCGACATTGACTACATTCAAATTATGCACAATAAAAAAACACACACACACACAAAATGGTCTTAAGGTTATCAAAACAGATGACACAAAACAACAACAAAAAACAAATCAATTTCAATAGTTGATATGTTGTATATACATATGTATATACAATATATATAGTAATCAGTGTGTCATGTGATAATGCTCCCTAGACAAGGGGGAATGGCTTAAAAGCAGTTCATTTTGGTTTTGAGTCATTGTGGGGCAAGAAAAATTACATTAAAGTGGTCTCACAGCATTAAATGACTTGTTTCAATCAAAGTTAATCAGACATTAAATGTGAAAGTATGTCAAATGATGCGTATTTAACTTTAACAAAAACAAATTAATCAAATTAAAAAAGTTTCCACTGTTTTTGAAATGAATAACAAAGATCGTACATTTTGATATGTTTAATATTAGAGTAGTTGCCACAAAAGTAGCAATGCCTACAAATAGGTTAAAAATGCTGCTAAAAATCAAATCAAATCTAAAGTTCTAATATAAACATTTCACTTACTGACACACTTTGTAAACTATATTGAGTTATCGAATCCAGAGACATTGTCAACTGGAACGCGATTTTAATTAGCTGGGAACAAAGTGTTTGTTTATTTTTAGCTTGCAAAACATACAAACAAACAACTTAAATGGAGACAAATGTACAATCACTTCTCCCTACATCACGCATACGCCTAGTTATCCCATTTGTTATTTCTAATTTCACAACGATGCTTTTTTGGGTTGCAAAATCAATATGTCAATTTTGGGACATAGAACGTGCCACACAAGTTTGACAGCACTTAAAAACTCGTTAGCTGCAAAATGTCAGCCATGTTTAAGCGCCCACAACACAACAGCAAATGTGTGTAAGTGTGTGTGTGTGTGTGTGTGAATGCAGTCAACTGTTAATGGCCATTAGAGGCTAGTTGCATGTGCAGCACTTTTGTTAAACTAGTGTGATTTATAGGATACTCATTTGTTGTTGATTCGGACTCGTTAAAGTCAACAAACAGCTGCAAAAGATTACAATTTTCATTTACTCTAAATTTTGTTGCTTTATCAGCATCTTTGGCTTAAGATTGCATATGAATTTGTTGATGTTGTCGCGCGATTCTTTATTGGTTTCAGTTTGTTGATCTTAAGATTCATTTCATTCTTTTTATTACTTTGTAGACGTCTTGAGCTTAATCAGCAAAGTGATTTATAATTATTGCTCTTGTTATTCAGCTTGGACGCTCAATGGTAATCTGAATACATATATGTTTATCTACATGTATTATAACAACAATAAATAATAGCAAAGTGTGAGTCAGATTTTGTACCAAGCTTTTAAGTATACTCTATTTTTATACTTTTTACTCATTCTATACCTCTTTTAGTAGCTCCTTAACCCATTTTATACTCATTTTATGCCCTGTATTTGTGAAATATTCGTTACTCGTTTATGGCTTTTTGAAAACCGGTTTTAAAAAAATGCATAAAATCGGCGGTTTTTTTTTTGCGATTTTTGTTTATGTCTTAACCCAAATTGTAAATCATATGGAAGAGCCTAAAAGAGAGTCTGAAAAACGTAAACTGTCATAAAGTGTATACCAAAATAAAAAAAGAATACTTTTATGAATACATATATGTATATTGTAAAAAAGCTTAACATAATAATGACTGTTCACAATTTTTCTCTTCTCTGTTTTGTGTAACGCACCCAAAAATGTAGGTCAAGTGGTGTCTGAACTGGCTGAGCCGGCAACGCAGACGAGATCGTGGTGGCCGTGCCACAATTATGACACAGACAATGCCACAGCAGAGATGGCAAATTTGCTGGCTCATTGCGGCACTTGCCGCCGTTGCAGCCCTAACAGTAACTGAAGGTAAGTGCAACAAAGACTCAAGAACCCAAACAAACCTCTCACTGTCTTCCCATTGAACAGCTCTGCCATTTCTGTACACGAATGCGAGAGCGCCCATAAACTGGACCCAGCCGGAGCTGGAGGATTGGCCAGTGGAGGAGCAACCGCGCAGCATTGTGCCACATGTGGTACTCAAGTATCATGCGAATCGCACGAACAGTGAACCCTCCGAGAGCGATGCCGAGTTCCTGGAGCGTTTGCGTGCCATGCGAAGGAATCAGACATCGGCTCGCATGTTGTGGTACGATGCCGCAGCGGGAGATGGATTGACCTATCCGCCCTTTGTGGACAAGGCGCTGAAGCTGTTCAACCTGAAGCAGGTGGCCTTCGAGATTGAGAACAGTGTCATGTCCAAGGTGTCGTGCACGGCGTGCAAGGCAGGCGCGGGTTTGCTGCAGCACTATATCAAGTCGGGCAAAACCGAGGCGGAGCTGATGAAAATGATTGCTCAATACTGTACGAACCTGAGCATCCAGAGTCCTCGGGTCTGTGAGGGTGTCGCCCAGCTCTTTGGCAGTGAGGTGATCTATGTGCTGCAAAGGGTTAATTTGGGTCCCGATGAGCTGTGCAGCTTCATCATTGGCGATGGCTGCGGCGATGTCTATAATCCCTATCATGAGTGGGAGGTCATTTTTCCTCCAGTGCCGAAACCTCCTCGCCTGTCGGATCTGCCCATGCCGCTGGAGGGTGCTCCCTTCTTCAAGGTCCTGCACATCTCGGACACTCACTACGATCCTCACTACGTGGAGGGCGCCAATGCGGATTGCAATGAACCTCTCTGCTGTCGCCTGAGCAGCGGTCGTCCTGCCAATCCCAATGCAGCTGCTGGCAAGTGGGGAGACTATCGCAAGTGCGATACACCCAAGCGTACGGTGGATAACATGCTTGCCCATATCGCTGAGACCCACAAGGACATTGACTACATACTCTGGACGGGAGATCTACCGCCGCATGATGTCTGGAACCAAACGAAGCAGGAGAACCTCGAGATTATCAAGGAGACAGTGAAGCAGATGACAGAAAAGTTCCCTGGAGTGCCCATATTTCCGGCTCTGGGCAATCATGAGAGTGCTCCGGTCAATAGTTTTCCTCCGCCCTATGTCAATCAGGTAGATATCTCCATCAATTGGTTGTACGATGAGCTGGATGTCCAATGGCGTCGTTGGCTGCCACAAAGCGTCTCCCACACAGTCCGACGTGGTGCCTTCTATTCGGTTTTGGTTCGGCCAGGTTTCCGTATTATTTCCCTCAACATGAATTATTGCAATAACAAGAACTGGTGGCTGCTCCTCAACTCCACAGATCCAGCCACTGAGCTGCAGTGGTAATAATTGATAGATGTCTTTCTAAACCGATAATATATTAACCTCCCGTTCCTTCTCTTATCTAGGTTCATTTATGAGCTGCAGAGCGCTGAGTTCTCCAATGAAAAGGTTCATGTCATAGGTCACATTCCACCGGGTCATTCGGATTGTTTGAAGGTCTGGTCCCGCAACTTCTACAAGATCATTTCACGCTATGAGAGCACGATAACCGCTCAGTTTTACGGACACACACATTTCGATGAGTTTGAAATGTTCTACGATCCACACGATCTGAGTATGTTTTAATTGACTATTTCATTTTTTTCTTCCTTTAACTAACATCCTTACTTCTTATTTTGCAGCGCATCCGAACAGCATTGCCTACATAGGACCCTCCGTGTCACCCTATTATGACCTTAATCCGGGCTACCGTATTTATTATGTGAGGAAAAATAGAAAAACCTCTAAAACAAACTTACTAACTTTAAACCTATTTCTAACTTAGGTTGATGGCGATCACGATACAACGACACGTTTGGTCTTGGACCACGAATCGTGGATAATGAATCTGAAAGAAGCGAATCTCTACGGTTATCCGATTTGGTATAAGCTATATACGGCCAGAGCTGCTTACAATATGAAGGCTCTACGACCCAGCGATTGGGATAAGTTGCTCAATGAGCTGACCGACAATCAAGAGCTATTCGAAATGTACTACAAGTAAGTAAAACCTGTGAAATAATTTAATTTATCTAAGTTTACTAATGTGAATGTCAGAAACTACTGGAAGAACTCACCGGCGCGACCCACTTGCGATGCAGAGTGTAAGAAGCGAATGCTCTGTGATTGTAAGAGTGGAAGATCCCATGATCGTCGACATTTCTGTGCGGATGTCGAGTCCAAGATCGATGAGGGATCGTCAAAGTCATGGAAATCGTGGTTCTATCGTGGATTAACCAATTCGTATGTATCGTTATTCTAGCTGTGTTTCTGTGTTTTTGCTTTTTCTCGTTTTGGTGCTGGTTTTTTTTTGGTTTTTGTGAATTCATTGCTTTGTATTGTTTGTGCCATTGTTCATTTGTTTATTGTTGCACATACACACAATGCCTTAATTGCAACATATAATATTCTTTATTTTTTCTGGTTGGGTACACTTAATTATAGTGGGGAACAGAACACCGTGGAGGAGGATATGAATCGCACTGACTGGGGTGTAACGGATGTAATATTTGGTACATTTGGTTGAGGTGCAAACAAATACATATAATTCAAACACAAATTGTAAATATATACACGTTAATCTTAAGTGAAAAGATGAAACACTAAACTGGTTGCTGGTAATAATTGTAAAAACTTTTAAGTACTTTTGACAATAAAATTGATATTAATTTTATATATATTTTGTGTCTTGTCCTGTAATTTTCATTCCCATAGCTATAGCCTGCTCTCGTCCATCACCTATCTGCCCAAATATCTGCTGGGCTATGGCTGAACCTCGAAAATAATATAAAAAAATAAGTCAAACTGCAAAAGTCAAATCGCAAATCGAATCAGTGCAAATTTCCAACGCCTACACAATAAGAGTTTACTATGTGATAATTAGTGTTTAAACTAAGTTAACTTAATGTATGTTTTACCATTACGTTTTCACTCAATGCCAACCTTTATATACCTGCTAACCAAAACCACCCAAACCGACCCACAACCCAATCAAATTTAAACTGAGTCATTGAACAATAGTCATTAAATTAGTCGCATCGTCGTCGTCGTTGCCGTTGAGTGTATTCTGTGCTTTTGTGGTGGGCGTGGCAGGTGTACAAGCGCCCCATTGGATTGAGAAAAGCACGGCCAACATGGAGAAAAGCCTGTTGAACAAATTACTTAATAGTTGTTTTAGACGTAGTTTTAAATAAGTTTTAAATACGTAAATAAAGTGCAATTAATATTATTTAATTAAATAACTAAATGTTTAATTAACTGATTTTTAAGCTCATTGGCTTATATTTTTAAATTCAAGCCACTAGTGTTGGAAAACTCTTACGGCATGACCAACAGCTGTGTGCGCAAATGTTACGCTAACAGAATATGTTAAGCTAACAGCTTTCGCTTAAGTTCAACAGCTCAGCGAAACAGCTGTTCGCAGTGGTGAATAAAGTGCGCGGCGAAGATTCACGGCGAACTTTGAGGTGATTATGTATTTGAAATCCAGAGGTGAGTAGAAAATGTAACGCACATTCGAAATAAAACTGGGAGCTCGAATTAAAATATTATTTTATTGACTACTGCTTATAAAGGAATAAAAATGATACAGATTATGTGTGTTTATTAGAGGTGCAAAAAAAAAAGAATTCAAAATAAAAAATGATATTATTGTAAGCATTTTATGGAAACACAAGTATCTCAATATATATTTGTCTATCAAATAGGTCCGGTTTATTAAATACTTCTGTAAGATTAAACATATTATTTGCTGATTGTTTACATTTCCCTACTTGACTACAAATCTGAGCCCTTAGATATTGGCAAGTTAAGACAATTATTAGGTACATTTACAATGCACACTTTCAAAGCAGCAAACAGTTAATTTGCTAGAGCAAACAAGAAAGCACACACACACCCACACACACATACAAACACAGGGAAGGGAGGAAGCCAATGGGCCAAACACTATTTAGACCACAATGCAAATCTATTGTGATTGCGCTTCAACTGAGCTGAAAGAAGGGAACGTCACGATACATCAGGTTTTTAACATGTTGTTGTTGCTACTATAATTGTTTTTGTTGTTGTTGTAGTTGTTGTCAACCCGCTGCTTGAGTTGCGTGCGTGTTTTCCCGCATTGTAGATAAGACACGCAACGCAGCGCAGTCGACGTCACAGTCGGCGTCATCACCTTGTGTGTGCATGCATGTGTGTGTGTGTGTGTGTGTGTGTGTGTCCCTGCTGCTTGTCATTATCCCTTTGCCACACACACACACACACGCTGAGCAAGCAAAACAATTCCGTTTACATTTCCCACACACACAGGGAGTAACATTTGTGTGTGTGTGTGTGTGTGTGTGTGCCGCTTTTTTGCTTTGCATACTTTTTTGGGGTCTGCTGGGAACCGCACACATGTGCGACAAACAAACAAAACAAACAAAACAACAATGAAATGCGTGCAAATTTTTAGAAAAATATACAAACACACACACACACACACACACAGACATCAGAGCTGTGAGAATCGGGCATTATCTCATGCAGCAGGCAACAGGACGATGCCGCCGCTTAAATGCCGCTTAACATATTTGAGCATATTTTTTTCTCTCTATTTTGTTGTTGTTGCTGTCAACATTGTTTGTTCTGTTCGCTTGATGTTTGTTGTTGCTGTTGATGGCACTGCTGAAAAATGAATTTGCAAATTCGACAAAAGCTCTAGCATTCACACACATAGAGAAATTCACATATGTTAACCCTTTAAAGAATTTTAGGTGCTATTAAAACGTTTTTCAAAACCTAATAATAACTGTATTTCTCTAAAAATATTTTTTCAAAACAAAACAGTTTAACTATAATATTTAATTTTCTTTAACATTCTGTTCTAAGAATATTACTAATTTTATTTATTTTTAATAATTATTTTTATTTTGCTGATTTTATATTTAGTTATTTGTTTTTTTTTCACTATCACCCACAGGCAATTTTTGTTGTAAGATAATTTCCTTAACTGTATAAAGTCTACTATCCATGAATCCCCTCCAGATCTATCAATGGGTTAATTGTGCATATTGGATTTCCGTATTTTGTCATCTCATTTGAATGCCGTAACACGTTTTTAAATAAATGAACGCATTAATTATTTTCGCACACATAAATCGCTAAGCTGTCGATGTCGATTTTAATGTTTTTCTACATCACCAACAACACACACACCCCACACACATATCCCCTCCCCTACACACACACAAAGCCCTGCACACACACACATACATTTTTATTAGCTACGCATAATTGCTGCGGCAATAAAGTTGCTGCCGTGCTGCTGTTGCTGCTGTTGCTGCTGCCGATGTTGCTCCTGTTGTTGCTGTTGTTGTTGTTGCTCCACAGCTCGGACATGGAACATTGTGTGGCGCGTGACCCGACAACATAACGACATTTAAGTGGCCACCACAGCTGTGTAATGGTGCGGGGTGGGGGGTAAGGGGGCGTGGCTTAACCATGTTTGGCAACATGTTACAAAAAATTGATGCGACTGTTGTTTTTGTTGTCATTGCTTTTGGTGCAGCTGCAACACACACACACACACACCAACTATTTATGACTGAACCAAAAAACCTTGTCAAATATTTGCCAAAATTTATTGACGACTCTCGTTGTTGTTCTACACGGCGTATGCGCAATTTGCCACAACAGCAACAGCAGCAACAATCAATTCACCCAACACCCTTTTAACTCCCCACCCCGCTATCTGCCCACACTTTACTGCATTTGATAGCTGACTGAGCAGCAACTGTCGCTGTTTTTGTTGTTGTTGTTGCTGTTGTTGCTGTTGTTGTTGTTGCTGTTGCGCGTGTAAAACGCAAAAGAAAATTATATTTAATTACTCAAGCAAAAGCATGACAACTGCAAACGTCGACAGTCAGTCTATAGAGGCGTGGAATGGGAGGAAGGGGAAGAGGGTAGGGCGGGGGGTGGTTGGGTGATTTGCCCCGGGGTGCGGACTGTCAGCTTGTCAGCAGCAGGCGCCAATGCCAAGGCAGGCTGGTCAGCATTCTTTTCTCTTTTTTGTACTTGTTAAATTTATATTTAAATTGTCGAAATAAATATGCTTAAATGTTGAGCAGTGCAGAGGGAGGGAGAGAAAGGGAGAGACGCTGCAGTTGGCATCGTTGTCAGCAGCTAAACAAAAGGCACACAACAACATTAGTAGGGTGTGTCTGTTGTTCACTAGTTTTGTGTGTGTAGGAATTTTTTTCAGGGCTAGGTCAGTCATAGAAAGATATCATAGCCAAAAAAAGGTTTGGCCAAGTCAAGTGTTAATGATAAAGAGTGTATAACGATTATAAACGTATAGGGGGGAGAGAGAGAGAGAGAGATAAGATAAGAGCGAGTGTAATTTAATGTGATATAATTGATATAAATACTTAATTCTAATTTCAATAAAGAAAAATTCTTACTTAGAGTAAAATTGCTGAATTTGAGAAAGCTTTACTTATTTTATTAAAATTTAGACATTTTGTACTTAACTATTTTAATACTCAGATGCTTAATTTGGGATCAATCTTATGTAATTTTTTTTTCTGTGTACCGCTGATCAGATTTTAACAACGTTTTCGTGGAATTGTTGAATACCATTAAAGCTGTTTTAATAAACATAAAAATTTATAGCTTTATGGTACATTTTTGATTTTGACAACTGCAATCAGAGCTTTACACACACACACACACGTCCACACATTGGCATACGTTTCGGTTGATTGGTTTGGCATATTGAAAGCCTTACCTGCACAATTCATCAACATCGAAGTCGAAACCTCTTGGAATACAATGCTAATCTTCAGTTCAACGTTCGTGTTTCCCTGTCCAGTTACACAGATCTATTCGACATGCTTCAATTGTTCACAGCCTTCTACCTACCTGTCACACCCCTCACCTTTTGAAAATAAAAGAGAGAGAGAGAGAGAAGCAGCAAAGTAGAGTAGAGTAGAGAGAAAAAAGAATCTCAGCTGCAAATGACTTGTATGCCATTGAGATAAACCCAAATTTATTTATTTTTGCCATAAACTCTCGCAAAAAAGGACTTTCGGCTTGCCATTGTTGGCTAGTCGCACATATGACTGTGTGTGTGTGTGTGTGTGTTGCTGGCATTTTGTTTGTGTATTAGTAGTGTTTGTATTTGAGCTTTCAACACCCAACAACAACAACAACAACAACAATGAATGTTGGCAACTAACTACAATTCCGTAGGCAATTAATTTAGCTGAAAACCCCAAAAATACAAAACAAACACACACACACACATGGTAAAAATATAAAATGGCGCAAGAGCGGCACAGTTGCTGCCGTCGTCGTCAGTCACAGGCTCAAAAAAAAAAAAAACAGAGGAGAGCAGAGGAGAGGAGAAAAAATGAAGCTAACAGCAGCAGCGAAAAATAAAAGAAAACTTGAATGGAAATTCAATTGAGTGACATGAAAATGGAATTTTTCATATTTTGCTGTTGCTGCTGCTGCTGGTGTTGTTGCTGCTGTTGTTGTTTTTGCACAGCAACTGCTGCTGCTGCTGCTGCTAAGGCAAAAGAGATGCGAAACGTTTTGGCTGCCAGGCACATCACAAACACAATTTTGCTGTTGCTGCTGTTAGCCGCAATAATAGTAAAAACAACAACAATAAGCTAGCAAACAGCAGCAACAACAACACAAACAACAGCAACAGCAGGCGACCCTCTCTCTCTCTCTCTCTCTTTCACTCACTCTCTTTCTCTTTTTCAGTGTGTGTGTGTTTTGCCCCCCAAAAAACGTTTGCGTCTGACATTTTCATAATTAGGTATTCAAAATCTTTAATAACGGTTACTCTTGCAGCCTCTGTTGTTGCTGCTGTTGCTGCTGTTGCTGCCAGTTGCCATTGCTGCTGTCGCTGCTTTTGCTGCTGTTCAAGCTGTTGCTCTACCCACACACACACACACCCATACACACAAAGACGCATCTTTCTTAAACGTTTTTTGTTGTCCTTGCATTTTAGTTTTTTTTTTCGTTTCTTTTTGGTAGTTTGCTAATGTTGCCACAAGTTTTTTTTTGTTGCGTATCTGTGTGGCGCACATCAACTTACAAATGTATCTACACACACCCACACACACACACAAACGTCGGTCTATCGCGTCTGGCAGTTGATTTCGCCGCTTTGAGTATTGCAAACATGTGACAGCCACTTTTGTGGTTTTAACTACATAGTTTAGCTACCTTCCTTAACTTTAGTAGTTGTTAACTGCATTCGGTCTACTAAATTTGTTTAGGGTTACTTATGATATCATACCACACTCAGCAGTCATTCGGAAGCACTGAAAGACCACCTTACCTCAATTATCTTCCACATAAATCACAGAAAAGGAATATTTCAAGCTTGCAAAAAGTTCTATAAAAATCATTAAAATCAGATAATTAATTTGTTAACCTTTAAACTTTCTTTTAAGAATACAAATTGCTCTTTTGTCATGCAACAAACCTCTTCAAACTATATTTAACTTGTTAAAGAAAGAACATGAAATGTTTCTGACAACAACAGCGCTTATTAAATGAAATAAATATGAATGCTGGCTAAGGAGCTGTTGGCCTGCTTTTGACCTCGTCAAATCCTTTGCACATTGTCTGCTCTTCAGTTGCCACGTCAGTGGCTGTGGCAGTGGCAGCAACAGCCGCAACAGCAGCATTCATGGCATCTTGCTTCACGGCTCTTAAGTTTACATTAAGGCCGGAGAACTTTAGCGGCGGAGGACGCCTGTCACTGACGGTGACAATTTTGGCACGTCTCCTTGGACAGGACAACCGCTGAGCAATGCCAGCCGAGCCACAGGACACTGGCTAGTTGAGGATACTTTTGTGCGCAGTTCTGTCACTAAAATTCTTATTATAACATGAAATACTTTCTTCTTTGTTCCTCTTGTATTGTAGGGGACTTACCCTTTCACTCAATTTCTAATCATTATTTAATAAACTTGTCTAACAAATATTAAACAAGTTAAATTTTGTTTCTTTGTCTTGATTGTTATTTGTACTTATCTGTTTGCCACGCGGATTTCCAAAGAAGTGTCCCGATTAGATTTGATTATATTGGCCGAAAACTTCCTAATGATGAATCACCCTTCAATTGGCCAAATGACCAAACAACACTTAAAACATATCGATTACGATTATGACGCCATCGCATATTGCTTTCGGGTAGTTTACCTTAAAAAGTGAAGGTAACTAATTAGACAATACTTGTATATCAGATATTAGCCTCTTATCTACAAAATAGGCGTTTCACGGAACTATACATATGAGATAAGCCTTTATTGTTTTACAAGCTGATTGCTCCAATACAGTTCAACTTTGCGCTCCAGTTTACTCAACTGTTATAATTCCTATAAACAATTAATTATAGCATTATTTAGGTTATGGTACTGTAAGAAAAGCCATGTTCCTAATAAAATATAAAGTCACAAATACAAATAAAAATATAAACCATATAAAACCAACAATAAGTTCAATACCATATATACAAATCTAATATAAATTCTTACCAACTTTTTTCTCCCAGTGTACATTTATGGCCGAACGGAAAAAAGCAATATTTGCAAATATGATAAGCGACTATGAAGTAATATATAATATTATTTAAGTAAAGGGTTCGCCAAAAAATCGATCAGTTGCCTAACGAACTCCGAATAGTAAAAAACTCTTTAATCATGGACAGAAAGAATTTGATGCTGGTGCTTATGTTGCTGGTGTGTTCCATGCACAGTGTTCGGTCGCAGGACACAACAGAAGTGATCCCAGAAACAACAAAAGACGAAGCTACAGATGCAACAACAGCAATACCCGAGAATACCTTTACCACCTGTACCGCATATGAAGGAAATCCCTTCGAATTGGAACCTGTAAGCACAAAAAAGTTAGAATATGTAGTTTTTTCTAATACTATTATATAATTTTTCTGTGTTAGTTTAAAGGATATTGGTATGAGACAGTTAGTATTCCGGATGTGGATAATATGCAGTGCACGCGCATCTCAGTTCCTGCCGCGCTCAATACGGAAAACAAGATTGACTTGCATGTGGAGTACGTGGACACCACAGATGGCAAATGGGAGTCGGCACAGAAGACCAGCTCGTTTCCCTGGGATGAGAACACTCAGAAAGGCATCTTCAACTGGCAAACTGGTGAGGCAACCAAGGTGCCCGTCACCTACAAGCTGATCAGCACGGATAACTTCACGCATGCCTATTTCTGCGGCTTCATTGGCACCACTCCCTTGCCCTTCTTCAAGGTGTGGACTCGCCACCGACATCTCAACGACGAGGAGAAGACGGCCATAAAGCAGGTGTTCGTCGATATCGGACAGGACGCTTCGAAGATAGTGTGGGTGGAACAGTCCGAGGACAAATGCAACTCTGCAATGCGCTCAGCAGGCGGTGCACTTGTCGCATTGGCCTTGGCCCTTCTGATCTATCGCAGAAATATTTGAGCATATTTGTTTTTTTAGTTTAAACTAAATTATTTGATGATTACAATTTAGTTTAAGAGAGTTTACTTTTCGGCATTCCTTGTATTATTATTATTAAAGCGAAATTTCTCAACTCCTAAAATAAATTAGAAATTTAAAATTGCTTTAGAAAGATGGTTGAAAAATGGTAAGAAAATGTTTTAGCTAAAAGTAACGGCTCTAGATCTTATTAAAAATAAATTGATTTTTATTGGTATCACCTTTAGATTAGTTTTATGTATTAAGGGTTTAAAAGATTTCCAAGAAGTTATTTCATTTCCTGTTTTAAATTTCTACAAAATATTTAATGCGATCATTTTTGTTTTCTTATCAATATGTTCAGGCCTGTAAAGGATTTTTATATGCACAAAACAGCTAACAAATGTCAAATTTTTTTCTCCTTCTCAAATTCAATTCAGTTTTGACGCAATAAGCCACAATGTTGAAGATGACCAACTATTTTTTGGGTATGCCACAGGTGGAAGCAACTTTGCCCAAAAACGATGACTACACATTCTCACTATATGTGTGTGTGTGTGTGAAGTGTTTGTGTGTGTGTGCCTCTGAGTTTGTGTTTGTGGCCATAAACAAATTGACGCCCTTCGCTTATCATACTTGACAGGGTGTGGGTGTAGGGAGCGGTGGCGGGGGCGAGGGGCATGTGTAGGAAGTGTTATCTGCTCGCACTCAGTTGCCAGTTGACGGTTTCCCATTGCCACACACACACACACACACACACACGCACACAGCCAGCTTATTATCAAAAGTCAGTCAATGCCGCATCACACACACACACACACACACACACCCACTCTCTCCGAACAGCTTCATTTTGACCTGCTGCCCTTAAAAAGGGGATTGGGGGTGGGTTTTATTTTCGAGCTCGTTTTGTGATGTGCTGAGCAAACAACTTCTTTATCGTCATGATACACGCCGCAGTCAGATCAAATACGAACAGCGTGAGCGAAGGGGTGGGGGTGGTGGTGGGAATGTTTATTACAGCGGGGTTGCAACAACAATAACAACAACAACAACAACAACAACAACGAGAACTGTCATATATACTGTGATTTAAAAAAAAGAAAATACCAAATTAATAATTCAATTATGCATCAACATTTTTAGCACAACTGGGCAGCTCACAATTCTCTCTCTCTCTCTCCCCCTCTCACCATCTATTGACGCTCTTTTATTTGGCCTGGTCGCAGCTGTGGCGCTTTGTTTGTATGGCAGCCAAATTGCCGTGATTTCATTCAATTTGTCGCAGCGGCAACAGCGGCAAACAGAGGCAGCAACAAATGTTGCCACTTGCTGCCCAAATTGTTTTCGTTTGGCAGATTGAAACCAAACCCAAACCCCCTCATATCCCTCTCTCTCTATCTCTTTCTGCTACCTACGCTTGCCACAGCTTGTGCAAAATGCTCATAAGAAGGCAAAAAGCAACGAGAGCTATCACGCCGAAGTTTAAATACACTTTGCAAGAATCCTATCATAAAAGATCCCTTTGGAAACGTTTTAAAACTTTTCATGCACGCTTTCCCACTTCTTTCATGGGTTACGTATATGGTTACAAAATAATAATATCACGCTGAAGTTTAAATACACCTAAAATTATAAGCTTTGTTAGAATCCTAGCACAAAAAATTAATTTGGAAACGTTCTAAAACTTTTCATGCACGCTTTCCCGCTTCTATCATGGGTAACGTATATAGTTACAAAATAATTAAATCACGCTGAAGTTTAAATACACCTAAAATTATAAGCTTTGTTAGAATCCTATCACAAAAAATCCCTTTGGAACCGTTTTAAACCTTTTCATGCACGATTTCCCACTTCTTTCATGGGTTACGTATATGGCTACAAAATAATTAAACCCTGATTAAGTAAAAAAAATGGGCATAGAAAAAGAACACACTGTGTATCCAACACCCACTGTGGCACACCTCATTCTCTAGCTGTCCCACACTCGCACACACACACATACTCTTCGCCTCCTTCCAATGGGGAACGTCAGCTGCTTGAGCTCGTTGGGCGTTTCGCAGTGTGCTGCCAATGCACAATTGTTGTTTGTATGAGAAAATCTCGCCTAATGGCGTTTTACATTATTTGCCGCCTGATGTCGACGTCGTCGTTGCGTCGTTGTTGCTGCCACTGCCACATGCTACCAAGAGTGGCAATGTTGGAGTTGAAGCTGGAGACGAAGTAAACGTAGACGGAAACCGAGACGTAGACCAGTTGTAACAGCAGTTGCCAGTTGCTACATAGATTTTCCCTCCCCCCCTCTCTTCCTCTCACCCTCTCTTTTCCCTTCTCGCTCCATCGAGCGTTTGAGTGCCAAATGCTGCGCTACGCCAAAGTTTGTGGTTTGGGGTGTTTCAGTTTTTCTTGCTCCTTGCAACTGGCTGGGAGTAGGAGGAGGAGGGGGATGGGGTGGATTGAGCATTGTGGCCAAGCAGCCGTAAGATGAATGGCCACTTATTGCCAAAGGCTGGTTGTGCTCAAGTTCTGATGGTCAATTCTGATAGCCATGGTTGTTAGCATTGAAATGTTGCAGCAACTATGCCAAATTTAGATTGATCGATAGATAACTAGATATTCAAAGTGGCATGGAAATTTTGTTGGGATATGCAAAATAAATAAAAATACTCATTAATTTAAGATACTATTATTCAAATTATTGAAAAATGAAATTTAAAAATTCTGGAATAGTGAGTTAATAATGTAAATAAAGTTTAAGGATTATAACAGCTAATAATTAATTCCATTTTCATCTATAATCATCTTATTTATTTATGTCCTAATACCCTTACAAGACAAACGAGCTCAAAGCAAACAGTTTGCTTCCAAATCCTTATCTTATCCCAAACTGTCCTCAGGGGCCCTTTCTAGTCCACCACACTCCTTTCCAACACACACACACACACCCCTCTGGTTGCTTTGGTCCATTTGTGATTGTGAGCGCATTCCCATGTCGCACATAATCCAGCACAGCTGGAAAAAAGAAGCTGAAAGAAGTAGAATCCCAAATCCCCTATATACCAAAAACAAAATCGCCTTTAATTTGCTCGCTCATTTTGACGCTGCGAAAGGGGGTGAGTAGGTGAGTGGGTGGGGGAGGGTGTGTGTGTGTGTGGATCTAAGCATTTGACATGGTGTGAACACGCACATAAGGCCATTTCAATGGTTTTCAAATGCACGACAACTGTCAAGAGGCGGGGGGCCTTCGCAACGAGAGGAAAGCACTCCATCTGGCTGTGTGTGTGTGTGTGTGTGTGTGTGTGCACAATTGGTTGTCAATTTATTTAAATATCGGCACGCAGTTGGAAACGCAATGCCAACTGGAATTTCATGCCAAGTGAAACACACAACACACATTTCAGCGAGAAATAAAACGAAACAGCAGCAACAACAACAACAACAACAAGAAGAAGAAGCACTGAGAAATTTCGGCTACCGAGCAAGCTGGCAAAAAGGAATGTTTTCAGCTGCCGTCGGCAATGAAGGAAGACAGAAGCGGGGAGAGAGGCTGCTGCTGCTGCTGCGACAGCGACAGCGACAGCAGCTGATGTTAATAGCCCAGCGGGCCAGCGGGGCCAAATGCCGGCTGCTGCCAGGCAGCGAAGCAGGAGAGGGAGAAGAACTGCTGCTGCAGACTGCGACCGCTGTCTGGGGCCCATTCTTGTTGTTGTTGATAAGGTGTGTGTGAGTGTGCGAGCAGCTGAACAGCTGTTTCTGACGCGAACATAACAACTGCGCCGGCGCCTTGCATTATGCAGGCGAACGCATCCGAAGCAAGGCACGAAGCCACGAAGACACGAGCATCGAATGACGAACGGAACATGTGCGAGACGAGACGAGACGAGACGAGACGACGACTACCTGAGTAAATTGAAACTGAAACGGCGCTCACAAACAAATTCAACTTTCAACTGAGCGGACGTCACACAGCAAGCAGCGGCAAACAGCAGCCAAACAGAGGCAGAGTTTCTCTTGTGAATTTCTCGTCTTGCGTGCGTGTGTGAGTGTGTTTGGATATTTGGGATTCGGAATTCCATTGCCGCGCCATTCTGTTTCAGTCGTTTGGCATTGGCCCGACATGCCGGTACAAGAGGCGCATCAGCGTTCGTTCCGTTTTACGCCAACAATTGTTGTTGTTTGCGTCGCGTTCACAGCAACAAACAAATAGAAATTAATTATACTATAATTATATCGAATTGAAGGCACACGACTTGTTTCCAGCTATTGTCAATTACACGCCCATTGCAGCAAGCAAATCGCGCGCGCGTTTTTAGTGGGTGTCAAATGTATCTCAAAGATACGCAAACAATAATGCAACAACAAACAGTTTAAGTGCAGAGCAACAACCGAACAGCAAACCAAAGCCAGAAAACGTACATTACAAAATCCAATACCAAAAAACGTTATAAGCAAAACACAACAGCAACCAAAATGGTAAGTCAATGAGCCACATGCAAAGTATCTGAAAGATGCACATCTGTTTAGTATGTGTTAGTGTGTGTGTGTGTGTGTGTGTGTGTGTGTGGGTGTCTCCCCTTCATAAACTCGAGAGCCAACACATGTTGATTGTCCATGCCCCAGCGATAATGCCAGCTGTCCCAGTCAAAGAAATGCTCTCGAAGTACGTAAAAAATATTTATATCTGGAATCTGTTCAGCTGCGCGTTTTAGAGCTCTTTACTTAAATATATGTACAATATATGTATATCTCGAATTCGAACGACGCATCTGTTTTTTATTTGCACAAATGTTTGGCCCAAACACACACAATGTTGGTAGTACCAATTTTTGCATTTCTGCTTCCCCCCCAAAAGTAAGAAATTCGTATTTGTCAGTTTCACGTGCGAAATTATAAATTACGAGTATTCTTTTTTTCTCTTTTTCTCCGTTTTTCCCCTGTATCACGTGTATCTGAGTGTGAGTGTGTGTGTGTAATATTGGTGTTCGGAGTATGCGGAAGTGGTTTTTGGCCGCCGTCTGTTTCTGATGGCCTTGGACTGTGATTCTCAACTGCAAATAATTGCAGCTGGCTGCCACCAATCCAACCCCCAACCCCCTTACCAAAAAAAAACAAGAAAAAGCCGCCTTCTGTTCTCTATAGTTGGCACTATATCAGAGGCCAAAAACCAAAAACTTTTACCCCAAAATGGAATATGACAATAGCAACAACACCCAATTAAAGACATAAATGTGAATGATTTAATTATAAGTAGATGTGTGGATGTCTAATTTATCAATTCACTTCTTGCCTCACATTAAAACCAACCCCAAACTTCGCCCTAATCATCTGTCTCCACCCTACTTAAGTTCCTTTAAAGAGTTATTAAAAAATGATTAAGTTTCTTAAAACACGTGCCACACAAAAATTGGCTCAGATTGCAGCTGACTCTGAACGAATGTTTATTGCATTCAATTTAGGAGCTTAGTGGTTATCGAAGCAATTTTTTGGCTCAGCTCTGGCCCACAGCTGGGCCATCTGCATTAACAGCTGCTGTTGGCCGGAATTGACTCAGTGACTCACTAACAACAAGAAACTCACCTGGCCTCGCCTGGCCTTGACTTGGGTGGCAGCTGCTAAACGATCTGCACTTGTGTGCGGAAGAGAGAGAGACAGTGAGAGAGAGAGGAAGAGGGAGAGTGAAGCCAGCTGCCAGTTTTTTTGTTTTTTTTTTGCCTTTTTTGGCCCGGAATTGTCTGCCTGCGAATGGTTTTAGTTTTAGTTTTCTTTCTTTTTTTTTGCTGCTGCTGCCTTCTGTCTGTCTGTCTGTCATTGATGCAACAACAACACCTGCGTAAACATATTTTAACAGCTTGCCTGAACGGCGAGCTCTGCATACCCTGCGGCAGGGTATGCTAATAACTGTTTTGCGGTTTATTTGATGCGCTCGATCGAGTCTTTAAAAAAGGTGTTGTTGCTTTTGTCGCCACATCAAAATGATGACTATTATTACAAGTCAATAAAAAAAGGAACCGGGTTAAAAACGCAAAGTGCATAAAAAACATGCGTATGTTTATAAAAGTAATATTTTTTAATGTTTTAATTATGTACACAAGCTTAAAGTATTAAAAACGGTATTAAAACTGGCTACAGGATTATTCCTTAAGAAAGGGATTGGGCCTTAACTTAAGGACTGTTTAGCAGATAGTTTTTTAAAAAGAATAATTGTTAATGATTTTTCTTTTAATTTCACAAGAATTCCAAACATATTATATTAGGAATTTATATTGTCTTTTAATAGTATTTAGAATAAGTATGATCAAACTTTTCACTAAACTGAACAAAAGAACTAAATTCCTAATTCTTGTTCTGCCCGTCTTTTCAATCTAAACTACTGAACTTGTTCTTTCAATTAAATTGCAAAACTAATGCAAAAATTCAACTTCTGAAAGAGTATTCAAAATGTCAGCAATATGACTTGGAACTGTTATCTATTTGCACAGCATGCAGCAGTTGTTTAAACAAAACAAAATATGTGCGGTATGCTGCTAAAACAGTAAAAGAGACGGAGACAGAGAGTGAGAGTGAGAAGTATGCTAATAAATTAAGCCAATAGCGTTCGATTGAATAAAGTGCTCGCAATTAGCCTTGGCTAGAGAGAGAAGTGAGCCAATTAGCGGACCTTCGTTTAAGCTGATTGTTGTCACAAACAACTGTTGTTGTTGTTGTTGTTGTTATTGTTGGCGCTAAAAGAGGGCGTTGAAATCAGCGCAGCGAGCCTTTTGAGTCTAATCAACTGAGCCTTTAATAATGTATGAAATGTGGGCGGATTGTTTGATTGCAAAATTGGCACAATGACGCATTGATTAGCCGGAAGTTAGTTCAGTGAATGCATTTGTTTGAAAATTGTGAAAAGGGCAAAGTGATTAAGGTAATAGACGTTAGTAGAAATGCACATGACAAGTGCAGCTGTTGCTGCCACTTCTTTGCCACATGTGGCAAGCAGGCGCCACACCAAACACAGAAAGAAAAAAATCCCTGCCCAGCCATCCATCAAGCGCTCAATCAATCATTAGTGCCAGCCACCCAAAGCCACCCACTCAAACATATAGAATACTACAATATATATATATGTATATAAAGTTGTTGGCACCATTTTCACACCTTGGCAATTAGAGGCGTTGTCGTTGTGGTGGGCTGCTGCTGCTGCCTAGACGACATTGACTAATGAGACGCCATTTTGTGTGGCAGCTAAACAGCTGAGACAACAACACAATCACAAGTTGGCAAATGGCAAATGGCGACCGGAAATAAGTCAATTTACTTATTAGCACCAATTCCAAAGGCAAACAAAGCGTTTAAAATGTGTCACGCACAGCACAACAACCATAAACACACACACACACACACACACATAATCGAAAAAGTCAAAAGCAAGTTGGGTGCTGAACCTGAACCAGCTCTCTAGCCACTTGGATTTCCTTTCTCTGCTGCTGCAAGTGGCAGCTTATTAAAAATGCGCAGAGAAACAGACCCAAAAAGCAGCGTACAACAATCGCTTTGGGGGCACAAACACACAGACAAAAAATATAAAGGGAATGTCATAGAAAAAGGTGAAATTATTTTGCAATGTGTGTAGAAAAAAACAATTGGAAAGTCAATTGACCATGATAAAAGGTAACTAGAGAGTAGTTCAAGAAAAATGGTTATTTAGTAAACCAAGTTGTTATTCACTAACATAAAACAGGTCAAAGTAAGTCAAAGGCAACAAAGTCAAAGCAAAGATGGAAATACCCCGAAAGCCGAAAGATTGTAGCTGATAAAGTGTTTTTTAATGTAGATCAATCTGTAAATAATTTGGATTTGTTGTGCATAAAATATAATTCAATTTTAAAAATAAATTTTTTTTTTAATAAATAAATTAACCAACAGCTGCAAAGCTATCAAAGATTGGCAAAATAAAAGTGATCTAGCTTTGATGTCTTGGGAGTATGATAGTTGTTGATTTAAGTGACTTATTTTCAGGAACCCTGGACACAAACCTTATCGTTGTTATTCACCTCCAATAAACATAAAGAGGTTACCCACAATCATACTCAATGTTGCAAGTATTTAGCTAATAGATACTTTTTTAAAGAAGATGAAGATGAAGAAGATGTGCAGCTGTGATATGCTGCATGTTGTCCATTTGGCTGTCATTCAGTGAACAGATGTAAAGAGTGCTAAACTAAGTGCACATTTCATCTATCTTCTTCATAATGTTGCCTGCCATTTTCAACATACTCTTCATTGAGTTGTCTACCACCCACCCACCCACCCCCTCACAACTGGCAAGCAATCCGTTAGCCTCAACTGTCGCCTCTTGTGTTTTAAACATTCCCTTGCACAAAAGAAAAAAAAGAATAAATAAAAAATATATATGTATATGTATATGTATATAGTATAAAACAGGCACGACTAACGGCATGTCCAGCGCAGATACAGATACAGATACAGCGGCCTTATACCCTTATGCCACTCTTAATACCCTTACCCCCCTCTCTCACTTTTTCTCGTTTTTTGTTTTTTTTTCGCTCTTGGCAAGCGACCAAATTGTCTACGGCTGCTGTTGCTGCTGGTTTTGCTTTGGGCCAAAAACATTTGAATTGAATTTGCAGCAGCAACTGCCTCAATTTCCAGACACAGCCGCTGACCTTGTCACACATACTAACACAGCGAGAGAGAGAGTGAGAGAGAGAGGGGAAGGGGCGGACGACAACGTCGCAGCTGCCGCAATATTTCTTGCGCCAGATGAAACGCAGATGATGCGAGGCGAGGCAACGGACAAAGTACAAGGGAACAGCAGCAGCAGGAGCAGCAGCAGCAGCAGCAACTGAAAAACTGCGCCCGCCAAGTGGCAACAGCTGCCAGTTTAAGTATAACTGCCTCTTACACTCCCTCTTTCACTTACCCTCTCTGTCGCTAGCCGTCTCTTTCAGTGCTTGCGTCTTGTAACTTGTCATGCCACAGTTGTTTGAGCTGCAACTCAAGTGCCGGCAACAGATTTTTGCTGTTACTGCTGCCCCAAAAGTTTCTGTTGCTGTTGTGTGGCATGTGTCGTTGTTGCATCGATTTTTGCATGTGCCCCAAAAATATATATATTTTAAGTTATAGAAAGAAGCACAGCACATTTCACAGGTGCAACGTCAGCTGCAGCCCGTTGCTGTCAGTTGCAATTTTTTAATTGAAAAACGGCAGCAACAATCGGCAACAGCAACAGCAGCAGCAGCAACTGTCGACTGCAGCCCTGGCAACGACAGCAACATCAGCCTCAGTGGCACGTGGCAACATGTGTTGCCCCACTCTTTACCTACCCTCTCCTCTCCAGACGACTGTTGCAGACAACTTGGCTGCGCAAGCAATCAACAACAGCAGCAACAACCATAGCTGTGGCAGGGGCACGTGCTGCGTGCAGCGCTTCAACTGAAAACGCTTTTCCAATCAGACAATCAGACATTGAGAACAGCAACAGCAACAACAATAATAAACAGCCATCTGCAGCTAGAAAATCTTCAATTGTCCGGCAAAACGGGAAATTTTTTGTTAGGTTTGAAAATTGCATTTGCAGCAACAGCAACAGCTGCATAATTGAAATGCTGGCTGGCTGGCAACATGTGGCAAACAGTCGCATTCTGTGGCTGCCAAAATGTTCTAGCTTGCAGCTGCAACTCAACTCAACTATCCAACTAGACTGGACGGCACTTGGCTAGTTAATGGCCAGTCTGGCCGTAAAACAGTTCATATCGGAAATAAAACAGACCATAAAGCCGATTAAGCGCGACACTCGCTCAACTGTTGTTGCTGTTGTTGTTGTTGGTTGCTGTGACACGCCATTATCTTATTATGCCTGACATACACACACACACACACACAGAGGGAAAGGATGTAGAAAGCAGCAGAGACATACACGTGCGGTGACTAGTGCAAAAATGCTTGCTGCTATTGTTGCTGTTGCTGCTGTTGTTGCTGCTGGTGCTTCTGTTGCTGACTGTGTTTGTCTGATGTGTAATTTAAAATGACGTCGATGCTGCGGCACGTTGCAGTCCCACACACACACACACTCACATACAGTTGTGGGCAGCACAGCATCTGGCGAGGGTTGCACGAGAGATAAGAAATTGCAAGAGAGATTAAATTTAACAAATGTTTTAAAAGTGTTGTTCATGGATTCTTTATTTAAGTGTGCCTTTAATTCAATGTTGATTATTTGAAATCACCAACTTAAAAATAATTATCAATAAGTAGTTATTGTTAACTTCAACAGTTTGATTATAAAATATTACAATTTATTATGTATTTAATTGTAATTAAAATTACATTGTTAGTTCATTCTCATTACCTTTAAAGCTTAATACAGGCAATTAGCATTTTGTTTATACAAGTTGTACTTCAGAGTTCAATATTTTACAACTTCTCTGGCCGCACACAAACACACACACGCACACCCATTTAGCCTCACAGTTGTAGCTTCGTGTGTAATGAAGCAGCTGACGCAGCAAGTTGCAATAAAAAAGAAGAGAGAGAGAGAGAAAAAAACTTTTTCACTGTAAAACACGCACACATCGTCCTTTTGTCTGAATGTGTCTGTTCTTGTTGTTGTTGTTGCTGTGTTGCTGTGTTGCTGTGTTGCACAGGTGTCGTCGCCAGTAATCTCTTTCAGGCGGCGTTGGTGGCGAGGCGCCACTTGTGCATAATGACGCAGTCCGCAGAGCCACATACACATACATATACACAAAGCTGGACTATGTTCACGTACATATGTGTGTCTGTGTGTGTGTGTGTGTGTGTGTGAACTGGACTCGTCCACACGGCTGTCATTTGCACACACACACACACGTAGCGAGGACGTGAACTGGCAGCTTACAGCTAAAGCACATGCAGCTGTGCTGTGATTTCAACCAACGAGTCCCAAGCACCCAAACTCCCAAAAATAAAAACCACCAAAAAACCCAACAAGTGAAGTGAGCTCGGTTGATGAGGATTGCTAGACGGTTAGTTGCCCTGCACCAAATAAGGCTCGTATTAAAAAAAAACATAGTTTTGGAATAAGAAAACTTCAACATTATGAAACAGTAGTGCTAAGTAGATATTTATCAATTACTTTTGTTGGGACAGTATATTACAGATAAATCTTCATTTAAAAAACTTGAATCTGATGTGCTAAATCGATATTTATCGATTCTTAAGATTAAAAAATCTATCGCTAAAAGTACACAGCATACAAACATATAAATTCTGTGTGTTGCAAATAATCTACATTAAAAAAAACCAGAATAATCAATATTTATCGATTTCTTGTTGTTGAAAAATTTATCAATTCAAAAAATAATAGCTTCTTTCATTATTCGTTCCATATGTTACCTAGCTAACTTATCGGTATTTTTAAACATGATAAGCTATTGATACCTAACAGAATTAAAGATACTTGCCCATGCATATGCTTTTATAGATGCTCATACCCATTTTTAATGTGTACAGGGTATTTATAATACCCCAACCATCCAACCCTTTACAGCAATTGTTGTTGTTGTTGCTGCTGCTGATGTTGTTATTACAGTTGGCGCGCCTTTTCGTTAACTCTGCCACAACTCCTCCCCCCGACTGCCTTCTGCCTCCTGCTCCCATTGCCGATTAAGTATGTGTAAGTGTGTGTGTGTGTGTTTTTGTTAGCAAAAGGGATAAAAGTATAAAATGCTTTGGTGTCCAGCTCAGGCAGAGCACAGAGCACAGAAAACAGCCATATGGCTATTTCTCCTGCTTTCCTGCTGCTGCTTTTGGCCCCTTTCTTTCTTCTTTTTTTTAACATGAATTAAATGAATGTTGTTGAATTTTTTATGATTTGTGTTGAGCCTAATTGAAAATTATGTGCAACTTGCTTCTGCTTCTTCATGTAGTTGTTGCTTTTAATTTGTCATTGGTGGCCTAATAGTTGCCACGCCTTGCCGCCTTGCCTTGCCACGTTTAAATAATTGCTTTCCTCTTTTTGGCCAATTTCGAACAGCAGCCGTTGCCAACACAATAGAAAGAGAGAGAGAGAGAGAGAGAGAGAGAGAGAGAGAGAGGAAGAGGGAGCGAGAGCAAAACCCGCATGCAGCCTCCCTCTTAAGTTTTGTGGCAAAAGTTCTGCGGGCGACATTTTCCATTTTGGCCTGAAACTGAAGCTCAAGCTCAGGCGCTTTGAAGTGTGCCTGGGCAGCTGCGGGGGGGTGGGGGTTTTGGGTAGGGGGAGCAACTCAAGTTGAAGCCTTAGACGCCTGCTGGCACCGACAGGCGACAGCTGCTTGAGCGACGACGACAACGCGGTAAAGGAGGAGGAGGAGGAGGAGAGGGAGGAAAACACGGCTGCTGCTTTTGTTGCTGCTGTTGCTGACATTTGATTCATTCGTCATAGCCTGCTTCCTTTGCCAAGCAGCTGCTGCCAGGCTATTAAGTGAGTCAGGCCAAAAATATAAAGGCACCACCCCCGCTCTCACACCCCACCCACACTCACCTGGCACACTCCACACACACACTCGAAGAGAAAAACACTTGTTGTTGCCGCCTGTCACGCATGTTTCGCTTTGTTAGTTTCTGCCTGTTTGCCAGTTGACAAGTGTTATAGACGCCATATGCCGGCTGGATCCGTCATTAGTTCGCTCACACTCCCACTCCCCCCTTGAACCGCCCACATTCTCCACTCTCTCTCTCTCTCTCTCTGTCTCTCTCTGTCTCTTGTCGGCACTTTGGCAAACGGCAGCTGCGTGTCAAGTGTTTGTTTTTAATAGAATTTCATTTGCAGCATTTTTAGTAATTTGCCTGATGTGAAACAGCTGTCCGCCTGGCCTTTCTACCCCTGCCCCACTCTCTACCTTACTATATAGCCCCCCGCCTGTAAATATTGCCAAGTGCGACGATTGACTTTAAACATTGCGCCAAAAAAAAAAGTAGAAGCGCAAAAAAAAACTGTTTTTACACCTCAGCCGAAGCAGTTGGATACCAGAAGGAGGAGGAGGGGGGTTGGGGAATTGGAGATTGATCGAAAACATGAATGAAAATGAGCAGATTTTTTCCTTTGTATTGTTTTCTTTTCGTCTGTGTTCTTTTGCGGCTTTTGTTTATGCAGCACGAGCAAGCTGCACAAACTCCCACAGCTCGCTCAGTCCAGGTATTTACATATTTTAGTGATAAAAACCAACAAATTTTCCATGCCACGAGAAACAGAGGGAGGGAGACCTGACCGGACATGAACAAGTGCGTGCCACAAAAAGGGTAAATGTAAATGCTGCTTACTATGGTGGGGGTGTGGGTGGGAAAAGGGAAACTTGCTTAAATGGGTGGTAAGTGGCAGTTGAATGAATGAATGCTTGTGTCTGAATATCGTGTTGAAAAGAGGCAGTTGTGGCGAGCAGGTATGTGTGTATAAGTGTGTGTATGTAAAATTCATTGAAAGCGAACGTAAATTGGCTCAATTAAATAGGTGTCTCGATTAGGAATTCAGCTGCATTCAAATTTTTTTTTTTTTGTGAATTGTTATGGTATTGTTTGTGAGTGATTTTATTTTTCTGATTAAAAATATAATATTTTTAATTTGATGAGAGTAGGATTTTATTTTTTTACTGTTTAGAATTTTCCCAATTATTGTCTAAGCTCATTATGTAAATATTATTATTCAAACTATGGTTACAATATTTAAGCCATAGACATTTAACTCCACCAATTTTGAACACAATTGTTATTGTTGATAAGGCCAAACACATTTTGCATGCACACAAAATAATGTTTCCATCAAGCGTGGGCGAGACTGCAGCTGCCCTTAATAAGGCTTGGTCCCAGGCCCCAACAAATACCAGAAAGAAAGGAAGTAACTCAAGGCTCCTGGTGCGCCCAATTTGCATGTCAGAAAACAATTTAATCAAATTGAAATCAAATAATTTGAAATCATAATGTGAGAACTTTGTCACTTGATGTTTTTGTTCGACGCATGGGAACCTGTACAGGTTGTTGTTTCACTGGGCTTATAATTACAAATTGTCCCTGTTCTTGTTGTTGTTGTTGTTGGAGTTATTGTTATTGTTGTTGCTGGTGTGTGACTATTGTTACTTTTGAGGGTGGCGCCAACTAAAACAACAACAACAAAAGCAATGAGTATGTTTAAATTTAACCGAAACTAATTTGCAACTACAATTTCCAGATGGCGCTCGATGGCAAAGCGATAATTAAGGAGGAAATAACCGACAAGGACGCATATGACGCAGCAGCGGCAGCAGCAGCAGCGGCAGCGGTCGCAGTTGCCACATCAACAGCTGCCTCATCCGCATCCTCCTCGTCAGCGGTCTCATCAGCAGCAGCCGTAGCAGCAGCAGCAGCAGCTAACACAGCAGCAACAGCGGCTGCAATTAGTCGAAGGCTTAAAGGTGAGTGGCATTTGGACAAAACAACACATGCGGCATGGGGCAACATCAAGGGGATCCAAATGGGCATGGCATACATTAAGGCGTTTAATTGGCATTGGGATTGGAATTGAGCAGCACACAAATGCAGTCAAGCGACAGGCACAACGATTGATGGTGTGAATGCCAGCAGCTGTGTGTGTGTGGTGTGTAGGTGTTAAAGAATGTGTGGGTATGTGTGTGCGTGTGTGCCAGAAACATAAGGAGCAACGAAACAAACCCAATGGTTTTTGGTCAGAAAAAAAAAGAGTTTTTGAGGAAGTTAAGGATTATATATGTTTACGATTGAAGATTTTTTTATTTATATTAGAGAAGCTGTGATATTTTTATTATTATTTATTTTATTTTTATTTAAATTGAACTTGAAATGCATTTATTCCTAAGCTTTCTAAAATAAATATATAATAGTAAAGATTATTTTTTAATAAAAATATTTTCATATTACATTTTTATTAAAATTGCATTCAATTTAAAATTTGTATAACTAAACAAAGATAAGCAAATTATAAGAAATGGTTAACAAAAAATGGGTTAAGTCTTAGCTAAAAGTTGTACAAAAAATACTTAGTTCAGTATCATGTCAATCCCATTAAGGTCTAGTATATTTTGCAACATATATTAACATTTTAAATAATAAAAAGTCATATAAAGATACATTATTCATTCACAGTTGAAACTTTAAATCAAACTACTTTTCCCTATACAAATTTTATTGAATTGAAATAATTTTTCATTTATCTATATACCATTGAATGATGAACTTAGGTTTTTCAGTCACTTGCAGCAGCAGCTGTCTTCTCCATTTTTAGTTGTTGTACTATAACAACTTATTGTGTCGGTTTTCAACTGTTCAACAACCGCAGCCCACAGTTAAATTTTTGTGGGTGTGTGTGTGTGTGCTTGTGTGTGTGCGGCATTGAATGGCCACAAGGTTTTTTCCCAATTCCATCTCGCTTTCTCTTTTTCTCTCTTTTTGTGCCATTTTGGACGTTAGCCGAAAAAATAACAGCCGCTGTTGGCGTTCCCAGCAGCAAAAGCAGCAACAACAACACCAACAACAGCAACAGCAGCAGCAACATCAGCAACAGCAGCAGCAGCCACATCAGCAACAGCCACAGCCCGCATATATAGTATAGGCAAAAAAGCGTAGCCCGCTTTTAGGGGCTGTTGTGCTTTGCTTTGATTGCTGCTTTTGCTGTTCGCTGTTGTTGTTGTTGTTGCTGCTGTTGTGCGTACCTGTGTCGCTTGCTGCGCCAATTCCCAGGCCAATAATGTGTGCGTGTGTGAGCTAGTATGTGTGTGTGTGTGATTGTGTGTGTTTGCTCTGCATTTAAGGCGCTTAAATTCTGTGAAACGCTGCTCTCTAATTAGCATTCAAAACTGAAAGCTCTCCAACAACAACAACAAAAAATAATAAGAAACTAAAAAAACAAAACGTTTGTTTAACAAATGTTTGCTATGTGTTGCAGAGACGCCCACAACAGCAACAACAACAACAATAGCAACAACAAGAACAAGAACAAGAACAGCACAGCAGTGGCAACTTCATTATGACCGCCTGCTGATGATGATAATCACAAACACACAGCGCATGATGAATATTTGCCAAAATGATTGTTTTCCCAAATGACTATGCCAGCAACAGACAGCAACAGCAGCAACAGCAACAACAACAGCAACAGCAGCAATACAAACTAAACTTGCCAACGTTTCGTTTTGTGCGCTCGACTGCAATCTATGGGACGCAGCTGTGCAAATTCTGTTGCCCGCACACACACACACACACACACACACACACACACATTCACATAGACTGCGCACTGGCCCATGCTGCGTATACGTAACCTTAAATCGATGCTGCTGAAGCTGCTGCTGTTGAAGCTCACTCATGATGCTGATGTTGCGCCAGCCGTTGAGTCTCCCACAATGCCGCACTGCCACGCCCCCCTCCCTTTGCCGTTTTTCCTCCCCTGCACACACACACAGACACACAGCCATAGAAAATTGCCAACATTATGTTTTAGAAAATATGTGAATTGTCAACACAAAATTTTCGTAAATAGTTTTTCGTGGCCAAAACATTTTTCGTGCCCAGTCACAGCTGGTCAGCTGGTTTACCCTCCTTCCCTCCCACAAGACCGTCTCTTGGGGGGGTAGCACAACTTTGGGTCAGTTGCGGTTTTTGTGGGTTCGAAACAAAACTTTTAAGCCTCAGCCAACTGCAATATTTTACAATTGTACACAGCCAGCTCCGCTTCGCTAGATACAGATACAGATACAGATACAGATACATAGATACATAGATACACATGGAGTGGACGACACTTGGTTTGCTTGTATTTATTCTCATCAACCTTCCTTTTTTTCTGTGCTGTGCTTTTGCATAGCGAGCCAATTACAGAGCCCAACGACAACGTCGACGGCGTTGGCGGCGGCATCATGTGATCCATCATTGTCTATGTTTGGCGTTTGATAAGCCGCCGCCAACTCAGTTGAGTGATGCCTCCAACTGCTCTCTTTCCCTCTCAATGTGTGTGTGTTTGTGTCCCTTCGATTGGCGTGCCTGAATGGCTGTGAAAACACAGCCAGTTGCAGCTGTATCCACAATCATTATCACAAAAGCAAACTGTGCAGCAGCCACAGAAGCATCAGCAGCAGCAGCAGCAGCAGCGACATCGACTGGTTGCCTTCAACATCGTCATCGTCAGCAGCAGTGGCAACATTTGCACCCTCCAACCCCTACACAGCAGCCAATCCACCCACTAACCCACACATTCTTACACTCTCTTTCTCTACCACACACACACACACACATAAACAATTTCCATTAGCTTGTGCAAGCAAAGCTTGGTGCGTGTGTGTGTGTTTGAAACCAGGCGACACAAACACACATTTTGTCAAAACCAAATTTCAATTCAGCAAATTTTACAGCAAGTCACACTTAGAGAGTGAGAATGAAAATAGAGATCGTCGTTTTGGAAACTATTTAGTTAAAGATAAAATGCTACAGGCTACACTAAAATTATCAAAAAACCTTATTTCACTCTGTGTCTTAAGCCATTGTGTTCAAACTTCTCGGCAGTGTGAGTAAATAAATGTTATAGTCAAGTATATTTAGGATTAATAACTTATCTTTGTTATATAGCTCCCAGAAAGTTTATTACTTAGACAGGCGAGTAAGTTTGTCAAAATGATGATAAGGTCCAGGTTGGAGACTTTTAATAAAACTAACATTCAAAATGTGTTTACAAAAATGGTTAAGCAAGTTTTAAAAGTACATATGTTAATGGCAAATATTTTAAATTTAAATTATATTTTTATTTACATTTTACACTTTAGAAATATTATTGATTTTTGGCTACAAAAAAAAAAATTTAAATTCTGCCAGCTGAGCTCAAAAACATTTTCTTTGTCACTTGTCGCCTGTCAACCAAACAGTTGTCGCAACCCTAGATCAACTGGTACAACCCTTTTATGCCCCATACTCTTCGCCGTCCATCTGCGCGTTTGCGGCTTTTCCGTTAAGCTTTTCATTTTTGAGCTACAGTCGAGTGCGACGCTTTTGGCAGCAGCAGCAGCAGGATCAGAACCAGGCATGTTGCACACACACACACACCCCAACCTGCCCCTTGCCACTTGGTGCTGCAATTAGTGCGTCAGTCGGTTGATTTGCTTGCTTGGCTGGTCTTTTGGGTGCGTCGTCGTCGTCGTTGTTGTTAGCCAGTTTGTTGCCTGTTGTTTGCCAAAAATGTTTGCTAATTTATTTCCCATGTTCAAACAAATTTGTTAATGCCCCACGGGCTGGCTGTGGCGAGTGGCAAGTGGCAAGTGGCAAGTGCAAGCCAGACAAGTGCTGTAGCTTGTTGTGGTCACAACAGAAATATGTATATGTATATATATTATATATATATATATTTGTATGTGGCATGGCTGATGTGGCAAACAGCTTCTAATGCATTTGTAATGCGCTTCGCCTGCACATCCTGTCTTGTTCTTGCCCCCCTCCACTCTGCCACCCCCTCTTCCACCCCTGCCTTGTTTATTTTGTGAACTAACTAAACTAACTAGAGCTTCCTTTTAACCAACCAACAGCCAACAGCAGCAGCAGCAACTGCAGCAGCAACAGCAGCAGCAGCAACGGCGACAAATGTTCCAACAACTCAACAACCAACTCCAACAGCTCCTCCTCCAACAACAACAACTCCTCCTCCAGCAGCAGCAGCAAAGACACAGCCAGCAATGGTTGTCGAGACAGGGAACGGGAACGGGAACGAGATAGACTCTGTCGAACGCCGCCGGATTCACCGCCAGAGTTGGCACGCAATTTGGTTGCTGCACCACGTTCGCCACACTCGCCGCACACAACACCGCTGCCACATCATCAGCAGCAGCAGCACCTGCAACAGCAACAGCAACAGCAACACCAACAGCAGCAGCGACCGCAACGCAATGCGAGCGCCTCACCCGTTATCAATGGCAGCAATGCAACATCGCCAATACCACCAGCAGCAGTACAGCAACAACATGCTGCCTCATTGGCTGCCGCTGCTGCTGCCGCCGCCGCTGCCGCAGCGCATGTGGAGCAGGCGCGTCTCTTGGGCAAGCTGAGGAAGTTTCTGGGCTCGCTGCTGCAGTTCTCGCAGGAACTCAACCAGCCGGAAGTGGGTGAGAGAGTGCGTGCTTTGATATTCTCGCTGTGCAGCAGTTCCATATCGCTGGAGGAGTTTCGGCTGGCGCTGCAGGAGGCCATCAATCTGCCACTGCGTCCGTATGTGATGCCGCTGCTCAAGAACAGTGTGGCGTTGATGCAACGCGAGATACTCGCCTTGTCGCGTGCCACAAACCAATCGGCCCTGCAGTATGTGACCAGCAATGTGGAGGCTGTCATGGAGCTGCCAACACACAGCGCCGAGTTTGCGGACATCTTTGTGCAGCTGGAGGCGCCACCGAATGGCAACAGCGGTGCTTTGTTCAAGCGTCGCAGCTCCGACTCCATGATGGATAACTCACACAGTGCACACAATGGCTTGCAGGAGTGGAGCGATTACATGGCCGCTGGCGCCACCTATGGCCCGCCCAGCAAACGTCTGGCCATGCATCCAAATCCGGCTCCAGCTCATTCCATGCTCGCTTTCGACTACAGCGCTGCGGCAGCGGCTGCGGCTGCTGCCGCCGGCGATGCTGGCGGCTTTATGCAGCGCGAGGAGCGCGAGTTGCCGCGTCATGCACCGCCGCAGGTGGCACGTGGCGTCAGCGGTGTTGGTGGTGGTGGTGGTGGTGGTGGCAATGCCCCAGCTGGAGGGGGTGGTGGTGCTTGTGGCGGTGCTGGTGCTGGCGGTGGCGGCGGCGGTGAGGAGGAGTGGAAGAACATTCACACGATGCTCAACTGCATCTCGGCGATGGTGGACAAGACAAAGCGTGCGATAACCATCTTGCAACAGCGTGGCATTGAGCCGCAGCATGGCAGCAACAGCAGCCAGGAACTAACACCAGCTGCCATGGCCGAACTTCGACGCCAGACCGAGGAGAAGGTTGCCGAGTTCAAGCGCAATGCCGAGGATGCAGTTACTCAGGTTAGTTTGGGAGCGGGAAAAGAGTTTGAAAACCAGTTTTCATTTACAGAATGTGAAATAATATTGATGAAAAATCGAACACAGAAGCTGTTCATTCATATAAATAAAAATCATTAATAATTATTTTTGTGATTTTTATTTTTGATGATTAAAAATTACTCAAAAATAATGTATTAAGGAAAAACTGATTTTTTTTATTTAAAAAGTAAATAGAGATAATCATTATTTACGGTCCCTGTTTTTATACTTTGTTTTCTCTTGCCGCAGGTCAAGCGGCAGGCTGTGATTGAGATACAGCGAGCTGTTGTTGCCGCCGAGACACGTGCCGCAGAGATCATGACCCAGGAGCGTCTGCGCATGGAGAAGTTCTTCATGGAGATGAGTCGGCATTCCAGCGGCGAACGCGATCTGGACAACAAGTCGCCATCCATAACCAGTGCACAGAATGTAAGTTGAAAAAATATTCTAGCGATTTTCTTGGGTGGTTTTTATAATGAGTTTCTATGCAGGGCAACAACTTGCAACAGCAATGCTGGAACTGCGGTCGCAAGGCCACCGAAACCTGCTCCGGTTGCAACATGGCGCGCTATTGCAGCGCCTCGTGTCAATACAGAGATTGGGATAGCCATCACCAGGTGTGTACAATGAGCAAAAACTTGTCACAACTTTTGACTAATTGAACTTTCAAAGGTTTGCGGCAACTCACGTGCCACCGAGCTGAGCGCCAAGCACTTGCAACATTCGGCCAACGCCAGTGGCTTGAGGAGCGCCATTTCCACCCGGTCGCCACCCACGCCCACAGCAGCAGCAGCGGCGGTGGCAGCTGCCGCATCCGCCCACCTACAGGCAGCGGCTGCCGGTGCACGTGAGGCAGCTGCCGCAGCAGCGGTGGCAGGCGCCGGACCGGGCGTGGCTGGAGCTGCGGTCAGTGCTGGAGCGCCCAGTGCGCTGGTGCCAAATGGATTGGGATCCAAATGACGCATTCGCATGATGAAACCCAAAAAGAAGTACTTGTGCTAGTCAAATTAAATGGAAGCGATAAATACCACTAATATTATTACAATTAAACTAAACTATATATATATGTATGTGTGTATGTATAATTATGCAGTTCAACTAAAGTAAACCTTAACCAAAAAACCAAAACGAAGAAATGAAAAGATACTGTATCAGAATAGTTTTTTTAAAATGCACACTTAAAGATACTACTTGAAGTAAAATACGAAAAACTCAATTCCTTTTTGCATTTCAGCACCCAAAATAAAAAGAAAACTGAATATAAACTGTGTGAGCACTTAAAAAAATAAAATACAATTTGCACCACATTGAAGATAATTTATTAAAATATCTATATTAAAGGCAAATTTAAAAAAGCTGTAAGTAGTACTTAGGAACCAGCCCAAAAAAAATAATGAATGCATAAACTGAACATAGTAGTTTTTATTCTGTATTATTATTATCTATAAAAAAATATATATATTATATTATTATTGCTATCATTATGGCTGATTTATTATGTATGTGTACTATTTAATTAATTAATTAGTATTTATTGTATTTCTAAAAACCAACAACATCAACAAACAACACACATATTTAACTGTACTTTATCTATAAACAAGCAAAGGAAAACCAAAAGTAAGAAAGAAAAAAAAGTAAATGTTACAACCACAAAGAAAAGGCTAAAAGAAACCCAAGAAATAAAGTGTTTTAAACCAAACAAAAAAGTGATTGCAACAAATTCGATTCCATCTATTCCAGCAGGACTGCAGCCTAAAAGCAGGCAACACAAAACTGCACAGCCATGATTTGCGCATTAGTGAGTGAGCAGGGGTGTGTGTGTGTGTGTGTGTGTGTGTGTGTGTGTGCTACAAAACCACAAACTACTGTGATGAAATTTCAATTATCGTCACTCAGCTGTGCCATGTGCGAGTGTGTTAGTATGTGTGTGTGTGTGTTTGGCACACCTGCTGCTGTCGCATTGCAAGCTAGGAAGCAAGCAAGCAAAAGCTCGTTAGTGCCTTGCCTCGCCTGGGGGCGTCCACAACATTTGTTGCACACATGCACACAAGGCTTGTGGCTCCCACACACACACACACACACACACACATACATTTGTAGACACTTCAGGATCAGCTTGAATCAACTTTGCTTTTGTCTGCAACTGCTGTGCGCCTTTTTTGCAACCCTTCACTGGACACGGATCTAAAAGGTTGGGGCGCCTTATTCCCCATCATCATCATCATGATGTTGCTGCTGATGCTGATGCTAATGCTGATGATGATGATGATGGCATTTTGCTACCTGAGTGATTTTCTAAAGCCAGCTTCGAGGAGAGGCAGGCGGAGAGGGGAAGTTGCATATTCAAATAGCTGCATGTCCAGCCAAACAGAAGCTTTAGCATCCGCTTCCTTGGATGCTTCTCCTTCTGGCCATCTAGCAGCAGCATATGCTGACGTTTCGTTTGTTCCTGACTAGACCTCACCCCCCTCCGCATTCCCTCTGACAACACACAACTGCTTACTGCCCTTCCCGTTCGTTAGCTTCTATTTAACATGCAGTTATCGTTTGTTATCGCCAGCAGCCTCAGCTTAGCTCAGCCAGCCAGCCAGCCACAGACATAGACATGGAAATTTTGTCAACGGCAATAACAGCACTTTAGAAGTAATGATTGTGCTTTGACTGCTGTGCATTTGTATACCCTGTAATTGGTTAATTGATTTACCTTTAAATAAGACGGTTTGAAAGTTCTTTAGACGATGTGGTTAAATGTTTTTACTGGCAATGTGAATGACAAACTTTAACCCAATGTTAGGTTATACATATATTAGTAAAATATCCATATCAAAACATTACAAGAATGTCGATCTTAAGTCAAGTAAAGCTAAACTTCATTCAAGGACAGTTTAACTTCATTTGATCCTTGATTTAAAATAACATTCACTTATTTTACATTATTGGACTTGATTTTAGTATCTTATACTTAGAAACTTGTACCTAAATCAAGAATGAATAACTTGAACTTAATTTAAGAGCGACTTTTATCTCTCTACATGAAAAAATGTTAATACAGGGTATCTATAAGCTCCACACACAACTTGTTTGTTTAACCACAACCAAACAAAAGAAGGACATTTTCAAAATCATTCAACTGTGCTTAAAATCTGTGTGTTTACAGTGAGGCCTTATCACATGTCCAGTACAAATATACCCGCCAGTTATAACGACTGTTACCAAGGCTGGCAACAATAAAGGCCCCTTTGACGTCTGTTGTTTGTTTTGGGCATTGTATTGTCTTTGGGCTTCGATTGGGTAAATTGCATTAACATTAAAAACGTAAAACTTGAAAACGAAAGATTTTAATTAAAATGCCAAAGCAACTAGCGAGCACAATGTGCGATGTCTGGCAGTCTCCTCTTCTCGCTCTGTTTGTGTGTGTGTGTGTCTGCCACAAAAATATTCATCATAAGTGGCAGCCACCAGCAGAAGCAGCAGCAGCAGCAACAACAACAACAACAACAGCCGCCAGCTGCTCACAGCAGTCGACGCGAGCAGCGACGCGAGCAGCAATTGTGCCATTTCAATCGACATCTGTTACTGATTTCAAAGAAACTTTTGTTGACAACACAAACAAATGCCAAACACAGCACAAGCAGCAGCAGCAACTAAGCGAGCGGGAGGGGGGATGGATTCACGTTGTCGCCTAAGGGAGGTGCCCCACATGGAAGAGGGGGGTGTGGTGGTGCAAGGTACAAACGTTTGACGCTTGCCTGCGCACGACTCACAAGTCCGGGGCCAACTCACGTGTGGCCCCAAACCTCACCCCCCTGCTACGACCATTCAAAAGTGCCGAACAGCTGACGTTAACGTTATCAGCAAGCAAGTGGCTTGTGTGTGGCATTCTCTCTCCCTCTTCCTCTCTCTCTCTCTCTCTGTGTGTGTGTTTGTTTTTGTTTTTGCCGGCTACAAACAAAGTTGACTGAGGTTGCCTGTATTTGAAAGCTGTGCAGCAGCAGCAGCAGCAGCAGTGAATAACATGTGCGTGCTCCACATGTGTGTGTGTGTGTGTGTGTGTGTTTTTGGCGGCTCCATTGTCGATAATAACGATTTGACTGGAGCGAAAGCGGGAAGCGGGGAATCGAAACAGAGGCGCAGTTAGTGCGCAAGTTGCCGTTGCCGTTGCCGCTTTTGTGCGCGTAACATGTGTCAATTACAGGCACACACACACACACACAATCAAACTAACTGCTCAGGCACACACACACACATATTCACTCGCTGCTCACCGTCTATAACTCAAAAAGCTGCCAAAAAGTATGCGCACATTTTTTATACGCGCCCCGCCTGAAAGTATGCACATACTTTTTTTATATTTCTTTCGCCTGCCGGCATTTGACAGCTACGACCCAAGGGCGGCGACTGCGACGCCAACTGCGCAGCTGCTGCCTGCGTTTTCTTTGCCCGGCTTTATGTTAATTTATTTTGGCATTGGCATTTATTTTATTTTTTATTTTTTCTTGGTGCTGCAAATTGTTTTTCTTTGCTGCCTTTTGTGTTTGGCTATGGGGCAAGAGTGTGTTTAATTAAAAAATGTGTGAAGTTTTCCATTTGGGAAGTTCTTTTGCTTAACAGCTTGTTAAATGTTATTGCTAGATAAAGGTTATTGCTTACTTAGTTATTTATTTTATGGGTTAAATGGTTATGTTCTTATTATATTGGAAACTAAATAGTCAACGACGAACAAAAATCGATAGACCCAAAACGAACCAGTTTTTCCACAAGTGGTTGAGAGTTCTAGCGATCGCTAGAGCATGCTCTCTCACTCTCCCTCTCGCTGTTGCACGCTCTCCGGCAATGACAGATATATAAAAAAACAGAGCCGGCAGAAAATGCTCAGTTGTTATTAGTTGTTGCTGTCGATTAGAGGCAACGTTTTTTCGGTCTTCGTTGCTTGTTGCTGTTGATATTTGTTGCTGTTGCTGTGACGCGAATTGTGCAAAAAGTATGTCAGTCAATTGATGAATAAATGCGATAACATGCGAGAACTTGAGCAGACAAGAGAGCTGCATAGGCCAAGCCTGAGTTAAAAAAAAACAAAAAAGTGAATTGACCGTTTGACTGACAGTCGAGTGTCTAACTGAATGCATATATATATATTTAAATAGATAAATATAAATATGTGTGTGTGTGCAACAATGTCAAAAGCAAAGTCAGTGTCAGGCCCACGTAATCAACAATCAGTTATTTACATACACGATACAGCGCGCAAGCAAAGTAAACCAAGTCCATGCTTTTAAAGCCAAGTTAGCCAAGTGAATCAAGCCAACTGAGAACGCGTGTAGAACCGTTTAATTATTTGTGCGTTGCATACAATTTAAGTCAAGGTCCCCCCAGCTTCGTATCATAGATGCCAAGACATACATAAATTTATGTATGTATTTGCGTCCCAGAAAAAAAGAACCCATTCATATTTATGTTTGACGCGCATTTTAAGTAGTCTTGTCAAAAATAACCAAATGACTGAGAATAATAAATATTTATTTAGAACAGTCAATATTTAACGTTCTTAAAACTTATTTGGAACCACTGTGCCGTGGCTGCCACAAACGGAAGCTCAACACGAGCAATGAACTTTGTCAGCCGCCTGTTGCTATTACCGTCGAATCTGTTTTTATTGTTGCTGTTGTTGTTATCAAATGATAACCCTAACGTACAGCTAAATCGCATTATTGTTGACATTGTTTGTACAGATTAAGCAGCAACTATTAAAAATTCTGTAAATTGCGTTTGTATCTGAACAGAGAAAAAGTAATAATATACAATACATAAAACGAAACACTTTCTGTATAATGTAATCAAAACTCACATATGTACAAACAGCTGTTTTCCTTAAAATCATTTTATTATGGCTTTGTTTTTGTTGAGGTGTGATAAGCAGGCAAGGCAAAGTGCCAGTTTGCGATATCAGCTGTGTTTCAGAACAATCTAAGTGCTTTTGCACTAGATAAGCTTTAGCTCCTAAATTGCCAATAAAATTTGCTGTTGATTAACCCTAATCAATAAAGAGGCTGTTAAGAATTATCTGATTATTATTAAAACAATTTTGCTTAATGTTGCATATTTGTTGACTTATTTAAGTGATTTTTAGTAAGAGTATGCACAAAATCACGTTCATTGGAAACTGAATGACAATGAACAGTTGTTCTTCAATTATGTTCAGTTTCTGAGTCCCACAATTCACTGAAAATCAATTGAAAATATAATATCATTTATGGCACTACAGAAACAAATGTTATATAATTGCTTTGAACATCATAACTTGTACCTCGTAGGCAGTTTTACTGTACTAGTTTTCACACCACAAACTAGCGCATAGCTTTTATGACAAGTCTGATTTGCTTTACTTAACGACTTCCCGCTTATTGTAAACCCTCCGGAATACCCCCTAGCTATGACTAAATTACCCATAGTATTGATAATGCTTGGGTTCCACACCCAAACACACACACACACACGTTGAGTGGTGTAATGCTTGGCGCTAAAAACAGTATCAAACGTCGCTGATAAGAATTGTGAATGTTTGGATACATACTTACGGTTAGGTGTGAATGTTTTAAAGGGTTAGTCAGTCAGTGTCAGTTGGTCGTTAGTGCAAACAACATATAAACATCGAGTTACATTTCAAAATACTCTCAAACAATATACTGTACATATACTGCAACACTAATGGAAATGTTTCTTCTGCTTAAGTGAGCGAGTCCAAAGAGCAACCAGTTCGTAAGGAGAACGAGGACGAGGAGAAAATGGAGATTCTGCTGGTGCTCAACCTCAAACAGAAGTTTGCCACACGCCTCGGCATTGTGCTAGTGGGCAGCATTATCTTTTGCCTCTTCTGCTGCCAGAGCACTTTGGCCAGTCTCATACTCGGCGCTCTTTCGGCCCTAATGCTGCGCAATCCCGCAAATGTCTTCGCTTTGGTAATGACCTGCCGCAGGGATCTCATGTAAGTAACGAGTTTGAGGTGATAAGATTTGTTAAAAACCGGATTAGATTAGAAATCATTATCGTATAAATGGAATTTGTGATAACTGAACTTCTCCCCAGCGCCTGCCATCGCTTCGTGGCCTTAAATTGGTATCTCCTGCGCAAGGATCGCAAGGGCAGCACTGTGGCACATTGCTTTCAGGCACAGGCACGTCGACACCCCGAGAAGATATGCTTTGTGATGGATGAGCGTCGCTTGAGCTTCTCGGAGAGCCTGCACTTGAGTCAACGTGTGGCAGGCTACTTTCAGCAGCGTGGCTTGAAGCGTGGCGACTGCGTGGCACTCCTCATGGAGACGCGTGTGGAGTATCCTTGCATCTGGCTGGGTCTGAGTCAGCTGGGCGTGATAACAGCCCTGATCAATTCCCATCTGCGTGGCGATTCGCTGCTGCACTGCATCCGCATAGCCAGAGCTTGTGCCCTGATTGTGGGCAGTGAGTTTAGTGAGGTGCTCTTAGCACTGCCAAAGCTTGACCTCAATGTCTATCAGTATACGGACGTGGAGGGTCATCAGCTGTTGCCACAGGCCACAGAGCTGAGCAGCGCACTCGAGGCACAAAAGCCACTGCCCCTGGAACGTAATCAGGATTGCTCGGCCAGGGATAAGTTGCTCTATGTCTACACCTCTGGCACTACGGGATTGCCCAAGGCAGCTGTGATAACGAATCTGCGATTTCTGTTCATGTCCGCGGGAGCTTTCTACATGCTGCGACTGAATAGTGACGATGTCGTGTATAATCCCTTGCCACTGTACCACACGGCTGGTGGCATTGTGGGCGTGGGCAATGCGCTGCTCAATGGCAGTACAGTGGTGCTTCGCAAGAAGTTCTCCGCATCGAATTTCTGGAGTGATTGTTGCAAGCACGACTGCACTGTGGCACAGTACATAGGCGAGCTGTGTCGCTATCTCCTTGCCACACCCTATAAACAGGAGCAGGACCAGCCGCTGCATAACCTCCGCATGATGTACGGCAACGGTCTGAGACCTCAGATCTGGCCGCAGTTTGTCTCACGCTTTGGCATACCGCACATCGGTGAGATCTATGGTGCCACCGAGGGCAATTCCAATCTCATCAATATCACCAACCGTATTGGTGCGATTGGTTTCGTGCCCGTCTTTGGCCGTAATCTCTATCCGGTTCAAATACTGCGCTGCGACGAGCTCACTGGCGAACCGCTCCGCGATGCCAAGGGTCATTGCATGCGTTGTGTTCCGGGCGAGGTGGGTCTGCTGGTGGGTCAGGTGAATGCCCGGCGAGCGGTGAGCGCCTTTCATGGCTATGCGGACAAGGAGGCTTCGGAGAAGAAACTGCTGCGCAATGTCTACAAGAATGGGGATTGCTATTTCAATTCTGGCGACATGGTCGTCTGTGATATTTTGGGCTATTTCTACTTTAAGGATCGCACGGGCGACACGTTTCGCTGGCGGGGAGAGAATGTGGCCACCCAAGAGGTGGAGGCCATCATCACCAATTGCATTCGTCTCAGCGATTGCGTCGTCTACGGCGTCCAGGTAAATGTCAAACCTATAAATAAACCTAGACAAAGTGACCTTATGCTTAGGGAATGTTGAGGCAGCTTTTAAGTGCAACTGAATAGGACTTTTTGATCTAAAGTTTATTAGAAGATTTTTGTTTACGAAAGTAGGTTAAGTTTTGACAAGGTTTTGACTGTAAGAAGTTACGTTCTTTCCTTACAAGTATTTTTTTTTTGAGTATAAAATGTATTTTCCTCTTGCAGATCCCTCATGTGGAGGGCAAAGCGGGCATGGCGGCCATTGTGGATCCCACTCGTAAGGTTGACATTGAATATCTGTCCATTGTGATACGTGGCAGTCTTCCTCCCTATGCTCGCCCGCTCTTCATCAGATTGCTCGACGAGATTCCGCGCACGGCCACCTTTAAAATGAAGAAACGTGAACTTGCCTTGGAGGGTTATGATCTGGAGGCGGTCAAGGATCCCATTTACTATTTGAATCGCGATGGCGTCTATCGCCTGCTCAGCAAGGAGCAGTATGACTCAATTCGGGCTGGCACGGCGGGACTCTAAAATCCGACACGCTCACTTAGATATTAGTTATAGCTTTGTATATATACAGACACGCACACACACACACACACACACACACACACATAGATACACTAGCTTGCAAATGTATTTGTATCACTTAAAAAGCAACGACTGATGAAACTTTAGCCAAAGCCAAACGCGTTTCATTCCCATAACTTGGCCATAAAAAAAATGGCAGCTGAACCGATAATGGCCGCCAATACATTTCCGGGCAGCACTAAGGAGGGTGGGGAGGAGGAAGAAGCACACAAGAAGACAGCGACGGCGGCCAAGATATATCGAAAGTGTTAAATCCCCAAGATTAAGTTCTCGCTCATTGGCAGCTGCTGTGGCCGTTTGCTGTTGCATGCTGCTGTTCTTGCTACAGTTGCAACATTAACGCCATTTCCGTTCGCTAGCGGCAGCTGCGACGCAACAACAACAATAGCAACAACCAGAGGCAACAACGTTTGCCGTCCTCTAAGATAAACGATGTGCAAAATCCATACAAACAACAACAGCGCAGCTGCAGTCGGGAGTTAGTGTTGTTGCTGTTGCTAGTGTTGTTGCCGAGTTGGAGTTGCAACCGCAAGCAGCGTCGCTGCCAAAGTCGCTGCCACCAATATCGATGGCGAAAAAGTTGTGGCAGGCAATCATAAAAAACGAAGAAATACCAACAAAAGCCGCTACTTCCATGAAATTGTTTGCTGCCAGTCGTGCCCCAAAAACTACGCAGAGAGTATGTAGGGTGGTGGGGGGTGGTAATGCAGGGAGGAGGGAGGAGGAGAAGTGCAGCTTAAGTTCAGCATGCTCATAAAAACTATAGAGACACTATATCATAGTTTTGTGCAGCATTTTGAATATTGTTTTCGCTAAGTTGAGTATCTGAAAAGGACGAATGATTTTTGTCAATGTTGAGAATCCATCAAACAAATAAATTTGGTTCAAAAAAATCGATGTTCAAAAATTACCAAATATTCTTACTTGTGTTAAAGATGTTCGTTATTCAATTCGATTCTCATGAATTTAGGTAAGGCTGTCAGATTTTTATAATTTTTTTAGTTACTTGATTGTTATTTTAATAAAGTACGTTACATTATTTTTTAAATTCCTTCTACTCGATTCTCATGAATGCAAGTTAGGCTGGGAAGTTTCGTGATCTTTTCAGTGATGCGGCGAAAGATTTTAATTATGGTAAAAACGTTATATTCATTTTTTAAATTCCTTCTACTCGATTCTCATAAATTTAAGTAAGGCTGGCATGCTGCGTGATTTATTTCAGTTGGCGCGTAACTTAGATTTTAATTTTAGTAATGTACGTAAGATTTTTTTTAAAATTCCTTCTACTCGATTCTCATGAATTTAAGTAATGCTGGGAAATTTCGTGATCTTTTCAGTGATGCAACTCTAGATTTTTATTATGGTAATATTAATTTTTTTAATTCCTTCTACTCGATTCTCAAGAAGTAAAGTAAGGCTCATAATAAACATGCTTATGTTGTATGGTATAGTTTGCCCTTCTACTCGATTCTCATATTTTAGGAAGGCCTTCTAGTGCTGCGGCTCTTGAATTGTGTTAATAATAAACTTGTTTTGGGTATGATTGGTATAGTTAGCCTTTCTACTCAATTCTCATGAATTCAAGTAAGGTTCACAGGATTCGTGTTTGGTTTTTTTTTCTGTAACTATTTACCGCAAGCCATCGGAGGCACTTTTGACGTTATCAATAACCCTATTAACAATCCAGAAATGTGCCACACTCACACACAACTTGGTTGCAACATCAACTAAACCAACAACAAAACTTAATGCTGCCAATGTTGAGCATCAAAAATGCGCATAAAGTTCCATTGGCAGCAGGATGCCAGCAAGAGGTGAAGAGATAGGATGGAAGTGAAAGAGGGAAAAGGGCAAATGGTGCAGCTGCCACTGGCACTGCCACTGCCACAAAACGCGAATGGTGCTAGTTTTGTCACCATCGTGGCACGGCATTCGCACCCAGCCCTTTAACCCCCTCATTTTTACACTTGCCCCTCTTTGGGCCGGCATGTTGCATGGCTTCCTCAGCTGGCTGCATCGTCGCCGTCATAAACAAAATGGCAGTTGCTGGCGGCCAGGGCGCATGCATAGCTAATATCAATAAAAACAACAGCAACAAACGCAGCTGTTGCAACAGTTATTGCTCTTGCCGTTGTTGTTGTTGTTGTAGTTGCAACATCGCGTGCGTCGCGCGCATTTAAGAAGAAAAATTAAAAAATTTTCAATAATTTTTCGAAATGTTCGACGACTTTGCCACCATGGACCTTTTTCCCTTTAAACTCCCCTCAACTTTTTCGTTTGGTTTCTTTTCCATTTCTTTAGCACATTTTTGGGCGCTGGGCGGATGGCGGATTGCGATAGGCGAATGGCGAATGGCGCCACAGCTGCCATCGGAATTTCAAAGCTATTAAAACGCTGCCAGGCGAGCAACGACCAAACGGGCTCCATTCCTTCCTTCTACGACTCCACATTGAAATCGTAGCACTTGCTGCCTTCCTTTTTATTTGAGTAAGCCTGGTGGGAGTACAACAACTATGATACAGAAAAGGTTACGAAAAAAGATAAATAAATGTAGCACATAATTATGGGTAAGTTTTAATTGAAAGAAAGTTGATATAACGACAAAGACAAAATTGATGGATGAATTTCTTAAAATAGCTATAATTTGTTTTACAAATCTTAACATAATCTTATCTTGAAATATTAACAGATTTCTTTGATGATTCATTTTGTCTTGCCAACAATTGATAATTTCTTTTGAGTTTTTTAAATTCGATTCATAGTCTCTTTATATAAAGATTGTTTCTTACAGAGTATTGGCAATTTCAACCATTTCACGCTAGTGTTAATTTTTTGCTGTTGCTGCTGCTCTTGGCTCTTGGTTGCTTGTATGCATTTGGGCTTAAAGGTTTTGCTTGCTTTTGTTTTTATGTGCCGCACATGCCGCCGCATTGCCCTTTGCCCTTTTGCTGCTGTTGCTGCTACAATTGTTGTTGTTGCTGGCTGCTAGCGACTGTTCGGGTTGCTTTGTCGGTTCGTGCTAATTACATTGCACCTGTGCGTGACGTTTGATGTTGCCCTGTCCAAGCTTCGAACTGTCGACTGTCGCAACTGTTTGTTGTTGGTGTTGTTTTTGCTGTTGGTGCTGCTGTTGTTGGTTTAAGCTTAGTTTGTTTGGTGGGTGTTGTGTGTGTGTGTGTGTGTTTTGGGCTGCAGCTGCAGTAGCAGCAGTAGTAGACGCCTAGCAAAAATTAATTAAAAGCCAACGTGCGGCAATGCAATTAAATTCGATTTGGTTCAGGCCATCGATGCTGATGGCAACTGCGACGCTGGCAACGACGCTGAGCTCAGCTGGGCGGCTGTTGTTGACATCATTTAATACAACAATACAGCAAAATTATATTTCCAACACACACTCACACACACATCGAAAAGTTCACACAATGCAACTGCCTCTCTCTCCCTCTCTCCCTCACTCTCTCTTTCTTTCTTTCGTCCTTTTGCTAGCCTTTGTTTTGTTTGGTTTTGTGTGTGTTTTTATTGTGAGCTTTTCGCATACGATGGCAGCTGTTGGCTGATCTGCCTATTTGACTGTGCATGAGTGTTTGTATGTGTTTGTGTGTGTTTGAAATGGCTGACTGGTTGCTGCTGTTGCTGGCATGCCTGTTCTTGTTCTTGTTCGTGTGTGTCTGTGTGTGTGTGTGTGTTTGTTTGTGAGCTCGCGTTGTTTGTTTGCCTGCTTCGTTCCATTCGTTTCGAACGTTCGTTTTCCGTTGGCCCCGTTGATTCGTGGCACCTTTTGGATTTGACAGTTTTGTAATTAACTGCAGTCAGCATGTGCGGCATTGGCAGCGCCAACGTAAGCGTCGACGACGCGTCGAAGTCGACAACCGAGACTCGCAGTGAGTGAGCGAGCAAGCGAGAGTGAGCAGCAGCTAAAATATGTTGCATACTTTCAGGCTGTACAATCAAAATTGCCAATAAGCATGAACGTTTTGGCATTTCTCGCTGTGCAATTAGTTTTTTGTTTTAAAACTTTACTACCAGTTAGCTCAATTGGTAACGTTGGCGACGCAGCTGCAACTGATGTTTCATATTTTGCTGCGTATACAATATTAGAAGAGCAATTGTGCTCATTTACTTATGAGTATGGGATTTCTTTGGCTGGAAAGCTTTCGGAAGCAAGAAGCTTAATGCTCGTATGTGTTAAATAGCTAATTGCGGAATTTTAAAGCTGTTGATCGTTGGTGATTTTAATCGACGCCATCGAATGACGCTACTCCATCTAATGTACATCTAATATGTATTTATTCTTAGAGTAAAATTCCATGTGGAATACCTGCAATCAGACTATGACAAAGTTTTTGCTTCAAACAGCAGCTGCTGCCACTTGCTACTTGAGCCGGCTGCAAGCAATAGCCAGAGCCACAGTCAACGATACACAGCTGTCTCCGCCCCCCTCTCTCACTCTCTCTACTGTTCTCTTGAGTCAACCACAGGGCAAAGGGAAGTCCGGAAACAGGACACTGGACACAACACACGTGTGCCCTGAAGCTATGGGTTTGCTTAGGCTTCTCGCATTGCTGCGACTACGACTTTGGCCCGGCAGCACACTTTGGCCTTTTGCTATGGCTGCCTGCTGTTGTTGTTGTTGCTGTTGCTGTTTTTTTTTTTTATGGCCAGTCCTTGGCGGCCTTTATGCGCCCGCATATTAAACAATTATTGCCAAATGGCAAACGACAGCTGCGTTGTGTCACCATCGGCAATGTCGTTAGTGTGGGCCGCATACCACGATGAGGCGAAGGCCTATGCCACGATGGCCACGTTTTTTAGCCAAGCAGCAGCATCAGCAACAGCAGCAACAGCATCAGCAACAGTAACAGCAAAACACTCGGATTGGATGTTGGATGGATGTGGTGTTCTCTCTCTTTCTCTCTGGCCAGTTTTTGCCTGCATTGGCTTACAGACGCTGTTGTTGCTGCTATTTTCCGCGCTTCAGCGTCTGCTGCAATTTATGTGTATAAATGACAAAAGTACCGTTATTTATGGGCAGCAACCGCAACGCAATTTGGCAACACTTGTTGGCCAATTGGCAAAAATGTGAAACGAGCTGCGCTCACAAACAAAAAATGTCGAGCAAAACTTCCGCATCTGCCACCCTGCCCCCCAAAAGAAAAATGTAAATATATGCATGTAAATGTGTATTACAGCCATGTGTATCGGAATATATATACACACCAAGTTACAGTATTGTCCATATTCCATAATTCTCAATAGAAAGTGAGTAGCAGGCAGAAGGTCAATCAAGGTAAACCGAATTAGTTATACACTTGTCAAGGAAATATATTTAAGTTAAAAATAATTTAAATAGTAAAAGTAAAATGATCACTTAATATGCAAAAATTAAAAACGTCAATGAAAAAAAATCGTTTTAAGCTTTGAGAAAGAAACTTTAAGACAAGATTCTATAAAGGTTTGAACCTAACAAACAAATCGTTCGCTATAAATTTTGATATAAATATTTATTTAATCTTTAAAGGAAAGTATAAACATGTTTACCTTATTTTATCTATCTAACCTTAAGAACCTTCTTACAAACATACGCTCTTAACGTCTAAGTTTTCCCTTTCTACTGCAAATTACAAACCTCACAACCTTATCGATATACTCTTCCCTTGAGAGCATTTACAAAGAACATCTGTCTAGTATTTTTTTTTTTTGGTAACTTGGGCGCAGATATATGTGTATATATTTTTTTTGTGCCGTCCTTGGCAAAATTTGAATTTTTATTGCTGATCGATGCGCGGCCGTGCCCCATTGACACGCCCACCGCCCCTTTCACATACGCCTCCCCTCCTACGGTCCCCCCTCAGAGCAAATTATGCGTATTTAGGTCGTTGACTACATCCGGATATCGTCGTATTCGACAGCCGCTTGTTGCTGTCATAAATTTTGGAGGCAACTACGCTCTGTGTGTAAATGTGCCAATGCGTTCAAAGGACTTTCGTCTTTTCACTTCGTTCTTCTTCTGCTGCAAGTGTGTGTGAGAGTGTGTGTGTGGCAATATTGACCCTTCTGTTTGGCTGTCGCGCTTTTATTATGCTAATATTTTTTTAGGGGGCAATGCCAAGATTTATTGAAATTACTGCGGCGCGTACATAAACCTAAAAGCTGTCCACCCCCCTGCCCCCTTATTTAAGAGCAGGCGAGGGAGCTGGATTGGTTGCACGCGGCGTATGAGCATCAATTAAATAGCCATTTAATGTGCAGCTTGTTGCTTGTTGTACGAGTTGTTGCATGTTGCTTGTCATCCAGTGTTGCATAATTGATGCACTTTTTTTCTTGCAATTAGTGTTACAACTAATTGGCAGCAAAAACTATTGTTGCAGCCAACAGCAGGCAACAGCTGTTCACTCGCAGTGTGGCAACAACAAAAAACAGAAAAAGAAAACAAGCATCCCTTCTGCTAAAAAATGAGTTGCTTAAATTTTAGCTTACAGTTTTAAGAGTTGACAGGAAAACGTTGAAACGTAGAACTTGCTTTGAAGAAGGAATGCTTGCAACAAGTTTAACATTTTCACCTAGGTTAACATAAGAAATCAATTATAGAGACCAAAAATTTTAATATGTAACAAATTAAGTATACGCAAGAAACACAACATTTACCTTAAAAACAAAATCTTTTTACCTTTCCCTATCTATTTATTCCAGCGAAACCTAAAGAAACTTAACTATGTCAAATCCTCCGTACAATATTTTGCCATAGATATAAATAATCTATTCTTCAATTTCTTTTCTTTCCCTTTTTTTGCAATCTGTTTGCCAATTTCAATGGGCTTACAATTATTATATATGTTATGTGCTGTCATTTGTATGTGCTTCTGCCTGTGGCAGCTTCCCTGCTGAACAAACAAAGCGCCTCAAAGTATGCCACACACAAATACACGCACACACACAACAAATGGCAGCCACAGCAGCAATATTTTGTCCTTTTTTTTCTGCACACATTTACACAGGCGTAGAGAATGTGGACAGGTGTTGCTTTTGTTAGGCTAGACGGTGCTTGTCAGGTTTTTGGCCAGGTGTGATAGTAGATGCCACGAAAACGAAGGCAGCCCACCGGCGGAATTGTTATGATTTTACAACAATATTATTTTTCCATCAACAATATCAGCAAAAATCAATCAAATTCAATTAAAATGCAGCTAAAGGATACCAAAATCGAATGTGCTGCAAATGGCAACTGAAAAAAAAAATAAAAAAAAACTGACTCGCAAATTATGCAAAATTAATTTTAATTTAACAAATGCAAAAAAAATTACAACAATGAAACATATTTTAAAATGCGCATTAAAATTGATATTAAAAGATGAGCCAACAATGTAAATTAAAGTTTGACCACAAGCCCAAATCAATCAGTTAAGCGGATAAATAGGAGTATGGGCGAAAACAGTGTTGTAAATGCTTTATAAAAAAAACTGACAATGGGAAAACAGACAAACAGAAAAATAAATTGATGGCAAATTTGTGTTATATATGTACTTGTTTTTATTATATGTTTGTATAATTTTTGCCATATTATTTGTATGTTTGTGTGTGTGTGTGTGTTGCGTTGTTACATTTACACAAGTGCAGAAATTCCCAAAACACAAATCCTAAAAAAACATTTGTTACTTTTTGTGAAACGTTTTATACATATTTTGTGGGTGTAAGGGCGGGGGTTTGGGGTTCGACCACACAACAGTTGAGGCAGGGCAAACGAGCTAACGTAGTATTAGTGCGTATGTGTGTGTGAGTGTGTGTGTTGACACAAGCGTAGCTGGTTTTCAAACTAAAGAATTTTACAAAAAGGGGCAGAGCAGATGGACTTTAAAACATAAACATTTACTTGTTTCCAGTTGTTGATCTTAAAGTTTTAGAAAATACAATATCACACAAGAAAACTTAAAAGCTTTAAGTATATAAACATAGAAGCAGTTAACAATGGACATTAAATAAGTTAGGTTAAACTATTTAATCATCCCCTTAACAATTTTTTGAAACTACGTCTATTTTATAAATGTCATCGGTCCGCCTCTATTTTGCTAACCAAAAATTGTCAAAGTATTTGTTTGCACTGGCCTAAAAACAGGACCTGCAACTGGGATCAGGGATCAGAGTGTAGTGTGTGTGTTTAGTTTGTAGCGCTTGTTGAAAATAAATGTATAACATTTTATAATAACTATTCATGCTCGTAAATTTTGAGCTTATTTTGTGGTGTATTTAAATTTAGACAAACACAAATCAAACACACATAACCCTGCAAATTGAATGAATGTGAATGCAGTGAAAAGCACTTGAAAAGCATCGGAAAATGCAAGTCTGAAATTAGCAAGCAACAGCTAGCAGCCGAGTGCCTTTCAACTTGAAAGTAATTAGAAAGTAAAGCGACTACAAATTGTCTAAAATACTCGGGGGCATTGATTGATTTCCAGAGAAAAGAACTCGAGTGCCACTAAACGAAGCGAAGTGCAACCAAAAATAGATGGAAGCAAAAACATGTGTACAAAAACGAATAAGAACCAAATTTGAATGCTTCTAATGACTGCGGTGACACTTTTGTGGAAAAGAACACACACACATAAGGGAGATAGTGAGAGAGGAAGATAGTTGTATGTGTGTGTTGCATACCTGTGCATGTTGCATGTTGATAAAATTAGAAACGTGAAAACGGCGGCACTGCAGTTGACAGCGTGAAAATTTGTGAACTTAAGAGAACAGGAAAAGGCGGCGGGATGCCATCAGCTTAGCTGCAAAAGCGAACAGCTTAATATACATACAGCTAAAGATACAGATACAAATACTCTTACTCAACTCATCTACAGTTTCATGCAGTTGCAGTTAGATAGAAGCATATATATATATTCATGATGTATGTGTATGGATAAACCAAAATAGACGCCACGTTTTATTTGTTGTTTTGGCATTTGGCCTGTCGTGTTCGAGTGATTGAAGCTGCCATAATATTCAAGTAAATGTGAAATAAAAGCCTAAAAAAAGTCAAAGCGGCTGCTATCTTTTGTACCCTGTGTGGCATTTGTAGAAACCACAACAATAAAAATAAGTGTAAAAAAAATAAAAGCCCTTATATTCAGAATTTAAAATAACAGAAAATTAAAAACAGAAAAAAAACCTTTTAAAAACCAGCATTCTGAACTTCTCGAAACATTTAAAAATTTCACTTATATTTTTTAAATTACAATTTTTACAAACAAATTTTACAGTTTACAATGTATTTTTATTTATTTATTTATTTATTATGTTTCACTTTCACAGTCAGAATAAATTGAATAAGAATTGTTTAAAGATATATTACGGAAAAACTTTGTCGTTTTTTCTACACTAGCAGATGTATGACTACTACTCTGATTTTTGTACATATAAACATCGTAAGCTTTCTTATCACAATTCAAAGAGCTGCCTAGAACTTTACTTTCAGACCCACTGTGCGAGATTTTTTTCCTCGCAACACAGACTTAGTGACTCTCTCTACCCACAAATGAGGTACGCTGCAAGTCACTCGAATAGGTACAGAACTTTTTTTTTCGTAACTAAAACTTTTGCAACATGCAACTTTGAAAACTTCCATACTCATATATTTATACTCTAACTTACAATTTATTTTAATTTAATTTCAGCCATAATTACTTTAAAATTACGCAAACTTTCATAAAAATTCTCCACACTTTTCAACTTAAGAACAAGGCATGGTTGTACTTATAAATATGTTATATGTTTTTGTGTGTGTGTGTGTGTGTGTGATCATCCGTCTCGCTCTATGGCAACGTCTGGCAGTCAGCCGAAGCAACAACGTCGACGTCGCTGCCAACTTCGTCATCGTCGTCGTTGTCGGTCTCGTTGGGTTGGGTTGTTGGGACTTAAACTGGAGATTCGACTCGGAGGCCTTTGTCAGTGCTGTCGCTGCGATCAGTTGAGTTTTGTGCGTTGTGCGGTTAAGTTGTAGTGCGTTCTTGCTCCGGCCTCCCCCTTTTGCTTTGAAGACTCACACACAAGTGGGATCAATCAGTGCACAACAGAGAGACACTCACACAAGCACACAGACAGTATCTTCAGCCAGGTTCAGGTTCAGGACCACGCCTGCACAACGTCTTTTTGGCCGTCCCACGCATTCAGAATTTTGTTAAATTATTACATTAAAGCCCATTAATCAAAATGAGAGAAATTGTGCATCTGCAGGCTGGACAGTGCGGCAACCAGATTGGCGCTAAGGTAAGTCTCCATTTATTTTATTTTTCATGTACGCTATTCTTTATTTTTATTTTTTTTGGTTTTGGTTTTATTGGGTTTTTTTTTTGGCAAAGCGCAGCTAATTTATGCACATTGCCCGTAAACGTTTTTCAATGAGTTTCCAAATTGATCACAACTCAGCTCAGAGTCAACGTTGCCGACGCCTTTTAAAGCGCATTCAGCACAATTAAAGCAAAAAGAAAATTAACGCAAAAAAAAGCAACTGGCCAACGAGTAAACATAAAGAAAAGAATATGAAAAAAAAGCTTTAAATCAAATAAAACCGACTCGACGTAGCGAAGAAAATGAAATTTGTTTGGGCTTGTCAGGCACTCGATATGCCCTTCGTTTGAAACTCCAACTTCCCAACTGTGATTATACAGATGAAGAGAGAGGGAGACTCAAAGACAGCCCCTTTAATAATAAATGAGACGGAATTTTACTTGCTCTAATCTGGGGCATTATTGCAATTGTTGCAACGTCATTTTTTCTCTCTCTTTCTCCTTACTGCATTTTACGGATGCCAAAAACCTTATGGAATTATCATTGCGGTTGTATCTTTTCGCTTTGTTGGTTTGCCTTTTTAGCTTCCCAACCGCAAAAGGTGCTCAAAAATATGCCATTCAGGTGGCCCACCAAGGGTTTGGGGAAACTTCAGTTTGTGAGGGAAATAAATGGGAGTAATAATCTAGGTTTTTAAGAATTATTAATTTACAAAAAGTTTAATAGTTTATTAAAAAAAAAAAAAAATTTAAAGAGTTTTTGATGAGGAAATATTCAAATATGTTAAAGAAAAAAGATAAATGAATAAAAATATATTAAAAATTTTTTTTTAATTTGTTATACAAAAAATATTACACATAATATTTGTTTTGAATTTAATTCTGAATAAATTAAAGCAAAATTAAGTACGGAAAAAAAATTCTGTTCTAAACTAAGAATTTTATACGAGATTACAATAAAAACTGATTTAACAAGACTCTGGAAAAACATATGGCTTGGAATAATTTGCCGTTTGCTGCCGGTTTTTAATCAGTGTTTATCGAGCTTTAACTAGTTAATCAATTGTAAATGCTTGCAATTAAAACGATGCACAACAATTAGGGCTGCTGCCCATCAATTATATGGCTAATGGGTTATGGTACATGATGCAGCAACGTCAGTCAGTTAATCAATATAGCCCAATCAGGCAACGAACGTGCCACAACAACAACAACAACAACTTATGCTACTGCATGCAGCGCAAAGAGCTCTTTTTTGGCAACTTGTAACCGGTTTGTAATTTCGGAAATCAATGTCAATGCTTGATGCTGTTTGAACAGAAAGTGTGTCACGTTGCATGTTGTGAATGCTGATAAAAGCGAATCAAAGCGATGATTAAACTATAAGCACAATTGAATTAAACTTAAAGATAAGCAAACTTTGTGCTTTATTTACTTTACTTTTATTATTCTACACACACACACAAATTCATATTATGACTCAATTGAGGTTCGCGATTTGTGGGAATTGTGGAGGTACGCTTAATTTAGCGCTAACAGTTTGTAGTTCTCAGAAATTTTGGCATAGTAATGGTTTTATGGAGCGTACGTATGTATATATGTATCTGCTTACTTTTCGCTTTGTCCATGAATGAGATACTCAGAGTGTTTATCTAAAGCAGAGAACGACGACGACGACGACGACGTTGAAGCCGACTTGGTAATTTGAGCAAACCGTTGGTTTCACATTACCCAAGAGATTTGACAGAAACAGTGAGAGGGAGAGAGGGCGAGAGGGAAAGAAGAAGAACAGCTGAGTGGACACTTCAAATGTGAGGCAATACAACGCTACCTAACCATACCCCCATATATATGTACAAATATATATATGTATATTTAATTTTGAATCAAAAAACCGCACAAGTGCAACACAAAGGAAATGACTCACAGTGTATCAATAAGGAACAAACAATTGAAGGATTGCCTTCTACAGTTACAGGATAGGGGCTGGCCGCACATGAGTTTCCGTTTGCATTTTTAAATAATCAGCTATACACAATATTTTTATTTTATATATATATATGTATGTATATGCACCACAAAGTCAACAAACTTGAGGTCTGTTTTCAGTTCTGCTTCTTGTGAAAGATTTATTATCGCCCTCGTCTGACTTCGAGAACAACAACAACAACAATATCAAACAGCTGCTGAGCAAAGACAAATGCTTTCGATAGGCTCGACTGGACTGGGGGTGAGGGGGCGGCATTTGATGCCCAAATGACAGTCATCATGTGAAAAATGCAATTTTTGCATATTTTTCAAGGGCTGCCGGAAAAGCTATACAGAACCAAAGCTGCAGGCGATCTTTGCACAGCTGCGCAGTCTGGCCGAGTCTGGACTTCGAGTCTTCTGTGCTTTGTGTGCTTGAAACGTTGGCTCCAGCTCCAGCTCCAGAGTTCATGCCCGAGTGATTTCAAGTGGCACAGACGGCAGAAGACATAGCGTTTGGGGCAAGCTACACACAGACATGCAACACTTAATGAGGGCGTCGGCAGCAAACGGCAGCTGATCGCATGCGCTTAAAAGCGCTCGGAGGTGGTGGGGGATAGGAGGGAGGCGTGGCATTTTACAACTAATTGGAAGTATCTAAAGTTGCTAGGCAGTGTGGCAAGTGGCAGTCAGAAGACAGACAACAACAACAGCAACAACTTGGCAAATAAATTACGACTATTTTCTTTTTAGATTTTATATTTTGGCTTTTTTTTTGCGCAGTCAGACAATAACTGTTTATTCTTAAGCTTTAAATATTTAGTATTATATTTATTTAATATGTGAATCATTTGAATCTGATTTTCTTTTGCTTGAGTCATAAAACATTTTCTAAATTTTTTCTTATCTTTGAAATGTTTTGCAAAACTTTTCTTGAGTCATTTAAGAATAAGCAAATATTTTTTTAAAGGCAAAGATCAAATTAAATGATCTGCAGTTTATATTTTTATCAAAATATATATGTTTTCTTATATTTAATTTATTAAAATATTCCTTGTCTACTGGTATGATCATTAAAGTCTACAGCAAGCTTTTCCTTTAATAAAATTAGGTAGCATGACAATGAAAATTGTTTACTTATGGCATATCCATATATAAGTTTATACCATTTGCAGTTTCCAACAATCATTTATCACTTTTTTCAACATTTTCCTTTTAGACAGTCTTAAAGTTTCGGCTTTTAATTGCCAGATCGTGCTGCTGATATGTCCAAACTATTTTTTTTTTATTGACTTTTCACTTTACCTTTTTACAATTTGTAATATCGAATTTAATGCATTCTGTGTTAGCTATCAGACAGGAATATGACGCAGCTTAAACCAATTTACACAGCTGGAATTGGTTAAGATAGCACACCTTTCCCCCCTTCTCCGCTCTACACTCTAGTGTCCATTTCCCCAAGCAATCACTGCTGCAGTTAACCGAAAAAGAAAAAAAGCAATTTCCCGCAACTATCAACAGCATCATCAAAAGGCAAGAAAAATTAGTTGAAAGTAAAGCGATCGTCGAGAAAGAGAGAGAGAAAGATGGAGAAGAAATGGGTAGAAGAGACATGAAAAACGACTTTTCACTTCAACAGTTTTGTGTGCTAATTTATTTTTGTTGCTTTTTCTGCCCCAAGTCAGTTGCATGATTTCGATGTTTGTTTTTTATTGTTGTTGTTGTTGCAAGCGCTCTCGTCCGGCATATAAACTGCGCTTTATTGTTGTGGCTGCTGCTGCTGCAAGCTTCATAATTGCAACGGCCACACTCCAATTAAATTTGATGATCTTGCGGAGATTGTAGACATACAAATATCGTACTACATGCAACAACTAGCAACTTGAGCCTTGCCTTTCAAATAAACAAAAGACGCCATCGAAACAGGCCCAAAACAGAGACTGAGAAAACTGTTTCTCCTCACAGACGTCAAGTTCAAGTGCCAAAGGGAAATGCGACAGACAGACAACAATGTGAGGAAATCGGGAATAGGGAATCGGGAGTCGGGAATCTGGAAGGGCAACACTAGGGAGCCACTTCAAGCGATAACATTTTTATTATTTCCTCGCCGGCCTTTTTTGTGTGTTTATTTTGGGGAAGAGATTTTGGATTGGAATTTTGGTACTTTAGTTGGACGATTTATGTGTCTCGCATCAATGGCATAATGTCTCTGATCTTGTTAATGAAAAACTAATGCGCACCATTTTTGGATATAAGCTGGATCGGTTTGTTAAACGCAGCAAAACATTTGCAGCGCGCTTCCGCAATAACATCAATGAAATGAGATACAAAAGTATCTATTTGATTTGCTTCAGCTACGAGCGGAATGTACGCGTGTGTGTGTTTGGTTGCCTTCTAATGATGTTGTTGTCGATGTCTACAGAAAAAAAAAAAAAAAAAAAACTGGCGTCTGCTGGGTTAATTTAGTAACTGCGAGCTGTGGCCGCCTGGGTCGTTGGCCTGCAGTTCAGCTATGACTCAGCAGATACATTTGTATCTGTGCTGTGCTGTGCTGTGTGCAACAGCCGCGAGGCAGTGAGTGCTATTTTTAACACTTTCGCCTGCCTAAGGTTGCACATTGCACCCCAGGAGCGGCGTACTACCAATGAACACTCAACTTGGAAATGTCCCATGCCGCGACACGCTGCACTGAAATATATAGTATATATATATATATATGCAACTAAAAAGAAAATAAAACCCAAAACTATTTCTGATTGCGTGCGGTTGCCTCTCTCTCTCTCTCTGTCTTTAAATTTAGCACTAAATCAGGGCATGTTGCATGTTGGAAGTACCATACGACAAGAGATCCACCAAAAACAAACTCTGACGGCTAAACTAAACATAAATTTTCCAACTCAACAACGTACACAATGTGTCTCACTTTTCAAACTGTCCCATAGCTCTCTCTCTCCACTGTTTTTTTAAGCCACAAAAAATATACTCTGCCTACTGTTGGAGGGAATAAAAAAGAAATTTCCTAATAATTTGTTCAGATATTTTTTTGTTTTTTTGTTGTTGGCTTCTGCGGCTGGCAACATGAACTCTGACATGGTTGACTGGGCTCACACACACACAGCTATTAATTCTTTTTGACAAATGTCACACATGGCCAAAAGTCAAGAATATGCGGCCAAGAGGTTGACAGATGACTGACTTCTTCAGTTAGTGATATATCTTTATATACAAAATCTATTAAAATTGGCCTGCAGCTAAAGATACAAATTTGCATTGCGACTATCTAAAGTTAAGAACCTCTCTTATCATATTGTAAATTATATGCGCAGTAGCTGATAGCTTCATATGAAATTTATGAGGGTTCTGTTTGAGATTGTTATGGTTGATTTTTTATCATTTAAGGTCTTACAAACATTTCTTTCTTACATTTTCTAATCTCTGTTTGATTTGTGAATGAAACTCTTGTACATTTTTTGAAGAAGCCAAAAATAAACAAATAAGTATTCAATCTTCCCCCTTGTGTGTACTAAATCTGAGCCCCTAACAACCATCATAAAAATAGCTGCAGTAGCTTCTCTATATCTCTCTTTTTTATGATGACACCGGCCAGAGTCATTAAATTGTTATAAACATGATCATTACTCGTAAAAAGAGGTGTCTCATAAATAATTTAAGTAGTGTGTGATGTTTATTTTTATAACGACAGCTCAAATTCAAGATTTGCGATTAATATTGATGTAAAAAGATCTTTACTTGGAATGAAAAAAGATATCTGTTTCTTTCTAATTTCAAAATTCAAGTGTATTTGGGATTAGATCAAGATTTGTATTTGTAAGTTACTAATCAAATATGTTTTAGACTTATTTTAAAACTTCTAGAATTCGAATAAAATATAAAACGTCCTGTTTTTCTGTTGACTTTTTCAGTTCTGGGAGATCATTTCGGAGGAGCATGGCATTGATAATCATGGCATTTATGTGGGCGACAGCGATCTGCAGCTGGAACGTGTCAGCGTCTACTATAACGAGGCAGCTGGTAAGTGTTACGAGTCCCCCTCCCCTCATCAACCCCCACCACCCCGCTTTGACTGACATTCATGCCTCCTCTTCTCAGCTGTGAGTCGTTCCTCGGGCGGCAAGTATGTGCCACGCGCGATTCTGTTGGATCTGGAGCCCGGGACCATGGAATCGGTGCGTTCGGGTCCTTATGGCCAGCTCTTCCGTCCGGACAACTTTGTCTTCGGGCAGTCGGGCGCTGGCAACAACTGGGCCAAGGGCCATTATACGGAGGGTGCGGAACTGGTTGACAATGTGCTCGATGTGGTGCGCAAGGAGTGCGAGAATTGCGATTGTCTGCAGGTAGGTTCTTGAAGTAACCAATAGAAAGTAATGGGGAGAGTAATACTCTGTTATTATTTAAGGGCTTCCAACTGACGCACTCGCTGGGCGGTGGAACTGGTTCCGGCATGGGCACACTGCTCATCTCGAAGATACGTGAAGAGTATCCGGATCGCATAATGAACACGTATTCGGTGGTGCCATCGCCCAAGGTCTCCGATACGGTCGTCGAGCCCTACAATGCCACCCTGTCGATTCACCAGCTGGTGGAGAACACAGACGAGACGTACTGCATCGATAATGAGGCCCTCTACGATATCTGTTTCCGCACACTGAAGGTATCGAATCCCAGCTATGGCGACCTCAATCATCTCGTCTCCCTGACCATGTCCGGTGTGACCACCTGCCTGCGCTTCCCCGGCCAGCTCAACGCCGATCTGCGCAAGCTGGCTGTGAATATGGTTCCATTCCCGCGTCTGCATTTCTTTATGCCCGGCTTTGCACCGCTGACGTCGCGTGGCTCGCAGCAGTATCGTGCTCTCACCGTGCCCGAGCTCACCCAACAGATGTTCGATGCCAAGAACATGATGGCCGCCTGTGATCCGCGTCATGGTCGCTACCTGACCGTGGCTGCCGTCTTCCGTGGTCGCATGTCCATGAAGGAGGTGGATGAGCAAATGCTGGCGGTGCAGAACAAGAACAGCTCGTACTTTGTCGAATGGATACCGAACAATGTGAAGACCGCTGTGTGCGATATACCGCCCAAGGGTCTGAAGATGTCCTCCACGTTCATTGGCAATACGACCGCCATTCAGGAGCTGTTCAAACGCATCTCGGAGCAGTTCTCGGCCATGTTCCGGCGCAAGGCTTTCCTGCATTGGTATACGGGCGAGGGCATGGACGAGATGGAGTTCACCGAGGCGGAGAGCAATATGAATGATCTGGTGTCGGAGTATCAGCAGTATCAGGAGGCCACCGCCGATGATGAATTCGATCCGGATGTTAACCAGGAGGAGGTCGAGGGCGATTGTATTTAATGGTGTGGCCAGAGGAATGAGGTGCGTGCGTGAGCGTCTCCTCTTTGGTGGTGGTGTTGGTGGTGCACGTAATGTGTTCTTTTTGCGTGGCATGCGGCAACAGTTACGCGCCAAACACTGCATCATACTCTAAAAAGGGCGACAAATACACACACACAGACACAAACACACACACACAACAGGAAATGTCAAGCGTAGTTTGACAGCAATCGAAACATCATCAGCCGGAAATGGTCCAAAGCTCTCATTTCATTTAACCTTTTTCACACTTTTCACTCTTTTCACTTTTAATCTACTCACTCTTCTTCTACTTCTTCATTCTACGCTACACTTTACACGGAGGCACGTCTATCGCATTTCTCGCAGCCATTTTTCAGCTTCTTTCACTCTCTCATTTACCCCCTTCATTACTCTCCGCAACTCTCACTAATTTAAGTCTCAATTTTATAACATTTTTAATATACATAATTATTTATATGCAAACAAAAGAGCATACGTTTAACACGAAACAAAATACTGCACAATTCTTACAAAAGAACAAAAAATACTACTTCAAATTGCATCGAAGACTGACGGACAGGCATAAGTTTGGACTCAATGGCAATATTACCGAGTATTTTGTAAAATGAGCACACCCAAAGATCGATCCTATTGAAAACAAAACAATCAAAAAATATTATACAAAAAAAAAAATTATTGAATATTATCATTGTATTTCTTAAGCACAACACACACACACACACACATACACATGTTTTTGTATTCCTGTGCATTATTCTCTAGTAGTCTTTAAAAATTACCCAAGTAATTAACTAATGCTAAACTTGAATAATAAATAATATGCTGCAAAAACTTTTTCAATAAAAATACAATATGCTAAAAAAAATATAACTTGATTTTAAATAAATAGTACAATAAGGTAGATGTATGTAATTAAAAAAAAAAAAACAAATTTATTTAAAAATTAATGGAAAGTTTTAATTTAATTTTTGAATCGTTGGGGCTTAGCCAAGTTCCCAACCAAGTCACATTTGTGCTGCCACACCAATGGAAAATATTGTTTGCTCTAAAAGCTTTTCACTTTTGTCACCAGGTGTCGCTGTACTCAAGGAGCAAAATCACAGCACCATCCAACGAGTATGTAATCTCGAGGCTAGACTTACTTGTTGGCATAGTGAAAATACAAAATCAACAAGTTAGAAGGTTCTAGTCGAGAATTACCGACTAGGAAATATCCTGAACCCTATTCTTAACGCAGGGTGAATTATTAACATGGTGATCAGTAAACATTGCAGAATATGTGTAAAACAAAAAACATTACACTTACCGAGGGCACCAACAACACATAAGCAGCTATATCGAAAGTCTCTCTTTTGTATCTCCTTTCTGCTTTTAGCACTTTTACAAAAACAAAAAGTTATAAAAAAAACTCACACACACAACAACAACCTAATAAGAGGCAGCTCAACTCTCTCATCTTCATTCAGATTGGTTTTGGCGCATCGCACGAAAATCTTTAATATTTTATTTTCACTACACTTCACACACAGAACAAAAAATCAAAAAGAATTATAGGTGCATCATTTTTCATATTATTTAAACATACTAAAACGCTCTGCTCATTTGGGTGTGTCGCAGCGCGCCTAAAACAACAACACATACATATGCAAAGACGCAGTTATCCTCTCTCTCTTTTCACAAGCTGGAAAAGCAACAACAAATTGCGCATTCTGCAGCCTTTAATTGGGCAAATAAACACTTTTAAAACAATCTCACGGCGATTATATCTAGTTGCAAACACTTCGCGTATGTTCATTGCGATAAATTAACACAATTTAAATATTATTATAACGCGTTAACGCTTTAACGTATAAAAAGACGGACGATTAGCCTCCAGCGATGTAAAGGCGCGCAAAGTTCTCAGCTCACTGATTTTGTGGAAGGAGTGGAAGTAAACGATCGCTCTCCGTAAGAGCAGGATAATCCTTTGTGCAAGTGTATGTTTATGTGTGAACTGTTGTTGTGTTTATTTTCAAATAGCTTTATTTTATGCTTTAAAAATCCACCTGTTATACTTCCACGGTGAAACGATTGTCCTGCTGTGTGTCACATCTAGCTATAAAATAGCTAAAATGGCAGCACAGACAGTGACTGAGAGCGATCGTTACACCTTCCACATGTCCACTACTTTCACTCCTTCCACAAAATCAGTTGGCCGAGAACTTGGCGCGCCTTTACTTCGTTGCATTCTAATCGTCCGTCTCTTTGAGCAATTAAAGTTTATACGCGTAGTTATAATGTTTAAATTGTGTTAATTTAACGCAATGAACATACGCGAAGTGTTTGCAACTAGATAGAATCGCCGTGAGATTGTTTTAAAAGTGTTTATTTGCGCAATTAAAGGCTGCAGAATGCGCGCCAATTTGTTGTTGCTTTTCCAGCTTGTGAAAAGAGAGAGAGGATAACTGCGTCTTTTCATATGTATGTGTGGTTGTTTAAGGCGCGCTGCGACACACCCAAATGAGCAGAGCGTTTTAGTATGTTTAAATAATATGAAAAATTATGCACCTATAATTTTTTTTGATTTTTTGTTCTGTGTGTGAAGTGTAGTGAAAATAAAATATTAAAGATTTTCGTGCGATGCGCCAAAACCAATCTGAATGAAGATGAGAGAGTTGAGCTGCCTCTTATTAGGTTGTTGTTGTGTGTGTGAGTTTTTTTTATCTTTTTGTTTTTGTGAAAGTGCTTAGTGCAAGAAGGAGATACAAAAGAGAGAATTTGGATATAACTGCTTATGTGTTGTTGCTGCTGTCGGTAAGTGCAATGTTTTTTGTTTTACACATATTCTGCAATGTGTACTGATCACCCTGTTAATAATTCACCCTGCGTTAAGAATAGGGTTCAGGATATTTCCTAGTCGGGAAATCTCGACTAGAACCTTTTTACTTGCTTATACCTCAATGATGTCAAATGTCTTTTAATTGTACGGCATGTGATATAGTTGTTCTATCTGACCGATTTTGAAATATAATCTAAACGTAACTAACAGAAGACCTTGCACAAAATTTCAGCTCGATAGCTCTAAAACTGAGGGAGGAACTAATCGATCTCAGAGACTATAAGACCTATGTCAAAAATGTGAAACACGATTTGGAAACTTTATGCCAAATAATGAAAATCTTTTAATCTAAAATGATGAAAAATTTAAATTTAATTTTTGAATCGTTTGGGCTTAGCCAAGTTCCCAACCAAGTCAATTTTGTGTTGCCACACCAATGGAATATACTGTTTGCTCTAAAAGCTTTTCACTTTTGACGCCAGGTGTCGCTGTACTTAAAGAGCAAATCACAGCACCATCAAAGCTTTCATCATATGAAAAGCTCCTTAGTAATTGCTTTAGAGTGACCAGTAAATTATTTTTAACAGTTTTTTGAAAGCATTAAATTTAAATATAATGAAAACTTTTCCTCACTTAGCCATGAATGCAATAATGAATGATTTAGAATGTTATTAACTAAAATGACAACAGATTTGTTATTTTTTGAATAACAAACACCTTTTATTGAGATAGCTGTATAATTCATCTTATTTTTTTTAGTTAAATTTTTAATCGCTTAACCGCTTTAATGCATAACTCTTTTTTTTACATTCTTGTTTATCTGCATAACTTCTTATCTGCTTGACTTACTTCACTAAAAAAAAAAGCAAGTCTTGAAGACTTTAAAGCTAACCGCAAATGCAGAAGCTTGTAATATCTTTTGTAGATCTTACAGTCGTACAAACTTTTCCCTTAACTGACTCTCAGGCATATGCCACAAAATTCGGCAGAACTCAAAGACATTAACAAGTTGTTAACAGTTCGCCCTTTTCCACCTCCCGCTTTAGCGGTCTCGTGACAATAACAAAGAACATAACAGAACAGAACACAAGCAGACGCGGAAGAACAACAAGAACAACCCGAAGAAGAAGAAGAAGAATCATAACAACCAAGAAAGAAACCAGTTTTGCAGAAAGAGCCGGCCGGCATTCTGAATGTAGACAGCAACCACGTTCTTCCGTCTAGACGCGGACATTGTTGAAGTTCGGCCAAAGCTCGGCCAAAGTGCGTTTTACAGTTATGTCACTGACAATTAAACGAAACGAACAGATTGACAGAGAGAGAGAGGGAGAGAGCAAAGGTTACTTAATTTACGAGGGAACGGAAGTTAAGCTGAGAATTGTTTTGAGAATTTGGACTTTCTGAAGTATCATACAGAGTATAATTATTTTTTTTGGTATGTATTTGCTGCTGTCAACCAGTTAGTCGCACAAAGAAATAGGCAAATGAAAAGGCAATAAGAAACGTTTGCAATTTACACTCTTTGACGCTGTGTACTCCCTGTCCCCCGGGCATCCCCCTTCTAGCCCCATAACCAGTTGTCCATCCAAAATCCAGTCGAACCAGGCAACAAGATGCAAGGCACAAACAAAACTAAATAAATACGTAGTAGACAACAGACCAAGCAGCGATTGACCCAGTTTTCAAGACGACAACAACGACGGCAACAGCAACAACAACAACAACAACAAAGACGGCAACAAACGACCGCCGAGCCAACAACCTACGTGCCAAAACGGAGACGGACAAGGCACAGTGGGTCTCATAAAGTTAACTCTTAACTCTAAAGCTGAAAAAGTTTGCCTTTGAAATAATGAAAATGGTTTTGTATGTGTTCAAGGATTCTTAATTCACTAAGCAATATTAATCTAGGACGAAAAATAATTTAGATGTGGGTTAAAAAAAAACCATAATATTAATACAGTGAAAGCTCACAACAACGGACACTCATGGTTCCCAAAAATTTGTCCGCTGTTGGGAGCTGTCCGCTTTAGAGATAGGACAAAATAAGTTGAATATAAAAAATATCCCATGTAAAGTGTCCGTTAATAGGAGTTGTCCGCTAACGAGAGCGTCCGTTGTTGGGAGCTTTCACTGTATATTTTTTAATTTATTCTATTCAGTCCGTAAAGATTTTAACGAAAAAATGGTTTAATCTCTATTCTCAGTTATTTTAAAACAAGTACATAATACTTAACCTTACAGTATGCCATAAAAAAATCAACATAAATTATTTCAATAAAAACGCTATTGTGTTGCACTGTGCAAAGCATCGCTCTATGAAGCGTACCTGTATGGGGCACCGATCCTCAGCTTGACTACTACTACTGCTTATACACACATACTACAACACCAACACTCTGACGGAATTCAGCTGGAAACTGCAGTGCAATGTACTCGACGCCAGCCAAATCGAACAAAAACAAAAAAAAAATCTCGTTTTCTGCAATTTGCCGATTCTTCAGAAAAAAAAGCGCAGAAAAACGAAACTTGCTTGGCTAGAAGAGTTAGTTAAAGCTAGGTATGTGTGTGTTTTTGTGTGTGTGTGGAGAGGTGAAGCAAAAGGAGAACGGTGCAGAGATGGGCTGAGCTTTAACTTTGGCTGCTGTTGCTGTTGTTGTTGTTGTTGTTGTTGTTGCAAGCACATGCAAACAGCACGTCAATGCACTCCGATGTTGCTAGTTGCTGTTTGCTTGGCCACAACGACCGCAAACGCCTCGACTAGTTTAGATCGGACTGGGTAGTAGTTGTAGTAGTAAAGACTTGATCTGGGCGCTGTATGGTTTTTTGCGATACTTGTGTGCTTGTGTATTTTGCTAGCTTGCGGTTTTACATTTTGGCAGTAGAACAACACATATGTACTAAATGTAATTGCAGTGGTTCAACAAAAATCAAACCATAGAGCTCTGGTCATTGATGCGACCGCACAGCGTGCCCAAACTTCAACACACACACACACACACACACACGCAAAACATATGTATGTACATATTGTTCAGTTATTTGATTTGACAAGAGGGGGCTTTGAAGTCACGCCAAGGCAGACGTTCACTTTGCGACGTTGCCAAGCTTCTTTCGGGCAGCAAGTGCTTTATAAAGTGCAGCGGAAGTGACTCAAGTGCACCTTTTTTTTGCGCTGTTGCCAATTTTCACTAAGTTACATTAAGAGCTGTCATAACTAAATGATATATGGTCTGCTTCTTAGCATTATAAATCTCTTTAATAAAACTTAGCCAAGGCTACATTTTCATACATAAGTATAAAACGAATTGTTTAACACTTACAAGTGCCAAAAACGCCTAAACTGTATCGAATCAATTTGTTACAACCCATAAATTATCAAAAAAATAAAAAAACTGAACTGCATTTAAAACTTAATTGTGTTAACAATAAATTTTGCAATATTGCCAAATATTATTTCCCTAAGAATTTGTGTCACACTCGCATTTGTGGAACATTCTCAAACAACTCAAAAAGTTCAATGCATGCCGCTTTATAAAAGATGTTAAACTATGCATTTGATAAGCTACTTCATAAATATGCGTGTTTTTGTTAGAAGAGTTCAATGTATGCCGCACAGTCGAGAATTGTTGAGATAAGCCACAAACTTTGCCATAGATTTGGTGTCGATGTTGGCTTCATCTAAATGCGCATTTATTGCCAGCTACGATTCCTGTGTGCGAGCCTCTGCTGCATTAGCATTTGCTGCAAATTGCATTACAAATGCGACGCGTTGCAGCAACAACAGCAGCAACAGCAGCAACAGCAGCAGCAGTAATCTGGACAATTGAGTTGGATTTCATTCAATTGATTGGATATTATTAGCACCTCAGCTCAGTTACTTATTCACTTTGGCCAACTGTGGCAACAGCTCATTAGACAAATTGACTCCCATTCGGTTTTGATTTGATTGATTTGCAGCAACTTCAACAGCAGCAACAGTTGCCAATAGGCAGAAAATGTTTTGTCTGTTGGACTGCGTCGGTTTTTGGTCTGGCTTTAAGTTGAAGTTTTGTAATTGCTGCGCGTTGGTAAATGGAGCACACTCGCTCTGGCTTTCTTGGGAATATGAAAATGTGCCATAACGGCACAAGCACTGCTTTCAAATGAATTACATATGGTAACTGTAAGCGACGTGTGCGTTAAAGAAGTGTCAACGTTTACTGAAGATGACATTATGACTGCTGTTTCCACGAATTTGGCAAGTACATAATAAAAAATAAAAAAATAATGTAAAACTTCCTCCTCCTAACTCCTGACCAGTAGCTGTTCTCAGCCACATTGTCTGACTGATGACTGACTGATGCCAAAGTTAATTAACACACAATCAACACACACTCACACACTAAAGCCTGCACCAACAGCAACAACAACAACAACAACAAGTGGCAATCTTAGCATGCAATAATAACAAAACATACGAAATTAGCCCCATGGCGAGCAAAGCTTCAATGCGAGAATGCACCAAAAAATCAAAAGCTAAAGAAAAACTCAAGAAAACAGAAATTAAAGTTTGCAAAATTACAACAGTGGCGCTGACGATGCCACCAACACCAACACCACCACCACCTTCAACACCACAATGAACAGTAGCACCACTAGACAGTCAGTAGAGTCATGCCATTTGAACCAATTTGTGGCATCAATCTCAGGCATAATGCGAAATTGGCCAAGCAGCTAAATTAATAAAGAAAAACAAAAAAAAAACACTCTCACATAGCAAAAATAAAATTTACTTGCCTCAAAATACTCTTTGTTAGAAAAACTAAGCTTGATCCTGCGTAAACAATTTGTACATTATGTTCCCTATATTTAAATTGACTTTCACACAAACAAAAAAACTGTTTGTATACAAACTTTAACTTCAAAGATATTAACTGGAAGCACAACGGGGCTTATGACAAAAAAAAAAACGCTCTATGATCGTGCCCAACATATTTGGCTTAATGTACTGTTGTTGTTGGTGTTTTTGTTGTTCTCATATCACATTAAATCATGAAAGGAGAGCGCTCAGAGTTGAACTGTTTTGTTAACATGTGTGTAAAAGACTTGATGAAAATGTCAAATGTTTTTAGCTTAAGACAAAGGCCAAAAACGAAAAAACAACAAAAAACCAACAAAGTTATAATAATACTAATAATAAAAAGGGAAACAACAACAACAGAAACGAAGATACGTGAGCTCATGAACGTGATTATGAGTGCCAAACATTTTTGGGGGCACTTACCGAGTACAGTAACCAAAAGAGCCCTAAAAGTGCAGCACGTGGAATCAGAAGAGGGGGCAAGGTGAGGGGGAATAAAGTGTATGGAATGTACACGAAGTAAAAGCCGAGCAAAAAAAAAAACAAAAACAAAATGGGCTAATTGTGTGCGTAAGTAGCCGTAAAATGAAGTTAACAATTTAGCGAATTAACAACGAATTCTGGAAAGCTACCAACGTATTATATAATATGTAAAGTAAAATTTTGTACTTAGCGCTTCAGCATCTCCCTCTCTCAAGGACACTTTGATGTTTCAGCGCTGAATCACTTTAAAATCAATATTCCAAAAATTAAACCAAAGTCTGACTCACTATAAACAATCAAAGAAATGAAAGAAATATGCTTTGTATGTATTGTTGACAGATAAAGTGATAAGATAGATGGCCTGAACATTAAAGCCTGGTCAAAGCTGACGCAGCTTTTTTTCAGGTTAATGTTGCCCTTAGATACAAAACAATTTTAATGCGCGAAACATTCAAACAAAATGATTTTTGACAGCTTTTCACACGCAGAAAAATGCCATTTAGACAGCAAACAAATAAACTACGCATACAAAGAGTGTATAAAAATTGAAAAAATAAAAGTATTATGCACGAACAGAGAGAAAGAAAGAAAGATAGAAAAAAAAAACAGCAAAAGGCATTGTTGGCTTTTCAGCTGGGCTTTTGTTAGTAACTAACTCTTTCTTGTCAGCCAAAAATGAAAGAAAAAAAAATATTTAAAAAAAAAAAAAGCGCGCGCACAAAATTCGAATTTAGGTCAAACATTATTCAAATGCAGAGACAGGGGCCAAGCGGAGTGCAATGAATGAATGAACAGTGAGAGTGAGAAGGCAAAAAGCGAAGACGAAGACTCGTTGGCTGGCCAAAGCAGTCAAAGCAGTCAACCAGTTGGCCAGTCGAGCATTTAGCGCTGCTGTTATTATTGTTGTTGTTGTTGTTGCTGTTGTTGGTTTGGTGTCCCGCTTTGAAAATGCATAAAACGCGCACGCGGTCTCCTAAGTCGGTCGCTCCAGCCCCGCTCCGTTGCTGACCATTGCTGGCTGGCACGTAAGAGCGCCGACGCTTGATGATATAACCAGGCCCTGGCGCGCTAAGCAAAAACAAAACTCAGCTACTACCAAATAGTATCTGTGGGCCGACTATTTGACTGACTAGCTGACTGACTGACTGACTGACTGACTGACTTAGTGACTTGATGGTAGCCCCAACTTGGCTTATAGCTTGTGCTTGGCTCGACTTGGCTTTGCTTGTCTTGGCCTGGCTTGGCTTGGAGTATCTTCGTTTGGCTTTCGTAATAGCGAATTTTTTTGTGTTGTTTTTTTTTTTTTTTTGCTAGTTTTTCTTTATTTTTTTTTTTTTGCAGCGCTTCGTTGATTTTAGCAGCTTGACGGCTAGTCCAGCGCTATATTGGCTTAGAGCTGCTTCTCTGGCAGCCGTTCTGCCCACACACACTCTGCACACACACACACACACACACACACACGTACACACACACTGCATACCTCTAATCGCTGCTTGTAAATCTCCTAAAACGCGCTTTCTTGTTTTGGGGTGTGGTTACACTCCTTGAACCGGTTCACTCTTTGCCACTGAAGAGCGCCTTGAAGCCTTCTTTTGCCATGCTCTTATCTCCCATTTTTTTTTCGCCTTTCAAATGCTGCCAACTGGAAATTGCCTGATCACGTTTTGGAGCCTTAAGCTGCCTTTATATATGTATATAAATATATTTATATATATATATATTTTTTTTTATATTTTTTTTTGTTATCTGCTGCATCTGGTTAAACTTTGTTAGCCTCAATTGTTGACACAATTTATTTATATAAATTTTGTCGGGCATCTTAAATTGATGAGCATCTCAAAATACAATTGTCTTTCAAATCGATAAACGTGCGCCAATTTTCCTTCCCAAATCGATTTGATTTTTTTTTTGTTTTGTTATATCTTTCGTCTGCTTTAGTATTATTATGCAACTGGCTTGCATAGCGTATGTGTTATGTCAGGGGTATCTTCTTCAAGAAAAGCCGATGGCTTTGTGCATCAGTAAGCATTTTCAACAACATCAAATATATACACTCTTGATCAGCATATATAAGCCGAGTCGATATAGCCTTGTGTCCAGAATTTTTTTTAGAGAATATACGAAGAAATGGATTTTACCATTTAATTAAACGATTTATTAATTGATATTGCAAGTGATTTATAGCCAATATAGAGAAATAGCCAAATAACAAAATTAAACATTATAAGCATTCTTATCATTTTTAATTGATCTTGTGGTGAACTCCAATAAGTTCCAAATTTTCCAGAGTCTGAACCATTCAAATAACCATTAAGGTTACTAAAGTATTGAGATAATAAAAAATTAAGATAGTAAAAATAATCACATTGAAACAAAATACTAAAAAAGCGAAATTAAGAACCTACGCAATTGTACAGTCGTTGAACCACCAGCCACTATTATAAATGAGCGCACAAGGTATATTGGGAATTGTCGTTATCTCGATCGTATGTAGAGAACTTCATGTTGTTGTTGTACCGTAGAGAATCGCCTGCATTACTCTTTAGAATATAGTTGCCTAGATCCTTAAGCGGATATCCTTCCGACTCGCTGCCCACCAGAAAGTTATCGTAGTGCGCAAATCTCTTTTCTCCTTCATAATTCACCATATCGATATATGTATAACTCATTTGGCGCTTCATTTGTCATACGATATAGTTTCTCCAGGCCGATAAAGAAGCTGCCATTAAAGACACCGAATCCCTCGCGATATTTCGTTCCAATTTCTGTAAAAATCTTCACTTTTGTCTATTCTCTGCTGTATCTGCATCCAACCAGGACCTGAGGATAATGTGTTAACGCAGACTACTGTAAAGGGTTCAATTCCCTTTAAATGAATTATACGTGAAGTGCCAACATTTTTATTAACATATTGTAAAAATAATAAATAGTTCCAAATCATTTTTCCTCTGATAGTTATTGTTCCCAGACCACAATAATGAAAAGTTCATTGCATTTTTCGGGGGGTTCAAATTGCTCTCGTCTTCTTACCTTTTCAATTCCTTTTTTTTTTAGTTAAGTTGACTTTAGCTCGACTTTGTTGTAAGTGTCAACATTTTTAAATATATTCTATACTATTCCTCTCTCGGTTATCTCTAGTTCAGAAATTTTGTTGTATCTGGCTTTTTCTTTGTTCGGTTATCTTTTTTGATGGCAAACGGGTGCCATTTGTAGCAAAGGTTTGGCGACCTGATAGCAATATTTGGCGCAATCGGAGTCCAGTTTTCTTTGCATTTCACAGAACTGTTTGAGAGTAATCATCTTTAAAACTGCTTCAAAATTTATTCTATTCCAACTTACCGAATTGTCGTCTGCAAATATGCCAAATATGCATGTGGCATTAGTTAATAGAAGCAAAGCACATTTAATCATTATAAATTCCATTGATATACATTTATATATTCATATTCCACGTTCTGTGAGAAGCAAAATGAAACTGAACGTTAAAACTGATTTGAACTGTTGAGAAATTTCAAAAAAAAATATTTATATAAATATATTAAATAGTAAATCAGCATGAGTCGCTGATAAGATTTCGCGCATATATATATTTAATGTATATAACTTGAAGTTCAATGTTAAATTCGACGCTTTTATATAAATATTCATATATTTGCTATTTGAATCAAATAATTTTGTCAATTACTGGACAAGCACTTAAAGTTAAAAACTATATACATTAACAAACTAAAGATAGAGTATATTAATATTATAATATACCGAAAGTGAAGAGTTATTCTTTTTTTCTTATTAAGTCAATTTTAGTATTATACCAATAAAATGAGTATAAAAAAAAAACAGGAAGAAGAAAGCGTTGCCAACCCCATAAAGTATACATATATGTATATTCTTGATGAGCATCAACAGCCGAGTCGATATAGCCATGTCTGTCAGTCCGTCAGTCCGTCACAAGACTTCAGAATTAGATTGTAAGCATTTGTACAAATTATCGATAGCTCTTTCGCTTACCGATATACACATGTAATCGATAACAGAAAAATCTTAAATTTGGAAAACTTGGAAACTTGAAACGAGCTAACATAATTTCAGGCCTCCAAATATGTATATTTAAAGTTCCATAGTGTGTTTTATTTTTCTATTAGAAATTGTTGGGTTGGGTGAAAAAATTGTGCCTCGGTCTTTTTATTATCATTTATATGTTTATTTCTATATTAACAGTGGGGCGTGCATAATTTTCCCTAAATTATAATTCAGTTGCCGCTCTTTTACGCTGCCTGTTGCTCTTGTTGTTGCTGTTGTTGTTGACGGCGGCGATTATGTGATTTTGTTTCTTACCGTACATTCGTCATAGTCTCATAGCAATTTTGTTGTCGTAGTCGCTGCTGCTGTTGCTGTTACTTCGTTTTCACTTTCTATCGTGCGCCGTCGGCAGCAGCGACAGCAGCAGCAGCAGCAGCAGCAACTTACATGTGTGCATATATGTATATATTTGTTGTGCTCTCGTGTAAGTATGTGTGTGTAAGCGCAAACGACACGCTGACCCAGTTTCTCACCCAACTACAACAAACGAACGTGGAAGCACACACTGGAATTAATATTATTATGGTTTGGCTGGCTGTTTGTTGGTTTGCTTGAATTTCTTGCTGGGCTTCGTGCCTCTGTCGGCAGCTTCGGTTTCTTATGCACTTTACAAACAAACACACGCACACACGACACACACACACACACTCACACATATTTCCATTATCAATTATCGTGCGTTGATCATTCGATATTATGCAGGCGCTCTGACAAATTATTCCAAAATTTTGTACTTTCTGCATTTGCTTGAAAAAAAAAAGAAAAAAAAAACAAACAATCCCAAGAGGCCCAAAAGGAGGGAGGGGAGTGCACAGGGCAGTTAGAGGAGCATTTTGTGTTTCTGCTCCGTTGATTATGTCTGCAATACAAAAGCTCTATTAACTATAGAGAGACCATAGAGAGACTTTAGAGACGCTTACTGCCGCTGGCTAACGATATCGATCAGAATCACGAAAATGTAATGCACATTAACTAAGCATTTTGATACGCTTCATGAAGAGCATTTAACAATTGACAGTTGGTTGGTTGCTTATTAAGGCACACAATAAACCTCAACAAATTTTTTTATACATGTATTAAAATTTTTATATTCAAGTTAGTTATATTATAGAAAATAATACACAATTTAAGAGTAACTAAACCTCTTGTTTCATTTAATTTATGATTTATTTTTTTAAGTTTAAAGTTTTAAAAATTTTCTTTTTGTTTCTTTTCTTCTTAACTATATTATACATTTTTTCTAGTTTTGTTATTAATATTAAACGCTTCATAAATCTGTAAAATGCTTTAAAAAAATATGTATAAATTGCATTTTTTTTGTTAAATATTTATTTAGTTTAATATTCTTTTCATAATTCAACAAGTTAGGGTATCTAAACTTTTACTTTTGTCTGCCCAATCTTCTTGCTGCTTCTTAGTATTATTGTTGCTTATTGGCTATTGTTATTGCTGTTGTTGCTGTTGTTGTTGTTGTGCTGCATACGATTCCTGCCCTACGCTGAGGCACTTCACGCGTCAATGAAAGCGAAAGGAAAACTGTTGGCAGCGAGGGGTTGGGGTAAAGAGGCGCCGGGGGTAGCTACAAAAAGCGACGCTCGGTGAGGAAATGGAAAATATTGAGCAAATACTCAGTTAAGATTTTGCAAGCCACCAACAAGAACTACGACAGCGTGACTAGCCAAAAACAAAAACAAAAACAATACCAAGAGTTGGGGGGGAGTAGAAGAAGAAGAAGAAGAGCGAAATGATGATTAAAAATGTATATAGTATGTATGCATATATGTGAGATTAATTTGTGTGCGACTCTTCTTCGCATGCAAATTAATGTCATACGCATAACGGTACAAATGATGTAACTTGTGCCTGCCAACTAACGTTTGTTGTCGTTGTTGTTGTTGTTGTTGTTGTAGGTTTATGTAGGTAGGTTCCATAATATACATCTATGCATATGCATATATAGAGTTAGCTCTAAGTATGTTGTGTGTGTGTGAAAACAAACGTGTTTGCTTGTTGTTATTGCTGGTGTTTAATAAATAAATAAATAAATATCAAAAAATTTTCTTGTGTTGTGTTGAACAAAACAAAACATGTTAGCATGCAGTTACAAGTGTATATGCCCACAAACCACTGCCCAGACACCCTCCCCCCAGTCAACCTGCCATCCTCACACCCCTCTGTCTTCCTGTGTGTTGTTTGTCTGTTTGTTTGTACAAGACAACAACGCTTAAAACACTTGAGAGTTCAGGTTTTTTGTTGTTGTTTTTTTTTCATCTTCTCCTTCAATTTCCTTTCTATAGTTTTCCTATACGGAGAGCCCATTCCAACATTTTATTTGTGGCGCCACAGAGCAGCAGGTTTGTACAAAATATTTTTTGAAATAATTTATTAGCATGTCTCGGAATTTATATGAACTGAGAATATTTTTTTTTAAATTAAGTATAATGTAAAAAAAAGTATAAAAAGTATCTTTTATTATTTATGATTAACTGACTTAAAAGGTACACGCAACGTATGAGTAATAATATTTATTCAACAATCCAAATTCATATACAAATTCCTACAATTATGTACATTTCTTATACATCAGTTGATGTCCTGTTTCTTCTACAAAATAGTTCTATACAGATTTCTCCGACTTGTAATTTTCACCTACCGCTGACCTAGACAAGAAAGTATTTTATTTTGTTTTTGCCGCATCATGATCTGTCTAAACATTGCCACCACATTTTGGCGCCAAAAAAAAAATAACTCCAACAACAACAGCAGCAGCAGCAGCAGCGGTAGCAGGCAACGGGCCAAGAGCAGGCCAAGCCAGTTGGCCAGGCCGAGTCGAGTCGAGTCGAGTTGAGTTGAGCCGACATTGCCTCATTTCGCCGGCTTGAGCTTGAAAGTAAAAGTGGTTTGGCTTTCTTTTGTGGCACACGCTTTTGGCGCTGCTTTCCAACACAACGGCGACAAGTTGTCGTCAGTTGTTGCTGTTGTTGTTGTTGCCGTGCTTGAGTCCAAGGTCAAGAGGAAGACTTTGAAAATGCTACAATGCGGATGAATAATGCAAAAGCCAAAACCAACAACAACAACAACAACAAACACAACAACAGCGTTAACTGTCTGAGAGTAAGTGAGAGTGAGTTCGTTCGTTCATTTTTTTTTACCGTTATGCGCGCCAGTTCCGGTTTATAACTGGTTGGCGCATCTCCCCCAAAAAGAGATGTAGTTCATACAAACAGTTGTATGTATGTATGTATGTATGTAACTGGCACAGTGAGCAGCAGCAGCAGCCTCAGCGAGTTTTATGATTACGCGAAAAATGATTTGACTTGAGTCTCTTTTGTGCCGTATCCGTATCAATGTACAGATACAGATACAGATACAGATAGAGATGTATCTGTGTAACTGTTGTCGCCTTGTTTGGACTGTTTTATGTGGCATTTGGCTTAAAGATGCATAACTATTTTAATTTTGGCCTATGCATAATTAAGCACCGTTAACGGAACTGTATTTCATTATTTATTCATCTTTTTTTTTTTCTTTCTTTCTTTGATATTTTTTTTTAGGAAAATTGGAGCTTAATGAAATGACTTAGTTATTTTTGTGTGTGTGTTTTTTCGGTTGTTGTTTAGATATTTTGTAATAGCAAAACGCATGTAATACTTAGCTGGATTGTTTAAAACAATTAAATTATATAATAGGCCGCCCAGTTATTTAATTGCCACAAAATGTTTAACTGTTTAACTGCTTGTGAAATGAGGTTAGGTTGCCCATGTTGCCAGTTGGCCATTTAAGACATTTTGGCAATTAACTTGCAGCTTATGGAAATGAGCTTAAAACAGCATCAGCAACTAGAGACTCCTTGCAACTTGTGGGTGCTTGCAACAAATGTGTGTGGGCGACTGCAATGCCTGACATTTGATTTGACTGTCAGACACTTTGTAAGAAGTGCCAGAATTTGCGCGCCATTTAATTGTTGTTTAAATTGTGCACGTTTAACACACTGTCAGCAGCTCAGCAAAACAACAAAATGTTGTCTTAAAGCCCACTCACACACACACACACACACACACACACACATGGGTGAACAAGCCTGAAAAGCGAAAGTTCCTCGCTCGACACCTTTTCACTTTCAAGGCCGCGTAATCGACGCAGAGTTGTCACTGCGATACTCAAAAAACACACACACACACACACACACACACGCTACAAATCTGAAACTAACACACCCAATCAAATCGAAAAGCGGACAAGACAAAACGCACGCATGTGACCCGAAAATGCGGAAGACGGACAACAAACATATCAACAAACAATAGATAGTCGACTCATTGAATACACTAACTAAAGACTTATTTTTGATACGATAGAAGTAATGTAAGCATAAAAAAACCCTATAGTAAAAAAAGGTATAAAATTGTTATTAAAGAGTATACAACTGTTTATGAAACCTGGCTAGCTTTTAAAATTTTTTCCATTTATTTTCGCGAATTTTGACCAATACACAAATAATTAATAGTAAACTTCCAATTAATATTATCAAACAAGTTCTATTTGTAATAAAAATTACATATGTATATAAATTATGAATTTATTGCACTAATCTGCCAAAATAGTTTTAAATTAATAACATTCTTATTGAAAATAAAATTATTTTAATATTTGTTCCTTTAGTACTAAAATATTATAATTTTTTTAATTATATCTTAATCCAACATCACAAGTTCGCAATTTTTTTTATCGATATAAACTCTCCAAAAAATTACGCTTTTATCCCTAAAATAACTTTATCGTCCTCAAAACTTGACATCACTGCTGTTTAAAGAAATATCCTTATCGTTAAAACTGTATCGTAAAAAAAATATGTAGAGTAAAATTCGTTAACGAAATTTGATAACTGTAAATACTAAAAAAAGGAAACAATTAAATGTAAAAAATGCGAAAAGTAAAAGCTTAACACTAAAATCAAATTTATAAATTTATTAAAAAAATATATTTAGTAACATTATGAAAATGACAGAGCAACGAATCAATTTAAAGCGTTCAACCACCAGACAAAGTCACGTTACCCACAGCAAAGAGTACCGAAATAAAAAGTTGATACGTATAAAAATAAATAGTACAAGCAACAAAAAATAGAAAATGTGTGATTGTAACGCTCAGAGCGAACCGAATTCGTTTTGTTTGCGAGTATTCGATCAATGAGTGGGCATCGCATAGACAACTAGACCGATAGATAATACATTAGAATCATGAATGGGAGATACAGCTTAGTGAGTGTTTTTCAGGCTTCCCTTCCGTAGACGTTCGCTTAAAGTGTGTGTTGCGTAACGTACGTTAAAATGGCTGCTTACGTAGCGTGATAGCTTAGGTCAGTTACGTAAAACGTGTTTAACGGTTTTATGTTGGTTAACGATGGCGAGCTTTAGAAAACTGATTATTGAATTTAAAAATTGACAGGCAACTGGAATAAAAGAAACACTTGTTAAAATATATTATTGAACAAAATGATTGAGTTGAGTTAAAGTCGAGGCAACTTTGAATTAAATAACGATTTGAGTTGTACTTTGTCAATACTGAACAGAAAGATGTTTTTGAGTATGCAGATTTTCGTGATAGGTTTTCTTACTTTAAAGTTTAAACTATCAAAGCCAAAAGCAACTGTACCTAAACATTTTTTTTTGCTTTTTTCTGCTTTTCATGTACTTGGTATTGAAAACTTTATGATCTGTAGGCGAGAGCTGTTGCTGACCTATATAACAGACAGTGTCTGGCCCTTTGATGCCGACTGAGACTACAAGTATCTATACATATCCAGACCATATACGATAGATAAAATAGATACTCTCATTCCCATGCCCCTACACAGCAATTAACAATTCCAATTTCAATTCCCTATATAGATGCACATGCTATCGTTCAGTTTTCTCAACACCCCGCCACCCCTACCCATTAAAGTGAATACATTTTTGTTGGTTTCTATAAGATGTCTATTTTACAGCTGCTGACCTACTTAGCTCAAAGTCAAGCGAACTAATTCTGATGTTGTTCTTGTTGTTCTGGTTCTTCCGACATTTCTTCTTTCAATGCGCCCAAATTGAAAGTGAATTCTGCTGTTTTCGACTGCACGGCCACCCCTCCCTACCTCCACCACCTCCACCACCAGCAACAACAATAACAACAACAACAACAACTGCAAACAACTCAACAATGCCGCAAAGCAAACAACAACAACAAAATTAACAACAATTTCATTTTTGGGTTCTTTAAGGGAGCTTTTTTCTTTATGGCTAGGGCATATTTAGGTTTGTTTGTCTTTAGTGTACGCGCGTGTGTGTGTGTGTGTGTGTGCAGTAAAAAAATATGTGTTTTGTTTTTTTTGGTTGTGTAGTTGTTGTTGCTGCTGCTGCTTTGAAAATTGGGTCAATTTTTGTGTTCGTTGCTTGTGCGTTTGTGCCTTGCAACAAGTGTCTGGGTCCCAAAAAAAAACTGAACGCGCCGCATCGGGTCTTGCCCTAAGATAACTTGCCCACACACCTCCCCACCACCTTCCCCCTCCGCACCATGCTCCGCAGATTGATAAAGCAGCGACTGCGACGCCAACGCGCGAGCAGCTGAAAAATGAAAATAGCAGAAAGAAGTTTTTTCGTTTCTTCGTTTTGTTGTTTTGTTGTAAAAAGGGCGCGTTGTAAATTTTGCTGCACCAACACACAAACAAACACACGCATTTCTTGCTTGATTAGCGGCACACACGTATGTGTGTGTGTGTGTGTGTGTGTGTTGGCGTTGAGATTATTTTTTTTTCTTTTTCTTTATTTGTAGTATTTCCTATACATTTTTGTTGTTGCTGGTCTGGTAAGAAAAGTAGGCCAATGGGTCTTTGGGTGCGTGGTTTAGATTTAGTTTTCTATACACAAACATACATATATGTGTGCACGTTTGTGTGTGTGTGTGTGTGCATGCCCTTGCCAATAGGGGAGTATGTGGGCTACAGAATGAAGCTGGTCAACAAGACAATTTTATTTTAATTTTTTGTTTTTATATAAAGTATAAATAAATGAAGAACGAACTTAAATCAAAGTGTATAGGAAATGTCGTTGTGAATTTAATTGATATTTTTGAGTTAAAAAAAAAGCTATTTTGGAGAAACTATGCAAGCGATTTTGCACCTTCTGGACAAACTTGGAACATTAATTGTATATAGCTAGTTTTTGTATCTGAAAGATACTTGTGTAAATATTTGTTGCCCTTTCAATAGCCACCAACAAATATGTGTATATATGTATATAGCATATAAGTAGATTTATATGTTTTTAATTGTTGTTGCTTGTTGCCTGTTGTTATTGTTATTAACATTTGTGCTGCCTGAGTGAGCCTCGAATAAACTCAATCCAGGCAATCGCATTGCGTAACATGGCCCAGAAAGCGAAAGGAAAGAAAACCAAGGGGGGAAAGGGGAAGGGGGAGGGAGTGAGATTTGTCTCTAATTTTGCGTTGACGCTTTAATTTATAACGGTGGAAAAATCGTTTAAATAACATCAACAAAACAAACCAAAAAAAGCCAACAAAAAAAAATATGAAAATAAAAAGACGCAAAACAAATTTTTGTAGGCCACGTTAATAAGCGCAACATAACGAACATAATATCTTAACTTGGTCATCAGCTGCACAACAAAAGAAAAGGCATCTTTTACAACAACAACAACAACAACAACAGCTAGCCGATTGCATAAGAGGCCCACACTCAGATGCACACTCAAAGAGGCAGCAGCAGCAGCATATCGTAGGGGACGTCGAAAAGAAAATAGTCAAAGCATTGTTGGATCCAACAACAGCAACAAAAACAACAGCAAAAAAAATAGGTGAACAGAGCAACACCGTTAACGTCTAAACACCCTGTACACACAATAATGTTAAAGCGGGTATACACTGCATATAACTCTCGACTCGGAGACCTAGACTTTACAGAGAGTAAAAATGCCTAAGCTTTCTACTGGGGTACTTCAGCAAACTTTGGACGAGAATATCTTGTGTGTTTCTTGACCGATTTCGATTTAATTTTTACTGATAATCGGTTTTGTGTCAAAGTTTTTAATGCAAATGCTAAATCCTATAAATGGAGGTTTTTAATGTTATCGATAACATTTGTGTATCGATAACGGTAAAAGTTATAGGTAATTTATAAAGACATGATCAATTTTGTGTCCAAGTTTGGAATGCAAATGCTGAATGTAATAAATATTGAGCTTTATTGTTATCGATAACATTTGTGTATCGAAAACGGTAAGAGTTATCGGTAATTTAAAAAGACTGGGTCTACGCTAGAGTCTCTATATAAATGGATATGTCTTATTAAAAATATATACTTTATGGGATCGAAGATGTATTTTGTATTTTCCAAATTTATTTATATAAACGTTCATTTACTGAGTATGCTATAGTTGTATACTCTCGACCAAAATCATCCTACTAGTTAATAGTTGTTGTTGTTGTTGTTTTTGTTGTTGCTAGATGCTTGACGACCTCATTGTTGTTGCTGCCGTTGTTGCCTGTTGCTAGCTGCTGCTGTTGTATAGATAGCAACAGTCGGCGGCATAGAAAGTGAAACCGCGCTTGCCGCTGCAGCAGCAGTTGTTGGCCACACGATCAGTGCTGCTGCCAATTCCAGAGAGAGAGCGAGAGGAAGAGAGAGAGAGAGAGAGAGAGAGAGAGAGAAGCTTGGCTTTAGATATATAAACCAAACAGCAGCTAGCGCCAGCAACAACAACCAACTATTACTCAATCTGTGCTAAAAAAAAAAAAAAAAAATTAAAAAGAAAAAGAAAAAGATAGACCGATAGATGCATGAATGTAAAGCTGGCTTTAGTTGTTGTTGTTGTTGTTACTGTTGTTGTTGTTGCTATCGGTATTGGTGGCATGAAAAAGCAAGAAAATCAAAGTGAAGTAACCCACTTTTTTCAGTTATAGTTGTTATTGTTGGGGCATAAAAAGGAAGGCAACCAACAATGATAAAAATATAAGTCAAGAAACTTAAAACTGAAACTAGATGAAATTGTGTTGCATACAAAACATATCAATGGCACTAAAATACTTTTAATAACATGTAAAATTTGGGAATGTGAGGGAAAGAAATGTTTTTGCACAATTTGTTCAACACTTTATTTAAAAGCAAATCATTTTTATTATTAAAACAAGATAAACAGATTAGAGAAACAATCAAATAACATAATTAAACAATTTTGACATGCGATTACAAGTTCATTCATTGTACTTAATCAGTACAAGTAACTAATTATTGTATTGTCAGTTTATTAGTTTACAAATTAGTTTTTAATTTTGGTCGAATAAGCATTCTTATCGTTCTAAATTGATTTCGGAATGTAAGCCAATAAATTCCCAGAGGTCCACCATTAGGAGCACTAAAGTATTGAGAAAATAAAAAATTAATATAGTAAAAATAATCACATAGAAACAAAATACTAAAAAAGCGAAATTTAGAACTTACGCATTTGTACAGTCGATGAACCACCATCCACTCCAATGTTGGCGCGAACATTTAGTATATAAGGAATTGTCGTTATCTCGATAATATGTAGAGAACTTTATGTTGTAATTGTGCCGTAGAACATCGCCTGCATTACTCTTTCGATTATAGTTGCCAAGATCCTTAATCGGATATCCTTCCGACTCGCTGCCCACCAGAAAGTTATCGTAGTGCGCAAATCTCTTTTCTCCTTCATAATTCACCATTTCGATATATAACTCATGTGGCGCTTCATTTGTCATACGATATAGTTTCTCCAGGCCGATAAAGAAGCTGCCATTAAAGTCACCAAATCCCTCGCGAATTTCGTTCCAACTTCCGTAAAAATCTTCAGTTTTGTCTGTTCTCTGCTGTATCAGCATCCAACCAGGACCTAGGTATAGTGTATTAACGCAGACTACTGTAAAGGGTTCAATTCCCTTTAAATTAATTATACGTGAAGTGCCAACATTTTTACTAACATTTTGTAAACAATTCTTATACATCATTGAATTATTAGTACACTGTTCCAAATCATCCTTTACCTTCTGATAGCTACTATTGATCCCAAGAAGACAATCATATAAAAGTTTATGGCATTTTTCGAGCGATGCCTTCAAATTGCTCTCTGTACTTCTTACCTCATCTTTAAATTTCTTTTCTCTTTCTTCACAAGTTGCAAGTTGACTTTGCAGCTCGACTAATTGTTCGTTAAGTTTTTGGCTTAGGTTTACTTCTTCTATGCTTTTCTTTTCTCGTTCCTCATAAGGAACCAGGTATTTTTGCAGTATAACTAATTTTGCATTCAGTTCTTTGGACAAGGTAACTTCACGTTCTTCGTAAACTACAATTCGCTTGTTTGATAAGACCAGTTCTTTGTTACTTTTCCTCTCTCGTTCCTTAGAAACAGCCAAATTTATTTCCAGCTCGGATAATTTTACATTTAGTTCTTTGTTTAACTGCACTACTTCAACACTTTTCCTCTCTCGTTCCTCATAAACAGCCACATTTTTTCGGATCTCGGCTAATTTTGCGTTTAGTTCGGTTATCTCTGCGTCTTTTTGATGGCAAACGGGTGCCATTTGTAGCAAAGGTTTGGCGACCTGATAGCAATATTTGGCGCAATCGGAGTCCAGTTTTCGTTGCATTTCACAGAACTGTTTGAAAGTAATCATGTTTAAAACTGCTTCCAAACTTTATTCTATTCCAACTTACCGAATTGTCGTCTGCAAATATGCCAAATATGCATGTGGCAATCGTTAATAGAAGCAAAGCACATTTAATCATTATAAATTCCTTTGAATTTATGTATGTCTGTATGTATAAATATACAATATATATATCAAACGGTTTCTATTTCCAAGTTTAGTCTGTGAGATGCAAAATGAAACTGAAAGTAAAAACTGATTTGATCTTTAGAGAAGCTAAAAAAAACACTATGTATATAGTAAATTCGCATGAGTCGCTGATAAGATTTCGCGCATATATTTTATGTATATAACGTGAAGTTCAATGTGAAATTCGACGCTTCTAAAATATTATATTATAAATATATATGTTCTCAGTCTGATCTTCTATCATTCGCATCTTATTTTTCTATCTTTGCTCAAGTGCACAACGCAGCACAATTTACGATGCAAAATGAATTTATGTGCCCCTTGTTGCACATTTATCACTTGGCACTCATAACTCATACGCCTTGTGGTGCACGAGTGCTTGGCGCTTAGTTGAGCGGTAATTGTGCGTCAATTTGTTGGCAACAGGATGAAACCAGATGGCTCTCAACAGCCACCAAACAAATAGTTTTTGGTAAGTTTTTTATTTTTATCTTCAGCTGTTAGACACGCAGCCGCTTTCACCTTTTGTAAGCCGCTTAGAACCCTTATCAAAGTCGCACTTCAATTTGAAATTGTACACCTACGATTGTGGCAAGCGGCTCCCGTTGCAGTTGCAGCTTGCACGAGGAGGCAGTGGCAGGTAGGGGGGGACACCCACACAAACAATTTCACTTATTGTACCCTGAACCCATTCAAAATTAGTGAAAGGGTATACTGAAGTCGAGCATATGTATGTCACAGGCAAAAGGAAGCTTTGCCGATTCCAACAAGTATATATATAGTGTTGATCAGCATCAGATGCCAAGTCGATGTAGCCATATACTAATGATGATCGGGTATGCTTAAAGTTATCGATAACACTCCACGTTATCGCTAGCAGTAATATCGTAAGTTATCAGAAACTAGCTTTTTTCTAAGCAACTTTCACTTAATATTATTTATTTGGGGAAATATCATAAAGATCGGATGAACTTAAAACTGTTGTTTATGCTTAAGGTATCTCCTATTCGTTCAGAGCCTGTTTTTCTTCCCTAACCCAATGAAATGTGTAACAAGAGTTTAATAGGTATTCGACCGATATCCAATAAGTTTCTCGGTTTCCGATAACATCAATAAAATTTTAAAATTTTTAAATTGGGAAATTGTTTTAGAAACCTTCTACAAAATATTGAAAATCAAACAGGGTCCAGGGTATCTCCTAGTCGAGCTTTCTCGACTTGAGCCTTCTTTCTAGCTTTTTTTGGGAGTCTGCAATTAGCTGTCATCAATCAAAGTGGCCAACAATGCAGCCCTTTAAGACTGTAATGGATGGGCAAGGGGAGCGGGGAAACGTTGCGCCTAGACAAATTGAACGCACGCAGTCTCAAATGAAAGTTGTTGTAGTTTTTTTTGGCCGCCTGAGGTCTCCAAAAAGGGCTTAGCCCGAAAAAAGTTTTTAAGTGATTATCTGGCCTGCAGTTAACCATGTTGTTGCTGTTGTTGTTGCTGTTGCTGCTGTTTGGCTTTCTCTGTGCGTTAATTTGTCTTTTTAGTTGCATTAATTTTGCTGCTTGTCGTTTATAAATTTGCTTTTCGTTTCGCTTTTGTCTTACTGTCAAATTGTGTCAACAATTGTCTGGGGGTCCGCACACACACACACACACACACACACACACGTGCCACCAGCCCGTCAGGGGGCAAGATGTCGTGCATGCCACAGTGCCCATACATTGCCCGTTGTTGCATCTTTTGCCGCCTAAATATGGCAGACATTTAATTTGTACATTTTTTTATTATTATTTTTTTTTTTTTTGGCAACACTTTTGTATTTTTGTCAGTCGGCCCAAAATGTTGCTTTAACCAATTGCAGCAGCGCAAAATGTTGTTCTTGCAACTACAACACATAGGTCAACTAGAAATGGTAAAAAGGTTCGCTAAGCAAACTTTTTATTTCAAGTTAAAATAATGAAAAAATAAAGGGACTTTTTATTTTAAAAAAATAAATCTGTCTTATATCTGTGCCATAAATTTTTTTTAAAATAACGTTTTTAAAATTCAATAATATATATTTTTTTTTACACATTTTATTAAAATTTATTTATATATTTGCTTTACAGTGTTTGTATTTTTTTTTATTTTATTTTATTTTATTTTATTTTTTTTTTGTGTGTTTCTTTGTTGTTTAAATTATAAATTAAAAATGAGAACATTGCGTTTGCCTTACAAATTAATAGCATTTTCATCTACGACGCTTCTAAGCAATTATCTTGATTTATTTATTTATTTTTTGTTTTGTTTTACATATTTTTGTCGGTATGTATGCATTCTCATTAAATTTGCTAGGTAACAATATATATGTATACATATTCATTATTTAATTATTTTGGGTATTTTCTCTCTCGATTTCTGTGCAATACAAAAAAAGCAGTTAAAATTGTTTATATTAAGCTTAAAGGTAAAGATTTGCTAATAAAAGGTTTTTGTTGTTGTCGTTGTCGTTGGTGGACAACTAAAGCGGGGCGTGGCAGGGGCAATCAGAAGCATAGCGCAAGCTGCACACCAGTGTTTTTGTTGTTTTTGTTGTTGTTTTTAGTTTCTTAGTATATTTAAATAGATTTACATAAATAGATTTTTGTTTGTGTATAATTTATATATTTTATTTTTTTGTATTTTATGTTTTCTTTCCTGCTTGTAGACATACATACATACATATATAAATATAAAGATTTAAACAATTTTTTTTCTTTGGCTTAACTTATGCATACTATGTTTTATAATTTGTATCAAAATGTGCAATAGTATTTTACAATTCACTAAAAATTAAGTACAAAATCGAAGCAACACTGAAATAATAAGAAACGCCCAGCCAAAAAGTAAAAATAATAATTATATTAATAATGTACAATATTGAGGAATGCCAAAGGCAGCAAAAGTTGAAGTAGAAATAGAAGTTAAAGTATAAGAGTAGAACAGTTAGCATACAAGAGCTTATACTAGTCATGTTGAAGAACTTGCTATCTATATACATCCTTTTTTCATGCATTGACTTAAAAGCTACCCACACAGCTTTAATTGAATCACACACACACACACACACACACACACGCACACTCATTTACAGGCTCGCGCTCTCTCTCTCACTCTTACTCTTACTCTCACTCTCACTCTCCCACTCACAGCGCATGTTCGTTCGTATTGAGAAAGCTGCGACAGACGCGACTAACTTCGGGATTCGTATGATTCATGAGCTGCATATAAATCTGCTTATGCAGCGAAAGCTCGTTCGTCATTTCGCTCAGTTGACGCAACAGAGCATCCTTCTCTTTGAGCAGCGATTTGACGCGCTCCTCCACCTCCTTGGAGCGCACCTTCGCCTTCTCCCGACTCTTACGCACTGCAATATTATTACGCTCGCGCCGCCTGCGATACTCCTCGGTGCCCTTGTCCACATGCTTATTACTGTGCTTGCGATGATGCTGTTGCTGTGCGTGTTGTTGTTGCTGCTGCTGCTGCGACTGCTGAAGCTTACTGTGATGTTTGAGCAGCTGCTGTGCGTTCGCCGTTAGATGCGGTAAACTGTGATGAGCCAGCACATTCGCTGTGGTCAAATTGGTGAATTGCGTTGAGTGTGTTGAGTTTGTCGAATTGTTGTTGCTATTATTGCTGCTGCTATTATTGCTGCTGCTATTGTTGCTCTGATAGGCATTATACAATCCATTCGTTGTATTATTGATAAACGCTGCGGCCGCCTGACTGCTCACCGACTCCTGCAAATGCCGCCGATAATCGGGATCGATGGGCTCCTCCTTGATGGTGCTGCTCGAATCGCTGCCAACCGAGCTGTTCTCATCGCTCGAGTGATTGTTGTAGTTGGCGTTCGAGTGCACCGCTTGTGGCATGTAGGCGAGGGCTGCACGGCCGTATGGGTTTTGGTGTTGTTGCTGCTGCTGCTGTTGGCGTGCGTTGGCCAGCGTTTGTTGTTGTTGCTGCAACACTTTGGCCGCTGCACTCACCATGCCGCTCGGTGGCAAGGTGGCAGAGAGTCCGCCCGGACTCGTTACCATATCACTGAAAATGCCCAACGTTTCTGTATCCCGAAATTGATCATCAATCAAATGTTGCAAGTCGAGTGTGATCTCCTGTGTGGTGAGTTCATCGAGGTCCGTCTGTGTGCTATACTGTTGCAGCATTTGTTTTTGCAACAAGTTGTTGTTATTATTACTGTTATTATTGTTGTTGTTGTTGTTGTTGTTCAGTTGCATTTGCTGCTGCATTGCTGCATGCTGTTTCACAAGCAACGCTGCATCCTGAACTGTTGCATTATTATTATTTGCATCAGTTGTCACCTGTTGCTGCTGCTGCTGTTGCTGTTGCTGCTGTTGTTGTTGCTGCTGCTGTTGTTGTTGTTGCTGCTGCTGCTGCTGCTGTTGTGCACTGGACATCGCCGTCAGCGTTATTTGGCCAATTGTTGCCTGCTGTGGCAAGGGCTGCGGCTGCTGCTGCTTCTTCAAATCGAGCTGCGCGAGCGTTTGTACCGCATCCGCATACATCTGAGGCGATTCCATGTTCAGCATTTTGAGTTGTGCGAATGAGGGTAAAATTTTGATGCCTTTTATTGTTGGTTGTTGTTTTAATTCGAATTGTTTTTGGCTTTTTGGTCTTTTGCGTTTTTGTTGTTTTTTTTTTTAAGTCACTTTAGCATTTTAGCTGAGGTAAACTGTTCTTTGGAAATGTTTGAACTTTTTTCGAAGTATTTAAAACTTTTATTTAAAACAATTTGTATATATTATTTTTACATATTTTTGGCTGCTGCACATTGTTGCCAAAGTTCACTTTTTACATTTTATTTTATTTTTAAAAAACACACAAGTTATTTTTTGATATTAGAAACTGCTTTCAAAAATTGTCACTGCAGCTGCGCGCACTGCTTCTTAATTTGTTGTTGTTGTTGTTGTTGTTATTTGAAAAATAGCTGTTGTCGCGGTTAAGTAGAGTGTTGCCTGCACGCACGCGATTCAACGACTGAAGTGTTTTAGCAATGATGCAACAGATTTTATATGCGAGTGTATTTCTTTATTTACAAGTCGACAACGCTGGCGACGACGCCGCTGCTGACGTAGCCGTTGACGCCAACGCGGACGCTTTGTATTAGAAGGCAGCTCCCGAAGAACCGTTATATGCGAACGAGCGCAAGCTTTTTGCCTGTAGTACAACGTTTGGGGAATAGCGCGCTGCGCGTCCGCTGCTTACAATTGGTAAATTGTAACTGTGACAAAAAGTCTTTGGCAGCAGCAGCAGCAGCAGTGCAAAGAAAATGAGACGCAAACGCAGCAGCGACGTCAACGGCGCGCCGAAAAATAAAAGCAACAACAGCAACGGGCAAGAAGCAACTTAAGCACACACTCACACACACGCACAAGGAAACAAAGAGAGCAAAGCGCCATAAAAGCCCCAAAATGACTTCGTCGTCGTAGTTGTTGTTGTTAACGACGTTGACTGCGCTGCTTTTACAGCAACTACCTGTGGATGGTGGTCAGGCCAAAGCGCACAGGCATTGTGAGAAAGAGCGAGTAAGGGAGAGAGAAAGAGCGCGCGCGCAAAGACAAATTGAGAGCGTAAGCAAACGATCGGCAGGCAAAAGCAAAAGTTTTTCCCAATCACTTTTACTCTCAATGGAACGCCAAAATCAACAGTAGCAACAACAACAACAACAGCATGAGCAGGGGGAGGGGGGTTGCGACTGCAAGGCAGTTTACTTAGCATGCAAGTTGTTGGTGTTGTGTTTAGCTACAACTGGCTGTGAATTTTTGTGTGTGTGTGTGTGTGTTTGGTTAATAAAGCCAAAGTGCTGTGTCAAAAAAGTTTGATATTTAATTGAATTTAATTTAGCTTACATTTAAATTAAAAACATATTATGTACTTGAAACATTTTTTAAAATCTAAAACCAGTAATATTCGTAACAATAAAATATTTTTCGCTGACTTGTGGGCTCCACCTGATTCATTTATACAGATTAAGAGTGCGTTCTTTTATTAGTTATAACCGCACGATCATGTTTGATGGCATTACGTCTGCACAAATGACACAGCGATTTGACTATACAAACACTGTGACGTCACAACAACACAGTCAGTCAGTCAAAGACTCGCACCCATACACACACAGAAAAAGCTAAACAACGACGCTGTCGACGTCGCTGCCTGTGCTCGCTTTCATTTTCGTTCGCTTCTTTTCTTTTCGGGAGAGGAGTCGTGCCAGCACGAAGAAGAACAGCAACAACAACAACAACAACAGCAGTACCACGCCCGTCTTACCCTTCTCACCCACACAGCCACGACAGATTGCCTTGCGCACTTTGATTTGTGTTTAGGCTGCCTGCTGTTTAGAAGTAAAATTAAGTTGGTCGCTGCATTACGATTGTTGTTGTTGTTGCTGCGCATGCGTGACTGAGCGTCAGAGAGCGTAAGTGTTGTGTGAGCGGGAGCTTTCACGTAACATGAAGCATTACTGTTGTCGTCGTCGTTGTTGTTGTTGTTGTTGTTTGTCTTTTGCGTCTTATATTTAAATTAAAACGCTGTTATGAAATACATAAAAATTAGCACGCTTCGTAGTTTTATGTTGATTTAAATGCAGCGATTTGTATAAGGCTCTCTCTTTCTCTCTCTCTCTCTCTCTCTCTTTCTTGCTTTCTTGCATTTAATCTGCGTATTTAGGTCAAGTTGTGTGTTGTTATTTTTGCTTTTGAGGTGTGTTTTACCGCTTGTGTGTATACTCAACCCGTTACTCATACGCTGCCGCTGCACGATGCACGATAAGCGTTCATTGCTGCCAGTCGCTTATCAGTCAAAGCATCAATGCAGAGATATCGAAGCCTCATATCGATATCGATGACTGCACGCGTTTAAATACATTGTGCAAGTTGCATTTAAATGTTGCACAAAGTTTGCTTCCTTGTGCGTTGTGTATTACACATATCAATGTAATTGCCAAATGCCTCGCCTTTGTTGCAACAGCATTGACACATGACAAAGCTGCTTAGCCAATCATCTCTCTTATCAATCGGCAGACGCTTATCATTTTAGCATAGCAAAGCACAGCTGAGGCAATCACCAAACAACAACTACAACAACATCTAACATTAGCACAATCACTAACAACTAATAACAATTAAACAATTACTAAACATATTTTGACCTCTGATTCTGATTCTGCTTTTGGCAAGCGACTGATAAGAAAATCGTGAAAAAAAATCATAATAAAAATTAATCACAACGCGTGCGCCGCTAAAACAACAACAAATACCATTCACAGACAAAAAAAAAAAAAAATCAAGCAAAACAAATAAAAATAATTCTTAAAAAAAATGCGCGTTCATTGCACTCAGGCAAAAAAAAAAAAAAACAGAAGAAAAGAAGAAGTGACAAGCGTTAACTTGGCTGAAACGCTGCAAACAGCAAATTTGTATTCTTGTCTATCGAATTTTAATGACAACTTGATCTTAGTTGTAATTTAAGAATTTAAGGAAGACTTTTCCAAGTGATTTTGAACCATAAGAGAAGATTGTATTTCAATACTTTTTTATTTTTAGGAAGCTCTTTTATTGATTTTATTTTTATTTCCCAGTTCTTGAAAGTTAGAAAAGCATAGGCTTCATCTTTTCTCTTTAAAGTTGTCGAACATTTACAGATTTTTATTTGAGGCTTTAAGAAAAAAGTAAGAATAAAAGCAAAGGTAAGAAGAAGTTTTATTATAATGATAAATCTTTAATTTTAAAGAAAGAAGAGTAGGAAAGCTCACAAAAAACATATTAAACTTTAGCAGATAGAATTCAACCTGTTAAAAAAAGGAACTAATAACTGAAAAGTTTACAGGGTATCTACACATCAAGCATGCCAACATTCCATGGATTTTAGTTAGCAGTCAGCTGTTCTAGACAAAGTTCTTTATGTTGCTTTGTTTTTGGGTTCTTTGATTCTGAAGTTAGTCACCGATAAGCGATACGTTTTTGTTACTTCCTTAAATTTGAACTCGATCGCATTGAACCCGATACACGTGTATCTATGTGTGTGTGTGTATGTCATGCTGTCCAAATTCTCACGGCACTGCAACACGATGACTTTCAATTGAAAAAATTGTTTTTTCGTTCGGAACTTTTCGCCGAAGCGACGGAGTCAACAAACAAAACTTTCATTGTAGAATCGCGTAGAATCAGCATTAAATACAACATACAACATCATCAAAATTGACAAACTACGACGAATGAGGAATTATCGGGCTGCCCTTCTATGGAAGAAGAACTGCTGTTAAATAGAGTTCAATAAACTTTTGTGTTTTTAAATGGTGCTAAATACACTGTAGAAACTTTTTGAAAATTCAGTGTTTTTTTATACATATTTACATTAAAGTACATTTTTAATGAAATTTCCTAATAAATATGCTAATTATTATATTTTATTATAACTTTTATTTACACTTACTTACAAGCTTAAACTGAGAAATGTTTTTCTATTTTTTAACGGCCGTTTAAATAACCGCCAAACGAAACACTGGCTTGCTCAGCCCAAGCGCCATCTATTAGTCATGTTGTTGCAGTGCAGCAAGCCGTTGATTTTGCACTGCTTGCTTCAAGTTGAGGCGCGCCATTTAAAAAGCTGAATTTAAAGGTTTTTTTTGTGAATATTGAATAAAAGTAAAGAAGTTTTTAATATTAAAATAATTACAAGTATACTTGAAATTTATGGCATTTCAATGCCAAAATGGTTTACTTAAGGTATATTTTGATTTAAACATTACATTTCTTTATTATTTTCTCAACATTTTTTTGTTAATTTAAATTTTACTCTTATCAACTTGTCAATTATATCCAAATATAAGCCAAAAGAACTTCTTATCTCAATAGTTTTGCTTTCCCCATCTTCACTTTTAATAGAATAAATATAGTTTACTATTTTAGAGGGGTTAATTAACATTTAAGTAACATTTAATCAAACTCTTGGCTCAAAGTATGTGTGTTATTTTTTAGATAAAAACAAATTCCTTTGGCATGTGATCGATGGAATCTTTAGGGGGAGAGAGTTAGAGAAAAAGAGAGGCATAGAGAGGGCAAAGAACTGATCCCTGGACTCAGGTTTGAACACACATTGATTGAAATAGTTTATTTGCAGCTTCGATCCGAAGCTGAAAGCTGGACGTGGAACGTGCAACGTGCAACTCTGCGTCTGCGTCTTCAAGTTGCAATTGTTTTTTTTTTTCTTTTTTTTTATTTCTTTTTGTATTCCTTTTTTCATATTATTTGTGATGTTGGCAGCGCTGAGATAATGATGACGAGCTGCCAGCGAAACGTTCAAGGAGACAAGGAGGGAAGGGGCGTAGACTGGAAGGAGTTTGTTGTTGTTGTTGTTGTTGTTGTCTGTGTGCCTTACCTGAAAACGCCATAGAGTGCCTCGAGACTGATTGGGATGCCTTGTGAAGCGACGTGCACAGAATGACATTTTGTGCCCCTTTTTGTTGCCGGGGCACAGTGGGCGCGATAAGGTCGAAAAACGAGTCCTTCCCAACCAACCATCTCTCTCTCTCTCCTCTCTCTCTCCCTCAACCAGTCTTTGCTCTGATTTCATTCGCAGAAATTAAGAAAAAAGAAGAAAAAAAAAATCGAATGCAATTGCAAAAGTCAACTTCGAGAACTTCTCAACTTCTCTTGACTTCTCGATTGGAATTTTCATATGAGCGCTTGATTTCAGCAAAATTACATACTTGTAATTTTAAAATGCTGCCGAGTGCCGAGACTTGCAAAGAATTAAATCAAATATCTATATATACTAAACTTAAAAAAAAAAAAAAAAAAAAACTCCAAGGAATTTTAACCCCAAGTCGAAGAGAGTCTTCTGTCTTCTGTCTTCTGACTCGTCTTCCACTGATCACTTACGCACATTTTATCACAGCCAGGCTGGAGACATCGCCTGAAGAGCTGCAGTAGCTTCGTTTCGATTCCAGCTTCGCAATAAGTGGAAGAAATGAAGAAAAGCGCAAAGACAAAAAAAAAAAAAATAAGTTACCGTTCTACGCGCTGAAATTTGTTGCGCGTTCGAACGACGATCCACAGTCTGCGCCAGCCTGACTGCCAGCCCCAATGCCTGCCACACAGTGCTGCCCCAAAATTTAAAAAAAAAAAAGCTAAGCATCAAAAAAAGTTATTGCGTATCTTGTAGATAAAATGAAATTGTCATTTTATTCATAGGACTTTTAAATAAAAGCGAGTGATATTTAAAGCTTTCAAAAGCTTCTTAATATAGGTATACAAAGCTTTAAAGCGTTTAACTGTGAAAACTCTGTTAGTTGCTTTCAATTGAAGAGTAAGTATCACCCTAGAAAGCCATTTATTGACTGCTTAAACTCTGTAACTTTTAAATATTGAATGTAAAAGCTTTTAATGCAGCTTTCACTAGTTTTAAAAGCCTGATACAATTGGTTAAAAAAACAAAAGTAGTTGCAACAATGTTTCTGGATTAAATTGAAAACAACCTATTTTAGTTATGCATTTAAGCTTAATTTTTAAAATCACATCAACAACAGATCACAGATAACATTTACGATAAGAAGATTAATAATATTTAAAGTAGTTTGTTAACTTGTTCATTGTTTCCTTACCCAAAAGAATTTGTTTGTTTTTTAAAAAATCCCAATTATTCGAGAGAGAAAAAGGCTAAAAATTTAGCTTGTAAAATGTTTATATTGATCAGCACTGATTGATTGCCTTGTGCCTTGCATTGTCTGTCCTTTCCGTCTTTCTGTCTTGCTGTCTGTCCTGACGATCAACGTTGTCGTCGTCGTCGTCGTCGTTGTCGTTGTCTTCGTCTGCAGTTGTTGTCAGTTTTTGTCCAGTAGCAACAACAACAACAACAACAACTATCGATCACTGGCAATCGATCAAGCATTTCGCGTACATTATCCGAGATGCGTGGGATAATTCTGTTCTAATTTGTAGCCGAGGCAGCCGAAACCCCGCCACAACAAGCTGACGTCAGTTGCAGTGAGGAGGGTGGTGGGGGGGTGGGGGGTGAGAGAGCGATAAGAAAGGTAGCGCGTTATCGTTATCATTATCATTAGAGTCGTGTGGCATGCAAAGCACGCACTTACATATTCTATAATTGACTGCTTAAAATGCTGAAAGGAAGTTCTAACTGGCCAGTCGGAAGGCAGGTGATGGGGGAGGGGAGAGGCAGGGGAGTTGAACTTCCGTTTCGTGCCACACTTGTTGCCACTGGGCCAACAGCGTTTGCATGCAAATGAGGCTGAAAAAAGAATCAGGTGAAATGGTCACGACCTGTTAATCGTTTTATGATTGTAGCGGTGCTTTTGTTTCCTGTAAGACAAACGGTATATATTTAATGCAACAACACACACACACACACAATACTTGCCACAATGCGTGGAAGAAGAATAAGAAACCCTTTTCCTTTTGTTTAGCTCATTTTATTTAAATTGTAACACAACAACAAAGCAACATTTCCAATTCTCAATCCTCAAACTTCAACTTCAATCCGTATCCGTATCCCAATTTCAATCCCAATCCGAATCCCAATCCTTTGTGGCTTATGTGTTATTCATGAGTTGCACAAAAGAAAACATTTCGCAAGTTTTGCCTTCTGCCAATTGGCAATTGGTAGCAAAAGCTTTTTTTTACTCTTGACTTTGGCTAAAACGCGTTGGCGTCGAAAAAGCACTTGAATAAATATTATGTGAGTGTTTTAAAAATTTTTTTTGTGGATAATAGTTCTTAAAATTATCCCAAAGAATTTATTTATAGAGCTTTAAGCTTTTTCTAAAAAATATTAAGAAATTTCTTGTAAAGTTTAATAAACTTAAAATTCAGTTGCTTTTTCCGAGTGTAACAACTTGCAACTGCCTTGCCACTTGCAACAATCTGGGCAACTGGTCAGCCAGTGGCTGGATAAGTGCTTCATTGTCACCCCCAGCGCCCAATTAGACACCTGAGCTGAGCTGCTCCAGAGTTGTCACCTCCTGCTTTATTTGTCTTATCGTATTCTGCTCGCATTTGTAAGTCGATTGGATGCGTAGATGTGGCATGCAACTAACAACAACAACTATTCATGATTTACTAGCAAGCATCCGAATTGATTTCATTTAAATGTTAAAAATTGAAAATTATTTTCTAGGTTATGGTTGACAAAAATTAAAAAGCTTCATTTACTAAACTAAATTTTAAATCCAATTTACAATACTTGAGTATAAATATTCAGCATGTTTCAATTACATATTTGTCTAATATACGAAGATGAAAAATAACGACAACTAAATAACTGAACATGTGGAATGTGTGGACTATGTGGATTGTGTGCTAGCTAAGGATCGCTCTAGCGCTCTCTGCTATTCCAGGACAAAGCTCAATCGCAATGTTAATTAACATTTGCCTGCAAAGGTAAATATGTATGTATGTATGTGTTTGCGAGTTAAAGAGATTTAATAGATATATTGAAACATATGTTTCGAATGCACTTTTTGAAGGTTGAACTTTTGTTTTGCGATTACATAAGTGGAGCATTTGCAGACAGGTAGAGAATCTTTACTGTTGTTGCTGGCATAAACGCACGTAAAACGCTTGCGAAACGCGCACAAATAATTAAGTATTAGAAATGCTGAGAAATTCCAAGGAACAAGGAACAAAATGCAACACGCAGCAGCAACAGCAACAGCAACAGAAGCAGCAAAAAAGTTGTTCCCAGCTGGGACAACAACAACCACATGGAAGAAGAGAAAGGCTGTTCAAGCGGGAGAGAAGTTGTGGAAGAGCAGGAGGTGGGGGTATCAGGCCAGACTAGCTGACGTTCTGTTAGAAATACAGCCGGACTGGAGCCAGCTGCAAAAGCTTCTTACAAACTCTTAACATGGGCGTCGCTGCAAAAAGGAGTAAATAGAAATAGTAAGTTTGTTAGATGAAGCTTTTATTTGTTTACAGTCTGCAGTCGTGATCTTTTAACAGCTTTACATACTGTTAACTTTTGATTTAAGCTTCTCTGTTAAATGTTCTTAGCTATTAACAGATTTGAACCTTTTAACCTTTTTAGCTATGTTTAGTTTTTAGAAATAGTAAGTTTGTTAGATGAAGCTTTTATTTGTTTACAGTCTGCAGTCGTGATCTTTTAACAGCTTTACATTCTGCTAACTTTTGATTTAAGCTTCTCTGTTAAATGTTCTTAGCTATTAACAGCTTTGAAACTTTTGACTGTTTTTAGCTATGTTTTAGTTAGTCTGCCTGATTAAACTACGCCACTGGCTTGATCCACAGTCAATACCAATTAGTAAGCGCTGCACAGCCGCACATCAATACAATTGTGAGAACCTTGTGGCCAGCGTGTGAGTATGATGAAATGTCAGATGAGGCAGAGGCAGAGGCAGCCAGATACTAGATACTAGATACTAGTTGGAGTTGGAGTTGCACCCGCTGCGGGGTCGAGCCATATAGAGAGCCAGTTGTGGCTAGAAGCGAGCGTTCTATTTTGACAGTCATTATGATTAATTTAAATCATTAGGCAGCCTAGGCAGGTAGAGCGTTCTGTCCACTGATTTTTAATTAAATGCAGACGCTAGCTACATACTACATATACTATTCCTATTCCGCGAAAGAGTGAGACAAGCTGGCGACAACGGGCAAGGCTGGCAAAAACGTCTGGAAAAGGCAATGTTTGCCATTTGTAGCACGGGGAACGAGCCAGGAATGCGTCGATGTTGCAACTGTTGACTGTTTTGTTGTCTCTGTGTTGTCTCGATTATCAACTGGGAGCAATAACTGGACAGTGTATCGATGGATCGTTGGATCGTTGGATCGTTGGATCGTTGGGGGATGGATGGATTGTGTCGACTGTATCTGTTAGTCACTGCACGTGGCCAGAGCTCTGGTGCTGGCGCGTTTTCTTGCGAACGGCTATTTAAGGACATTGCGCAAATACTCGAAGAAACGCAGAGCAGACAGAGGAGTAGGAGGAGGAGGAGGAGGAGGAGGAGGAACAACGCCACCACCGCCACCACGCAAATCCTCTAGAGCATTTGCTTTGACCATATTGAAGCTGGCCAACTGAAATTCCTGGCATAGTTTAAGTGTATCGCTTTTTGTGTGCGCCTAGGGGGACTCTTCGCCCCTCTCCCTCTCTCCCTCCCTCTCTCTCTTTCGACATCTTGAAGATGTTTTGGTGAAATTAACTTAATCAGTGCTGATAAGCAATAAACAACAAACTAAAATGGCCGATAATTAAAAACTCAATCACGCAATAACAACAACAACAACAACAACAACAGACGCGTGACTCAAAGCGGGGGGAAAAAAAGTGGGCGGAGTTGAATAATTCCAATTGGGATCTATGCGTCGGCGCAATCAGCCAATCAAATGCACGCAAAATGGTAGATGTTTTGCACACTGTAAATTATGCATACACCTAAAGCGAGCGAGCGCACGATCTACACACACACACACACACACACACACATATACACACTTATGTACCTAGCTCATTGGTGCGCTTAATTAATTAAGCCATAAAGCTGCAGCAACAACAATCACTTATATACTTTAAAGCGCACGCTCTTTGCGCACTTCCAAAGAGAGCTTTTGTGCGCTCTTTTGTGCCTCTCTCTCTCTCTCTCTCGCTCGCTCGACCGGTTGTGTGGGCTCCAAGTTTGGAGCGCATTTTGAACGCCGCTGCGCCGTCGCTTGCCATACGCGTGCTTTGTTATTAGGTATTTGCACGCCATCTGAAGCACAACGAAGGCAACAATCGATCGCAAAGTTAGCTCGAGACACCAAAAAAAAATACAAAAGCAGCAGCAGCAACAACAACAGCAACAACAACAACACACACTTGAACGCGCTACGTTTTGAAAACAATTTTTCGAATTTGGCAGTAACCACATTAAAACAGCATATAAAGCAAAAAAGACCAAAACAAGTGCCAAACGCATCTTGCGACAAATAAGTCAATACAAAACAACAACACCAAATCAAACAACAACAAACAACAACAGCAACGGCAACAACAATAAACAGTTACAAATTCAATGTGCAATTGATGTTTAGCTTTTACAAACATTTTGCATAGATTTTTCAAATAAACGCGCGCACCACACACACCTCACCAACCCTGTGCAACTCTGCGCCCTGTTAAGCGACTGTTATTAAAGCACGCTGTTAGCTAGCAGCACAAGTTGTCAGTCAGTTTTTTTTGTGTGCTTGCGCCGCGTGTGTGTGTGTGTGCGTGCGTGTTGCGTGCTGCAACTAAAATAAAATAGTTTCGGTCTCTATAAATTGTTAATAATAATCCACAAATATATCAACGACATAATTCGCGCCCAAATAACAAAGCTGCAGCGCGTGCAGCTTGAAAGCGTTGGTGCATTTAACAGCCAGCAACGGCAATCAGCAAACGGCAAACAGCAAGCAAACAGCTGACGGCGACAGCGGCGCCCGCTTCGTGTTCGTGTGTGTGTGTGTGTGTTTGTGTGCTTGTGTGCGTACTAGTGCGCGCATTTGTTTGCGCCAGTGTGTGTGCGTGTTATTTTTGTGTTTATTTTTGGAATTAAATAAGCTGAGCAAAACTAAAGCTAAAATCGAATAATCAAAAATAAGAAAGAGAGAACCTGAGCAAGAGCAAGTGCGAGAGCGAGAGCGAGAGCGAGAGGGAGAGGAGGAGGAGAAAAGTGTGCCGCAGCGGGCAATAATAGACGCGCGTGGTGCCTTGGATTTACTGTACGGCTCCACGGTGGAGAACTTTTACCTGAGAATGGATCCGACGCGCGGCGACTCGCGCTATAACCTAAACTACTCGATGAGTAGCATTGGGTTAAGTCTCGCCGATCAGGCCGACATGTATGGCAATCCCGCCGTTGCGGCATTGGGCGCTCGCCCACCCAGCGGCGGGCTGCTCCAGAGCATGGGCGGCGGCGGCGGCGGCGGTGGAGGAGGCGGCGGTGTTGCCATGCAGCGTCCAGTGGCAGCAACAGCGGCGCAACAAGCAACAACAACAACAGCAGCAGCAGCAACAACAACAACAGTGCCAAACGCTTAGTCCACAACACCAGCAGCAGCAGCAGCAACAACAACAGCAACAACAACAACAGCAACAACAGCAGCAGCAACAACAACAACAACGCGGCATTAAACGCAGCGGCAGCGATTGCTATGAGGATCATCGTCCTAGTGGTGGGGGCGGCGGGGGCGGGGGCATGACGCTGCAGGGTCTGGAAAGTTGTGCTGCCGTCGGCAGCGTCGTTGCCAGCAGCGTTGGCGGCGTCGATGTCGATGGCGTGGACGGCTACAATGCGCTGCCCAACAAGAAATCACCGCCCGCCAATGGCAAAAAGACAAAGGGTCGTGTCAAAATCAAAATGGAGTACATCGACAATAAGCTGCGACGTTATACGACCTTCTCCAAGCGCAAAACGGGCATTATGAAGAAGGTGAGTGCTAATTGCATTAACTGTAAATTACCGTTGGTGCCTTTTAAAATTGCCCAAAGGTACCTTTTTGGGAAATTTAACAGCGAACAAAGATCAGTGCAATTTCATAACTGTAGTTTGGTACATTTAAGTGGTACTAATGTTACGTATTTATTTTCTGCACACAAATCTGCTGTGGGATTAAGCTATTTTTTTTTTCTTGTGACCTTCTGCTTAAGTTTCTAATTGTTTAACAATTTCTTGATTCCATTCTAAATGTTAAGGGTGGAGGGGGGGTTGCCTCTTGGAGTGTGTTGCACGTTTGGAGCGCATGTGCAATTAATAAATGCTACCGAATGCTCAATTCTTCTGCCGCCGTATCAATTCAAAAAGTCCCTGCACTTCTCTCTCTCTCGCGCTTTGTCTCTCTCTTGTTGGCATTGTTTTCCTTTTGCTTTATCGTTGTGTTGGCATCGTGCTCCTTAGGCTCCCGTTCCACCTCCACCTTCACACACACACACACGCTTACACACGCCCTGTGTCAATCGTAACATGGCCAACTGTTGCCGTTTGTATTTTGTTGTAGTTTTTGTTCCTTTCGTTTTGCTTTGGCGGCGACGGCGCTGTGTAAGCGCGGTAGCCACGATTCCGATTCCGATTCCGTACCGAATTTCCCTTTGTTTTCGGCTTCATAAAATGTTAATTTGCCGGCTCAAGCAATTGCATTCAAAGAGCAGCCAGTCAACAGCAGCCGCAGCAGCAGCCCAATACAAATACAATAACCATTTACCTTATAGCTATACTTATACATACACTCAGAAAAACTAACAAAATTATATTGATATTAAAGCATAGTTAAAGTTGAAAGAAAACTTGCATGAAATTTGATTCTAAAATGTAGAAAAATGGTTGAAAAATGTATTGATGATAGTTAAATCTTCCTTTCTTAAGGCACTTTTCAAGAGTTTATAAAAAATTCACTAGAATAACTTTTACCCATCATTAATTATTACGAAGTTTAGAAAAATCTTTTATTTCACTACATATAACAAATTAAAGAAAAAGGAAATATAAAAAAAATTTTTAATAATAATAAAGCTTAAAAAACGTTAAGTATTCGTATGAAGTCGAAAAAATGTCCTAAAATTTTCCTTGATTCAACAATTCTGCTTAAAAATCTCATAAAATACAATCCTTGTATTTTTGCTGAGTGTATTACTGATGTGCACAATTTATATATAGCTATATACCCATACCAATCTCAATTGGCGTCCTTTGCTGCATTTGTTGCAACAGTTGCGTGCCGCTTTGGCCTCATTGTCATGCGAAGATGCAACTGCAATTGGCAACAACAGCCACTGACTTGGCTCCTTGTTCTTGGCCTGCTTCTGCTTAGCCAACTACTGTTTTTTCTTTTTTGTTGTTGTCTTGCTGCCGTTTTTTCAAATGACCAATTTTCACACGCAAACTTACATAATGCGCCAACGACTTGGGCTTCTCTCGCATATGAAATGCTTAACATTTTTAAATAGACTTCTTGGCCTCAAAGTCGCTACGATCACAAATAAACACTCCAACAACAACAACAACGAAATAGAAAAAATCGCCAGCGCTAAATCACGATCTCAGCACGATCTTAACAGCGCAAAAATCTTATGAAATATTTTTGGTTAAGCCGAAAAAAAAAAACGAGACAAAATGTAAAAAGGAAAATTATCTCCAAAGCTTTAGCCTCGAAGCCGTCTATACCCTTTTGGCCATAAAGTGGGGTGTGTGGGTGGGTGTGTTGCTGGGTGTGTGTGTCAACGATGCTGATTTAAATACTAGTAACAATGTCGTGGTTTAGTTGATACAAAAAAATCAAAATTATAGTTAAAAAAAAATTTTATTGAGGACTGAGAAAACCACAATGGAATTTGTTTTTAAAATATTTTTAAGAATTAAATTAAACCTTAAAATTTTTTAGTGATTAGTTGAAAAAAAAATAAACGAAAAAAAATAAACTGATCTAAAATTAAAAAGTATATAATATATTATTAAACCAATATTTTAGACTTTAAAATTTAAGAAAAAATTTAAATCGATCGATATCCTGAAAGTATAGTCTAAATACACACACTCAAACCAGAATATCTATACCCTTTACCAACTTTCAAGCGGCGTTTAAAGTTTCATTAAAACTGCGCAACTTTTTTTTTTTTTTAGTTGGTTTTTCTGCATTTTTTTGTGGTATACATTTTTGAGCGTATTGCAAAAATATTTGACCCCAGAGACATAAGTTTCAAGCTGCCTTTTTTTAATGTTTTTTTTTGTAACTGGTAACTTTTGTTATTGTTGTTGTTGGCTTTGGTGGACTTTGGGGCCCTACTTATGACAGGAGCGCGCGCCTGTTGACAGGGACAAAACTTTTGTTATATATTTTTAGTGACTTTGATGTGGCCCTCATCGATGTCCACGTCGCGGACAGTTGACAGGCACACAATGGATACGCTTGGCGCTACACACGCACACACACACACACACACACACGCACTGTCCTGGACAACAAATTGCGGTTATTGAACTTGATCAGTTAGTTGTTGTTGTTGTTGTTGTTGTGGCAGACGCCAAAGATTTTTGTCAACCTGTGCGTTTGCTTTCTTTGCAGTCTCTCCATCCATCCATCTATATGACCAATTTTGGTCATTTAGCAAAAGCCACTAACAAATACAAATAATCTGGCTCTTCTTTTCGCTTGGGCGTGGGCGTGGGCGCGGGTCTTGGCAGCCGAAAAAGGCCAAAAGTGAAAAGTGAGCTAATGTCGTCAACGCAATGATCTCATTTGTAGGCCTGGCCTAATTGCGTAGGCAGTGTCCAAAAGGCGTTCTTGTTGTTGTTGCTGTTGCTGCTTCTTCAACTTCAATAAATGTCTGCAACAAAATGCAGACAATGTACATGAGCGTGTGTGTGTGTGTGTGTGTATGTGCACTATGGACAAAGTTAATAGTTTTGCATAAAATATTTAAATAAAAAAAAGATCATTGAACTTAATCACTAAATTTTTTAAATAAATGCGAAAGATTTAAAATTCTTTTAATTGATTTTAGAATTTTATGGACCTGTTTCGGGTAATGTAACTTTTGGATAAAAAAAAAACTTATTATTTATTTATTTAATGTAAAATTCAGATTCAGAATTAAAGTAAAAGAAATAATTTTAAAATAAGTTAAAAAATATTCTGAGTTAAGTCGATCAAAAGTTACGTTTTGTGTACTATTACTAATTTAATTATTATTAGCTTACGTTTATTTATAAAAATTGTTTACTTTCTTGCTCAAAAAAGTCTCTTTGGATGATATAGTGCACAAAAGTCTGTCCGTTTTTTTTTATATTTTCTCTCGTGTCCAGCTGCCTGTCGTTTGCCATGTAAAACGCTTGCAACAATGGGGCACCGCCACAGGCAGGCGCAAAATGCCGCCAAAAGGTGTTAAATTGAAATCACGAGGCGCGCGTTGCCTAAACAGCACATAGAGAGAGAGAGAGAGAGAGAGAGAGAGAGAGAGAGAGAGAGAGGGAGAGATGAGGCCAAGCTGGGTCGTTTGAGGCTTGGGAATTGTTTGTTGTGGCACGGAAGCTTATTGATACCAAGAGTAGCTGCAACTTGCGGCAGATTGCGCCCAGATAAGAGGCAGCAGCAGGGCCAAGTCGGCTTCGCCTTTTGGCCACATGCAACTGTGGTAAGAACAACAAGCAACAACAATCGCCTTCTAACAAATGACTTGCTGCTGCTTCTTCTTCTCGATCGCCTTCGGTCTCTGGGGCTTGTCCTGTCAACAGCTGCAGCAGCCCCCCCTTCCTTTCTCCCACCTCCCACCTTGTGTGTCCTTTTGTCTTTGTGTTCGAAATTCAAATTGACATGAATTGTTGGCAGCAGCAGCAGCAGCTGAATCAGGCCTAGTCCCGATACCCGGCCAGAAACAGAAACAGATACAGACGACACCTACTCAGTGGAAGTGGCCCGGGCCGTGTCAATTGTTTGCATTTACACATGTTACACATAAAATTGGCAGCCACAGTGGCAACAACAACAACAACGAGGCTGTGCCTTGCCTGGCAGTCTCTGTCTGCCAACAATTGTGTACAACAATTTCATTAATATTAATAAATGCCTATGCCAATCGCGATTTGTGCGCGTTTCGTGCGCGTTTCTTGCGCGATTTTCGCTCTGCCCGTTTCTTGCTGCCTGCTTAGCTCTCTTCCATCTGCTCTCAGCAGCAACTTTATCGCTTTTGGAGTAATTACGAGCTGTTGATAGGCAGCTTAAGCTACCGTCTCTTTTTAGCTTTTTTTTTCTCTGTCTGCAGCCTGAGGGCGATTTCAATAATGCTTTGCATTAGAGATGAGCACGTGATTTGAATAACAAATTTAGTTAGGAACAATGAAGATACTTAAATGTTGTATGTTATGTTTGTTTTCTTTCATTTAAGAACTTAAAACTTACAAGCCAAATGTTTATTTTCCAAGCTTAATAACTTCTTTTTTTTAATAAAAAGTTCCTAGGTAAAAGAAAATTATTCCCAAGGACTAATATAATTTATTTTTTTTTAGTAGCAAAAAATGTTAATTTAATAATTATTTTCTTTTTCTTATTATTCAAATAATTATCTTTTAATTTTTAAAAATACATTTTTAAGCTTGAATTTTTTAAAAAATCAATTAACTAAAGTTTAAAATACTAGCTAAAAAAATACTTGCTTCATTAAAATTAAACTGAAAAAAAAAATATATTTCTTAAACAAGACTTACTAAATTTATCTGGCACTTTTTTGTCTCACGCAGCCATCTCGAAACAGTTAGTTATTTTTATAGACCTAAGCGCAGCAGCAACATTTGGCTGATCTGTTATCGCTGCAACATAATCGCATAGTTTAACAGCAAAATTTATGTGCCGCTTTCAGCCAAGTAGTTAACACACAGCATTTTAACCAAACTCCTCTCTCTCTCTCTCCTTGCAGGCCTACGAACTGTCGACGCTGACTGGCACTCAGGTGATGCTGCTGGTTGCCAGCGAGACGGGGCACGTTTACACATTTGCAACGCGCAAACTGCAACCGATGATAACGTCGGAGGCGGGCAAACAACTGATACAGACATGCCTCAATTCACCGGATCCGCCCAGCGTCGGAGGCGGCGATCAGCGCATGTCCGCCACCGGTTTCGAGGAGACGGAGCTCAGCTACAACATCGCCGACGAGGACTCCAAAGTAAGACAATTGATTTACGGCCATCATGGGCACGCTCATCTCGCCCATCCCCAAGCGCCGCCCACGCACTACAGCCTCGAGCAGAGTCTGATGCAGTCCGGCTATAGTGGTGGTCAGGCATCGCCTCTGTCCCATGCCCAGGCGTATGGGGGGCATGCGCATCATGCGCATGTGCCGCACGTGCCACCGCCACACTCCACACACTCGCACATGTCGCACACGCATGCGCAACGCTAAGGCAAATTTCACCCTTTTTTTTTTTTTGTGTTTAGAAAAATATTTTTACTTTTTGAGGTTTGGGTATAAAGAAATGCAGTCGAACTTTATTAATTGAGAGAACAGCTGATTAAACTTAGAGCTTTGAGATTGTGAATGAGATAAAAAGAGGAGCTTTTACTAAATTCAAATAAAAAACATAGAAAGCCATAAAAATACTTGACTCAAATTAAAATGGAAGCATATTAAAAACATTTTATGGAAAATTTTGGCATACTTTTAAAAAGCTTCCAAATCTTAGCTTTTGTTTTAGTTTTGGAATGAAAAGAAAAAGTTTCCTTTATTTTTTACTTAATGCTTAAAGCATTTCTTAAGTCTAGCCAGAATACTTTTTAAAACAGACCTTTTCATAATTCACAAGCTTTTATACCTTAAGTATAGTTAAAGTTTCTTTTTTATTCTACAATTCCTGTCATTTCTCCCTAAAAATTTCAATTAAAGAATAGTCCTTCTAAAAATATCTTAAGAAAATCCTATGAAGCTAAAAGTTTATCCAAAAACAATCAAAATTTCTTGAAAAAAAATCGTACTTAATTAAGAAAGTTAACAGAAAACTAAGAAAAATATCTTGTTAAAGAAGTTCGACTGTTTTTTTTTTTTATCTTGATCTTAAAGTAAATTCGTGTGTGTGTGTGTGCGTAAGTGTGTTAGTGTTAATGTGTGTGTATAGCAATAACATTAGCAGTTCCCAAAGTGCAGCATTTGGCCATGAATTATTAGTTTGTCAGTGCAAAAAAAAAAGTTGCAATGGGTAGATAGTAGAAGTTAGTTAGATATTATATGATCATGGCCAATATTGACGATCTCGCCGCTCGTTTTGTTGATTAGCGTTGTGGGCGTGGCAGCTCATACATATACATACATACATAGAGATATGTATAATTTTTTATGAAACAAACATCATTTTGTTTATACTAGTCAAAACTCTTACTTAAAGGCAAACTGTGCCATAGCAAAGCTTAGCAATATATCCATTATAGCCATATATACTACTTACATACATACATATATACAACTATCGTACCGTATCAAACCCAGTGCCATCAATTCTACAGCGTATCTACAAGAAACAGAATCTACAGACACCACTTAAAAAGACACACAAACACATAGCCGAGACTGCTTTAGTTAGTCCTTAAGCATAAGTGCAATAAAAATATATGAAAACAAACAAACTAGCTGAACTTAGTAAAGTACTAAGAGAAAGAGAGAGGGAGAGAGAGAGAAACCACTCTATAAAGTTTTGCTGCGCAGAGTCTAAACTAAACTACATTTCATTAGTTATATAAAAAAAAATATTCGTTTAGCAAATGTTTTTGAGGCATGACGATGTTTTTAAGTGAGATGAGCGTGCTCAAAAAAACAAATCTTATTTATATATAATTCTTAAATATATATATATAATCAAGTAGTAGTTGTTTTGTTTGAACAAATATTCAACTTCAACGTTTTTATTTAGCTCTAACTTAGCGCTATTTATAATTTATGGTAATGTTTATTTGATTTCTGACTCAATTTGATTTGTTCGCTGGGAAGAATTTATGCGTGAAAGTTATAATAAAAAATCTATCAAAGTTTTATGCGTGATAGAATAAAGAATATGCTCAATTTCTTAATAAGTTGCTTTAGGATCATAAATTCTTAACACGCATAAACATTAAATAAAATTCCCAACTGGCAAATTGAATAAAAAAAAAAACGTACTTACCCTTTGAGCTGCCTTCTGCTCTCTTTACTAATATTTATTGTACTATATTTTTAAAAACACAAGATGAAAAAAATCAAAAGCAGCTCAAAGCATTATTCTTAAATGTGGCATGACAATAAACATAGAAAAAGTTAAAATACGTAATTTTGCAAGCAATTTAATATAATTTCTTAGAATTTCAAGTTAATTTAATGCAGATTGCATTTCTGTCAAACAGAAAAAAATACACAAAAGCAATTTACTTCTTAATAACCTTAGTTAAATTAATTTTAAATGCTTGTGCAATTAGCTAAAAACAAAAAAAAAAAAACAAATTACTTTTTAAAACGATACACAAAAATAACAAATTTTCTTAGGCTAAGCATAAGACATATTATGTTAAAAAAAAGAAGAAAACTCATTATAGTAACTATATAAATGCATATATACATATATTTTATTTAGCGAAATATTATAAATTAATAAAAAAAATATATATATATACGAATGAAAAGCTAATGAAACTCCTAATGCGAGAGAGTTGAAAACAGAGCTGTTAACTAGTTTTTAGAGTATTTCAAACTTTTCAGACTTTTTCAAGAGCAAGGTTAAAAGCTTTACATAACCAGCTGCACAAGTTTCTTGTTAACCTACACGCCTTATCCAACAGGCGAGTGGGCAGCTCCCTGAACTCAATGAATTTGTATCTGTATCTTTACTTTAGTTTCATCATTGCGTTGTAAAAGCTTCCGCAAGTGAAGAGGGTTTTTTTTTCGCTTTTTGTTTTCTACTTATGAACAATAGACATTGCTGATAACTGCATGTGGGTTTTGCGTGACGGCTGTGACGTCATAAGAAGCTCGATCAACGAGTTCATAAATCGATCAACAACAATTGGCTCGTCCAAAGAGGAGTCCAAGTCATGCATCAGCAGTTAGCCTACCTTCGCCCTCCCCTCCCTGACCCCCACCTTGCCACTCTCACATCTTGGCATGCAAATCGCGCGCGCGTTCGCGGCATTTTCAATGCCAGACCAGACCAGCTGCCAGTCGCGTAGGCTTCATCGCATCTCCGATGACGTGTGCCAAACTGAGCCACTCTTTTTTTGTTTTCGTCCAACAGCAGCTGTCGTTTCATTTCGTTTCGTTTCGTTTCATTCAGCTATCCAAACTGGAGAACGATGAATGAACGACGCCAAAGCAACAAAGCAACAACAACGTCGGCAGCCACCACGCAAATGTTGTGGGTGTGACACCAACGCCGCTTCAGGTCACAACAAACATAAATCACACACACACACTCACAAAGAGAAGTAGGTGTGTTGCTTAAGTAACTGATTAACTAAACGATGACCTGTAATGTGTTTTGCAGTGATTACATACTGTAGAAATAATATCCACTCTGCCGTTCTTGTTCGCTGTTTCACAAAGACTAACGCTTCGACCAGTTTCTCTCTTACACATGTTGTTATGATCGACTTCTTCCTTCGTCTTGCACATGTTCTTAACGAAACTTTCGATATGTTACAGCTATGTTTTCTAAGGGAAGCTTATCTCTATTTAGCACAGTGAGGTCCTATATGCTCGTTATTGTTACAATACTTACTGTTGTTATGTTTGATATCCAGCAGTTGCTTATACCCCTTTGCTATGAGCTTAGAGGGTATTTGGCGGGCACGTCATCACCATTTGTTGTTGCTGTTTGGTGTTTAGTGTTGTTAAGTTGGCCAGCTGACTGATAAACTTCAGTTGCTTAGTGTTGTTAGTATTATTATTATTGCCTATGGCTGCTGTAGGTCGTTCTCTGACACTGCCGCCAACTCTTCAAGTCCAGCCAAGGTTAATTGTCTGCATGCAGTGGGCTGTACTCTATCTGTTGTTGTTTGGCAACTTTGCGCCACTTTATACTACAATACTTATGTATAGCAAATGCTTAGCTTTTGATCTGCGCGGGTGTATTTTTCTCTTTTCATTTTTTTCTGCATCTTCTTTGTACTATAGATCATTACCTTCTTTGGTCGCTCACCTGCGCATCTTAAAACGCCCACGCCCAACGTATTATACATATAAATGAGTAAAAACACTAAATATTGTAAGTTTATTGGCTTTAGTTGAGTTTTTATTTTATTTAAGTGTAATTTTTTTTTTTAAGAGGCTTTGCTAATTGTGTGCAGTGACCCTTTTAAACTTTCATTTTTTGTTGCTCTTTGGTACAGTTTATTTTTGTTTTTTTTTTTTTTGCATATTATAAATTAACTTTTTATGGACTTAAATTTTAAATCAGTTTGTTAACTTTCTTTAAACGAGTAATGATTTTTATTTAAAAGACTTAAACTTTTGTTATTTTTTTAAGCGGTATGTTATCAAATTTAGATTTTTTTCCTAAAATGCAATGGTTTGACAATAAAATGAAAATCATTTTCATAATTTTGGTGCCAAATTGTTTGTTTCTTTTAGATTTTTTTCTATTCAAAAATGTAGTTTATATTTTCATTTACTTATTTTTTAAATTATTTTTCTTTACTAAAAATGTGTTTAGAAATTTATTTTGTTGGCTTGGTTAACTAATAGGAATTTCTTAGCTGAATTTAATTTTTTTAAGAGATTTTCAATTATTAGTATGGCATCAAAGAACTATAGCATTATAAACTATTTTTGGTAATATTTTACTTAAGCCTTTTATAGAAAATTATGCTCTTTTCAAAAATTAAATAATTGAACTCATTTGAGCAATTGCGAACTCCCTGAACTACTATTTAAAGGCCCTAAAGTCAACATGCTTCCAAATCGACTTTAACTTGACTGTTTTCCACACACACACGTTTTGACCTCCCTGCCCCCTCCTTCCTGCTTACCTCCTGCAACATTCGATTCCTGGTTAAGCCGGCACTAAGTACACATATCAGTTTGAGAAATTAAAAGCATTTTGCGGTTCGGCTGACTATCGAAAGCCGCGTGCCGCTCGAGCCTCTAACGACATTTCAATGATTTGCTGCTGCTTGCAACTTGCAACTTGCGTTGTTGTTGTTGTACTTTGGGGCCAAGCGTCACCAAGTTGGCCACGTGCGCAGCACAACCCAGAGGCAGGCAGCCAGACAGAGGAACATTTTGCAGCAGCAATGGTTCGGTTCGGTTCGGTTTGGTTCGGAGGGCGACCTCTGTCAGCGAAGAGCGGTTTCGGGGTTGGGGTTTTGGAGGTTTTTGCGATTTTTGCGATTTTTGCCGACGCGCCACCAACAACGCAACAACGCAAAGAATCTTGCGTGGCAGCTAGCCCCTGGCTGGACCTCTGTGTGCCACAGAGAGTTCTAACCGCATGCCGCCACAATGTCCTCTTAATTTCCTAGTCGCTGCTGCTGCTGCTGTTGCAGCTGCAGCTCGCGATGATATCGTCATGTTGTCCTGCTTGCTCTTGTGTGTACGCTTTTAATTCAACTGATTGTGCTGTGTGTGTGTGTGTGCGTGTGTGTGGAGCTTCTGGAATTCGGCATTTCTTAAAGCCACGGCGTCGGCAACATCTTGGGGCAGGCAGGCAGCAGCAGCAGCAGCAGTTGCAGTAGCCATGAAGACGATACCTTCTGTCTTCGCCGCCTTCGCAATCTGCAAAGCACAAGAAAGATACAAACAAACAAAAAGTGAACAAAAAGGCGAATAAAACAAAAAAAAACTTTAAGAAATGACAATTTGTGAGATGTTGTTGTTGTTGCTGTTGCTTCTGTGTATTGTTTTTGTCTGTCTTGTCTGCTGTTCGTTGTTGTTGTTGTTGCTTTCATTGTGATTATTTAAAGGCCAAAAACCCGCCGCCAACTGTTGCAGCTTTAACGAGGCGCCTTCGTCTTCAGGACTCTTCGCATTTAGTTAAGCAATTATTGGTTTGGGGGCAATGCAAACAAATAATGCGTACATTGTATGCAACTGTCTAAGCAGCAACCCCCCGCCCCTCCCTCTGACTTACTGCAATGATTTTCCAAGTTAATCAAAATTCTTTGCTATCGACTATGAAAAATCTCAACGACCTTACCCCCCGTCCCCCGGGCGTGCCCCTTTATCTAGCTGCTTGCTGCCAACTAGCGCCATGTGGCAACATGCCACGCCCAAAATGTGCCTTTGCCACTGAAGCGTGGCACTGACGACGCAACGACGGCGGTAAAACTAACAGACAGAGACTTTTTTCTACTCGCTTCACTGCGCATTTTATGGCTGAGAATTAGCCTTTTTTTGGAGTGGTTTCCTAGATTAGATTTATTAAGTTGTTGTTGTCGTTTTTGACGTCTTGTGCAATCTTTCGGAAGCTCTTATTTAAAATATGAGTCGCTTGTCTTTTTACGATTATATCAAAGTTTTAGGGCGATTGTTGAGATAAGGTTTTGTAATGTGATCAAAAAGATAGTTTTTAGTAATAAATTATACTTTTTTTTTTTACTTAAAGGTTTTCTCTAAGAAAAAAACCTAGAAAATTATTTTCCTAGTTATTTACTGATACAATTCAATTAACTTAATAGAAAAACTTACTGCCAACAATTCACGATTTTCAGAACTATTTACTTTAACTATAAATACTTTAGCTATTAGATACAATATATATATATAGAAATTGTGTTGATTTCAACATTTCAATTTGATTGTGGGCAGGAAATGAGCTGCGCGCTCTAAGCTCTCTTGTGTTATTTTATTGTACTTTTAACTGGCAACGCCGTGTGTTCGGAACATGTTGGCAACTGTGGGCAGCAGTTCAGATTGGCTTCGAGTGTGGGAAGTCCGCGCGCTTCATTATATAATGAAATTAAATAAATAGTTGGATGGCACAAGTGTGCGGCGTTTATTTTTGTTGAGCTTAGAATTTATTACCGAAGATGTTTTTATTGTTTGTCTAATACTCAATACAGTAGAACCAAAAGAGAGTCGTTAAGTTGTTAAATAAATTCTTGAAAACATTTTTTAAGTTTTAAGAATTTTTATTAAATCATTTTGCTTGTTTGAAAATTTAAGTTAATTTTTTAGTGAACTTAAAAAAGTTTTTAGAAGAAACAAAATTTGTTTATAATTGAATTTAAATGATTCCAACAAGATCAAAGTTTTAGTTGCCTGTCAAGTTCAAGTATGAAATAATTCCTAATTCCGGATTAAAAAACAAGAAAATTTCTGTTGGACGTAGAATTTTCACTTTTACTTCTGCTGCTCTTTATTTTAGTTAAAATTCTTTATTTTTTCTCTAAGAAGGATAAACATGGTCATAATTTATAGTAAAATTTTAAGAAGTCAGTTCGTAAAAATACAATCAGATTTGTAAAAAGCTTTATGGGGGAAAAATGTTTTTGTAATGTATGTTTGAGTATTGTATAAAAATAAAATTGGATTTTAATGTACAGTTTCTTAAACGTTTAGTAATAAAAAAAAAACTGTCTCCCAAAAAGAACATGCTCTGAAGTTGAATTAAACTAATCTTTCCACTTCCTTCTGGTGCATAAATTGTCGACACTTCCACTTGATGAAAGTGCCATAAATTTTCAATTAAACTTTATGCTTCTGCACAGCATTTGATAAACTTCTGTGGCTAGCTTATGCAATCTTCAGAATTGTCTAGACAACAACGATGATGATAATGATAATGATGATTATGGTTGAGTTGAGAACCCAACCTTAGTTTTTGGCTGTGATTGGCGCCGATTAAGCAATCCCAGTCAGATATATACATACTATATACATAAATAAAAGTGTATGCATAACCGTTGCCTAGCAATTATTTGTGAATTAACATTTATAACACTTGATCCTGTGTATAGTATGTTTTAAGTGTTGCTTGTTTGTTGTTGTCGTTGCTGCTGCTGTTGTTGTTGTTGTTGTTGGTTGGTAGAAGGTAGAAAGCGTTGCGCTTGACGCTTGGCTGCATTTAAAAAGTATTTTTCGTGCCACAGAGAGTGGAGAGAAATATTTTGCAACAGCAGCAGCAGCAGCAGAAGCAGCAGCATTTGTCCATTTGGTTGGTCTGCTGTATGTCTGTTATGCGGATTCATTGCAACCGCAGCCACTTGTTCAAGTTGCCACATGCTGCCAGTAGTTGTTGTTGTGCTAAATTTCACACCAACAATGAGCCCGCGCGCGCCTCGCCACAATGAATGAAAAATGAGTGACGCGCCGCATTGCGTTGCAAGGCACTCTCTGTCTTTCTGGACTCTAAATCGATACCTTAATTCAAAGGCACGCCAGACCGCATTTTTGGATAATCAACACACACACACACAGTTGCAGAGCGTTGTGGCACGCGTGAGATTTCCTGTCAGCCACGTCTCAAGTTGCAAGTAGCCAAAAAAACAAAACAAAACACAAAAAACTGTAGCTTACTTTATTTTTATTTGTTTTTTTTTTTTGGCGCTTCCGATGGCTTATCTGCCACTTGGGCCTGGGAATTGTGGCAAGTAGTGGCATGCGAGGAGCGTGTGTTGTTGTTGTGCAATTGCCTTTAAAAAGCTGTTAACATGCGTTGTCATCGCTGCCATATGTTGCACGACACAGCGTATTCAACTCCTGCCTGCGACAGAGAATCACAGTTAGTGCGAGAAAAAGAAAGAAATATTCGCTTTGCCACCTGGCACAACTGAACCCATTTTGCTTGGCTTCAATCAACTTGCGAGAGTGCAGTTTGTCAGCATGCGTTGATTTCCATTGAAATCTATGCGAAAGTGCAAAGCCCACAGATTTGCGTAGCTCACAGCGCTAGTTATAGCTTCCTCAGTTCACATGTGCCGTCCCTTATTTGGAAGCTTGCGCTGCGCAAAAATCAACTGAACAACAACAACAAAAATTGAAAAAAAAAACTGAATAAAATAAAACCAGCACAACAACAACAACAACAACAAACAGAGCTCAGCGTCGGCGGCCGAGTCACACAACAACAGTGAGAGGAGTGGTGGGGAGGGTAGCCGAGTGCAACGTGGTCGCCACATTGGCTGACTTATGACGAAAATAATTGCGGCTATCGCGACTTGGCGATCGCGTCATCGTCATCGTCATCGACATCGACATCGCTTTAACTTCAACTTTAACAACAGTAGCAGTTTGGGCAGTAGAAAGCTTCATTTAAATACATACCCTGTAAAGTTATTAGCTAGTTAGTTAGTTATCTAACTTATAGTTTGAGATACGATTTTAAAAGGTAAATTTGCTTGAAACAATCCCACAATTTTGCAATTTTTCTCATGAAAATTTACAAAATGAAAAGTTTACTTCTTTTAATTTATTCTAAAAATTCCTTTTAACTCCTTTTTTTGGAATAAACACATCCTTGATCTCTTTGTGTTTGTTTATTCTTTAGTAATTTGTTTAATTAAGTAATAAATAGTTTTTTGATATTGTTTAAGACCTAAAAAAAATCTTATCTAAAATCTAAGACGGAAAAATAATCGAAATTTATTAAAAGTTCCTAAAGAATATTTTTTAAGCACTTTCCTTCAAACAGTTTAAGGTCTGTAAACACTCATACTCTTAAGATACTTTACATGGAAAAGCAATATAATTAATTGTAGTTAACTAAGTCATTGCTTTATTAATAGAACTATGCCATATAGTACCCAATTTTTTCCATCTAAAATCTCATAAAAATATCCGAAAAAAAAAACTATAAAAACTTTACTCGTTTTTAACAACTTCTTCATACATCAGCAGCGCAACTTTGTAGTCATGCACTTTGCTCTGTTGCATTTTGAGTAGGCTTTAGTTTTTTTTTCTCTCTCTATACTTTGCTTCCTCTAGCTGTCGTTATACGTTGCGTATGAGTAATCAATAATAATTTTATGGCCCCGGCTTCTCGTATGCGTGTGTGGTCGTCGCGTTTAGTTTTAATAATGTTTTAAGACGCACAATCGATTGCCATAATAATTTCACGCAAATATAGCACAAATTGTCAGAAAGGGAGAGAGAGAGAGGAAGAGAGAGAGGGAAGTTAGGCGCAAGGCATTGCGAATCCCGACGACAATTTCACATATTGTAATTTAGTTAATTCGCATCGTTTGGCGTACGCAAATTCGCCAACATTGTCTATGCATTAGCTACATGTCGTAGTTGTTTGTTTGTTGTTTTTGCTGTTGTTGTTGGTTGTTACTGTTCTTGTTGGTGTTGTTGTTGCTGTTGTTGTTATTGCTGTGTTGGTATCGAAGGCGACTGTGCGGCGTCTGTTGTTGACTGCGTTTGATATGCAAATTTTCTGTTTGCCATTTGCTTTCAGCGCAAGGCACAGATACAGATACAGATACATGAAGCTCTAGATACAGATACACACTGATACATGCATATGTAAATATAGTTCGACTTAAATCGCCAAACGGCATCGGCTAGGCAAAATTATAGTTTTTTTTCTTTTCTGTTTAGTTTTTTTTTCTCCCTTTTTTTTTGTATCACACTCGCCTCAAAATTGCATTTATATTGTTGTATGTATATTGCTGGAAATTGAGGGTCGTAAAATGGCACACAGATTATCCTTAAAGCATCCTGTTTATTGCATTTGTTCTGCTGCGTGGGTGTCCTCTGAGATAATTGAATGTTTTTAAACTTAGTTTGCAGCTAGAAAGCTGAATGTGTTTTATGTAGAGTTAACTTTAAGACTCTTATTTGTCTTTAGTTTAAGCTTTCAGTTTCCAAAACATTTGCAAAAGTCATAAATATTTTTAAATAATTTCTAATATTTCTAAAATATATTTTTGACATATTTGAGGTTACTAATCTGATTTTCTACCTAAAAGTTATTTTAATCCCGTTTGAAACTAATAATTGAACTTTTTTGTCTCTAAATAATCGTTTGTTGTATTTTCTGCGTACAAAATTGTTAAATTTTTAGTCTGTCCAGAAATTTATAAAACAAATCTAAGCGCGGTTTCTTCAAATTTTATTGTATGTTGTATTTTCACATTAAGTTTTCTGCGTCACGTTCAACAATCTTGTGGCAGCATTCACATCACAAGAAATCCTCAACTAATAGTGGGTACAGTTTACTTTCAGCTAATAGCTACACTTTTCACATTTTATTTCCTTTTGCGTGTGTGTGTGTGTGTGTGTGTGTTGTGTGTGGGGGGGCCAATGAAAATTGCACATCCATTCCACTTAAAACGATTCGCGAAAAGCGCAAAAACGATGCCAATGATCAGGCAGCAAAAGCAGCAAATAAACGCTTTGATCGCGTTCTCAGCATTTTCGGCGCTTCATTTGTCGCATTTCATTTGGCCTTTTTGCAGCTGATTGACTGCGAACAACGGCCAGAAAGCCAGCCAGGCCACATGGCGTATGCGCAATATGCGCAAACAGCAAAACTGTAGAAGTTGCAAGCAGCAGCAGCAGCAGCAGCGTTAGTGAGTGCCACTTACGCGACGCCTTGACATGCCCACACGTAGCAACAACAACAGCAACAAACACCCCAACAACTTTGCAACATGCCACGAAACTTTTTGGAATTTATGTTGCGCTTTTTCTCGCTGTTTGGTTGTTTGTTTTTTGAGAGGGGCGGCGGCGTGTGAGAATTTCTTTTGAAATGCAGCGTGTGCAACGCGTGTTTCGAGGCATCGCGACATCGGGACAACCAAAGCGACCTTTATTAAAGCCACGTTCACAAAAATTTATAATGTGGCACGCAATTAATTCACTGCCAAAGCTGCCTGCCACAAGGCGCAAAAATTATCGCCACCATTCAAATGACGCTCAATGTTACGTTTGTCGCCCAGTTTGTTTGCTTTTGCTTTGGCGGCAAAACATTTAACAAGCTGCTGCTGTCCAGTTAGCCAGTTGCCACTACAGATGCGGCATGCCACCTAGAAAGCGCACGCTAGGCGTCCAATTGGCTGACCAATGCAATGCATTCAACAATGGCCGGTGGTCCTTTGTCAAGAGTCGAGAGTTGCGAGTTGCGAGTGGCGAGTGGCGAGTTTGTGCTGCTGTCAACGCTAATTTGTGGCAAGTAGATAGAAGTAGAAGTTGTTGTTGCTACTGGTGATGCAGCACAAAATATAGCCATAAATGTTTAGCACTGTTCAATAAAAATCTGCATGCAACGTGCGAGTTTTACAAATTACAAATCGAATTCATTCGCTTCCCATTTTCCCACGTCTCATTAAAATTGCAGTTAAAAAAATGTTGCTGCAACAAAAAGAAGTAAAGGAACTCAGACTCATGCTGTTCTTCTTTTACTTTCTATCATCCTCATCGTCGTCGTCGTCGTCGTCGTCGTCATCGTCATTATTGTCAACTCAGTCAACCCGCTTGCCAATCCCTCTGACCAGCTGTCTTTCTGCCTTCTGCCTGCCGTTCTAGATTGATGTCTGGCAAAGTCAGAGCAGCCATCAAGAGATTCTCTGTGAGATTCGAGACTGCTGCTGCTGCTTGTTGGCACAGTTTGCGCACTTTGGCATCTCTTATATTTCTTGCTACTTCCACGAAAAAGTTACTTTATTTTTTTGCTCTGGAGAGTTAATGCTGGTTGACAGTGTAAAGTTTGTCCTTTGCAAGGGAGACTCGAGGGTTTTATAAGTTTATAAGTAAATTTTTGCAACTTTTTAAATAATAAAATAATTTATGTACTTAGTCAAAAGTGGACTTCTATAATTCAACGTTCAACTATTTTCTTCTCCTTTTCGTTGGCTTTAAATCTCAAAGATGTAAACTTCTTCTGACATCTGTTTCGTTGAACTTGTAAGATATTGGCAAAGATTGCATTTAGAGAACAGTTGGAAAAGCTAAGAATAAGTTTGTCAAAACTTAAGATTTCTTTAGGATTAGGGTTTAAGGTTTGAATATTAGTTTAACTGCATATTTAAACTTTAAAATATAACTATATCTTAACAAGCATGTTAAAATTGTATACTTGGAAATAAAACTGGACGCTATTTTAAACTTTTCTAAGCTATAGCTTTGCTAAAACACTACCAATTTTTAAAAATAATGGCATACTTATCAAGGAAGGAACTTTTTAATAAAGCCTTAAGCCTTGAAAACATGATTTTCTGTCGAAGTTTATATAGAATTTATATTTACACTGTTTTTAACTATCCAAAATTAAAACTTTTTCCAAACTCAACTTCAAAAAGCAATATCTTTCTAGATTCAAAATTGATTTTAGTCAAAATTCTTAATAAAAATTTAGCATTAATTAGTTTTTGATAAAAAAAAATGTGATTTGATTTGATAGTCATTTAAAAATAACGTATCTTTTTAAATTTTAATAATGAAAAATAAAAATATATAAACTACGCCCTCCTCCTCGATTTTCAAGATTTTAGATAAGGTCCGTAGATTTTCATGTTAGCGAAACACAAACGAATTGATAACCTCCTTGATTTGAAAAAGTCTCTTAAAAATGAGAAACATTTTAGGTGTGACTCAAAGTTTAAAATTTGCACACATAATTTTCGCTTGTGGTTTTTGTAAAGTTCATCTGATTAATTAACCAAAACTCATTTCCTTTAAATAATTTCTATAGAGTATGTTAAGATCGGTTCATGTTCTGACAATTTGTATTCTTTAGTAGCATTTAGCGACAAGTTGCTTGCTTTTAAACTGAAATGCTGCCCACTCGTCAACTTGATTGTTTTTTTTTTTTTTTTTTGCTACATTTGATTCTTGTATATAATATACTCAATATGTATTTAAACATTAAGCATTTTGCGCCTTAATTAAAACTTTCGCTTGTGTGTGTGTGTTTGCTCGTAGGAGTTAATTAGACTGCGGAGGTGTACCTCTGTGTCTTTGCTCTCCTCTCTTCTCCACTCCCCCGTCTTTTGCCCGACTCGTTGGCCATTTTTCGTTCGCTTTCAAGTCAAGTTTCAGCTATTAGTCGCTCAATATTACGCGTTTTCTTGTTGTTCTGTACAGATATTCTTGTTGTTGTGATCGATCTTGAGTTGTTGTTCTGTTCGGTTCTTGGGGCCTTGTGGTCTCTGTATTGTGTGTGTGTGTGTGTGTGTGTGTGTAGTTGGGGGCACCGTTCGGTCTCCGCTGTTCACACGCTGCTCATCAACAATTGCTGTCACGAATTTTCCACTCGGCGCTTTTTGCGCGCGCTACTTGTTTGTATTTTTTAAAATTTATTTATTTGTGCAGCATCCACACACACACACACACGCACATTCGATGAGAGCTCGTCCTCCTGGAGCGCACCAAAGAATGCATTTGATCAGATAATGTAATTCGCATTTTAAATTGAGGCGCATTCCCAGTTAGACTTCTTCTCACATGCATTTACCGTGTGTGCTTGGTCTGGTCTGGTCTGCTCTGGACTGGACTGGACTGGACTCCCCGGCCTGGCCTGGCCTGGCCTGCCTGGCTGGCACTGGGACTGGGACTGGGACTCTTCTTTCAGGCCAGTTTGAGCGTTGCGGGCGTTGCATTATTACGCACAAGTAAATCATAGCAAGACGATGTCGTCGTCGTCGTCGTCGTCGTCTCCGTTGTCTTCCAACTGCTTGTTAAGTAATTTAGTTGGCTTCTTCTTTTTCTCTCTCTTTTTATATATACTTTTTTTTACTGCTGTCCTTCATGTTTGCTTTGGCATATTTGTTTAAGCGCTGCATTTGTTATTCTTTATATGCATTAAATTGGCATTCAATTAGGAGACTAAAGGTGTTTTCCAATTTGAGCCTTTTAACTTTCTACAAGAAATCTATTTGTTATTAGCATAAATGTAACTCTATAATTATTAACTACAGCGCCGACTTTGTTGCCTTTTAAGGCAATTCTCAATTAATCAATCATTGCTGTGTTAATTTATTCAATTTCAGATTTTTTGCTTTGCTTTGCGATCAGTGACTTTTGTAATCAAGTATTGAAACATTAATTCCAACGATCTAAGTGTATCAGTTTTCTATACCATTTTAAGTCATGTTTCTACATTAAGCTCATGAAAATTGTGATTTATAGAAATGTGTCTAGTTCAACTTAATGAAAAGTAAACTAAGAAGTTTGTTAAATAATTTTGTAATATGTTTATTCATTTACTTTAATTTCAACCTTTAAGATTTTGTGATAGAATTATAACTTATATATTCTTTTAATAGACAAAAGTTAGATATTTCTCATTTGAAGCTGTCAATGGAAGATCGGGAAGTTAGAAACAGATCTAATATAGAAAGTTGTGAATGTTTTCCTTCAGCTACTGAGATTGCTGATTAAAGGCTGCTTATCATATGCAACTTTTCTCTTTCGCTGATCAGAGTTGGAAAACTAAGACATTTGCATATCGCTGTTTGGAGATCTATAACTGGGGGAAACTCTTTTCAATTTGAATGTCAAAGTCTGAAGCTTGATCATACAGTTTAACGATTGAATTTTGATATTTGTGACACGCAGATTTTCCATCAGTGTCAACAAGGCATTGTTTGGGCCACATCAACTCAACTCAACTCAACAACAACAACGCGGTTGGTCCGCCAATCTCAGACTCACTGACTGACTGACAGAGTTGATCTCGTCGATTTTTCAACATCAAACCAGGTAAAAAAAAAAGGAGAGAAAAAAAATGCAAAAATCGAACAACGCGTTTATTTGCATAGGACACAAAATTACGAGCCGGATCGATAAAAAACACACAAACGCAGGCTTCCTGGTGTACCGTTTTTTTTCTTTTTTTTTTTCTTTCTGCGCTTGAATTTATGTACCCACACAATGGCCAAAGCGAAGAGGTTGAGACCCGGCTCGGTCCGTTTTGGCCAAGTGTTGGCTTTAAACACCATTCTAGCGGGTTTCCTGCTGTCTTACCGGCTGGCTTTCCGTTGTTTATTGGCATGAAAATCTATCAAAAATGCATCATGCATTTATATTTATTATACGTAAACATAAAAATAATGTGCTTGACATTTGACCCGCGCCCCAAAAAAAAACAAACAAACGCTGTGTGTTGGCCACGTCTGTTTAGGCTGATTATGAAACGGCTTTCCGTTTGTTTGTCTCTCTGTTAGCTTTGTCGGTATCTTTCTTCTCCCTCTGCTCCACCTTCCCCACCCCGCCTTCCCTGTTGGCCATTGTCTGTGGGCCTGTTTTTTGGGGCCTCGCGCTGTAAGTTTTGCATTCTAACACAAATCAAATGTGGTCGCCACTTTGCGAACTTTGTTGGATACTCGATTCTTGCCACTTAAACGCTCGTTTATAATGTTGTTAAAATACAATAAATAGCCAGGATTCGCAGCAGGCGGTTTTTTCTCAACGCATACAGCTCTATCTCTATCTCTGTCCCTCTCCCTCTAGAGGCATGCTGATTTATGAAATGTGGACGCCGACTTGGCGGCCAACCAAAACGCCTCCCTCTCTCCCCTGTGGTTCCCGTCTAGCCAAATCTTATATAGAGACCAACTGCTGACTGTTAACTGTTGACTGTCTGACTATTAACTGCTTTGGGTGATTGTGATTGCAATTCTTTGATTGAGTTGTTGTTGTCCGCTTGTGCGAGGGGCTACTGTTTACATACTCATGTATGTATATGGGAAAGGACCCTGAGCTACTTAACAGCTTTGTGTGTTTTATATATGTGAAATCAACCGAGTTGTTTAGTATATAGCTATGTTTACTTGTTGCAATTATAATGCTTAGTATGACAATGAATATATCTGAAGCCTATGTAAAAATCTTTTAACCCTAAGCTTGTTGTCTCTAGAAACTGAATGCATTTTTAATATAAAGTTTTCTAAATGTGTTTTGAGACAGGTTTGAATGGAAGAAAATCAGATTAAAATTATTTTTACATAGTCTATATGTATATATATTTAAATTCTTTAAAAAGATCTGTAAATCTTTAACAATTTCTTCAAAGATAAGTTTCACATTGTTTAAACTGTTTAAAACTGAAGAACAACCAAAAAAAAAAGTCATAAGACACAAGCTTTTAAATGAAGTTAAAATAATCAATTTGTAATATTCGTTGTTGAATATTATTTAGCTTTTTGCACAAGTTATTAAAATGTCACATTTAAGAATCTATGTATATAAATTTTCATATGTATAAATTAATATGTGGAAAGCCTTAAGTGAAGTCTTGGAATCTACATCTTAATTGTGCGACTATAAATTTTTACTATTATCATAACTCATTCATAATTTATTTAAGTATCAACTACTCACCCTTTTTATTAATCACTGAACTTTAAACTCCATGTAATTCGGGTAACTTTTACACGCTAACTTTAACATTCTGTCTGTCGGTTCACACATTGTCCGAATTTTCTATGCTTCGGTCACTTTTTACGCCAACTGTTAACTGTTCCAAGAGGCACGAGATGAACGACGGCACGATCGTTGGTTCGCTGATTCGTTGATCGTTCGTCGTGCGACTCACGCAGTTGCTCACAGACTGAAAACGCAATCCCCATCCAAGCAACTCTTGAGCCGATCGTTGAGCCTGGCAATGCTCTGAGCAAACAAGTTTTAGCTTGTGCTTAAAGATTTAAGAGCGCGCTTCCTATTTGGTGTAGTGTGTGTGAGCGAGATGGCGTCTGTTGTGCTCTCTCTCTCTCTTGGCTGGCTTAAGTTGCGCTCTCTTTATTCGACGCTCTTAAGTTGTGTGTTTTTTGATTAGGCACCATAAAGTATATAAAGCCAGAGCTGCTGTGGGCGTGACTTGTTGTGTGTGTGTGTGTGCGCGTATTAGATTTTATAGATTCGCTTTTGACTTGCTTACCATGTCCATTTTGGGCCGGGCCGGGCCTGGTCGGACTGGGCCTTATGTACATTGGGCCACGTTTGGGGGACTGACGCGACAAATGAGCAAACAAATGAGTTTCTTTCCAGTTGTTATTGTTGCATCCGAGTATTTATTTTACACGAATTTGTTATAAGATCACGTATATATATATAAATACGTATACTTTATATACGTTGGGTGTAACCAGTTTTTTTTGTGAAATTTGCCGTGCTAGAAATATAAAATCAGCTTTGATTTTTGTGGGCGTGAACACGAGACGCAATTTTTCTGTTTATTTTTTTTATTTTTGCTCATTTTTGTTGAATGACACAATTTGATGAAATCTTTAAGATTTGTCTAATGATCAGCTAGAGACTCAGAGCTATAAAGTTAATTTTTTTTGTTTGTTAACGATTAATTAGTTGGCCTCTCTAAAAGTTTTTAATGAAGTCGTTTTTTAGCTACATTTGCAACGTGTTCAATAGCTCTTTAATATCACGATCTTAACAACTATTTGTAAGTTTTTGTTAAAATAGAATATTGATTTTGTTTTGCGTGATTTCAATGTTAAAAGTTGAATGGCATTTGTGTAAATTAGTTGACATGTATTTTTGTCCATGATTTTTGGTTGATTATAACGTGACTTATAATTCAAGATCACAATTTTCTAGACATTATTGAATTTTCTTATTGTTCTATATAATGTCCCCTTCTCATATAAAATTGCACAAAACACAATTAGTTTAGTTGTTTAAGAATTTTGTATTTCTTTTACCATGAAATATATATTTCATATGTTTAAGCGTTGCTTAATCTTTGGGTATTTTTTTTCAATGATGATTAATACTTGAAGTGTTTTTTGCATTGTGACTAATTTTTGCCATATAATTCTTGTTAAATATGCAAAAGCACTTAAACTGACTCTTGAAAAGAACATTTATTAATTCCAAATGCATTTATTTTGCTGCCGCTGTGATGTTAAAAAAACTTTCATACAACAAATCTTCCGTTGCTTGCAAAAATTAATAAATATTTGCTTAACTTTGTTTTGGCATAAAATACATGTTGAAAACGAATTTTAACTTTGTATTTTATGTATTGAAATTATTGATATTATTAAAATGTATCTTCGAGTGAGAATTTCTACTTTGCTAATTTCATTAAAGATGCAACTAATTTACTATTATTAATTAATACGCAACACTTATGTTACATCATCTTTAAATTAATAAATTCATTTAATTTAACTATAGTATATCTTCTGTAATGCACCCGCTTCAATCTACAATACAATTCTAAACTTCTTTTGTGTATTTTTTCAACTGACAATTCGGCTGGCTTATTCTTCCTTTCATTTATAGTAGATCGTACTGATTCGCCTAGTGAATAGGCCGCAAACTGTTCTAATCGCTGTCAGTGTGTTGTTTGCCGCTGTTCAGATTGCAAAGGACAGTTACGCCGCTTTGGTTATTGGTTGCATGGTTAACCAAATGCACCCACATGAGTAGGCAGAGATAGTCGTTTAAATGCAAAACAGATATTCTCGATACACTCTCAATGCTTGTGGTATAATTGCAATGTCCATTCAACTGTTTGTTTGTTGGTTTGTTGGTTTGCTTGCGGCCAAGAGTTTATTTCAGTTTTCAGTGTTTCGCATTGCTTTTGGCTTTTAGGCCCGTTGTTAGTGCCCATCATAAATTTGCGGAAAGCGGGCGCCTGGCCAAACGCCAGGCTAATCGGTGGCGTTTCATCTGACTGCGCTCCTAGCTCCCTCCTGAACTGTCCTGTTTTTGCTGTTCCTTGTTATACCTCATAGGAAGCGTTGAATGGGGTAGCTTAAAATTGTGTAAATGTATGTTGGACTTATATAGTATTGATTAGCATTAAGAATGAAGTTGCTATCAATAAAAATCAAAATTAATTAAAAGCAATCGAAAAGATTATATAGCTGGAGACAGCTTATTTTTTAACAAATAGCTAGGTGTTATTTACTAGCAAAAGTAGCGATAAATATCGATGTTCTTCACTCATGAAGCATTTCTTAATGGTAGCAACAGCTTAAGGCACGAAATTTAGATATTACCTTTTACCAATGCTCAGTTGGTAAAAATCATATTTCGATAAATTTATCGACAAGATAAAATGTTACCGTTTAAAGTTGTCTAATCGAACCTTTAAAGTTATTGATAGTTTCTGTGTGGTTGTAAGGAGTAACTCTTAGTCGAACACTCCCGACTAGATCAACTCGTGTGTTGTCGTTGTCGCTGTCGTTGTTGTTGTCATTGTTGTTGTCATTGTCGTTGTCGCTGGTCCGTTCTGTTGTTCGGTTCTGTTCTGTTGTCGGCGCACGCATAATTAGGCCTAGTCTCTAGTTAAGAAGGAGGCAGCAGCAGGTTGCATACACCGCATACAATTTGGCCAAATAATTGCTGGCCGAGAACAATAACTTGGCTTTCATCGTTGTGCTCCAATCGTGGCATCTTAATGCGCGCCTGACATTTAAATAGATGCTAATTCTCATCAGCTCATAACTGACTGGAAGAAAAAAACTTTCGACTTGTGGTCGGTCTACTAATAAATGGATTTTCGCTCACGATGTGCAAACTTTCTTGCTATTTGGTACTACTTCCCGCTGGCCGCTTTCTTTGCGCGTGAATCCGTGTAACCGCAAACTGTGATTTGACCAAAAACAGAAAGCCGCCACCGCCGCCGACGTTCAGGCCAGGCTTGCGGATATAAACGCTTTCAAAGTGCATGTTTTGCTCGCCCGGATGCAACCAAATAATAACAACAACAACAGCAACGAAACTCCAACTCTGACAATGTCTCTCTACGCAGTGTTTGTTGTTGTTGTTGTTGTTGTTGCTTGTGTTGCTGCTGCTGTTTCGTGTCAACTGGCTTTGGCTTTGGGCTTTGTTCGCCAGCCGCCCCATTTTGGCCCCTGCTCAAGTCGTCCCGGCCTGGCCATAACATTTGCTTAACGTTTCCTGTTGAACTCTTTGCGCTGCGCCTCACTTGGCATCATTTCGGTTTGGTTTGGTTTGGTTTAGGTTCAGTTTCGGGTTTTCAGTTTGGGTTTTTAAGGTTTGGGTTGTGATTCCGGCTACCCACACACACAAACACACAGTGGGTGCTTCTTAGACTTAAATGCATCAAATGTTTTGAGATTTTAGTATCTGCTCAAATTGTTTTACGAATTTCATCCCTTGAGGGTCAATTGATTTTTATTGTTTTCGAATTTTCCTTTTTGATCTATCAACATTTTGCAAAGTATTTGGAGAAATTTATTTTGTTCTTGAGGATGTATCATGATTTTTTTTTATATATATTTATGGTATAATTTTTAGTCTGAAAATATATTAAAATTTTTCCATAAGTTGCCATTGCTACAATTAATTTTAATATTTAAAATATAGCTCAAAAGTAAGTAAAATCAGGAATTTAGGAATGTTTCTAGAAGAAAATATGTAAAAAAATATTTAAAAAAAATATTTATCCTTTTTAAATAAGGCTTAATCTATGAAACATGAAAATAGGAAAAAATAATTATTTTATACTTTTACCTTAAAAATTATTGCCTTATGCTAATCTCGAACTCTTTGTATATTTAATTATGAGTATAACAACAAATTCTTTGAACCTTTTCTTCTGCTTTTACTACTCCTTTCAGACACTTAAATCATAGAATCCTTATTGCTTGCTTGATATTTGCACCACTGTGTGTTGTGAGTTGTTGTTTTGTGCTACTGTTGGAATTGTGCGTTAGATTTAAGTGCTTTCATTGTGGGGGCTTAATTTGCATTTTTATTTTTATGTTTTCATTGAAAGCGCCAGCATCAATGGAGCCCGCAAAACGCAAAAAGCAAAAAGCAAACACAAAACGAACCGAAAGGCAGACGGACAAACACACATTTGGCTATTCCTTTGTTTCTTATAGTTGTTATTGTTGTTGTTGTTGTTGTTAGCGGCGGCTACTATCAGTGTCGGTAGATGCACACGCCATCAACGGTAGCAACAACAACAACAACAACAACAAGAGGCAACATGCAAATGCAAATGTTTATTGCCCAAAATACTATCAAAGAGAGAGTGAGGGGGAGAGACAGAAATTGAAGTTGAAGCTAAGCGGGTGCTGACTGTCAACAGCGAGGCAGCTAGCCAACAACGTGCAACATGCAGCATGAGGCAACTGCAACAGCAGGCAGGCAGGCAGGCAGGCAGCCAGGCTGAACAACTGTTGTCGCCATTGTCGCAGTGGCCATTTTGGTAAAAACAACTAATCAATCCGCAAATGTGCCATCCGTCAATCATTGGACTTGTGGTGTAGGTCACACGACAACACCACACAGAAAAATTGAATTGAATCGCATTCACTTTGGCCAAAGTTAAACAAAATGCCACCTTGGCTGTGAATGTCAGTTGGCCAATTTGGTTGCAAGCAACCGGGCAGGCAGGCATTCATTCATTCATTCATTCAACTCAGGCCCCTGCGAGTGTATTCATTTTTGTTTGGCTGACGAACTGACTGAGCTGAGCTGACGGATCGACATTTGTTATTAGCCTTTCCCAAATTGACTATTTTTGGCTCTGTTGATGGCCACACACAACAACAACAACAACAGCAGCATATAGCAACAATTACAATTGCAACTGCAACATGCCGCACATATCACAGCAAGACAAATTTCTATATAATTGCATTTTGTAGGCAGGCTTCATTCGAGGCCACAAAACAAAACAAAAAAATCACTACAACTAAAAAGCAAACACAATACAAAACAATGCTGCATTATTTTTATAAATTGCATGCCACTGGCCGTTGCATTCCACGCAGCTACTACTACTTGCCACACTCGTCTCACATGGGGTTGGGTCGGGTCGAGCTCGCTGTCTCCAAGCTTCCCAGCTCCCAGCTCCAAGCTCAACTCTAATTGTCATTTAATGAGACACGCTCGGCATTTGCGCACGACACACGACTATCAATTTTGCCAGCTCTCTGCCACTCTCCTCTCTTACTCCTTGTATTGATAACTATTCTGCGATTCTGTATCGGTTCTTAAGACTCTTTTTGCCGTAAGCGTGTCCTTCTTCTGCCCCTTCTTCTTCTTCTGGCTGTTGTGATTTTTGTAAATTGATTTGTTCTCGAAAGGGTTTCTTGCAGCTGGTATGCATTTAAAGCAGATAAATATTTCATTAAATATTTGAATCGATATCAATTGAAAGCCTTTAAAGTATCTTAAGTAAGTATATAGGGAAAACTGATTTAAATACAGATTTTTAAATAGTTTTTCCTATACATACTTATATCGTAGATAAAAAAAGATTTGAACTAATTAAATCCTTAGCTGTATTAATTTATTTCGTTGTTTCAAAGAAAACTGAATTTTCTAGCCATTTTAAAGATTAATCAATTTTAACATTGACTTAAAATATATTTCTTGACTATTACTTTTTTAGCTAATCCAAAAAGATTCGCTTATAAAAAAACAAAATATTAAAGTTAAATTAAACATGTTTTATAATAAGCATTTACTTTTTTTTTACTTTTTCTTGATAAGAAACAAAATATAACTCTAACATTTTAATAGTTCTCCATGCTCTACACTAATTTAAGAGCTTGCTAATCTACTCAACAATTTATGAACCTCCAACAACGATTTAGCTGACTGACAAGACATGACAACTAATTAATTAAGCTATAAATATTTTATAGTTATCAGCTGCAGCTCTTTTTTTCCCAGAACTTTTTTAGCTTTTTATTAGCTAATCGTTCACTTAACTTGCGTTTATAAATAGCATCAGCTGTTTGAATGTATAACAACCCTGTGCAGCTGTGCTCTATGCATAAGTTGTGTTTTTTGCCAACAGTTTTACAACTGCCTCCGTGGCGCAATTGGTTAGCGCGTTCGGCTGTTAACCGAAAGGTTGGTGGTTCGAGTCCACCCGGGGGCGCACCTCTTTTTTATTTTTTATTTTGATAATAATGTTTTTCGAGCTATTTAGTTATAGTTTAAATATGTGTTTTATACAATACAAATCATTTGCATACACAGAAAGTACTTTTAACACTCCAACAACAAGAGTGGCAAGTGCATAAAGGTATCTTATAAAGCTGAGTGGCACCGTGCAACATGCGTATCTTCTTTTGTTTTTGGTTGTGTGAGCGTAACAACAGTTGCAGTCTGCAGCAACAGTTGCTGCTGCCAAAAGTCAAGTTGCACGACTTAAGAGACACTTTGTCAACTGTTGTTGTTGTTGCTTTGATTGTTGTCTGTGTTTGCTAATTAAAATGTCTTGATGCTGTCACTCAAAAGGCAGTCGCTCGAAGCCAGGCAGACGACGCCCATTTTCGGTCAGTGTCGCAGTGTTGCAGCGTTGCAGCGTTGCAGTGGCAATAATGCAATTTAACCATACGCGTCACTGCTACAATTTCATTGGAAGTTGATGATCATAATGACGATGCTGGTGATGATGATGATGACGCAGTTGGCGCGGCGTATGCGCAATGGACGGACAAAATGGCGAACGCATTGTTACAGTTCGCAATTATTTTTATTTACTTTTTTTCTTTTGTGTTGAGACACTAATCAAAATTAAAATGATGCGACGGCAATGTTGATGATGAGGACAGGAGATAGGGATAGGTAGAGGGAAAGGGGTAGAGGGAGAGCGAGCGATCTTTCTGGCCAGAAATCAATATTCTAAATTCTTTAACGCGTGTGCACATTTAAGGCAACGAGTTGTTGGCTCATTGAAATGCGCGCCGGCGTGCAACGCGGCCAGCACTTATACGCAATTTCGCGCCATATTTGGTGCAAGCATATTGCTTTTTTTTTCTTCTTCTCCTTCATCTGTTTCGTCTTCTTATTTGTTTTTTTTTTTTTTTTGTGCCACACACTTACATACACATTGGCATTTATACTTGAACCGCATATAGAACAGTTGACTAGCTCATCTTTGGCTTAAGATCAGACCAGACTGTTTGGCTGCAACCAGCTTCTAATCCCTCCCCCCTTTCTCTGCCTTCTCTCTTTCTTGTTGCAGGATGAACGTTCACCAACATCGTCGGGCAACGAATCGGATGATTCGTCCGATGTCGAGATGCCAATGCCAACAGATGCAATCGATGTAGTGAAGTCAACGCCTCAGGAGCTTAAGGCTGAGTCGACAACAGCAGCAGCAGCAGCAACAACAGTTGCAACAACATCAGTGGCTGCAACAGCAACAGCAGCAGCATTGAGCTATCAGACTGAATCGGGCCCATCGACATCGATGGCAGCAGCAGCGGCATTAACAGCACCGGATAGCAAATATGTTTATCCGGCCACCTCGTTTGCCAATATACCGCCGGATATGTTGCGTCAGCTAATACAATCAGGACAGTTGCAAGTGCATGCCGAGGAGGGTAAGACAACGTAGCGGGAATAAGTCGCAATCGATTAAAATCGATAACCCTTTTGCTTTTCCTCTTTTCCAGATGGCAATCAGTATGTTACCATACCATTAAGCTCAACGGTAGCCAGCTACATCAAGGGCAAATCAACGGCTGCTGCAATTGTAAACCAGAAGTCTGAGAAGAGTGCCGAGAAAACCTTAACAATTAAACAGGAATATGATTAACCGTTATTTAAACCCCTGAAATGGAAATTGCTTTTATGACAAAAACATTTGAAAAACATAAAAATACCATATTGTAAATCCTCATCCAATCACACATGCGATTTTTATCACTATATACTGCTTCCATCAAACACATACACATACACACATATTTATATAGACTATTTTTATACCTATATAAAGGGAAAAAACCTAGGCTAACTGAAGAAACAGTTGGCTTGGTATCTGTCTCAGTCGGAGGCAGATGTTAAATGCATAAGTTATAAAGTTTACAAGTTCTTTGAGATTGAATACCAGAAGAGTTGAAGTTTAAAGAGAAGAAGATGTTCCTAAGCTGCAGAAATATAGTTGCTTTGTTAATAGTTTATATTGTTTTACTATATTAATTACTATAAACACACATACATAAACTAAACCTTTTGTTTTTGCCAACAATACCCAAGAAAATTAAGAGAAAAGTGTTTCTAAATTGTAACTTTTTATTAAATAAATCGTCAAGCAAATGTAATGCAAGCAATAATATTTTTGAAGTTGTGTATTAGATTGAAAAGTTGGTGTTATAAATAATGCGTAAGTATTAATTGTGATTGAAAATGGCAAGAAATTTACTTAAAACCATGTTGAAAAAACAAAATCTTCAAGAAGTTGTAATGGGATTTAAGTAGAATTTGTTATTAATACATGTAATGACTAAGAGGAAACAGTTAAATTTATTTTACTAAACGTAGAAATACATAAATTCGTTCTATGACACAAAATAAAAATCGAAGAAGCAGAAAAAAAGAAGCTAAAAATGCCTTTTGGTATTTAGCTGCTTGATTGATGTGTGCGTGTAGCATGTGTGTGTTTGTGCAATTGATTGATTGACGACATAATCTTATTGACACTTAACCTAATTAAACGTCGCCCATTACTTAGTAGCTATCTTAAAGGCACCTGTTGTTGCTGTTGTTGTTCCTCTTCTTTTTAACCATTTCGTTGGATGGATGGTGTGAGAAGAGGTAGGGAGGCACAGTCGGCATAGCTTCCGCTTTTAAGCCATTTGCATGCCAAGTAGCGGCCACTTGACCACAAAAACACACACACACACACAAGAAATGTAAAAATCAGCAAGAGGCAAGAGAGACGTGTGGCACATGCATAATGTATACTTACTGTGAACGCTTTGGGCGGTGCTTGGCACGCGCCGTAGCTTCCGTAGGTTCCCTTCAGTAGGTGGCATGGGTTGGCTGGCTGTTCGGCCGTTCTTGGCCAGCTTTCGATGCCGGAAGCCGTTAGTGTTTCTCTTTTTATGGCCAATGCGACACAGCACTTGACAATGGCTAACTGTAAAAAAATCAAATGAACCCAAAACCAAACCCTTCTCCTCTGGTCAAAGTTGAGTGGGTCACTAAACTTTAGTGGTTAATGTTTACCATGTGGGTGGGTAATGCATAGCTATATATATGTGTGTGTGTGTGTGTGTGTGTTTATGTGTGTGTATGTAAATGAAACCACAATTAGCGTTGATTAGGCCCACGAGCAAGGAGTTGATTGACATTGGTCACTGTGTGTGGCTAGTTTGTTCACTTGCAAGTGTGTGTGTGTGTGTGTGTTTCTGTACGGGTGTGTCATTGTCTGTCTGTGTTTGTTTTGCCTGCCTTTATTAACTGCACCCACGCAACTGCACGCCAAAAAATAAATGACTTACTTTTCCACAAGTAACAAAACAAGTTTGTAAGAAAAGCTGTTAAATTGCTGAACATGAATATAAAATATATAAAAGCCACAAGATTTTAATTTTTTATATTTAAATGTACTATATATAATTAACAAAGTATTTTTTATAACCCACTTGATTAAAAAAGTTCCCAAACATATACTTTAGCACATATTTTGGGTTTATTAAAAAATACTCACAGCGCTAAAATAAAAAGTTATAAGCTCCCACTTGTTCTCAGTGTAGTCAAAGTGCGAAATAGCTAGAAAAAAATAATAAAACACATATACAGACAGAGCTTAGACATATGAGTATTGATCCTGTTAGCTGGACAGTTGTCCTAGCTGCCTAGCCCCAGCAATTATTATTAATGACCTAGGCAAAACTTTGCATTGCAATTCCAATTTCAGTTCCCATTGCGACGCGCTGTCAAACGGCCGCACATTTTTAGAGAAGGTTCTCCAAGGTGTTGCAATCCAGAAAGAAAAAACACACACAAACACAAAATCAATATTAATGAGCCATTAAAACGCTGTCTCTCAAGCTGCTACTAAAGCAACTGGCTTCTAATGACTAAAGCGGAAATTGAATAGCCGGAGCGTAGAAGCGGAATCACAGACTACAAATCGGATGTAAGGCAGGGCTACACTGGCAGAAACAGGAAATCGCATTAGCATTAGCATCAGCACCAGCAGCAGCATCAACTCAGTTCACGTTGAAAAAGTCCGTGTACCGTTCCGTAACGGAAGTTTTAGCGTAATGCCTTGCGCCTGAGAAGGCAATGGGCTGCTCCAATTCAAAGTCCACGACAGCGTTTGACGAGACCAAATCAAAAGCGAACAACAACCGGCCAACCAGCAACAACAAAATGGCTGACTTGCCCAAGCCGGAATACCGTAAGTAGGGTTCGCATTCCAGCCAGTGTTTTATAATATAATCAATAACCCATTAAATACAGCTGCCTCGGAGGCATTCATTATACCACTCGATGATGATGATGATAATGTTGACGTCTCGACTAATGCAACGGATCAACTCAACGATACTCTACGTCAGCCACCCAAGCGACTCCAGCAGCTGATGCAGCAAGCAGCCGAATCGGAGCCAATCACCATCGAGGAGCTGGAGGATAAGCAACAGCGTGCGGAGCAGCGACGTCAAGAGCTATTGCAACAAAAACTTGAAACTATACAAAAGAACACCCAATTGCTTATGCGTGGTGGCCAGCGCGGGGAGGGGGAGGAGGAGGGGGAAAGGGTAGAGGATAACGAGGAGGGCAGCAGGAACAATCAGCAGAGAAATGAAATTAATTTGTTTGTGCTTTAAATACTACTTATAATCAAATACTATTCAATAGCACAAATAAGTGAAACTAAAAATCAGTTATTATATATTTAAAATACTTCAGTTTGAGTACGAAATGAGTGCACTTAAATATTTTATGTAAACGTATAATCATTAAATACATTAAAAAATATATTAAACCGAACCGACAAAAATCAAGTATACTCAAAGATAAAACACATTAAGAAAGGCCTTTAACATTTCTAAGATATACTTACTGAACACAGTTATACAATTAATAAAAACATTTATCTGTCAAATTCTTTTCATTCACATTGTTTTATTGTTAGCTTTAATTCATATATGTATTTTAAATTTTTAGTTTATTATTATTATTATTATTTATTTCATATAGCGTAGTATATTTCCAAACAATTAGATTGTATGCATTTTAAATCTCATTTCAATATCAATATTGAGAGTGCTTTCTTCATCTTCTTTCTCCTGGAAGCATTCCAAATTGTTGTCAAGTTCGTGTTCTATATTTATTGTATTGTATATAGTTAGTTTGGGCTTGTTTACAGAGATATATATGTTTGTATATATATTGAGTTTTAATAGTTTCTATATGCTTCATTTTTGGATGTGTGCGTGGTTTTGTAAATCATGTCTTTTGGGTTGTAGTTTGGTTTCTTACTCCATTGTTGTTGGTTTTGGTTTTAAATTTTAAGATATCTTAAGTATACACATTCATATATATGTATACTCGAGTATTGTGCCATTGAGACTACAAATGTTGCTTTGATTTCAGCTGCGGATATCCTTAGCTGGTATATCCAGTTTCTTGTATCTGATTTGTTATTAAGTTAGCTACAAATTGATAAAAAGTTTGTTTTCTTTTCTCATCTTCATTTCGTATAAGATTTAGTTATGTATCCGTTGAGTATGTATATACTATATGTATGTATTTCTGTGTTCTTTACTTATACTATTGTTTTTGTTTTGTATTTCTCATATGCTTTTTAATATATATGTATGCAAGTTCTTAAATTTGTTTTATTTTGGTGCATTTCGGAAAATTGTTTTTATTATTAAACTATTAAATGGAATACAAATTTTCGGAGGCAGTCAATGGATTAAGTATTATTTATCCTGCTAAAAAGACCTACATAACTGAAACCCATACACTTAACCCAATGCTTGACAAGCTCATCTTGTGATATATGGCATTCTAAAATACCCTTTCTTTTAAACGGCACAACCTTTATGTTAAATATTGCTAACTATTTCTGTTTTTTATTTGGCCTAAACGCGATCTTATTTTAACGCTATTTTTGTTTTGTGCAGGTCTCTTTGTTCTCGCTCTTTCAAACTCAAATACTAAAGATTTTCAGTTTATTTTTTTAGATTTGCGATTGACTTTTCTCTTCCTCTCTTTTCCATTGACTACCTCTTTTAAGATGTGCGTGCCTGATTTTCTATTGCTTTTGTTGTTGTTCTTGTTGTTCAATAAACTTTAGTTCTTATCTCTGCAGTGTTTTTTTATGTTTTTCTTTTTTACAAAGTTTTAATCAACAGTTACAAAAGTTTTTGTTCTTAGTAGTTGAACTATGGTGGGTTACGTTCTTAATAGATACATATACTTGTGTTTTTCTCATCTTGATCTTTTTATATAATACTACAAATTTGCTTGGTTTACGCATAGTTTTGGTAATCTTAACTTCTCGCTCCGCTGGTACTTAAAACTTAGGGTTTTTTTTGCTTTACAAAAGATGATTCAAACTAACGACAAAAAAAAAAAATAACTTATCAAAAACAACACGTGCAGTACAATCACATTTTTGTCCGCTATTTTGACGACTTTCCAATCCCACAAACCGGAAAAGTGCAATTCGTTGCCATGCCGTACAAATATCTCTGTAAGTTTGAACTGTATTAAAGCTTTTTCTTTTCGGGTTTTTGCGTACGCCAACAACTTAAGCTTAATCATATAGTATGTATATATATTTGCTTTATGTATAATATAATTTAATATATAATATATATGTGTTCCAAATCGTAATCCTTTATATTTGTATTAAATTCATGTTGCATGGAGCATGTGCCTACCTAAAAGTAAACGCCTAACAAAATTTTGGGTTTTTTTTTCATATGATGTGGTTTCTTTTGCTTTTTAACTACAAGCTACGAGGGCTGCCTAACAAGTTTTCAAATGCTGTGTGTTGTGAAAGCTTTAAATTTCTAAGTGCTCTTGTTTTTTTTTTGTATTAATTAGTTTAAAGTGTTTTTCGGTCAGTTCTTTAAAATGCAAATATAATTTTGATTATAATTTTTTTGTTTTAGAAAACTTGGCACAGTATTTTCTTTTTGGTATGCGAAAGAATTTTACAGATGGAAGACGCTTTTCATGGTTTCTTTTTTACTTTGTACTTAAGGAGTATTAATTTTCTGTTCAGTTTAACTTAACAAATCTCTAGGCTATTATTGAAAATAAAACCAAATAGTCTAAATAACCTATTTTAAACATCTGAAAATGTTGCCGAAATCTTTTTAACAGTTGTTTCCTTCTTCAATTTTAAACTTCTTAAAATGCTTTTTTAAATTTTTTATTGTTCAACTTTTGGCACATGGAAAACTTGTTAAGCAACTCTCTCATATTGTAATTACATATATGTAGATATATTTATTTCATTTATATATATATTTGGGGGCTAGACATCAAAAAATCAGTACTGCTTGTCAAAGTATTTAACTTAAGCCTACTTTTGGTTTTTTTGCTTTTTTGCTAACAATTTGTATTTTTATATTTATTTTTCACACAACATTTATTGCAACTATTTTTCGGATAATAAACTGTATTTTTCGCTCTAATTATAGACGCCCCTGACCATGCCCTCTCGATTGCGCGTATGCCACTTGCAGGTGAGTATCCGGATGTAGGTGCGCCGGAACGAAGCATTGCACAAGGCATAGCACATGGGATTGATGGTCGAGTTGATGTAGCACAACGCATAGAAGAAATCCCACAGTTCGGTGGGTATGCAATCCGAGCACGTTGTCAGCGGCTTGATCAGCACCAGAATATTGTACGGTGTCCACGTGATGATGAAGCTCAACAGAATGGCCGACAGTGTTTTGGCCGCTTTCGATTCCTGTCGCTTCTCCTGTGACTTTTTCTTCTTTTTGGCCGCATTGCGTGCATTTAACAGGGCATGTTGAGTGGCCAGCACGCCCGCCTTGCCGCCCAGCTGCTTGGGTATGACTTTGGCGTTCAGCAGTCGCATATCCTGTGGGGCATGCGACATGCGTCGGCCCAGCGGCAGACTGAACTCCGAGTCACGCGATGGCAGGGGTCGACGTGTTAGCGGCGGTGGGGCGTTGACCACGCCCACACCCACGCCCACGTTCACTGTGTTGGTGTTGCTGGTGCTGGTGTTGGTGTTGGTGTTGGTGCTGTTGGCCACCACATCCTCGTGTATCATCTTGATGGAGGGCGCATTGTCCGTTTGGGTTGCCGCATTGCCCACGCTGGGTGCATTATTGCTGCCATTTGCGGTGCTGGCGCCATCTGGCGGCAGACGTATGAGTATTGTATAGACAGAGTCCTGGCTGACCGAACGTGATCCAATGCGATTGCTGACGGGCAAGGAGCGTGAGTTGTTGGCCGCCGTAATACCATTGAGATTAGCAACTCCCACCCCGCCGCTGACATTGCTGCTGCCACTGTTGATGCTGATGTTGATGTTGCCATTGGCATTGTTGTTAACCGCATTCATATCCTGCATTTGCAGCTGCGAGATTGAATTGAGTGGCGGACGCAGCGGCGTCGGTGAAACATCCGCCAGCATTATGCTCGGTGGCCGGACACCGCTGACACTGCCGCCCATCGAGTAGTTGTCCCTCATCACGTTCATCGAGGTGCATCTGCGAACGAAACAAGAACAAGAGCGCACAACAAAAACGAAACGAAACAAAACGAAACAAAACAAAACGAAACGATTCGAAACAAAAAATGTATGCGCACAAAGGCATGTCGCACTTTAGTATCGCCAGAAGCTTCAACACGGACACCTGACACCTGCCACCTGGCTCATGGCACAGCAGGCGTCAGGACATTGACAGGCCTCACAAAACTGTGACAAGCTACGACAACAACAACAACACAAACAAGAACAACGACAAAAAAGGATCAACATGGAGCAGCGGATGCAAACTGCCCCACACAACACACACACACACACACTATAAACTACTTTAAAACACACACACACGCACACACACACAGTTGATTAGCACACAGAGTGACTTTGAGAGAGTTGGTCACCAAAATTGATTTTCGTTTGAGAGTGAAAAAGTCCTTTAGCGCTTAACTGAAATGTTATCAATTTTAGAGCTTGGTGTTTTTAACTTACTAAATGTTTTAAAGAGTTTTCTGCAGTAAAGATTTCTGTCACAAGTGCAGAATACTCTGCTTCTAATATAAAAAAGGTTGTAAAAAAGCATAAAAAAAAAGAAAAGAACTTGTTCACATAAATCTTCTGGGGACGCTTTAAACTATCTTTAAAGTACATAAGTTTGATGACTTTAGCTCATAAGCTGTGAAGAAATACGGAATTTTATAACTTAAAAATGTTTAATGCAGATTTATGGTATCTCAAGATGTGAGAAAGTAAAATTTAAATGCAGTTCTTAACTAGCATTATAGCCATGCATAAAAAGTCAATGCTTTTCAAATTATGGTTGTGGACAATTTAAAACCTTCTGCAAATATTATTTTTGTTGTAGATTTTGTTCACAAAAGTTAAAAATGCAGCTTAACCCTAAATGCCAAAATCAGTTTAGTTTAGGCAAAGTTACAAACTTGAAATGATTGATTTCACTAGACTTTGACTTTAACTAATCATTAAATAACAATTTGGGCACGGATACAAATGGATTTATAACAAAACAAAAGCCAAATCAAAACCCAATTACCAAAACAAAAACGCTCACACTCAATGGAAGCGTCAGAAGTTGCCACAAATTGAGTATGCAAAGAAGAAGAAGAAGACGAAATGCGTTTCCAATTCTCTCAAAACTGAGTTTCATCCATTGCTGTGCATTCATCTGAGTAACTGTACAGAACACGATGTGTGTGTGTGTGCGAGTACTTTTCGGGTGCACTGTGCTATCTATTGATGGCTATGCCAATGCATGGTGTGTGTGCAAAATGAATATGTGGGTGTGTGTGTGTGTGGGTGGGTGGCAAGTGAAATAGATTTTCCCTTTGGGGCAAGCAACAAATCGAATTTTGTGCTGTTGTATTTTTGTTTGTTTGTTTTTTTTTTGTTTGTTGTGTATGAAGTGCTTGGAGTGCATTTGAGATGCGAAAGACACACCCACACACACACACATGCGCACACACGCTACTAGCTGTATGTGTGTGTGTGTGTGGGTGTCTTTTATTTTAGGGTGCTGTGTTTGCTTACACACAAAAAATTAGACAATTAAAAGAGAAATGAGAGCTGCTTTTTTTGTACTACCTGGAGACGGAGCTTTGTAAAGGAGTTTCAATTGTTACTGGTGTTGCATACCCTAAATCAGATGGCTCCTCCTGCTCATACGCAAAATCATCGGAATCCTCGCGACCCGAATGCCACCACGCGATGCACCACTCCTTGATGTTGCCAAAGCATGAATATGGCTTTTTGATTGTATTCGTGCTCTTAATCTGCATAACAAAACATATATGAATACATTTAGTATTCACCGCACAAGCAACCAAATGCAAATGAATATCCTATGAAATATGCATTTGCTAAAGGGTTTTAACTTACGCTTGACTTGCGCGAGTGCATGCCATGATATCCGGAATCGATGACCATATTGGTCATATAAACACTTTCCGCATCCGCCGAACTCTCGGAGCGCGGTCGACGCCAGGTGTCGTGATCATTGGCACCCAGTTGGCCAAACCCCAGCAAGCCTCCACCGGTGTGATTTACAACAGTGTTTTCATCGCTAAACAAATATAGTTAGAAAGCAAAGTTATTTTTGTTGGCTCATAAAAGTATGCTACATAAATGGCTATTTCAAAGCTGGTAAATGCGCTTACAATATTTATTCAAATGTTTAGCAAGCTATTTATTTAAAAAAAAATGATTTCTTAACTTATTTGAGCTCACCTGCTATTGGAACGCTTGCTGGAATCCTTTTTGCCCGCTTGTAAATTGGGCAAATCCTTTTGCCGTTTCTTTGTCTCGCGCCAAATGCGAAAGTAGAGAAAACACATGATCGTAACGGGAAAATAGAATGCCGCCAGCGCAGTGCCAAACGTAATATATTGATTTGTCTCTATAAACTGTATATAACACTCATCCTTGGGCACCGTACGCTTGCCCTCAATATACGGCCAACTGTAGATCCAAGGCGGCCAGAGCAACAAGCTTATGCCCCAAGCGGCACCTATCATGACGGCCGCCTTATTTGTCGTACGCTTGGCGCGATAAGTCAAAGGTCGTGTGACACTAAAATACCGATCAAAGCTTATGATCAGCAGATTCAAAACCGATGCGTTCGAGGCCAAATAGTCAAGGGCCAGCCAAGTGTCACAAACATGCGGCCCCAATGGCCAATAGCCCAATATGGTTGTGACCGCAAACAGTGGCATTGAGATTGCACCAATTGCAAAATCCGCAATCGCCAGCGAGAACAGAAAATAATTGCTGATCGTCTGCAGCTGTTTGTCGATCTTGAATGAGATCATCACCATCACATTGCCAGCAACTGTTACCGCGCTCAAAATCGCCGCTACGAAACCCATGACCACCATTGAAGCCAGCGAGTAGCGCGGTCCCTTCGTCTCAAAGCCCAAAGTGCCGTTCGTTTGATTGCCATACGGATCATAGAAATTACTGGCTGCTGTCGATGTTAGATTCTCCAATAATGCTGTCAAAAGGGTGCTGCTTGTGGTGGGGCTGATTGTGGGGCTGGCGCTGCTGCTGCTTGTACTTGGTGTTGTTGTTGTTGTTGTTGTGGTTGTGGTCGTAGTTACGGTCTTAAACAACGGCTCCAGTATGCTGGGCGGACCATGAGCGGCCAAGGCCAAACTCATCACTGGCTCCATGGCGTATGTGTGATGTTTTTATAAATTTGTTTTTTTTTGATTTGCTTAGCTTTTGCGACAAAGACAGTTAGTTATAGAGAGAGAGTTTATTCCTTTTTTGTGTGCTTCGCTTGTTTTTTGTGTGGTGACTAAATGGCCTGATGTTGCAGCAGCTGCTGCTGCTGCTTATCCTTGTTGCACCCACGCTTTGGCGCTGGCGCCTTTCTTGTGCGCATTTTTATACTGTGCCCTGCAACGAACGACAAAAAAATCACATTTATATATACAACTATACATTAAATAAAGTATGTATAGAAAGAGAGAATTATGAGCTGCCTTTGATACATTCCCCCTTCCCCTCCTCGTCCCACTTGCCTTCCACTCCCACTCAAATATATTACTGCCTGCCGCCTGCGGCTGCAAAGTCCAGCTTTGTCCTTTTTGCAAATGACATTTTCTGTGTGATTTGTTTTAATGAAAATGTAAATGAAAAACTGCTTGAATGCGTTTCCTTGGAAAAGTCCGCAAAACACACACACACACACACACACACACAGTTACAGATAAAGATGCCACGCCCACGCTTTTGCTTGTATGTATTTATTGTTGGTATTGTGCCAACAATGGGCCTGAACATGCAACAGTCAGTGTAGGCAATACCAACAACAACAACGACGACGACGACCAGAAGTACAAGAAAAAAACAGAAACTTGGCTCGGCACACTCACAAAACCACCCCCTCCATCTAGGACACTTTGGCACGGAAATGTTCAAGGCGGCTTCCTCTGACACTTTTCAAAAACTATTGATGTTGTCATTGGCTGTATATAAGTATGTATATATGTTCTTCACAATTGTGTTTTGATTTGGAAAGTTTTTTAATAAGTTACGCATACGCAGCGTTGGCATTGGAGTCCTTTTCTACTGATGCTCCTGCTGCTGTTGCTGATGCTTTTGACATGATATGCGACATGATTGATTTGTATTGAGTCCTTTGGCAGTTTATTCAGTGCTCAGCTCCTCACTGGCATTGACAGCATTCAGGACATTGTTTGAATGTCTCTCCAAATGCTCATCCTTGCATTGTCCTGTGCTTTATGTATTCTTCCGCAGCACAAATCACAGGCGTAACAGGCGAACAAGCCTGGCAAAATGTGTCAAAAGGCTTTGCGTATGAGCATGAAAAATGGCAAATAACAATAACAACAACAAAACGCTTTTATACTATATAGTATATATACATATAAAATAAGTTTATAATTGAATTATGGGATTTGAAGCTTTGAGAACTGTCTGTGTGTGACTAAAATAGATTTCAATGCGCACAATAAACACAATTGAATTATCAGTTAATGGAAAGCTTTTAGCCAGACAATAATGAATGCAAGTACTGCTTAGAAAAAGGGAGTTTTTCAAACAATAATAAATTTAATTGCTTTTTTTGCGCTTTATTTCAATGCATCATCGACAGCAATAAACTGGCAAGGATAAAATCCGTTTTAAATTGATTTTTTTAATAAGTGTTAAATGGTTATTAACTTTTAACTGTTAAGCTTTTATATGAGTTAAGTAGTTTGAATTGAATTTATAAATATTTAATGAACTTTTTAATAGTCAAGTAATAACAATTAATAGCTTGTTGAAGTTGATATTGAAGAGTATTGAATCTAAACATTAAAAATGAATTGCATCACGTTTTAATAAATGTATGTTTAATAGCAGAAGTAAAAGTCTCAAAAGTATTCAATTGTGGCACAAGTGTACAAACACCTTCAAAGTCTGTCTATTAAGTTTTATGAAAACCACACATTTGAATTAAGTAAATTGAAATATATTAATTTGACACACAAGTGACAAGCTACTTAATGGAATTGTATGTCATTGTGCTCGTCTGTGTGTTTTAACAGTAAATAGCTAAGCTAGTCAGCTGCCAATTTACTTAGGACGATTTCCACTTAATAAAGCAAACAAGTAACACAAGCTGATAACACTTGCCACACCACACTCGTGAAGCATACTTATGGGGGCTTTTGAATAAAACTCAATTGAAAGTGCTTGTGGAAATGTGGATGTTAAATGTAATTATGAATAACAATTGAGATAAAATGCGCTAAGAACTTTAAAGTGGCTAGAAAGATAACTAGCTTATTGTATACTATATTTACAAATTCCCAACACGCTCTTGTTGCATAAATTAAATCCAGTTAAGGTTACGACGCCCACGTCAATGCATAGCAGGGCACTCTGCAAAAATTCATGCTGACAAAATATGTCGCCAACAAAATTGTGTGTAAACTTTTTTTGTGTGTTGGCTTGAAACAGAATGCAAAAATGTGACAAGATAAAGTATTTAGCAAGTATGCGAAAGGGCAAAACAGCAATTTTAATAACATCACATAACGAGCGCATAATTGAATCAAAACCCAACTTCTGCACACAAAAATTAAAAATTCTAATTACATTTTTGAGCATACAGCTTGTGAAATGAAATGAAAGCAGCTTGACAAGAGCTTAACTTGTAGCTTAACTTGAAAATATTGTGGCTAACAATGCGAATAACAAATCTTTGGCCAATTAAATGCGCCAGCTAGTTAATAAATCAATCACAAATCTGAATATTTATCTCAATTGCCGTCTAGCACACACACAAACGCGCAGATAAATCAAAGCAGCCAAAGTGAGCGGGCGCCAATAAATTGGTGGCCAACAAATGACAACAACAAGAGCCGCCGCAATAATTGGCCAGAAAAGGAGGAGGAATAAAAGAGAACAACAACTTCTAGTAGCCAGCCAAAAAAGACCCCAACCTTTTGGCCACGTCAGCTTATGTTGGGCCAGGCCCAGTTAGCCGGCCAATCTTGGCCAACTGTCGGCTTAGCGTTACATTCAAATTTGTTAGAGTCGATTCTTGGCATATAATCGAATTGCTTTGGCGCGCCCGTAAGAAAGGATTTATGGATTTATTATGAAAACGCGACAACAACAACACAACACACACACACACACAAATAGAAACACGCGAGCAACCTGCGGCATTCATTTGCCAATTTATTAGGCTATTTTTATGACAGGCAAACACACACACACACAAACACACACATGGCTGCTCTGATCAGCTCATTAGGAGAGCTGCCTTAATTTTATACACAAGTTTTTATGTACAAATTTTTCGCCATCTTCTATTTGTGCGCTTAATGCGGGCGCTGTCACACACACACACACACACACACACATAGAGAACTTACGCCCACTGAGATCTTAAGCTTTTATCAAATTGTACAAAACACACACGAACAATAAAAGAATAAGAAAAAACTAGCTGCCGACTTTTGTGCGTTTGGCTGCTTAGCTTTTATGTTAATTTCTTTAGCGCTGGCTTAATTGCTGGGGCACTCTCTGTGCTCGGTGCTGGAGCTCGCTGCCCTTTGCTTGTTGGCGGAAATTGAATTGCTGCTGGGCTGCTGCTGCTGCTGCCGCTGCTGTTGGTTGCTGGTTGCTGTTTGCTGCTGCTGCTGCTGCTGCCAACACCTTATGCTGGTTGGGCTGGCCCTCAATGCTAAGCATATTGCGAACACACACATTGTAAGAGTCCTGCCGCGCCCCACCGAAACCCGACCCAACCCGACCCGAACCCGACCCGATCCAACCGAGCGACCTACTCGCTGCTTTAATCAAAACGAGAGCACTGGAAGTGCCGTTGCTACGCACTCTCCCTCTCTCCCTCTCTCTCTGTCTCTCTCTCACACACACACAAAATTTACATCCTTACTTACGTTACAGCGCAAGCTCTCGCGCTCTCTCCTGTGTGTGTGCCTGTGTGTGTGTGTGTGGGTGTGTGTTACTTATTTGTGCATGCTCAGCGTTGACATTGTTGTTGCTGGCTGCTGCTGATGCTGATGTTGATGCTGCTGCTGGTGGTACTGCTGCTTCTGCTTGTGCTGTTGATTTTGGCCATTTGCCGCTCCCAAAAGTATGCTTTGTAATTTGTTGTTTTGTGCGCGCACATCTTTACTTTTACATCAGCCGTCGGCGTCAGCGTCAGCGTCGCCGTCACCGTCGCCGTCAGCGTTAACGTTAACGTAGGCGTTAGCGTCGCTGCCTGGCTCAATTCATTTCTTTGTAGATTTTTGCAAAAATTGTATTATACACAATGCGGGCGGCTGCGTTAACGCCGCGACGTTGACGTTGACGTTGACGTTGGCGTCGACAGCGCCGTCTCGCGTGTGTTTTAGCGCTGGCCCAAAACTTTTTACATTCGGCCTGCGCTTAACATTGTAATCAAATTTATGCTTTTGTGTTATAGATACAAATGTATAAAACCGATTTTGACTTTACTACGATTCCCAAATTGTTTTGCGTGGGATTTACACAACAGCAGCTTCACTTAATTGGTTTTGCGCTTATTATAAAAAATTCATGTTGTTTGTGGCGTGTGTTGTTTTCTATGTATGTTTTTTATTTAATTTTTTTTTATTTTATCGCAAATATTTAATCTGTTGTCCGCCCCAATGTTTAATCGTTGCTTTTTTCACGTTGCACGCGTTCGCCGTCAGCTGGAGCTCGAGCTGGGGAGCTGGATGATGAAGCCAAGCGCACGTTGCTAAATCTCGTCCGGGACTGAAGCTGAAAAGCTTCAAACATATACCTTAACGGTACCTTCCATCACGAGAGCAAAACCGAAGAGAGCGCTTGCTCGCTCTCGCCTCTCGCTCTCTCATCTTTTACTCTCGGCTCTGACCGACTCTGGAAGCTGTGTGTATGTGTGTGTGCGTGTGTGTTCTGTCAAAGCTGTTATCTTTCGCTTTGTGCTGGAATTTGTGTTTGTTGGGCAACACGGCGAGCATCCTTAGCAACACCCTCAATAATGGCCCCAGCCCGGCTAATGTGTGTGTGCAAGTGCGTGTGTGTGTGTGTGTGAGTGAGCAAAAGCGGAAAAACTGTTACAATATATGTGTGTAGAATGTGTCAGCATGTGCGCTTTTACACTGAGCGGCATTTCTGCTACTATTCTAGTGAAAATTCAGTGAGCTTGACAATGTTAGTTTTCGATCGTTTTTGAATTTTATGAACACAAGTAAATCAAATGCAAATAGCAACTAAATTTAAATAAAATAATGATTGAGTTTTGTCAAAATACACAAATTTTGTGACTGAAAGTAACAGGCAAATAGAATCAGCAGCAAGAACCGAAGATGATTTTCATATTGAATAATTTTGAGCTGACCTTAATTCATGACTTAATTAATTGTGCTGCATACTTCAGCAGCTATTTCTGTTCGCCTGGTACTTATACTCAGATTTCGGCCCAAATTTGGATGCTGGTACTTGTAAAATTAAAAAAAAAAGCAGCAAGAACCGAAGACGATTTTCATTTTGCAAACAATTGCGCTGGCCTTAAATCAAATCATTAAATTTAATATATGTATTAGCCATTTAGTCAAAACAAAACCTCAACCATCAAAAATGTTCAAATGATGAACTCATATCTATTCTCTAAGTGTATGATGCGCGTTAAGCTGCAATAGCAACAACAGAATAAAAAACACAACACACAAAACTAAATGGATGAATATGAATGAAAGAGCCGCAAACAGACAAGTGCAGAGTCCAAATGCTCAACTGCTGGACGGACTGGCTGGCAGGCAGGCGGAAGGATGAGGAGGATGAGTTTTGTGCCCCAAGGGGACATTGGCTCAAGCATGCTTCTGTTTAACTGTAGCACAGTTGCTGTTTGTGCTCTTCATCAGCCTGAACAGGCAACAGTGGCGGCAACTCGTGTCTCTGAATGGGACTCGCAGGATTCTGATGGAATGATGAGAACGATGATGATGAATATATACATATATATATATATATATAGGATATGCATGTTCATGTATGTGGAGGGATAGGGTGTCTAGGGGCTCTGAGTACCGTCTATTCGCATGGCTGGTGTCAAGTGGGCGCTAGAAAAGCGCATTCTCACATTTCAATTAAATAATACCCCACGAGCGTATTTGAATTTTGTTTTTATTGCATTGTCTTTCTCTTTCATTCCTTCAGCATTTATTTATAGCAACAACTCGTGTTGCGTTCAAACTGGACAACAATGGTCAAACTGGCGAACTGATGCCAGCCGGCAGTGCTGACATGGCTAGTGGCCATCAAATGCCCATGGGCACTATCCTGCGGATCCTGTACACACACACACACACACACACTCACATATTTCCATTATATCATTCTTGTGTATTTTTAACAAACTGTGCAAAGTTGGGACAGTTGAATGAAAATGCTTTAAGGGGGGGTATGGTTTTAAAGGCGAAAGAAATCAAATTTTTTTGTTTCATTTTTTGCGGCGACATGAATATTATTATTTTATTAACTTTAATTACATATTATTGTACAACTTTTGAAGTATGTCAGAAAAAATTTTCATTGAAAAATATTGAAAAACAAGCCGGTGACGGTGAATCTCCAGAGGCGCCTTGAAAAAAAGTTGTTTTGCGGTGAACACTATAACTCGTTACTGGATCATCAGAAACCAAAAAATGAATATGCATTTTAAAGGTGATGAATTTGAAGTCAAAAACGCGATTTTAGCTCAAAAATCGCGGTTAATTTGTTATTAAAAAATAGGAAAAAAAAAAAAAACTCTTCGTGATTACCTGTTGATTTATGTGAAGAAGTTTTGTTCAAATTTTCAAAAGGATCGATTCAGTAGATTTTGAGCTATGATGTTCACTAACTTCAAAAAATACGTTTTCGGGAAAATTGATTTTTATGCGACGCGATGGACGCTTCTACACTATCATTTCCATGTTTGAAACGCTGTAACTCCGTTAGTTTTAGTCGGATTGACTTAAAATTTTTACACTGTATTCTCGACATATTGTACATTCAGAAAAAAATAATAAAAAAAATTCAAAATAAGGAAAGCATTTTTTTAAACCATACCCCAATTTAATTAGTTATTACCTTCGAAAATCGGTTTATTAATAAAAAGTCTTGATTCTGATGTTTTTGTCGTTGTTTTTTTATGTATATTTTAATTTATGTTTTTATATTAAATTTAATTTATATATATGTATATATAAAATATATAAGCATAAACGTTTACAAATATAAATATCTTTTACCATTCTCTTTTCTGTTTCAATATCTCTCATTTGCTTGTCTCAATTCTCATTTTTCCCAAAAGATTTAACATACCACTATTATTTTTTTTTCATAAGTGCCCAAAAAAAAAAAACGTTTGCTAAAAACTCTCATATACCACACATCGTATTGTAGACTTATGTATTGTATGTCTATATGTTGTTTTAGGCATATATAGTTTCTGGCTATACTCATCAATTATGAATAATACATGTGTGTGTGTGTAAGTATATATATTTACAATAGCAATAAGGTCAACAAAAGAACTGTGTTTTACTTTCTGTCTATTTGTGTATGTGTATGTGTGTTTGGATAACAATTAATATATAATTATGTGTATATATGTATATATTAAGTAGAATTTTTGTTTTCTCTAAACGATTTTCTTTTGCATGCATTTAACTAAATTGTTATACATGTGTTTGTGTTTGTGTGTGTATAAATAGTTGCCAATTGCTTGAGAGTTGGTTAATAGAGATAGGACATGTACATATTTATATATAGTATATATATATATCTGTATATGAGTAATAGAATAATAATGTAGGCTACAATACAATGCAAAAAATAAAGTAAAATTACGTCCTATGGTTTAAGTTTAACGACACAAACTTTTTGCTTTAACCGAAAATATAAACGCGCTGCTTCGCTGCATTTGCTATGTATAGTATATATATATATACCTCTATATATATATATATAGATAGATAATTGTATATTATGTGTATTTAATATATATGTGGAGGGGGAATAAAAAAGGAGTACGCCTTTTGTTAAGCATTAGCCTTTTTTTTTTGTTTTTGTATAGATGGCTGACAATTGTTGCATAGCTGCTTTTGCTACTGTTGCTGTTGCTGCTTCTCATCCCTCGGAATAGGAGCTGAGGCTGCTGCGCGTGGAGCCCGTGAAATGATCGCGCTGCAATGTATCCGTGGGCACAGAAACTATCAAGGCGCCGCCATACAACGTTTCCATCTCATCCAGTTGCTGTGCAAATGTCTCCTCCAAACGCTAAAGGGAATCATAAAAATGCAATTAATATACAGTTTTCAAAAGATCTATATGTTTTAATTAAATCATAAGCAACGACATTTTGAAGCACACAACATCCAAAGTGTCTACTAAATATGTATATACTAAATACTTAAAGCATGCATTTTAAACTACAAGATAGAGTTATAGATAGATTGATAGAAAGATAGATAAAGAGTTAAGAGCTTTTGGGCCCATAGACTAACCTCTTGTTGCAGCCGCTGTTGTAGTTGCTTTACGAATAGTAGTAGTAGTAGTAGTAGTAGAAGAGAAGTGCCGGCAAGAAAAGGTTTTTGTTTTTGATTTTGAGCATAATTTGGATTGTTTTTTGGTTTGGTTTGGTTTTTGGTGTATTTATAGTATATGTGGTATATTTAAAGCAGCGCGTTGTTTGTTGTTGTTGTATTTTGTTGTTGATGTTGTGTGAGTGTGTTTATGTATATATGTGTGTGTGTACAGTGAATCATTATGAATACACAATATATGATTATAGTATAGTTAGGTGTATGCTTGGCATCTTGATAAGTATTATTTTTAATTACTTCTTTCATGTTTTTTTGGTTTGTTTTTTTTTTTTTTTTTGGTAGCTAAGTACTTTTTTGTTTGTTTGTAATACTGCTAAAATGGAATGCAACGGTTGCAGGGGCGGGCTTAAACAATGTTTAATAATAATAGGTAATCAACTTTGGCAAATCATTTTGCAATGGCAATTTTACAGCGTTTAGGAAAAAAGGGCAGTTAGGTTTGGCAAAAAGAGAGTTGAAGATAAATTAGTTGATATGTGTGAGTGTTTGGGTTAAAGCACCATAAGCAAGCAGTTAGGATAAAGGATAAGGGTAAATATATATATATATGAAGCGCAGTTGTGTGTGTTAGTTAGAAAGGAGACGCTGCTAGTATGAGGCGAGTGCGTAGAGTGAAGATTTGTTGCTTGGAAGCACTTGAAATGGAAGCTCTCAGGCAGCGGAGTTATCCTCATCCAGACTAAGTTGACGCTGCGTAATACGTGGCAGCCTATACTTGGCCGCATACAAATCATGGTAGAAATCATCGGTGGCACCGCCCACCAGCACCAGCACCAGCACCATTGCCACTGCCATTCTGTGTCGGCTTCAGCGTGTAGCGCAGTTGGGGCTGCACCTCATCCAGCAAGGCGGCCGCCTTGCGTCCGGCATCGAATATCAGCTCGGCATCGCTGCAATAGCGCGTCGAGGTGCTCAGCTCATGCATATTGTACATGGACTGGGCGCTGCTCAGGGAGGAGCGACCGCTGCTGCTGCGACTGGCCAGCGAGGGTCGCTTGATGGCGAACGAGGTGGAGTGCAGCAGGCGTTGTGTGTGGGCCGTTAGCTTGGGACCCTCGTGTATGCGCAGCTCCACCGGCTGGGCGGCGTTGGGGGCGTTGACGGCGAGACGACCGAAACGATTCGTGACCAAGCCCAGTTCATCCGGTGTCTTGGGTGGCGTTGGCGTTGGTGTGCTGCTGCTGCTGCTCTGCTTGAAGGTGCTCATGGCTGGCTTGGCATTGTGCTCCTCGGCGCTGTTCAGCTGCGGTGTGCTGGTGACCACCTTGACCAGCTCATTGTTGGGCGGCTGTTGGGTTATTAGACGCAGCACTGGCATGGTGGCAACACTGGCACGTTTCATCATCTGCTCCCTGTCGTCATCCTCCTCCTCCAGCACCAAATCACTGCGCATCTGTGCTCGCTGCTGTTTATGCATTATCGGTGTGCTCGGCACACTGCGACTCAAATCTGGGGCCGATCCACGGAAGTTGCCACGTCCACCAACGCCGCCGAGCATAAGTAGAGACGAACGGGAGCGGGGCAACTGTTGCACATCGATGAAGGTGTTGCGTGGCAGCAAACGTGCCGAACGCTCATTGAAGATGCCACGCAGACGGACAGGCAGCTCCACCTCAAGATCCTCAAACTCGGCGCGATTCGAGACGATACCATGTCGCCGCTCGTGCTCATCAATAGCAGCGCTAATCAGGACATTCAGTCGCTGATATTTGTTTTGGGTTTCAGTTTAAGTTTGTTGTTGTTGTTGTTGTTGTTAGCACACATGCAAGCCCGAGTTTCGTTTTTTTGGTTTATTTTTATTGTTAGTAGTAGTTTGGAAAGCACAGCGTTTGTAAGCATTTGTTTTTATGTAAACAATTTGAATATATCATTATCATTTTTTTATTATTATTATTATTATTATTTATTTTTTAGTTTTGTAGTAGGTAGTAGGTAGAGTAGTAGGCCACCAAAGTGTATGCATTTGCGTGGAGAGGGGTGTAAAGAGAGAGAAAATGTTGATCAAAATATATATAATTTGATTTGTCTAGGTCGGCGCTTGAAAAAACTGAATACGTTTAAGAACTGAGCAATAATCGAAAAGAGTTATCAAAACGTTAATAAATTAACATTTCATTTCGCTTATTTGTTTAGTAAGCTGACAAATTTCGTATCGTATTTCTATTTTACTCATCAATTCTCCGTATTATATCCCATTAGCATACATATGATTAAAATATAGCTAAATGATGTCATTGCAACAAACACAAAAAGAGTACAGTTAGTCATAGTAAAGTTCTTTTATCTGTATATATTTACTGCACTTGTAAGATATGGCACATAAGTCAGAGGCCATAAAGTTATGTCCGATTATTGCTCAACTCGTTCGTAACGTATTTGACATAAGGGGCAAGTGGGCGGGGGCAAGGGCTGGGTCAAGAGGGAGGGAGCACAAGACACCACAAGAATTAACCATAAACCAAGAAATGCATATAATAATATATATATTTACAACAATATTAAAAACTACAAGTTAAAATCAATTATAATCAACTTCTACGCACAACTGTACAAAAAAAAACACAAAACACCAACAAAAAAAACTTTTGTTTTCTTTTGACAAACTTAAGCCTTGGTTTGTGTGGGCGGAACGGATTGGTTTGGGGTGGAAGGGAAGGTTGGGAGTTGGTGGGTAGGTTGAGAGTGTGTAAAAGCGGCAGATAAGCCACAAATTAATTAATACACACCTGTTTGCGTGGCACCAACTGTTCGCGCCAATCGCGCAGCTCGGCCTTCAAGCGCTCATCGATCTCCGATAGCTTGGCATGCTCATGCTCAACGAGAGCCTTACGCTTCTCATTCTGCAGCTGTTCCAGTTCTCTATAAAGCCAAAGGAAACGTGTGAAACTCTAACGTACTCTGTTGAATCTGTGGACTCACCTAATTGCGCTTTCACGTGTTGCGCGCAGTTCCTCCAATTGCTTCTGATGTTTGACCTCAAAGCGACGCTCCTCCTGCATATAACGTTTCTTCTCCTGTTCCTGAAACTATAATACAGATAAACCCAATTCAATTAATAGGCAAACCCAACAAGAAGAAACCAAAAGAACGAACCTTCTTCAAACGATCACGTTCCATGTCGGGATCCATGCTCATGGATATGCGCAAGGATTCGCGGAACATGAGATCACGCGCCTTGCGTTCGGCCCGGATGCGCTTGGGCAAAGCACGCTTCTCAAGGGTTTGCTTCTTCACCAGATCCTCCTCCTTGCGCTGCAGCATGCGCTTGACTTGATCCAGCTCCTTCTCGTGACGTATGATCATTTGGTGGCGCTGCATGAAGCACAGCTCCTTGACATGCCGCTTGGACAGCTGATGGCGTTCGTGCAGCTGCTTCTCCTCCAGCTCCCAGAGCAATGCCTCACGCGTACGCATCGCATTCTGTTTCTGCTGCAGGAAATTGCGATTGATGGTGGCCAAATGATCGCGATGCTTCTCGCTGAGTCGACGCAACAAAAGCTCGTGCCGCTCCTTGAGTGAGTCCAAGAACGAACGCTCCTTCTCCTCATGGTCGAGCTCCATGGCGGTGCGACGCTGCTTGAACTCATCCTTGCGCTTGTCTTTGGGAAACAGATCGACTTCCTGCTTGAGCAGACGAATCTCCTGCTTTAGATTCTCACGGAAGATCTTCAGCTCCTGCTCCTGCTCGGAGCGTATGCGTTTCGACGAGCTGCGCAACTCGTTCTCCTGCGTCTGTTCGGTCTTCTCGATCAGCTGCTTGTGCTGACGCGCCAGCGTATCCATATCCGCCTCATAGGTCTTCTCCAGTGAGATGCGCTCCTGTTCAAAACGACGATCCTGCTGCTCCTTGGCCATCTGCTCCTTGACATGCAACTCCGTTTGCTGTTTCTTTTCCTGCTTTTGCAGCATTTTCAGTTCACGCAGCTCCTGCTTACGGAAATCATGATCATCATAGATGCGTCCGTTCTCCTCATCTCCATAGATCACACGGCTGGTCGTTGTGGTCATTTGGACTCCATCAATCTCGAATTTACGCGTACGCTTGCGCGTCTTCTTGCGCAGATTACGCAGCTCAATCTCCTCCTTGGTGAGCCCGGCTGACTTCGCTGAGGCGGGCACACGCGGTTTCTGTCTAATGACCACAACGTCTGACGCCTCCTCCTCCTCGTCGATGGCAAGCGCCAGACGATTGCTGTTGTTTGTCACCGATGGCGGTGGTGGTGGCATCATGATTTGTTGCTGTTGCTGCTGCAGCTTGTTGTCCACCTCGGTGCGACTGTCCTGACTAGTGTTGGTGCCAATGCTGTCCGCATCTCCTCCTCCTCCGCCTCCGCTTGTTATCTGCACCTCAATGCCGCGTCTGCCGCGCACCGAGCCATTCTCGCTGCAACCAGAGCCCAGACTGCTGTCCGGTGAGATGCGCTTCTCCTGCTCCTGGCCGGGCTTAAAGCGATTCACAATTATGTTCACGTCTTCTGGAACAATGCCATTTGGCTGCTGCGATGGCTGTCGCTGCTTGTTTGGCTGCTGATGGCTGCTATCCTTAACCTTGATGACCTCATCGCCAACCGTGACCACAGACACATGGCTGGTATCCATCAGCTGATCACTATGATCATGACTGCCCGATGCCGTATTATATGCAGAATCATCGTCCGCATATGAAGGACTTACGATGAGTACCTCACTCTCGTCCAGTTTGCGTGCATGAACAGCGGATGCTGTTGCTGCTGCTCCTCCTGCATCTGGATGCTCATTGACCGCAAGTATCATGGACGATTGCTTCACCTGATCCCCGAGACTGTCATCCAGCGAAGGGTAATCATCATCAGTGGATGACTCATGCAGATGTGTGCTCTTGTTCATATCATTCGACACAATGACGACTTCATTCTGAGCCGTATTATCGATAATCACCGGCGGATGTGTGCTCGTCACAACGGTAATCTGACTAACCGATTCCAGACTATTCGGCAGCACCAAGTGCTGTTCAGGTGGTGGTGGTGGCGGCGGCACCGATTGCTGTTGACGCGGCGCCGGTGAGGCATCGCTACTGTTGATGGTTATCAGCGAGGTGCTGGAGCTGAGAACAGCGCCAGTTACGCTGCCCGAGCTGCCACTGGAGGCCACCGACTGCACCGAGATAATGGACGAAGCGGTGGGCGATGGTGGCTGCGATTTCGATTCAATGGCTTCCTGGCCAATGCTCACTTCAATGGCGGCTGTTGGCTCCGGCTGTTTCTTGGGCGACGCTTCTCTCTCTGCATCCGTTTGTGGCTGCTTAACAATTGCAGCAGTGGCGGCAGCGGCAGCTGTGGCAGCTGCAACAGCTGATGGCGGTGGAGGCGCTTTGCCCTTCTCCTTTTTGACAAAGTGCTGCTGCAAAAACAGTTGGAATCGATTAGAAAGGTAATTGTTAGACATGCGTCAAGATGAAAACAGAAGGAGTAATTAAGTGGGACAACTCACCTTTTTGTCTGCTTCAGACTTTTCATTTGTTTCGGCAACATCTTCAATTGATTTTTGTAGCACAGCAGCTGTTTGTGGTAATTGTTGTTGCGGTTGTTGTGGTTGTTGTGGCGATGGCGGCGCTGGTGCTGGCACTTTGGTATGCGTCGCTGTTGTTTCGACCACTCCTGTCGCTTGGTCATCTTGTTTGCTCTGGTTTGGTTTGTCTGATGTTGTTGCTTTAGTTGTTGCTGTTGTTGTTGTGGTTGTAGCTGCTGCTGCGGCGGCTGCGGTTGGAAGACTGCTACTTGGTTGGGATTGCTCTTTGGAATCCCGCGGTAAGGATGTAGGTGTACCTGGAACTGCAAGAGGAATTCTGTTAATAATGAAACGATTTGAATTTGATTTGAAACTTACGTTTGTCAATGTCTTGGCTCCGCAGCGAAGCAGAGTCATCGTCCAGGTCGAGCTGGAGCGCCGAGTTGCGGGGTTCCTGTTGCAAGAAAATAATACACAACCATTAGTAAATACTTTAAAAGCTTAAAGACATATCCTGTTAACTACTTCTATATACGTTTATGTAATCTATGTTTTACTAACTTATGAAAGACTTGTCTGCTTGTCTTTTATAAAAAAGTTGAGATTCTAGTAAAGTTAACCTAAATATTTTGAACTCATTTTGACTATCAAAAGAGGGTCAAATGCGTGTTACGATAAAAGCGCCGTAAACTTAAAGATTACAAAATTTCGTTATCAACAAAGAAAAATTTTTATTGATAGCCATTGCGTAATGAGTCACAATAAACGACAAAATATTTGTCTTGAAATCAAAGTAAATCAAATAAGCTATTGTTAACATTATGAGCAGTTTGATATGTTGTTGACTTTTATTTAAAAATCAATCAACTGAGAAAGTTAGCTTAATTTAACCGATTAAAGATAGGAAACGAATAAGATTGATAAACTTAGATTGTTTATGACATAATGTTTAGCAAGAAACGATATTTAATATTTTAAAAATATACTACAAAACGCTACAATGTGTTTGTGACCTCCAAAAACAAAGCATAAGAAACTAAGAAGTAGCAAATGGACTGCGAGTACATAAAGCAAAGATAAACATATTTGGCAATGCTGATAAAAATAAGTAACAGAACTTGAATAAAGTGGAGCGTGCGATAGACTGAAAGGGGAGCAGGGGGGAGGTCGTCGGCTGACTGGGTTTTTGGCTGTAGAACGACTTACCAACCCTCTGATAGAGCGAGCGCCGCTTCACTTGACGCTTAAGCTTCTAAATCAATTGCAGATAAACACACACACACAAAATAATAAACGAGTGTAAGAAACAACTCAAAAATAAATTATAGAAATAATGATAAGGTAGGCAACATGGCCGACAATTGACAGAGAGTAAAGTAAATAAAGCAACAGATTTATCGCAAAGTGCGGAATGTCGGTTTTTTTTTTGGCATTGTTTTATGTTTTGTTTTTTTTTGGGACGAGGAGGCAGCGTGTAAGAGAGAAAATATACAAAGAAGAGAGAGTTAGTGTCATTTCTAGCTCTGGCTGTTTTACAGGTGCATATTTTGTGCTGGCAACAACAGGTAAAGATAGTGTATTACTGAAATCATAACTAACCTCAGCCTCATCATCGACAACTTCTTCGACAACCTCGGCCTTGTACTCAAGCAGCAGATCCTTAATGGGTTTGGCATCCAAATTGCGACTGATAAAGCCATGCTGCAACAGCACTTCCGTCGCAGGACGCAGCTGTGGATCCTACAAAAGTAGATCACACAAAATTAGTACATTTTTATAGAGTATTGAACAATAACAAACAAACGCACCTTGACTAACGACTTTTTAAGAAAATCGTTGAATTCCTTGCTCCATCTGCTCGGCTGCTCCAGTTTGGGTGGTTCGCTCTTCTGTATTTTGAGCAGAACGCGCATTGGTGACATTTCGCTATTCGGTGGCTCCATTTGCGCCAGCTCAATAAGTGTTATGCCCAGGGACCAAATGTCCACCTTGTGATCATACGGATTATCGCGAAACGTTTCGCACAGCACCAGTTCCGGTGCCATCCAATAGGGTGTGCCAATGAACGTATCGTGCTTTTGCATTGTGTGTTTATTTTTAGCCGACACACCGAAATCAGCTGTAAAAAAAAACATAGCAAAAGGTCAATTAGTTGGGATTACGACGTAATTAATTAAAAGCTCTTTGTACCCAGCTTGACGCCACCCTCCATGGTGAGCAGCACATTTCCAGCCTTCAAATCTCGATGTATGACCTTATTCTTGTGCAGAAACGTAAGGCCCTCAGTCATATGTTTGCAAACATAGGCGATTTGTGGCTCGGTTAGGGGCTTCTCCAGCTCCACCATAATGCTGTCCAAGGCGCCGCCGTCACAGTATTCAATAAGCATCTGATACGATAAATACAAACAACATTTTCATTATTGTAAACATTAAAGTCGTTAATCTAGCAAGCCCTAAAAAAAACACGTTAAGTGAATTCCCTCTTGAGTTACTTGCAAATACTTCTATTATACAAACAAAAACAATGGAATGTGGTATGATGTGATGTATGACTCACCCAGAGTTTGTCATCTATTGAGAATGCCTCGTAGAGTTCAACAATATTCGGATGCTTTATCTCCGAGAGTATATCGATTTCGACCATGTGATCACTGAGATTTTCCTCATCCTCGAGCGTGCACATCTTGGCGGCCGCAAAGCGTCTGTGCTCCTTGTGCTGGGCCTTATAGACCTTGCCGAAGGCGCCGTCGCCTAATTCACCGACCATTTCCCACACTTCCGCCGGATCCGTGTCCATTTTGATGTTGTTGTAAAGGCGTTTCTTTTTGGCCTCACCGCCGCCGCCCAGGTGGAAGACCTTCTTTAAGTTCGTTATGAACGACATTTTTGTGGCTTTCTTTTTCACTTTTGGGTGGTGCCTTTAACTTTTGTGTTCCTTGCACGAATTAATATTAAGTTGTTGTAGTTGTGCCTTCTGTTCTACATGCTGCAAGGAGCAGCGGCCACCGCCAGGTTTTAAACTAGATTCCAATTTGGTGAAAGCTGCGTAACGACAACAACAACAACAACGACAAGAGCAAACACATGCATCATTGATTGAGCTTCAGCTTCATTGATTGATTCGAGCTTTGCTAGCTGCTCTTTTATTAATTTAAACTCTCTCGCTGCTCACCTGCTTCTTCTGCTTCTGTGCTAGTACTGCTGCTGTTTCTTCTTTGCCTCTTCTCTGTGCAAGTGGAAATGGGCCAAAGCAGCGCTGCCTAGTTTGGGGTCGTGGGTTTGGCTTTGCCGATGCCGATGCCGATGTCTCTGTCTCTTGTCTCTTTTCTCGACTGCTTAACGCTTCTGTATGTTTATAATTTAATTAGCAGCTCGCGAGCTCTGATATTAGTACAACACCACATAGAAAGAAACACATACGAATGGCTGGAAAATGATTACAAACGAGAAAAGTAAAAGACGTAGACGAAAAAAAAAGAGCGTTAAGCGACTGTCTGTGTATATTGATGGTGTGCGTGTGTGCATTTGCATGTGTATGCGTACATGTCTACGAGCTGAAGCTGAGGCATTGCTTGGCTCTTCTTCTTGGCTTAGGTCTGATTTTCATTCGTTTGACAGGTTTTTGGCACAGCCAGCAGCTTTGGATATAGCCGATAAGCACTTGAATTTAAACAATGCAAACACAATTTGTAAACAACACGCGCGCACTCTGAAGCCTCAGCCTCGTTTTACAGTTGCTCATTGATGATTACGCCGCGGCCGCCCATCAAACAGGGCCTATGTATTTGTGTGTGTGTGAAACTGTAGACGAACGCAGCAAGCGACGGCAGCTAAAAACAATTACCTCATCGTCTCATCACACTTATATTATCATATCAGTTGGATACAGACAATAACGCTCGACAAACGCGCACAGCGAATTTTATGGCATTACTAAACTTTTCGCGTTGATAAAAAAAACGTTTTGCACTCAAATTGCTAATTGCTTTGGATATTTTGTCAATTTCTCTCGCGCAACGCCAACCAGTGTGACCAGTTATTGGTTACTCAGCGACGATATGGCAACGCGCGCCTGTTTTGTTGGCCAAACTGACGCTTAACGTGGGAGAGAAGAGCACAACCACTGTACCGGTGTGCAGTGCCGCCAAGGGCAAACAGAAACAGCACTTACAACTACTACTCATGCACGCAAAGTAAATACGATTACGGCGCAACAATTTTTATGAATTTTGCAGTCAGCTGGTGCTCTTCTAGCACATTATATTTATGCTTACACAATTAAATCAATTCATTGATGTATGCGTCAGAAATTGTTTGTTTTTAATATCGGCAGACGCTTGAAACAATACATTATATTTCGCGAGCAAGTACAAACTATCGCCGCATTGCATTATGTTGCATAAAACTAATCGATAGCTTATGTTAATGTGCTAAATATATATCGAAACCTTTTGGATTTCAATACATCGATACGGCAACCATCGCTAGCCATACGTCAAAAGAAGAAGAATTTGCTTGTCATTTCGGTGTTTCGCTCAATTTGTTGCCTGCAACAACTTACTTTTTATTGCAAAATTGTTGCAAGTACGTTTTGCAAATAAACAGAACATACATAAAACGCTGTGCGTAACAAGTTCTCCCCATAACCAAGCACTTAACAAACAAATACAAAATGCCGTCGCTGGAGGTAAGCGTAAACAAAGTGATTGTCCATCCACTGGTTCTGTTATCGGTTGTGGATCACTTCAATCGCATGGGCAAGATTGGCAACCAGAAACGCGTTGTAGGCGTCCTTCTGGGCTGCTGGCGCTCCAAGGGCGTCCTAGATGTGTCCAACAGTTTTGCAGGTAAGTCGCAAAGATTTATAACAAATATAATTATTTACCAAAAATATTTTCAGTGCCTTTCGATGAGGACGACAAGGATAAATCAGTGTGGTTCTTGGATCATGATTACCTTGAGAATATGTATGGCATGTTTAAGAAGGTGAATGCTCGTGAACGCGTTGTGGGCTGGTATCACACTGGGCCGAAGCTGCATCAGAATGATATTGCCATAAATGAGCTGATTCGCCGCTATTGTCCCAATTCTGTTCTGGTGATCATTGATGCCAAGCCGAAGGATCTGGGTCTGCCTACAGAGGCGTACATATCCGTTGAGGAGGTGCACGACGATGGTTCGCCAACAAGCAAAACTTTTGAGCACGTGCCCAGCGAAATTGGCGCCGAAGAGGCGGAAGAGGTCGGCGTGGAGCATTTGTTGCGCGATATTAAGGATACCACAGTGGGCAGTTTATCCCAGAAGATCACCAATCAGCTGATGGGTCTCAAAGGCCTCAATGCCCAACTGCGCGACATTAAACAGTATCTGCAGCGTGTTGGAGATGGCAAAATGCCCATCAATTATCAGATTGTATACCAGCTACAGGATATTTTCAACCTGCTGCCCGATATCACCAGCGATCAGTTCACAGGCACCATGTATGTGAAGACCAACGATCAAATGCTTGTCGTCTATTTGGCATCAATGGTGCGTTCCATAATTGCGCTGCATAATCTGATCAACAATAAGCTGGCGAATCGGGATGCTGAGGAAGGCAAGAAGGTTGTTGAGGGTGCCGATAAGGATGGCAAAGATAAGAATAAGGATAGCAAGGATAAGGAGAACAAGGACACTAAGGATAAGGAAGCCAGCAAGGACAAGAAATCCGATGAGAAGTCCGACAAGAGCAAGGACGATGGCGGCAAGAGTGCCAAGAAATAGGAGCGAAAGAAAAAACGCAATTCACGTCGCAAACGCAAGAAACGCCACCAGCACTAAAAACAACAATTACGTACAGCAGAAAGCGACAAACACAACCATAACAACAACAGGAAACCATTTGTTGGCCAGTGTTCCACATGTCAACATATAGCATACATTATATCTCTTCACAACACATGTTTCATACTTGAATATCGTACACACAAAGCTATATGCATATACATATATAATACACGCAGCGAAATCCTCTTTTAACTATATTGTGTAGCTAAGTGCGCTAAAAACAAAGTAACCAGCAAGTTGATGTAATTAAAATTTAAAACTAATTTAAAATTAAAGTGCGATTGTTTCATTTAGAGAAAAGTGAATGGAAACAAATTCCCCTAAACAGAATAAAACATTTGTATTCATATTGGTTTTTTTATGGTTCTACCAAAATTATATTAAAATCAAACAGATTATAATCCGAAAAACAATTGTATATGGCTGTTCTACAATTGCTTTTCCAAACAAGAAGTTAAAGTTACATATGCATTGTACAGGGTGTTCTTAACATACTGAGCTATGTATTATTTATCTTGCGATAATGCTATTTAAAAAGCATTCGTTACCAATTTACTTTGACAATATACAATAGCTTAACTTAGCTTACTTAATTAATATTTGTTATTGCAACGAGCAGCAATTTAACATGGTATAAATGTATATTTATGTATTTGCTTGTAGTATACGGTAAGTATTTCACTAAGAGTAAATATTTAGGCTAGTTTAAGCAATGATTTCTATTTCAACTTGTGCACTAACAATTACAATTACGATTACTCGATACGTTAAATACTTGAAGTAAAAAAACATTAGCTGCCCCAAAATGAAACGAAAACTCCACAAATGGCTGTTTGCAGAGCTTTCGAGTCGCAAGGTTTGCAACTTCTCCTCTTAACTCTTTTCGTAGTTTAAACCAGCCACTCACTGGCGAGTGGAAACTTGAGCGGCTTGCTGCTGCTGGTGTTGATCCTTCGGGCGCAGTTATTGTCCTCGGCAGCAGTTGTTGGATTGCTTTGGTAGCTTTTCTCGTTGACCGAGCCGAGACTTAAACTATGGCTAAGACTAGCACTAGCACTATATGTAATAATATCATTGCTATTCCGTAAGTTTGTGTGTGGCTGACGTGCCTTCTCCGCCGTATCATCCAATCCATCTGTCTCCATATAGCTAAGATTATTTGTGTGGTAAGCGTAGTAACTGTTGAAATCTAGCAGTTTATTATTACTGCTAACAACTTCTGTAGTTTTTGGTTTGGTTGGTGTTAAGCTGTTACAATTTAAGTTATAAATATTTATGTTTGTTTTGCTAGTGTGTGTATTCAAATGGACAGCATTGTCATGTCACACCGAAGTGCCCTGCTGACCCGGCACCACCGAGCCACAGCTATCGTCCGGCTTAAACGACTCCAGATATCGCTGCTTACAATTGCCCTTCGAAGCGATAAAGAACTTGTATATCATATACAAGGGTATGCACATCACCGATGAACACGTGACCGCCCAGCCCACCTGGGTGCTCCAGGGTGGATAGTAAAACTCCTCGCCTAGCATCTCCTTGTAGCCCAATAGCGAGAATATGAAAATGGTCTGGAAAGGCATAAAAAAGTAAGTAAGTGTCGTGGAATTTCCAAGCCTAACTTACCAGCAGGAACACTGGACTTATGTACGTCCAGCAGATGCGCCAAAAGAGTCCCGGCTTGGAACCCAACATTTGCTCCACATCGGAACTAAAGCGATCAACGCCATAAAACCAAAATACGCCAGCTGCTTCCACAAACACCACAAAGAGTATGGCCAAACCGGGTCCATAGACATTCAAAAAGTTAACCAGAACGACACCGCCCTAAAAGCCACAAAAAAAATGGGTTATAAATATAGTAAGTACAATAATAAACTACCTATAAAAATCACAATCACACCTTAACACAACCCAAAAACGAAGAAATTATTGAAGTTGTGTTTGACTAATGGCTGCAGGTGAAGTTTGAGCTTAAGATATGCATAGAGAAATGGAATAGCTTGATCCATTTGACCGATACCAAGGAGCCAAGACAGAAGATACTAAATTACAATTTCAAATGTAATCAGACAAAGTGGCAAACGTTCGGACAAGTGTTTGGCCAACAACAACAGAAACTGCTGCTTGGTCCGACCAAAAGCAAACAAGTGAGCTCTGACAGGTGATAAAAATGCAGAAACAGAAAAGGATGTGAAGAAGGCAGCCACTTGAGTGGAGACTGAGTAAGTATGTGAGATTAACTGAAGGTACGATAAAAAGCACTTAACATGGCAATCCATCGTTTTTTGCCTCAACTAAACTGGCATATATAAACAGTTGTTCGACTGACTGACTGACTAACTAACTGACAATCTTGGCCAGTCATTGTCAGTTGTTGCGTTTAATGAGCCATGTGCTTAGGGTGTTAGGGGTGAGTGTTGGGCCCATGCATATGTAGTAGCTTCACGCACTTAACAGTTAATTAAACGAATCACTTCCACGTATAGATAAGAGTTAGCCAAAGTTACTTACATAGGTCATTGTGGGCAGCGCGCACAGGAATATGAAGGCGAGCAGCAGCAGGACAAAGAGTTCGCGACGTCTTCCAATCACACGTGGATACTCATCACAGAGAGCCGTTATCATTGCCTCCAGGCCACCGAAGGTGCTGTCCAGTCCCAGCGTGATGAGCATTAAAAAGAATATAATGCTCCAGAAGACAGAGCCACTCATTGTAGCTATGGCCTCCGGGTAAACAATGAAAACCAGTCCCGGACCCTCTAAGCCCACCTTATCAATGGACGTCTTTTGCACATAAGCCATGTAGCTAAGTATATATTAGAGATTAATAACTAGATCCGTTGTGGGTGATTATTTGACTTACCCCAGCACGGAGAATATAACAAATCCGGCCAGAAAACTAGTCAAACAATTAATGCTGCTGGTTATTAACGCATCTCGATAACAATTGTTATTAAACTTATTGTAGCTGGACAGTGCGAGCAGTGTTCCAAAGCCCGGACCAAGGGAGAAAAATATCTGCGAGGCCGCATCGATCCAAACTTTCGAGTTCTTTAACTTGTGCCACTCCGGAGTGAGATAATACTTGATGCCCTCATCAGCGCCAGGCAAAGAGACGCCGCGCACCAACAAAATAATGAGCACAACGTAGGGTGCAAGGGCGGTTACCCAGACAACCTTGCCGGCACTGCGTACACCCTTCCACAATGAGAAGTAAACGAGCACGAAGACGCCAAAAACACAAAGCGCCAATGTGGGCTTAACGGGACCCATGAAATCCAGCCCATTGCTCTTGTAGCTCTCCAAAACTTGACGTCTATGTTGAAGGATAGTAGATTTATAAAGAAAACTTTATAAATCTGAGATACTTACTCAAAAAACTCCTTGGCTGGAGATGTGGCCAACTCTGTGAAATTCTCACTGGTCACTGGCATGCAGTTATCCGTATTCCATGGATTATCACATGAGGTCCATGGCAGTTTGGAGGTAAATGAGGCAAATAGATAATACACCGCCCATCCAATAATTGTGTTGTAGTACATCCCCATATAGATGTCAATCAAACAAATCGCATAGCCAACACCTGAGCATAGATAAAATGAAGTATTTGTAAGAAACTCACTAAAATGAATAAATCTTAAATATCAACAGGTATTCATTATAATTGTTCGTGTGCTTGTGTGTGCAACATGGGAATGCCAATCTCTGATTGATAACGATGCAAAAAAATCATCAACTTGAAATATTCCCACGTGACATTTTACACATTTCTGCTTATTGGTTCGTACAGAGGGAGATGTCTTAACGCTTTCTTCTGCCAGGTAAGTATCTAAATACACACACACACACATACAACTAGCCCCCTTTCACTCAAACACCTCTCTAAGAGTTTACTTGATGATGCCAATAAGACACGTCACATGCTCTGATTTTCTTTTGTCAAACGTTGCCACAAGTATTCTTTATTATACCCTGTTTGTATTTTAATGGGGCGTAAAAGGGTGTTTTAAAGTAAACCTTTTACTTAAGAGATAACTACTGGGCATCTTTTAGTCAAGCACCCTTCTAGTTCACCTAAATGCTTCCCATAGTTGCTTTGCTTTTGCATTCGTTTTCTATACAGTTTTAATCGCCTGGCAGAAAGTTGGCGCAAAAGGTTTTGCCGAGCAAACACTTGTTGAGCAAATGATGGACGGCCACAAAGTAATGTTTGCTGTTCAGCTCTGGCAGTGGGGGGAGGCCCAGGAAGCGTGAACAGGCAAAGCGATTCTAAAAAACGTTTCCAAGTGCAGCAGCAGCAGCAGCACACAGTGAGTCAGCAAGAATAAAAGTTGGGGCAAGTTTAAAGCGGCAGTCAGCCACAGAATAAATCAACTTACATTCTATATGGATGAAGTACTAAGAAGAAGCAAAATAACCATTTTGTTTTCGTCATTTAATGAAATTATTAAGTTGATACGCAAAAACTTTGAAGTGTCTACTGAGCGTGTTTATCGAGATAAGTCAATTTTCGGAAGGCGGCGCCTTCGTCAACAATTTAATTACGGAGTTGAGAATGCGAGTGATTTGTGCGCTATTCAAATCTGAATTTGACTTGAATGCGGCATTAATTGTTGCAACAATGTTTCAGTTAGGCTGCCAAGGACTTTCTCTGAACCTTATCAGCTTCAAAAGCACAGAAACTGTGTCCCTTTTTATACTCTGAGTCGTGATAATGTCATCAGCAGCAATTTTGGGGGGTTAAGAAAAAAAACAAACAAACAATGAGAGCTAACTCCCTGAGGCATGTGTTGCAAGCAGGCTGCGGGTAGCCCAAATAGCTGAAAGTAACAGTAACAGTAACTGTTTATCACCGTCCAAGTATCAAATTTTGTAGCTTCATTATTTTTTAAACATGTGCGTATACTTAATATTAAAGCTATTAAAATTACACATTTTGCTGTAGGCATTTTGACAGTGCAAACACTTGGTATTGAACGTTTATTGGCTGCTTAATAGATTTCAATATGCAATTTCATTTTAATGTATTTTCTTCAGTGCCCCAAATTCAATATTTGTGATTCATTTACTCACAAGATACAGGTAACAAAAAAAAATACGTTGCTTGAGGGTGTGTTGAAGAATATTGCAGAGTTCAATAAGTATGTAAGAATGTTAAATCTGAATCTTGATTACCTTACCTTTTAGAGCTGGACAAATACGCTTCCAGATGCTAATACAACCGCAACGATGGAACTGACCCAAAGCGAGTTCCATATAAAACAGAGGTAGACCGCCGAAGATCAGAAACACGCAGTAGGGCACCAGAAAAGCGCCGCCCCCATTCTGATAGCAGATGTAGGGAAAACGCCAAACGTTGCCCAAATCCACAGCAAACCCAATGACGGCCAACAAAAACTCGGCCTTTTGGCCCCAAGTCTCGCGAGGACGTTCCGTCACAGAAACAACCAAAACGCGCTGCAAATAAAAGGAATCAAAATAAAAGGATATATTAAGGATTTAAGTGGAATAAGAGGCACAGATCTAACCTCGTTGTTGGCGAGACGCGGCGCTAGAGGATCGGTGACTTTGGCCGGTGTTGCATTGTCGCCATCATCCTCGTTGGAGTCATCCTCATTATTGTGTGACTCCTTGTTGTTGCCCCATGGTGCAGTCGCAGTTGCACTCGTTGCCGCCGCATTGTGTGCGAACTCGGTGCTGTTGCTCTTGCTGCTGCGATCCATGTTGAGTTTGAGCAGCTCGGTGAACTCTGCCTTTGTGGGCGTTGGCGTTGGCTTTGGCATGGGCGTGGCCGTGGCCGTATACGCCGATCGGGGCACTAGCTGCGCCAGCCGCACTGCCTCCCTCCCCTGCTGCGCCACGGGACTCGTTTGCGGCTGTGCCAGAGCCGAAACCCAGAGCCAAAATCAGGCTCCCCTCTCTCTCTCTTTTCTCTCACTCACTCACTCACACACTCTTCCACACACTCTTCCACACTCTTGTACACCTTTCTTTCGCCCACCAAACACACACACACACACCTTTCTACACTGCTATTCTGACCCCTTTGGGCTTAGCGTTCGCTGTGCATTGAAAATTGCATTTCGCCTTCAGTGTTTACATGCTGGCCGGCACATCGCTTATGGACTGGGAGGTGAGGAGGTGAGGCGGTAGCGGTGGCGGTGGTGGTGCCCTTGAAACTGCAATTGCGATTGCCATTAACTGAAAGCGGTTAAAGGATTACTTGTTACTTCAATGGATGCACAACTAATGAGGCTCCACCCAATTGCTGTTAACTCACACACACACACACACAAGCATATATTTTCAGTGTCATTTGCATGTGTGTGTGTGTGTGTGTGTGTAGTATATGAAAGGTGTAAGCTAATATTAGGGTGCTTCAGGCTGGTAAAGATTGAAAAAGATTTTTTAAAAAAAAAGGCATAAAGCAAACTGTATAAATGGTGGTAAACTATTACTAAAACTTAATTTAAAATGTTTTTTAAGAAATTCGTTTAGTTTACATTCATTCTTCCTTTTTCTTAAGATCTTTAAGGATAATGATGTCAACAAGTTTCACTGTCACTAAACTAAGAAAAAATGTTCTCGTTATTTGGTTTTTAATATTTTGTTCTTATTTTCTTGGTATTAATAAAAAAACGGTTTTTTTTTTACAAATTATGATGTCTTGATTTAAGAACCAAGTTTTCATTTTGGACATTTAAGAAAATGGTTCTTTAAAGAAGAAAATCCGTTCTTAGGCAAAATTTCAGAACCGATGTTCTTGATTTTATATGGGGGGCGAACGGATTTTTTTTCTGTGTATACTAATTATGTAAAACATTTTCTAGCTCGCTGAATTTTAAGCAATTTCTTTTGGAATTTTAGTGGCTGCCCCTACGGAGGCGGCACACATATGCAAATATACATGCGTATATATTTGTATTTACTCTCGGACGCATTGGATTCCCTGAGGTGTCCTTTGTCTGGTAATCTATGGCTCAGCGATTGGGCCGATTTGAGTTTTGGGGCCAACGTTGGACATTTGGTGCGCATCGCTGACCAAAATTGACAATGTTCAATGTCAATGTTGTAAATATTTATACATACATATATAGTAAATATGTCGCATGCATTGGTATTCGGATTTACGTTAAACGTTATCAGTTACAGTTACGACGCGTGCATTGCCGCCGGCAAAGCTTAAAAGTGACTGTGTGTGTGTGTGTTTAATATTTATTTTGGATGGCAACGATTGAAATTGCTATGAGCAAATAAAATACCTGTTGGATCTTGTTTGCAAAGGATAAATTCGCAGTATTATGTGATTTTAGTAAGCAAATACCTTTAATGTTCATTCATTGCTCAGTAATTGAAAGATATTTGCATTTAAATGACAATTTTATTAATTACCATTTAATGTCACGAATGTTTTTGCACCTGTCGCATTCACAACACACATATCATGGAAAGAGAAATAAAACATGTTTGTGTTCAGCTGTGAAGCTGCTTTATAAGATATTCTGATAAGACGAAACAGCAACTGCGACGATTTGAAATAATTAAAAGACACTCAAAGATAGGCAGGCAACAAATGGCACGTGTGAATTGCAATTTAATTGCTTATGGTAATTTATGGGAATATAAAAAATATAAATCAGAAACCGAATGAAAAAAATGAATTTGTAAGAAAAACATGGATATTTGGCACCTAAAAGTTGTACAAAAATGTATTTAAATATGTAATAATAATTATCTTACCATAAAAAAAAATCGAATATATTTATAGGAAATTAATAACAATATTAAATGGCCTTTGTAACTAGTTAAGATATTTAAAATGTAAGGCACATAAATCATTTTAATATTATAGTCTTTCTTCACTTACGTTTGCTTTGCACTAATTTATTTTTTTTACAACACAAGGAAAATCTAGCATATTAAAACTTAATTTTTATTTACTTTCTATATAAAAAAATCTTCACTTTTTTCAGAGTTCACTTGTTTTCCAGTTTGAGTGGCGCGCGCTGCTTCCTTGTGGCAATTGCTGCCAATGCGTGCAAGGCACCTCTTTTTATACTCGTCAGCAGGACATGCACAGAAGCCGAACTGTTATCCTTCGTGTGTTCTTGGCTCGTGTGTCGGTTAAATAAATGCGGGCCTTGTGGTGTGAGGGGGGCGGTTGTTGGAGAAGTGCTGCCTGAGCCGGACAGGTGGCAAGTGTAACTTAAATTGCGACAAACTGTTGCTTGCGAAAGTTGATTGAATGACAAAGAGGCAAGTCAACGGTGGGTTAGGGGAAGGTAGGTGGTTAGGGGTGCGGTGCATCGAATAGGCAGTTGCCATTAAATACTCGAATTTAACAGAGAGTTTTTAAGATTTACTAAAATAGTTGCCAAGCAAGTTCTACTACAAATACCTACAAATATGATTTATTTTCACAGTCAAGTATTATGTAAATTTGATGTATTACACACTTCACATTATTCATTTTTAACTTTTGTTAAACACTTCACATAACATCAGAAAAAACCAACCTTAATTTTTTACTGACTAGCTCTTTTCGTACAATTTTTTACTTTTATGGGAATGCTTATTTTGTAAAAATGTATGCACTTTGTGAGCAGATGCAGCTGCTTCTTTAATTATGGAAGTCAAACAAATCAGTTTAATTACAATTGAGTTATGGGCAACGAACGACAGAGAACGGTTGGAGACTGATTGTGCGCGCCTTTCGCAGCTCACGTTTTATATGGTTGAGGTAGGCGAAATTTGCAATTTTGGCGATCGCGCTCTCTTTTTATCTCCTGACAGCTTAAGGCATATCTCTTAGCTTTTGTCAGTGATCAATTTACCGAGATTAAGAACGACGTTGAGAATTTAGATTTTTTTGTTGTTGTTGCTGTTTCTTGTTGTGGGCGCGTCTGTCAATGGGCATTAAAAGCGGCTTAAAGTCTACAATATTGTTCTACGAATGCCAATTGGTGCCGCGTCATCGTGTCTCTGTACATTTATGCGCTATTACACGCCCCGAAACTTATATAAATGTAATCGGATATTTGAATTTCCTAGCCAGCGCGCCCACGACCACAAACTACTTACATACGTCATCGGCTCGAAGGTGGCTCACGCAGAGACGCAGCATCAACAACAACAGCAATCTGCTTTAGTTGTAGTAATTAGATGCAAACGCAATTGACATGCCAGTGGCTAATTGCCGCGAAGGTAAATTAGTCTGTTCACATTCGAGCTTCAACCATCAACTGAGTTAAATACACAATTAGGGCGCGAATATATATAGTTAATCGTTTTGTTTTAATGAATTTATAAGACTTTGTTTATAAACCGTTATCCGCTTTGGCGCCGTTTTCATACTGTGACACTCAAACTGTTCAACATTACAGCGCCATTCTGAGTATAACATCGGACAGCTCTGCCAGATTTCAAAGTGCAAATGTTCGCGCCACGGCAGTTAGCTGTGCCCCTAAAACTGTGAACATGACAGTGTCATTTGAGTATTAGAGGTCTTAGGGATGAACGATGTATCGCTTTGTCACGTTGCCAGACTGTCAAACTTATGTTGCTGTATTTTGTAAACAAATCAACATCAAATGCTGGCTTAGTTTAGTTTAAATTGATTATTTTAAAAAAATGCGCATAACGCGACACTTTTCGCAGCTGTGGGAAAAACGCAGTCCCACTGATGGCTACCTGAGCACCTATTTCTTCTTTGCGGCACTGCGCCTGGTTCTGGTATTTGTGCCTCAACTAGGCTACGTGCATCCCGATGAGTTCTTCCAAAGCGTCGAGGTGATGACGGGTAAGTGGAAAAACTTAAAATGACCCGCATTTAAGTGAATACCTTTGACTCACACTAGGTGACCACTTTCGCTTGGAGCACACGCGCACCTGGGAGTTCAATAACACAATGCCGGTGAGGAGTATAACGTTGCCTTGGGCCTTGCTCCGAGTTCCCTGGAGCTTCTATGAGTTTATGGCATTATATGTGCGCGAATATTGGCATCTGGAGCTAATAAACAGCTATGCCTATTTGGTATTCCCACGCCTCATATACACACTGATCTCATACAGCAACGACTATTGCTTGTATCGCATATGCCGGTTGTATGGATTACGCCATGAGATTCGCCTCCTAGCCCTGGGTAGCTGTTGGGTTTTACTCGTCTTTGGAACGCGTACGTTCTCCAATACCTTGGAGCTGGCCATGTGCGCCTGGCTGCTCTGCCTTGTATGCGAATGCATGCTGAAAACAAACACAGTGGTCTTCAAAAAGGAATTTCTGGAGGAGAAGTATGAGAAGGCCGCATCGATAAGTGAACGTGTAAAAATTTGGAAGCTGAAGAATGCGCTGCCGGCGCACAACCTACAACATATGTTTGCCATGTCCAGCATATGTGTGGCGGGCGTCTTCAATCGGCCCACTTTCCTAGTATTTGGAGCACCCATGGTCTTCTTCTGGCTGCTGCGTGGGATGGGCACAAGGAGCGTGACCTTTCGTGACTTTAATCTGCGCATCGGACTCTTCTGTCTGTGTGCACTGCCAGCTCTGTTCCTATTTATATTCTGTGATTCACTGTACTATCAGCACTTGACGGTGGGTGAGCTGCACATGCTCCAACTGGGCATTGATAACTTTGTGTTTACACCGTGGAACTTCATCAAATACAACATGGACTCGGCTCAGACAGCCTCGCATGGCGTTCATCCCTGCTATGTGCATCTTCTCATCAATGTGCCGCTGCTCTTCAATGTCCTTGGACTCGCCGCACTGGGTGCATTTGCTCAGCTCCTGTTACGCTTCTTTTGCGCCGAGTATCAACTGCTGCCAAGATTCCAGAGCATCGTCTCATTGATGTCGGGTGCCATCTTTGTCCCATTGTTCTTCCTATCACTCATCAATCATCAGGAACCGCGTTTTTTGCTGCCACTCACATTTCCCATCCTGCTGCTGCATGCTCCTAAGCTGATTACAGGATTTACTCCAGTGTATCCGTTTCAGACACAACATCCTCTACTGATTTGGTTCTACAAGAAACTGCTGAGCAGCAAAGTCTCAGCTCCACATCTGCTACGGATTTGGTATGTTTGCAATGTCGTATTGACGCTCTTCTTCGGATTCATCCATCAGGCGGGCGTCTTTCCGCTGGCACAGCGCATGTCACATGTGGTGGCCACCAAGCCTACGGCTACCCATGTCCATCTGCTCACCTCGCACATGTACAACCTGCCGCTGCACCTAGTGAATGTGCCCAGCTCACGTCTGCAGCACTTTAATCCTCAGACACATCAGCGCTATCGACGACCGCGTGACTTTTATCTGTATGAATATGGTGGTCTTGCACTGGACAACCTTATGTACAAAGTGAAACTTATCTCGGCCAACTGTGAACTGAAACGGAATGGTGCGAAGCGACTGCGCTACAAGATGTATCTGGCCATTCCTGCAGCTCTAAGTGGTGAGCTGCATGAGGCACTGGAACGCTCTAATGCTAGCAGCTATCTGAACTTTGAGCTCGTCTCTGTGTTCTATCCACATCTTTCAACGGAGGCATTTCCACGTCTGCAGGGTCGTCATCCTTGTGATGTGGATGCACCGCATTGGACGCATGATGATTTGCGAGGCACTTGTGCTGTGGAGCAGCCGCCCACGCTGAGTTTCGCCTACTTGAGTCGCCAGTTCAGCTCCTTTGTGCATCAATTTGGACTGGCGCTCTACGAGATTGATGTGCGAAGAAAGCAGTCAAAGAAAGTAACTCACACGCTTGATCTGGACACGGCTCCAGCGACGCCACTGCCCGAATCCTCGGCGTAATCGCAGAGGTTTTTGGGACCTACTACAGTTTCCTGTCCAAAGTGTGTCTTATACCAAAGATTAAGCTAAGCATTATATCAATCAGTTGTTGCAAGTTCTAGTCACATAATCAACTCTCATAACAAATGTAATAATATTTCATTATGCGCTATATTTGATCTATAAATAATAACATTCCTGCTTATAAATTGTAGCTGATTTACACAAAATTATTTTGTATCTTAAATTTGTTGTATGTATTATTAACTTAGTACTTCATAAACGCTTAAATTAAGTTTGCTGCATTTCTTTAAAATCCTTAATACAATGTAAATTATAAAAATATATATTCCCATGTTTTTCTTAAAGCTTTAAAAATTTATTTGATTTGAAGATAACTTAAACTTATTAAGAACCAAAAAGGGTTAAGCTGAGTCATATAATAATGAGCTTATAAATATTCAAAGCAAGTAAAAGTATGGCAAAATCTTTTTCCACTCTTTTTTAATAAGAAATACGTCAATAGATCAAAAATTGCTTGATCACTTTGGCAAAGTTGTTTATCAACAATTTTTGTGCTTAACTTTTTACTTGTATGCTGTCAAACAAACGTTGATATGATTTAATTATAAATATTGAATTGTCGCCAGAATTGGCAACATGAAATGGAAAATACGCTTTTAATCCATTTGACACGCCGCAACAAACATTTGGCTTGTTCTTCTACTCTACTCAAGGTGCGGCATCCGCGTTCATTGAACGTTACCAAGCTAAATTATTGGTAGAACACACAAACAATTTCTCATTGCGTTCGCATTGTGCTCTAATTTACTTTTGGGTTCTGCGGCTTAAGTCGGAAACTTGTTTCAGGTTGTCGTAGGCCGCAATTGACTATAAAACGGTTCTGATAATTGGCCAAAAGCATCAGTCGCTGACAACTTCAACCAAAATCAACAACATGAAAGTAAGTTGCAAGGATCTTATATTGAGATTTGTATTCATTTTGTAATGCTTTGCAGTTCCTCATCTGCTTCGTCGCTCTCTGCGTGGCTGCTGCCCAGGCTGGCTTCCTGGCCTCACCTTTGACCTATGCCGCTGCTCCTGGCTTCGCTGCCACCTATGCCGCAGCTCCATCATATGCAGCCACCTATGCCGCAGCTCCATCGTATGCAGCCACCTATGCCGCAGCTCCATCGTATGCAGCCACCTATGCCGCCGCTCCAGTGACCACATACTCGGCTCATGGTGTGCCCGCTGCCTACTCCACCTATGCCGCTGCCGCTCCCGCATACACTGCATCCGTTTACGGCGCACCCTACACCACATACGCTGCCGCTCCAGCTTACACCGCTCCGGTTGCCACCTATGCTGCACCAGCAGTCATCAGCCCCTTCCTGAAGAAGAAGTAAACTGGATGACAAGCTCCTACCCATTACCAACCTCATTACGAACTATTGAACACTAAATAAACCGATATCAATACTCAAAATTATTGTTGAAATTATTGTTAAAGTGACTTTATTTGATTGAACTTTCGATTTTGATGTGGTTTATTATTTATTTTGTGATTGCTTGCAACCTTAAATGCTTAATAGATATTGAATCGTTAAACTAGACTACATTTATCTTACTTGTACAAAAACAAATAACACTAAAGGTTAACTAAGTAAAGGACACAATCTTTTTTACTGGATATTACGGCTCAAGTACATGGGATTCGGACTCGGTGCGTCAACATCCTCGAAAACCAACTCCTCCTCATCAGCAGTCCAACGCACGCTTCGTTCGCGATTTATTCTGCGATTTAACAGGGTATCATGCCATTTTTGTGGGTTGTCGGTTGGCGGTGCGAAAAATAAAAGGTAAGTTCAGAATATATAGTCTTTGTCGCTGTGAACACATAAGAATTTGTGTGGTTTTTTCGATTGTTACTCTTTGTCAAGTATTCAATTACAAAACAAAAAACATATATAAATATATATGATCAAATGGAACGAACAAAAAACAAAAGCTCATTCGACATAATGTTTCAATAACGTTGATAGAACCTGTTCATCCCAGCCGTGGGCGGTGGCGGAGGTGGCGGTGCGCCGCGTGGCGGAGTACGACGGGCACTAAAAAACAGGAGAGTTTTTAAGGATTATTAGGGGGTTTTATTTTGGAGGGGTGGATTCATTTCTTACGCCGCTACAGCGTCAGCGTCCAAATGTGCTCCAGTACCATACATATCGCTTTCATCTAAATCAAATTCATCGGTACCAGAGCGTTGGCTGTGAAAAAGGAGGAGAGGAGGTTTAAAAACACTGATTAAGTGCTTTCCTTTTACAAGGGAACTTTTTAAAAAGGGCAAAGCTCTCAATACTCAAATTTTCATTTTGAAATCTTTAAAACTCAAAATTGTAAGCAGTGAAAGCTTCAAGAAAGAAAACATTTTTGGATGATAGCGTTTGAAATGGTTTAGGTGAAAAAGAGAAAATAAAGGTTGATTTTAGAAAGGTTCTAAGAAAGAGTAAGGTAAGAAATCATAAGGACCTTTGAGGTTTTTTGTGTGTGGGTCTTTAAAAATAGATATTAGAATTTCGCTGTGCTTCAGGGACTCGATTTGTCCATAAGTCAACTCACTGGCGCTGACTCCGCTTATTGATAATTTCCTGCACGGCTCGGGCAGTTAACGACACTTTGCTCTTCAAACGCATCGGCGTTCGAGGCATGGGCTTTGCAGCGGGTATATCCGGATTGACGCTCAGTATGGGCGTGACCGGACGACGAATCATTTCGCTGCCAGATCTATCCACATTGGTACCACGTCTTGAATGGAGAAATGAAGTGAGTCACTTACTTAGGTGGGTGGGCTCAAGGGGGGACGCGTGGCAGAAACTCTCGAAACACACACACGCACACACACACTTACAACTTTGGTCTAGTACGCTGCTGATTGCGATTATCCGACTGCTGCTGACGTCGGTTATCCGGCTGACGGCTGCTTGGCTGTTCGGGACTGGCGCTATTCTTTGAATGCCAGCCGTTATTCTGATGTTCGTCCTCAAAGTCCAACTCCTCAGTGCTATGCCGTTGACTGGCCCAACAACAGAGTGAAATCAAAAAGGGGAAACTGATGTAGGGCGGGTCAACTTACAGCGGCGGCTTGATCTTATTGCGGGAGTGCCAAATGTTGGCGAGCTTTCTGGACTGACTGCTGTCGCGCTCATTGGAGTTGGCACGACTGGCCGCACTGGATGAGCCCCAATTGTCATCATCACGGTGCCTGCTCAAATGTGTGAGTGAGCGAGAAAGCTGGTGAGGATGTGTGGCTTTTAGAGTTCTAAGTTCTTGATTTACTTACAGCTGCGGACGACTGCGCACGGGTGTATTGATGGTCGCCATTTCGCGTCCGCGGCTCAGCTCACGCTCACGACTACGCGTATCACGCTCCCGATCCCGATCACGATCACGATCACGCACATGCTCACGCTCCAACTCACGCTGCTCGGACTCCTGGCGTCGAAACTGATGCTGCTGCTGCTGCTGCTGTGGTTGCCTGGTTGGCGTGGAGTCATCATCGCCCAAGTCCAGTGTTTCCTCGGTGGCAGTGCGTCGTCTGTTGGTAAGCAACTTGAGTTAGTGAACTCCAGAGATCAATATCCATCAACTACTTACAGTTGCGGTCTGGCAATTTGGGCTCTTGCTGTGCTGCTGGTGCTTCGTTCCCTCTGCTGTTCCCGCTTCGCTGAGCTGGTCGTGCGCTGCTTCTGGCGTCCACGACTGTCGCCTCGTCGGCCGCGTTCTTCAGATCGATCGCTGCGATCACTTTGATTGCTGCGTCGCTGTTTGTTCTTGTTGCGTGACTGGGCCAGCTGCATGGCATTGAGACGTGACTGTATGGTAATGAGATTAAGACCCACTGGCGTGCCAATTGCCCAGAGGAGCAGCGTAAGGAATATGAAGAACCACAGTCCATTGATAAAGTCCACTAGATTGCGGCATAGAAATATGCGGCTGGCATCAAAAGTATCATAGAATGGACGACACTTGGTGGTGGTATCACCCAGTTGGGACTCCATGGTGGCGCGACTGCTGGTCAAATAGGTCTTCAGGCTGTCAAAGGGAAAGCAATAACATATACTTTATAATTGAAAAGTGATTTCCTAGAAACCAGAAGGTGAAAAGCCATCTCTCAACAATTGCAACTAGCATGCAATTCAACATTTCTCTCCCTTTCAAGTTCTACTTCACTTTCAAGTCGTCCTTCAAACACTTCAAAAAAACACAAACACCAACACACACATGAAGGGAAAAACAGAAATGCAATCATGACACTTGGCAAACTTAATCAAACGATTACGACTTTCAATTATCTGATAAAACAGCAAAAACGATGTACAATGAACAATGCCCCTGGTCAAGTGGAGTTGAGTTGAGTTGAGTTGAGTTGAGGTTGTTTGCTCGATGTCTAGTTTGTTTGGGTTTGGACTGCTGTGAAAAGAGCAACAAAGCACAAAACAACAACAACAACAATAAAACAAACACACGCACACACACAACGATGAAGATAACTAGACAAGAAGGACTCTGGTCAGCCACAGGCGAGACGTAACGAGTGTTGGTTGATGCAAGCATGCGATTGCCCCACTGGAAAATCACTCAGATTTCAGTGCAATTAACCCCGGTAATTTGTTGCATGTATCTCTTTACATGTACGTACGTATATGTGCAGGAAATTGGGTTAGTTACTCACCGCTCCGTGTAGACGCGCGTCAGATTGTGACAAATCTCACCAGCCTTGTTCTCCAAATAGCCCTGAATGCTCTTCAAGTGATTGAGCGTCTGATTGACCTGCTTTGCCCAGGGATCCCGCTGTAATTCCAATGCCGTCAGATGGTACAGTATCTCATTCTGTAAATTCTCTAGCGGCTGCAAAATGGCTGCCTGCAAACGTTTCGATCGACTGCCCAATGTTGTCATCCGAGACGAAGTGGCAACGTCCTGAATCTAAATGGTTTCACAGTTTACATTTTAATACCCAAATGAACAGCGAAATTAGCAAAGAATGTTGTAAATTTGCATTGGTTTTTGTCTGTTGTTGCCTGTGTGCTATTCACTCACCTGTAGTGCAACGCGTTGCATTTGATCGATGAATGTGGCCAAATCCTTTTCGGGTGTGGGAGCGCCGACGCTATTGCGGTATGTGGTCAAATTAAATGCGGATGTTTGCAGCATATTCTCCAAAATGTGCTGAATTGACTGCGTTAGCGAGAGCAGCGTTCGTTCTGATACCGAAATCGCATCGATGGCCGTTGAGACTTTTGGGAATTGTTTTAAATCGGCTATTTTGGTGGTATTAACGAACGCATCCAATTGAAAGACATTGTACGATGCTTGATTTTGTTCGCAGCCCCTGAATATTGCGTATACGACATGTGAACGTGTACGTGCGAGAGTGTTGTAAAGTGGCATAAAAAGATATTCGTTTTTACTTGGATGCAAACTCTGCCAGCTTGCATTATGCGTTCGGATATTCGGTTACTACTCTTACCCAAAAACCAGCCACACACGCAGACACACACACACACACACACACACACGCCCAGTTAGCTAGCATGAAAGGGGAGCGGGTGGATGGCTGGGTGGGTGGTGTATGCGGTCATGCATATTCTGCATCGGTGACATGCATGCGCATTTGTATCTGTGCAGATAATTGGAATTGGGCTTAAAATTTGTGGCTACAAGGGTTGTGGGTGCTGCTATGTGTGTGTTTATGTATTTGTGTGTGTGTGCGTGTGTGAATGTGTGTGTGCTATTTTGCACTGGTATTTTCTGCGTAAAATTAAGTGGCGTGCGGCGGCTAGCAAATTTCATTGGGCTTTCAAAACTTTGCGGCTTAGTTGGTCGGACTCTAACGTATCTAAAATTTCTCTACACCTCCCGGTTCGGTTCGGTTCGGTTCGGTCCAGTCTGGACCGGTCCGGTCGACTGTGCACTCACAGTGCGGTTTGAATAATAAGTGTTACGACAGTGACGAACATTTGATTGCTGGTCATCTCGACTACTTGCGGCCGAGGAGTTCGTCAAGTGCAAACTTGTGATAGTGCTTTGTAACTCTTGTGCGGTGGAGAAGGGACTTTAAGCCAAGCAAAGTTCTGGGTAATCAAATGTGGCTTACAAGTGAACTGGCGAGAATCGATAGGCACGTTTCTGGATTGACACAGGGTTAACACAGGGCAAGTTTGATTATGTGGCAAAAGTTGGGGAAAAGGAGTGCATTGAACTATTAACTATGGAAGTGTTGAATAACTTCTGGACAGTTTAAAAGGTAAGGCTTAAAACTTAAAAAATGTTCATTAAATAAGAAGCTATTAAGTATAACCTTTACTAATACTTTTCACACATCTATCTCCTTGGCCGGAATTGTCGATTTGGGAAAACAATTTGACAGTTGATTAAAGTTGGCCAACAGAGAAGGCAGGTTGGGCGTTTGAGGGCTATCAAAATTACAGGCACGTACAGTATCAAAGTAATTGGATAACAAAATTCGTTACTTGCTGGACTTGAGTTGGTTTGTTACTTGGGGCATTATATCTCTCGCTCTGGGAAGTCTAAGTTATATAGTATTAGTGAGCAACAGGTAAGAAAAAGTTTCTGGCTTTCAACTCACCTGAGCGCTGTGCCCAGATTGACATTGACCACCGAACGATTGACGCCAGCGGGACGCAGTAGCTCACCAATAATGCCCGTTTGCGGCTCCTGGGCATACACATAGCCCGGCTTATCGAATAGCTTACCCAGCATCTCAAAGTTATTGTCATTCAGAGAGCGACACAGAAAGACCTCTGTGTTGCCGCCCACAGCCAAGGAGGCAACGCCATAAAAGGTTAAGCAAATGCTGCCCAGGCATATGATCAATACGGCTATGAGAAAGACCACTCCAGATTTCACATTCGATTCACAGAGGAAGCAGCAGTAGGACATCATCATAAAGAGCAATACCCAAACGATCAACACCGATGCTATAAAACCAATGCTCCAGTATGTGTTGGCCCATTCTTTGAGCTCATTGTATGTGGGCTCCAGTGTTGGCCACATACGCTGCAGTCGCTCCAGCAACGCATTTATTGTCGATGTGAGCATTTGTGCATTTGCCGTTGTCCTATGCCGTATGCTGGCCAGCTGCTCCAACGTATCTGTGGTAAGAGAATTTGGCAAGCAACTCAATTAGTGTATTGTGTCGCCCAGGTGACAGTAATTGATATTGTGTTAAACGTGCACAAGTTAAGCCAAACTCCCCAAACCGAATTCTCTCTAGCTCTCTTTGTTTTTTGGGGTGAAATTGCATAGCCCAAAACATGAGCTTGCATGTGTGTTATTGATTGAATTGTACATTTAAATTGAGACCCACAAACGAGTTTTGTGCTTAAGCGAAATGTTTACGGTGTTAGCTTAAAAACATAAAAGAGCTTAAGGTGTTTAATAGATCAGGAATTGTTGAGAGCATTTTTAAATACAGAACTTATTTTCTGGTAAATTCAAAGGTTAATCCAAACTGCTGTTTATCTTTTTCCTTGTTTTCACTTGCTGTGCAATTTATCTTAGTATTCTGTGAGTTATGATTGCGGGAAATATAGATAAAGAACTTACAGTTGCGTTCATATGACGTGTCATGTTTAACTTGTTGCGGGAAATTGCTAAAAATGGAACGTGAGACGCCAACTTCCGATGTTAGATTTTTGACAGTGGCACCAAATTCAATTTCGCCCAAGTAGCGCATGCGAAAGATGCTCTGGTCCTCTTGCAGCTGACAAATAGCAAACGAAATGAGATAAAAAAATTTAAAAAAAAAAAAAAAACAACACAGACTAATAAAATAAGAACTGACCAAACTCACCGTTTTTAGTGCGTCGACAACGCCGTTCTCCTCGAAGCTGCGTATACGCAATGTGTCACATAGCGGACGATCCCTGTACGTGCATTGGCGCTGTAGCACAGATAACTGTATCTGCAGCTCCTCCATGCGGGCGGCCGCCTCCTGCGACAACTTCAGGGCGCGTCCAACTGTCTCCTGGAGCATGAGGACGCGATAGATGAGCTCCGCGTTTGCTGCGACACAAAATCCAATGAAAATATTATTGTAGCACATATTTATTTGGCGGCTAGAGAGGCGGAGACGGAGTTGGGTTGGCTTAGCTGTGGATTGTTGGGAATTTCGGGAGTCCTGATCCAAATTACACATTGTGTGCGAACATAATGCAGTTGTCCTCTTGGCATTTGCACTGTGCTTGTGTCAACTTGTCACCGGATGTGGATGCCAACTGCCTGAGACCGAGACCGAGACCGAGACTCGGGAACTCTGGCAAACTAACATCTCTATGAGTTTTCGATTCAAACGTTCAGGCGCATCCCCCTAATAAAATTGGGCACAAACAATCGAGTTTCTCTCTCAGCGCACTTCAATTCATATATATTTTTATTGACATGTGATACGATTCTGTTGTTTGCATTTGCCGAAAGTCGATAGTTTAATTTAATGTGAGCTTTGAAAGTGATGCCTAAGCCGGAAAGATAAGTGGATAAGGCAAAGTTTGGTAGTATTTGGTCTTCGGGTATGGGTTTTGAAGAGAATGAAGAAGAAGGCAAAGGTATCACAAGTTTTTGGCACAATTACAAGTGTTAACACGTTCTCAAAATGTTCAAATCAAAGTTTGGCAATAAAATAAATCACCTTTTGCGAATCCGTTTAAATATCTAACACACTTGCCAAACAATACCTAGAAAGGATTATGCTGCCAAACAGAACAATGGGAATTTGGGTCAAGTCCGAGTTGTTGGCTGTTACGCATAAAGGCAGGCAGACAATTGCAATGGAACACTTAACCAAAAGACTCACCCAGGCTAAGTGTCGTCAATGAATCATATGCGAGCTCGAGGCCAGTGTGTGCAGATATTTCCGCTTGAATTGGCTCGCCAAGGAGAATATCCACGTCTGTTGGGAAATAGAAAAGAAACAGACAGTAAATTGACTAGAACTATGAACACAATAGGCAGAGAAACGAGAAAAGAGACAGAGAAAGTCACTGCAATAACTTACAATGCAATGCATAAAGTTTTAAGCATATATAAAACTACACATACATACATGGATTCGAAAACTATAAAATGTGTGCACCATAAAGTTTTCAAAAGGGAAAAGTTTTTCTTATTTTTTTCTGTTGTAGTAGTTGCCACCACCCACTGACCTTCCAAGTCTTTGACAACCCTTTCAACGGAAACATGAAAGCCATTATCCAGTTTGTGTTTGATTTGTAGATGCGTGTCCTTTAAGAAGACCTCCACATCGTGCACGGCTGACTTGACCATCTCCGGCGTCATCTCAATGCCAGCCGAGAGGCGACTATTCGCATAAAATATGCTAAAGTCGCTCAGCCTGCAAAGTGCCCAACAAATTGAGTAAGAAACTTCAAAAACTTCTAAAAGTTGCCGAACATTTCTTGCCACAACTTACGTGAGCAGGATAAAGACAATCCAGAGTGTGACCAGCCCGGCACTTTTGCGGCATCGCAGATTCTCTTCCAACGACTGGTCACGTATGTGAACAGACGCATTCCGTATGAGATCCACCTCATCCTGGGCGCTGCGACGTCCACAGCACCACGCACAGGTGGCAATTAGCGGGACCAGCGACAATATGGCAAATATGCTCATCAGCGCAATGAAACCAGATTCGATTTTAATGGCCTTAATGAATAATGAAAAAACAATTAGAGAAGGAATGAAGAAATGTATCTTTTACTTACATTGGCAGCAAAATCAATAAGCGTAACATTATTGTGTAGTACATCGCGTATGGAATCTGGAAAAGTAATTGCTTTTAGTATACAAAAATATTCTATTGGTATGTTACCAAGCTAAATTAATAGCTGCATCTAAAAGTATGCTTTAATTTTTTTCTTAACGCAAAGTAAGATAAGATCGTTTGTAGATTATTTATTTAAAAATACACATTAATTTATCAATATCTTTAATCAACTGGTTGGGGCAGATCCTCCCACTCCGGAATATGCTGAATGACGACCACATTGAGTAGATTGGACGCAGCCAGGTGTCGAGGATCGCTTTCCTGGAGCTCGTGTCGTGGAAATGAGGTCATTAGCAAAAAATGTTCACTGGCATATTGAGGTCTCGCCAAACGCACATATCTATAGAGATCACCCACATTATGGGTGGTATTAAACTGGGCAGAAATGCGGCTGCCATCTGCCAGACGAAACTGAATTGTGGTCATGGCAGCGCTTTCGTTTAGTTGGAGCGTGTGCCGAGCATTCTGCTCCTGCTGCTGATGCAACTCCTCCGGCGATGGGAGAACTGCCGTCTCTAAAGGCAACGCATCACCGACCAGGGAACGACCAAAGCCCATGAATTGCTTGCGAGAGAGTTCTCGATACGAGATGTCCGTGTGATTCCGCACACTCAACTCGATGCGTTGGCCAAACGCATCCTGCATCTCAGTTGGAAAATCCCCACGCATTATACGACGCAGAAATCGCTCGTTCTCGGGCAACTCATAGAGACGCAAGGTGCCGTCGCCCAGGGAGAAGCCCTCACTCCACAGATGCAGCACAACCACATTCTGCCCGTCCTCCTCTTGAGATTCCAAGTCCGAGTCTACAGTACTTTCACGTGCCGGCGGTGGATTAATCGGATGAGCACTGCCCAAACTAACTCCATAGCCCCAAGCACGCAAACTTCGATCACTGTCCACTGTAGTCAATGCTGGCGTGGAGTCATCATCAGCTTGTGGCCGCCTCGGCTGCTGTTCCAACTCCACATCTCTGTTGTGCGTCTGGCAACTTAGCAAACTCTGAAATGAATCCTGTGCATTTATGCTTTGATTCTTGGCCTGGTCAGCATCATACTTGAGACTGGCCTCTTCCAGTGCCCAATTGTTGGCTGCTAGATAATGACGTGCTACCGACTCCTCTGCGCCATGTTTCTTCATAAAGCTGGCCAGCTTTTGCTCATCGGACATCTGACATCGGCTTTTCCTCAACTCGTCCCTCAACCAAATGATTAATTGTTTTTTGGTTTTTGTTAAATTGTTTTTGATATACTCATATTCACATTGCTAAGTGTAAGCCTACTTTGCTTTAATTCTTTAATGGCTGAAATAGTTTTTTTGCTGGTTTGCGCGATGACTTGCATATTTGATAAGGAGTCGGCATTGGGGAAATTCGTGTAGTACACGGCTTAATGTATGTATGAAATGAGGGCCATAAAATATACGCCAACTGAATTTAGTGTCATAATTTAATCCAATGTCGAGCAGCGAGTGGCATTCACAATGCTCACACACACATACAGAGGGGCTGCACATGACAATGGAAATCATTCACAGTTGGAAATTGGGTTTCTTAAAGACTAGTAAAAAACAAGTAAGGAAGCTATTTAAAGCCGACTTTTCCATCCCTAACTTGATAATTATACTTAATACTTGATTATATGAAGTTAGTACTTATCAACCCTTTTATATATATAACTGCCAACTTAAGTATAAACGCCTTAATGTATGCAAAACTTGTTTAATTGTCTTTTGAAGAACCTTCATGCACAAAATTTCTGAGGTATTTCAAATTTCCGCCCATAGTTGTTAAACATTTTGTAAATGATACGAATGTGTAGACCGTGCCACACATTCTCAACATTTAATTCCTCTTGCCTGTTTGGCAGCCAGCACAAAACCAGACACCAAGCCACACACACACACACACACATACACAAAGTCACTTAAAAACACACACAAGCACCCATACACATACATAGATAAAAGGGACAGAGAGGAAAAGAGCCCTGACCCTTCTTCTCTCGGAACTTACCAAGCGGCAATTCTTCGGGCGTGATAAGCGATAAAAATTCACTAACGTAGGTGAATATAAATGGTCCTGGCGCAATGTCCATGCCTGGTATGCTGTATGTAAAAAATGTGGATGTTGCTGTTGTTGCTGCTGTTGTTGCTGCTATTGTTGCTGGTGATATTGTTGTTGCTGTCGCACTAGACATTGCTGCGGCCGTCGCTGTTGTTCCTGTTGACGAGAGCAGAATTGTTGTTGCGGCTGGCGTTGGCAGTGTTAGATTACGTATACGTAGGTCCATCTTTTGGCCAGTCCCTTTGACTGCTGTGTGTGTGTCTGTTCCTGTGTTTGACCGCAACACGCCTCGCTCTTGTGTGTGTCGGCGTGTGTGTGTGGCTAAAATGAATAAATGGGATAAGAGGACAATGAATGCCTGGGCACAAAAACACACCAAGAATACGTAGGGAACACTCTGGACACGGGAATATGTTGGAGGGATGTTGTAAAATATTTTCGGAATTTTATGTTCCAATTATGCATTCATATTTATACGAACCCCACCGCCCCCAACCGCACCGCATCGCAAGTAACAACACATAGATTATCTTAAATACACACACACGTATATAAATTAATAATTATTGCGTTCGTTCGTGCAACATATTCACATATTTTTTCCATAAGATTAATTTACAGCATAAGTGGCTTGTGTATTTTAATATACTCGAGACAGCAAAAAGAATGTTGTGCAAGACAAAACATGTTAAATATTTATGAAAAGTTTTGAATATAAAGTTCAAGAAAAAGGCAGTTAATTAAATAAGTTTAGTAGATTTGTGAAGTAGGAATAACATTTTGTTTAAAGCTGGATAAAAGTTTGAGTTATAATAAAAGCTCAAAAACCATGAACTTATCTTACAAATAATACTTGTTTAAGTCTGAACAAATTTCCATTTAACGAAATCCGCATATTTTTCACTTTTGATTCTCTGCCTTGACCAAGTTCGCATTTCGTTTAACTTTTAAACGTTTCTAACGATTTAACGCTATTCCAAGGTGCCCCAAATTCCCAACACTTTTGTTTTAGTCGTGTTTGGTTGTCCCTGAATGCAAGCGACGCCTTGAATTGAATTTTACCTACACTCTTTAATTCTATTAATTTTTCATTTTTCATTTATTTGCAATTGTTGTATTCTGTTTTGTGTTTTGTGTATTTGTTTTGTATCAGTCTTTGGCTTGTCAACAGTTGAGAATTGTATTTCACCTCGTGGGTAATGACTTTCACTGGCTTGCAACATAATGTTGCATTTGCTTTTGCTGTTGATGTTGCTATTTGTTGAGTGCGGCAACCCCAAAAGCACTCGCTTGTGTGTGAAGAAGCCCCTCAAGCACTTGGCAACTCTTTCAGTTCAGTTTCCTTGACAATATCTATATATGTATATGTACATATGTATTTGTAGTAGTACTAATTGCTGTGCTCTGGGATTTGTACACAGTTTAGAATTAGAACAAACCAATACGAACAGAAAGTTAAATAGTCTTGAGCTCAAAAGTGGGTCATTAAAATGCGATACCCCAGGGCCCAGCATGAGGCTGTCTCCACGCAATTCTCTCACCCTCTGCCTCTATCTTTGTCTCTATCTCTGTGTCTGTGCGATTATGTGAGCTCAATGGACACAAGTCAAGGCGCCTCGCATTGCTTGCCACTAGCTAGTTCTTTTGAAGGCAACTCGATACGCAACTTCTACTTGTGTATTGTTAGCTGCATATTAGTTAAAGCCGTTTTATGATAAGTACTGGTTCTATGGCAGAAGGTGGACAAAGTTCATGACTTAGGGTTAGATCTCAGGTAATATGTATTTATATATAACTTTAAATACCATAAACACTGTACTTAGTACTGAAGTAACATGCTTTGTATTTAGAGTGCACTCACAAATTATATAATAAGCTAAATAAATATATGTGCTAACATAAATATGAAGCTAATGTGTGCACATAACTCACGGACAACACAAAGCTTATTGCGCTACTGCTATTTTATTTATAATGGTATTTATATGTTTTCATTTTAAATAGTGTAGCTCTTACTATGGTAAGGGTATACTTACATACTTATAAGTTGTGAAACGCTTTAATTCAAGTAGTAAAAATAAAAATAAAAATAAAAAATTTAATTTCAATGCTCTCTTAATTTAAATAAACTTTTTATATTATTTCTCTAATGATGCTTGTCAATTAAATATACATCTGCAAAGGTCATAAAGGCTCCAGGACGAATACTTATTATAGTGTATACTAACAAAAAGGCCAAAATAAAAGAAAATTTTGGCAATTTTTGACAAAATTTGACAATTTATGAATTTTAATATGGAAATTACTGAAAATTTGTGGTTGCTGTTAAAAGCCATTCATTGCACGTTATTAAATGTGCGTACAAATGTGTGTGTGTGTAAAATAGAGTCAATCATTTCAGTGTGAATAAGTCGTGTCGTATATGTAGATATATATATATAGTTATGTTTCACGCTCCAGTTCTTGCCAATGCGCAAAAATATCTACTAATTAATAAATTATGTGCTAAATAAACTTACCTCGTTTGCTGTTTGAATTGATTGACTTAGTTGGCTCCCACACTGTTCGCGTAATTGGTATGGCCTGTTAAATGCTGCCTGACATTCCACGAGCAAGTTTTTTAATTGAAACTCATTAAAATGCAAATTCCAGAAATTCGATTTATTCAGGCACACATTTAGTTTATGTATTGTCTATTTCTATTTGTATTTGTTTAACCTTATCGCAAATTAAATAACTAAAACAAACTATTTTCGCTGGCATATGCAGAATATTTTTGACACTGTTTGTTATTCACCAAATTGCATTTTTCCGCTGGCCTGTCATTTTTATCGATTTCACAGTTTTGGAAATTTGTGTGATTTGTTTTCTCGATACACAAATTTACACCATCATCCGTTGATGATGCATTTAATTTGCACTGCCCAGTAGTGTCCTGGGACAAGACAATGCATCATCCTCATCGATTTTGTATATATTTGTTTATTAAGCTCGACACGTTTTGCAATTTCAAGCGCCCACAGAAGACTGAACGGAACAAATTGCTTGAAGCCCAAATAATCGTTAAAGAAAACTTAGAAATTCTCTCTTTGGTTTATTTTGTGGCAACAGGCGTGTAGAAAAACCCGGCGGTTAAAAGCGTATGGTATGATTGCCTATAAACAGTGGTGAATTCTTTTAATTCTTTCATTTCCCATTGTTGAGCAGCACGTGTGTAGCAACAATATTGGCGGGAAGGTTAGGAAGATTCTCCTCAGTTAATTTTTAAATTAACTCTATCATTGCCGTTATATTTGCTGCACTTTAAGCAACTGCACATAACTCAATAAGTAGAAATAAGGACTGCTCTTCTTTTTTTTTTGTCTCGTTTGTTATAAACTACTTTGGTCTTATAAACCACTCGAAGATTTTGTTTTTAAAGTCGCATCAACGCCAAGCCAGACAAACTTTTTGCCAAGCAATGCGGCCGTTGGGAAGTCAGTAGGTGCTAGATAAGTGGGTGGTTTGGGTAGATTCCCGCCGAGTGCCGTTTCTAACAGATTGTCACTGGCTCTTAGCGTGTGTCGAGTAGGACGAAGGCAACGACAACGTTGTCGCTTTCATTGCGCCTCAGCGTATGCAATGCTTTACATGGCTAGAATTCAATTTTCCTTTGATTTATGCATTTTGTACTACAGACTTGTCCCCTTTCAGCGCCCTCCCTCCCACTCAATATTCCAACCATGCAGATTTAGAAGCTTGAAATTCAGAAATTGTATCAAAACGAAAGTTGACAACATCTGCAATTGCAGTAGTTGCATTTACAGTTGAGGCTGCTGCTACTCATGTCAACTTTCTTAAAATTCGAAACAGCATTTTTCCAGCATTGACAAGGCTACTTTGCTGTTTGTGAACAAACACACACACACATATTCTATAGGGTTCTACAGTTTTGATGGATTTTTTAGACAATGCTAATGTTCTTTGGTTTTTTTTTATTTGCTTTGCTTAGTTTTTAAAGCCTTTTACATTTAGGGCTTAATGGGGTTTGATAATTTTTTGCAATGGAACATTATTTTTTACTTGTTATTGGGCTGTAGTGATAGATATAGTAAATTAATGATGATTTTAAAGCATTAAATGTAGAGAAAATTAAAGACTTTAACTTAAACTTTTAAAGTTTTGTAGTTCGCTTTAAAGCAGACAATAAATTGGTGATTATCCAGAAAATGGACAACTAGCATTCTGAGCATTATCTGCTGCACATTCAAGCCAGCAATTAGACTAAGTACATGGACAACGTGGGTACCTAATGCTCCCCGAGCACCAAGTGTGTGACATCCCACAGGAATGCGTTCGTGGAACGCACCCATTTTAACGCTGGCTATAAAACCGCAGGTCGCACAACTGTAACAGCTTAGTTGAGGCAGCAACGTTAGTGGTGTTGCATACATATACATAAACGGGAAAAATGGCCGCAACCGTTGTGCCAGAGGAGAAGCCGAGCTGTTTGCTGCCGGGTCCGGAACTGTTAGCCCTGCCCGGATTTGACTATCAACGGGCGAGCATCACTTCGGCGGCGTTAAGCGATGTGCCCAGTGATGTGATTATCAAATCCCGGATCCGATATGGCAGTCGGCTATCGGCCTGCAAGGGTCTGCTGCTGGAGTACTCCAAGAGCACAACCATCCATGGCATACGCTACATATTCGAGGTGCATCGTCCCATCTATGAGAAGTGAGTGTGTTTTGGTTTCTCCTTACATATAATGCGACTTGTGTCGTCTCTAGATTGTACTGGCTGGTATTGACCTGCACATCGGTTTACTTTGCTGTGTCGCTTATTTGGGCCACCTATCTTAAGTGGCAGGATTCACCAGTTATCTTGGGTTTCGATGAGACGCTGGTGCCGGTGCATAGGATACCCTTTCCCACCATAACCATCTGTCCGGAAATCAAAATGGAACGCAATGTTTTTGACTATGCAAACGTTTCGCAACGCATTTGGAAGGAGTACAAAGAAAATAATAAGATATCCAGCATTGATGAGGAAGAGTTGAGTATAATGAACTTGAACCGCTTGGGAATCCCAATTCCAAATGATTTTTGTATTTCTTCACAGTTTGGAGCGCTTTGCGGCCACTATGCACATTTGTGACACTGATGTGGCATCCAAATTTGCTCCCATCATATCCCAGCTGATGAGTATACAAACGCAGAATGTAACCGAAACCCTGGTGGATCTGAGCATATCGAAAAATGAGACGGGACCGTTCTGTAGATGGAATGGTCGCTTCTACTTCTGCAACAAATTGTTTGACTTTGTGGCCACGGATGAGGGCATCTGCTACCAGTTTAATGGACTGCGACCCAAGGATATTTATCGCGATGAACGCTTTGTCAGTTATGTGGATCCAGATGTGGTTAACTTTCAAAATTACTTCGAAACGAATTTGCCCAAACTCAATGAGATCAAAGGCAATTGGTCCTTGGGCTCGGGCTATGTAGATCAGGGCCAAAACTCGTATCCCCAGCGCACTGTGGCCTCCTCGGTGCGTAACGGTTTCTTTGCCTTTCTGCAGGGACTGGAGCACAATTACGACTACGACTGTCGCAGTTTTAAACAGGGCTACAAGGTGAGTGATATTTTAAGGGTGTTTTTTTTTGCTCCTTAATATTTTTTGGGTGTGTTTTTGCAGGTGTTTTTAAACTCTCCGGAGAGCGTGCCGCTTACCTCTGGCAATTATATACTGGTGCCCCATGGCCATGAAGTCATGGTTAGCGTGCTGCCCAACTATGTCGTGTCCACAGACAATTTACACGAAATTAGCGCTGAAAAGTGAGTACATCAGCACATCACCAACACTCAACACCAATATGGATATGATAACATTCTTGTTAAGCTTTAAAGAGTTTTTTTGAATGTTTACAATTTCGCACCTTTTACATTACTTTTAACATTTTCATTTATCATTTACTTAAGACCTTAAACCATTAAAAACATTAAATTTCATTGATTTAAATGGTAATTTTAACATTCAGAATATTAAATTTTACAAGATGCGTTCATTTGAATGCGCGTTGCATTAATTTTATTCAATAAATGAATTTAATTCTTTGAAATTTAACAGGCGACAATGCTACTTTGATGATGAGCGTGCTCTGACATTCTTCCGCAGTTACTCGCAGAGTAATTGCCAAACCGAGTGCCTAGCCAACTTTACCATGGCCAAATGTGGTTGCGTTAAGTTCTGGATGCCAAGTAAGCTTTTTGAGTCTTCTATACCCAAGTTTACAATATCTTTTTCTTGCCTTCAGAACCTTTGGATGTTCCGGTTTGTGGTCTAAAGGATATTGAGTGCTACACTGCTGCACAAGACGAGCTTTATAGTCTGCTGCAGAATCAGACCATGCAGCAGAGCCTCGATGTCAATGCCAGAGTCATGTGCAACTGTATGCCAGCCTGTACCTCGCTAGAGTACAACTTTGAGATCTCGAGAGCCTTCTACAATGTGGAGAAGACCATTAAAGCTTTTCGTGAGGTCTACGAGCACACAGACGCCATTGGCTCTCGTCTGACTGTCTACTTCAAGGAGCATCAGTTTACGGCTATTAAGCGCACAATTCTCTTTGGTGTATCCACCTTGGTATCTAATTGTGGTGGCATATTTGGCTTGTTTATGGGCATCTCCAGTTTGAGCTTTATAGAGCTTGTCTATTTCTTCTCGATGCGCATTTGTGGCAGTTGCAGTCAGCGACGCAAGCGCAAGGCAATGCGTCAGATATTCCCGCAGGATCAAAAGGAACAGGATGAGGTGACACTGGAGCCGTGAGGTGTTTGATGGGTTTGCTAATCAGATTATAAATATATACTATTGTGTGTTTTAAATGGAATTTGTATGAAAAAACATTAAACTATTAAAGCAAAAACCGAATACAAAACGGTAAAAATAATGCTGCAAATTTCTTAGATATAAAAAAAAATCAATATGTATTTATTAAACTGACTGCCACGGAAGAAGAAAACTTAAGTGGGTCAGGCAGACACAAAGCGCTTGTGTGACATATGCTAAACAGCCACAACCGAGTCAGATGAGGAAAGGGCATTTACATATAAACATATTTGGTTTTTATTAAAATACCACTGACGATGCGCGACAAATATTTAATATTTGACAGACGTTAAAATTGCACAGCGAGCGAGCGCGTCGGCAGAAATAATGCAATTTTGTGGCCATGCTAAATTGAATTTAAGTTGTTAGGAAACAAATGTAGTGAAAAATAACAAAAAAAAAAACAAACAAAACAAAAAAAAATAGTAACCAAAACGTCAACATGGAAAACCCGTAAAACCTCAGGCGAAACCAAAGCCAAAAAACCAAAACCGAACATCAGGGAAGTGAAATTAAAGCCGCACTAATGAGCAGAGACAAAGCCGAAAGAGTGCACAAATGGGGTGGTAACAACGCTCTGCTGACTACTGCTGTTTTGTGGGCGTGGCCACAGGCACTGAGGCTGGCCAAAAGCGTGCAAAGTGATTTTGGCCAAAGTTATATAGAGAGGGCTTTTGCCCATTGCCTGCAGCACTCGGCAGTGCCATCCGCTTGACAGAAATGGACACAAAAGTCACGTTCCGGTCGGTCAGCTGGCAAAAGCATGCGAAATTATAATGCCAGAAAGTCTGGTTACCAAATGACGTCAACAACACACACACACACACACACATATGCACACACACACTCAGATAGAGACATAAGTACCCATAAGTATGCGTATTTCGGCGTGACGAAAAAAAAAATATACAAAATTGTTGTGTAAATGAAGTACTCAAGTGGTGCCAAAAGGATGCGAAATAACTACATACACTCCGACTATATGGCGAAAAAATTAAAGAGAGACTTTTATTTTGATTAAATACTATTTGTGAGGACAAGTCCTTGAAATAACTTACTGTAATTTCAATATCGCTTTGACAATCTATTAAATGGTTATTTGAAGTTCTGATTCTATGCAGCTTCTGCCACAGGTTTCCTTGGCCTTTGCAGGGTTAACTCATTGACGGACATGAAGCCCGCATCGCCGAGGCAACGTAATGTCACATAGCCAGATGGCCAGATGGTTAGCCAGGTGATCGAGCCATGATACAAACTGAAACGTGTCCAGGCTTCGGGCGAGAACTGCAGAGCTCGACAGACCAGATACCTAATGACATTGGCATGGCCAATCAGCAGAAGGTAGGAGTCTTGCTTTTGATGGGGCGAGGCGCGAAAGAAGTAGCGATGGAAGGCGGCCTCGATGCGTGGTCCATCGCGGCGATAGGAACGCTCAACGTTGGAGACGCTACGATTCTGGGGCGGATCTGCAGGACAGGGTGTGCCCTCGGGCAGCAGGTCACAGCGTTTCATCTTCAGGGGATCAAAGTTGATTTGCTTCAGGATGATCATGGCCGTCTCCTGGGCGCGTGTCATTGTTGAGGCCACCACATGATCCCATACCACGCCCATCTCATGCAGCCGCTGCCCAGCACGATGTGCCTGCAGTCGTCCCAGATCCGTAAGATGTCCACCACCTGGCGAGGATGTATACTCGCCGTGACGCACCAAGACAATGTGACGCAGTGCAACGGCTTCCTCTTGACCTTCGCTGTTCTGCCCCTGCTGTTCTTTTACATTCTGCAGCTGTTGCTTGCGCTGATCCCAATCGTGGCACCAGCCAGTCCTGGCAGACGACTCCTCCAGCCGGCTGTCATGTACTTGTCGCCGATCTATCAGTTTGAGGCTGCCATATGTAGCCAAGGAGCCAAAGCCGAAAGCAGCTAAGGAATGCCAGAGGCTTTGTAGTTTCATTTTTTTCAAAACGAAAATCTTCAACACCGGATTTGACATAAGAAACTTTCAGAGTTAACAAAAAACCATAAAGAAATATTTTTTCTTAGAATTGATATGCAGATCAAATGTCTTGCTTTAGGTTTTGGATTTCCATTAAGCAATTGTCAATCGACTGGTGGTCAATAATTGCATGAATGCAATCACAAAGTGTTCTTGACTTTCACATTGCTTGGCAGCTTTAAACTTTATGCATATCTGGCTGTCGTCGCTGTCAACTCAAAACTTAGAGCCCACAGTTGATTAGCATTTGAAAAGTGGGCTTGTGGGATTGTTAAGAGACTTTGCTTGCTTTACGCCAACTTGATGTCAAAGTTATTTTTCGCCCCTTAGCAAAATACTTATGAGCAACTTTGAAGCGGCGAACTTTGCGCCTTGCACAATCAGCAAACCGAATCCGAACAAGTTTCAAAACGGTAGCACCATCGAGTGATAGCTAGCGAAATGACTGACTATAAAATACCCTTGAATATAGAACATATAGGTGAATAATTGCAAGAACAATCAAGTGAAATTTCACTACAGCTACATATTCGAATCTACTTTTACTCTACACAAGCACAAAACCTACACAAAAATTAATTCTGCCTAATTTTAGGCTTAATTCTTAATTGCTGCAGGCCGTAAAAGTGTCAAAGGCCCATCAACAACATTTGCACTGGTTAAAATACTTTTGACAAGTTTCTGGTTCATTTAATTTTGCCGCCCAGTATGAAAATCCTAAAGAGATGGCAATACGAAAATCAGTACTCACAATACTGAATCCAAAATACAAACAGACAGAGAGACATATCCACAAGTGGCTGCTGGCCGTGAAGGGATTCGCTTTTGCGCTCAGTTGCCTGTCAGATTTCGACTTAATGAAGTTGCCAGCAAACTTTGACATCTTGTCCGGGTCGCCTTCGGACCAGTTTCTCAGCGTCATCGCAGTCGCAAGCAAAATTAAATTAAACGAATGAATTGACAGCGCACTGAAAGAAATGTATTTGAACCCCAAGGTAACAAAAAACGATTATAAAGAGAACTAAGTAAATCATATTAATCTTACTCTAAGAGTTACATCCTTACAAGCTCAACCTGCAAAGTTATAAGTCATATTTATCTCACGGTGTATTGACAGGTTGCCTTCAATGTGAGATTGGGCCACACAAAATATGTGCATAAGGTAAGGCTTATAGATGCGCATAAAACTCTCATCAATGGCAAAGGTAGAAAATAGTGTGCTTGCATCCTTGTGTGGCCTCTTACATGCACTTTTGTGTGTGTTACATTCACACACACACACACCCACAGGTACACTCGCGTATGTTCACATTCACGGTTTGATAAGATAGTACTTTCGCCGTTAACTTTTTGTCGGGTTGTTAAAGTAAACCACTTGAGGTAACCATAAAATAGACCTGCTCCACATTGTTCGTCCTTTTATATGACCTAGAAACGTAAATCTTATAAGATGTGAATGAGACGTGTGAGTGTGTGTTAGTGTGTGTGTGTGTGTTAGTGTCAAGCAAGTCAATTTAAAGTTGTAATTCGACTTGAGAACTAGCCTGGGGCCTTAATATAAATTGCATGCAACTATTACATTTTGTGTATAATTGCATTTGACTTTAAGGTTTTTAGCATGTTTGTTTAAAATAAGTTCGGTTAAGCTTTGACGCTTTTCATTAAGTTTGAGCAGACTTTTAAGTACTCAGACGTTAAGATCTTGTTGATTTATTAGTTTCCAGTTAATACTCAATGCAATTAAGAGTACATAGTGAACTCAATAGACTCATTAAAATAAATGTATAATCAATTCTCATTGTAAGCTTTTGGCAAATAAACGCGCCACATTTTTGGTCGATAAGTCTGCCAGCCAGCAGTCAACAAAGCCTGAAGGGTTCAGAGCTGCTTTTTATTGGCAATTTGTGTGTTTAAGCAGTTGTGTATGTGTGTGTGTGTATGTTGTTGTAAACAAATGTGAAAGTAGCAATGCAAAAAGGGAAAAAGCCAATGAAAGTTAAACAATGTTTGCGGCGCTGTTTTCCTTTTCCGCAATAATTTCTCGAATTTGTGCCCTTGACACAATTTCCAGCGCTTGTTTCTTCAAGCTGACACGCCCACTCAAGCTCCTCTGACCCCCCCACCCCGCCTCCTGAACTCAGCCCGGACAGACAGAGCCACATAATAGCGCAAGCAAACTTTTGATTTCGCCAACAGATAATTTCAGCGAGCCGCCGCTGAAGCGGCATGAGAAAAGTATGGTAGTAAAGGGGAGTTAAGGGGTGAGGGGGTTGGGTGGCAGGTTGCGCGGTTTGTTGCCACTTAAAGTAATGCAACGATGGCAGATAAAGTGCAAAAGGCAAAATGAATGCAAAACGCGACAAGGCAAATAAGGAAATCAAAATGGCAAAGCAAAATAAGAGGCAAGCGAAAATTGAACATCCTGCAGCAGGATGCTGCCGGACGAAGGAAGCGTACACGCGAAGGACGCTGTCGCTATTGCTGCTGTTGCTGCCACAAAGTGCGTCATAATTATGGGGCAACCGCGATAAGCGAGAAAGATGGCTGCACAGCTTGTAAAGGACTATAAATTCCTGTTACGTGGAAAGGCACAATTGATGCCAAGGACTCCCGCACTCACACACACAGGGTACACCATGCCACTGACCATAACTCAATGGCTCACTTGCCACTTGGCTAGGACACCCTGTTTCAGTTTTGTGTCTTGCGCCACTTTGTGCAATGAGAAATTTCCGTTTGTCCAACTCTATATTTTCTATTTCTTTCTATACAGTATATATATATATATATTTTTTTGCATTCTTTAGTTGAGAGATGACATTTTTGCAAATTGCCATCATAATAATAATCAAATTCGTGTAAATTTTGCGCAAATTCAAGAGGGAAATGGTGCCAAGACCCACTTTCTTCCCGTCCCATCCCCTCCCACCAAAGTTCTGCCCAGTTGCACATTCAATCCCTTCCATCCTTGTTACGCTCTGGTTTCAAGCTCATCCATCCACTCGGACGCAGTTTTGCAGTCGCATTTCCAGTTAATAGCTTTTTCGTTTTAGTTTATGTTGATGAAATTGAAAACATCAACTATCAACTTGAATCTCAACATTTGAACACTCTGCACAGATGAAGAAAGAGTGTAGAAGAGAGATGTAAAAGATTATGTAAAGTAAAACAGCTAATTACACAAACATTAATGTTGAAAAAGTTTTCTTAGAGTTGAATGTTGAGGAAATCTATCTGAATCTATCTTCATCCATCTTATTTACTTGAAAGGTTTTGAAGAGTAACAAAAATTCTATAACTCTTCAAGCTAATTAAGTTTGCAGTTACTAAGACGGAAATGAACTATTTTGTGAATTTAACAAGCATTTAACAAAGTTCATGTAAGATTTAAGGAATAATTTAAGTTCTTTATTTCTCATGTCATAGATTATTAAATACGAATATTATTTATATAAAGCTTTCTTTTTAAATTATACGGCATTTAACATTTGACTTCTCGTATATGTATTTCAAGTGTTGGGTTAAGTGTTTGGTAAATATAATAAGGAAACTGAGCACTTAAAATCTAAACTTATTTAACTCTTTCGCAAAAATGTGTTGCAACTAACGAGCTGATAAGCTTTCTCAGTTGCAGCTTAAAGGATTTTTTGTGTGTGAGCTTTGACAAGTTGATCAATAGGTGTGTATGCTTTATGCAGGCCATTTAAGAGATGCTCTTTCGAATGGAATACCTTGCTTTTTTGGGCATAATAAATCTTTTGGATGCATATTTCAGAGGCGACACAATTAGAAATGGAAACTGCTTGCAACAGCACAAAACTAGCAAATTCTGCAGCATAAAATATACGACTAGACGACAAACACACACATACACATGGAGATGGCACACACTTAATAGCTCATACGACATGTTGGACCTTTGTTGACTGGCCTCGTTTGTTTACGGTTTACTGGATTAATGCAAGCGAAAAACTTTGCAATTGTAGCAAACAGTAGCAGCAAAATAACAGCATCCAATGCTGTTCAGTTTCAGTTTGTTATTTCTTTTGAAGTTAAACAAATCTGCATAAGGTAGAGCTAAAAATCCGTTACAATTTATGTGCATAAATGTGGAACACTCACAGCCGAGTACACTTAGAGAAAAGTAGGGCACAATAATTTATAAAAAATAATTTTTGTTCAATCTTTATATATGTTTTGTTAATATTTCATTCTTAGTTGTTCTGAGTGTAACATTTGGCGTTGAAACTCGAAACTGAAACTGAAGCTGGTGCTTGCTGTTGGCCTTTACCGGCCATTGGCCAGCTAACGCCAGTTGGCCATATCCGAAAGGCGAACACAACCTTCTGTCGACTTATTCTGCATGTGCTTTCCATAAATTATTCATTCGTGTTTGCCATTTGCTACAACGCTTCCCATTTTTGCGCATAGCCATATTATACTTTATTATTTTTGTGTTTTTATTTGTGATTTTGGTTTTATTATTCGAGCTTTTTCTTAATTGTTGTTTGCCACAACCAAAAAATATATATTTTTAAGGCGAAGACAAAAATATTGTGAAAATTCTAATTGCATTATGCTCTGCTAACTAATTGCGTTGTCAGACAGAGTCGAGTTTGGTTCCGTTTCTGGTTATGCTGGTTTGCCCAAAAAGTTTTCAATTAAAATGCACTCGCTTTGTTGCAACTACAACACAATTTTGCTAAGAATAATTTTTGTTCACAGCAGCACAAGTATTATGAAAGGGCTGAAAGTTACATTTGCCGAAACCCTTTGCTTAGCGCTCCAAATCAAAGTTTCATCATGGTAAAACTTTAAATGCCAAAAAGCATAAATTGAAAATGCATTATGGCAAGGCACACTTAACCCAAAAACAAGCCCCCTTCAAAGCTCCCCTTTGCACTGTAAATATTACATATTGGGCATTGTTATAAACTGAAAATCATAAAATACTTAAATGCCATACATATTGTAAGTTTAGCACTGCACCCAATCCAAAATGCAACAGAAATTTTCTAACAAAATGCCATAAATATTCATGTTTAACAATCATAATTCAAATATAGTGGCGCTTAAATCAAATAACAAAAGGCACAAAAACTAAGCACACACACGTTTATGGTCTGTCGATTGAACAATTGTTGAGAGCAAGTGTGGAGGGAGTTTGTAGGGAGTGGGCGGCAATGATAGACTGACGCTTGTTGAGGATGGAAATTTAAGCTAGAAATGTGATTTTTCAAATATTTACTTTCGAAAGCGATTTATGAGATTTTAGCTTATAATCTTTATAAGCTATTGTAGAATATTTGCCTTCTCAACACATCTTTTTCATTCAGTTTTTAATTAAACTTCTTTGATGCGTATTTATTTGAGTGAATTTCGCATTTGTTTCCTGCAAACTTAGCCTGTGAAACTTGTTTTTAGTTGAAATAAATCTACAACTTTTCACCTTTAAAGGTCCAGCCTAAACTTTGCACACATTACTAAAAATAAAAGAAAAGGAGAGATGAAAAAAAAACACATGCATATTTACAACTTTACAACCCAGCAACAGCAATAACACAAACACAATTTTTACGTACGGGCAGTTAAGCAATGCTTTCCATGTAGTTGATCACCATGTATTGAGTATGTGTGTGAGTATGTGGTCATTTTTATGGGTGTTGCATAATCGATTGAAGTATGTTGCATTAAGTCACGATTTACGAACGGAAATCATGTCTGTTAGCATGATATTCGCACATGAACTTTGATTTGAGTGCACAGGAAGTATTTATAAAATGAGCATGAATAAAGTATACGCTATGTTGGCACCCCATTCAAATACTAGCTTACTCAATATAGTACTTAAAATTAACCTATTTTCAGGAACCGCATGTTGTTCAGCTTAATTCGTGCAGTTATAAAAGTTAAGTTTGCTACAGATGAAAAAAAGCCACCAAAAATACGGAAATTGAACATCCGATGCAAAAGTACTAAAGTGCTCTGGAAGAGGCACAAACAGACAGACATAGAGGCAAACGACACGGACGGAAGCCATCCGAAAGCCCCAACTATCACAAAACTAAACTCAACTAACCCCAAAACTCAACTCAACTCAACTGAACTCAGCTGCACTGAACTGAACTGCAAGCTAGTAGTAGGAACAGGAACAGAAACAGATATAGAAATGAAAATAAAGTGCATCGTGTCACACACACAATGTGTAAGTTTAGCCAGCACATAGGGAGAGAGGGACAGCGAGGGTCTGTGCTGATGATTCCCTGACTGCTTCGCCAACATTACCATGGCCAACATGCTGTTGATGGCGATAAAGACAAGGGAGTCGCAAGGGGTTACAGCAATGAATGAATGAATGAATGGCGAATTGTGGCGACGGTGGCGAAACTAGCACCAGGGCGATTACAACAACAATTAGTCGAAACAGAGCGAACTAAGCAAGCAAGCAAAGAGCGCAAAAAGAAGCTGGTGCTGCCGCAGCAGACGGAGGATAACCAAAATAATGTGACAAGGCTAAATGGCGTAGCTGACATTGCACGACTCTGCAAAATCCCAGCAGTTACAGTCAAGACAACGGATCCGAGATGGGAGTAGATGAAGTAGGCTGCCAAAGGGGCAAGCGTAGGAAGTTGCCTTAGTGGGTCGTCGCCTTGGCAACTCCCATTCAAGACTTGAAAATGCCAAACTAAGCTAAACTCTTGTGACTTTTAATTACTTTAAAATCTAATTGCGTTGCATTTGTGCAATCTTTAAAGAATTGCGGATAAATGCAATGCATACTAAACAGCTAATTGCTGTTAAACAAGGGGAACAGAAAGGTAAAGAGAATCCAGTTGGTATTCAATATATTATCTTACAATAACCTGATTTAATAAGATGATCCAAGCAATTGTCATCATCACCAGTTATCCATTAACTAAATAACATTTATAAATGCAAGTCCTCAAATAAACTATTATTACATATGCAAATCATCTATAAATATTCTTAATAGACCTATTATAGCGAGCATATGTCACATTTGAATTGAACAGTTGCCTAGTGTGATTTCAAATTCAATGTATGTAGAAACGTTGATAGCCTTAATTGCACACAGGGAATGGAATGTGTGCCTGCTGCTGCTGCCTCAATCCTTAGTCCTAAGTCCAATACTGAATGCATAAAAAATGCAAATGAACTTTGCTCAAATTGTGTAAATTTATGTAAAACTTCTACTTCGCATCCTTTGTGCTCGGCTAACACAGACAAATACTTCTTCGCATTATGGGATTCTCTGCAAGCTCTGTTCCATTTCCCAAATTGTTGCGTTCAGTTGTTATACAACTGTTATACAAGGTGGTAAGGTAAAACTGTTAACGGAGCTCAACGGAAGTTTCAGTTGTTAAATGGACAATGAATGCAAAGGTTGTCTTTAACTTTTGGCTCCAAACATTATTGTTAAAATGCGCCAAAATTATATATATTTGGCTAGTTTCTTATGGAGTTCATTTGTAACAACTTGAAAAAGGACTTATTTGCACATGACTGCAACAAAACAAGGGCGAACATTTTTTTATTTTTTGTATAATTTGCTGTTTTTGCTTTTTTGTAGTCTTTGGCACCTTCTCTGCATATTCTGCATTCTCATGCAAATACTTCACGCCAACTTATAGCACTTGCAATGGCATCCGCTACATTCACCGCCAGCAACCTCCTCTACCTACCTACCTTGTGCCTTTTACTTTTTGCATAATGCGGCCATGTAGTAGTGTAAATGAAAATACGAAAAAAGTACGTCTGGGAACTTTTGTTTAAATCCACAGCAGCAGCGGCTCGCTGCTTCTTTGGCAAAAAGGATATTCACTTGCGAGGTAGAAGTACTTCGCGCCCGCTCTGTCCTTCCTCCCCGCCCCGCTTACCTTTTGCTCTCTGACTGGTCCCCAAACAATTTGTACGCCTCAGTGCGCACGCATTTCTGGGCACTTAAGTTTCTATATAGTATGTATATATGTGTATGTGTGTGTATAGAGTAACTGTAGTATAACGAGTGGGAGCCTCGAGTCAACGCTTAATTTTTGCCCTGTTCTCGCTTATTTTATTCTTTATGCCATTGAACATTTTATAAATTGCGAGTGTTTTGCATTTCTCATTAGAAGAAGAAGAGGAAGCATAGAAGAACGAGAGGGAAAAGGGACAGCGTGCAACCGTTGATGAGTACAATTAGCAATTTGCATAGTAAAAACTAAAGAAATCTTTCTATTATGCAGTATACTTCTACTTGTACAACAAAAGTAGATTGCTGAAAAGGCCAAAACAATTTTCATAACTAACAAGTACTAGAGCCTGCTCCCTTGTTGGTCAGCTGCTCTTGACGGTCTATTACTGACGACTATCAGTGTGTATTATATTATAGCTTGGATTTAAAATATTCAGCTTGGTGCTTTGCCACTTATCTTAAGGACTCAATGTTTATAGCATACTTTTAAGGGCAACGTAAAATGTGAAAACTGATAAAGTACTAAAGTATCTTTTATTGAATGTACAACATTCTTGTAGAAGGTAAAAATTAAATATTAAATTATAAAGCAGCACACTGCAGTCTTGTCTTACTTTAATTATGTTGTCCAAAGGCTTTTAACCTTTCGTCATTGTTTGACATATTTCTTTCCACATAATTATGCTTTCACATGACAAGGTTTAAATTTAAGAACTGCACGAATGTTGTTTATGCAAATATAAATAATTGATACGCCATTTCACACACACTCACACACACAAACACTGCTGTCGCATATTAAGTACTTTAATATTGTAATTATAAGAACAAAGCTGCAAGGCTTGGCAGCTGTTGACGCTCCTGCTGATGCTACTGCTGCTGCCGTTGCTGCTCGTATTCAGATTGTGAGTTATTTAAATTTGGTAAGCGGCACAAGTGCCCTGAATGGCCCATAATTAACCCGTGAGTTAATTTGCAAGAGCGTACACAAACTGCACAACAAGCTTTAAAGACAGGGAGAGAGAGCGAAAAGCAAAGAATGAGAAAGGAGTTGGAGAAATGCCCGCTCGTGCTATGTGGGAGAAATGCCAACGTGGAAGATGACAACATTGTTGGCCCCGTTGCATTTTAATTATTTATTATTATTATTATTATTATTGTTGTTCTTGACTCGGGCAAGAGCCACCTGTAGAAAAGACAAGCATAAAATTGAGGGAAAGAGACAGGTTTTATGTGTGGCTTAAGTAGTTGAAATTATATTCTCAGACTTAGTTTTTGATTTATTATATGTTGGAGTTATTTAATAAAGCTTTTAGTGCACCTTTAGAATTATTTAATAAAAGCTTTAATTTATTGCCTAATTGACAGCTTAAGTTTCATTCTCAGCTCTTTCCACTCGGCTGTCATTTAATATGCTTATCAACGCACTTTTGTTAAGGTTGAAGCTAAACTTTTCTGCACCTTACAATTAACAAAAGCATTAAAGTGTCGCTCACGTAAAAGGAGACAGCGCGATGTGGTCTAAAAAGTTGGAAGTGAACTTAAGTGTCGCCATGAAGTCAATTTGCATGAAGTGCAGAAAGCTAGAACATAACGGACAGGTAAATAGAGCCCTGTGGCTACTACACACACACACACATATATATTACTAACTCTTGCTGGGCGTAGGGCAAGCAAAGTCCAAATTTAATTACAACTACATATTAGTTAGTTGCATAAACAAGTCTAAAAAACTAAAAAAAAAATTTGTGATGGCAGCCAAATTGGTTTGCCTAGTTGCTGGAATCTTTGCCAGGCTCGTCCTGGTTCGTGGTTTATGTTCAAGTTTCATATCTAGAACTGTCAGTTTCTGCTCCTGCTGTTGCTGTTGGCTGACAAACTTGGCCAATTTTATGCTACAGCTGAAAGCCCACAAAAACTGACGTTTATTACTTGCCTCGCCTTCTCTATGGGCCATGGCCATAAATTATTAAATTTTAACAAGTTTTTCTACAACGGCAACTTACTGTTTTGTCTCCTCTTCTTCTGTGTCTGGCTTCTTCTTGGCATCTTTGCATCTTGGCTTACATTGTCAGCACTTGGCCAGTACATGACCCTTCTCTCTGACAACTCTTCTTCCTTCTCTTCCGACTGGCTGCATTGATAGCAAGTAATCATATTATTAATGGCAAATTAGAGGCACAACAAATAACAAGCGACTTTTTAAACATTTTGCTTACTATTAAAAACTTGATAGTTTTTTTTAGTCTTCTTCAAAGCCAATTACACTCTTTTTATTCAAGAATAATCAACATAAACTTGAAACAGCTTAAAACAATTTTCGTAAGCAAACTCGAAAAACAACTTTGGATGAAACACAAACAACACAACAACACACAAAACCTGCAAAAGGTTTTGACACACACACACAAAAAGTTAAAGTTTTTAACTTTTCTGTTTACCAACCAAACGAGAAAAAAGTCAAAAATAAAAACTTTTTGCTTATGTTAGCTCAGCTATCAACACAAACTACCTGTGGAGTGAATCTAATTTTGGGTTATTATACTTTGATACTGAAAGTATCATAGTATATTGGTTTTTTTGCAATGTCCGTCATGGTGTCTGTCTGTCCGTCTGTCCGTCCATCCGTATGAACTCAACTTTTTTCGACACCCGTAAAGCTAGAGACTTGAAACTTTGCAATTATGTTTATCTATAGACGGTACAGATAAAGTGTTAAGATCGGGGTGCCACGCCCACTAGGAGGCTGGGAAATCGATAAATTCGATAACTAAAAACCGATAAAACCAAATATTTCTCACATTCTTACAGATAGAATTACCAAAATTTGCACGCAGATAGCTAGGCATGCCCCTGAAAAAACTGTATCAAAATTTTGGATGCCACGCCCACTCCTTCCGCCCCTATCCTCCCTGCTCCTTGAAATTGGAAACACCCAAAGTTTTCACATTTTTTGGGCTAGAGCTACCAAATTTTGTGTCAAGCTAGATATTGACGTTCCCCAAAAAAATGCATAAAAATTTTGGATGCCACACCCCCTGATTCCGCCCGCATCCCCCCCATCTCCCAAATTTAGTGTCAAGATAGGTAGTGAAGTTTTCCAAAAAACTGCATCAAATATTTGATTTACAAATTTGGATGCCACGCCCACCCCAGCCCCCCCGCCTTGTTAAAAGTTTGGGAGATCTTCATTTTATTATCTTCCACAATTTTTGATCTAAAGTCATCCAAATTTGATAAAACATGATAGCTGGCGATGATTACCCCCGTCCCACTTAACTTTGAAGCAGACTCCATTTACTATCATCCGTTCTTTTACTGGTATCAAAGTATTCCGCAGTCGGTTGCGTCCGACTGCAACGTTTTTACTTGTTTTTTAGTTAGTTTCAACTTGAAGCCAGTTATTGTCATTCCACACACGTGTGTCGGCATACCAAAACTTTTATTATTGTTTGCAAAAAAAAAAAATAGAAAAAACAGGCAGATGTTCATTGGGATTTCCCAACTAATTTCAACATAAGTTTTTCATACAGTTTGCCAGGACATACTATTTATTTACACTGATGAATTTAAGTTTTCTGCTCTGCAATAAAGTCACAAACAGCCTTGGTGAACTCCGAGCACTTGGCCTTGCCGCCAATATCCGGCGTGCGTAAGTCCGTATCCGTGTAGACCCGCTCCACACCACAATAAATCCTATCCGCATGTTCGTTGAGTTCCAGTTTTTGCAACATCAGGATGGATGAGAGTAGCATGCCTGTGGGATTGATCATGTCCTTGCCAGCGAGATCCAAGTTCTGCTTATTGAGCGTATCATAGAGTAGACCCTTTTTGCTAACAGCAAAGCCAGGACACAAAGACTTGCCACCCATAATGCCAGAGGCCATCATCACCAGCACATCGCCGTACATGCTGGAGGCAACCAGAATGTCGCTCAGCTCGGGATACATGATCAGATTCAGGCACGCCGTGTCCATATACCGCTCCTCAAAGGCTATGTCCTGCAAGTACTTGGCCGACTCCTTTCGCATGCTCTGCAAAAAGTTGCCATCAGTCAGCTGCATAATGTTGGCCTTGTGAGCCACGGTTATCTTCTTGCGCTGATTCTCCTTGGCATACTTGAAGACATAGCGCGCAATGCGATCGGCATTCACCGAAGTGCTGACCTTGATGGACTGCAGAATGCCCGGCACCACGCTGTGCTCAATGCCCGAATACTCACCCTCGATTACATCGCGGATGACAACGCAGTCGAGTTTGCCGTACACCGACTTCTGGCCCTTCAGATTGCGACAGACAGCCACATAGGCATAGATTTGGAAGGCTTGGCGCAACTTCTTGAGCAGAGCGGGTTGCAAAGGACCCTTGATGCCCACCTTGTTGCGCGCGAGCGACTCCAGCACTTCTGGGCAAATCTTGTTGGTCTTAGGATCTTTGTAGTCGTTAAATTCTTCCCATTCAATTGGCACTTGGGCTGCCTCAAAAACCTGCCTCAGTGAGCCGATCAGCTCACGGCCCACACCCTCGCCCTCGATTAATGTGATTTTTTGCTTAGGTTTCTTATTTGAATCCGTTTTCTTGCAGTCTTTGGACTTTTCAGACTTTTCAGACTTTTTGGGCTTTTCGGGCTTTTCGGGTCTTTTCGGGCTTTTCGGGCACCTTGCAGACACTGGCTGCCTTAAGGTCTGTACACTTCTTGGACTCTTCGCATCCCTTATTGCTGCAGTAGCGCAGTAAGTGGTAAGCTATTGATATTCTATTTAAACGAATTGTGCGTATTGTGTTCATATTAAAATTTTGTTTGAGCACCTAAACATGACGTAGAAATGGAAATCAATTCAGTAGACTAAAAGTACTAAGATGCTTTGCTCTGAATATTTTATGATTTCTTTATTGTTTTTGGCACACTTCCAGTTTGGAAAGCAGCCAAGTGGGTCATAGCGGAGATTTCTTTAAATTAAACAGTATGTTTCACTGCCAGTGTTGCCACACCTGCGCAATATGCAAATTAACACACAGAGAGGCAGCCGAAAATGTTTCTGTTTAAGGCGTGTGAATATGACAAATGACATGTCAACAGTTTTATGACCACAACTGTACAAGACAAATGGCGTTTGGGGCGTGGCATTTGTGCTTAACAGCCCAGTGATTTTTCATACAACACAACCAAGCAGTAAAGTGACCAAGTCATTAACACTGATGACCATTATGAGCAGTGGCAACAACAACAGCACATAAATATTTATGTTTATACACACCTCACGGTTACTTTTATGGGATAAGATCATAAATACATTTTTAGTGCTTGAGCTTAAGGCAGCTGGGCGTGGCACTTGAGGTAAATTTATGTTTATTTGATGCCCTTAAATATTATAGTGTGTCAGGGTTAAGTGCGAATTTGATCTCTATATGATTGGGATTAATAGATACAAATGATTTATTCATTCAATGAAGAAGCCATAACTTTCAGCTAGATTTACTCATTTTTTACAACTTCCTCTTACCACAAATCATCACTGTTGTTTTTCTTTCATTGAGTAAACAAATTTTATTATCTTTTTAATATAGCGAGCCAGCTGAGTTCGTTGCTCAAATATTTATTGTCAAAATGCGCACCTATCAATAACTTCATCATGCAGCAGACAAATTCTTAATGTTTTACTCCACACAACCCCCCTCTGCTCCATACTTTATTGCTGTTTCTGCACGTACTCGTAAACCTTACAAAGTACAGTCAATAGACAAAGTCGTGCCATAAATGTCCCAAAACTCGCAGATACTTTTGAGAAAGAAACTTGAAACTTGGTGCAATAGTACAATGTTTTACAATAATCTAATTAAAGTTTAGCAATATGAATAAAATTTTATTGAATTAAAAAACGACATGTGTGTAAATTGTGTGCTCATGTGCATAAGTTCTTTCCTAAGTGTTTGTGTGCCAAGGACATTTTCACTTCAAATGCAGAAAGCAACCACATGAAACTGAATAACACTTTGACATCTCTGAATACTTATTGAAATCCTTTTGAGTCTTGAGAAGCATTGAAGTGTGATTGCTAATACTATTCAGTTACATATGCTTCTATTCAGCGCTTACTTTCCTTTTCACATTAACTGCACACATAATCGACATTATGATTAACAATTTTATGCGCAAATTGGACCCTTTTGAATGCAATCAGTAAGTAAGTAAAAGTGATTTGTGCAAGTAAATGGGATTTGTAGATTAAGTTAAAAGGGGCAGAAAATGTAGTAAGAAGTGTTGCTCAAAATACTTAATTCTTAAGCAAATTTAGTTCTTGCTTTAAGTCTGTTGATTTAAATCTTGCAATTTTATCCTTCTCACTTAAAGGGTTTATCAAAATCTTACAAGTAAACTTTTTGCAGCTCCCAGCTGACTTGTTTATGTAGTCCAGGGAGCACAATGTAACCCTTTGTGTCTATCCCTGGGGCTGTATTTTAATGCCAGGTCATATAGCTGCTGCCCTTCAACGCTCGCCTGACAGTTGATACAAAAAATTACTGTTGCATATTTGATTGTCTCGTTCAATATTTGCATATTTTTACATTTCGCCTTTTCATTTTTTTGTTTCTTGGACCCTTGCTTTGCTACCAATTTTCCACATTTATCCGTCAATGGTTTTCTTTACCTTTTGCTGGTTTCCGCTTCGTTTGGTTTGTTGCTGCGGCTGCTGCTGCTGCCGATGCAGGTTTGAGATCCTTTCAATTGATGCCTGACCTGACGAGTTATCGACTTCAATTTGAAGCAGCTGCTGGCTTGCTTTACCTGCGAATATGATGCGTTTGGAAGCTCTCTGCATACATGCAAGCAATATTCGCATCCTGAATTTTTATTTGCATTTCTATGCTCATTCACTGATGCTGCTGATGGAATGATGTTCAAGTTGCTACTGTTTTCACCTTTTTTCTCTTTGTTTTTCAGCTTTCATGTCGTTCCATGCCAGGCGCGTGTGAACAGCTGCACTTGTTCTGCCTGGCCGCCTGACCAAGTATCCTTGCCCAAAAAATAACCGCAGTTCATGCCCAGCTGGCGCTGGTGACATAAAAATAACAACTAAGAGTGTTTAGGTGTCAATCGGACTGAACTGAAAGATACTCTGTTAAAGAAAAACTTGACTAAGGAAACTTATCATTTGAAAAGTTTAGATATCTTTTTATAGTTAGCAAATTCACTGTGTACAGGGTATACAAACAAGGACTATGGGGTATCTTCTGTCCGTGCTGCCCAATATTTTGTTATTTATAGCAATTTGTTCAACCCTAAGCCGGGACAAAAACCAAAAACAAAAAAGTATGGAACAAAGGATGCAAATGGTCGCACTCAGTGCTTAGTTGGTATCATTTTTTTTTTTTGGTGGGGTTATTCTGTTAGGGACCGCATCTGAATGATTAATTACACGCGATTTGCGCTGAATGCCAAAATGTTTACCGTTATTTGTTTACTTGTTTGGTTGATGTGGTTTATTTTTCATACAGTTCTATATTTATATGGGATCAAATTGACAGTACAAACATGTATGACATGCATTTGTATAAGCGTATGTAATACTCGAATACTTATTTGCCTTAATCCAGCTTAAATTTATTTATTGCATAAACGTGGGAATTATTCAAGATTACATGCTTTAACCAACTTGAAGAAAATGAGTACTATTCAAATACAATTAATATTGTGGTTAGTACTCAGCTACTCAAATTAAACAAAGCTTAAATCATGAAGATAATTGCATTTAAGCCTTTAGTTTGTCTAAGCCTTAAGTTAACTCAATGTTAATGTTGATTTGTTGTGCTTTTGTGCTTTAAGTAAATTAATTGCTTATTTTTTGCATTATTATTTAATGGCATTGGGCTAAGAAATAAATCTCATAATAATAATATTCATATAGTATACAATTAAATGATTATTAAAGCACATATTCTAAGCCTGATAATGGCATTTAAAAATTTTCTTAAGTACTTATAAGCAAATGTACTTCTATCAACAATATATTGTCCCTCGTTCTACAGTGCATTATAGCTGTATAAGCACCAACAGCAGTCAACAGCAGTCATTAAATAAAAAATATTACTCTAAATGGTTAATTTAAATGTAGCCGTTTGCTGCCACTTGCCACACCCAACGGGGCGGCTCCGCCCAGACTTCTGTGGCACATGCCACAGCGCATTGCGTTAACCGTATTCCAGTCACAATATTGAGAATATTTTTGCAAAAGTCGCCGTCGCGTGGTTTTGTTTATGTGTGTGTCGAAGCGTAAAAAGGCGCACAATGTGACAGTTAAATATTGCTGGATATTTTTTACGACGCTGGCCAACGTGCGTTCAGTTGCGTGGCGCAGGACGCTGCAACAACAGCAACAACAACAACAAGAAAAGTTAATTAAGTTCTTTAAGGACGTGTTGCGGCAAGTGAAACAATACGCCGAGCGTTGAATGTTCTCCTTCCCACAGGGAAAACGGGTACAAAGTGCAAGCAGCTCAAATTGATTTCATAAAAACTATAATTTATTTGCTTTGCGCCTTGATCGTGTTACAAATAACTTAAAGCTTAAAGATTTTATAACATAACTTAACGAACACATTATTTCAACAGTTAATTAATTAACTTGAATAGCGTTAATTAGTTTTGTTATTCAAATTGATGACTTACGCTTATTGACTTTATTTAGAATTCACAGAATTTAATTGACTTTAAACCGCTTTTGTATTTATTAAGCTTGACAAAGCTACAGCCAGACAGGAGCCAGAGTCAAATGAAATCCTTTCACTAGGCAAATGAATTATTCATTCACCATTTACCCTTGCTGTGCCCCTTTGCAGATTAAATCAAATTGCTGCCAATGGTTGCTTCAGACTCGACAACAACTCGATCCATTACAATTTCAACTCAAAGAGAAAGTCATGAACACAATTCTTGGAAAAGCCAATAGGACAAGTGTAACGGCATCTTAAAGTACTAATGAGCCATTGAGAGTTAACTGAACATAAATTTCTTAGAAAACACATTTGTAATTTTTGACTCTTAAAGGTGCAATACAAAATGGCGGCTGATTTAATTCAATGACTGTCAGAAACTCAATTTACGGCTCATATTTGCAGTTCGTTGCGTTTCGCATTGACAGCAAACAAACAAACTTTCAGCCAACTGAGGTAAATGCGCAATTTCAACCGAAAAAAGGGTCGAAAGGTCAAATGCTAAGCAAACACAAAAAAATATTCATTGAACATAATGATGAATGGGGTGTAAGAAAATAAAGACAACTGCTTAATACACTGCTCAAGTATTTTAGAAAAGAAAATAGCAATAGGTATAACTTACCAGTTTAGATAAATATTAAAGCTAACATTCTCTAGTTCCTGGTTCAACTGGTTTTGAACAACAACAAAAAAAAGCCATTACACGTCAAAGGCCAAAATGAGAATCACGCAACAAAATTTAAGACACATGTGCGCCAGGGGGTAATAAAAAATCAGCACTGAAAAAAAAGAGAAGAGAGAAGAGAAAATACAATCGAAATGAAACAATGCGAGGCATGCAAGCGGAAACGGAAGTCAGCGCCGACTGACAGCAGTGGCGAAAAGGGCGCCAGCCGAAGGATGCTCGTAAAGCCAAGGCAAACGACAAGACAATACCCAACACACAAAATGTTAGCAGCAACAGCAAGAGTAATAACAAAACAACTGTTGACCTGCTATGCCTTGGCATTTTTGTACATGTCACGACCTGCTCTCACCCCCTCTACATCTCTCCTCTCGTGGTATATCTCTTTTACGATTTTTTAAATAAACAAACACACTTTTATGACATTCCAATTTTAAGCTAACAAAAGAGTGAGAGCAGGCACAAACTACTCAAGGCTGGCCAGAACTAATAGGCACGCCCGCAACAGCAGCAACAGGAGCTGAAAATGTTGACAGCAGCAACTGAAAGACAGCCAGCAGCAACGAAATGGCAAAGGCCATAAACGAAAATGGCGCAAATGGCTTAAACGGCACTAAAAATTGGACGGTGGTAAACAACCCATGTGCCAGATAACAGTATGTTCGTAGGTAACACTGTCTGTCAACATGTGTTTTTATTATCGAAAAATGCTGCTGCAGCCTGCTCACTGCAAATGGAGCTCTTAATTAAGAGTCGTAGAGGGTGCAACCCAACCCACTTCGAAAATTGTATGTGCAACGAAAAGGAAACGGAAATGGCAACTGCAGCCCTGACTCTGCGGACTGTTAATGCCACTGCCATAAATCTGTCCAAATTCGCTAGCACAGGGGGCTTTATAAATACGTATACTTATATACGACTAGTGATAGCCTCGACTTTTATGGCCTTCAAGCCGGCCAAGTGAATTTAATGCCAGCTAATTACTTATTTAATATAAATGCATTTAGTTCATACCAAAAACTTTTACTCTTAGCTTAATGTGTATGTTATATGTGGGGGTATAAAGAAAATTTGTTTGGATTTAAGTTAAGTTTGTCTTTTCTTAACAAAGAAAACCCACAAACGATTGCTAAGACATAATGAAGCGATAAATTTGTATTTAACAGAATTAAATAGTTTAGTTCTACGCTTTACGTTCTACAATTCAATTAGCAAGCACTTAGCTGTAGTTTTACTTGTGCCATCTGCCATTGCCCTAACGCATTCTGCTTAATGTTTACTCCGCACACACACAGGCAACAGCATCAGTAGCAGCTACTGGCTGTAAACATGTGTGTGCAACATAAGCAGCCAGCAGCATTTTTACCTTGCAGCCACACACATACGAACATCCAACAAAAATTGCTTGCCGATGATAAATTGCAGGCATTGCAATTAAGAATGCGACCGACTGACTCCTCTCTGTTTATTCCCTCCCCCTCCCTCACCCCACTAATTTTCAGCCATATCATCCCTGCTACCGGTTTATTTCTGGCTCAATTGTGAGCTGGTAGCTCGAGGCATGTAATAAACAATTGCAAATGGCGTTCGAGTAGACAGCGCGACACTAAAACGGTAATTGCATGTAAACATTTCTTTATGTGCGTTCTTTCGTTTTTGGGTAACTGGGATAATTAGATACGTAGTAGTAGAGTGTGTGATTGAAGTCACAAGCTTGAAGTTGATAGATGGCTAAACGATGTCTAGTTATGTGGAAGTACAACCAATTTATACCTTAACTTAATATATGTACACACAGAAAAAAAAACCACACGAAACTGCCCTACTCTGCGATTCTCAAAAATTAAAGTAAGCCCAGCTGATTCTGGTGAAATTTGGAGGAGTAGAGCAGTGGTTTAATAGTCGTGAATTTTAAAGTGTGTAACACTAACGTAACGTAAACGTAATGTTGGGGTATTAAGACACTGCTCTACTCCTCGATTCTAAAAAATGCATGTAAGCTCGGCTGATTTTGGTGAAATTTAGTAACGTTTCTTCCAAAATGCGCAAGTGTGAGTGTAGGTATAAGTAAATGTGTTAGCATGCCATGTAAAAACAAATTATTTACATTGCATCATTAACAATATTTAAATGGCTTACATTTTTTATTTTAAGTCCATACATAAATAACAGAATTTTCGCTTAAATTCAAAAATTGCATAATTGAATACAAATAGAAATAAATTTCACTTTGCTTGAAAGTAAATATATGTGCATTTAAATCATTCACCACTTGCCTCTGAGCACTTTTCTATTCGTATTTGATGATGCTGTAATTGTACATTTCCTAGAAATCAGGCAACAACAGCAACCTCCGATCAATAGGTGGCGCCACTTGCAGCTGCAGCTATTTTGATTGTAAACAATCACAAAAGCAACAAGAACAGCAACAACAACAACAGTTGATGGAGTTACGGTGTGGTGCTACAATTTACGGTTATGAAAAGGGCTGCCAACACAATTGCAATAATTTAACTTCCGTTTCATGGCGGCATTTTGTGTTTCCGTTTATGTTTCGCTGCCATTGCCATTGCCATTTCCGCTGTCCGCTGTTTGCCGCAATCTGTTCGCTGCAGTTGTAGCTTGTTCTTGTTGTTGTTTCTGTTGCTGCCATCGTTTTACGCTTCATTCAAGCGCGCGCCTTTTGGCAGTGACCACACCCTACGCCCACCCCCCCATTGCCCAATCCCCTTTCTAACATAGCCTTGGCACCCACGCAACTACAAATGGCCACAGCCAATTGCGTTGGCTCCGAATAACAGATTCAATGTTCCATGTCCTGTTACATGTTTTCATGGCTTTGGCTACTATGTGACCACTGTTCCAACTTACGATGTCCCCAGCGCAAATGTTTCCACTACACTTGAAAAAAAAATTTAGTTAAGATTAGTTTTTGGTTGAAATATATCGGATATGCATTATTACATATGTTATGGATGGTTCTAAAATAAATTTAAATGAGGATTTAAGACATCTAGAACTGTTTCTAAATCTATATTTTTCTTATTAAGTGTACTCACACACACACACATTTCATGTACTTACACCCTCTCAAAATATTCTTATAGACAGGATGCTCTGCGGACTGCATTCTTTGCCAGTCGACGGCATCGTAAATTATTCAAATTTCAAGTCGTAAATAAACGCGCATAAAACATAAGCACAGTTTGCTGCCACTGCCTTGTGCCTCGTGCCTTTGCCACTTGCCACGCCCACAAAAGCAATCTTTCAGCTCAAAAATGTTTGGTTTTGTAACCCCTTCCCTCCATCCTTCCTTGCCCCTTCACTGCCTTGCGCACTTGTGGCGAATCGCCGAAATTGCTGAACGGTTTTCTGAGACTAGGCTGCAAATTGTGCCGCTGTCGCATTTGTTGCATAGTTTTAGGCGCCTGCATTTGATGTTCCGCTTACAAAAGGGCGAATTAACGCCTGCTTTAAGAGCTCAGCTTAGACAACCCATCAACTTCAAAGCAAACCGTATCCTGACTTTGATTGGCGTTTTGAATGTGCACGTGCCATTTGAGTCGACTCGACTCAACTCGACTCGAATCCTCCCTGTTAGCATTGACACTTGCAATCAGCACTCAGGTGACTTCCATTCGAGTATGTACATATGTACATACATACATATATTCATTCATAGCTGACGCAAAAGCATTTGCTGATCTGTCTTTCTGTCCGCCTGTTTGACGTTTTCAAGATATTTTGAATTGAACCAACTGGCATTTGATTGATTGATGCTCGATTTATTTATTGTTGTTCTTTTTTCTTTTGCTTCTCCGCACGCTTTTGAGCTATAAATTTACTTTATCGACAGCTTACATCTTGAAAAAACAAGAAAACTTTGCTTAGAGCAGGGAGTAGTCAATGCATTTTAGAGTATTTGTTAGATATATATATTTGATTTTTAATTGAATTGACTTTTAATCTAATTGAGTGTTTGTATTTAAAAGTTGGTTATATTTTGGCAACTTATTTTATTAGTACTCAGAACAAAGTGTTTTTTTTGTTTAATGTCATTTAATGTTTTCTTTTTAAATAAATAGATACCTAAATCACAATTTATTCTTATCTATTTTATGGTGAAATCGAGTTAAATGAAACCAATTTTATAATAGCGGTAACTAAAAAGCATAATTGAATTCTGGCTAAAATGATTATATCGAATATAAACTGTGGAGGTAACAGAGATTATTTATACTTTGGTCATTGACCACGCCCACTTTTACCTACCAAAGCATACATAATATAATAACGTTATTCAGAATTCATTTGATTAAATTAGTTTCGAAGGTTCACAAATGTGACGCACTTGAACAATGACAAGCAAGATTTAAAAATATATATAAAAAAATAACTCGTCTAGTGGTTCAGATTATCAGTAAAGCAATAGAATTGATTTTTTATTATAAATTTCCTATCTTATATCTTATAAGTATTATTTTAAACAAACTAGTGGGAAAAAATCTCTTTCAACACGCAATAAAATTTATAAATAGGCCTTTAAGAATTTATGTTACTTCATGTTCTTCTCGAAGATTTGTCTGGCCTGACTTCTCATAACCTTACCATTCAGATTCTTTGGAAAATTATCCACAAACTGTACGCCGGAATGCAGCTGCTTATAGTCGACAATAACACGCTTGGCCACATGCTCAATGACCTGCTGTTCGGTGAGGGAAGATCCTGGTCTCTTGATGACCAAAGCGCCGGCAGCATCGCCATGTCTTTCATCACGCACACCAACTACACAGACATTGAGGACTTCGGCCAACTCGGCAATGATTTGTTCGAGTTCATTGGGCCAATAGTGCTTGGACTTGTACTTGAGCAGATCCTTCTTGCGATCGACCAGATAGAGATTGTTATCGTTGTCAAAGTAGCCCAGATCACCAAGATTTATCCAACCATCCTTCAGGGTAGCTGCTGTGTCCACAGGATTTGCCACATAGCCCTTCCACTTGCTACCAATGTCGATCAGCACCTCACCCACCTCATTGTGTGGCAGATTGTTGCCCTGCTCATCGATGATCCGCACACGCAATCCCGGAAAGACACGACCCACTGCATTGTCCAGACGATGATCAATGTTGCCAGTTATGGCACCCGTCTCGGTGCAGCCATACGAGAACAGTATGGTACATTGCTTCATCAGTTCCTGTGCCCGCTGCAACACTTTCAATGATATCCAACCTCCGGTTATGAAGGCCATCTTTACAGTTGCCAAACTCTCCTCGCTGGCCAACGGATGGGTGAACAACTCGTAGGCCTGCCACGGTGCCATGGCAAGTGTGGTGGCCTTATGTTTCTGTATGATTTCAATGAATCTTCCTGCATCGTAGCCGCCATCGAAGATCACGCGAGGCACACAATAAAGAAAACTAACTGCAATGCATATAAATCCAGTCGCCCAGTCAACGGTGGCGTGAGTTAACACAAGATCGGTGCTCCGGCAGAAGCTGTAAGGATTTTAGCTTGAGTCCCTAGTTATAAGAAGGATTCAGTGTACTTACGGTGAGATTTTTGTTATGTACTTGTGGGACAAATGTACTGCCTTGGGCTGTCCAGATGTGCCGGAGGAGCATAAAATAGCTGCCGTCTGATCACCATCAGTATCCAACGATGCGGGTCTAAAAAAAAACATTCGTCACTATATTCTCTATTTATCTAAAAGTTTATTGTTACTCACTGAAAGAAGACCTCCTCCGGAATGGGCACGAGCAGTTCTTCAATGCTCGTCACACCCTCAATGTGACCAGTTAGTATTATCAATTTGGGTGCCCATGCCTGGGTGGCTTCCTTGATGCGCTCATAGTCCGAGCCATCGCAGAACATTAGCTTTGGCTTGGTAACCTCATACAAATCCTGCACAGTTTTTGCATCCCTGGTCGCATTCACGGCATGGAAGGGTATGGCATCCAGGAAACAGGCATAAGCCACAGAAGCCACATAATTGCTAGCACCAGCAATGATGCCAACGATATCCTGCTGCGTCAGTTGCTCCTTTTTCAGGTACATCGCGAGACGAACGCCCCATTCACGCATCTCGGAACTGGTTACCTTTCTACCGTCCACATCGTTGATCTACTTCGTGGTAAATAGTTTATTAGAAATTAACCTCACCTTGTTTGTCCTTGTTTCTATTTACCTGAATAACTTGATCGGGCCAGATCCTTAGGGTTGTAAAAATCACTTCACCCACTGAGCAGTCAGGATCGTAGAATGGACGCCTTTTTATGCCGCTCCAGATTTTTGTCTCTGCATCGTAGAACGTGGGAAATAATGCCTTGGCTGCCATTTTGCGTGTCTGCAATGCAAATTGAATATTGAATACCATTCTTCTAACGACTGTCTCTTTATATATCATCAGATTAGCTCAATTTATTATCATAACAGTAAGCGAGCTGAACTTCGTACTTGATTCAATTATTATTTCCATGGACGTGCTGCGAGAATTTCAGAAAGAAAAATTCTAGAAACCATTTTTTTTTTTATTTTGGTTTCTTAGATTAGTTTAGTTTAAATTAGGCATAAAAAGAAGTGAGGAAAAAAATAAGTAAGATGTTTTTGTTTAAACACCTATGGCAATAACATACAATTTTTGTCTGTCAGACATTGGCCAGTTAAAATGTTTTCAAAAAGACATACATATCTTTTAACATTTCGTATCTTATTTTACATACAGACTTTTGGCTTATGGTATGGGCTACAAAGTTGGCCCGCCAGAGCGTATATTATAGATTAGATAGTTGTTAAATTCGCTCTTTTTGAAATTCGTATGAATCAGCTAACGTTTGTTTTATTTTACCCAAACTAAACTCTTTCGCAGAATATATATTTATCTATTTCTGGCTAATTTAATTTGTCGCCCTCTACTGCCACGGTTTTGGCTACGTCAGTTTTTCACTGAAGAAATAATAGATAAAAAAAACCGCTTTTTTCTCTGACCACCTGTTTATCATAAGTTTCTATGGAAACATGCGTTCAGTTTGCCTTTTAGTTTAATTGTATAACTTTGTAGCCAAACATATAAACACAAGCATATCAGTTTCTTGACTTGTGTTGATAATGTATGTTATATTAATATTAAAAAATTCTTCTACTCGATTTTTACGAATTCACGTAAAGCAGGGGGGTTTCATTTTTTTTCAGTTACTAATAGGTAATATGGTTTTTTTTTTTTTAAATCCTTCTACTCGATTCTGTGTGCTTGTTTATATTTTATGGCTAACTTTTACACTTTCAAACAAATCTCAGCTGCGCTTAAACAGAGATTAAACCGAAATTTAAAATTGCTTAATAATGAACACAACTAGCGGAGTTTGTTCTTAGTGCTATTCAGTTTTATTGTTATGCCCCCTTAATGCTGTGTGTGCCTGCCTCAGTAATTTATACACGCCCTCTCCACCCACCCGTATTCTCTCTTTGTTTCTTCTCAACCTCTTGTGGGTTCCTCGTACAAAACAATGTTGATGCTGTTGGATCCCCCTCATGGCACAATTTGGAGGAGGGTTGAACTGCATGCATACATTAACATTAAATTAAGTCCAACAACAACACCAACAAAAACAACAGCATTAAAAAAAATTGGTATATAATACTCTTTGGTGTGCGGAAAATATTCCACTATTGCAACATAAACACAACGAATACAAGTAGAGTATATATATATGTATATGTATGTGTATGAAGAGGTCTGACAAGGCAAACTTGGAAATTGCTATGGAAATAAAAAGAATGCAAATTGGACACAAGTTGGCCCTTTCCATTTTCTATTAGCTACTTTAAACGAAATGGCTTTAACGACTGCTCACCACAAGTTAAAGTTAATTTTAATGAAATAAGTGAACTCTCAACTGCTTGGTGTAGGTGTTGTTGTGTGGGTATTGGTGTGGCGGGTATTGGTTTCAGTTTCGGTTAGCTGACCGCCTGACAGCGGCTGCCACATCGGTTAATTTGCTTTGTCATGCAGTACTGAGAACTCCAACCATATTGACAGTTGATGGAGCACATAATAATAAGACACAGACACACACACTCTTACACCCACGTTCTGCACTTAATTGTTTGGTCAGAAGTCAGCAAAAAGGGAACTTTGTGTAAGCATTGCGTGATTTTGAGCTATGTTTGGTTAAACAAATTGTTGTTTGGTTTTTGGTGTGTGTAAGTGGTTTGTGGTCTGTTTGGCCAGATATACTGATTAACGCTTAACTAGCTGGTTGACATAGCTTAAATAAATACAGCATCATTAATAGAAGCTGAAAGACATATAGATATAATATAAACAAATTTTAATTAGGTTATAGAAATAAAAATTCAGATTATTTTATTCAAGTTTGAAGTTCTTCTCCCCTTGCCACTTGAACAGTGGCATTGAGCAAACATTGCACACACACCGCCAATTTCTACTTAATAATGAAGCTTATCCGTCGTCGTCATCATCGTCTGTGTCCCTGACCTTAGACAAGAGACCAAATTTGCGTGCCGCTGCTGCTGGTGTTATCAGCGCGTGTTTTCACGCTTATCACACTTGTTGGGGGCGCCACGTGCTCGCTGTTCTCTCTGTTCTCGCTGTGCCTGCTGTCCAACTCAACGGAACTGTCATACATCTTGTATACGCCGCGTGGCGCATGCGTCAAATGTGTGCCAATGCCAAAACGTTCCGCTTTAGAGTGCGAAACATCGCTCCATTCATAAAATGAGTCGATGTTTTGTGTGCGGCATACTAGGATGCTGCATCCTGGGCAAAAAGGATGCTGTGTGGTCCTGGGACTTGGGCACTGGCAAACAGTTTGCGGTGATTCCTAAGACGGAGTGGTTGCAAAAGCGGCAAAAGATTTTTGGATTCGAAAGATTCGGTTTAAAAAACTTTGCCAAATTTTGAAGCGAACTCTAGACGCGTCATAAGATAATAATAAATTATTTACTAAAACAAAAAAAATATTTTAGAACCTAAGGCCACATACAAGTACTTATAACAAGCCAAGCTGTCAAAGTAAATAATCAGAATTATCTTAAAAAAATGAAAGAAAAGTAAAAGTTTTCACTCAAGTGCTGTTAAGTGTGTACGGACAAAGTTAGCCGTGAAAGTTAAGTGCGCGCTCGTAAGTTGGCCGGAATTTTGCGGCAGTTGCCGTAACACGTTGCCACGACTGCTTAAAACTAAATATATATATTTTTCGGCCAGCCTGTCACAGACAACAACAACAACAACAGCAGCAACAACAGACTCAGTTAGCAGTTGCAGCCAGTTAGCCATTTAGTTGCAAAACTGCTGCTGTCAGAATATTTGTGCTGCCTGCCAACAAATTTTGCCCAGTTTTGACAACAACAACATTTTGTTTAGCAACAACAACAGCAACGGTGTCGTGCGCGGACCGGATACGGAAGTAAACTTGCCGCAACAATTTTAAGCTAAACTCCTTTACTTCTTAACTTACTTTTTTTGTTGATTGTTTCGGCTACGGTTTCGCCAGCAGTCGCTTGTTGGTTAACACACACACACACACGCACATACTAAGGACTCGTGTGATGTGAATGGTAAGTTCAAGTGCTGCCTGTTATGAGTAACGGTACAATTTTACAACCCGTTTTACACATTTGCTTGACGCGCTTTATGAAATTTATTTCTCCTCTTGTTTTTTTTTTTCGGTGTTTCTGTTGAACCTGCCACCTACGAATTGCAATTTCGAGTTATGTAGTTGTTTGTGTGTGGCATTTTTTTGGTGTTTGTCCAACTTGTTCAGGTTTGTTATTATGTGTTTGTTGTTGTTTAAGCTCAGATTGCTGTTTTTATGTACCATTGCAACAGCCAGAAATTGCGGACGTGTTTTGGGCACTGTTTTATTCACTTTTTTTTTGTGGCCAGTACAGAAGGTGGTAAGTGTTGTCAAAAAAGCCATAAATTGGATAAATATATATGTATGTGGCGTGTAGTTCAGTGTGGTTATTTTTAATTTATAATTGCATTTCGAGATTTTAATTTGAGCTGCCCAAAAGTTAATTAAACTCATTTGTGCTTTCTAATGCTAAAACGAGTGAGAAATTAATGTTTTGGCTAGACCTAAAATGATTTTTAAATGCTAATATCATTAATTTTTTGTTTGAAGGAACAACAAACAAACTAACTAAATGGCTTTAAGTGCTTTCCTTAACCGAAACAAATTCACAATTTAAAGCAATAACTTTATTATTTTATTGTAATAGCTTAAATGCAGTCATCAAATTCCAACAGAAAAGTTTTAAGCATTTGTCGCAAATCAAATTAAAAATTTATTGTGTGGAGACCTTTTCTTGATTTATGCACATGAAAGCACTTAAGCAGCATTAATTAGTGTGAGTAAACAAATGAAAAGAAATGCCAAAAACACTTAAATTAATTAGAAAAATCTTTATAAATACAAATTCTCGGAATACAATTTTAAAGCCGTCTTGAAAATGTTGTCTTTATTTGCATGTTTTAAGAAGTGAGTGTCCTTTTGTGTGTGTGTGTGTTGTGCTTGTTATTTTTGGTCTAATTGTAAGTTTATTGCTGCCTTGTGTGTCATCTAATGGGCCCCCAAATGAACCAGAATTCGCCCAGACGTCAGCTTCAGACCGCATTCCCTCACTCTCTCTCTCCAGTGTCTTGGTTCGTGCATTAATATGCTAGCCGTTGAAGACCACACACACACAGGACTCACGACAAAGGACACAGACGACCGCAGGGCTCAACGCCTCCTTTGGCCGCGATGGCAAGCAATGGTCCAGTGAACGGTCTGAGTGGTCTGCGTGTCGCATTCATAATTAAGTGAATATCTTCGTGGATATATGTATATACTACATAAATATGTGTATACATCGTACCCTGTGTGCTTCTAGTGTCTGGCATAAGGAGGTATTTTATGCTGGCTGGCACTTGCTGAAATATGCACACAACAAATATTTTGGAAAGCGCCATGTCTTGGGTGTGGTCACAATGCCAAAAAGACAGTTTACATTGGAATACTTTATGTCCGGCCACTGAAACTGATTTGCATTACAAGTGCAAGTCAACACGACATTAAAGAATTATATGTGACGTGTCAAGATTATGAGATGGAGTCATGTTTAAATACTTTGTCGGATAAGTGAGATTCCGCTTCTGTACGTTAATTACATAGTCAAAAGCATGCACAATAGAAATCCCAGTAATTCCTGTCACAATGACTAATTGGCATTTAGAGTTCGATGTACAATTTCCGATCATCATCAAAGAACGCACACAACTAGAATGAAAAAGTAACAAATGCTTTTCGGTTTCCGCCCGCCAACACACATACACACCACACTCACACTCATTATAAGGATATCGAAATGTGTCATTTTGGGCCAATTAAATTAACTGTTATATGTCTATGGCAACTGATTGTCATTGACTTGAAGCAAACTCATTCAGCTGTCAGCTTGGTTAGATAGTTTTATATATATTGTCTATGATTTTTATAATGAAAGAAGTGTAAGAAATATGATTAAGGACAAGACCAAGGAGGCATAAGCAGGTGCATTGTCAAAACATCCAATCTTACTTTATACCTTCGATCTATATTCTATAAATTCGCGAAAATATTATAACGCTATGTATAACCGTTTGGGCTGTGCGCTGATAGCAGTCAGTCAGTTATTCAGTAAATCAGTCATTTGGAACAAAGTTCGCATTAAAAACACAAGTCATTATTAAATTTTCTACAATTCAAGTCCTTAACTTGTTATTCTTGTATACTGCAAAGGCTAACCCAGCTGCAAAGTAATTATCCATATATCATATTTACTCTTACATTTAAGATAACACCCACACACACACAGACTAAGTACAACACACCTTATACCTGTGTGCACACAGGAGAGAGTGCATTTAGACTAAGCTAAGTGCCCTAAGTAATGTTTTAGTATTTATGTTACTGCCATGACTAATTAGGAGTTGAGTTTCAGCGTTTTGTCTGCCTTCAACTTGAGTTTCTCAACATACTATATAAGGGCATTCCCATGCAGGATCTATTAGTGCTCATCCGACTGGCTAAAGTTGCTGCATAAGCCTGCCTAGACAAACACACACGCACACTCACACACATTAACATGAATGGAGCTCACTCACAGACACAATGTTAAACATTTACACATACTTATGACTGTTAAAAGTACAATACATTAGACTAAAACATCCGTAGTGTATATTTTATACTGTGATTTGTTGTTGTATGCAAATGCCAGACTCTGCCAGAAAAAGTCCTTTGCCTTACTCGCTCTTACACACTATCTATCTCGCACTGTGCTTTGTGCCGCTCTGTTTGTATCCGCAGGCCAAACAAAATAATTAATAAACTTGCCGTTAACACAATTTCTGCTTTAATACATTTTGCACTAAGTACTTGCGGGTCATAAGCATATAAATTATAAGCCACACTCAACTCTCTCTTCCTTCCTTCTTCTCCTTGTTGTTCACTTTTTGCTGTCACTTAAGGCAGATGCATTGTATCATAAATTGGCAATCATGCTGACTTTCTTGGGGTCAATGATATTAAAATGTCAATTGAATTCTTGATGGACGTCAACTTAAGCTCCATAATGAGAAAAAGATGATGATTGTCATAAAATAATAAGAAGCTTTTGAGCTCTTCCAACACCATTAATCTCAATAATCAGTTAAATCAATTCATTTCACAAATAACAGAAAAATAGGGAATTAAAATATTTATTGTCTACTAATTGTTATGCAAAAATCATAAATCAATGGTTAGATACTCTTCGACAAGTGTATTTTTTTTGCTCTCTTGTTGGCCATTTTGTTTATTTTGTCTATTGTCAGAGAGCTTAGTTTGTTGGCATATTGTGCGTATGATAAATACTAAATCTAAGCCAAGTGGCACAGCGCTGTGATAAATACTTCAACTAAAAACGGAAACGCAAACGAAATAAAGCATAAAACGCTTACAAAGAGAAATAAAGCTGCGATAAATTCCAACAATAGGACGATAGGCTTTTAGCTAGCGACGGAAGAACAAAAAAAAAAAAACAAACGAAAAAGAAAAATCAAGAAAAATACAAATGAAGGCTGGGAAAGTTATGGGCAGCAATATTGTGTGAGTGATGATGTGGATTGTTGCTGCCTAGACGATGACACCAGGCGACCAGCCTTAAATAAATAAAATAAATCAAAAATGTAAATCAACACTCACCACTCACACACAAGCATACACACATAGACATGTGGGCAGGACAATAATTTGCACAAAAATACACACATAAGGAAAATTTATATATTTTTCTCACTCCTTCTGGGTCTCTCATTAAATTTGTCTCTGTGACTTTGTTATATCTAGTGGTTAGTTATTTCTATGTGTATGAGTGTATTGGTGTATGTGTGTTTTTCTGTGTAATATGAAATCACGACAAAGCATTCATTCAAGTGTTTTGGATTTCAGATGCCATAGCATAGCAAATATTAAATTATGCCCGCCGACACACAAAAGGTTCTAACGAAGCATTTATTTATTTTTTATATATTTTTTCTCTTGTCCTGTTTATGTTTTGTATCTGCGTATGTTTTATTGGCCTCTCTCTGGGGTCCAAACAATAATTCATCAATATTAAATGCATGACTCTTGAAAAACCCAACATTAATTGTATTAAAGAATTGTTTGCAGCAAAAACAATAAAACAAGTTTAATTGTATAGAGTAGGGTATATACGACAACAAGTTATATTTACTATACCAAAGTTTGAAATTTTTACGATTATATCTATGAGTTTATTTATTCATTCCTTATCATACCTTCAGTATACTTAATTTTATGCCAAGAAGTATGCAATAACAAAAGTTTTATTGATTTTAATTGGCATTTTCTGTAATGTTTTATTTTGCTCTTTAATGCTTTCACCGAAATATTTTTGCCATTTAAAAGTTGCTTTAGTTGGTAAGCTGCTTTTCTTCATTGCATTCTAAATATCGTTGGACTTCTTTCTTTGGAAGTAAACATAAAAAAACACTCCTTTGAGAAATGTAATAACCGCAAGCAAGTCATTCACTTCATGTAATTAAAGCTGCATGCAGTTAAGGACACAATGCAGAAAAAAGGATCGCTTTCAGCGCACTGAATGAATGCATCAAAAGCCCAGCAGGCATTTCAATTAGTACGCATTCGTTGAGCAACTTCATTTCCTCGGGACGCGCTTTGTGCTGGACAGGAATCCGGCAAGGACAACTCGAATCTGTAGAGCATTTGACTGAATGGTTTTTTTCTCTTCTCTTCCCTGTCCCCTTCTTTTTAAAGAGCTCAAATTCCAACACTTGATATAATTTTGTTCATTTCCAGTTTTTTTCGGTCCTGTCGTATTCCCAGACACCTCTTCACTCATTTGACAACACTGAGTGGGGTAACAAGGACGTGCAGCTTTTTTCCGCCCCTGCTTCCGGCCAAAGTGGACAGTTGGCCTGCGTTGGCATTTTATACCTTCTTTACTTTTTTGCTGCTTGTTACCTTTTCTTACAGCTGTTTATAATTCCGGCTGAAATCTACTTCATTTTATCAGCGTCTTCACGGAATCTTGCATTTTTGAAATGAATTCAGCTACAGCTTCTTCATCTTCACCTTTTCTTTCTTTGCAGTTTTTGTATTTTTTTCGCGTCATCTTTAATTCCATTTCGTTTTCACATTGCCAGAAAACCCGTGCCATCTGTCTGGCGTCTATCGTCCTTCGTCCTTCGTCCTTCCTCCTGAGACCTCAGTCAGTTGCTGGCTGGTCATTCAATTTGACGCCACATTTATTCACCTTTTTCTCCATCACCCTCTCTTCTTGCCCTTTTTTTTTCTTGTTAAATTCTCACTCGTACTTTAATTATATTTTGTTATACGTATACTAAGTACAACTTTCTGGCAAATGTGTATCTCTGGGGTGCATGCCTCAAGTTAAGTTGCTTAACTTTGGGTCAGCATATCTCTACAACTCTGTCCAACTTGATATATCTCTGGGGCAATTAATGCTGGAATTTGTCGAAAGAGAAAAAAAGATTCCCCCAGCTGTGGCAAAGTTTGACCAGCAAAAGCAAACTATTTGGCCACACTTAAAATTTTTTTTACATATTTTTTCTTCTCCCCGAGGGCTTCACACAATTATACATCATTCAAAACAGAAGCCCAGAACCCTTGTCTACTTTCCAAACAAAACGTCACGCTTTCCGCCTTTTGTTTGGCTTCTAAATGCCGTTATCCCTTTCAGGCTCCCTGCCCTTTTTGTATGTGTTCCGTTGGCCTTCATTGTTTTGACTTCCGTTAGCGTGTGTGTGTGTGTGTGTGTGTGTGTTGTCAAGTGGCCGATGATGCGCTGTTGATGATGCTCATGTCCCGTGTGTGATGGTCCAGTGGCAAACAATAATAAACGCCTGGCTTGACTGCATATTGTTTGTCCATAGATCTCTATCTGAATCTCTGTGTGTCAGCGCATACAGATTTAGTGCTCTATTTACATCATCAGGGAGCCCCGCTTAAACGCTAACCGTTAAACACACGGACTATCACTTTATTTGCTAAGCGCACGAGTTAAATTGGGCCACACACAAATGTTTGGGGGTACTTAAAATCAACATCCCAACCACACCAAGCTCTTACAAACAGATTCAGCAGTTGATTTCTCTTTTACTTCGTTTAGTTTTGTCGCTTTTACGCTTCGTCTTACTTTCCCTCCGTTGGCTGCATTTGGAGTTGATTTTATTTTTTGGTGGATTTCCGGTTCGTTGATGCCTGTCGACTGGCATGTGTTGATCCGGTTCGGCCCAAGGCTATTTTTCAATTGGAGGTCACTCGTTTGAAACGCTTGTTTGCCCAATAAACATTGAGCTAACTTAAATAACTGAAAAAATGTTGTGCCAGCAAAGGAAAAAGCTTATAAAAGCTTATGAAAACTTTTACTTGAGTAATTGTGAGCCGCTAAGCGTATGTTGTAAGGTTTAAAGGATTATTAAATTTAAGTTTTCTATAAAATTTAGTTTAATTTAAAAGTTTATTTAGTGTAAAGTGAAAAATTCTGTTATAAACAGAATTGCACATTAAATTTTTGCAGCCTATTTTTGCTAACAAAAATGTATGTAAGTTTAAAAACAAACTTTGTAAAAATAATTTTCAACAAAACGTATTTGCACAAAAAGTTTCTCTTACAAATATATATATATATTTGCAATAGAATCGTTTTGGGTTGCACATTAAATATTTACCCAGATGCATAACAAAATATTTTGGCAGGCACTGTATATATGTACATATATGTGTGCGTGTGTGTTTATGACTGTGTGTGGGCAGACAGAACTAATTTTTTGCGTTCCATAATTCATGGGGAATGTGCCAAGCAGCCAAGGCTCTGAATTTGTGCCTCAGACACATTTCAAGGCGATTTTCCGGCTTGGCTGTTGGATTATTTTCCAGTTTTTGGCCAGCATCAAATGCCGCCACTCACTTGTGTGTAAGAGTGAGAGAGAGTGGGAAAGGGTTTTGTACAAGTATGAGCAACTATTTGGCACGTTCACTTACAGAGAATTTCTTGCTGCGCTTTTATTTGTATATTTTCTATTTGCATGCAACAAAAAAAAAAAAAAATAGAAATTGGCAAGCAAAGTTTGTCGACAGGCATCTAAGTGAATTTATTTTGTAGTACAAGTAGACAACAGAGAAAAAAAGAGAGAGCGACAAAATGCTGACCATGCACTTGGCATAGAACCAAGGAGCTAAAAAGAAGAAGACCTCGATATGAACTTTAATGTTGCTCGCAGTCTCTCTCTCTCAATTGGGATTTAGAACTCACATTGATTGCTATATAGCCTATTATGCTTAAGTGCTTATCATAATTTGTGTAGCATCCCGTTTGACTTCTTGATGCTGTCGACAAGGCCCCTGAAATAATTTATTTACCAGCGAGTCGAACGCATAAGTCGCCCAGTAGCGACTATTCCCCAGAGTCGGACAAAGGGAAATGGATTTTCTAGCGCCAACAACATTGGTTCAGCCGGAACGTGCGAGCATCAATTGAAAGTAGTGTCAAAAGCGAAGGAAGCGAACGTTGTCTGAAAAGGGAGTAAAATATATGTATAGCAAATGCATATACTCGATATCTACGATTTCAGTTTGTTGCTATGTATTTAAAAAAAAACTCTTTAACTTTCGTTTGTTGACGTTCGCTCTGGATTTTGTTTGGAGAGACCTTGAGCAAAACAGTAAAACGTGCATCGTATATTTATTGACGTTCAATTGCTCATTGTTGCCTTCGGCAGTGTACCCATTGGGTATTTTTTTTCACATATTTTTATACCCCATAAATGTTTAATAACAAACTTAATTGCTCTTCTGATTTGAAATTGTGCTTCTGAATTTAAATGCAGCATTAATTTTAATGCAAAATTATCAATATTATTACAGGGTATTTCCCTGTCAATTCTTTGTACGTGATTTTAATATATTTTTTTTAAGGCCACTGATTGCAAGTAAGAGATTTAATTATCAGAATTATCAGAGGAAATGATTTATTGATTGAAGTGGTGCCTGGCATTAAAAAAAGGGAAAATATTTTCTTTAATATTAAAAAAAAAAATAAAAATACAAGCAGCGCGTTTTACAAATGCTGCAACAACTTGATAGTTGAAGTATTTATTTTAAATTAACAATAGTGACAAAAAGTGCAGTGTTTAAAGCAAGAAATTGTATTGCTAATGTCAAAAAAGTGCGGAATAATTATTGTAAAATTATTTATAAATCAGCACTTTATACTTTAAAACTTAAATACATACTGTGATACAAATAAAATTTACAAAATCTCGTATGCAAAAAGCTTTGAAATAGACAACAAGATACAAAGTGTATTTGTTTATTTGTGGGGGAGGTCAAGGGTCAGAAGTAGTCGTACTTTTATACGTATTTTGTTTACTGCTTGTGCCATAAGTGCTTTTTAAGCTGACTAAATAATCGATGATACTCTGCTTTATGCCCGTCTAAGAGTTTTGAAACATTTTTGTTGATTGTGAAATTTTGCTGTTGTTGCGCACAAATCACAAACATTGTCGAGACAACGGGCGCCCAAGAACGAAGAAGTGGGAGAGAGAGGGTGGCAAAAGCAATGCATACAAACTGTATTGACATGATAAACAAAATTGATTTTGCTTCAATTTCTTCTCCTGATGCGTATAAATTGAGAATGCTTTGATAGAGTCGCATGCACTAAAACTTAAAGAATTTAATCAAGAGTAAGCAAAAAGAAGTATTTCAAAATATGGAAAAGCACTTATTAACTAGTATTTCCTTTTAAAATTATATCTCTTAGTCGCGAACGCCACATCAGAAACGTACTTTATTTTCACAAGCTCTTTGTTATCCTGTTCTTTTTTTTTTGCTGGTAGCCCATATTCAAAGTTTATAAAATTGCCATAAGTCCTCAACGCATTTACGTCTCATAGAGCTAGTCATTGGCCTTTGTATCGTTATTATTATTGTGCTTGTTGTTTTGTTGTTTTCTTGTGTTAAGCGTATCCCGAATCTAAAATCTGCTGCGCCTCAGCCGGTCAGCAGCTCGGGCACATAAAGCGCATAAAATTAAATAAAAATCAAATAAGAAATCCTTTTAACCACGCAACGCTTCCTTCTCTTGCCAATTTTTTCTCTCTCTTTCTCTTTCTCTTTCCTTCTTGCTTTGCTTTAAGCCAACCACCAAACACTTTTTCGGAACTTTTGTCGATGCAGCTTAAAAAGAGAACTGAAAATAGAAAAAAAAACCGCAAATTTGCTCAAGATTTTGCAGACCACGCATTGTAGCCAATACCTCACTTGGCTCTTGTTTTCAATCTTGCTTTCTGCACAGCCTTCTTCCCGCTTTGTTGTTGATGTTGTTTTGAAGCTTTGTCTGCTTTAGTTTAACTTTTAGAATATTATCGTCTGTAACCTTTTTTGTGAAGCATGACAGACGTAAAGCGGATTATACTTAAAGGATTTCTTTTTTTGTTCGTTCGTTTTTTCCTTATTTTTTTGGCCACATCAATTTATGAAATTGCTTCAAAACATAAAAACCCATTAAACCTATTAAAAATATATGTTGTGTGTAGTTATTTTGTTTTAAATATAATTGAACATTTCAACACTGATCACCTGCAGCATTATTTTTTTTTCAAACTTTCTACATAAAATGCGAAATTGTCCATGAAATTTTGCAGGAAAAAACTTTGTTTTTAGTTTTTGTTGTGCTTTTCTTACCTAGCCTAGCCGGAAATTCCATTAGTCCGTAAATTCTTGATAAAGTTTGTGGCTGGATTTGTCGGTTTTATTTAGAGTTCTTATTTTTCCGCCAACTGTTTAATGCAATTTTGTATACATTTTTTATGTTGCTGCGCTTATTGCCTCAACAAAAAGCGGATAGAGTGTTGAAGAGTTTTTTCCCTATATTTTTTACAGCCTTGCAGCTGCTCTTCTTGTGACGCCGTGACGCTTTCTACTTACTTATATTTATTTGTTTAAGTTAGAGTTTGTTTAAGTTTTGCTCAACTTTTGACTTAGTCGCAACTCCATTGAGAGAATTTGAATTGCAAGCAGCTTATGAAGATGTATTTAAAGCCCTTTTTTAACAAAGCCCCAGAAAACGCGTATCGTGCCGTGTGCCAAAAAAAAAAAAAAAACAAACAGAAAAAGTGTGAGAGAGCTGTATATTTCTGGCTAACAGTGCGGTTACGCAATATTTGCGCATTTATCTTCATTTTTCGTATTGTTTTCTTATTTGTTTGTCGAGCTTTTACGCTGCCATTTTTTTTACGCGTTTTCCGTTAATGTGCACTGCGGTTGTTTACGATTCTGCGCCACCTTTTGGCAGCTACCAACAATCCCTCCTCCCGCCCACTCTCTGCTTTACACAAGCCCTCTGATCTGATTTCCGTTTCCGTTCACACATACACGAGAAACACACACACACACAGACACTTAAAGCCGCCCGCAGTGCTTAATATCTCCCGCTGTCTTTACTGAGTGTCGCCTGCTCAACACAGAATATTGTAGTTTATATTCTGAAGTGCGGTACGATCATATGATGGACTCAAAATATACCCTGTTGTGTCAAGTGTATATGAAAAACTACATTTGATAACCTAAACTTACTTTCTTCTGTCTTGTTTCACACAGATCCAATCATGCACAGGGTATAATAGGGTATTTCTGTTACACATGTGATGGCCATTTAAATTGTAAGCATAAAGCAAAAGGCAGCTGACATGCCAGCAGAATTTGCGGGCACTTATTTTCAATTTAAGAAATGCAAATACATATAAGAAGATTATGCCAAATACATGCTGTGTGTGTATGTGTGTAGGTGTGCAAAATGTAATTTCCTGCTTACCTTCGGAAATTTTGTACAATATAACTTGAACTGTTAAAATGTTATTTGTAAATTAAATTTAACACTTTGTGTTGCCTACTTCGGGGGGGGCTATAAATTTATTGTGTTGTGTCAAATGTGAGTGCGAGCTTTAATATGTTTTTCGTATGCGAATACAAGTTTAAACAGCTGTCAAAGTCAATGGCAAAACTTTTCTGTCTGCGGTTGCTGTATGTGTTGTTGACTTTCCTTCTGCTTCTTTATTTTCTGCGTTCATATCGATAAATAATTCATAAATTGGGCGTGTGAGCCACACAGACACCCTTGATACAAACACATACATACTGTTACATGTGTGTGTGTCGTCAATACCATACCATATTGAACCAAATATAAACGCATTAAAATAAATCCGAAAAATCCAGCCAAACACACACACACACAGCTCATGTCAACGGCATGAAAGCTGCACAAACAGCCAGAAAGAAAAGCATGCGACATGCGACCGCATTTCAAATTAGCACACACCAAACGAATTTTTCGGAAGCACACTCAAAAAAAGAGAGAGAGAGCGAGGGGGCGAGAGTGGAGAAGGGATGCGTTGCTCTATGTATTTTTAAGGCCCTATCAGAGAGTCACAAAAAAAAAGCATAAATACAAATATGTAAGCAATATAATAAACGTCAAAAGCAGCGCAGAAAAAAGAATATACATATAAAAAATATCCAGCCAACTGTGTGCTGAAGGGTAAAATCTTAGCCAGGCCAACACCAACACATACAGATGGACGGCTGCTGCTATGTGATATCGTGGTGATAACCCTTTTAAACTTTTTGGCTTACACTTCTGCGGCAAGCAATGCCAAAAAACTGAAGACAACACAGACATGCATACAAAAATGTGTATATGAGCATATTGTGTATTTTTTGTGTCGAGTGTTTGGAGTTAACCAACTTAAATCCAATTTGGCTAACAAGACATTGCCACTGAAAGCGACAACAACAACAGCAATACATAACATTAGCATAATTCCCAAATGGATCGAAAATGATGATGATGTTTAAAGAGCTCCATAAAGTTTATTTAGCTGTCAACACTTTTAGTCAAACTATTCAGTCCAAATAATTCATTTTATGGAAGCATCATTAGAAGCTGTAAAACTTTGATTTAATTAACATTATTAATATTATTTATGTTTAATATCAAATAATTATTCAACTAAAGCAGTTCTCTGTTATAATTCAACACAATTATTTATTATTTATACACTTATATTTAATATTGACAATATGTCAGATACTTTGTGGCATTCTGTGAGCTATTTATGAGTCTTTAGCATAACCTGACAGCTGACAGGCAACAGACAGGATGTGAAAGCATAATGAACATAAGCTGTTGTTTCTGGGGCTCGTTTATTAAATGCTGAGCTAACCTGAAATGCGGTCACAGCTTAAAACGTTCAGTTTCATTATCTTACATGATATCTTATACTAAAGTTGAATTTGAAAGGAAATAACCTGTTTCTAGTTCAGTAAAGTTGGCTGTTCAATGTGAAACAATATCATTAAAACAAACACACAATAAATACACAACCACAACTCTATACTTATACGTCTAACATTTACAGATATCCTTTTCTTATAACATTTTTTAAGACGTTCCTTAAGTTTATACATAACCAACTATGGTGTTAAAAAAAGCATGTGTGGCTTTGCCGGGCCACACAAAGTTTTTGGATAATCGCCACGTTTTCCCTGTTGTGGTGAGTGCGAAACGCTTCGATGCCATAATGGCCAGATCCCGTATGGACAAGCATGCGGAACAGGTCCAGGCAGAGGATGATCGACGCTATATGCAGTACCTGAAAGATGGAAGCGATTGGGTTTGCAGTCGCTTTTCAAACGTTAGCGGCCAGACTTTGGATGAGAATCGAAAGGCAAAGGAAGACCAGGAGCTGAAAGAAGCTGAAATCAGGGAGAAGCAAATCAGACTTCAAGACGAAAAACATCGTAAGGAGCGCGTGATGCGCGTGCTGCGAGCAAATCGAATATTGGAAGACCTGAAGAAAGGTCAAAGAGCTCTGCACCATGCAAATGTGGAAAGCGAGATGATCCATCAGCGCAGATATAATGAGGCACTCAATCGGGAAATTGAGGAAGATGCTCGTCGTCAGCAGCGCCTGGATGAGGCTCAGTGTCCGGAGGTGCTAATACCATTCTACTATGACACAGAGGAGGAGGAGAAAGCCATAGCACAGCAAAAGGCACAGGAATTCCGCACTTTTCTAATGAACGATCTGGAGGAGCGGCGTCAGCGCAGACTGGCCGAGAAGGAGCAGGAGGAGTTTGACAGTATTGTGGAACGTGCGCAGTACCAGTGTCTGGATGAAATGGAGAAAAAAGCAGCCAATGAAAAGGCCAAAAAGAAACGTGAATTCTGCTGTCGTGCCTATCAAGATGCACTCAAGGAGAAAGCTGCGATAAAGAAATGTAAGTTGATAGGTTTTGTAAAGATTCAAACTAACATCCGCCTAAACATTAGATGAAGAAATGTGTGACAAGATTGATGATCGTGTGAGGTGCGTGGATGTGACCATGAAACGCAATCTGGATAAGCGCTACAACAAAGATTTCCAAGCGATGATCTTTAACGAAATTAAAGATCGCGAGAATCTTGCCATACTTATATGCCGCCAGGAGCAGGCAAAGAAACAAAAGGAACAGGAACTGCGAGGAAAGGTGGAAGAGAACTATGAAGCCGAAGTGGAAAGGGATGAGGAACGTCGTCAATGCCAGTTGAAGGAGCTAGCTAAGCAGCGGCGTGCCTACGAGTTGGAGGAGCGTAAGCAAAATCAGGAGCTTAAGGAGCGAAATGCGCAGATTCGTCGTTTCGAAGTTGCGGAGCGGTTCAAGAACATGGAGGCGAACAAACATTACTATACCATACAAAAGCAACAACATGAAAAGACAACCGCCGAACTGCGTGAAGTACTTCATGGCCAGCATAAGGACTTCCTGAAGCAACGTCAAGATGAGCTTATGAAATTGACATCCTGCCAAGAGGATCCCTATCTGAAGGAAGACGTCAACTTCTTCCAGGACGCTGTCAAGCTGATGTCTGATGCACGCAAGGTGGGGCGTCCCGTCTTTCCTATAGCAACTGCAGTCGAGACTTACAAACGCAAGAACCAGATAGACTTTGTTCCCGAGGGTCGCATGGTTGGCAGGAGTCGCATACGTGACTATTGCTGGCCAGGCTACGTCTCCAAGGCGGATCTGGCATTCAAGAAGTACGAGCATCGGGAGCAGTGTCGCCAGGAGACGGACAAGGAGCGACATGGCATCTTCGCCAACTGCATAAAAATTACCAAAATGGCTGCCGAGGAGCAACCGTATAAGAAATGCGTCTCGGATGGTCCCATCAAGTGTCTGCAACATCGCGGCTTGCCTGCCCTTAAAAGCGTTGATTCCTTCGACATCGGAGGCGACAAATGTCATGAAGATACGCATCTAGCGGCTGGAATGGATGCAATGAGGAAGAATGAAGTGAATCAGGAAGCCATTAGACCGGAAGCTTTAGGCAAAACATCTCAAGATACTATAAGTAGTAAAATTCTTTCAAACTCGAGGATCATAAAAAGTAACTCATGTGGTAATAATCGGAACTCCGGCTCTAACCGTTTGGTGGGTGGGGGAGCTTTAACCAAGCTTCCTAGCCGTAATCATATTTGGCGTTAAGGAGTCAAAACAACCTAAACATATTAATGATCTTGAACTAACAATTTTTAAAAATTAAACATAAAACATTTATAAACACGAATAATGAACTTGAATGATTGTCAGTAATTTTCTTTAGTTTGACACATGATATGTGCTCAGAGCTGTCTCTTTAAGTCGCTCAGCTTAGTTTAAGCCCTAATGGCCATACAAATTCCGAGCGTTGTGTCAACAAAAGCTGCCTTCAATCTTTGCTCCGGCAGCAAAAAACTAAAAGTGAAATAAAGCAGCAAAGATTCAAGTCCTTGCTGCCGCTAGAATATGGATGGCTGTGTCATTTTGTGGGGATTGCAAATTAGCGTAAATTGCGCACTTTGCCGTAGCGACAACAAAAACAGAGAACGAGCAACGAAAATGAGTCGCTTGAAACATGAAACATGGGCCACTTCAAGTGGATGGGCGACAAGTGGAAAGAAATCGGCCAGACAAACACAAACAGACACACACACACACACACACACGTGCAGGAGGCAGGAAACGGAAAAAACACGAAAAAAAAACCACTTGATTCACTTGATACGCCAGGTGTGGCATTAGCAGCTGTTGACACACATCTCATGGTGTCGTACAACATGTCGTATAAGTATTTTAATTAAGCATCAAGAGGCCGCCGTTCTCTCTTTCTCTCAGTCTCTCTCAAAAACATTGCCTCAAGTTGCACGCGTCACGAGTCGCGTTTTAATTAAGACCCACTAAAATAAGACAAGCCAAGAAGCAAGGCGAAAGGAGGCAGGGGGCAGGAGGCTGAAGAACTTAAGATGCGTGTGGGCAAAAAACGAAAAGTTTCCATTTAAGCTAAACTCTCGACTCAAATTTAATTTACTTTGGCAAAAACTTGCGGCAGCAGCTGCAAGATAAAAAAATAACATGAACACAACTCGCCACATGCTGTGGAATACACATACATGTGTGTGTGTGTGTGTGTGTGTGCGACCAGACACTGCGACGATGCTTGGGAATCGAGGTTGGCATGAAATATCAGTTGCCACGCCCACGGCGACAGGTGGCGCCACCAGCAAACAACAAACAATTACAACAATACCTACATGTGCAAAAAATACCGCTACTCGGCTTGGACCGTTTCCGCTTTTCGCGTGTACGCCGTAAAATTGCATACATTTAAATGCCTTACAAAAATATAAATATAAATTGCAGAGGAGGTATGGATTTTGTATGCTGAACTGGCCTCGATCCGTTGCTGCTCTTAAATTTTATTTATCCGCAAAGCGCCAAAAAATACACATACACATTGTATGAACCATAGAACCTAAATGCATGCAAATAAATATATTTTTATGTGTTTGGCAAACGAATTTTTGAACAACACTTGTAGAAATAATCACCTTTGAAGCTAAAAGCTGCTAATAAAAATATTAGTTCACGTACAGCTAGAGAGCTTACTAAAAAACACATAACTGTTGTAAATTAAAATTAAAAGTGCTTTTTTTGCTATCTTTAATTCAGAGAACTTATTTTTAAGTGCAAATCGATAGACTTTACTTAAAGTTTTCAGTAGAAAAGATTATTCCCCTTGCTTGCAATAAACAAATTGGTTTTCAATACTTTATGGCAGTTCTTTGTATTAATGAAGCGTCTCAAATGATTTAAGCTGCCTTTAATAATATTTATTTCATCATGAAAAGTAATTTATTCTTTATGGTATAATTTCTCCTGCTGCGAGTCAATTGAATCGATAAGTGCTGAAAACTGAGCTGGAATTCAATTGAATTTGCGGTGCGCTTGTACTTTGACTTCTGAGAAACTTTGCCGGCGCCTAGCTGCATGCTGCTGCTCGCAACTTGCGGCAGCCACGTAGTTCACTATAAAATTGCGCTTGGCAGACAATTTCATTTAATGGTTGTACAGATTCTGCGGCATTTATGGATCAATTGCCAAGCAACTGAACCAGAAACATTAGCAACTGCAATTTATTGGGCTTGAGCCTTGATAAAATGTAAACAACTGCATAAATTTGCATACGCAGGCAGTTTGCAACCACAATGCGTGCTTTAAAACAAATTGATGAACCTGAAAGCCAAGCGTAAGAAATAACACTCAACAACAAAACAATCCAGATACTTTAATTCATCGAATCATTCGCAGTGCTTCAATTCTGTTTAGCTGTGTACTTTTTGTGCTCATTATATAAACATGATTATGTCGAAAATAAATTGAAAGCTTTACATCAAAGTCATTGACTCTTGAAGCAGGATGGAGCATGTAGCGTGTACGCAATATATGGTTTATATCGAATTTCAAAAAATATAATTGTTTGATAATGATATGACTTCCACTCTGAATGGTTTAAATGGTTTGTTGACCTTTGTCTTAGGTTGAATAAATATTTATTTATGACATGAGCTCGAGGTGATTTATTGTTTCATTGTGGCTTTATTTTAATGACAGTTGTAGTTGTAGTAAATGACAGTAAAGATACTTAGTCGCAGTTACTTCAAGGACTCAATGTTCTCCCGCCTTCGTGATAAAGCTTTATTTGAGCCATAAGTTCTCGTGGCTGCTAGTAAACAAGGTCAATGCACATCGATTGTGCTACAAATTATTATTTAAAAGTCAAACGAAGCGGTACTTTATTATAAGTACGAAAGTATTTTTACGTGCCGCCATTCGATTGCAACGTGCCACCAAGCCCCAAGTACGTAGCGTGAGAACTAATGCGAGTGTTTATGCGAACTCGGTTGCATGTTTATGCACGACGTGCATATGGATAAAATGGATATAACATAATAAGCAAAGAAATTCAACGGCAACTTCATCGTTTTAGCATAAATGTGCTGCATTTTTGTGGCAACTCCTTTCAAAGATTATGCCAAATGGCTGCACATGCCAAGGCAACCCTTTCGCAAACGTTTTGTTATGCAATGACAACAGCTGGCAGCAACCGCAATATGCAAAATTGTTGTTTTTAAGTGGCGTGTCAGAAGGTCGAAGATGAGCCGTGTAGACAAACTGTTGAAAGGGCAATTTAGTTCAATTGATGCACAAATAAAGTTCAGGTGGTCAGCCAGTTGAAAAAGAGATTTACGGGTGTATATACGATATGTACCATATATAGCTTACAGCTTAGCACTCAAGCTCCAGCAATGAAGGCATTTTATTTGGATTTGATTTAGGAATTCCCTTTACACAAACTGCACATGGCTGCCAACTCATGTTTATTTTACAAAATGCTTAGACTCTACAGGGAAAACTGTGTATGTGTGTGTGCCATTAGAGTGTTGCAACATGGCTCGTACAAGCTTGCCTCAAAAAACTTGTTGCCATTGTAATCTGCATAAATCCCCGTTAAAGCTTTTGCAACACGCGACAATATGCGGACATGCAGCACAAACCATCTGCCAACAGACAATATCCCTCTGCCCTACCTGCCACCTTGCCTGCCACTCGTCGTTCTCGGTCAGGTGAAAAGGCTTCCAACTCGACGCAAGCGCCTGTCATGGCAAATACTATACTATATCAGCAAACTGACAAACACAAAAAAAAAGTAGGAAAAAAAACAAATTGTTGCTTTTACAGCCAAACTATTGTGGGGGATTTAAGTTGAACTACTGCTCGTTACTACGTTTATTGGAGCCGCAGCATAAGTTCTCAACGTCCTTCTTGACTATGACTGAGTGAGCATGTGAACAGACATCTGCCACAGGAAAAGCAAGTTGTAGCCGGATTCGAAATGATTGCGTACTTTCAGTTGAAAATATTTGATCGTTGAAGGGCATAGATTTCAGCAAATCTACCATAAATATATATTACGCACAAATATGAACAAGAAGATTCAAAAATATAATCAAGTTAGAAGCTTAAAGCTTAAAGAACTGCCAAAAAAAGCTAACTGTTAGTGGCTTATAGAAATTCTTTTCACAAGTGATTAGTGGCAAGTAAAATGCTCAAAAATATTACATTCAATTATAAAATAAACTATTTTCATCAACAGCAATTTAAAAGGCTTTTCAATATTTTATTTTCATTTAACGCTTGACTAAATGTCACAAATTTTAATTGCCAGTGGCCAACGTTGTGCTAAATTTAATACAAATTCCATTTAAAAGTAAATATTTGCTGAAAGCTGTTAAAATACCCAAAATCACCATTAACAGTTCTGTTTGTGTGTGCGTGTCGTATACGTAATGACAATTTGATTAACTTATGACAAACGTGGCAAGTAAGGAAAACCGCTTGCTAATTGTGTGGAAAACTAAATCTGTCTGCAAATGGTTTTCGGAGGTGTTTTTGGTGAATGCATTTGTGCAAAAGACAGAATGCACACACAACAAAACAGTTTAGTGCAAAATGAACTTGAAAGTGCAAAGGCAACAGGAAGTGCTACACACACTACATGAATAAGAAGCATGCGGCAGCTGCTGCAACAAAATGTTTACCATGACTTGAAAGACTTGGCCCGAGGGCCAAAATGCAGAGTGCAAAGTGTGTATAAATAAATCAAAGTTTATTTTGTGACAGATACTTTGTAAGCATGCATGTGTGTGTTAGAATATATATGTGTCTGTGTTTTGTTGTGTTTGTGTGTGTGTGTGTGTGAGTGTGTTGTCAATGGCACAGCTCTAGTGACTTTGATTTGAACTGCAGTGCAAATTTCCGCAAGCCAAATGAGAAAAAATGAGCTTTGTATTCGAGCAGCAGACAAGGGTAAGCGGGTGGGTAGGAAAGGGTAGAAAGTATTATGAATGTGCAATCATACAGCTGACAGAGGCACAGGATAACACCAACAACAACATCAACAGTTCAGGTGACAATAACACACATAGAAGGCTGAACGCACAATGCAACTTGCCAGCGGATATGAAAAACTATTTTACAGCTGCTTTTGTGGCCATCGCCTTCCTTGAACATGTATGTCTATACATATACATATGTGTGTTTAACCTTTCACATGTGTCCGTGGAGTTTTTTTTTTCTGCTTTCAGAGCGCCATTCAGCAAAAGTTTTCTCAGTTTTATTACAGTGTTTCTGGCTTAGAATTTTAATTTATGATTCCGGCCCGAGTATTTTTCACCACATACCGGAAAATTCATTTCTCTACTTTGTCGTGGGCCAATTAATTCCTGGACTTGAAATAAAGTTTGGTGTTTTTAATAACGCAGATTTTGAACATGTGTGAGTTTATTAAATTGTTGACGATGGCATTTATGGTATTTCTTTAATTGAGCATAAAATATCTACTATCAAAGTAGTTACTTCAAGTTCATAAGCCTCTTTGAAACAAAAACATATTTGGCAGCAGTTGCAACTACCATAACAAGAAATCATTCTAAGAATGAAACTTTTTGTAGTACCAGAGAAATATTTGTACTGCACATGTTGCTGATGCTACAGTTTAAAACTGTCTAAAAGGGGGTAACTGTTATGCATTTATGTTGTTAACACGTGCTCAAATCATAGGAGCATAGAGTTAAAGGAGTTTTGAATATCCTTTATGGCTTCCAAAGCTTCCAAGCCCCATTGTTATGCAATGTTTTGATAAATTGCTTCCAGCTCTGAGTACGTGTGTGTGTGTGAGTATGTGTGTGCTGAGAGCAAGAAGCATGTGTTGAAAATCTGAGCTACAATTCAGCAGCACGCCTTGGCATGTTTATATTTTTCTCAGATTTTTGTATTTTTCCACAGAAACTTCTTAGTAAGAAATGAAAATTGTTTCCATTAGTAAGAAAATTGTGGTGCAAATTTTAGAACATTTTTCGTTATAAGATAAACATGCTTTTAAGTGGAAAACTTATACTTTAGCAGATTCTTTCTTTAAACGCTTCGTTAGAATTATCCACAAAACTTTCTAAGCCCACACCAGAAAAAATCATGTTTATAAAAGCCAAATCTCCGATATTAATTTAAATGGCGACAAAGTTGCCAAAGTCAACAAAGAAAATGCCCAACGGCAGTTTCTTTTTTTTTCTTATCACGCTCAGGAAAAGTTGTAAAACATGTAAAAAAAAGAGCATAAACAATTTGGCTTACGCCCAAGTGTACTTCTATTAAAATACAATCTGCTTTAATATAAACACTTGACGTTGCTTGTTGGCCCATATTAGGCTTCGGATGGGCTACAAGAGCATTAACCTAATTGGTTTCCGTGCCGTCTAAAGCCATCTTAGGCTTAGCTAATAAAATTGTTTCAAGCTTACACGCATACTTAAGATTTTATCTATCTCATCTTTAACAGGAACATAATTTAACCTTTTGGTGTTTCTTTTTTTTCATCTTGTTTCAGTGCTTCAACATAAAAGGTAAGCAAAAATTCCTCCCTGCCTCCCTCCTGGTGTTTAATTTGTGTGGCAACTTCCATTTGCACCCCGACTGGCGTTGACATCGCCAGAATGAGATTAAATATTTTTGGTTGCTTAAAAGCAGCGCTGTTAACACCTTGACTTGCTGTTAATTAAGCTGGCCGTTAACTGATATTATCCCCTTTAGAGTCTGTTGCGGCATTTTGGGTCCTTTTGGGGCTTGATTTGTCAATTTACTTAATTAGCAGCTTCGAGAGCAAGCTGCTGACAGCACCATTAATGGCATTAATTAACTGATGTCTTTATGGCCAATTTGTGGATCAATGTGGTAAGAAACTCAACCGAAAGGGTAGCTAAGATCTAAAGAAATCGTACGTGTTGGGGAGCTAGACAAGTTGATTAAATTATGCACTGAAGAAGCCTAGAAGAGGTCGCTGTAGCTAAGCTTGGTTTTTAAGAAGCTTAAAGTATATCACATGATACTTTTTTAAGAGTACAGCTAAGTAAGGCAGAGCACCCCACCTGAGCTAATTAAGTATGCTATTTACATGATTTTTGATAAAGCTGCCAAAGTTGAAAGTGCCAGGACCAAAAACGCTCTCGACCTGCAGAAGTACATTGAAATGAAAAAAACGAAAAAACATATTTATATATATGAGGTTCTTGGCGTTGACATGCGTGAGTGAGGTACTCGGCAGTGGATAGGGGTGTGGAGGGGTAGCGCGTCAAAGCGTACAGCATAAAATCACATTTATACAGTGAAAGCATTTATGCTCCATTATGCTCTTAACTTTCGGCTTGTTGGCTTTTGTTTCCATTTTCGGTAGACGCCATAAAAAACATTTGCAAAAATATGAACACACATAAAAGCATAAAAATTGACGACTGTATGAGCGTGTGTGTGTGTATGTGTGCGAGACAGCAAGGTCAGACACATTTTTTTTGGCTGGCCCACAATATGTTTTTATATAGACATGTACACCACACCAAATCATGCCAAATAAAATAAATGTGCGGAGGCAGAGAAGAGAAATTGAAGTTAGCGAAAGCTTTAAGTGCCCCCGAAAATATATATTTGGCATATTGGATGTATTTGCGGCAGTTTTATGTGCAACTTTTGTGGCAGGGGCCTAAAAGCAACTTTGTGTCTAAAAATCGGTCATAAAACATTGTTATGAGCTGGCAATAAAATTTTTGAAAGGTGTTGCCAAATGTAATCAGGAGCAGATTTGAATATATGAAATGCAAGCAGTGAGATAAATTATAATATTCCAAAAATAAGTTTTAACAACTTGTGCAAGATAAAAATGCCTATAATTCAAAACGACTTCAACTTTTCTTAGAACTTCTCCTTCTTTTCAGCGACTGATTCAATTTGTTAGCAAGTCATGCCAAATATTTCAAATTCAAATTGGAATTTGTGGGTCAAATAAATAAAATAAAATATTGCCAGTGCGAAACGCTCGATGTAAATAGATTTGATTAAATTGTCAACTGTTGAATTCTAGTTGATTGCATTTGTGAGTCAGTCAACTCAACTTTGTGTTTGCCATCTTCATTCTTGACACATTTGCCAAAGCTGAACGTTCCTTGCAACTTGAGCATGTGGCACAACAGCAATGAGGTTGCATATGCAAAAGAAAAATACAAATCTTAAGCAGTTTCACAAGACGAGCTCTTGAGCATGGTGCAGCTAATGCTGAGTTTAGTAGTTGTTGTTGTTGTTGTTGTGTGTGTGAGCTACACTTGGGAACAAAAGCGCTTAAGTGATGCGTCGTCCCACCCAACCAACACCTTGCTTGTCCTAGTCAGTGTCATCATTGATTGTTGAGTGATAAAAGCGCTGATAGAGTGCTTACTATGTGCTCACTATGGCCCTAATGTCCCAGACACTTAACACAATATTCACTTATTGCTTGCTGCCTGTCCTTGATCTTATTCATACGCTAATGCAGCATTTGTTCTCCATTCGCTTTTCCTTTACCTCATTATAATTCAGTTTGTGCCACAGACAGGCGCACATACAAAAAACATATATATTTCTGCCATTAATCATTTAATTGTTACCAGCAACAACATAACCGTATTAACGTTAAATTAATGCAAATCAATTGATTTTTATTGTTGGGCTTCGCTGACACCAGCTGCTTCTCATAATATTTTATTTAATTAATTATGTCAGCAAAGTCCACAAATCAGGCCACAAATAAAAAAAAAACCCAAAACGTTTATTTGAACTGACATTTATTCAGCTATGACCAAATTATAAATTATTAGAGATAAAACTTTAAATAAACTACTCACACTAAAAAAAAAACGTTTCCAAACTGTTGCCAATGTTTGATTGCTTATTAATTTGAAGCTGTCTATTTAATTACTTAGTTTTTATTTATGGTTCAATTAGCGTTAGTTAGTGTTGCCAATTTAACTGATAAACTCTGTCATCAAATATTTTTTCATCATATTTAACCGTAATATATAAAAAGTATGCTATTAAAAAAAATATACAATAGATATTTGCTTTTTTATCTACACATTTTATTAAATTCCTTAAATTCTTCATTCGCATAACTGTCTGTCAGATAAATAAATATTTACTGCAATTATTTTAAATATAAAAAAGTGACAGGCATTTGAAATTAGCATTCCAGACTAAAGTTTTAGAAATGCTAAGCAAAAAAAAACCGCTTGTTTAATGAAATGCAAATTTTAATTAAATCTGTAATTATGCGCAAACACGTTTACACCATTTGGTAAACCGCGAATGTTAATTTCACTGCGTTTTGAAGCAATTAATTAAAACAAAAAAAAAAAAAAACGTTAAGCATGATTAATTTAATTTCATACAAGTATATGACGTAATTGGTCAAAAGTTAGTTGGAACAAATTGCAATTAAGTTCTATACAAATCATAAATTTACTTCAGTTCGTAAATATGTTTTTCAACTTCGATTGATTTTAAGCCAATCTACTGCACAGCAGCAAAAAGAAAAGTTGATACCAAGTTAATATTGTATTTTGCGGTCAACCTGAGTGCAGTTCATAAATTTATTGCAGTGCTATCAATTGATTGAGCATTTCCGAATCAAATATGCCACGCAGCAGAAAATAAAAACTGCACTGACTATTATGAAAAAACCTGCAGCAATGGTTCCAGATTACATGCAGTTGTGGTTATCAATTTTAGGTTCAATGGCTTTGATTAAATATTCCTTTTTGAATACCCTGTAGCCCAAAAAAGCTTAAACTTTTAAAGGTATATCAATGACAGAAGTAGATATATTAAATAATATGCATTATTTATCGATCTTAAACTCAATGATTTACAGGGCATTCCCTAGTCAATCACTTATAGCAAGACCAGTTTTCAACTTTATTTTTTTTTATTTCTCCTGAGCTTTACTTTATTATCAATGTTCAATCTATTCATTGCCATGGCATTGGGTTTATTTATCCTCAGGTTGTCTGGCACGTATCATCGCTTGGGCGGGCTTAACGTTTTTACTTACACACATACACATACATATATATTTTTTAATGTTCTATGGAACAAAGCATTTTTGTTGTCATTTTCAATATTTGTCACATTTATTCGGACACAAAAGTTTTTGCCACGTGATTGCGTTCAATTTACGGTTTGTCAGCAATCATTTATGTATCCTTTTTATATTGTGCAACCCAAAAGAATCTGGCAGCAAGAAAATAATTGTTTCTTGGAAAACTCGAATTGTTTTTACTGTGCACAAATGGGAAATGAATTTAATGGTTAAATTTAATCCCAGCAAGCTATGAAAAATATATTTCTCCATTTATTAATTGTAAATTCTTTTATGTTTAACTCAGTTCGAAATCAACAAAAAAGTTATCCCTAGAAAAAAATTCTAGTACATTTTTATATATATATAACAGCATATAGTTTCTTGTTTCGGATAGAGATAGTAAAATACGCAAGTGAAAAGAATGTTTATAAAAGATATAACCAATCAAGAGAGCAAGAAACAAAAGCAACCCCTTGCCCCCGGCAAAAAGATGGCACCATATGTGGCAGCCGTCAAGCGAGGACCCTTTACCATCATCAATCCCGTATACAGCAATCAGGAAGAGGAGAACAATGCCAACCCCAAGACTCACATACGTCACACGTTCAATGTCAACTGTCAATTGCCAGCAGCTCCCAAGAAAAATCACAAGTACCATCAGCGTGCAATTCCCGTGCCCATATCCAAGTTGCACATACCCAAGTCCAAGTCCCGCTCCATTCTGGGCATGTACGAGCAACGGGATCTGTATCGGCAGCATCGTGATCGTCTGGCGAACATTAAGGGCAAGGTAAACACTTGCCTGCCACCGCCAAAGATCAAGGTGCGCGAGGGCAATTGCATGGAGTTGTCCTACATGGAGATGCTAACGGCTCTCTACCGCAAGAGCAACAATACGCTGAGAACCTTTACCAAGTCTCCAGATCGCATGGCTGCTGGACGTTGGCGCAACACTAGCCTTGCCAGGGACAAGGAGCGCAAGCAGCTGGAGCAGAATAAAAGCTTTCATCCGGGCGGTAATCTCTTTGATCCCCATTTGGGCAAACAGCGTCGCAGCAAGCCCAAGGTGGCCAAGGCCTTTAGCTATGAAGTGCCGCTGCATGTGCTCCATCGCTACGAGGAGCTAATGAACATCGGCGATGTTAGTGTGCTGTGCAAGCTGCTGCGTCCACAGATATTTCTGGATCTGGAGGTGCTCGGCACTCGCATCCAGGGTCGTCTCATCATACAGCTCTTCACCGAGGCCTGTCCCCATGCGGTGTTGGAGTTCATGCGCGTGTTCACGCAACAGAATACGAAGAACATACGCTTCACACGCACCTTTGCTCCCGTTTGGCTGGAGGGACACATTGCTCTAGACCCCGATCGCATTATTGATATGAGCAATATCGAGCATGACTTTGATGTGCTCAACCATGGCGTCGATGCGGGCATACTCTCCATACCCAGTCGCTATGTGCGTGGAAATACGCGTACAGAACTCAACTTTACACTCAGCTTTAAGCCTTTGTCGATTCTGAATGGCAAGCGGATTGCGTTTGGCAAGGTACGTCGGGGTCTGTCGTTGCTGGAACGCATTCTTAATGCCACCGAGCATCTGGGCAAGAATCATGAACTGATAGTGATCAAAGATTGCGGTGTACTTAATTGAAAAGTGTTAGAGACGACCACAAATATTAAATTGTGTGTAAAATATAGTGTGTTTTCATTTCAACTTTCGATTACTTATAAGATCACCTATCGAAAAGAATCCTAGATATTTTCTACTTTACTCACATACATTATCAAAAACTTGTTTTCACAAATCAAAATAGGCCTTTAACTGCAGAGTAAGCTTAAAAGTTTCGTAAAATATACAACAAAATAAAATTCATATTTAGATAACGTTTGCCCGTAGTCGATTCTCAATCACAATTTTTGGTTTTTTACTTTTTTTTTTAAGTTAAAATTTATTTGTCTCTGAACTCTTGTATACATTTCTCGTCATGGTTGGTGATGGCTTAAACAGTCCTCGCTATCAGGGTGGCAAGCCAGAAGTTTCCGAGGGTGATAACAGTCTACCCGACAAATACACAATGCGCTACACTAGACAACTCAATCTTATGGGTCTTGGACTGAGGAACATACCAGATCACTTAATCGAGACAGCTTGCTCTGAGTTCGTTATTAGTGTGAACTTGGGATGCAATCAACTGACCGAAGTGCCAAAGAGCATGCAAATAATGGACCAACAACTCATTGATCTGGATCTTGACAAAAATAGGTTATCTGTCATACCACCATTTATTTGGAAATTCTCGAAACTGGCTCGCTTGAACTTGTCCGGAAACATGTTGCGAGACTTGCCAATGGAGTTCGACGCCCTTCAAGCGCTATGTGAACTGAACATATCCTACAATCGTTTCGAGCATTTACCCAACTGCATTTTCCACCTGAAACGACTTGAAGTTTTTATTGCCAACGACAACCGAATCAAGGAACTAAATGCGGAAGAAAATGGTCTCGGAGCCTTGAGGTGCCTCAGGGTTCTAAAACTTAGCAACAATAACATACAAAAGGTTCCGCCTATATTGGGCAACATGACAAGTATAACACAGCTCGAGTTGTGGGGAAATCCCTTCCGATTGCCAAGATATCAAGTCATCGAAATGGGTACTGCAGCTATCATGAGCTACTTGCGAGAACGTATACCCATGTAATAATATTCTTTTACATTCAGACCTGAAAATTACAATGTTATTCGCTGCTCGTTGTGTTTTTTTATGATCAAGAATCTTTGCTATAACTTTATGATTTCAAGTAAGCCTTGAATTAGTTTAAGGATATGAGACTTTTCTATCTCTTAGTAAACTTTGAGATATAAACACCAAAAAAAATATTTCGAACATTTTAGATAACTAGTTTTCAAAAAACACGGCCCAAAATGTCGATACTCGATGCCAAACGCGTTAAACTTGGTATGATTAGGTAAGTTATAGATACAAATAAGTCTCAAGCTCATTTTTCATATGAAGTTCCCTTCTAGCAACTGCAAGGCTTACGATGACGATATGTTTATTAATCATTTTAAGAAGCGCAATGCACGCGAAATAATTGTAATGGATTCCACTGGCAAACCATTGCGTTCCACTCTCAACCAGAAACGCACCTTTGCCTATGCATCTATGCTGAAGCCATTGGCTTTAATGGCAAGAAATGTGGTCAGGGATTTGGATCCCGCTAATGATGTGACCTTTATGCGTTTACGTTCCGATACACTTGAGGTGCACATGTCCCTGCACGCTGAGTTCATCGTTGTGGTTATACAGAAACTAAGACAAAAACCAAAATAGAAGTAGCATAAATATACTCAAGTGGGTGTGTGTGTGTGGGCAAACACCAATAAACTGATTGACAATTCATGATGTTTATTATTCGCTCATTTTTGTACAAATTAGTAGTCTATCAAACAAAAATCCAGCTATTACAGCGAAACGTTCGAATGTACGATAAACGCATCAAGTATACGGCATGTAAGCCGGCATTTAGCATGGTTAAACGGTCTTTCAAATCCAGCAAAAACATTGCCAAACAAATGCATCAAAGCGTCAATTATGCACATGCACACTCCCTCTCCAAGCTCCCCTCGCTATACAAACACAGTCGCACGAGTTGAAACTCGATTACCACGACACATTCATTAATCGCTGCAGTTGGCATTTTGGCTTTTGAATATGTTAAGCTCTACGCCCTGCAGTTGTGTGCAGCTTCATTAAATATCAATCTCGACTTTGATCCCTGCCACAGATACAAATACATATACATATATATTTATACATACAACGTGTGTGTTTTTGCTGTGAACCCGGAAAATGGCAAACAATCTTTGGCTCCGAAATTATACGCCGAAATTGCACATTTTGTTTGTCTCACAATCATCCATGGATATATTAGCAATTAAATTCGCACGTTTTTGCCAGTGACTTTTGCACTTATTTTTCCTGTCAGTCAGTCTTTTAGTATACCCTGTAACCATTGAATATTTTTAAGAAGCTATAAAAAGTATTCATGAAAAATCTGACATTTTAAATTAGTAAATCTTTCAAAAAATAATCATTATCTCAAGAAATTTACTTTCTTTATTTATGGTCTTTATTTATTATTTTTATTTGTTGTACCTTAAAAAAAAATTTCACAGGGTATATTTCTAGTTGATCACACTTTTCGCTCTTATGCCGTTTAATTACCAGCTTTTAGTTTTAGTGCTATTGCCATTATTCATTTATTGCTGGTATCCCTACAAACCTATTTCAAGTGGACAAATTCACACACACATTCACACCTACACACCCACAGACACACACACCACACACACACTTAGTATTTGTGTAGCCAAATTGGTTTTTGTTTTGCTTTAATTTATGCGTTATATTTATTTAACGTGTTGCTTTTATTTGCCGCCATTTATCTGGCGGCTGTGAAATTGTATTTTGTTGCTATTTATCTGTATTGGTCGCATATGTTTTGTTGCATTATTTAACTATTGTATTAGCAAACAACGCGTAAATAATAATGCAGGTGATGGCAGACACAACATTTATAAATAAAATAGAATGAGAGCTTTTAATATTTTGCAAAATATTTTAATACCTAAGCAAAATATTCATAAATAAATAAATAAATACTATATTGAACCAGTAAGTCATTTTTAGAAAAGAACATAATCTCTTTAAAATAAATACTATACTTAATACTCTTCTTTTTATAATAATAATATTCAGGTACATTATTTTTGGCAATTTAAGTTGCACATTAAATTCATGTTAATTTATTTCCAAGAGGGATTTAAAAATGCTGCAAAAATGCCATAAAGAAGTAACTGTAAACTGTACTGAATCCTCATTTATCATCATCCTGCCACATGGATAAAAAAAATAATGTTGAGCTGCAAACTTACTCTCGAAGCGGTAACAACGTGATTAAGTGCAGCGAATTCAGCGGCACATGTTGACATTTAATTTATTTGGTTCAATTCGATATGGATGCAATGTAAATTCAAACAAATTTCGTAAATATGTACAATAAACGACACGATGTTGATATTTAATGAATATTCAATGGTTATTACACATGTGAACGTGACCAATAACTTATTATATGTGAATAAATGTCAAGTGCCTTTAATATACCCTATAGTTTAATGAGAGCTATAATAAGTTTTTGCACCACTGTACCAGTCACAAATATAAAAGTGACCATGACACCGCCGATTGAAATTTGTCAAACTTGACATCCGATTTTGCGACTGACTGCTGACTTTCCATATGGTGTCTGTCTGCCATGTGGCTTTTGCAGCGCCTCCAGGCAAAATTGGAATGCCTCAATCCGTTGTCGTCTGACGTTGATGAAACGTGAAATTACGCCAGTGTGCCTCACTGGATATTTTTCGGGGGCCATATTCGCAGACGTTGACAATTCAATTGAATTGATTCTGCCCGAAGTGATGTGTACTAAACCATTTTTTTTTTTATATGCGTAAAGTACTTTAATATCACCTTTTTCATAACTAAATCTCTCACTCTGAGGCCGTTTTCATGACTAATTGAATTTGTCATCCTGTTTATTTATATATCGTAAGTCAACTGCAAAATAGCAACTCAAAGTCCATTAAGCAGCATCCTGTCCAGTCGCTTGGATGACCACCTCTACACACACACACGAATAGAGAGAGTGTAGAGTGTCCCTTAAAACACACACAGAGAGAGCAATACCATGTGAGTAATGGTCTTCCCTTTTCGCCACATTTGTGGAGCATTTATCATGCGAGATGTACGAGATGCGGGCCCATTCAACATGTGTTGCCCTAATTAGTTCCCTGGCTGACCCAAAAGTGTGAGATGGCGAGGTGGCATGAAGCGGGTGATTAAATTGACGTCAGAAGTTACAAATGGCAGGGCATTTACGAGCGAGAACAACATTTTTATTTTGCTGCCTCGAAGGAAATGAGATATTGATTGCTTGACAAACAATTTGTCAGCAAATTAGAAGGAAATAAAGTTTTTGGTTTTCTTTAAGTTTATAACTAAGTTAAGGAAATGATATATACAAATTATTTATTGTTCGATTGTTTAACACATTTATGCATAAGTGCTGTTTAAATTATCGCTGCAAAACAAAAGAAAATTGCGCATACGCCGCGTAGATGCACACACATTAATTAAATGACTTAACACACACACACACACACACTGCAGTTTTGTTGTGTGGTGTGAATTAATGGGCAGCAATCATTGTTTTCGTAATTAACGTCTGCGGTCTTGAAGGACAAAAGCTTCCGCAATTTACACTATACGTATATTAAGGAATTATTAATTTTAATTACATTCCAATTAAATCTCAATGAAACCAGAGCACTTCACTTGCTCTGTCGCCATTAAGTCTTTCTGCTTGTCAAATCGTTTGATTTCACTTTGCTTGCAATTACCATTTAATAAACGAATGCGATTAAAACAGCTTGTAAACCAATCGGCAGACATCATTAGCAAAGTGCAAACAAATCAAATGTATTTGTTTTGTCAATTAAACTTATTAGAAATCATGTTAATTGCATTTAGTTATTGATTATTAATAATAATCTATGTTGAATAGTCTCTGCAATTATGTGATTAAATAGCAAAATCAGCTTAAACTGTCTTAATTCTCTCTGAACATTCACATGCTTGTAATATTTTGTTACCTGACAAGCTCAACTTCCTGCCTGTGAACAAAAAAAAAAAACTCATTCATATTACCTTAAATGCCAGAGGGCCACACACAATCATAATTACAAAACGAAAACAGCATCCTCAAATAAGCTGTGCCTATCACATTCAGTGAGGAAGAGCGAGAAAATTCTAGCTACCTGTCTGCACCTAAGTCTAACCGTAAAAGGAAACCCAGACACACACACACACACGCCGAAACGAACATAAGTTGGCTCCAAGCCAAAGCGTAAAAGACAAGTTTACAATGCTGGGCATAAAAGGTAGTGCCACGCCCAACTACAACTACTGTACTGTACAGTGGGAATGATATTTGATTACAAACTTTAAAATTGTATCTGTGAAAAATACAGCACTTAACTTGACTTTTCTTTTAGTTTTAAGCTTGTAATCAACAAAACCCTATTTAAGCCAACTACTATTTAACTAGATTAGCCCATGGTAAACAGGGTATAAACAGCACATAACTATAGAAAGAGGTTAAATTTTGTTTAAACCCGAAAATGTTGCAGCTAATTTCTTGTGACTTTTCTGCAAACGTTGCAATTTCTTAAATGACTTTTTTCACTTTTTTTTTACTATTTTCCAAGTTGTGTGATGGCTGCTCCCTTTTTGTGCGCCTGGGCCTGAGCCTGGGCAAATACTTCATAACAACTTTTGATGCAAGTTTTAAAACATTTACGCCATTTTTTCGTGTACGTGACAACGCATGCCAAACACACAAAAGAAGCCAACCCCAAATTTCTACTCAGCCATGCTGAGGTTTTACTTACCTCTTTAATTGCCGGCAACCGGGTGATTATTTTGTTGAAAGTTTAACGGTTTTTTTTTTTTTTTGGCTGGTTTCGTATTTTTATGTACATGTTAAAAGCATTGGCAGCAAATAAAATTAGAAATGCATTGCACGTATTTATTATATTTCGTTTGCGCCGTTTTTCGGTTAAAACTTTATCCGGCATTTGTGGGTAATTTTTGTGTGTGTGTGCTTTTTCAAATACCCTACGAAATGTAGAGTGCTGTGAATGAGGTATATGTGCTTATGCAATGAACTTTGAGCATTAGTTTTGTGTGTAGGGTATCTGAGAGCATATCTCGCTGCTCTTTGCAGCCACTTCATCTCGTTTTGCATAGCAATCAAATTGAGGCCGCCAAAGCCATCATCAAGTCATCAGCAACAGTAGCAGCGAGGGTAGAAGCGGCGGCAGCCACAATGGCGCCGGATGCCAGTCAAATAATTTAATGTGCTTTATTTGAATTCAATAATATTAAATCAATCATTCATAATATAACTGATTTATGCACGCAACCGTTCGCCTGCCTCATTCCACAATTTTCACACTGTGTGTGTTCGTGATTGAACGCACGTAATACCGTTATTTTGACTTAATTTCTCAAAATTTGGTTTTAATGCCAGGCAGTTGAGGACCACAAAATTTGCTTATTAAAAAAGTTGAATGCGTAAGTTTTACACACAGCGTTGTAATTGAAAATCTTATGCACACTATTAAGAACTTTTATGTGTATGCGTAATGTTTGAACAAATATCTCATTAGATTGCAACAGTTGGGCACACTGAAAGTTAATGTGCTGTCAGAAAATTTAAATAAATTAATGTTAATGCCGAAACATTTTGCATAGTTGCAGACTTGAAGAGCGAACATTTGAAAACTAACAGCAAGATTGTGGCAAGATATTAATATGCATCTTTTAGTCATAAGCGTAAATAAATGAAGCTTGCAACAGCTGTTACATTTTTTAATAACATTCAAAAGCAAACAAATGTTGACACTTGAAATGACATCTTGCAATTAAATACGTATTGCCTCATTTCACTTCATAATTCATTTATGAAATTAACACGTATACGCCATGTTGTCTGCTGACTAAATTAAATTGAAATTTTTCCCAACGGAAGCACCAGCAGCAGCAGCAGCTGTAAAGATATCAATTAGCTCATCTGCAGCTGACATTTTCTCTTCTTTTTGACTTTTGGCGAAACATGCGTGTTAAAAACTCCTGGCCTCTTGGCTTAAACATTTGACAGGTGACACACATCAGCCCCAAAAGTTTAACAACTGATTGATGTTTAACATTTTGTTTGAAGGAAATTTCTTTTGTAACTTTAAGTCAGTCACTTCATCACGAACAGCTCCATTAATTGCATACAGTTTTGCTTCTGGTAAAATGGCCTTCAACAACAGTCACCACAATGTGGCTTAAATCACTCGGACTGACTGACTGGCAAGAAATGTGCAATCAGTCAACGGTTCTCGGGCATTTTGTCAAGCGGAATCAGCTTTGACCCATGTGTGTGCTTCAAAGCAAATCTTATAAATAAGCCACAGCTGGCAAATGCTGCCAAAATGCTACAACAACGACAACGCAACAAGCAACAAAAAACATAGCAGCCAAAATCCGTGCGCTGCAAATTTGCATTTGAAATACACACACACACACACACATGTATTCACATGGATTGTCAACACAGGCTTAAGAACAAAGCCACAGAAAACTGTGTGTGTGTGTGTGTGTGGATGTAAATGTGCATGAAATGCATTGAGAGCCTTGTGTCTGGGTCGGACTTTACAGTTTCGTGCATTAACACGCACGCATAGAGGCACACACAAACACACACACACACACACACACATGCGTTGCGTAGACAAAACGCACTGTGAATACGGAATTGATAACCCTTTCTTCTACATTCCCCCCTCACTATATATTCAGCTGTACCAAATTCCTGTCGTGTTCGCTCGCTTTGTATTGTGTTATGGTATCTTGACTTTTCAACCAAAAAAAGTACATAAAAGAAAAACGAAAATTTGTGTGTGCTTGTGCTGGCTGTGAATTTAATTTGGTGTACCGTTGTTAAATGCAACTAATGAATGAACAAATGCAGGAGAGTTTTACAATCAGCTACCTTATCTGACAATAAAGCTCAAAATTATTGGATTGCTAGAATAAACAAAGAATTTCCTTGCTTTAAACTTTAAAAGCTATTTTTGGATAACTTCATATTATGTGTTTCATACTTGAAAAACAGGGTATAATTCAGTTGATTTAAAACTTCATTGCCTTAGCATGTTGAATGCCTCTTTTAGTCATTTTGTGGACACAATTACACAGGCAGCATGGCATTGCGTTCTACAACTACTAGTCCTTCGAGTCTTCGTCCTATTCATCCTTGTCGTTGGCGTTGCCGTTTTCGTTGTCATCGTCATCCCTGGTGCCAAATCCTGTGCCAACTTGGTGTTATAAGTTTGGGCGTGGATTATGCAAGGCGACGTGCGGTGGTTGACAACGCTACCCCCTGCAGTCCCTCTGCAAGCCCCTCGCTTCCATGCAGTCGCAGGCGACGCAATTGCGGCAGCGCCTAATGATATGCAATAGTTTTGTGCGCTTACCAAATGCCACTAATGGAAGTAACTTGAGTGTAAATTCAAAAGCGGATTGTGGCTCTCTAATCCCAGCAAACTAAATTATTTATTCCGCATTTGTCTTTGGCAATCGGGTTTCGTTCTCTCGTTTCTCGTTATTTTTGTGTGTTCATCAACATTGTTGTTGTTATGGTTAGGGAATATGTATGTACATATGTATGTATGTATGTACAACATTGATGAGACTGGCACTGGATCAAGTTGAATGTACTGGATTTTCATTTGCAATTCTTTCCCTTTATTTAAATTGCAAACGCTGCTTTAACACAAATTTCACCCACCGGGGTTTTTATTGCCATTTTCGCTTATTCGCATTTTAAAACAATTACGCGGTCTCGCATTTGACACTGCCACAACCGTACGTATACGTTATTTTTTGGGGCAACTCCATTTCGAGCTGCTGCTGTTTTTTTGGGTGGCCCTGTAACTGGTTCTGTTTTGGTTACGCTTTCGATTTGCGTCCGACTTAACAATACGTGGAATTAAGCGAATTTCCTCTTTTCATTACTTTGAAATTGAATTGGTTTTTGGCAAGCACATTGTGGCCAAATTCTCTTTGCTCTCTGCTCGCTTCTCTATTCTCTATTGTTTCTGTTTCTCTATCTGTTTATTAGTGCTGTATTCAATGGCTATCGGGCTTCCAGTGTCAGCAGCAGCAGCTCTGAATTGAATCATGCAAATGGATATTTGTGGTACGACCAAAATGCCTTTGATAGCTCATGCTCAAAAATCTTGGATTAAGTTCGTAGACAGTGAAAAATTATTGCCAATTTGAAATAGTTTTTGCTCTTAATTCGAGTTAAAGTTCTATAAGGACTAGAAGTAGATTGGAACAGCCTGTAGCTTAAGCCCTTCATATTTGAATGCTGGCAGATTAATCTGTCATAGTTGGCAACTAGAATCTAATAAGAAAGCCTCACTAGTTTTCTGACAAAATTAAGGTAGTAAATCTATTGGGCTTAATGCTTTTGCAGTTTTGGTTATATTTCATGTGGTGATTTGTGGACTTAGCATAAACACAGGCAGACGACCGAGCTATAAATCACAGTCGTAGAGCTCCCGGGGATATGACATTGTAAGCATGGCCAAACTTAATAAAATCACGTGGCAAAAAACAAATGACTGACTGGCGATGTCTACAAACACATTTTTTTTTTCGTTTTTTGGTTGCGTTGCTCTTTAAAGCAAATATTTCGTTATGTTCGTCTATTCTGTAACATTTCTCAATGTCAGCTTGAGAGAAGAATGGTGAAAAAGAAGCGAAATAGATGCGCAGACAAAGACATCAACGTTGGGGCAGACTGTGCTTTTGATTTATCGCGAATGAAACCAGCCACTAAAAAACTGAGTGACGAACAAAAAAGACAACAAAGAAAACCACACAAAATCGTCCAATTATCCTGTAAAGTTTCATTATGTCAGCGCGTTGTTTTCGGCCCGGCCGGAACTAACGCCATATTGGCACAACTTCTTTCTCTCTCTCCCTATCTCTCTCTCTCTCTCTCTCTCTCTCTTTCTCTCTCGCTTAAACTCGTTCTCCTTGTCTTTACGAAGTTAGACTCATCCACATTCTCGTTGTCGCTGATAAATTGTCAACGTGGCGTCGCTTTCGCATGTTTTGACTTGATTATGGCGTAACAAATTGTCGCCATTTTGCATATTTGCACATGGGGGAAACGGAAGCACCGGAAACGAAAGCTAACCGCAAATGCAGTGATAACGATGTCCAGCGTTGCCACCATTCTCTCCTTTTCGGCCAACACTCACACACACAAAAAGGCAAATAGAAGACAATCAAAGCTAACTAAGCGACGTTGTTTCATCAGTCTTTGTCTTTGTCTCTTTAAAACAAATTTAGGAGCTTTGAGTAGAAGTTGCAAATACACACTTCGATTTAAGATAAACTTACTTACCATAAATACTTCCTTTTCAGATTTGCAATGGACCTTAAGACTGGCTCATTGCTTGTAGCGCCCGCGGTTAAGAATTCCAGTTGTTCGCATCCGCGTTATTCTGGCCACAATTTCATTGTGCACATCGGCATTGCGGAGACAATTGAGGCCGTGTTGATATTGGTGCTGACACTGGGCGTGATTGGGGCCAACTGTCTGGTCATCTTTGTCATTAATAATCGCCGTTACGCCGCCTACATTCATCAACAGGTGAGTCAGCCAGAAGTAACAAACTGAATGCATTAGTGCTAAGTGGCAAGTGTGTGCTTATCCTTTCAGCCACGTTATCTGCTCACTTCGCTGGCGCTGAATGACCTAACAATTGGCCTGCTAATTACACCGTTTGGGCTAATGCCTGCATTGTTCCATTGCTGGCCATATGGCGAGATCTTCTGCCAGATACAGGTGAGTACGCATCTCCTCGCATTCACTAGCCAATTAAGTTATCATACTGTTGCTCAATTATAACAATGTAGCCTTACCGCAAGCCTTTTGTTTAGGCCACACGCACGACTGGGCCATTTGTTTTCATATATGTACAATGCATTATAATGTTTGTGTGTAAAACAATGGCCCAGGCTTATCCTTTAAGCTTTTTAGCCAATTTATTCAGTTGGATTATTGTCAGTGGTTAAACGGTTTTAAAGAGAATTTCACGGTTTGATTGCTAAATCGTGAATACATTTTTTTTTTTAGCTAGAATTTATTTATTTCATAAAAATAATTAAAGAAATATCTTTAGCTTATTATCTATTCCTTCCTTACGGATATCCTTGCTTGTTTGTTTCCTTTTACTTAATATATATTAATTTTTTTTTATAATTTCAGGCCTTGCTGCGTGGCGCGTTATCGCAACAAAGCGCCGTTATACTCGTCTGCATGGCCGTGGACAGATATATGTGTGCGCTGCATCCGCGACGTTATTATCAGCACTCGAGCAAGAAGGTAAGTGGATCAGTGGGTGGGTTGCATAACTGTGTGGCATGCTGTAAGTTGTGGTAATGCGCGGTTAGGCAGATAAGGCACGTTGCCCTGCTGCCGATAAGCTGTGCGACAAGTTAAGATAAGAATTTATCAGAGCGCAGGACAACGGGCAATAAACAAAAGCGTATGTGCTGAAAATACGTAGGAAATCACGTGCCAATAAAAACTAGTAGGCGGCAGCAACAACAACAAACACACCATCTATGAGCCAATTACGTGGAGATAAATAGGGATAACGGGCTTAGAGGTTTTTTCTTTTTTGTTGCCAGTCATTAAAACAGAGAAAACACGCAAACACAGACAAAAAAAAAAAAACAAAGCGCCAAGAGATGAAGAATGAAAAAGCAAAGCACAGCAAAAAAAAATAAGCAGACGAAAAGTGTATAAAATAAGTGTAAAAAACTCAAGCAGGGTTTACTTTTTCCTCTCTCCCCCTGTTTTTGTTGTTGCTGACTTTAACTAAATACGAAGACCACAGCAAAGTCCTGGCACTGTTGTAAAGGACCGGGGCAAGGACAGGCAAATGAAGCGGCTCGACGTTCACCGCAAGCGTAAAAGGGGCAGCAAACAAAGGCAATGGCTTACACTCTCTCCATCTCTATCGCACACACACACACACACACACACACACACACTTACATCATAATTTATGAGGCAAAAAACATTTACGCAGCCGCCTTTCAAACAAACAAAAAAGACAGAGACTTGCCCAAAAAGTAGGAAAACCATTGCAAAATAAAAAGGAAAAATGTATGTGTGAGTGAGCGGAAGTGGAAAGAAATAATTTTTGGGTTTCGGACAGCGCAACGTCGCGTATCATTTACAAAATGGTCGTCACAGACAACGTTGCTTTATGATTTGTGTTTAAGTATGCAAATGTATATTAATATTATGACTATTGGGTGTACTTTAAATGACGCACCCAATACACCAAATTTAGCAAATCAATCAAACAAAAAGTCATATAAAATGTATAAAGCACATTCGTTATAAAATATATTGAAATTACCCTCAGACTATTAACAGATTTTAAGCTTAATAGACGGACTTTAAATTATTTTTTTATTCAATATATTTTACAGTTTTACTAAGCGCATATATAAAATAGAAAATAAAATAGTAAATATTATTAATTTGCTCATAATCAGATTATAGTTTTACAAAAAAAAACTGTTTTGTTGGTGTTTTGTAGCTTTACACTAAAACAAACACTTTGCTGAGAAACTGACAGCTCCTTGTTTTCAGCAGCTAGACTTATAATTCCCAACTGGTTTAAGCTTCTACAGAATGGTATGCCCCATGCATATTTTGTTTTGGGCAGAGTTCAGCAGTTGTTGCTCTGTTTAAAGGCTAAAATCGAGTTCAGCAGTAGTTGCTCGGATTGATTATCTTTGCATTGTTTAAAAGGGGTGAAATTAAGTAATCTTTGATGCATTTGTTATTTTTTTTTTTATAAACAAATACATAATTTTTATTGTTTTATTGTGAATACATTGTTATGAATGACCCTTTTTCTAGTAGCCAGCTCTTAGAATTCACAACTGGTTTAAGCTTCTACAGAATGGTATGCCCCATGCATATTTGGTATTGGACAGAGTTCAGCAGTAGTTGCTCTGTTTAAAGGCTAAAATCGAGTTCAGCAGTAATTGCTCTGATTTGATCAGTATTTCTTTTTTTTTTTTTTTTTTTTTGGAACTCTGAGTAATTTGTTTGGGCTTTATATGTCTTCATCCCTCATTTTATAAAAAAAAAACCTCAGTCCTTTACTTATTTTCTAATAGTACTCTCTCTCTAATACTTCATACGATAAAATCGAGCTCAGCAGAAGTTGCTCTGATTTCTTATTTTTTTGTTTTGCTTATTATGTTTTATAAACAAAGAATTTGGGGTTACTAGACTACAGTGGTGTGAGTGAACTCTTTAAAGTGCAAAGATATAAAAAAAAACAAACATAATTTTTATGGAATACTTGCACTAGAGCGTTTCTTCGAATCTTTTCGTTTCAATAATGTGCTGTTATGCAATTCCTTGGCTGAAGGAGCTCTGCGATGTCTGCGAAATTGGCGCACAGAGGAAGCCGCCAGAGCCACGCCCAATTTGTAAAAAAGTGTGCAATGTCGAAAATTAATAAATTGAAGCTGACGGCGGCCGCCAGCCGAAGCGACTGACACTTGGGCCACGCAATTTGTTGGCCCACTTTTAGCCTTGTAATGGCCCATTGAAAGCTTGCAACGCGTGCTGTTTTTTTTTCAGCTTTAATTGAAACTTCCCTTAAATTGCAACTCATTCGTGATAAGAATTTTTAAAGAAGCTTTTTTTTTTGTTATTATTTCTTGAACTGTACTTTAATTTTGAGTTCTAAGTGTTTCATTATTTCGGTACTTCTTTTCGTTGTTAAATAAGATAGTTTGACGCAAACAAATCTTAACACAAACAACTATAAACTAATGATAAAAGTTGTGTGATGTGATGTTTTTTGTTTTATATTATAAATTCTTTTGCATTTATATTCTTTGTTGCACAAAACAGTTTGACGGTATCTAGCTTATTCATTTTCCAACAAGATTTTAAAATACAATAGAACATGTCGGCGCATAAACAGAATGTGCTCCGTAACTTAGACATTCGTTCAGTTAGATAGTCAGTTATGGTTTTGGCAGCCTTTCGTTTTTTTTTTTTTTTTTTCAATTTTTTAATGAAAATATTTTACTTCCATTTATTTCGTGCCTTGTCTAAATACTCATTTGAACTATCGCTATGTAAAAGGCGTTTCATGTTTTACGAAGCGATAAACATTGACCGACCTCCCATACACACTAAAACCCATTTGGTAAATTGACTTTAGATGGGTAATTACAATGGAGACTAAAACGTGCAGCTGCAATGTTCCGCATCAAAATGACTTCAAATCGGAAACGTGCACAAAATATGCCACAACCCAGCTATAAATCACACTCAAAACAGCTGCAGTCGCATCAAATCAGGGAAAGAGTGAACCTTTTATTGAGTATGTGGCAATGGCTAATATAGACGTTGGCTTTGTAGGTCATTGCTGAACAATTTTTGAAGGCAAAAGTCGCATTTTCTTATAATTTTTTTTTTTTAACAACATAAAGTGTGGATAAACTGAGCTTTTGTTGGCTGAGTTTCTAAAAATATAAAAGTATATGTTTATTTTTTACTAAAAAACTAAAACACGTGCAAATGCGTGCAACCAAAAGCATAATAAAATGTAACTAATGTGATTGTGTATATGTATATATATATGTTTACTATATAAATATGTTACTTTGCAGGGCTGTGTTGCGATTTTAAGCTTAACGTGGATTGTCAGCCTGACGGTGTTTGGGTTTCTCGTGCTGCCCAAAGGTGAGTCGCAACTGATAACCACGCCCACTCTAACACCTGATACATAAACATTGTAAACACCTGCTCGTTTTGTCGTTTATCTAACTACCTGTTTACATATGCATAGGCTACTACTTCAACAATACGGGGCTGATGGCGTGCGAGCCATTTTACAGTAAACCGTCGTATCGCATTTTGTCCACATGTGCATTGTACTTTCCCACCACGATGGTGCTGATGTACTGTTACGGCTCCAGCTTTCATATGAGCCGCTTTCGCTTAAACGATCCAACAATGCCGCTCACAGCGGCCGCCCATCATCCGCATCCGCATCATCCGCCACAGCATCAGCACCAGCAGCAGCAGCTGCAACATCATCAGCAACTACAACACCACCACCACCAACAACAACATCAGCAGCAGCAGCAGCACTCGTCGCATATATTTGGACATGGCGGACATGGACACTCGCATCATTCACATCCGCATCATCATAGGGCGCCGGTTATGAACCATTTGAGCATGGCCATGAGCATGGGCCTTGTCGGCATGCCCAGCATGACTAACAAAATAACCAAAAAGGTGAGGCGAGAGTTCCAAGTTTTTTTTTACCTCATTATTTTTTTTTGTCAAAGTGAAAGAGTTCCTTATTTTATCAAAAATATTAAAAGAAAAAGTCAATGTAAATGTGCATGTTATACCCCAATTATAAAAGGTCATGTTTTTAATTAGATTGTTAACTGTGTATGCAACACCACATTTGTTGCAGATTGTGCCCATACAGGAGAAGAACTCCAGCGGCAACACGTCACGTTCGATGGCGGCCATTTCGTTGGGTTTCATTGTTATGGTCACACCGTGGACCATTCAGGAGATTGTCACCGCCTGCACGGGCTCCAAGGCAAGTACTACTTACTTACTTACTTACTCGTACTTGTGGTCAATACACGCCAACAGCACACTCGTTGCATACGAAATCAGCTCTAGCTAGTGTTTGTGCTTGTGATTATGTTAAGCATACGCCACGTTAACCACATAAGCTTTAATTGTACTTGTGTGTAATGTAATGTGTAATGGTCTCTGACTCTATTGTGCAGCTGCCACCGTTTCTTGATTTCTTGGTCACCTGGACATCGTTGAGCAATAGCCTGTGGAATCCATTCATGTATTGGCTGCTAAATTCTGACTTTCGTCGCCTCAGCCGTCAAATGATGCCCAACAAAGTGAGTTGATTGTTTTTTTTTTTTTTTTTTTGCCCCGAATTGGATTTAAAGGCATTTCACATTTTGGCATAATTTTTCATTGCTATTCAAATTTTTTTTTTTTTTTTTGTCTATGAATTTAGTTTATAAAAATTATAATATTTATAACATCTAGTTTTCTGTTGTTTTGCGCTAAGATGGAGCTGCGCATTTTGTTCACAATAGCGACAACTCGTTTTGAAGTTGTGTTGAGTTAAACAGAAAATCTGCTTAAAAGCACCCAACGTTTTGTTGAGGGGTTTTGTGTTTAAGCATGCCAAAACTAAACCATAGTTAGGCAAGGACTTTTGAATCGGGCCAAGCTAGGGTCATAAATCCGAAAAGGTAAAAGCAGCATCCAACCCAGGATACTCGTGCCGGCGTCTAAACAGTAACAGTAACTACAACAATAATAAACACAGAGTGAAAAGTGATTTTGAATTATGAAAGAGAAAATCCAAAGCGGCGTTTACCCTCCTCTTCAGGGCCCAATCTGCCCTCGCAGCCAATGTAAACACAGAAACTCACTCGGCCTTTTTGGTTGTGGGTGCAAAGGAAAGTCTTTGGGGCAAGCAAATCCATTTTCGGAAAGCGCACTCAAGTTGCATGATTTACTTCCGAAAAACTCAAACAGCACTGAGGTCATTTTGAATGAATTTATGTGCCATACGCTCAGTTAGAGATGGGAGCGTGCCAAAAAAAAATATTTTTGGTTACTTTGTTTTTAACTTATAAACATAAACTTTTTGTCTCTGAGAAATCATCTGTTCAATTTTTTGTGACTTATTTTTTTTACTTTCAAAATACAAGTTTTTTTGGTAACTTTTTTCCCTACTTTTTATTCTCCTCTTTTGTCTCAGACTTGTTTTGATAACTTAGCCTTCTGTGACGACGAACGTAAGAAATTTAATTTTAATGAAATAAAACACCATCGTATACTATAAGTTGGTAAAAGTATGTTTTGATCAGTATCAGTGCAGCCTTACTTTAAAATGACGCCGATTCCCCACAATAATAAATGCGAATTTTAACATGCTTATTAATTTTGCAACTAAACGTTAGATTTATGATGCCGTTTTTGTGCTCGTTTCAGTGTTTCCCCAATGAGGACACGCCCGAACACAAATCAGCCTGTTGTCACATCAATGCGAACGATTTTGAAATCACAACGCTTCCGATGCCGCCAGAGCCGCCCGCCTCGCGGCCGCCAGCTAACAATGGCGGCAATTCGGCTGGTGCGGTAGGAGGAGGAGGAGGTGGTGGTGGGGGTGGGGGTGGTGGCATTGGCAGCGCCATTGGCGGCTCTGTGCTTGGCATTTGTGCTCGTTCGAGAGCCAATAGTCTGAGTCGCAGTGCCTCACAGTACATCAGAGGACAACTGGCTGGCGGAGGTCTAGGAGGAGGAGGAGGAGGAGGAGCGCATAGTCATGCCCATCAGGCAGCCAGCGAGGGATATGCCACAGTTCGTCCCGACATCGAGGGTCTCTCGGAGAAGTATTGGGGCGAGATCTTGGAGCGCACTGTCAGCTCCGGTAATCTGCATGCAATGCAAAAGAATTTCCCACATTACCCGTATCATCAGCACGCCCACGTCCATCAGTTGCATCAGCCGCAGCAGCATCAGCATCAACATCAGCAACACAATCAGCAACAGCATCAAACCACCTCGTTTAGCAAGCACAGTGATCTGCATTTGAATATGTTGTCCAGTGGTGCGACTCAGGACACCAACAGCAGCATCAGCACCACAGCTGCAGAGCTGGGTAAATTCTCAACGTCAGAGCCCAAGCTCTGTGAGCATCTATTCCACGATGCCAATTGTGCCAAGAGCAAACTGCTGCTGGGCGGCGGCATTGCAGCTTCCGAAGCAGCTGCATCATCATCCACGGTGGCCTCCAAGCTGGCTGCTGGGCGCAGCATACCGGACATTTAGTACGCAGAGGACGTCATACTCGCCAACAGTCAACTAATGGCCCGCCAGGCCAAATGCGCCCACCATCCGCTCCATCAGCAGGCCACCGCCAACGCCGCCGCCACCCAATCATCATCCCGTCAGCTGATGCACTCTGCTTCGTTGCCACATCCACATACGAGCAGCCTGCGTTTGAGCCGCATCCGTGTTGCCTGTCACAGTCCGCCGCCATCGATGGCGCTGGCTGGCGAGTCAATGGCCGCCGAGTATCGTAAATAGAATGCTAGTTAGGTGTTTATTCTCCTGGAGGTCTAACCGTGAATGTGTACACAATTAGGTCTATACTTCTATGTGTGTATGTGTCTGTCTAAAATAATTGCAACATGTCTTATAGATTTGTAGGTAAAAACTTGAAAAGTTGTAGTTCTCAGCAGGTGAATGTAATTTTTTTTTTTTTTTTATCATTGTCTTTTTATATCTTCTTAACTTTTTTATGACTTCAATTTGTTTTCAACAAATCTATTGTTTTTTTTTAGCACATCCTAAATTGATAAAAGCTTTTATTTTTTACACTATAGTGTGTGTTTTTTTTAAGATTTTTCCGTTCCTAGTGTTTTCCTTTTCTTCCGATGTTCTCGCTAGTTTCAGAATCAAAGCAGATTTAAACGTGAATTAAATTGCATTAAGTGAGATTTTTCGGTTTCTAATATCTTTTTCGCCTTCGTTACAGATTTAAATGTGAATAATATTGCATTAAGTGAGAACCAATAACAAAGCAAATTTAAACAATTTAAGTGTTCATTTTATGTATGTTTGTGATACAATTTTTACTAACAAGCAAACTTAAAAGCTACAACATATATGTGTGTGTATTGCTCAAATAAATATGAGATAAACAGCTAGTGAATAAATACATTAAAAACTCTTAATTCAATTGAATGGTTAAGCTAATTAAGCTGTAATACTAAGTAGGTAATTGTGTGTGACTACGTTGTCTAAGAAATTAATTAATTTTAATTAATAGAGATGCTAGACTTCCTTTATGATGACAGAACATCCTCTGAAAAAGCTATTAACTATTTCGGCTTCGTTTAAAGCAATATCTTCCTTGTCAGTTGCTCCAGGACTTATGTATTAAATAAATATTATGGATATAACCAGTATTGAAGTTCATAACAATTAGTATTGACGGTTCTAAAAGCGTTGTGGTAAACATACATACTTAGTACTAAACAAAACAAAAATAGTTCTCTTTAAACCAAAATCAGAAAACACAAAATTGCACAATGTCTAAAAGAAAGCAAATCAAATCCTAACTTTTGTGATTGTCATGAATTTAAGTAAGTTTATGTGTATATGAATGTTGAAGTGAGACATCATTTGTAGCTTAAAAGTGAACAGCTTAAGACAATTTTAGTTTAGATAAAAAAATATTGAAAGTCAAATAAATGTAATACCATTTAACATTTAAAATAATAATATGCGATAACAAATTGTGAACTGGATTTAAATGAAACACAATAAAGATTTACTAAATAAAAAAAAATTTTCTTCTTAATATTCTTTAAAATTTAATTAACAAAATATTAAATTTTACTATGTTCTTTATTTATCTACATAGGACTCATGCTGTAGCAGCTTAAAGTTTACCCGATGGGAAATGAAACTAAATAAATTAAAAATTATTTAAATTTGATTTTTATTGGCCGAAAAAAAAGGGAGCAAAGCGAACCGAAATGCAAATTAATTTCGCATTCTGGCAGCCCAAAAATACACAAAAATTAAAAGAATAAGTACGAGAAAAGTTCAAAAACTAATTTTCACAAAACAATTTTTAAAAGCCAGAAGGCTGACAGTGATTCGCACTTGCCACGTCCCCCTACTCTGTTCCCACATACAAGTCCCTGCGGCCATTGAAAAGTTCACCACAACGACGGCTTCTTCTTTTGGACAATTTGAATCTCAATCTGAATCCGAATGTGAATTCGAGTTTGAATTTCCATTTTTGAGTCCCACTGCGCTGTGTTCTCTGCCAAAAAAAAAAAGAAAATAAAAAAAATTACACGGCCCGCTGCATTTTGTAACAATAATCGCCGGTGTTTGGCATAGGATCACAGCCCCTAACCCAGTAGGCAGCGGCCCTCATCCCCCCTTTTCCGTTTCCACTCCACGCCAACTGTGCGCAACATTTTGCGTGCTGAAATTCACGCCCAGCGGTTTTCACAAAAAACTTTTCGCATGAAAGTCAACTTTACTCTGGCCGGCAATGTTTTTCTTTCACTTTTGGCTCGCCCAATTCTCACAATTCTCATTTGAGTTTCTGTATAATTTTCCGCCAGCTGGGGAATTGGATTTCCCGCAGCAGCATTCGTTCGTTGACTTGTCTCCTCTTTCCCTCCCCCTGCTCATTGCAGAGCTGGTCACGAATCGGACATGCCGCCAAGGCTCTGCCTAATTTGATTAAGCAGGCAAAAAACACTAATTGAGGTTTATCCAATTTCTGAAGCCAACCTAGCAAATGGACAACTTATCAGCAAATCCAAAGGTAAAAGTTTTATTCTCCTTAATTTTTTTTTCTGAAACGTTTGACTTGCGAATTTATTAAACAATTTCAATTATTTAAACAATTTTCTTTTTTTTTCTGAAAAGTAAAAAAGTTTCAAAAACATTATTAAAACGGCATTCTGTCAATAATTTCAGTTTTTCATGTTCTTTTATAGTTTTATTCTCTTTTTTTCTGAAACGTTTAAGCCACGAACTTTTAAAATACTCTTCAATATAATATAAATATATGTAGTATTAACATAGTGTTCGAAATAACTTTCTTGACAGTCAATGTGGAGATCAGTGTCTCTGGATCCCATGTTGGTGTTCGTTGTGTTGCCCACAGCTGGATGTGCAGGTCAACTTCATATATAAATTGTATAAAGTAAACAGTGACAAAAACATAAAAAGAAATAAGCAATCCAGTACAAAAAAAAACAAATAATAAAAGCAAACAAGTACTTAAAAAGAACAAAAAAGGAAGTAATCAAAAGTACTATACAAAAAACCGAAAAAAAAATCCTTACAATGAAAACAAATAACGCTTGCTCTGGAAAGCCGGGCCACAAGGAGTTCAAAAGATTTCGCACTGGCTTTCGTCCTGTGGTCCTCTCATCGGATCGTTTCAATGCTATTTTGTCCCGTTCGCATCAGGAGGAGAAGCGGAAACAGCAGGCTGCCTTAGAAGAACAGCAACGCTATAATCAAGCTCTTAAGGAGGGGGGCGAAGAGCTCTGCAAAAAGTTCACAAACATGCCGGACATCAAGGGTCACGATGAAAATCAGCTGCAGGAAATAAGAGATAATTCATTGCTTGCAGCGGCCAGGGAGGGAAAGGCCGCTAGACTGCTGGAAGAGATGCGCAAGGAGCGCATCATGCGTGCCAATCGAATTTTGAATCTCCTGAAGCCAGGACCTCGTGCCCTACATCAGGCGTTGCTCGCCACCGAAATGATCCATCAACGTGACTACTATCAGGCGCTCAAGTGTGAATTTGCCGAAAAGGAACGACAACAGCAGCGTCAGGATGAGGAGCAGTGTCCGGAACAGTTGATACCCTTCGGGCATGTCACAGTGGAGGACGAAAAGGAGCAACAACAAGCCAAGTCTAAGGACATCCGAGAGTACTACCAGCAAGATCTCGAAGCGAGACGTCAGCGCAAAGAGGCTGAAAAGGAGCAGGAGATATTTGAATGCATTGTGGAGCGGGAACAGTACAAGTGCTTGCAGGAGAAGGAAGAGCAGGCAGCTAAGGAGAAGGCACGTAGAAATCGCGAGTTCTATCGTCGTTCCTACATAGATGGGGTCAAGGAGAGGGCTGAAAAAGCAAAATGTAAGTTGAAGAGGGAGGGTCCTTAGATGAAAGATTTACTAACTGATTGTATTACTTTTCCTCCCACATCAGATGAGCGCATGTGTGACGAGATCAATGACCGAATTATTTGCGTTGACCGGACAAGGAGTCGGAATTTAGATGCACGTAACAGTAAAGAAGCGAAAGAGTTGCGTGCGAATCGAATTAAAGAACTGGAAGCTCGTGCCGTGGAGCTCTGTCAGAAGAAGCAGGCGAAGGAGCGACAAATGCAGGAACGACAGGATTATCTTGAGGAACGCGATAATGATGAATTACTAGTCGATGAGGCACGACGTCAATGTGAAATCGAGAAGCTATCGAAGGAACGTCGTGCCTACGAGCAAGAGCAATTTAAGCAATTGGAGGAGCAACGTCAGCGAGCGGCTGAGATTCGTCGCTTTGAGATTGCCCAGCGGTACAAGAATGAAGAGGCCAACAGGCATTTCAATACACTAGTCAAGCAAAAACAGGATAAGGTAGCTGGCGACTTGAAAACGGTTCTAGTTAGCCAGCGGCAACAGTTCCTTGATCAGCGTCAAGAGGAGCTAATGCGCATCACGGCTTGTGACGAGGATCCGTATTTAAAGGAGGATGTCACCTTCTTTGATGGCGCTGTTAAAATAATGCAGGAATCCAAAGAGCTCGGCCGTCCTTTAGTACCTGTTGCCAAGGCTGTGGAGACCTATAAGCGTGAGAATCATGTGGATATGGTGCCCGAGGGTCAAATGGTGCACAGGAGCAGACGGCGGGATAAATGCTGGCCAGGCTTCTTCTCCAAGGCCGCCTTGGCCTACAAGAAGTACGAGCATCGGGAGAAATGCCGTCGCGAGCAGGAGATTGATCGCCACAAAATCTTCGAAAACTGCATCAAGATCACCAAAATGGCAGCAGAGGAACGACCCTATAAGAGATGTACCATTGAATGTCCCGTACACTGTCAACAACACCGTGGATTGCCAGCCATGGCAAGTATGGATTCCTTCGAGCCACCTGGCTTTATCTGCTACGAAGAAATACCGCCAGCTGAGCCGTGTCCCGTTGTCAAGCAGACAAAGCCACCAGTGTGTAGGAAATGTGAAAAGAGTACTGGTGTATGTCTATGTCCCAGCATAATGGAGGTTATGGAGCCAGGCGAGGAATATATTTCAAGTAAGTCAAGCATTCCTTCTAAGATACAAGCAGTAGGTCAAGCAGGTGTGAACAAGTCTGTGCCCAAGACAGTTACAGGATTGACCTTAAGTCTTCAGAAAAGAATTTCGGGTGGAAAAGCACCCTCAATTACAAAGAACAGGATCAGTTCAAAAGCTCCGACAAATCTTAACCAATATTGGACCGCGAAACCTCAGTCAAAATCGAAACAAGTTCAACCAAATTATCCCATCATTAATGTAATAGAAACTTCAAATTCCAAACACTTGTCTAAACCCACTTCGAAGGCGAATTCGAAGTCAGCTTACCATAACACCAAAGAAGTCTTTTAAATCATGTTCCGGTCATTTCCAAATTCAACCCTGTATTGCTTTGTTTATGACCAATTCGGAGTGCTAAGTAAATATGAAATCGACCTGCTTGTTTTTTTTTATCAGTCTTGGAAGTCTACGCACAGAGACAGCACAGGAAATGACGTTAATGGTTTTTTAAAAGCACTTAAACTTGGCGCAAACTTTTCCCTTTTTTATGTTTTGTGCTGTCTTGTGTTGCAGCTACCACTTCACTTTGCTTTTTGGTCGCCGCCAGCTGAAAGGACCTGAGGTTGATGGAGTCTAGTAGTCCATAACCCTTGCATTGGCATTACTTAAGCGCTTTGTTTAACACAGACGACCAGTGGCCGGAGCTGCTTGTCTTTTGTCGTGAGAGAACGAAAATGAGTCATAAATTCCAATTATTGTGTGGGCAAAGTTATTAGGTTACTTTGTCGTCAATTTGCGACTGACTTGACTAACGCACATTTTTGTTTTCATTCAGCTTATTAGTGCTTGTAGGGGGGAGGGGATGATGGACATGTCAAGCGTTCTATTCTAGTGCACATAATTTAATTTAACCCGCAACGGTTGATGAACTTTCTCCAGCTAGTAAAAGCATCATGGGTCACCTTCGACTTAAAGGCTGCCCAGGCGAATCTCATCAAGATAATTACGGCTGTGCTTTTTTTCTATTTCTCTCCCGACGGGTTAATCAGCCGCTGTTAAACTTTGTATTCTGTGGCGCTTTGGCGCTTAGTGAAGCCCACAGCTCCAATTAACGCAACGGTCCGCATCTTCTTCCACTGGACAAAGTTATGAAAAGTTTTTGCCCAAGCCGCCAAACTTAACTTAACTCATTTGCAGCGGTTGCTATAAACCGCTGATTGGTCAGCCGCCAATCAAATCGACGGAGGGCCCCTCCCATTCCCTATCCTTGCACCCTCATTTCAAAAGTTGTCAAAAAGATGACCCTAACTGAAGCCTAATCGTCAAAAGGGTTTAAGAAGGAAATCAAGCTATTTAAATTATTGGGTTAATTTTAAACTGTCGGCAGAGCTTTGAAATATTCCCATCTCTCAACAAGTTCCAACAGCTGTAACATTTGTGACTTTTGTTCGCCTCATACCTCTGAGGAAAACATTCAGTTGCAGTAAAAAAATTCCAATTACTAAACTAATATTTGAATGTTAACAGAAACTGCAGCAGAATTTTTGCTAGCTCTCTTTCATAATGGTTTTTCGAATTTTTTGTTTGCCTAACATGGAAGTGAGGCAAGTGCATCTAACGATGCCTAAGGGGCGAGGGAAAGAGAGCATGGAGCATGCAACGAACGATTTTTTTTTAGTATTTGCTGCCTGGAAATACAATTTTCAAATACGTTTTTCTTCATTGACTAAAAAGAGCAAAACAATGCGAATAACCATTCCCCATTTTTTGTTTCGTGAACCTTTCAAATTTCATTTCAATTCACAATCATAACAACATGTTAGAATGCACTACTCTGTGGCGTAGCTATAGTTGACTATGGTATACTCTGCAAACAGAAAAAACTAATCTGTGAATTAAATTAAATGTCAGAATTAGTTAATCAATTCTAGAAATTTTAAACGGACAACATTTATATATTTTCTTTTCTATACTTTTTTTTTTATATTAATAACTTGCACAAACTTTATGATATTTTATTTCGTTGTTTACTCGACAGGATTTCGACAGTCCAAATATCCATGTAGCCTATCGCATTCTTTTTTAAATGAAAAACAAAATGAAACAATTTTTCCTTTCCAGTGAAATTTATAGTTTATACTTGTGTTTAGAAGTCTTTTATGCCTCTTGTGCCTTGTAACATAAAATGAATGCATAAAATTAGTTAGAGTATAGCTTTTAAAATAAGAAAATAATAAGAAAAATAAAGAAGAAACAAAAAGCAAGTTAATTCTCAAGTGCGCAAACAGTTTGACCAAGAAATAAAGTTTTTAATTTGTTTGATTGCTTTGGAAAAACAATGCGAATTGTTTTATTAAAAAACAATCCCTTAAATAATGAATGAAAGTAAGGCCCGCTAAATGGCACCTTGACGGCCAACAAAAACAGGCAAAAAACAATTTGAATACAAAAGCGAATGCGAATGCGAATGCAACAAGTGCCAACAAACAAAAGGGCGTAAAATGAGCGCAAATGCAAAAGGGAAACGAACTGCTGCAGGGACAAAAGAGCACGAGAAAAACCAAAAACAAAACAAACGAAACCGTATAATCATCTGCAAAGTACAATGCTGAACGTAAGAACACATGGCGTATACGTTATAAAAGCCAGCTCAATTGTAATATTAAGCAAAGTGCAGACAATTGCTCTCTCTCTCTCTCTCTCACACACACACTTTCTCTCTTTCGCTCGTTTCGTTTGCATGTCTTACATCCCACTGCTAGTTTAAAACTCAATAAAAGTTGCAGGATAAAAAATTACTTAATGAAATTAAGGGTAAAAAGAGTGTGCGTGTGTGTGTGTGCGAGGCAAGAACAGCAGGAAAACGTGCAAAAGGCAAACGGCGCAACAAAAGCAGCTCCTTCCTTCCACAAGGCGGCAAACTCGGCAAAAGTCAGTTGAGTGGCAAGCAGCATGAACCTAAGAGCGTGAGACGAAGGCAGGCTGTAAATAATAATAAAGACATGACTTATTGGTTTGGCAAGGAGGAGAACCACAGAAATTTTCCACACAGGATTGCGCCTGCCAACTGCTTGTAACAGTAATTCCTATTAACGGCTTTAGCAGCTTGCTTGGCTGCACGTGGATTCGTATTGGACACACAATTGAGGAGGTGTTGAACAATTTTGTAGTCGAAAAAACGCACATAAGAAATTAATGGAATAAACAATTGCAATGCATTTTTTATTGGCTTTGAATACTTATGATATTAAATTTAAGATTTTTTTGATAGAATTGTTTATGGATTAATAGACTGACATTTAGCCGCTGTAAATAAAAAATTTTCATGCTTTTGGAATATTGTCTATTTTTTTTAGTATTTAAATTTATTACAAGTTTAGTCAAAGCTAAAAAAAATTGTCATAATTTTAAACGATGGCAAGTATAAGTCTTCTGAATCCAAAAGCTGAGATTGCTCGTGCCGCACAAGCTTTGGCCATCAATATAACGGGAGCAACGGGTCTGCAGCGTTTGATGGCCAGCAATCTGGGACCCAGGGGCACCACCAAGATGCTCATCTCGCCGGCCGGCGACATCAAGATCACCAAGGATGGCAATGTGCTGCTGCATGAGATGTGCTACTCTCATCCAACAGCTGCTATGATTGCTCGGGCAAGCACTGCCCAGGATGCTGCCACTGGAGATGGCACCACCTCGACGGTGCTGCTAATTGGTGAGCTGATGAAGCAGTCGGAGCTGCTTATAGGTGAGGGACTGCATCCCCGCCTGCTTATTGACGGTATTATGCGTGCCAAGGATAAAGCCATACAGCTGCTGCAATCCCTTAGCGTGCCCGTGCAGATCAAGAAGGATACACTGCTGGCGGTGGCACAGACAAGTCTGAGAACCAAGGTGGATGAGAGTCTGGCGGATTTACTGGCCGATATCTGTGTGGATGCCGTGTTGAGCATACGTCGAGATGGCAATAAACTTGTGGATCTTAATATGATAGAGCTGATGGATATGCGACAACATAGCACAATGGATACACAGCTGGTGGATGGCTTAGTGTTGGATCATGGTGGCAGGCATCCCAATATGCCCAAGAATCTGTCAAATGCTTATATACTCACATGCAATGTATCCCTGGAGCTGGAGAAGACCAATGTGGACTCCAACTTCTGCTTCAACTCGGCTGAGGACCGTGAGAAATGCGTTAAGGAGGAGCATCGTTTTATTGATCAGCGCGTTGAGAAGATTATTGATCTGAAGCGGACACTGTGCGCTGATAATCGACGCGGTTTCGTTGTCATAAATCAGAAGGGCATCGATATACCCTCACTGGAGGCACTGGCTGGAGCAGGGATTCTCGCTTTGCGACGTGCCAAGCGACGGAACATGGCGCGTTTGATTCGCGCCTGTGGCGGAGAAGCTCTAAATTCGCTGGAGGATCTGGATGAGGAGCATTTGGGCTTTGCGGGTTTGGTGTACGAGCAGGAACTGGGCGAAACGAAGTTTACTTTTGTGAGGCAGTGTCGCAATCCCAGTTCAGTGACAATACTCATACGAGCTCCCTCAGCTCATCAAACGGATACCATCAAGGATGCCATTCGGGACGGACTTCATGCCATACAGAACACCATTGAGGATGGCTATCTGGTGCCGGGAGCAGGAGCCTTTGAGCTGCATGCCTACAACGAGCTGGTCGAATTCAAGACGAGTGTCAAAGGCAAGGCTCAGCTGGGAGTTCAGTTGTTTGCCGACTCTCTGCTCATCATACCCAAAACTTTGGCCATCAATAGCGGCTTCGATGTGCAGGACACTATTGTAAGGCTGACAACAGCTGCCAAGGAAAGTAAACAGCTGATCGGATTAGATGTGACAACTGGTGAGCCAATTGATCCAAAGGAGAAACGCATTTTTGATAACTACTGTGTAAAGAAATTAATTATCAACTCTTGTTCTGTCATTGCCTGCAATTTGCTTCTCACGGATGAGATAATGCAGGCAGGCATGACTAGCTTAAAGATCCAATGAGAAAGTAAATTAATAATAAAGTTCTGTAAACGAAAGAAAAAAAATGCGTAAAATTCCATTCTGTTCATCTCTTGTTTAAATCTTTTAATTGAAGTGAGATAAATGGTTGAAAACCCAATAATAATAATTTAAGAGTCTCAAAAACAAACCCCAACAAACCAAAAGAAGATCAAGGAATTTTCCAATATCCCATCAATATTTACAACATTGGCACAAGAACAAAACAAAAAACAAAAATCGCAGTTTTCACAAGCCAAGACAATGCACGTAGTATGTATGAGGTGTGTGTGTGTTGTTCATCATCATACAGAAGAAAATAGGGAGAGCGAAGTAAGGGGCATTACCCAAGGCGCACATTTGATTGGAACGCTTGCCCCCAAACTGGACAAACACACCTTTGCACAAATGGCACTTGGGGGTGAAAAAATCTGTAAATATCGGAAAACAGCACAAAATACAACATGCCACAAGCTACGCATGTGTATGTTTGTGTGTGGAAGTATGCAACTTTTTGGTGCAAATTCAATTTCCATTTTCACTTAAAAGTTCTTAACTCGCATTTTTTTCTTTTTGCTTGGCTATCACAAAGGCCAAGTTAGGACGTCTACTGGCCGGGACAGAATTGACTGAATGAGTGAGTGAGTGAGTGAGTAAATGAATGAGTAAGGCACATAAAGATGCCCTTGAGGCAAATTAAGTGATTTGCTCAGTTTTTCTCACATTTTTCGTGCTGATTACTTTTGTGTCGGGGCAGAGGTTAAAATTAAATTGACAATGAAAAGAGCGAAAAAAAATAAGATGAGAATGCTATTAAGTCTTGATTGAGCCGAAAAATGCCTCTGGCCAACGTGAATTTAACAAGAAAATATAAACTGGTGAATTTTAACAATCTTCGCTCATTTGGGGGTCAGCTGCAGCTTCATTTTTGCCTCCTTGTCGGCATTCTCACGCTTGATGACCTGCACCAGATGAGCCACAGTCGCAGGGCTGACCATTTGCAGCGGCTGCTGATGCCTGAGCACGGCCACTTCATAGAAGGTGGCATCCAACGAGGTGGACATAAGCAGGGCACGCACAACATGCTTAATGGCCGAGGGTTCATCTGGCACATTGACCAATTCGGCGGAATTCTTCTCCAGATAATCGCGCACTGTCTTGCCGAGACGACCCGTCGTATTGGCCGCCCATTCATAGTAGATGCCCGAGGGTTCGGTCTGAAAGAGACGTGGATGGCCATCCATATCGAAGCCACCAATCAGACAGGAGACACCAAATGGACGCCTGCCATTGCTCTGTGTATAATGCTGTTTCAACTTTGCCACAAAGCTGCAAGAAGAAATCACATCATTTTTTTTTACATATTTAATCAAGAATGATTTGCCTACCGTGTTATATACTCCACTGTTGCAGGTCGCTCAAAGTTCCGTCGATGATTTTGTGCCTCTTCCTGGGCGCGTTTCATCAGGATGCGAGCATCAGCTGTTAGACCAGCAAAGGTAATAACCAGATGATCATCCAGTTTTATTATCTTACGCACAGTTCGTTCGATTTGCAGCGGATCCACCGCCCTCTTTTCCACGCCCAGCACAATGGCATCCTTGATGCGCAGTGCCACCTGTACAGTGAAGTTACAAGTGTTCAAATCAAAGGTGCAAAGGCAAATAAATGTCTTACCACAGTGGAACCTCTGCGTACTGCCTCCTGAGCATACTCCACTTGCTGCAAGAAACCGGAGGGTGAGAATATTGTTACAGCTCCATCATAACGACCGGGCATTATAATTATTATATAAAAATTAAACAGTTAAATTTTTGTGTGTTTTCTTGTTTTTAAAAGTAATAATTTGTAAGAGTTTCTTGTCAAAAATTTTAAATTTCATCGCTGACTTCAAAATTTCACCTGCTAACTCCAATAAAATTTCATCACCTATCCATTAAAAAAAAAAGGTGGACCCATTTCTAAACTGAAATCAGCTGCTAACCAAACCTTTGTCATTATGTCACATTTAGTGTCACACAACACAACAAAAAAAAGATAACAATAAGGCAAATCTCCGGCATTTGTAATCGAAACAGTTTAATTTTGCTAATGTGCTTAGAAACCCGCCCCTTCCCTTCCTTCCAACGAGAGGGCGTTTGTTGACTGAGCTAGCCAGACAATGTTTAGTATGCTGCAAGCACGTTGTCCACCATAAATATATATATATGTATATATATATATACGTTTACATTTAACATTTTATGACAAGCCGTGTGCTGAAGTCCTTGGGAGCAGTATCTCTGAACTTTTTGGTAGCATACTTAGTTGGATTAAACACGTGCCAACATTGTTGTCGCATTGTTGTCTACCTCCTCCCCTATCCCTGTCCCTTGTGGCATAGCCAATCCCCAAACACGTTGCACAAAAAATATATATATAAATTAGCAATTGTAACTAATATGAAATAAACATGAATAGAATTAAATGCAAATATAATTATTTAGTTAATAAGCCATAATTGCCTTGAAGGCTGAAAAAAAAAAAAAAAATAAAAAAAAAAAAAAAAAAAAAAAAGAAAAAGAGAAAGAATATATTTAAGATACCATAATCAGAGAAGAAAAAAAGGTTAGGTAATAAAATAAGAAAGTAAAGGAAAAGGAAGAATTAAGAAGAGGAAAAGGGGAAGAGTAAAAGAAAAGGGAAAACAGGAGAAAAAGGAAAAAGATTAATAAGAGAAGCTTGAATAATAATAAGGAAGGGAAGGGGAGGTGAATTCAATTTATTCAAATCTAGTTAAATGCGCTATTGAATTAAATTCCAACTTCAAGTTCTGATTTGGCTGCAAGCTATTTGCTAAACGAGTTAAACATATACATATGCCAATTATTAATGTAAAAATATTAATTGTACATGTAAAAAAAACAATTTCTTTTTGATTTTTTAATTGAATAAAATATGAAATAATTTATATTAAAATAACATTACTTTTTATATATAATTGTGTTTATTTTGACGAGAAGACTGTTGAAAAAACTGAACTGCACACAATATTTAATATACGATGTTTTATGTGCTAAAAAAAACCCTCAATAAGATTCTATTAAATATTTAAATATTCATTCAAACAAAGTGTTTTAGTTCTTTGGCAATATTCACTTTGAGCAAATTTTCTGTAACTTTTGCGAACTTTTCAAGAGTTCTCCAAGTTCATTTGGCAATTTCCACATCTGTAAGTGCTTATATGCCAATACTTAGTATAAACAAACAAACTTTTAAGCAGTTCGAATACTACATTAAAGTAATTAATTTTTCTGTTGCTGCAAAATAAACACACAAATTATACTTAAGACTCAAATATAGCTCACTATGCAATTTAAATAAACATTTCTTAGTCATAGCTTAATTAGCAGCACCCCTCCCTCAACCAACCCCCTCAAGCAAGACAAAAAAAACCAAAAACGAACTCAAATTAAGTATACGCAACGTGGCCATGCCAATAGCATCTGATTAAGCAGAGCATGCTCTATAAATACAAGACGAATACATCGAACGCTGTCGAAAATATTTTCTCTACTTCCACAGTCGCAACAAATTGCCACAGGGCCGGGCATGAGGATGGAAGGAAGCGGGTGTGGAGGTGTTTTGGTAGAGCAGACAAGACATAAAACAAGGCAACAACATGAACAAACAGAGCAGGGAAATATGTGGAAAGTCTTCTTTGAGAAAACTCAACGCGATTTGTTTGCTCGAAGCTTAATTTGTAGCGGCAAATGGTGTTGATTGTTGTTTTTTCTTCTTGCAGTGTTGTTGTACCTCCAAACCCATACCCAAAAACCCTCCAGCAGCATCCGCACATCCTTCGTTGGCCAACACACCAAACGTGGCTAAAGACCAATAAAAGTTAAGAGCGCTACAGTGAATAAACACGAGTATTGTTTCGAGCACTTTTTAGATGCCAACTCCAGGCTTCAGCGTGTGTGTGTGTGTGTGTGTGTGTCTCTGAAATTAATGATCAGCATTGTAAAGCTGTAAATGGTAAGTGGCAGTTAAGCATTTGCCATTTATTTAACAACACATATGTGGCCTGCAGCAAAAGTCGCGTGTCGAAGAGGAAAATTTATACATATATGATTATTAATTAAAAGCATTTGTTAGTTTGTAGTTTATTAACTTGAATAACGCGGGAAAATAATCAGCTGACAGATTCTTCACAACAATTAGGGCTAAAAGAAAACTTATAAAAAAAAGATATTGTATAGAACAACTGACGAGGTCAAAATGCAAATGACCTTTGAGCATGCAATGCAACGTTTATCGAACCGAGCAACCAACTCCACACACACACACACACACACTCTGAAAGTAATAGTAGTCATAGACATGAAAGTGAACAAAACAAGACCCGGACAGGATTCAAGCAGCTTCACGACAAGGCAATCTTTAACTGTATGTGTGTTTGCAGTGTGTGTGTGTGTATGTGTGGGTGGTTGGGTGTGCGTGTGTACCGCTTAAGTAAACACAGCAAGGCGGACACTGATTCAGATTCAACCTGCTGTTGCAGAAAATGGCGACCGGCAGCAGCCATTTCACCTGAGCCCTTTTAATAAACCGAGCAACGCGGCATCATTGTTGACTCTTCTCTGTATTCAGATCTCTGACTCCACCACTCCACCCCACCCATACCCTGTCTGTTTGCTGCCCCTAAAGTGCCATTTAGTGTCAACGAACTTGCCCACTTTCCAGTTATTAAGTCGTTGGGTTGCTTATGAAAGAACCGCCGACGTTCGCTAAACTTGCCACACAAGGCAAACGTGATGAATTCCCCAAAAAGGAGCAGCTGGCAACTGAAGCACATCAAAACATTCTCTGTCCAGTCATGTAGCTCTAATACTTTAACTGCCCCCCAGTTGGCAAGAGCAACTATCAAAGTTGTCTCTTACACGTTACGCCATGTACTTAAATTCGATTTTACTTTCATACATAATGCCCCAATCTAATTAGAGACGCTACGGCTGGTTACTATAGCAAAAGGTCTTCTGTCGATTGTGGTAATTTAATTCAACTGTACAGACTTTATTTCAGGGTGGCAAAATGTAAAATCAGTTTGTTTCATGTTTTTTTTTTATAAATATCTTGCTGCTTAACAGTAATTAATATTTGAAAGAAATCTGTTTTTGATAAGAATTCAAATTTACTTTAATTCAATGTTTTTCTATTATTTTAAGAAAGGTTTAAATTGTCCTTTAAAGCTTTGTTAGATCGAATTTTGTCCCTTTTCAAGGCTCAAACGCTTAAGCTGTGGGAAAAAATTCACTTAACTATTTGGTTTTAAGCTAAAACTCCAACTCTGTGGCACTTAAACTGTAAAGTGCAACCAATTGGCGTTAAGTGCAACGCAGGCTGTAATCAGTCAGGCAGACAAGTTCCGTTATTTGCGATATTGAGATGCGAAGCTAAAAGCCAAATGGCGACAAGTGTCGCACAAATTAATGGCAATAGATAAAATGCGAAAAATGCGCGAAGAAAATGCGAAATGCGAAATGGAAATGAAAATGGAAGTGCCAACAGCTCAACTCAATCGAGAGAAAGAAGTAAGAAATAAGTTCCCACTAATGGTCAAGACTTGTCAAGTAAATTTGTGAGTGAAGCAGCTGTCGCTTAAATTGCAACTCTCAAATTGCTTATGTCAAATTAAATGAAGAATCAGAAAACAAAAATACAAAGAGAACAAATACCTGAATAATCGAAAATATTAAAACTTTATCTTTAGGAATATGCCTTTCGATCACTGTATGCAAATGAACCTTAATTATGATAGCAAGCCACTTAAGCAATTGAAAAATGCCAAGCAACATTTACCTTTAGGTTCCGAGTACTACGTATGCGGTCTAAGCACTCTACAATCTTTCTCAATCCCAACAATCTCAATCCTTTTGCCAGCTTTCTCTGGTTTTCTCCATTCTGGCAACCACAAAACCACACTTTACAACCGGCAAACAGGATGATGAGGACCGATTCAACCGAATAAGTTTTGAGCAATTGCCAAAATAAAAACAGGAGTAGAAAAAAGTTCTAACGAAAACAAAACAATTGTGGCATCATATCTACTACTACGGGGCAATAAAACAAATAGTAAATATAACCACAAAATGTGCAAAAACTTCACAATTTTGTTGCTAAACCACTGACCCATAAATTCTCTAGAAATTTTACTCCAGAAATGCAATGCGCTCCGGATTTGGCATTGGAATTTGTTTAAGGGAGCAAATGGCAAATGGTCAGTAGGAAAAATTATTATTTGCATTCTGAATTTGTGTATAATTATGCTTAGTTCACCAATAAGCAATCAGCAAACCAAATTTTGATCAACTTAAACAGTTTTGAATCTAGTGGAGTATGGTTTTTAATCAGTACATTATTCGGAAAGGAATGTTGCAATCTCCTTTTATCTACTTTTATGCTTAAATATTGTGTATGGTACATTCGTTTATCAATTCCATGCCCTTGGGACTGCTAAGGAGCTGTTCAAATATTTAACCCAGTCGAGATTTTGGCCATCGATGATATGAAATACAAATAAAAGTCGAAACGATGCAGCACAATCTAAGAACTCGAGCAAAATGCGTTTAAAGGTAAATAAAAGCATGAAAAATTGTGAAACAAGCCAAATAATAATAATAAACTTCTGGCCGCCCCCGCCACCCCTTCGGGAGCTGCGGGCCAAGTGAGAGTTGTTGTTTGCAATCAAGCGAAACTCAGAAAGAACAACAAAATAACAGGGGAAGAAAAGGAGGATGCTTAGAAGGATGACTCCAAAGTAGTTGCACCAAGTGTCTGTCCAAGTGTGAGCAAGGGGCAAAGTTTGCCCAGCTAAAAGTGCTGGGAAATGCAACAATGAAATTCGAAAGAGATGCCTTGAATTGCAGACAATCAACAAGGACGTCGAAGACGATGGGAACGACACAAAAAGAAGCAAATTCAAAGTGGTTCTTCTCATACTCAAATAAAGTTAATAAAGTGGATAGACAGGAACGAATCGCAGCCATATGGAGAAGCTCAACTCGCTTACAATTAAATAAAGACGGATTCTTTAAACTGAACTAACTGCGAAAATGTTATAAAAACAATTAGAAAAAAAGAGCAGAAACTTGCAGACTTTCACGAGTCAATCAAAATGCTGCAGTGTCCATCCGCAATAAGTTGCACACAACTTAGACGGTGGATCACTTTAAATGCCAGACGCGCCACAAGCACGAAATGCAATACACAACACGCAAAAAGGCAGACTGAAGATTGAGAAGAAGTGGGAAGAGCGGGTTCATGTCCTAGTGGTCTAAGTCCAATTTGTAGTTGCTGCTTTGGTAATCAGACGAACAAGACGAGGCTGGCAGACAAATCAAGAAAAATCGTTAAGATATTCTTAAAGTGTGGCCAAGGTTTATTTAGCCATAAATAAGAAAATGAAACTTTTGGAAAAGTCAAAGCTAAAAAGCTTGAGCTTCACAATCTGTAGCTTAATTAAATTTCTCATGCTTTATTGAAAAATATAAAACTTGTTAAACTCAAGCTGTTTGTAAACTACTATAACAAAAATGTTCAGATGACAATTTAATAAATCTTTTGAAAGCTCAACTCAAAAAACAATGTGTCAAAAAATTTCTTTAATAACATTTTATTATTTGTTGAATGCGTACAGAATGTGCATATTGAATTATTTTATTCATATGAATGCACAATTGAAATAATGTGTGTGTGTGTGTGTGTGTGTAGAATAGTAGCTGGGAGTTTTTTGTAATTGCTACACAAAGAATGAATATGATATTTGTGTTGACAGAAAGCGGAGACAGCTGTTTCAACTTGGTACTGACTACTGCATTTTGCCATTTGATTAAACGAAAGCAAGAATTTTTAAATTTCGTGAAAGTTTAATTTATTAAAATTTTCGATACTAACATATAATTTAGTTATTGTGTTTTATGTTACATAATAAATTGTGAGTTATCAATTAAAAGTATGTTGTTTAAAAATGTAATTTTGATATGTCGACGTACTAATTGTAGGGCCAAAATTTAGGTGGACCTATCTTGTCGGTGGAACCAACCAATTCGCCAGTTTGTAGCTTCCGGGAAATAATACTTAAAGTCCGGACGATGCTCATATCGCGTCTCCAGGTATGCCACACGTTGTCCTTCTCTAATCAACTTCAGTTCCTTTGACGGCACAGCCTTCATAGGAATGGAGGTGTCCTGAAAGCCACGAGTTTCCTCCTTTGACAGGTGGTAATCAAAGTTTCGCGAATTCGATGTTCTGTAGCTCCTTTTTGTCACGGAGTTGAATTTTTGTGATGCTTTAGGTAATGTGGCACCTTTTTTATGCGTCCTTGCAGATGTGGAGCTGTTTAGTGGAGCTGTATTGTTCTGAGCTTTTGGTTGCGATCGTTGTGTGGATGTTCCTGGGGTCGAATGGCTGGCGAATTGGCTGGTTCCTTTTACCAATTTAGAGTTTACTGTGTTATTTCTTGTACTGGACATTTTGAAACTATAATATATATATTTTTATGTATAAAGTCGAGAAAAGTAAAAGGTAAACTATACTGTATAAATGTTAAGAATATTTTTTCCGACTGATAAAAGGCAGCCGACTGATTAAAAGTTAGAAATTTCAAAAGTGCCTGCCTTGCATTACACAAACATATATTTTAAAACATATGCATAGGTTATTTACATCATTAAAAACAAAAACTTAACGTATTCCACTAGTTCGCGAATTTTATAACAGTTTCAACAGCTTCACCAAAATCCTGAAGATTTACCACCAGGTGGATTGTTAACTTTAATAGATGAACGCACGTTTGAGTTGTCCAATTCCTCTGCAAGATCAACAAGTAATTTAAAAATGGTACTTATGTAATTTAAACACAATCAGACTCACCGCTAATGGAAAAGGAAGATTCCTGCATATCCCGCTTACCATCAACGCGTCCACGAGCATTTGAAACGTTGTTGTTGCCATTGTTGTTGTTGCTGTTGTTACTCGAGAACATAGCCGAAGGAGAGTCTTGAGCAGCTATGTGGGAGTCCAGTTCTACCAACTTTTTGACCGCATTGCCATTCTGTTGCTCAACCTGCTTTTCCCCCTCTGCCTCTCCTTTGCTCTCAATACTGTCATAGACAAAAGGTGGCCTTAGAGGAGTGGGTATAAAACGTCCGAATCCTTCGGCCACACGAACATTTCCTTCCTCAACACAAATGCGGCCACGCACCAAAACATAGTCGGGAACACCATGAACAGTCATGCCCTAGAATTAACACATACATTTAGATAAATTGATATTGGTAAAGTATTATTTAGTAAGTTACCTCAAATATATTGAAATCGCATGCATGATGATGGGTATCCTTGGAAATGGTACGAGTGGCCTTCGGATCCCAGATAACAATATCAGCATCCGATCCAGCAGCTAAAAATGAAACATATAGCCTTTGGATTTCACGTCTATCATATACAACAATTTTTTATTGAAATCTTACCAATGTGTCCCTTTTGCGGATAGATGTTAAAGATCTTAGCTGCATTTGTGCTTGTTATAGCAACGAATCTGCAGGGATCCAATAGGCCGGAATGTACACCTCTCTCCCAGACCAGAGACATACGATCTTCAACACCATTAACACCATTGGGTATCTTTGTAAAATCACCCAAGCCTAGCTCCTTTTGTTTCTTGTTGAAGGTGCAATTGTCGCTGCCTGTCGTTTGAAGATCATCACTAAGAAAATAACAAGTAAGTAAGTATGACATAGATTTATTTCATTAAGGCCCAATTTCTCAATGTCCAGTTAAACTTGGAATAAGTTAACTTCGGAATAACTTTTATGCTCGAGCTATACTGGTTTGGTTTTCTCAAAGCCAAGGTAACCTATCATCGGTATATCACTATCGCCGAAATGTGCTGCCAACCTTAACGGGGATTCAGCTGTTGTTTTGGTTTTGTTTTTGCCTGTGACTCCTAAACTGCTACATGTTGCACATCAAAATGTATATATAATAACTTAAACTTAAATTTGCTGTTCGCCTTACGATGATTGTATTGATATTTATAAATCGTTACTTAGTATCGGTATAAGTAGTAACCGCACCTCCATGCATCGGATAAGTAAGTACTAACCGAACATGGAGAAACTCAAATTCAACTAAACTTAGAATAAGTTGACTAACCGGACATTGAGAAATTGGGCCTAAAGTGAATAATGTATTAGTTTGCCTAACGATCATGCTGGAAATGTAGATATACTTACGACGCCAATGACTTCTTTTAAGCGTTTTTGTGAAGCAGAAACTAAACTATGGTTAGTACGAGTTAAAGCAACCCTAAATGCTAAGTGCAACTCACCTCGCCAGCAACTTCATCATGAACTCTGGCGTGGTCTTGTCGGGCCTGAGAGGAGGGCTTAGCACATGAGCAGCTGCATGATCGAAATGCTGGCAACGATAGTGAGAGCCATCTGTACCCAAAGCCGCTGCAAGAGTCTCTCCAAATATGTACTTTCCATTATATCGCTGACGGGCTCTAGCGATTTCAATGCCAGCCGATTTGCTCATGCAGTGGACAACATAAAGCGGACAATCGACCTGGTTAAGTAATGTGTTAATAGAAAAATTATCAAAATTATATTATAAACTCACCTGATGGGCCAAAATACAGGCACGATAGACGGCCTCAGCCTCTACTTCTTCCTGTCTCGACAGCTCGTGTCCTTCAGGACCTGTTACGCCTTCGGCCAACAAACGTTTTGCATTTTTAGCAATAATATCACCATTTTCCGCATGCACCTGAAAAGAAAAACAAATGTTAATATACCACACTTTAATACATATAGTAAGTAAAGAAACTCACCATAGCTACTGCATTCAAGCCTCTTATACGCTCAAAAACATCTAAAAGATCTGAGTCGTTTAGTTGATAAAGACCCTTATAAGCCATAAATGTTTTGAACGAGTTGACGCCCAAGTCTTTGCAAAGTACGCCAAGTTCCTCCGACACCGATTTGGACCACCAAGTAATGCCCACATGAAAGGCATAATCACAGCAGACTTTAGGATCAGCCCAGCTGCGCCATGTATCATAAGCCTCAAGCATTGACTGGTTCTTGTTGGGCAACACAAAGTCAACTAATTTGGGTTATTAATATATACAGTGGTATATCCAATTTGATTTGAGAGAATACTTACTTATCATTGTAGTGCCACCAGCTACAGCTGCTTTGGTTCCATGATAGAAACTAATTGAAATAGATGATTTGATTAAAAAGTTAGTCTAATATTTATTTCTATTTTCAGATACTTACTCATCTACGGCCACTGCATTGCCAAAAGGTAGCTGCATATGCGTATGTGGATCAATGCCACCAGGTATAATTAGTTTACCGCTCGCATCGATAGTGCGCACACCACCTGGTACCGTTATATCAGCCGCGGGGCCCACGTATCTGAGGTGAATAAGCAATATGGTAAGTACAAGATATTTATATTACACCATAGACCACTTACTTAATGATGCCATCCTCTATGTAAACATCAGCTTTGAAGGACTTGTCATGATTGACAACTTGACCATTTTTGATATACACCCGATTCTGGGCGCTTTGTAGGTGTATGGGCACCTTCTTAACAGGCGCTGGACTGCTTGACATGGCTGTAACGGAGTCGAACTGTAATTAAAGTTAAAATACACTTAACATAACAATAGTTGCCCTATTTAACTTGCACTAAAACCTAACAGCTGGTTGAATGCATATATGCATTGCTCTTCTTTTTATGTGCCGCAATTACGTGGGCTAACAAATGTATAAAAATAAAACATACACTGAGACAAGTTCTACTAAACACATTTCTGAATACCATATGTGTACATTTATTTGTCTGTTTTCAAGCGTTGAAGAAGCGGCATTGAATAGCCAAATTTTAGTTTTGTTGTTGGTAATAATAGCTTACTCTACAAAAATGGAAATATGTATATCAACGAAGCGGCCGCATGTGAATAATATTACACAAACGCACATAACAATGTTAATATAAACAGCTCAAAACACGTTTGTTTGTATTCGTAGTATATACCAAATAAGTGCGAAAATACATTACTCTCTGACCCACAGCGGTTTAAGTATTCTGATTTCATATAATCACATCGTTTGTCATTTATTATCATTCACACTTATAGAAATCTAAATACGTGTTCAGAAGTTTGAACATTAATTCGTATATTTAATGGCTTTCCATATGTATTTATAGTACATATATGTATGTACATGCATATGTGTAGGCAGTATGCCTAAAATAAGAAAACAACTCTTGAATGCGTAGTAGCGGCAATGCAATAGAAAACCCATTGGCTCTGGCTTTTTATACGTTTAGTTAAAGTGCTTTAACTGTTTTCTATGTTTGTAACTGATTTCTTATAGATTACCGTTAGGCTTTGAATTTTTTTGGAAGTTTAATTATCGCCAAAGCGAGCAGCAATACACAACCGCTCTCAACGAAAGTTTCTGATATCACTGAACTATGCTGTTAATTTTAACAGAAAATATCACTTAAGAGAACTGTTAACTCGCTGTTATGCAAATAATCGATAGCCGATGAAGATCAAATGGCACTTATAGGCGGCAAAAATATTTGAATTCAAAACAAGAACAAAAGAATTGTATTATTAATTGATTCACATTTTTGTCGATAAGCTTCCACATCATTTATCTCAACAAGTGTCAATTTTGATACTCTTTTATGCGTTACGATAATCCGCATGGTAAAGGGGATTTATGTTTATATTCAATTTTTGCCCTAGTGTGAAAATATAAAGTGGATTATACAGAGATAGCAGCCAGGCCACAGTTACTACATACAAACAAGAGCATAATACATATTTCTTCAACCTTTTTGCTGGCTACACTTTTTTCCCAGCCCTTTGTTTGCTTGCCTGTGTGTGCACAAGTCTAGTTTATACAGGAAGCGCGCCAGGACCAAGCACCGCACACTGGCCATAAAAATATCGCAGATATGTCGCCTGCTGTGAAAGGTTTATATGCATGTGGGTCGCGTGTCGTCCTGCGTCCTGCAGCCAACAGTTGCAATTGCAGTGCTTGAAATGGAACATGGAAAAAATGGCAACTACATAAATGTAATGCTTGTCGTCATATCGACATCTAAGCGAAAATCCAAATCCGATCTGGACCACTTTTCTGTAGCATTGACTTGCCGGCTAATACCCTTAAGAGTTTGCCCACTTAATACTCAAGTCTGTCTCTTTCTTCTCTTTGTTTTTGGCTTGTGCACCTGATAGGAATATTTCCCTATTGCTATGCTCAGGGCCAAAAATCCTTTCAGCTTATTTAGTCGTTTAGTTAAACGGAATTTGGTTCTTGCTTTTGTTCGCTTTGTTTCTCAGCAGTTTTCACCTTTAGTTTGCTGCATAAGTTAAACGGAAAGTTGACTTGGCTTTTTTGTTGCTTTAACGACTGTGTTTTATTGAACTTATACTTGAACTGAATCCTAGTTAAAATTTCAATAATATTTTTCCTTTTTACAGCATAATAAACGAAATATTCAGAATATCGAATGGGAATTTCTTTTAGTACACATTTGCATTTTAGCTTATTATGCAGCAATAATAATGATTAAATAAAAAAAAACCCATGAAAGTGTGTGTATATAAATTGATTTAATTTCTCTGTTCATTCATTTTACAATATTTTCTTTGCAGGTTGGATGTTATTTCCACGTGTTGGCACATTTAAACAAAACTACTAAATTGAACCAAAAAAAAAGTTTCTATTGTCTCGGCAAAAGGACAAAGGAGCCAAAGGCGAGAGAATCCCCGGGCGTTTCTCATTTAATCAACAACACCTTTTTTAATATCGCGTTGCGATTGATAATATGTGCCACAATAAAAAAAATAAGACAGTTTTTCAGTTTCTGTAACTGATTATTTATAGTTTACCTTAAGTTTAAGAAGGGTTTTGAAGTTTAGTTGTCGGTAAACCGAGCTAAAAAAAATTTAAAGTCAATGGAACTGTTAACGCTCTGTTATGCTTAACGTCGATAACTTTTCAAAATTTAGGCGCACCACACTTCACACAGGACTCAATGGAGGAAAAGAAGATCCCCAAGAGTAAGGATAAGCACATACTATTCAAAAATATTATCTTATGTTATATTTATAGTAGACATCCCATAATCAAATACAAACTATTTTAAGTGTTTACTAACTATTTTTTTCACTTTATTTCTTATTGCAAAACACTTTTATAAATTGCTTTAACTAATTCAGTAAAGCATACATTTAGTTATTGTTAAAAAAGTATCACGTTTTTTTTTCTTTGTTTGTTTATGTTTCAAATAAATTTCGCTTTGTGATAAGACTCCAAGGATTTCAACTGAATTCAAAAGTTGGGTACTAGAAATAAAGTGTAATTTAAATTAAGATATCGCTTAATGATCACATTCGCTAATATATTGTAGAGCCAAGTAGTTGGATTGACCAGCACATACATACCGATAAAACTAGGGTGGTAGAAAATAAATTGAATATTTCATTAAGGTAGTTTAAGTTCGTACGAGTTATACCCAGATGGTATGTTTCGTTTCAGTTACATAATATTAAGTAGTATTTGATTTGTGCAGAGTTATTCGCTACACATATTTAATACAATACTTAAGCCTCGCGTAACAAGTAGCGGAATCTGCCTAGGATTAATTTAAATACAGAGTTGACATCGAATCGACAAATTGCTATTTCTAAGTTAATGTGGTATCTGTGTTTATAATTAATTATAGAATTGCAATCATAACATTTTAGACATAGGGTAGACATCATCTGTTTTGCTTATTTTGCCGTAGGTGAATGCTCTGGTTTTGATTTAGTCAGTGCCTCTGCCCTTTGGCTCAGCCGGTCAGATAAGTTTCTTGGGTGCGGTTGAAGCACCGGATACACCGTTTGCCGTAGCAGTTGCCTTTGACTTCGTCGCTGCTGATGGTGTGGGTATCGTTGGTGGCAGATCAATATCCTTCTGGGGCAGAAGCTTTTCAACATGACGTTCGGTTGCCTCGAGGAGCGCAGCCTTTGTCTTTAAGTCTACATCGCTTGCTCTTTTGCTGCTGCTTAAGCTGCTGGTGCTGCCACCACCACTGGAGTTCTTAGGCGGTGAGGTTGGGGAATCGGGTCCCTTTTTGTTATTCTTTGAATCCTTGGCCAGCAAGTCAGGCAGTTCCTTGGCGTTGTCCACTAGCGTTTTAGCACCGTCTTTCAACTCAGGCTGTTGACGAAATAAATGTTAGTCAATAAGCACTACTTGGATTAAAGATATGTTAAGCACTCACTTCAGTTTTTTGCTGTGCGGCCTTTTCCCGATCCATAGCGCCCAATTCGGTGGCAATATCACGTATCTCCTTCGCTGAGTCATGTATGCCATCAACGAGCTTAGCCATATCCTTATCCGTTTTCTCCACTTCGGTTTTAAGCTTTTCCGCCTCCTTCATGCTCTTCGCAATCGCCTTTTCAATCTTTTGCTCTGCCTCTAGGATCTGCTCCTTGTCCAGCAGCGTAATAAGCTCCTCTATCGCCTTGTCGCTAAGCTTAATATTATCTCTACCAATGGATTCCAGCACCTAGAAATATTTGAACATAAGTCTCTGTTTAATGTGTGTAGAAATTTTAGAATACTAACCTTGCGTATATCGTTGACAGTAACTACACCATCCTTATCACCATCAAACTTAGCTAATACGCTTTCGATGTGCTTAAGTCGAGCCTCGTCACTCGTCTCCTTCAGCTTCTTAATGTTCAGCATGAGATCATCGATGTGGACAATCTCCTCGTTGCGCCGCTTGGTTGCCTGTTTGGTGAGCAGCTCGGTAAACTCCTCAAGCTGTTTCTTGTCAATTTTGGTGGCTGTGCTGTCGATGCTCTGCACCACTTTGGTTATCTCTGCTACAGATATGGCGCCGTCCTTGTCGGCATCCAGTTTGACCAGCAAATCTTCCACAACTTTAAAACGTTCCTCATCGGAGGCTTCCTTCATGCGACGTATGGTGGACACCAGTTCATCAATATGCACCACTTGACAAGGATTGACGCTTGCATTTGCTGCGGCTTGATCAGTGGTGTTCACCTGCTTAATTTGTAGCTGTCGTTGCTCCAGATCGCCCAGCACTGTATCCAGCTGAGAGATCATTTTGTTGACACGATTATAGAGAAGCTTGGCGGCTCTGCTTTCGCGCACTGGTTCCTTTACCACCTGGCGCACCTCACGCAGCTCCTCCACATCCTCCTGGTAGTCGCGCAGCTCCTCCTTCAGTTCCTTAATTGTCTCCTTTTCGACCACAAGCTGTTTGTCTGATGACAGTGTCTTGAGCGCATCAGAAAGCAGCTGCACATCTGTTGGTGAGATGGTTTTCTCATCAGTTGCTGCCTCCGGCTCCTTTTTCATAAGATGCGGCACGTCGACAACTTTCTCGGTGAAGACATATGGTGCTGCCAGCAGCTCCTCCTTTGTGGCCACACGTTTAGCAATCTTCTCCTCGCGTTCCTCTTCGCGTTCCTCACTAATCTTACGCTCCTCCTCCTTGATGATCTCAATCTTTGTCTTGTTGTCCACCTTGCCCTCGCGCTCACCAATTGCATGTCGCGTATGTGCAGCCACTGCATCCGGCAGCACACGCATCGTCTCCTTTAGCTTATCTGTCGTTATGCTATCAGTCGAGATGAGCATCGCACGTGAAAGCAGCAGCAGTGTCGGTGGAACCTAGAGATGCGTATATATATACAACATTAATGAAGTGATATACTATTAACGCTTGATGTTTTCTACCATACCTGTTCATTCAGCGACAAGTCTATCCACTCCTTTAGCTGGAAGCGCAAACGCTCGGCCGTTAGACCATATGCTCGCATGCCACGTGCCTTGCACGCCTGCTGCAGCTCAAAGAGATCGAGTGAGTCGACGCCTTCGCGTGCGATCACACGATCATCGGTGGCCAGAGAGCGCAACTTGAGTCGCAGCTGAAAGCGCAATAGCATTGTGGTGCCAATAGTGTTTAGTTCCAGGACACGACAAAGTGCCGCCAATTGTTCGCGACTAAGCGAATCCAGGGTGATCTCATCGTCGAAACGTTTGGCAAACTTGATGATGTCATCGTTGCTTACTTTCTCATTGGGATCGCGAATCTTGCGAAAGAATGTCTCAAACTGTTTGGCCTCCTCACTGGAGTGCTCCACGTGCTGAACGGGCATCTGGCCGAGAGTCTGCTGCAGAAACTTGGCAACCTCAAGGCGAACGGAAAGCGATTGCCTTAAGCGTTCCTGACGATCCTTGGCCGTTTGAAAGGTGGAGGGCAACATGCCCGGAAAGAATTTGATAAACAATGGCAACAGAAGCTCCATAAAAGGTACAATTATAAACACCGAGAAGGGTATCAAACGGAACAGATCCGATGTTGTCCGCTGTAGCTGTTTGTTCTCACGACGCGTCAACGTCTTTCCATTAAGGACCATCCACAACAGCTTTGAGCTGATGGCCGTGTCAATGAAAAGCAGGCGAAAGCCATGATAATAATGCACGATCTCATCCCAAATGCGTTGCTGCAGCGGCTTCTTGGGCTTGGCCACAGTTTTCGATGGCGCCTCTGTTAATTCACTTGCGGGTTTAGTTTTATCGGCTTTTGCCTTCACATCTGTATCCACAGCTGTGGAGCTGGTCACTGGAGCTGCAGAGATGGTTGCCTTATCTGCTGCTTGTCCATTGGCAACTTCTTTCATGATCTCCTCGACCTTTTCCTTTTGCTGATTCTTCAGTTTCTTCACTGTCGCATCAATCTTTGAGGGGGTCTCAAAGAGGGTACGACTCGCATGAAAATGCCGATAGCCATGGCCGGCAAAATGATATTGACGATAAACATGATGCGGGCTGCAGCTCAATGATTGATCATCGAACGCTCTCCTCTGTGTGGGATGATCTGAAGTTTCCACCCTATTTTGCCACTGTCTTGTTGCACTGTACGATGCATAGCAGTTCGTTCTTAAATCTGCAAGAAAGATCGCGTGAAAATATAATAAAATAGGTTGAAGTAGTGTGTGTTTGTAATTTGAAATCAAAATTCTCACAACAAATCACGTTTTTCAAGGTTGCACCAACGAAAATACGAGAAAAGCAATTCAATCTAGAATAGCCGGTATAGTATTAGCCACAAACAAAATAATAATATAAAAACGTTTTTAATCGCATAAGCGACAACTTTGCAAACTGATAAACAGAAAATTTCGTTCCGCTTGATAAGCTAACAAGTCGATCACAAGGAGAAACAATAGAAAATTAACACCTGTTGCGATGGTTGTTATTGTAAACAGGTAGTATATGTACTTATATAAAGGGAAACATGAATGAAATGAAATGCAATTAATTATTAAAGACAAGGAACATTATTTAATGCACTTTCCATTTTCCCCTTTGTGTTTTCTCTTTCGTTGGCAACAATTAAGAATTAAGAATAAAGAAAATTCATCAAATCATTGTTTTCAAGGTGAAGAAATAAAGTGCAACACCCAAAGAAAAAGCGAAACGCATTCAAAAAATTCGGCCATTGCCCGAGAGAGAGAGAGAACGTATTGAGTGAGTGCCTCTGACCCGTGTGTTAACTGTACTTGTGTACAGGGTGTCTCTCTGTGAGCGTCAGTTTCTTTGCTGGCGTCATTTTGTCTGACTTTGCACCTGTGTGCTTGGCACTTGTCCATTTTTACTACGTAAACACACAAACACACATATTCCGATTAACTGTGTATTGCGTTCAAATTGAGCTGTGAGCAAGAGCGAGACACAAATTTGTTTTGCAAACAGCCAAAAATTGCGGTGCTGAACTATTATAAAACAAACTAAAAATTAGGTGCCATTTGAAATGTTGAGCCAAGAAATTAATAATAAACTGCAGATTTTTTGGCTTTCAGAAATGTGATGTGTTGGCCAGACAGTTTTTCAGCTAAAAGATAAGCTAGGTAGGTAAAGTGACGCGTAAAAGCCAGAAGAAAACGGTTAAGAAAGCAAAGAAATGTTAGCTTAATCAGCGATAACGATAACAAAATAAAACTTAAACCGGAATAGCTTATTTGGAAAATATAGATTTTATAAAACCAAAAGAGCCATAACAAACCAAATGCCAATGTAAACAAACCCACTCCAATAGCAGCTGACAGAGCCAGGGAAATTTTCTACTATGGCCCAAAAAGCATGCGCAACAGGGAAATTTAACTCAAGGTGCAAGCAAACATTGAATCAGCTGTGCCCGAATATGCAGTCACAACAAAATCGGCGATAAAATACACGCGAACAAAAATAGTCATCGGCACACACACACACACACACCCACACATGCAAGAGTACACACACGCATACGCCACTATAATACGGTGTAAAATCAATGGAAAGTTTTTTACGTTGCGTTCTAAATATTACGTTGCGTTTTTTGTTTACAAAGAGAGTGGTGACTTACAGCGCTTGTAGAAGTTCTGAAACTTGTAATGCGATTTCAGATGCATCGATCCTTTGTAATGCAACAGTAGATTCATGTTTGTTGATTGTTGTTATTGTTGTTTTTGAGAGAGGGTTGCTGTTAAAGGGGTACAGCTGCCAATCCAATTCCAAAACTTTCCAATGTTTACAAAATTTTGAATTTCCAACTCACTGTCTACTATGTGTGTATCTTTGGATTTGTTTTGTGTCGTTTTTCGTTGCGCATGAGAAATTCGATTGGTTTTTCTCACTCTACGCCTAAAAGTATATGGAAAAGAGTAATAAGAGATTTGTAAATATTCATGCCGAAAATTAAACACATTACACACGTATGTCACAAATTAAACAAATCAATATAACTGTCAACTCTTTACAATAATAACAACGTAATTTCACTCGCGCTTACAACCACACACACAGACACGCATACACACGCAATATTGCGGATATCAGGCGATGTTTCATTGTGTTTGTTGTTGTTTGCTGTTATTCGCACTTTTTTTTTAAATATTACACAACTACAACAACGAATTTCAAGTTATTCTCTGCCAATTTCAAAGTGACGATACCCTGTTTGCTCAGCTTGCTACGTGTGTCAATTACCATATATTTAATATTCACGGTTTTTGGCTGAATACTCTTTGCTTGCCGTATTTTATTGGTGCAATGTCGTCACCCAAATTCTTTTTAATATGTTTATGTAGTTCGCAAGCGGTTTATTCGCTCTTACTTCCACGCTTTTTTATTTTACTTTGTGTGTGAATTGACAAGTGTGACCGCATGGCAAAATTACAAAAATGCCAAACAAATTACAACGATGCGATACATCGGTGAAGCTTAGTTATCGAAAGCTATCGTATAGCTGAGGTGGGTTTATTATTTAAAAGGTATTTAAATGTGTAAAAATTCCAATTTAAGCGTAGGTAAAACACCTTTTTAATAATCTTATGTGCATATTTTGAATTTTGCATTTGCATCTTTTTATAATATTTTGTTACACTAATGTCAACTTTAAATAAAAGTGGGGTGTCGCTTAATGAGTTAAATGTTTCCACCGCATTGATTAATTGCATGGATATTAAACTGTCATTAAATTTTAAACTGTCTTGTGTAAACAAAATTTTGACCCAGAAGTTCAATAAAAGGAGCTAATTTCTTCTGACTTTAGTCAGTCTCAAAGTACTGTAAGGGGAGTTTTGAAAAGATATTAAAATGGTTCGCAAAGTTTTACTCTGTTTAATAATATTATTTTGCCTAGTAAGTGCACAAGTTCAACTTAACAGCGATGTGATAATTAAATTGAAAGAAGAAGTGGAATTCGAGACAATACTACTTTTGAAAAACAACAGGGAGGATTGCTGGATGGATATAAACAGCCTGTACTCCACTCCAATAATTAACTTAAATGCAAATCAATACATTATGCTCAAAAATAACTTTAAAAAAAACTTTCTAGCACTTGTTTGCTTGAATGATCAAAAAGAATCGGTTTTAAGAGCGCTCTTTAGAAATCTGGAGAATATGCGAGGAACACCAACATTATTTCTGGTTAATAAGACAGTTAATATTCATGATTTATTTCTGGATTGCTACGAGACGAGAATGTTAAATGTCTTGGCAATAAGTAATCAAAGTCCAGACAATATCTATAGCTATCAGGCATTTCCAAAATTTAAGCTAATCAATCGAAGGATTGACAAAGTGCAGCGTTATTTGGAACCACAACTGAAGGATATGGGTGGTTATCCATTATGCACCATAGCGGATAATGTGCTACCCCGTAGTGTCGTCTATAAGAATGCAAATGGAACTCATAACGTGGCTGGTTACTTGGTACAATTTATGCGAAACTTTGCCAGACGATTGAATGCAACTTTAACAATACGTTGGGATGAGAATTTAGAGGATGCAGCAATACTTGACACGGGCATAATCAGACGATTACTGATAATGCGTAGAGTGGATATACCCATGAGCTTATTTACATTGGGTGAACCTAGCAAATTCAGTTACAGTTATGTCATAGAAATGTCAAAGTGGCAATTGATGTTACCTACGGAACCGGAACAAAGTCGGGCTTTTCTCATCATGGCTGCTGGAAGTCCAATGCATCTTCTTATGTCCACGACCGTCCTGATACTATTTGCTTTGCTTCTGCACAATTGTCAACGTCTGGAGTTGGGCTTGGCGCCCAGTTTGCGGTGCATAAGGATTCTGGGCGATACGGTTTTAAGGGCCATGCTCTATCAAACATTTGTGTTGCGTCGAGCACCGAGCTTAAGGCAAACATGGATCTATTGCTTGCTCCTCGTCTGCAGCCTACTGTCATACAATATTTATTTAGCACAACTGGAAACGCTGCTGGTACATCCTTTGAAGGAGCCAACCATACGCACCTATGAGGATATGCGCAGGACTGGCCTGAAGGTCCTGCTAACAGAGGAGGATAAATATTCAATGCTTTCGGCAATTGGCAAAGAAACATTGTCCAAGAACTGGGATGTTCATAGACTCGTTAATAGCTCCACATTTCAGGCAATGCGTAGTCAACCAAATATGTCCTATGCCTACCCAGTCACACAAACATTGTGGCCTCTCATTGAACGCAAATTGGCCAAGCAGCAGAGAGTATCCTTTCGTCTATCACAGGACTTTACATTTATTTCACTCGCTTCTTTTGCCATCCCTATTGACAGGAACTCTATATATGAGCAGGAACTCAATCGTTATATTTTGGATACCCACGCCAGTGGACTATATCAACTATGGAGTAATCATATTTTCTATAAACTGGTTGCTATTGGTAGATTTAATGAACTGCCCTATGAAGCTTGTACTTTCAATAATCATTTGCGTCCTGAGGATATTTCATTTTTTGCTTTTTCGTTCCTATGCCTACTAGGAGTTGCTCTTGTGGTCTTTATCCTAGAAATTTTGGTTCATGCCATGGGACGTTGGAGAAGGAATATTATATGATATGTTGTGGCATTACATTCATGAATGTTTTCTAAGCTTAACTGAACTTTGTTTAAAAATAAACTATCACAATTGTAGCACCCACGCATAAACATGTTTTGCAATTTTTAGCCTCTAATCTTGCATTGTTCTTTGTTGTCTTGTCTTTTGTTTCTTGTTGTTATTTCAAAATGTCGATTTGTAAACACATAGGTCAGTGCATATTTTTAGACTAAATCAAAGCCGCTGGCAACATTGTTTGATAAGCTCTCATATTTTATTTGGACTGACCGCTGCTCGACCCTCAGGCGATGTTGATGAGACTGCAATCAAGTTGCTGCAGTGCCAATTAATGACCAATCAGCATATGTTTCTAGAAACTAGACGATGTGTATTTAATAAACCCATTTGATCTAATCGGTTATTACATCAACCGCTAAATGACCAGCCTCCTAGAGCCTCTGAATTGAATTCTGCGTCACAGGTGTTCAGTACTTATCAATATGGGTATATGCAAACCTATGTACTTCAAGGTGGAACGGATCTATGATAATGTCAAGGCAATATCAGCAATCGGACGATGGCCGACGACTGCATACATATCTCCCATCTCCCATACATAGCTCTGTCGCTCTGCGGATCGAGAGGTATAAATGCAGGTTGATGCGAGTGCAATTGCTATATGATTACGATGAAGTCGATCACGGCGGTTGTAGTACTGGCGCTAGCGGTGCTGGCAATTGGCAGTAGCCATGCCAAGCACGTTGAGTTTAAGGTTGCCGACAAGGATTTCCTGGTGAAGCAGAAGTTCGTGTTTGAAATGCTGCAGCACATCTACCAGGACGATGTGTTTGTGACAGAATACGATGCTAGCTTCTACGAATACAAGCCATGGGAGCATGTCAGCGACTATCATCATGCTGAGAAATTGGAGCACTTCTTTGAGCTGTGGCAGCATCATCCCTTCCACGATGATCAGGTGTGGACCGTGTTCTACGATCGCCACGAGGAGTATGCTGTAGGTCTTGTGCGTCTGTTCTACTTTGCCAAGAACTGGGAGACCTTCCAGCATGTCGTCTTCTGGGCTCGCCAGCATGTGAACAAGCAGCTCTTTGTCTATGCCTTCACCATTGCCAATCTGTACCGCGATGATATGCAGGGTGTTGTGATGCCCGCACACTATGAGATCCATCCATGGAGCTTCTTCGATGGCCAGACTCTGGAGATGGCTGAGCACTACAAGATGCACGGCTTCCATCATGTCAAGCAGTTGAACAATGTCTACAATGTGGTGCTAAAGTCCAACTACACCAATTTCTATGGTGATATGAACTACGAGCACGGTTTGTCCTATTTCCTGGAGGATGTTGGCTTCAACAGCTTCTACTACTACTTCAATCTGGACTATCCTCACTGGACCAAGGGTGATGAGGTTCATGTTCTCAACAATGATCGTCGCGGTGAGCTCTATCTGTATGTCCACTGGCAGCTCCTGGCTCGCTACTATATGGAGCGTCTGTCCAACGATATGGGCGAGGTTCCCACCTTCAACATGTACGAACCGGTTCACGCTGGCTTCTACAGCGGTCTCCGTGGCTACAATGGCGTACCCTATCCCAGCCGTTCCAACGACTATCACTTCTATACACCCGAGAATGTCGAGTATGTGAACTACGTGGAGCTGTACACTCAACGCATCATGGACTGGATCCACCAGAACAGCAAATACGATGTCGATGTGATCAACAAGCTTGGCAACTTGATTCAGGGCAATGCTGATAGCCACGATGTTAAGTTCTTTGGCAGTCTGGACAAATGGTATCGCTACATTGTGAATGAGGGACGTCCGTTTGGCAAGTACCACGAAACCTATCCCGGCACCTTCATGCACTACGACACCTCGATGCGTGATCCGTTGTTCTTTGAGGTCTACAAGAACCTGGTTAGCCACTACTGGCATCTGATGGAGACCTTCCCTGAGTACACTAAAGTCGACTATGGCTTTGAGGGTGTCAAAATCGATGCCGTTCACATGCCCGAGAGCCTTACCACCTACTTCGAATACTTCGATGCCGATATCAGCAATGCCGTCAATGTTGAGCCAACCTACGAGCATACCACTGATGCCCATTATAGCTTTGGACGTAACTCCCACTACCTTGGCAGCAGCTTTGTGATCAAGGCTCGTCAACACCGTCTCAATCACAAGCCCTTCGATTTCACTTTGGATGTGACCGCCGACAAGGCCCAGACCGCCGTTGTCAAGGTGTTCATTGGACCCAAGTATGATGAGTTCGGACATGAGATCCCATTGGAGAAGAACTACCAGAACTTCTTTGAGCTGGAGCACTTCAAGGTCCAACTGGAGGCCGGCGTCAACCACGTCAAGCGTGCTAGCGGAGATTTCAGCTTCTGGGTCAGCGATCGCACCACCTACTTCGAGCTGTATCAGAAGCTGATGGATGCCACCAACAGCGATTTCAAATTCAAGCTGGATCAGGCAGAGACCCACTGTGGCGTGCCCAACCGCATGATGCTGCCCAAGGGCAAGAAGGGCGGTCAGTTCTATCAGTTCTTCTTCATGGTCTATCCCTTCCATGAGCCCACTGTGCCACAGTACACTGGCTACGATCCCATTGTCAGCTGCGGCATGGGCCATGGCTCTCGCTATGTGGATGCTCTGCCTTTCGGCTTCCCCTTCAATCGTCCCGTGAAGCATGATTACTACTTCGATGTGGAGAACTTCAAGTTCTTTGACATCAAAATCTTCCATCGTGATGAGCACACCAATGTGGTCTAAGCTCCAACGAACTCAGACTCTGATCTTACATACTACTTACTCCATACTTAGAGCTTTCTTCTTCACTTTCTTCACAGCTAGCACGTATAGAAGTTACTCACTCAATTACCCCATAGATCGTGTTCAATGTTCATAAACTTTATTTGCTATCAATAAACAATAAACGAATTTTAAGCCATAATTTCCCATTCCTATCCTTGAGAGTTACCCGCTTGACAAGAATTTCCAGAGCTAACACAATCGTGGCGAGCAGCATAAGAGCTCCATAGGCTATCCAAATCCACTGTAGATCCTCCAGACGCAGTGCACTCTTCATCCGTTGAGGCAACCGCCTGATAGGATCGCTAAAGGACAGCAAACCTGCTGCGGCCATGTCATAGAAATGCATGCCGATCCAATGTTGGAAGAAACCAAAGTCACGTGTGTCCATAATCAAACTATTAATCGTCTCTAGGAACCAAGTATTTTGAGGCAGCTGAAAGGCCATATGGCTTAGTGGTACAATGCAGGCATCCATGGAGTATAGGAAAACCTCGCGTGGAAAATACTTTTGCTGTTCACTAAGCAGCGACCATTTGAGGCGAGAGGCAAAGTAGACGTGACTTGTGTTCATCTTGTCCCTTTGGCTATTGAGGACACTGGCATTAACGGGCAGCTGATCCAGATCCGGTTCTAGTTCACCAAAACTAGTCACCATATCCGCCACATTTAGGACTAGAGAAATTTGAGCTCGTTTTACATCAGCAAAGCTGCGAGCTTGAAAATGCTTGGGCGGATGTGTCAAGAGGGTTCCAAGTGCAGCTTCATGAATGGAGCTGATGTTGAGACCCAGGCAGGCCAACATCAAGTAAATCCAGCTGAAGTAAAGACTTGATCCCCAGGAGCGACTAAAGGATTGCCCCAGGAGTCCACGTAGCGCGTTATCGTTGAGCAAAAAATCCACCCAACTTCTGACTTCTCCAGCTAGTAATTTGTGCAAGTTCATTAGAATTCCAAAGCTATAAAAGATGATCATTGCAATAAGTATATGCTGCACACTGAACAAGATCAGATATATATCTTTGATAGGCAACTGTTGTGCCAACGGAATCATCAAGCAAATGTGACTCAGCTCAAAGGGATAACTACTGAGAGGCAGCTGCTCGGGCCGGATCAATGGTACCATGGCAGCTGGCACATCAACAAGATGCTTTTCCATCAGCTGAAGCATCTCAGTAAAATGTAGATCTGGCTTAAGCTCTTTGGATAGCTCAATGCTGGCATTTAATTTCCAAGCCAGGGTGCGCACAAACCTTCCCACGGAGCCAGCAAGCACTAGTTCACCTGTGCGCCAATCCTTATAGACGATGGTCCTCGGATGCTTCTGATCTGGTAATACTATCAACGGCTGTTGCTGCATATTCCCCAGGCGCGTCACAAAGAAGGGTCGTTGGAAAAGTGAACGTCGCTCCAGTTCAAACTGGGGATATGGTTGATAGCGATAGTAGTGACTATCCGAATCCTTAGAAAGCAAAACTATAACATTAAGCATTCGCAATTTATAGCATTGCCACAGGAGCAACTGCAGCTGATGTATGGAGGGATTTGACTCTTGTTCTTCTAGATAGAATATGCTTCTTGGACCACGTACGTTTTCTAGCCACGTTGCCAACTTCGACGGGTAATCTTTACTAGGTAGACAGATTATTTGTAGCACTCGGGAAAAGTGTTTGGTTGTGGATGTGTCACTTTCCAAGGATTGGAGTACCACTGGCAGCTGAGCCTTAGCAAGCATTCTGTAAAGCCATTGCTTTTCGCAATAATCGTAGCGTATTACAATTACCGATGACCGGGTTTCCTGTGCCACATCCTTGATAAAGTCACAGCTATGGACGGAAGCGCACAGAAGTAAAATTATGTATGCTAAAAGCATGGTCGAATAAACTGTGTTAAGTATTCATGTTTTCGGTCTTTTTTATAGCAACAAACTGTTGAGTCACTGCCAAAAAGACGAAGGCTGCTTAGGACTACAAAAACGCCTTGAAACGCATGATACAATAGGGAAAGAGGAGGACGTTTATCCTTGTGTGATTAAGCAAATAAAATATGTCTTTATCACGCCGAAAAGTAAATACACTTGCATACATATTAACTGTCATTATTGATTAAATGAACATTTTAATACGTAATTTAAATATGCATATCTCAAAATATGAACTCTTTATTGTTTTGTTTTTTAGTTACAGACCCATATACCACTAGGTATTAAATGTGTGTTTAGTTTGTGAGGTTTACATACATATGTTTATTGTATAAACGCGATTCATACAATTATTTGACCGTTTCGCAAATAAATATTATTGGATACTAAAATAAATATTGTTTATGCCTTATCTCTAGTATTTATATGTGTATATGTATGTATGTGTATATGCTTTCTCTAGGTACTTAAGTCATGTAAATGGTAAACCAAATTGCAATAATAAACAGACCAATAAATTTGTGCCTTGGTTATAAATAGAGAGCGTGTTAGAAAGATTTTCGAAAGAGAGATTTCAAGTTATTCACAGATTCGGAATATGAAACGAAGTACATCATGGAGATCGCTTGTTACTATAAACAAGAATACAATCAAAACTTACTACATATGTTACAACATTTGCACTAAACGGAATGTACAATATTCAATTGGATAAAGAAACGCCCACAAAAATTTAGCTACTAACAAAGGTTTGACCACACAGTTAGTACATGATTACGACTATAACAAAATAAATACATAGATGCGAAAACGCAGATTTGAGAAAGAAAGTGTACAATTTTAAATAACATTGCTTAGATTCGAGCCGGAGTTATTGTTATTCTTGTGCGGCGTTGTGGTGGGCGTTACACTAGCTGTCACGCCCTCCAACAATTGCAGCAGCCTCTGCCGTGTGCGTTTATCACTGACACAAATACATTGTATCAGATTTGTCAACTGTTTTGCCGAATATTCATCGCCCTGCCTTTGTTGTTCAATAAACTGTTCAAACTGTTCCGGCGAAAAGTAATAGGCTTTGATAAAGACATCCACATAGGTGCGATGTTGCGGATACTTGTGATTCGAGATTAGTTCGAGGAACGACATAAAATTTGCAAAGTCTAATTGCATGAGAGCGCGACCACCTGCTGAACATTTCTTGACATTTGAGAAGCTAATCAAGAAAATTATATTAGAATACAATACGAAGAATAATATAACAACTAATAGCTAACTTACCCCTCGACCAGCAAGTGTGTGGCAACATGCGCCATTGAATTCCACACATTTTTGCTAGGTAACGGCACCTCCTTGGAAATTTCCTCCAGACACATTGCAAAGCTCTGTATATTCTATAAAAGAAGGATTAAACTTAGCTTTAGGCCCATTACAAATACCTCATTTTGTACATACTCGATTTAAGACATCACTGTAGTTGCTATGCTGGTGTGTTACATGATTCACATCCCATTTGACTTTTGCCATTTGCGCCAGTATGGATGTCAGATCGATGACACGCGATGTGACGCAGGTGTAAACGGGTTTAGCCAGATCAGTCATGAATTCACTATACTCCAGATAGTTAGCTAGTATGGGCCGCTCAGCAGCAGGCAATAGATGATTTAAATAATGCTGCAGTACTTGAAATTGCTGAAGCATGCTGCGTCCCGCCTCAACGGCCACAATGCGCTGCGGTAGACCGTATAATGTATCCGGATTGGCTAGCTCATTGTTTGTCTGCAAGAAGTAAAGTGGTTGAATTGAAACGCTTTTAAATTGTTTAATACGCTTACCAGCGATGAAAAATTAAGTGGCCAAACTTTAATCTGAGTAAGCACATTGGTTTCCACGGCTCGCAAACGTTGCTCCAGACGCGGCGTATAGAGATTATCCGTTGCCACCAACTAAAAAAGAGGAGATATTTCAAATATGATATATGGAGTAGGTATGGGTGCTGTACTTACCGCATCTTTGCCGAAAATTTCATGCACTGCATACGCATAAAAGTCAAGAAGCTCCAACATGCAGGACACAATCTTGGGTGAGATGCAGTGCAGCAGCTTGCACATTTGCAAATAACGTCCGATGCAGCGAAGCACATTTAAAGCTGTATTGTTCACAAGCAGTTGACTAGCAATCAGAAAAACAAAGTTGCATTATTTGAAATCATAGGTAGAAAATCATTATTACTTGTTGGCATCGTCGGCAAACTCTTTGCTCTGTAGACTCTTTTGTTCATCGTCACTTTCCTCGCTAAAATAACACGACGCCTCGTCCACAATGCCCGACAGTATGTCCTCTTCGAGCATGGCAGCATCCAGACCTCCATCAAAGGGTGAACTCTTTTCCGAGAAGCGCAAAAAGTAGCCGTAGGAACCATAAATGGAGCTGCCACCGCCATCCTGGGAGTGAACAGAGACCAGCTCATCGCAATTGTTGTTGCTAATGGGCGAGTTGTTGTTGGAAGCAAGCAGCGCTGTTGTTGGCGATTTGTGACGACGGAGCGTGTGGCGCACCGAACGGAATTCCTGAAAAACAATATACAATTATTATTTGTAAGCAATGTAATATTCAATATTTCTGCTACCGGCAGTTGTAGTATATGCGAAAAGGAGTCCAGCGGCGTCCATGACTCATTGTCCAAAAACAAACAGATCTCCTCAATGCAGCAAATGTGATAGCGTCTAAAGAACTCCTCGCTTTGCTGCTGCATGGTTGATATAAGTTTCTCCGACTGCTCGCCGCAAAACTCCACACCAACTTTTTTTAAGCGCTGTACGACAGACAGCACCTGGATGAACTGATCGTATTTGAGCGTTGTCAGCTTAGCACTCTGCAGGAAAAGGCAGACTTTGTTTAGTATATCGTTCCAGATGCGTGATTGACCCTTCTTCAATTTCTGCTGTATGTAAAGATCGGGTGACTCGCCATCCTCCTCCTCCTGCTGTGCATAAAGTTTGTAGTTGTTGTGCCACATGACCACCTGATAGTAGGATGCTAGTATTGTCCAGAAAGTCTTGCACAAACTGATCAGACACGGTATTATCTTATCCGCACTGAGTTGCTCGCATAGTTGTTCATAGAGGAGTTTGGGTTGCTCCTCAGCTGTGGGTTCGCTATAGCCACGCACCACAGCATTCACCGTGGAGTGCACAGAAGAAATGTAGTTAATGTGCAACTGATCCATTGCAATCAGCGATTTGTTTGCCAGCTTATAGGCCTCCTGCAGCTTGGCATACTTGCGTATGTCGAAATTCAGCACCATCTCATTGAGCACCGTGTCCAGCTGATATTCCATCATAAGCATGGTCTCTTGCAGCTTTTTTTGTAGCGATTGAACACAGTTGTATTGCATAAAGTCCGTCGCTGAGTTCTGACATTGCAACAACAGCGCTATGGCTGCGGAATAGTTGTGCTCCGCAAGCAGTTTTTGTAGCTCGTCGTCTGTCGTGCGCTGTGCATTGGAGAATATAAGTATTTTTAAGTCATGATATGTTCGTGTTGAGCTCACATTTCTTTACTTACCAACTTTTTAATGGCCATTAGGGTATCCAGCACTTCTTTGAGCACCTCACGCTTGCGATAACTTGCTAATATTTCCAAGCTAGTCGTTGTTAGATTTGTGCGAGCATAATTTCAAATAAGAGCGCGCCTTCTGACACGTCCACAGCGACTCCTCCAGCTTCTTTTGGGTCTCATTTATCGATTGGAATTCACTGCTGCACGCATTTCGTTGCTCCAAAATGTTCTGGAGAACCTGTTTCGTGAGCACCTTCTGCTGGGTGCGCAGCTGGGAGATGGTCGACTCAATCAGCTGGTTATCAATGCCAGCGCCAAGCACTTTCTGTAAACAATTGTTAAACAATCAGATTGGAATGCAGTTCGTGACTAATGCTTACCTTCAGTTCGTACAGCTCTGGGTTACTATCGGCGCTGTAGTAACATTCCTCAATACTCTCTAGTATTTCCTGATCCGACTTTTGTATGCTCGCTGATGCAATTGTGGCATCAGCCTCAGAAGTTGCTGTCGTTGTTGTTGTTACGGTTGTTGTGGAGGAAGTCAAGGCATCGGTTGTGACTGTTTGTATAAAATAATCGGAAAATCCCATGGCTGGAATTTTCATTTGGCGATTTGTCTGTGAAGCACATAAGTTGAATCACTCTCGTTTAGGTGGTCAAAGGTTGTTGCTCCTACCTGTTTATGCAGCATGTCCATGAACCGCGTCTTAAATTCGTCCATTTTGGCCTTGGGGTTCTGCATTTTACAGCCATGAAAACCACGAAAAATTACGCGAAACAAACTTCGCCTCTCTCCCACTCCCAAACAATGGCTGCATCGATGTCGATATTATCGAGTAGCAACTATTATTATCGATATATATTATAGTATGCTGCACCAAAACACTGATAAATTTTACACTTTGAATTTTTTTGAGTAAATTACGAAAAAAAAAAAAAAAAAAACAGGATACGCAAATACGAAATTTTTAAAAAATGTAGGAAAATGTGTGACCCCCAAACTAATAATATCTTTTCAATTAACAACAAATTTAAACAAATTTGTCAAGAAACTGCGAAAATGCATTATTAAATCACTTGCTTATCTGATTCGAAATATGACTTACCTCTAGAAATCAAGTCTGGTTTTCATTTTAATCGTCTGGAGTTTGAGTTAAATCTACTTCTTCGACTGCATCTCTTGTGTTGGATATAAATATAACATCGTCATCCATATTTTCCCCATTGACATTTAATTCGGTTCTTCTTTGGACTGCAGTCGGGCGCTTGCGTGTGCGACGCTTTACATTGTTCAGCGGAACAACCCTATTTCTAAGTTTCATATAAACTTTACCTTCCTCCTCGGCCTCCATTTGTATGTGTTATACTCTGAATATTTTATGTTGGAGACGAGTTTTAGTTTGAAATTTGCTTGAAATCGTTTGTTGAGTTGTTGTAAATAAAATTTAAAAGCAAAGGGCTCTTTGATCTCTCAAATAAGGAATTAATATATAAAACATACTATTGTGTAACGCATAGAAGAAAGCGTCTCCGACCCCATGAAATATATATATATTCTTGATCTGCATTGCGATAAGATCATATGTCTAAATCAGCCAGATCGAAAAAACTATATCAAATAGGTTTGAAAAATGAGGCATTTTAAATGCTTTCGAATGTCCGAAAGTATCTTCCTTACTTGTTTAAATTACCACAAATTAAGTAATGCTTAAGTTGACATAATCTTAGATTTTATATTGAAGTCTCTTATAATACAAATTTAAACAAAATTAATAAACATATTTTTAATTAACTGGTTATACAACACAATATCGCATTAAACACTGACGCGCTTTCCACTTGTTGCCACTGGCCCGATAAATCAGATGCAGATTAAAGGCAACTTCGTGTTGCAGTCCCAGAACAGATGCATGCTTCTCTAACAGCGGATGTTGCACGGCCAAGGCGCGCTCGTAATATTCGGTAGCCAGATGCAGAATATTCGCCTGGTGATAGATGCGTCCAATGTTGTAGTAGATTTCCTGCCTTGCAGCACATGATTCGGGAATGTCACTATTTTTACAATCACTGCCGGCACGCAGTTCCGCATACCGTTGGGCAAAGGCAACCGATTGAGCAACTGCACCCGATTTGCGCAGCACCTTCTTTTGCAGCGCCAGCTGATTGAAGACAACGGCTATGGAGAGGGCGACCAGTGGATGCGGCTGCTCCCGCAATATGGGCACATACACATTCAATGCATACTTGTACGAGCTACAGTTGAGATGATAATGGCCCAGGAACAGGCGCATCGGTTGGGTGACTTTCGGATGGCGTTGCAGCAGGCGTCGCGCATAGCGAAAGTAGCGCACCTCATCGCCCAGCTGCACCAGCAGCGACAGCAGATTCCACATATTCACATGCTCCGGCTGCTTGGCAATTAGCTCACGCAAATATGAGAATCCGATGGCGCAATCGTGATTGAAATAGCAGGCCAATATCATAATCCTTTCGATCTCGTAGTGATAGTAGGTGAAACGCTTTGTGGTCACCATGGCGAAGCAGATTCGCTCAATGGCGCTGTGCATGCCATGCTTATAGGCGGTGAGTACTAGCTCCAGGAACAGATCGTACTCGTTCTTAATGGTCAGATCAGAGCCCTCAGCATTTGCCGTTGATGTCGCCTTTGATGTATCCTTAAAAAAATATATACATGTTTGAATTTAATAAAGTAAAAACTAATAGATTTTGTTCACTTACCTGTTGCTCCGGCTCGGCATTGCCCGTAACACCCGCCGCCAGACTACGCATCTGCATGATGGACTTAAGTCCCTCGGTGTTGTAGGCACCGCCACCATTCGCCGCGGCCATCATCTCCTCGCGATTCTTCAGCTTAATGGAGTGGCGACCGAGTAGAACATAGCCCACATCGAGAAACTCCTCGATGCGTCCGATCTGCTGCAGCATAATGCAACGCTCATACAGCAATCTTGCGTGCAATGGTTGTCCCTCCTGTTCGCCGGACTGCTCCAGTGCTTTGACAGCCTCCTCGTGCCTGCCCTGCTGCTTGAGTAGCGCCGAGAGCGTAAACTTGGCCTCATAGCAATAGGGAGCCAACTGAACAACACGGCTATAGCTTTGTATGGCCTCGTTGGTGCGATTCAGTTGACGCAGGCACTCGGCCTGGCGCAACCAAACAAAAGCGGGGCAATCAAAGGAGTCGGCATCTGTGATGGGTCGCATTAGGGCAATGGCTTCCGCATACTTGTGCTCCTGCATCAGAGCCTCCGTAATGTCCATATAGAGTTCGACACGCTCCACAGTTGGTGTAATGTTTTCCTGCACATTCTGGACGAGATAGCCCAAGAGGTGATGAGCATGCAAGTGGATCAAGCTGACACAGAGCTTGGCGCGCAGCTCGGGTACATAGTCTTCGGGTATTTGACAGAAATAGATCAGCTCCAGTGTCTCCTCCTGCTCGGTTTCAAGTTCCAGTTTGGTGCGTTCACGCAGACAGGAAAGCACCTTGGTGTACTGTTTGTTCAGGATGAGCAGCTCCAGATAGATGTTGAGATCCTCCACATTAAATCGGGCACCACAGACACTATATGCACCCTCCATGGCCTCCAGGGCAATGTGATGTTTCTCCAGCACATGGAAATAACGTGCCACATTTTTGCCTGTGCTGAGGCACAAGCTCCACTCTGATGGCGGCATTAGTGGGAGCATTTTCAGATACGTAAACATTGCCGCATTTGTTTCACCCATTCGTTCTAGGAGCTGTGCTTTGCGCAGACGGAGTAGATAATCCTTGTGCAGCACCTTGATGGCCTTGGTGTAGCAGACGCGGGCGCGAGCCAGATGACCCTGCTGCACTAGCAAGTCCGAGATGCGTATCCACATGTCCCGATCTTGTGGGTTTAGATGCGCTGCGATGGTTGAAAAATGCAAAAACTTTACCTCGTCACGATTCTCATAGATCTCGGCTAGAGTGTAGAAAGGTTCGCTGGCCAAAGGGTTCTGTCTGATGATCTCCATGCAAATGCGTTCCGCTGTATCATAGCGTCCGTAAGCAAACGAGAGATTTGCCTCGCCCATGAGACCAACCAGTGCGGCATTTAATTGACTGCGCCGACCCAAGTTCCCTCCACCACCACCGCCGCCGCCGCCGCTGCTACCACGACTGCCACTAAAAGCTGGTTTGGATGGCGGCTTCGCATTCCGGGCAAGCTTTGCTGCTGCGGCAGCGCTGGTGGAGGCCACAGGCTGTTCCGCCTCAGCCTCCTGCTTTTTGGCTGCCAGATGAGCTACCTCATCGTCATCTTCCTCGTCTCCGGGCTCCAGTTTGGTGCAAAAATCTGGAAACTCCAGGCACTGCACACCCTGCACATAGCGTCTAATAAGTGCGCCCTCCTCATCAGCCGCCTGAGCTTCCTCGTTGGTTTCGGCATCGTCTACATCTATGATTTCCACTACCCGCAGTGGTTCCGTCACTTTGAACTGGGCTAGCTCGTTTTCCGGCACATCGTTGCTGTCGATTTCCTCAATTAGAACCTCATTTGCATCGCTATTACAATTTTTAGCTGTTCTTTCGCGCTTTTCGCTCATTTTCGCACCTTCGCATAAACAAAAAACATATGTTTTCGGCATCTTTCGATATGGATGAGCAGTGCTGCCAACTATCGATGACCAAATAGCGACTATCGACAAAAAATAATTTACAGCCAAGAAAAAAAGTTAGTTTGAAATTAAAATTCAAGTTGGCGCAAATTATTTTGATATTAGTTTCTTTTTTTTATTTAACAAGTATTTTATAGTATAAGTAGTCAACACATGTAAATGTAAAGCTATGTAATACGACTGTCTAGGTAGATTGGGACTTCTCGATAATAGTACCATGATTGTAGAAATGTATATTGTACGCGTAGACGTGCATACATTTTTGAATGCTAATCATCATCGGTTCAAATGGATGGCAGATAAAGGCACATAGTTCGCGGGGAGTTAACAGCCTATGGGGACGTCTTGATTGTATATCCAAACGAAACCTTATCAAATTGGTCTCAGGATCACGGAATACAAGAGGCTCAGAAGCGCACGGCTTTGGTCGTTCCAGCGCTGAGATAAGGTGATCATCATATTTGAACAAACTGCTGTTAAGATATGGGGAAGTTGAGAAGCTCTGAGTGCTTATGGGCACACTAAGATTATATCGCAGTGCCGCCTGTTGCAAAGGCGGCGCAGACTTGCTGGGATTCGTTAAATAGTTGTGCATAACATAATGTGAAGCAGGCGGCGAGGGAGCATCGCCCGTTTGCAAGGAACGCACATTACACAGCTGATCGTTGAACTGAATGACGATACGCAGTAGATCGACCGAATCATCGTGATAGACGCCCAGCACTTCCTCACGGTTAATGCTATAGAAGACATAGAGACGGCGCCGTTCGGCTGTTACTAGCATGGGAGTCACTTCGGTATCCTTTGGCCGTTCCTCGTAGCGCAAAAATAACAAATCATTGTCCACTAGCTGTATTTTTTCAATGATCATGTTTTCAATCTGTAAGCAATATAATGTACATATTTGTATTGTTTTGTTTTTTTTTACTTTGTTGGTTTACTTACAAATTCAAAGTTTTTGTAAAAGTCTTTCAAGCGTTCACCTGATTGAGGGCTGCCTGGCTGTATCTGGCGATACAGAAAGCTCAGGACACGCTGCTTAATATGCGTGATGGGCAGCAGCGTGTTGACATCGAAAGAGACTGCATCCCTGGTCGAGAGATGCTCGTGGGCCCAATTCGCTGGAGCCGGACCAATTTCGTGCTCCTGTCTAATCAGTCGACCATTGACTAGCTCATAAATGTATATGGCTTGACGCAGTCGTGACAAGATTGCTATGATGCGTCCATATACGGATATGCCATGATTGTGCGACAAGCTGATGGCATCTTCAGCCAGGCGCACTTCATCCGTAACAATGCCCTTTTTGAGGTCCACAACAAAGAAGATATAAGAGAAGGGCTCGACCTTGTCGAATAAGTCCGGGTACTGCTCAAAGTTAATGGGATCCATATTGATCGACTGTCGGATGCACATGCCCGCAAGCAGTACATAGCGCGAGTCCTCCATAAATACGCTAAACTCTCGGTGTAGATAATAACGTATCGAGTCGCCGAAGCACAGACGCAGCACGTACTTGACTTTGAAGATCTCGTTAAATAAAGTATCAGGCTTGATGACAACCTCACTCAAACCAGCTGGGCCGATACCCTTGTAGTCGTAAACTGAAATCATTTATAAAATGAAGTAGTATTTATTATACCTTATATTACCTTAAAATTACCAATTAGTGAACGTTGATCGTGGGAGAAGGCCAATAAATTGCTGCCATCCGGAGTAAATTTGCGCAGGAAAACAGGTGGAATGATAACTCCAACTGTTATCCACGGAGTGATAGCTTTGTAGAACTGTCGCTCATATGCCAAATTGGGGGTCTGACTGTATTTAATGCGTTTGTAGCCCGACTCTCTGTTTTCTAGCATATGTGTTATATTTTGCGATAGCATACGCTGGTCCAAAAAACGCTTTTTCGAAATCATAATAAAATATATTACAAACAAAAATGTAAATAATGAAACCGATTGGTTTAAATATCGAAAATCAGCTTGAGTGTAAACAGTGTTGCATAACTTTACAAACCCTCAGCTTTAAACGCGCCAAATAAGTTGGTATTATTTTATTTTTTGAACAATTTACTTAAAATGGAACCAAATATATATTTTAATTGTTTTATTAAGCCTGAAAGCTATGTTTATTATATTTTGTTAAAGCTGGATGCTTCATCTTAAGAGTAAATTGCTTACGTTCTCTCTTAATTTGAGTGTTGAAAGACAATGGCAAAAAAAAATACCAACTACAGCAATGACTTGAAGTTGTCTGCGATTGTAGCCAAAATTATTGGTGCTTAGTGAACGTTCAGATGGCGCCATTAACGGTACTTACCGCGTCTACACTTGAATTTTGTGGTCGTACATATTTTTCGTGAATTTGATTGTTTCCTTCTGTGTATTTCGTCTTCAGTCTATTTATACATGTTAACTTAAATGACATATTCAAAATGAACGCGGACGATAAGGAACCAGAAGTCAATTTGGTAATTAAATGTTCTTGTTAACTTTTCTTCAAAGTACTTCATTTTTTAATGTGTGTGTGTGTGTGTGTGTGTGTGTCCTTGTGTTTTGAATTGCAGATGCATTTATGGGATCTTTCCAGTTTGGAGAACCAAGTGGATAAGCCCAATAACAATGTGCGAGTGCGCAAAAAGTTCAGCGATGATGAGGAAGATACTTCCAGTTCTGAGGATGAGGAAGAGCAACGTCAAATGAAGTGCGTTTTTGTTAGGTAACAAATTGCATTACTTTATTATTATCTGTTTCGCAGGTTGATTAACATAATGCGCAATCTACCGCATTATGAGCCCAGCCAATTGGTGGTGCAGGCGCTGGACGCTTACTTTACCGACGAAAGTCTGTCCATAGAGAACGACGTGTTCCGCGATTTTTTGCAGACGCAACAATTGAATTATGACAATGTTTGCTCAGTGCTGGGAACCCTGCTAAGCATTGAAGATGTATCGAGATTGCAACTCTATACCACGCTAATGCAGCTCAATGTGATTCCCAGAAAGCGGAGCAAACTTACATTTAGCATGAAGCTGGCCGAGTCCCAACTGAACCCTGAGGAGATTGTTGCGCCCTTTTCGGATGAAGTGGTGCTCGTGCCAATGGCTAGTTTGCTGGCTTCACCGCTACCCGAGCAGCTTATACTGGCAGTGCTGCCGCACAGCCACGAATCCTTACCTCTAAGGCATGCGCTGCGTCGATTTTGTGCAAACGTGGATCAAGTGACGCGCACGAGCATAACGTTTACATTTAACCGTAACGAGTTTCCGGGTGACATACGGCTCGCCCAGAATTTCTTTGTAATCCTGCGCTCCCGTCGCACACCCTTTCGCTTTATGTTTCGTGCTATGCAGCTGCTGCAGGAAAGTCCACAGCTGCGTCGCTATTTATTTCCCATTAAGTCGCCGGCGCAATCAATCTCTCCTAAGGTTAAAGCTAAACACTCGCTAACGCTGTTCAATCCGACCATTGCCGACAACTTGGAGCAGCTGCAGGCAGTTCAGCAGATCGTCCATGGACCCAACCGCCAGGCGCCCTACATTGTATTCGGACCACCAGGTAAGCACCTAAGTACACTAATTCACATGATAACATATACTCACTAAACCACTTTAAGGCACCGGCAAGACAACAACCATTGTTGAGGCCATTCTACAGTTGCGATTTCAGCAGCCGCGAAGTCGCATTCTTGTTACAGCCGGTTCGAACTCGGCCTGCGACACGATTGCCATTAGAATATGCGAGTATTTTGCTAGCAATGAACGTATGCATGAGCAGTTGGATGAACGGGCCACGAAGTCGCGTCTGGTGACGGAGGATGTGGAGTTGGATCATCAGTTGATACGATTGTTCTCGCGCTCCATATTTGCTAAGGGTTTGAGTTCAATGCGGCCGCTGCTCCTGCAGAATTCCAATTGTGCCGGCCAGGTATACGAACATCTGGCTGTGGGTAAACTACGCAAATATGGCATCATTGTAGCCACACTGTGCGTTGTGGGTCGCCTCGTCACTGGAAACGTGGGTAAATTTAATTACTTTACTCACGTTTTCATTGATGAGGCGGGCGCGTCAACAGAGCCGGAGTCGTTGATTGGTATTATGGGCATTAAGCAGCACGACGACTGTCACGTAATCCTTTCCGGTGACCACAAGCAACTGGGTGCGGTTATTCAGAGCAATCGGGCCGCTTTCCTCGGATTGAAGCACTCGTTAATGGAACGGCTACTGAACAGTGAAGTTTACGCCTTGGATGCCAATGGCAATTATGATCGCACATTGCAGACACGTTTGCGCCGCAATTATAGATCTCATCCGGAAATCGTTGGGCTCTATAACAAGCTGTACTATAACTGTGAACTCATTCCACAAGCGCCGCCAGAGAAAGTAAATCTGGCCGCCAAATGGCCAATGATACCCAATCCGAGTTTTCCAATCATATTCCAAGCCACGCATGGAGTCACAATACGTGACCCGAACTCCACAAGCTCGTACAATACACTGGAGGCTAGTGTGCTCTGCTGGTATGTGCACAGTTTAGTGTTTCACGGCCTCGGCGCTGACGTTAGAGTGAGTCAGAGAGACATTGGTGTCGTGGCACCTTATGCAGCTCAGTGTAGGCTCATCAGAGACTTGTTGCGTCGTCGTGGCTACCCCGAAGTGGAGGTGGGCAGCGTGGAGAACTATCAAGGACGCGAGAAGACCATTATAATTGCCACCCTAGTGCGTTCCTTTGCCAGCATGGGCTTCATGCGTAATCCGCGCCGGATTAATGTCTTGCTGTCGCGCGCCAAGTCGCTGATGATACTCATTGGGAATCCGGTGACGTTGCGCCATCATAGCGACATTAGGTTTATCATCGACCAGTGCAAGTTGAATGGTAACTTTATATTCAAGAAGAGGGAAAAACTGCAGTTCTTCGACTTTGTCGATGATGACGAGGAGCAGGCAGAAGAACTTGAGGATGAGCCGCTGGTCTGGTATGCCGTGATGCCAAAGGACATACCCTTGCCCTTGCCCATCTCTCCACCAGGTAAGTCGTTGTATCTACTTAAACATGGACTGCAAAAAAATATAATTGTTTTTACTACTACAGATAAGAGCAGCACCAGCGGCATTGTCACGGATGAAAACGAATCGGGTGATGACAGCGGCAGCTGCAATAGTTATGACTGTCGCACCATAAGTCTCCGTCCTACACATATGCAAAGCATATCCTACAACGAACCGACTCCACCGAATCAAACGTTGCACTCATTGAACACCAAGATGCTGGCGGGTTACGCACCAGCCTCTCAAGAATTGGAGCAGTTGAAGTTAACTACTGAGTAACTCGGCGGTTTAATTTTTAACAAGTATTCAGTTTGAACTCAAATATCTATCAAGGTTGTAACCTTAAAAGTTTCATTGCAAATTTGTAAATGGAGTTAGTTTAACACTCTTTTCATATTACACAATTTTTTTTGTTTCCTTTTTTTTAATACGTACTCACTCTAAAGTCCAGCTTCTGCAGCGGCTTTCTTGTTAATTAATATATTATTTTGCTTCTTATTAATATATATAATTTCTTTTCAAAATGTATGCACTTAATTAATTTTTGCTTTTGAGCGATCATCTATATCTTTTAATTTGTATTTCGACCGTCGGAAATAGCAGCACATTGCTTTTACGTTTTAAATATCTGTCGAATGTTTTCGTACGGCTGTGAAGAAAAGAAAATGAATTTCAATGTTTGTTTAAATATAAATAAGTAATATATTTAAGCGAACCAAAATGACTTCCACGAATGTTTAGTTTTAATGGACTCCATGTGTAAGTTTCCAAGATTTTGAGTATATAACGATTTTTTTTTATCACAGTTTTAAAATATATTGAAACCAATTAAAATATATGTGTGAAGCAAATCCATTTATTTTCAACTCTATTAAAGTTAAATCAAATATTGTGCTTATTAAAGTAAATACTATTATTATATTTAAGCAAGTTTCTAAAATGTTAGTAAACAGTTTACAAAATACAAATAGAACTTCAGATTAGATTTCGAAAGTTTTTTTTTAACTTCGCATATGATTTTTTTTTATTTTTCGTTTTAAATTCGTTCAGTCTTTGTTAATCAACAACTTGGTTAAAAGTGTTTCAATTATTTTTCGAGAAAACTACATTTGTAATTACAAAATAAATCTTCAAGTTATTATTTTTAATTAATATTGCGTGTGTGTTTTTCTTCGTTATCAAATTTATTTTTGTTTTATTAATAAAATATATTTAAAGTGCATATAGTATTTGGGATATACATATGGTTTATATATATATATATAGATTAACATTCTCTCTCATTAAACTTCTTGCATGTAATTACTACATTTGGTTTAGGACCCACATGTTCTGCCAGGCCAACTGGTTAGTTTTAACAGCTTGCGCTTCTCCTTGTGTGTGTGTGTGGGTTTGAAAGTGTATGTGTGCAGCAATTACAACTATTAGTACTCATTATTTTAGCTTAGAGCATGACACGTTTGACGCCGCACTCCATGCAAAACTTGGCGTGCTCTATGACAAACTTGCCGCCACATTCGTGACAGAACTTGGACATTTTCATACTTGCGCTCATGCCGCCCGTCGAGCCATTTGAATTGTTGCTTGCAAGCGATTGCTGCGATATTGTGGGCGTTAAACTACATCGTACGCTATTATCATTGTTGTTATCGTTGTTGTTCAAGTTCTTGGCGTTAAGTTCGCAGTTGTTATTGTTATTATTGTAGGCTACCTGTGCTTTAGACTGCTGCTGTTGGTAGTTGTAATTTGTGTTTTGTTGTGGCTGCTGCTGTTGCTGTGCGATGTGCTCTGAGCTGCTGCTAGAGTACTCCGCATGAACATCGTTACACGTTGCTACCACCCAGGCCATTGCCAGCAAACATGCGCTGACGCGCCTTCAGTGTGCCGTGGTTGGTTTGCGCTTGCGTTGAGACATCTATTCTGCCACTGGCTGCTGGTTTGCCGGTCATGGCCAGGGCTCCACTGGCTGTATGGGGACGCAGTTGGCTTTGCATGCGCGGTGAATTGTCAGATTGCAGTTCGCCAGAGCGCTGACGCGACAGACTGTATGGAGAGTTGCTGCTGCAAAATTGAAAATAAACATGTACGTTACTTTTGTTTTTATTTTTAAAAGTGGTGTGCAATATCGATCACATCGATGTTTGCATTAAGCTGCAAATATCGTTTTTGTTTTTCTCAGCAATCGATTTTTCTTGCAGCCCTCAAAATCCTTTTATTTTAATGGCTGCTAGTTGCAATTTATGTACATGTGAAAAGAAAGTGTTCTTACCTGCCGTAAGCCGAATCTGTGCTAAGTTTGGAACTGGCTCCGCGCCGCGATGAGTGCGACGAGGACATGGGATAACCATCTAGGCTGCTCAGCTCATCCGAATCACCCGATGGCGATGGCGTCAATGGTGAGTTTACCTTCAACTCCTGTTGTGCTTGCTTTTGTTGCTTTTGCTGTACCTGTTCCTGACGCAGCATTATTTCGCGACGCACGGAGGCGCCCGTCTGTTCGCCCAGTTGCTGAAAATCATTACGGAATTTCTCTATCACATTCTTGGCATTGTTCGCCTCCACGTTGGGCAGCGCCGATGACGATTGCAATGTGGATGCATGTGTCGCTGCTTGGCCCGATATTGAGTTTAGCCGTTTCGTTGTGTAACGACCCTGACTAAGCTCATCATCGTGCTCAGCATCGAGCTGATCCTCATTATCGCTAATCTTGCTAAACTTGGCATGCTCCGGCTCATTGCCATTATCAATGTGAACGACATCGATGGGTGTCTGGGCATTGCCAACCATATGGCGCAATGAATCCGGCGAGATGGGCGAACGTCCCTGTGCATTGGCTTCAGTTTCAATGCTTATGAAGATTTCACGCTTTTGCGATTCATCCTCCGGCTTTTGCATCTTCTCCGATTGTGAGTGACTGCTGTGATTGCTCTTGTTGTCATCGCTGCTGTTCACTTGTGTGATATTTGGTGCTGTTTTGTAGGAGCCACTGCTAACCGTACGTGGAGTCTTAAAGGAGCCACTACTCGAAGCATTTGAGTCGGATCTGTGGGTTGGCAACGGCTTAGTTAAAAAGTGTGTGGCTTTAGGCGGCGTTATAAATGTGGAGCCAGCGGTGGCGGGTCTTTGTGTGGCTGTCTCTGTCTTTGCGTGGGATTGTGGGTGTGGTTGTGGGTGTGGGTGTTGTGGTGTTGAAGTCGCTTTCGGGCACGAGCGTTGCCGGCTCGTCGTGCGATTCAACAGAAATTCGCGACAATCCCGAAACAGCGGAAATTGCTCCTCATCATTCTCATTCTCGAATGATGAGAGAAATTCCTCAAAATCAAAATCATCGAATGTGGGCAGCGCTGGCATTTTATTCATGCCCAAAAGTGGATTGTTAAACAGCTGCTTCTGCTGCTGCTGCCAGCACTGCTCGTCGAACTCCAGCGAGGATCGATTGCCCTCATCATCCGCACAGCTGCCCGAGGAGATGTACGCCTCCTCCGGTGAGGCATCATACAGAAACTGATTGCGTCCCAGACGCATCTTACGCTTGAGCAGATTGCGTGCCTCACCAGAATGACGACGCTGCTCCGGACCCATTGTGATCGTTGACTGGGAGCTGCTGCGACTCTGCGTCATCTGTTGCGGCGTGGAGCTGGCATCCGAGGAGCCCGTCGAGGACTGCTGCTGCTGCTGCACATGCAGATTATCGCAGGCATTGATCAGTTTCGGATCAATGTAAGCGCTAAATATACTCTCCAGCTTAATGGGCATTGTAGCTCCACTTGGCGCCACTGGCGTCATGGGTTTGCCGCTCAGCGGTTCCAGACGCAGCGGCGTTGCAAAGTTGTGCGCCAGATTCTCGTTGTTCTCTTTGGCAGCCGCAACTTGCGGTCCTGGACAGTTGGGCGTCGTCATCAGTGGTGGCAGATTCTTTGCGGAGTTCTGTTTGCTCAGGTTGTTGCTCTGCTCCTTGAGCTCCTTGCTGCTTAGCTCCTTGCTATTGGCAGCGGCTAGCTCGGCAGCCTTGGCATTTAGCTGCTCCAGCTCGTGCTCGTACTTGAGGAACACGGCCAGGGAGTCGGTCTTGGCCACATTGCGAGCAGGTTGCTCCGCGGCATTACTCAGGGGCAGCTTCAGTTGCTGCTTGCGATTGGAGGCGCTCGTGTCGCGACGGACGACACGAGGACTGTGGAAATCGTTGACACAAGCGGCACGCACGGGCATCTCGTCGAACTCCTCGGGCTTGAGGAAGTTGTTCGAGATGGGACCCTCGTCGGAGAGGCCGCGCTGTATGGTGGGGCGATAGTTGCTGGCAAAGAGCGGACGACTGGGCAGCAGTGGTGTGCGACGCGGACCACGCAACGATGAAGTGCGTCGGAAGTTCGAAGCGGTCGTTGTCTTGGGTGTCGTGTTGTTGTGTACTTTTCCCAGTGTGCCGGTCAACGAGGTGGACATAAGCGGTGTTGTTGTGGTTGTGGTTGTGGGTTGGACCACAGGTTCGTTGTCGGGTGGCGTATTTGGGGAGCAGAGCTCCTCCAGTTGTCGCTTGGCGGACAGAAACGGATCATACTTGTCGCTGGCCAATGGACTAAAGCCGCTGCATATGCAAAGTAGAAAAAAAAGTAGAAAGATATAGTAAGTACTGTACGATAAGGATTAGTCTGAACCCGCCCAGTCTGTGCGTCGCTTAGCTGTCGTCTGCGTGGAGGGATTGGATTAGCTTAACAAACCTTTGAATGAGCTGACACTCGGAGTTGGTTGGGGAACGTCTCTTGATGGACGATGGCGGCGCCTTGATGTACATGGTGCCCTCCTCATCCTGCTCGAGTAGCACTAGACGGCGACTTACATTAGTGGGACTCCTACGCGAGGGTGACTGCCTTGCTTGCAGCTCCTCCGCCGGTTCATCCTCCTCGCTAAACATTACATCGTTTTCCATATAATGGTTGTAGTCACATTCCAGGAGTTTGGGTGTATCCAAAAGTTGTCCGACTTCCATGTCTGTCTCGTCGTATACTTCCTGATCCTCTTCTACTTGCGCAGCGCAATTCAAGTCCTCATCCTGCTCCTCTTCATAATGTTTTTGGGCTCCTTTATCAATGCGTGGTAGAAATTTCATCCTCATCTCTGGCACGGTCGGCGCCTTCATGGGCTCCGAGCTGCTCATTATGATTGGCAGCTGAGATTTCTTCTTTTCGGGATGGCAAACTGTCTTAATGCTGCTCGTCTCCAGCCTGATCTGGATTTCGCCACGCGGCGAGAGCCCTTCATCCTCAGAACCCAAGTACATTGTTTCCTTGTTGACCACACCACTTGGACTCAATGGCTTGGACGCCTCCAGCGCACGTACCTCAATATTGGGATTCTCACGAGTGCGAATGCGACGACGTGCCTTACGCACCAGCGACGTGGTAGTGTCCATCTTGGGATGCATCTTGATCGCCTGCTCGGCTATATCCATTTTAATGTTGCATATATTGGCACCACCTGCGGGCGCAGTGCAGCGTGGATTAGACTAATGTACTCAAAAACAAGATCAATATTTCCTTTCTAACTGACTTTACTGCATTCTAATTCTAATGATATTCTGCATAATACGAAACCAAGTCAAGTGCAAACGAAAAAGAACCTAAGAACCTCTCTTTAATTTCCTTCTTTCCGTCTCTTATGGGCTGCAACTAATGGAGCTTTATGCTTGGCTGATCTTTTAAATGCTTTGGTGCGCTGTACATTAATTAAGAATCATCATCACTGTTCCGCAACTTTGGAAACTAATTACGAAATCATTTGAATTTAATTAAGTCAAGGCACGCAATGGGAATGCCGAACTTTGTGAACCAAAGTCCAGTTGGGGGAGTAGATTGACAACTAGAGCATTGCAAAGATTTCTTCTCTATATAATTCGCAGCCTAACTAAAACTGACTCACTGTTTTTACTACCTTTGCGCTTGATCAACCCATTGAGGTCCTCGAACGTCATCGTGACCTGGGATTGTCCCGCCAAGCGTTCGGGGCCTTGAACCTTCGGGCGATTCGATATGGAAGTTCGAGGTTTTTGTGGTTTTAGGGGCGCTGCCGTTGCGCAGTCCAATTTGGCCATCTGCAGGGATTCGGAGGTGCCGGTGCGACGCAAACGCTCCACGGCTGCATCAATGTTCTTGCAGGTTTCACGCTCCTTGCGACGGGGATTCACACGTTGAGTACGCTCATACGAGTCCTCTGCGGTCATGCGTACACTAACCGTATTCTGAGTAATCGTCGTAGTTGTGCTCGAATTTGGCTTAGTTGAGGGTGTTCCTGGACGCGGCATCTTCACGGGCGCGTTTCGATGCAAGCTGCTTTGGTTTTTGGGATGGGTTTTGGTTAAGTTACTCCATTCATTTGGCTACGAATACAATGTGTGATCGATACTCTACGCGACGGTGTCTACTGTTCAAAAATATTACTCCAAGATTAGTCAACGACAACCGATACAGCAACGCCAGATGGGCCAATTAATCAATTAGTATTAAACTAAACTACATACTATATCATTAAATAGGTTCTCTACTCACTTATCACTGTGCACGGACGAGGTCATCGAGGAGAGCGACATAAGGTTTTGCTTTTGTGATACCATTTCTGCTTCGCACTGTTCTTCCTGTGTTCCAGAGTATTTGTCACGATTGATAGAGCGTTTGGTTCTGAAATAAGCGAAAGCAAATTGAACACAACAAACAAATAAAAATTCGTGTAGGTTAACGTAAGTGATTTGAGTTGAACTAACAATTCATTTTCTGTATGACAGCTCATATTTTGAGAAAGTTTTAGCGTACTATGATTCTAGAATGTGTTCAAAACAATTGTATTTGTTAACTTCCACTTTTTTTTATGTGTGATTTTTTAAAACCTGTTTCGATCCTATTTGAAGTTCGGTTTCAGTTTTTAAGGATTTGAGTTCCTTAATCTAACTTACTTAAGATTGGGCGGCCTATACTGTTTGCGTGCCTCCATGCGCTCCTTGGCCTTGTTTGTCTCCTGCGTGTTGGTCGACTTAATGTTCGCTTGTATTGCCTTCTCCTTGCACCATTCCACGTGGCGGTCAAAGGCCTTTAGATTGAAGCTGCGCTCACAATGCGGACAACGTTCCGAGGCGGGTTCCTTCCTCGAGGCGCGTAAACGATCCCGACTTAAGGGAGCGGGCGCAGGAGCAGGAGCTGCGGGCTGCTGTTGCTGCGGTGCTGCTGCTTGAGAGCCATCTGGAACAGGCGCTATGGATGTTTTGCGCAACGTAGGCTTTGTCGTGGTAGCTTGACTTTTGCGGCGATCCGGCAGCGGAGAAGCCTGTCGAAGGACCAAAGGTTATTAGCATGAAAACCACTCAAAGATGTTTGTGTACTCACCTCCTGTTGCTGGGAACCGCTGGAGACAGTGGAAGCTTCGCGGCTGGCAGCTGGCAGGGAATGAACACCTGCAGTTTTTTCCGCATTGGGTAGACCAAAGTTCTTGGGCAGCACGTAGGTGGAGAGACTGGTGCCCTCGCGACGCTGACGTGACGAATCGAAGGGTTTACGCTTCTTCATTATCTTATTGCACGTGTTTATGTGTCTGGCCAGCGACTTAATGTTGAAGGAGCGACTGCAGTTGGGACAGGACGAGAGTTCTACTTGGGCATCGCTGTACTCCGCTGGAAGGTCCGTGCATGTGGTGATGGGTCCTGGCGGCGGGGCAAGCACATCATGGTGATCCTCTGCAGGGCCATCGCACTCCATTGTGCCTGTTGTTATAGAGATTGAGATTGATAGGAAATGATGATTGTATTTTATTTGGTTGGTATTGTGGGGTGCTTCAGCTGGCTGAAAAGTCTATGCAAATGTCTGTATTGTTTTAGCCCTATAACTAAATTTAACAATTCTCAAATAAAAGCAACAATATCGAAAATAAATCTGATGCAGCCTTCTATGATAGGGCGATTAAGTAAAACAGAATTAGAAACTTTGGTATGTAGAAAGCGACAATGAAACTTTGCCAGCTGGGGAAAAAACGTTGGCCAAAAGGAAGTGCCAAACTCGAACCGTTGCCAAGAGTTTCGGCTTAGACGTTGAGCCAGAAACCTTAAAACTTTCCAGCCAAATGCAACACAACATGGAAAGTGTTGCAGTTGTTTATTGTTGCTGTCTTTGTCTCTGTGGACAAATTGTTTATCCGGCGCCATTTGTCACGTCAACAACAACACAACACAAAACAAACACAGCCAAAAAGCAGCCCTATAAATTCTCAGGCTGGCAAGACAATAGACAAAAAAAGAAATACCGAATAAAATCCACAAAATAATTTATTATTATTATTTGGATAGTGTCTCTTTTTGGCTGCCATTGCGTGTGTGATCAGCCTATAAATTGTTATTTATCTCTGAGCTACAAACTGATCCATGAAATGTTGTAATTTCCAATTTAGGCAGCTTGTCGCAACCAAACTTTTGATATCGTTGCGATTTTGATCGCTTCTGTGGGCGTCAATTACTTTATATAAATATATATCTGTATCTATGCGAATGACAGGTGCTTGAACCAAAAACGTTTTATTTGACATTTAATGTGATGATATTGACCCCAAAAAAAGTTGAAGAAGCTTATGTTTGTCTTATAATAAAACTCTAAAGAATTGAAACCGCAAACTAAACTTTGCGTGGGCGTTGAAAAGAATTTCTCAAGAATAACTTTGTTTGTTTCTCAGTGGAAATGATGACAAAGCAAAATAACTGCACTTGCTGCCAATATAACAATAATGTTAAGACAGCAGCAGCTCCCACTAAGAAAGATTACATAAAATCAACGAACAGCACGCATAAATTTAGCTGCAACATCTTGAGAGAGTTGAGGCAAGCTTCAGTCTTGAGTCTTGAGTCTTGAGTCTCATTCCAATTCGAATCAATGCAACTGAGTACGCAGCATTCATTTAATTTGTAATCCGATGAGAAGTGGGTGAGTGACTGCCTCAATGGATGCATGGATGGATGATATAGGGGCGTTCGTTGCACATGACGGCACCACAATCCCTCATACATACATACATACATACATATATACATATATGTTAATGATGCTTTGCGAACTCTCGCATTGCAAAATGCAGTCCATTATAAGATTACATATCTTTCAACTGTATCCACTTGAGGTTTATAAATACAAATGGCCAGCCAAAAACTGACTAAACAGCAGGGCGTCCATGTCTGGATGGAGTCTAAGCAGATCTCTACAGATAGCAATAATTATTGCTGCTAAGTGCTAAAAGTTCAAGAGTTCGAAAGTTTACTGAAACAGAACTTAAGAATTGATTTATTTTTCTGCTTCCAAAGATTATTAAAATCTCTTGACAGTCGCCCAATTAAATCTGTCTGAGATCTTAGCAAACAGCAATTTGTTGCAGTGCATTGAGCAATTTTATCTTAGCCATTTTAGTCTTGTCGGCTTGTGCAATACTTTGTTTTGTGTGTGAAGCACCTTAATGAAGACGCGTATTATTTGTTGAGGTTGAGACTTTGTTGCTTATGTTCTGAACTTGCAACCTTTTGACAGCTTAACGTGAGGAAATGTGAGTGTGAGAAAAGTAGGAAAAAAAACTGGATAGGCGAGTTGAGTTAGAAGATTATTATGTCTACTAGTTAAACTTCTTTAAAGTTGGTTACAAAGTGCCTTAAAGCTTACTTCTTTAGTTTGTTTATTTTGCGTATTTAATAAAATCAATCTTAAAAGTGACATCATTTGTTGTATTCTAGCTGATAAGAATATTGAAAAAGTCACAACAAATTTAAATGAAATGAGATTAAACAAATGAAAGTAAGTCTATAAATAAGTGATGAAATAAGAGCAAGATCAGTATTACAGTATTCTGATCTGATGATAAAGACAGGGAATTTAAATATCTTTTTATTATGCCGATGATATTCAAGAAAGTATTCTAAAAAAGTTTCTCCTTCTTTCTTTTTATGAAAGTGTTTAGTAAAATTATTTTCTTATTACTAAAGTCATTTATATTGAAATCAAAACATTAAGTGCTAGCAATTTAAGAAATAAACAGATTTAAGTAGACAGTTAATAGATTTACTTGATTGCAATTTAATTGCTGGATTTGCATGCAAATTATTAGCGGAGTTAGTAGCTGTATTAGTAGTTGTTGTTGTTGTTGTTGTTGTTGCTGCTGCCACATCGATCTGATTGACTATGATCAAGACATGCTGCAGTTGAGCAGCTCCCACAGTTGTGGGCGTGGCCGACTCACTTGACTTGGCATTGTTTGTTAACTTTTTGTTGCTGTTGTTGTTGTTGTTGCGACGCAATGAGAATGTGTTGCGTACGCGTGAAAATGTTGACAGCTGTTGCGATTGTTGTTGTTGCTGCTGCTGTTGCTGCTGTTGCGCCTCACTAAGCGCCGACGAGTTGAAAGAACTTTGCTGCGGCTGCTGCTCAAACACATTGATGTTGCCAGCAGCACTGCAGCCGTTTTCATTTTCACTGCAAAAACGCGACGCTGGCGATTTTTCACCATTGAGTAAATCATTTAATTGCTGATACTCCTCGTAGATGCCGCGACTGTGACGCTTATTGATTTTATTCAATTGCTGTTGCTGCTTTTGCGCTTTGGATTTGAATATTTTGTGCCACATTTTCTTGCTCATTTTGTATTTGTTTTCTATTCTATACGATTTGTCGTTATTTTTATTTTGTTATTTTTAAATGCAACATTATGATCGCCTTTGCGCGCGCATTTTTATTTTCTACCGCTTCACGCAAACTTTACGCGCCGGCGTTTTGTGTCCAACTGAGAGAGCGACAGCAACATCCAGAAACGGTTGGCAACATTAAAGCTTATAGCATGTTGCTGGCAAACAACTCTGCTGAGCAACATGTTGCGTGTGCATTATTTTGCATTTAATTAAAAATAGCTGCACTCCAGCTGCCAGCGCTTGTTGTGTGGGTGTTGCAACAACAACAGCAACAACAAGAATATAATACCCAACAAAGGCGGCTATTCTTTGTAGGTTTCTCCCCTCTTGGTTGGCTTTACGCCTGATTTATTTAAAGGCGCCGCACAAATGTTGCTGAACTTTGCCTGCTTAACAACACAAATCTTTCACTTTTCTAAGTACGTATTTCCATTTAGAAATGGTCTTTTAGATGTTTTGCAAATTGAAATCTTACATTTTGTGACTTCCTTAAGTCAATCAGTCAATCAACTTAAACTTCAAAGGCGCCAACTTCCTGTGTGCCATTGCTTTCCATTGAGAAAAGAAACTTATTTTGGGTGTAGTCCACATATATAATTATGCCCTGTTTTGGCCAGTTGCATAAGTGCACCAAAAAAGGCAGCTCAACATTTTGTCTGATCTCAGCAACATTTCGTTTGTTGCCGGCGGCTCACACATAAATAAACAGCTGACAATGGAGTTGGAGACACATTTAACTGTTATTTAAAGCTTTTTCATGATGCAGGCAGCTAAAGCTTGAACTGTATCAAGAATTCTATATTCTTTTTCACAACCAATTATTTTTTCTAGGGTATTTAAGCTGTCTAAGTTAAGCTGTCTGTCCTCTTTTACAGTTTGCTTTTTCATTTTTTTGTCGCTTCTGCTTTTAATTGAAATGCGAATGCACTCTTGAGTGCCTCTTTCTGTATCTGTATCTGTATCTGTTTCTGTTTCGGTGAATGTAGATGTATCTGAACCGAACGCGATCCCATTTGCTCCATGATAAAGTCAATCCGCTATAAATCACAATACATGCTCCAGCAGCATCCGCAGCTGGGAGTTCGATCTCTTTGACAGTTGCTCCCAATGACGTCAGAGAGAGTGAGAGAGAGAGAGAAGACGACTCTTATGCAAGTTTTGTCTTGGGAAACATATTTCTTCGATTATTGCACGTGCCAAAGCTAATGAACTTGAAGCACGCCATTGTTCTGAAAATGTATATATACATATCGAACCAACAAACGAAATACACTTTCCCCTCTCTCTGTCTCTTTATTTGTTGTCGGCGTCGTTTGTGGTCGCCCACGCGCCCCATAAAGACCTGCCATGGAACGAAAGATGGAAAACTCCATAATCTCTTCTAATTGTCACGCCTTGGGCATGACAAAAATAAATGTTTTAGTCAAATCTCTCACTCTAAAGATTTTCACAGCAGCAAAGACACAAAAAAAAAAAAAAAAGGGCGCATGCTTTATAAATAGTGCACTTGGTTTGGTTGGATGGCATTATGGGAGCACAAAATGAGCTCAAAAGCAACATTCAATGTTTCATAAACATAAGGTACTAAAAGTGCAAGAAAAGAAAACATTTTACAAATTCACGAACTCTATCTCTCCCTTTCGCACAACTTTTGTGCGTATTTGCTACTAATTAAGTTCTATTTTCTGTCGCTAGTCTTTCCTTCCACACTTCTCCCTCTCTTGGCTCCCTTTTCCTATACTCCTAACATTGTTGTAATGAAACCATTTCAGTTCATTGGCGCTCCCCACATATGTAAGTATTGCCTTTTCCGACGATGTGTGTTCTGTTTTTCTTTGGGTTTTGTTTTTCGCTTTTTTGCAGATTGCACAATTTTTCTGTTCCGTTTTCAGTTCAGTAATTTTGTTTGCTTGTTGCTGTCATTGTTTGTTGTTGGTACTAATTGATGTTGATCTATTTGTTGTTTGGTCGATGTTTATAATTGTTGCCGCTGTTGATTGCTTTTTAGAAAGTGTGAAAGAAAGACCTTCTTTTGTATCTTTCATATGTAGATTGTTTCAGTTTTGCATTTGTAAGTTAATTGAGGTAGGCAATTATTGATTTGCTTTGGAATTGGACTTGGGCATAGGTCAAAGATCAGCAACAATTTACAGCTGTGCTGATGAATGTGAGTTTTGAGGGAAAGCTATTTAACTCAATTATATCATATTCGTAAGTCTAGAAAAATTATAGTTTCAAACAAACACTACTTTATTGCATACTAAGCTAAAAACGTAGTAGCTTTCTGCAGCACGGCAACACTGCACAATGCTTAACAGAAAAGCTTCACACAAGCTTTTTGCCGTTAAGCAACTTAACAGTAACATTGCACATCAATGTTAAACGAAAATTAAATGTAAACTTTTAATTTTGCAATGTTTTGCAAGATTCTTTAGAAAGATCCGTTTCAAGCGAAACCCAAAAACAAAGTCTAGGGAACTTTCTGATGCTTGTCTGTCATAAAGCGTTAAATGCAAAAACAGGTTTTGACAATTTGCCAATAACAAATACTGTTTTATGAAAAAGCAATAAATTGTATTGTTGTTATTGTGTCAGCTGTCGAGTGAATTACGTTGCAAAAATATATATATATATATATATATCTTCGGAAACTGGTTGTAGTTTAAATGTATTTGACTTTGGAATTTATTCTAGTATGTGCAAAAATAAAACTGGAATTTGTCTCTATTATTGTTTTTGTTTAGATGTGGGTAAAAATGTAGTTCAATGTCAAGGAAATTTACTTCGAACTTGAGTTTGAGTGGGGCTGTTGGAAAACTAGGTCACGCCCATAGACTGTGACAGCGGGTAAGGGCCCAGTTTAGACGCCTTTAAGCCAAATATGAGGAAAGGCCATTACAAGACACGATTAAAGCCAGATATGTAGGTGACACTGAGCGAAAAAATAAAAGCTCATGATATTGACGCTTTTGTCGTTCATTAGTTAAAACTGGCACGCAAAATTTGTATTTTTTTTTTGGAACGTGAGTTGACTTAAAAAAAAGGCTTCACGATCGATTTCTGTCAGATATCTTGAAAGATATATGTTTAATGTATGACTTTTCTTTGGGAGCAGCTCAAAACTTGTTAAATTTCTTGACAAATCATCTGCCTTTATTTGGCTGACATTTATATATTTAATTTAATTAAAATGAATTTATGTCAATTTTGGCGGCTTTAAATGGAAATTGACATAGTTAGAAATGTCATCGTTCTTTTTTTTGTCTTTTGCTTGGCTTCTTCTTTTTTGTTCTTTGCTTTTTTGTGAATTGTTTGTTTAAATGCCTCCCACGTTTGGTTTTTTTTTGTTGTTGCTCAACTACACAAATAATATTTATTTGCAATCGTCTTTCTGATGTCATTCGAAAGAAAGTTTTTTGCGCCGCAACAAATGTTAATAACTGTTAAACACTTTAACAAATTAATTGTAAAGTTGAGCGAAAGAAAGTGTGGCAGATATGCTATAAATATTTCGAACAAAAGTAATTTCCCAGGTTTTTTCATACATTTTCTATTCTAAACACGTTGTGGCACTTATATACATTTTTTAAATAATTACTTGAATACATTTTCTTTCCATTTCCTTTTTTCATTTAAACATGGAATTTAATTGCTTCTTAAGTGCCACTTAATGTTTTATGGATTTTACATATTTTTTGAAGAATTTTATTGCTTTTGTTGTCATTATATATGAGACTGTTTTAAATATACAAACAAAAATATATTTTTTATAGATTTTCTATGCACTTCCTTATTTTTTTATGCGCCTGCGCGGAAGTTTTTTTTAATGGAATGAGTTAATAGCCAATTTTATAGCCGGCTTTTTGTAAAAACGCTTTTTGTTTTAGTGTGTGTGTTTATGCATAAATGAATACTTAATAAACAAAAAGGCAATGCACTTGAGTGGGGCACTCAATTGAAGTATTGTATCTTGAAGATACATACTCGTACTTATGCTAATAGTTGTCAGCTGATTAACTGCTTGTTATTGTTGGCTTTCTCAGTTAGTAGTTGCTACTTACCAAAATCAAAATGATACATGCTAGGCAGCTCGCGCGGCGTTGTCGTGCGCGTCAGTGAGGAGGCGGCGGCAAAGAGCGGAGTTCGCGGCGGCGTCGCGATAAAAATCGCCTCCAGCTGGCGCGACTCTGATGAAGCTTCCATTTTATTTTTTTTTTTTTTTCACAATGAAATCCGAGGAGAGATTTTTGGCAGCCACTTAATTTATGCAATGAACTCTGTTGTTAAAATCGCAATTTTTTGTTTTGTTTTGTTTTTTTGTTTCAACACTTTGTGCAGCTGCAGCGCTGCTTCCGCGAAAACGTAGCGAAATCGCGCGCGTTTTGTTGTCGCGTCGCGAGCGATTTAAAACGCGCCGCGAAAATCTTTCGCTCACATGCAAGCGCTTTGCTTTAATATTTTTGTGTATATACTATATTTAATGATTTTTGCCTCATTTGCTAATTAATCATATTTCGTTTTCACTGCACTTTCAAAAACAAAAAAAAAAAACTACTTTAGTAATAATTTTGCCTAATGTTTTTTGTTGTTTTTTTTATTATTTTGGATTTCACAATTCTTTTTTTTGAAGGCACGCGAAACTTTTTGAGCCGAATTAAATGTTGAGTGGCTTTTGTTGTTGTTTACTGTTGCTGCTGCTGCTGCAAGTTTTTCACATTATCTCCAAAATCATATGGAAATGATTTTAAGTCTGGGCCTTTGCGATTTTCTGTGGGTGTATCTTGAGTTGGTGTTTATCTCCCTCTCTCTTTCTTTCAGGTCCCCACTCCTCCAATTTATTCGTTTTCGTTAGTGTATCTGCAAAAGGTCAGAGCGTGAGATTTGAAACTTTTTATTAGTGAAATGCTTATAAAACTTGCACATTTGTGGATTTAAGGTGTGTTTAAAGTTTAGGCACAAGAAATTTCAAAAAAAATATAAGGGTATAGATTAATAAACTAGTTACCAGTATACAAAAGTTACGTTATAATGACGATGACGTACAAGCCTCAAAAATAAACATTCACCCATTGGGGCTAAGCGCATATTAGCTAATTTGCAAAAAAGAGCTTAAGCCGAACAAGCAGTAACAGTAATAAATGAAACAAAAACAACTACAAAATGTATACGCAGAATATGATGAAATCGTCTAAAGTTAGACGTCGATTTTGCGAGCTTTTCTTGGGCTCGGCTCACGCAACGCAACGCAAAGCACGAATGAGTGAAAAGGAGGAGGAGAATGCGATTCACAAATGAGTAGCCAATTAATTACCGTTAATGTTCGCTCGATTTGCGTCGCAGAAAAAAAATAAGCTTCGTAATGTGTTTTTGTAACTAGATCACAATTGTATCTCTTCTTCTTCTTCTAATTTTTTTGCCCGACACGCTTGAAGATCGTAATGCGACTGAGTCAGTTGTGAGAATTGCAAATGAAAGTGAACACATTAATGTTCCAGCAATTGAAAAAGTGTTTCATGCAGCGCCCCCCGTCATACATCATCATCATCATCATTATTGTTGTTGTTGTTGTTGCTGTGTCTCTTTGTTGATCTTAACGTTCGACAAGCTTTCAACATTGTCAGAGACCGTATACAAAAATAAACTTTGGTCTGTTTGCCAATTTTTATGTGTGTTGAAGTTTGTGTTTGTGTTTGTGTTTATGGTCATTTTGGGTTTTTGCTGTGTTCAAATACCAATTAACGCTTCTCTTCTAATTATGCCATATTTGGCTATTTCTAATGGCTTCGTTGTGACCAATGTTGGTTCTTAACATAATGGAGAGTTCATGGCTAACAACGTTGCGCTTAACATGTTAACTAATTATGCCTATCTTGAAGATCGCTGCATATAATTGTTAACATTTAGTAGACGCATAAATCAGCTGATATCTGTCACAATATCTATAGGAACAAGAGAGATTATAAAGCTACATGCCGCCATTTGTCAGATATTAGATTGTTGAACATGTTCATTTGCATGCGTACACTGAGAGAAAGTGCTAAAGCTAAGTTTACAAACTGTCAAGATCTTAAACATTTTTCTTTCAGTGCCTTATCAATTAACAACAAACTTCTAAACATGTGTTTATCTTAATTTATGCCAATAGCATTTAGCTAGATAAATCCCAATATTTATATGCGTATTGAAAGGTTTTTTTGTTTTGGGTAAAGTGTCTTGATTTTATTATGCATATTGAATGGGACACTTTACTTATACACGATATGCCATATAGGGTCTGGAGGGGGCGGGGAGGTGCAAGCTGTAGTACGTGCCTAGAATGCCAAACGGATGCGATAAATGACTAATAGTTATAGTATATAAGTGTGTGTGTGTGTGTGTGTGTGTGTGTGCATAAAAGAAGCCGATTTCAAATGAAGTTGTATCCATTGGAATTCTACATTCGATATGCATAAATAAGTTGTTTACTTAGTTAATGGAGTCGAAGTGCATTTGGTAAGAATTATTTCCTGGCATTTTATTATTTTCATTCGATTTTTGTTTCAAGAATTTCGTTTTCTTTGATATTGTCAACCTTTTTTGCTGTTGATTCATCGCAATCTTGTCATATTTAACGTATAATTTTCATTGTTATTTGTTTTGTCCACCCACTCAATAAATTCCAAGACATTGACTCTCTCAAAACTCTTTTTAATATAATACAAAATATTTTTTTAAAAAGAAAAAAATCGACACCTACGCTTAAAGCTCAAAGCTGAGCTCTTTTTTTTTAGCACGCGTCTTGAGTAATATCTTTAATGGATTTATGCGAGAAAGATAAGTCCACCAAATCAATTGCTCTAATTTATGGCTTATAATTTAATTGAGGCCTTCTTTTCAATGTCATTTGGCAACTGGAGCAAACTGTGAACAGGTTTGTGGGAAGAGATCAATGACCAGAAGCAACAGTTAAAGAAACTAACAAGCTTGAGTTTAACATGAACAAATGCCTGTCAACTTAGACAATCTGTCTGTCTGTAAGTTTTTGTAACAAGTGCAGCCAGCAGCTGCTTTAATCGTTCCAAGCGGACAGGTTTCACCTTCGAGCGGATTTTGTTGGCATCACTTTCAGCTTGGCACACTTAGCCATAAAAAAGAGAGAGAGAGAGGGAGAGAGAACTCAAACCAGAACACACTTTTTGTGTCTACACAATGAACACATGTTTTTGTCTCAAGGTTGCGATAATCTTTGGTGTCGGCTTACAAGTTGTACTCTGTTAAGGCTTGCCACATGTTGCACTCAGTTCACAAAAGTGCGATAAGAATGAACTACGTTATGGATTTTTTTTTATCTAGTTCCATTGAGAAGATAAGCAATTGCATTAAAAATTGACTGCGTAGAAAATTTATTTTAAAGTGTTTAGAGATTGTAAAGTCAATTTTACTTGATTGGAGATTTTTTCAATCCATAACAACAACCAAGCAATATAATTAAAAGTATGTAGTTAAGTTTAAAGCTAAAGTCAATTAAAATTGTCTTGCAACCAATCAACGGGAACAACAAAACAATTTGTCATCAACGCTCAAAACCCCAAGCTCAACTTAATTGCTTGCTTAATTGTGGGTATAGAATATAATACTAGAGTAAGTATAGTGTATATATGTATAACAGGTAACCTGAGGCAACCGCACGTTTAGTCACCGATCAATTAGCTGCTCATGCGGTTCTCTCTCGAATCTCAAAACCGCAAAGATCGAAAAAAAAGAGTTATAATTGTTAAAAGTTAAATGTGAACGAAGCACCTTGAATCTGCCTTTTTATGGCTTTCACTGGACAGCGAAGAAAGATTTCCATCACCAGCACCTGTTTGTCTACTCAAAGATACATTTTTTTTTTTTTGAAGCGTGCTTTTGTTCTTAGCCAACCAAATGCTGATGTCATTTGGCAATCACACTTGAGCTCTGTGTTTTTAGATGTTTACTCATTTGTTGTTGTTTTTGTTGTTGCTGAGAATCTGAGTTCTGAGAGAGTCGTGTATGAAGGTTACTCACAGATTCTCCAAGCACAACGAGAAGCTTGTTTCCTCCTTCACTTAACTCAGACTTGTCAATAGAGCAAAAAAACAAACGAGATTTGATGTTAATTGCACTTGAATATGCCTTGCCCGTTTCGTCAGATACAATATATGCAAATATCTTTCCATATGGTATCTTGTGGGCATGCAAAGCATTTTTTTTTTTAGTTTTTAGGCTGCCTCTTGTGATTGCCATTTATTGGATTTTTTGGAGCGTTGCAAATATGCATGGAATATGCTTATGACAAACAACACACACACACACATACACACTCATTTACTACATTAATACTACTATTTGCGTTGGCAAATGGAATATGCTTTGCATTTTTTTTCCTTAAGTTTTTTTTTTTTTTTTTTGAAAGGCACTTTCTGCAATCATCAAGCTTGAGAAACCTTTTTGAGTGTTCAAAATATTTGTTAAAGTTTTTTAAAGCTTTATTGGCATTTTTTAATTGATTTGTTTTAAATTAATATTTTACTTTTATTAACCTAAATTTTTCAGACACTCATTACTTAACAGCTTCTTGATTTCACATCTAGATCAATACTTGGATTAGTGTTTGTTTAGAATACTTAATTTTTAGTTTATTACTTCTCTTGCCTGAAGTTAACTGCCCTAAATTACAAAAACCTACAAGCTAAAAACCTAAATACATGCCATTTATACTACTTAATGCCTGTTACACTTTTATTTTAATTGCGTCGCCGATATGTACTTAAGCTAATTAACATAAAGTCAACTTAACTCAACTCAAAGTCAAGTTAAGCAAACAGCAGTTACACAGTTTCCCACCCGCATCCAGTTAACAAATACGTATCTGAATATTCAAAGACACAAATCAGTTGCAAACTTATCCACGATCTGCAATTAACAGTCGAAATGTTTTTGGGCAAAACCCAAAGGGAAGTTTTATTGATTAAACACGAAGGAGCAGCGAAAGTTCTCAGAATGATATTAGTGGCAACTAGTTGGCTTTTTCTTATTTTTTTTTTATAATGGTAACATGACGCCAAGCATTAAAGGCCGCACCCTGGTAACAACAAACGGAACCACCCAACTACAATACTGGACGTCCTTTGGGGAGTTTTTTTTTTTGTTATTGTTGTCATATGGCAAACAACTTCGTTCTGGACTTGTTTTGCCCGGCATGCGGTTGTCATGGTAAAAATGTGCCATATAGTATCCAATGTATCCAATGGATTGGCGGCGCCATACTTCATACGTTATGTACTTTATCTGACCAAAGATATGCACTGCAACAAAATTTTAATTCTAATAACAAGTAACTTAATAAGTTGTAATGTTTTTTATTGGGTTATAACAAGAAATCAAAGCTAGTTGGTTTTCTCACAGTGTATTGGCATAATGAATGAGCAGGAGTAACTTTAAAGTTCGCTGATTGCGGTTTTGCATGCAAACACAAATCAAACTATTCGACGCCAAAAAAACAAAAACTTTTTATCGGTTTTTCGCTGTTTGGGCAGTTCTCGAATAAAAATTGGAGCAAGCGTTGTTGTATAGAGTATATATCTATATATGCATTCATATCTTATCTAATTTGCGCAGTATGAGATAAAATTGTGGAAATAAATCAACAAGAGGAATACACTTGGCCCTTCTTATCTTTTAACTCTAAAAAGTAAACATTCTCATAAGTCGCAGGCTAAGGTCTAAGAATTTTAATAGTGTTAATATCGAATATTTTGTAAATGTTTGTGTTTATTGATACTGTGTAAATAGAGACAGTGTTGAAAAAGAAGAAGAAGAACTCAAGATAATAAAATTGCTGCATTGAATGAAATTTGATATGCTCAAGGTTAAAAGTATCTCTAGAAATAGATTGCAGTAAAGAAAGATAACTTAAGTTAAAAACAAATTTTGATTGGGTTTTTCTAAGTTTCTTTAGCATACAATATCTTACTTAAAGTCTTTATAAATTTAGTAAAATATTCCCATCTTTACGTCATATCTTTGCACGTATTTCTTTCTACCTATTATTCAAATGTATTCACCTCGTTTTATTTGTTTGCAAATGAGCTCAACTTTAAAGCCAGTTGGCAAATAAGTTCGTAACACAATTTTCTTTGTTTGCTTATGTATTTTTAACTTTAGTATTTGCTTTAGATGTTTTTCTTATCGTCTTGAATACAATTTACCGCCAATGATCACTGTTTAATTGACCATTATACGTTCTATTAGTTATCGCTTTTAGCTGATTATAAATTTAAAAAAACTTTGATATTGCACTGATAAAGTGGCTATAATTAACCTTAAATCATATCTAACTTCTGGACTTACCTTTTAGCTACTTGAAGTATCCCTTTAAAGTGCATTCATCGATCGATTGACAAGTTTCAATGATACTTAAGTATCTCGAGTGCATTACTTTTCAAAAACAATTCCCATGCGTTGTAATCAGCAGAATTCTTTATTGAGTAGTGCACTTAATAACACTAACACAAACACACACTCAAACATACATATGTACATGTATGTATGTAATGAAACCACTTTCGTTGTTTTTAAGCAGAACTCCAGGTGTTTTTTAGGTAGGGGGCGCCACTTAACGAACAAAAAGTAAACTGCTGATTGAGTTTTGTCTCAATTTGATATGGAGCCGAGCCCTTAATTAATTTGCATTTAATTATGATTTCATAAATTTTGTTTTGTTATTCTGTAAGCAGGTTTTTTTTTTTTTAATTTCAAAAGCGAACGAAGTGTTTTGTTGTTTTAGACACTCGCGACGTTTGCGACTGGCGCTCGCGACAGACGCGTATCGAATGTGGAGAGGCCCAGTCACGAAGAGACGAAGCCCCGCAATTGAGCGGAGCGAGCGCAACCTGTGCGTCGGCGTCGACGCTGACTGAGCGCGCTGGCGCTGGCGCTGTCGCTGTCAACGTCAAACAGTTACGAAACTTTAAGCTTTCTGACCCTTAGTAACATTTAAGCAAATATTAAAGTAAATTTGAAGTAAAGGTTGTGTTGCCAATTAAAGCGTAACCAAAATAGTTCACAAGATTTTAACTTAGGCATTAGTAATTTAGCCCACTGTGCAAAATGCTGCCGCTGCGCTTTTCGTGTGTTTACAAAACTGTTTATATAGCACAAGTTTTTTTTTTTTTTTTCAATGCTTTTTGGCAACACCGGTTTATTTTGGCTGGCTCCAGTATATATGTATCTATGTACACATATATTATTTTGGTCAACTCAAATTGTGAATCTTTTGGAGAATTGAAGGCGGCTTTTGTGCTGTATGTGGGGGTGTTTTTTATTTTTATTGTATTTACTTTGTTGACTGACGCATGTTAATGTGTGACAGGTTTCATTTGTTACACAGCTGTGTGAAAATGTGTTGTTGTTTATATATTGTTAAGACTCCAGTGGGTCTGGCTCTTTAGACGCTTTGGCCTTTTGGGCACTTGTTGCTGGCCAACGCCAACACTATCGAGTTTTTACTTTGACACCTAACGCGTGCTGTTCCCAAAAATAAATGGGACGCATTTGTCGCCTCTATTGAAATAAATGCTTCCGCTACTGAAATTTATTTAAATAATCTTACATAAATTACATAAGAGACAGGAAATGGGCGTGTCTAAAATGCAGCAGCCAACAACTTAATTAAAACGCCGACGCGCTGAGAAATAAGAAAAAAATCTAGACTAAGATCAGACCAGATCGAATCGTTTTCACCCACACATCCAACATTAATTATGGTTAATTGTTGAACAAAATGTAAACAACGAATTAAATGGAGACAAAATCTCTTAAAAATTATTGTGTACATAGAAAAACTTTTAATAGTTATACAAAATAAGCACTTCACAGTTACAGTTGACAATTATACATAAATAAACTTCTTCGACAAAATACACATGATCTCAACTACATTAACAAACTCACACACATTTTTGTACCCTGCATTAGAATAAGATATAGTAAATGCTATATAAAAAAAGATACTTTAGTGTGGGAACAATAACAATATAACAAGTACTGTGTTTTGGTGGTATGGAATTAGTTTGTATTGCACTAGTAATGTGCGATTGTGATCTAGTATTATAGCTGATGTGGCACACACTTTACTTTTCAGGTGTATAGTACATGGAGTGCAGGAATAGTCGTGTGACCTCGCCAATAACCGAACGATCTGGTATGCTTTGTGCCATGCCATAGAGAGCAAATTTGCCAATCACAGGCTGGCCAGGATCCTTCATAATCTCCGCGGTGCAGGTCCGCAAATCCGACAAAAACTTATCTGCCACACCAGGCTGGGTGTGCATGTCCGTAATGCAGATGTGAATGCTGAAGTAAAGAGAAGTTTTAGGCTAAGGTTTCTAATTGATATAGTGCAAAACTTACCCGGAGGGGAATTGCAGTGGGTTAAGATTCCAGCCCAGTTTGCAGAGCGCATCGGAGAGTCGGAAAATGTCGAAAACATTGGAACCCATGGCTATAACCGAGGTAGCTGGCTTGCCAAAGATAAAAATGCCATCAATTTGACGCACACTGCAAACAAAAATACAAACAGTTAAAAAAGATTCAATGGTATACTCCAGCCGTATTTACCCCCGCTCAATGTAACGCGCTGTGTCCACAATACGTTTAGTTGCCTCCAGATAGCCCTCATAGCCAAAGTTCATCATGGTGGCCCAGCAGGCGGCGATAATGCCACCAGCACGTGAGCCATTCACAGTTGGTGAGCCATAGACGCCGCCGGGCCAATCGGTTGTGACCGTAAACTGATGATCCTTGAACTTCTTCTCCGAGTACATGATGACCGACGAGCCCTTTGGCGCAAAACCATATTTATGCGTATCGGCCGAGATGCTTGTCACACCCTTGACCGCAAAGTCAAAGTTGCGCAGTTGATAGCCCGCATGACGGATGAGCGCAACCACAAAGCTGCCCAGACAAGCATCCACGTGCACGGGTATATCGTACTTGAGGCCCAAGGCAGCAATAGCTTCAATATCATCAATGGTGCCGTACGGGAAATTGGGAGCCGAACCCACCAGCTAAAAGAGGTAAATGAAGATTAGAAAAACTCGTTGATAGAAAAGTATTTAGCTTACCAGAATGGTATTTTTGTTGATGGCACGCTTGAACTTCTTAATGTCCACCTCGTAGGTCTCCGGATCGACGTCCACGTAGCGCACATGGATATTAAAGTACTGACCGCCCTTGTCGAAGGCAGCATGCACCGTGCGTGGCACCACAATGTTGGGCTGTGTGATGCCCTTGTGCTCCCGGGCATAGTCCCGATATGCCTTCATGGCCATGCAAATGGACTCTGTGCCGCCGGTGGTCATTGTGCCGCAGCTGGAGCTGCTGCCATGGAACAGGGTGCAGGCCATGCGCACAACTTCTGCCTCCATTTTGCACACCCCGGGGAAGAGATCGGCGTGGAGGGGATTGGTGTAGGATGCCTTGCCATAGACCTCTGTGACCAGCTCGACCAGCTCTGGATTGTAACCGTAGACAGCACCAGAGACGCGTCCATCGCGCCAGTCATAGTGTCCAGTCTTCAAATGATCATCGACCAGGCCAAGGATCTGCTCCTTGGTCAAACCCTTCTCGGGCAGTCGAGTCGTGTACACCAAGTGCTCATTGTTCTTCTTGATTTCGGACTCAAAATCATTTTTGGCCTTGCTCAGCTCCTTCTCAATTTCACGGCGAACTGCCGGCAGCTTCTTGGCCAACTTGAAGAACTGACGTTTTCCTCGCACATAAAGATCTGAAAGAGAGGTACGTATGGTCAAAATTAAACTCTACATTGCAATGTTTATCAGCTGACTGATAGATAAGCGGGGCGTATCAAAAATTTGTCTAACACACAAGAACCGGTAGCCAACCAATCGATTACCAAGAACTCAACGGAAGCACTAAAGAATTTCTAGATAAACTAACGAAAGTTAACTTTCAACGTGTTGCGAATTCAGTGACAAAATTATACTACACTTAAGTAAGCATAAAATTACTCATAATTGGTAAAAATGGTGCCACCAACTTAGAACTGATAATAGGTATAACCTCTAGACTTTTAATATCTGACTGTTATAGGCGCAACAATTATGAAATGTTATGTGAGCAAACATATGAAAAATGGTAATTGATGACTTGCTAGAAATACGTTAAGCTATCAAAAAGCTTGTGAACTTTCCAGTTTAAATATAAAACAGTTTTTACAACCCTTCAATCTTTGATCAGTGCCTAATCTTTTTGATTGATTACAATTTAAAGATCAAGTAAAGTTCAAAGTACATGGGGAATATTTTAAAAGAAAATACTTCTAGTATCTGTGTATGTATGTGTGTGCGTACATGTGCACTTGCATTCGCTTGAGATAAGATTATTTGATGGATTAAAATGCTTAGACATGGCGCCTTAAAATAGATTGATATACTAATGCTTACTTTCATCTTTGGTTAGCTGCGACCAGATCCAAACGGTGCCCAACACTGTTGTTGCCGTTATTGCTGCCACCTGCCAGGGCTCCCTGTTGCCGAAAGCGCGATTAATGCAGCCGCCGACAGGCTTCATGCAATCACTGCCAGAAAATGGACGCATTATGGCCGCCAACTAAAAATGAAAGTGGATTTTATGGTAAACTTATACTCGAGGAGTGTTTTAAAACACTGCCGCACTCGTGCGCTTGAAATTGATAACTGAAATAATTGTGCAAACTACATATAGTTGGCTGATAATCGCATACGAAATGCTTCGCTAGCTGATAACGCTATCGTACGTGCTCTCATGTACGGTATTATAATAATTACGTTATAAACTCGGTTCTTGTGAACATGTGTTTAAAGCGCAGACAATAGCAATTGCTTTGTTGCAATAAAAACACAAATTGCGTTTCGAGTTTCGGCAGTTCACTCACCTGCTATTGCTCTGACTAATAATTAAATGTTGTGCTTTAAGCAAATTGTTATGAATAAGTGCGAGCTACATGAGCTTGTGCCACCTATTTGTTTTGCCGTATAAAATGTTACTAAACAAATGAGCGCTCAGGCACAGCTGTTGCGCTGCCAGCGATATCAAGCAAACAACATATCGATAGCAATCGAATGGAAAGTTTAGGTCTGGTACGCTGTTGAGTGCAAAAACTTTGTGGCCGCTCATTGCTTCATGAATGAAAGAAAACCAGATTGCGCATTGCGCAGGTCCGTTTGTTTTGCTCAGGCAAACAAGTTGGCTCCACAATATCTTTAAAACAAACAACGACTTCACATGGAACATACCCAAAAGCGTTGACAGTGTTGGCTGGATTAAAAAAACAATTTTTTCAGTCAAGAATGTTTTTTTAAATAAGACAGCCTTTTACACACAAATTCCATTTAATTCAAACTGCGCGCCACAGCTGCTATCTATGATTTGTTTTATTTTTTGACACAACGAATGCGCAATCTGGTTTTCTTTCATTCATGCATTGCTTCACGATCGTCTCTCTTCATAAAAACCATTCACACAGAATGTTATCACATTATCGATAGTGACATATGTAAATTAAATAATCGATCTTAAACATACTTTGTTTTGGTTTGGTAACACAACAAACAAAATTGTTTAGTAATTTAGTTAAAATGCTTTTAAAATTGCCAAATACACTTAAGTTGGTAATTGCTTGTTGCACATACGTATATTTATTCAGTTAACATTGTTTAACTCATTTCAGTGCAGTCGTTTAGTGCCTATACGCTTTGCCAGCAATGTCAACGCTCAAAACTTTCTGAAGGTGAGTCCTAAATGAAGACACTTTGTTTGAAATTCACTAACACATTCCCTTTAATAAGGTCAAATATGAACACGGAGTGCGCGAAATAACATTATGTCATCCGAGCACCCGAAATTCGCTATCCATGGACATGATGACCGCGCTGCACGAGGCTCTCATCAAGGATTGCGATAACGTTGAGCTGCGCTGCATTGTTTTGACGGCTGAAGGCAAAGTCTGGTCTGCCGGCCATAATCTCAAGGAACTACAGCCCACTGACTTGAAGTTTCGCGATGCAGTTTTCCAAAAGCTTACCGACATTGTGCTGGAGATAAAGAAATTGCCGGTGCCGGTGATTGCCAAAGTAAATGGATATGCTGCTGCTGCTGGTTGTCAGCTGGCTGCTTCTTGTGATATAATTGTGGCCTCAGACAAGAGCATGTTCTCCACACCAGGGTAGACAGTAGAAACATACATCTTTCTTCATTTCCCTATATAATGTATGCTCTTTTTATAGTGCTATAGTTGGAGTCTTTTGCAACACGCCTGGAGTTGCCATTGGTCGCGTCATGTCGCGTTCCAAATCTGCTTATATGCTCATGACGGGTCTGCCTTTGAACAGTCAGGAGGCCTACGTAGCTGGCCTGGTCACCAAAGTTGTGCCCGAAAAGGAGCTGGATAAAACAATCGAGGAAATCGTTTGTGCCATTCGATCCAAGAGTCGTGCTGTACTTTGCCTGGGCAAGGAGTTCTACTATGAGCAACTGAATCTGCCACTCGAGGAGGCCTACGTAAAGGCCAAGGCAAAAATGAATGAAAATCTGCAGTTGCCTGACTGCGCCGAGGGCATGAAAAGCTTCATTGAGAAACGTGAACCTCACTGGGCGCATAAATAAATTCAAGAGAATTTGTATACTGTTATGGATATGTTGCATTTACTTACGGACAAATATAGATTAAACAATTGAGCATTTAAAATGTGATGGATTTAAACTACATTCATATATGTTCATAAGTCATCCAGCTTATCATCCTCATTGAGTAAAGGTAAGTTCTGATTTTATCTTTTATTTCAAAATAACTTTTACGGGTCCAAATACAATAAAACCAATTTTCGTGCTTTCGAAAAGTATGCTCAATTCTTATTTAGTGTTTAGTTTATTGAAAATGTGTATTGGTTTTCATTTATATAGTGCAAATATTTAAAAATACAATTACAATGCTTCAAGTGAATAATAAAAAAAAGAAAATAATAAGAAATGATAAAGTTAAATGTTTGGCAGTTTTTGTCTGTGTGGAGTTTGGAATATATTATCTCTCAGTTTAGTTACATAACCAATATTTGAATTTTTTAGGTTGTTTTGTGTGAGTCTTTTTGGTTAGTTTTTTTGTAGTTTTAAATGGTTGGACGTCGAAAATTCTTGAGGCTGGACGAATGTGTGCCGAAATCAAAACAAAAAATAAATAAATACATAAAAAAAATATTTGCTTTGTTGCTGTTGCTGTTGTTTGTGTTTTTAAAACTCTTCGCATTGAACTAAAGATAGTAGAATATTAAACTTATAGGATGTGGAGCATATATATAGTTTATATATGCATATATAAAGTGTTTAGCGTATACATATGTACTAGGAGTATTTACTAAAAGTAGAGCAATATTATAACTGTGCAATAGTATTTTGTTTAAACCTTGTTTTTTTGTTAAGAAAATAGTTCCATTTTCGAGGCAATGCAAAGAGAATTATGCCAAAAAGAAATATTAAATGACATGTGCTAAAAAAACTATCCGTAAATTATTTTTAGAAAAATTCCATAACGTCATCCCGTGCGTGGCTATAAAAAAATCCCTCTCTCTAAAAAATTAGAATCCCAATCGAAAAAGGGTATATATATAAAATGTGTGTACGTGTGTGTGAGAGTGTGTTTATGTGAAAAAAAATAAGAAAAAATCATAATAATAAAGAGTAATAATGGTGTTGTTTTTTTTTGAGTGCTGTTGTAGTTGTTGTTGTAGTAAGTGTTGTTGTTGTGCAATGATTCTTCCTCCGCACTTTCTGCCGGTTAGTCTTTAGACCTCGGTGACGGGACGCTTCTCAATCCAGGCCTTGATGGGCTCCAAGGCATTGATGGCCTCAACGACGCCACGCAGAGCCGGATATGGTTCCAGCAGATCACGCTTGACCATATAGTTCATGTAGTCGGTGATGCCGGCAAAGTAGACATCGGCCCAGGTCAGCTAAGATTGGATTTATATAAGTGAAAAAAAAAATTGAATAGGATTTTCGTATAGAACGCACCTTGCCCAATGCCAAGTGACCATCGTTATCCTTGACGGTCTGCTCCAGTTTCTCCAGATAGAATGGAATGACCTCGGCATTTAGGGTGACCAGCTTCTTCTCCTTGATCTCATCCTCGGGCTCATACGAGACGACTGCAATTTCTATACATTAAAAATTCCAGAGTTAATCAAGGACACTGAACATAAAAACTGAAGCACACATTGTTCGCTACTTAGACGGAAGTCATTGATGGTATCAACAACAATATCAATCTGCAAATCCTCCCACGGCGTTGCCCCACACAAGCCCACAGTCTTGGCCAGGAATCGAGCCATCGAAATGCTCTGATGCACACGCTTGCCATCCACCTCCAGCACAGGCATCTGACCCATTGGCATGGCTAATCAGAAGTTCTCACTCTCTTTTAGTTACAGTTACAACTACACAACACCATAAACACTCACTTGGCTTCAGGGCTGGCCACTCATCGCGGGTGACACGCACATCCTCGTACTCGATGGCACCATAGGCGAACAGGTAGCGCAATGGCTCGGCCAGGGCCTTGACATTGAAGTAGAACAGGGTATAGCTGTGCTTGATGGGCTCGGCGGGTTCGGCGGGTGCGGCAGCTTCGCCCTCGGCGGGTGGTGGTGCCTCACCGTCGGCTGGTGGTGCTGCCTCGCCCTCTGCTGGTGGTGCGCCCTCGGCGGCTGGTGCTTGTGCTTCGTCGGCCATTTCTGCGTTTACTCAATGTAAAATTCCCTGAAAGAAACAGAGTTGGTGAGTATCAATTTCAATATTTGTACCATAATCTTTAATTTCTTATCGTTTGTTTATTTGTTTTTTTTTTTCTGCAGCACACACATAACTCTCTCATATCTGGCATAAACAACTGACTCGTCATATATATATAATCAGTAGTTGATTCGCTTTGTTTGCTTAAGCGTTGAGAATCTCTCAGATAACAAAAAATGTATGTAAATTGTTTATTTTCTTTATATGGTTATGGAATAAGCGATTATGACTGATATTAAAGCTGGAAGGTTGTATGAAAAGTTCCGATAAGATATGCATAAGATATTGTTGACGAAAAACAACATAATTATATTTCAAGAAGTTTCTATTAATGCTTATGGTATCGCTCTTAGAATTTCACCACATATAAATGACATTGCAAAAATTGGCAATTATAGATTGTGTATACAAAAAGATAGAACCATTTAATAACAGAACATGTTATAACTATCTGAAGTGGTTCAAGTTTCTGTTAAAACTGTACAACAATTTGATCACGCAATTTCTTGTTTACTTGTTACTATATTACACAATTTAACCTTCGTCTCGTGTGTAATTAAGCCTTATAAACCATTTCTTTCTCGAACTGTCCATATTTGTCGCTTTCGTTACCTTCAAATTCTTGAACGGCATCCAGGCAATAAATCAAAAAGCAAAGCTGCCAACAAAACTAATTACCATATAATTGCAATATATAAGGTACTAAATCTATTTCTTATGGACTGTCAAAGCGGAAATGCATTGATTATGCCCCAGACTGAAAGTGGAGGAGGCAACAACAGACTGTAACTGAAACTGAGAATGAGAATGAGATCCACACCCACATAATAAAATGTTTTTGCATTGATCAGTTGAAATTCTGTCTGCGAGTCAAGAACTCTTTTCTTTTTTTTGGCGCTGGGGCGTTGGCGATGTATTTTTGCTTTACGCCCCTTGTTCCATTGTTTTTATATCATTTTTATGATAATACATTAACTCCGGTATGGACAGGAAGTGACGTTGGAGCCCTTTTTGTGCCTCTTTGGTAAGGAGAAAGATTTGCGAGTTCGCTTTTAATCGTTGTCTTTTTAGAGCCCTGCCACAAGTTGGCAGCTTGCCCATTTATTCATTCACTCAGTCAAGTCAGTCAGTCAGTCAGTCAGTCAGGTAATGCCCCATTGGTTGCCTCTTCCGCTGCAATTTCTGTGTCTCAAATTGCAGCAATCGATTTCTTTCCCTCTCTGTTGCACAAACTTGTTGCTGTGGGTGCTTCAATTGAATTTAATTTGGCATGATCCATTGCAAGGCGGAGGAGAAGGCGGCACGAGTTGGCGCAAGGGCCATGGGTGTATTTTAGTGTCATGATTTAATTAAATTTCGATTTGTGTGCTATTTTAGTGCTCTGATGTTTTCTTCTCCCTCCCAACCAACTTAATTGTGTGAAATCGATTCGTGCGAAATGTCAGAAAAACAAAATGTTGCAAGTCAACTCTAAACGGAGTTAAAAAAGTAATGATAGTAACTAATAGGAAATATATTTTAAAGTCAAACTATTTCACAGTTTCTTATTTTTACTTAACCAATTTTTTTCTTTGCTTTTCCAACATTATAGTTATAAAAACATGTTGAATTATTTAATAATCATAATGTCATTATTGTAAACTTCTATTATCTTATCTCTCTTATTATCATTATTTCTGTTATCTTAATATTCCCAATAAAAGTGGTATTTTTCACTAAGCACACTGCCACTTGAAGTCTCGTATACTCATGTTTAATCAGGTCAGGGACCCTAAAGTACGTCAGAAAGTAAGCACGTGCTGAGAGTTACGGAATCCAGAGTATGTAAAATGGCTTGCACTGATTACAGATGAACTGAGAGGTGTATTAAATTCAATTCTCCAAACGAAATTCTAATCAACATTTCAGTTGTTTATTTTATTTTTTTTTTTTGTGCCCATTATCAAATTAAATCGTTTTCTTATAGTAGCTATTGTCTGGCGGTTATATAAGCTCGGGCAAGCATTTTTAAATTGAGTTTGCACTTTATTGTTGAAATTGTTCCGTACGTGAAAATGTATGTACCTCACGGTTCGAAATTCGTACGCGCACTCCACGATTGAAAATGAATTTGGATTTCGAGTTTACTATTTTCTAATGCGATTCGTCGAACGTCGTTGTCCTTCACATATTTGCGTGCGAATGATTTGAGTCGTAAGCAAGAACTGCGAATGCTCGAAACGAGTTCAAAACTTTTCGATTTCGAATCGATTGACCCACAAATCAATTAAAAGACAGTTCCAAATTTAGGCACGAACACACGAAGAAGTTTTCGAACCGAACAACGACGACGACGACGACGTGGATCACTCGACTTTCGAAAGAATTTTATTTTGCTTCTGGCAAGGAAAACCTTTTAGCCATTTACTTAATTACATCACTTCAGTATTCATTCATTTTAGTAATTTTGTTATTTAATTCTACTGTATGCTTTCAATTTCAAATTATATTTATTCTTCTTTGTGTATTGCTGTCCTTTTCGTTGTGCCTTACCTCAAAGAAACTTTTCGAAATATGTTCAGCTCCAGTTGCGCTTCCTAATTGACAATTGTGCTTTTGGAGATTGGCTTTTGGCTCTCTCTTGGCTTTTTTGCACTAGGCTGGTCACACACAGGGAAATACAGTTGAACCTGAACCGATCGCAGCAACGGAAGCAACTGCAACAGCAATCAACACCGACTATTGTTGGAGAAGTTGAGCGCCGGCTTTTATACGTTCCAATTGTGAAAAGAGGCGGCGCCACTCCCACATGGAATCTCTCGTGAGTGTGGCGAAAGCGGCGTGCGCGATGAGAGCTTTCCAATGTGTGAGTGGATCGCTTTGGGTTTTTGTGCTGCTGTGGACGAGAGCGAGTTTCTCTCTCGGAATATTTGCGTGTTGTTGCTGCGCCATTTGCACATCATTTAACCACGCATTTTAATATAATACGAATATTCTAGTTCATATTATATTAATTAAATGCAGCTGGATAATTTAATTAACATATACAGCATTTTTTACTGCACTAACTTTTCATTGCTTCATTTATGTATAAAGTTTTTGTACAAATCACTCTCTGAGCAAAAAAGTGCCGCTTGGTGGAGAGAGAGCAACTAAGCCGGCTGCCGGCCGGTTTAGTGCAGCTTTATGTGTGTGTGTGAGAGAGAGAAATGCATGTGATTTGTGTTTCTGTGGGCGTTTGGACATGTGCCTCTCTCAATGCCTTACAAAGGAATTTTTTTGCTAGTTGAATTCAATTAAATGCCTTAGATATTTTAATGTTTCTTTCTACTTGTTTATTGTATGCAGTTTTACCTAATTGGGCATTTTTACTTAGTTCTTGGATAATTTATTCATAACAGCTTTAACAATTTTCATTTATTTGCATTATCCGCGTAAGCCATTTTTTTCTACTTATAGAGCAAACTTATGTTTGGGAATTTTTTTCCTGAACTCAATATTTGGCGAGCTTTCAATTATGAACCAATTATGGCAAACTGAACTAATATTTGTCATGGCTCTTAGTTGAAGTAGTTTGTTTGATACATTAATGATAGTTTAAACAACAACAAAGAGAGTCAATATGTATTAATATTGCGTTAAGGTTAGTTTCTAAAAATAGCGGAAGCCAAAACTTTATTAAGTCTACAAGCTTGTTAAGTTTATCTTGACACCTACGAATCTGTTTCTCCTAAGCGCTTTTTATCTTAATAGCATCAATATTTGTGCCAATTTTAAGCTGCCTGCAGGATTATTCATTTCCGTTGGATATATTTCTTTGTCTAGGGCCTGATTTAATAGAAAAACAACAATTGGGAGCAGGGGAAAATTTGTTGTAACGCCAACATGATACCCCGAGCCGTTTATTTGTCAAATGTTGAGTCTATCGGCGCCAGGCAATGAAACCTGAGCGCAAGCCTAGCTTGTTTATACTAAAGTGCAAGCTGGCAAAGTCCAAGGGAATATGAGCTGGTGCTGTTCAGCTGCCTGAGTGATTGAGTGAGAGCTACGAACGAAAGTAAATAGCTTAAAATATAACTCTAGCTAAACCGTTTTTCTCGAGTTCGAATTGCTTAACTCGCACTGCTTGTCTTTGTACTGCTTGCTGTATGCACGAACTGCTTGTTTCGAACTTGCTCAGCTTGCCGCTCTGGAAGCTCACAGATAGCAAACTTGCTTGTTTAACTTAAAGCTATTTGCTATGTCACTACCGCGCTGTTTAAAATTGTGGGCGGCAAACTAAGCAAATTTTTGAAGTCTGTAAAAAAACAAATAAAAAAAAGACTTGGTCATTGATTAAACAATTGATTAAGTCTGTGAATTTCACCAGCTAGCCGGTGACTCCCCCATACTTAAACGGTAAATCTTAGTTATTTTGTTGATCAACTTTAGAAACGTTCGAAAATGTGCTTAGATAAGCAAAAGAGTAAAGTACTTGAGCAGTGACTAAAATGGCCAATTGGCCTCAATGTTTTGAATGTTGGCAACGATCAAATTGCAAAATTGAAGCAAAAAAAACTTGCTTGATAAGGCCGATAAGATAATAGTATTTATACAATTTGAACAATTTACAAATTGATAGTTGGTATAAAAGTTAAATTTACTTACTCAGCAAAGTTTTCAAGATTATATCCAACTGTTTTCTAAAATTTTTCCTTTCACAAAGTTCTTGAACAAAAGAAAATATTTTTTTTTGTTTTGTAAACTTTATGTTTTCACTTTGACATTAGATTCAATAATTGCTTGGCACTGAGAATTTTCACAGCGACAATTTTTACGGGCTCTGATATCAACTACCAAGCCACTTTGCTGCCATTGTATTTGTCGGCCTAGACTAATTAAGAATTTATGCCGCCTGCATGTAAATAAAAAGCAAAATAATAAAGCGCTGCAAACAAAAAGAATTATGACAACAATTTGCAGTAGAAACTGCGGCAAACTCACAAACACACACAAACCTCATTAAACAAACTCACTCACACACACAAACACACACAGAGACAGCTGCTAAATTGTGTGAGAGTGTGCAATCTAAATAATAAAGATAGAACAACAACAAAAAATTATAACTAAAGCAGCGGAGTCGGCGCAACAAATGCTAACAACAAGAACAACATCAACAGCTAAAGCATACAGTTAGCAGTCAGCAACAAGAACAATGTTGCGAGCGTGTGACAAAGAAGGAGAGCGAGCAACTGTTGAGTGTGAACAGTGATTAAAAAAAGTTGATTTGTGCATGAAAATAAATATGTAGTCATTAAAATGCTATATTCTACTTTGACAAAAAAAATAAAAGTTTTGCGATTGAATATAAAATGATCTAGTATTGTTTTTTAAAATTCAATTTTGCCAGTTTTGGTTAAACATATTTCGCATGTGTCGGCTTATTTTGTCCCACTGTCACGTGAGAGTTGTCGAGTGCGCACTTGCTGCAATGCGCGAATTTCGGATCAGTGCCAATTCAAATGCGCAGGTGAGCTGAACGTTTTCATTGCCGTTCGCACGGTTCGTTCAATAATTTGTTCGTTCGTCATCAATCGTTGTATGTTTGTGTCTGTCTCTGTTGTGTCTGCGCAGAACAGTTAAGTACTAACGATACTGTGTGTGTGTGTGTGTGCAAATTGCGTATACGCCGCGTGCGCTGGCGGCTCATGAACTTGAGTAGAACTTTAAACTGATTTCGTAAAGCTCATTAACATTTTAGTAGCGGTTGGCAGTGTGACCTTTAATTTTGTGTGTTTTTTATTGTAAACAAACAATGTAAGTGTCAAATATGGCAAATATAACATGGAGTACACGTATTCAACCAAAACATTTGAAAAATAAAAACTCGACAAAAAAATAAACTAAATAAAGAGCAGAAAAAACTGACTTTGCACGCGCTTACAAAAATCCAGCTAATTGTTTAATTAACACGTGCACACAAATTGCAAAAGAGAGAAAAAAGCATATAAAATAATTATGAAAAATAATAATAAAAAACAAATGCTTTTACATAGCGCTTTTTGTCTGACAGCTGTTTGTGAAGTCTGTGTTTGTTTATGTGTGAGTTTTTGAGTGGGTTTTTTTGTACGTTTCACATTTTAGTAGAGTACTTAACGCATTTATATAGATCTAACCGTACTAACTCGTATCAGCTGCGGCTAATGTCAGTTTGTCTGTATTTGTTTTAACTTTTTTACTTTTTTTTGTCTGTTGTTTACTAAACTTATCAGCTAAATGAGCTATACATGTACAATATGACAGTAACAAACAAATAATATTCAAAAAGGTGAAAAAAAAATGAATGATGGGAAACAACAGTACAAAGCGTGTTTCAGTGGAATTTTATAATTACGGGTTGTTAGTTATTCGATTCCCAATATCTAATGACCTTATATTCATTTCATATTTATGTTTATTTATACTAATAATATCACTGAGTTCCTTTTCAAGTATTTGTTAATTGTTTTTACGACAGCAATAAAACATTTTCACTTTTTTTTCGTGCAAAAAGTTTATAATTAAATTAAAACCCAGTTTTGTCAATTCATGCATGCAAGAAAGTCCCTTTTTTATCTGCATTATAACACTTAATAATCATATCTGTCATTTGCTTTTACGATTATTGCTATTTGACTTTTGTGTGCCGGAAATTCCTAGAATCAGCTTAAAGAGCCAATCGAAAGATTATAGACGGAGATAGCACAAACTGTCTCTACATTAAAACTGTGTATTTGAGCTTATTGCATGTGCTAAAAAACCAGTTTGCGAAGTGAAGTCAAAAGTCAAACCGTAATTGACTCCATCAATCTAAAAATAGCAAATCAGGTAACCTAATGTATCCACAAATGTAGAATCACTACTTAGGTTAAAACTAAAGCTGTTTCGTTTGTTTTTACCTAATCAGATTGTTAATTTGTCTTTATGTGAAAAATTGCAACTGCGCTGTGAAGTATGGCAACACTGCATATAAACCATTTAATCAATGCTTTGTTTATTTTTTTATGGCTTGTGTTTTAGGGGATTTTTAGATGGTTTAATAGTTATATTTCCGGGAAGTACCCATATATCATTAATAAAAGCTTCAGTTCTGATAACAACTAGCGCCAAATTTCCCACCCACAAGTATTTCTGAAGTTTTTGTAGTTTGCACGCGAACCCAAACGTAAATGCAAAATTCAAATAATAATTGCCATAAAAATATAAAAAATGGCCTCAAGTACTTAAGACACAAGTTTCTTATCGCTATCATAGGTAGATAAGATAGCAAAGGAAACCAACCTTGAAACTGCGTTTTTGATATGTGATTTTGTTAAAATGAGAATCGACCTTTTGGGCCAACAAAACAAGTCAAGTGTAGTTCTGTTACCTCCGTGATTTTCTCACTGCACAATAGTTATCTAATTGGGTCAAATAAACTGTGTAATCAAATCGAATGCCAGTTGTTGGTAGCTTTTTATTAGCATGAATCAAAGTAAATGCTGGTTCAATGATTTGACGCCCCCTCCCCGTTCTCGGCCGTTATTCCTATAGCCAAGTGTTTGAGCATTTCCAGGAAGGAGCATCTTCTGCCTGCTTTTCATTATTGGCGTCAGCGTCGCAACAGGAGCAAACATCCGCTTCCTTCTCTTCCTGCGGCTCAGCACTCTTATCCATGCTGCTGTAGACTGAGCCCGAAGAATTGCGAAACTTGGTCCTGCTATAGGATCGGATCAGAGAGCGACTACGTTTAAAGTCTCCCTGTCCCAAAATCATGTTGCCCTCCTCGTTGACTGTCTTCTTGTGGACCGACTTGCGCTGGTGACCAGACGCCTGTGCAGGTATCTCCATGTTGAGCTTGTAAATGGGTCCCTCACAATCCACAAATCCGAGGCGTTGACTCTCCCTTAGGCCACGATCCACATCCTTTTGCAGCTGGGGTAGGTCATTGAAGCGTATGTTTTGTTGCTTGGCCACCTGGATGATGATGTCCTCCTTCGTGCTGGGTCCGGGCAGAGACGTCAGGGCTCCATATATGTTCAATCGCTTCATTACTGAAAATTTGTTGTTAGTTCTAAACTAATACGGCAAATTTTAAGCTTTTTGTTCTCTAAATTCAATAAAAAAAAAAACACAAAATTCGTAAAAGTTTTCTGTCAACGCTGTTCAAGCTCTTTGTTAAAATGATTTTTCTTGTAACATTTCGTTTGTGGATTTTGAATGAAAAATTGTGTTGATCCAATGCCTACTTTGTAGATATAATTTTAAAATTTAATTCACGAAAATTTCAAAAACTATCAAAAAACAAATTTAATAATTATGTTCATTTCAAATATTCTTAACCTAATGCAGTTTAAAGCGCCTTGTCTTTTTGTCCCTGTATAAACGTCACACAAAATTAACTACACCCGACCGTGTGTATGTGTGTGTGTGTGTGTGTGTGTGTGTGACTTTGGGACTAGTATGTGACTATGCATATAGAACTGACGACGCTTTGCATTTGCTTTTGTTTAAACCTCTGATCGCTTGACGTCATTCGCAGTATAAATACATTTTGTTTTAAATTTTTGCTAGTGCTGAACGGCGTCAGTTTTAAGCAAATATTTGTGCGATTATCACACAAATTAAGCATGTTGATCACTTGAAAAATACTACAGCTATTAAAGAGAGAAAATAAGTTTTATCTTTAAGTACACAGTACTTTCCTGTCAGGCTTTAGGTCTATGTTAAATCGATATGTATATCAAAATCGGTTATTCAAAAACATATCAAATGACTTTTTTTCAGTTTAAAACGTGATTTTTAGATTTAGGTAGATAGGTATACATATGTATGTACTTAAAATATTATGTCTTCATCGATAAAAATTGGTTAAAACCGTTGAAATTATTTTATTTATCTACACAACTCTTATAAAACAATGCAAAATGTAATATTTAAGGTGCATAAACTTTAACTTAAGATCAAAAAATAATATCGTTATCGATCAAAATCGTTGAATTTATGTTGAAGTCGATTTTTTTTACAGCTGAACTAATAATTAATTTATTCATTGATTGATCAACTTAAAGTATTTATGAACTTCAATTGAATTTCTAGTGTGCTTTACCCAAAAATTTTAAGTTGTTAAGCTTTTCGCTAATTATTTACGCTTTGTTGCTTGTAGTGTATAATTATCTTAAGTGTGTGTGTGAGTGTATTTTTAACATATGTATTTTTGCTTAAAATTAATGCGATAAATCGCCTTTAAATTTTTTTTTTGCAGCACCCAAAAGACACAAAAAAACAATAACACTGCGCAGCTGTTGACAACAAAAATACACGAGATACGAATACGTGTTTCGAAAATACCAACAAAATATATGATAAAGAATTATATATATGAGAATATTTACACATTTTTGTGGGTATATAAAATACAATTTAATGTGAAACAGAAATAATAATATTAAAATTATTAAATAATAAAAAAAAACAAACAAAGAGAGAGCGAGAAAGCAGTGTTGATAAGCGTGTTATCAGAGGCTAACTGGCACGCCTACAACCGCAAACAATAAAATACCCAAAGACAACAACATAACATGGCCGACGAAGATCTCAGTCCGTTGCCGTTTCGACGGGAGCGTAACTTGAGCAATCGTAACTTTAACAAACGCAACTCGCGTCGTCGCAGCGGCCAATCGTCAGCGGATGTGGAGCGTCACAGTAGTGCCGTAGACGTGGAGTACGGCGGACAGCGACGCGACAGTGCGACGAGCAGCAGTTCCAGTTCCTTTCAGCTCTCCTACTCGGTTAACTCAGATACGGAGAGTGCGTTCAATCGTCGCTCCATGTTCAAAATGCGCGCTGCCAGCGATGAGACGGCGCCGGAGCAAAGTCCTCAAACGCCAACGACACCAACGGCGGATCCGGCGCTGCTCGATGTACGGCAGAAAGTGCAACGTTTCGAGACGCTCAAAACGACCATTAGCTTCATGAAGCAGGAGCGTCTGAGTCTCAAGCTGCTTGAGAATCGTCATCGTCCGAGCTTCTCACAACACGATGCACCTACTCGGCTCTGTACGCCTCCCCCGCCACGTCGCATTGCTCTGCCGGGAATGGGTTCCTGCAGAAATTCCGTATCCAGTGCACATCTTAGCATTGACGAGGTGCGTTCCGAGGATGAGGTCGATCAGATATCGGACTTTGAAACGGATCCCCAGGAAACTGTCGACTATGTGCTTAGCGAGAGCACCTCTGCAGTGTTGGACAACAGCTCTGCCATAGATCCTGAAGAACTTAAAGCACAGGCTGTGCAGCGTTCAATAAGCGCGGATCCGAGTCAAATTTCCCTGCCTTTAAAACTTCGCAACGACAAGGATTTCCCAAGGTGAGTACAACAATTGAGAAACATGCGTAGATAGCATTTATTGCAGTTTTGCAACACTGTTTATATATCGAACATAGGCAGCGTTTTCTTTGCCTTAAACGTCACATAAATTTCAAGTTAAAAAGATGTTCGGCATAGTTTTCTAGATAAGTTCAAATTATTTTCAAAACAGTGTAAAGTGGAGATTAGCCCATTGACAGCCCGAATAGAGTTTAACGTTTCCCAACACAGTTTGTTCGACCTTCGCACACTGTTCGCTGTGTGTTTTCCATTTTAGTACGTTGCAAAGTCGTCGTCATTTTAATTAAGCAACTTGACCATAGAAAAATTTGTTGGTATTTATCGGTGGCAGTGCTGAAACTGAATTTAATTGGCAAGTGCTTGACAAAAGCAGTGCCTGGGAGTGTTAATTAGGTTTGGGTTCGGTATTTGTAACCGGTTTGCGGCTTGGAGACAATTGTCAATATCAAGTAAACGAAACACACAAAACAAAACTCGATTAGGAAATGTACCAAAATTTATAAGAAAAATATGTATCTGTGGAAACAACAACAGCTAAAATATGGAAGGCTCAGATCCCAACGATGGACCAAGCGGCAGCAAGCCGCCTACCAAGGAAATGAAGTCAATGGAAACGCAAGCAAATATTCCAAAGCCAGTCAACGAGAATGGGGGGAAGAGGAAAAGTTCGAGGCGCGAGCACGTGGAAGTCAGAATGACGATCATGGGACCACAATCCCAAAATATCCAAACCGACAGTGTTTGGCGCAAGGAACCCACAGACAATATAGGTCAAGACGAGACTGCATCCACGTCCCGACTGAGCACATGGGACACCGAATTGAGAAACATAACCTTCGATCCAAATCCAAGCACCCAGAGGGATCTGAGCTCAGAAGAGGAAAGGGGAAGCGGCCTCTCCGATGATGGAGACAAAAAAAAAAAAAATTCATTCGCAAATCGAGCATCTCATTTACCATGAATGAAAAAGAGGGTTGTATCGAGGGGGTGGGTAATCAAAGATCATTAACCTCATCATCGCATCGATCTTATTTCCTGCTAGCCTTTTTAGGTGGCCGGTTTCTTAGTCACCTGCGTATCCATGGTGCTGCTGATTCTGCTCGCCTGGCTTCTCACCTCTCAGCTGGATGTCTTCTTAAATATCATATCGGATGCATTCATTGGACTGCATCGTACCTGTGGAAAGTTCAATATGTTTCAAGGCGAACATGATACTGTCAAGCACCTGAAGAGGGTAATTGGTTCTTCTTTTTTTTTTTTTTTTTTTTTTTTGTGTGTAAAAAACCTTTTTTATTTAATAATCCCCTTAACCTGAATCACTCACCATATCTATACACTAAATCTTTTTGTAGCTGTTGCCTTGGCGTAGGCGTCACTTATCAGCTTATCAGTAGTCAGTTAAAGACGCCATGTGATTCACCCAGTGTAACTTCTTATCTAATGCGTAGTTGTTTTCGTAATGTTCGGTCTAGTCGTCAGTGATAAATGCTATAATAAGCTCAACGTGTTTGACCCTTACTTTTTTACAATAAATATATTTTCTGCTTTTATCTTACACAGAAATTATCGTACGACGCCGAGAAGGAAGACTGAAATCATTGGCACAACAAACCATGAACTGGTTGGCAAATTTCATTCAGTCTACAAGCCCAAAGAGGAGTAAGTACAACACGTTACTTAAATCACAACATTTACTAAAGATATTTTTGTTTTTTAGAGAGGATGAGACTGAGATTGAGCTTAGAGATAAGAGCGATAAGTGTGTTCATCCCATACTTGAGGAGCTCATTCACACTGAGGAGACCTATGTGAATAATCTGTTCACGGGCTTGGAGAACTATGGCAATATATTTCAGCGAAAGGATCTTCCGCTCGGCTTGCGTGGCAAGAAGTACGATCTCTTTGGCAATATTGAACAAATCGCTGAATTTCATCGCGATGAGTTTTTGCCCATGCTTCAACGAAATCGTCGCGATCTAAAACGTTTATTCGATGAGTTTCTACAGTTTTTGGATGTAAGTGATTAATAGGTTATTTTTGACGATGTACTTTATATACAACTTGGTTTTGCAGCAAGACTGTTTCTATGGCTATGTGATATTTACGATGAACAAACAGAAATCATTAAAGCTGTGTGATCTCTATAAAAATTACTTTACAGTAAGTTAAACAGGCAACTTATTGTTGTGTTTAAACTAATCAGTCTTTTCTTTAGAGCATTCGTTTGGAGCGTGATGATAAGCTGGGCATCAATAGCTTTCTGGTGCAACCCATTCAACGCATGGCACGTTATCCATTGCTCCTTACCCAGTTCATCAATGTAAGTAGCTAAATAAAACTTCCTAAACTATAGTTACTAATGGTTGTTTCTGTTTTTTGCAGACATTCTTCAAGAATCGCGACATTGTTATGAAGCCTCTAATTGAGTCCTGCTGTCGTCTGGAGAAACGTCTACGCACTCTGCTTACCACCACCAACGAATCCGAGATCATCAACGATATTGTGGACTGCAATGAGGTGAGATTACTCTGCCACATCATTATTTAATGAATCCACTAACAATTACTCACTTTCTTTACAGTTCAATGTGTATTATCAGGGCAAGTTTCGCAAGGTTAACGAGTTTCAGGTGCTGGATCACAAGCTGAAGCGAAGCTATCGGGCCAAAGTCTTCATATTTGACAAGTGCATCATCTATACGGAGATCAAGGGCAAACATTTGGTATTCCACGGTCGCTATCCCTGTGAGCATATTGGCATCTCGGCCAAAGCCAAATGCTTTACACTCTACTATGAACGTCGCAAGCAGCAGGAGTGCGAGTTCACAGCGGATCCGGCGCAGATACAGCTCTGGCTGGATCTCATACGTGATATGATCAACAACTTTGCCAATGAGGAGCGACAGAAGCTGCAGGAGCGCTATTGCCGTGAGAACGATCATTTGCATCGCAAGGCCCCAAGTTTTTCGCTATATCGAGACTCGAATCGCTTCAGTTCGGACAGTGGAATTGGCAATATTTGGATAATGCCCAAACCGGAAGAGGATACGGGTAGCAATCGTACCACTTGGTATGCGGCCACATAGGCAGAAACCCTGGGGAGCTAATACTCCTCCCCTGGCTGGACAAAAAGACAAATCCTTGCATGTGCTAGCTGAGTTCTGAACACGCTGCACGTTTGGACCTGAAAAGCCTGTGCTATAGGCCAACTTAATAAGTTGAATGTTGTAAAGTTAGCAGTTGGCAACTTAATTTGTTATGGTTAGTTAAAAAATCAAAGAAAACATGTATAAAATATTTAAAGCCTAAAGCTAAACTACCAAATATTGTTAAATAAGTTGTAATTGTAATATTTAAAAAACACATTTAGGTGAATTTCTGTTGTCACAAGCTAAGTAAATTGTTGTTACTATATAAAGTGTACTTATTAAAGGCGATTTTTGAAAGATTTAGTTAAATGATATCCTAAATTAAGAAAAATGCCAATCCATAGCTTAGTATTGTTATCAATTGTACCATAAATATAATAAATTTAATGCAAATCATTTATTGATGTAATTTACTTATGGGAAATATGAATACATATACATATTTGTTTTCTAGGGCCTTTAGCTATATGTATTAAGAGCTTTAACTATTATTGAATGTTCATCTAGTGAATAGTTATATTTATAGTAACTGTTTTGTATTACCAAAAGCCTTGATTAGCAAAATTAATGCCAATATTAACTCAATTGTCATTTGAAACATAATATCCAGATTTTGTATTCTAAAAAAATCAATGCCTCCCTCAACATGTTGTACGATTTGAAAACGTCAAAACAATCAAATACATATATCATGAAGAGGTCGTACGCCACCGAAAAGCTTTGAAGAATCTGTTGATCCCCCGCTGTACCCCCCTGCTAAATGGCTGCCCATTGTTAATGATATGCCTTAAAACTACGACAACAACGTATAACTTGTTTGGCACTTGAACAACTTGTGACATCACTTTGGAAATGTATAAAAATAAACAACAGACACATCAAATATAAACATTGCTTGATGCTGTTTTTTAATTTATGCAAAATGTTTGCAGTCCGCTGCTCGCAGCGGGGTATGCAGCTCATCAATCGCACCCAGAGAGAGAGGCGCAATCCCAATAATAATTGCCCATTTCGTAGTATTCTGACAACAGTTGGTGTCCCACGGAATTTGATGCGAGTGGCAACAAAAAATCAATTGCAAATAAAATAAAAAAATTAATTGTGAACAATCGTTCAGTTGTGAAATTTGCAAACGTTGACGTCGTCAACAACGACAATAATAATAAAGTATTTATTTATATATACTATATATACACGCTACCGAGTGATCTTTGTGAGATCATCGCCATAAATTTGTATACTGTTGAAGTGTAGCTAATGTTTAAGTGCTCAACTTTGCTTAAGCAATTTAAAACTTACCTATAATTATTATTAAATTCCTTAATTAAGTAAGTACATATTTAAAAAGTAGGTTCAAGGCAAATCAAAACTCAGTTTTAGGGCGTGAAAAATTATACAAAGCTTATAGCCATGGTAATTGCCATAATTACAGTTATGAACATTAATCAAAAGCCAACTACAAATTTGACTTAAATGAAGCAAATAACCTGGCTATAAACACGCTCAAAATCAACAAAATGCTCGATACGAAAGCAAAAGTGAGCATTATGAATACCAGACAGATATTTAAATATTTTTACAGTTTCATATTTTTTTGTTTATAAACAAATACCTGACGCGTGCTACAAAAGAACCAGGCAGCAAGAGAGCTAAAGAGAGTGAGCTTTTGCTATAAAATCGTGCTGATCGAAGCAAAAAAGCTCGCCTGCTAGCGAACAACTTAATTTTATGGCAAACTTTTGGTCAGTTGAGTTTCGCATTTGCTACGCAGCGGTTTCGTTGGCGGCTTAAAATGTGCCAGCCGATCTTGCTAACGATTTAAGTGAACGGTAGAATCGAAGTGTCAAATATAATACTATAAATGGCCTGTCAAATAAATATTGTGGCATAAGTGAAACAAGTGCAAAATGTTTGCCATTAATTGGTTCGATGTGATTCCCGTCACTTTCACATTTCTTGCCATACTCTTTGTGCAAGTGTTAAACGTCTATTTACATATACTCAGCGATAATACAGCGCCCAAGAATGCCGCTGATACCGTTGACAACGTAGCTACTGACGCTACAGAATGCCCGATATCGCATAACAGAAATGGATCCATATCGCCAACCGTAACTAATGGCAAGTTGGAAAAGCAAGCGAGCGTTTTGGATAGCGACAGGTGAGTTAAATAATCAGTCAACATAAAATGTGTTTATTGGTTTTTTCCGCTTTTTAAAGCTCAACACACTTTTCCAAGCAGCTGTCCATCAATTGCACAAATATTATACTACATGTTTATATGTGCATTCTGTGTGTATATGTCGACCTTTGGGTTAGCTGTATAACAGCGCGTATACGTGATAAGATAACGCACCTCCCTGCTTTGACTGCTTACTTAATGAGTGTAGTTATTATTTTTACATTTCGATTGCCAGGGAAAGCGTTCGGAACGTGCCTTGCATAATGATATGCACTTGTCAAACTTTTTTTGTATTATTTGTTTCAGTAGTTGTCAACTTAAGTACTATGGGAAGTAGTGCCTGTGATAAGGTTTATTTTTATATTCAACAAAATTGTTGAACTAGTGAGCCATAGTCTGTAATTTAGCGTCTACGCCAAGCGGATGCCATGACAAGTAAATTTTTAATTATTATTGTACCACATAAAAGACTTATAGATAAACATGTATGTATATGAAAAGTGTTTTTGTTTTTGCCACTTTTAGGGGCGTTTTCAGTGCTCATTTAATGGTCATTATTATTTTTGTTTCGGCTCTACATTAATCTGTAAATTGACATTTCCTGGTATCTAAATAAACTTGTTAAATTACACAAATGATTATTTTTAGAAATGCAACAATGAAAAGAGATTTTGAGAGTTAAGTAAATATTTTAATTGCATTTATATTTCTATACATTTGTAATGTTTAAAGGTTTTAGTTCTTAGTTCTTTGATATTTTATCTTAAGTTAGGTCAGTTCAGGATTTACTGGACCCATTATATTATCATAGTTCGTATATCAACTGCTTCTCCTTGTCTCCCATTGTGTTTCTCATACATTTTGTGCTTGCGTTTTTTGTTCTATGTTTCCAGTGGCATCTCATTGAGTTCTATCAACACCGCAGCAGCAGCATCAACAACAACAACAACAACAAATGGTTGTACACCAGCAACACCCTCAACAGCAAACTCATCACCAACATACAGTACACACAATGGTTTTCTCACACATACCATCAGCTTTGAAACCTTGAGCGATGAGTAGTAAGTAATCCGACACCCAACACCCTTCACCCATTACCGAACCTGATTACAAGCTATTTTTCGATATTTTATAAGCATGCTAACTGGTAAATATCTCTCTCATTTAGTCACGAGGATGAGGATACTCTGTCGCTAGAGAATCTCTTTCCCTGCGATCAAACGGAAATCTATGAATCCAAGAAGATCAGTTTCATAATCGATGAACTGATCCAGACTGAAGTCAACTATGTGAACAATCTGCGCAAAGGACTCACCAACTATGGCAATCTACAGCAGTGTGAGGATCTGCCGGAAGGATTACGTGGCGAACAGCGACAGAAGCTACTCCTGACCAACATAGCGGAGATTCTTGAGCTGCATGAAAAGGAGATTCTGCCGCTGATGTTGCGCAATCAGCGCGATCTGAAAGGTCTCTTCGATGAGTTTGCGACGCACTTTGAGGTGAGTAGAAGTAGAGAAGTTCTGCGTGGGTTAACTTAACGTGTTGCCATGGCCCAAAAAAAGCAGGCAGTAGCTGTTTGGCCGGTTCTAAAGCGGCTCAATGCTTGGCCAATCGATCAGTTTACCGCCCAAGTCAAAAAAAAGATTTATAAATATTTGCTATGCGTTTGCGATTTCTATTGTTTTAGCTGTAATGCTATACCCTAACAAAGGGTATTGTTTATTGTTTTTTTCTATTGATAAGCAAACTGAGAAAGTTGTTTACAATCTCAGAAGACGCTTTATGTATTTAAAAATAATATAAACTTGACTCATTATTTCTATAAACAAAATATAGGGATGCTCGGCACGAAGTTCAGTCTCAAATATGTATATAAATTATTTGATTGACAGTCAAGTACTACAATACTACATTTAAAAATCATCTAATCAACTCAAGTTAATACTTGTTAAGCCCTTAAGTTGCCTGCATTTCGTAAGAGTATTTGCATTTCGAATACTATATACTTTGTTAGTTTTTCATCATTTGCTTATTTGCTTTTTTAAGTGCGACACCTGCGAAGCTTTTTTTTTTTAATGATTGACGTTTTCGCGTTTTAAGATTTCGTGCTTTAAGATTGTTTGTTATTTAAGAGATTTTAGTAGATGAACATGTGCATTTTTTATCTTTTTCTCGCTCGCTTATTGTTCTTTTTATGGCTTGTTATTTTTAGCGTCAGCTTGAAGTTATTTTCGCGGTTCAATAATTAATGCAAATTAACTTGGGCGACGACATCTGTAAGTGGGATAGAAATTAAATTTGTAAATATGCTAAATACTCAGCACATAAATTATCAACCAATTTAAATGGTATGCACATCTTATTTTTTTATTTTTTAAAATAATGATTTATTAATTCATTCACACCTGTTGACAAGAGTGTCACGATTCTTGAACATTTTTTGACCAAGACCTTCATTAATATGCTTAAGAGTTTGTAGTTTTTAATACTTTTTATATTGAGCATACTCATACTGAATTGACAAGGAACAAGATACAAGATACTTTTTACTTAGGCCAAGCCCAAGTATAGAGTTCATGCAATTATTCAATCATAAGAACACATTGTCTAGACAAAGCTCGATAACAAACCTCAAATAATGCCTACATGACATGAGCTTAAATTAACAAAAGTTGTTCAATGATGAACCTTAAAATACCCAGTAAGTCAGTTTTAAAAACATATTTTATTCTTCTCGTCATTAACACATAGCTTTAAATACCCTACTTTACCAGTCTAAGGAGCACTTAAAAAGGCAAAAAATGCAAGTTAAATGTTAAGTACAAATTGATAAACAGCTAAATTTGTGAGTTAACCAATTAGCAGGGAATCAACAAAATTTAGCAAACAATAACGAAGACTTTATAAGTCCAGTAAAGTCCCCTTTCTGATAAGATAAAACTTGACTGTGTACAAGAAACATTAGAAAGCTCATTAATGAAAACCATTGTATCCGTTTAATAAAAGTTGAGAAACTTAGAACCCAAAGTATTTATAAAATACTATTGCAGGAAACTGTGACCACTATATACTTCCAAGTTGTTTACGTACCAAAGTCTACAACAGAACTATTTTCGTAGCCGGCATTTTGACGCTGACGTCATCAGATTTTGAGCGCTTGTTTTGAGGCTTGGCAAACACAGAGCTTTTGCGTAGAGTTTCTACACACAAAGTGTTTTTTTTATATCTTTCATGAGAACAACAAATGATAAGGTCGTAATGGAAGAGCGTGTGCTATATATGTAAAAATGCTTTAAAGAATTCTGTTTTGCTTTTTATTCTATGAAATCTGTTAGTGTAGCAAGTGTTTCGCAATTGTGGCAACATGTGGTCAGGGACAGCCGCAGTCAAAGTGTTGACAGCCAAATAATCAATTTTAATTGAAGCACCCAGACAGCTTTGCATACAAAGATACAAAAAATATGTACGATCTTATGTCATGACGTTTTCTCGGAAATGTACGCAGTTGCCTCAAGCATTTGTGGCATACGCTTAGCAGGTAACATTGCTGCAGAGCCCATTTCATAAGAACGTGAATTATAACATTTTTGGGCGGTTCAGATCTCAGAGGATCTTCGGCTTAATGCTTAAGAAACATGCCAACTGATTTATGTATGATTTTTTCTCACCCTTTTTGCCCACTCAAGCTGAATCACAGCCAAGTAAAAGAGAAGAAAACAATTTGTATCATAAAAGTTTGCTGAAATTTGTTTATACATATTGTTTAGCCATATTTTGGCAACGCGTGCTATAAACAAATATGTATATATTTAAATAGATGGCTGATATGAATTTCCTTTCAGCATTTTGTCTAACGGATTAATGAGGCTATACACAGCCGATTAGTTTTTCAATTTTCCATCAGCCTTCGCCTTGCATTAGTTTAATGATTAGTTTTCAAAATTTTAAATTATTTATTAGTTGTTATTTATTTTGTTTTGGCTATCTAAGCAAACTAGTTGGTTTCACGCTCACAAAACTTGTCCGCTCAATTTTTGGTCATAAATCTCACAAAATACACATCAAAAAGCCAGCCATAAAAAGCTTGTCTGTCTAATTTATAAATTGCCTTCAACTCGTGACAAGCTTGTAGATTTTTAGTAAACTCACACAATCAGTGGAAATTGAAATCGTTCTGCTTTTTTTTTTTTTAGATTAATTGTTCGATGATTAACGTTAGATATTGACCATGGTTATCACAAGATTTTTTTATATTTAATATTTTGTTTATTAAGATTTGCTCGCAAGTAAAAATTATACTAAAATTAATGATGATATTTTTGAGGCACGGTGACTTTTATAAGGAAAAAACTATTTCCAAATGTTTCTTTTTTCGCATATGTCTTAAACAGATGTTTACGATCTTTATTTTGACTTGCTGTCAGGTTTAAATTGACATATCTGAACCAAGTTTTATTATGATTGAAACGTTATGTTGTTTTAATTGCCAGGTTGATTTATGACCTTACTTTTTATACTAAGTATACATACTTTGGTTGTAATAAAACTGATTTTTATTAATCTTTAAACATTTATGAAGAGTTTTTTGTAAAAAATTTGTTTTTTAGATATCTATTAAAATTCATATACATTTTTATAAAATTGTTTGACTTACAAAGTTTCAGCTACTAGTATTTGTTTTTATGGCTTATGGCTAAGTCGCACAATGTTTCTTATTCATTGCTGCGCCCTTTTCAATTTGGCTTAGACAACATTAAAAGTCTGTTTCTTATTCCCCCTTCCAGTGTTAACCTTACCTAACCCAACAAATAAAAATAAAGCTCTTCGTTTGTTGTTTTGTCAGCAAATAATAGTACAGTTCACAAGGCTCCATTTTGCGAGTCTGGGCAATACCCAATTCAATTTTTGGTCGACGTCTCAACTTCTCAGCCCCACATTTGCCACCAGGCATAGAGAGACATGTTTTAATATATATGTACAAAACTTGCCTGTTAGCGAAATCATAATTTTTGAGTATTTAAGTCACGTAATTCCACACCGCACACACACACACAATCGGAACCACAACAGCAAACCAACTGTGAACCTTGGCAAAGCCACTGTAAAATTGATATTCCACAGTGTAGCTCGACCCTCAATTCCTCCATTCCCCTCTCTACCCTGACCTGTTTGTAGGTGCAATGCAAAAAGTTTTCCAAACTGGCTCAAAATGCAAAATAGTCAAGAGTCTGGCTTAGTTTTTGATGCATTTAATTTGATTATCCGATTGAGGTGAACGTTAAGCTCCAACAATTTTCCCCTCTGCCTTTGAAGCAAATCAAAACCCATAATCAAATGGAATAATAATTATAAGATATGCTGACAGGCAATAGATTAGCTGGCTTAATTCGTTGGTGTTGTGGCAATATTTGCATTTGCCTCGGGCTTCTTGATTCTTGATACCAGTGTCTCGTGTGCCACAAAATGTTGCCTGCTGCAGGCTGTATTTGCATGTCAAATGGCTTCAATTATTGCATTAAACAATTGTCGTACGTGTTAGACAACTACACATACACACACACACACACACACACAAACGTTTATTTTTATGTGCATTTTCTATAATAAACTATAATAAAATTTAACTGAGGGAATTTTCTATATGAATTTTGTTAAAATATTTTCTGCCACTGAGTCATTTGCATTGTGACTAAATTGTTATGAAAATTGTTCATTTTAAATATATGGAAACACCCTGTTGGCAAGAGCATAAAGGGAAGCTAAGCGCAAGCAAGTTAAACTTATTCAACTATATTTATAGAAATTTATCTTATATACATTATTTAAAATGGGATTTTTCGTTCACATACTTCTTGGCATAAAAGAATTTATCTGTTGTGGCGTACAGAGTATCTTATAGTCTACTAGTCCCTAAAAACAGCACCTGCTCGCCTTTTGCTCTTTTATTTGCTTAATAAAATGTTTGCAAATTTACTATGAATTTAATAAATGTGTCTAAAATATTAGTATTTTGAATTTATCTTAAGTTATTTTAGGACAGATATAAAATAGCTTCACAATTTGAATGTAAACTTATTATATATGAAAATGATAATTTTTAGATTAAATTTAATAGAACAGAAAAAGAAAAATGTTAAACCTCTTGTTTATTTATACTATTTTCTTTACAGAAAAACAATTTCTATTGTTATGTTGGCTTCACAATGAGCAAAAAACAATCAATGCAGCTGCGTCAAGAAAATCGTGAATGGCTGCAGGTAAGCACAAGTTAAGATACATGAGAAGAATATATAGTTAACATATGATGTTTTTTTTAGAGCTATCAAACGAAAATAAAAGACAAATTGGGCATTGATAGTTTTCTAGTGCAGCCCATACAAAGACTGACCAGATATCCATTGCTGCTGCAGCAATTTATATCGGTAAGCGTACAAATTAATTAATAGAAAAAAAGGTTAGTTAATAAATCATCGTTTTAATTCATTAGGAGTTCTATAAGAGCGGAATTAGCTGTAAGCCCGTTCTGAGTGCTGTTTGCAAGCTGGAAACGCGATTGCGACGCCAGCTGGATGTGGTCAACCAGGCCGAGGAGATACCCAACATAGATGAACTAAATGAGGTGAGTTTTAACTTGAATTTAAACTAAATTGAAGCTAAACAAAAAAATGTCTCCGCAGTTCGATCTACAACAACAGGGCAACTTTCGTCGCTCCACTGAATTCGATGCACAACATTTTCCCACCAAAAAGAAATATCGTGCCAAGATCTTTCTCTTTGATCGCTGCTTGGTCTGCACGGAGGTGCGTAAGCGTCGCTTGGCCTTCAGACAGCACTACAATTGGGAGCATGTGGAGCTGCAGCGTCCCTTGGAGTTGGCCACATCCAATGCCAATAAGACTATCAATCTGCTGGTCAAGCAGCAGGACAAGGATAAGCCCAAACGTGAGGAATACTCCTTCATTGCCGCAGAGGCATCTGTGGTCAAACAATGGCTGCTGGCCACCCACAAAATCATCGAGATTGCGAGACACGAACAATCCCAGAGGGATACGTTCAGTTTGCCCATGGATCTGGTGCTGGGCGTCATCTTGGCCGTGTGGCTAATATGGCAGTACTTGTAGTGCGAACTATAACTATTACTATAGTACTATATACGATTTAGTTGTGCTAAGCTATAGGAATAAAGTTAAGTTATTTGTACACGTAGTTGGCCGCTAGTTTCGTTTTGTTGGTCACATTCCTTGGCTGGCTGCTTGTCCGAGCGTAAAATAAGTTTGCTGCAGTTGACAAATATTTATGATAAATTGCCTTTGCAGTGCCGCTCTTTTGTCCTTGCCCAGGCTGCCACCCCCCTTCTGCTACTGCTTCAGCTCGAGTACCACGCAAATGCAAAATGTAAATAGCTTTTCATCTTTTTTGCCACACACACAAAATAGTTGCTTTTTTGTGGGTCCATCCTTGCCACACACACACACACACACGTTCTCACGTACAGTGGCCACCAAAAAATATTGCATGACAAATCTATTTGTTTAGAATTTATGACAGACTGCATCAGCAGCGCCACAAAGAAACCAAAACTGTCATGCAAGGCTGAACTCCAGCAGAGAGTGTCTAATGAACCATTGTAAAGATGCTTAAAGAAGTAAACTAAATGCTAGTTTTATAATGTTCCTGTTTTTATAAAGCGTTTTTACAGCAGGCCTCAAAGTAGTTACAGCCTAAAAGTATGCCATTTTATTTAAGAAAGTTGTCGTAACTAACCATAAGTTACTTTTCCATTTAATTCTCCTACTTAATTACTAATAAAAACCAAATGATATTAAACAAACTGTCTTTGAAACCACTGTGCCGTCTTGTCATGTATTCTATGCAAATCGAAATCAAAGCACATTTGCTCTGATTATCCGGTCAAGCAGTTGACCAAAAAATAATCATCCATCTTGAGCATAAAGAATTGCATGCCAAGAGCACTCCCAAAAGGCCAAACATGCAGACTGCCCTAAGGCCAATCAAATTGTAAAAAGATAGAGAGAACAGAAAAAAGAAAAACGCTAATGAAGTTAAACAAGCGCGCCGAGAAGTATGCAATGCAAATTTTGAAAGCTGTCTTCATAGAAGTCCATGTGTATGTTGTGCTTTACATAGTGACAAAATTTGCACAAAAGCAATTTGTTAACAGCGCACACACAAAAAAGGCAAGAAGAATGCAACGCGACTTACTTGACATGTGAGTGGTTCATATTAGAGTTGGGTTGGGGGGTGGCTGGGTGTCCTCTCTAACGGCATTTTTTGGTGCTGCCAGATGATTTTTATGCATGCAGCAAGCAAGCTGCTAAGCCAAGGCCCCTAACGTTGTTGCCTTATTGTATTATGTCAGTTAAGTTGTCGCTGTTGTTTGCTTGAAGGATGTTCGGATAATGCCGTGTTCCTTACCAGGCAGCTTAAGTGTATTAATGTCTGTCAAGTAGTTGTCGCAAAGCTGACGTGTATGCAAATCATTTGACATTTTTATGAGCTAGCTTAGAAAATATTGCTTAAAAATAAAGCTAGTAAAAAAACAAGTAAGAAGGCTCTAGTCAAGATTTCCCGACTAAAAGATACCCTGAACCCTATACTTAACTCGCACAGACATTGTCTGTGTGATAAAACTTTAATCTTCGATATCTCTGGTCTTTCTAAACCGATTTTGATGAAATTTTCACAGATTTTCATTATTTTGCATTGATTTCATAACATAACATTTCCACATTCAAGATTTTAATGTTGTCGATCACATGTGTACATCGGAATCGGAAAGAGTTATTGATAATCGGAAACAAACTGGTACTGCATAGGACTTGGATGAGCTTATGTTCAAAATCTGAAGTCTCTAGCTCTTGTAGTATTTAACGGACGGACGGACCGACTCGGTAGGTATAAACTTTATAGTGTTGTTAAATGAAGTGCTTATAATCAAGAGATATTTTTGAATTCAAAGTATTAATAATATTTCCACTTATCCCTTGTACATTTATGTACAACAAAGAGAATGATCGGACTTAAGAATTGTTGTACTAAGTGATTTTAGTAGACACATAAATATGCGTATTTGTACAATAAATAGTTTATAATTAATAACAATAACACACGCATTCTAAAACATTTACTTATACATACACTCACACTTGCGCATTTTGTAAAATGGTCGTTAATTTTAAAATGTGTAAAACTAATGTAACGTAAACGTAACTTAACGTAAACGTAACGTAAACGTAATGTTAGCGTAACGCTAACGTAACGTTGGCATAACGTAACGTAAACTAACGTAAACGTAATGTTAACGTTAGCGTAACGTAAACTAACGTAACGACTATTTATTAACACACATTTACTTACACTTACACTCACAATTGCGCATTGTGTAAACACGTCTCTATATTTTACCAAAATCAAATTTTAATGAAAACAAATATCTTGCTAATTCCTTACTTGTTTAAAGATAAATTTACTATATTTGATGGTTCTCGTGTTGTTTATTTTTTTGAGTGTACCAAATGCAGTTCAAATGGCAAACGTTCAGGTTTTGGGTGCAGTTTGGCATTCTTAATAGAACACTTGTGAGTAAATATATTTCAATATCTTTTCAGGCCATTTGCAACGCTATTTTCTTACAATTTTCTTTTGGCACGCCTCTCACGTAGCTGCCCACATGGCACATGTACGTTTCCCTTTTGCATTCAACATTTTTTCAACTAAATGCATAATTTGTAAAACTGGCAAGGAGATAGAAAAAAGCCAATAGTCGACTTAAGAGAAGATTTCTAGACAAGGAGATTCTCTATACTTAGTTTTTGGGTTCCCATTGAATTGATAAAAGAATAACGATATTAATCGATAAAAATCAAATACAATCTTATGAATAAAGAAGTATATTTGTAATTTATATCTTTACAACACTATCATACCCTTTCTATATCGTTTATGTCTTATGTGCTCAGGGTCACATTGGCACACAATTCACAATATTGCGCCTAAAAGCTGGCAATAGAATTGTAAAATGCCTTGAGGCATAATTTATTTGAATTTAACATGTGCGCTCACGTACTCCATGGCCGGGGGCGAAAGCATGCGGGGGTGAAAGCATGCCCAAATATACACACACACAAACACACACATATGCACACAACAAATTTGCCAAGTAATTGCGCAAATTATTGCACGTAGTGGCATCCGCCTGGGCCGTAACATATGTCTGCGCTGTTGTCTAGGCGCCGCAGCTGCCACTCGATCACACACACCCAGAACACACCCAACACACACACACATCAGAGTTCACGGCACATTAAATTAACTTGACATATTCCGTTGGCAAATCGCGCTGGCACGCAACTGTTGCTAATTTTTACTTAATATGCCGCACAAGCTCATCCCGCAACTCCAACCGAAACCCTAATGCAACATTTTTCGGGTGGATGTCCATCTAGTTCATTGGTTTTGTGCAGCACATGCCTCGAGATATGTTCATATGTGCGTATGGTATAAATTATCCAATTCACGCCTCAACGCAGTTGTTGCCCATTTTGTGGGATGAAGTGGCAAGAACACATAAGGACACAAATTGTATTACCTCTCGCATGTAAATGCAACACTTAGGCACGCATTCCGACTCTAGACTCAAAGTCCACCTCTCCCAGCTGCCATCAGCTTCCAATTTCCATCTTCAACTCGCTCGACAATTCGTACGGCACTTGTGCATGTGGATTTTGTATCCGGTATTTGTATTTTCGAGTGTATGTTCCCGTTTGTCTTTCGGTATTTTTTGGGCTTGAAAAAGTTCCAATTTCAGCTGTGAAATGGCACGTGAAACAATGCGTTAGGCACAAATTGGTAGAGTGTTAAGGATGGGAATGAGATGCTTAGGTAAACCAAGCACAGTGGTGCTTAAGTGATGTTTAAGGACTTCAAATTGCAGTCAAGCTACCAAGAATAAACTTGCCGAAGTTCACACCTTCTTGACTAAAGTTCATTTTTTTTTTATATAAGCTGAAATTCTGATTGATTTAAATACTTTGAAACTTAGTAATAATAATTATTATTTATTTTTTTGTAAGTCCTTTGAACATTTGTGTGAAAATAAGATATAAAATACTATATTGTATTCACAATATATTTTCGTGACAATAACTCTTACTCTGAGCACACTGTGCGTCTATTTCTTTTGAGCTGTTTTGTTGTTGTTGGCACAAATCAAGCAAAACGACAATGCCTATGCGAATGTGTGAATTTTGGGACGATGACAACTGATAATAGATCGAATTACACACACGCTACAGCAGCAGCAGCAAAAGCAGCCCCAAAAAGGATGACTAGATCAGACGGGGGTTAGTTGGAGGGCGTGTGGATGGCTCCCAATTGTGTTGGGTGCAAATGTGAAAAATGTCTGGCAGGCAGGCAGGCAGGAACTCGCACGTTTTCACACACACACTTACACACATATGGAGGACACGACCCTTAAGACCCGAAAATGTGGCGCAGCATTAGATAAAAAACAAAAGGCATGTAATTTTTGTAGCACAGCCTTAAGCCACAAAACGAGCTGAGAGAGAACGGAATCGGAAACGGAAACGCTTGATAATCGCAGTAAGCGAAAATGCAGCGTCAACGTGTGTGTATGTGTGTGTGAGGTTAAACACGTATTGAATGTGGCAAACGATGATGATGATGATGATGCCTGATGGCTGATAATGTGATGTTAGAGGTGGGTAGAAAAGGTGGCTTGGAGGCTTAAATCACGTATACAACTTGCATTGATAAATGCTCTCAGCTAAGTGGCATGTTTTGGGTTAAATGCGGTGTAAAATGTGTGTGTAAGGCCTCCTTAAGTACCTTAAGTAAAAGCAAGGGGGCAAGGCTAAAGGATACACGGTTAAAAAAAATGTTAAATTAAATTTCAAACCAGGCAATGTTTATTGTGAATATTAAACTGAATAACAACTAAGAAGAGAAGGTTTAGAGATATGGTACTTGCACCGAACACCTCCAAAAGATTTCTGACTCACACACACACACACACATATATCGGTTGCATGTGCTGAGTGACAGTTCAGTTAGCTGCCAAGACGGCAACTGTCATCCCGAACGATGTGACGCGTATAAATCGCCCAGTTGTTTGGGTGAAAGGCGGCGCACCTGGCTTGCAGCAGCACAGGAACATATGGCACACGGATGGGCGGATACAAGAGCGAGAGAGAGAGAGAGAGAGAGAGGTGTGTACATACATCTTGCTTACAGGCCAGCGCCAAATTGAAATTTAAAACGGGAAAACCAATAAAAAACAAGTTACAGACGACGACGAGGACTGCGAGGACTGCGAGGACTACGAGGATGACAACCAAGAAGGCGGCAAATACAAATTGCACCGACGACAGCTCCAAAGTCTCTCTCTCTCTCTTCTGGCTCCCTTCTCGCCCCAGACCCAATCTTACAAAGGCCCCCAAACCCCAAATGCAATTCGCGCTAGCCCAGCGTGCATACAAATGCCGTGCAGCAGTGAAGTCGAGCCAAAGGATAATATAATGCACGTTGTTGAAGAATAATGGTTTCTGCCAGAAGACAACAACGTCGCTGCCAATGTCTGCTAAGGACTAAGCATGTCTGCCAAAGAAAAAAACGCCCAACCCCAGAGTGAAACTCAGGCCTGAGCTCTCTGCTCTGCTCCTGGACAATAACGATGCCAGGCAGCAATGACAGGCGATTTTAATAGAATCTATATATAGGAAAAAGTCATGTAAGTAAGCGGGGTAAAACGATATTAATGCTTTGGCCTATGACATCGATGTGCGGAGCCAGCATGTCAAATAAAAAAGGGCATGTTATGAATAACTTAACTATTCAATTGCCATTCAATTTAATACGATTTAATTTGGTCTAAAACTAATTATAGTTTTCCAGTCATATATCTCTTTAATACAAAAGCTAGCATTGAGATTGTAAAAATCGCAGGTCAAGACACGTACGACACCAAAGGAGCTATGAGCATAATAAAAATATGAGTATAAGCCATTACAGAAGCAGGTTGCCAAAGTACATGTAAGATATATATATATGGCATTTATGATTCAAGCCAAACACACTGCAACTTTTACAAGCGGCGTACAAGAATTTCCACACGCTTACACAAAAATTGCCAATTAAGCGCATTTATGACTGCAACGCGAGAGAAATATGTATGTGTGTGTATGTGGTGTGGCATGCAACTAGGCGCTGTCCATTGGGTGGAAGCTCATAAACATGCTTAATGTGAAGAAGACGTGTGCACTCTCCAGCCAACAACTGGCTTTATTAAGAAACAATGAAGCGGGCAAGAGAGAAAAATGCCTGCAAGTATGCAATAAAAACGGACACATAATACCAAGTTTATGGTGGAAGTTAAAACCGGAAACTAAATAGTTGACACCGCGCAAAATGAAGCAGCGCTGCAACAGCCGACACACTGCCACAGGATTAACATTTACTACTTACTGGGCTGACTGGCTGGCTGGCTGGCTGTTGCTGCCCCAGCAACAGAGGCAACATCACGTTGCGACCTCTGGCTGACATGTCAGTGTATAGCAGGGGTGGGGGGTTGTGAGGGTGTTTTTTTTTTTTTTTGGGGGGGTAGTTGTCTCGTAAAGCGCCAACCGAAATGACAACATAATTTGTAATTTGAATTTGTTTCGTGTTCGAGCATAAGCAATGAGCCTCGAAATGCCAACGGACAAAAGGACAGACAGATAAGTAGTCATTTGGGTTGCCAACAGATGGCGTATTTATGGTCAGTTTGGTGGATATCAAAAATTCAATTCGCGTTGGACTTTTATGAATTATCAAATGTAATCTTAAGGTAAGGAAAGTTTTCTTAGGCTTTACCTGAGCACTTATTTAGTTTTAAATTAGTTTTTAGATGAAGAAAAATAAAGCAAATTATGGTGTGGATAATGGATAAGAGGCATATTTTGAACGTGCTAGGAAGTTGGCTTGAAACTTGAATTAAAATAAAATAAAGCTACCGGTCAAAAACAATGCAAAAAATTCTTTAATAATAAATGAGTTCAGTGCACTCTATCTAATAATACCTTACCTTTACCTTTATGTCACTTAAAGCTAGCGACAATTACACCTCAAACTAATTACTTCAATGTACAGTAAAGAAAAGAAAGAAAAGAACATTGTGGATATTTTCTTTGGCTAGGCATTACAAATAATTAAAAAGTCGGTCGGGCAGATGCTAAGGGTTAAAGCTGGAGCAGGGACATGTCAGGAATAAGTCGACTTCGGTCTTAGCTGATTTATGCGCTTATCACGCAAGCGTCGCCGCTTTTTATGGCCTGTCTCCGGCGTTGTCTGCCGGCCATAAATGTCCTGAAATGTCCTGCCACATTGGCGACGCACACAAATTTGCCATTTTAATGCCACGACAAACCCACCAACGACGACGACAACAACAACAACAACAACAACGAAGACGACGAAACGCTTTTCAATTTTGCAATACCTGCGACGGCTTAGCCTCTACTCCATCCATTCCCTCCCCCCATCCCTTCTACTTCGTTCCTTGGTATGTCGTGACAGTTTTTCATTACGCACAAATCCTTCGGGCATACAGTCGCCCAATGTCGTCACAGCCGGCATTAAAGATTGAACGCCTACAAAAATATCTTTGTAATGTTTGCGCTTGACTTACAAGCTTGCCAAAAAGAAGAAGAAAATTCTGCAAATATCGCGCCAGTTGCAGTTAAGCCAACAAAAAGGAAGAAGGAGAGGTGAAGTACCTTCTTGAAATGTGTGAATATTTAAGATTATTGTTCCAAACTCTTAATATAACTAATGTGTTGCCTACTTTTGGCTAAGAGTTTTTCGTTATGCTTAACGCTTTTCTTATCAACACATCCCTTGACGTTAAGCTACACTTGTGCATGTGCATGTCCTGTTTGAATGGATGCTCTAGGTTTTTATTTTATTTTAGTATTTTTTTGTTGTTTATTTTTTGGCAATTTGGTATCCGAAAACTCTTTGAAAGTGACATTATGCAAGTTGTGAGGCAACAACTGCAGCTATCTAAATTACCCAGAGACATCCGGCATTGCAGAAAGAAGCAAAAAGGACTTTGACGCCGCCGCCGCCGCCGTCGACTTTGCCATATCCAATGATGCTGCACACGCTTAAGGATAAACAGGATGCGCCCAAGGAAGCTTCTGCTTCTTGATGCTTCTCTCTCACTGAATGTCTTTGCTCTTCTTTTTGACTGGCAATTTCATTTGCGCGGCGACAGCGGAAGGAAATGTAACAAGGATGTGTGTGTGTGTGTGTGTGTGTGTGTGTACATAAGCTAAGGACTCAGCGCAGTCTCTCCCCTCTCTCTCTCTCTGCGACTTTTAGTGTGGCAAGTGCTTTGGCATGCGCATATAAAGATAAGTTAATGCAATGGGTCTGAACTCAAAACTGGACAGGGTCGCCAATTAATGAGCAGTCGTCCTGTGGCACGTGTTAACATTTGGCCAAGTGTTGCATGCAACACTACGACTACTTCAGGCCAAAAGTCACGTATGCTGCGTGAGTTACGAGCCACACAGCAAAGCTTTCCACAGCAAACATGTTTGTGCACGTAGCACACTTGCGATTCAGATGCCCAGACAACAAGGACACAACACACACAAGCACACACACACACACACACACACACACACACTGCTACACAGAGAGAAATTAAAGCCATAAGTAGAAAATTAGTTCATAGAGGATCTTTAATATGCATACTTGTTTCTCTCTGTGCATGACTGGCCCAACAGTTACAGTTATACACAGTTAGGACAGCAAAATACACTCAACGTTTACGAGTGCCCCCTCACACCTCTACCCCTCTAAAAAAAAAGAAAGAAAGAAATAGTACCAGAAGAAGACAAATCGGAGGTGCTTTAATGTTGTTGCTCCCATCTCCGCATCTCGTTGTTCAGCAACATTTGCACCCGGCTTACAACCGGCACAATCATATACAGGCCCAAATGTTGCTGCAACGTCTGAGAGATCTGGGCGCGCAATCTCATCTCCAGTGGCACGCTCACATTCCGCTGCTCGGCCAGATCGATGCGTGGCACCTGCAGCGGATAGTTGGTGGGACACGTGAAGATCAGCTGCAGCGCTATGCCATGCGCCTTCTCCGCTCTTCCCGCGCTCTGATAGTTCTCAGTGCTTAGTGGCAGCTTGAGGCGCAATTGGGGCTGGCGGCAGAGTACCATATAGGGTAGTCCCAGGTAGTGCAATGTCAGCACCTCATTGTTCTGCAGATTCCGGTTGAACTTGACCACACATTCTAGTTTCTTTCTGCTCACAATTTCCTTGCTCTCGTTCTCTGACATTTTCAAGTAGGTTTTTAGAATTTCGAAATTTTGTTGATAGTTGATTCCAAGGAAATAAAATAGTCTAGATGAGATTTCTTGTTCCGCTTTCATTTCGCTATGCAAATTAGTTTTGTGATTATCGCGAAAATTGGCAAAAGCAACCACAATTCCCTCAACCTTTCTTCCTGCCTTCCATGGGTTTTTTCCTCCCATGCTAAGACGTGCGTGAGGCAGCTATGCGTTTGATATGAGTTACATTTGTATTGGATTTGCATTTTAAAGCAGTTTGTGCCACGTGAGACGTGTGTGTGTGTGTGTGCTCTGTGGCATCTCAATTTTCACTTTGATTTCACGCACCGACGCCTCAGCTAGAAACTAATGAGTGAGAAATGTGCGTGTGTGTGTGTGTGTGTGTGTTTTTGAACAGATTCATCTTCATTCGTGCTGGGGCTGTCAATCAAATTTCAATCAACTCTTTTGGGGCACTCAAGCTGCTCTCAATCTTTATTAAGCTTGTATTACTACTGCGATGAGTGCTGAAGGTTCCTGCCACATATCACATTTGACACATTGCGTATACGTCACGTGGGTGCTAGCTGACTGTTCAGCTTCAAACTCACTCAAACATGTTGCATGTCTGCCCCTACGACTGCAACATAAACGAACTGTAGATGGAGCTGCCACGAGCCGAGAGAAATTTTCTCTCGTACTTTTGCTGCCTATTGGTTGGTTGGCTAACTAAGCGTGTGTGTGTGTGTGTGTGTATGTGTGTGTTGCACCTACCCCTCTGCCCGGCAACGCCTTCGGAACGTGACCAAAATGAATTGTAGGCGTGCACCAACAAAAAACAGTCTGTCAGTCAGTCAGTTGGCGAAAGCTGGCCAAGAAATTTGCAACGCATGCTAAAAATAAAGAAAAAGAATTATAAAGACGCTGCCTTTAGCTATCTTTAAGTTTGAATTTTGGCAATTTCAATCGCTAGACTATTGACTTTTTGCCCATTGCAGAGATTTGGCATATTCTGATTGGCTGAGGGACACCCTGAAGGGAGCAGGGGGTGTCTACCGTTGGGGGTTGGGGACTAGCATTGTTTTTCAGAAAGAGAGAGAGCGAGAGAGAGAGGAAGCTTCCTTGTCGTGCCGCAAAAGTTTTCTTGAAGCACTTGTTTACAGATTTCAAGTGCATTTTGTTGTTTTGGAATCGTTGCTGCAATTGCTTCGATTTTGACTCTTTTGGCAAAGTTTTCCACTCAAATCTCAGCTGTTAAGTATCGCACTTTGGTTATGCTAATGAGGCAAGTTTCAAATTGATTCTTCAAAAATTATCAGTCTGTAGTTCAAACTTCAAGAATTATTATGCGGTAATTCCTTGTTTTACAACTTTTGCATATATAAACTTTAACTGTATTATTGCTTCAATATTTTCACCACACCAATAAAACATGCGCTAAAATAAAAACATTTCCGAATTGATTGAAACATATGTATATATGTATTTTGGTACATAGTCGCACCTAATGATAATAGGTAGAATCATGTTCAACAAGCAAATCATATTTTCACTTAAATTTCACGATAAGATTTTATCAGCCCCATCTCCTATGTTATAAAAGCCTCATCAAAAAACGAAAACGTTTGAAAAGACGTTGGTCCTAAGATGAAATACGCATCTTTAATATTATTGCTCGGGCTGCTGTTGTCCGTAGCTCTGCTGAGCGATGCCCAAAAACAAGGTGGCAAAACGAAGGGCAAATCCAAGTCAAAGAATAAGTTGAAGACCACTGTGGCGCCACAGCTGGAGAGGCAGGTGCTACAAAAAGCTGTACCCTGCTCGGCAGCCAAGTGCAAATTGCCCGATTGTCGTTGTTCCGATGCGATCCTACCACGACCCAAGTTCAAGGGTAAGGAGAAGGAAATACCGCAGGTGAGCTGGAAGGAATGAGACTTTTCTGCTTCAACTAAAATACTTCCATTCAGTTTGTTACCATCACTTTTGACGATGCTGTAAATGCCGTGAACTTTGCCCAATATGACCTGCTCTTCGATGGTTTGAGCAATCCCGATGGTTGTCCTGCAACGGGCACCTTCTTCCTATCGCATGAGTACACCGATTATGTAAAAGTGAACACCTTGTATAAGGCTGGTCACGAGATTGCCCTGCACTCGGTGACCCATGGCGATGGCACCGACTACTGGCGTGCGGCGGACGTGGAGACGATTGAGCGTGAGTTCGGCGCTCAGCTGCAGATTCTGGAGACGTTCGCCAAGGTGGATCCGAAGAGTGTGCAGGGTATGCGTTTACCCTTCCTGCAAATCTCCGGCAACAACTCTTTTGAGGCGGTCAAGAATCTGGGTCTGAGCTACGACAGCTCCTGGCCGACCCAGCAGCATAAGCAGCCGGCCATGTGGCCCTACACATTGGACTACTTGTCCATACAGGATTGTCAGATAGGACCCTGTCCGGATGCAGCACTACCGGGCGTTTGGGTTAATCCTATGGTTACTTGGACGGATGTGGAGGGTTATAGTTGCTCTATGATCGATGCCTGCGTCTATCCACCAGCTGACAATGTGGATGAACTCTTCGAGTGGATGCTTGAGAACTTCAATCGGCACTACCAGGGCAATAGGGCTCCCTTCGGAATGTATCTGCATGCCGCTTGGTTTGCAAGGGGTCGCAACTACTTCGCAGCCTTTAAAAAGTAAGTTCTCTCTCCCACTTTATCTGTAGCTTTCAAAATACCTTCACTTCCTACCAGATTCATGCACCATTTGTCCACCTATCCGGATGTGTATATGACTGGTGTTAGCCGCATGCTGGAGTATGTGAAAAAGCCGGTGTTGGGCAAGCCTTTCAAGGGATGCGAGAAGAAGCCAAAGAGCAGCTGTCAACCCGTAAACTGCAATGTCCAAAAGATGTCCACCGGCGAGACGCGTTACATGAGCGTCTGCGACAAGTGCCCAATTGTCTATCCCTGGCTGGACAATCCATTGGGTCAGGATATTATGTAAATGTTCGCTCCACCACACACACACCCAATAAACTCAAACACACAAGCACACGTTATAATGAAGCCAACATGTTTTTGTGTCTGCCATTTACTCCAATGATCTAAGCCAATTTACATTTTCGGCCGTTGGTCCGTGTCCTCCAAACTGAAACGTCGCTGATAAATGACTTGAAATTATGCTGGCCGCTGGCCGTGAGACTCTTAATTAACTCATTCAAGCTCCCTTTCCCAACTAGGACTTTGTCAATTTCGCTGCTCGCTGTTGGCCTAAAGTGTAGCCATATTTTATGGCATGAATTAATACGCCACACGGCGCTTTGGGGCAAGTGGGGCAAGTGATGTTGATGCTGGACATCAATGCAGCTGCTACCTGTTAATGACAGGAACGTGGACACGTAGCACAATGCCTTTAGACAGTTCCAACGTCAGCCGGCTGCATTTTTGGCTAATGGACTTCTAACTAATGACAGGCACTGTGTCTGCATATTAGTCGTGAAGTTGAGGTGTTTGTGGTCCAAAGTTATCTATGAGCAGATCGAAGGCATCTAATTCCTTAACTCAGACGAAAAATGCAAATATTTATTTTTAAAACTTTTGACTATTTATTTAATGCATAGTTGCTGTATCTCTCACACGCTTGTGACAATGTTTATTGGCCAGCACATAGCCGTGTGGACAGCTGGCTTCCAGTATGTTGTAGGGCCTTACGAGGATGGTGTCATTATTTGCATGCCACTTTGGTAATTCCGGCACAGAGATATTACTATTATGGCTGGTTGCACTCAAACTGGGATTTGTGGTTTCAGCTTCGACGATTTCACTGTCCAACGAAGCTGCAACAACGATGCCTTGGTAAAATGCCAGCAACAAGAGCAAGTAAAGGACACCACGTAAAAATGCTTGCAACATTTTTTAAAGATTCACTTTAACAAGTTTAGCTGGCTAGCTGGCAAATATAACTGAGACAATGACATTTAAATGCTTTACTTATGAGCTCTGAAATATTGTTGGCCAACATATATTTTGAAAGCAGTTGCTGCCATATAAGGCACACTGATGAGAGCTCTTCGCTTTTCAAGGTTACTTTTGGCTTAAAGTCGATGAAAGATAAGTTAAAATAATAATAATAATAAAATGCCAACTATAAAACGTCTACTGCAATCAATGCCATATTAAAAGGCACCTAAATGAAACATTGCTTTTATGAAAATTAATAAAAGAAAACCGTCAACAAATGCTAACAAGAGAAGACAAGAAAATTGCAAATATTTACTGATTACTATAGCAAAAACGCCACTGATTAACAGACGCATCTTCATTGTCCGCACTCAGAGACAAAAGATACACAGCGCACTTGCCACAAAACCCTAAACCACCCCTTGCAACAACAGAACAGACAACCGCAATTACCAGGTAAAGCGTTGTTCATTTTCTCATAAAATATGCTTTCTATTGACTTTCGTATTTTATTTCGCACATACACACACACACATACACTGAGGCTTATTTTGCATATATTGCATTGTTTATTGAAGGTTGTCATAAACAAATGACTGTACGACATGTAGCAAGAAAAGGCCTCCTTGGTTTGGTGTCTTGCATCAGCTGCCGGAGTGCCACACACGCATTATTTTAATGTATTTTTATATGTACTACACAATGGGCGGGTCGCAAAAAGGTTTTGTAGCATTTAACCCAGGGTTGTCAGGGATTCTTATGAAAAGTATGTCAATTTAAATGACATTTTTATGTAGAGCATTTTCTCCTTCTTTCTTTCTTTTTATACTCCGAACCCATGGGTAAAAGGGGTATAATGGTTTTGTGCAAAAGTATGTAACAGACAGAAGGAAGCATCTCCGACCCTATAAAGTATATATATTCTTGATAAGCATCAACAGCCGAGTCGATATAGCCATGTCCGTCTGTCCGTCCGTCTGTCCGTCTGTCCGTATGTATGAACGCGTAGATCTCAGAGACTATAAGAGCTAGAGACTTCAGATTTTGCACATTAGCTCATCTAAGTCCTTGGCAGTTTGTTTCCGATTTTCGATAACTATTTCCGTTTCCGATATACACATGTGGTCGATAACATAAAAATATCGAATATCGAAAATGTAAAAATGGTAGTTGATATAATAGGTAACGATAGAAAATTTCATCGAAATCGGTTGAGAAACAACAGAGATATCGAAGATTTAAGTTTAGGTCACAGATGCATACAGACAATGACTGTACGCGTTAAGTATAGGGTTCGGGGTATCTCCTAGTCGGGAAATCTCGACTAAAGCCTTCTTACTTGTTATTTTTGTTTCCTCTTACAGTTGCATTATAAAGGTGGCACTTTTGTGACCTTTATTAGGATTACCTAAGGCTGAAATATCCATAAAACTCATTAACAAATTATTTCATTATTAATTTGGCATCACTTCCGGGTACTTAAAACACTTAGTGCATAAATATTATGTAAGCGTATCAAATTAACTTAGATACAGTACAAAAAATTATGCTATAAAAGCTGAAAAACAATAGAAAAATTTCAGTTGAGAGGCAGAAATGAATCTCTTATTTATTCTTCTGATCGTCCTCGTGGCACTAGCCGCAGCAACACCACCACCTGCGACAGAGGGACCACCTGCTAAAGAGGGACCACGTCCTAAAGAGTCACCAACAGAAGGAAGTGCACCGAAAAATGCCAAGCCAACATCTAAGCTAACACCTAAGCTCAAAAATCTTAAGAAATTTAGAACAAGAAAGGGATAACAACCGCATTTTCTTCAACGTTACCAAAACATTGAGAAAGCTCCTTGGAAACCAGAGTCATCTTATCATACTTGATGTATTCTGCATTAAGGCTTTTCTTCCTTGTGTTTGGCTATCAAAATAATAAATAAAAACTTGCATTAAATAACGTGTGTATTTTTGGGATTGTTCTGATAAGAGATTTAGGAGAAACACTAAAAAGAGGATGTTTAAATTTTTAGTAACAATCAATAATGAGATTAATAGTATAACTATCGCTAAATCTTTCCCATAAGCTGCTTAATAATATCATTAGCTATCACCGCAAGATTCCTACGTTCATTGAAGCATGTTAAGCTTATTTTAAAAAAAAAAATTAACATATATACATATATACATTAAAAGTGAATTTTTAAGATTCTTAAGCTTTTTCATAATGCATTATACAAGTTTGTACTTTATGTTTTGTTTTTTTGTTTTTTCGATATCACCAGAGACAAATAAAACTTATTGACTAATTGACAACAACAATATACGACTGCCTGACTGAGTAAGTAAGTGTTTCGTACTTTACTTCTGCCACTTTTGCCATGTAGGCACATAGTGCAGAAACAAACGCACGGAACCTCACGCGGTTTGGGGCCAGCGCCTTCACTTGCAGCCAGGTGTATTCGGCTGCCGCTGCCTCTCTTTCGATGGACCGCCTCCACGTGTCCTTTGGCCGTCCCTGCCTTTGTCTGCCCGGCGGGTTCCAGACCAGGGCTTCTGCCGCGATGTTATTGCGTCTCCGCAGTGTATGGCCAATCCATCGTCAGCTCTACTTGCTCCATGTTTGCCTTGCGCCATAGCTCTTCATTGCTGATAAACACAGGCCAGCGAATACGCAGGATGCGCCTGAGGCATTTGTTCAAGAATAACTGCAGAATCCGCGATATGGAAGCTGTTGTTTTCCATGCTTCGCTGCCATAGAGAAGGATGGACAGGACATTCGGTCTGAAGAATCGCAGCTTCAGGTTGAGCGTCAGGTGAGGTGTTCTCCACAGTCGGTTCAGCATTCCGTACGCTTGGCGTGCCTAAGTTAGTGTAAGCGTATAAAATTAACTCAGAGACGGTCCAATTTTAATCTGCTATAGAAAAAGTTGAGTAACAGCCCAAATACATTTATTTAGACACACATAGACGCTGATCTTGACTAGAAATTGAATACAGTTGCGAAGGCAAAAATGAAGCTCTCATTTATTCTGTTGATCGTCCTTGGAGTGGCGCTAGCCGCAGCAGGACCACCACCAGGTGAAACCGGACCACCTGCAGGAAGTGCACCGAAAAATCCCAGACCCAGACCTGGTTCACCAAAGGAGGGCACAATTATGCAACCAGGTCCTCACAATATTCCTAGGAGATGGTTTGGATAACAACCGCATTTTCTTCAACGTTACCAAAACATTGAGAAAGTTCCTTGGAAAACAGAGTCATCTTATCATACTTGATGTATTCTGCATTAAGGCTTTTCTTTGTTGTGTTTGGCTATCAAAATAATAAATAAAAAGTTGTATTAAATAACTAGTGTTTTTTTGGGATTGTTCTGATAAAAGATTTAGGACAAACACTAAAAAATGATGTTACATTTTAAGTAACAATTAAAAATTAGATTAACAGGTTCCTAGATTCCCACGTTCATTTAAGAATATAAAGCTCATTTTTTAAAAAAAATTAACATATATTTCCATTAAGTGTGCATTTTCAAGATTCTCAAGCAATTTCATTATGCATTATACAAGTTTGTACTTCATGTTTTTTTTCCCATATCGTCAGAGACAAATAAAACTTATTTACTAATTGACAACAACAATATACGACTGCCTGACTGAGTAAGTAAGTGGGCAGCTCTGACCGTCAAGACTTGAAGCTCATTTAGTTGTTTAGTCTTGAAATCGATTTTGGGTAGAGTAAACGTGTTTTTGTTTTTAAGTGATGTTAACTCAACTGAACTTCAAATTACCTTTGGGCCTTTGCTTATTGCTGCTGCTGCACTTTTTCTGCTCACTGTGCGATGCTCATAAAATTCCAAATGATCGCATCTCATGTCCAGAGCAACGCAATCTGAGAGAGGAGACTTCTGTATCGCCAAGAAATGAAACGAAAAAAGTGCCTATACATAAGTTGAAAGAGCTAAAACCCACCAATCCGTCTGGGAATGATATGAAAGAAAACACAACCATGCAGTCCCAGAGTGAAACGATGGAAACTAAAACTGAGCAGTCCCCAAAAGAAATGAAAGTAGTTCCGCCAACAATTCCCATTCAAATTGGACCACGCATCACACTGGAAACACTGCCCATTTGTATGGAAGGCTTTAAGCTACAAGGAAATCATTGTCGCAAAGTGGCCTAGAAAATAAAAAAATTCTCTCGCAAAAACTTTGACTTTTATTTAAGCCTGTACATATACGACTCTGTAGCACTGTAGAGCTTTTGCCGCTAGACCTTTTGTTTACATTTCAATGAGTAACGTGTGTGAGCTTTAGCTTCCAACTTTCCAGTTATGGAAGAGTAAAGATGTCACAGCTTGGTTTTTTTTTTTTCATCAAATTAATTCTTATCGCAAAAGTTGTCTGTTTATTTCTCCCACTAGTCGTGCTGGAGATCTTCATGCTCACTCAACGCTCAGTGTCGAAAGCTCCGCTGAAGCAGCCAAACGCGTTTTTTTTACTTGAGCTCTCCCATCGAGTTGTGTAAACAAATAAACAATGCAACGGAAAGCTACAAACATAGTGCTGCTCTTGTTTATTGTGACTTGTTGGAACATGTGCGGCGTTGAGCTGCGTCTCTGCTCATCCAGCAACAGGAAAGATGATCGCATTGTGTTCCCCGTTGACAACGATGAGCCACCTAAGATCTATGATGACTACAAGCAGAGTAACAGCACCAGCACCACAAGCACGGAATCACCTTTAAACAACACAACCTTGGCATTGGATGAGAAGAAACCGTTAAACAGCACCGAAGACAAGAGCAACACAACGACAACAACAGGAGCACCAGTTTCGACAACAGCAACAATAACAGAATTACCCGTTGTGGATAATCGCATCCTGATTGAAACTTTACCCATATGTCAGCCTGGCTGGAAGCTGAGAGCGGGTCGATGTCGACAATCAGCTTAAACAGTATTTTAGCTTGTGAAATGTGTGTGTGGGAGAAAAATATTTTCTATCTATCCGGAGATTTTTAATTACGTATGATGCTATGACATTGTAACAAAGGCACGAGATAGTCTAAAAGATTGTGAAATTGTTATAATTTTCTCACAAAACGACTCATTAATATAATTACACTTAGAAAGTAGCTTAATGTCAAGACAACATAGTTTAAAATTCCTAACTTGAAAACATGTGTGTGAAATGTGTTTCAGATTAAAAAAGGTGCTGGCATACCTATATGAGTATTACTATTTACATCTTATGTGTAATAATGTGTAATAAATTATAATCAATAACAAAAAGAACCTTGTTTTTCTTATTGTGAAAAAACCTATATATCCAGAGTGAGTGTATACATAGGACAATCACCGCAAAAAAGTGACTATAATTATGATGTTATCTTTAAAAGTAATTATTACAAAACAAAACTTGCAAAAAAAAAAAAAAATACAGAGAGAAAGAGCTAAAACCCACCAAACAAATATACAATTACTCTCGCAAAAACTGTGACTTTTATTTAAGCCTGTACTTATACGACTCTGCAGCACTGTAGAGCTTTTACCGCTACACATTTTGTTTACATTTTAATAGGTAAAGTGTGTGAAGCTTTCGTTTCCAACTTTCCAGTTATGGAAGAGTAAAGATGTCACAGCTTTGTTTCATTATTTTTTTTTCAACGAGAATTGCATTCTTATCGCAAAAGATGTCTGTTTATTTCTCCCACCAGTCTTGCTGGAGATCTTCACCTCCACTCAACGATCAGTATCGAAAGCTCCGCTGAAGAGGCGAACGCTTTTTTACTTGAGCTCTCCCATCGAATTGGGTAAATAAATAAACAATGCAACGGAACGCTACAAGCATAGTACTGCTCTTGTTTATTATGACTTGTTGGAACATGTGCGGCGTTGAGCTGCGTCTCTGCTCATCCAGCAAGAGGAAAAATAATCACAATGTTCACGTTCGCTACGATGAACTTCCAAGAGTTGTCAGTTATCGCACGCTGCTTGATACTTTACTTGCATGTCCGCCTGGCCTTAAGCTGGTTGCTGGTCGATGTCGAATGCCAGCTTAAACAGTAATATATCTTTTGCAATGTGTAAGTGTGAGAAATAAATTTTCTATCTAAACGAAGATTTTGAATTATCTATGATGCTATGCCATTGAAACAAAGGCTTTAGCCGATAAAAGCCTTTAGAATTTGTACTTACTTTAAGAAAGTAAATTAATGTCAAGGCTCATAGAGTAAAAGTTTCCCAACCTGAATACATGTGTGTGAAATGTTTTTCAGATTAAAAAGGTCCAGTCATACCTACATATATGGGTAAATGTTTTATTATATGTGTAATCACTTTTTTTGTTTGTTTTTCTAAATGGGTAAGCCCAAAGTAAGTGTATAGAAAAATTCCCGCAAAAACAGTAACTAAGTATAATTATGATGTGATCTTTTAAAGTAATTATTACAAAACAAAACTTGCAAAACAAATAAATAATAATAATAAATACAGAGAGAAACACACAAACATTTAAAAAAAAAGGTTAACAAGTCATTCGTCACTATACTCGAAAACTATATACGATTTCGTGGAACTGCTCAAATATTGATTTTGCTAGCTCATCAATTTACATTATTACGAACTATGAGCTCTTATAAATAAAACACTCTACTCAATGTATAAGAGCAAGCATAATAGATCCGCTTATCATTCAACTGGAAATCTCTTTTTAGGAAATTATTGTACAATTATCGAACACAATGTGAGCTGATTTCAGTCTCAATTTAGCATCGCCGCAAGTTCGACTGTGAGATGATTTCCAAGCTCAGTTTCTTATCACTTCGTGTCAGTCTGTTGCTGATAGCCTTGTTTAATGCGCAGCTGTTGCAGGCCCATCCACAGCATCATCATTTACATGGAGATCATCTTCAGCACAGCGGTGAAGGATGGGGATATTCACAGCCACAGAGGTACGTTGAGGAGCTAATTCCAAATACTTTTCAATGCTCATTGTTTATCTAATCAGACCTTATATGCATCATCATCATCATCATAGGCATCATCATGGACATGGCTTGCATCGTGGACACGGACATGGCTACAATGATTTCAATGATAGATATCCGGAACAGGGTCCGGGACCAAACTTTGTTGGTGGTTCCTATGGCGGAGGACACTCCAGAGGTGGCCCTGGCTATGGAAGTCCAAGGATTGGAGTAGCTTACGGCCCCAACTTCGGAAGTCAGCAACCTGAAACTGGCTACGGCGGTCAGCCGTCGGGATCCGGCTACGGCGGACAAGGTGGATATGGCGGTCAGCCAGGCTCTGGCTTTGGCAACTCACCCAGAACGGGCTATGGGCCACAGACCTTTCAGCCACGTCCTAATGAACCTGAATATGATAACGAACAAGGGGGTAATTCTCATGGCAACACTTTCCAACCACGTCCTCAAGCTTCTGGTCAGGACTCAACGGAGTTCACAAATCATCAATCTGGCAACGGTGGCAACGGTGGCAACTCTTGGCAGGCACGTCCAGGAGTTGAGACTGGCAACACTTTCCAACCACGCCCTCAAACTTCCGGTCAGGAAACAACGGACTTCAATCACCAACAATCTGGCAGCGCTGGCAGCTCTTGGCAGCCACGTCCAGGAATTGACAATGGGAACACTTTCCAACCACGCCCTCAAACTTATGGTCAAGGCACTCCGGGGTTCACAAATCATCAATCTGGCAACGCTGGCAGCTCTGGGAAGCCACGTCCAGGAGGTGACATCAATGATGAACCTAGCTTCGAACAACCCCATGGCAACACTTTTCAGCCACGTCCTCAACCTACCGGTCAAGACACAACGGATTTCACTCACCAACAATCTGGCTACACTGGCAGTTCATGGCAGCCCCGCCCCTGAACTTCAACAGCCTCACGATCAGCAGCCCAGCCAAACTTTTCAACCACTGCCAACTGGTTCCCAAACATCAAACGATGATGGAGCAATTAAAACCTTTCAACCTCTTCCCGAACAACAGCACAGATCAGAGGGAGAAGATCATCCAGTTGGCAGCACCTTTCAGCCACATCCAGCTCCTGATTCCGATGGAAATCCACATAGCGCTGTTGACGATAATATTGCATCCATTTTCAACACAAATACCTTTATGCCACCCAAGCTTGAAGATCATCCAGTTGGCAGCACCTTTCAGCCACATCCAGCTCCTGATTCCGATGGTAATCCACATAGCGCTGTTGACGATAATATTGCATCAATTTTCAATACAAATACCTTTATGCCACCCAAGCTTGAAGATCATGGATCTAGGGATCCTAAGGCACAGGTTCAACCGCTGTCAGTGGATGGTCGCAATCTATTTGAAACATTGCCTCAATGTCCCGAAGGATCTGCTATTCGCAATGGACGTTGTCGCCAGAAGGCTTAAAAGCGTGTATATATATTTTAAATTGATTGGTATTTTATGAATCTATCGTAAAATTGGACACAAAATTTTATTAGATTAAAAGCGAACAACTTATCAAAGGTCAAGAAATTAAGCCACTCATTGTTATACACTGTTATTTTTTAATAAACACATTTCAAAACTAAAAATGATATTGAGATTCGGACCATTAAGGCTTTCTAGCCCATTTTACGACCACCAGGTGGCTTATCCGGAGTCCTATCCGTATACATCCTCTGGCAGTTAGTTGCGCTCAAAACAAGAGCTACAATCAACAAATTAAGTGCAAGTTTCATTTATAAACGCTTGAACTGATTGAAACTAGCTGCAAACATTTTGTATACGATTTGTTTTATACGTATTGCGCATTAGTACAAGGCATGCAAATTAAAATATCTAAAAACAAATGTTATATAAGCATAACCTATTTAATAAGACACACTATATATATGTATATACGTGTTTTAACGATTACATCGAGGTGTATCGATTTGTTATCGTATTCCCAGCCCCTAGAGGGCTTAGCGCCTATATATTGACACTTTGTCTGACGCAGATATAGACCAAGATATTTGCAGAGTTTTTTGTCTCCATACGGACAGACGGGCGGAAACCATGACGGACATTGATTGCCATTCAAGATTTGATTGTTGTCGATCACTTGTGTATATCGGAAACGGAAATAGTAATCGAAAATCGGAAACAAACTTATACTGCCTAGGACTTCGATGAGACGCTTTCATACAGACAGACAGACGGACAGACGGACAGACAGACGGACGGACAGACGGACGGACAGACGGACATGGCTATATCGACTTGGCTGATAGGTGCTGATAAAGAATATATATACTTTATAGGGTCGGAGATGCTGCCTTCTGCCTGTTACATACTTTTGCACAAAACCATTATACCCCTTTTACTCATTTTATGGGTTAGATTTATAAAAACAAAGTAGTTTTGGGAGTTATGGGCATTGACATCATAATACTTGCAAAAAGCTATTAAATGCTCGTAGGAGAGCTCTACAAATGAATTCTTGTTTGTGGAATGTTTCTGTTGTTAGCCAAAGCAACTGTTTGCTTAATAATTAAACAATGATTTCTGTATACTCATTCATGACTTTTATTTAATATATAATTTAAAAAAATTTTTTTTTAGTTATTTCGCCTTCATCGTTCTCTAATTGAGGGTAGCTTATTACCCCCCTAATCGGTCTATTTATATTCGGTCGTGGTCTTGATATATTGGGTGTGAAGCGTCCCGGTGGCTGTGGTGATCCTTCGGTCTGTGTGCTCAACAAGGAGAACAAAAGTAGTCCCAAGCACAGTCCGAGAAAGTGACGTACCGCTATCATTTTGAATAGATTACTAAACTGATTGGAACTAGCTGCAAACATCAGTTTTTATTCAATTTCTAATTCACGTATTACCTTATTAGTACAAGGCATGCAAATCAAAGTATGTATAAACGAATGTTATATAAGCATAACCTTTTCAATAAGACACACTATTTAATTACACACCTTAATTTAATCGATGGACCGACTGCTTGAAGCTCTCTTCAACTGTTTCTAATAGCCTTCTTATGTATAAGAATATACATACATATGGGCATTTCCACAGAAAGGTCAACCACAGGAACAAAATTTAAAGTCTCTGTAAGTTTGTTGTTTTACCATATACGTACAGGGAATCGATTAAATTTAACTAGAATTAACAAACATTTCATTTCTTTATAAAAAAATTTTGAAATATTCGATAAAATGCCAAATTTCTGTTTTTTTGCTGGAATGCATTGACATTTGGGCGGCAGAGGTGGGCGTGGCATTAAAATTTTTGATGCAAATCTTTGGTTAATGTCACCATCTATCTTCCTACATTTTGTGACTCTAGCTCAAAAACTGGAGGAGATAAATTAGTTTCCGATTTGATGGAAAAAATGTCACGAACGTTACGTAACGACCGTACCTAGATTAAATTGAATTTAAAAAAAAGTACAAATCGTATTCGGGTAAAATTATACCCATTTTAAAGGGTATTTAATGCACAACATTTATCATTTAACCGCATCAAAATATTGCCTTTCATTTTGCTGAAATCTTGAGTTAGAATTGCTCGTCGCGAAAACCACTTCTGTTTTTGTCACGTTCGTACGCGTCGGTTTTTTTCAAAAATCTCGAAAACTAATTGTTACCTAACATCGACCTTAGCACCAATTGTAGGGCTAATCAAGAGCAAAAATACAGTGAAAAAGGAATTTTGAAAATCCGTCTTATTTTGACATTTTTACCACTTGCAATGCGTACGACCGTCACGATCGACACCAGAGAAATGCCCATATACATTTTACACGAGCGTAACGATCAGTAATCTCAAGACCCCATGGGACGTTATCGACGGAGAGCCTAAAAGTTTAACTTCAATTAACTCCAATTGTTAAATTCGACACAAAATTGTATTGGATTAAAAGTAAACAATCAGTTACACCTATCATCCCAATTAAGTTATTAAAAGTAATTAGCCGGAATCATCCAAAATAAATTTTTGATTTTTATAGAGAATAGACATTATTTTTTTCAAGTGTCAATCGTGATTATCGCTAATTGGGGCAAACTCAGAATTTAAAAGACGCGATTTTCAGAAACTCGCAAGCAGTTGAGACGTGAAGATGATTGCTAAACTGAGCTACTTATCGCTGGTGCTGTTTTTGTTGCTCATTACCTTGCTTAATGGAGCAAACGGACAGTTATGGATGAGATTATCGTGACAATGGTTATGAGCATCCTGAAAATATTCAAAATCAACTGTGTATAACTACTAACAACGGCGTTCGCATTGATCGAAGAACTTAAAAGAGAGTTCAAGTTTAGCAGTCCCTTACAATCCCCAGAAGTCGAAACATTTTGGAAATCACATTGAAAGATATAAATGTAATACATAAATCTGTCAATAAACGGTACGAAATAATACATAGTGTAAGTAACTATTTTTAGCAATGAGTCAGACTTACTTTTAACAAATCAGTGCAGCTGAATCTAAAAAACATTTCAAGTCTTGGAGTCTTATCGCAGGTTAAGTGCACAGGTTATGCAAGCTAAACATTTGCTGGCTGTAACATAAACCAATTCTATTGAAATATAAATAAATATATACATATACAATATGTATATATACAGAAACAAGTGTCGAATTCAATTACAAAAATGAAATTGAAAGTTGATCTGATCAATGATCAATAAAATGTTTTTATCAAATGAATCACTATTGATATCAAATATAGGTTCATAGAAATATGATTGCAGTTGATTCACTTTAATAACAAATGGTATTTATACCAACCTAAACACATTAACCCTTGGGGTATTCGCTAGTGTAATTCTTATTAAAAACAACATCAAATGCGTCATTTCAGAGATAAATATGAGCTTGTGACGTCACAAACTGAGAGAGAAATATGTTAGAAGTAGTAGACACGAGATAGGGGAAACACTACTTGTACTAAGTTTGCTCTTGTCGCAATGTTTTCTGTTTAAGCTAATCCCAATGGTATCATAAACTGTAATGTCAACCGTCCCCCCTCGACTGATTAATGCCAAAGGGCGTAGTGCAAGCGTTTTGTTAATTGTAAGTATAAAAAAGGCTTACGCATATTGTCAACAAGTTTAGTTGCAATCGAGACGCGCTGCTTAAAAGTCGATATTTAAACGAGACCGAGACGAGACGAGACAACATGAAGCTTATCTCCAGTAAACTTCTCTATCAGCTGATTGTATTGCTGATCTATCTGAGTGTACTGATCGCAGCTTCACCAGCTAGACAGCAAAAACCCATCCATTGCAAGCCTCGCTTTAAGGTGTATCTGGGACGTTGTCGACTGCCTGCCTGAACATCTTTTTTTATACATTATAAGTATATAAGTATATATAAGTTTTTTGTGACCATAACAGTTTAGTAAATGCTCGTAATACTTGCCATACACTATCAAGAGCACGTATACACATATATGTACGTATTTGTATAATTGTTCATAAGCTTTATAATTAAACTCTTGTTTGTGGAATGTTTTTCTTGTTAGCCAAAGCAACTGTTGGCTTAATAATAAAGCAATGACTTTTGTTAACTTATTCATGACTTTTATTTAAATCACAAGACACTTTAAATTACAAAAAGTTTTCTAGGCATTTTTTCGACATCGTTGATTCGGGGATAGCTTAGTACCGTTTGGACAGTTCTTATCCAAAACGAAGATACTTTCGACCCACGATATCCTTCAAGTTATTTGTACTTTCATCGTCGTTGGACATTAGCTTTGTTGCCTCATTGCTGTTGATGCCTCCCGGTGGTGGCAGTCCTTCGCTCTGTGAGCTAAACAAACAGCACAAAAATAGTCCCAAGCACAGTGCGAGAAAGTGACGTTCCGTTATCATTTTTAATGGATTATTGTTTCTTAACCTTAGCCTTCACAACTGTTCAAAGTAAGCTGCGAAACTAAACCAAGCTAAGCTTATGGAAGCATTCATAAATTAATTATCGAGCCGGATTAAAAGCTTTCTTTCTCTCTTTTTCAAATATTTTCTCAGCAGCAGAAACTTTGGCTCTCACGAAATTTGATATAATCACAAAGAGACCGGCATTATTTATATATAATATACTCGTTTCAAGCTTAAATACTCTTTTATTAAAAATAATAATTAATTAATTGTTATTTTTACTTATTTATACATTCATATTAAATACACAATATATTTACAATTATATAGTCATTAGGACACTGTGCAAGAAATTTGTTGTTATTCCGATTGAGTGCTTTTTGACACCGATAAACGAACATAAGCTTTTTTCTTATACAATAATTTTGTTTAGCTTTTTTGTTTATCAATCAGAATACTTTTTTCCAGTTCAACTCTTTAACATTCACAGCCAGCAAGTTTAAGTACTTCGTGTTCTTTATTATTTTCTTTGCCACTCTAAACTTTGTGTTTTTTTAGTTTTTGCTCTCGACGGCAGCTCGGATCCGTTCGTGCTCAGCTTGGGTTTTAGCTGCAGCAGCATTCATATTGTTGGCCGTTGGATTTATAGCGTCCCATCCAAACCAGCACACAGCATGCACAACCAGCACAACAATTCCAATGCGAACAGCTGGCTTGTGTATTAATTTTCTTACACCACTTCTACCGTTCTCCATATTTATGTGTTCTGACTGAATGCTCTGAACTTATTTGCACATGTGATAAACGCGCACGCTATGATCGAGAGAGAGGAGAGAGAGAGAGCGAATAAAAGCTTTAAAAGCTTTTTTAGCAGGGCTGCAGTATTGAAACGAGTGAACTAGTTTATTTATTCGAATATATATTTCGATTAAACTAGCTGCTTACAGTTTCAAATATGTTCGCTAAATTTTTATCAAAAGCTCTAAAACAATACTTGCAACATATTTTTTTTTTTTGGGCATCTTTAGCAACTGGAAATGTTATCCACTGACCGGTTTGGTTCCTTGTCTGCAGACCACAGAACTTTTGGCATGGCAAAAACTAAACATACATACAAAGCCAGCATTGGCATCAAATGGCACACAAAACGCTCGTATTACGTATACGCCATGTCTGTGTCTAGTAGCTATGCACAGTCAGTTGTTCCCTAGGGGCAACATGGAGAGAAAGAGAAAGAGAGAGAGAGAGAGAGAGGGAAACAAAAGAAGGGAGGAGTGGTTTGTGGCGAGATGAAACTGAAGCTGAAAGATTGAAGCTGCAGGCAAGCTGGAATTAGCATGTTATGTTTAACGCATTTTTGCACCTTCGACGTGTGTGTGTGTGTGTGTGTGTGTGTCTGACTTTAGGTGAGCTCTGTGGTGGGTGGAAGGGGGTGGCAAACAAGACGCTGCTACTTGTGCCCTTTAACCCATTGTGGTTTTATCCTGCGGCATTTTCCACACATTTAATCGCATTTTGTTTTGTGTGCAGAATTGTTGAGAGCACACATGAATTTTAAAATGCGGTTTGTAACGCTCCATGAGCAGGAAGCGGTGTTGAGATTATGGGTTGAGGGCTTAAGGTATGAGATAGAGACAGAGAGAGCATTTGAAGTGGCTGTGAATAATGCAGCGAGTGCAGCAGTTGCAGCTGTTACAGTTACTATTACTGTACTCCACCGAAATGAAAATTGAATTTACATTGCGACATTTACAGCAACAACAAAAAAAGGGCAAGAAAAACTCACCCGTTTTCCACGATGTGGGGGTGGGGCGGGGGAGGGCATCGCCTACGCAGGGCTCATTAAATAGATGCCCGAAACGTGCTTCCATTTTGGGGCACATTTCATTAAGTGCACGTAAACGCCAGCCTGTCAACTAGCTGTGTGTGTGGGCGTGACAACGCCCCCTTCATATACACCCCACACACACACACACACACTTGTATACTGCAGGCACTTGGGTAATTCTCAACGTAAACACTTTGGAAACATGTCGCAAAGACATCAATTACAGCATCGATTCCCATTCCCATTTTTTTGTCTGCCCCTTCCAGCTTGCTATGAACCGTAGCTGCTGCTGCTGCTGTTTGTTGATTATGTTGATAATGATGATGTTTCAATGAATGTTTGCTGACAATGCTGCGGTTTACTCTCTCGTACCATCATACATTTCCAATGTAATTTTATGTGGTGCCCTTTTACACTGCTTAAATACATTTCGAGTTACGTGCCACACACAAAAAGTTGTCCAGAAGGACACATATGCATAACGATCAGGAAAAGCCATAGACGTGAGTTGGAAAATGGCTTTAATTGTTGTTGCGAATAAAAAACATTATAGCCACACCTTTTCCTCTCTAATAAATAGCTATTTTTAAAGTTTTCAAGTAGTTGCCAAAACAACATTCTCATTATTTTCGAAATTAAGCTAGAAAACACGTTCATAAACACTTAAGGGTTATTCCATTCATGTGCAAAATAAGAGGCGAAAGTTAAGTAATTAAAAAAGTGCCGCCGCTTTTCCAATTAGCAAAAATGTTGTCACCCATTTTGCAGCCCGTTTTTTATCCGTCCAGCAGCACAGTAACAACAGGAAGCCCACCTTAAGCACGAAGCACACTTGAAACAAAATTGTTAAATCTGCACTTCACAAAACGCCACCATCGTTAACTTTTAGAAGTAACACGGCGCCAGCCAGCTTTTTTCTATGAGCGAGAGCGACAGAGATGGGAAATATGAAAAACTCTTCAAACTGTCCACAACAACAAGAACAACAGCGGCGAGAAAAGTACTCACCACTAATTGCAATAGGAAACTAATACTTTAGTCTGACGACAATATCGATTAGAAGGTAAATTTTTAACATCGTACAGTTTTTTTTACATATAAAAAACCATTTAGTGCATCTCGCGCAGTGCACAACCAAATATAGCTGGCGAGTTAATATTTAACTATACTGATAACATAGATATATGTATATAGTAGCTATAGACGATCAATAGCTTTTTACTTAGAGTACATTAGCTACTTTTGGAATTGATTTAATAAAAATTGTATATATATCGGATAGCTTAAGCATTTTAGTTATTTTACAGGAGAAGCAAAAAAGTTTTTTGAAAAAACTTAATTAAATCTGAAACACGAAGGCTTTTTTTAAATTGACTTCGTTATTTTTATCGAATTTTTGCAGAAATGTGTAAATGTGGGAGTGGGCTTTTAGAAAATGGAAAAAACGCGAATTCGAAATAAAAATTTGAGTTACGTCCTTTCTATATTAAGGGCTGTTTACTCTTGACTTAACTTAACGTAACTTAACGTAACTTAACTTAAGGAATGTATGCGTTTACTCTTGACTTAACGTAACTTAAGAAATCAGTGTGTCAGTGCTGTAGAATTATGTTAGCAGTGTTGTCAAACAAAGAAAAATAAACAGCTCGTTGGCTCATTTTGAAAAAATTAATTATGGATAAAGTTGCAGTAGCATTTTGAGTTGAGGACAACACGTCCTCGCTTTCAAATAATGTTGGCAGCGACTCCTCTGATCGCCTTTCACAGATATCAACTTTAACAAACAAACATATCAATGCAAAAACCAATTCAACAATTTTTATTATCAAACAAGTTCTTTGGCAATTATTGCAGCCCAAATTTCTCTTTGTTAAATTATATTTTTTAAGTCTTTTGACTTTTTATCATACAACAACACTATGATTTTCGACTTGTGATCATCCATTTGAATATTTGACTTTGCAAACGTTTTGTAAAGAGCCGTTTAACGTTTCCCATCACAGTTTTTGATCAGGCTGTTTGATTTTCACGATAATCAACACTGTTGAACTTAAAAACCTTCAACCTGCAGAGGTTCAGAACTAAGTTACGTTAAGTTAGTTTTGAGTAAACGCTTACATAGAGAGCCAAAGGTAGATTGAGTCAGCTGACTCTTACGTTAATAGTTAAGTCAAGAGTAAACAGCCCTTTAAGCTAACGATTTATATATTATTACTTATCTAATTTTGGAATTGATTCAATAAAAATGGTACACCACTCAGAATTCGGTCTATTCGTGTTACCGAGCGATCATCGAAGCGCAACGCCCACAAGTCGGATGACCAATGGTCACACCGAAAAGGGCATTACGCAAAACCTCACGCTGCCGAATAGAACGATTCACCTCATCAACGCGGGTGTAATGTGCTTTCAGTTAGTGTGAAAGTAAGTGAAGACTGACTACAGAAATGATCCTGTGAAGTATAGTCTTAATTTTACAATGCCCAGCAATGGGCTCTACATACCAGACAAGCCAGAACCAGTTGGGAATTATAGCGCACCAAACGTGAAAAATAAACAAGCACAACAGCTGCTATTCCCATTGCTCGCTAACGCTTGTTGTTGTTTTGCATGCTTGTGATCGAACGAAATTCTAGTGCGAAGCAATGTTCAGAGCTGATTTGGTAGACGATTTTTTCTATTGTAAAATATTTTAAAAGGTTGAAAAAAAAGATTTTCACTTGGCAGCGGTGGGATTCGAACCCACGCCTCCGAGGAGACTGGTGCCTTAAACCAGCGCCTTAGACCGCTCGGCCACGCTACCATTTGCTGGCTTCGTGTCAAATGCACAATAAGAGACAAGGAGAGCTGGCAAGTAGTGTTTGCGTTGACTCTGTGTTCTCTCAGTTTTTGTTTGACGATGACACAACAAGGCGACGCTGAGAACAATGACGTAAGAGGCGGCCGCAGTAATATTTTAATATTCAACTACTTTTATGGGCAACGTGGGGCGACACCTTGAGTTTATTTTGCCTGCCACACAGTGGCGCATATAAATGCGCTCATTGAAGGGGAAAATGTAACAAAAATCAATTTCTGTAGCTGGCATTCTCTGCATTAAAATGTTTACTATTATTATTTTCAGTTCTCTTCTTTGCAAAAGTGTCAGCGATTTTTGCTTAGAAGACAGCTTGGAAATGCGTTTAAAATTCAAATGGAAATGCGAATTTATGCGTGACGTGAAGAACGGGGCAACCAAAAGCATACATATGTATGTATGTATGCAACCGCAGCAACAATTTGCCTTTCCTCGCATTTGTTATTGTTCATCTCTACTGTCTGCTGCTTGTTGTTGTTGTTGTTGTTGTTGCTATTGCAGCCATAAACTGAAGCCGGCGACAGGCAACGTAACGGTATTCTATTCTATGGGAAAGCAGCACTCGACTCGACTCGGGGAACAAACATCCGCAATGAAATTAGAAAATTGCAATAAAAATCTTTGCACGGCAAGCGACAAGCAAAACAAAAACAAAGTCTGCGGTTTTTCTGGGAGACTCTCTCTCTCTCTCTCCCTCTCTTTCGTTTAGTTTGCTGTTGTAACTGGAGAGAGGGTTTGGGGCTAGAAGGGGGGCAACATTTGCGGTTTCATTAAAATGCCAGGGTAAAAAGGGCTGCAAAAAGCAGCCGCAGCCTGCGTCAGCATACAAAATATTTTGCCATGTGAAATGTTACCAAGACACACACACACTCACACACACACACACACACACACTCGTACATAGATGGACAATTTTAAGTCGCTTGGCATGCAAATAATTGCAAAGTTGTAAATTTTTAATGCCAGACGCGTGTAAAATGCAAAAAAATCACGTACAACAGCTTCCCAATTGGGCAGCAAGCGGACCAAAACGCTAATGGAGTTAATTGTGGGCATTACCTGGAATCCAATGAATTTGCTGGCCCATGTCGTCAAGTCTAGAAAAGAGATAGAAGAGAGAGAGAGAGAGAGAGAGAGACCTTAAATTAAATTTCAAACAATTGACAAAGAACAAATCGAACAAAAGGCGCATTAATGCAGCAGTCACATTCCAAGCACATTCCAGGCGCGTTCCAGGCACAGACAGACAACTGGCAGCGGACAAAAACAGCCGCAATTGAAATGCAAGGCGCAAAACTAGAAACTAGCGAATAAGGAGTGAGAGCGAAATGAATGAGTTGACAAAATAGTTAAGCTGACTAGTTTAAGTGACAGAACAAAATAGAACATTTTGTATGCATTGTTCGCTTTATTAAATCCAAAGACAAGCTAAGTGAATTTTATTTGTTTCGTGCTTCAATAGCCATGCAAAAGTGTTAAACAATCGAAAATACAATTTATTCTATTCTGCTGATAAAGAACTTAAACGCACTTCACACTTATACGTTATTGGGCGCCGCCTCGAGACATGGTAGCGTGGCCGAGCGGTCTAAGGCGCTGGTTTAAGGCACCAGTCTCCTCGGAGGCGTGGGTTCGAATCCCACCGCTGCCAAGTGAAAATATTTTTTTTAACCTTTTAAAATATTTTACAATAGAAAAAACGTCTCCAATTCAGCTCTGAACATGCTTCGCACTAGAATTTCGTTCGATCACAAGCATGCAAAACAACAAGAAGCATTAGCGAGCAATGGGAATAGCAGCTGTTGTGCTTGTTTATTTTTCACGTTTGGTGCGCTATAATTCCCAACTGGTTCTATCTTGTCTGGTATGTAGAGCCCATTGCTGGGCATTGTAAAATTAAGACTATACTTCACAGGATCATTTCTGTAGTCAGTCTTCACTTACTTTCACACTAACTGAAAGCACATTACACCCGCGTTGATGAGGTGAATCGTTCTATTCGGCAGCGTGAGGTTTTGCGTGATGCCCTTTTCGGTGTGACCATTGGTCATCCGACTTGTGGGCGTTGCGCTTCGATGATCGCTCGGTAACACGAATAGACCGAATTCTGAGTGGTGTACCATTTTTATTGAATCAATTCCAAATTAAATTTAAGAAGTAAGAATGGGAACCTAGTTCTCCCATTCTTACTTCTTGATAGTTGATTAAGTTTCGAGCGCTGAAAAAATACGCTTAGCAGCAGCGTTGACGGACGGAAAGTTTTTTTTAACGTGAATCGCTTGTACGACGTTGCAGTTGGTTTGAAGTCTTCCTGTTTTCCTGCCATGTTTCCCTCCCAATGTGTTATTGGCAATATTTTATAAGATGCAAGTAAACTAACTCCTACTCTACAACCCCCTGTTCCTACCGCATTCCCGTTTCGAGTGAAAAATTTGTATGTCGCTGTAACTTTTCAGTTCCCGGCAACAGAAATTGGCGAGTACTGAAGGAGGAGAAAACTCTCTTGGCACATAAGTTTTGTGCACGTTAAGTACTTTTTCATAGCCGTCGCATGTTGTTGTAGTTTGTTGTTGTCTGAGCGCGGAATGGAACTCTGCCCATATTCCACTGGCTCCGGGGCATAATATGCACATGCAACAAATAAAAGAGAATGGCAATAAAAGTACGATACATATTTGGGGGCAAGCAAAAAAAAAAAAAAAAAAATAAACAGAATAGAAAGAAAACTTTAAATAGTTCCTTGCTACTTTTTTGAGAGTTTGCAAATTGCGTATGCGATAATAGTATGGAAGGAAAGATGAAGAAGAAAGTGAACAAGTTGAGAAAGCGCAATGTTAAATTACTTTTTATGCCTTTCAAATTTTTTTTCTTACTTCGAAAAGTTTTGGGCACTAAATTAAGCGATTACACAAAATAGGCTTTGTTGGGAATAGAAATTATAAATTGATATCTCAAGCAGAGACGACAAACTTGCGTCATTTACATTTTGTGACTTTTATTTATGAGTAGAACAAATTTTTTATTTGCAGATTGTGACTTGTGATGCGTAGAAATAAATAGTTAGTGCTGCTTCTATATAATGTTAGTTAAAATTAGTTCTCTAGCAATTTTAGAATTTGATTTGTGTCTAATATTGTCTGAAGACATATTAAATGAACAAGCTGAAAAGTATGCAGCTAATCATATCAACCACATTATGTCAATTTTAGAATAAATATTTAATACACGCTTAAAAGTATGCAGATAAAAATATAAAATATTGACTTTAAAATGGCCTCAAACCTTATTTAAATATTGTGTGAATGTATATAACTTTTTTAAGGCATACGGGGTAAGCCAGGAACCCCTTTGTGTCCTTTGTTTCTATTCATTCAGCCCATTTGGGCGCGCCGGCTAACATAAGTTAGCTGTAGCAATTATAACATTTAACATTTACAATAACAATAACAGAACAATAACAATAACAATAACAATACAATAACAATTATCACAAATGATGCATAGATGGGTCAGTTTCTTCTGACCCGCATCACAGGAGATCGATGTATTAGGTCCTTCGGTTGCCGCCGGTTGAGCCTCCTAGGTGGGCGATATATAGTGAGTCCGTTTGCCAGCCGATTTCTGTGTCGCCCTAGCCTATCATGGTAACGACTCGAGTGCTGATTGATAGTGTCGAAGACCGTGGCCAGTTTCAGGTCTCTATGTAGTGTGGTGTTCCGGACAAACCACTCGCAACCGGTAACTAATCTCAGGATTTTATTCTGGGCGACCTGAACTCTTCGAATTTGGCTATCGCAAGCCAGGCCCCAGATTTGGCACCCGTATTTCCAGATTGGTGCTACAATCTGCTTGTAAATTGTCATCTTATTGGCGAGTGACAATTTACTTCGCGAGCAGATAAGCCAATAATGTTTTTTAACTGAAGCACGTATACGCGTTCTGATGGCAGTTATTTGCTTTGAGAAGGTTAGTCTGCGATCCAATATCACTCCAAGATACTTTGCTCTATTTAACTGCGGTACAGGGGCCCCCTCCACAGACACGGCCGGTGGCGTTCTCCGCTTAAGGGTAAATCAAACATTGGCCGATTTGTCGCTATTTATGCCAATGTTCCAGCGCCTTGCCCATTCCGCAAATTTTAAGGCGTAGTCCTGGATGCCATCGGCTGCATCGTACTCACATCGGGACCTGTATGTGACGCACACATCGTCGGCAAAGGTGGCAAGCATTGATGTGCCGTACAGGCTAGTATCTGGCTGCGGCATATCGTGGCTATACAGGTAGTAAAGCAGGGGGCCGAGGACACTTCCCTGTGGTACTCCAGCTGCCACATCATGTTGGGTAGAGAGTGCCGCGAATCGCCGTCCCTCAAGGTACGACCTTAGTAGGCCGAAATATGGCGCAGGCAGCGTATGCTTGATTTTCAGCAGAATTCCGGTGTGCCAAACTCTGTCGAACGCTTCCCGGATATCCAAAAAGAGGGCGTTGCAATATTCCTTGTTGTCGAAGGCCGTCAGTATTTGTTCGACAACGCGATGTAGCTGCTCAACAGTGCTATGGCCAGCACGGAACCCGAACTGATGCTCAGGAATAATCCCCTGAGCTTCCATTGTATATAACTTAAAAAACTTTTTATAAAATACAAAATACAAAAAATGTTCAAAGCTTCTTAACTTATAAAATATATATTTCTTAACAGACTTACAGCAAAAAAAAAAACGAAAAAATTTTTGTCTTTAAGGGACTTTATTTTGACTATTCACACATCGTTGCAAATACATTTGAACATATTTTTGCAAATGTATTTATTTGATTCCAAGAAAGTTATTCTCGTACTTCTTCTCAAATACAAATGTTACGTATTTTCTTTTAAGCATTTTTCGTTGAACTTTAGCCTGCTTTGCCAGCATTTTTGAGACGCTGCTAGAATATTGGAGCCACTTTGTTTGCTTCGCACGTATCGTCATTTTTGACATTTAATTATGGTTGCCTGCTGCCTGAACAGCACCAACTACAGTTAGAGCGCATGAGAGTACTCGTACGAGTATTCACATTCGCATAGAACCAAGCTGTAAACTCGATTTCAGGTCTTGTCTGTAGAAAAAGGTGCTCCACACACACACACACACACACACACACACCCAGTGCGTCAGGTAAGTTGACGCATCCAATGCGAGATACGTGTGCATCTTTCGGTTACTATCTATTCCCCCTTCTTGACTGGACGTGCACTGTCGAAACTGGCGCTTCATTTTTTTTTCTTTGTGGAGACAACTACTGCAGGACAAAGCTGTCGCATGTTGGCGATTTATGAAAAAATCGCCGCACGTGACGTGAAATGGCAAAAGGATTTTTCGGACACTGTAAACTCTCTGCACTGGCTACTGGACGACAATTGCGTCTAAATTAATTATCAAGGATAACCAAGAGAAAGAGAGGAAGAGAGAAGCAGAGACCGTCTGTTGGCTTTGGGCTAATTCAATTATGTGAGCCGCCGTCGGGTTGCTGCTAGAGAGAAATTAAAAACGGCTTAGGCCAAGTTAATGCCGACTTAAGCGCGTTAATTAAAAGCCAGTTGATATGTTCACCCTCAACCCTCATCCTTTAAACTCCAACATCAGCTGCAACCACCCAAACAGCTATCCAGCCAGGCAAACCAATAAAATTGCGAGCGCTAAAATCACGAACTGCAAATCTCTTGAGAATCATTTTGAGAACATAGAAAAAGCCAAAGATGCCGCCACGGAATCCTGCACATTAAAATATGATGAGCTCACCGGAATATAACGGAAAACGGGCAAACAAATGAAAAACAAAGTTCATAAAAATGTTGTAAAGAAAACGTGAAGCCAACTCCGGTCCAAGGTGTGCGATGGGTGTGGGGTGCGGGGTGGATGAAAGTGGAAAGTGGGAGTCCGAAAAATAATCAACATAAAAAAGAAAATAATTTGCAATATTATCAGGGACTGTGCAAAAGCAAAGCCGCACAGTGGGATTATGCAGAAAGAAAACAGAAATGGAAAATGAAATGAGAAAAATTAAAAAATTATAAAGAAAGAGTATGTGAAATAAAAAGGCCTATTTATGAAAACGATATGGCTTACTTAAGAAATATTTGAATATATATAAACTTCCTTAAACACACAAGTTGTTTCTCATTAAGTCTTTAAACAATTTCTCCTTGGTTGCTTATAAAATTCCAACTATCTCGCTGGAAAACACTTTATATTTTATTCATATCTTTAGCTGATTAAACCCACTGTGCATATGATTTCAATGTTTTGTGTATTCCAGTTTGAGATGGACAGTAATTGAAGTTAGGTACGCGCTGAAACAAGATGCAAATTAAATTTGGTTTTAATCAAGCACACGCTTCCAAGTCACACAACTGAGAAAATAAAGCCAAAGGTAACAAAAATAATAACAACACACAAATGAACATCAAAAAAACCAACGAACGAAATGTTTTCCAACGGTGTTTGTTGCTGCTCAGGGTCAGAGTTTAATTGAGTCAGCGTTGGAGTTGGCCCCGGACCGGGGCATAGACAAATCAATTAAAGGGCCACAAAACGCATTTTGGCTATGACCTCTAAGTGCCTGAAGCAACATGAAATCAATTTGCTGCTCAATGATCAAAATAATGCATAGAAAATAAGATATGACCAAACGTGATCATAACTTCATCAATCTTTCAAGCTGTTTTGTGCATCCAACAAAGTACGAAACAAAAACCGGTCAAACACTATTAAGTGCGAGTGAGATAGCTGAACTGGGGGTACGATCAAGTTCAAAGTCATTTTGGACGCTTCCGTCGCCGTTGGCACTGAATCAGATCCAACTATATAAAGAGTTGCACTCGATCCAAAAAAGCAGCAGAAGCAACCAAACCAAAAAACTATCAACATGGTAAACACACTCAGCAAATGAATCCTTAGTACTTTTAGCTAAAATATCTCTTGACTTTTGCAGAAATTTGTCATTATTGCCGTTGCCTTCCTGGCCTGCGCCTTGGCCGATGTCTCGGAGTTGGCTCAACCCGGCTACGATTATCAACAGCCCGCACCTCCAGCACCCGCACCCGTTGAGAGCTACATTCCTCCACCAGCACCCGCACAGGAATACATTCCTCCTGCAGCCGCTGCACCAGCTCCAGAATACATTCCTCCAGCACCCGTTGCTGCTCCCGTCGATACCTATATTCCACCCCAGGCCGATCATGCCCCACTTGAGGAGATCGAGCAGCCAGCTCAGGATGGCTACCGTTATAAGACTGTGCGTCGTCGTGTCTTCCGTCACCGCAACTAAATAAATTAGTAGAAAAAATATTATTGTTTGAGATGAGAGTCTTGTTTGTTTTTTGTTATCGCCTGGACTCGAAAGCAAATATAGAAAAAAGTGAAGAAATTGTAACTGAAAATTGTTTGTCTTGTATTTTCTTTGATGTATATCAAAGGATTTATAACAGGAGAACCAAACACAAATTGAAAAATAAAATGAGAAATTTTATTAGACGCATAGAAAGGAAATTTGTACAACTCTTAAGTATTTTATGTTTTTAGCTTGGCAAGTAACAAATCAAGTTGCGTATACGACATGCTGTCAGCTAAACTTCTAAGTTGGCGCACATTTCGTTTAGATTTTAGTGTCAGCTCCATAAACAACTTAATTTTCCATTCATTGGCAAGGCTAGATGGAAAGAAAGCAAGCCACTTTCCTTACCCGCTGAGTGGCTGCTGGCATCGATAACTTTTGCCACAGCTTGCACATCTTTCCTAATGTTGGTCTTGGACTCGCCTCGTTTATAAAACGCTTAACATTCGTGACATATTTCGCATTTGGCTGTGCTCGCTGCTCGATGCTCAGTGTCGTGCACAGAAATTTATAGACTTTATCCATTAGGAAAACAATTACGATTGCAAACAATGGCGGCGGCTCCTTCAGCTCTTGGCCAATGTCCGACTTCGATGTGACTCCCTGGCCCGAGCATATGTTGCAATTGCGACTCTATGTCCCTCCCTCTCCCTCTACATCTTCGCCTGCGTCTAGGTTCATTGTCCTTGTCGGCGCGTAAAAAAAAAAAAAATAGCTTCATATATTTTCTTATTATTTTGCCGCAGAATATGCGATTTTTCTGGACGAGCTCTTTTAGCTTCTTGGCTGCTGCTGCAACACAAATCCAATTACCTTCAAAATAATAAACTTATGAACATACCCAAAGCAAAACCCAATGCCACAGCTAGAGTACGAGAATGGAATATCTTCCTCAAACACACACCCACACACACACACACATTTGCTTTATCAACTGTTGATAGACTCCGTGGGGAATTTTCGTATGTCACACGCTGGCGACAAAGGCGGCTGTGGCTGTGGCTTGGTGGCTTTGAGGGGAGTAGGAGGAGGGGCAATGGGGAATTGAGGGTGTTGTCTGATGCTGTTTTGTTTTTCTTGTATACCCGGCATTGAAGAAAATACTCAAGTTGGGCATGCCAAGATGTTAAAAAGAAACTAAGAATTTTTTTTTTTTTTTTTAAATGGGAGATATAGTAGACAAAAGTCCATATTTAACGCCATTTAATGCGAGGTATTTTACAAGTTGAGCTTGCCATCATAGTTGAAGCAAATGTACTTTTTATCTAGTTATAATTTTTTCATATGTTTTACTCACAAAGAGACAAATTTCCAAGACCATCAATAACTACTATAGTGAATAAGAGTATTTTCTGGTACTCCTGACAACTCTGACTTCTGTGCTATTATTTCAAGCACTCAACACTGTACTTGATGATATTTGCTTGTTGTTCCTTTTGCTGTTTTGCAGATCTCCATTGTCCTGTCTGGCTGATTTTCACAGCTTGTTTGCTGCTCATTATTCGCCAAATGCACGAGAGCAAAATAATTTCGCCACTTGCATGTCATCAGCATAAACTGGGTGCAAAATATGTGGCATCCATTGGCAGAGGACGAGGCAAGGGACGACTACGACGACGACCAAAGGAAATTCGTTTTAGAGCAAAGTCAACAGCAATTGGCCAAATGACTTGTAAGGGTTTTCTGCCAAGTCACAGCAGCTATAGACTAAAAGAGAGTGAAAGAGAGAGAAAGAAGCTCACTCACATCCTTTCCGGCTGGCTGCGAACAGTTTATTGAATTCGCATATTTTCCCATTTTGCATTATGGCTAACAAGTTGGCTCCTTTGTTTTTTAGCCAACATTTTTTTTTTTGCTGTTTGATTTTGTAATCGAGGATTTGTTTGTTTGTTTTTTTTTTCTGTTCTGTTCTTCTTCTTTGTTTTAGCCACTTTTTGTCTGCTGTTGTTGTTCTTATTGTTGGGATAGAGCTCAAATTGGTCTGGTCGTTGAATTGACCTTTTTATTGGAGAGGGAGAGAGAGTAAACGTCCCAAAAATGCCGGTGACATGTGTTTGGCCTTGAGCGGTTTGTTTAGGGTTTTTGCGGTAAACATATTGGATATATACTATGTATACGGACGATTGACGTTTGGCTTGGGTATATTTTATCAATGGACTGTGTGCGGCATGTTAAGTGGATGTGGAAGTGGACGGAGAGAAAGCAAAGTGAAGTCGAGTTGATTGCCAAAAAAAAAGAAGAGAAAAAGTCTCTTAGACCTGTTGGATTGCTAAATATAAAGTACTCTAAATCGATTTTTGAGGTTCGTTTAAAGAAAGACTTTCTTTAAAATTTCTGTAAACTTAATTTTACATAAGTTCTTTTAGCTATCTAAATTTAAAGCCATTTTTTTTAGGGCTAACAACAAGTTAGTAAACATATTGAAATTTTTTTATAAAAACATTTGCAAAACTTTATTACATGATTTTAACAAAAATACAATCTCTCTCTCTGTCTCTCTCTTTCTTTTATCACATTAGTCAACAATATTATTATCTGGATTTCAAAACTTAGTTGCGGTGACGGAACACACGACGACGGACAGTCTTGTAACGGTAGCCATCCTGAGCTGGTTGCTCGATCTCCTCATGGACATGCTGCTCGGGCTGGTGCTGGGGCTGGGGAGGAATGTAGGTGTTGACGGGTGCTGGTGGAGGAGGAGCGGGAGCTTGGGGTGGGGGAATGTAGGTGTTCTTTGGTGCTGGTGGTGGTGGAGGTGGTGGGGGTGGGATGTAAGCCTTGGCTGGGGCAGCTGGCGGTGGTGGAGGAGGAATGTATGCCTTGGCTGGGGCAGATGGTGGGGGAATGTAGGTGTTCTTAGGTGCCGGTGGTGGGGGAATGTAGGCCGGAGCAGGTGCTGGTGGCGCCGGCTGTGGATAATCATAGCCCTGCTCGGAGAGTTCCGAGACATCCGCAAAGGCACAAGCCAAAAAGGCAGCAGCAATGATCAGAAATTTCTGTGGATGGCGATAAGAAGTTGGTTATTGTGTTTAATCCTTTAATGTTTGTAGTTTACCATGTTGGATGGAGCTGTTGTTGCTACTTGGCTCACTAGTCGCTGTGTACTGCTGAACTCTCAACTTGCTGCGGTTTTTATAGCCAACATAAACGTAAACAGTTGAAGCTCGCGGGGTCAGCTGCAGCCGCCAAAAAATTAATTGCTTGATGCCACGCTATCTATCTGCGTATCTGCTGTATGTTTGTATCTTAGAGTGAGTGCCCTCAAGTGCCACGCACACACACACACACACACACACACACAAACGCAGGCTTGACGATAAGTCGGAAGAGTGGCGCCCAATGCCAAGTGGTTTGAACGGGTTTTTGCCTTAAGACAATGCATTGGCGTCTTAAGTGGGGTCAGTTTTTGTTTGAGTTTGAGTTGAAGCAAGCTTCTTTAATTAGATCAAGAAACACACACATTTTGTTGACCATTTACATATGAATATCTTGATTGTTATTGCTATTATGTTTTCTTTATGCTTTGACTTTGGAGCTTGTAGTATTTCTATGGCTCTGTTTTACACTTGAGTTTGATGTATTTATGTTCGTGGGTCATTCGCTCTATTAGCGTTTGCATTTTTTCTTTATCATGTATTTTTTTTTGGCATATTGCTTTTGTTATGGTTATTTGACAAATTATATGCATAAAGCTAAAACAAATTGACCAGCTGCTCAGGAAATATGTATATCTTATATCTATCTTCATGTCTTTTGGCTTAAGTCGCACTTCAATACAGATAAGATTTAGATAATCTAAAAAGTAATGAAATAATATGTAAGAGTATTTGAACTTCGACACCAAAAGCACAAAGCTATTTCCTTTTTTATTGTTGTTTATCTTGTTTTATTTTTCAATGTCTAGTTTTACTTAAAATTTTGTTTCTTGATGCTGATTTATGTTCAACAAATGAACTTCCAGCCTATACAATAATTTTAAGCCAACATATTCCTCTATTCTTAGCAGCATCTGTTGGTCAGTTAGTTAATTGCCTAGAATCACATTTGCTTAATTTATTTTCCCAGCAAATGTTCGGCATATTAAGTAGGATTTATTTTAGCATAAACTGAATATCAAATAGGATTTGTGTCTTACGTAATGAAAGTGTCTTAATATATATGCCAGCATATAGTGCTTTAATGCAGCCTAAATCGTAAATCTTTCAAACCAGGAAATAAAGTACCAAAAAAGGTTTTACGTTTCAAGATAATTTATATGGGTAAATTATAATTATTAATCTTTAGATGAACTAAGAACTTGTTATTTGTGTTCTGTCCTTTGAATTCAGAAACCCTATGGTCTTTAACAGTCTAAGTTTAAAAAAAAAACTCTATCTAAATCAACTTTAAATAAAAAAATAAAGTATTTCTGCATTTGAAGCCATTGTTGCATGGACACACTCTTCAAGATTAATATGTTTTTAAAAACAAACCCCAGAAAAATTATTTATAAAAAAAGCTCAAAATTCGTAAATTTTGACCAGTAAAGATACAGTACGCATAGAAAACTTGAAGGATGTTTACAAGATATCAGTAAGTCTTGTACTCCCGACAAAAATATATCTTTTTGATAAATATATCAATAGCTTCCAACATTACAGCATCTCCCACTAGATCAAAAATAATATACAGATATTTTTCACAAACTTAATATTTTTCTTTTATTGAATCAACTTCTTGTCATCGCCTAGAAGTGTTTTTAGGGAATCGATAGGAGCTTAAAGACGGCGACGGATCAAGCGACGGACGGTCTTGTAACGGTAACCATCGTTGGAGATGGGCTCGATTTCCTCAAGAGGATGCTGGATTGGTGCGGGTGCCTCATGGTGGACATGGACGGGAGCTGCGGGTGGGATGTACTGGTTGACTGGAGCTGGAGCAGCACGGATGGGTGCAGGAGCTTCATGATGGACATGAGCCTCATGGTGGACATGCTGAACTGGAGCTGCCTCATGGTGCACATGGACGGGAGCTGCAGGTGGAATGTACTGGTTCACTGGAGCAGGAGCAGCACGGATAGGTGCGGGAGCTTCATGGTGCACATGGACGGGAGCTGGAGCTGGAGCCTCGTGGTGGATGGGAGCGGGCACATCAACGGGTGCGGGTGGAATGTAAGTGTTCACGGGTGCCGGGGCAACCTTGACGGGAAGGGGAGCCGGAGCTGGAGCTGCCACTGGGGCATAGTTGTAGCCGAGATGGGAGACATCGGCGTGGGCAACGGCCAAAAGGGCGAAGGCGACAACAAGAAGCTTCTGCAAGCGAGGAAGAAAAAAATGGATTAAGTTACTCCAACTGGCTGCTGCTGCTCCAACTTACCATATTGAATGTGTTACTTGAAACGTTTCAAATACTAGTATGTCTTGAAAAGTCCGCGTCGGGTAGTATTTATATGAATCTCGGAGCGGACGAGATGTGAAGTTGAAGAATTGCGCAAAATTATAGGCATTTAAAATGCCAGAAACCAGAATTTTATTGTCAACAGCTTCGTTACACAAAGGCTAATGGAGTGGCGCTAGGTTAGGGTATCAAAAAACAGTAGTCTATAAAGCCTATGCTGAAGATTAACATTTTTAGACACTGACGACTGACGATTGATAGTTTTGATGTGTGTTTTACATATTATGAGGTAACAAAAACGGAAACGTTTTTAATCAATAACACACCTACTAAATTGAATATATTTGTGTAAGAAGGGCAACGGAAAACTACAAAGAATTTACATTTGAGAGTAACATAATCTTTAATTAAAAGATAGATTTTCTTACAAATTCCTATCCTATTTTAATATTTTGTTTACTATTTGAAGTCCTCTAACAAATATAAAGTACTTCTCTTTTTTAAAGCGTCTTTTTATGGTCGGCTTTGTCCAAATTTTATTTTGTGTGCCATTCTCACTTGTTTGTCATTGCTTGAATGTTTAAATGTAATTTGCATAAAACATAAATGCTTTATTTACTATCAAAGTCAACTACCCACTGAGCCAAGTTGAGCTAAACTAAGCCGAGTTGATGGGCAAGTCAAAATGCTGTTGTTGTTGTGATTTGTTTGCTTAATTAGCTTTGATAAGGCGAACAAAGACTTTAAGACAAAAAGCACAAAACCTGAGACAAATTTGTCTCGCTATTCGTCCGTTGTATTGTTTCTTGTCATATTATGGCCATAGATATAAAGACAGATAAATGCGTAGCTACAATGAACATAGGAGTAAGGCTGCAGGTCAATAGTTGAGAGTGTCGCCAGTGTGACCGACGCCAGTTTCTTTTTCGCCCTGATGTGTCAGCATGAAAAACAAATTAGCCTGTGGGCGTGTGCGTGTGTGTGTGTGTGTGTGTGTGTGTGTGTGTGAAGGACGCGCTTTTCTCGCTCATTTTAATTACACAAATTGCCAATGGAACAAGTTCAGTTTTTGCCAAAAATACAAAAAAAGAATAACAAAAACACATTTGAGACATTTGGGCGTCTCTAAATCGTTGTTTGACGCCATTGTGATTCACATATACAGATATAAATAAATATATATATATATATACATATTCAGTTCGTGCTAAACAAAAAGAAATACAATAGCTATGCAAACAAGCACTTAACCCGCTTTTATTTTGACAATTCCATTATTTTTTGCAGCGCCAATCAACTGAAACTGCAAAACTGTTTTTCGAACCCACACAATCAACGTTGCGTATACGTAATTTAGTTGTTTGCTTGTTAATAGTGAAGGGTGCAATGCCATTTTAGGGTAACGAAACTGTTCACACACTCAAAAAATAACAATGCAATATTGTTGATATTACAAATTGTGAGATTTTTCGAATAAAAAGTTAAATGGAATTAAGACATTACTTTAATCGGCTTATGGACAAGTGTTGTCATTTTAAAGTTAATTCTATGCTGTCAAACTTAAACTATAGCTGCTTTATTTGCTACCTTCTCCTCCTTCTATGCTTAAACAAATATTTAGCTGTAATCAAACTGAGCGTTCATCCAAAGTGCCTTCATTTACATATTCGTTTGATAAATGTCGCCGTTTGTCGATTAATTATTTGCTTTGCTTTGATTCACATGCGAAATATGCTAAGCGGCTTTATCTTTGCCCCGTTTCCTGCTTTAAGTCCAATTGAATTTCAGGCCAGGCCTTTGTTAACCTTTAAACCTTCAAGGTCAAAGCGGAGTCAACTTTATTAAAGAAAATTCAACTAGGATAATTTTAACTGACCCCGCAGTACTAAAGACCAATCGAAATGCCAAACTCTTCAACAGTTTACAACGTTTAACAATCGATTTTAACAATATGTATTCATTTTTTTTTCTGTCCCAACGACCTGCCAGTTCATAAATTCAGAGGGAGCCCCGCAACGACCTTCTGTTGTTGTTATTATTTATTTTTTTTACTGCTGTACGTCGTATTTCTGTATATTTCGTGAGATAAATCAACGCGCGACAAATTAATGCTGCAAATGAAGTGCAACTGCCCCAACGTTGCAAGGGTGTATTAAGGAGGGTGCATACAGGTGTGAAACGATGGCGCACATTTCGAAACTGAAAAGCCGCCCCAATTTGCAGTAACAGTAAAAATAAATGAAGGCAGTCAACGTTGCATATTTCAGTTCAGGCCGTGCGTGGCTGCCACTGCTGATATAATTACGCAGATACTGTCAATATTACAAGTGTACGAGTGTGTGTGTGTGTGTGAGTACGTATTCGATATCCGCCGCGAGCATCGCTCGTTGTAATCCACAATTTTCCACACTCTCCATCTGTAGGCCTCATCAGTTTTTATATGCGTCGCATTTTTACATTTGGTTGTTTTTTTTTTTGTTGCCTGCTGGATTTTTCATTCGGTTACATTTCTTTTTGCATACTTTTGGGCGGCAGTGTCGCTTGTCTGGCGTGCGATTATTTTGTAATCCATGGCGCCTAAAGCATTGATTACACATTTGCACACCTGCCCAGGCTCATCGAGCCGAGCCCAAATGTGCTGGCCATAATGCGTGTTAATCAGCATCATTACCTGCTAATTAAGTGCGGTTGCAAATGCAGCCAACTGTCAATTGTTTCCAAACCACCAATCTGCCTTTTTTTCTTTTGCTGTCCAGAAAACACTCTGGGGCTAGCTAAGCTGGTTTGCAGAGTGCAAAGTGCAATGAGGCTGAAAATTGCACATTGCTTGATTCCTGGAACAGATTGTTATTCGAATTTTAAGCTTCACTAATCGCTGCAGCTACTTCCGTTAATTATTTCTCTGTGGGTGGGCCTATAATTTTCTACTTGTAAAAGTTCTGTAAATAATGGTAAAAATTGAGTTACATAAAAATAACACCGATTATGTTCAACTACTTCTAATTTCCCCGAAAATGTTGTTAGCATTATCAACCGCAGTGCACATTCCAGCAACAAATACCAACTGATTGGTGTGTGGTCAATAGCAATAGTCTATAAATTGTAATTGCCTGTCAAAATGGACCAATGCAATTTTCACAATATCCACTTACTCATATATACTATATATCCAGCTTTATCAGTTGATTTTCAGTATGGGCTTATGTATGTGTGCGCATCAAAGCGTAAACGCATTTTAATTCATTTAATTAAGCTGCCAATATTTGACCAAAATGCAATTAACAAAATCAGGTCTGGTGGCCCTTTTCGACCTCTCTGACCATGTGGTTGCAAAAAGTTGATATGATTTGTTTTAATTGCGTAATTAATTTGACAATTTTTTTATTTACTTTTTTTTTTACCCAAATAATATGCAGCTTTAAAGAAAAATCTTTCAGTCTCCAGCCCTGGACATTAAGTGCATGCTATTAGAATCCATTGGAGAAAACGCGAGAGCTTGCCAGACATTTCCCTAATCAAATCGTAAAGACGTCGTCGTCGATGTCATCGCATTTTCTTGTTAATTTTGCTCCTGTGTCCTGTGTCGCATGTCCTGGCACTTGTTAGCCCAATTGCGGCAGCCACAAGTGGTCAGTGAGGTCTGATGAGGCCAATGTGAATGCGAATCCAAACGAATCGAATCGAACGAAACGGAACGAGAGTTGGGCGTAGATGTGGGCGAAACTTTTGAATCTAACGAGAAAAATTTCCACATCATCAAAGCTCATTCCAGCCCATAAATTTCGTGATAAATGTGAGTGCATGCCGAATGCTCTGTGGCAACCCTGGCTCCTTGGGGAAACACGGCGAAGGGTGTTGTAACTCCTTGCAGCTCCTTGACGTCGGCCTCCTTGCTATCTGTCTGGTCGATAGCGATGCGGATACTAAGTTGATTTCTCCTTTTCTCTCAAGCATACACCGCAAAAAAAACAGTGAATTCAATTGATTGTCCTACTGAGTAAATGCAAACTAGTTTCTTTGAGTGCACTTAGAGTATCATAAATTTTCAACTTAAATGGAGGCATGCCTCGAAGTGGTTCATAAAGTTAAAGCTGCCGGCTGCAGCCGCTGATTGGGACTCTTGCCTGATTGAGTGCGGCCGTTCTTTCTTACTTCATTTTGATTGGAAAACAATTTGGTAAAGTTTCAGTTTCAGTTTCAGTTTCAGTTTGACTTGGAGTATTTTCTTTTATTGTTATTCTATGGGAAATTCGTTAGGATGCGTTTTTGCAGGGACTAGATTTACAGACGGTTGCGACGGATGACGCGACGACGCACGGTCTTGTAACGGTAACCATCGGCAGAGGGCTGCTCGATCTGCTCGAGAGCCTGATGCGACTCAAAGGACTGAACGGGAGCCGACTGGAAGACGGGAGCTGGAGCGGGTGCAGAGTGGAAGACGGGAGCGGGTGCTGGTGCGGAGTAGTGCACGGGTGCGGGTGCTGGCTGCTCGTAGTGCACGGGTGCGGGTGCTGGGATGGAGACGGGTGCGGGGGGAATGTAGGTGTTCACTGGAGCGGGTGCCTCGTAGTGGACTGGAGCAGGTGCAGGCTGGTGGTAGACTGGAGCTGGAGCGGGCTGCTCGTAGTGGACTGGAGCAGGTGCAGGCTGGTGGTAGACCGGAGCTGGAGCGGGCTGCTCGTAGTGGACGGGAGCCGGAGCTGCGGGTGGAATGTAGGTGTTGACTGGAGCGGGTGCCTCATAGTGGACGGGAGCTGGGGCAGGCTGGTGGTAGACTGGAGCGGGAGCTTCGTGGTGCACAACAGGTGCTGGAGCTGGCTGATGGTAGACCGGAGCAGGAGCCTCATAGTGGATCGGAGCCGGAGCTGGCTGATGGTAGACCGGAGCAGGAGCTGGCTGGTGGTAAACCGGAGCAGGAGCTGGCTGGTGGTAAACTGGCGCCGGAGCGGGAGCCTGATAGTTGTAGCCGGATCCGGAACCCAAATGGGAGACATCGGCACTGGCGCAGGCCAGGAAGGCAACAGCAACAACCAAGAATTTCTACACGATAATAAAAAATCGAATTAAAAATCGAATCCTTTAATGTTGGAATCGAATCTTTTGTAGCTTACCATTTTAGGTTTTTAGATTTGACTCTTACTCCACAAGCGTTTGAATAGCTTCTGTCTGTTCGAGGGCTGGTCCATAACTATTTATACCATCGCCAAGCTGAGAGAGCGAGCGTTGATGACTAAAACCTGCCCTCAAGAGAGTAAAAGAGATATTTGCTAATCGAAGATTTTTGTATTGAACTGAGGCTTTTTGCTGTTGCTGCTTCTTCAGTTGACAGATGGGCTGAACAAATCATGATCGCATCTTGTTGATCAAAGAATTTATTGTGTGATTGTTTAATTTATGCCATCAAATTGATTTTTAATTGCGTTATCAGATATCATAAAGAATCACAGGTAACGGAAAATTGGCTTAAAATTGTATCTTATTTAGTTTTAAATTTTTGGCGCATGTTTTTAATGTTGTGTCAAACCGGAAACTTGCAAATTACATATTATTCTGCAGATTTTTATGGCATGTTGATAGTTCGTTGTGCTAATAATAGTCTTGTTTTGTATTTATTTACGATTTCTGGACAGAACTAGTTTTATGAAATATTTCTTGGCCTATTAGTTCTTAAGGCCTATGGCTTATCCTAAAGATGTTTTGGAATTCCCAGTTTGGGTTTCTTCTCTTTTTGCAAAAAAAAACATAGATTCTTTGCGTATGTTGGTTAAGGCCCTTGGCTATTAATAAATTTTGTTTTTGGCCATAAAACCAGTTCCATGTGTTTTGTTGCTGGTGTGGATTTGGGTCTGGCTATTGAATAGACTTCTAAAAATTGATATGGGTGCCGGGTATCTGACAGCTATTTGAAGGTTGCACACCGTTAACCCATTGTCTTAAACGCCCTCGCAGTTTTATACACAATAAAAGAATTTATTGATGAAGATCGCCTTCAGGAAGCGGCGCTTAAATCATAATTTTCAAAGACATTTATATACCCTGTAAGACATTGAGTGAGTTCAAAGGGTATTCCCTGTGGTATTTGTAGCTCATAATTTGCTTGGTTAAGGTAATCATGTCTTTTTATATATTGTTTGTATAACCAACATAAGTAACAACTTAATTATATTATTATATTATTTTTGTGTTTTAAATAAAGTTCAACGCCTTGCTTTGCTGATTATCTTTTAAAATGATTTCCTCATAGTATATAGTTGTACACGAGCGTGAAACGCTTCATTATTTCTCGCCATATTGGCCATTATTTATGGTCATATTATAATGTTGTTGTCTTTGGGTTGCGAGATGAGTTTTGAGTCTTGAAGATTATTAAATTGCAACTACAAATTCAGTGTACAAATATTAGGTTGTAGATTTATTATCTAAATGGTTTTGGTTGGGTTGGGTTTGGGTTTAAGTTGGTTTGGGCTTGTTGGATCATCATCATTCGCAAGACAATGTGCAAACAAGAGATCGCAAGTCAAACAGTCAAATAGATTCATGGCCCAAGCGAATTAAAAAACTTGTTGTTAATTTTATGTGCAGCTACCAAATTTCAAATTTTCAGCGTTTTGTTTGCTTCCCTCTTTTTTTCTCATTTAATTTTTTTCTTGTTCGATCGTATGTAAATGTCGACCGTTTTGACGGTCAATTTATTGACGACGTTTTGCATGGCTAAGCTTCCGTTTTGCTACTCTCAGTAACTCTTCGACTTGTCCCACTTTCTCACATTTGCATCGCCATAGCTAATACAATTATACCTCAATTTGATGCCCAAACCAAACTAGTTTTATTATTATTAATATTATTATGCATATTTTTATTGCTCGTTTTGGTTAGCGCCGCGAACACGGAGGGCTAATTATACTACCTCAGTTATGTTGGCCTTGACTTTGAAAATTTAAATTTTACCCATCCGTTTTGTTTAACTTTGTTTTCTGGCATCTCCCTTTTCTGCTGCTTGTTCGCTTTCTTGGTCGCTCGTTCATTAGTTGTAATTAAGACTCGTTTATGAACTTATGTAAATGCTAATTCAACTTAATGATAATCCATTAATTGACTTTACACTGAGGCAAGTTTCGCAGCAACTTGATGAATAAGTTGTTGTTATACTTTTGATTCATATTTAATAAGTTTTGCTTTTGTGCGATAAGCTTTTTATTGTGAATGAGCTACGATTTATATTGTTATAATTATGCTTATACATATAGATGACATATTATAATTTTGTGTACACAACACAAATGACAAAATGCTTAAGCTTCATTAGCCAATGATGTCATTTTATAGAGTTAGCGATGTTATATACCCTGTAAAGATGCAAAATGATTATCTGACCTGAACTAAAGTTTGATTAAGTTAGAAATATTTTTCTGTTTTGTTCTTGAATTATTTAAATATCTAATGAAGATCATTTGTAAGCAGAACAGCACAGAACACAACGAAACACACAAAAGCTAGCTAACAAATTCTCACTGGCAAATGTCGAATAGAATACGAACTAATTGCCAACACACACTTGAACACGCACACACTCAAACTAAAAGCCCACACACTCGTAAATCTTGCTTGAGTGTAGTGCGTTTCGTGTGCGGTAGGTGGAGCCACCTGCGTGGGCCTGCAGCCAACCAACCAACCAGATAAGCGCAAAGTTCTTCTTTGCTTAATGAAACGACACGCATGCACAGCAGTAAGTTGCAAGTATTTGCGAATGCCATCCAACTATAGCTGAGTATACAGTATATAGATGTTATATAGCAGGAATTTTGGTCTTTTTTGGCATTCAAAGCGAAAGGCAATAAGGGAAGAGTGGAGAGTGTGAAGAAGTGTAGAAGTTGAGAGACGAAGTTGCACGGTGCATGGTGCACAAAGGCGAAACGGAAATGAAATCACGTACCAGGGGCGTTGTCATTCACAATGAGTGTGCGGCACAAGGCATGACTAGGAGCTGTAGTACAGTTGTTGTTGTTGTTGTTGTAGTTGTCAGCAGAGTCGCGGCAGCTGCCATTTTGTTCGCTCGTTGTGTGTACGTCTAATGTCCAATTTCAATTTGGACTGGCTGGCTGACAGCAGCAGTAGAAGCAGTAGAAGCAGCAGCAGCAAAGGCAAAGGCAAAGGCAAAGCTACCGCAAATGGCAAACAATGCAAACCAACACCACCCTACACCCCTCAGCAACGCCCTTAAACAACCCCCAACTCAAATACATGAATGTGTGTTTGTCCCCCTTGTCTAGTATATCACTTAAGTGTGGATACTTCACATAGATAGCAAGTGGGTGGGGGGAGAGGGAGGGGAGACCCGCATAAGTTTATTTACTTTTAACACGAAATAATAAAGTTTACAAAAGAAAACGTGCGCCGTGCGGTATGCTGCACTTTTTTCTCATTCTCTCTTCCTTTATTTTTCTGTTTGTGTGTCGCTAACTGTACCACTCGTACCACTTTGTGCGGCAGTCCATTTCTTTCTGCTCATTTGCAGTCACAATTTAAGCACTCAAAGCGAATATTTAAACAAACTCTTGAGAGCTGTCAATACACATTTAAGCTTTACGAAGTTTTTATACACTATTTAAAAGTGCTTGATGTCTATGACATAATTTAATATTAGAAAGCCTTATTATTTATTATATATAATATTTTTTTTTTTTCTCACAATAGTTAGGGTATGTAAAAAATAACATACCTTTCTTGTAATTGCAACTGTGAAACTTTCAACTTTCATCACAGAGCACCGAAAAAAAAAGAAAAGAAAACAGCACAAGGTTGAAAGTAGAAAAATTAGCGACATGCTGTGACGTGACTCGACTGCAAGTGCCACACGCAGTTATGTACCTCTACCCCTCTCCTCCTCTCCCCCCTGCTTTGTTTTTAGTCGTGTTTGGCTGCTGTTAGCCCGGCCATATGCCTGGTTGACAGGCTCTCGCTTGCATGGACAGCTTAAGGATGTGTTGTGCTGCAGCCGGCTTCTGGGCACTTACTGAATTATTTAAAAACGTCACTAAGAGAGAAGCAAGTGCAAATGTTGTGCTTTGTGCAATTAAATGCGTTCTCAGCTCGTACGCACACATGCGACAACGAACCGTACTCAAAACGTCCGCTCCGAAGGTAGTAATGATAATAATAATAATAACATACATACGTTGTCACAGTCACCACATGTTCACGTACATATGTATGTGGTCCGTGTGCGTGTGCGCCTAATTACAATAAATTTGGCTAATTATTGTCTGGCAACTCCCACCGTAAACTTTAAGTAGCGCTCACAACAACACAGACAAAGTTTTTTGCACATCGATATGGTCGAGAGCAGCCGCAACAGCCGCAGCAGCCGCAGCAGCAATGTCTGGCTAATTGTCTTGTAAATTATGATAAGAAACTTTCACTCTCCTAAGGGGGTAGAGGTAGAGAGGAAGCTATTTAAAAGGGTCAGTTAGGTCACCTGCATATGGAAGGGACAAAAAGTGCACTGTTCAAAGTAGTTGAGTGGCAATTTTCTGAAAAAGAGGTTGAGTAATGGCATTATAAGTATCTTGCATAAGAAATTAACTTAATACTCATGCAGTAATAACCTTATTCTCATTAAAACAATACTGCAATTTTGTTTTGGATTTATCTTTCCTTTCTACTTACATACAAAGTAAGCCAATACTATGTCATTTATAAGACTTTCACGAGCCATCACATGGCATCATCATTGTTGTAGTTGTTGTGGTTGTGTCTCTCTTATTACAATCCTCAACTGTCGTCGCTGATATTTTTAACAATCATTGCAAATCAAAACAAATGCCAAACGATTTGCTTTATGTGCAACTGCAGTGATTTGCCTAGGGAATGTGCGCCTGTCAAGCCTTTCATTTTTTATTGCCCCGCAGCGCACAGTACCCAATACCCACCCTCTCCCCCTTCCGTGCAACATATGTGTGCTTCATAAAGTGGGCGATACTCCGTTGCAAGTAGCAAGTAGCGAAATGCAGTCAACTCGTGCGCCAGCTGAGCGCGCAATTTAGCACAACAATGCGATACGTATACGCCCCGTTGTAGCCCATTCTTCGACTGTTACTAAGTCATGTGTGCTCCTTCTTTCTTTTCTGGCTGCTACTGCCATTTAGAAATGCCTTTGTCTTGGCTCTGTTCCTGCTGTTTGTTGTTGTTATTCTTTTCTTTTTTTGTTGTCTTGCCAAATGCGCCATATTTCTGAGTTTATGTCTTCGTTTTCTAGCATATATTGTATATTTTTACAGTGGTTCGTTCGCTTTTTGGGGTGGCAGACAGTAATGCATATGTTCGGCCTGTCGTCGTTTTGTTTTATTGCATATTTATATTTTATAGCGAAAGTAGCAAAATATATATGCGAGTAAATCGTTATAACGCTGTTGAAGGCTGACGTCGCGACGTGAGGGCGGGCGAAGGGGCAAAGGAATCCCAAGACTATTCTTGGCCTTTTTGGCAAACATTCGATGAAAGTACTCATACATAAGCTCTGCCAGTTGCACATGTGCCCAAAACACACACACACACACACAAACACACACAGGGTATGGGGTGTAGTCCCTGCATTAAGTTCTCATTGCACTTTTTGGGTCGTTTTTGGGATGCGCCCAACACACACTTCCACAAAATTCAATCATAAAAGTTTTTCAATAATCCGCTTTGCCCCGATTGCATTTCAATTTGCGCAACATTTTTGTGTTCAAAAACTTAATTTTCCACCAATTAGTTTTTTGGGGTAGCTACGAAGAGGAAAATGGGCAGCTGAAAATCGTAATTGATGTGTGCTCCACAGCCAAAAAAAAAAACACAGAGAAGGGAATTAAAAAGTTAATAGGGAAATTTCAGTGAACAGCAGGCAGAGCAGCTAGACCTCAAATGGATTTAGTGATGGATTGGGGAGGTATGAGAAGAAGCGATCTTATGTCATAATCCACTTTGCTAGCACAGCTTTAACTAACTTTTATGAATTGCTAGTGATCTTCTTCACTAAGAACGCTCGTAATATTCAAGTTAATGGCCATCGCATCATATGGCGCTCAGCAGCACATTGAGCATTTTTATTGATCCCCAGTGCACACACCTGCCACCCGATGCGGCTACACGTTGCGGCCCAAGAAACACCATGTGCGCTGATAATGCTAATTTTATTCAAAGGTTATGCCGTTACGGAAAAACTATAGACGGACAGCAACGACGGCTATGGCGACGGCGACGAAGATTGAATGCAAGTACGTGTAGAAATTTACGAAAAATTACGAGTGTTGCAGGCAGGCAGGCAGGCAGCGAAAGCTGTTTCTGCACAAAATTGCAAATCGTGTCCAGGGTCGAGACTTAAGATGGCCAAACCAAAAAAAAATATATAAAAAGAAAGTAAGCAAGTAGAAGATGAAACTCTCGCCATGCAGCATTTATTGCCAACGAAGCGTATTTGGTGCATTTGATGCGCTGCATAATGGCGCACGCCATTAAATGTCCATTGACATGCCAAAGCGAAGAAGAACACAGAACACACAGTGCGCACAATGGGCTGAGAGATATTTGTAAATGCTAGAAGAAAGTTCACTTTCTGAGGTAAATAGTTGCCTTTCTTTTACACTTTGCACCACTGTCCGCTGTAGCATACGAATGCATTGGCATTTGCCAATGGCGCATCGCACAAATCCAAATCGAATGCGAAACGAGCGTAAATCGTGACCTGCAAGGATCTGCTTAGTTTTCTTATTAGCTGCGATTACATTTGATGTTTGTTGTTCGGTCAACATGGCGTATACGTTATATATGTGTGTGTGTACAACATTTTGTATGCTTAAGCAGTTGTTGTTGTGGCTCTTGTTGGCTTTGCACTTTGCTGCCAACGTTTTTTGTACGTGGCCAAGTTGCAAAATGTCGAAAGTCTTCGTCGTCGTCGTCGCCATTGCCGCATCAAATATGTTGAAAAGCAATTGGCAGCCAGGCCCGATGCACCCCTTTACCCCCTTGTCCATCCATCCATCCTGTCTGTCTGTCTGTCTGTCTGTCTGTCAGTCAGGCAGCCAGCTGCTGACCCTGCGGAGGGGCATGTCTGCTAATGCGCTGCTGTTGGAATTTCTTCATTGAGTACGTGCATTAAATTTCAAATCAAAAAAACATTTCTACACATTTCAACTAAAAATGGAAAAATAAAAAAAACTAAAACAAAAATATTTTAAATGCATTTTTGCGCAAAACGCGTTCAACTGTGCAGCAATTTATTTTGTGAAAATCGCTTAGCAATTTGTCTGTTTATTATTTGTGTTTGTGAACAGTGAATATTTTAATTGTTTTTTTTCACTTCATTAGCAATGATTATTGCCATTATTTTGTAAGTCAATTTACATGGGATTCAATTTCCTGCAAACTCAAACGCAATCAGCAGAAAGAAAGGAAAAAAAGGAATGCATATCAATTGCTGCTGACAATTTCAAATAGAAAATGTCTCAGCAATGTAAAGAAAAATGAAGAAAGAGAAAAAAAAGCTCACAAACAATCAAACGAGGAAAACAAATGAATAACAACAACAACAAAACGCTGCTGTCAATGACAAGCTGCACAACAAAGTTCTGAGGAAACAGACAAAAAAAAAACAAACTTGAAAATGGAAATGTAACTGCAATTGAGCTTGGTTTTCCCCGCAGTCATAGCCACTGTTGTTGTTCTTCTTTTCCGTTGTCAACTGTCAATGAGTTTTCAATTGCCGCCAAGTTGCATGTTTTGAAGATTTGTTGTTGTTGTTGTCCCCAACTGAATTTTTCTAAGCCGCCAATTGGATTCGATTCACTTTGCTTTCTACATTGCTTTTGACAGTCGTTTCCTCCATTGACTTGTCACTGCCAGCCACCGATTGTTGCACTCTCTCCCCCCTGCCAATACGCCAGCTAATTCGCCCCTTTTGCGGTTAGCCAAAAATTCCTTTGTTTTTTGGCTTTAAAGCTTATGCTCAACTGTCGTCTGGTCTCGCCCAGATTTTTTCAACTAATTTGCTTGATTGTTTTGTCGGTTTCGAATTGGGTGTTTGAGTGTTTTATTTTTGGCACTTTCTCATATAGAAAGAGGCGTAAAAGAGTTTCGCCTATCAACAACATCAATTTTCCATCATAAAACTCTAAACAAAAATACATTTTGATAATGTTGTAAAATTAAGCCAACTTAGCTACTAGAATAAATTAAAATTTAGCTGCAAAAAAATTATCGCTAAAAAACCATTTAGAAAAAGTTACTTTCAATGATTCCATAAACAAACAGCAATCAAAAAATGAATATTAAATGAAATATCCAGCCATACCAAATACTACATGTATCCAAACAAATATTTCTCAAATATGTTGCATAGATGTTGCCAAAGGGGGGGAGGGGAGTGAATGGGTGTTACGGCAGCAGCTGCTGCTGCTGTGCAAACTGTGGCAAACATCTGTTGTTCAACGGCTTGTGGCAGAGAGGAGAGGCCTAGATTTTGGTTGCCATTGTAAATGCTTATTGTTTGCTGCATTCGCAGTTCCAATTTCCACCAATTTCGGTATTTACACCCCCTCCCACTCCCCACCGCCCGTTCAGCACACAAATAGTGTAAATGGAATCCCATTCAACCCACAAAAAGAGAGTGCCACGTGAGCCGGCAACGGCCGTGCAAAAATTTCAATTGAAAGCATTGATGAGTCTATATCTTTTCTTGATATTTTTCTTTTTGTTTTTTCTGCGATTTTCTTTTTTTTGCGCGCATGTTTGTGGCATTGGCTGCCAGCGGGCGGTTTGACAATGGGTGAGCCTGCCGCAAGGACGAGTACAGAAGGAGGAGAGGAGAGGGCGGAGGTGTGTCGGAGGCCGTAGCTCGTGCCGCGGCTTTTGTTGACACTCGCCGGTGTGTGTGTGTGTCGCCCACGTAAAAGCAATTAATTGGAAAAATGTGCAAATAGAGTCGTGCAGGTGGCGTCTGTTGACTTAACCTCCATTGCATAATGCCGCAACTTTAACAGTTGCCCAGTCTCATAGACAGAACGTTAATCGACGCTAATAGTCGTATACTTAACGCTATGCATTAGGAAAAGGTAAAGAAATAAATATGGTGTTTTTTTTTTTTTTTTTAGTATATCTAGGGAAGATTCCTCAACTGAAACCTTTCAGTTTTCTTTGCGCTTTTTTAGAACAATCCCAAACTAGGAAATTCCCATTTTCCGCACATATTTTCCTCAATGCAGTAAGTGGAAATGCAGTTTTTGGACAACTTTTAGCCGCTGTCAATGGCTTTTGTCTCGTGACGCAACGCAACGCAAACTTTTCTAATTAAGTGGCAACGCCGGCACCGGAAACCCGAACTGGCCACTCTCCTCCTTCTGGCCTAAGTCTTGGCCTATGCGACGGCATTACAATTAAGCGTTATGGGGCGCTTTTAATGACCAGTTGGCGCTGCATTTGGCCAAATACAAGGTGGGGCAAAGGGTGATGGGGGGCGTGTTAATGGTTATCGCTCTTGGTGTTGGTGTTGTTGTTGTAGCTGCGGTTGCCTCAGCATTAGTTACAAAATGTCGTTAGCCAAATTATTTGCCATGTTGGCGTAAAAATTTTTATGGTTTTATCGCCAAAGTGTGAGCGAGAGAGGCTGAGGGAAGGGGAATGAGGACTAATTGCAGTTGAAGTTTTGTTTTATGCGCTCAAAGCAGCAGCCCATCAACTTTTATGTGTTGTGTCGCATTCGTGTAATATGGAGGCGTGGCCCCTTGAGTAGGCGCACTAAAAACGTTTAAGCGATATAATTAACTATAGCTGATTATCATTTAAGCTACAAGTGCATCTCAATGTTGCAATTTGGCGTCGGTTCTGTTGCAAGGAGAAGTACTCAAGAGCGTTCTAACCAGCGTTGGTCTTGATTGGAATTATTAAACTATAAAAACACAGTTTGTTGATGAATAAATAAAGTAAAATATATATTTTTGGTTTCTAGAACTGTAACAATTGCAACATGCAAGCTATAAGATGATTTTTTACTGAATGAACAACAAACTTCACAAGAAAATGACATATCATCTATTGTAGAGTTAATAATAAATATTAAAATTACAGTTTTATTTATTTAATTCATATGGTACATTGATTTATTTTTATTTTTTATTAAAAATATAATTATATTTTTACAAGACAAGTATCCTGCTACCTTATTGGGCAACTTAAACAAATCAGAAATTAAACTAAAAACGAAATGAAGTAACTTAACTAGTAAGATGGGATGGGTGAGCTTTAGAGGTATGTTAGGATAGGAGTAAGATTGCGGGGACTTTATGTCAAGACCCGGTCCAGTGGGTCTTGAGGTTGGTGGCGCTTTAATCTTCTCCTTGCTCTTTGGCAAGCAGTATTAAGGCGTCTGACTAGACTGTTAGCATGAGCTCCCAGCCTCTCCGTGTATTTTTTGGCAATCACTTGTATCCTGTGACATATTTTAGGCACCTTAAGGTCGCTTTCAATGTTGCTGTTCCTTATACACCATTGGGCTCCAGATTAGAAGTGGGCGCGGGCCTATTTTCTGAGGCCCGGCCCGCACGAGCACGATGTCTTTCTTAAGTGGCCCGGCCCGACCCGGCACGACTTTTTTTCATGGAGGCCCGGCCCGGCCCGAAACCAATAGTACATATGAATGTACATATAAAAACCATATGCATTTGAAGATATGGATTCATTTGTTTTGAAATGCACTTATTTTAAAATACAAACTTACAATTATTTATTTACTTAGTATGTAATACAATACTTAATAAAACAAATCTGCAACACTGGTGGTTTTATAAATAGAAGTCCTAACTGCTCCTATTTACAGGGGAGGTCATAAGTATTTACACAACACTTAAAGTGAAATCTGCTCATAGCTTAAACTTCTTCATGTGAAGTATGGTACCAATGAAACAGTCATTTAAAATCCATCTAAATGTTAGAGTACTTTCCTTAGCCCATTAAGTGCTCATTGAAAATTAAGATTTGTAAAAGTCTAATTTTGAAACGTTTTTTGATGCAGAACAGCTGGGGCGTTAAAAGGCTCTTGGATTTGTAGAGGAGACCAGGGTGCCGAACCCTATTGAAAGCTTGTTGAATGTCCAACTACCATATGAATTCCTTTCTATTGCATATTGGACTAATATATAAAAGACTTTTATTACTGCATTAAATAAATATTATTTTATTAAGACACAATTCATGATATCTATTGACATAACTCAGAACACAACCCTAGTTGCATTACTGCCACAGATCAGGTCATTCCTTGTTCAAGAATGAACACAATTACAACATACAACATATGAACACAATACATATCTTAAAAATATACATGTATGTAATAGGAGTGCAAAATCTGTTGTGGCACTAGAGATAGCAGCTAGGCTCACTGATAAATTAGGTACATGTTTGTACTCTAAAATAGACAGATGAACGCTGAACCTTACTCAGCGATAGGATAAGAATATGTTAAGACCAACGCTGAGACTTACAAACTCAGCGATAGATAAGCTAGAGTTAAGGGTTGATTTTGCGCATGAGCCAGGGTATAAAAACCCTGACTCGGAAGAATAAAAACCAGTACAATTAAAAACACCGTGATATACTCAACATTCCTGTTGTTTTCAATTATTTTTTGCCATTGTTGGCATGACTTTGTGCCATAGCACTAGCCAATGCTGACATTATAGCCAGTACAGTCGGTAGAATTAACAGAGCAGTAGTAAGCTTGTATGCGGAAATAAAAGCAATCGTATTCGTAATGCTTATGTAATACTTTATTAGAATCTGATATAAATAATATATACTTATCATCATAGCAAACATATCTAATTGCAATTTGTTCGATCATTTTTAGTTATTGAGCAAATAATATTATTTCACATTTGATTTAGTTTGTTATCTGACAACGATATCTTACATTTTACCTATTTGAACTTCTTCGAGATATAATTTTTTTCATTAAGACGCTGCAGGCAATGAGAAAGCAAAAGCAGCTATTAGTAAAATATTTTTAAAAGCATTTTGCATTTTATTAAAATGCTGTAGAATGTTGGAGTACTGCATTGTGAATTCACGTTTCTTCCTTTTTACCTTTCCAAGCCAGGTTATACACACCGCTCCCAACGTGGCCAACTTGTTGGCAGCACATTGAACAAACCGCTAGCTGGTGTAGAAAAAGCCACAAGACTTTTGCTAAACATTTGCTCCAATAACAGAACGAACACAGACTAATATAGAATGGAAATGAGTTCATTATGTATTTTAAAATACCCTATACACAAAATTATGTACATACATATCTTATGAAGTTAAATGCCTAAGAATACGTAGACAATTTTTAAACACCTATTAATAAACAAAGATCGCTTTTTAAAAAGTAATCATTTTATTTCAGATCCATTCCATAGTCAAAACTACTCTTTATAATATATTTACAGTATTTTTATTTTACCTCAACATGGATTTCGATTAAAGTGCGGGGGAAAAAGGCTACGCTAGCTTTTGTAGCCGCTGCTGCTGTTGGAATTTATATTATTGCATACCAGGGCCAAACACTGGCTCAAAATGGGGCAGAAAATCCAACATGGGTTGGGGCAAGGGTTTGTTTATTTTAACAACAACTTACTACAACAAGCTATATTTGTTTTTTCTTCCCTCTTTTTTATTGATATTTGTGGTTGGCAATTGTTGCGCTCTAGTCTTTTTTTTTCTCTCTCTGTAGTTGTGTTGTGTGCGGTTGTGCTGCGATTTTCAAATTTGTATTGCATACTTTTTGGCATTGTTAAGTTTTATGCTGCAACTGGGGCCTTTGTTTGTCTGTCTGCCTGCCTGCCTGCCTGCCTGCCTGCTTGCTTGACATATTTATGAGTTTCTCGAGTCTTACGGCCCCTCAATTAAGTCTCACCTGTCCAAGCCGCATACTTAAACATTTATTTACAGCCCAAAGCCGTCCACCAAAAAATATTTCCATGTGTGTGCTGTGTATATTTCATTTTTGTTGGTTTGACATTTGCAATGTGCGCTTTTCATCTAGGGGACTGGCCAGAGGGGATAGGAGGGGCTCGCTCTTTTCGATTTTTCAGCTTAAAAACTCATTCATCAATTAAATCGACGCATTCATCAAAACAATTTCTCCCATGTCGATGTCAACATGTCTTCTCACTGTTCTGACGCATACGACAGCATCCCAACAACGTTGACCATGATGATGATGATGATGATGGCCTGGGACTGGGCCTGGTGCGAGACCTTGGCATATATTTCCTTGTTATCCATCCTCTACATATGTGTATTTTTTTTTCTGTTTTCCGTTTTTGCTGTTGCCATTTCATTAGTTGACGTGTGGATTATGAAGCAAACTGTTGACATTTTTAAAATTCATTTGGGTCGCTTCAAATGCTATTTAAATAATCCCGTTATGATCTCATGGCAAGCTATTAGCTTTATTTTTTGTATGCTAATTAAGTTGCCGCTGCTTAGTTTTGTATTAATTTAACTATTAAACTCTTTATTCCCAATTAAGGAAAGGTTTGTTTGAGGAAGCTTTACAAATTTGCAGTTCAGCAGCAACAATACAGGGTATACACTAGCCTTTTCGAATACCACTGCAACTTACTTTAGTTTCTTACTTAATTTTTGTTAGTTTTTTTTTTTTTTGCGCTTACTTACTTTTTTGAGGAGTGAACTAAAGACTCGCCGCTTAATTGCTTTTTCCTGCCGCAAAGCATATTTAATACTAGACCATTGACAGGCCGCCACTGACAGCAGCTGTCAGCTTGGTTTTCGGTATGCACAGCAACTTGACGACGTCACGCCTCCAAATATCCTCGACACGTTTACGTTAACGTCCAGAGCCAGAGCAAATTGCTCATTTCAAGGCTAATTTGTCAGCATAAAGCAACATAGACCAGGCGCGGAAGGACATCGCACATTGGTAATACCAAGTTGAACTGGAGGGCCGTAGATGACTTGACTTGACGCCCCCAAGGTGAACTTGTCAGCTTGTTGTTGTTGGCGTTGGCGTTGGCGACAGATGCAAATGTTTGACGCATATTCCACGCGTTCACCGTGCCTCAGCATCCACTTAATTACGCCTCAATGTCAACTAAATACATTTATTAACATAATTTTAATTAAACACGAAAGCGACCAAAAGAACAGTGAGTAGAAAAATGCTCTAGTTGAGGGTAAGTGGTTAGGAAATACCCTACAAAAAACAAGCAGAAACTGAGCTTAATAAAAACCAGCCCCTTTTGTTAAATACTTTTGGAAAGCTTTACACAAATCTATAACGAGCTTATTTGAACATGTATTTTCCTTGATTTCTTATATTTGAATTTTTAATAGTCACAGGGTATAACACGACCAACAAAAAAGTAAAATGGAAGAATGAGGCGACACAAACTGTCAAAAGAAAGAATCAAAATTCAGCCGAAAAGTCAGCCTGCCTGTCTCTCAGGGTCAAGGATGTGTCTGTCAAGGTGTCAGAGCTGAGCTAAACCGAGCTGAGCACCTGCGCCTCTTACACACACACACACACACACACACACAACAGTTCAGGGGTGCTGAATCACTTCCTCTCTCTATGTGTGTATCAGTGTGTTTGTGTTTGCTGTGCATTTTGGCGTGCTTAACGAGATAATTAGATTGCTTTTGTGGATGGGTGTTATTTTGGCTGCCATTTCTTTTATATGGCATTTATTTTTTCGTTTGTTGTTGTTGTGTGCGTTGTGTACGTCACCCTCGCTTTGAGTCTGCACTGTGATTTTCAATATGCCAGCCAGGTTAAACATACAGCTCACAGAGCAAAAGCATCTAATGCCGTTGGTATTATTGTTGCTGTTGCTGTGGTTTGAAGTTGCGGCAAATTGGGGTGACAAACCTCATTAATTACAAATGACTTCATTTCTTTTGTGTACACACAGCCATCGAGGGAGTCTCTAAGGTGTGAAGCAGCTGTGTGACAGTTAGTCAACTCCTCCAAGAATGCTTAGGTATGTAAGTAGAAATGTCTGTTTTATCCAAGGTATTTATGTGGGTGTTAGAATCATGCATTAAAGTTGAGCTACCAAAGAGCCAATTAATTTATTTATAAGTTGGATTGAGATTTTTAAAAATGTTTCTTGCATACCATTGATTACTTTATGTCTAGTGCTGATCCTGGAAGTTGCACATAACTAATAGATATTTAACCAATTCTAGAAAGCGTTTTCCCTCAAGCACATGTGCACTGGGATAACAATTAAATGCTTTTGACTGGCAGCACTTTTGGGGCCATTTGAGTTTTGAGGGGTTTTGTGAATCGTCCTTGTGTCAATGAAGCCAGTTGGAGCCAACGTCCCCAGTTGCTAATAAATTGTTCTATGACTGCTCGTAGCCGCCAAATACATTGCAAATGTGACAAATATGCATTTGGCAGCGATAAATTTTATGACCGCAGTCGCTAGCGGCGTCAGCCACCAAAAATATATGTTCTATACAGCAGATGAAGGCGAAACCCCCCAACCCCTCCGGCACTAAACCCTATTGGGAATGATCCTCTCTGTTGGCGGCGTATTCAGCTTGCCATATTCATATAAATATAAATTAGCATATTTTGTGGCGTCAGCGTGGCGGCTGCAACTTGCACACACACACACACACACACACACACGCACACACACACAAACGCAATCGTAATTAAATTGTCGCCAGCCAAAAAGCTGCGTGCCAACATAAACAAAACGGAGCAAAAAAAAAGGAGAAAATTGTGAAATGGCAAGAGGAAAAATTGTCATTCGTTAGATTTTATTGCCATTGTTTGTAATTTAATTTGTTGATTTATGCAGGCAACTCAATCACAATTAAAAGTGCCAACTGCGCTGATTTGTTGGCCTTGTTGGCATCGCTTTGTTTATGCCAATTTATGACCGATGCTTGATTATTGCCAATTAGCTGCAATTGTTATTCTTTGCTTATATATTTTTTTTAGCTGGCGCCAATAACTGCCTCCCGTTGCCCACTCAAGGGTTAACAATATACGCAAAAACTAAAACAACCAACAAAAAAAGGAACTCAACTAATCATTGAGTGAGTTGTTTTGCCAACTGCGGGTTGGCATCATGTCCTGGCGCATGCGCCAATACCATCTCAATGTTGCAATTTGGCGTCGGTTCTGTTGCAAGGAGAAGTGCTCAAGAGCGTTCCAACCAGCATTGGGTTTGAGCGGAATTGTTAAGAGCATTTGTCAACATGCAAGTATGATTAGCTTAAGGTATTATTGTATTATTTAACAAACAAAATTGTATACAAATAAATATTTGTATTTGGTTTCTACAACTGGTAAAATTGCAACATGCAAGCTATAAGATGATTATGTTTTGAATGCAAAACAAATTTCACATGAAAAGGCCAAATCACCTCATTTAGAATTTAAAATAAATATTAAAATTACAGTTCTATTTAGTTGATTTCTTATAAATACAAACACCCTATAAAAATTGATTCTGAAAGTCCAGCTTAAGTTTTATATATTTATCAGCATAAACATTATTATCTTATTTTCTTTACCAACTACAATATGATTTCTTTTCTATTGCATATTGGACTTTTATATAAAAGACTTTTTTCACTGCCTTAAATATATTGCATTTTATTAAGGCACCATTCAAGAAATATGTAATTTTTAATTAAAAAACAATACAAATATTGTTTTAAAACAAGTAAAAACGTTGCAGTCGGACGCAACCGACTGCGGAATACTTTGATACCAGTAAAAGAACGTTTGATAAGGGGGAATGCAGGGGCGAAGGGAGTGGGCCATGTGGTAAACATCGCCAGCTATCATGTTACCAAATTTGGTGACTTTAGCTCAAAAACTGTGGAAGATAACTTAACTCCCAAATTTAAAAGGTGGGCGGCAGAGGTAGGCGTGGCATCCAAATTTTTGAGTCAAATGTTTTTAACTGTCACCATCTATATTCATAAAAAGTTTGTTGGCTCTGGCTCAAAAACTGTTAGAGATATAGCCGATTCCGATTTTATATGGCTTGGGTGGGCGTGGCATCAAAAATGTTGATGCAAATCTTTGGTAGATGTTGCCTTCTATCTTTCTACCCAATTTACGGGCTCTAGCTTAAAAACTGTAAGACCTTTTGTAGATGTCACAATATATCTTCCTACCAAATTTGTTGACTTTATGTGAAAGCTATAGGCGTTTCCAATTTCAAGTAGAAGAAGGGATAGGGGCGGAATCAGGGGGCTTGGCATCCAAAATTGTGATGCATTTTTTTGGGGAACGTCAATATCTATCTTGACACAAAATTTGCTCTAGCCCAAAAAATGTGAAAACTATAGGCGATTCCAATTTCAAGGAGCAGGGATGATGGGGGCGGAAGGAGTGGGCGTGGCATCCAAAATTTTGATGCATTTTTTTGGGGAACGTCAATATGTATCTTGACACCAAATTTGGTGGCTGTAGCCCAAAAAATGTGAAAACCATAGGCGTTTCCAATTTCAAGGAGCAGGCAGGATGGGGGCGGAAGGAGTGGGGCATTCAAAATTTTAATGCTGTTTTTTCAGGGACATGACTAGCTAATGTGAGAATGTGAGAAATATTTAGTTTTATCGGTTTTTAGTTATCGAATTTATCGATTTCTCAGCCTCCTAGTAGGCGTGGCAGCCCAATCTTGACACTTTATCTGTCTCGCCTATAGAAAAACAGAATTGCAAAGTTTCATGTCTCTAGCTTTACGGGTGTCGAAAAAAGTTGCGTTCATACGGACAGACGGACGGACGGACGGACACCATGACGGACATTGCACAAAACCAATATACTATGAGACCTTCGGTATCAAAGTATAATTATTAGCCAAAACGTTTGCCGTTCGGATTGCGTTGTGTCCATGCATCCATTGAACCAGCTATTATAGCCAGTACAGCCGGAACAGTTAACAGAGCAGTAGTAAATTAATTTTCAAACTTAGTGTAAGGTGGTAAAAGCGACTCCCTTATATCACTTGTATCCTGTCAAATATTTTAGGCACCCTAAGGTCGCGCTCAATGTTGCTGTTCCTTATACACCATTGGGCTCCAGATATCATCCTAAGTGTCTTAGCTTGGAGGACTTGCACCCATTGGCACTCACCCTGAATGTACGCCCTTCCAAGAATCTCTAAATGATCTGGAACAGCTGGGGCTTTAAAAGACTCTTGGCTATGTAGAGGAGACCAGGGTGCCAAACTCTATCGAAAGCTTGTTGAATGTCCAACTAGTATACGAATTCATTTTTATTGGACAACTAAATAAAAAACATTATCTACTTCAATAAATAAATTTTATTTTATTAAGACACAATTTTTGACTACATAATTTTTATTGCCATAAATATTGTTTTAAAATTATTTTTTCGCTTTTCCTTTGGGAACGTAGTGCAATGGATCATGCAATACAGCCAGTACAGCCAGTACAGCTAACAGAGCAATAGTAAACTTCATTTTGCTTTTAGGTTAGAAGTTTCAAACATTAGGAATGGTGGCGACTTCTTTTATATGACTTGTATGCGGAAATAAAAATAATCGTATTCGTAACGCTTATGTAATACTTTATCTGAATCTGATATAATATTTATCATCATAACATGTTATAGAACAAACAGGTGCTTGAAGCCATATCTTTGTTTGCTTTTTTTTCGATCACATACAGTAATTGCGCAACTAATACTATTTCACACTTGATTTTGTTTGTTGGTTAAGGCCATCATCTGACAACGATATCTTACTTTGTACTTATTTGAACTTGTTCGAGATAGAATATGTATTTTTCTGCAGGCTTTTTTGCAATGAAATCATTAAGACGATGCTGGCAATGAAATGAGAAAGCAAAATGCAATTAAAATATTTGCAGACTGCGACACGAGATGTTGGCGACGCATTTAGATACTTGCAATGCGCCAATGTTTCGCGTAATTGCTGTTGGCTCATTAAAGTCCAAGTTTAGCCTCCCCTGTAACCATCCTGGATATTCATTCGCAGCTGGCGTGCGAAAAGTGCCAAGCGGCGCGGCGAGGTTTAACAATGCGTTACATTCACTTTGGCATTGGCATTCGCTTTTGGACTGGACTGGACTGTCCAGAAGGAACGACAGTAAGAAGGAAAGAAATAAGTCCAAGTCGAAATGAACGACGCCCCATGGAAAACATTAAAAATCCATTGCACAAAGCTAGACAAATAGACGCCAGTATACATATAGAGAGGGAGAGAGAGAGAGAATGAGATGAGTGGGAGCAGACAATTCCCGCCTTAACGTTGCGTTACGCATACGCCGCGTATTTTATTTAATTTCTTTGCCTTCGACTTAACAACCGAGAGTGGTTTGCTTAATTAATAAATTGATTGGATTGCTTTCACAGCATGCTCTATTGCTGCAACTTAACTGGTTTCGTTTTAATGCTTTCTATAAACATATATATTTTACTTGCATTGGTTGAGTTAATGTTCTTGGTGTCATGCACTTAATCGCATTTTCTTGTACATATTTCTTTTATGTTACTTCGGAAATGTAGAAACAAGCTCTGAATGTCTGAGAAATTAAAAACATTGGGAGAACACTCCATTTAAGGTTTCAATTCTGCATTTATTAGATAACTGAATACACAAATTAATTCAATAGGTGTTTCGGTTATCTAGAGGATCGCTCCCTGGCTCAGAATAATGATAGACAGTTTCATTTGATTGCTTTTAGTCAGTTGTTAGCTTCTAAGAACTGTAAGGTCATTTTATTGCCAGTGCTGAAAGCCGTGTTTAATTTTAACTTAACTTTAGTTTCATAACCCATGTTGGTCACTTGAACGTTCTCTTAATTTGTTCTAGTTTGCCACAATTGATTTTTCAACCTTAAGATGGAAACTAACTTTGTTTTCAAGTTATAAGGTTCCAAACAATAATAGCATAGCTTTTAATAAAAAGAAAAACCTGACTTCAAACATTACACTAAAAATTAAAAACAAGATGATATTGTTTAAATCGGTTTACCCAGTCGCATGCTCTGATTTTACCTCATAAAAAAAAGCTGACGAATTGATAAACACCTCCTTCTTTGAAGTCGTTTAAAAATAGTCGGATCCAATTTCATTTATTCTTAATTATTGGCTTTATTCAGAAAACAAACGGCTTATAAGAAGGTGTAAATGTGTTTTAAGCATTTGCAAATATCCAATTTTGTCTGAAACAGATAAATTCTAAACAGTTTTTATATTTTTTCAAACAAGTTTTAGAGAACATTTTTAATTTTGTTATTATTTATTCATCTTTTTTTTTCTGTTGCTCAAAAGTATTTGACTACAATCAGAATGGGTAGATAATAGGTGGTGGTCGAACCGCTGCACACAACATGGCTCCCAGTACCAGAACAGTGAGTGACAGTTTCATCTTTGGGTTAAGGCCAGGTTAAAGCCAAGTTAAAATAATATGAAATATTCGGTCTTTATATAGCTGGTGCACGGAGCAATTTTTAATTTAAAAGTTTGATGCCTTAATAGCATTTGAATCGTCTATTATTTATAATTTTAACAATTAACAATTAGTTACAGAAGATATGGCATTGGCTTCAATTTCATGGATTTTAATTATAGTCAAAAGTATCAATATAATATAGTATAGTATCTAAGTAATGTATGTATTTCTCTCATATGCTTTTTGACCTTTCCACTGTTTGCATTTTGGGTGTGAAGAAGTTGCTCCAACTTCATTTGCATTCATTCTGGTCGGTCACATGAACCTTAACATGTGCCCACATTTCTCTGTTTGTCAGCATGTTTTTAGCTGCCATTAAGTTAGCCACAAGTTGCTACGCGACAAGCTCTACCACAAACACACACACACATACACACACACACACATGCTCGAACATGTGGCGTGCCTTGTTATTATGACCGGGCAATTCAACAGTTATCCTTTGGCTTGGCTGGGCTCTGCTCCTGTTTTTACGACCGCCACTTGAACCCGTTTATTTTGCATGTGTGCTCGTTTTCTATGTGGCTTTTTTCTACGTTTGCTTTTTTATTTTTAGCAGAGAGGGAGAGACGGAGAGTTGGGGCCAAGCACATTTCACATGTCTCCATCGTCCTGCGCACTCATTTCCGTTTCCTGTTTTGTGGCCAAAACTTTAGCGTCGCAAAAAAGCGTTGTCTGTCCCACTGTCTTACGGTGTCTTCCCCTTACTGCTGGTGCTGCTGCTGTTGCTGCTATTGCTGCCGGGTTTTTCCTACAATTTTCATTTGTAAGCCACGGCCTCGTAAATCATGCGCTGACATCGCTAGAGAAATTGTAGCTGCAGTTCATAATAAAAGATAAGAGCGAAAAAGCAACCCGAAATGCTTCAGCATTGGAATTTCCAGCGAAATGTGTCTCTCAATGCGGTTACCAGCAACTGAAATTAATAAACCTCGTTGAAAAGCCACCAGCACTGAATTCTGTGAATTCTCTGCTATGAATTCAAAGTAACAACATTTCCAGTGGATGCAACTTAAATGGTAACAAAGTGAGGATTAAACTAAGCTTTAAACTTCAATTCTCGTTGTCAACTTATATAAACAATGCTCATATCCATAACATTAAACTCACCTAGCCATAACAATAGTTGTCCGTGTACCAGAATTCCCCATATTCCAACAAGTATCTTGTCCATTGTGAATTTGAGTGTTTCGCGCACATTTAACGCACTAACTAACGAAACTATGCAACTCAGCTTAACTTTAATTATGCAAAAGCCAAAAACAAATGTGACTTGGTCCGCATGTTGTCCTGAGCTGGATCCGAGCAAGTCTTAAGCAGAGTCGGAGTCTCTCTCTGTCTGTGTGTCTGGCAGCATGTTGGCGAGAGCTCCGCACTAATTAATCCCTTTACGACTGAAACCTATCAAAACACGAGCTTAACTTTTCCAATAAAAATAACGCTGCTCCACGATGCCAACGTCGACGACGACGACGACACCACAGCAAAAAAAAACAAAAAAAAAACACACACACATAGACACTTAGACTCGCTGGTAACCGCAAAAAGCACAAGGAATGTGCCAACTTCTGACCACAGCCGGCACAGGACACACTGTGGACAGAGTGGACTGACTTTGTGTCCTGGCTCAAAATGCAGCAAAAGTTGGCGCACTAATTACCAAGGATTAGTTTCATATTTGTTTGTCAACAGCAGCCCCGGACTAGCAAAGTGCAACACGAGCAGCTGCTGTATGCTTGTGTGTGTTTGTGTGTCTGTGTGTGTCCTTAGTGTCCTTCCTTCCTGGCGTTGGCAAGTTGGCAAGATTATTTATATGCTCCAAGTTTCGAAAACATCGCGTGGCGTCTGATTAAAAAAAAAACGCCAGCGAACGCAAAACCGAAAGGGATATAAACCCAAAAACAATAAGAAAGAGAAGAAAGAAAAACGTTTAGCTGCCTGCCATCATATTCATAATGAAATTAACTCGATTGAATGCGCTGATTATATTCATAGCATACTTTTGTGGACTGCCCTCATCCGCATCCCTCTCATTCCAAGCAGCCAGTGTTGAACAAGCACAATGCATAATACAAAAGACCTTCCATTTCCATTCGCAGTGCGTTAATCTGCTACGAAAAACTTAAATAGCGACACGCAGCTGCAAAAGCAACGATCCTGGAATACTTTAACTAAAAAGAATTATTCCAATAATAAAAGAAAAGTTTTACAATTTATTTGATACAAATTTATTAGTAGAGGTCTCTGAATTATGTAATTTTTAAAAAGATTTTAAATCTTTTCATGAACCTCACAAAGAAGTCAGGCATACCTTATGCAAGAGTATACATATTAAAGCAAAAACTTATGATCTGCGCCCCGGGCACATAATCAGATTGCAAAATGTGAGCAGCGACTGACGCAACAACCCTTGACGAAACAGGAGAGGCAGGGAGGCAGGGGGCGAGAGACCCTCCGCCGAACGCAGTGGCTCGCATGTCTCTAATGTGATTGACCCTTACGCCTCGTTGCCGGCATAATACTCGTGTTATCCTGGCACAACAAGGCTGCCTGCCATGTTCGTGTCCTGGCCTCTACTCCTTTTGGCCCGTGGACTCCCATGTTGGTCATCGTGGGCTTCAATAAATTATCACGCCATATAAAGCAATTAATTCTACTGCCCCTGTTCTTGTAGCTCTCTCTCTCTCTCACTTCTCGTTCTCGTTCTCGTTCTGGCTGTCTCGTCAGGGCTGGCGGCTTGTTGTTGTGTAAACTTTTTCCATATTACATTTGCTAAAAGCGGCGAGTTGTTTTTATAAATTTTTTTTGGTATCGACTAAATAAGCTTTTAATAGCTTTCTGCTCTTGTTTCTTGTTAATTGATATTTCCTACGTCATCATCGTCATCGGCATCTCCTCTCGCCCCGCCCCTTCCATAATAATTCGATTTTCTATGCCCTGCACATTTTTCAATTATTTCCTTTGCACACTGAGCAAACAATTTAAGTGACAATGTAAAGTTGCTTGCAAATTACTTTCGCCTTCGCCTAGTTGTGTACTAGCAGCACACTGGACTTGTTTTCATGTCAACTGTTCGGCACTCGCTCCTTGGACCCCTCATCCCTATCCTTGGCATAGGTGCGGCATGTAAGCTTGATTGGGTTTCTGGCTACTAGTTACTTTTTTTCTCCCCCCTCCGTTGCGGTTGTCTGTCAGCTTCTATCGCTACTGCAGCTACTGTCGCAATGTTTTGGTCGGAAATTAAGTTTTATGCTCCAGTTTGTCGTTCACCTTTTTTGCTGTTGTTATTATGGTTGTTGTTATGGTGTATGCACAGTGAAAGTCTTGCTGGGTCAACTTTATTTACATGCTAACTGGAATGTGTCTTAAGCCTAGGCGGTTTCTTGTTAAGCCCAATTGAACATTTTCAATATGGCATATAGATTTTTGGGAAATATTTGATACGAACTGCATAACTCAATGCAGTTCAAACTGTTGGTTTATTTATTTCTTAAGTTTTTTATTTTCTATTTAAAGGTTTTTTTTTAAGTTTTATTGTACCATTAAGTTAATACTTGATGTTGAATAAGTTTTCCATGGCTTTAATAATCTTTTTTTTTTCTTTCTAGAAACTTTATAAAATCTATACTTTGCCATACTTACCAAACATTTAATCGTTAATAACTACAAAAAGTCCCCCATAATTCTATAATCAAACATTGCCTTGAGAGTGCAATCGAAACGTGTTCGAAATAAAATGCAATCCGCGCTCATAAAACAATAATAAAAACTATGAAGAACTAAATAAACACACAAGCAGACACATGCAAGCTCTTGAGTATATAAATATAGATACTTGTTCAGATTGCCGCCACGTTTATTCAGCTTAAATATTGACACTGTCTAGCTGTCTCCCCCCTGTCCCTCTCTCCGCCTCTCTCTCTTCGTGCTGTCCTTCACGCACAAACGCACAAATTTGACGGCCTGCTTGGCGGACAATAAGCAATAAAATTATATGCCATATTGTACATACAGAAATGCACTCACACACACACACACACACACACACACACACGCTTGTACACACGCGCAGCAATATTATTTTGAAATCAGTTAAGTGTTGGGCGGTTCAATGGACATTGCAAAGGCGTCCTTCGTGTCCTTACTCTGTAGTCGCTGCTGTCGTTTATTGTCGCGCTATGTTGAGTACATTAAATGCGCATCATAAATTTCATTACATTATTATTATGGCGTTGTTTGCGACAACACCAACAACAACAATAGCTGGTAACCGTTAGCCGGATTCGACTATTTTATTGGTTTTTGGTAACATCATCTCTAAGCTCATAAATATAACTATTGTGTGTAAGCTTCTCCTCAACTAAGCCAACTGCAGTATTTTGTACTCGTATATTAATGCACTAATTATTGTTGGGCTGCATATGCCACGCCTCCTAATGCATTTTATCAACATTATTTATGAGTTGACATTTTGCGCATACGCACTCGCCAGAAAACAAAACAAAACTTATTTCTTTTACCATAATCTCAAGGGTCGCATTCTGTCTGTCAGTCTAACCCAATTCCCCCCTCTTCTTGCCAAGCCTCTATTTGTCCAGCACGCTGTTGTCTCAAATGCAAACAAGAGTGTGTTTGAGTGGGGTCTGTAACAATACGTAGGAAAATTATTATGCCTTGCCAAAATTTAAACAATGCCTCGCCTTGCAATTCTCTAAGTTATGAGTTTTTGCGAAGGCGTGGGCTTTGGGAAGTTAATGGTGGAGAGGAAAGCAAACTTGGCAAATCAACTTCTTACTAATTTGACTATTTAGGTCGATAGACACAACGATTGCTGATTGTTAAAGGTCAATAATGAACTTTGTTCTTTAAATAAATGCTTATACGACTTAAATTTTTCTTTTTCTCACACATTTTCTATGCATTGCAAATGGCGGAGGACAAAGTTGTTCCACACTTGCCATGAATTTACATATATATATATACAATTGTGGCCTTGGATAAACTTTGCTCAAACATGACTCATCAGTTTTATTCATTTGCTCACACTGCCACAAATCACAAACTGATGAAACGCTCGTCATCGGGACCAAACTGAAAGCCAAAGACATCAAGCACAACAAATACACACACACAACTTGTCACAATCTTGGCGAATGCCATTAAACTGAAATTCACGCTAATAGACAAGCTAATGTATTTTTATTCGTTGCTCGGATATTTATTTGCTGGGTTCCAGGCATACAAACACACACGCGCCTCAATCGTAAAAAGCATATCGAGGAAGTCAGCGCTAATTTAACAGGTTTAACCCTGTATTTACTCAGATCTCAGTTGTTGCTGTTGCTTCTTTGTTTGACAGCGACAGTGACACGTGATACTTATCAATTTTGATGGCATTTCTGATGATTCAACAACAAATCACACAACTGGAGGTTTGGAGAACATAAAATATATAGTTCTGCTTTATACTTTATGCATATTATGAATCTGAATCGAAGCTGTTACTCATTCCTGTTGCTTTCTAATACCCTGTTAAAACATAAATGACAAAGAGGTAGTTTTGAAATTACAACAGTTTCACTTTTTGTTAAGATTCCACACAAGTGAGTCTCTCTTTAATATTTGTGTTAATTGTCACATATACTCCCTTACAGGGTATCTTTTTAAGTCACGCATTCTTACAATAAGCATGTCTATTTAGCTTTCTGTGTTTATTTTTGTTTGTATTTTTGCTTGCGCATTTCCTCAATAATTTTATCGCATTCGTTTCAGTTGTGTGCGTGTGAATTTTTAGTGCCTGCTTTTGGCCACATTTCAGAGTTGACTCCTCTATCTCTCTCTCTCTCTTTCTCTCTCTCTCTCGCGCGTTTGTCGACTGACTGCCTAGGCGCCACTTGAACTATGAAAATTTGTCCCGTCTTGGTGGCGCCGTGTTTATCGATCGCGCATGGAAAACACTTTTGCCATTTGCTTTATCTGCCAACAAACATGGCCCGGAGCCGGAGTTGGAGCGTGTACCGTTAACCGCACCGCACCGCACCCGGACCCGGACTAGCCCGCACACCGGACAAGGTTCGTTCGGACTTGGTTCGTTGGTTCGTTGGGTTCTTGACACCCAAACCCCGTTCGACATTTGACTGTTGTAGTATGTGGCACAGCTCGCCCCCTTCCCCTTCCCCTTCGCTTCCACTTTTCGTTCCTTCGGCGTGGTTTTGTTTGGCGCATTTTCGCTTTTCTCGTCCTGGCGTGCGTTCATAAATATTCCGAATTTTTTTTTCTCTCTTTCGGTTTTGCTGTGCTTTGTGTGTGTATATTTTAAGTGTATTTCTGTTTTTGCAGCAATTTCAGTTTTTATTCCTGTAATTTATATGCTACTATATGCTATATACACATTTATTGGGGTAGGTTTGGGTAAACGTTTTTCCTGGAAATCATTTCAACAAACAACACCCCACAAAAAAAGAAGAAAGTCTGTAGAAGAAAGACTGAAAATGTAACATTAAATAGTAGCTAGCAACTAGCAGCGCCCCAAAACTGCAATTATCTCAAAACATGACGCAAGGTTTCGGAATCCGAAATCAACTTGGCATTAGAGAGCAATTATAAGATGGTGCGATAGCTCCATATCAAGATTAACTGCCCGCTTTCAGTACTTTTTTTTTGTAGGAAAAATTGAATGGAAATTGAAAATTAAAGTCAACTTGACACGGTATGAACAATTTAGCAAACGGCTTAAAAACACTTTAAACTAATAGCTTTTTAGGTTGAAGCGCAGATTTTAATTTAACAGTTTTTTTTAACTTTTTCTTAAGTAACTTTTTTATGACACTTAAAACATGCTTACTAAAATGTTTAAAAAGAAGGTATTTGGCCTACAGTAATGCTTAAATTCAACCCTCATAATTTACAAAAACATTTCATTTTAAAAATTAATTTTTAGCACTGGCCCCAGAAGCAAAATTTAATTTAATTGATGATTTACGCCCGCGTCACGACTACAACCCTTTTTCTAATGAGGCAACAAGCGAGGGGAGTGTGAGGGAGGAAATTGTTGTTGTTGTTGTTATGGGGCAAGTGTTAACATGCACAGCGAACAGCCATTGCTAATGAAGTGTTAACAAAAAACAGACGTAATTTCACGAGCCCGGAACCGAGAAGACCGTATAAAAATATTGTTATTTCAGTTACGCCTATTGGGAGCATTTTAAAAATTAAAGCGATGCTTTCAGCTAATCGCGCAACGCTTCAAGTGTTGTTCCTGTTTTTTCCGCCCAGACAGACGCCAACCGATTTCGACAGTTTCCGACCCAACTCCAGCCACCCACTTTAAAAGTGCTTTGGGTTCTTTTGCACTTGCTCGCAGAAATTTGCATGCAACTTTTTGCAGTTGCGGTTCTCTTCGCTTTCTTTTTTTTATGTCTTTTTCCACCTGTCGCGTAAAATTTAACACTGCAACATAAATTTTGCCCGACGGCAACCGCATGGGGTAAACCAGCTGCCACACCCCTACCCTTAACCCTGTAGGTTCGCCTTCTACCCCTCTTAGTCAACCCATCGACTCGCCGCATTTGACGCCACATAATTTTTCGTGCAAAACTTTTTGTTAGTTGTTGCTTTGACCACGCCCACAATTGTTTGGATCGCACTTGTTTACCTGCTACCAGCCAACCTCCCCGCCTAACCTCCTCCCACTCTCATCAGTCGCTTTGGCAAATTTATTTGGCGACAATAACAAAAGTTTTGCATACTTTCAGGCGGCTGGGTTGCATTTCATTTCATTTTGCTGCGTTGCGTTCCGTTTTGTTTGCTAATTAAAAGTAAGTGCTGCAAAAAGTGACGGGCCGAACAATTACCGGGCGCCACAAGACTTTGCAGGCACGGAGTTAATCTCCCCCTGCCCCTTCACTGTTGCACATTGGTACACAAAAGGAAGCACAATATGAATAACTGAATTCGCTCAGTAGAAGAAATAAATTGACATTCGCAGTAAATGCTGGGAGTAACTGGTCATAGATGGCGTTGTAAAGTAAATATATTTTTGCAAATTATTTCCTTACATTTTGTTCAACTTCTTGCCAACTGTAAACTGCAGATACTTTAACCTGGTCTTAAAAAATTACCAACGTTGGCAAAATTAATTGCAGAAATGCCAAGAAATTTAAAAGAAATATTCAGTGGAAGTGCCACACGTGCCTCGAACTTTGACAAAGGAGGGCAAGGAGAACGGGGTCGAAGTGTAGGCGAATTTGAAGTAGAGCCCCCGATGCAGCACTTGGGGCCGCCATTTGCACATGAACTCGTTTGATGTTAAGCGAACTTTGGCCACCGTTTGACATTTTGCCGCAAAACCCCAAAAGAAAAAACACCGCAGCTAAAAAAAGAAGATGAAAAAAAAAAACATTTAAACTTTGCAGCTTAAATTGTCGCAGTGTGCTGTATGAAGGAAACGCGAAAGAAAACGAAAGAAAGAAAATACTAGATGAAAAGATGCCTCGCTCTCTCTCGACGGTTTCCTAAAGTTCTCCCAACTTGAACTCGATGCGACTCAACTCGACGACTCGACTGTCAATTGCAAATGTCACACGAAAAACTCACAGGCAAGAATAGCTGGAAAGGGGTTGGGGCAAGAGGGGGAAGCTGCTGCAACTGGAACTGAAACTAGAGCTGGTCTTTCCGCTCGGCTGTCACTAATTCCCAGTGCTCGATTTGCATTTCGGTTTTTTTTTTATTATTTTGTGGGCACTTTTTACCATGTTGCACTTTGCTGCCAGTTTTTGTACACTGTTATTGTTGTTGTCCCTATTGGCCAGTGGGTTTTTCTAAATAAATTGAACATTTTGCTAATATCTTGATTAAATGTCGCTGCAATATCGCTTGATAAATGGCAATTTTCGTTGTTGCGGCTTTGTAGATTTTTTCTAAAACAGTTTTTTGTTGTCAGTTCATTTCCGCTTGATTGGACAGGAGCACAAAACAGTTGCTCGTTAAAACGAAATATGTTTTAAACGGAGCGAGAAATCAGTGCTTTTAAAGCACCTCAGCGTAACAGGCATTTAGGTCAAGCATTTTTACTGGTTAGAATATTATTAAAATTGTTGAAGAATTTGTATCTTTATTTGGTTTATTTTCCAAGTTAATGGTTCCCAAAACTAAACTTAGCCACTAAAAAATACTTCACACACATACTTGGTAGAAGAATGTTTTGGGGCCAGTCTTTCGTGATATGCAAAGTTTTGCGTAATTGCTGCAATTTGTTGGCAGCAACTGCTTAATATCAAGTAGCCGTCGTGTTGTGTTGTGCTGGCACAAAAGCTGACAGCAAACCAAGCAAGCGCTACAAGCGCATTCGGTTACATAACAACATGAGTAGCAACAAACAACAACAACTTTAGCACCAATGTTGCTGCTGCTTGTTTACATTTTACAGTTTTTGTTTGTGGTTAAGTTTACGCCTTGCTTTCATCTTCTTCTTCTCACAACACACACACTGCCAAAAGGTCGGCACTGGTTTCACTTGAGATGCTGTCAGACCCGCAACTGGCCTCTTATCATGTTAGCAGCGCTCTATTTTCATGTAACCAAGCAACAACTACAACAACTAGTGTAAAAGTATCTACAGTTACGAGCCAACATGTGGGTGTCTTCAATTTTTCTTCCATCCCTTGAACAGACAACTATTGCGTTCTCGTCTTCGTCTAATTTATAAAATTATTCGCACGTACTTTCTTATTAGTTTGTTTTTGGTATGTAAATTTCAACAAAACAAAAGTTTGCTCAGTCTGGCAACGAGGGACGATATACATATTGATATGATATATAAAGTATAGCATGTATGGTAAAGATGTGTACATTAAATATATAGTCCTTGAATTCTATTAAAGAACTTTTTATAGGTATTGTATTCAACACATTAAATGGTCAATAACCTCTTACATCGAATATCTAAAGATAGATTGTTTTTGTGTTTAACTGAGCAGTAAACTGTACCTGTTTGCCGCTTGTAAAGAAGTTGCAGCGAATTTGAACTTACGAGACAAGCGGCCCGAAACATAATACACAAAAAAGCAATTAGCCATGGCCAAATCCAGCCAAAATTGACAAAAGAAAAACTAAACAAAGATCCAATAATAAATAAATAAAACTTAAAGCAACTCAAATTAATGAGGCTCGCTTTGGCGCCACTTGGCATGACAAACATGTGGCGCACGTGGCAAGCACACACAAGCTAAAACAAGGAAGCAGCAACTTCCTCCTTCTGCTCCTTACCCCTCCTCATTCAAGCGGTGGCAGCACTAATTCCCTAACATGTCACGAATCATATTGAACATGCGGCTGTGCCAAATGATGATGACGCCCCGGCCAATGATGAGGCATGCAATAGGTTGAGAGTGGGTTGGGTTTGGTTGGGTGGAGCGAGGGGTAGTAGAGAGGTAAGGAAGACTGACAGCCAGCATAGAAATTAAGCCAAGTGTTGTCTGTGTTTCCGGCCAGCGTTTAACTCATTTTCTACATGTGCTGCATATTAAGAGGTGCCCCTAAATGTATGCTATGCTTTTTTCTACTTGCCATTTTCTTTTGCTTTTCTTTCCCGTTCCTCCCATTGCTCATTTGAGGCATTCGCAATGGCAATTATATACTTTTTCACCCCGACGTGTGACGCGCGCAATTTTGCGCAATTTTTCACAAATTTTCATGCATCATTCTTTACCTGCCCCCCCCCTGCCACCAGCCATTAATTATTATTTTGTCCGCACATTTCGCTGATTTATTGTGGCCCCATTGCAGGGAACCAAAAATTATTCAGAGCAGCTGCAGCAATCAGTACAAACCGACCAAATGCCAAACAAATTAAATTACAACCAACAAAAAAAAAAAAAAAAGAGATTTTACAAAAAAAAATATTAAATGTTAAATGCAATATAAATAAAACAAAAATTGCATGCACTTCCACTTGAGAAAGCAATGCCAGTTTCTGCAAAATATTATTAAATAATCAACAGCTCTCTCTCTCTTTTTTAAACGCCCCTCACAATAAACCCAGGCAGGCAGCAAAAAAAAAAGAAGTAAGGTAGACAGTTACGCATTTACTCTTGCCACAGATCATATGGCCCCGCCCCCGCCTTCGCCATCGCCCCGCTCCCAGGACTCACATTAAAAGGCTGCACATTCAACCGCCATTAAGTCAAATGGATGAGCTTGTGTGTAATAAAATTTTTTATTATCATCTGTCTCGCGTTGAAGTGTTGCCCAGCAAAAAAAAAAAAAAAAAAAACACAACAAGAATGAATTCAAACAGATACAAAAAAACACTCGCTGGCAAATAAAATAGCAACTGAGCTGGCAAAAATGTATAAATTTCAACAGCTTGTGTGGCATGTTGAATGCCCTGCAACATGGGCCAAATGTATTTTAAGGTCTATAAAATGTAAGCTGCAATAAGCCTTAACCACGCTTAGAAATAATAAAATGTCCATTTTATAAGGTTATAAATAAAAATCTTGCTTTAAATTCGACTTCAAATCATAATAAATAAAGAAGTGGGGTTGAGTGATTTAAGTTTCTTTGTTTGTCAACAGTTTTAAGTAAAAAAAATCGCGAAAATAACATACCCCAAAATTTGTGAGGATCATTGCTGCTGCTGTCTTGTCTTGGTATAATTTTAAAAATCAGACAGTCAGTCGACAATGATAGTCACAACAACAACAACAGAGCGACAGCCACAAAATTTTCGAAAAACAATTTTTATTTTATTTGCCGAACAATTTTCACTTTGTGTGGCCAGAAATATTTTTATTTTTTATTAATTTCTTTACTGCCTTTTTTTTTTTAGTTTTTATAGCATTTTAAAAGTAGGCCCCGGATTCTCCGCCCCCTTTGCTGCATGGGCGGCGCTGTGGCGCGCATTTCACACTCGACTGGCGCGAAAATTCATTAAAAAATTGTGTTTAACATGCCAAAAAATTTTCGTGCAATTTTTATTGCGGCCCGAAACGTGCACATTCCATATCTTTAGCTCGTTTTTTTTCGGGGTCTGGGTGACGACAATCTTTTGTGGGGCTTTAAGGGGGGTGCCGCAAACGGCAATTGCATCACTTTGAGTTCATTTTTTGACATTTATTTGACGCATGGCCACAGCATTAATAAATTCAGACCAGCTGCAGTTGCAAGGCAGTGTGTGACCCCATTTCAAAGGGAGAGACAAAGGGGGAGCGCAGGCACTTTCATTGGAATTTCTAATTTGAAGCTGGCTGGTAGGCAAAGTAGTTGTAGTAGTAGGCGCCACTTGAGGCACCGCCTGGAATGAATGCTGTCAGCGGCAGGCGCGATACCAATCAGCAGGGCGTTCCTACTTTTCTTTCTCTCTCTTCCCCGTTCCTTGGCAATATGTAAAAAACAATTTATTTTTGCCTGGCAGCGCCAAAGGAGTCGCCCGAACAATGCCAAGAGGCCTTGTGACTTGTCAGAAAACACACACAAAAAACGCAGCCACAGAAACAGTTGAGTTCGTCTTTGGCTTGACATGCCACCCTTGAGCGAAATTCATTTGTTATGCAAGCAACATTTCCGTTTCCGGTTAACGCAGCACGACCAAAAAACCCAACAGAAAAAAACGTCAAATGCCGCAAGTAATTTGCATTCGTACCCTGATTAATTGATTCATAGAAACTTCACTTAAACACCATTGAATACTTACGATCTCATTGCATTTAACAGTTAGTTTAGTTGTGTTATAATTATGTGTTTAAAGAGGTCATAGCTCACAATTTGGTTTAGTTGTGATGCAAATTTTGTCTCCAATAAAAAAACCATAGAATAAAAATGTATATTATGACTTATATTTGAATCTACTAAAGACTATTTATGCCATTTATGCTATGATTAAAGTTTATAGTCTAAAAAACTAATAAATATGTAATAAATAATAGATATGAGTTTCATTGCAATGTTTTAAGTTTAATGTTAAGTTTGAAATGCCTTTGAAATATTTTAATGAAATCTGCCATGGTCTTTATGGCTAACCAGCTATAAGTTTAGAAAAAAAACAAGCTTACAGTAACCTTCAAATAAACCTCACTCATATCAATCACTTGAAAAAAGAATACCGAACAATGTCGCAAGCTTAGATTTATTGTGAGCCCACAAAAGTTAAGCTGTCTGAATACTTGTTAACCGTGTTTCGGAACAACGTTAACTGTCAAGAAAGGCCAAACTGGGTCACATCAAGTGTTTCTACGTTTCCTTGTTATGCTTAAAAAGGAGTCAACATTGCGTATACGTAATGCAATTTAGTGACCAACGTTGCAATTGCTGACAAGCGAAAACAAATAGTCGTTGCGATTATATGCAAAAATACTTCTAGCCGTTTTCTACTTCCGTACTCATTTGCATGACTGTCGCAATGCAGTTAGGCCGATTTTTTAACAAAAAAACCAGAAAAACAATTGCTTGCTAATGAGCAGCGAAAGGTTAAAACATTCTGTGTTTTTTCAGGCCAACACACAAAGGTGGCAATAAAAACCTATTATATTTTCTTTAGTTTGTTTCTAATATGTTTAAACAACGACAACAATAAAAATAACATTTTTTGCGATCTTCCTTGCACTGTCAGAATCTTGACTTGTGTTAATAATATACATAATATTAATTTTTGGATATCCTTCTACTCGATTCTCATGAATTCAAGTATGGCTGGCAGGTTTTATAATTTATGCCAGTCACGCAGCTCTTCAATTGTGTTAATAAAACGGAAAAGTAGAAGTTAAATAAAAATATTAAACTTTCAAGTAAGAAGAAGTAGAAATTTAACGTCGTATGCTTCATCATTATTTGGCAATTAATAATTATGCGGCAAGACCAGCCAGAGACAATGAAAGTGGCCACACGAAAGAAAGGTAGGTGGTGGTAGCAACCTGCAACTTGCCACAAAATGGTGCAACGTTTGCTGTCAAGTCAAGTCCGCAACACGTTGCCTCATTTGATGATTTATCATCGCTCATGAGTGCATCATAATGATGATGATAATGATGCTACTCTTGATGCTCTTGCTGCTGCTGCTGCTGCTGTTGTTGTTGTTGTTGATGTTGATAAACAGCTGCCTCGAGGCAAGTGCTTGCCTGTCTGCCAGAAGGATGCAGCATCCTTCTTGCTGTTGCTTGTTTGGGGGCAGAGTGAGGGGCAGGCGCTAATGTGGCGCTTGAGCGTTGCATTTAAGGTTTTACTAATTTATGCAGAGTGTTTAAGCACACACACGCCCTTTGATTAGGTTTAGATGCAGTTCAACACTTGCTCCTAACGCTTGAGGTGAGTGACAAAAGATGAAAGATTGTTTTACAGGCGAAAATAAAGTTGTGGCAACCGTCAACAAAAGTGTTTGTCATTTAATCAAGTTAAGAATGTTGTCTGTCCATCAGCCAATTACTTGGCAGCAGCCGTAGCACTCAAGGATATTAGTAAGCTGCAAATGTCTCAAATAAACAGGCAACACTTCACACACACACACACACACACACACACACACACACTGATACAATTAAAGCCAATGAAGCCAGCTGGCAGCAGCCGGTAATGAAGACATTTTGAATAGCACACCGAAAAAAACACAAACAAACAAAGAAAGAAGGAAACAGGACAAGAAGGTATCACCATCTCTATCGCTAGGGTCTTGTTCCTGTTTCTCTAGTTGTTTGTGTGTCTCAGGTAAAAATAAATTGTAAATAATTCCGTTTATGCGGCATGCGACTGCGAAGACAAAACACATAAAACTGCCAAGCTAGCGAAGGACAGAGTGGGGAGAGGGGTTGGGGTGTGGGTCATTGAGGGTTTGCCGACCCAAGTGCTGTTAGAATTTACTACCCAGACCGGCGGCCAGGTTTTCCTTGACTATTGACTTGGTGGAAGGGTAGGGGGGTTGGTGCCATGCAGGCAACTGCAGGTCATTTTCATGGCTGCCGTGGCATACGTAATTGAATAGCAGACAACAACAGCAGCAGCAGCAGCAGCAGCCCAACTTTCTCCGCCGCCCCACTCTAACTTATTCGAGCTGAGCAAGCGACGGCATTGGATTAATTTTTAATGAATTCCCTGGCTCTTTGGCCAGTCCAGGTTTCGGTCTCGGTCTTTTAGCTGGAAGCTTGGAGCAGGGGCTGTCTTTATGCCGTCTTCGTCTTTATTTGCGGCAGCCAAGACAAATACACAAAATAAAAGACTGTGTGTGTGTGTGTGTGTGTGTGTGTGTTTGTGTGTTTGTATTTGTGTGTGCTTAAAAACTTAAGTGATCCGTGTACGGGTCAACACTGTGGCTGGAGTAGGAAGGGGTTTTTTTCCTGGTCACTTTAACTATTTCTGGCATTCAGTTTCTTCAACTGGCGCCAGTCGTCTGACATGTGGCACGTCATATGCAAATGACGCGAGAAATTATGAAAAATATGCCAGTTCACACTTCATGTTTTTACACACACACATGGGGTGAATGGGGAGTTTGGGGTGCTTACTGCATTTTGTTGGCACATGCACAAGCCGATTAACATTTAAATTAAAAATGTGCAGTGTAAAAAAAAACCAAACAAGAACTCAAAACCAAAAAATGCAAGCGTATTATAAAAGCTGTGGAATAACCTAAGAGAGAATATTTGTGATGTAATGCGAGAAAGTTATACCCTTACCAGAGCAACTTCAAGTCAAATGGAAGTTATAATCTTCCTCTTTGACTTATTTTTTATTTTTTTTCAAACCATTTTTTAAAATGTAGAAGTGCAGTTTTGAAGATCTTAATTTATCAATTTATTTCTTAAAATACTTAATACACTAAGCTACCAGCTGTTGTTTTAGAGTATTTTCAAGCAAATTGCACATCAGCCTCAAAAAGCTCGCTCATTTGCAGCCCACACTCTCTCTCACCCACACTCTCACATTCTCTTGCACTCTCTCACTCTCTCTTTCTCTGGCGGTAACAGCTGCTTTGGTTGTGGGCGCATTTCCGCCATTCATTTGTTATTGTTGTTTTATATTGGCACAGCTGCTCAGTGTTTAATTTTTATTGTGGCCAAACACTTGGAAGTTCGCCGCGTTTTTCAACTGAACTCACGTTTTTGTTCAAAACAATTTTTGACTGCCTACTTTTAGGCACTGTGTATAAATACAACGCAAGAGCTTCCTTTTCAAGACAAAAAACCTAACAAAAATCAAACATTTTAAAAGACAATCTATGGAAAGTAAAGTGAAGGGCAACGTTGCAAGTGAAGACACTGGTATGTGTGTGTGTGTGTGTATGTTTGTGTGTGTAGGCTCACGTGGCAGGCAGCTGTTTGCGGTCTGTGTTAAATTTTAATTGAACAAATGTTAAGCAACAAATTTAATTTGTGTAATATTTTTACAAAATCCTTGAAATAGTTTCTTTGTGGATATGCAGCTGCAATATATGTTTAATTTAACTTGTATTTAAAAGGCGCAAAAAGCTGCAGTCGGCGTTAGCTTTTCTTTCATGCTCTTGCATGCAAGCAAAGCTTTTAAAGCTTTTTTTGCGTTTCCTTTACTGCCTTGCAGTTTTTTGCGCGCCATTTCCAAAGTATTTTGAATGTCCCGTTGACCTTGTAGACTTGAACAACGTCAATTTATAAACAAGTATCCGTCGTAATATATATACAAATATTGTTAAAATAAATGTGCTGTGTTTATTGACACTCCAAAAAATAAATAAAAAAAAGTTGCTGAAGTTAAACGTTGTTATATACAATAATCATTACTCTATATATGTGATTCAAGGGTAAGTCAAATACGTTTACGTTTTTTTCCTTTGCCAATTCTCATCAACAGTCGATTTTTATGTCTTTTGTTATCTTATGGCATATGTGGCTGTCAAATTGAACAGAAATTTCTTTTTAGCACTTGCAATTTCATGAATGTTAAATAAATACGCTAAACGTGACCATGGCCAGTGTTTGCGGGCTTAAACTGCAAACCAAATACAGAACAAAAACAAAGAGAAAAAGTTGTTTGTGAGTGTTAAAGGTTATATTTTAAAAAAGTACTAGAAACTATTGTGATTTAATTTAAAAACAGTTTTTAATCGTGGGAGATTATTAGGTTGGTCATAAATTTGTGGACTATTTATTTGGAAATTGGTATGCAATTTTAAATGCACGAAATAATTTAAGGCATAAATAAAAAGGTATGTGAAACAAATTAGCATTTGCTAGCGTTACGAGGAAGAAGGCAGACAGTGGCAAGGACCAAAGCTGCAAAAGACTAAGGAGCTGCAATAGAGTAGGAATGAGACTTTGCTCCTTGGTCGGCCGTAAACAAAATTGTTGCAGCATTTAGAGCTGCAAAATAAAAATGGTGGAAAAGCAAGAGAAGTGTACAGGGTGGAAGGCAGAGTATTCGTACAGGGTATACTCAGATATTGCATAAATAAATAATGTAGTTATTTTTGTCTTGCGCCCTTGCGAAGCCAAGTTTGAATTTGTTACTGCAATAGTTTCAAATGCGAATTGCGACTACGAATGAGACTAAGAATGAGAATTCAATTCGCAGAAGAGCAACGAAAAAGAGAAGAATAAGAATGAAAAGCGTAGCCGGCACATTTTACGACTATTAAGAATTGCATATTTAAATCAAATAAAAAGCCAACGAAAATTAAATGCTAAAAAATTTAAGAAGCGACTTTCGCTGACTGCAACATTTGGGAGTCGTTAATTTTTATCACCCCTCTCTCTCTCTCTCTCTCTCTTTCTCTGCTGGCGTTGCATATAAGCTGCATGCTGCAGCCTCCCAGCCATGCTGCAGGTGTTCAGCACCATTCTCACGACATTTCTTATTAAAGTTTGTTTTTCGGCCCAAGACGAAGACGAAGGCAAACAGCAAGCAGACAGCTTAGACGCCAGGACATTTCTAGTCAACCAACGACCGCAATAGAGGAAAATGCATTAAATCAGGCGACGACCAAAAAAAAAAGAAGAAAGTACTCTAACTTCAAAGCCAAGAAATTATGGGAAAAGTGAGCGAAATTTGAATACTCTTCAAACAGAAAGATCCCATGTGGTAATGAAAGAGTAAAGTTATGTGATATGCCCCACTTCAAAGATAGGGTATGTAGAGTAATGCAGAGACAGCGGCCGGCGCAATGGGACGCGCACTGCATATCTAATGCATTCTTGGCTTGCTTCTCTACCAAAAGAAGTAATAAAGCGTAACCAGATAGATGGAGAGAGGAAGAGAGAGGGGGATATAGTCAAAGGGAAAATCCGTCAGCAAATGTAATAGGGAAAAGAGGAATTGAAGCCATGGCCGACAAGCACATTGCCTGCTTCTGGCAACTTGGCCAAAAACTCTCCTTCCCGCTCCCTCGCAGCCATCTTCCATCTGCCATTCGTGTTGGCTTGATTATTATGAATTCGCAGTGTTGACCGCAACTGTTCCAAAGGTCGTCGCACGCTCAACGCTCAACGCTCAACACTCAACGTGTCGCATACATAAACAGATGCTGCTGCACGAACAGGACTTGCAACTTGAAGGCTACACACGTTGCACATCTTTTGTTGTAAATTGGCAAATATGCAAATAAGTTGACGCGCTTGCAGCGATCAAAACAAGAGCATTCATTTGTGGTCCGTCTGGCTAGCTCCAGACGAGCTTCTCTCTCTCAACTGGTCGAGATTTGTGGGCAATTTTTGGTGGCGCGTGACCTGCAACCAACAAAAAGAAGTCCTTGAAGTGCAGTTTGCGCTGCAAACTTCAGTAATAACTACTGACAAAAGGGCTTCTTTTGCTAATCGGTGTTTCAAGCGGTTTTTCTTAATCCTAATTGGAGACGTAAAAAAAAACTTTTATTGCCAGGCTTGAAAATCTTTTAATGAGCACAAATTTCGATGGCATTCGAGTGCCAGAAATTACTGTAAATATATGCTAAAAAGGTCAAGAGAGCAAGTTATAGATAACACTAGACAACAGGGTTCAGGAGTTGAGTAATTAAATTGGTTACAGACAAAGAAACCAATTCGCTAATATGCTGATATGCTATAAAAGTGCAAAGGTCATTATCTCAACTCGATTCTCATGAATTCAAATAAGGCTGCCAGGTTTCATAATTTTTTCAGTAACGCGGAATCTGATAGAATTTTTTATTTAAGTAAGGCTGGCAGGCTCAGTAACTCAACCGTGTTGCACACTGTAAGCTTACTTTAGCTCTACCAAAAGACAGAATGGAACAACAACAACATTAATGAAAAGCAAAATAAACAACAAAAAAAAGAACAGAAAAACGTTGTAAAAATGTATAAAAATTACAAACTTTTAGCCCAAAAATGTCAGCAGCGTTGCCAGACAACAGTAGAAAGCCAGTGCGAAGTGAGGAATGGGGGAAAGGGGGGAAGGGGCAACCGAACTGAGCAAGTGCCGAGCAACCAATAAAGCAAAACAAATCCACTTAAATGTGCCAAGCGACGACAGCCAGAGAAGGAGACAGAAAGAGAGAGCCAAAAAGGCCACAGGGTTTTACCAAAAAAAAAAAAGCGTTGGGAGGGGAGTGGAAAAAAGTGACAAAGTTAAATTCGAAACTCATAAATTGGCTTATCCACTTAACTGTTAACGGGTTTTTGCTAGCCAGGACCAAGTTTGAGCGCCAAAAAACGGAAAACAGCCAAAAAGAAGACAGAGAGCAAAATCGTTGTTGGCCAATAATGGCGACGGCCCAAAAAGCGCTGCGACGAGCACTCGAGCATCGATCAATGGACGAGCCTGCGTCCAGGACATGCACAAGGATGTGGCTGGACAGCTGGGACAGGATGCCTGAGCCTGCTTCATTTGGCAGCAAAGTTTTTTGGAGCGTTTGTTTGTTTCAACTTTTCGCATCATGGCCTCAATCAGCGTTAGTCACTGTGGCCGCCCCTCTGTGTCACCCTGTCACCGTGTGTGTGTGTCACCCTGTATGTGTGTCCTTCAACTCTCTTTCTCTCTGTCACTCTTGCTGTTTCGAAAACTATTTGATGACTTTCTTGCGCTCGGTCGCCTTTTGACTCATGTCGACAGCCAACGCTGCAGCTGCTTTAATGGTTCCTGCCATCTTTCCTGCCTTCGCCACACGTGTCGTATGCGCAACTTTAATGCAGCAAGGCAACAGGACTCAAGCACAACTGCTGCCATTTGCAACAAATTGCAGCTCATTAGTTGAAATATTGCAAAAAATAAAGAACAACGCACAAGAAAAACGTTGAGACAAAAGCATAAAACAGAAATTGAAAGCACCCGCAAGCACAGGCCCAGGGTACAAGGATTTCATTTTTACATTGCAAATGCAATGCAGAATTGCACAGTGGGTCAAAAGAGTGGAGTAATCAGTTGAAAAGGATGGTGGAAGTTGGCTAATGGATTTGGATGAAATTTAAGTGAAATAAAATATAAAAGTTAGATACATATAAATAAGTTACTTTCAATCCTAGACTAATCTCATGTTTAAGCATACTTGCCACACTGTGCCACACAGTAGTGCTTTGCTCGCAGTGCCTGCCAGTTCAAGCAGCTGCAACTTATGCGAATTTCTTGCAAAAAACCAAGAAGATGAAAAAAATGCCACACAAAAGAGTTGAGCTGAAAGTGGTAATAAAAATAAAATACACCTGCCGCTCAAAACTGTTCGCCCAAATGCCAAATGCTTTAATCTATGCTTAGGCAAGGAAAGTGTGCATACAATACACACGCACACACACACACACACACACACACACACACACAGAGTATAGTGTGTGTTGGCATGTTGTTGCTGTAAATGACCGCAAGAAGCGGTTCGTATATGGCATAATTAATTAGAAATTATAAGCGCTGAGCATGTGTAATTTGCATGTACAGAATGCTGCCGCATATTCAGCTGCAGGCAACAACACACTCACACATACAATCACAGCGAACACAAACTCCAATCTCGGACTTGTGCAAGTTTATAGCATACTTATATGGGGGACATTTGCATGCACAAACACAGCTGGCGCCGCATTTCGTTTGCTGCACGCACACATACACATGCACACATACGTATATACATATATTTAGCCCGCAGTCAGTCAATTAAAAAGCAACTAATGCAATGACCCTTTTTGTTGGTATTGCCGCATTTGTATTTCTTAGAATAATTGTTAGAAATGCAACACACGTTTCTGATTTTTAGCTGGATAAAAACGGTGTGGACTATTTTCGGGAAACTAACGTGTTTTAACAACTAATTTAGGGCTTATAAAAGTGGAAGTGGGTCGGAGGTTAATTGTTAGAACGCTGATAAATAAATAAATAAAAAAAACACCAGATATTTGTATAATAAAAATAATAATAAAAATATTCAGTGATTTTAGTATACACTAAAAAATGTGTGTGTGTACAATAAATAATTTATATATAATAACAATAACACACGCATGCTAAAAACATTTAATTAAACTTACACTCACACTTGCTCATTTTGTAAAAACGTCAGTAAATTTAAACCAAAATCCGACGAGATTACTGGAATTTTTGAGAATCGAGGAGGAGAGCAGTGTCTTAATAAATAGTCGTTGCGTTAGTTAACGTTACGCTACGTTAACATTACGTTAAGCTTACGTTACGTTACGTTTACGTTACGTTAACATTACGTTTACGTTACGTTTCATACACTTTAAAATTAACACATTGAGCCTACTAAAATCACTCAATACAAACATTTTTTTTGTTATACTGAAATGATGAAGGGGTAAGTGAAAATATTATTATTATAATTTAAATATACCAAGTAAGGAAGCTATTTTCGACCATCCGAAAACTATATCTTTTTCAATAATACAAAATATTTGTAAACCAATGATTTCAAAGTTTTCTGTATATTAACCAATTTCTTAGGAAATTTTAAGTCTTTTATGCCTATAAACTCTCGCAGCACTTTAAACATTAAGATAAAATCTACCGTTACAAAAAAAAACCCAAGCACCTTTCATAATTTGGTTTATAGACCACAAATTGTTTAAAACTTTTGTTGGGAAATTAACAAATTGACAGTTGTCGACTGTTTGTTTATATGTTTTTAAGATAGCTGTAAGCAAAACAAAATGCCATTAACAAGTTCTTTTCTTTGCTACGCCGCAGGAATTGACAATTGTAACGAAGTTTGTGGAAAAGACATTGAAAATGCTAGACACAAATGCTATTTGCGGGGGGCTTTCCAGTTAAATAAATTATGAGCTGTGTAAGGCTGTAAGGCAACAAGGTGTTAAGGGGCCAAGAATTAAGGCTTAAATAAAGGCCTAAAGCACGCGCCCATCAAATAAAGTTTACTTACGCTTCGCCAGTTGCTTTTACACACACACACACAACAAAAATGATTTCTGCTAGCCCCGAAAAACGGGTTTAAGGGCAAAAGCGTGACCAAAAGGAATACACCCCTTGTCTACTTTTCCCCCCTAATATTGACAACTGCGCATCGTTAGCTACAACCCTTAGGTTAGCATTGTTGTTGTTGTTGTTTGTGAAAAGTGCTCTTGACGTGTTTTTCCTCTTTCCGAATTGTTTTTGTCACGAATTTTTCGCTGCAATTTTAATGACACTTAAAAAGTCGCGAGTGTCAGGAATCGAAAAACTTGAATGTGAGAGAGTGTTTAAAAGTCTGCGCTTTAAACATAATCCAATACACTAAGGTTCTAGGATTTTCTTAGCTTTTCTAGCCAAAAATCTCTATTGCCAAATCAGCGCAAATACATTTAATAGCCTTCAAATTGAAGGCAAAGTACACAAGTCAAAATAAATTCGACGCAAATCGCTTCTCGACGATAATGCGCACAAGTGGAAAATTGCATTTCCCTTCTGCTTCTTCTTCCCCTTGTTACCCGCTTCAGTTGTTATTGTTGTTTAATTTGTCAAACTTGTAAGACAAACAAGCGAGATGCTCAAAATACGATTGTGGCAAAACAATTGAAATTGGCAATTGAATTAAAAGCTTGGAAGATTTTGTTATTTAACTTAAGATAGACAAAGATTACGATAATTATCTCTATATATATAAATTTTCAAAGTTCTCCATTTTTTTAATTTTTAAGTAAAACTTATCAAAGTAATAAAAATTATTTTCCTAATCTTAAATGTAATTTAAGCCAATTCTTACGTAAATTTATGTGCACCTTTTGGTGGCTGCCACATAAATTTAGCTCTTGAAGCAAATTTTAGGAAATCTCAGCTTATTTAAGCATAATTTGAGCTAGCCAACTATAAACAAGCCAAAAAGAAGACAAATTATACAATTAAATGTAGCGCAAATCTGCGAGTATGGCAAAATATGAATATTATTTATGCCACAACAGGCAAAAGACGGTGGGGAGGGGGGGAGAAGTTGGCAGTTCGCTAATGATGATGAAGTGTGTCAAGTATATTAAGCGGAGAGAATGCAAGTAGAATTTTCCACCTGACAGACAAAGTTTCAACTTATCAAAATACAAGCCGAATTTATTAAAGGTGATGAGAAGAGGGGCTGGGGGAGCGGGGAAGGATGTCAGGGGTCGAGTCAATGTCTAGACTAGCTGCTTGTTTAATAATAATAATAATAATAATAATAATTTGCAGCACAAAAAACACAACGAAAAACAAACAAAACTCAAGTCGCGTCTTCTCATGTTGCTTGTCAAACGCGGCGTATGCGCAATGTTTGCTGTTATTTACACCAGAAGCTAAAGACGCAAATGGCAATCAAAGGGGGGAAGGGTGGAAGAGGGGTTTGTGTGGCTTGCATGTTCATTATTTATTTAAGTTAAGTTTAGTTGATTAAAGTATGAAAAAAAAATAAATATAAGAAGAAAATACATATATAGAAAAAATTGCCTGTAAGAAAGAAAAAAATAAAATTTCTACAGGGTATCCATAGTCAAAATAAAAAGTTCTCTTTATATCTTTAACATTTCGTGCGTGGCTTTTGTTCAACTTTGTTGCATATTTTGCATAAGCCAAGGCAATTTTCATGTAGATTACAATTCATTTCAGTCAGCCCTCCCCCCCCGCCCCCCACTCCCCTTTCCTAAATTCCCCCTCACCCAGCCGTCATCTGAGTTTGACTTAAAAGGCAGACACTCTGAAGACGCCATCTAGCGGAAGTTTTTCGCTGTGTGTGTTGGCCGCAAGAAAATAGGAAAATGCGAGAAACCGGAAAAGATGATTAATTCAAAGTTATTAGAAACATGACTGAAATTTATAATGCCAGCGAAAGCTGTGAAGGAAAAGAAAAGCCAGGAAAACGAAAAGAAATGGAAGAAAGGTGAGTTTCGATTGCACCACATTGCATCTAATACTAAACAAGAAGAGGAAGAGGAAGAGGAAGATGAGGTTGATGATGAGCTTGCAATTTAAGCAGAAGGAAGAAAATGAACTCGGTACATGTTTAATTGTTTCGAGTCTCGCGACTGTTCATTATTAATATTCCGTATGCGCATTTTGCAACTACGAGGAGGAGGGAGGAAGTGAGAGAGAGCTGTAGAGTATGAGTGAGAGAGAGAGAGAGAGAGGTGGCTTATCAAGAGTGGCAAGAAACCGCAAAATGCGGTTAAGCTGCACAATCATTAATTTGTTTTCGGGCTTTCAGTTTCTTGAGGAGAGAAGAAAACAGCAAGATGAACAATTAAATACATATTATATAAAACAATATAATCTTAAGATAAGTTTCAAAGTTACCCACATTTGATTAAGTAAACTTGTTCAACCCTGCACAATATTCTAACCGACACTGTATTCGCATACTGGGAACACTTTGCAGCAAAACTCACTAACAATAGCTGTAACTTGAGTTAACAAACGAGAGAGATAAGAGAGCGCGCATTTGAGTGTACCCAAGTGTCAACTTAAGAGCATGAAATTGTCCAAGAGCTGTTCCCATTGAGCACGCTCTTGAGTGCAGCGAGAGCAACTTTGTTGTTTGTTGGCGGTAAACAAAACATATGGCAGCTGGAGTTTATTAGATTAGGCAATATTTGTGCAACAGCTTAGCGCTTAGAGAGCCGATGTATACAGCTGCTAAACAAGAAATATTAAAATAGACCTACATATATGTATGTAAATACAATTGTTGTTAAACACTTAACATTTCACTTTCACTGCTCTTGACGCTCTTAGCCAACGCTCTTAAGTAGGCGCATTGCAATGTTGTTGTTGCTGCTGTTGAATTGCACTTCCGAACCGCCGTTGCTAACTTCCTGCTTTCGCTAACACGCAATTGTCTCAAAATGTTAGGTTAACAGTGGTGTTAAAAGCGCCTTAAGCTTTGGCGTCTTCGTGTTTCTCTGCTGCTGCTGCGCTTCATTAGTAGTTACTGAAGCTAGTTCGGCTACTTCGGCTGCCGCCGAGCAGAACAAGAACAAAATGCTTGTTCGGCCGAACTCATTCGGTTGAGTGCAACGGCAGCAAATGACGCTGACTGCAAAATGCTGTGACGCTGACGTTGACGCTGACGTCGAGTGCAACTATTGGCGCTGCTGCCGTCGTTGTTCTTAGCGTACGAAATGAACTGAGTGAGGGGGGTGGGAGTGAAGGGGAGGGGCTCGAAACAGTTTTGCAGTTGGCAAAAGTTCGCACAAGAAGCGCATTTTCATTGCAAATGCTGCTGCTGCTGCTGCACCTGCTGCTAGCGCCTGGCTTCAGTTTCCATTTGACATTCTCCACGTGCGGTTCTTGTTCTCGCTCGCTGCTGCGTCGCCGTTTTGTCGTCGCCGTTGCCATTGCCGTTATCGTTGTCGTCATTTGCCGTTAGTTTGTTTATCGTCTGCCGTCTGTCGCGCTTTTACAACTTTATCGCGTTGCGCAGCAAATCAGCAAAAAGTTTAAGTTTCTAATTTTTTGCAATTGCTGTCGCCCGTTTACCGTTAACTGTTTAGCTTCTGCTTAAGTCGCTGGCGCAGACAAAATCGCTAGCGTTTAATTTTTGTGCGCGCGCGCGTTTCTTTCGCGTTCTTTCTCTTGTTGACTGCTCCGCTTGCCGAAGGATCGAGGATCGCGGATCGAGCTATCGACCAGAACAGTAATTAAAATATAAGCGTGCGATATTTGTTGTTGGTGGACTTTTTGTAGTGTGTGGACCAACAGCAGAACAGAACTTTCTGCAGCAAAACAAACAAAACGAACGGAACAAAAGTGTGCAAAATAAGTAGTTTATAACATTAAACTGTGAAATTGAACAGTAAATACAGTTAATTATTTTAAGCTGTTAAAAGGTATTAAAATTTTAAATGCATTATAAAACTTTTGTTTGTAAACTTTCAATAAAAAAAACAAGTTGAATTATTTTTTAATAGAACCATTTTTTTTTTAAATGCTATGAACTTTGTTTAAAGTTAAGAATATTATTTATTTTTATATAAAATAAATTTTTATTAAAAGTTTTTGTGTTATAATAAAAAGTTTGTTTTTAATTTGTATTATTTGTTACGAATTTTTAAGACATTCTGTTCATTTTTGTGATAAGTAATTTTATTTAATTTTATTTTCCTTATAAATTGTCGGTTTTTGTGATAAATTTTATTTTCCTAATAAATTGTTTGTTTTTGTGATAAGTTATTTTATTTAATTTTATTTTACTAATAAATTGCTGGCTGAATAAGAAATATGGCATAACTTGTTAATTTTATTCAAATATTAATGGAAAGTTTTCTTCAAATTCCAATAAATACTTAATTAATCTCAATAGCTTGCCTTACAAAAAGTATCTATAAGTGACATTCAAGATAAATGTAAAATTCCCAACTTTTGTGCGTTGCATGTGAAATGTGACATTTAATTAAGGATTTTATGGGATGATGCAGAGTGGTTTACAATATCCGATAATCGCAGCATATTTGCATTCATTTTCATCTTTAATTCATTGCAACATTTGGAGTCCGCCTTCGGTCTTCTGCTTCCCTGCTGCCACAATGACACACAACCAACTTGCAGCCAGCATTTGCGCATCCTGTAGCTCAAATCCAACTACTGAGTCTGTCACGTTGTTTGGCTGGTATTTTGGTACCAAATAACGTAACCGAAACCACAACATTCGACGTCAATCAGCAAAGCAGATTTCAATAGCTGGCCCCTGAGTTCTAAGGCGGTATTCAAGGGGGGAGGGCAGAGAGGGTGGCAGGACATCCTGAGCTTGTTTGTTGTTGTTTCGCATAGCTGCTGGTCCATTCTCATTGTTGTTGATGTTGCAGTTGTTGTCGAAACATGTTGCCACTTGAATTTGTTGCCTTTGACGCAGGCAACGGTCGCCTGCTGTGCACCCTGTTTCCGGAAAGCTTCCTTCGTCATCCTTCCCTCTTGGCCATCCTCTCTGAATTAACCAGCTAAAGATTGCAGAAAACCCATAAAACTTGTCTTTCACTTCGATTTTGGCATCAATGACTTAAATTTGAAGTAGATTTCCATCGATTTGAGCATAAATTTTGTCTTTTCATATGCTAAAATGTACTTTGTTTTTTGGTAGCTTAACATATTTTGCTTATTTTAATTAAGAAAGTTGGGAAATGGGCTCAGAGTTTTCATGTTTGTAAATTAAAACATTACGTGATGCTAAAAAAAAAATATTGTTTGCCAATAAATAAATAAAAATAAATTTGGATAATAAAACTAAATCAAAATTACTTTCCCTTTTTTTTTGTGCAAAAACTAATTTTTAAAGCTGGCAATAAACAATAAAATATAAATTTAAAAGTGCAATCGAATCCAATCACGATTTTAGGATAGTAAATATGCCACTTTTATTATGTTTTACCTAACTTATGTTTTTTCCGACTACTAGTTAGTCAGTTGCCTTTTGTTAAGCAAATTACAAGCCATTAATTACTAGACAACGGCATCAATTTAACGTGTTTTCTTCTTTAGACAACTCCTGTGTGTAAATCACCTGCGGACTCTTTTTGTTGTTTCTTTTTGTGTGGTTTTTGCATGCACAGTTGGGAAAGGAAGCGGGAGCAAGTGCTGTTCAATACTTATACTCTTATATAAATCGTCAGATAGTTTAACGCCGCTTGAGCTCAACCATTACCTCATAAATAACGCCAGACTGTGTGACGGAGTTGGTAATTAATAGACAAACCATTTTCAGCTTACCAGTCTTTTAGACCAGTTCAGCATCATACCAAAAACCAACTACATTTTTTTCCGCGAGGCGTTTTTGATAAACATAAACTCACATTTTATTTATAGCACACAACAAACAAGTCGCTTGGGCTAGAAAGCAAAAGTAATCGGATATCCCTAAAGCAATTCACACTTTTCATGGGGAAAAGAAATTACAATAAAAAGCCATAAAAACAAATGGAAATCATATCAATTGCAATTGTCTTAGAAATGAAAAGAAACGTGCAAAAAAACTAGTTGGTATTTTTATTAATTGTTGTTCGCATAAAAAGTTAAATATTAACAGCTTAATCTTGTCAGTCTGGTTACTTTAAAAATGTAATTCATGTTTTTTGCAATCGATCACAAAATTAAAAACTTCCTTATCTGATTTTAAAGACATACTTTTTAAGCTTTTAAACACTAGACTTTCAATTGAATTTTTTATTTTACTATTTAAGTGCAATAAATTTAGTTTTTTTATGCCGAACAGTAGCTGAAAATGACACTTAACAGTTTCAACGCTTTGATCGTCGGCCAGCCCACAACTGTCTCAAAAAGCAAACAACATATGTGAAATGAGAGTAAAAAGTGCAGAAAACATTAAAGTAAAAAAGCCTTCCTTCCTGCAACTGGCAAACTGTCAACGAGTTTGACTCCTAATAGGGAAATAATTAAAATCTAATGTGCAACAATTTCTCAAATGGGTTTTTCAATTGCTTATGTCTTAATTCAACTTTTTTTTCTTACTCTTGCTCTCTTTCTCTATCATTCTCTCTGTCTTTTTGCAGCTTCCTTGGCCGCTGTCTGTTGCTCAGGTAAGTTCTGATTAGCTTAGTAATAAGTCTTTAACCAACACTGGCGCACAATCAACTCTGCATCAAAGGAACAAGAAAAAAAAAACGAAGAAGGGATAAAGGAAATCCAAATGCACTATGCGCTTTTATGTGAAATGATTTGCGATTTGTGTGTGCATTCGTTTGAGTTTTATAGACGTTTCATTACCAGCCAACAATTTCCCCAGTGTGCATCGTAAAAAAGGCAAAAAATCTGTTATTTTCTTTTTGCTGTTGCTGTTGGAATGAAAATGCATGGAAAATTGCAGCAGGGAGCAAGGGGGATGCTGCTGTTTGATATTTGCATGCGTTTTTAGTGCGCGCTCACTGGATTTTTAATGCATTGCACAGCACTGACAATGTTGCCCATTGAATTGGCATTGATTACAGTTGAAATGTTCAGCTTCAGCTTTAGCTTCAGTTCAATTCAGTTCAGTTTGTGTTGCAGATTAAACGACGATTGGAATTTAGAATTCAAATGCGCGTACTTTGAAGTACACACTCTGTGATGTGTGTTTGGATGTGTGTTTGAGCTGCAACAATTTTCGCATTTAATATAAATAGTGTAATTTAATGAATTGATTGTGTATTTGTTTGTTTTGACTGTGTGTTTGCATTTAACACACAAAAGTTAATGGATTAAATACTAATTAAGGTTTTTTGAGCTGAAATGTTTAGTTTTGGAAAATTTGGTGTTTGTTTTATGTGAAAATAAACTTTTCAACGGTTTTTAATAATTAAATAACCAAATCACTTTTCAGAAATGTTTACAAAACTTTATCGACTTATATTTTTTAAATTTTATAGTTAGAAAAGTTTGTAAATATGAACTTAAAAAATTCTTTTTAAGTTTTATTATTGTAAAAGGGTTTTCAAATTACTCCTTACAATATTTGGATGAATACAAATTTGTAAAAAATTAATAAATATAAGAAAATGACTGCAAAAGTGATAGAAAAGCTCGAAAATTAAGTTTCAATTAAACACAAAGATGTGTAAAACCGATTTCTCATCTACAAAACTTTATCCAAAAAAATACCAGCACACATTATCATTATCGCATCACAGTTTGATGTGTGTCCATTGAAGGATTTGTGCCGTGTTCGTGTCAAGTGTTTTTATATTTTAAAGTGCTTGAATCAACCTGAGGTGATGGGTAGGAGAGTGGGAGGAAGGGACTCGAACCAGAGAGGTTAAAGCCACAGACGCATCGAACCATAAGCAACCCTCCCAAAAACACACACACACACAACGGGAGACAAAGCGCAAATGTCACGTTATCCTTTTGAAAGGACATGCCACGGAGTCAGAGAGTGCAAAAGTGCGCTCAATGTCTTTTCAATTGCGTTTAAAATGCAGCAATTAAACCGCAATTTCTATAAAAAAATTACGCCTCAAATGCGAAAGAAAACAATTAAGGCGTGTAATGCAACGAGCCACGAGCAACGAGCAAGAAGTCAACCAGTCAGCAGCCAGGACGAGAAAGGACGACGATGGCGGCGGCGGCGTCGAGGCCATGACAACAATTACGAGATCCATTTAACTTTGGCAGGATGCGAAGAATGCGAATGCGACACATGTCGCAAAACGCAGCGGGGGAGAAGGAAGGGGAGCGAAAGTCGAAAACTGGCGACATGCCGACTAACACACTTGCAAACACACACACATGCTAAGAGACATTCGCATTCATGTCCTGCGTTCAAAAGTCACAAAAAATAATATATATAAAATGTATATGAAGGAGAGTTTGGGGTGTGGAGTGTGGCGGGGGAGGGGAAAAGGTTAAAAACTTGAATGTCGCCTCAGCTAAAAGCGCACATTTCTTGGCAAACGTTGCAAGAGAAGAAGGAGACAGACAACACACACACACACACACACACACACACAGAGAGGATGTTTTTGCGCTCATTATGCGCCAGCTGCAGCATGTATGTGCCACATTGTGTGTGCTTTGTTGAGCCTTCGGATAAACATAAAGTTCAAGAAACGAAACGTAAGAAGCTTAAAAATGTGACTTAATTTGAATACCCTACAATACCAACTAGACATTAAGAAGTCTGCAAAGTAAACTAAACAAAAATGTATTCAGTAAAGTAAAAAGATTCCTATAACACCCTAAACTAAGCACAAATTTAGTTAGAGTATTTAAATTTCATCTTAAGATTTGCAATTTCTATATTCTTCTGGTATGTAAATAAATAAAAGTGATGTATGCGTCTGCAGCAATGTGAAAAGAAAGTATGAGTGTGTTAATGTGTCTGTGTATGTTTGTTTGTTTGCTTGTTGTGCTTGCAGGTGCATAAGTGTGTGTGTGTGTAATTGAGTTTCACTTGGAGCCCGCCTGACATTGACTTTATTCGGTACGCTGGCGTAGGCGGAAAGACAAATAGGCGCAAACAGACATCGAGACAGACAGATAGCGCGAGGAGAGACAATAAAACGAAGAGAATGAACAGAAAAGGGGCACAGTGAATGCCTGAGAAAGGCCTCACATTTTATTTGTTGAAGTGCAAGAAAAGCAGAAGTCAAAAACGGGCTTAATGCACTTAAGAATAATGCGAGGCATGAGTGAAATAAAGCAAGGACAGAGGAATAATATTGTCAACAAGGCCTCAAGCATATGTGTGTGTGTGTGTGTGTGTGTGTGAGTTTGAGCTCTGTCTTCAACTAATTCCTTGAACGAAACGAACTGAGGTAAATTGGATTAAAAAAAATATGGTTAGTAAGCAAATTTAAATCGATTTCATAATAAAAACTAAGAAATAAAACAAAAGAAATAAGGAATAATAATTTATTCAGTTTCTTACTTTTTTTTATAGTTAAAACATATTAAATATTTTTGGTTTGTTCCACTTTCATTCACATATTTTGAACTTGTTCTCTTTGGGTTCCTTGTTCTGCAATCAATCACATGCATCCACATCCAATGCGAATAACAGTTTTATGTTTGTTTTTTTTTGCATGCACAGACTTGCTCGGGCAGAGTGCACACAAAACTCTTGTAATTGACACAGTTTGCAGTAGTTGATGGGTCCACTAATATGACAGGATTAAGACCAAACACAAATAAAAAATGCTTGCATAATTGTCAAGTTATGTGCATTGAACAACCAGCTACTGTCAAATGGGTTTGACAAGCCCACAAAAACACACACGCACACACAATCGACATGAGTGCCGAAAAAGAGCCACAAAATCCACACAATACAAACACCACCCAGAACACACACAAGCGAGACAAAGCGTTTCATTCGTTCTCTCTCTTTCTCTTCTGGCATTTTTGGGGCTCTCGAATACTGAAACTGAATAAGTGAATCAATGAAGTGAATAGTGATTAAATGCGAATGTATGCAGCATGCTTTCTCTTTCCCTCCTCTCTCTCTCTCTCTGTCTGCCACACTCTGCTCCCTTTATGACTCGCATTTGTGGGAGCTCAGCTCGTAAGCGTTTTGTACGAATGTGTGTGTGTGTGTGTGTGTGTGTGTGTAGGTTTCGATTATGAATGCCTTTTGGCAATTTTGTGCCACATTCCATGTCGCTATTGACACAAGTTATCAACAGTTTTGAAACGTTGCATTTACGTACAAAGTTTGCTAACGTTTCCATAATATTTGATGTGAAGAAACGCATAAGTCTTTGCCCCGGTTAACAAAAATATGTATATCCTGATATCGGATGTGCGTAAAAAGCTTCCAGCTGTGCATTTAAATTAAGTGACTGTCATTATTGTTATTTTTTATGGAATAAAAGTACGAACTATTTTCAATATTATTCTACTCAAAACTAGATAGAAGTATAATAATGTTATACTTTTTGTTTTAATATTTCCTTTAAGATTTCTTTTAGATTTTTTAATATACAATACTACGGGGTTTTTTTATTGTTTACTTTCTCGTTACTCGTTCTCGTTACTCGTTCTCGTTACTCGTTACTCGCTATTACTGACAAGAAAAGCTTTATCTTGCTCCTTTTAAAGTTAATCCAAGCATTTTGCGTTTAATTTCCAATTTCAGAGATCACACAACCTTTAGAACAGCTTGAATAATGTTTGCGTTCCATCTTAGATTTGTTTCCACGGACTTTTGTCCCTTCTTCGCTGCAGTTGTTGTTGTTGTTGCTGCGTGGCTAATTTCGCCATCGCCATCGCCATCGCAGCTAATGTCACCAGTTGCTGGCTTTGGTCTGGCATCAATCCGCATCAGTTTTTGGGTTCCGAATGTTGTTGCAACAGCAGCAGCAGCAGCTTGGCCAACATGTAGACACAACAGACGTCAGCATGTTCCGGTTGCCTCTGTCGCGTCATCAAACTCCACCCCAACCCCCCACCCCCACCTACCCTTCTGCTCTCTCGTGTCGCTGCACTCACTCGTGCATACATGAAAGTCAATTAAGCGTATTAAGTGCAACTGTGTGTTTGTGTGCGTATCACTGTGTCTGTGTGTTGTGTGTGTGTTGTGTGTTGCTGCTGTGCTTATCATGACATTTCTTGGCACTGGCATCAAACAACAAACGTTCCACCACATCCCCCACCACATCCTCCATCCATCCCATCCACACCTCATTTCCCACTCAACTCTCTTATACTCTTTCAACCCCTTTTTTGTGTTGGGCGTAGGTGTGTGGCTGGGGGGGATGGTGTTGCGGGTAGCGCGGCAATTTCTGTCATTCGATTGCTGAATGAATGAATGGTAGGATGTGTGTGTGTGTGTGTGTGTGTGTGTGTTGGCGGTGTGTGAAATGTTTGCGGCTGATTGCGGTTCTTAATTTGCTTTAAGATATTGTCCTTTGGTTTTGCGTCATCTCGTTTTCATATGATAAGTGCTGTACACTGAGAAAAAAAGCTTGCAGCTTTACTCAATGTGAGCTTAAATAAAGACTTCTTTAACTGAAATTCTGAACCCTTACATACATATTTAGACAAATATTTTGTAATTCTTATTACATTGTTTTGCTTGCCCAGAATTGAATAATATAAATTTCAGACATTTGAGAGGTTGCCCCCTCTCAGCCTCCTCACAAGCATTTACATTCCTCTCTCTCTCTCTCTCTCTCTCTCTTAGCTGTCTTATGAAGTTGTTGTGTTGTGTGGGGCAGACAACATTACGCATACGCAGCGTTGTATTGGGCAACGCCTGCAAAACGTTTGTTGCACTTGCGTCTCTAAGCTGATCACAGGATGCAACTCCTGCTGTTGCATGCTCTCCCCTTGGAGAAACACACACACACACACACACACACACACACATGGCAGCATCCATTTCCCCCGCTTCTCTTGACGCCTCCGCGCCTTTTCCTAGTGTTAATTGTCGTATGCAAATTTTTGCGCATCCACAAAATGTAACAAAACACGATTTTGAAAGATGCAAATTGGGTGCTGCTCCTGCTCCTGTTGCTCCTGTTTCTGTTGTTGTTTTGTTGTTGTTGTTGTCGAGCCCAGGACAGTTGCCAGCGGCAGTGAGTGTCAAAATAAGCTTTAAATTACGACGCTCCAGGCTGAAGTGCTGCCCTCCCCCCCCCCACACCCCTTTGCTAGTCTGAACGTGCGGCGTAATTTGCAACTGACAAGAGTGAAAGTTATGCGAAGGGGTTGCAAAAAGTGGCAAGTGCCACAGCAACCAGCAGCTCGACCGTCCTGCCTGCAACCTATAACAAAATGTCACTTTCGGTCCAGGAGGAACGGTGACTGGGGGGGAAACGTGGACCTGGACCTGGACCTGGTCCTGGTTAGGACAGCCGCATGCGTGATTGTGACATTTGATTAGGTTGCCTTTGTCGAAATGTTAATTTGTCTATTGAAGGTGCCACAGCTCCAGCACTCCCGACTTTCTCTCTCACTCACACTCTATTTTCAGGCTACACTGCAAACAAATGTGGCTTAATGACCTTTGCACTCTTTGCTAAAGTATTTAAGAACTTAAAATATTTGATTTATGTAAATAAATGTTTCCGATTCCGATATACTCAGAGAGCAATTAAGTCTTGAACTTGAAAAATGAAGACCTTTCATCTGTGAAATTTGTATAGAAATCGGTTGAGAAACACTAAAGCTATCGATATCTTCTAGACAAGCTTACTTTACTGTAGCCTACTTATTTGCGTTTTGATACACTCGGTTACATTTCTAAGCCTATAAACCATCTGTTGCGTTGTCCAGAAATGGTTAAGTAACTCTCAAATAACTATTGATTTTTTTCTAGACAGCATATGCTTGCCACATGCCACACGGAGACAGACAACTGCAGCTAAAATGCAAATAGTTAAACAAATACAAACTATGTTTAAGTTTTGGAATGTAAAGCGTCATTTAGAAAATTGAGACAAATTGCGGCTCAGCATTTACTTAAGGCAATCCTCCCTTTCTAACAAAATTGACAAAAGACAAACGCATAATTGCCATATAATAATCATAATCCGCACAAAGCAAACACGTGGCTTCCAAACCCCCCAGACATACAGACAGACAGACAGACAATCTTCAAGCCACACACACACACAGACACACAAACATGCAAATCCACACAGACATAGACATAAAGTGTGTCTGGGCTTCTTCAACTTGGCCACTAATTAAGAAGACAAACTCAGAGCTAAGCACACATACATATATATACATAAATATATATGTATTTTTAAGCAAGTCAGAAATTCACTTCAAGGATTCTCACACTGACTGGACTCTTATGGGTATGATGATGTTGTTGTTAAAATACAATTGAAGTGAATTCAAAACGTCTAAATCAAACATTTTGTATAGAAATTGCTCAAGCTTTTTTTTATATACATATTTGTTGCTTCCAATATTAAATGTTTAAGTTAAATAATTATTTCACTTTCTTTTATCTAAAATAAACTACGCTTATTGAAGGCAGACTAAATTTATTTCATTCATTTTACAGTCGCTCAATTTGAGCACGAAACAAATTTGAAAATTGCTTTCTAATTTGTAGTTTTATCACACACACACACACACACACACCGTCCTTTTTTTGTAAGGTTTATATAAAAGTGGTTTTTCCACTTATTGTTGTTGTTGCAGTCATAAAAATAATGTACACACACCTACACACAGTCGCCCACAATTTTCCCATTCATTTTGTTGTTTTTTGCCATTTCGCCAAAAGTCAAATACGGAAAATTTATTTATGGCGCTGATATGGCAACGCCAGCAAAGTGCAGTCGCGGGACGGTCGTGAGCGTGGGTTGGAGAGGGGAGGGGTGCACGGCATCGTTCTAGCATTTATTTTGGGGCGTTTAGAATTTTTCAACTGTTGCGCAAGGCATTTTATGAGGCAACCGAGAGCAAAACTCACGTATAGTATATATATGTGCCTCGAAATGGGAAAAACTGTAAGGAAAAACGCATAAATTTTATGACTGACTGAACAAAACGATGAGGGGAGAAGGTCGGGGTGGAGAGCGAGTGGGGAGGCTGTTGCACTCAAATAACTGTATAGACCGCATTTTCACACAAAAAGTGCGCCGAAATTTTCAACTAAATTATTCATTGAGCGCGCAATTGAGCTGGAAATGTGCACATCATGTGTGTATGTGTGTGAGTGAGTGTGTTTGTGTGCGGTTTGATTGTCTGCCTGGATGTCGCTGCTCGTTGGCACTGTCTGGGCACGTAGAATTGTTGGCTGCTTGGCTTCCTGGTCGCTGGGGCAACTCAAAACTGAAAAAAAAAAACATTTAAAAAAAGTAAACAAATATAAAATAGCTTTCTTTGTTGTGACGAAGATTAAATACTCTGGCAGAGTGCAAGGATAAGTTTGAAAATTTTTAGTTTCTATTCTAGACAAAAAAAATAATCTAAGAACAAAAATTAAATACATTAATTGGTTTCGTTAACATTTCGAGTAAGCTTTTTGTGTCTAAATCAACTTCATCCTTAAGCCGTGTATAAACATTTTAAAGAAGAGTAAATAAAAGCAGGCATAGTGATAACTTTAGCCATGCATGCCACTCAACCACTTGACACTTTGTTGCAAGCTCTACCTATATAAAAAAAAATAAAAACTCTGCATGGGGGAGACAATAAACGGAATTGTTTTGGCGCTTAAAACATTCTGGGAGCGGTCTGCAGCATTAACTTTATCGTTTTTTAATAGCACAAAAACGAATATTTTTAATAATATAAGCAGCTTTTTAAAAGGTAACTTAGAGAATTGAATAAACTTTAAGTTTGGCGAATGATGAATTAAATATATATATAGCTTAAAGTATCTTAAAGTTAAGCTACATTTAATCGCACCCAATCATAGATTAGGTTTCATTTGAGGGTTGTTTTTAGCCTGGTTAAATGAGGGTGCAGCAAAAAAAAACAACAAAATCTCGCATGCATAAATTAATTAAAGCCTTTTTTGTTGCAAATCTCTCTCTTTCCCTTGTGGCTCTACAAAATGCGGGCGGCTCTTAATTGCATTTGTTGTTTGGCTTGGAGTTAAAGCAAGGGCAGCAGCGCGGTTGGAGGGGGCTGTGTTAACTGACGTGATTTGCAGCGACCACACACACAAAGCTGGTCAGACTGTTTGTTGGGTCTGATCAATTTGCTGTGCCCTGACAGATTGAGGCACGAGCTGGAAAAATGTCATCGTCGTCGTCGCATTCTTTTGGATCGGCTCATAACTCAGGGACGCAACTCTTTCCCCGCCAATATGCTTGAGGGGGGTAGGTGGAAAAAGTGCAAAACTCATTTATCAAATGGTCAGCACGCTGCTGACCTGCAGCTGCACCCAATGGCAATGCCACAAAAAGTGCAACAATTTCTGTGGCGCCACAACAAAAAAAAAAAAAAATACTCAGTAGAAAAGGCGCCAAGAGCCAAGAAAAATGCCGTTTTCCCTTCACCCTCTCTTCATTCAGCTGTTGGCTGCCAGAACGCACTCATAAATCATAAAATTCCATGCAGCCCGGCAGCAATGGCGCCATCGTCATCTTTATAATCTGGCAAGGCACACACCCAATCACCTCCATCCTCTCCCCTGCCCCCTCTCCGTCTCACCACCTCTCACTCGGTAGCAGTGGTTCTTCTATGAGTGGGTGTAACCGCTGGACTATGATGTTGCAATTTGTAGCTGGTAAAGTGTGAAATTGCGTTGGCAACGCGAATTGTTTTCTTCTTTTTGTTTATTTTTTTTGTTTTATTGTTTTTAGTCAACTGTCTCGGGTCTTTTATTTAAACCCTTTCCCCCACAGACGTCCTGCTTAACAGATGAACTGCCTTAAGGGAAAGTGATGTGCTTAATGTGTAAGAAACTTAAAAAGTAATTTATGATTGAGGCTCAATATCTCTTACACTAACTTTAAAAAAGGTTATTGAGGTATCTATCAATGACAATTTTCATTAAACTGTTAATTAGCTTAAAAATAAACTTGTTTAATAAGTTTTAATGCTTATCACAGTTTAAAATTCAACTTAAAGCGCTGACTTACACATTTTACAATTTATTTACACATTTTGGCGTAAAATGAACAAAGAAATAAATCAATTAGTGGCTAGCTCTTGCAGCTTGAGTCCACCTGAGCAAGGTTCGAGAAACAGAAACTGAAACTGAACCTGAACCTGTTGTCCTGTTTTGTTTTGTGGCAGACGCGGCGGCTAATTGATATAAACGAGTGTCTCCTACGGGTTCGTAATGCCAGCTGAAAGTAGCAGAAAAGCAAAAAAAAACCCTGCGCAGCTTTCACTGACTTTGTCGCTTATTAAAATTTATGCGTTGCACGACACAACAAAAGTTTTTTTTTTTTTGTTTGTACTATTATTTTAATTTTGTTTATTTTCTTTGCGAAGTGAAAGTCCTGTAGTGCAGCAGCCTAATGCAATTTAGAACGTTTTGGCCACCTGCCGCCTGCATGCCTGTCTGAGTCTGGAAGCCACACTGACATGCAACAGAATTTATAATCGTCACACACAGACACACACACACACACACAGAGACTTAAAGCACCTGTGCTTGCCCCAACCTCGAACGATGATAAAAACCCAAAAATTTTGCGTATACGCGCTAGTTATGAGGGGGTACCTCTCGTCGCCAAAAGTGGGCGTGTCAATTGCACCTACCCTACCCACACCGAGAAGAAAAAAAACCCACAAAGAGTCTGCAGGCTGCAACGTTGACGATGTCTGGGCAAAGTGCGTGTCTCGATTTCTACATAATTAAACTACATCCAGCCATGCCACCATGCCACCATGCCACCATGCTGTGTGTTGCATGTTGGCCCCAACTCCTGTTTGGCTTTTGGGTACGTGTGCGTGGCGCCACCACTTCCGGTTGGGCAACGGGCTTTGGGGCAACACGAGCGTCCAACAACAACAACATCAACTTCGTCGCTAAACTTTTAATGCACGTTCACTCGGCCACCCAGAGAAAGAGGCAGAGCAACGGAGAGCGAAAAGAGAGAGAGAGAGAGGATGACTTTTGGGCCAACGGATTGTGGTAGCAGCTTTTTGGGTGGCATCCCGTTGCCTGCAATTGCTTGACATGTTAAATAAGACAGGCGACAAGTTAGTCGAAAACGATTTGCGAAAAAGTTTACATATTAAACCCAGGAGTTTTTATTTAAAACACCAATTTTAATGAGCAATAGCTGAATTTAGGTTTTTATACGGTCTCTAAATACATTAAGATTGTTCATTAGTATAGTGTTTTTAAAGATTTCTTAAAAATGTTTCAAATAATCTAAGCAATACTAATAAATACTTAACTTTACGCTCTCAAATGGTTTCCGTTTGCGTTACGTTATATAAAAAATTCAATGTAATCTATTTATAATTTTTTAAATATATTTATATTTATTATATTTATAATATACTTGTTCTTTTATTAAACATACTCTTCAGTTTGATTATGACATTTATGTTGGGTATCAGAAGTTCTTATAACATCGTTTTGTGCTTATGTGTGTGGGTGTGTGTGTGATAGTTTGGTTTTGGTAGTATTACGTAGTAGCATTGTTGTTGTTACTAGTACGTCTGCCTCGTTTGCACGAAAATTTGTTGGAATTATTTCGAGCAGTTCTAAATTTCGCAATAACGAGCCGCATTTGACGGGCATACAAATTGCATTCCTACCACCTACCCCTCCAAGCCCCTCGCTGGGCGCTTTGTTAAGGCCAAGTCAAGTGCGTGTGTGTGTGTGTGTGTGTATGGATGTGTATGTTATGCTTACAACTTTCTTGGGTCCTTGGTTAGTTTTGGGCTGCTGCAGGGCAGCCAAGTTTTTTGGCCGGGATTTGTTGTTATTCGAATTTGGCCAAGTTGAACAGATACCAGTACATAATTAAATAGCTTTAGCATGGTGGCATGTGGCAAGCGAGGACAAACAACATTACAACAATTTAACTAACTCAACGATTTTGTAACTTAAGTGGCAAAATATTTGCGCAAAACTTTTCAATTTTTTAACAGATTTTCACCGTACATTTTTTTTTTTGTTCCTTTTGTGCTTTTTTGCTTTCTTCTTTGCTGTGTGACAATCTTTTTGATTTAGCTGTGGAGCCATTAACACGGATTGATTGCCCCCAAGGAGTAAAGACGCCAAGTGGCTTAAAGGACAAACGCCAACGCTGCTCTGCGCCAGGACATTCCAAGTCCTCTTCACCTCCCTTTACCACATATAGATTGTGGGCGTAAGGCGCGCGTGTGTGTGTGTGTGTGTGAAAAAAAGAGCAAAAATTTAAAAGTTTCCTTGTCCATTTTACGCACTGCCTTCAGCTGCCATTTACAGGAACTGCCTTTTGTTGATTTTGTTGTTGTCCTCTGACATTTAACAATTGATTTTAGCTTAGTTTGCATATTGTTCAAATATACTACAATGTGTTGTTGGCAGAGCTTAACGGCTTATATATAAATGAACATTTAATGCTGATTAATATCAAATTGAATTTATTGACTTAAGGTGGCAAATGTTTTGTAAAATCTTCTTTTGTATTTGTTTAACAAATAAGTGTTATTTATTGATGATCAGGTCTAAGCTGTTTATTTTAAGTATTTTCAAAACTTTCAAGCCTTGAAAACATTAGTTAATTGATGTACAACATAATATTATTAATAATCTGCCGCCATTTACTTAATCAATTAGGTCTACTATTGTTTTTGTTCTTCAATATAAAATACAATAATAATAATGTATGGCAATATGTTTGTTGTTTGTTCATGTGTTGGCCATAAAAAGCCACACATAAATAAGGTAATATTCAAACTTATCGATTAAACAATCGACATCTCCTCTCTCTCTCTCTCTCTCTCTCTCTCTCTCTCTCTCTCTCTGTTTTTGTCACTTTTGCGCTGGAGCCTGTCATGCTAATAAGAAACGCTTTGTTATGCATTTCCTTCCGCTTACGTGGCCTGACTTAAGGCGCATTTGCAAAATTGAAGACGAAGTGCAAGTGCCAGCCAAGGGGCGTAGATGGAAGGGGAGGGTAAAGGGAAAGGCTTAGAGGACAAGCCTTAAAAACGTAAATTGAAAACTTTGCCCTGTGTCGCTTGACGTCGCTAGTTGCAGTTGTTGTTGCAGTTGTTGTTGTTGTTGCCACACTGTTTGGCAGTTGGTTTTGGCCGTGTGCGTGCCTTGTCAACATAATTCAGCAGTTGATTGAATAGACCTGTGTGTGCTGGTGTGTGTGTGTGTGTGTGTGTGTGTGTCGGCGACATAAAACGCTCCGCAGTCGATGGCCCGTTATCCGTTTTTGCTTGCTTGCAACTTGCCAACTTTTGCTGCACTAGTTTTAAAATCAAATGCCTCATTTGTAAGGCTTACGCTTACGACAAGGGGCATGCAACTGGAGCTTGGGGGCAGCGTTACCGGTTCCGGTTGCGCAAACCGCAAAGATTAATTTGTTATTGCTGCATGTCGTAGTTGTTGCCGTTGTTGTAGTTGCAGGTCTTTTTTGCCAGGAAGTCCTGTCGGCGCTGGAATTTTTAGCGCAGCACTAAAGGTGCAAAGGAATTTAATTAAATGTTCTTCTCACTGCCATTGCGAAACTTTTGCAACCCAGGCACTGCAGCAGCGACAACAACAATAACAATGTGGCACGTTTTTTGTTGTTTGTGCTTTTGGCTCGGCTTAGCCCATCGTTCAGGAGCGCAGCTCAATAAACTTGACAAATTTGCATAGTCCTGGCCCACGTGGCTGCCCTTATGACTGTACTTCCCCAAACCCCTCGTCGTTGGCCAATTGTGGGCACTAACAAGACATGAAAGCCGCTTTGCCAAAGTAAGAAGCTGGCATTTGAGAGTTGACAATAACGCACCGTACAGTGGGCCAAAATGTTGAATAACAATCAATTAAGCTTTCTTTTAAACCAATCACATAATCTGCTTAGCATTGTGAGCGTTTATTTTGTTAGTTATCGATAATCGATTAAGCACTTCTAGCTCTTATCGATACTTTAGGTGCTTAATCAATGCAACTCACTCCAACAATCCATCATAATCAATTGTGATGCCAATCAGAGACCACAAATTGCCTTCCGTTCTAGGTCTCAAAGCAAAATGCTTTAAAGAGTTCATAATCCAAAATGTACACATCACACACACACACACACACACACACACACAGAGGCCCAGAGCTAGTAAAACAAACTGATCAATGGGCTATAATGCGACAGACAGATGAGATTGGAAGAAGGTGGTACTGGATTCTGAACCAAGCAGACATAACAGGACAGATGGCATGAAAAATTATTTACTGCAAGAAAAATCGCATGCAACATTTTTGCACTGAACACACAGAGAGAGAGAGAGAGAGAGAGAGAGAGAGAGACAGGGCCTAAAGGCAGGCACAGGCATAGTCCAGTGAGCGGGTTATGTCTACCCCGAAAAAAAAAGACGTTGGACAGAGGGGGAAAATGAGTCGACAGTTGGCAGTCGCATGATGAAGTTGCCAATGATGATGATGGGCCACTGGGCTATATGACTATGACTATGGCTAAAGCTGATGCTGATGCAGGCGACACAATAATGCTGCCATTAATCTTGTGGCACGACTGATTTGTTTGACTTACGGCTCACGGCGACAACCAGACAGAGTGAAAGAGAACGTCGAATATACATACATATAGATGGATAGATGGATGGATGGATGGATGGTTGGATGCTTGGCTTGGTTTGCTTGGTTTGCTTGGTTTGCTTTGGTTAACTGGAAAGTGGTAGCAGGCTTAAAGCGTCTGGCTGGTTGGCCAAAAGCGGCTCTAGCGCCAAGCTGGCCAAAACGCACATTACAAAATAATTTGTGTAAATCATTTCTACGGCCATTATGTAAGTTCCAACCAGTCACGTCCCGTTCTCCGTTGCCTTTCCACCCCCCACCATCACACTAAAAACTTTAATTGTGCAGCCATCAACACCAATCAGCCGCAGTCGCTGCTGACACTTGTCAACAAGCATAGCAGCGGCGGCATTCATAATTTGGTGTCTTGTTGTGTAGATGAAAGGTTTTTTCATAGCCTCTACCTGCGGCTAAACATAAAGCAAAACAGTGTAATTACACTACACCAGTACGCAACTGGAAATTAAATAATTTTCAAATTTATTCTACGACAATTTGGACATAAACTATTAAATTTTAAGATAATTTTATACAAAATATTTCCTTATGATTTAAACCTTTATGCGTGTTTCAATCTTATTTTCATTAACAGTTTAACTTTTATAATTCAAGTTAAATTTGTTAACCTATTTTTCATGTTTCTTTTTCTTACATTTCATAATTTATGCGTTTTCTTTTCACTTAAAATGAATTTATGCCATTTTTGACTGTTATGAATATGCATTTAAATGTTAATATTATCGTAACCAATTTGTTAGCTTGTTTTCAAAGGCATAAATAACTTTTTTCGTATGCCCCACATACATATTACATTATAATGTTGTTCAAAAGTGATGTTGCCATGTGTTTGGTTTGTTATAAAAAATGTTTTTGCTCATGTACCAGCAATCATTATGTCATCTCTCTCTAGTCACGATTAACAATCACTCAGACTGTGGCTCTAAGTTAACCGCACAATCGGTGTCTGATACAGCCTCGAAATGGACTTGTTCAACTTTCGATTGGTTGGGGAACGTCAAATGCGAAAACGACGACCGCAAATTACTCCACTTGAGTGCGAAAATTGCATGTAGCCAGAGAGAAGTCAGTCAAGTGAAAACATTTTTGCAGCCAGCTAGCTTCTCTTGCAACTCTTGCAACGGCTCCGTCTCGCCATACTGTGTTTGGATACGAATTTGGACAGCAGCATCAGGCATTTGAGTAGTGCAGATCTGTTGCCAACATTCTGATTGCGTGTGTGAAGATGAGTTTGATACTTTGTGTGGGTGGCAAGTGAATCATAATGCGATTGACCAAATCATCTTTTGGCTGATTGAGTTATATCATAAGTCGTGGTGTGCAGTTAAAGATGCTTTAAGCTGCAATGAACAATATTGCAGCATTATAATTGCCACAAAATTGTACACAAAGTTTCTTTATGTGTGGCGTTAATCAATTAGGGTGTGAAAGTCCTCTCAACTTTACTGTCCAAGCGTCATTTATTAGCAATTACCTTTAATCATCTGCAACTGACCAAATGATGACGGCCATAAGCTTATTGATGGTTGGGGTGCGCACCTTTATGTCTGAGGTCGTTAAGTGTGTTACATGTTGCAAGTGCTTATTTTTTTTTGCATTTAGCTTTTTGACGGCAGATTGATATTAAAAGTGCTTGTAAGCTGTAAACAAGACGTTGAGTGTTTATTGGGCAGACAAATAAGGAAGGTTTTAGCCCAATTAATGTGTTCCCTTACACACAAACAAGTTGGCCAAATGCAGTTAGCTAATAAAATGTCAGTAGTGTATGTTTGTTGCCAGGCAAATCATCATTAGCCAAATTGCTCATAATTATCGCCCAAGAAAAACTCCAACTCGTTGCAATGCCCATTTGTCTAAGACATTGTTGAGCATACGCCCCCTTGGCCATAGATAGAGATGCAAAAGGAGTATTAGGCACACAACTCTAACGTTTTCAACATGAAACAAACTTTATTTTAGGGTATATTTTGGTCTGTCAATTGCTAGCTGTTTTTTGTTAGCAGTTTGCACAAGCGAGCGCCAAAGTGGGCGTCTTTTCGTCATGTAATTTTCACTCAAATTTCGTATGATTTTCATTTGATAAATGCATAATAATGCCAGCCAGAGCTGACCACAGCAGGTCCACCGTCCCGAGGCTGTTTGCTTCCTGGTCTGGCAGCTGATGAACAAGACGAGACGAGGCTAGAGTAGACAGGTGGCTTGCCACACAATACTAACAGCTGTCGGTTAAGGGAGCGGCTTTTGTCTTTGGATAGGCCGCATACTTTTTAGTTTGATTGTTTTATTGTTTTTTGTTGAAAAATGGTCAAAAAATTAAATGAAATTGCTGGCAAATGAGTTTTTGCATTTAACCAACTAAAATCGACTTTTAAAAGTGGGCAATAAATGAGTGGGCGTGTTTATAATCAAAGCGTTGCGCATAATAAAAAACCACAACCAAAAAAAAAACACTTTCACAATAACCCGGAAAATGTTTTGCGCATTTGTGCTGAAAGGCAAAAGCAAAGACCAATTTGTTAAGATTTTGGCCTAAGATTAAATGTACAGTTTAAAAAATGTATGCTTAATAACATGTTAGCCTGAAGCAATTAACAAACCTTGCATTTCAAAAGCTGTACAGAAAAAGGACGTAAAATCACAAAATCTTATTGATATTGTATACAAGAACTGCATTTAAAGGTGGAAAATTCATGCAAAGTTATAAGCCTGATTAATGCAATATTGAAAGTTCGTAACTTATCTTATATACAAATCAGAAGTTTTTTTTATAAGGTTGAAGTAAACAGTTTTTTGTCAAAACTCATCCGAATTTCAAATATCCGAGCTGGAAAACTAAACTTACAGTAAAAAAAATACCATTTGACATAAAATCTGCTTGGCTATGAAATATTTACAAAGATAGCAATGCTGTTTGGACAGAAAACTTTCAGTTGGCTTACACGAATCGAACGAAAGTTTTTGTTGGCCTCTGGCACATTTATGACTAAAATTGCCTTGCATTTAACTGGCTAATTTGTGTACTGAGTGTACAGTCGATAGCCTCAATTAAATCACAGACACTTTGTCAGCTCAGTTCAGCTCGATGCAAATTCTAAGATTCTTTGGACAAACTAGCAACAGCAACAATGACAGAAAAATGAACTTTTCCTTGCCTAAGCTGGCTGAGAGAAACTGGCAAATTTGTTGCCCTTGAACCAACAAAATGGCCAAAAAGTTCCAATCAGCCAAGTGCAGCCACAACTACAATTGTGTGTGTGTGTGTTTTTTTTTTTTTAAAGATTTTGTGCCTGTGAACATGGTGTCCTTTTTGTGTTTGCTTGCAACAAATTGAACATTTTCATTAGATTTTCTCTTGGTGGGCGGACGACAGCAACAACAACAGCAACAACAAGGCACGCACAAGAAAAGCAAAGAAGTAGCAGAAGAAGGAAAATTCGAGTGCAGAGGACTCGACGCCCGCTATAGAAAATCTGGTTCGATAGAGGCGAGTTTTGCACTCGCTGGGCACATTCAATTGTAATGCCCAGGAGAGTGATTCAATTGAATTTGTTTGTTTTAGTATACGGTTCATTTATTTGCAAAAACGAATGAATAAAATGCCACACACACACACATCTTATTTGTGTGCGTGTGTGTTTGTGTTCGAATATAATTTGAACTTTGTCGAACTTCCGGTCAAATGGCGAGCAACGTTCAAGTCCTTCTTCCACCCAACTCTTATAACATATGTGTGTGTGTGTGTGTGTGGTGATGGTGGGGTGGGTGGGGGCATATAAATGTGGCATTGTTCAAGTGCCGCAGTCAAGTATATAGCGCTCAATTCAAGGTGTGTGTGTGTATGTGTGTGCGAAAACTTTTCCTTGCTGGGTGCCCCGGGGGAGCGCTTAAGATTTCATTGTGCAAATTTACTGCCTGCCTGCTTGCCTGCCTGCTCATGAGATTCACTGCCAGCCAAAGAGTTTTGTGCTTGTGTGTGCTCTCATAAAGCTGCATATAAATGCAAAAGAAAATTCAAATCGCGAGCTGCTTAAAAATGAACAACAAATGAAATACCCAAAGGTGGAGAGCACGGTGCCCATGTGGCGTATGCGCAACTTTTGCCGCATTCCATTCGTGTCTGCCGTCGCCTTCATGTAAAAGTTTAACTTAGCTGCACTGCGACGGTTCACCTGTTTTTGTCTTGATTTCATCTGTTGTTGTTGTTGTTGTTGCAGTATGCAGTAGCTTGAGCTTGAGCTTGAGCCCGAGACGAGACGGGCAACATTTAATGTCATGTTTGTAAGTTTCTAGACGATGCCAACATGTTACTCAGACCAACCGCCCCCCCAGCCCACAACTTGGCTGCGTCTTTTTGATTCCTTCCGGTCGCGCCCGACACTTTTACCATTTTCACACTTCGTCTTCATCTTCGTCTTTGTCTTGGGCTCTGGATCCCGGCTCCTGGGTCCCGTCGCCTGTGTTGGCATTTTTGGGGCTTGCGTTTAACTTTAGGGGGAGGGTGGGGGAGTTTACCTTGTAATTCGCTTTGTATCGTTGAAGGAGTGGCGCTTAAAGCTGATGGCCAGCCATGTTTGATTTAATCATTTAATCAGTCATGAGCCGGACGGATTTGATTTTTTAACGCACACACACATTTTTCCTTAAAGACGCTGAAAGCGTTAAGAAGCTTAAAGAAATTTGTAAATATATATTATTTTTCTGATGTTTTTTCTATAGCTTCACATTGAAGAATAAAATAATATGATAGCTCTTAATAAATCCTTAAATTATTATTAATAAACAATTTTATTATAAAGTAAAAAATAATAAATAGTTAATTAAAAAACAGCTCAAAGTATAATTGGCCTTATATATATATTGTTGGTAATGACACAAAACGTCAAGAGACATAATAACTGCTAATGATGCTAAAGTTGGTAGTTGTGGATGGCGTATAAATGTTTATTATAAGTTTTATTTATTTATTTATATTAATTTTTAAATATATTATTATATCATTAATAACAATTTGCAATATGCCAGTAGACATTTACTGAACCCGCCGCTTTCCGCTAAATTTTTGTTGAACAAGGTCGCAGCCTCTGCCGGAGTCATGTGTCTAATAAATAGAGAAATAAATATATATTAATAATAAACTGTTTAATAATGTTTTAATTAAGTTTATGAATTGTTTTTTTTATATGTTATATTTAATATTATTTTTTTTTACTTCGTTTTTTTTTTGTCCATTTTCTTTTATAATTAGTTTGTTTAATGTGCATAGGAGATGATTTCTTGGGAGTTGACAAACAGTTCACACACACACACACACTCACACTCACACATACTGAGACAGAGACAGAGACATAGATTATGGCAATAGCAATCCGATTAATATTAAGCAGCAAGAACAACAACAACTAACTGACATCAATGAGACTGTGGAAAACAGCAGCTTAAAGGCATTTGCCAAACAGGGTTGGGATGTGTGTGTGTGTGTGTGTGTGGCACGTGCTTTATGACTTGTGTATGTGTGTGGTGGGAAAATGGTATTGCTATTCTTAACGCTGTAACAGTTGTCGCTGTTCTTTTTGTTGATGTTTATAGTGTTGATCTCATTGAAGGCAGCGACAATGAGCCTTAAGTCCCATAGCTACTGTGTGTGTGTATGAGTGTGTGTGTAACTAACGCACCGTTAAGTAGACTTTACACAGACAGTTACAACATGATTATAAAAATGATTTTCATTACAATGCGGCGCATAAATTATTCTAAATAGCGATTAAATCATGTTGTTTGTTACAATGAGACGGTTGGTGGGGGTGTGTGTGTGTGTGGGCGTAGAGGTAGGGGTTGAAAAGTCACTGAGTAAACTGACAACTGACAGATTGCCAGACAAAAAGATTTCGAAAAAAAAACAATTTTATTGACAGCGTCTTGGCAGCCAACAAACTTTGTCTCATTAGCCTCACCCCCTCTCTCCTATACGCTAATTTTTTGTGTGTGTGTGTGTGTGCGTCAAAAGTTGGCATTTGCAGTAATTAAATTTAAATTGGATTCGGCAGTCAAGAAACTGGAAGAGAAATAAATAAAGACTTCGAGATTTTCTACACACAGCTTTCTGGCTTATTAAACTTTATTCGATTTTATCTATAGAAACCAAACTATCTTTGTATCCATATTTTGCCAATAATTCCATCAATTGTCGTTAAGATAACAAACAATTAGTTGTTAATACTCCCTTTTGCGCATATTCCACTTATCCAGGGTATGCAAAAACAGAACGACAAAGCGACAAACTTTTCTAATCCTTTGCTCATTTGTTCTTTGGTTCGGTGCATGAGGTAAGAAAGGTCGTGCCGCTGCTTAAGGGGTTTAGGGGAGTGAAAAGTAACCCTTTCTTGTGTGTGTGTGTGTGTGTTCATTTCCGTATTATTAAAACTTTAAACGAAAAAGTTTTTTGTGCATAGTGGCATATTAATAATACAAAATATGTTAAACAGTTGAGTGCTCTACGCAATTTCTAGCTTGATTAAGCTTGACTGTAGATATGCGTAGGGTATGACAAGGTCATGCGCACTCTTACTACATATTAGTTAGTTATGCATTCACTTTATTTTAAATCACAACATGGCTTATAACAAATGAAGCCATAGAATGGTGCATAAAAGACTCTCAAACACTTGCGGAAAAATGCCATTTCACTATTTATTTTCAGGCCTGCCAAGCAGATCGACATCCTACCCATTCCCCCCCCCCCTTCCTCTACGCGCTACACAAATGCCCATATCCATCGTCATTTCATGTGAATTGCATCCGCTGCGGTCGATGTTGCTCCAAATGACTCACAATTAAATGCGATCCGCATGAAGAAAAATTTGAAAAAAAAAAAAACAGAGTAAAAAGCAAAAACATAACAAGTAAAGCCTAGCTGGCTCTGGCTCTGGCTACCACCGAAAGCGAAAGCGAAATTATTATTTGTTGCAACATGCAACCGCAACAACGTAAAACAACAACAACATGACTTAGTCGCGGCGTCTCGCAATAATTGCGAGCAAATATTACATGAGAGCGTTGAAGTTGCTTCGTTTGGCTAAAAGCGTCATTGGGGGGCTGGACTCGACTTTTCAGACAGTCAACAACAATCGCAACAACAACAACAACAACAACAACGGGCAGAGCTGACATCATAATTATCGATTGTATGCCGTTGGCTCTAGTAATTATGCCAAAAGCGCGTTTATTATGTGTGCAAATATTTCTCTCGCTGTGTAAAAGAAAAGCTCACAGCAATATTGAATGAAAATGCGCGCGGAAAATCGATCAGCGCATATAGTTTAAGAGAAAACCGGCCTAATGAATACCCTTAACGAGCTAACACTAAGCCACAAGCGCCATAACAAAGTTAACAGGCCCAACTAAGCTTTGCAGTAAAGCAATGTTAAAGAAAATAGCTAAAAATTTTTGTTTTTTAGTTTGGATCTTTGCCTATTTAGAGCGTTGCGCGTAGACATGTTTGCGGCATGTTATGAAATGCTACGTGGTAGCATAATTACAACAGCAACAACAACTCTGACTGGAGTGCAATAACAATAAAAACAGTAACATTACAGTACAGTACAAAATATATAAAAATTTAAAAACATTTTCAAACAAATTAAAATACATCCAACTTCGATGGCAAGTTTGACATTGATGTCGATCGGATTATTGATTTATTTTTGATATGACTGATCGATAAGCCAGCTTTTGTTCGGCAAAAGGCCAGAGGGATCTATATATCTTGATCTTTATCAAGCATATTGTTTTTATTTTTCTGGAATTAAAACTAAAATAAAATGACAATATGTTCTTCGAAATGATTTGTAAAATTTTGAAAGTCAGTAAATTATTATTTGTAAGTCATCTAAAAAAGTGCGCAATAAATCATGCAGTCCATTTATCTTTGACTCTTTTTACTCACAACATCAATTTTTGCTGCAAATCAATGAAACGCGATGAAAAACCATTTCACATGGTTAATTGACAGTTGCATTCATCAGCTTTTTTTTAGTTTATTTTCTTCTACCTGGCATAATGGCTGCAAGCACGCAAAGCAAAGCGGAAGTTTACCTGCTCCAGTTGCCAGTTACCAACAACCAACTACTAACTGCTATATATATGCTTATGGCTTATGTGACATAATGACACAATGTCGTGCGTATGAGACAATTTGATTGATAGTGGCTGGTCTGAATTGGAATTGGATTTGAGAGGAGAGCTAAAATTGATTGTGTGTCAGCCAAATGTTGCCAAATGAGTTACATATCAATAAAACTGCAGTGCCAATTAATAAACACACAACAAACATACATATATGCTGCACAATGTTTACAGATTTGTTGTTGCAAAAGAGCCCAAACCAGGTCGCTAACTTTTTCCATTTGCCTTGTCATCATCGTCATTTTGTTACCAACAACTATTTAGTAACTAGTGTGCTCGTCATAGGTATTATCTTTTGTTTGTTTATTCTGTCCTTCGGTCCTCTTGCAGCTTTTCATTTCTCGTTTGCTCTTCGCTTTAGTGGCATTTGCGGTGTAAACATGATTTATGCCGTGTAAATAAGTTAAACATCGGTTATGTAAAACCAATTGAAAACGTTACAGACTATCAAATACTCTGAAACCAGTATTAAAACAGAGCTTAGAATAAATATGCTAATTTCCGCAAAATTTTTTATTTAAATACCCTTACTTGTCAGGCACCAAAAGCGACAAACAAATCTTCCATTTTTTTATAAGCCAGGTGTGTGTGTTTGTGTGTGTGGGTGTGTGTATTGTATCTCCCCTCATCCTTGTCCCCGTTCTTTTTCTATTGAAATGCTGGCAAGCTGAACTAGTTCCTGGTATAGAATGACTTGAAATTAATTGTTTCCAAAAGCTTATTAGCATGCGCCTTCTGATTTCAATATTTTTATTAAACTTTCAAGAAACAAAGTGTTTGAACATAAAACATTTTGGGTCTGATGCTTAGCAGAACCACTCTGAGTCTTGCTCTGATCCCATCATGGGTGGTCCCAGAAGAAGAGTACCCAGAACACTTCTGTCGAGAAAGTTTGGGTACTTTCCTGTTTGCCTAGATTAATCTGTGGACCTTTTCTCCCGACAGTTGGCTAGTTGGCACATGGTGCAAAATCGGAAGAACATGCCCACTAACCCAGTAGATAGTCACTCTATTGATTCCTTATCTGTTAAGGGTCACTAAACATTGTCATACCATTTGCTATTGTTATTTGCTATCTGACAGTCTGAAAAGATGGCTATGTCCTTTTCAGTGTATTTTCCTTCCGTAGTGCATTTTCTCCGAAAAAGTTTCAGAGCTATAAATTCCTAATCCAGGGCACTTTTTTTTAGCATAATTAATTGTAACGCATTCATATAAGTTTAACTTAAGCAAATTTTCCTCCTAAGGAAGTCTAATTTTTGTATACCCTGAACAAATAAAATGGGTAAAAAGGGTAAAAAGCATCTCCGACCCCTTCAAGTATATATATTCTTGATCAGCATCAACAGCCGAGTCGATATAGCCATGTCCGTCTTTCCGTCCGTCTGTCCGTCCGTCTGTCTGTCTGTCTGTATGAACGCGTCGATCACAGAGACTACAAGAGCTAGAGACTTCAGATTTTGAATATAAGTTCTCCTCTCATGAGCAGAACAAGTTTGTTTCAAATTATCGATAAATATTCTTGTTTCCGATACACACATGTAATCGATTACAAAAAAATCTCGAATTTGGAAAATGTAAAAATGGGGATTGAAATAATAGATAACGATAGAACTTTTCTGAAAATTTCAAAATCGGTTGAGAAATACCAGAAATATCGACGATTGAAGTTTAGGTCACAGATGCATACAGACAATGACTGTACGCATTAAGTATAGGGCTCGGGAAATCTCGACTAGAGCCTTCTTAGTTGTTTTTTTTTAAATAAGATATCAACAAAAGTTTCTTTTCCTACTCGTTGTCAAGACTAGAGGTGGGCGCGGGCCGGGCTTTTTTACGTGGCCCGCGGGCTTGCACAGGCCCGGGCCTCAAAATAGAGTTTCGTGCGGGCTTCGTGCGGGTTCGGGCCTCAGCGAAAGGCCCGAAAAAGCCCGACAAGAAACCACAAACCATTTTTATTAGCTTTTTATTTATAAATAGTTAATATGAAATATGGTTAAAATATTTCTAGCAATTTTAAAAAAATCATAAAAAATACTTACGAAGAGATTTTTGAAAAAAAAAGTTGTGCAGTCACTATAAGAATTGTTTGGAAAAACTATTTGCATCAAAAAACGTTTCAAAATTAGACTTTTCCAAATCTTAATTTTCAATGAGTACTTAATGGGTTAAGGAAAGTATTCTATCATTTAAATGGTACCATACTTCACATGAAGAAAGTTCAAGCTATGAGTAGATTTAACTTTAAGTGTTGTGTTAATAATTATGACCTCCCCTGTAAATAGTAGCACTTAGGACTTCTATTTATAAAACCACCAGACTTGTTTTATTAAGTTAATTTTAAGTTTGTATTTTAAAATAAGTGCATTTCAAAACAAATTAATCCATATCTTCAAATGCATATGGTTTTTATATGTACATTCATATGTATTAATTTCGGGCCAGGCCGGGCCGGGCCTCGATGAAAAAAAGTCGTGCCGGGTCGGGCCGTGCCACTTAAGAAAGAGTTCGTGTTCGTGCGGGCCCGGGCCTCAGAAAATAGGCCCGCGCCCACCTCTAGTCAAGACAGAGAAAAGCTTAAAATATGTGTCTATAAATGTTTTTGAATTTCTCAACACTGCCATTCTCTACCGCGATATTTAAATTAAAAATTATCAACAGTGTCTTTTTCAAATACCGTGCTTTCCGTGCCAACCGAGCCGCCGTGCCTCTAGGTTTTCACACGGTAAAACACGGCAACTTTATGTAGGAGGCACGGCACGGCCCCACACGGAAATGTTTTAAAGAGGCCCGGCACGGCCCTTGCTAATCTCTACCTCTGTGTGAAAAATGCCGATACAGTCAAAATTAAACATATATTGAAATATCTAATCAAGTCAAACGATGCTGTTTGGTTATATAGCCTTTAAAATTTCATAAAAATGCTTGTTACTAATGTTGATGTTGATTATTTTCTGCCAAGGTTTTAGCATCATAATTAGACGGTGATACGCCCATTTTCTTCCCAAATCAAACAAGTAAAACAAAAAGTCGGACGCAACCGACTGCGGAATACTTTAATACCAGTAAAAGAACGGATGGTAAGGAGTCTGCTTGCAAAGGAGTGGGACGGGTGGTAATCATCGCCAGCCATTTGGTGACTTTAGCTCAAAAACTTAACTCCCAAATTTATAAGGTGGGCGGTTGAGGTAGGCGTGGCATCCAAATTTTTAAATCAAATCTTTTTAATTGTCACCATTTATCTTCCTACCAAGTTTGGTGGCTTTAGCTCAAAAACTGTTAAAGATATAGCCGATTCCAATTTTGTAAGGCGGGTGGCTTGGGTAGGCGTGGCATCCAAAATTTTTAATCAAATGTTTTTAACTCTCACTATCAATCTTCCTACCAAGTTTGGTGGCTCTAGCTCAAAAACTGTTAGAGATATAGCCGATTCCGATTTTATAAGGCGGGTGGCTTAGGTGGGCGTGGCATCCAAAATTTTGATGAATTTTTTTGGGGAACGTCAATATCTATCTTTACACAAAATTTGGTGGCTCTAGCCCAAAAAATGTGAAAACTCCAGGCGTTTCTAATTTCTTGGTGAAGGGGGGATTGTGGGCGGAATCAGGGGGCGTGGCATCCAAGTTTTGATGGGGAACGTCAGTACCTATCTTGACACAAAATTTGGTGGCTCTAGCCCAAAAAATGTGAAAGCTATAGGCGTTTCCAATTTCATGGAGAAGGGGGGGATGGGGGCGGAATCAGGGGGCGTGGCATCCAAAATTTTGATGCATTTTTGTGTGGAACGTCAATATCTATCTTGACACAAAATTTGGTGTCTCTAGCCCAAAATATGTAAAAACTATAGGCGTTTCCAGGTTCAAGGAGCAGGGATGATGGGGGCGGAAGGAGTGGGCGTGGCATCCAAAATTTTGATGCAGTTTTTTCAAGGACATGACTAGCTATCTGCGTGCAAAATTTGGTAACTCTTGCTGTAAGAATGTGAGATATATTTGGTTTTATCGGTTTTTAGTTATCGAATTTATTGATTTCCCAGCCTCCTAGTGGGCGTGGCACCCCGATCTTAACACTTTATCCGTACCGTCTATAGATAAACATAATTGCAAAGTTTCAAGTCTCTTGCTTTACAGGTGTCGAAAAAAGTTGCGTTCATACAGACGGACAGACGGACACCATGACGGAAAACCAATATACTATGAGACCTACGGTATTGTAGCAATAACTAGCATATAAGACCCCACTGTACCCAATAGATATAAGCATCCCATTGTATATAATATAATATAAGATAACTGTAACATATCGAAGGCTTCGTTAAGAACGCAATATGTGCAAGACGAGCGAAGCAGGCGAGCATTGAATAAAAGAGAAACTGATCGTAGCGTCAGTCTTAAAGCGACAGCGAACAACAGTATCAAAGTAAAAACATCTTTTTATTTTGTTGTTCCCATAGAGCCCCGGCAGTACCATCAAGGGCGCACCGCCTCCAAAATGCATTTAAGACTATGTCTATAATCCAAAAACATTGATCTACGGCTTTGTACGGTGGCATTTTATTATCATTTTATCACCTCACTCGTCATGCACCACAAACGACAAACAATTTAACATGGGCAACAGCAAAATGTGTGTATGTGTTTTTGGATAGACTGTTTAAATTGACCAACGATCCCCCTAAAATCGCTGGCATATCCAAAGTGCGTTCCTTCCATGTCTTTATAAGCCAGGTGTGTGTAAGTGTGTGTGTGTGTGTTTGTGTGTGTGTGTGTTGCATCTCCCCAGCCTTGTCCCCGTCCTTTTTCTATTGATTAAATGCTGGCGAGCTGTTCCTGAACTAGATCCGGTATTTCTTCTTCCTCCATCATATTTGGCTCCTTGGAATCTCCATCAGCAACCTTTGCCTTCGACTTTTTCACCATTTTGCGCAACTTGACCCACAGAGCATAGCTTGAGTAGGCGAAAACAGCTCCTGCAGTAAGCCAAGCGTTGCTTCCGAGTATAGCCGCACCAGCTGTGGTTGTATGTGGGGCCGCTGTTGGGTTTGCGACTGGGGCTGGAACTACGGCAGGGGCTGGGTTTGCTGCGGGTTCTGTTCCTCCTCCTGCTCCTGCTCCTCCTGCTCCGCCATCAGCCATTTTTAAGTACTGAAATAAAATGCGGTTAGGTTAAAAAAAAAATATTATGGAAATTTTTTTGCTTTTTTTAATGACTTACTTATTTATTTGAATTGGTCAAAAAACAAATGGACTAGCACTAGGATATATCGTATAAGTATGTTTGAATATAAAGAATAGAATACGGAAAAGAGGAAGATGTGATTATTGATTTATTTTTGTTTTGTTATATATTTTTTTTTTACCAATTTTACTCAGGTGTAAATCGAATATGCAAATATTTTCTTAGGTAAATTTGTAGTTTTTTAAAGTTGTTTACTGTGCGAGCTTGAAACGAATAATGATCAGATTTGGTTTTTCAAAAGCCACTACTCGGATTTCGAAACTCTCCGCATACTATGTTCAATAAAAAAGCCGGAAATTTGATTAAGTACAATGGGGCAAACTGAGCAATTATCAAACATTATGAATTTGTGATTCATTACTAAGGAGAATTCGCTATGCTTGAATTGTGTCAACTAACTTAGTTAATAATAAAATTTTGCTTTACATTTATGTACCTTAGAAATTTCGATCCCCAATTAGACTTGAATTGCCCTAATCTGCAAAGGCATTTCACAGCTGCACGCCCATTTTGACATCTGATCTACTGAAATGTGTCTGGGGTGATTTATATTTCACAAGTTTATGAATTTTGTAACAAGTTGTCGCATTTGAATGCACGACTTCGCTCTCTAGCGGGGGCTTACTTGTGTATCCTTGTGCATCCTCTTTCGGAGCAACCATGCGACAAATGACACAACGCAAACAAATGCAATTTGCATTTCCATTTCCACACTAGCTTACCTTACTCCCATTTTTCGTTTTCCATCTCTCTTCTCTCTTTTTCTTGCTTTTTAGAATAGTCATATCTTTCTACGTTGGTGTTAATTTCATGCACATACTTCATATGAAATCCGTACTCTGCCATCAGCTTTCAGTTCTACTTTTCTGCCACCGTCCTCGGGATGTGTCGTGTACCGGATTTGCATATGACCACAAAACGCGTATAATACGCATGATGGCTTGCTGGTAAGGAGGTAGGAGAAGACTTCATACAACTGCTGCTGCTGTTGTTGTTGTTGTTGTTTAAGTAAACCAAGTGTTGAAATAAATGCGAAGTCCAAAATGTGCGTCAGCAATCCAATCCGTCGAATCAGGTGCAATCCCTTTTATAAACTTCTCCCCAGTATTATATTATAATTAAATAGATTGTTAAACTTTGTGTTTTCCTTTATATTTATTATTCTTTTCTTATGTAGCACTGCTCTTGTCAATTAAATTATAAATCGAAGATCACCGGAAAAAGATGGAAGACTCAATCCAGTGTGACCAATTTACATATAGTTAATAATACCATATATATCAGTATTATTAACTATACCAAAAGACAATATTAATAGTGTTGATTAAGAATTGCTTTTGCTTCCCATATCAATATATCGATATATTGAATTTATTTGAAGGGATATTTTAACACCAAGTGTATTCAAACTCTCCGTTTGAAAATGCCTAAATGAATTCATTGCTTATAATAAAATACATACAATATAAGACAATTTAAATCAAAAAAATTTTGAATACATGCTTTCTTGCATACAATGGTTAGCTTAGTCAAGTTAAATAAAAGCATGTAAAAAAACTTTATTTAATAAAAATAAAAAAAACATAAAAAAAAGAATGTCTCGGTCGGGGTTCGAACCCACGATCTTCGGCTTGTGAAGCGGCAGTCTTCCCTTCATGCCACAAGAGCTTGTAAATTTTGGGAGTCAAATTAGTAAGTTAAGCAAAAGGGAAAACTGTTTTTCGTGGTTTTTACATGGTATCAAATATTTTATCGTGCCGAAAACTTTAAAAACATGTATTGTCATCTGAAACACATCTTTGGTGGAAATTGCAGAGCTCTAGCTAGTCGGGAACTTGGTGAAATTTTGATTACAAGAATCCGGTACAAACAAACAAACAAACAGACAAGTCAAGTTAAATAAAAGAATGTAATAAAAGTAAGAGACATGCCCAAATTTGGCGGAACAGTTAATAAATTTATAAAAATCGATAAAAATCTATAGCTGAAAATTGATAAAAACCTTATATTTCACAATAAGAATTACCAAATTTGGTGCAAAGATAGATAGTGACGTGCCGAAAACAGCTGCATACAAATTTTTAATGACACGTTCTTCCTCTTTCGCTCCCAGACACACCAACCAGCATCATTAGGTTGTTTGTTTCTCTTTTTTTTTGGTCGAGAAAGCTAGCTAAAAGCGTGCTATGATTTTTCTTTAACTTTTCACCTTTTTTTTTTATCATATCGATGACTTCAGACTTAAGGCAACACAAAGGGCAACATTGCAACTTTGGCATTTTTTTTTGCCACAAAAAAAATCGCATTGTTTTAATGCATTTGCAATTTCGTGCGCTCTGAAACTTTTTTATTTTTTGACGCGCTCCCTTCCCTCTATCCCTCTCCTTCACTCTACCTCATTGTGCAATTGGAAACTTTGTGTAAAAATAAAATTTTGGTGCCCCAACGAACAATACGCTCAAATCAGACAAAAGCAACTAAGGCACAAAAAAAAAACAACAAAAACAAAGGGCAGCTTCGCATTTACTATAGCCTACTTATGGTCGCTACAAAACAAGGGTAGTCAAGGCAAACGCAAGACTTGAGCAGGAGAGGTTAGGAAGGGGGGGGGGGAGGGGGGGGGGGGGAAGACGCATTTAACTTTCGGCATCCGTGGCGACTTCCTGCATGGTAAATTATGTTGCATGCCACATTTATCCTGTTGCTGCTGTTGTATTGTATACCCTGTGCTAAGAAGTTGGTGCGAAATAATATTTTTAAAAACCTTCAAAGTAAATTGCTTTTACATATTGAGTTCCAAATATTTTTACAGAGTATCCTCTAGTTGTTCATCGTTTGACTTCAGTATATGCAATTGCAATGTTGGTTTCACTGCCTTACTTTTTTTTTTGCGCTCATAATTGTTTTTGTTTGTTGCTGCTGCTGCTGGCTCAGGCGCCTAAAAGCAAAATCAGCAACAACTGCCAAACGGCAGCTGCTGGCGCCATGCGTTTAATTTATGCATTTTGACCAACGTTCGTTTAATTTATTGAGTTGCCGTTGCTCTCTGCTGCAGCGAGTTTAATTAGCAGTCAGCCAATAAATTTTGCCGTCTGGCTACCTTAAAACCAAACTCAAAAGAATGTCCCAAAAGTGTGATGATGGATTTGTGGCATGTTCGTTGTTGCAAGCGCTACTACATTGACATTCCACATATACATTTATTTTGCCACAATTGGTCAAGAGAAACAAAATTAAAGTGCAACTCTTCAAGTAAGAAGTAAAAACCAAGTTAGAGAGCTTTAGCTCAAACAGAAGACAAATCATATTGAGTGTAAATAGAACGCAAGAAATCTCATCCACCAGATACACGCCTTGACTATTTGCAAGCAGGCTCAAGCCCAAGATGACCAAGATATAAACACTTAAGTTAATATTATCAAAATGAGTTCTGTTCATTTTACTTGTATTATTTGTATTTTTTTTAACGTGAATATAAATGCAAATGTATATTATTGTTGTAGTCCAAGTTTTGTTAATGACAATTAAAACAAATGTATTTACACAGAAATTCTTTTCTACTCGCATTCACACTATCATTAATGGATGACTCAGAAAGAAACACCTTAACTTTCGGCAGTCAGATATTCATTCGATTTATGGCCATTCAACTTTATCCATTTGCCTTTGCTATCCATCTAAGTGATCAACTTTTGGCCGCTACGCATTTAGGCCACCAACATTTTTCCGGTAAGCACGCAGATGTCTCCGTCGCGTCGTCTGTTGTTTGCCTTGAAAGTGCCATAAATCTTTTTATGATTTTTGCTTAGCGCCAAATGACTTTGTTCTCTCTCATTGGATATATGTAGTAGTATATATATTTTTAACTACGACTCTGACGCATACAAATTTCAATGTGTGTTTTTGCCAATACATACGCACACACACACACACACACACACACACACACACACACACACACACACACACACACACACTAGATATGTATTTTCGTTGCTTGGTATTTCATTTAGTTAGCTTGCACACACTATTTTTAAGAAACATTTCGTGGCAGCACGCAACGCCATTTTGGCGACTGCCATCACGAGCAACGCACGCGACACCAACACACTTACACACACACACACACGCACACACACACATAGTGTTGCCAGCATTATGCTAAAATAGCTGAAGAAAAAACAACAGCGATATACATAAGATATTCTTTGATCCAAGATTTTCAGCTTTAATCCAGCTAGAATGCCAGAGCTGCCGACCACTACGAATAAGTCTGGCTGGGATTTGCCAACCATGGCGCCGGCAGGAGTCAGCTGAGGCAGATGTGGCAGCGGCAGAGAACGATGACGAGCGCGCCACAGTTGGTTTGGGTTTGGCATAATGCAGGCGCCAGCAAAGTTGTAAAATCGGCAAATGGCACATAAAAAACAAAAAACAAAAATAAAGCGAGAAAGAAAGTAGAGAGAAATGCTCGCAATGTTTTTGTCAGGGCCATACACTTTACGCAGGAGGAGGAGGTTTGGAGAGGGGGGATAGGGAAGTCAGAGCCAGTGCCAATTGGCCAAAACGGAAGTGCGGTCAGAGGGAAAAACCAACAACAGCAAAATTTATTTTCAATTCTCTTTTATGCTCTTCTGCGGTGAGTGCAAAGGTTAAAGCCGATTTTCAGTTATCGATAAATTTGTTGTGTTTATCAAGTAAAAAATTTCAGAGGCATTTTTGTTTAGCTGCTTCAGACCTTTTTAAAGTAAACTATTTAGCGCTTTAACTTTGATTTTGGAATATTTAATGGTACTTTAAAATCACGTTAAACAAATGGCTTTGTTAAAATTTACGTACTTACGAGCCATGTAATTAAGGTCAGCAAGTAACAAAAATGTGTTTTAGTATTTGTTCCTTGTTATAACAGAGGGATAGAGAGCGGGGAGCGGGTGTTTCATAATTGCGCGTATAATGTCGACAAACAGAAAGTTTTTATAAATTGTATGACATAAGCTTGGGCAATGGCAAGAAGCGAAGCGATTAGGGGGGTCATAAAGAAACTGGCACAAATCATTACACACAAGAGCTAGCGGGCGTTGACAGCGGGCACACGCGCACATACACTCACACACACACACACACACACACACAGGAAGTGATTGCTGGGAGGGCAACAACAAACACAATGCAAATTAGCGTCGCGTTTTATGCAATGCCGTCGAGTCATTAACACATTGACACACACACACTAACATCACATGGAAAATTCAGGCAGGCAATGTGCAGATTAATTGAAATTAGTCGGTTCATAAAAAAATAAAAATAAAAACCTCAACAAAGCGAAATTAATTGCCAAATGCGTTAGATTTAAAGTCATGTAACATTTTTGATTTAGATATATATCTTGCTTTTCAACTTAAAAAACTTAACTTCTTGGTACTTTCAAGTTGCATTTTATGAAGCATAAAAGTAGGCAATTATATTTGCTGCATTTTGAATAGTGTCTGGAACAGAGCTGAAACAGCAAATGAAAAATGCAGTTGGGCGCAGCTACTTGCTTTTATCTGTCATTTGAATGTCAAAGTGCGCACATTACGCATACGCCGTGTAGTTATTTTTATGCCTCATGCGTCACAATTGAAATGCTGCTGCTGCACATCAACATTGTCAAAACACTGAGAGCAGAGGCAAGGAAAACACCAGGGGAGCACAGCACAAATAAAAAGAAAAAGAAAGAAACTACCCATTGAAAATGTAAATCTCACTCTCCGAGAGTTTATGTCAAGCTGCCGCTGCGGCCACGTGAACTGCATGGCCCAAATCCGGCTTCAACTTAACCCCGGTGCTTGGCATTGCTTTGGATCAACAGCGACAACTACAACTTATGTTGATAATCATAATGCTTCAACTGCTGATGCTGATGATGGTGATGATGGTGATGATGGTGATGGTGAAACGAGGAACGTTGACAATGACGCCATTGAAAGCACTTTTCGTTGCATTATGTGACAGCAGCGCCTTGAGCCTTGAGCCTGAGTTTGAGTTTGAGTTTGAGTTGAGAAGCAGCGACTGCCTTTCGGGCTGGCAATCAAAAAGTCATCAAATATGAATTTTACGCTATAATTTTTCACCTGTGCAATGTGCATGTGCGAGTGCCATTTTTATGGCTTTCTTTTGGCCTTTTGGTTGTGACTCTTTTGGCACACGTCTTTTAACTCAATTGCTTTTTGTGCATTTGTTAAAGTGTCACAAACTTGGACTATTTGTGAGTTTTCTTTTGAGCTAATGGCCTTTTCTTACAGTTTGAATTTAATGATTAAAATCCACGAGAATCTATGTGGAAAGACTGATACACAAAGAAGTTATGTTCTTAAATAATGTAAATCTAATTCGTTGTTTTTCTTTGCTTCTGAAATGCTGTTCGTAAATCGTTTGAGACACATCAAAAAGCAAAAAATCCTTTTGATGAAAGACCGGTCTGCCCTGTATATATACATATACACTATATAGTATAAGACATGTTGTCTTCGAAGAATTCTTTGTGTTCTTGGCCAAGTTTTGTGTTCCGTTTGGTGCGTTGCGAAATTAAATTAAAGTTTATGCAAGCGTAACGGCAAGCAGCAAAAATCATTTGCCACAAAATCCACTAAAACCCAATTTTGTGCAACAAATAAAATGCAACACGAAGCTGAAAGGACGCCAAGCACGTGAAGCAACAACAACAACAACAACAACATGCAACACAGCCATGTGTAGAAATCGCAACAAGGAGCCAAGCAGCCTGGCAGCTGGCAGGACAAGGACATGCGCCAGCACTCGCAGACAAACTGACGCGTCGGGGGGGGGGGGGAGAGGGTGGAGTGGCATAAGAAAAGAAGCAAAATGCCTCAAGACGTTGCCACGTTGTGTTGCCAAAGAATGGTTTGTTTGGGCTTTCGGGTTTGTTTCTGTGGCTGGAATGCTGGGCAACGGTTTTTGGGTTTTGCGGGCTTCTTTTCTGACAGCAGATAAGCAAAAGTTTTGTTCCTTATGTTGTTGCTCTTGTTGTTGTTGGTGTTGTTGGTGTTGTTCTTGCATGCAGCGCTGCAGTATTCAGCGTTCAACTTTCAGCGTCCTGCGGCAAGTGCTTGCAAGTTGAAGTTGATGCCGAATCAGAGCTTAAAAATCATGTCATATGGCTGCCAACATTTTTGCCGCCTTCACTTTTACTAAAACTGGCCCCTCTCTCTCTCTCTCTCTCTCTCTCTCTCTCTCTCACACAGCTGATATAAGAAGCAGCAATACGATCTTGTTGCTTGCAATATGTTGCAATTGCATAGACTAAAACTGATAATTTTAAGGTAGAAGCATTGCAATAAAAAGTATTTAGCAAAATAAACTAAAAACTTCTTCGCCATTTATTGCAATACTAGACAAGCTGCCAAGTTTGAAGCTATATATGTACCTATGTATAAAGTGCGCTTTCACTGTTTAAGTTACAATCTGGAGCCTGCAGTGAAAGGCAATCGGTAGCGGCTCGTAACTTAAAACGACGCAGCGTATTTTTCAAATAATTAAATGCTCCCCAAATGAAAGTTGCAACTTGACAACTCGACCATCAAGGGCCAAGCAACATTATCATCATCATTGTCAACATCATTATCAAGTTGAGTGTTGACGGATTTTCTTTCGTGTGATGATGATGATGATGTTGAAGGTCAAGTGACAGCAACTTGATACCAAAACTTAGCTGAAAAGGCAACGAGATAAATTGCTGCAGCTCAGATAAATCTTTATCACACCTCAATTGGCCAGCTGTGACAAAGAAACACAACAACAACTGGCAGAGGCAGTTAAGAAAGTCGGCTAGTCGTGTTTGTTGCAAAAAAAAACTTTAACAATTTGACATTGAAACTCATTAGTTGAGCTATCTGTTTCTGGTAGCAGCGAATTACGCATACGCCATGTTTCCATTTTCAATATGTGCTGAGCTAAGTAGATTAATGCGAGGGTTGCCTCAGTGACTTTTACTCCTCCATCTCTTCACGCTGTACTACTTTAGTTGCCACCCTCATCAGTTTTTGCACTGCTTCTCATTCGGTTTGCGTTTCGACAAGTAGTCTACTTCATTTCACTCATTAAAAGCGCACTCGGCAAAGGCAATGATGAAATGCCAGCCAGCCAGCCAGCCAGCCAGCCCCTCACACCACATCCACACCCTAAACACACACACACACACACACAGAGATAAAGAGACAGAGCCATTAACGCGTGTGTTGGCCCAAATTTAATGGCATGCGAACACACAAATTTTTGCAGGTATTTTAAGCGTCGACCCTTAGGCCAAAATGTAGAGCCCCATAATGGGCCAGATACAGGCAGCAAGGAACCGCAGAAAAACAGGAGTTGGCGCTTGTAATGGCATTTTGTTTGTTTGATTTGCCCTCTCATGTGCATGTGTATGTATGTGTGTGTATCTGTGCGTGGGCATCTCTTAATTACAGCGATTATTTAGCCAGAAAATTGAATTTATTGCTGCCAGCTAAATCAGGCACTTTAAAACACCTAGAAAGATTTGCAAGGGGGAAAGAGGAAAAAGTAACAGACTTTAAACATGCACTTAACATAAAAATGATTTCACTTTACAGACAATGTTAAGTGTGTTAATGTAGCTTGATAATTCGATTTACAACGCTTATGCAATGTTTAATAGAAATTACTATAAATAGTGAATACTTTTGAGTACGGAATAAGTAAGACAATGAGTATCATTGGTGGAGATTCTCTAGTTGGGATTCATACGATCCTGACACAAAATGTAATCTACGCAATACAAAACTTACCAGAAACACCTCGAACCGATGATGCACTTACCATGGACAATCCGGCAGGCATTACGCCGGAACCCTGTGAACCGGGTCACGTGTGGAACGAGGCGACGCAAGCTTGCGAGGCTAAGATCAGCTTACGCAGTCAGCAATGTAAATGGGGGTACGTGAAGGACATACGTTTAGATGAATGCGTAAGGATCAAGTACAATGTGGGGCATCAGCAGAAGGGCTACTTCCGCAAGCTGTTGGACAAAGCGTTGGCCAAGAAGCAAAGACCACAAGCCACATCGGCGCCAGTTACACGCAAGACAACCAAATACACTGGCAAATGGTATGGCTATGGCTATAACTATGATCGGAATGATGATCATTGGTAGAAGTTTGGGGCAAACTAAATAAAGTACGAGCATTGCAAGAAAACCATAATGTTTAATCGTTTTATTTGTTGATTTCGATATGAAACTCAAAAACACAAACTTCTTAACCAAATTCCTTCTTCTTTTTTTTGTGCATTGCAGGTACGTTTATGTCGAACAATGTTAACATTGAGAGAACGTGAGAATGAGGGAGAATGACAAAAGGAAACAGTAGCCAAAACAAATGTCACGTGAGCAAGAAACTTCTTTCTTTCTTTTTTTATGTGTGCTTTTTTATTTTACTTGCTATCCTTGTGCTCATCAGCCGAAGGCTAACACACACACACACACACACACACTTAAATAAATACATACAAACATATATAGTTCGGTGCAACGAATACACTCTCATTGCAGGTATATCAAACTTATCATCAACTGTGGTTTTTACTTTACTCGCCGTATTTTTTTTTTTTTTTAAACCATATTTATTTAGATTAATTTATTAATTTTTTTTAAGGTCTACATAGTTTTTTGTAAGGGCAATAAATCATCGTATACTATTTCTAACAGCCAAGTTAATTTTTATTTTTATTTTTTTGTTGCAGCTGTCTGTTTTAACTTGAGCTCAAATCGTGATTTGCTGCAATGCCAAACGCGCTTTGGCCAAAATCACGTAAGTCGTCAGTCACAAAATGGCAACGAAGGGCAGAGGGGGGGAATGAAGACAAAGTCTGTCGCTACTTTGCTCTGATTACAAACTCAACAACAACAACAACAATGCTATGCGCGCTTTGTTAACGCCTGAGCGCCCCTCCAAAGCTAGAAACAAAAAAATCTTATATTTTTCCTTCACCTTTTGCCTCTTTCCTGGTCATGTGTTTGTTTTTTTTGTTTTTTTTTTTTTGTGTTTTTGTTTTCGTTTTCAGCATGTGCCAACTTTGTTTTAAGTGAAAATTGAAACGCAGCTCAGCAACTGTCCAGCATTCGGTTTTTATTTGTTGATTGCTTCGTCGTCGCTGGCCAAAAATCTTTGTAACTGAAAACTCAAAGCAAACTCAAAGCTCGACGTGACTTGGCGGCTCTGAGAGAATTTCGAACATTTTTAAAATGGCAAGAAGAAACTATTTCTTAAACTTAGGCTTAAGTATAATTCGCGGCATGGAGCGCAAATAGTGATTTAAGTCTTTCTCATCGTTGAGCCCAAGTGGAAGGTCCATCAGCTTGAAGATGTGCCCATCGATCTCTGTGCAGAGGCATTGGCGCAAGTCCGCCTCTGTCTTCTTCTTATTCTTTGGAATCTTTCTTTTGCGTGATGTGGCTTCGTACTCGATCTCGTCTTCATCTTCATCTTCATCTTCATCGTCTTCGTATTCCTCCATGGCCAACAATGATTTCATCAAGTGCGCTTTCTTTTCAACCTTTGGCTTTCCTTTCGCATATTTGGTTTTTTTTGGAGCTCTCATTTTTCGTGCAGGCGCTCGCATCACCTCCTCCTCCTCCTCCTCCTCCTCCTCCTGCTCCGCGGCATCTTGCTCCATATCAAAAGCTGTCATCGACCAGTCGCCACGTTCGGAATAGTATGAAGGATCAAACTCTGAATTAGTGTACATCACTTCAGCAATGCCGCTTGCTATAGCCGCCAGGCTCCTCCTTGTGGGAGTTTTGCATATGCGACGAATGAGGCTTGGCCTTATAAGTTTCTTGGAACGTGTCCTTGTCTTACTCTTTTTTGTTTTGGACTTGACACGATCAGCGCGTGCTTGAGAAGCAGCATCTGGCTGTGGTTCCTCCTGCTCCTCATCCATATTAAAATCAGGGTACATCGAACTCCATCGCCCCTGTTGGTTATTTTTATATTATTATTATTATTATTTTAACCAATTTTTTTTTTTACTTACTGTTTGTTTTCTCTTTGGTCTGTACATTAATTTGCTTACAGCAAAAAAAAATTGTAAATACTCTTAGAAATTCTTTTGAAAATATTAGAAAACTCTTAGTTGTGTTAGGTGAGACACAAAAATTTTAAATAAATCTATTTATTTGTATGTTTCCGTATAAAGCGTTTATTTTAATCAAAGCTTACTTTGTGTTTGAAAAATGTGAGATATATATTCTACCCTATATTAACCTCAGCTCCCTCTCTTCCTCTATTTATTGCTTGACTTTCAGACAGAGTTTACTTTTGCCCTGCTGTTTAACTTTGAGCTTGACCAAAACGAAACTTCTTGCTGCCGGCCAACTATACCATATATATGTATAATTCTATAGATAGATTTGCTGGTGTATCTTTAAGCTGGGATCCGTGTTCGTAAAATATTGTTTTATGCTGTGCACGGTAAGAATTCACATAATTGCAGTTGGAATTCAACAAACAACAGCAAAGCGTAAATAGAAAGCGCAAAGTCAACAGAAAAAGCAGAAAAAAACCAACTAAAAATTGAGAAAAATTGCGAAAAATGCTTGCTGCAATTGGGTGGAGCAGTGGTGCAAACACACACACACACACACACACACACACACACAGACGAGTAAGATAGAGGGGGAGAGTGAGAGGGGGAGAGAAAGAACCACAACAACAACAAACAAACAAATAGTCGCTAACCTTCTGGCCCGACTTCCACTTCAGGTGCGCCAAGTAATTGCAACTGAAACTGAAACTTGGCAAAGTTGCAAAATAATAAAAAATGGGAGGAAAGGAAGCGACATGCAATAGCAACAACGACGATTATATACACTTGCCAATTGAAGCTTATAAAATTAAGATTTGATATGTAACGATGATTTATAGATTGTTATCAGGAATTGATGTTTTCAAAAGAATATATAGATACGTGATATGATATAATGCTAAAATATGATGAGATGATGATATGATGACAAGACGATATGATGATATAATATGCTATAATATGCTATTGTAACAACTAAATAGGAAGTAAGTTAGGAATAGAAGTTAAAATGCAGCAACTTCAAACAAAAGATATCGTTGCAAACCCTTTACGGGTAACGGTATACATATATGTATGTCCATGAAAAGTGTCCTCTCCTCTCCCAATGTCCAGGACACATGGTTGCTTCTGCTGCACGAAATAAGCATTGAGATGCAGGTCACTGCGGCTAAATTAAAAGAAATCGAGCGGGTGGCAAACAACCTTGCTTCCTCCTTTGGTTGCCATAGTGTTGACAATATACCCCTCCACCACCTCCCCCCTCACGACTGGACAAACAGGACATCGTGGACAGCTGATTTCGACAACGAAGTCGCTTCTGCTTCTTCTTCTTCTTCTTCTTCTTCTGCGTGTGCGTCTGTTGTTGATTTTAATTAAAATCTTTAAGCTGCTGTTGATTATTAATTATATATATATAGTATATATATAGTATGAAGTGTATAACGGTGCAACGGTGGCAGGTGCAGCTGATAAGGCAAACAGCTAGCGAAAGTTGATTACGACGCTTATTATGTTGCAATATTCCCCCTTACCCTGGCTCAACTCCTCTCTCCACCACACCTTCCCGACTTTACTTACTTAATATTCATGGCTTGCCAGCTGATGATGATTGGGGAAAGTGACTATAGAAGAAGAGTGAATAATTGATGTGGGTGAAGATTAAAACACGTCAAGGTTAGAACTTAAGCTAGAGAGTCTGAAGAAATTCTTAAATGGAACTTTTCTGATCTTAAATCTCATCAAATATATTTTATATCGCAAGTATTTAATATAAATATTAAAAAAATAGATTATTAATAAGGATAGGAACACATTAGAAAATCCTGACAAAAATAACATTTTTTATTTTATTTATTTATTTATTTACTGATCTTCAAAATAAATTTAACTTGACAAAATATTTTGCATACTCTAAGCAACAAATTCAATAAGCAAAAAAAATAAATAATGAAAACGCTGCCAATTTTCAACATTTTTACGCTATTTGCAAATCCATTTTACAAATTATCAAACGTCATATTTGACCTGCTCCCCTTCCCATCACAGCCCCCCGCAAAACTCCTCTATAAAAAAACCTTTTGACTTGACTGAAAAATTGAGGTTTTTTTCACTTGGACTTGAGGCCAAAAGCATTTGGTTATTGGTATTTGTATTGGTCTAAACACACACACACACACACACACACACACACACACTTGTGTGTTCTATGTGTGTTTTCTGTCATAGAAACCAATTTTTTTTTTGCTTTCTTGTTGTTCAAAATTCTGATATATTCACATTTTGGCTTTTTGGCTACAGTTCTTCTTTTCGGCCGTGCTCTTTTAACGAGAACGTTTTTCGCCATTTGCAGTTTTTAGCCCAACGGGCACACACACACACACACACACACATATACGCAAACGTAGGCCGCTGTTTGTCTATATTGTTGTTGTTGTTGTTGTTGTTTCTCTTGGCTTTTTCACGTGTATCTGTCTCCCTTACTCTTTCGCTCTTTTGATGCCTGTTTCCGTATCCGTGTCCTGTTTTCCTTCCCCCTCCTTACCCTGCTCCACCTCTTTCAGCATCGTTGTATGCGCTGCTGTTTGTGTTTTCCGAGTACTTGGTTATGGTAATCGAATTTCAAATTATTGCCATGAGCTATATATACTATATGCATGTCTGACAACAACAGGACAACAACAACAACATAGCAGTGAGGATATATGCAGAAAGGACAAAATCGCACACACAGCCGATATAGCGACTCTTCTGCTTCTTCTTGATTTTCCTTCATTCTATGCGCTAAATACCCTATTTTTGATAGTACTACACATAATCGATTTTAATCGATAACACCTCATGCTTAATTGTTTAGCTGCTCACCATCAAAAAGAAACTCTTTACATTTTTCTTGAGAACTTCAACATATTTATTATTCAGTTTAGGACTTTTCATTTTATTAAAAACTAAGATTTGTTTATAATTTTAAAAATAATTTACAAAACTTTTAGTTTTGTATTTATAAATATAAAACTTAGTAATATATTTTTAGTGCTCATTTTATCTATCAAAGAACCAAAAAGGGTATTAAAAGTTCAATTTAATTTTCAAACTTTTCAGCTATTTATTTTTTCAGTTTTTTTTCTAACGCGCAGTTTTCCGGTAGTCCTGTGACGTTTTCCCTAACTTTGCTGTTGGAACATTTTTCTACCAGCCTGTGTGTGAGTGTGATTTCCTTTTTTTTTGCGTATTTTTCAGCAATTTTGGACAGTTAGCTTGTATTTTTTTCTACTCCATTTTGTGTGGAAGATGAATTTTTTCGGTGTAGGATGTGTTAGATGTTTTCATAGTTGTTGTTGTTAGTGTGTGTGTGTTTGCTTTGAGGTTTTTTTTTGTTGCATCCTGTATATGTGTCGGTCCTTATGTCCATTGTTGTTGTTAACATCCTGTTTTTGGCGCGTTTTGAATATTTTTGCGGCGCATGTTTTGTCATGCAATAATTTAATTGTCGGATTTGGCAGCTTAAAAGCGACAAACACACACACACACACACACACACAAACACACACGCATACATATAGATAGATCTAGCCGCAGACACGGCCAACTACTGTTTGTTTGTTTGTGTGTGGGGGGGGCGTGGCATGTGGCAGGTGGCACGTGGCAAGGGAAAGGTAACCTTTTCGGCCAGTTTGTTTTGCCTGACACTTTGTGCTTTAGATTCTTATTTATATTTTTCACTTTTTTCTCTTTTGACAACAAATACTTAGAAAAAGTAAAGTTATTGAAACTCGGTTTAACATTCAATGCAACCATGTACTATGTAATGTTATGTTCATATTCTGCATAATGAAATGCACGCACTGTTATGCTAACAGTGCTATGTTCAGTCGTTAATAAACTTTGATTACGTACAGATCGTCTGTTCGCCTTACTCTACTTATTGCTACCCTAGGCATTTCCCCTACAGCGGAAAATCTAAACAACAGGTTATGGGCCCAGGGCGTAGCCTCAGAGCGTAGCTTGGTATAAGTAGTGGAAAGTTTATGACTTGGTTTCTAGTTACGAACTCGGAAAGGTTGCAATTATTGACGCGCAATTACGTCGCAATAAAAGAAAAATGAGTGCATTGTATCAAATCGAAAGCTGGAGGAACATAATTATGATTCCTGGGTGCAGATGCGGAGTGGCTGGTACATGCGGATCTTTGGGAAGTTGCGTCGGGGAACTACTGCAGCCGAATGTCGGCGAAGATGTTAGCTGAAGGCGATGGATCAAAAGCATTGGCAACGATCACGCTAAGTGTGAAAGCATCGCAGTTGGGATATTTAAAGAATTGCATAACGTCAAAAGAGGCATGGGTGAAATTGCGCGATATTCATCAGCCGAGCGGGCCAGTACGCAAAGTCTCGCTATACAAAAGTTGCTCAATTTACGCATGGCGGAGGAGCAAGGATGGCTGGATATTTAAATAACTTTAGTGAAATTGTGGATCAGTTGGCCGAATTGGATCGTGGAAGAGCTCAAGGTAATAATCTTGCTCAGTCTTCCAGAGATACGAAAATTTCGTTGTCGCCATCGAGACGCGCGACAGCTTGCCAGCATTCGAAATTTATGTATAAAGCTGAAAGAGGAAGGAGAGAAGACAGAATGCGAAAGGCATAATACAGTTGAGCTGGTTTTACAGTTAGGCAAAAGCAAAAGAGCCGTGGAATGGCAACCAATAAAAGCAATCTGACAAAAGTTGTCTGCTATAGATGTGGGGTAGTAAGGGCGAGCGAGAATTCGCAAAGGTGCGGAACCAAATAAAGACGCAATAAAGCGGGCAGCAAAATCGCAGTTTACTAAACGCATTGGATGCAAGTAGTTTTGTACGATCAAACTGGATTTTGGACAGCGGCGCAAGTCATATGTGTTGCGACAGACAAATGTTTTAAACTTAAAGCCACGTAAGAAAGAGGTTGGCAGAGGGTACTTGCGGCGTGTAAGAAGCTAAAACGGATTGTATACGCTGGTCTGGACAAGGTATTATATGTTCCGAAATGACAGGCAATTGTCTGTGAGCAAGGGAAGTGCGAGACATTGCTAGAGGCCAATTATGCAGAGTGGAAAATGTTTTGCGTTTGATTGTATCGCTGTTGCTTACTATCGTTTACGCTTTCGTTGTCGTTTCGTCCCATTGGGGTAAGTGAGACTGGAAAATAAGATGCGCAAGCTAACATGTCGTTGTTGTCTGGTTAAAGTGGTGGAATAACTAAAAAATATTTAATGTTTTAACAATTTAATAGAATACAAATATTATTGTAACATAATTTAAACAGTTCAAAGAATTATTTACATAAATTCCATACATTTCTAGGTACTTAAATATGTTTTTACATATATTTCTATTCAAGTCTTATCTTACAATAATCTCACAAGAAAACAAAAAAATAAATTGAATCAATTTGCTATCCATTTAAGTAGTTTTTAGGTTTTCCTTTTGGAATCACTTTCGTTGCCATTTCCCATTCTGCGCTGCAAATCTGATTTCAATTATAGCCAATTAAGCGAAAAAAGGACTTAAAGACAAGGCCAATAACAACAACAATTGCCATTTTATATTGCAACATTAACGAAAGCCAACAAAAAGAAGAAGAAGAAGAACCCATCTCCCCTTCCTCTCCTTTACCCTGTTTGCACCTTGACTGCATTTTTAGTGCTCTGAAAAAAAGGATAGATGGAAAAGTTTTTATCCACTTTTGGCTCCCGCATTTCAAATGCGCCCGAATGTTAAAGCAAACAAACAAATAAATTAGTGTTCAATCAGCGTAATTTCTTCAACCCCCTCCCTCCCCCCACCATTTCCTTCCATCCTGAGTTCATAGCTGGCTTTGTGATTGTTGTTCTTGTTAACTTGGCTCAATTGGGTAAGGGAGCTAATGAGTAGGGGGTAGTCAGACTAGATTTCGATAGCCTATCTAAGGAGAGCAGTAATTAAGAAATACAAGAAAAAATTTAAGCCTATTTGGTTAACGTCAATTTACTATTAAATTTAATAGTAAAATATAAATATAAAGTATTTAAAATACAATTGGTGTATTTAAAAGTGACATCTCAACTATCGCAGAATTCTTTTTAGCGGTAAATTTTCTAACAGGATTCTCAAGCACTTAAAAGTATGCAACACATAAAAATATTTTTTTTTAAATTTACATTCTTTAAAAATCTTCTTTATCTTAAAACACTCAAGCAACGCATTTCCCACTACCAAACAAAACGCACTCACACTAAACTGGGAACAGTTTGATATAACATTTTATAACTCTTACAGCAATAAAGCACTCGAAGCTTCTTAAGAGCAAGCGAGCGCAAGAGTAACGCGCAACAGTCACTCAATTTTACTGCGCAGCATATCATTTTGAGCGCAACGCTTTTGACATTTGCTGATCTTCGCTGCTGAGTAATTCCAATAAGAGTGTAAGCATGTGCGTAGGTGTCGTCGAGAAAGAGAGAGAGAGCGGAAGAGCGTTGCGCTCACTTTTGGTGATCTTGTGTGGCGTCTGGAAGCTGACTCATGTGTGCATGTAAATATGCTTATTAGCATGTGTGTGCGTATGCAAATTAGAGTTGAGCACGTGTCGGAACTTTTTTATATGACCGTTTCGAGGCGAACGAAAATTGAGCTAAAAGTCAGTCTAAAAATGTAAAAAAACTATTTGTCTATAATAAATTAAGAATCTTGTGTATTAAATTGATCTAGTTTCTTAGCTTATTGTTGACTCGTGACACGCGCGCATCTCTAATGCATAATAATTATACGAGGACGACGTCATCAGCTTTCTGGCGGCGTCTGGCATGTGCGAACAGAACTTGTGACTGGTTCTGTTATTGATTCTTTTCCTCTCTCGCGCTCTCTGTGTGAAACTGGTTTTTGGCTCTTGTTTCACTTAAGCCAAAATGTATGGATATGCATTCGTTAAGTTCGCCGGTCTCTTTTTGGTTTGATCGCGTGTGTGCCGTCACCTAATGAAGATTTGTCCACACACACACACATGGGAATAAAATTAACATTTAAATGTGCCCGTTAGATGCCAATTAGAATTTGCATGTGGTGTCTTGTGGTGGGAAGGCGTTGCCGAAGGGGCTCTCCCGCTTTCTCTCTCTCTCTTTTGATCCTCACGATAACGAGCCAATCCCTTCCCTGTGCGCACGTTTTTATTCCGTTTTTGCGCTACCTTTGCGACCTCCTTTTCCTTTTACGGTCGCACAAGATAAACGCAAGGAGAGAGGGTGCGAGAGGGATAGCAACACACAGGCACACCCTGGCAAAGCCTTGAACACGTTCTTGGAAACAGGCGAACAAAAGGTGCAGCGCAAAACGAGTTCCAATGGCTGCCGGTCAACATTCGAGTGATTTAGTTTTTGTTTTTTTTTATTTTTCGTGTGTTTGTTTATTCCAGCATCCAACAACGATCAAAAGCAGCGGGCAAAACTTTAACTTCGCTTCTCCTCGCTCTTTGTCTTTGTCTGTGTCTGTCTGTTTGTGTTTGCCTTGCTGCTGTTTTACAATTCCAGTACCGAACTTCAGCTTGAGCGACGTTGACTGCGCTGTCGGCGTTCGTTTGCGTCTGCGCAACTTTTGATTTTGCCTGAAACCGGTTTGCCACCTCACTTCCAATCCTCGATCTCCACTCTGTGTGTGGAGTCTGTGTGTATCTCCCTCTCTATCTGCCTCTCAGTCTTCACTACAACTGACCCCCTGAACAAACCCACAACAAAGTTAACGACAACAAAAACAACAACGGCAGAAAGACAACGCACAAAAACGACACAGCCGACAAATGTTTCAGTTAATGATCTTGTCAAGTGGTTTGTGGGCGGATTTAACCAAATCTGTTTGTAATTATATTGCAACCAGATACTCACTATGATAAGTAAATTAAAAATGCGTAAAAAGAATATTAAGAATGGAGTATTAAATGCAAATGCTCATTACTAATTAAATATGTTTACCCAAACAAACCAGTTAAAAGCTAGTTATTCCAGAACTTGATCTACCAACTTATTTGTGTTGTGTTACCAACCCAAAAATTGAACTCGATTTCGATATTGAACTTTTTGCTGCCTGCGCAAGCAGCTTCCCATAAGTGTCTGTATCTCTGCATGTTTGTGTGAGTGTGTGTGTGTGTGTGTGTTTGTGCATTGAAAACTTTTTCAAGTTGCTTTTTTGTCCATACTCCAGTTTTATTCGTGCCTTAATGTGGCATGTGCTGAACCAACTACAAAATGTGGGATAAGTAACAAAAAAAATATCGCGTCTTTTCTCTCAACTCACATAATTTCTTTTTTCTTCTTCTTCTTCGTTTGCCTGCATAATGAATGAGTGCAAAAGGTGAGTTTTAGTTGTTGTATGTCTTTGTGTGTTTGCAATTGCGCTGCATGCAAGCTTTGGTGCTTAGAAAATGGCAACAACAACCACAGCTAGAGGGAGAGAGAGAGAGAGCTACCTTTCACTTGCCCTCGAACCAAAAGTCGCTCGCTCAGCAGCTTCCATGTGGTCGGTCGGTCGCAATAACTTGTGACTACAACAAAACTCCAATTTCCAAATGTAGTATTTATAAATAGCACTAGCACTAACACTAACACACACATACACACATAATGAACTTGTCTAGCAGAACACAAGAAACTGCAACAACAACAGCAAAGGCGTCTGTTAAGTAGACATTGCGGGGGCGTTGTGATCTCCTCTCTCCATCTCTCTCTCTCTCTCTCTGTCTCTTTACTGCTTTCACGTAGCGCTTTTGTTGTTGCTATTGTTTTCTTGTTCCAGCTTCCTTTATGCTAGTTCTGTTACTGTTGTTGTTGTTGTTTTTGTTGTTTTGGCTATTTCTAATCAATTTACATTCACTTTTTATAATACACACACATGTTTATAATATCGTTTAATGGCTTTTGCTCTGTGGGGGTGTTCGTTTGTGTAAGTGTAACGAAATTTATGGCATAGAAATGTCAAAAATTGTTGCTGAATGTCCGAAATGAACGGTACTTACAGCATTTTCAGCCTTTTGATGCTATTTTTGGTCGACCATTAGAAAATGTCAAACTAAAACATTGCATTTCTATAAATATAGACGTATCTTAATATTAAACCATTTTTGAAGGTGACTTTGTGCATTTTGAAAATGTCAACAGATCAAGGTTAAGAACGATAGTAAAAAGCTTCATATATTATTTTAATTATTTATTCATCTCCAATCCAAAATCGTTTTAGTTTAACTGGCATTCTAATTATCTTACTCCAGATCTGAGGTTCTGAGTAATTTGTGCAACAATGGCTCAACTAAAACTCAATTGAACTCTTTTGTTGTTGCTGCGCTTTGGCAATTTTTGGCTACTTAACCCATTGGCTAGTTGTCAAGTCAGCTGCTTTTAACCTCACACACACACACACACACACACATAGCCGACAACATAACATAAATGGTCTGCTGTTAGCGCAACATGACTCAAAACTCAATGTTAACGCTCAACAGCTTTCGGCGCTCTTAACTTAACAGTTGCGCTCTTGGGCTCGCTCTCAACACAAAAAAACTCCAGCCAATTAAACCAATAAGAGCCACAGCCGCTACGCAAGCATGCAGAGAGCGTGAGCGCAAGGCAAGAGAGAGAGAGAGAGCGCGCCTGTGCTTGTTCGCTGCCGCTGTTAACTGCTTTTGGCTGCCGATTGGAATTTTTTTTGGTGCATAACAGCACCATAACAGCATACAGAACAGAAGCAAAAACAACACCGAGCAAGGCGGACGTGTGTGCGCAATTTTGTTGATACATTTTTAGAATTTCTTGTGTCTGAGAGCCCAAAGCCCAACAGCAGCAGCACCAGCAACAACAAACGCTGTCACAACTAATTCGAAAAAATAAAAATACAAAAAAAAAGAAGAAGAAATTCATAAATAGTGCAGAGTTGCCTTGTTCGTCGAATCAAAAAAGTGTTGCGACTTAAATACGTAAAAATACTAAATAAATAACAGAAAGTGAAAAGGAAACAGTTAAAATATAAGCATTCAATTATGCAACATTATTGACAAACTATTTTGAATGAAAATCGCGCGCGTTTCAACACCAACAACAGCAACAAACCAACAGCAACAATAACAACAGCAAGACGAAAGAAGAGCCGTGCTTTTTAAAACATAAATAACAACAACAGAGCAAGCAGCGACTTAACTGTTGTTGCCGCTTGACGTCTGCCGCTGTTCACGTGCCTGTCCGTCTCTCTCTCCCACTGTCACTCGCAGTGTGTGTGTGTGTGTGTGTGTGTGTGTGCGTCTGTCTTCTTCATCGTCTCGATTCATTTTGTCATCCAGTGTCAGAGCAAGCAAAACGTATTCAGAAGTGTTCCGTATTAAAATTCGATGAAAATAATATATAAGTGTTTCATGTTTTTGCCGGCATTTTAATGACGTCACTTCCAGCAGCAGCCGCAACAGCGCAGTAAAAACCAAAACCAACAACAACAACCACAACTGCAAAGTCAGCAGAAAGAAAGAAAAAAAAAAAATAGCCAAAAAGTAAAAAGAACGCGTCTTTTTTGTCGTCGTCTTCGTCTTCTTCTTCGCGTTCGCTTTTTCTGCTGCTGCTCTCCCTCGCTTTAACTCACCTGTGTACGCTGTGTGCAAACAACAACAACAACAACATCAACAACAGAACAACAAAAACGAAAACGCGAAAGAAAAAAATTGAAAACAGCGTGAGTTATAAATTCGTGCGTGTATGTGTATGTGTGTGTGAGGTGCAATAACAAACAAAACATCAACAACAAAGCAGAAAAGCGCATCTTCAGCTGCGGAAAACAATAGCAACAACAATAAAGGTGTTTATCTCTAGTCATAAGTTGTATTTAAATTTTATTTATATTTGAGCTCTTTTTTTTTTAAGTGTGAGTTGACAAGTTGAAAAATTAGGTGTTAGAAAATGCTAGACAGCAAATAGGAACATTTAGTATTATAAATACCAACAAAAAAAAAGGAATTAAAAATCAGCTGTCAAAATTTGTCTCATGTCAATAAATATAAGTACATTTTTTCAGGCCGTCTCTTTGGCTGCGAAGAAGGCTATTGAACTGTTGTGAGCCATTAAAATGTAGTTTATCAGCAAAAAATAAAACAAATTATAAAGAAATATATTTTGCGTTGTGGCTAAAAAAAAAACAGCGGGAAAGAGAAGCACAAATGAAGTCATCTTTTTATGAAGATGATGAACTTTATTTGTTAATTAATCATTTTGGGCCATGTGTGTTCTACTTAGGTTCATAAACTTTGATACAAACTGAGCTGAATTTTAAGTTTGCCGACCACACAAACACACACACACACACACACCAACACCAACACCAACACCCACACACTAACATACAAATCATGCTTAAATTATATGCAAATTTCGCTATTCTTATGCCAAAAGTTCGTATTTTTTCTCTCTTCTTTCGTGCCTTACTTTTTGCGCTAGATTTAAGTGCAAGATATTACACATTATTTTTAGTGTTATGAAAAGTCACGTTTTTTTTATTATTTTCTCAAGTGGCCTTTGGCATACAATAAATTTATGTGTTTTTTCCCTTTCATTACTTGAATTTGTTTTAGTATATTTTTTGAAGTATTTTGTATATTTGACACTTCTTTGCAAAGCCGTCAAACGAGAAATCGTTTGGAAAATGCCACATCAATATTTTTTACCCAGTCTCGATATTTGTCTTTCTGACAAGTCATTCGCTCTTTAAACAAAATGAACCCCAAAAAAGCCAAAAGGCACAAAAAATCAAACTCAACTCAACTAAAATGTGAGAGGTGAGGCCACAAAAAAAAACCAAAAAAAAACCTAAAAGTCTGAGGACTTGGCATGACTAATCGATTCGATTTTTCGCCCAAAAAGTGATGCCAAAACACAAAGCACAAAGTATCCGACTATTTGTGGCTTTTTTTTTTTTTTTTGCTTTCTGTGAAGACTCGTCTCAGCAATATGTAGCAACAATAAATAAATAAATATCGATAGCTTCTCTTTCAAATGAAGCTCACTTCAGCAACAAATTTAACTTCCATCGCTTTGTCTTCGACAAACTTGAAAGTCACTGTACAAATGTTGCTGTTTTTGGTATTTTTGCTGAGCTTTTCAAGTGCCAAACGACGACATTTGAAATTGCAATTTTAAATTTGAATGATGCGCTAAAAAAAACGGGAAGAAGTAGAAGATAAAGAAGCTTTCGAGTGTTTTTTAGTTTAAAATATTATTTTTGGTATTTCAATATAGAAATGTGACTTAAGACTTACTTAAAGCAACAGAAAACTTAAACTTAAAAGGTTTGTTAGAATTGTAAAGGAAAAGAAGTCAAAAGTATTAATAAAAGAGTTTTGTAATATAGAATCAATTTTGTTAAAATCATACAAAAATTCATAAAAAAGCCAGCTTACCTTACAGAAAATACAGAAATATTTCACTAGCAAAAAAAGTTGCACTAAAAACATAGTTATTGATTAAGTCATTTACTTTGCTAATTGCTGTGCAATTTTGTTTTTGGCATTTCACAATCGAATTGTACTTTTAATTAGCGTAAGTAGAGCGGCACTTGTGATATAATCATAGATATCATTGCAAAAAGCGCAGAAACTTGTGTAATATTTTAGACTAGTTTAACTTTTTTCCTTCTCCAAAATATGTTTTTTGAATTCTTAACTTCAATCCTCAAATATTTGTCTGTTTTGTGTTTTTCTTTTCTTTTTTGCCTTGCCGCTACATGAAAAAAAAATCAATGTTGGTTTCTATCAAAAACTTTTTGTGGCTGCTTCTTGTTCTTTGGATTTTGTATATTTATATCTCATTTCTTTTTGTGTTGCTTTTGCGTTTTTGATATTTTGAAACATGTGCTCGACGTTATTTTGTTGATTTTTTCTTGCTTTCTTTATTCTAAAAATATCACAAAATTTTTGCCTCTCAACGCCAGCAAACGAGTTGAAAGCATATAGCTAATATATTAATTTGATAAATCTGGAGACAAGCTAAAAAATACAAAATTTGACTCTTTCTACTTGAACTTAAACATAAATCGTCTAAAATACAGATAAAAATAAAATTGAATAAAAATATTTAAAAGTTTTCTTTCGTCAGGTTTTTGTTGGATTTTTTTTTTTTTTTTTTTTGGTTTTAGCTGCAGCTGTTCTGCGCATCAAACTGTCCACAACCACACACACACACACACACACACCCCTCTCCCCTTCCTTTTCCTCCTCTTTCTGACTGTTCCACACCTAACCCTCCCCCTTCTGGTTCCTACAATTTTCCCCATTTTGAGTGCATTTTGGAAACGTCGGCAACCAAAAATAAGTTTTTCGTGCATGAACATTTTTGGCAGCCAAAATGCAGCAGCAGCAACATTCTACCAACAACAACAACAACAACAAGAGCCGACAGCTGCCACATTTACATAAGCAGCGCTGCCTTTAACCCCTCCACCCACCGCCCCCCTCACTTCATGCTAAATTGAGATCAATTGAAAGCGAAATTGATTGTTTAACCTTTTTTCTTCTTGGAGCGTGCGAGCGGGATGCTAGAGGGGGTGATGGGGCGGGGGGGGGGGAGGTCAAGCATAATGTGTATGCGCTGTGGGCGTGGCAAGCTGCCCTAAACAAATTGGTTCAAAGTTTAATTACATTTGTAGTTTTCAAACGCAAAAATGTATAATTATAATTTATACTTTCTTTCGCTATCGCTCTCTCTCTCTCTCTCTCTCTCTCGCTCTCCCTCTCTTGTGTGCCTATTTTTAGACAGCGAAATTAATTAAGCCGAAATGTTTTCAAAAAATTGTTGCTCAATTTCAATATTTAGTTTTGCAGCTTCTTGTGCTCTTTCAATTCTATGAGTATTTTAAGATAAGCAACCGAAAAAAAAAAGTTTATGAATATGCCAAAAAAAAAAAAAAGATTTAAATTCTCTTGAAAAGTTGCTTAGCAGCTGTGCTCTTCTCGCTCTCTCAGTTATTTTGTGTGTATGCCTCCAAAAAAAAAATGTATATACAGATTTAAGATTCTGACGTAATAAGCTGACGCTAAAGAAATTGATTTGTTGTATGTTTTAAAGAGGGGAATTAAAAGGTAGGAAATTGCATTTTTTTTCAAAGGCGGTTCGCTTAAAGATTAGATAAGTTTTTCGCTCAATTATTGGGAACTACCAACTCAAAGTTCTGAATGCTGATTAGCGCACATTCTTTACATCTTTTTCAAAGATAAAACTTAGTTTCCTTGCTTATAGATTGCAAAGTTTTGCAGTTTTCGAAGTCATATAAACAATTTTTAGATTTCCGGAGCAAATCTTTGTATTGCTGATTCATCTTTTGTTTAATACGCTTCATTTGAGCATTGTTTACGCTTTTGGCACGTTTTATGGCAGATCGAATTAGGACCATATATGTACATATATATAACTTGACACTTTCAACATCTAAGCTCACTAAAAGCATTTGACGAAAAAACCTAATTGATGTACAACTCTCTCTAGTTAATAGACCTTAAAGATCCTACGCCTACACAACCCATATGACTACGATAATTAATTAGCCTTAAAGAGTTTTTGTGAAGAACTCACTGATAACGCCCACAAAACTCACCTCAATGACATAAGCTGCCAAACGAACCAAGAAAACTAAAGAAAAAAAAAAAGATTATTATGATGATGACTCTTTGACATTTATGTTAATATTTTAGCTTGGGAAAGTTTGCAATTGTTGTTGGGGTCTGTTTAGTGGGTGCAGCCATATAAGTACTCTCTCTCTCTCTCTCTCTCTCTCTCTTTTACTGTCGCGGGGTGTTTAACTTTTTATCTAATCGCATTTATTGATAGCGCAACAACAGTAAAAGTCGAAGCGAAGTTAGGGCTTCATTTGTTTTAGCTTTTTTTTTTCTTGCGCTGCCTTTGTTTGATATATGTATATACGTATATGTGTCATACTAGGGTGGTTTCAACTTAGGCGACGACGAAGCCGTTGTATAATGTTGCAACAAAGCGGTTACTGACCGTTCGTGCACCTTTTGCTACGGCTTCCACGGCCTGTGGCATATTTGCTACTCGCCTGGTTTCTCATTTCCCGCGATTATGTCGTTTCTCTGTGTGTTTGATGGGGGGCCTTAAAAATAGCCAAGAGCCAATAGAGTCGGCCCATAGGGGCAAACAACAACAACAACAACCAATTGCAAAATGCATTTCATTTCAGTTGATTTGTTGTTGTTGCCTGAAGCCGGCTGCTAATCACTTGCCCCCAAACCTAACAAACAAATACAACACTGAAATATGTGTAAGTGCGTCGCATATCTAAAAAACAACACACATACATATGTATTATATATAGTATATAGTGTATGAAATGAATTTTCACAGCAAGTTGTGAACTCATTTGTCGGCGTCATCAGTTCTGCTCTTGTATTGTTTTTTATGTTTTTTTGTTGTTCCTTATCAGCAAAGTGTTCAGCGCTCTCAATTCCAAATGGGTCTCCATAGTTATAACAATAATATGTGGGGCATGTGGGTTAAAGTTGGCTGACAGCTAATTGATTTTTTTGGAAATGACTTCGAAATGGGTTAAAAATAAAATTACACTGTTTCAGGCACCTTAAAAAAGGTACTTCGTTTAAGTTTCTAGCTTCTAAAATATATTTTGGATGTTGTACCATTTTTTAATCAAATTTTCTACATATGAAATTTCTTTTGTCGGATTGAATTTGATTGATTTGATGCCCATTATTAGTTAAACTCAATAGTAGAAAGCCAAATTCCATGACTTTATTATTATATTTTGTTCAAATCCAAAAAGACATTGTCTATTGTTCAATAAAGTTATTAAATATAATTTTAAAGACTTTAAGTTTTCTATAATTAATAATAAAACACATTTATCATTAGTTGCTACTAACTAAAGGGAAAGTCTTTTTTTGTTTATCAAAAGTTGAAACTCAATCTTTAGACAGTTTTTTTTTGTTGTTGGGGGCTCGTATGGAAGTTCAACTTTATTTTTGGAAACGCTATTCAAATATATGTAAATGTTCGTTTTGTGTATTTAGAATCCATTTGCAATTATTACGCTGCAATTGTTCTCGCATGTGGAACACACAAATACACAAACAATATTTTTGAATCATTTTTAGCGGTCGCAACAGCTGCTGCTGTGGCTTCTGTTTCGTTATGCTTGTTGTTGTTGTTGTTGTTGTTGCTGGTGTTGTTATTGGTACAGCTTACATAAATACAAGTATTATACAGATGAATATATATATGTGTGAATGCAAATATTTAGTGAGTTTGTGTTAACAGACTACAAAAATTAACAGTTTTCGTTTTTAGTCGCTCTCTTTGACGCTCTTTCTCTCTCCCTCCCTCTCTCTCTCTCTCTTGATGCTTAACCTTCAAAAATAAAAAGAAAGAAAAGCCTTACCAAAAAAAAATTTAATACAAGACTAAAAAAAACTTGTTGAACTTGTTTGGTCTGTTTTTTTTTTTTTGTTTGTTTGTTGTTGTTGCGTATTGAGTCTTGAGCAATTTTGCATCTTCTCTCGTTTCGTTTTTACTTTTATTTAAGTCATAATCATTTTTTGTTTGTTGGTTAAAGTATTAATCTTTTTTTAATCGCCGCAGAGCACAGGCTCAATTAGCAACACATTAATATCCTTGTGTAAATAATAAATATATATGTACATATAGCGAATATTAATGAGCTTGTGTATGAAGGTTATTTGTAGGTCGTATCGGCGGCGGATGTTAATGTCATCGGATCATCGATGATATCGCTTTCGACTTCGATTATTCTTGGCCCACATTTCCACTTAGTAGTTGTGGCCAAGTTTATTTTCGTTGGCGTTTTCGCTGTGTGTATATCCAAAAACTGCGTCAATCCCAATCTGTATCTGTATCTGTATATATATAATATATATTTATAGGTATATATAATTTTGCGTCCGCTTTGCTTTTCGTTCTATTTTGTGTGGGCGCTTGTTGCGTTGTTTAAAAGTTTTCAGTTTTTCAAAATACAACAAAACAAGATGTACAGGAATTATTTAAATAGACGCCATAAACATTAACTACAACCCACACACACACATTACACACCCACACACACAGACACATAATCAATTTTGTCTACAAATCAAATCGTAAATTAAGTTGGATTTTTTATACTCCATCTTCTTTTTTTTAGCTGCTTCTTGTTTTAAAATACGGAAAAGCAATTTGCAGCTGACATCATGCAAGCCTTAGCTTTATATATATATATAGATATAGATATATATTATACATATTCCACTGACCAACTAAAGCAACAAGTTAATAAATGCGTTTTCCGTTTTGTGTTTTTGGTTTTTATCGTCTTCAAAAATAACCATAGATAATGGTACTGCCAAGAATTGATATCTACGAAAGGCCAGATAGCGATATATACTATACACATATATATTTGGCATTTGGCAGCAAGAAACTAATTTAGCTATTGCACATGTTGTTCAGGGTTTTTTTTTCTGCGAGTGGGTTGAGAACATTAATGTTGGCATGGAAATATTTAATAATATTGAAATTGTGAAAAAAATTACTTTTAATGTTTTAGAAATACAGAAACTATCGGAAAATTTATGGAGAATATGTCAACTCACCAGAAAAGAAAAGCTCAAATACAAAAATAATATTATTTTTTACTTAGTATTTTTAAAAACTATCCACTTACAAAATAGTACACCTCATATATAGTATAATAATAATGATAAGCTTACTTTCGTTGGGTTTTGTTGAATGTAAATTTTTGATTCATTTGTTAGGCGTCGACAGCGATAAGATAAGATTGTGAACAACAACAATAACAATAACAAAAAAGTTAAATGCCAAAACCACAAAGAGAGAGAAAACAATCGACAGAGACAATAAATAAAACAAAACAAGAAATGAAATGAAATGAAATTTGTGTGGCGTCATCGATGATTGAATCATTTCAACATTTTGCAACTGAAACTTATATATAAATATTTCTCAGATATTACTTTATAATATACGATTAACGTTTTACAGTAATCATATTTATAGATATTTTGTAATACTTTTTTATAAACAATTTTGAGCGGTAAGTGCGTTTAATTAATTATTATACGCTTTTGCTAAAGATGCGTAGAAAGCACGATAAAAAAAAATTATGGAGAATTTTAAACTAGGTCTTCTCTCTCTCTCTCTCTCTCTCTCTCTATTTGTATGTTGCTTTTGCTATCATGATATAAGAAATCTAAATATATTTTATTTTTAGTTTAATTTCTTTTCTGTTTTTAACGCTCAAAGCTAATAAATTCAAATGCCGCTGGGCAAAGAAAAAAAATAAAAGTAAACCTGACGCACTTTATTTGTAGTTTGTCAATGTGCATTATTGCTGCTTTTGGTTTGGTTCAACTTGCTGCTGTGAGCGTGTGGCAACTCTGGCATATTTGGCTGCAATGTTGCTGATGACGCTCTATATCTAGACATACATATATTTATGCCATAAACACTCAAGATTACAACACAAGAAATAGGGGAAATATATTTCTTCATATTTTTTAACATTTATTATTTAAACTGCACTTAAAGCATTACCTCACATTTAAAAGGCTAACCAAAAGAGCTCCATGCGCGCTACTAACCTACACACACATACACACACACACACACACACACACACACACACACACACACAGACTGCGCTGTCTATCTGTCTGTCTCTGTCATACATACAACATATCCTATCTCTATATGTTTCTGTCTTGCGCGTGTGCTGATCAAACTATCTAAGTATCTAAACATTACAAAAATGCAGCGTTTAATCCTCCCCCCTTCACCACCTCCCCCTCTAAATGTTTGGTATAAACCTAAACGTGTATTTCTCTCTTTTTATTCTCATTTCAGATAATGTAAAATCAGCGTATGCTCAAAACAAACAAAATAATCAAGAAAAGCTTACACAAAAACCAAACAAAAAACCGCTAAAGCGTATTTCTATGTATACTTATATAAACGTTCGTTCGAATCAAAATTTAACTATATAAAAAAGGCTTCAAAAAATATATATAAATATATATATATCCCAACAAGCTATCAGCTATTCCCCAAGCTTTGTGTAAACGCTATAAAAAAAAAAAAAAAAAAAAACCAACATCTATGCTAAAAACAATATATAATATATAGGTGCTGAAAAAACAAAACAAAAATCGTATTCAAAAGCCAACGTCATAAAGTAAAACGCGCAACATTTTCTAGTCGCCAGCTAAGCTATATATATCTAGATAGAGTCTCCCCACTACTTACTATATTATTACACATATATATATATACTGTGAAGAATCGGTTGCAATGGCCAACGTTGTTAACATGAGCAGCCTGCTCAATGGCAAGGATTCGCGCTGGCTCCAGCTGGAGGTGTGCCGAGAGTTTCAGCGCAACAAATGCTCTCGCCAGGATACGGAATGCAAATTCGCCCATCCGCCGGCCAATGTTGAGGTGCAGAACGGCAAGGTTACCGCTTGCTATGACAGCATCAAGGTTAGTATTTGCTATTTTGAGAGAAGATAACGAACTAGTACCCAAAACCCATTTACCATTTCTGCTTCTATTATGTGTGTATATGTATGTATGTACTATATATGTATCTTATTATGGAATGTAGCTTGTAAGCTTTTACTCAACCTTTTACTTTTAATCCATCATGGCTTTAAGTACTCTACAAACCGAAACACCCTATATATAAACAACAACAACAATGACTTCCCCCCTCTCTCCGCATAAAGAAGAACTGATCTTGTCGCGCTTTTGTTGTTTGTGCTTTTGTGCTTTAATCTTATTAGTTTTGGTAAATACTCTGTGCTTATATATGTATATATAGTTGACTCTGTCTCTCTTTCACTGCCACTGCCAATGCCTAAGCTGCGCTTTTGAGCCTAGACTTCGAAAGAGAGAGCTTTTGAAAGCTTGCCCTATGCCCTTTAAAATGCCTGTGAATGTGGTGCCTGTGCTTTTGTCGAGATAATATTAGAGAGAGTATTAGAGATCTCAGTGAACCAAAACAAACAAAGAGAACGAAACGTTAATCGAGTCGAATAATAAAGAAACAAGTGTGAAAAGTGTTAAAAAAAACTTAAAGCTTGTAATAAAATTTGAGTGGTTTTAGGCGACGCAACTTTTAGACATGGATACTAACAAGGTAAACTTGATATACGATTTTCTATATATTTTTTAGCTTTAAGATATTGAACTCTTACAATCCCCTGAACGTTTTAAACCCCTTTAAACACTTTTCAGCCAACAAAGTTCAATTTATTGATCACTCTGCTCCGTTCTAAGCACTCAACAAAAAAATCAAAGCATATTTTCCGGCGTCCTTTTGTCCTTTACCAAACAATATTGAATTTTCGCCTCTGTAACAAGCAAAATTAGCTCGCTCTTTCTATCGGAAAAGCAAAGAAAAAAAATATAGATTGAAAAAGCAACGCATAAAAACAAATAGCGTCAAAGCTTAAAAGAGTGTGGCGCAGTGTTTTTTCTAATATTTTTTTGTTCCAGCATTTTTTAGCACTTCTTTTTCAGGCTGTGTTGTCCCAGCTTGACGTCCATAACGCGGCGAAAAAACAAAGGACGCAACAATACCTTGACAATGTCGTGGGCTATGCAGGAAAAATTAAGTTGCCCCGTTTTCCATTGTTGTTTTTGTTGTTGTTGTTGTTTGCTTTATTAAGCTTTTTGTTTTAGGCTCCTTCTCTCGCTCTCTCTCTCTCTCTCTCTCTCTCTTTTTTTCTCTGGCTCTCAACACAAACAACAACTATGTAAAATGGCGACATAAAGTAAAGTATCTTATATATATATTTGCCGCCTCGAACGTTATTATCATCATTATCATTATCGTCAACGTCATCATCGTCAAATTTGTGACAGCATAAAAAATTACGCTGTTTTTAAGGCGTCAGCCATTTGCCACTTGTTTGGTTAACGGCTGCGGCAACTGAGGCAACAGAGGCTGCTTTTGTTATTTCAACAAAACCCCAAAAGCGTAGAGTCGAGCCTTAAAGTTGCCCCTCCGCCCCCCCCCACACACCCCCCCTTCTCCTTCACTCTCTTTCGCTCTCTTCTCGAGTCGAGTGTGCAAACAATAGTTAAAACTGATGTTTGTAAGTAGCTCTCGTTCCTGCTGTTGTTGTTGTTGCAGTTGGGGTGCGCTTTTGTTTTTGTACTTTTTACGCCTGTCCTGTACGGAGCAGGCCAGCCCTTAATAGAGCCACTGCCACTGAGGTCCTTGTAGTTGTAGTCCTTGTTCTCTGCTCTCTTCACTTTCCTCCTTGGTGTGTGTGTTTTTTTAATGTTCACTGTTTGTTTTGATGAGCGCCTTAATAGAAGCATTTCCGCCTCAATTTAAATCATAATTATGTGCCAAATGCTGATAAATAAACGAATTTTCAGTGCAAATGATTTGTAGTTTTAATGCAGAGCACAAATCATGTTTAAAAAGTCCTGATAATTCAAGATCGAATAAGTTTTATGAAAGTTGTGGCTAAAAGAAGTTTGGATACAAACCTTTAAGGTTTCAACTTTAAATGTAGTATTAATTGAGAGTTTACAAAGTTTCAGTTTTTAATAAAGTTGTAGCTGTAGATAGTTTTGAAACCCATCAAAATATTTTAAGCCATTTTTTCACTCAAATGCCAATTACTGATGTTCAGAAATCTCAGTTTAAGTAGTTACACTTAAGTACCTCTAAGATAATAATTATTCTCAACATGTTTTTGAGAAACCTCCGTCCCAGTTAAGCTGCTCATCTTCGTTGTGTTGTACCCTTTAGTAAATCCCTTAAACCCTTTGGCAATTACTGGGGCACAAAGATCCAAGCCGCCGCAGCTGTGGCAAGTGATAAGCTACTTTTTCTTCTGCTGATATGGCCTTATTTCACATTAAACACTGGCCAGCACACAAAATGAGGCCTGTGTAACAGCTGCTGGCTGAAAAGCGAAAGGATATGTGGAGGAGTCCTCGGATATATGTATGTAGTATAGTCCCTATGGGGTAAAAGTTTTTGCCTTGTAGGCAGAAGCAGCTGGCAAATAAAGCTCAGACATTCATTGCCCACAAATTAATTGTGTTATCCTATTAATTAACTATGCAGTAAAGTTACCAAGCAATTTGGTTCGCTCAGCTCCCCTCCCCTTTGCTGCCTCCTCTTACTGATTCTTCTTTTCTCGGGTAGGTTTTTTTTTTTTTTTTATAATGTTTCCAGGCTTTGAGTGTTGTAATTGTAGCTGAGTGTGTTTGCACTTATTTTCACCTCCGCTTTTTTTTTTTCTTCTACCTCTCCTCCTGAGAGTGGGTGTGTATGGATGTGTGTGTGTGTGTGTGTGCTTGACACACAAAATGTGGTGGCATGCGGCAAGTTGGGTTTTAAATGTATAACGAACTTAAACGTGCAAGTAACCAGCATATAATGGTTGCCAACCAGTTTAAGGACAAGAGGCCTGCGGGTACCAGGTGTGTGTGTGTGTGTGTGTGTGTGCCACGAACTTTTTCCATGTGGCCACGACACTAATTTATAGTTAAGTTGTCGCATTGTAGACTTTTTAATGGCATTTGCCTAGCAGAGTGACAGGAAGGCTGTGTTTTAGAAATAATAAAAGCCGAGCTCTCAACCTAAAGTTCATTTCAATATACATATATATAGTAAACTAGGTCAATGGCAGATTTTGTGCCGTTGTGCAGCACTTAAACTTGCGATTTAACTCAGATTCTTGACCATAATTGTTAACTAATCGACCAAAGAGGCTTAATCTTTAGCCGTAAATAGCCAAAACAGATTTTGTGCTACCCAAAAATTGACCCTTTTTTCTTTCTGGTTGTAAATTGGCATCATTTCACTGTTAATTTCCTCTCAATTTAATTCTCTCTGACCACAATGAGCCAGCTGAAAATGGCACAACACACAACACAGCACACACACAACTTTAAAAGGAGTAAAAATTGCCAGGGCCACAACATAAAACATTTTCCGGTTTATAATTTTCTTGACACAACAATTTTCACGCCATGCTCCGGCACCAAGCTACACTTGCTTTGGCTCCTTCTGCTGCTCCTGTTTCTCCTGCTGCTTTTGTTGTTGCCCGTTGGGGTTTTTGGTGCCACTTTATCCGGCTGGCTTGGCCGCATTCAGTGGCGTCCTTTTTTCGCCTTTCGCTCGCGCCTTTTGCTACTTAACCAACTGTAAAGCTAGCTATAGCTAGAGCTCCTCTACTGCCCAGATTGTGTGTGTGTGTGTGTGTGTGTGGCACCTTATTTTTCTATTATATACACTTTCAACACCGCGCAACACTGTGCAACATATTTTCCTCGCGGCCAACCAAAGTCAAGTTTCATGCCATGCAAATTATGAAAAAATAGTAAAAAAAAAAAAAAAATAATAGAAATATGGCGCGCCGCAAAAGAAAATGAAAATGGCAACTCTTTTGCCACAAAGCAAGAGGGGTGAAGTTGGGGTCGGAGAGGGGCTGGCTAGGGATGGGTAGTAAAGTAAAGCCAAACAATGTGCGCGACACTTTGAAGTTTTGTTGTTTATATTTTTATTTCCATTTTTTGTGTAGTTGACGCTCAAATTTCCGGCCCGCCCTGCGGCTTCTGTCATTTCGGAAATACTTTGGTAATTAAATTTTTAAAGACAACAACAACAGCAACAGGAACTGACTTTTGCTTTGACCTGCTCTCGATTTGTTGTGCGTCCAATTATTTGTAATTATATGTGTGTGTGTATTTCGTGGTTTTTGCCTTCCCATTCGTTTTGTTGGGCAAAAGCAATTTGCCATTAAGCCAGAAAATAGCATTGAAATCGATAGTAAGCAAACACACACAAAGCAATATTCATGATATTTTTCGTAAAAAATAAACAATCGCAACAAAAAGCGAAGAAAAGAAGAGAATATTCAATTTGAATAAAATTTTGTATTTTATATTTATTATTATTGGCGCATCTCTCGCACAATGGCGAAATCGAGAAAAGACCCTCAAGTTGGTTCAATAGTTTGCTTTAAGTGTGGTCGAACTGACTGACTGAATGAATGAATGAGCGAATGAAACGATAGAAAGTAAGCGAAAAATATAAAAACTTTGCTGTGTGGTTGTTGTCATCATTAAAACTTGAAAGAAAATTGCAAATTGCTTCATCTAAAAAATTATTTCAGTCATAAAGAAAACCAGACTTATCATAATTAATCGATTCGATTTTAAATACAACTTTGTATACAAAGAAGATTTTTATGAGTGCTGTAACAGCGAGCTTTTGTTCACTTTCAATCGCATTTAATAATAAATTAAAGATTGCCAAAAATCTGGAGACTTCATTTGACACATGTCTGTTGCTATATGGCCAAAACCCGCTTAAGTTCGCCACCTCTTAAGCTCTGTGAAAATCTGTGTTCAAGTGGGCAATGACTCGCACACACACACACACACACACACACACTCACTGGGAGTGAGGGATGGGGAAGGGTGGGAAGATACGCCCGCTAATTTGTTATGCCTTACACACGTTGCACTTTCAAATTCCGCAACAAACTTCAAGTCAATAACTCAGCAGCTGGTTGTCAGGAGAGAGACAGAAAGAGAGAGAGAGAGAGAGAGTGAGGGAGAGAGAGCCCGCAGGAGCTGTGCAGCACTTAATGCATTATGCAGCAGTGGCAGCCGTGGCAGCAGCAAGTTGTGGCATGTCCTTGTGCAGCAAGCAAAAGTAAGTACTGTACACACACATGTGTGTGTGTGTGTGTGTGTGTGTGCGTGTGTGTGCAACTTGGGTGCAGAGTCATTTCTGTGCAGTTGCTGAAACCTACACAATTCATTCGTCCTGGCTGCTTCCGGCGTCCTGCGACCGGAACGTGACTGCTGCAACAGCAACTGTGGCGTGGCAGCGGCAAATCGAGCGGGCATGTGGCATGTCTTAAATAAAATAAATGGCACATTATCAATATAAACAAGAGGAGAGAGAGGACGATCGCGTACGCGAGCTGCAAGCGTAAAGTTGTTAAGTTACTTAAGCCAACAAATGAAGCAACAGACGCAAAGGATTCCCAAGAAGGGATGCCTGGGGTGGCAAGGGTTGGCGGGGGGTAGCTAAACACAGCGTCACGAGCCTGACAAATTGCCGTCTGACTTCAGACTCCACCCAACAACTCCTGCAACTCCTGCAACCTCGTGTGTCCAGGACCAACAAACAAATTTGGCTGCTACTTCCATATATTGGGGTGCAAAAAAGTTGGCCAAGCAAATAAAAACTAATGCCCAGCCACGATGAATATAAATGCGCGTCGACTTCACTTCAAGAAAAACTTCTCTCGCTCTTTCTCGCTGAGAAATGTCACAAGTTTTTGCTATAGTAAAGTTTTTATGCGATCTGGGCGTTAATGCACTGACGTTAGCTCAACGAAAAGTGTCAAAAAGTGCATATGAAAATAAGTTGATAACTTTGCCAGGCTTTTCAATTGTCACCAATTTTGATTTGCATTTCATTTCACATACATACTTATTATATATTCATATTATTGTCAATCAAACAGAGGATAGTCATAAAGTTGTTAGTCCTTTGTGCTACAGTCTTCTAATGAATAATTCCACGAATGTCCTTGATTGCAATTGGATTAGCATTATAACCAAAACAGAGCACAAAGAATGATGGCAGAAAACAATGAAAAATGACGAAGAGAATTGTTGATTATCAAGTCAATTATATGAAAAGAACTCGCTAGCTGACATTGACTTTTAATAATAGATTTTTTAATTAATTGTTTTTTTTTGAGATAACAAAAATAGTTCAGAGCTTTAAGGTCTTGCCAATCATTTGTCAGACAGTCTATCTCACGTATCTTTTCCACCCACGAATCTTCTGCTTCTAACGACAGCTAAGCGTCAAAATGCTGTAACTCTTGTGCCAGTAGCAGCTGAAGGGGGAGGGGGAAAAAGAAAACCGCTTGAAGCGAAAGCTGAACGAAAATCGGGATCAATAAAAACGTCATTCAATTTATTTTCAATTTTGCGGAGCGAGCGAACGGAATGGAATGAAATGAAATGAGATGAAATGAAATGAAACGTGGTATAGAAAACGCCGTAGCATAAGAAGAAAAAGAAGAAGAAGAAGAAGAAGAAGGAGTAGAAGAAGAAGAAGGAGTGCCTAACAAATAATGGCAGACAGAAAACCCAATAAATTTAAAGAAGAAAAGCAAGCGTAAGAATTGCTTTTGTAGCTGTGTGTATCTGTGTGTGTGTGTAAGCAATGACAAAGTGCCAACGAGAAGAAAGCCACGACATATGTGTGTGTGTGTGTGTGTGTGTTGTGTGTGTGTTTGGGCATATCAAATAACTTTGACTTTACACATTATTAAACCGCAATGTCGACAAGTGCGGCGAGCGAGCGTAGAAATAAAGCGAGACAAACAAACAAAGCAGCTGAGGTTGCAGTGGCAGCAACGGGCACATTTGTAAGGATATAAGAGTGGCAGGCAGCAGCAGCAGACTCCTCCTGTTGCATTCGTTGCATGCGCCGCGACTTTTTACACTTGACAAACTCAACAAACAATTGTCAGCCTTGTCGACAAGGAACCGACTTTCCTTTCAGCCTTTGAAAAGGCATTGTCTTGACTGTTAAATTTTTAAGCAGAAATTGATTAAAGCGCAACACAAACTGTTTGAGCAGCAGCAAGTGTGCTTTAAGGTTCCAACTACAACTCTGTAGTTTCTTTCTAAAAGTATATTTTCTCTCTTCTCTTTCTTTGGATGCTGTATCTTTGGCTGCAGCATTTTCCTTCTTGATGCCGCTGGCATTGCGGCAAAGTCAATGAGTGGCAATATGCCACCAATAATTCAGGTCACGCGAGTTGTCGTCGTCTTCGTCGGCATCTTGGTCCTGTTGCGCACAGTGGGCAAAGTTAGCTAATTTTGTGATGTTTGTGTTGGGAAATATACTTTGACTACTTAATATACAAAGTTATGTTGATTTCTTGTTTAAGAATTTAAAAAAAATAAACATTACTACGAAAAAATCAAATGAAATTTGCTTTGAAAGTGCAGTGTTGAAAAATTCCTAAAATTATTCTGATTTCTTATTAAAAAGTTATACCTTTCTGGCGCAAGAATCTATTTAAAAATTATCTAAATATTTGTTTTATATAACAACTTTTTTATTACCTTTTGGTCGTCACTTGCTCCACTGTGCAGTAACGTCTTGGACTTAGCTGGGATGTCGCTATTTATTCTTCTTCTTATTCTTCTGCATGCAATGCCAGTTTCAGTGTCGCGTTCTCTGCCGCAGCTTTCATCTCTTCCCTCTCCTCTCTCTACCCTCTTTGCCCAACCATCTTGATCCTTGGGTCGCCTTCCTTGCTGCTGCGGGTATATTGTGGAATTTTCTATTGCCATTTTTCTGCATCATTCCTTCACCTACACAATCAACACAAACACATATTGTGTGTGCTCTCCATTGTGTGTGTGTGTGTGTGTATGCTGACATCGTTAGGCCATTCTACCCCTCTATTTTTTATGGGGCGGGGGGGGGACTGCTGCAATTTTAATGAAGCTGCGGCATGCGGCAGGCGACTTCAAGTTGCACGCGCCATTGGCGCAACTTGCGCTTTTTATGCCACTCGCTTTGTTGTAGTTGTTGCTGTTGACATGTTGTATGAGGCAAGCAAGGCCTTGGTGGTTGCCTATTGTAAAATGAGACCCGCAGGCTCTTCTCAGGCTCTCATATCTACTATTCCCTCAACTTCAACTGCAGCTCAACTCAATTTCAAAGTGGTCAAAACTTCAATTCCAGAGGCAGCCAACTGTCGATTGGGAGTTAAGTTTCTGGGGCCAAGCTAATAAGTGTGTGAAGGGGGAGGGAGGGTAGGATATCTACTGCTCTGCCATCAAAGTCCTGTCTGTCTGAACCGGCTGACCGGGGTTTGCCTTTGAATAAATGCCATAATTTATGGTCAAAAGTTTGCTTGTGCACACATTTTGTGGCAACACTTGAGAAAGAGAGAGAGCGCAGCTATTTAGCATCATAATCATCAACTGCAAATGCAAATTTAAATTCAGACGATGATCATGATGATGATGTGTGTTTGCCACAAATGCCAAGACCATTACTACCCCAAAATGCAGTTCATCTGAAAAACTTTGCTCGGTTACATTTTCGGTGTCCATTAGTGTAATTTAGAACTCAACTTGACTCCGATTCGAGTATATTTTTTTTTCATACTCGTAGAGCGTAGAGATATTCAATTTACTTAATAGTTGAGGGACAAGCGCATCAAATTACTGAGAAGAAAGAGAAGAATCTTGACAGACAGGTGGGCGAAAATGGTTCTCATCGGGGTTGAATTTGGACTTGGCTTGATTGTTGTTTGTTTTGGAAAAAGGAGCAATCGCTTCGCACAACAAAAATGCTAATCAACAAACGAGAAATCGATAAAATGTTTGAACTAAGTGTGTTTGCAAAGCAACAATAGAGAACTGAGGGCAGGAGAAGGCTTTTAGTTTTAGCTGTAGGCCAAGGGAAATTGTCGCTTTTCCCTTATTCAATTTGCATATTATGAGAAAAGCGCCCAAAATGAGCTCATAGACAATAGAAAATGCTTAGTTGGTAAGATAAATTGAAGTATTACTTTAGTCGAGATTTCCCGACAAGGAGATACCCTGATCCCTGTACATGACACGTAACATTTCCACTTACCCCTTGTCCATTTGAGTATAACAAAGAGAATGATTAGACAAATATTTTTTTGTCATTCACCCATAAGAATTTCTGTATTGAGTGATTTTAAAATTTTGACTTTTCAATTAACGACTAACCTCTAGCGAGATTTCCCCTTATACGCTTTTTACACATTTTATAGTTTATCAGAATAAACTTGCTTGAAAATATCTCCGATCCATTCAACTTGAAGTTCCCTTCCTAGTAATTACCACCATTTAATAGAAAAGCCCAGCAAAATGCCACAAAACGTTTGCCCATTCATTCATACATATATCCATATCAATAACATTTTAAGCACACTCATCAGGCCAATGACAAACAATTTCTACACGTGCCACAGCGCACGAATCCAATATGATAACACACACACACATATGTATGTTGTGTGTGTGTGTGTATAGGACAAGGTTCTGTGGCAAAAGATGCGCAATCAATGGATTACTTCCGCTATGCTTGCTTAGAGGCTCAGCCACGAAACAGGACAGAAAAAAGAAAAAAAAAGAAAGAAAAAAGGACGAATGTATTTGAAATCAATATGCTAGTACACTAAAGTTTGCCTAGTAGCTACAAGCAACATATACAATGTATATATGTATATACATTTATTTAGATACAAATCTTTTTTCTTCGCTTAAAATTGAAAATGCGCAAAGCGACTGTTCAAGCTTTTCAATTGATATCTATCAGCAAAGTGGCGCAACAAAAAAATAAATACATATACATATACATATGTATATACATATATAGAGAAATAGAAAAATCAATTCAATCACGCTTATCAGCTAGGAATGAGGGGGTGGGGGGAGCTACCAAAGCGACAAACGTCAGAAACAGCAGCTGAGTAGAAAAAAAAAATACAGAAAAAAACGCTAGAAAAAAATAACAATTCAAAAAGCATTTTCGGTATGTTTACTGCCGCAGCAAAGTAGGCAAAAGTGAGAATAGAGAAAGAGAGTGGCGGAGAGAAAGAGAGGGAGGGGGGGACGGCGAGTGACGACAACAATAAAAATTGAAATGGAACTCGGGAAGTCTCGACGTTTTTGCGCCATGATTTACGGCTGTCGGCTGTTGGTTGTGTTGGGCGACAGAGAGAGAGAGAGAGAGGGAGATAGAGAGTGAGATTTTTATCCTTTCTGAATTGTGCCAGCAGTTTTTAGACAGTTTTACTGTTTATAACTATGCTCCAATCCACCCACCCACAAGATATACTATATACTTATATCTCAGCCATCAAATTGGCGCCGCATTGTCGCCAAAGCCGAGCGGCGAGAGATGTGCGCATATTTATATCACTCACTGTGCATTATTGTGGTGTCTGTGTGTGTGTGTGTGTGTGTGTGTGTGTGTGGGCGGGGGCTAAAAGTGTAGTCGCATTAGCTGTGCGCATTGTTGTGACAGCGGCTTACTTAAATGTTGGCTTATTGATTTTTATTCTTCTTTATGCTACTATCATTTTTTCATTCCTCCTTTTTGATCTAACAAGTGCGTCATGAGCTGCACTTGATTGCGCTTTTGTAGCAGGCAGCTTTGGTAGCTAAGTAACTGCACAAACACAGAGTTGCATTTTGTGCATTGTGTTGTAACTGAAGTGAATGTACTTGTTTAACATAAAACGACATTTGAAAGGGTTTTTTTTTCCACATTTGTAGTGAATATTTTAGAGCTGTCATATATGAATATATAATATTCAACGCTCTAAATATTATTATTTTAACTTTAAACAATGCTACTTTAAACCCACTTTCTTAACCTATTTGATCAACTTCTGTTGAATATGTTAGCATATGGTAAATGTTAACAACTCTGGTCACACTTGACTGACTCACTTCACAGCCCTACTTTACCAGCAGCACAAGCTCGAATCTCGTGACGTCGACTTATAGCCAACTTTTCAATCACTTTCCAAGCGATTAAACAATCAGCGGCATTATAATCTCTGCACAAAGAGTCATGTATCATAGACACACACACACACACACACATACAGTTGCAAGTTTTTTTCTTTTCCACATTTTTTCCTTGCCATTTTGCGCTGTCAAACATGATTTGCATATGCTGCTTGCTTGTGGCTTTTGCTTTTGGTTAGAGATTATGGATTAGTTACAAACTTCAACTCACGATTTTTGATTTTTGCGATTTTTTCTTTAGCTTAAAGATTTTAGTGTTTGTCTCTCTTTGTAAGCTGCTTGTTGTTAGCTTTGCTCAGCAATTAAAAACAGGCTGGCCAATTTGTTATGAACTGACATGTTTATAATCCCCTTCTACTAATTTGTTTTTATTTTTTTATTATATCTTAGTCAGTTATTAGTTGTGGTTTTTGATAATTGTTGTTGGTTACAAAACGATTTCCTGCTTTCGTTGTAGATTATCTAAGAGTGCTTAAAATCGCGTACGTTTCTCCTAATGACATTTATTGCCCACACACACACACACACACACTCAGAGAAACTAGGCTTAAAAAGCCATTATTGTCATTTATAATAGTTGCGCAGGCAAATGTGGATCCTTTTACCTTTGTTGCTTGGAACTTGCCTTTCGCATTGTGTCTGTGTGTGTCTGTGTTTTTGTTTATCTTACACTTGAGTGGCATAAAAACACTTGCAGCCAACACACACGCAAACACACACAGACGAACGCGCACACCTGCATAAAGGCAGGGACAGAGACAGACTCAAGTGTGTGTTTGGGTTGAGTGCGCACCTTCATTGAAAACAATTTGGCCTATGCTGCGTATGAGTAATATTTGTGTGTGTGTGTCTCAAGTGGGCGCTGTTGTTGTCCTAAGGGAGGCAGGCATCATAAATGTCAACAGCTGCGTCTTGTTGTGTGTGTGTGTGTGTGTTTGTGTGTGTGTTTGTGAAACTAATTCAGTCGCATATGTGGAAACTTTGAAAGGATAATGTGCTGTCATCTGATTTGGATTGCCTCTTTTTGGAATGCTTTGTGCTCGCCAAGTTGGCTATCTATCTGAAAAGCCCAGCTTTGACTATATCTGTATCCTTTAGCTTACATAAATAACTTGATTTTCACAAGAACTGTTCTAATAATATACTTTAGCCAACCATTATTTCATTATAGTTTTTTTTTTCTGCTCCCCCTTTTGCGACTTCCACATAACTACTCTATTTGTGTCTAACCAGTTCCGAGAAGTTCATGCCACAAAGCCCCACACATATTGTTTAACAAACTGCGGGCAACAACAACAATTCCATTCTCCGTTGCCTTCTCTTTGCCCCTCGAGTTTATTACGCCTTGTGCACATTCACTTTGACAACTTGTGACAATCTGTCTCTCACTCATAATTATTATTATTATTATCATTATTTTTGGCTTAAATCCTTTCGTCGACTTCAGCGCCTGGCTGGCAACGCTCTCGAGCGTTGATGACAGCGCACAGCTTTGAGCTTAAAGCTTAATGGCAAGCGTCAACAATTTGCGCGCAAGTTCGTTTCATTTTAATTTGCACTCTTTTCTGTCTCCCCTTTTCCCACCTCTCTCTCTCTCTGTCTCTTGTTCTGTTTTTAATCGCACTTTTTAATTACTTTCCTTTAATTTTGGCAACTTTTGCCGCTGTGCTATTTGTCTTGTCAAATTTTTTTGGCTTCTTCCTTTATTTTGTAATTATTTCTGCACTTTTATTTAATAATAATTTCTCATTCAACAATGAAGGAAACACCAAAATTTATCATTTTCCACTCGGGTAATGATATATGTATGTCACAAGTGTCAAGCACGAAAGACTTTATGTGAATTATCTTCAGTTGTTATTAATAGTTTTTTATTCACTTATCAAAAACCCAAACACTTAAAAGTAATCTGTATTTTACTCCTCTCTCTCTCCCACTCGTTTTCAACTTAATTGTCTGAGATTTGGCTCGTTTCGTTGACATTTCCTTGGGGGTCCTGTGCCTCCTAAGCATGAAAAATAATTTAAGTCTTGCTCAAAATGAAATTTAATTGTCACATTAAACGTCACGGAAGTGAAAGACAGGTCCCTTAAGACACACACACACACACACATACGCACACATACGAACATTAAGCCGCACACTTGGAAATTCTAAGAGTAAATTCTCGATGTGCAGCTGGCGCCAGTTTTGGAATATTTTGTACCCTAAATGGGGGGGAGTAGGAGGAAGGGGGCTTGGTGGCTGGTGTGCACATTCCAATGTTCATGCGAGAGAATTTAACCTATTTACACAGTAATTTATTTGCTTATAAACATAAAACCACTTTCACTGAACAATGAACGCACATACATATGGAAGAGAATGTGTCTGAGGCATATGCTTAAGAATATGGTGAAAGGGATGGGTAGGAGAAAAGGGCACAAGCAAAAGGCAGTTACTTAATTTAATAATTTTCACATTTATTGAAACAAAAATGAGCATTTGTAAAGAAGGAAGGAGGAAAGGCAGGGAGAAAGGTCCCAAGTCGAGAGTTGGCTGGGAGACTTGAAAGACCCAAACGAAGACTTTTTGCTTCATTTGTGTTGGGTTTTTAATTTTGCACACAGAGTGTGCGAGTGTGTGTGAGTTGCAAACACACTTAAAACTCAAATATTTGCATACACTCGAGCATTGTTTGCATAAAAATACCAAAAAGGAGAAAGAAAAGAAAAAAGAAAATACGTAACGTGAACAAAAAGAAAAAAAGGCTCACAAAATGAAAGGCAGCAGCAGACAAAGGGACAGGAGGGAGGGTGAGGGAGCTGCTGCAATCCCTCTAGAGTTGTGTGTGTGTGTTGCCTTAGACCAAAGCAAATTTATTATCACACAAAAGGCAAAAGACGCAGCAAGCAAACTCTGGCAGAGAGGAGGGGCGCGGCAATCTATAAAAAGTATCAGCCTGGCAGCCAAGTGGAACCCAGGAGTAGCAGCAGCAGCAGCAGCAGTCGCAGAGCACAAAATCAAACGAAATGAGGCAAACACACACAGACAGACACACACACACACATAAGGACATACACACACGTCCTGAGCTGCGCGCACGCTTTTGTGCAAATAAAGCATTTTACATGGGGCTTTTGAGGCAGCCGAGTGCAGAGTAGAAAAGTAGAGAGAAAGGGCGACTAGATTGTAACATTTACAAGGCAGGAGGTAATGTATGCCAATGCACATGAGACCCCAAAATGCGATGCTCGTTGCTGCCACTGCTGCTCGGCAGGTGTGCCACAATTTGCATAGCTCGCATAGAGGAGGAGATACACCCTAAAAACTGCTGCTGCTGGATGAAGCAGATAAACAAACACACACACACACACACTCACACTCACACTTGCAGAGAACGTGCCAAGGCAGCAAAATAACAGCAAACACAGCTTGGCTAAGAAAGACGACACAACACAAAGCTGCCAAAAAAAAAGAAGAAGAAGAAAGTAGAAGGAATGCAAAGAAAGCGTTAAGTTTAGCGCAAAATTAAACAATCTTATTGCCCGGATTAGTGACAAAATTATGTAACACAGAGCAGAGGGTGTAAAAGGCAAGGTATTTTTTGGGCTGGCTCTTACCTGTGAGCCTCAGATCAAGACGTTAACGTGTGCGAACTGTAACTGTAGCCATGACTATGACGCAAACATGGCAATTACAAGCTGGCAGGATAGAAAGAGACGGAGTGGAAAAAGTTAAAGTGAGAGTAAGTTAGAAAGATTGACATCAAATGTGGTTGAACTTATATATATTATGCATGAATGTCTAGGTGAGAGATGCTTAGGCCAAAGTTGACTCGAGATTAACACATGAAAAGACAGCCAATTAGGTTATGGTTAGGCAACTAAGTTCAAGCTGCTGACAAATTAAAAGATTTAGACTAAGTTGGTGGAAAATTAAAAGATTTAAATGAGGTTTAATACACTAAAAACTATGGAGAAATAGAACAAATTATTAGAAAAACTTCGAAAAACAAGAGCAATAAATTTCATAACTTCCTGTCTGACTCTCTAAAGTTAATCCGCAAGCTTAAAACAAGTTCTTCTTCTGCACTCGAAGATTTTCTTCTTTTTTTTTTTTTTTTTTAATTCCTACGCTAATTAAGTTTGCCTCAAATATTTGAGCAAACAAATTTAACGCTCAATTTACCAAGGCACACACACACACACACTGCAACAAGCGAAGAAGAGACAGTAATAATTATGCAAATTACTCTGAAAAAAGGTAGAAGAAAATAAAATTAAAAAATTAAAAAAAAAAACCTTAGCTTTCTCTCTGCCGATAACATCAAGTTAAATGTGCTTCTCACACACAGAAAGAGATTTGCAAGCGACAGACAGACAGCTGCAACTGTCGGAATTCGCGTGTTTTTGGAGCTGCGGCCAGTAAACGGAAAATAAGCGAAAAAGCGGAAAAGCGCATAAGCTACGCGTTGACGTTGCGTATACGCCGCATGCTGCAGCAGCACATAACGAAGGAGAAAAAAAAATTAGAGAGTGTCAGCAAACTAAAAAAAAAAGATGCTAGCGGGAAGTTAGTGAATGCTCTAGTGGAGGAGTGTCGTCAGTTGCCGCCTGCGGCTTTCATTTCCTTGCCTGCCATGATACCCGAACAAAAAAAAAATAGAAAAAAAGCAGAAAGAAAAAAACCGCACACTCGGCTGGGCAACCTTTGGGCCAACCTGCCCCATCCTCGATCCTCAGCTGATTTAGTGCAAAACATTTTTCTTGATTATTTTAGTTGTATGTACAGGCATTGCGTGTCTCTCTGTCTCCCTGTCTGTCTGGGAGCTGCCTCCGGGCTGCCATCTTTCCTGGACAGCTGCTGTGGGTTTCCATATCAGCGTGGCGCCATCCTTCGTCTGCTGTTCCTTCGTCTTCTTCGTAGCCTTCGTCTTGTGCTTCGCTTCGCTTCGCTTTTTCTTCTCTGCGTGAGAAGTCATAAAGCGATTTGTCATATTTATACAAGTTGATAAAATTATAAACAGCGTCGTCATAGAAAAGCCCAGCAGCCAGTTGCCAGTCGACTCTTCTTCGTATCCGTATATCTCAAGTATCTGTATGTATGTGTATGTGTGTGTGTATGTGTGTACCTGCGTGTATTTAGTATCGTAGTTGTAGCGTGTCGACGCTATGCAAACAGTTCTTGTTTTTTGTGTTGTGTTGGAGTGTTTGGTGTTTGGTTTGTTTGGTCTGTAATTGAGCTGCATACCAGATCTACCATTTTATGAATTTTGCTCTACTCAAGTGCACAAAAGTATGCTATACATTTTACTAAATGTGTTATTTTGAAATGTTGCTCATATTTTGTAGTGAAAATTACGTTTTGAATAATTGAAAAGCTAATTTGTCTTAAGGAATTTGTGGGAAAAAATATTTATTTGGAGATAAGACAATGATTTAATAATTTTTGACCATATTCAATTCCTTTTTCCACCTGAATGAACTATGTGTTTATTTGTAGTTAATTCTTTCTGGTTTTATATTCAAGTTATTTTATTGGCTAACATTTTATAACAGAACTTTTTTTTATGAATATCTCTGTCAATTCGTTTTGATGACACAGACTCTAAGTAACTAAACCAATAAAAATAAAAATCTTTTAACAATTTGAGCACACCAGCGCAAAAAAACAAAGGCGCGAAGAAGCCACCTGCAATTCCGGACAGCATTCAAATTACATGTAAAATTACTGTCAGTCCGCTTAAAGCGTTTACCCCGCAGGAGACGAAAACGACCTCGCGACATTTGTTGAGGCATCTACCTACCCCTCCTCCCTCCGCTCGAACAACCCTCTGCCTCGGGGTTGTCTGCCTTGTCTCGCATAACAAATTTTATTTTAATATTTATTGTTTTTCACGGAAAGCCAGCCGAGAAAAGCACAGCGCGCATCTGCCCCGCAGTGTAGTTGTCCTCGGTCCAAACTGAGTACACACCTTCTTACCCCCCACCCGTGCCCTACTCAGCCGCTGGCAAAGACAAAGACGTTGACGATGATGATGATTCCTGCGGAGGACAGGAAACAAGTGGAAAAAACCGGCGGCAGCTAAATTGAAAACGAAAGCAATGCCAAATAGAAAATGTTTTTCGCGCCCAGCGCAAGCCAAAAAACCCCTCAGAGGAGAGCTGGCTGAAAAGGGGGAGGGGGGTGGTTGTGTTGCTTCTTCTTCTCTTTTGGTACAAACGACATTGTCAGCATTGTCGGCATTATGTGCCCTGGCAAATTGGAGTTAACCTCTCAAACCTGCTGCTGTGGAATGTGGCTGCCTGTTGTCTTACTCTGGAGGCGCATAATCATTGCCGCTTTGTCGCACGTTTGTTTGGCACGCCCCCTCCATCCCCTCCTCCCCGCCTCTTCCTGCTGTATAGTCAGCCACATGGAACTTATTACTTTCATTTGCCTCGTAGTCTTCTCTCTACTCCTCAACTCCACTTTAATGCTACATAAATTCATAACAAATTCATTGCGCGCAGCGAGGCATTTAAGAGGCACAGAAAAAAAAGCGTTGCGACAAATGAAGCTGTCCCCCCTCACCCTCACCCTCACCTTGCTGTGGCAGCTGCGACCTGCTTCTTATTTCGCTTGTATTTGGTTAGTCCTTAAGTTCAGCTGCTGTCTTTTCTATCTCCCTAATTTTTTGTCCCCTATCGGAGGCACATGCACACGGGGCGTATGCGTAATCTTGCCGCATTGCGTGCCTTAGTCGCTGTTGCTTAGTTTCCCCGAGCAGCTTTCACAGCTTTGCAAAGCTTTGTTGTTTCCTTTTTTTGTTTGCTCGCGGCTCACACGCTTCAGTCTCTTCTTCCCTGCTTGCTGCTGCCTTGCGGGAATTGTCAGCGCATCTTTATGGGCACGCCGAAGTTTATTAGGCGTCTCTCTTTTTCAGTTGCCTGGTGACTGTTTTTTAACTTTTTTTTTTTTTTTTTTGTTGCTTGTAATGCTATTGAAAAGTTGGCCAAATCTGCCCGACAGCGTTTCCCATTTCGGTTTTATTTACATAATGTCATTTAATGATGATGATTATGTATGCCACGTAGCATCTTAGTCTTTGTAAACGTGTGTGTCGGTTTATTGACTGTAAGCTGAGTTTAGCAGCTGCAAAGCTTCATAGAAATAGCATTCAAATATTATGTGAGAAATCTTCCTGTTCTAAATTTTACCAATTAAACTTCGTATCTAAGATTTTCATTACTCAAACACTTTTGCCACACTTAATTTATAGCGCAAGATTCTCTGCTCTGCGTTCGCCCTAAAAAGTAGGCAACATTATTTAGCTTTAAGACGTCGAAATTCATTAAAATTATCCAGAGCTCAAAAAACCAACCAACGAACTCAACAAAATTGCTCTGTACGCACATTTTGTAAATGGCCAACCGCCCCAGAAGCTTCACCCACCCCCTGGCGTCTTTTCACCCACTTTGCCTAATTCCTTTTGAGCGCAAAGCAAACGCTGAGTTGGAAACTTCTTAGGGGGGTGGCAGGGGGGGCGGAGGTCATTTGCTGTCGCTTCGCTTCGCCTGCTGTTGTTTATTATTATCTCTGGCGCTAATTTCGAATTTAGGAAAATACACCATTTACTATTTTTGAAAAATGATTGCAAGCAATTTCATTTCCGTTGCGCTCCCTCCTGCCGGGCTAAAAAACTAATTACAAACACATAAAACTCAACGGGGCAGCGAGAAGCGCTCTTACTTCTCGAATTGCAATACCAAAACATAATCCTCAACTAGCTGCGAACTTTTACGCTGCCCAATAAATGTGGGTGGAGTTTGTTGTTGTTGTTGTTGTTGGTGGGGTGAGCTGTGGAAAGTTGTGGACGCAATCAAGCAACATGCAACATGTGACGAAGTTTTGTGTTATTGCCAAATGGGCGTCGTCTGTGACACGCCCATCAAACTAAATTACCAGCCAGCCAGCTAGTGAACATGGCGCATAAAAACCAAATGCAGCCACGTCTAAAATGCTGAGATTCCATTACCAACATCCACTCGCCTCACTTACACTGTCCAACAACTTGGTCGTTTCGCATGAATTTCAAGTACTTGTTATTTTTTTCTTTCACTTTCTTTCCCATTTTTGAGTAGCTGGCGGGCACATTAAGACAATGCGCGCAATGTTCTTCCCGTTGCCATTTTGTGGCCTTTCAAATGTGTTTTAAAGTGTTGCCCAAAAAGTTCTTCCCTTCTTTGTTATTGTTGTTGTTTTTTAATCTTTTCGCACTCATTGTGCGTTTTCGTAGTAAAGTGTTTAAATTGGGTATATTAAGTTATCTAGCTGGTTTTGGGGCATCTAGTATGTTAATTCTTAAAATATTATATTTCTGTAATATCTTTTGCTGTTGCCTTTATTTTTCCAGGGTATTCTTGCTTTCGATCAATATTCTTGCCCAATTTTCGTTGTTTGAAGCCATTTGATTTTATTTTGGCTGTTTGTTGCTGTTATTTTTATGACAGTTGCCAAAGTTTTTCTCAAGTGCCTGTTGTGATTTGGGAAAGTGTGGGTGGACGGAATGGGGGCGGGGCGTGGCAGTGGGGCATATCAAATTTGATGATTGACACCTGGGCAGGGGCAAAAGTTGAGCAACTTTAAAGTGCGCCCGCAAGTATGCAATGGCGCTGAAACTGAAATTCCAACTGAAGTCTACCTGAGATGACATTAATGTAACTCGCTAAGCCAAGGATGTTCTTGTTGTTGCTGTGGCTGCTGGCGTTAATGGCCCCAAAGATGTTGTTGCGGTTGCTGCGGTACTTTAGCTGTATATCTGTATGTGTGTGTGTGAGTGTGACATTAGGGGCGTCTGTAGGGCGTGCCGCAAGTCGTTGCTGACACCAGCGGCGTGTGACCTGCAGCAATTACCAATTTTCTTGTTACATTTTAAAGTGCGGCGAACGAGAGAGAAACAGAAAAGAGAAAGCGAACGTGTGTGTGTGTGTGTGTGTGTTAGGTGCACATTAAGTGCGCTTGAATCGCAGCGCCTGGCTCTTAAGCCCAAAATGCAAAAGGCAGCCAAGTAGAGTTGATGCTGATGACAGCAGCAGCAGCAGCTGGAGCAAAGAAGCCAATGGAAAAGTGGCAAGAAGGCGTGAGCCAAGAATGAGGTTAGCCATTACCCGAAGCGAGCGAGTTAAAATTGCGTTGCTGCTGCAGCTGCTGTAAATTAAGTCGAGATTGTAGCAAAAGGGGAAATGTTAAGGTGTTTATCAAATGCGAAGCAAGAAGTTGATAGCTTTACAATCTGTGTGAGGGTCATTAGGGATGTTTATGTCGATGATAACTTAGAAGGGCTTACTAAGTAATCACTCTCAATACATCAAATCACTTTTACAACTTAAACTTTAATTAAATCTTTGACTTAGTATTTAATGCCATGCCATTTTTAAATAATTCATTAATGTGTGACTCTCTCTTTCTTGTTTTGCTTGCAGGTATGTAAACTTAACTTCAACTATTTACATAACATGCGTAATGCGTAAGTAGCATGCCACAAGTGCCTTACGGCAACATGTGCCAGCCAAGCTTTGACAATATATCACGCATACGCCACATTGGCATGGTCAGAGTGTGGGGGGGAATGAGAGAGACTTGACAGCTGGCTTCATTAAAATAATCAGCTACCAAAAGAAGTTGGCAACGAGTGTCTCGACGACAACGACGACAAACCTGATGATGACAGAGCTCCGGCCAAAAAAGGGCAAAAGCAAAATAATGGTGTCCTCTCTTGGTGTGTGTGTGTGTGTGTGTGCAACACTTTGCTGCAACACTCGCAACACTCATCAAAAGCTGCCAAGTTTTGGTTTCTTTAGCTTTTCTCGCATCTCTTGCTTCTAACTTTCTTTTTGTTGTTGTTTGTTTCTGCTTTGCTATTTTCACTAATTAATTATGCAGTAACAGCAAACAACTTGAAATGTAAGGAGATTAAAGCGACTTAAAAGGCATTTATGCAATGCCAGCAGCCAACAACAACAACAACAGCAGCAACAACAACTCTTAAAAAGAGAACAAACAGGACAGACGAACCAGAAACAGAACAGACAAGTGTCAGGCAACTGCTTCTCTCCAAGGATGCTTCTCTCTTTAGGGTGTCTGCATAAGACAACAAAATGATATGTGTGTGTGTGTGTGCCTTGTGTCTTGTCAAGTCATGTTAACAAGCTTCAAATTGCGTAGCAAGCAGCTTAAATTTTTTTGTGTAAAAAATGTAGAAAAAAATAAATATTAAATAAATTGCAGTTGGAATTTTAATGAAATTTCCACAGGATATAAGCTTAAATTGCTGGCTTAGCAGTGAGTGGCAAATCACGAATAACAAAAGATTCAATTACCACCAGTGTTGTAAAAGGATATAAGACTAATTTGCGTACTTATAGCAAAGTATTTTAAATATTTATGTTAAAACTTCCGTTTTAAATTCACATATATGAAATTTCGTTTACCTTCTTCACAATTTGAAAGCCGCTTACAATCCTCACATGCCAAAAGGCTTCTTTCATTATGATTTAAAATTTTCCGCCCTTATTGTCTTGCTCTGCTCATATTAATTTACACTTAATTAAAAGCAGCAACAACAACAACAACAACAACAAATGATATCTGACACTTTTTGACAGTGGCACAGCAGCAGCAACAAAAAAATTGCCACACAAAAAGTGGCAAAGGCACATGAAAAAATTGTATTTCATATAAAAATGCTAATTAAGTTACAAAATGCGCTGACAAAATGTAAATTATAGACAAAGGGATTGTGCGCGTGTTGTGTGTGTTTGTGTGTGTGTGTGTATGTGTGTTGTAAGTGGGCTTGAAACGACACAACGACAACGACGAGTTTGCCTCGTTTGTGCTCTCTGTGTTCTGTGCACTTTGCCACACGTTGCGACAGGTGGCAAAGCAGAAGACAATTGAGCGACGCGTTTAAAAACGCGCACAACACGCGCCTACCTCGACGCGTCTCTTCCTTTTCCTTTTTCTTGCTGTTCTAGCCACAAAACAGCTCAGCTCAACTGGCGTATAGCCTGTAAAGGACAATAACAGTTGTTAATAGTGCATTTTGAGCTGAAAGAATCGCCTGATACATATTGCTATATAAATTTGTAAAACTAGTCAACAGTTTTCAAAAACTTCAACATTGAATTTTATGCCTTAAACACTTTGTACTTATTATTTAAATATTATTGGGTACTTCTTAGTCTATCAACTGTCTTCTATATCCTGCTTCAACTTGTGCCTGTCACGTTTGTGTGCACAAAGTTGCAAAATCTACCCATATATGGACATATATATGTATATATCCACCTTTACTTATATGTATATATATGCATACATATTCAGTTTTATGTCTATGTCAACGGCTTTTAAAAAGTTTCTTTTTTAATGTAAAAGTCAAGGCAGACTTTTGTACGCCACGAAAAAAATATATATGTATCAGGAAAGTTGAAAAGTTTGCCAACCATTATTTGTATATATTTTTTTCTGTGCTGCCTCGTAAATGTTCTTCAAGCTGACTGACAGACGGTTGCAACAATTAAGCGACATTTGTTGCAACATTTTGTGCATATTGTGTACACTAAATAAATGCGACTGACATTTTCATGGCCGCAAATCCAAAATCCCACAGAAAATACCAAGCGGTTAAGGTTAGAGAACTTTGTTTCTAGAGTTTATCAAGGGTTGAGCTGGCAGCCTAGGCTTTAATAAACTCGCCTTGAATTAAATATACATTTTATTCACTTGCTTTTTAACAGACATTTTAAGATATATCTTTTTCTCAGCTCTTGTTTACCTTGGGGCTGTTGCTTTTGGGCCATCCACAAATATTTCCGGAATTTACATTTTCATAACATTTATTAAATTTTAAATGGCATTCATTTAGAATCCAACCCCCATACATTAATCCAAACCACCCACGCTCTGACTTTTCTCTCTCTCTCTCTCTCTCTCGAAAGTATGCAATAATTTAAAGCTCTCTTTTGCGGCTGCCCCAAAAGCGGCCACAAAGCAGCAGCAGCAGCAGCCAGCAGCCAACAAAAATTGAGGCAACTGCTGTGCGTTTTTATTGCGTTTTTTTCATGTGTCTCATGTGGTTTACTACAAATTGATTCTATTATTGTGAATGCGTGTTTTTTACTTTTCATTTCTTTTTTTTGTATATTTTATTTGCCACGCCTTGACGCGCATTACATAGTGTTGTTGTTGCTGTTGTTGTGGATGTTGCTGCCTCGTTTGTTGTTTGGTTTTGCTGCTGGCGATTTGGAAAAACTGAAAACTGATTGCAAACACACACACACACACACACACACACACACAACCACTGCAAACTTCCGTTTGTCTATGACTGCCTGCTTGCCTCCCCCTCACGCTTCAGGCCTATGTTGAGTGCAATTTCCGTTGGTTATGGCCATGGTGTTGCTGGGGAAAGGGGGAGTATATATAGCCATCTGGTGTATACAAATTGCAATTACAGTCACATTTGGCTGTCTGTGTTTGTGTGTGTGTGTGTGTGTGTGTGTGTGGCGCTCCAATCAATTGTTTAATTAATTTTATAATGAGTTAATTTCGCAAAGCGCAATCATTTAAATTTTGAGTGTGCAGAGGAAAACCCATTTATTTAATTGTTGTTCTACTTGTTGTTGTTGTTTGCCACTGATTTTGTACGTACTAAATTATAAGTCGAACGCACAACAAACACAAACACACAGCCACAAACAGCCCATCCGCCTATGAAATTTAATTATAAAATGCTTACATTGCATTTAAATATTTGCGGCGCTGTCCGTTTAGTTTATAAACATTTGCCACGCTCAGTTAAATTGTTGCCTAATTTCATTTTGAGGCCGAAACGCTCAAAAACAAAACTCTCCACACACAAAATAGCAAATATTTTGTGAAATAAATTCGTGTCAAATTATAGTTCTCAAAAGTCAAATTTCTTGGCACGCTGCCAACTTCGCTTGGGCAAAGGGAACAAAATGACAATTTGTGATTTCTGTTTTTTTTTTTTGTTTTGTTTATAAATACACACATTTTGGTTGTCTACAACATTTCAAATGATTTTCATGTGTAATTGGCAACCAAAATAGAGACATGTATTTGCAATTCGAATTTCTAAATATACACACAAAAATATTTTTCTTAATGGCTTTTGGCAAATCGTATAAATTATATGTGCTCAGGTAAAAGTGTTGAATGCAATTTGCATTTGAATATTAAACCTTTAACAGCTTTAGTTCTTTCTTCAAAGATTGCCACTCATTCTCTAAGAGATACTAAGTATCACTTGCTTCAATCTCAAATGCAGCCATTTAAATGCATTCGAAAATCCACAACATACAAAAATAAAGTAGAAGCAAAAAAGGAATCGCATTAAGCGCATTACGCTTCAAGATTCCAATTGTCATTAGGCGTTGTTGTTGTTGCCACACAGGCACGCCCACAACAAGAGGCAGAGTGACCGCACTTTTTACTCTGCATGGTTTTGAAGAAAATGCTTCTGGCTGCTGTCTTTTGCTTTGAGCGCCGTGAAGCATTCTGCAATTTTTCATTTAGCGCTGCTGTAAATTCCAGATGCTCAGTAGCTCTCTTTTCTCTCGGGCTTGAAGGGAGGTGGTGAAGAGGTGGCTAGAAAAACTTGGTCCTTTTGCCGCGTGCGATTAATGCGACAAGCTTGGAAGGGGATTGGTGTGGGGTGAGGAGAAGGAGAAGGAGTCTCTTAACTTCCAACTTCCAAAGCTGGGCTGCCAAATTCGCTGGCATTTCTTCTTACCAAGCAAGCTCTGTGTTTTTCTCTGTGTGTGTTTGTGTGTGTATATTTTTTGCTCGGTGCAAAATGCCACAAGGTGTAAAATTGAATAATTGAAATGAAGCGAGCAACGCGAAGAGGACTCTTTCTCTCTCTCTCTCTCTCTCTCAGTGGCAGTGGCAATTGTGTGCCGCAAGGACACACAAAACCGGTAGAAAATTGTTGCAACAAAGTTTAGTTAATTGTGGTTAATTCTGATGGATTTGTGCGTAATTAGTGAGTAATTTAATTTTGCACTTCTTTGTAAAGTTTGGCCGGAACTTCTTCCGCCCAGCCTTGAATGACAAGTGGACCATCTGTCAATTGTCTGTAGAAGATGGATGGCAGCGAGTTGTTGTTGTTCAGCTAACTAATGAAATATGAGTTGAAAATTATAGTTGCATTAAATAGCAATTAAGTACAGAGGAGTGGGAAGTGAATTTAAAGAATTGAGCAACAATAATATTGACAATAGTATTGATAAAAAGGTATCTTTATTAATGTTCATTTGTGAAACATGAAAATACTTTCGACAATCACGTTTAACAAACAGCCTTAAGGTATGCAACACATTTTCTTTATTAGCCGCAAAAACACTTGCAAGTATTGTCGAGAGCAACATCATTTTGTTCTTGTTGCTAATGAAATGTGACATTAAGTGCTGATGTTGTTGCCACGCCCCCTCAATAGCGCCCCTCAGAGACGCTGCCAACCAAAAAAAAGTGTCGGACTGTGGCGCGCTTTTAATTGTTGCCACCACCACCACCACAACAACAGCAGCAGCTGCAGCAATAACAACAAAAAGTTGCTGCTCATTGCGGTCGCTCCCAAAAGGCAGCGATTGCCTTGAGGGCGATGGCGGAAACACCCCCCAAACATCAGACAAGCGCCAGCCAAAAGACGCATAAAAAATAAATACAATAAAGGCACAACAACAACAACAACAACACTAAAACACACAAAAAACGCGCGCAAGCAAAGCGAAAAAAAGGAGTGCAATGTGCTGAACGAAACTCAAAAAAAAGTTTTTAATTAAAAAGTTTTGTTTTGTAAATCTATCTATGGTTGTGAAATGGTTAAAGCTGATAAGGATTTTTTTGTGGCACTAAGAAAACGCGACAGTTGCAAATTAAATGATTAGCTTAAAAAATAAGCACTGTTAATTAGGAAACGAATCTGATTTATGAGGTTTTTGAAACAGTTTATAAGAGGTTTCTGAAAAGTCTTGCATGAGCACCAAAAATTAAGTTAAAAGCACTATTTAAAGTTTGAACAGCAGAAATCAGCACAGGTTGGTTTATGATTTTCCAGCACGTAAATAATATTGCTTGGTTCTTTCTCTTTTTGTTGAGGTGTATTCAAATTCAAATTGACTTCATGTCCTGACTTTCGACTCGAGTTGTGTTGCCTGCCTGACTTGCTTGCCTGATTATTAAACATTAAAACCTATTCAGCACAAGCTTTAAATTGTGCACAGGTTTGCCAACCCTTTCTCCCCTGCGCCCCGCATTGAACGCATTGCAAATTGAGTTGTTTGCGTTTTATTTATGGGCCATGGGGCTGTGAAACTTGCACAAACACAACACAGCCCAAAAGTCAAACAACAACGGCATGCAATTTAAATGCAATTGTTTTATGCACAACAACACACACACACACTTACGGAGAGCCCACAAAACGTTGCATTTCATGCTGCGCTGACATGCCAAAGGGCTGAATTGGCCAATGCGGCGTATGCGTAACGTGCAAGAAGTTTGCTGTGCTGCCACAACAAGTACATATTGCCTGAGTTTGTGTGTTTGTGTGTGTGTGTGTGTGCACCTCTTTCGCACTAATAAATTATTAAATGCATGCAATAAATTTCAAATTAATCGCTGATATTTATCTCTCATTGCAAACGTCGCGATGCGTCGACGCCGACGCCGGCAGCAGAGCTGGCAGCATCAGCATTGTGCATAATAATTATGTTGGTCAGAGCACAAAAGAGATAGCTGCCCTTTTAGCCCCCTCCGTTTAAGCTACAGCTTTCCCTATTTTTTATACATTTTTTCTCGATTTATTTGTTGCTTAAATTTAATTTATATTTTATTGTTCAACCGTTTTTGTTGTTGTTCAAGTTGCTGCTGAACTTGCACACATTTATTAAAATGACAGCCATATTTATTTGTTGTTGTTGCTTCGGTTTTCTTTTCATAGGTTTTTGCTACATTATATTGTTAATTAAATTATATAGCCTCTGTACACATTACGTTTTTATTGAGTGTGTATTCAAACATAACTTTAATTGTTGCTGTAAATATGTGAATTAATCATTTTAAGTAGCCGCTTATATATTTTTATATGAGTGTGAATTTATTAATATCGACATTTATAATTGCAAAAGGTAATCGCTTGAATATTATTATTATTATTATTACAAATGTGATTTGTTCGCGCAATTTTTCGCCGAATATTTTTAGTGGACAGTTTAACAGTGAATTAAGCATGAATAATAATGAAATCAACTGCAGTTGAATAAAGTTAAACTTTCGACTTTTGATTAAAACTGTTGTCAGTTGCTGTAATTACCTGTGTAATTGTTATTGTAGTTCATTAGGCTTATTTTATAGCCTTGGGTTATGATTAAATTTAAGCTCTCTTTCTCTTTGTCCCATTTATTGTTATCTCTGCTTTTTTGTGTTGTCTTCATTACGTTGACAAGCTTCTCGACAATTTGTTGCCACCCTAACCCAGCCACTTCCAACCTAACGGGGCAAACCAACAAGCGACAAATATTTCACATTGTTCTTTGAATTATAACGCGCAAAATGGCAACAATAAAAACTTTTTGCCAGTTGTCATATGGCCCAAACAAAAATTTTCTATGCACACACAAACATATGGACAGCAGTCCTTTCTTTCCCTCTCTCTGTGTGTGTGTGTGTGTGTGTGCTCTGGCAGCAGCATCAACCTGCAAATTAACACAATAATAGCAAGCAAAAGTCATACACACACACACACACACACACAACAAGGAAAAATCAACAACAATATTGCCACAGATATGCAAATGGCATAGAAATTGTGGTTGGCCTGCTGGACACAAAGAGCCCTGGAACGGATATGCTTGCATATAAATTATAACACCGGCGTGTCTATTAAAATGATTGTATCCGCTCGATTATGCACACACACACACACACACAGAGCAAGACAGAGACAGCAGCAGGAGAGAGAGAGAGAGAGAGAGAGAGGTAAAAATGTTAGCAGCCTCCCAAAAACTTTTTGACTTTGCCCAGCTTTATACATATGTATGTATGCAGATACAGTTAGAAAGATAGCAGATGCAGATACACATGTGTGTGTGTGTCTGTTGTGTTGACTTTGCTTCTAGCTGCCTAACTGCCAAACTGTTTGTGTGTATTAGGATTGAACAGGCAGTGTGTGTGTTGCTTTTTTCCATCGTCCCCCCCCCTGTTCCTGTCCACCTGTGATTAAACAAATTGCACATAATACAGTTGCTGGTTTATTTGCCATTCAAATTTTGTGTGTCTGTTTAAATCCAGTTGATATTATTCTGTTTTGACAGCTAATTAGTCGCGTTCAAATATGCAACTACCCCCCCTCCCATTACCCCGCTACACCTCCCTTCCAACTTGTCACTGACTCTTAATTGACAGCATTTTCGGTCTTCATTTAGCCACTTTAGTTTAAATTGCATAATGCACAAAAGTTTATGCAAATCTTTTGCGACAGTCTCTCTCTCTCTCTCTCTGTCTCTATAAAAAGTTTGAGGTCTTTTGAAGGCTTAGATAAAGTGGCAAGCGAAAACAATGAATCTGCTGCACGCAGGCAGGCAACCGCAGCAATAAGGTACACTCAGATACACAGATGCATGAACTACGCATGGCGAGGATGATGATGATTCTGCAGGTGCTACAGCAATTGCAAACCACAAATGTTAAATGTGTGTGTGTGTGTGTGAGTGTGGAGTGGGTGTGTCACGTCAATTGTGGGCCAATTTAAATGGCAGCTAATAAATTTGTGCAGCAGGGCAAACCGCAGCGAAAGAGAGAGAGAGAGAGAGAGATACACGAGCCATGAGGCGATAAGATACGCACTCAACTATAGCTAAAGATAAACTGCAGACCAAGACGCCTAAAAGTGTGCACTTAAAGATACACTAAGAAAAACTGTTCAAGAGTTACACATTGCGTATACTTAATTTGATTGGATTAAACTTAAACCATGTTTTCTTGCTGTGCATGCATGTTAGTATGTTTTGTTGTGTTTGTGTGTGTGTGTGTGTGCGTTTGCTGGAGCGTAATTTAAGCCATTTATTGCAAGGAAATTAATGCTGCCAGCCCAGACTAAAACTTCTGATGTGTCTGGGCTGCAGCTTCTGGCTTCTGGTTGCTTCTGGCTGCTGCGTTTGCCGGGGCTGATCCTGGCCGCAAGTGCATCCACTTGCCAAAGCTGCCATTCAAAATAAATGAGCTAAATAAGCAGCCTGACATGTCAGACAGCAGACAACAGGCAACAACTACAACTACAACAGGCAACAACAATAAAACAACTGCAACAACAGACATTTATAAACAAGCAAAGAGCAAAGTTTTCAGCTCTGTTCTCGTGTTTGTCTGTAGATGTGTGTGTGTGTGTGTATTGTTTGGCGCTTGTTTTAACTATCAATTAAAGCGCCCGATGCTAATTATGTTTCCTCCCCCGCCCCCCACATTTAAGTCAACCCCTCTCTCATATGTCAGCCACAGAGGCAATAACTTTTGCTTTGCGGTTTTGTCTGATGTCAAAAACGTTTTCGGGCCTTTGAAGACTGCACATACAAGCATATATCTGACTCTCTATCTAAGTGTTGCTCTATAAGCTGCCATATCTATTAGGTAATCTCTATTGTTTAGTCTTGTTCTTGAAATTAGACAAATATTTGTATTTGGCTTTTGCCTTTTGTTGTTGTGCGTGTCGCACTGTGTAATTTATGTGTGTGTGTGTGTGTGTGTGTTTGTCTTCTCGCTGTGCTGTGTTATTGATGTACATAAATCACAACCAGAGCAAGAACGAGATAGCGAGAGAGCGAAAGGGAAAGAAATAGAGACATTGCCTGACTTCGAGTTATTTGTGTAATGAGTTTAAGTCAATAATGAGTAGGGATAGCTGGAGGAGGGGAAAATAGAGGGGTGTTAGTTTATGTCATTACAGCGCAAATAAATTATTGCTGCTATCGATTGCACAATTGTTATCGATATTGCTATTGCAACAGCTTGCGATAAAGTGGATTAAGACATAAATTCTGACTCAATATGCAATTTTTATTGAGAAATTGTGTAAAGAAAAAATCTGCGTAAGCAAATTACAACTGATTTTTCTTTAACAAAGTATTATTATTTTAATCCTCAGTTAGCTCCATTTTGTATTGACAGCATTTTTTGCAGTTTTGTCACTTGTTTTTTGGTCAACTGGATAAAGCAGACTGATTTTTATTGCATTTTGTGTGCCATTGAAGCCTTAAATGCAGTTACTTTAATACACAAAAAGCGATCGAAATTCCCAACAAGAACAAAACAGTTAACGATTATCTCTGACGCAACCGGCTTTAATTGCACTTTACGAGCCATATATATATATATACAACAACAGCGTCAAAACAATAACAATAGCAATAAAAGCAAAAGCAACAAAAAGAACAACAACAATGAAAGCTACACAAATTATATGTAAAAGGCAACAAAGTTTTGCAATGGAAAACATGCGTAAATTTATGCAAAAGCAAATTGTTATTTAAAACACTAAAAACTAAAACCCAGTCCATAAAAGAGAGACAGCAACAGATGCAGATAGCGATAGTTTGGTTGGTCAAAACTGCGTGTTGTGCGTGTGTGTGTGTGAAATATTAATGCACAACATTTAAATGATTGCAGCAGCAGCAACAACAGTACACAGAAGAGGGCTAAGGTGTGTGTAAGGGGAGCAGGGGGGGGAATTGGTAGACTGATGAACTGACCTCTGCAGCAGATGATGCTGTTGCTGTTGCTGCTGCTGTCGGTTGCCACACGCAATGATCTGATTAAACATGGTAATGAAGTAGTCAAAATGTGGTGCAACGTGGCGTATGCGTAATTTCATATATACACAAACCAGTACACAGAGTGTGTGCGTGTGTGTGGCTGCTAATTTAAATTTACGCGCATCGGCTGTCCACGTTGCACACACACACACACACACACACACACACGCACAGCCGCAGCAGCAGAAGCCAAAGGGGAACCGAGTTTGTCTCCCTGATGAGGAGGACGCAAAAAGTAAATCCCAGTTGCAGCGAAATTAAAACACACACAGATGCATATCACAACGTTGGCTGGGGGAGGTGGGTAAAAGTTGTGACTGTAAATACTGCATAAACCACACACACACATAAATATACGCACATAAAGTGCCCCCTGTCTGTTTATGTACCGCGAAGTATTTGTCGCATTGGCTTAAAACGCGTAAGTTGTATTTATAGTTTAGCGAAATTAAAATCAAGATATAAAGATTGAGAAAGAAAGAATTTTTAGTCAAGAACTAGTTAAAAGTGCTCTTTAATCTGTAAATCATTTTAATTTAAACATTTTTTATACACCAGCCAAATGTAGTGTACATTTTGGGAAAATGTGCCATTCAATATGTATTGTTTTTTCATTTGTGGTGAATTCATTATTATTGATTTTCACAGTTGTAGATTTTGTGGCTATATTTTTTTTGTGTGTTTATTATTTTGCTATTATTGCATGTAAAATACGTCAATATGTTGAAATAGCTTTTAATATTTATTAGCTCGACTGCATTTAATGCACTTGTCTATATTCGCATTTAAAAAGCGGGGGGAGGCAGCCTTCTACTATTTGCATTTAGCTTCCACACACACACACACGTACCACACACACACTCGCAATGTTTGGGAATACGGCACGTTATGCCATTATTTGTTTTCGCTGATTGCATTTGATTTTTGGCAAACGACTGACGTGTTCGTTCTTTCTCTCTCTTTGCACATTGGCTAACAATTCACAGAAAGAGTGGGCTTGACTATAAAAAAAAATCGTATGATTCTATATAAAGTTGGCTGCCCTCCGGACAGCTTTTGGCGCTTCTCTCGCTCTCGCTGTCAGGTTTGCGAGGTTTGTTAGCTAAACAAATACCACATTTTGCCCACACACACACACACACAGCTGCAACTAGTTGCAAGTTTGTTAGTGAGCGCTGAACATGACATTATGTGCTATTTTTTTTTACAGCCACAGTTCAACTTATGCAACTTAAATGAAAAAACTCAACGCAATGCCCAGTTCTGAGAGAAATATAATATAAGCTGCAAGCAACTTTTTTATTCTTTATGAAAAAATAAACCATTTCATTTAACGCAGTTTAAACTCGAAAAAAAAAACAAAGTTATGTGTTTTTAAGCAAAAACTTTCTCATCATATTTTGCAGTCAATTACCTTCTCTGTATATACAATATCAAACTGGCTTTAGACCAACTAGTAATTAGGCCCATATGCTTCTTACTGGCCAGCAGAACTTGATATTGTTCGACAAATGTTGACCTGGCCAAAAACACCAACGCCCATCCATAAGGTCAACAAGTTACGTGGCAAAATTAAGCACGTACAAATATACGTAGAGCAAAATTCTTGTTTCACGTAAATTAGCAATTATTTAGTCATGTTATTAACTTGGCTTTTGCAGACTCAGGCTGCTGCAACTTGATAATGTTGGCTTAATACACACACACACACACACTTTTCATTTGGCTTTTAGTTAATAATCGGACAGCTGTTGCTTATGTTGATCTTTGACTAATTTCATTTGAAACACACACACACACCCACACTCATAGCACCTGTGTTGTGTGTTGAACATTGTGTGCAATGAAATTCAAGAACTGACTAAAATTTAAAGTTAGAAAGCTGAAACTTAAGGTTATTAGTTGAAGTATCATAAGCAACATATACAAATGTTAACCTGAAAAACTTTTTACCCTCTCTTAAATAAATAAGCTTAACTTAAGTGTATTATTCACTTGAATTGCGTAACATAAATCTTAACATTTTACCCACTAACTTACGAAATTTCTTTTCACATTTTTCTCCTTCTTTCTTTCTAGGTAAGTTCTTTCCACACTTCAAACTCTTAACGGCAACTGACCCACGTAAGTGCTAAGGAATTTTTTAATATTCTTCAGAACTATTAGCGCACTTTTTCTCTCTCTGCCACGTGCCGCAGGGGCAAGCATTTTTCAAAAAGCTAGCAGTCAAGTTGAAACGACTTCACGAAAATCGCTTAAAGCAGCAAAACGACAAGAATAATGACATTTGCAACGAAATGCAAGCCACACACAAAATACCAAACTAAAAAGAAAGAAGAGTGTAGATATTAGATGTGGGTAAGAGTTCAGTGAAGCAAAAAAAGGACATGCACCCCAAGGAAAACTTTAACTGCACACACACACACATACACATTATATTTGTCTCGGTTATGTACTACTGACTCTTTATGGATGGGGCGCCAAAAACTTTACGCTGATTTTCTTGGAATTTTTTTCCCCTTGTTCTTTGCAGTTGCGTGCAAAAGTCACTACTACACCCCAAAAATAAAAAAACCCAAATAAAAAATCACATTTTTTTGTTGTTGGCTGAGTTAAAAAATGGCAAAACTTTAAAGAACACGCTGAAATAAAAGTGGCAGACATTAAGTTGCACATGGAGCCGTGCAAAAGCATTAGTGCGAAAGTTCATAAGCAAAACTTTGTCCCCACAAAAAAGGAATCCTTAAAAAAAAATGACAGCTCAACTTTTTTTTTTCCTTTTATAAGAATCAAAGTCTGGCCACATTTGTATAATGTCTTGCCAAACACATAACTCATCTGCTAAGGGGGTTGATAGGGGGGTAACATACCCTAACTTAATCAAGCGAGCGCTTCTTTTGCTTCAGCAACATTTTAATACATTAAGTAAATGCATTTGAATGCGAAAAGTTTTGCAAATATTTTCTGCTTGATTTTACAGACACACACATATTGAAATTTTTGTATGAAAAGAAATTGCTGCATACTTCATGGCGCGTTATTGCCATTACTTTGTGTTTGATTCATGCTGGCAACTGAACATTTTTCTAGCCTCTTTTTGTGGCATCTTTTTGCGCTCTCTCCCGCATAGCGATTGCCAAAAGTTTGTTCATTTCAAAAAATGCACTTGTTGATTTATTGAAATTAATATTGAAATGTAAGTAAGAAAGTTGAAAGTTTTGAATGCAGTTGCACTCCAGGTGGAAACCGGAGTGTAATCAATTTAAGTGTTTAGTTTAGTTGGTCCTTTTTTGCTGTCATTGCTAGTGAAGTATAGAAAATATTTGTATCCATTGAAAGACTCTTCAAAAAATATTTTAACTTTAACAACTTCCTTCAATGCTAATAAATAATTAATCAAAATCTGTTCTCAAACCAAACCTTAAATTAAGTTGCTTGTTTGTCTAGAAAATCTAATCCCGCACACGTTCCACAAAGTTGTCACTCTAATAGACAGCCGGGCAATTTAAAATTCCACTTGTGGCCAACACTAAATCCAACATATTACAAAAGCCAACAAACAACATAGCAAATCTCAAAGCATGAAAAAAAAAAAAAAAAAACGATTCACAAGAGATGCCAACAGAATCATTTTTGAGTGGCGTACACAAAAAAAAAAAAGGAAAGAAGAACACAGAAGAGAACATCAAATTATTGTAAATTTTGATTAATTGCGCTGTCAGACACGCGTCTGCCACGCCCCCATTCTAAGCAAACAGTCAAACGTGCCTCAAAAAAGAAAACACTTGGAAGGTTCAAACGAGTTGACGCTTGAAGTTTTCAGTTCGTTCTTTTTATTTTGGGTGGTGCGACAACAATTTGAAAATATTAAAAAAGTTTTCACTTGACATGTTATTGACTTGTTAAAATGTTTTCCTCGCTTGCTTAATATAATTTCTATTTCTTTTTTTCTACGGCTCTCTACCCAAAACTCGATCAAGAGGGTAGTTTTTGTGTGTTGTGTGTGTGTGTGTGTGTGTGTGTTTCGGGCTGCTTATTTATTTATAATGTGGGACTTACTTGGCAATTCAAGCCACGTTTTTGCGTCATGCACGAAAATTGCATTGCCTTCTGCCCCCCTCAAACAACAAACTGCCCAGCAGCCCCCTTCTTGTGTGTGGGGTCGCAAAACGGATCAAACTGTGTATAATTCGCGGAGGGTTGCGAAAAGAAGCAGAAAAAAAATGTCGACTAGACTTTTATTAGACAAGCTTCTCTGTGTTTTCTCCCCAACTCCATCCAGCATCTTGCTGCATATACGACGACATTTTTTGTTGTTGTGCGCTTCTGGTGTCTTTCGAAAATTGGCAAGTAAATGCGCCGCACAAAACTTTGTTCACAGCCAAAGAGCGAGCAGAATAGAACAGAAAAAAAAAATTGAAACCCAGGCACGATTTTCCATCGTCTAGCCGTTGAAAAAAATGGTTCCCTTGTCTATATGTGTGTGTTTGTGTGTGTGTTTGGGGAGAAAGTGTGTTCTATATGTAGATGCGGGCTGTTTATTTGACAAAGCATGAAAAATGCATGTGGATTTTGTGTGATCAGCGGCTGCGGCTCAAAACGACACAGACTCATAAATGCGGCTTTTGAGTGGCTTATTTCTGGTAAGGGTGTAACAAGTTCTATTGAGAGCTAAGCAGATTTAGTTTTGTGGCTAACAGTTAAGCTGAGGGTAAGAAAAGACCAGTTCAATATGATTAATGGCAATTTTTCCAATACAATCCACATGCGTTCCACATCCAGTTTACTATAGGAACCGTTTTTAGGTTAACCAGTAACAGTTTAAGTATTATTACACACATAACTATTACGTTCCACATACGATACACATGTTTTCCACAACGTGTATTGCATTACAAAATCCTTACATCAACTATTCCCCCTTTGGTTATTCACAATTTCCTATGTTCCACAACGCATAGCTTGGCCATGCATACAGTTTACCAGCTTGCTCAAGCACAAACCCAACAAAATCTAACGTAACAATTCAGCTTTATGCTTGTCAACATATTTTGTAAGCCACAGCAGAGCCAAAAGCTGCCACTGCCAAGCATAATGGTGCCCCATAGTAACCGACAACAGCAAAGGCGATACCATAACTGTTATCTAAAGCTTTGTTGTTGTTGTTCTTGTTGCAACTATAGTGCTGTGTTGCTGCCACTTTGCCACAGCTACTCCACAGACAAAAGAACACAAGAAAGCGAGAGCTAGAAAATAATACTACACAACTGCTGTGTGTAGGAAAAAAAAATGTGCAAAAAAGTAGTAAATTTTACGCGCATTATTTAAATTTACTTGCGTCTAATGTAAATTTGCATTTTTACTATGAGAGCTGTCTGTGCGTGTGTGTGTGTGTGTGGTGTGCAAAAGACGCAAAAATCCCTCGAGCAGGCAAAAGCTTCTTTCTTTCTCTCAGTCTTGTGACATGTGTAGAGCCGCAGGGGTGGTTGAAGAGCAGGGAGCGAGGGGGTTTTGCATTGTTGTTACTGCTGCTGCTGCTGCTGCTATTTTCTATTTTGTACAAAGACGCAGTAAACAAGTGCACGAAAACAAAAACAAAAAAACAGAAAAGAAAGCAAGCAAACAAAACAAATCTCCTGAGATCTGAGCAAAAGGAATTGTATTCAAGTGGAAGTATTTGCTGGCTACAAAAAAAACGGAAGACGAAAAAAAAAACTCAACCACTCTTGTGGTGCAGACAGAACATTTTCCATGTCTAAGTTTATTTGACTGCTTTTTATTTGGCTTAGTTATGCATATATTGAACATTTTTTAACCAAAAACTTGTTGTTTGTTTATCAGCAACGTCTTCGTAGAGTACAAAACCAAATTAAACACCACATTTGGCTGGCAGTCAGCCAGTCACTCACTCATTTCATTTCATTCCTCTGGACTACCGAACGATGGCGTCATCATTCTCATCCACATTCTCAAACTCCCCAGTCACATTGTCGCCAGACCAAGCCACATCATTGTCTGGGCTGTGTGTTTCTCTGTCTGTCAGTGAAAAGGACTCTTTTGCATGGGCTTTTTACTCATTTGTCGTTTGTCAGCTTTTTGGCGCGTTGATTTCCCGCTGTCATGGTTTTTTTTTTAGCATACCATTTTGCCTACTGTCAGGGTATATTAAATTCTACAATAATTTCCGTTTACAACGTTTTAGTCTTTTCTAATATTTGTATATTTATTTCTAACTAAAGCTGTATATTAGCTTTGCAAGAGCATTTGCACGTCGTTTTGTTGACGTTTGCAGCTTGTTTTTATTTATCTTTGCTGTCCTTTTTTGTTTTTTTGTTGATTCGCTTGAACAATATTGTAAACGTTGGTTTTCTATTATGCCCCGCTTAGGCAACAGAGAGTTGATTGCTTTTTCGTGTATTTATTTGGCATACAGTTGTCGTTGTAGTAGTACAACAATGCAGTCCACATTTTGGTGCACTTTAAGCTGCCTTCTTTAAGCCAGAAACAAACTCTAATAACTCACTGTTAAACATAAATTACCAGCCAGCCGCATAATTAAAATAATCAACGAATATTTTCTCTCTCACTCCTGGTGTGATAATTGAGCAGAAGAGGGCACAAAAATACTAAGTCGTAATTGAAATTAAATGACATAAACATCAACATCAACATAAACTTTAAACACTTGAACCAAAAAAAAAAAAAAAACCCACATATCAGTTGTTGGAATGCAATCCACACTCGCACACACTCACACAGAGACAAAAATAAAAGTAAATTAAACTGTCATATGTTCCAAATGTGACAACTGGACAGACAGACGGGACATTCAGGAGCCAGACATGTTTGCAACGGCTACCGGACAGAGAGTCTGTGTGAGAGATATATATGGGCGGGAAAGGGACAGACTGCAGTGTCTGTCTGGTGGATGTTGGCTCATCTGTCAGTGTGGAAGATATGTTGAAATACGCCGCGCGCTTCATGATAAAGTATGTCGAGTGTGTGTGTGTGTGTGTGTGTGGGTTGCGGGGAGCACAACAACTGCTTGGTAATGAAAGCTCTGGCAACTAGATTTATAGCTGGTAGGAAGGCAGGGTGCTGGGTGCTGGGGGGAAATGCGCTCTTGATAATTAAGAATAAATGCGAAAATGTTTTGAAGCACAACATGAAATACTTACTCTACAAATGCAGCTTAGCAGCAGCAGCATCTGATGAAAGGGCGACAAAATAAAACAAAACAAAACAAATCGAGAAAAAAAATCGAGAGTGTTGAATCAGCAAAAGTTGTGGCCTGTGGTGCCCCCAAGCAACAACAACAACAACTTGAAACGATCGTCATCATCATCATCATCATTATCAGCAGCAGCAGCAGCAGCAGCAGCAGCTTCCGTCTTGCCCCACGGATTTGGCTCTGTCTGTCTGCGTGTGGTTCCAAACCATCAGCACTTTTTAAATGTTATTACGTGTTTTGCCCGCAAAAGTTTATTTCGCTTTGCTTTTTGTTTTTTTCGCTGCGGTTTTACAGATTTCTTGTTGTTGTTTATAATTTGTGTCTTTGTTTTGCCAAAAGTTGTTGTTGTCTATCTCTCGCTTTTGGCCCTGCTTTTTATAAACATATTAAATTTTTGACAAATTTGTTAAGCAAATTTTTAAAGCATTGCCAAAGTATAGAAAAGTATCTTTTGGCAGGGTTTTCTTTTTTCTTTTGGCTGAGAGGGGGGCTTGGGTTTGTTGGACATGTCGTCGCCGAGGCACTCAAAACAAATTTGTGCTTGGCCAGCTGCCAGCAGCGAAGAGCAGCTCCCAAAAAAGAAACAGCCGCAGCAGCAGCAGCAGCAGCAGCAGCAGCTGCAACAACAAATAATAGCAACAAAATAAACAAGTAGTAGTTGTGCGGAAGAAGCAGCAGAAGCAGCAGCAGCAAAAAAATCAATCTTTTGTGGCATTTGCCTGAAACTAGATTTTATATATACCACGGCTACGTCAACATCTACGAGTATTTCATGCAGCAACAGAACAAAAAAGAAAGAAAAAATACAGAATAATAGACAACAAAATAATAGAAAATGAAACCAGAGAGACGAAGCTAAAAAACAGCTCATGAAAATGAGGCATTAGCAAATATCAGTTGGGGCGAGTTCATGTGAAGTATTACTGACTTCCAAATAACTAGAAAGAGACAGACGTCAGGCAAAGAGAGCGAGAGAGAGAGAGAGAGAGACAGAGAGAGGGAGAGTGGGTGCTGTAGCTAAGCTTACGCAAATGGATTTTAATAATGCAGAATTAAGCAGCAAAAGGAAACTTTACTGCACTATATTTCTTGATAAATGGTTGTGATTTATTTAGAAAACATTAAAGAACATTCTTGTTAAGTTCAGCAAAGGTGTTATTAAGTTGAAATTTATTAAAATCTTAAAATAAACTGCAACCATTTTCCAACACTACTTTATACACTTCGCCACTTGTCTTCGAATTTAAAACTTGCTCTTGCTGCCTTTCAGAGTCAACGAAGTACAAATTGTGTGGCAGGGCCGTGCATACTTTTGTAAGCCAAAAAGTATACTTGACATTTTTTCGCTAAAAATATTTGAAATATGTCGTGTCTGCCTCAGACCAAACCCCAACCGAACCCCGCAAACCCCTTGAGCGCCGAGCAACTTGTGCCCACTGTGCCGCCACTCTGGAGTTTTTTTTTTGTATAATAACAGCCATTGCAATACATAATAATAAAGCAAAAAGCGTTTGTGCAAATAAATATGCAGCACTTGAAATTACTTGGGATGAACTGATGATGACGATGACGATGCTGATGACAATGTAGAAGCAGCAGTCGACGAAATGGGAATCAAAATCGAGGTGGGGAAAAGAAGAACATCTAAATAACGCGCAACGTTGACCCAAACTCAATTTCCAGCAGCCCGCAACTCAATTGTCAATGAATAAATTTACTCGCTTGCCAAACATTCTTCTCTCTCCTCTCATTCTCATCATCCTTGGCTCTCATCCTCGTTGTCGTCATCGCTGGTCCAGGAGTCCAAATCCATTATCCTTATCAGTGCACGAGCATCGGCGGAGCTCGTTCGCGAAACTTTTGCTGCTCCATTATTTCTACTTGCGTTTCGTATTCGTATTCGGTTTCGGTTTCGGTTTCGGTTTCTCCTCCTTCTACACTCTCTGTATGCCCATTCAATTGGTTGCCTTTTACCACTTCTCTCTACTGGGTTTTTTTTTTTTTTGAAATTAATGACGCAAACGGCCGGAAAATTTAGTAACTTTTAGTCATGGCGTGTGGATGATTCGCACACGATATATATGTACACAACCATATAAATGGAAATTCCCTCCCCAGTCTTTTCTCAGTTGTTCATTCAGTGCTCATCAGCTTTGGTTTTTGGCTTTCGACCGATAACCATGAAATGTATGCGATGGTAATGAAATCGATATTTATGAGTTTTCGCTCCGTTTTTCTGTTTTTCTTGAGCACTGTGCGTTCGTTTGTTTGTTCGTTCTTTCGGAAATCTCCGCATATCGAATCTCGAGAGGTTAATAAATTAAGCTAACGCAAAACTTTTGCTTCTATTAAAAAGTTTCGCTTTGGGGTCACTTTTCGGTTTCGTTTCTTTTTTTTTCGCTCTTTTGGCTTGTTATTTTTATTCTCCTGACATTGGGGAGAAGTTGTTGTATGGTTGTTGACTATGCAAATGAATTCTACAAATCATTAGCTTGTCACAATTGTTGGAAATTGCCAGGGAATTGCTATAAATTGTGAATGCAATGAAATGACTTGGTTTCGCTTCTGTGCCTCAGGTGTTTTTATCAGTGTTTAAATCTCAAGACAACTAGAAGGCTGAGAAAATAATTCCTTCAAGGACTAGATACTTTTTAAAATGAAATCCACATAGGCACCACATGTGTTCCACATGCGTTCGACGTCTTTGAAATTTGTCTTAATACTTTTAAACTTCTCACGGCTTAAAGTTACTATTCTTTTAGCACAATTTACGTTCCACTTGGCATCCACTAGCTTCAACAGCAAGCACTCCTATATTTGACCACTATGGCACTCAACATTTCTAACCACTAACACGCCACTTAACACTAGCGTCACACTGCTTGCCACAGAAACCACACAATGATGATATCCACCCACTATTCTAGTTTTAAAGTCATTACCGCCCCTTGCCCCGCCCGGCTCTCTGACGTACTGATCCCACCCACAATGGCACAGTATCAAAAGCCAATTAGCATATATTTTGATACACACACAATCATATATAAACTATATGTATGCACACTTGACAAAAATCAAACAAGTCCAAAAATGTTGACAGCACTTTAAGCGTATTCATAGCATCCACAACCCAGTCCAGCAGAGAGACTACACTAGTTAGTAGTGTAGTCGTTGAGAGCGGGCGACAACTCTGGACATGTCAACAAGCTTTGGGAACATTTTCATTTTGTTTGCTCAGTCACATTTATGCAGCATTCACAATGTTTATATGGACGAGTGTAAGTGGACAAAAGTCAACGCAACAACTATTTCTCCATCTCTCTCCCTCCTCAGTAGTATGCCCTATCAAATTAACAAAACAAACGCAGCAGCAGCAGCAGGCAACCCAAGTTGTTGTGCAGAAACTTAGAAACTACTTCAAGCAGCAAAATAAACTAATAGGCAAGGCAAGCTATAAAGAAGAAGGAGCTTCTTTCTGTTGACGGTGTCCTTGCTAAGAGTAGAGTAGTTCCTTTCGCCCACAAAAACTATGCAAAAGCAAACAGACAATAATGCCACGCCCACCAACTACCACAGTGCCACAGCCACGGCTTTTGGCACCCAAACAAGCTGCTTGCCATCGTCTTAATAAGATAAATAGGCACTTGAGTGCAACTTCTTCTTCTTCTTCTTATTTTTCCTACTCTGCTTCTGCTGTTGTTGGCAAAAACTTGAAATGTAAGCCCAGCTCGATGAGTTCTGGGCTTTTTTGGGGCACCAACTGACTGCGACTGCGACTGCCACTGCCACTGAGGCATGTTCAATATTTTGTTTTGTTAATGATGAGCAAAGTTTGCTTTTGTTGGTGCCTGCTCAAACCCTACCTCCCTAACTCCCCACCTCACAACCCCCACGACCCTAAACAAATTTTTGTGTGTGTGCGCTTCCAAGTTTTGTGTTGTGCCCTGCTGCCTGCCAAATTGCAGGAAATTTCAAAAGCTTTAATGTGGTCAGCTCTCGCTGCTCTTTCTCTATTTTGTGTGTGTGTGTGTGTGTGTGTGTGCTATAAAATGTAATATGCTAGGCTTTGACTTTGATTTATGGCACATTATAACTTGCAGAATGCTGCGTGCCTGCTGCTCTAAACTGAACGTGAAACCAGCTTAAATCATCCACATCAACATTTAATACTTGAGGTTGCTCACAAAATTCATTTGGGGTTTAAAATCTGCTCTTGAAAAATGACGTTAAAGTTGCCCAAGGCACAAAGCCTTTAATGTTTTTTATGGTTCCATCAAAGGATTTTGTGCAAAAAAAAAGAGCAAAGGGTTCAAATTTGAAATGATTTTGTCTAGTCTTAATTTTTAAGTACTTTCCAACACTTGAAGTTATGTTATTCGGCTTATCGGCTTCCACAGTTGCTTTAACGCTTTCCAAGCTGATTGCTTTTAATGTCTTGAGGACAGCATTAAATGCTTTTGCTTTTTTTGCAGCCTCTTTTCTTCTCTCTGTCTGTCTTGTGTGTCTTGTGTGTGTTGCACGAAAACCCCAACGGTAAATATCAATTTCCCCCCAATGACACTTTCTGTCTTCTCTCTCTTCCTCTCTTACTTTTCTTGCCTGTGTGTGTATTCCAATTACACTTGACTACGCTGCAGAAATTGTCATTACTTTGGCGCTGTGATTTACACTTCAAAAGCCGCCGCGAATCCTTTGAGAGCATTTCTTACACTTTTGCGCCTCTCTCTCTCTCACCCTCTTTTTCTCGCTTCTTTACTTTCCTTCTGCTCCTTCTTCAATTGCAATTTTTCAATTGATATGCCAGAGGGACAGCGAAGCAGATAAAAAAAAAAATAAAGAACTGAAAGCTGAAAACCCCAGAAAAATGCTCTTCTCGGCCAATAAAATCAGCAGCGCTGCTTTTGATTTGACTGATGCGAGCGCGGGCGGGAGGAGGGGGAGTGTCGTGTGGGCGTGGCATAGTTGCAAAAATATTGGCATAAATTATGAGCACACATTTTCATGCCGGGAGTTCGCACGAAGCCAAAAGGCGAAATGTTTCCGCTTAATAAGGCTTTCCGTTTCCGCTTGCGTTGCACGGTTTCCGTTCGCCCCTCTCTCCCCCCTCTCTCTCTCTCTCTCTCTCTCAGTAGCTAGCCCTTGCTTCTGGCCGCTTCCTTCCTGCTGCTGCTGCCATCATCATCATCTTCTTCTTCACTTCCACTTCACTTCAGCAGCCTACTTGCTATGCATCGCGGCCTTTGTGGTTCGTGTGGCTCGTGGTTGAGTCTCGAGAGTGGTTGTTGCAGACCCACTCCCTCCCCCTCACCCCTCCCTTCGACCCCCTGATGGTGGCCATTGTTAAGCTCGTTGTCAGCGCTTTGCAATTGATAATGATTATAATGGTCGTAGCTTGTCGCTGCTCTCTAGCTCTCAAAACTCTTCCACTCCCATCTTCAATTTCGCAAAAAACTACTTACATTACAATGCACAGCAGCAGAATTTCTTCATCCTTTTTTTTTTTTTGCCCACCCATTGCGAGGCAATTTCTTTTGGTAGCGGATTTGCGGGAGGTTCGGGGTGGGGTAGAGGCGCATTCAAAGCGCATGCAAATGACTTTGGATTTTAATTAAAAAGCAAGTGGCTTGCAGTCAGTGGCTGGCTTGGATGGCTTGGCGGCAGTGGTGCATTTGATGAACCGACGTAGCAGTTAGCTGCCGATGTCCTGCTGCTCCTGTTCCGGCAGCTCCTTGCTCCACTTTGTTGCCACTTTGTTTGCGCTGCGTGTGCGTCAAAGCAGCAAAAATGTACTAGATAAAAAACTGCTAGAATTCGTTCGTTTCTTTTCTTTTGTGTTCAAGCCTTTGAGGCCTAAATGCTGCCTGCTCACAAAATAAAGTCAATGATTTGCTCTCGACTCTCTTTCTTTCTCTCTTTCTGCAACTCTTCCATTTTATGAATTATGCTGGCAATTATGCGGCAACAATGACACAAAAAAAAGGGTTCTTTCTGTTATGTTTTTTTTGTTGAGCCTGCTTTTCTTGCTTCCTTCCTTCCTCAGGTTCCCTGTTGCAGGCAGGACACAACACAAAACTGTGTTCGGTCGATGCTCGGTTTATTGAACTTGTTTAATTAAGCGTAAAATGTGTCGTTATTTGTCATCCACTGTGCTGCAATCCTTTTGCCCAATCTTTTCGCTCTCTTTTTGTGCTGTTGTTGCTGCTGTCGGTTTTAGAGTCCTTTTTAATGGCCAAGCTAGCTGTTAGTTAAGAGTCTTTGGCACTAAGTGGTTATTGCCATAATGTTTTAAAACTTTTAATAATGGGAAGTGGCTTTATTATGCACAAATTAAGGGTGTATAAAAAGGAAGTGTATTAAGTGAAGTGTTTGTTAATTGTAACGTACCTCAAAATTCATAACTTATCGCAAACTTTTCTATGTTTTCTCGTTGCAGGTATGTTTCAATGTTTACTTTTGACAATCTCTTAATCAGCTCTTGCGTAAGTAAACAGTCCCCAATACCTTCACCTGATTGTAAATACAAGTGAAAATACTTTAGAAAAAATCCTAGAATCGATCTAATGAAATACATCTCCGTTAGCTTTAATAAATTCCGGTTACGTTTCTCTTGTTCAGGATATAAGAATCAAACAGAGTCAAGGTAAAGTGGTTGGGCGGATTGTTGTTGTTGCTGTTGTTGCACTTTATAGCAATGCGACACGCGATGCTGCGGCAAAACAGCACACACACACACACACACACACACACACACTCGCACACACACCTCTAGTCAGCAATTTTGCGCAATAAATAAAATTAAAGGCGCACGCGACTCCTTGCTGCAAACAGGGCTTCCAGGCTGGCAAAATGTAATTAGAATTGTACAGTGCGGTTAATATTTCCGCCTACTTGAATAAGTATGTGTCTGTGTGTGTGTGTGTGTGCGGCTCATAAAACAATGCCCACAATGCGGCTGTTGTTGTTGTTGTTGCGCCTGCTGCGTGTAAAATGCAAACGCGTCGCGTGTCAAGCGCTCGTTTTAATGCCCACACATACACACACACACTCACACACCTGCGCCAACCCACCACACACACACGCAGAGCCCACTTGAGTCCAGACATTTGCAGCATTTCTTTGGCTGTTTTATTTTTATGTTTTTCTTTTTCGCTTTTTGCTGACTCGAAGACTTTGGCTTTAGCTTTGGCCCCACCACCTTTTCCCCTCCCTCTCCCTGTTGTGTTGGTGTATAAAATTAATTTTATTTACTTTTTTTATGCTTTGTGTGTGCTTGTGTGTGCTTGTGTGTGTGTTTGGTGCTTTGGCTTGGCATGCCCCCAGGACCAGGACCAAAGCCAAGAAGCAAGACTCGCCCTTCAAGTGGCTACTTTTATTATTGTTGCTCTCGTTGGTGTTGTTGTTGCATTCGTTGTTGTTGTTGTTGTTGCGTGGTACGTGCGCATGTAATTAGTGCCATTTTTCTCAGTCTAATTGGAAAATTAACATATGAAGTGTTTGTTTTTTGCAAAAGAAAACAAGCCAACAACGAAAGTGGCAAATTAAAAAGAAAAATTCAAAGCCACTTGAACTTGACATTGATATAGCCAGAGCAATCAGAGAGGGTAACAAATTGAGCTAATATTGAAAAGAAATAAAAGTTAAAAGTTGAATATTGTTATAAATATACTATAAAAAATATTCGTCTTGGAATTCTCTTAAAACTTCTAATAATGGATATTAAACCTCAAATCAAACATATTTCCTAACTGCTAAATTTATAACTCACTTCAATCACAACTTGAACTTTATTTTACGCTCTCAGTGTGCCTCACTTTAAAGACTCTTTAGTGAAGGAGGAAAAAAAACACTATAGCTTCCAGGACTTTCAACCAACAAAATAAAAAAAATAAAAAAGAAGAAGCAGAAGCAAAAGAATGTAAAAAACAAGAAAATACAAACTTAAGAACAGCGCAGACAAGTTGTAAAATATATATATAAAAAATTTCATAATACGCTTAGTGCAAAAATGTGTGGCAGAACATCTTTCTGGATGCTGCAACTCCTGCCACACAGAATTTTGTCCTCTCTACACACACAGATTGTATCTACACTCGAGAGAGTGTGTGTGTGTGTTGTTGTTGTTGTTGTTGTTGCTGCTGCTGCTGTTGCTGTTGCGGTTATCATACTTGTTGGCATTTTGGGTTATTGTCGTATGTGTGTGTGTGTTGTCCAACATGTGCCCCGCCCACTCGACTAGCTGCAATGTCTCGCCTTTCTTCTCGTGTGTGACAGCATATAAAACAAATTTTTATGAAGAGGAGCCACACACACACACACAAACGCAGTCAACAAAATGAAAGAAGCTAAGCGCAAAAAATGTTTGCAACATATTCAAGCAATTTTTTTCTTCCTTTACTGTTTTTTTATGCTTCGTCACACGAAATTTAATAAGAGCGCAAAATGCTGCGGCTCTGTGGCCATAAAACAACTAAAAGCTACAAATGCTTCCGCAGCAGCATTCATTCAGGGGTAAAGGGCAGGGCGGGGGGTGTCTCGTTTCCATTCTCATCTACACGTTTTTGGTATTTTAGGATACGAAAGGTATTTATTGGTCTACTAAGTGGGCTCTAAATTTGACTTATGCGCCGAATTCGTTTTATTTGGCTGCTTCTCGCTCAGTGAGACATGCATAAATTATGCCACGCAGGTCATTTCGAGACGCATAAAAGCGGGTGGTAGCATCCACCACCCTCCATCATCCAGCCCACACTTAAAGTTCACCTCATCAGTAGGCTCATTGATGATGGGTCGTTGTTGTCCCAGGATGCTTACACCCTAAAGAAGTTTCGCTTCGTGCCTTCGGCCAACGGGGCGCAATAAAATCAAATCAACGTGACGACATTACAAGTTCAACTGGACTTTGGTCGTTACGTCCAGGCCCCCGCCTCCCTTCTTCGAACCCATGCTTAAGAAAACAGGCCATAAAACTCACGCATTTAAATTAAAAATCAATTGTTTTGTCGGCAACAAACTGTGGAAAAGGTTGTACAAAAAATGCCAATAGGGAAAGTACAAAATAAAGCAATGAGCAAACAAGTTAGAAATTTTGAGGCATTGATCAAAATGAAATTAAATATATCGATTATATAATATTATCGATTAGATTTAAAAAACAACTGTAAGGATGACTCCTCCACCAAGAATTTTTCTGTTATCGATACCTTTTAACATCCATAGTTGATATTTTAATCGCAGTCTATCGACCTTTCAATACTTTTGCTATTCAAAAGTTATTTCAGAGCAATTTCCTAAATTTATTTGATTTCAAACTTCCCAAACACAATTTATCGACACTTTTAGCCCATTGTCAAAGGCTATGAAATGTCCTATGTTGCTGGTCCTCCCCCTTTAACTTCCGCCACGTGTCGCATAAAATGCCAAATTAGATTGTTTTTGACCAATTCTCGCACACAAAATCCAACGAACTTATGCCCTTTTGCACATTTTACTGTCGTCATCTCTTCTCCTTAATTCCCTGAGTTTCGCCTCTTCACGTCGCGACTGTCAGTTGTTAACCGTTATTTAATGCACATTTAATTTAGTCGTAAACACAGACAAAAATCGCAGTTAGAAGAAACTTGGACATTTGTTGTTGGTTGCCCCGCCCACGCTCGCCAAACGATACGCCTGGGAGTTAATTTCGCTTCAAGCTTTGAGCAGTGCAAGACATAAAATTTCTAAAGTCGCCAATGGACGAAACGACCCGCATCGCATTTTCTGTTGCTGCTGCTGTTGCTTACCAGTAATTAACTAAATACAGCTTTGTAAATGGGGCGAATGGGCGTGGCACGGTTGGGTGGTGCACGCACATGTGCAGCATAAATCAAAGCTGCGGGTATTTGTTGATTTTTGCAATTAAATAGGGGGTAACAAAGTAAAGGCAAAAGGAAAGTGCTGTAAAAGCTGCAAGACTCAGAGGATGACCTGTAATCAAATGCAGAAGGTCTTATCATTCAACAGAACCGGCTAAGGGAAAAGTGACTGTTATCGATATTTATCGATTAAGCTAGAAATTGTAAAAATTTGACAGAGAACTCAATATCAAATGACAAACAGTTTTAAGTTCCATTATTTTTCCTCTCCAGCTTTCTTTAAAATATATCGATATTTATCTATAGAGAAAAGTGTTTAAAAAGTACATAAATACACTCCTATATACACTCCTATACCCTTAACCAAGAGATGGGTATTAAAATACCACAAGAAGGGTATTAAATCGAAAGTTCATTAGACGCGCTCGAGTATCGATGTGTGCACTTATTTTGCTGCCATGGCAAAAACGAAAGCAGAGAAATACATATATCTAATCAGTAGCCACCCCAAAATGTCGGCTAATTGCTAATTGACGGTTTGTGCACTTTAAGAACTTTTTGGGGCAAAAAAAAGAGCTGGTAACCTTTAAGCTCTGGTAAAATCGCGACAGCAGCTTATCAACAACTCTCGACTGTCGTCTTGCGTCTTTATTTCTTTATCCTTGTGTCGCTTGTCCTTGTTTTTGCTGGCGGGCAAATTGAAGTAGAAGCTGGCGTGAACAGGAATATGGCCAGGACACACTAAGGCTCTGAGGTTGGAGGTCTGAGGTCGAGAGGACTGAGGAGAGAAAGGCAGCTGCCAGCTGGCAACTGTTGCCGGAAGCGCCGGCGGATGTCCTCGCTAAACCGAATGGCATCGTCGCCAGCCAGGAAATATGGCCCAGCATGAAATTAAAATGCTGAACAGCAAGCAAAAAAAAATATATATACACTGCTCGGAATTTTTACTTATGGCCTCTAAATTAAGTCTTGAGACATTTTCATTTAATTAAAATGAAATTTTATTTATGAATTTTCTTCATTAATTACCAAAAAGTAAAGCTCTTAAGCTAATTGGGTATTTCTTGCAGTGTAGCATGTCTGCTGTTTGTTGCATATTATTAGGCGCTCGGGCTTCAGGTAAGCCGCAGCTTACAGCAACAACAATAACGACAGGAGCAACAGAAAGAAAATATTTCACATGCCTTTGTTAATTTTTCCTGAGCTCTCAAATCAAAAAAGGATTATTAACAACGCGCTTAGTTGGCTCATTCAAATTTTATATTAGCTGATTATACGCGTTTTATTGCCTCAGGGTGTGTGAGTACAAACATGTGTGTGAGTGTGTGTGTGTTTTTGTGTGTGGGAACTCACACAAGTGACGGAAATTGCTGCATAAAGCGCGCTTGATTGAGTTGACAAGTTGTAATTTCGTTGCCGGAGCTCGCGTTTCATCTGCCTGAGTGCGTAGATGTGGTGACGGAGACAGAGCGGTAGTGGGAGGGTTAGAGGTATGTGTAGCTGTTACGGATAGTCCATGATATTGAGGCGGCATCCTCCACCCCTGACCTCCCAAAAAAGCCACAAGGCAAGTGCGTTCCGATATGGCGCACCAATTTGGTCTGTGTGAAATGGGGATTGGGTGCAGCACCACAGCTATGGAGCATATGGAAATTCAACAGAGTTTTGCTTTGATTGCCATATGATGGCATATGTGTCGGAGAGGTGAAGACAGAGAAGGCAGCAAAGAACTGAACTAAGTTTTTTGCCCTGCATTATCCTTACTTTACATATTATATAAATTCCAGGCCATATTCTATCCGAAAACTATATAAACTTAAAAAGTTATATTTTTCATACCTAAATCATCTTGTAATTGAATGAAAAACTGACATTGCCATGTCAATTTAGCTTGCATTTTCACCAATATAAACTGAAACAACTGTGAAAAGAATTTAAAAAACTATTTTTTATTTATAAACAGTGCAAGAAACGAGTGTTGTAAAATGAAGTGCTTATAAACAAGAGATATTTTTATATTCAAAATAATTGCAATAGTTCAAATATTTCCACTTCCCCTTGTCCGGATAATGATTGAAGAGATATTAATTTGTCATTCACACAAGAATTTTTGTATTGAGTGATTTTAGCTGACACAAAAATATAAATGTGTGTACCATAAATAATTGATATTTAATAACAATAACACACGCATGCTTAAACATTTACTTATACTTACACTCACACTTGTGCATAATGTAAAAACGTCACTAAATTTCACCAAAATCAGCGTGGCTCACTTGAATTTTTGAGAATCGAGGGGTTAGTGGAAATATTATTACTACTTTTTAAGCTATTCACTTGTTAAATAAAAACAAAATTTTGAATTAAAGTTATTTCAGTTAATTTGGATAAAACAAATTCTTTATTCATTCTAAATCATATCCGAAAATAGTTAAATTTTCCATGAATATGCTTACTACTACTGTACTACATTTTTTTCTAAGTGTAAGTCTTTTTCTTTTAATGATCGTAATATAAGTCACAGCTTTTAAACTTCAACTTTGCCTCTTGTGTAGGTAAAAAAAAACTTCTATAGAATTATGTTCCCGCTCACGCAAACTATTCCCACGTTGTCTTGTTTTTGTTCCTCATCCTTTCTGTGCTCAAAGCCTACGCACTTTAAGTAAAGTAAAACCAAGACAAGGTGGTATTCATGACGCAAATTTTTTTCCCATTGCTTTGATGCCGCATCGAGGTTTTTTAGTTCGCTGAATAAAGTGTTGCTTGAGCAGGATACACCTGTTTTTACCTGGAAGCTATGCAAGAAATCAACACTTTCGCTTTCGGGCTAGGTTAAGTAAAGTTGTAGTAAGGTAAAGCAAAAACAGCTCAAAGGCACAACAAAGAACAAAACTCTTAAGTAGTAAAAAAAAAAGGGTTTAGACTGTCGATGAATGCGTAACGTTTATGGGTTTCCGTGACAGGCGCTTTTGTTGGCAGCCCAAGGAACAATGAACAAAGGAGATGAAAGCAGAAGTAGAAAACGCACACACACAATTTCCAGCAATTAGCGAGACAGATCTGCAAAACCCGCACCATTATTTGATTGGTTCAAAATTGATTCACTTTATTGTTGTGGGGGCCACTTGTCAGCCACACGCAGGAAATTCTCTCTCCCTCTCTGTCTCTATCTCTAATGTCCTTTTGCTATCCTTTCCGGCGACTATTGTCAGCTTAGCTTTCGTAGACACAAACGGAAGCCGGTCTTCTTCTTCTTCTTCTTCATGGGACCGCTGTTGTCTATTGTATTTGCCTAACGAACTTTCAAGCCCAAAACCAGACACAGTCTGTCTCTGAGCTTATTAATGAGACATGGCTTTCCAACCCGCCAACCTCCCCCCACCGCTTGTAAATCCCCACAAAAGCCATTTAATTAGTCAAATTCACTTTCGCTAACAAATCGCCTGCAGAAAGCAACAATTTGGGGTGCCTTTAAACATTTTGTTTTGGCTTGTGCCCATCCACTAAACAAAATTTACAAATTATGCAACACATGTGGCATGTTAGCAGCCTCCTCTCCCCACACTCCCACTCAAAGTTTATGTTAACTTTACGCATGATTTATGTAACCTTTATCCATTACAACAAAACAAAAAAAAACTGAAGCGGGTGTTTTTGAAAAATTTCACAAAAAAGAAAAAGAACTTTACAACAAATAAAATTAGCCAAATGTTCAAGAGGACTAACAACAACAAAAAAAATATTCTAAAAAATAAACAAACTTGTAGATATTTTTTTTGGAGCTTCCCTTTTATGTTTAAGTCCGTTTTCGTTGTTGTTTTTGTTGTTTGGCCTGCAGGCGTATCGGCATGTTTAACATACCCTATTACCTAAAAAAAAAAAAGAAAAAACTTATTAAATTAAACTTCTACACATGTTTTCTGCCCGCTCTAAAAGGAGAGGTAGAGAAAGAGGGGAAGAGAGACGCCGTTCTCAGTTTTCTTTGCACATTTTCATGTTATTTCGTGTCCAACAAAGTTTCCTCCACACACACCAAGAACACATTCTGGGTCCCGGAAATGCTCAATCTATTGTGCAAAATGTTATGCGCCATTCGCTACACTTTTTTGCCAGAGAGTCTATTGAGAATCGGGGGGCAAGTTCGGAAGGGGTGGCAACGTTTCAAGTTTCGCTTTCTTTCGTTTATCGACATGGAAAATAAATCATTTTTGTGTGTTATGTGTGTATGTGTGTGCGTGTGGCAGCTTTCATTGAAATCTCAAATGTGGTCCCAGATTATTATGGCACAAAGCCTTTGATTTGGGCCGCTTCTCACATCCTCGACCCCTCTACCCCTCCTCTGCCCGTCTCTACATAGATCTCTGTTTGCAATTTTACTTGGATGTTATTTTTGTTTTGTGCTTTTTTTTTTCTTTCTTCATGTTTCTTTTGCTTTGGGGTGCTGTAAATCTTGTCATTGTCAGAGGGCTTCCTTGACTTGACAACGCGATGTTTATCGAGCATGTAGCCAACAAAATAAAATATATATATAGAAAAACAAAAACATATGAAACTAAATAGACAAGCGTTGCGACAAGGACCTAAATTGTAGCCAGTAAAAATATTAGAAAATTATGTGCTTGAAAATAAGAAAAAAGAAGAAAAACTTCCACCTATTTCGGAGTTCTTTTCCATATGCACCTTTTCTCAAAAAAAAAAAAAAGAAAATGTTGTAAAAGTTATTTGTCGCTGTATCCAAAAAAGGATTGTGCGCTGTAAAAGTGGCTTTTGTATAAATTGCCCAAACTTTGTATATACAATATATATTTATTTTGGGCAAGCTCTATTAACAGCAAATAAACAACACAGCAAAACTCAACGCTAGCAAGAAAAACCATTCCAAACAACAACAACTCACATATATTTAAAAGAAAGAACACGAAACAAAGCTAGAGCACAATAAAAAGCGCGTTGGCTTAGGTATAAAAAAGGAATTGTAGCTACCACGTACAATATGGCAACAGTGGTGCTAGCTAAAAGGGATACAAGCGCCACATTGTGTGTGTGTGTGTGTGTGGCAGTAGACAACACACACGCTCTGTGCCAACAGCAACAACAAGAACAACACCAACAATCCAAACACGAACACAAAACGCAAAAGGGCGAGGCGACATTATGGCGCCAGTCAGTCACTTTACTTTGTGTGTGTGTGTGTGTGTGTGTGTAGTTTTTGGAGCTTACCATTCTTGCCACTGCACCTCACTTACGAGTTTTTCGTTCTTTTGTGGTCAGAGCGGGTCAATGGCGTCGTTTGACTTTGTTGCGCACTGTTGGAAAAGGGGTCTTTACCCCCCTTGAGTTTCTTTCGTTCAGGTTTAGCGAACTTGCGCCATCTAATGCAATCATTAGATTAGTGAGAAATTACTGCAACAACAGTTTGTAGTCGCTATCGCTCAAGTTTTATGCTATTTCGTGCAGAGAGTTTAAGTTTTCTTAAAGTTTCTTCAATTGGTATAAGTTTGGAAGGTGGGGCGAGAAAACGATAATGATTCGAGAATTATTGAAAATGATACTATATTTACTATTGGTTATTGAAGGTTATTAATAGCTTTAACAATAAAAATCCTTAACTTAGCTAAGACACAAACCTGCTTACTTGATGAAATATGCAAACCTTCTTTTCAGCTAAATTGAAACCCCTTTCTTAAAACAAATTTAAACAGTGCCCAGCTGCTAAAGTTGTTAGCGTTATTGCTGTTGCTTGTTTGCCAAATACATATATACTATATATGTATATAATTTTAGTTGAGCCACCTAACCTATAATTTGCAGCAGTTTTAGCGCCGTGTTTCAACTACTTTTTTTTTATTGCTGTTTGCACCACTTGCCGCCTGGCTGTCAGAAAAAGGGGAAAGCACACGAAGGATGTGAACTATGTATATAGTTTTCCTATGCAGTTTATATAGCATATGGTTAGGGCAATGGTTTAGTTTGCTTGTTGGGTTTGGTATTTTCCTGGGTCTGGCTGGTGCCTGTCGCGGAAATGTACCGCAGACATGCAAACAAAACTTTTTGCGCTACTTTGGCGGACGACTCGCTCGCTTGGGGTGAGCACGCGAGCAACTGTCAGGATTCAGGATCGGTTCGCTTCGGTTCTTGCTATTTGCCTGCCACAGGAGAAGGCCGCATACCATTTCTTCTACATTTTGTTTTGGCCATGTTTTATTATTACTTTTCGCTCTCTCTCGCACCACACGTAATGCACACTTGTTTATGTACGTGTCGTCCCCGTCATCCTGTCGCCCTTTTTTTTTCCTTGCATTGTACTTTTTTTTATTATTGTTATTTGTTGCGACGCGACTTGGCCACTTTTTTTTGCACTCACTTTCGTCGTTCTCGTCTTTTGCAAAGTGCCTTTTTCCGCTTTTTCCCAGCTGAATTATAGTTTAATAAATTTCTTTATTTATTTGTGTGTGTTGTTTGTCTGACAGCCAAAATAAGTATTTTGTCGCTAGCTCTTTTTTAGTTCTAATTGAAGTTATGTGTAGCTAAACTTAACTTCTCTGCAGCAAGTATATATACTTTTTAAAGCCCCAAATTTTTTGCCAGCTTGGAATATACCCTTCCTGCGCATTAGCGTTAATTGCATTTTCGCCACACTTATCTGGCTATAAATAAAATTATATAATTACCTTGTATTGTGTGTGTTTGTGGCCAAATACCACACGGCGTTGAAAATGCTGGGTGGTCTCCCGCCCAATCCACTTAACGTTCCACTGTGTGTGTGTGTGTGTGTGTGTGTGTGTGTGTGTGTGAGTGTGTTTTGAGCCCGTTCGTTAGCATTATTTAACGCGTTGCCATGGCGAAAGAAAGGTGGCCAAAACAAAACAAAACAAAGCAGAGCACAGCAAAACCAAACCAAACCAAAACCGTACCAAAAGCTGAGACAAAAGAGGCGCACAAAAAGCGCACGAACCAACTAAAATGCGCAAAAGGTAAGGGAAGGGAGAGAGACAGATAGACAGGGACTGGCAACAAAGTAGCGCGTTAGTCTGTGGAGGAAGGGGGAGCGAGAAGTGGTTGGGATTGTAACTCATTTTCCATTTACATGCAGCAAAGCGCCTTTTCTAGATGTTTATCCTTGTAGGCCCACACCAGCAACAACAACACAAGCAACAATACAACAACAATAATGGTAACAAATCCAGTTGAACACACACAAAAAATGCGCCTGGCAAAGCGTCAAAAGGCGCCGCAACAAAGCAAATCGTTCGCTTGAATATTTTCTTTCTTCTTTTTTTTTTTTTTTTTTGGCATTTCTCTTTTTCTGATTTCGAGCTGTGGGCTTTGTGCTAATCGCACTGGGCCTAAAGATGAAATGTATTTGTGCAAATTAGCTAAAAGAAAAGAATGTTAGCAGCTGTGCATTAAAGTAGTGCGGTAATTAGGCTTAACTAGTGTTGAAAAACGAATCAACGAATGCATCAACTAGCTTTAACTTTGCACTCAACATATTATTATAGTGGGTGTTGTTCTGTACTTACAGTCAGTTTCCAAACCAGCCCTAAAAAGCCTGCTACATATTTTGGCGCCTTGAGTTGTCTTGTCTGATGTCGCAATCAGTTTACAGCTGAATTTACACGAAACACGCATTAGCCAAAATACATGAAGTTGTGCATTACACAACTTTGCGTGTCAATAACAAGCCACGTGGTTGCTGCTGCCACCCTTACTTCTTCTTCTTCTCCTTGGCCATAAAGCAACCACCAAGCAATGCAGTTGAACTGTCTAAATATATATGTATGTATATATAGTATGCTTTAAGCCAAGTGATGTGCCTGTTCTTTTTTCATATTATGCTGATTTCCATTGGGAATACGACACATGTTCGAATACTACTTTGAGTCACTGTTTAACCGCACGTATATATACGTACGTATACTCAATTATTTATGCAACATTTACTATTTTGTTTCTATTTAGCGCACCTTGCACGTTTTTACTATAGCACAATTCTCGAATAAGTTTCTGTTTGCTGCTCTATTTTTATGACGATTTCGTGTTTAGCGCATTTCAATGAACTTTAAGTAATTGCAAATTGATTGAAAGCCCCAAAAGGGTCGCAGGACTTCGTTAGCTAGTAAGTTCGCTTTCCTGTTATCCTCTTCTTTTTTTTTCATTCAGGCACTTGCTGCAAATTACACACACACGCTTCTAAATTGTTTGCGTTTAATGCTTTCAATTAATTTAATGCATTTTGCCCCATTGCAATGGCTCTTTTATGGCGACTCTCTCCTCTTCTCTTCCTTTCGCCTTCTCCCAGAGCTAGCTTTTGTATAACAAGCTGCTTTTGTAAGCATTTGTGGGTATGTGTGTTGTATGTGTATGTATGTGTGCGTGCGCGCATTTAATTGCTTGTAATTTGCACTAATGACGGTGCCAATTACAACAACTACAACAAGCCTTTTCACATACATACATACATACATGTGCATGTCATTAAATACGAATTATTATAGATTTTTCATGATGCGATTAAATTTCCTGTGTTATTTGTGTATCGCAACTAATGTCAAAATCAATATACCACGATGAACTGTGCAAGTTTTGTAATATAATTTCCTATTTCTATTTTCTAGCTAACTAAACAATCATTTTACACCCCTATTCCCTCCACCCGTCAGCTACTAACTCAATTAAAGTTGTAAACAACAACGCAAAAAGGAGTTGAATAAAACTGGCGAAAAACCACTTAAATAAAAACTCCACTTTTGGTGGTGAAAACTCTTTGCAGGCAAGTCCGGTGTTTATCTCTCCATCTTCTCCAAGCTACAACTTTAGCTTCCCCTCAACCGCCCCGCCCCGTCCCCGCCGCTCAATTCACTTTCTCCCACTATGCTGCTATTTACGCCATTTTTAATTGCTGCATGAAAAAGTAATTACAAATTTTGCTCTGTGGTGGCTACCGCTCGCGTAGTTTTTGCACTGGTGGGCGGCTGTACGGCTAGTGGGCGTGGCAATGCAACTCAAACAAAATTATAAGCAAACACGCAAAACTGCCACAAAACTTGAAAACAGAGCGGCCGCCGCCGCCGCGTACACAGAAATAAAAATCACCGAAAAAAGGGTGAAAAATATCAACAAAAAATGCGAAAAACACGCAAAATGTTTGTGTGGGGAGGAGCGGAGGGGAAAGGGAATTATTTGGTTGGTTAGCTATTTTGGCCTGGTCCAGCCAGAAGGGGGTCGACGTTTAACCAGACAGACCGCTCGACTCGACTCGACTGGAACTCGAACTCGAACTCGACAGTTGGACTCCCGACTGAGGGAAGTCCCTTCCCTTCCCGCCCGTTAGCCGTTCTTCGTTTGTGCAATCTGACCACAGAGGACGGCGAGTCCTTTCCGGGTGCAAAATGAAAGGGCTGTGTATGTAAGTGTGTTGAAACAAATTAAAAAGCAAAGGCAAACGATTTGCCTTTAGCTCCTGTTTCATACTCTTTCCAATGTTTTTTTCTTGCTGTTGTTGTTGTTATTTATTGCTAGTCCTACAAATTTAAAGGGACTTTTCCGTAGTGAGCTGACCCTCGCACATGTTTTGTTCAATTTAATTTAGCAAATTGCGTTAAAGAGGCAAAAAAAAAGAGTAGTAGGATTAAACTTTTACCGAATACTTAAAGGATAAATTTGAAAACTAAATTGATCACATTTTAAGCTCAAAAGTCTAGTTTTCATATTTAATTTATTTACTGCAGCACTCACATTAAACACACACATGTTTTCCAAACTTTTTTTTTTTTGCAGTTTCCTTTCTTTTTCTCTGTGTTGTACTTCCCACCTAGCAACTTTCACGACCGTGTGCACTTTACATTTCTTTTTTTTCTACACTTTTCTGTTTGGCTCCCCTCAATTTTAATTTTGCTAATTGAAAATCGTAATACACCCGCCGGTACAGCGCCAAACTTGGTGGACACGTGATGTTTTTTTCCCAAAGTTTCCTTTCCTTATATGTTTTTTTTTTTGGTGGATCTGTCATTGCAAATTTGCTGTTTGATCTTAACATGCAGCAATCGTTGTTAGTTAACTAAGTGCTGCAGACATTTCTGACAATCGAATCTATTAGCTGATTATGATCAATTATGATTTGATTTTTAAACAACTTTAACTCGAGCACACTCAAAAAATTCGTACATAAAATCAATTAGACAACACTCACACAGTTTGCTACGGCACTTTACAGCACTCGGACTGTAGCAGTTGGTACTTTAGTGCATGTCACTAAAACTAAATTAAATTAGAATAAAAAGAGCCAACCGAAAAATAAAAGACAGAAATAGAAAGAGAGTGAAGTGCATAGAAATAGGTAAACTAAACTGCGCTTAATGGAGAGACTGGCAACTAAATGGAATCCTTGACTGTCTTTCTGTCTGTCTCGCATTTGGTATTTATGTGGCACCCCCCCTTGGCTCCCTGTGACCTACAAGTGGCATTTTAGTTAATTACGAAAAACCGTGCAAAGGGTTCACCAAAAAGAGAAGCAAATTAAAAACAAAACTGTGCACCAAAAAATACTTGCCGCAAATTGTTAGCCAAAAATGGGAAACTGTTGTAGGTGGAGGGGATGATGGGAGGGAGGGAGGGGTGTGGTTCTTATGGTTGCATTTGCTTGATTGTGTCTGTGTTCTGGCTAATGAAGATTGCCAGTTGAATGACAGCTGTCACATAAGTATCTCGCATATGTGTTCGAGTTGTCTTAAAGCCGAACCATTTCAGCTTGATGGCAAGATTCGGGCCAATGCACATTGAGCCTTCTGTCTGCTGATTACTCTTCTCTTGCCTGCTTAATCTAACAAAGAGAGTCGGAAGGGAAGGGGAAGAGCAAACAGCTAATCATTGGCATATTGTTAAATGCAGCCGCTGCACTTTGTGAGTCTTTTAGCCTGTGCAACCACAAAGCCGCACTAATAACTTGCATAACTCCAACGACGAAGAATAATAAAAATGAGTAGAAAAAAAGAGGCAACTAGCAGCAGCAACTTGTTTCCTGTATTAGTGGTATAATGAGCGAGCGAGCGCCTGAAAGTATGCTTTGACTTTTTAACATTATGGCACTATTACCAGAAGCATGTCCTCCTCCATGTCCTGGGCGTCCTGTGTGGGCGTCCTTTGTCGCTGCTAATTAACTTGTTGCGTCGTTTAATTAGCCAGGCTACTGGACACACACACACTACAACAACATCAAGAAGAAATACTCGCTTAACTGGATCCGGTTTCATTTTATTCCTATGTATTTTTTATCCGCAGTTTTATCATTTTAATATTTTTTTTTCTATCTATCTTGTATAACGGTGCATGTAAATTATGAAAATTATACAAATAGCAAAAAGTTTTTTAATTAACCGCCGGTTAGTAAAAGTCTCTCTCATTCTTTCCTATCACTAATTGCTTGCACACAAAAAAAAAAAAAACTGTCGAAAAGCTAAAAGCAAATGCAAATAAATTTAGCATAGATATTTATTATGGCCAAAAAAAAAAAAAAAAAAAACTGAAAGAGTGAAGCAGACAAAAAATAGATTGCAATTTTCAATTTGCACATTGCTCTGACAAACTGACACTTGGCACATAAATCGAAACAGAAGCACAGAAGCAGAGGCAGCAAATTATGCGAGGCGAGGCCAGCGTTAAAAATAAAACTCAAAACAAAATTTCATAATTAAATTGCCCAAAAAGTGGATCACACTGAGTTGAGTTAAGTTGAGACGATGTCAGTTTGCTCGCATCATTCACACAGCCATTCATTCATACACACTCATTCATGCATTCATCTTCTTCGTATATATGTATTTAAATGTATGTATATGTATGTGCCACACGGCAGTTGCAGTTGCAGTCAAGTAGTTGAGTCAAGACATCTCGCACTTCTATAAATAATTGCAAGCAAATTTGTCAAGCGTGTCAGTCAGGCCAAAAGGGACTTGGGCAAGGAGTGTGGGGCAGAGGGAGGGGGGTTGGCTAGCAGCAGCAAGTGCGAATATCTATCTTGTAGATGCTTTCACTTCTCCTGCTGCTCTGGCTCCTTCACTTCCGCGACAAATTTGCAATGTCTTCGGCTTCAACTGTGGCATGCAAAGTGCGGCAACTTGAGTGCAAATGTTGCGCCATTATGCTCTATGATGAATACAAGTATATCTATATAGCTTTACTCTATACATACATATACATAAAGACGTAGAAGTATCTATGCATCTACCAAAACTGCTGTAGGAGACGATGCAAAGTCGAGAATGCAAAGCAGCTTCTCGTGGTGGCAATTAGGTTGGCATTTTTCGCACTTTTCGAAAGTGTTTAAATGTTGTGTGTGTGTGTGTGTGTGTGTGCGTTGTGTGTGGAGCAGGTAAATGAAAAATGCAGTAAGAATGGCTAATGCGTTAGCTGCTACTTCAAAGATAAATATGTAGAAAACAAGGAAATAAGATAGAAATACTCAATCCAACAACTATTTAAAAACCGTTTTAAGTTTCTCTCTACTCTCTGCACAAAAATCTTTGAAAACAACTCTAATTTATTTAGGCTCAATTTCGAAAACTTTGCTGTCAGACCTTTTTGGCTCATCATTCCGAAAGATTCTTCTTCGTCTTACACGCAGATCAAAATCAATTTTGGGGGCATAGTTTTAATTTAGTTAAGCCAGCTACTTCGGAGACATCAAACTTTTGCCCCAAATGACAGCACCACACACACACACACACACAACAAAAAAGGTTGAGTCAGATGCATGTGTCGCAGATTTTGACATGTGGCAGCATGTTGCCACGGCAAGGGAAGGGGGCAAACACTTTTGGCTTTGGCATTTCCCGAAGCAGCTGCAACAGCAACAAAAAAAAAAAAAAACTTTAACTATGGTTTGGCTTGGGCTAAAAAGTTGAAAATCGGTAAACAAGCAGAAAATGTCGCGACTGTCAAAACTCTGGCGCCAAAAAGAAGGAAAACACCTTTCCTTTGCTCTCCCTCCCTTTCGCTCTCATCTGTTACACATGCTCTCTCATATCCTGCCGTGTTTTGATATCCTTCTGTCATGCTTCTGTTCACCTTCTTTTACCCTTTTCTTAGGTATTTTTTGGCAAGTGTTGCTGCCAATTTATTGCTGCTGTTAATTTGCATGAAATATAAATAAATGGCAAACAACTTGAGACAGTTTTCGTGCACTTTAAACGAGACTCTCAAATGCATGCATAACACACAACTCCCCTCCCCTTGCCCAGCTCTCTCTGGCATACCAAATTTAAATTAAATTAGAATTTCTCTAGCTACTTGCTTCACTGACTCTCGGTGTGTAATTTAAAACTATTTTACATGCTGCTAAAGTGCGACGCACTCTCTCGCTCTCTCTCTCTCTCTATGTGTGTGTGTGAGATAAAAAAGGCATTTCTGCAAGCTTTTTGAGCTGCAGCCAACTTAAACTTGTTAAGCTTCAGGGAATTTTAGCTTCGCAAAACAGCAAAAAGTGTTGCAAAAAATATACTAAAAATGCACAGAAAAAAAGAAGTAGAAAATGTTAGAATATTTAAACTCAACTTGATATGCGCCTGGGAGCTTACTATGTCTTCTGACTCTCTGTCTGCCTGTCCGTGTGTGTATGCGTGAGTGTCTAAGTGTGTGTGTGTGTGATTTATAGTGAGCTGGGATTAAGCTGTCTTTGTGCTGCACAAGAATGTTGTAGGAAATTTTTAGTATAATGCACATGGTTGGTTTGTTTGAGGTGTAGAGTATAGTACTAGAAGGCGTCGGCTGGCCTTACATACATATCTCTCACAATTTTCCCTGAGGCGGAAGTCACAGACATTTGGGATTGGCGGATGGGCAATGGCAATAAAGAATCTCGAATCTCGAATCGGAATCGTAATGGGAATGGGTTAAGGGAAGCTTTTCTAGCATTATGCATATGCCATTTAGTATTGTGGGTGGGCGGTGAAATTGGTGACAGGTGTCAAGGACTAAAAACAAAGCGAATATCATAATAAGTCCTATTAATACTTCAATTGAACTCCTAGTTTAGGGAAAATGTTAAAAATTCTTCGAGTAAAACTTAAAGACAAGCGCCTAAGAAAAATCAATAAATAAACCAATAGACCATATGAAAAATGGCGTCACGTTGCCTAACGGTAACATGACAAATATACAATATAAAAAATAAGAAAAAATGCTCTATCGCATATCGTTGTTGTTGCTATTTGTCGTCTATGATGACGACGTTGCCTCGGCATTGTTAATAGGATTAGGAAGCACAACAACAACCAACATCGAACAACTATACTTTTGCAAAAGCAAAGCTAACGGCATTAGCAACGGCCAAAACCCACAGCAACAGCGACAATAACAACAACAATTAAAACCAAACGAATCACAAACACACACAAAAAAAGACCTAGCTGTATCGCAAAAAAAAAAATACAGAAAATCATTTACAGTAAAAGACAGCGACAGAAAGAGACAGCAAGTCTCTCAGGGCAAAGCAAACAAAAGTAAATTAGATTGTGTGGCCCATTAAGGCATTAAGATTTCATTGCTGTTACTTTTCTACTGTTTCTAAGGTTCGCCTAGTGGGTGATGCGGTGAGAAGAAAGGGGGTGAACTGGTGGGTGTGCCATATGGGACATAGGTTGAGCCAGAGACACTCAGTGCGTTGTTGTATTGTGTGCACAGAGAGAAATTCGTATACTTAAACATGTCTTTCCTTTGATAAACATTAAAAAACTTTTATTTGGTAACTCTTATTTAGCACCTTCAAGTTTTTAAGTGTAGTTAAGTTGTAAGATTTTTCTCTGAGTGCATTTTAGCAGCTACCCTCGACGCGCTCTCGCTCGCATTTGAGCACTTAAAGCGGCGTCGCCGTTGCCAACGTCAGGCACTTTAAGGGTTTCACTTAAGAGCCCCCCACCCCCGCTCTGTACTACTAGGCTGTACAAACTACACTACACACACATAAACACTTGAGCATTTTGTTGACTTGTTAAGGCCTGCCACCTCGCATCGCATCGCATCGCATCGCATCGCAACTCACAGCATAGATCTTGCTTGTGGATCGCATCTCTTTGGGGAAACTCAGTTGCTGGGATACGTGACTTTTTGCGGTTTGCTTGGATTTGGCTGCTAAAAGTGCTAAAAATTGCCAATGGCCGTCTGTCAGCCAGCCAGCTTCAAAGTAGATTTTGGTATTTGGCTCGCCTCGTCATTTAATGGCCTTGAAGTGAGAGCGAGAGCGCGTGGTCCGAAATTGTGGCTAAATTTAATGGTCCATTGAGGTGTGTATCTGTAGCTGTGTGTGTGTGTGTGTGTGGGTTTGTGACTAAGTGCCTTCTGGTGAGCATTTGGCATTGTTTGCCTACTTTTAGGCGCCGCCATTGTCATTGAGCGAGCATTTGACTCAATTTAAAGTGTGACGTCCACTCAAGTTTAATTGTCATTGTGTGCAGTTAGTAGTATGTGTGAAAAGGGCGAATAACAGAATAAACAAACAATATATATGTAAACTACAACGTGTTGACAAAACGTGCTGGTTGTAACATCAATGAGCTGGAAATGCGTAAAACTCACCCCTAATGTTAAATAGTTTGTTATGTGCATGACAATTAACGTGCAATGCTCCATTAAATCACGACGAAATTTTATGTCCATTAATAGCAGACTCTGTTACGAATCGAACACGACTAAATGCAATGAAATAATCATGGGTTTCCCAGAGTTAATAACTATTTTGATTTGCTTGTTACTACAGCTGTGTTTTATGTGTATTTTATCGAGAACCAAAATAATCACTATGAAATGTGATATTCACTCATAGTTAGCTTTGGTAATTATTAAACTAAGTATAATGAGCTAATTGTTGGGTTCATTTTTAAATGACTCTTATTAACCACATTGTTTTTTACTTCTTTCTCTTTGCAGGTAAGCATCTGATTTTTCACACTATTCATACACTCTAAAACTCAGTCGTCTGTAAGTAATTTAATCAGCATTCAAAGCATTTTCAATTAAATTTTATTCTCAGCCCTTAAAATTGGGATGGTTGTTGTTCAAACCGGAATTTTATATCAACAGCAGGCACATAAAAATTCCGTTAAACAAATCATCTCAGACTGCCCACAAGTTTTTCTTTCCATGGCATATTTATGCTGATCATCATTAACAACGACGACGAACCCAAAAACAAAACCGAACCCTTGAAGAAAATCAAACTCAGCGAACAAGAAAATTAATTTATGTATGTGCATATGCAGCGAAAGGGTTGCCAAATATTTGAGGTAGACGGGTAGGAGGGGAAAACTAAACACAACACAACCGAACAGAACTCGACTTGAGTTGAGTTAAGTTCAACTTCTGCGAGGAGTCTTGGACAATGCATGAAATCATTAATATGCTGAGCTCTGCATGTGACACAAAGGACACTCGGCCAGAAGCCAGTTGCCCCGGCCCCTGCTCTTGCATTATAATGTGCTTATAAATATATTGTTGTTGTTCTCGTATGCTTAGAGAGGATGCTAAGCATCTTTGCACAGCTCGAAGGGTTGCGCGCTGTCTTTCCCAGGACCAAAAATTAGAAATCCTCCAAGAAATATCATGAAAAACATGTTTAGAATTTCACATCTTTTTCGATTGTCTTCTCACTATTATTTCCCCTATTTTTTGTGTGTTTTTAAGGTTTTATTTTGGCGTTGATAACAAGTTCAGGCTACAGAATTCAGGGGTTTTGAAGGTCAAGCCAAAAACGTTCACACGTTTCACAATTAGCAGCTGCCGTAGAAAATTTCGGTTGACTTATTCAAAAACAGAGTTATTAGTACAATAATAAAAATACTCTCTATCTATACATATTATCCAACGTTAGTAACTACTTCATGTGTTTGCATAAATTGACCCAGTGCAACCCCAACTAGAAATAAAAAAGAACTTTGAATAGATCCTGTTTTCGTTTGTTTTTTTTTTTTTTTGATGTGCCCTAAACCTTATTTGATGTCAAAGGGCAACCCATTCCGCAATGGGACACGCGCCCAACAAATGTCCTGCCCTTCAGTTTGTCCTTGTTGTTGATTTCTATCTTTTGGTAGTTGTTTATGCAGTGCTTCGGACCTACATATATTTTATAGTTGGCGGCGGATTTGTTGGGTGTGTGTTTGTGTGGATTTTATTGAGATGAATTACATGGAATATGTGTATAAATGAGGGTCAACGATTGCAGCAGTCACAGTCTCTCCAAAACCCAATCGCCCCGTCTTCTTATATGTATTAATGATTTTGGATTTAACTTGATGTACTGACCATGTTCATCAATGTGGCTTAAGTGGGCGGCAGCCCAAAATCAATACGGAGAGGCACGAGAGTGAAATAAAACTGTGTGAGACATTTCAAATGTTCGTTCGAAGGATATTGCTGTATATCTGTTTTGCGCCTAGTGACAGAAGTTGTAGCGCAAAATTTTAATGTCCTTTTTGCTGCTGCGTTCATAAATTTTTATTATGTAATTGAGTTTGTTCGGGGCTTTTATTATTATGGTATGGTTTGGTATGGTTGTGTTTGAGTTTCGTGTTTTGTGGGGGTGTCTTTGTCGGGAGAGAATGTCTCCAAATAAAACAATAAAAGCAAATGGTAAAATGCTGAAATACCAAAAGGGGGCATATTAATAAATAAAATGGGGCTCTCACACTGTTTGAGGGTTTTTCTGTATTAGTCAGAGAAGGGAAGGGAATGGAAGGATGTGGTAAGCACAAAATCTTTATGATATGCATGTTGTACAAATTCTGAAAACGTTTTGCGGGAAAGCGATCAATAAATGTAAATCTAACTCGGGCAGAATGTCTAAAAAGAAAGATAATAGTGAAAGGGAAAGTAAAGATAAGAGATTAGATGACAAAGTCGACATGGAGAGAGTGTAAACTGGCTGTAGAATTGTTGTCGTAGCTTTAATTGAAAAGGTTCTTCGAAAAACTCCCAATCGAATTTTCCTTTCAACCAGTTCTTAACTTTATAACACACTCAAATCCAGAATCCAACTCAAACCAGCCGCAAATAAATCTCTGCTAACTTTGTCAGAGACCTCTTCAAAGTATTGATAGCATATTCATAACGTTTTACATTGCCTTGTCTTGAGACATATTTTATACACCCGCCGGGCATCTGCAGTCATTCACACACACACACACACACGCACTTACACAACACATTATTAATTGATAAAGCCGCGGCAATGGGCCATTCTTTAGAACGTAATATTTTGACAGCCAACACGCGTCAATGGAGAACGCCTCAAAGAGGAGATAAAGGCGCAATAAATTTACATAAATTACCCGCATGAATGCAAAGAATGCCGTCAAGAACAAAAAGTGTCCCAAATGCGCAGCAAATTCAATAAGCACACAAACCCAACTGAAATACGCGGCACGTTCCACACGTAACTCGAGTTCCTCTCAGCTTCAAGTTATGGGCTCTGGGCCCTGGGCTCTGGGCTCTCTGCTTTCAACACATACATATATCCCGTAAACAGACGCCGCAAGCAATTAACATGCAAAAAAAAATAAATGTGAAGAAGAATCCAATGCCAGAGAAAATAAAAAGATAAATAATAAGACATCGAGCCGAGCACACGCTCATAAATCTTGAGCGCACTTTTCGATCTCTGGTCGACCGGTTTCCTCATTTGGGTTGCGTCTCATTGTTTGCTGGTGTCCCATATCCGAAACCCTTTTCAGTTTTTTTGTCGCTTTTGTTGCTGTTGTTGTTGTTGTTGCGCACAATAGGCGCACACTCCAAAAGCCCGGTGAAAGGTTAAGGTGTCATTTCTTTTTCCTTCATTGTTGTTTTTGTTTTGTTTTGTTGTTGTTGTTGTATACCTCAACAATCAACAAATTTGCTTAACATTCCCGCTTAAATTCTCAACTGCTCTTTTTACGCTTTACACCCAGTGTCACAACCCTTAAGTTGACAGTGGGTGGTGGGTGGTGGTTGATGTCATGGGTGGATGTTCTGGAATTTCTTTTCTCTATCTTTCCCTTTCATTTGTTTGTTGTTGTTATTTTTTTTATGATTATTTTTATTCCTATTTTATTTGCTGTTTGTTGCTCTCGCTGTCAAATTGCTGTCAAAGTTGCCGCCCAGTTTCAAGTTGTTTTTACAATTGTTGTTGTTGTTGTGGTTGCCAGTTGTTATTTTTGTTGTTGTTGTTGTTAGCAAAGACAATTCACAAACTCTGTACTCAAGTTTATACTTTTTAATTAAAGTTGAATGTGAGACAAGTCGCGGCTTTGGCAAACTAGAAAATTTAGCTAGTGTTGTTTTCTTAACTTTTCTTTTATTTCACTTTGGAAAGTTTTTGTAATGTGATTGCCTGCTAAGAAAAGTTTGCTTTGTGTTCGTTTTGTGTATGTGGCCTATTGGCATTTTGTAATTACACTTAAGATCGATTTTCCATTCTCTAGCTCGCTATTTCAGTTTCTAATAGGATTTTGTATAGTGCTAATTGGATCACTTCAACAGAGCTCTTCTCTCTCTCTCTCTATCTCTGTTAAACGACACCCTTCAGTCTTAGACTCAATATTTAATGCTCTTTGGCTCAACACATCACTCAATTCATAGGCTTTGTTAACCACTCTTAAACCACCCCTAAATTGGCTTTACTCTGCGAATTGTCTTGCATAAAGTATCTTATGGGTTATTTCAGTTAGACCTTTCTTCAGCTGAACTTCTCCAATGCAAACTCGCTTGACTTTGATTTGTGCTTAGCTTCTAGGCCAACTCCCTCCTCCCTCCCCTCTCTCTTCGTGTCAGGCGCTAAGCTGACGTCATCAACACCCGGTCAATTGTTGGGTTTGGGCGTGTAAATTGCATGAGTCACTTCACTCTATCGTTTGCACCCCTCGTACACTCGCATACGCATACATATTTCCAACCACTATCCGATTTCAGACCCTTTTCAGACAACCGCCCACGTAATTGCTTCCTGCAGATTTCGGACATTCAAGCATTGGACATTTGCTTTAAGCCTCAAGCCTTGTTCTCCCCTCTACCCTCTCTCCCCTCTCTTCAGTCTTGCTTTCAGTCTTGTGTCCTGCATAATTAAGCAGTCCAACTGTATTTTAAACCACTTAAAATTGGCAAACGGAAGTCCTGCGCTCAGTCACGCCCCGCAGCAAACACCTGTCAAGTTTAGTTGCTGGCAAGCTGAACGAAACGAACACAAAAAGTAGAAAGAAGAAAACAAAATAAACGAAAATACCCTATGCGAGACTGGTCGTAGTACTTATTAGCAATGCCCTCTGGCGTACACATTGCAATGTTTCATTGCGACAATAAAATCGAACACCCGCTGTGCTCCGTGCCTCTCTTCCCTCCCAATGCCAATCAAACTTTCGGTTTTACCTCTCTGCCTGCCAGTGACAGCTAGCCAAGTTAAGGGGGAGGAGGAGGAGGAGGGTTGGGGTAGTCGATTACTGTCCACCTGATCCCCAACCTCATCAAAATAATAGGCGCAGGTCAATCGATAGAGTTTTGCCATTCCATACATTTATTGGCATTATTTCGTCGACGAAGTAAAGAGAAATGCTTGCTTTGGTTTTCCCAGCGACAATAACAGCTGAGAAGCTCATGACAAATTCATTTCACTTGCACATGACTGACTAAAGCCAAAGCCAAGGCGCAATAAATGGCTTTGGAATTTCTGAGCTTAATGGTTGGTAAAAATAAACAACAGGGCAAGATAATTCTAATAGAAAGTAAATAGAAGAGATGAGAATTTACCAGACTGTCAGTTAATTTGATGTCGAACATTGCCTCAACGATTATGTTAATACCGATTGATGAGTTTTCGAATACATTGTTTTTCATTCCTCAGAGATTTTGACTTGGAATATTAAAAACTAGTTAAAAAGACATTCATACCTTCACTAACTACTAAACTCTATTTATAGCAAGCCATTAATCGTTGTTGTTGCTGTGCAATCATTTGTCATATTTGGTCATTTAATCATAAATTGTCGACACTTGAGTCATAAATTCAATTAAGTGGAAATTATAAATGGTAGTCCAATGTTTACCAAATTGATTAAATAATAAAATGTCAGTTGCGGTCAACGCTTTACTATATATGATATACGTAAAGCCAGCTGTTGTCGGTCAAATGAAACCCAAAAAACCCAAAATTAGACCATAATAAATGTCATAATCATCATCATCATCATCATTGGGCATGTCAAGTTGAATGAGTGTACTTTATAAGTTTTGGTTTTTAGTTTTTAATCAAGATTGTTACTTTTTTGCTTAGCTTGGGTCTATCATTAACATAACTCAGTGGTCGGTCATCATTATTAGGCTGAACTTTGCGCCAAAAAACTCGACCCTCAACAGATGTTGCAAACAAACACACACACACACACACACACAGAGACTAATCGAACAAAGAATCCTTGCAGCTTCAGTTGAGTTGAGTTTTCTTAACTACCCTTCCGGGTTTGGCCAATGACCAGGCAATACCATAATGTACTGAAGAAACTTCCTCCCTAAGCTCAAGTCTCATTACAAATAAATATCCTTGGACTATTTATAATGCCAGTATCCTAGCCTCCTTTTTATCCTTTGCTGCTGCGCCTTTGCTGTCTGCACAAATTATGCAGATTAAGGGTCAGTCAGTCAGTCTGTAGTCTGAAGTCTGTATAGTCTCGGGTCCACAGCTGGCGGCCGTTAAGAACTCTCCCTCTCTACCTCCCTCCCTCTATATAGCACCTGGTTGGGCAGTTTTTTGTTACTTACCAACAACAACTTTTCCGACTTTCTTGCGGCTGCATATAAAAATGTAGAAAAAAATGATAAAAATAAAAGCGATACAAAAATGCGTTGCATAAAATTTACATGAAAATCAAATTTTCATGTTATGCTGCCTACATAATTTGTTCGAATAGCTGTGCTCTATCTCCCTCTGTCCATTAAATTGTAGCCACTTTTTATACATATATGTATATGTCTCACATGAGTACTATAGTAGAGTGTGTTGTTTCTACTCTTTACTCATACTCGTAAGCAAATTTAATTGTGTTTCTGTGCCAGGCCACAGCAAAGTTTATTGCATAGCATTAGGCGTTTGCCAGACAGACAGACCAACCGACCGATAGAAATGAGTTCATAATAAGCTGCTCAGCAAAAATGGCAATTTACAGATGGCGCCCCTGATCTGAAGCTTTTTCTGGGTCACATGTGTTAAACACAAATGCTTAACTTTTGGCCCAAAACAAGCACTACCCGCCATCCGCTACCCGCCCTCAAATTGCCTACTTCGCATTCCATCCATTGAAACAAAAGTTTTGTGCAACGCCAAAAAGTATGCCACACTCTCTCATATTGCAATCTGCCAACTGTGGCCACTGTGTCTGTCTGTGTTTGTTTAGGCAATGTTTTTTTTTTTGCCTGGCGTATTTGTTGGCCCCAGATTTTCTACGCCACTTTCAATGCCAAAAATTTGCGCGTTAATTTGTCTGCAGTATTTTTTTTCTGCCTGAAATATTCGACTTTTGGGCTTATCAGCCAAATGCAAAATGTTGCAGGCACAAAAGTTTTTGTTTCTTTTACATTTGCACGTTAGTTTTAGCCATTTTAATTGAGTTCTGCTTCACTAGGTTTTTAGAACTTTTTTCAGACTGTTTTTTATGCATTTATATTTGGTTATAGATACAGCTTTTGATTTAAATTTATAGCATTGAAATTTAAGCTTTAGAAATGAATGAATGTTAAAGAGTTTTATTTTTCGTAGTCATCCACAACTATTTTAGATGAAATTCCATTTTTCTAAAGTCTCATGCATTCAGAGAAAGTGTTTGGCCTGTTAAGGTATGTGCACATTTGTGTGTTGTTTTTGCGTGTGTTTCGCCTTCAAGCTACTCTCTCTGTCTTATCGTATCTGTGCAATATGTCAACTCTAGACCCCACAACAATAGAGCATACTAGACAAATGCATAGCTGCACACACATATTTTCCCATTTTCTGAATGCATTCGCGCGCTGTCACTGCAGATACAACAACAAAAACAACAACGACAATTTCTACACAATAAAAATAGAAGAAAACAAAAAGCCAATTTTCAAATACGCGCTAGGCATTTTGACATATCTATTGTTGTTATTGTTGTTGTTGCTAGTTTCTTTTGTTTTTCGTTGCCTGCTTTTTGGCATAGCACAAAAATGCGTCAATGTCAGCGACATGCAACCCAAAAACAAGGAGAAAACAAGAAGGCAACATATTTTGTTGTTTTTCTCCATTGCGTGATTGTTGATAAATATGACAATAAAATGGACACATATCGACCAATAACAGCAACAACAAACAACTTCAAATAAACGAAATATTTTTGTGCACTCGCGCGCTTTAGGTACAGTTAAGCTTGGCGCATAACTGATGCCATGTGGTGTGTGTGTGTTTGTGTGTGTGACGTGTGAAAATGCTGACAACAACCGCAAGAACAACAACAAGAACACAAGCACTATTTTTGAGAGCTCAGGTTTTTAGCACTGAGTACAGTCTGCAGGAAAAAAAAAAGAAACAACAACAATAATACTTTTCTCATGTTCTATTTTTGTTTTGCTGTGGCGCCATCTGTCGGCAGGGAGAGAGAGTGAGTCTGTGTTGCCAAAAAACGCACGTGATAAGCATATGAAATTTTATGGCAACTCTATTTGTAACTTTCACCGTGTGTGTACAACTTTTTGCTTTGAAGCTTGGCTGCCAGCCATGTCCCTTCCCTCTCTCTCTCTCTCTCTCTCTCTGTCACTTTCTGTCTCTCTCTCTAGGTCTTTGCTACTTTTGTGTGTGCACTGACTTGGAAAATACTTTTTGTGATAACATTTTATGGCTTGACAAGCAGCCAACGCAAACTACGCGCATCTTTCGTTTTTTTTTTTATTCTTTTGCCCAACACAAAAATTATAAAAGCGTTGTTGGAAGTTGCAAGTTGAAGTAGCATTATGGCAGAGAGTCGAGTCGAGTCGAGTCCCAGACAAAGACGACATACCTACACACATACATGGGATACTTACCGAGTGCCAGGCATCAATTTGCAATTTGACAGCTGCCTATAAATAGCAGGAGAAATGACAACGCCAACTTGCTACAATCACTTTGACATTGATGAAACTTGCTAAACTGTTCAAAACTTGTAAGCCAAGAAGTAAGAAGACGCTGGCCTAAGAAGGTTTCTCATTTATTATTTTGTACAGTCTCTCTGTCCGATGAAATCAACAAACAACATTAAAACATCGCAACGGAGAGCTAGTAATGACGACTGGTTGAGCGTGTGCAACTCATATCAATTTTGGGATCAGTTTTGTCGCTGCCCGGTGGCAACAACGCCGATTTGTGCACCTTAAAGCCATAAACGCTACAAACAGAAAGTTAAGAAAGTTTCAAGTTATAAACAGACTCGTTGAACTAACCTTGGAGAGTATTTCTTGACTGGTGGCTCTGGCAGCAATTTGGGCAGCTGCATGAAAAACATGTGTGGAAAACTGGAACCAAACATGGCGCCATCAAGCAGAGCGCATCGAGCATCCGGCTCATACACATCCTGGCAGCGAGCACAATAGACCTTGACATGTGACTGGCACGGACGATCTGTTAGACCCACGGGCAGCACCAGCTGGCTCTCGCAGTTGACGCGAGGACAAATGCCGAAATCACCGCGCGTATACTTGACGCACATATCCGCAATGCCGCGTTGGGTCATGATGTAGCGTGCATGGATCAGGCCATACAGCTGTTCCAGATTATCGGGATCAATGATTGAGTTATTGATCTCATACGCTTGGCTTTCGGTATCGAACTCCGAATCGAGTATTGTCTCCAGTGTGTCGTAATAGTTTGGCACTATTGTCTCCAGACCCGTCATATTGAATCTGTCCCGGGCAAATTCGTTGGGCACACGGCACAAAAAATCATTGGCTGGCAGGCCAACAAACCAATCGATCCACGATCCATCAAATTGGGACATTTTCCTATAATATAAATAGATTTTTATACGTTCAGTTTGTTTAGTTTTTTTTTTCTTATTGTTTTACAATGTGCTGTATTAAAAAGTTCTGATTATGCCTTATAAATTTAAATATTGTATACAAGTGAGTTTAACTAAAAAGCTAGCTTTGATTTCAGAAATTATTTTTAATGATTTATTCATAACGGAATTCATGACTCTAATCACGATATAGTTTAAGTGCATTTAAGTGCAGCAAAGGTCATTTTAAAAATATCCAAAAATTATACGAATTTCTATTGCTTTACAAATACGGAATGGCGCCGAAAAGTACACACACTCACACACTAGCAAAAAAAAAAGGGTCGACTTTGCACACGCAAACGACAACAAAGGAAATAAACACGCATGCTTATGAGGTCATCAACAGTCATGAAATTTCTGTTTACCAACTTGGCGGATGATGATGGGGAAGGGGACTGACATTTTGTCGCAAAAACCGAAACGAAGCGAGCGTAAAATGCGCCGCGAAGGACGCGACACAGGCAACAAAAAAAAGTGTATGTGTGTGTGTGTTGCAGTTGTGTTTGTCATTGCCACTTAGCCTTATTAGTATGTGCAACGGGCAACAGTCGTGCCAAACGATGCTCTACCGCTTTCCCCCACACTACCCGCCTGTAAAGTGGTGATGAAGCTTGCCAAAAAAAAAAAAAAAAAAGAAAGTAGAAAGTGGAGTGAAGAAATGTACGCAAAAGTACGTGCATGCAATGCGCTCCCCGCTTAAAAGTCTGGCACCACGTTGATGTTACTTGACTCTCTGCTGGCAAAAGTAAGCAAACCCAAAAAAGTATGCAATATTAAAAATATACTCGCTACGTATGCATGTACATATGTATATATATTGTTATAGCCACACATATGTATGTAGGAATGGAATGGCAGCAGCAGCAGCAGCAGCACACATCAGACAGCTGCGCAATAACTGTACATTAAAAGTCATTGCATTCATGATATTATTTTTTATGTATTTCTACCAGCTTTAGCTCGGGCATTGTGTCTCTGTTTCTGCTTCTGTTCCTTTGTGTGTGTGCTCTTTATATATTTTAAAGTGTTGCCTTTATTTTGGTTAGAATTTTTCATTTCACTGTCCTCTTTGTCTACATAAAATGTGCAAAAATTTAAAATACAAACGCTCGTTTACCCTGTAACAGGAGAGAGGTATGACAATGGAATTGATTGCCTGTAAAATTATTCAGATTTATTTACATTTTAACTAATATTCCAAAGCCAATGTACTTTTGTTTTGCCTTCTTCAAAACAAGTACAAGGTATTTCTTAGTCTTTCATTTTTAAAACATTCTTTTCAGCATTTATTATTTTTTTTGTTTTTGTTTACCGCTCATCATTTGCCGCTGTTTGTTGCAGTGTTGCCCTTTGGGCTTTCACATGAGTGCTTTGGCTCGCTTTTCCCATGCCTCTCTTTCTCTCTTCCCTCCCGGCAGCAACTAAAAAATGCATTGTGCAACTTCTGAAACAAAAAAATCATTTGCGCTAATGCTTTTATGATGAGTTTTCTGGGCAAAAACAAGTTAAAAATATTTTACTTATTCCAGAAAAATATTTACAATTTATGCATTTCCCACAATTAAATCGTGTTTAATGGTTATGCGCTTAAATATTTGAAATAACTTTTACCTTTCGATTGACATTACAACTATTAAACAAATACAACAAATGATTCGCATTTCGATTGAATTAATTAAATGAAGCATTTCTTACTTTTAATGGCTGCTGCTGCATACCTTTGTGTATAAAAACGACCAAAAATTCCTTAAATTGTGCGGCTTTTTGGTCATTTAATTAAATCCAAAAAAGGTTTCCCCCATAATTTAATGAAAAAATGCGCTGAACTTTACCAAATTTATAAGAAATGTAATTAATTGATTATATAATAATTAAATTATTTGTACTTCTTTTTCTTTGCAGGTAAGCAACTCATTGATCTCATTGAATACGTGATGTGAAGCAAAGGAAGCCAACAATAACTAATAGCAGGCATTTATTGAAAATAAATATTTGATAAAATTTCGTAACACATTTAAAATTTTGCCACACCTTCAAATTTATGCAACACACGCATAAAAATAATATAGAATATGTTCGACTAGGGAATACCCTTGACTCACACCTCTTCAATTGTGTCAACTGTCCATCATTTAGAATAATAGTACAGGATATTAAAAATGCTATCGAATATCACAAATTTGATTCCATAATTCAGGTTTTTGTGTGTGTGAGAGCTGTCAAACAAATTGAATTATTATTTTATTTCCAATATGTTGTGAGCAAAAGCAATGCAGCAAATTAAATGCAATTCAATTTGGTCAAAATAAATTGTGGTGTTCATGTGTGTGTGTGTGAGTGTGTGTGTGTGTGTGTGTGTGTGTGTGTGTGAGAAATTGTAACAACAACTGTAATAGACATAAACACATAACACATGTTTGCCAGCAACAAACAGATATTGTAGCAGACAATAAATGCGAAGCTGATATAAGCTAACCACAAAAGATGTGCAGGATGAGCTGAAGAGGAGCTTCAGGTTAAGGACTCGAAGTCCTTGTCATTGCTGGACAATTTTGCACAGTTGCTTCATTTTGCGCCAACACGGCAAAGATGTTATCCCTTATCCTTTGGCAAAAATTCAATATTTTTCACAAACAAATAACAACAACAGCAACTACGCATTGCTGCGAAGGATAAAATATTAAATTTGCCAACAGCATCGGCTGGCAAAAGGACAATGCCATAAAGACAAGAAATCAAATTTTTTTTTTTCATCCATTCCTTCGGTAGAGAAAACAATTTTCTAACAATAAAAAATGGCCCAAGCGTTGACTGGTCGAGGGGCATAGGGTTGTGCCAAGCTGGTGAAGGATGATGGTGTAGGGGGAAGGATGGGGAGAGGGGTTAAGTTACACACACGCAACAACATGGACAAGCCTTTAAAATCGAAAGCAAAGGAAACGAAACCAAGCGAAACAAATCATAAAAAAAGAGACCGGCAAGACGACGGTTAAGAGAGAAGAGGGGGTATGGAGAAAGGGAGAGGAGGGGTGTGAGTGAGGTATGTTGGCGTTGGGGATTTAAGGTTTTGTGCTGTGGCAAGCCATAAAAAAATAAGCCAAAGTGGCGTGTAAGAAAGCCAATAAAAAATGCTCGAGAAATGTGAGACAAGTGAACAGCAGGAAACCATAGGCAGCGCCGAGAGTGGTGGGGTGGTATGTGGAGGAGGGATGTGTGACTGGCATTTGGCCATTTGGATTAGTGAGTGGGGGGTGGGGGTGTAGCACTTTGTGCTGCATACAAGCCAATGACTTTAATTGAGTAGAAAGCTGGTGAGGAATGCAATTCAGGAAGTAAAACTATTCCAAAGAGTGTTCTCGTGTTCTCCATTGTTCTATAAAGTGGGAGTATTGGGAGCATAGAGGGAGGAGGAGATTTACTTTCAGAAGTATTTTAGTTGTGTTAGAAAATTAATAACATATACTCAAATGATTAATAATAACATTATCTGATCTCAGCTGTCTTTGAAGATTGCTTCAAATTGAATATAAAAATAAAAGATTGCTTAGAAGATGTCCAACAAATCTTTGTCTGCCTTTTTGGTCCAATCATCCATCCTTTTTGGCCATGTTCTGTGTGTCCTTTGCAGCAGCTGCCAACTAATAACGAGCCTCATTTTGTATAAATCGATAAAGTTGTTACTTGTGTATTATGCACGTAGTTTTCCAGCGACCCGCCCAATAAACTTTTCCCAATTTGTGTGTGTTAAAAAGTTTTGCGCCTCGTCCGGCGACTTATAGCTACAGCTGTGAACTTTAAGCAGAGGGTGGAGGCTAGAGAGGGTGCAAAAAATATTATCGCATGTTGCATCGTTCAGCGTGTTGACAATTGAATTATTTATGTGCCTTGTTGTTGGATGATCTTGTCTGCTGCTTCTGCTGCTGTTGTGTGTTTGTCTTTTTGTTTGTGCATTGATTGAATCCTTTCGATGTGGGTGTCTGCTGTCTATCTGTCTGTCTCAGTGAAGTAGCTGCTGGCTTCCTCGTGCTTCCCCTCTTCTCTCCCTGTGTGTGGCTATTGTCATATGCGCTTTATGCACTTTATTGGCGATTACATTCACTCAATAGCTGATGGCTGGCCAAACCTCAATCAACTCGTTTCGTCAGCAGCAGCAGCTACAGCTCCAACAACAACAACAAACTTGTATGAAGGATGCTTGCTAGCCCCTCCCACCCACCTTCTACCCTCTCTTCACTCTTGTGGAGAGCAAACTCGTGACTGCGAGTTGTGGACTTTGGACAGCGGCTGCCTTGTTTGATTGTCATCGTTTGTGGAAATTTGATAAGCGCTTTTTGTTCGTGTGTCTTCTCTTACTCGTTCGAGTTTGTCTCCTATTTCTGTTCCTGTTTGCTGTATTCCGCCCTCCTTCTCCTTCTCCTTTCCTATCTGCGTCTATCTATGAGTTTGTTTGCCAGCGAAACTTTGCTTGCTTCGTGCCAGGACTCAGTGTCTTGGATCTTTTTAATAATGCGGGTTATGTGATGGATTTATTAAATGCGTGTCTTTCATGTTCCTCGTGTCTCATCTCTATGTGTTTGTATGTGAGTGTGTGTGCAGTCAACAACAACAACAAAAACAACGACATCAACTCGTCATAAACTTTGTCCTTGCGCTTTTGTGCACTTCCCTTTTCAATTAGTTTGCCATGTGCACATATCGAAAAAATATAAAAGAGAAGAGAATGCTTCAACATGCGCCTCAAGTTATGCAATCGCTCTTTGTTCTATTCTATTCTCCGCCCTCTTTTGTTCAGCTATTGAACTTAAAGTGTTATTAGATTTGTTCAAAATTTAGAAATAGTAAAAGTTTTAGATATCCAACTGATAGAATGCAAACTGCTAAAAGTCATAACTTTGTTAAAAGTGGTTCAATTTTTCACAAACATTGAATTTTTGTATCTAAATTTGACCTCTGGAATCGTGTATACAATAAAGTCCATACAACAGATTTCTGTGCACTTTAAGTGTAACAATAATGCTGATAACAGCATACACTACCCATAAGTATGCAATAATAATTGCAAACGATGAGGCAAACACATCTGGGCCACGCCTCGGCAAGAGTTAAAGGCAGCAATATATGCAAGACACAAACCACACAGTTACAACATCATGATAATAAAAATGTTTATGACACAACTCAAGCCTAACCGAAAGATGGCACAGAATTTAATGCTGCCAAAGACGAAAAGAGGAAGTGAGTTGGGACTGGTTTGATCTACCCAATTATTTGACTCGAGTAGAGCACGACCCGCACTTTTATTTCTTATTTTATGGCCATGCAAATGTCGCACAACAGAGGCGCCAAAAAGTCGGCAACATATGCCAAGGGCATGTGAAACGAAATCAATTTGCTCGCCCACAAAAATGCTGATGACCTTGGGCCCGATGTTAAAGTATGCTACGATATGTGTGTGTGTGAGTGTGCGACTAAATTATTATGGAGCCTCATTAATTTGCGGCCGCTGTGCGCTTCAAGTCCGGCACACAGAACGAAGAGCTCACAAAATAATCGCATTACCCACAAAAATGGCGCAAAAGTAACTCTCCAAAAAAAAAAAGAGAAAAAGAAAGCAAAGCAGAAATCGATTAGCGAAGCGGTTTTTCTTTGCACACTTGGGGGCACACTTTTAGCTACACTTTAGTCAGTCACTTTACTTTGTTGTTGTTGCTGCTGTTGCCCACCATTTCATATTACTACATTATGATGATGATTATTTTTATCGTCGCGTCACGCGATGTTGTCGCCGCAGTGCCGCATTGCGAGTGGGTTTCTTTTTTGGGAGGGGGGTTTAGGGGATACGCTTGCTGCCATTTTGCCCGCGGCAACGGAAACGGAAATGCCACCAAATGTGTGCGCAAGTGTGTGTGTGTGTGTGTGTGTCTAGGCAAACATTTAGCGCTCATGTATGTGTGTGCTTCGTAAACGATGCCTTTGCAAATGACTGCAGTTAAAAAGTCATCAATGTCTGCCAAAAAACGAAACTCGCCATTAAATTTTTGCCGCAATTTATGCACATGTGTGTGTATGTGTGTGTTGGAGTGTTGATATCGTGCGGCGATAAGAACTGCCAGCTTGGAAGTCAACACAAAGTTGCCCAATTATTTGACGCGTCGAAAAAAAAAGAGCAAGTATCGAAATTGCAGTCGTTCAGTGTTGGAAAATTTATCAGTCCCATAAAAGCACATGAAACTCGTAAATTTACTTTAAGTCAACAAAAAAAAAAAACCATGCTTTTAAAATAAACACAAAATACGAGCAAATGAAAATGTTCCAATTTTGTTTGGACAAAATAGCAAACAATATATAAAAGAAAAAAAAGAAGTTCATTGATATTCATTTTCAATTGAAAATTGTTAACAAAAAGTCTATATATAGGTGTATATATATACATATGGCGTATGTAGATATGGAATTGGTAGGCTCGCTCTGCTTCAGGGCAGATAGAGAGTCACTTGAAGCTGAGCTGTTGTGGGCCAGGCCTACACACAGATCCAACAGCAAACCAATTGACCAACGTCTGCACAGTGAAACAGAAGCATAAAAATGTACAAACTTATTTTGTTTGGAGAACTGTGTTGAAAACATAGATAAACCGAAAAGCAAATATTCTCGATTTCCTAAGGACTGTTTTGAAGTACTTACAAGTGATTTTTAAATAGTGTGTCAAATATTACTTTCACTTAAGTACCTTTTGAGCCACTGTGCGTCGCATGTAATTTGCGAAACGGCAAAAAATGGCGTACCATGTGGTCAAATCGTATCGCCGAGGCCTCTAGACTCTGGATTGTTTCAGCAAAGGGGGGTAAGGGGGTGGGGTTTACTCCCAATCTCCATGCTCTGTTTCCAGCTTCAGCTCTCCAATTCCAGCTGCAGTTAACGTTGTTGGCCATAGAAAAAAAATCAATGTGAAACACTTACACACACACACACACACACGTACTTACAAACAACCGCACGCGTGCAACGAGCTGTGGCGCAGCCCTGAGGGGCAAACCTGTGCCTGAGCCACGTTGCAGAAGCCGTAGCTGGAGCACAGGCGCCATGGCGTGCATTATGTGGCCATATGGTTGCCTCTTGGCCGTCGTCGCATGGGTTTGTATACAAATAAACACACACATGTGTGTGGGAAAAGGACTCACTTGCCTGCAGTCGGTTTACGTTTAATGCCCATATATTGTTGCCTACTTTTAGGCGCAGTGCCCAGTGGCCAGTCCAGCATGGGCCATTTTTAAAGCCCATTTAAATGTGTGAGCAAACTTTTTGCACGTGTGCATCGGTTTGCATAAAAGGCCACCACCTGCCCTCCATCCTTCCCTCCCTCCTGCCCTTCGTGTGTATAAACGTATGCCCAACTGAATGAGTCACATACATATATATATATATATACACACAACATATATGTATGGGAAGGGGTGAGGTGTATATAGGTACGTTATACGGTTTGTGTATTGAAAATTGGATTTTCAATTGGTTTGCAAAACGGAAATTAATTCGGGGGCGCTGCTCGGTAGCAGCAGGATCCGAAGAGACGAAACACTGCGAAAAATATATGTATATAAAGAGTGAGAGGGGGAGAAGTGCGGGGCAAATTGGGAACAGAAGCGAAAATGAAGCAATGACGTTTTCGTTTGGTTGCTGATGGCGATGCTGATGATGACCAGATCTCATCTACTTCATCGTCTCCGCCACGGAATGAGGTGATGAGAGAGAAAGAGAGAGAGAGAGAGAGAGAGAGAGAGAGAGAGAGAGAAAAGAGAGAGAAAAAAAGAGAGACGAGGAGTCAACTGACCATTGCCACAGGCATTGCATGCTTTTTGGCTGTATGAGTGTGGCATAAAAATAATGTTGCCTTCATTTCTTTCTTACTTTCATTCGTTTCGTTTCGTTTCGTTTTCGCGTGCACTTTAATTAAATTAAGTGAATTTCGAGTCTGATAAGCGCAAAATGAACAGATGACTGGGCCCAGGCTAGCTAAGGTGTGTTTTCAAGGGGGGTTACGGGGGGGAACAGAAATAAGTTAATGTTTAAGTATACTTATAGGTAAGCTATAAATAGCTCTGGTGCTTGGCAAGCTAAGTAGATAATTGACATTTAAGTAGTTGCTATCAAATGAACAGAGTTTAAAATGAATGGTACTTTAAGCAAGCGCTATTGAAAAGCAGCCATAATATTTATGGCAACAAAAAATATTTAAAACGTTCGAGCTGTTTAAGTTTATGGCAAGGGCTTATCTAAAACACTTTACTTACTTTAGCTAGCTTAGTAGCACAGTTAAACTTTTTATTTAGTCTTCATTGATACACCTCTCTGGTTACAGTGTAAAATGGTAGCTTACAACACTGGCTGCTGCATTGGCTGCATTTTCAATTAGCAGCAAGTCTCTGCTGATTAGCTTTTTCTCTCTCGCTGGTCGCCGGTGATAACTAATCCCAGAATCTATCCCCTAGCCCCCCTAGATAATTGTCGCCCGAGCAACGTGGAAAATTAAAACAACAATTGTGACATTGCCAGTGTGTTGCAACAACAAACAGCAGGCGGCATTCGAATGCTTAAATTCTACAGAGGGAAGAACGAAGGGTGCAGGACACGGTAGATGCACACACACACACACAGGCAGATACAGATACAGATACATATATATTTTGCGCGAGAATCTGTTGCAAATCCCAAAAGTGTGCAATGCAATGGCAGCCATTGAATAAATGAACGCATGATTGAAAAAAAACATTCACACACACACACATACATACACATATGGTGAATGAGTTCAGCATTGTTTTACACCACACACACACACATGCACACATGCACACATCTATTTGCCTGGCTATTTGACGCTGTATGCATTTAGGCATCGAGTTCAGTGACTGCAGAACAGATAGCATAGCAAAAGAGAGAGATAGAGAGAACGAGAGAGAGAGAGAGAGAGAGAGAGAGAGCTGATTGCCGACTAAACCTAAAGCCGGCTGTTGCTTTTCCTGTTCATCCATTCCCTTTTCAATATTTTCTGTTGCCATTGCATTGTCTCTGAGGCAAAAGCGCTTAACATGCACCGCTGGTCCAACTCCAATAACGATAACATAACACACACACCCCCTACCCCCCCTTTATCTTCTTCGACATTCATTAGTTTTGTTACGTGGCAAAACACTTTGCCTTTGGCTCGCCTTCTATGCATATAAACAAATATTGACCATTTGCCTTTACCAATTTGTTTGCATTTTACGAAAATATTTCCCATTCGCAATCGCATTCGTAACTGGCCATATTGAAAATTAAACCAAAAGTTCTGCAATTCCAATTGCAACTCTATAAAAAAAAAAGGAAAAAGTTTCCCCCTTTTTATGGCGTTAATTTGTGAGTTTTTTTCAGGCAATTATTAGCTATAAATATTTGCTGATTGTTGTTATTTACAATTGTAAATTGCCTTTTGATTTTGTACATTTTTCTTGCTTGTTTTTATAACTCTCTCAATGTGTGTGTGTGTATAAATTGAGCGCTCAAAACAGTTTTCAACAGGATGTGTCACTTGCAATGTGTGTGTGCTAGTGTGTGTGTGTGTGTGTGTGCTTTACGTATTGGCCGCTTAAGTGCCAAAGCTTGTAGTGTCGTTAGTTTGCATTAAATTTTGGCAACTGGCTGGCTTAAAAATGCAGCCAACAAATTGAATATGGTACAAATTCGAATGGAGTGCTTAGATATGGTATTAAGTAAAAAACAACTAAAAGGGTTTACTATAAATATTATAACAGCTATAAAGTAACCATACGTAACTGCTTCCAGCTCGCAGTTATCAGTTTAAGCTGCTTGCAAAATTTATAGCAAGCCTTTTTTCTTCTATCGTCTTTGACAAGTTGAAAGGATTGCATAATGTGTAATGAGCGTTCTTTGGGTTGGGGATGGTCATCAATTTCAGCTGAGAAAACAGCATTTGCATTTGATGGGAAACTCATTGTCTAGGTCTAACCCTCTGGCATTTGTAATGCATACCAAACCGACCGCCAAACAGTTTTAAATTTGCATAAAAATCCATTTTATTAACATTCAAAGGCGATTTCTATCGTCGCCAAATTGAAGAAAACTAGCTAAACCTAGCAAAAGGACGAAAGATCTCTGAAAAAAGCATACCCTCTAAGCTAGAAAGAAAAGAAAAAAAAAATGCCAGCAAAGTGCAAGAAAAATTCCTTTGCACTCAACAAAGAAGAAATAAATAACTTTCGAGTCAGATTAGCCAACTTGTCACGAAATGCAAAATGACATTTAATACCCCAACGTTGTCGTCGTCGTCCTCGTCGTCCTCGTCTTCGTTGCTGAGTGCCTCTAGCCGGGTGTCCTTGCTCCGTCTGCCCGTCTTTCTTCAAGACGCGTGTCGGCGGCAATGGCAATGCGATGCGATACGATGCGACGATATACATGACTGGACTTGACTTGCACTTGGCATGAAAACATGAAAAATTCCTTAGCCGGCTGCTGACTCCTCCAACGACCAATCCACGCGTACAGCTCGCAACGCATGCAATGAAGGAGGAGATGCCGGGCGGGGGCGAAGGATGCCAGACGACGGCAACATTGTTTCGAGCGTAGCGAAGAAGAAAAATGGCTCTGAAATGCCAGGCCAATGCCAGGCTATCAGCCAAAAAAAAAAAAAAAAGAAAAGGGAAAAAGTAATCATTGCAATTTAAAGCGGATAATCTGCACAAGGCTTTGGTGACAAAAATAAATAAGGCAAAAAAGTAAAAATGATGGCGTAATGGTGGCTCTAAAAAAAAAGAAGAAAGAAAGAGTTTCGGTGGTTTTGCTATAAAAATGCACTGTGAGAATAAACGACGCACACAGCGCACAATGCAAATATGCTGTCCGTCCATTTGTCTATCTCCTTTCATCTCACTCTGACTTGTGTGCGTGAGTGGACACCATTTGCAATTTTCACACTCGCTTTTCCCAACCATTTCGCTCGCTTCTGTGTGGAAAAGGGGTGGGGGGCAGCCGAGGCAGTCATGCAGATTACAATCGAAATGACATGAAAATGTTTAGTGTGGCAGCACTCGAAAGCAAAAAAGACGATAGAAAAGAAGTAGCAGCTGAACACTGCAATCGGAGGCAAGCTAAAAGTGTTGCACATTCAACCAAAAAGAAATTGGCCCGCTGGGCAAGCAACAAAGAAAGAGAGATGCACAGAGGACGACTGTGCCACTTGGCATTTGAGATAATGTCTGCCACGATGCCATTAGATGCAAAAACGTGCAAAAGTGCCTCGTATACGTTGTTGTTGCCCAATGCTGCCTCTGAGCAAGAATAATATCTTATTTGATTGCTGCAATGCCAAATGCAATTTAAATATTTTTTTGTTGACATTGAAATTTTGCATTCCATAAAAAACAAGTACAATAATGCAACCAGAAAATGTTTGCGGTCAAAAATAAAATAATAAATAAAGGTTTTTGCATACTTTATAAATAATTTATAGTCAAGATTAGAAAACAGGTACACACAAGTCACAAATAAAAGCTCGAAATGAACTCTGAAGTTTATGACAGTCAAGCTTTGCATTGATTAGCTATCATATAACACATACACGCACACTCACACACACACACGCAGACATATTCATTTAGTTTATCCAGCCAACTGACCCATTTGAACGGAGATAGAGAGCTATAAACTGTATAACTGAATCGTGGGTCGATTCGCACATGTCGTAAATGGTCTACACTTCATAGCAACGGTTGCCTCGACTGACTCCCCTGACTGTCCTTTCCTTGCCGAGCTGCCAATCAACTGCAATTAACCTAGATAGTAGAAAACATGGCAACATGCTGACGATGGCAACAAGTTAACTCCTAGTGCCGCGTAGCAGCAGCAAGTAAATGTGGCAGTAAAAAATCACATTTGTATTTAATTATTGGAAATTAGTACTAGAGAGTACAGAGTGTACATAATGGCAGCGACAAACGGCAAACTCTATTGAAAAACGAGGAGGAGGCGCGAGCTGCTCTGAAGTAATAGACAATTTGCAACAGCATTTAAAATCAAAAGCGAAAGAGGCGCCACAGATACAGCAGATACAATTGCTGCCTGGCTGCCGTTGTTGTTGTTGTTGTTGTGTTGTTGTTGAATAAACTCAATCGAAGCATTAAATTACAGCCAATGGCGCCAATAAGCACAAACAAATAAGGCGAAAAGAGTGCCGAGGATTGTCAGTCAACGGGGTTTTATTTGGCGCTTGCTTTTGCTTGCAGTCTCTCCTTTTCTATAGCTTGCTTTCAGGCGCGCAGTGAAATTTATGTGCAAAGAAAATTGTTTGTCTGCTGTCAATAAATACTTTTCTATAAATATATATTTTGTGTATTGATCACAAATTGCAAATCAACAATAAGCAACAATGCAAATTACTATTTGGCTAACAAATGCTTTGCAAATGTTTTACCAGTTATTGCTGACAAATAATTTAACTAATTAATTGCCACCAAACAGTTTATTTACGTAAGTTTTAAATAATTCACTGAGCTAAAAAAAAATCATTGAATTTATTTTTAATGATGATAAAAAAAAAGTAAAGCTTTCGATTAGGGTATCTCATAGTCGAGCATCACAGCATCCCGCGCTCTTGTTTTGATGCATTTGTTCAACATTTGTCACGCTGAATTGGCATTGAGAAATATGCAAACGAATATTTGTGCAAATATTTTTGCAATTCGTGCTATTTGGCAAACAACATCAACAGTGAATAAAATTTTATAAATTGTGTGTGTGTGTGTGTGAGAACAATTTTTTAACAACAATTATTTGTGAGTTAGCGGCTTGGGCGAGAATTGCAAGAATTGTTTTTTTTTTTTTTTTGCTGTGTTTTGTTCACGCCATAAATCTTGCAGAGCTTTCATTGCGTCATAAATACTGAATGCCAGGACGAAATACAATGACAACAACAAAAACAGCAACAACAACAAAATTGCCACCTACGTGCCACAGTTGTTGTTGTTGTTGTTCGTGCCGAGGGCTGTTCAAGCAAACAATCAATTTATGCATACATATAAATATTTTGCAGGTTTTTTCCAGTTCCTTTTTTTTGGTTGATTTTTTGTATTATTATTTTTTAATATTTACGCTGGCGCATGAGGCACGGACAAAGGACCACGCTCGCCCATTCGTTGTCCTCGTTCGCCGCTGCCGCCAGAGCTGGGCATATGTAAATATTTGTTAACTTCATTTGCTCTGAATTAAATATAATTTACATGCATATTTGTTTGACAGTCTGCACAGCGCCCAATTCATTTTTTGTGTTTGCCATGCCATGTTGCATGCCACCACTCTGCGAGGCATTAGCCCAGAATCATTATAATTATTGTTGACATTTAGGCCGCGGCTCAACAAATTCGCTCCTCATGTGAGACTCCATCGTCGGTGGCTTAATCCGCGGTCATAATTACCCGTGCTAATGAAGTGAAATTACTTTTTATCGATTTAATATGCATGTTTGACTTCTCTCTCCCCTTCTCCCATTCTCATTTTTTGCCTTTGTTTGTGTGTGTTGCATGTTCCAAAAGTATTTAATATTGTGTGTGTGGCATGTGCAGGCATTGTAGTGCTGCATATTTAAAGTTCTTTTTCGAATATTTTCACAGTACGTGCAGTTAATTGTTTTCCCTATTGCAATTTAAACATGCCAATGTAAACATATATCGCGCAAATTCTATATTCAAAATAATGATATCATTGCACGATAGGCTATGCGTCATTTTCAGCACAATTGCAACAATGACTCAATTTCAATTTTGTTAAAATCATTTTTAGGCATTTTCTTTTAGTATTGAAAATTTATCAACTCATAAAAAGTTAGACACATGTTCCTTAATGTATTCAATTACAATAAAATACTTTGAAATTGAGGTTAAATTCGGCAATTTGTGTTGGCGTTAAATAACACTGACCCACATAAATTATACCGTTTGGCAACACGGACCAAACACACATTAACATAAATTTGCGATGTTATTTATGGATTTTCGGTTTCGGTGTCGCAACAATAAGATTTCCACTGTACAGTCCAGTAACATTCGGCAGGCATAGTAACTGTTACACGTTAAGTAAATTGATTCGGAAACGGGCCTCAATGAAAAACAAATACAAATACAATTGCTGTTTGTTAATTTATTAACTTTACTGTGAAATAATTCAAGCTTTAACATATTTCTCTCTTCTGCTTTTACAGGGACGTTGTAATCGTGATAAACCGCCGTGCAAATATTTTCATCCACCACAGCATCTGAAGGATCAGCTGTTGATAAACGGACGCAATCATCTGGCCCTCAAGAATGCACTGATGCAACAAATGGGCATTGCACCCGGCCAACCGGTCATATCGGGCCAAGTGCCAACCGTGGTAAGTACTTACCCCACCCCCAACAGAAAACCACATAATACTTTAATTGAATCTCCTAAGCTCGCTTTGTGCCAACCAACCGTCTCGACTCAGTTTGCACAATATGAATATTTATAAGCGGATATCCCACTTCAATTTTCATTTCCCTCTCACCGCCCCCCTCGAGCTCGACTCTATGAATATCACCCTCAAAAATGTTAAATGCTATTCAAAATGCGCGAAAATGAGTAGCACAAGAAGTCCAAACGAGGAGTGCGCTGAGAAGTATGCTATACAAATATATACTACGCATACTTAGTTTTTGTCCGGTTCGCTTGCCCCATGCATTATTCATGCCCCCAAAAGGGGCGACAGCACTTGGCGCTTTTTTACTCACATATTTTCTAACAAATCGAAAATTAATTCTCAAATAATTTTGAACATGGCCTAAACGGCAACGACCATTAGACCGCAGCTCCCTGACATTGATGTGAGTGTTGAAAAATGCATGAAGCTTTATGAGCGCGTAGATTTAGAGGAATTTAAGTGCCCGTAAGGGGCTGCTGTAAATGGGATAAGCTCTAAACTTAAGTAAGAAAGATACTCAACCTTATAATGGTTGATTTTCATGGCACTTTATTAACTTTATTGCATAAAGCAAAGAGAAAAGTTGAACTTTAAGCTGTTACTTATCACTGAACTGACTGAAGTGACTGACTGACTGCTGATTGATTGATGTTTTGACATGATGAATTTAATATTTTATTCTCTTATTTTTTTCTTGTTTTTCGCATTTCCTTTCTGCAGGCCACAAGTCCATATTTGACTGGCATACCAGCCAACACATACAGTCCTTATTATCCCGGACACTTAGTGCCTACTTTGCTGGGACCCGATCCGGCGGCTGTTGCGCAGATGGGCCCGGTGGTGCCACAGACCGTTCAGGTGGCACAACAGAAAATTCCACGCTCCGACAGATTAGAGGTGAGTGACAGTTTTCTTATATATATTGTATATATATACAAAATTTGTATTCATTGATTGACTGCAAATACATAGAAAAAAGAAGAAAGAAGCCAATAAAATGATACATATTTTTTAATGTGATTTATTATGCTTTAATTTAATGCTTACGTTTATTTCGATGTTACGTTTATCGTTTATCGTTTTGATTTCGAACTCAGTGACAGTGTTTTGAATTTATGTTTTTGTCGCATGCCAATTTAGTTATTTATTACTTTTTATATAACTTAATATTTTAACTATGTATAAACAAAACAAAAACAAACGATTGTAACTAAAACCATGTACAGTGTTTTAAGTTCTCTTGAGTTCTGCCAAAAATAAATGAAATGAAAAATAATCTATATATATTTAACAATTCGCTGAAAGTAACAAATTGATTTGATAACGTTGACACACAAATTCGTATTTGAATATTTAAACATTTGTCTAACATCGCAAAATTGTCTTCTTATCTCTGACCGTTAGCTGTTTTATAGTCCTTTATTTTTCAGTTTCCTTTACATACAATATTTTTTTTAGTTTCACACCTTGTTGATCTTTAAATGTGTCGCAATATTTTGGGCACACTTTTTGGCTACAACAAAAATGCGCTATACCGAAGCGGCTGCTACCCTGCAATGCTTAAGACAAGCGCTTCCCAAATACAATCTATCCTTACAGCAGCGCATTTATATATATATAAATCAACAAAAACAATTAGAAACCTTGAAAAGTATTTAAATTCTATGCACTTTCATTTAAATGTTATTTGATTTTTTTTATTAAAGTATTTTGAAGAAAATCATTTTCTTATAGGTTTAGAAAATAATGTAGAGTTTTGTACAAAATCGTTCTACTTTGAATTCTCAATATATCGGTAACAGTTTTTTAAGTGATTTTTAGATCACTAAGGTTTAACTATCATAGCTTAGCTATGTTAATTAACATTTCATAACTATGTTAACTAGAATTTTAGCTAGGACTTGTAATCTCTAGTTTATATTATTGACTGGAGACAATTCACGAAACATTTCCATAGCTTTGGCTCTATAGGAAATCTACTTTTTTTATACTATTTATTTTTTTATTCTTGATAGACATCTTAGAATAGTTTTTACAGGATAAGTGTTTTTGTTTTTCTTAATTCCCTGCATTTGTGTTTACCTAACTCAATAAATGCAATGCCTTGTTTATCTTGCTTATGTGTTCTTTCTGTTGTTCTTAAGTGCAAAAACTCAAAAAACTAATCGGCTCGCTCAATTATAACAAAATTAAACCAAAAAAAGGCAAGTACTACAAAAAAAAAAAAAAAACCATAAAGGAATTTAATTCCTGCAGCCGCTAAATATAAAAACCGAAACAAGTATATGCGTTCCTGTATACTATACTGCAATACAATATATGTTCAATATGTTTGTATATACAAATATGCATATGAAAAGCATGCTCTGCAAGCAATCAACTGCAAAAAATCGGCTCTAACCAAAAAAAATGCAAAAAATAAAAATATTAAAACAAGTTGTTGCGTTCCGCATACTTAACTTTACTTTTTCAAGTATACAACAATATACAACTACTACTACAACAACAACAACAAATACAACAAAAATGAACTGTTACTGAATATCCTTCCATTATTTCCAATACACACACAAACACACACACACAACTACACACAAATCTGCAACTTCAAACAACAACAAAATAAATATATACAACAACTATGAAAAATAAAAACCACTTCGCCTATACACACAAACACACACACACACACAACTACACACACCAATTGCTGCCACTTTTGCTATTGCTGCCCGCCAACAACCAACCAACCTACAACAACAACAACTACTACAAACAATCTGCAATCCGCAATATGCAATCAACTGTGCAACCAACAACAACAACCACAACAAACAACCTCAACAACAAACTACATCAACAACAAATGCCGTATCCAAAAATAAAACCGACAACAACAACAACCACAAAAACAACAACAAAACCTAAATATGTGTTTCCAGGTCTGTCGCGAATTCTTGCGCGGCGCCTGCAAACGGGCCGAGTCGGAATGCCGGTTCGCGCATCCGCAGGAGAGCGTCGCGAGGCACGACGATGGCTCCATAACGGTTTGCATGGACGCCGTGAAGGGCAGATGCGCACGTGACCCCTGCCGCTACTTTCATCCCCCCCTGCACCTACAGGCACAATTAAAAGCGGCCCAAACACGCGCCACCGCTGTCGCTGCTGCAGCTGCGGTATGGCTATTTCTATATTTACTTTTATACTTTCTCTTACTTTAATCCCCCCCAAGCCACCCCAAACCACCCAAACCACAATCCTTAAAGCCCTCAAGCCCCCCTTAGCCATCTCTCTCTTTTGCTGCAATGAGAGCGAGACAGCAATATGTTTTATTTACTTTGTTGACTTATTTTTTAAGCCGCCTAACATGTTGTGTTTTTATTTTTATTTTATTTTTTTTTTGTGCGCTCCAGCTGCTCAAGTTTTTCTAATGATTTAGTATTTACTTTTTATGCTGTTATTTTTCATTTTGCTTCAAAAAGCAACTCACAAAACTTTTGTTTTTGAGATTTCTCCACGTTCAAACTCTCACTTGAACAAAAATAAACAAAGATTAAACACTTACTCCAAACCGCACCAAGAAACTTAACACACAATAAAAGCCACAAAGAATGCATCTTATTCTTTTTTAATAAACATTACTTAGAGATTCCTAAATGTTCAAATTTGCTTTAAGTATCCTAGCAACTCAATGTTAACTAAATGTTTTTTTCACAGTTGTTATTTAAGGCAAATTATATGATAATCTTTATGCTGCATGCAAACAATTTAATTAGGTTTTATATTTACTGCAATTTACTCCAACCCAAAAAAAAATAAAAAGCATACAAGTTATGATAAAGCTCAAGCGCATTCAAATTATCCCACACAAAAACATTAAATAATCAACAAACACACACACACACACAAACATTTAACGTAATTTGAAAATAGTTAACTGGTTCTCATAACGCCAGATTTTGGCGCTTAATTAAAAACGCATTTAGGCGACGCTAATTTTTGTTTGTTTAAGCCAAATATTTTAATAGAGTGTAAAACTTTTAAAAGCAAAACTTTGCAGCTTAATAAAAGTATAAAACTTTATTATGATTTAAATAAAAAAGGTTAAAAAAAAAGTCAGCTTCACTTCACCTTTTTTTTAAAAGCATTTAAGCCTTATTGTGTCTTAATGAAATTTCAAGAAGTTCAATAAATAAATAAATAAAAAGCCAAAATTACATTTTAAACAATATGACTTTGGCATAAGAAAACAACAACAACAACACGCACAACAAAAACATATTTTTTGTATGTGTGGGAAGCTCATAATCCTTACATATATACAATGAGAGAGAAAGAGAAGAAATGGAGAGAAGGGAACTGACAGAAATTGGCGTTGCCTGGCATTCAACAACATGGAAAATATGTTGAAGCTGCACATAAAACACGCCATAAATGTTGATTTTCGTTGGGGAAAATTAACATTTATTACAACGCGTTAAAACTTTGAGCACGCAGCAGTCAGCCAGGCAAACGCACACACACCGAGAGAAACAGATACACACATACACGTGTGTGCACACGTTCCCCCATATGTGTGTCCTGCCTCGTCCATGGGGTCCTGCCTATGCGCCGCACTTAATTCGCGACTTAATTGCTTTCGGCTGAAAATTTATTTGACGCTGTGCACAACAGCAGCAGCAGCAACAACAACAACTTTATGTCCTTGTTGCCAGGCTCCTTTCGGTCTGTGTTTCCCGCCCTCTCGCCATTGCCCCCTCTCCATCTGCACGCTCTGTTGCCCGCTCCAAACATGACACACATAATTGCAGCATAATATCGCATAAAGTGAAAAATTGTTGCAGCATTTTAGGCGTAATTCAATCGAGCCCCAGACCCAGGCACACGACAAACGTGATTATTGTATCAAATTGTCCTTTGAAATTGCACCTCTCATTCTCTCTCACTAGTATCTCACACACGCACCCGGGCAGCGTATAATTTTATTTATGTGCCCAGGTTTAATGTGATTATGAGCTTCAGGAAAAATAAGAAACAAAAAAATATATATATTCGTGTGTGTGTGTTTTATGTAATGTATTGTTGCACCTGCTCTGAACGTTTTAAATGCATATAAAATTACCGATTTAGTTAGCCTTAAATGGCTCGTTAAATGTTGCCCCGTTAATGCTTATAGCTAATTGTTCCCACATTATAAATTATATATAGATATATAGTCAATATACCTTAAACTACATTTATTAGCTTTTTCTTAGCGCTTTTTGATACAATCTCTTTTTTTTTTAAAGATAAATGCAACAAAATCCATCAAAATTTCTATGAGGCATATTTTTAGTTTATTTCTTAAACTTCTTTATCAAAAGGGACATAGTTTTAGTTTTAGCTCAAATCAGTGATGTCAAAATCCTGTTCTAAGGTTGAGTTCTACTACAGAATCCATCCTTAACTTACGCCCGATGCAGCGCTGCTATAAATTTATTCTATAACTTTTTTTAACATAAAATAAGCTATACAAATCCTTACCCTTAATATAAACCGTTATCATACCTCGCTATAAGTGGTTCACACACACAAAATTATTATTTATGCCCTTTTAGAAACTGTCCCTAGACAAACTACCATATATGTTTAATGTATTTCTCCAGTAATTCTATATGTATATATATATACCTTTATACCAATTGTACCATCGGGATATTTATGCATGTTCTCAGCGCTAGTGTGGAAATATACATATTCTACTCCAGCATTATTCAACTCCGAACTTTAATGTGCAGCCCCTGAAAAATCCCAAGTTTATAACATGTACTCGTATTTATACTATATTCAAATATATAAATTTTATTCAATGTTGTTAGTTTACTTACTCTATTAAATACCCAAATTTATACTACATCAATAACAACAAATTACAACAGGAACAACATAAACAACAAGAACACAGCCACATTGCGCATACGCCCAATAGACCAAAAAACTCTTTCAAGCCACACACAAATTTAAGTTCGATTCGTGTCATACTTTATTTATTATAAACATACATTTATTTATTTGTTTGATTTAAGTTGTTATTTTTATTTTGTACGTCGCCCCTCAATAAACGGAAATATTAACCATATATTTGAAGAGGCCATGGGCATTTCCCAAAAATATGTCAACTGTCGAATCAAAGCTACAGTTCCTGGCCATGCACAACACAAACAACAACAACGTGTACCAGCCCCCAAACTATAATCCTCATGTAAGCGTGACACGAGACCCAGCACAATAACACAAAAAAGTAGCTGCCGCCTGCTGGCTGTACAGGACACGACCCGCTGTGAGGTCAGCATTCTACTTTCTACTTTCTCTTTTTTTTGTGTTGGTTGCCCCACATCCAAAAATGTAAATGTCAACCTGTACGGGCTGGCTGGCAGGCTGGCAGGACGCACTGAACGACGACACGGATTAGTCGGCAGGATAACGTTTGAACCGGAAAATTAACTAAAAGCAGAGATTTCCATGCCAATGAATTGTCCAGCGGCAACGGCCCAGCGACTCTTTTTCAGTTGACAATTTTTCCGAGTATGGTGTCGATTAGCTTTGGATATAACGATTATCTGATAGAATTGGTAAACTTTGTACCTAATCGAGATAATTATCGGCCTATAGTGAAAAGTACAAATATGAATATAAATGAATGATCATTGGTTCGAGGATCTATTTATTCGATCAGATACTTTGAGTTCCCGTTGAAAATTACCTACCTTATCAAAGAATCTCTAAAGTGTATTTTCTCGGCGACCTAGCAAACACCATAAAAAAATCTGCCCCCATTTTTTTGCTAGTCGCTGTGTGTTGACCAAAATAAAAAAAAACCTCACCGGCACTGCACACAACTCACACACCACTTGCAGCATACACACGCACACCACTCGCAGGACACACACTCGCAAACACACACACCTAGACAGACCACATATCGCCTTGCCCAAGCGAATTAATCCATTTATAGCATTCATTGGCGGTGACATGAAACAGTTCCCTGCCAAAGGGAGCAACCGAAACAGCAACTGGAACAGCAAAGCGAGCTACGTGTGCATTGCAAACGACCAAAAAAACAGAAAACCTCCCAACAAAAAAAATAAATAAATAGCCCAACACACAAAAAATAGTAAAAAGAAAAAGAGACACGAAACCTTCTCCTTATGCGACTCCATTTAAATGCAAATTTTTTCTGCACACTTTGACCAGCGACCTTTCAGCCTAAATGTTTCAAAAGTTATGTTATGTTCTATATATATATTTTTTGGTTATTAGCACTGGCCAACTAACAAGATAACCAAAAAAGGACCCAACTCAGGTCAACGTTTTTTTTCGGTTTTTGTGTAAATTGCGGTGTTAAACGTATTAACGTTGAGCTCCTTTTACAACGAACTTCTTGTATGTGTTATTTTTATGTTTATTTATGACTTTAGTTGACAATTATAACCGAGCTCTTTTTGTTTTTGAAGCAGCAGCAACGATGCATCGGTAGGTAGGTATCGATACTTTATAAAGTATCGAATTGGTTAACAAGGACGACTACGTAAATGCGAATATGTGTGTGTACTCAAATCAATTTTTGTTACATTCATTAAATCAATCGAATCAATTTGAATATTATAAAAAGTAATTAACTATATTGGCAACTGATTAAAATATATCTTAAAAACGATTTTGTTGCGTTCTACAACACTTTAATTATGATTTCTAAGTTAGTTTTTAAGCTGATACAATACGTAGTTTATGTATGTTATATATATTACCATATGATGGGTTTGTTTTTAAAAGAAAAAGCTTTTTTGCTGCTGACATTTGCAAGCTTCTACAAATCAACTATTTACTTACTTATCAAATATTTATTATTATAACAAACGCTTTAAAGCTTTTTATTAACAGTTGCTTTTAAACAGAGAAAACATTTTTAACTATATCTATATTTTGTACGAAAAATATGTTTTTAAAACTATTTCTTTAGGTCCAAATTAAGTGGAAAACTTCTTTTAAATATATCTATTATATCTTTTGACTGAAAAAGAAAACGTTTAAATTCTATTTCATTTTATGATTTTGTTTTTTTTTACTATAATTTTACTTATCATAAACAAAAACACTCGTACTCTTCTACTATTATGTATTTCATCTGTTCGCCTGTGCCACACTGTAATTGCTTCTACGATGGATGGTATCTACACACACACACACACACACACACACACACACACACACACACACACACACACACACACACACACACACACACACACACACACACACACAACTTTACATAAACCGCATACAAATGCACAAACTACTTTGATTAATTTATGCAACACCACAAAAAAAATTGACCAAAAAAATGTGCAAATCTATTAAATATGCCAACACCAACGCTGCTTGAATAATTCAAATGGAATTTATCCATATTTAATGGACGCATAATTTAAATGCTTGTTAAAAATAATTTTCTATAAATATGATTTAATTGATTCACTGGTGGTCAACATTTCGAATTTGATTTCAACTTGTTTTTTGCCAACTTGACAAAAATATAATGCACATAATCAACACGCACACACAACATACACACACATACACAGAGCTCACCACTTACGGCACACCAGCAACAACAACAACAACAGCAGCAACAACTGCAGAACCACCTTCACAACAACAACAACACCATCCCAACGGCCGGCGGCGTCGCTGCTGGCGCAACAACACCAACAACAGCAACTACAAACAACGCTGCCGCTGCCGCTGCTGCTGCCGCCGCCGCCGCTGCCGCTGCTGTCATGGGCCATCATCAAACACTGGAAATGGGCAAGAAGCGGTCAGCGGATCCTGAAATGTTTCCACTGGTATTTTGTTTAATTTCTTTTGTTTCAAACACACTTTTTTTTTGTTTTTGTTGTGTAATTATTTTTGTTGCGTTACTTTTCTGACTTTATTTACTATTACTGTTTAATTTCCTGTGCATTCGTTTGTGATTGAGTTAACGAGTATTTTTCTGTGTTTTGTTTTTAATTTTTAATTGCCATAACAATTTTTAATTTCTGTTTGTGCATGCTATTTAAAGAGGCACAATGTGCTATGAAAAGTGAAGGGAAAAGCCGCTGAACCACTGGGCAATAATCGAGTACATAACGTGTGTTTTTTACCATAGTTCGAAGTGTTAAATTATTGGCCATTTATTAAAAATATTTTAAATACCTTGGCACAGAAAAGTGTGCTATAAAAAATTCAACTTGAGTTGAAGTTTTTAGAACAACATCAGACTTCTTAAGCAAAAGGAAGAGAAACGCACAGTAATCACATTCGCTCACTTACCCATTCACACAACCATTAAGTCAACCAATCACATTTGCTAATTTCACATGCACAACAAAAGTGCCATCAATTAGCGTTTATAATCAGCGATGCTGGCTGGCTGAAGTCAGACACACAAGAAGTCAGTCAGTCAGTCAGTTAGTCAGTGAGCCATTTAATTTACAAAATGAAGTAATTATACGACATATCAAAAGCGCAAACACGCACACACACACACACACACTCACTCATTCACAAACTGACAAAACACAGACATATAACTAATCAATTTACCAATACAACATGATGTGTATATTGGGATGCCATCAACAGCTTCAATCTTGCAATCACCGTCTGTGTTGCTGCCGTGTTGCGTGTGCCGCATGTGGCAGCAATTAAGGCTACCATATGATAAATCACAATCGCATTTACACACACACACACACACACACCACCCGGGCAAGTGTTAATTAAAATGATTTAACTGATAATTGGTAAAGCCCCAGAATGAAAATACAACACGCTCTGCATGACGAACTGGTTTTTGACTGGTTACGTTCGGTTTCGACGGTTCTTCCGGCTTTTTGCTTTACACTCTCTCTCTCTTTTATAGTATTTACGGCTGCAGCTACTTCTGCTGCTGCTAGTGCATTTCGCTATTGCCTCCTGCTTAATTGCTTAAGTGCTTAAGTGCTTTTCCAGGTTAATTAGCTGCTACATGCCGATTGCGGCTTGTTGCCGAAAATTTTGCTTGGCTTTTTGCGCATTTTGCTTTAATCTTACGTCTTGGCCAACTGCCTGCTCTTAACCTTAAGTATTATTGTATTGTATCATATTGTATGTATTTAAACTATTAACTAGAGTTTAGGTTTATCTCACTCATTCACATCACGCTAGAGTTTAAGTATTTACATCTATCTAACTTATTGCTAATATATTTTGTATATTGTATATTTGTGCTGATATATTCACTAATTTCATTTGTGTTCTCTCTCTTCTTCGTTTTTGTTTTCGATTCGACTTTCTTCTTTTGTTTTTTCTGTCTCTCGATATGTTACTTGTTGCCAACAATTCAAAATAAATCCAATATCGCATATGTATCGAACATATATATGTACCAACCATCATCAACAACAACAACAACTACTACAACAACAACAACAACCAATGTCTGCTAACCCAATTCCGAATGTAAAACAACAACAACAACAACTACAACAATCTCATCAATCAAAACAACAAATGCGAATCATTCAATTTTAATCATGAATAAACAATTACTAATATTGAATTGCGATCATAATTGAAAATACCAACTATAACAAATAATAACCATAAATGTGCACAATTACCAAAAAGATGGATGTTAAAACGGTTGGTTCATTTTACTATGAAAACTTCGTAAGTACCTCCAACAACAACAAAAAAACAATAGAGACAATCGTAACATATTAACTAAATGAACAACTATCCATCCAGTTTTATAAAGTATTCTACATATATAAAGCAATAGAATTGGAACAAAACAAATCTTATTCTCATTATATGTAACTACTAAAATGAAAGATTATAAGCTGTGTTTCTAACGTAGTGTTGCAAAACTATCAAAAAGTCCCTTACTTTTTTAAAGTGTAAAAAAAAATTAAAATTACTTATTCAACTGGCAGAACACAGCTTATTATTTAAATTAACAATGCATGTTTACAAGTCCAAATTTATAAAATCAAACACATAAAATAACTAAAATTCATATAAACTAAAAGAAACTGAACAATCGGTTAAACTAAAAGAAATAACTGCACACATTCGGTATTTAAAATTGATTCAGCATTAAGGTCAGCCTAGGGTTCAAAAGTTTTAACGCAAAAAAAAGTATTGGCAACTTTTTTTTTCTAGCTGTCCTTTGTTGTAAAAATACCCAACACAAATTCACATCATAGCCTCAACATCTATCACATGCTTTAATCGCTGGCTGAGCAAAGCTTTTATAGCTTTTTTTCAATAAAGCACATTAAAGCTTGCTCATTCAATATAAATGCACGCTAAATATGTTTCCGCTGCGATTTGCAAAAAATTATACAAAGATTTTATTTTTTTCTTACTGTTTTGTTCTTGATTAAATTTAATATTTTGTAAATTATTATTGGACGAAAGGCATTGGCATAAAAAAAATATTAAAATTAAATACAAAAATCTACTAAATTGCTCGACTTGAGCTCGTTTGTAAGCTACTTATACAGTATTAATATTATTCTATAAATACTACTTACTATATGTATGGCTATAGTGCAAATTAAGCTAGACACACTTTGACTAAATGAGTTTTAGTGAATTTTAACATATATATTAATCCATTTGTGTTTTCTTTCTCTTTCTTCCTCTCTTTCTTTCCTCTTTAATCTTTAGCAATTCTCTGGCATGGTACCGTTTAAACGTCCAGCTGCCGAAAAGTCTGGCATTCCAGTGTATCAACCCGGTGCGACAACCTATCAACAATTAATGCAGCCCTACGTGCCAGTCTCATGTGAGTATCAACCACAACAACAACAACTACAACAACAACTACAACAACAACAACCACATGTTGCAATAAGTAGCGCCATAACAACAACAACAACAACAGCAGCAACAACAGCCAGTAATAATAATAATAATGCTGTAACTGTAACTGCTATGACTACCAATACAGATACAAATACAAATACACCAACAACACCAACAACAGCTACTACTAATCATGATAATCAAGTGCTAGCTAACGATTATGATGCCAATCATGATCCAGAATATATAAATGATAATAATAATGACACAACAGCAACAACAACAGAAACACAAATACAAACAAACACAACAACAAACACTGCTAACGATTGTGATGCAACACAAACAATTACAATAAAAGCAGAAACTGCAACAGCTAATGATACAACAGCAACAACACCAACAACAGCAACACATGACACATCCACCACGCCCCCAACAACAACAACAACAGCAACAAATGGTAGCGCTAGTCCCCCCTCACTTCTAGGCGAACCCCTAGCCGTGCCCCTAAATGGCGGCGATAACAACAACTATATACCCTATTCTATTAACAACAACAACAACAATTTGAAATCCTTAAATGGCGATGAGCTGCTGCCCAACGATGCAGACAATAGCAACAATAGCAACAGCAGCAATCACAGCACTCACAGCAGCACCAGCAACACAATTGTTGCTACTGCAGCAGCAGCAACAGTTGATGCCGATTCGCTTGCTGTGGCACCCGCCTATTTGCAGGCCACGCCCCCACGCAGCTATGCTGCAGCAGCGCCCAAGCAAAATGGCAGCGATGCTGCCTATCAACGCTATCACAATGGCGGCATTCTGCCCACACCCACCAGCAACAACACCAGCTCCGGCTCCTCATCCAATGTTGCCACAACTGCGGCCTCCTCCGTGCCACAATATCAGCGTCTCAGCTATGCAATGCCCGCTTACAGCTATGCCAACTTGTACAGTGGCTATTCAAATGCCACCCCCATTGTTAGCATGGCCAGCAGCAGTGTCCAGAACAGTTATGTCCAGGCACAGCAGCAACACCAACAACAGCAGCAACAGCAACAGGTTGCTCAAGCCCAGGCTCAAGCGCAGGCTCAAGCGCAGGCTCAGGCTCAAGCTCAGGCTCAAGCTCATGCTCAGGCTGCCTATGCGCAGCAGGCTTATGCGGCGTATGCTGCAGCAGCAGGCTTAACGCCAGCAACTAGTTACTATGCTGATCCCGCCGCCTTGGCCAAGGAGGTGGCACAAAAGAACTATGCCTTAAAGGTTGCCAGTGCTGCGGCAAAGCCTGTTGCCGCTGCCTCAGCTGCAGCTGCCTACACGGGCATGACTTTGAATAAGAATTATCTGACCGGAGTGCCGCAACCGGTGCCACAACCCCAAGCCCAGCCACAACAGCAACAGCAACAGCCTCTCTCCATGGCACAACTCCTGCAAATGCAGGCTCAAGCTCAGGCTCAAGCCCAGGCCCAGGCTCAGGCGCAAGCTCAAGCTCAAGCGCAGCTGCGTCAATATAGTTCGGGTCTTTCGACCCCCGTTGCACCCGGTACTCCGGTGCGTGCCGGTAGTGCTGCCGGCTATTCGCTGCTCCGTGCACCCAGCGCCGCTCAGCAATTGGCTGTCAGTCAGCAACAGCAACAGCAGCAGCAACAACAGCAACAGCAATATGCTGCCGCTGCAGCAGCAGCTGCCGCTCAGGGTTACTTCTATCCAGGCATGATGGCGGCACAGCCTGCAGCAGCAACCTATGCCATGCCCAGTAGTCAGGCAGCTGCTGCCGCTCAGCAATATGCGGCAGCTGCAGCAGCCGCAGCAGTTGCGGCACAGGGTGGTGCACAGAGCAGTGCTATGGTTCTGAATCCCTACAAGAAAATGAAGACCTCCTAAGCAGTCACACACACACACACACACACTTAGAGACTCGAACGCAACTGTACTTAAAAGAGAGAGAGAGAGCAAGTAACAGTCATTTTTTTAGTCGTAAAAGTTTAGCAAGTAGTACAGAACGAAGACGTAAGATTATGTGCCTCAGTTTTACATTAATTTAATACTCTAGGGTCTCGTATGTAGTTAGCATATTACATTTAGTGCGTCACAAATTTTACACAAGAAATTACAAAAAAAAAAAAACCATGACAAGTCGGAAATTTACACCTTTTTTTTAACTTTTGCAACTTCAATGCTTTAAGCTTTGCAGCTCCTTTAAACACTTTGAAATCTTTTATTGAGCTTTCATCGCGTGCAATAATAAACTGCTTCAAAACTGCTTGCCCAGCGCTCCTCTTGCCCAGCCCTGCAAAATTAGCACACACAAAAAATACTCGGCACTTGCAATAAAATTGTTCATTGTTTTTCCAAATTTTATTTTGTTAACTAGACGCAAAAACATAGAGAAATGTAATACAAAAAACATAACCTCACTGTGACTTGAGCTGTTGCCATTTTCATAGCATAGGCTAAATAAGAAACGAAGCTTTTAAAGCAGAAACACATTTTTTATTATATAGTTTTTTAAGTTAAGGTTCCTCTTCGATAGCGTTAATAGTGAGAGACTTCAAGATCGGGAATTGGCAACGAAAAACTGCAAATGAAGAACTGTGATAGCTTGGCACAATACAAAAATATAACTAAAACAGAAACGGAAACGGAAACACAAAAAGAAAAGCTTTTCCCCACCCTCCCATAAACAATTGCTGCTGCTAGGTACAGTTGTGTCTGCGCTTGTTGTTGGTGAAGCTTTCAAAACGCCATTTATGCGATCGTTTGCTATCACTTTCTTTTTAAATCGTGTCCGTCTCACTCTCTTAACCTCTCTCTGTTTTGAATTGTCTCGTCTAGTAGTTAGCTACTAGTTAGTTAGCTATCGTGAATGCTGTTGTAATTTTAATTGTTTAAAATTGTTGAGCAACGAACATGCGTAACGAATATAAATACTATATATTGCCTAGTTATAGAATACATCTATTATACATATACATATATACCTATACAATATACAATATTTGCTGTATGCTGCTAATATATATGTATATACTTGCGATATATACAAAGCAAAAAAAAAACAACACTATGTACTCTAGCTGTTTGCACACATACTCACCCAATCAATAATATACCTACCCCCAAAACCGATCCACACTTTAAAAAACATGACGAAGTTTTAACTGTAAATCGTTTAGCTCTCATTTACACTCATTCACTTACACACACATACTCCTGAACACCCCTGCTAAAAAGCGCTCTTACTAATCTATAAAAATATTTTGAATCACAAAGCATAAATCATTTGTCTCTCTATAAATATAAATATGCGTTTCACTCTAACACAAACACATACATCCAAACACCATTAAAAACACACATTCAAAATTCTTATGTCATCAAAATTACGTTATGTTATGTTAATGTTAATGTTATGTTCTAAATTTGAAACCTATGTTGACAATTAAAAAAATAAACTATGTAAAACTTTTCATTTGTTTTCCTATATAAACTTATGTCTCTCTCTATCTCTCGCTCTCGATGTATTATACATGTTATTTTGACATAAATTTTAGATATTTACTTATAAACGATTTACAAGATATATGTTTATAAAATAAAATCGATGATAACAGAACTATGTTTTTATAATCTTAGATCTCGTGTGATTTTCTTTATTATGTTTTTCTATGTCATTTTTACGTTATATATATATTTTATTTATGTACTGACAATTATACAAGAAACCTTTTTAAGTGTAGTTACCTTTATGTGTTTTTCACTCCCAGAAAATGGGAGATACTTAAAAAAAATTTTAAAAAAACAAAAAGAAAAAACTTTGCCACAGACTTGCGCACTTAAAGTCTTAGCCACATCTTTGTAACGCTCTTGGAGCTCGAAGCTATAAATTTGAACCTTTAAAAACTATTATTATTAATATATATACATACGTATACATAAACATAGATACTTTTAGTTATATAGTCTTTGTACAATTTTGTTTTAATTTACGTTACATCAACAACAACTACAACAACCACATATAATTTTAATGTTTAATGTTTGCCACTAATTCTAATTTAGTTTGTCGATAGTTTTTTGATTAATGTTTAATTATTTACAAAAAAAAATATCGTGTGTGTTTTATATTTTATAAAATATATAGTTTGAACCTTATAAAACAGAAAAAAAACTACTTTACTTTGTGTGTTGGTAATTAATTATTTTTGGTATTCACTTATCCTGTTCTTTTTTCTTTCTGTTGTGCCGCTTTCTACACTCATTTATTTATCTATCAAATATATTTAATAAGATATATATTAATTATAAGGACCTTTCTAAAAGAAAACTCACTCAATGACACATACGCCACATATGCCACACATGCCACATATGCTAAGCATTCTCACATGCCGCGCTTCTCGGCAGCACCTTTTTTCCTTAGCTTTATCTTCTTAGTTTTATGTTCAAGCTTCGTTTAGCCTACTTTTTCTCTCTCTCTAAAACCAAACAACCTTACCTAAAACTCTCCACAAATAAATAAAATGCCTTTGACTGTTTGTAAAACGCTTCAAACCTTTTGCTTCATATTCATTGCCCTATCAAAAGAAAAGAAATGAAAAACTGTTTTAAAACTAGTTAATCTATCTCTTTATGTTTAGCTCTTAGATTATAATGGCAAGCAAAAACTGAGTACGCTAACCAAATACTATTTCGTTCTAATGGTAGAAACTAGCTGTAAAATCTGACAAACAATATGCATATATACCATTAATAAATACATAAACAAACTATTATTATTGCTTGACTTGTGGCAGGCTTACTACTTACCCATATACTTACATATATACCTAGTCATAAGAAAGTTGCTTACTAATATGCAGAAACCATGGATACTGACAAGCAAAAGAAAAGAAAATTCAACAAACTATCGATAAATGTCTTGCTAAAAGTAAAAATAATCTATGTATGTCCAGTTCTTTAGCTGTCGTATGTTTTTCGTTAACATTGTAGAACACCAAACCTAGATATCTACGTGCAAAACATGTTTAGCAGAAAGGTTATATCTGAAAACTAACATAATACACTTAACACTGCATGTTAAAAACGCGCGACGCAGATAAATGAATATAAAAGATAAATATGTGTTTTGCTTTTTTCCAACTTCATTTCTTACCATTTGCACAACTTTAAAACAAAACATTTCAATTCTGCTTCAATAGAGAAAAAGAAAACACAGCACTCATAACAAATCTAAACATTAACATCGATTTAACAGCGAGTTAACAGTGCAACAAACAATAAAATCACAACGAAATAATATACGGGATATATATAGTCATAAATTAGGCTGATTTCGAACCAGTTCAATTTTGTATAAACATGTTTAGAGCCCTTGTTGCTCCGTTTAGTCCTTACTACGCCCAGTCTATCCATAGTCCAATATATTAGAAAGTACAGTACCGTCCAAAAACTAATGAAAACATGTAGCTTAGCAAACGCACGGCCATAATTGAAAATAGACTTGAAACCTTTATCTTGTAGTTAAAAAGTCAAAAAATATATATATTTTAACAAAGCAAGCACAGTTTTTGTAAAGTACACCAAACATTATAAAGGAAAATACACTAGCAAAACATACAACAACACCACACTGAGAAAAAAGAATACAACTTACCATACATAAACAAACATTTTTTATTAAAACTAATGTATGGCTGCAAAAGGGCATCAGAAATGGATGTCACACTTTCATTTTGCATTTCTCTTTTCTGTTTCTTAGCGCTATCAATATATAGTATAATAAAATTTAATACAAAAGTGAACAAGCAAGATATTTCAGTGTATCTAAGTAAACTAACTGCATGTATGTTGAGCAAGAAGAATTCCAAGTTGGTAATATTTGAAAAACAAGATAAATAAATACTATGAAAACAAAAGCAAATTTGTTTTATAATAAAAAATATATGAAAAAGAAATCTATATACCTATATATAATCTAATATATATACATACACAACTTATACACAAAGCAACCAATACAAGCAAACACTTTAAAAAAAATGTTCTATGTGCTATACAAAAAAAAAAAGAAGAAAATTGACACACAAAAATTAGTCTTATTAACTATGCGTTATTATAAAATAATAAAACATGAAAACTAATACACTAAAAAAAACCAAATATATTGAAAATTATATAAACGTGTTATTGTAAAAACCGTAAAAAACTTGTTGCTTCTTTTACTTAACTCTCAAACCTGGAAAGTGCTAAATGGCAAACTTAACACTAATAATAATTCTGCGTACATTTTCTCTCTCTCTATCTTTCTTCTTCTCACTACTAATACCAAAAGTTTTTGCTGTGCGTTGTCCTACATATTCAAGATAATTTTAAGCTACTTATGACTTTATTATTTGCCTACAAATTGTATTTTCTTTTCTATAATTTTGCTGCCTCATTTCAAAAGCTTTTTCAACATATTCGATTCAATTTCCATGTGCTTTTCCAATTCACTGGTATATGTAAGGCGTATATCAATGTGCTCTCTCTGCTCGATTCTTTAATTTTCTTATATCGATATACACACTGACAATATACACTACATACACAACACCCTGGTATTACTCGTAGTACACATGCCTTGCTCGAGCTGTAATTCTAAAAACTACTCGAACTTCATGGTTTCTTTCTGTTTGTATCTGAAAATATTACTGTATTGCTTAATTGGAATTTTAAAACTTAGTTTATGTGTATGGCAACTTAATATATACTACTTAACAATATATATGCCTATATATATCCTCTAGAGTTAAGTGCTTTTGTAATGTTTCAAAGAAACGCTTTTAAAAATCGAACATGTCTTTTTGTTTTTGCTAACATTTTGCTGTGTTTTTTTCTTCACTCAAGTAACATTTATCTCAGTACACTCTAGTAACTTATGTCCAAACCAAAGACAAAACTCTTGCATGTTTTCCGTGTCTGAGTCTTCAAAAGTTTTATCAAAAGGAAAAACATATAAATCTGATACTTAGATTTCTTTGAATGCATTACAAAAGTCTCCAAACACAAACAATGCAGTAATCTTTTCAACTTCTTCTACTATTTCTCTATGTCTGTATCTCTTTTTGCTGTTACACGTAACACTCGTATAGGTTGTTTTTTATATTCCTCCCCTGTTTCTAATTATACTTAGTGGGAAGTTCGTTCTTCTCTTTTACATGTTACGTACTATATCTCTCATGTTTGTTGTTTTCCGTTCTATTTTCATTTTTTTTTTTCTTTTGGAGCGTATCGTATTGTAATTTTTCAGCATGTGCTCAATGAAACAAGAACTTTTCGTAGCAAGTAAAAAAGAACAAAATCGAAAAAAATCAGTACCGAAAAATAAAAAAACACAAAAACCGTACGTCAACATTTGAAGTTGCAAGTCCTGTGTTGCAAGTCTGGCTGTCACTCTCATGCTAACTGTGATTGAAATTGCGAAGTACCCGCTAAATACATTACCGTTTGTTTACTATACTCGTATTTGGCTTCTCAGGCATGTGGTATGATGGTAATAAATGAGCTACAATATCTCGTATAAACTATAAAAAAAAACGCACTTCTAAGGTAAGCTGGTGCACTGCCCAAATGAGCTTTTGTTATATACTCGTATGTATACTCTTACAAACATATCTTTTAACTAGTAATTAGCCGCTAAGTACACAAAATATATCATGTGTTTTTTGGTTAATAGCAACAATATATATTTTTAGTTTGTTTGAAAAGTTCTGAAAAGCTAAAGAAACCAAAGAGCTGTTAAATTATATTAAGCGTATTGTTACAGTGCTGTGAAATGTTAACTGATCTCTTATAAAGACTCCACTCTCTGGTCTCTTTAACTAAATTAGCAAATATTATAAAATTTGTTGGTAAATCTGTTGCAATGTTATTAACATGAATTCTTTTTTCTTTTTCCATATGCAACACAAACAATTTTCTTTTTTTTAAGTATCTGCAGGATTACAAAAGTGTATTTAATGTATGTTAACCAAAAAACAAGTACATGCACACACACACACACAACGACAACAACAACAACAGAAACCACAACAACACCACATTGAGCTATTTAGCTGTTCGAAAGTTTCATGAAATTTTAATGCCTGACAGGCAACAATGCCTAAAGCTTTAAGAACTAAATTCTAAATAGAATAATGCACACTCATGCATAAACACACGAACACACGAAAACACTACACACACACACATACACCTAAGCTGCTCATCAGATGCGTTTTAACTGTTGCTTAATTTTTGACATGTGCTGGATATATAAATAAAAACAAAATCGTAGCCTACTTTTCAGCACAACCACAAAAACACACCCGCACACAGACTTGCCAGGCAGCGTAACTATAAACTATATGAACTATATATATATATATATATATCTGTACTTATATTTGATCGACCTTTGCAGGCTTGTTTGTATGTACTTAATGTAGTAAGTATTCGCATTGTTTAAGTTTTTAATATATACGTATACATATACATATATATCTATGTTTTTTTAATGTTGTGTGCGTGTCTTGTCTAAGATATATTTGCCTTGAGCGCTTTACTTAAACTAACCGCATAAACCAATTCTTATATATACGTATTATAAATTGTGTCTGTTTGTTTTTTAATTACAGCTGCTGCCAAAGTAACAAATTTATAAAAAATGCGCTTCAAAAATTTTTTACAATTTTTGCTGCCGTTTGCTGTATTTATAATATTTTTATTTACCCGCCGAAAAACTGATTTTTTTTTATTTATTTACCAACATTTTTTTGATGCCATATTCTTTCTTTTTTCAGTTGCTGCCCTTTTTATGCTTTAATGGCTTTAGCGCGCTGCTTATCGTTAATACAGATTTAATTATAATTTTTACATCTTATTTTCAGCTTCTGCTTAAACAGTTAACACGGCTTTTACATAGATGCCCTGACTCCTCCCCCCTCTCAACACTTTACTAATACGCTTACAAACTTTTGATATGCGCTTTCAATAATTTATTCTAGTTTTAAGTGCGTTTTGCAATTTGCATATGCGATGCAACAAAATTTTCGTGTACAGCAAAACACAAAAAAACACTTGTAGCTTAACTTTTCTCTTTATTCTGTTTTTTGTGTATGTGGCAGCAAGCAACAAGTTAAGAGAACATTAATGAGCACAAAAAAAGCAACACAAAGCTTAATTGCAGCAGCACACAAAAAAAAAGAAAAGGGGGCGTACATGGTAGGGCGTGTCATTAATTTACATTTATTAACTAGTGTTTTTGTGTGGCACAAAGTTTTTTGTTGGGGCGTCTGTTAAATTTGCATAATATGAAATTTACAAGTAATTAAGGCACAGCTGAGAGTGCCAAATTAGTAGATGAAAAGGAAAATTGTTTAAGAGTTAAAGTAGGAACATTTCTGGTTTTCCAATTCTGATTTAACTAAGAGTTTTCACACATTTTTGCTGCCTGGTTGATTTTGTTGTGCCGCAAATGCAATTTAAACTTATGTTAAGCCTCAGCCAATCAATATTTAAAGCAAACTAATTAATATTTCATTTAACCAACTTTTTATAAATATACATACACATACATCCATAATCTATTTTAATTCTTTTTTCAACTAATTTCCTATATTTTTTCCTTTTACATGCTTACACATACGCGTAAATAACGTAAAAAAAAACAAAAAAAAACTATTACTCAATTTGCATGCAACAAAATTTCATATACTTTCAATGAATGAAAACTACTCGCACGGATTGGGATTTAAATGGCAAAATAAACACACAAAATAAATACACACACACTTATATCAAATGCTGCATGGAATACCAACTATAAACAAACTGCAAATGCCAAAAATCACCACAACAACAAACAACAAAATTCTTTTTTTTCCTATCTCTCTCTCACTCTATTTCACACTTTGCAATTGCATATTCATTACACGCATATTTTTCCACTAAATATATATTATTTAAATACTTATACTTATGGCGCAAATGCAAATTACATGTTTTGCATGGCTTTGTGACTACCGATATATAAATATACTATATAATTAAATAGCCCACACTAAGATACCACCTTTAAATGCTTCCTGTGTCATCTACACCGATGCCAGTGGACAGGTATAGATTATGCCACAGTCCCAAAGCTAACATAATAATGTTAACAGCATGTTAATGAGGCTGCTGCTTATGCATCAACAGCTTTGCCACATGTTTACATTTTTGATAAATTTAGTTTTAAGTTCTGTTTCCAAAGGCAACAACAATATAAAAATAAAACACAAATTGTAGTTTTATGTTTCGAATCTTTTAGAAATAAAAACACAATTAGAGCAGCAAGTATTTTTTTAAAATATAAACTAGTGTCCAGTGTCAAATTTCATTGTTAAATGTACATTTCCTTCGGCTTGCCGACTTAAAATACCCTATATAAATTAGTCCGATATTAGTTTCCTTATATATATAAGAGCTATAATAATATATTCATATGTACATCATGTGAAAGCTGTTAGAACCTTGCTGTATTCAGTGGCACAACATTTCAACACTCCCTGAGTAAATTGGGTTAATCAAATTAAATGCGCTACCGCGCCCCAAGGGACAACGGCAGCAACAACGACAACAACTATGATTGCAACAACGAAGAACAAGTGTCGACGGCCATTTTGAAGGCGTTGCCAACGTTGTCAGCGATGATGTCAGCGCCCAGGACATGCCAGATGGACACACCTTTGAGTGTCAGAGCTGTTAGCAGCTGTTTGCACAACTGTTTGACCCCCGATACGCACACTGAAACACGCCCACAGACACACACACACACGCACTAACTCACACAACGACAACAGCTGGTGTCAATATTTGCCAAAGACAACAGCAAAAGCATTGAGATAAAAAAAAAAAAAAAATACAAATCAAAACTGAATACTTATTGTTACCTTTTAGACACAACACTACTCTGTACGTACTCTCTTTCTCTCTCTCATAGCTAATCCGTTATCAATGTGTTCTCTCTATTTGATATACCCTACAAACAGCCCAGCCGGAACGGGGCGTGTTATACACTCAGTGTCCAATGCTAATGAACGGCACATTTTACATAATTAGGTAAAGAGCGGCCAAGAAATATTATTAATATTATACAATACTCTCTCCTCCTCTCCTTTCTCTATATTTCTCTCACTCTTGCTCTCTATCTCTGTCTGTTGCATTACCACCCAAAATTTGTGTGCTTAGCGACACTTTTTACTTAATACCTACTACATATACTCAACTAGTTCCGCTTACCTAGCAATTGAGCTTTTAGCTTTTGGTGTGCTTTCAAAGCGATCGCTGTGTATTTAAGCTTTAAAGCTTTTCAATTTCAGTTTCAGCTTAGCAGCTTTTGCGCGCTACTCAAGGCCAAATTTATGATTTGGTTTCGTTTTTTCATATTTTTAATTTTCTTTTTCGTTCGTTCTTACAAACAATTTGTTGTTGACATAGAAAAATCTAAAAATCACAGGCGACTTCTTATAATGGTGTTATAATTAACCTTGCGTATGAATTACGTTCTCTCTTTTCTCTCTTTCTTTTTTTTCTTATAATTCTAGTGCCGCCTATTAGGATATGTAACTGTTACTGCATAATACAGCCCACTAGAACTTAAGCAAACAATCAAAATGATCAAATCTTTTCTTGTATTCTATCGTAAAAATAGTAAAAATATCATTACTAAGGCGCGTTCTGAACCTTAACAAAAAAAAAATGTGAGTGTTACAGACCGATAAGCTCTTTTTTGTCGCTCTCCTACTTTCTATCTGTCTCTATATGCTGTGCTTGAAAGCTTCTTGGCTTCTCCATACCGTTAGCTAAGTTTTAGTTATCCAATATACTTGCTGCTTTAAAGGTGTTTTATTTCCACATTGATTTACTGTAATTCTCTTAAGTTCAACTTGAAAGCTTTTGTGGCAAACTTTAAGTTTAAGCTTAGCACTTAAGTTTTCCGAATCAAGAACAAGAAATTTATATTTTCTTTTAAAAACCATCACACATATACAACTTACTATAGATGCGATACACATTCTGCAGGATTCATACACAAAAGTATTTTAAGATAATTTTTGAATTCATTTGCGCTGCCATTTTATAATTTATTGTCCTATTGCTGTTAAGATTACTTAAGTCAACAAAAACTAGTTAAACATACGATCAATGTACTCTATCATAAAATGAACAAAACTGTTAACTATTTTATGAGGCGAAAAAATATTGAATTAAGAAACTGTACACCAAGCGTAAAAAGACTAACAACCATTAACAATTCTAGTGTATCATATAATTATAATAAGAATATAACTAATTTGTGCTCTTTTTCTTTTCTTTTTCTGCTCTTCTCTTTTTTTCAACTGAAAACCGATAAAACCAAAAAACCCCCACAAAAAACACCCTGAAAAAACTATTCAACTACAAAAAATTTAATTATTATTTTGTCAATTGGTTTATTTACAACGTTTGCATCCTGCCATACCCAAAAAAAAAAAAAAAAACAAAACAATCACACTCTCATGTTGTTGTTTATGCGAATAAACACACAAAAACAATTCTATATAGTTACTGGACACCCTCCCGGTGTGCCAAGATTTTAATAGATCTATGTGCAGTCGGTTAAATTGTAGATTCGTTCATTTAACTGAAGGTAAGTGCATGTGCTTAAGTTTATTAGTTTTTAGTTCCTAGCATTTAGTTTTAGTCCATTTAGTTTTGTTGCTTTTAGTGCTTTTCTTATAGCAATTTCATTTATGTTTCGTAGTTGATGAGAGAAAAGAATCTAATAATTTTGTTTGCTCAATTGGCTTCATTTTTAATTTGATCTTCCTGTTTTTTCTGTTTCTCTTTAGGTTCTATTAAATTCCAAGAAATTACACACACAAAAATACACGCAAAAAATATAATTGTAATACCTGAATTGGATGAATTTCATTTTTAAGATCGATCAATAATTTTTAGCTGAAGTTGTAGGATGTCAAGATCTAAACTCAAGTCCGTTATCATTTGCACCAAATCCAAACAGAAATCGAATAAACATTTTCAATATTTTTCACATTAAGGCCAACTTGGGCTTCACCTAGAAAGCTGCTTTTGAAGTTCACTTTTTGCTCACAGGCAACAAAATATGAAAAATAAAATCAAAAACCAAAACAATTATTTTTATAATTGCTTTCACTGTTTATCTAATAATACTTAACTATTGCTGTAATTTATACCATCAACTAATTGATTTTCTCTATTCTTACGCCTGTTTTTTCCTGTGTATAGATGACAAGGTCGAGGTGATTGATCAACGTGTTGCTGTCTGTCGGGATCATGCCAACAGTCAATGTCGCCGCAAGCAATGTAAATACTATCATATACCAATTGTCTTGCCACCGGCAAACATAATGGCTGCCATGATCACCAATCCGGGTGACCAGCAGCAGCAACAGCAACAGGTGGCAACAACAACTGCTGCAGCTGTTGCAGCTGGTTATAACAACAGTAGCAACAATCTAATCATTATTGAGCCGCATCAGCAACAGCAGCCACAACACCAACAACAACAACAGCAGCAACAATACAGTTATCATGCTACCAACAACAACAACAACAGCAACAACGCTAGCTACTATCACAGCAATAAAACAGCTGTTGCCAGCAACATGTATCAGCAACAGCAACATATTACCTATCACTGCAGTTCACCGTACTCCCCCTCGTCGGCCTCCTCATCCTCGTCCTGTTCCATAGCCACATCGCCCACTTTATCGTCAGCCACCACACTGTCGACCACATCGACGGCAACCATGCCGACACCACAACAGCAATATGCTGCTGCAGCTGCTGGCGCACCGGCAACTGCAACGGCATATCTCAAGGCACCCGCCTACTATACGGATGGCACGCCCACTCTGGTGCTGAGCAGCGACTACAATGCCAACTGTATACCCATTCAGGCAACGCCCTTTATCTCGTTGCCGCAGCAACATGTTCTCAAGTACACGACACAGCCGCCGCAGCAACATCATCATCAGCAGCAACATCAGCAGCAGCAGCAGCAACATCACAGCCTGTTGCACCATCAGCCGCACGCGTTTGTAGGTCATCATTACCCGGTGGTGGCAACCACAGTGGCTGCCCTACCAGCCACCACAATCACCGTTACGCCGGCCACAATAGCCGCACCCTCTTCCTGCATCTAAAACCACACATACATACCATACAATAAATAATACAATTTTGATGCAAATTAAAGGTTGATATGAACTATTTACAGAGCAAAACATATACTATGGGAATAAAATAAAAAAAAATATTATATATTGACAACTCTACAGAACTTTTTCGTACGTATAGCAAGACTTTAAAGTAAGCGTGTTGTAAGCATCAGATTTACACATAGTAACTGACATACATAAAGAGCGACAAGAAGCTCTACAACATTAGAAAACCCCACAAAAAAAAAAAAAAAGTTTAGTGTTGTTGAATAAGAAACAGAAAAATTAGCAATTAAAAAATTGAACTTAAAAATAAAATAAAGTTAAAAAAAAATCAAATGGGAAAACGCAGTTGCATTAAAATTAGTTACAAACTATTTTAAACTCTAGTGTTCCATATTTCAATGCAAAAAAAAAGAATAAATAAAACATAACTATATTATAATACCAACAGTAAAAAAAATTAGTAAGGATTGTTAATATTGGCAGTCGATAAGAAAGTCTATAGAAAAATCAACAACAATTTACATGGAAAATAGTCAAAATTAATCAAAACGAAAGAAATTCATAGGCCATAGTTAAGCAGCAACAACAAATACGAGTGTGTTAAAACAAAAACCAAACAAATAAACGAAGAAAAAAATATATAAGTACAGTCACGTCCTATTTTTGCAACAACGATTTACTACAAAACAGAAGAATAAAAAATAAAAGCAGCAAGATAAAAATAAATACGAATGGCAAACGATTTCAAAAGGATTTTTTTAAAGATACACAAAAACCAAAAAAAAAAAAAAACATATTCCTTTTTTTTACATTTTATAAACGAACATGCAAATCAGCAACTACAGCAAATGAAAAACAAATAAATAAAATGTAATAAAAAAAATATTTTTTTATATAAAATTACAACACAATACGATATTGAAAATGCATCAACATCTAGATGAGGCAGAAAAAGCATCAAAAATAACACTAAATGAATAATCAAATCTATAAAGTAAGCATTTTTTGCATAAGTAAAAACAAAAAAAACTAAAAAAAAAAAACTTTAAAACACTGAAAACTAAATTTTTTAAAAGTGTATTAATAATTTAGCTGAAATCTCTAGTAAAATGAAATAATAGTAAAAGAAAACATTTCATAGAACACTCTCTCAGCCACAGAACACACACAAAGACAACACACAAAACAAAATACTTAAAAAATTAAATTTAAAAAATTAAAAAATTATCGTACTGTATCTTCCTATGCTACATTTGTAAGCGTAACCATTTAAACAAATATATAGTTATATATATTAAAATATGGTCTTACAAATTTCATACTGACTTTGATTTACACTTTAAACATTTAATTTTTGTATTACACAACACTACACAGAACATTACAATTACAATAATTACAAAACGGAAAAACTACTTATTATATATAAAAAAAAAAATATGTATATGCATATATTTATGTATATACACGTATAATACAAGAATATATACTTATATACATATATACATATATTTACTAATGGCAACTAAAACATGAAATGTGATCTTTTAAAGAAACAGAAAAAAAAATCAATAAAAAAAAAAACACCACGAAATAACAAAAATGAAAATCATTATTGAACGAACAAGAATTGACATCAATTTATTTGTAAAGCAGAAGATACTGGATAAAGGTAAAAAAAAAAAGAAAAAAACATTTAATATATATTAAATAGTAGCAATCAATATTAGAAAAGTTTCCGAAATAAATAAAAAAAATGTAATTTTAAATTGGTTCCATTAATCCACACATTAAAAAAAAAAAAATTAGCGATGAGAACATCTCAAAATACACATACATAATAATAAGAATAATAAATTATAAATAATCAACATAAGCTAAGATCGTTCAAAGTTTTAAGCGTAATAATTATGCTTTACATATACATATACATTTAAGGGCTGATTATAATATACGGAAATTTGTTTTTTCTTTTCTTTTCCTATTTCCACACAACATTTTCTTGCCTCGATTTACTTTTCCTTCTCAACTCAATCATTAACTTATCCAAAATACCCTCTTTCTAGTAAATACTCTCATACACTAAGCACTCTATTCTTCAACTCTTAAGCCTAAACACAACTTTAACGAATGTTTTATAGAAATAAACCCATAGAAACCTAAAACAACAACAACAACTCCAACAAAAATGCCTAATAAGTTTCCGTCCATTATAAGCAGACCTTAAATCTATGTGCAACCACGAAAAAAAACATCAACAACAGCAAGTGGAACGATAAAGCCAAGTTGTTTACCAGAGAAAGAATGAATATAAAAACTAAAATACACATATTTAATAACAAAACAACAAAGATAAATGCATATTCGTAGGTACTTAAACAATACACAACACTAAACTCGAAAACATTTTAAACAGTTACTAACACTTATGTAATAAACAATTGGAGGAAAACAATAAGCTGAAAAATAGCAACAACAAAAAACATGTTTTGTGTAAACACAAATGTTCTGGAAAAAAAGAAAGAAACAAAATTAGTTAGTAAGATTAAAAATGGAAAACTCCTACAATATGAACAAAGATTCAGTGTATCATATAAGAAGTTTCTTCGAGTACGTAATTCAACAATTTTTTTTGTTTACAAAACGATCATCGGTAATGGTATAGGTCGTGAGTGGCGTGACACGCGGGTAGAAAACGAGAAACTCTCTCAAATATGTAAACTAGAAACGAAACTTTTATTTGCCTTAAAGTTTGAATCAAGCAAATGTCATGAATTTGAGCATTGATTGAGAAATACTTTATATTGAATAATTTTAATTATAAATTTGTTCAACTATACATATACATACGTACATTATATAACACTTATGACGCTTGTATATGGCGCATTTGAAAAGAAAAAAAAGGAAATTATAATAGCAAAAACATATAATAAAAGTGGTGTAGTCTTTTTCAGCATAAGTCATAGTTATTATTGTTAATTTTAGTTTATATATTTACACATATATACATAATATACATATATATATATATTAGATTATTATGATTATTAATTGTGAATATGATGTGATGTGTTTATTGAAAAGTAAAGAACAAAAAAAAATGAATCAATGTTGCAACGTAAAGAAACAAACAATTTACTGTACTACAAAAAAAAATAAGAAAACTAACAAAAAAGAAATGAAAACTAAAAAGTAACTAGGTGTGAAAAACTTAAGCGTGCATATAAAAAATTAATTTTTAATTATAATTTTACCTTAAATGTAATCATAAAATCATACAATACATGCAACTTGTATGTTAAGTGTAAGTAGTCTTTCATTTTTGTCAGGTGATATCAACGAATTTTTCTATATGTTTTCTATGGCTTGGCGTTTTCCCTAAAACGTAGTCCCAGAATCGATTGTTTTGTGTAAAACTTAAGTTACCAAGGTCTCTTCATAAGTTTTTTATATTATATTTAAAATTTTAACTATTATTATTTTATGTTTTTTTGTGATATTCATAAAATTTGTTTTGTTGTTGGTTTTATATATAATTTTTGTAATTTTTTCGTCATTATTTTGTGTGTTCATTTGTATTGTATGTATATTTTTGTAGTTTGTTTTTACATACATGCAAACGTAGTAGAACGTGTGTATTATTTTGTATTTAACATATATATATATATATATTAATTAATTAATGAACTAGTACATACAATTACCTATACATATATACAAAACCATGATAAATTGAAATAATAGTTCTTAAGCTGCAGTCATGCAATAAGCGAATTGGAAAATCTAACGAAATCATTGAATTCACTGTGTAAACGAGCAAAGATGAACTATTTCAAAAAAGAAACTCGAATAAAACCAAAAAATACAAATAAAGGGAAATATTACTCGTTTACGGAACGTTTGGCAACGATTATGACGATGAGAAGAATGACGATGATGATGATAATTATACTCCTACACAAAACGAACATTTTTTAAAAATATTTAATAAACAAATCATTATTAACTATTATTATATATTTATTATTATAAAGCAAATTTAGTTATTATATACATGTAAAGAACAAGATGAGTAAAGATGATAAATAAAGAAGATGCACAGCAAACATCAGAATTTTTGTTGCAGTTGCAAAATATAAACAACAAACAAACAATAACATCAACAACAATTTGACGATAGTGTCAGAAGAAGATGTACCAATGAATATGGTAAAAAAAAAAGAAAATATAACATTTAAAGTTATTTAGCAGTAAAGTAAAACATGAAAAACAAACATCAACAAACGAAAAACCATGAAATACAATAAAAACACAAGAAATAAATTCAAAACAAAAAGGTCTTTTTATTTACAAGGTACTTTAAAGCGCAGGCTGAATGAAAAAAGATAAAGGGCTGCCATTTACTTAAAGAAAGAAAAGTTTTAAGTTACATAAAAATTGCAACAAAAAAAAAATAATAATAATATTTAAAAAGTTAATCCACATAGCAGAGCAAGGTTTCGATCCTCGGACCTCTGGGTTATGGGCCCAGCACGCTTCCACTGCGCCACTCTGCTTGTTGAATTCGCCGTGTCAAAAGATACAGTTGATTTTGCATAGCCTATTCAACCCCTTGTCAAAGGCGGCAGCGATGGAGTGAAGCGAGAGAACATAAATAAAACTTGATTTAAAAATATGTTAATGCATATACATATACAGTGGATGTTCGGAAATTAGAACCAGTTGGTTTCTGGGGACGGTTTTATACCCCGAGCCCATGAAATGGGTAAAATGGGTATAATGTTTTTGTGCAAAAGTATGTAACAGGCAGAAGGAAGCATTTCCGACCCTATAAATTTATTTTTTGTTTTAAGTATGCTAGACAATTAATTTAGTCTTGATTTAAGGCCAGCGCAAAATTATGCAATATGGAAATGTATCAGTAAACAATCACTGTTGTTGTTTTTAAGTAATTACTTCGCCATTTTCTTAAGGATTTTAGCAGGACACTTATACTTGAAATCGTTCAATTCATGTTTACCGATTTGTATTTAATATTTCCAGTATTTGCCAAAATAATTTTTTCAAGGGTCAGAAAAATTGATAGAAATCGAAAAATCGATTGTATTTCGGCCATTTTAAGGACTATCTAGATGTCCTTTGGACCAAAGATCTTCCTTTTGCTGTCAGTTTGAATAAACCAATAACAAGGAAAGTCCTTAAAACAGCGAAGATTTGAGGACTTTTTTAAAAACAGAATTATGCTTCTAAATCGGCCAAACCCTTACGGATCCTGGCGAGTCCTGTTGCAAACATTTAGTTTCGATTAGGGCTACAAACTGACCAAAGGATATCCAAATTGTCCTTGTAGTTTCCGAGAAACAGCGACTTTGTGATTTGGACCTGTTGCCAGGCGGCCTGAGGATAAATTTTTTCCACGTATTGGCTTCTTAGATAACCATATATTTTTTAATGCCGTTTGATAGAGTTGGTCCTTGTGATCCTTCGAAAATCTGCAAGGATTTGGCCAAGCTAGAGCTGTTTTAGTATTCAATGAATCGTGTTATTTGCTAATTTTTTTTTTTTTTTTTATAATAAAAAAAAAAAAAAAAAAAAAAAAAAAATAAAAAAAAGTGGCCCCCCATAGTATTCAATAATTGTTTTATAAGTAATGTGTTCTGGGTGTTTCTACGAGTATGCATTAATTTTTTGCCTGATTCAAATTAAGCATTAATTTTACTTGCGTTTTTTAGTCATAACTTCGCCGTTTTCTTAGGGATTTTAGAAGGACACGTATTTTTGAGATCATTCAATTCATGTTTATCGATTTGCATTTAAAAATTCCCAGGATTCGCCAAATTCACCTAGATCAAAATTAATATATCAGCGGAAGCTCTTCGTTCTATGCGTTAACCATTTCATCACAAAATTAATATATATGAAGTTGTGAATGCAGTATTTTTACAAGTACCAACATCCAAACTTGGACCAAAATCTAACTACAAGTACCAGGCGAACAGAAATAGCAGCTGAACGCTGCAGCATTTTGACTTCAATTCACCGGAAGAGCGCACGTTCAATGAGCTTGAGCAAAAACGTATGAGAGCGGCTCAACTGTGAGCTTTTAGCTCAGAATAAAGCTCAGCTCTTTTTGAGCTCGATTGTTGTTTCTTTTTGGCAGCACTGCAATTAGGCGGCTATGAATAAATACTTGCTTGTTATTTTAAGATGTATATATTTTGTAAATGGATTTTTAATCTGAGAAATTGGCGATACAGGATTAATTGTACTACTTAATTTAACTTAATTTAATTTAATTGATTAAAAATACTAGTTTTGATTTCTGAAAGATTCTAATTTCCAAAAGCTCTAATTTGTGAGCGTCAAGTGTATTTATAGACTAGCTAACTAAAAACTATAGAATGAATATCCTTAAGGACAAAAGATCTACCCCATCGGTTTTATTTCTGATCTTTAAAGTATGCAGTAAAAGCTTGGAAGTAACATTTATCTGCGCAGTTTAAAAGTATGCCAATATTAATTTAAGCTTTGTTTCCACTACAATTAATGAAAGTAGTACAGGGAGATAATAGGATTACATTTTGTACACTAAAGATACTTTTTACAAATCTACTGAAGCGTCCCAAGCATATTGAGATCCATGCCCTCTCCGCTTATTTGGATGGTGATGTACTCGCCGTCAGAACTGAAATAGGGAATAGATGGCGCTGGGCATACGAGGCATCCGTCAGATGCTGTCCTAGTTGGGCCAGATCGGGCTGAGGCAGCACAGATTGCAGCACCATCTGCGGAGCAAGAGCGACGTTGTCGGGTCGAATCCTGAGCACTTAATAGTTGTTGGAAGGAGCGATACATGGTACACTGGAATGAAACCACAAGAGAATTTGCATATAATATCACATAAGTACAAAGTAGAGTCTGAAAAGAAAAAAGCTGGCATTATTTTTGCTTAACCGCAATAAACGACGCACACAAAAAACAGAAAGAATGAAAAGTAAAACAGAAAGCCGCAGTGTGTGGTTCAATAAGGGTCAGAGGGGTGGTGCAGGGCTTTTTTTTGGGGGGGTATGCTAAGCGCACGCATGCACACGTAAATTCCCCAGGTGCCAGTGTTGGAAAAAAGAAAAGAAAAAAGAAACGACAGCCAGCCTGGCACATGGCAGTGAAAAATGTTCTAGCTAAAAAAAATAGAGAGAGGGAGAAAGAGAAAGAGAGAGAGAGAGAGAGAGTAAACTTGCCTGCAGTTTTTCTTTCTCTTTGTTTCAAGCTGGCATTTTTTCTTTCGGCTAAAGAAGTTGAAGGTGAATGTTCACACACACACACACAAACACACATGTTGGAATGCAAGTTGTCTATTTCACACACCAACGCGCTGCACAAGCGACAGCGACTGTCTCAGGGGGGAATAGAGGGAGGTGGAGCAGCACTCTCTCTCTCCCTCACTCTAGTTGCAGCAGTTCCTTTTGCGTTGCGTTGTCATTGTCGTTGCGATCTGGCGCCGAAAACTGGCAACAGTTGCAATTAGTTTAGCATGGGACACAAAATATTATGCTCCGGTTGTCGCTTTGGAGCCAGGTTGGCAAAAAGCATTCCCTACTGTAATTAATGTGTGTAAATTACGGCTTTAAAGCGAATGCCAAAACGGAATAGCTCTCTTCTCTCTCTCTCCAGACAATAATCCTTTAAAGGATTAACAACCATTTGGTTAAACCTAACGGAGCTTTAATATTGCTTTGATTAAAGTTGTAATTGGGTTGTGACATCTTTTATAATTATGCACGTAAGTTCAAATTGGCCTCCCATTCCCTGACCATTTGTGGCACATCCTTTTGACGAGCTGTTTTGCCCGCATATATAAATATATCCTGTATTTAATTGCCCGCACTATCAACATACTAGACAACATCAATTAAGGCATGCGAGGTTATGGTCAGAGCATAAAAATTAACACTGAAATTGCTTTATTACATTGCCCCACCCCACCACACCCACCACACATACACATGTAGCCCCATACCCGCTTCTTAAGCATCCCTTACCCCACCCAATACCCATTCACCCATCACGCACCAATTGACAATGTAAGTACTGCAGGCGGAGGGATGCCCGAAAAGGGTGTGTCGGCGGGTGGCAGAAGGGGCACTTTCACATGATGTTGTTAATGATAACGCCGCTCGACTCTGACAATGGAATCCACGACGAAGGGAGTTCTTTCAACTATAATATATATGTATATACAGTGTTGGAAAGTTGCTGCTGCTGGCTTTTGACGTTGATGAGACATGTGGTGCATGTGGTGGTCTTTGGGCGTCGTAAAAATCATTTCACGTTATACATTACACGTAAGCGTGTGGCGCTTATGTTTACGTCATTGTTGTGTTGGTGTTGTTTTTGTTTTTGTTTTTGTTGTTGCTTTTGTTGTTGTCGTTGTCCTTGTCGCTGTCAGTGTCGCCGTTGTTGTCCTCATGCGACAAACGCATGAACATTTTTTTGTCGCTTTAAGTGAGTTTAAACTGAAGAGCAATATGTGAAGCCAAAGTAAGCTGCTAATTTATACTCTATAAAATGCGTTGGAAACATCTTTGATCTGGCAATTATGTCAATATATAAAATTGTGTTGTAAGAACTTGCATTTGAAACTTTTATTTATAGATAGACATTTTAAATAAATTGTTGGTTTTGTCATTAAAAAGTTGTAAACACTTTAATTCTGTAAATAACATTTTCTACACAAACTTTAACTAAATGTTTACCCATTTAGTAAAAATGTTTTCATTATGTGTTAAGAGGTGCTTAATTATTGCTTTCATCCCCTATTGACCCCTTCAACAATTTTTTAATAGTACACAGGGTATTTAAACTGAAGCGATTGCAATTGAGCTGGATGGAGACAGAGAGAGCGAAGCTCATTAAATTAATTTAATCACGTTAATTAAAAATTGCTGTAGCATACACACAAACACACACACACACACACACACACACATACACATACTACATTTGTTTTTAGTAAATTTTAATAGTGCCAGTCAAAATATTTACACAACACGTTGCACGTCGCACATTCATGCCACCTGAAGGCAACATCATCAACATAAAGTGTAACCCATTCTACGGTCAACTGACGATGATTGGTCGGACGCATCACAAAAAAGGGTTAGTCCTGTCAGTTGTTGTTCCAGTTGTTGTTGTAGCTTATGTGCCAATAATTGCCCCTGTGGGTACTTTGTGTTTAGTTTGTTACGTGATGATTTCTAGGTAAGCACTTCATACCTAAATTAATTCCTTTATAATGTGCTTTGAGTTGGGCAGATTGGGTTGTTTTAAAAATAAAAAATTCCTTCTTCCTTAAACCTGTTATTAACTTCCATAGCTCATTGATAGTCTAGTCCATAAGAATCAAAGTCTTACATCCCACAACCTCACCACTAAGAACGTGTCTTATCCAAAAGAAGCAGGCATCGCTTGCAGCAACTTTATAAAAATTAACTAGTAATTATGTTTCGACACCAGAGAAAAAGTAAGAACAGGGCGAGAAGGGGGGAAAGCGAGCTGCTGAAGCGCAGACCGCAAACTTAATTTTGAAGTAACCAAACGCTTGAATTAACAAGAACAACAACTTGAGGCAGCAGCAGCGGTAAAGGAGAGGGGAGTGGGAGGCAAGCAAAGTCGAAAGCATTGGCCAGCCGTGTAACCAAAATCACCCACTCCACACACCACCCACTATACTCGACTCCAAATGCCGCAGTTCAGTTTGCCACTAAATTCTGTTAAGTTTTGTCCAAAGTTTTTCACAGAAGGGTGTGCCAGAGCGGTGGTAGGTGAAGAGGTGGAGAGGGGGAGAGGGGGGCTGGTAAACTTATTGGGTAGCTGCTCATGAAAAATTTAACAAGCCAAGAAACTTAAATTTTATTGCCTATAAAGACGCATTAACTTATGCCAAGTGGGAGTACAAATACCAAACCCCTACCACACTAGCCCCAGATCATGACTCTCTCCCTACCGGAAGTAGTCGAAGCCAAGAACTGTGCTAGAGCGAGATAGCGCTAGCGACAAATGTGCGTGCGTAAATTATGTGCAAGTAAAGCATTTATAGGAGTTCGAGGGAGGGAGGGAGGGAGGGAGAGAGGAGCTTAGCAAGAAATCCAGACTCGAGACTTTACCTAAAATGGAGGCAAAAGGTGAAATGAATGGCTTACCTTGCATAACGAGGACAAATTAGTGCTGGCAACGCTGTCTGGGGGTTTGAGGTTAGGTTGTGCCAGAGACTGAGTTTTTGAGGTTAAGCAAGATAAACTCAACTTGCTGGCGCATAAATTGAAGTTCGGGTTTACCTTCTCCTCTCAATTGTTTAGTTCGCATAAAACTTTTACCCTCAATTGATCAGCACACACACACACACACACACACACACCAAAAAAGTAAATAAGAGCAAGAAGAAGAAGCAGAGAAATTGTGTACGCCTTTCTAATTGAAATATTGCGTCTACAGGTGGGGAGGCAATACAAAAGCGGCTTTACCAAAACTTTTTTGATTTGGCCTAAGTAAACTTAACGAAAAACCACTTAAACTAATAAGTTGACCAAGTCCAAGTAGTTGTTGGTCCAAAAGAAACGATTAAGGGGTTAAATAATGTGTGTGCTTTCAATGATTGCTGTGGAATTCGGGAACCTAAGTTATTTAAGTGAAGCTTTTGAGACAGTGAGGAAAATTTATAAGGTTAACAAAGGAATTTTCTTTAACTTAAGAATCCTATTAATTTTTTAAGCCAGATCAAAATCTAGCCTAACAGCAAAAGTAAAAAAAAAAAAAAAAAAAATCATAAGTAAAATATGGTTTCAAACTTTTGGGTAAGGTAGAAAAAGAAAGCTTTGTTATTAGATGTCTAGGTGACTTACTTTATATAAACTTTCCTTTAAAACTGTCCTTAGTTATTTGTATTTATTTCCACATACCTTCCAGCTATATAAGCCCTTAACAACCTTTAGGTATATACTATATATAATTGCTGCCACATTGTTTTTATACTTTTCAGGCGTTGTCTACACAACTTTGTCTAACCATAAATTTGCATATTTTGTGCTTGTGCTCCGAAAATAAAAACCCCCCGTAAAAGAACTTAAAATATGGGGAAATTGCTGCCGTAAACTTTGCTTAGCGTCGAGTCGCAAGCGAAAACGAAAATGCATTGCAAATAAACAAAACGAGAAACGAGAAATCTGTGAATAATGTTTTGCGATATGAAAATTGCACTGATTTAGTGTCGGGAATTTGTTGGGCCATTCATTTTGTGCGTTGCCACCTACAAACCTACCCCCAAAAATTCGGAGCTAACAAATAAATGTATGTGCAGCTAGGAAATTGCACAACAACAGGATACACATTTTTTGTAAAAGCTTACCTCTAGAGCCGACATGTAAATAACGGTAAGGAAGTAACTGTACGTAGCAAATTCAAGGTTACAATGTTTTGTGGGTTTGTTTTTGGAATTGTGTAACACTGGAAACAGGCAACATGACCTTGAATATTAGTATGGAGAAAAAAGCCATGAAGCAAATCTTCTAATAACTAATTATATCTAACTCATGCATATTTTCACTTGATTTATTGGCTACAAACTTGGCTAGAATGCGCCAGCTTATGATATTTTAATTTAGAAGGAGAAAGAGAGCGGGAAAGCTTGGCATAGTTGAAAGTTAAGTGAATTCTCTGTTGATTTTGTTGAATTTTAGCGCAAGCCAAACGTGAAAATCTCATAAAAATTGCACGAGCGCTTTTTACGTTGCATACTTTGCGGCTTGGGTGCTGCACCATCCAATGAAATGAAACGTAATGCTCCCGGAATGCAGTGCGGCATAGAATTTTATTCTTCTTCTACTTTTTTCTTCAACCTTCAACCGGGAGCAATGCAGGTAAAGTAAGCAGTGAGCGAGAGAGGGAGAAGAGAAATGTGGAAGGGCAAGGACTGAAAGACTGAGCGCTGAATTGACTAAATTAACTGATGCTGGCGAAAAACTTTGTTTGCCGTTAGACGTTTGCTTGACTGCGTTGGACGCACAAAAAAAGAAAAAACTAAAATAAAATAAAAGAAAAGAAAAGGTGAACTAAAATAAAGCTAGTGCAACTGAACAAAACTTGCCAACTGTGGGCAAATCGCGAAGCTGCTAAAACTGTTTGATTGTGCACAAAAGATTTACGTTAAATATTTGATGCAGAAATTATGCAACGCTGCGTTGGGGGTAATCGTCGAAATGCACAAGAAACGTTTTAGTTTTGACTTTGCAAATCGCTCAGCCAGAGGTCAAATAATGGATCAAGCGGAGCAGCAGAAAAAACTTTGCAAATTGGGGTAAGGATAGAAGCTGTATGGTATGGTGGGTGAAGGTGAAGTTCATTCCAATGCTCATTGAGCTTCCACTACACGATCTCTCTCACTCTCTCTCCCAATATAATGAATTTATAAAGGCTCTTTAGTTGCAGCTTTAATTGCGCGACATCTGCTGCTCTAAATTGAAAGCTGATTGATAGTTGACACTTTTAGCCTTCTTGTAATGTCAGCAGTTGCAAATTTTGATGCATTGCAAATCTGTTTGCCTGAGACACACAACAAAAACAATAGCACTTGAATTTCCAATTCAAATTGTGCTTAAAAGACGAGAGAGAGAGAGAGACAGAATGTGAGATAGAAATCGTGAACAACAGCGAAGCTTAACCTGTCAGCAACAACAAAAACAACGTAAATGATATGTGCGAGCTTTTCTTGTTTTATTTTTTTTTTTTGGCAGAACGAGCGCGAAACAAGCGAAAAGAAGAGCTGACAAATCTAGTTGACAGTCAATCCCAGCGTAGACGACATCACCGGGAACTGATTTTGATTCACGGTTGGAGTTATTGAAACCTTTCGCTAGCAGACAAGCAACAACAAGAATAGATGAGAATGAAGTTGCAACTTTGCCGCCTTTTGCATAAAATATTGAGATTCCATGTTAAGTGGCACTTAATGCAAATGTGGTCGAAGGTCGCCGTTGGGGGCACCTTGACAGGTTAGCCGCAGCCACAGAAACAGCACAAGTAAAGATGAGCTTAGGAGAGACGAGCTTTTTCTATTTTGGAAAATTTCCATTAAACACTGATGTGTATGCAAAATGTAAGAGTGTGGGCGTGGCTAGACAGTGCTAAATCTAACGGAAGTAAAGAATGGCCAAAAACGGGAAATATGTAAATAAATATTAAATGAAGACACTGCTCTCCTTTTCGATTCTCAAAAATTCAAGTAAGCTCCGCTGATTTTGGTGTAATTCAGTGAGGTTTTTACATAATGCGCAAGTGTGAGTGTAATTAAAAGTTAATATTTTAGCATGCGTATGTTAATTATAAATTATTTATTGTACACACACACGTATATTCTTGTGTCTACTAAAATCACTCAATACAAAATTTCTTATGTGGGAATGACAAATAAATCCAATCATTAAATGGACAAGGGGTAAGTTAAAATACTATTACTATTTTGAATATAAAAATATCTTTTGTTTATTAGCTCTTTATTTAAGAACGCTCTTTCTGTTGTTTTTTAAAGAAGTTTATTCCAGTTAAAGTTTCTAATCAAAAGCACACAACATATGAACTTATTTCCATGCGATTTATTCCAGTGGGTCAATTGTATAAATGACCTGGCTTGGCGATGAAGTCAAGTACAGTACAACTTTCACATGTGTGTAGAGAGTGCTGTGGCAAAACGAGAACAAGACTTTGAACCTCTTCAACTCTTCAGCCATGCAAAAACTGCAGGCTGTCAACTGCACACACACACACACACACTCACACACACGCATACATACACTAATATGCACATGGAGCAGCTGCTGCTGCTGCTGCTTGTTGTTGTTGTTGTTGTTGTTGGTATGTAGAAGTAGAAAACTGAATCAGAAACTGAATCCCGTTTTCAGCTGTGCGGCGGCTGTGGCAAATGTGTTTGCATTTCAGGTGTCAACAGCAAAAACACATTCAGCTTTGTTGCAATAACAATAACAACAAGAACAACGCAACACAGAAAACAAAAGCGAACCGAAAATCCTCTGGCAGCATTTCCAATACAATGAAAACATTTTACTTAGCAGCAGCAACAAGGAGAAAACGAAAAATGCACAGAGCTGGAGAATATTTTTGGATACAAAACAAAATGGCAGCCAGCTGGAGCTTGGAATATGTTGTGTAGTGGGGGGCGGAGGGGATCAGCAAGGTGTAGGGTTAAAGTTGTTACTGAAGAAATCAATGCGTGAAAATGTAGAAAACTTGTTTTAAAAGTCAAACAAGCTGGAAAATGTAAAAGATGCATTTGTTTTGTAGCTTTTAAGTGGAAACAAAATAAATCTGAAAATTTTACCTAAGAAAGCTGGATATACAGCCAAGAATTAAAAAAAAAATAACATTTTTCTATATATTTATACAATAGAAGCATATAAAAAAGCTAAAAACAAATGAAATACATTCTAAGCTTGAACTTACTTATAAAACAGTCTCCAGTTCCCTGATATCAAATTCTTCTCTTTACACATAAGTATAACCCCTTTTCCAAAATACAATTTCAATTTAGCTAAAATCACAAGACTGGAAGAAATAACATCAGCTCCACTTATTGCATATTGCACTCAACTGAAGATTGTCGTATTTCTCTTATTTTCCAAATTGTTGTGTTTTTTTTCTTTCTACCTTTTGGCTATCTCAACAACTCGCACCTGAAGTGAGTGTTTCGCACAAACAGCCAGACGATAGACGACACTTCTTCAGTTTCAGCTGCGTTTTATCTACGACTCGATTTTCCGAGCGTTTAAGCAACAATAACAACAACAAGTGAAACGAGAAGCAAGTAAACAAAGCAGAGAGTTAGAGTTGAAGGTGAACTTGGGAGTGTATCCTTGCTTGCAGTCCAGTCCAGTGGATTGTGTCCCCACTAAATGACGCTCGAGGGCAATGACAACCAGAACCCAAAGAGACGTTGGCAGCGCTGCCAGCTTTGCTGCTGCTTCAAAAGTCAAAAGGCTATGCCTGGCAGCGACTAACTGACTTTAGCTTTCAGGTATAATTAATCTTGTTTAGCCATTGCCTCTTGTTCTTCTTCTCCCTACTACTTGCTGATGTTGTTGTTGTTATTGTCCGTCACCCTGTTTTGTTTGTCTTTCTGGTGCTTGAAAAGCGACAGCGCTATCGTAATGTATTTAGAACGAGTTTAATTTTGGCTCCAGCAACACATTTTTCTTTGCAAATACCCAAAACCTGACCAAGCAAAAAAAGCATTCCCTCCCCCCTCACTCTCTCTCTCTCTTTCCTACTGTTGGCTAGCTGGCCAGGTTAACTATTAATTTTGGGCTCTGAGCAAGATTAACGAGTGCATGATTGCCTCAAATTGTCTGGACAAGAGCGAAGGGCTATACTATCTCACCCTCTCTCCCCTTTCTCCTCCCACCCTTAGTCCCTCTAAAGTTAATAGTAAAATTCGTCGCATTCTTGAAGACTTAGCTTCAAGCTTCGAGGAAAATTGATGTTCGCCCATTGCAATTTTGTCGCCCAGGCGGATTTTTTGTTGCCTTTCTACTTAAACTTTTTATTTAGCTTAGGGCGTTTTAAGACACGCCCTCAAGTCGAAATTAATTTGGCTGCATGTCACAGCTGCGAGCGAAATTTATTTTTATTTTTTTCAAGTGCTGTGCAATTTTTTGTGGTTTTGTGTTGATTTTAATTGTTTAGCTTTTTTATACCCCGAACCCATAAAATGGGTAATAGGGGTATAATGGTTTTGTGCAAAAGTATGTAACAGGCAGAAGGAAGCATCTCCGACCCCATAAAGTATATATATTCTTGATCAGCATCAACAGCCGCGTCGATATAGCCATGTTCGTCTGTCCGTCAGTTTGTCCGTCTGTCTGTATGACCGCGTCGATTTCAGAGACTACAAGAGCTAGAGACTTCAGATTTTGAATATAAGTTCTCCTATACCATAAGCAGAACACGTTTATTTCAAATTATCGATAACTATTCTGGTTTCCGGTATATACATGTAATCGATTACAAAAAAACTAGAACTTTTCTGACCAGAGATATTGAATATTGAAGTTTAGGTCACTGATGCATACAGACAATGACTGTGCGCGTTAAGTATAGGGTTCAGGGTATCTCCTAGTCGGGAAATCTCGACTGTTTTAAACTATTTTTGTGAAGATGACAATCGATTTTTATCAATTAAGTTTTATATTATTATAACTATAAAAATCTTAGTTCAATCGCCTAACCCTCAAAGAACTTTTCTCTTCTAGAGCTCTGTAAACATTCTCATATTCTTTCTTATCGATTTTTGAGATTTTTGCACCTTAACAAACAGAACATCAAATTTCTTTGCCCTTAATTGAAAGCACATCGAATATATAGCCAAACAATGTTGGTTACTGACTTCAATTGCCTGGTGCAACATTACGCAACAGCTGTCCCCCCCCCACCCCCTTCTCTGCCTGCTCTACCCCTTAGGTTGTTGCAACTCCATTACATTTCACACACACACACAGATAGATCACTTTTGGCATACCAGGAGTCCCCAGCCCCCAACGGCAATGGGGCATACTCATCAACGGCAACAACTGGGAGCTGTTGCAACCTGCTACCTGCAACCTGTAAGCTGCAAGCTGCAACCGGCTACCTCGACCAAAGCCTAAAGTGCGTCAAAACTAATGGCCACTGACAACAAAGTAAATGAAGCATAGCTTCAGGCGCACAGAAAGAGAACGCAAAGAAGAGTCTGGGCGACTGAAGTGCAGGCGAAAAACAGGATGAAAAGCTTCGGTCAGAGGACAGTACACAGTACACACAGAGACACAAGAGGACATAGGAGCAGGACACAACATTGCTGGGCCATGGCCACGTAATAGGCGAAATGAAAAATCTATGGGAGTTAAATGAGTGAAAATCAGGAAAATGCATTAATGAATGAATGACAGCAGGCGCTGTCAGCAGCACAAGCACACAGATAAGGACATTGACGAGAGCAGGACAGCATAGGAGAAAGAAAGAGAGAGAGAAAGAGAAGGTACCACAAGCACCCCTCTTCCCCTTTGTTCTCTTGTTGCTGACCAACAGGCGATGAGTAGAGCCCCTTGTACGATGGGTTAAAAGTACATTATCAATGGCATACATTTATAAATGTTTTTTTTTTTTAATTTTAAATTATTTTAAAACAGTGCTTCTTTAATATTTCCTTCTGCTCTTGAACATTCTTGTTTTTATTTATTTAATTTGAGATGGCACTCATGAAATGAACAGCTATTATATTGACAGACTTTCATAAGAGTTTTTTTGGATTTTAAGTTATAGAAAATCAGTGATTTAAAAATATCTTCTTTTACATTTCCATCTCCTCTTAAACATTCTTATTTATTTTTTTGATTTGAGATGGCAACTCTTGAAATGAACAGCTGTTTAACAGTTTTTGCTTTAATAGGTTTACTTTAACATTCTATTTTTGTTTATAAATTTGCCCACAAAACTATCTCTTTTGACCATCGTGCACAGTGGCAGCCACCCGTGGGGCTTTGTGTGCGTACGTGAGTGAATGATCGAATTGTGTGTGTGTGTGTGTGTGTTCCTGCTTCTGGTTAGCTTGATGGGCAGCTGGTCAGGTTGGGATTTGTACAGCTTGTGCCACGTTCCTGATGTTGCCTGCCGCTTCCACAGCACTGATGCCTGCCTCGTTGAATGTCTTATTTATGAATGCAAAAGCGTTTTTAGATGGGTGGCCCGAGGGGAGGGCGGGTTAATGCTGCTGGATTTTGGCATGTTGTACACCTGATATGATAGCCATACGTTCAACACGTACGCCTCGAGCAGCCCAACTAAGGCATCACTAATAGTCAAATGTTCAAACGCTTGCAAATTTCTACAGTTATCAACACTGCAAAAAGCAGGGAAATTAGGAGCGCACACTCTTCTTGTGGCTAGGAGGGGGTTAAGATTGGTGTGAAATGTGTTGATTGGAAAGGAAACATAATCCCAAAGCTAACACTTTTTTTATTTAACTAATCTTTACACTTTAAAAAAATGCGCTTTCTTTTAGAGAATGGCTATGCAATTCATGGCTGTAAATCGTTGAATATACGGTTGGAGATAGTTGTAACCTGTGGTAAGTGCATCGTTCATGCAGTTTTCATTGTTGGCCAACTTTTGCAAGAAACTGTAGACCATTGACATTAGATACTCCGTTTCGAGACTTTGGGGATCTTTCAATTTAAAGCCACTGCATTTTGACGCTTCCTTGATCAAGGGTATTATCCTAACTAAAATATAACCTCCAGCTTCAAAGGCAATTTGCAAACAATCACTGCCTTTATCAACGACAGCTACATTCGAACCGGCTTTTGCAATATCTCCTGCGAAGCTGAAACCTATTAGCTAAAAGTGGCACAGTAAAAGTTAAATTTGTTAGTTTTTGGTGAAAAGTGGCTTACCAGAAGGCAGCTAAGTAAACAGACAAAAGACTTTACAGCTTGCATTTTAACTTAGTTCTAACTTTAAGTCGTTACATTTTAAATTGATTGTATTAAATTTGATTTGCATACCAATAATGCCGCAACTAATCTGATTAAAGCGATAATGTAACATTTCAAAAGTTAAGATTTTTCATGAAACTCAAACTAAGTTAGTTCAGATACTTCAATCGAAGTATTAAGAATATTGCACGACATTTTAAGGTTCAATAATCATGTAACAATATTAATTCAGTATGTTCCGATTGTTTGCAATATGTTTTCTGTTGCTCTTTGATGCATTCTGATTTTACATGACCAACGCAATGTTCAAAAAACCCTCACACACACACACACACACACTCAGAGGCACAACTCATTTGCACCACAGTCGGTTTTCCAATTGCAGAGTGCGGAATGACCCTCTCTCTAACCACACTTTACAACACTTGTCGTTCTTGCAGAGGACCAAAAGACCGACCACCCGCAGCGGGCAACAAACATTTTTCGCCTATGAAAACGTTGTCGCATATTAACGTAATTAGTTCATGCGGCCCATAGAACTCGGACTCTCGGAAACTGTAGACCAACGCGAGAACGGGTTAAGAGGGACGCGGGGGTAACTCAAACTTAAAACCGTGGGGCATTCCGGGCAGACAGAGTTTTTAGAGGGGGATGGGATTGTGCCCGGCTGTTGTTTTTGCGGTATTTGGGAATTGTGGCCGGAATTATGATGTCCAGGACGAGCCCATTAAGCCAAACTGAGATGGGAGAGGGGAGAGGGGCTGGCGGTGGAAGGGGTACTGGACACTGTGCGTGCGTGTTTTACATACGAATATGGGGAGCACAGGACACACAGGACACATGGCCATGTGTGTTAATTGAAACGTGATTGTGTTGAAGCAGAGAAAGCTGCAATTTTTTTTTGTTCTTTTTTTTCTCAACCCCATCTTTTTGAGTGGTATGAATTTTAGTGTCTTTTTCGACACTTTTGGCAATTGTCAGCTCAGTGGGTTTGAGTTGAGTGGCCCTCAAAAGAGAAATATGTATTTTGTATAGTTGTGCATTTAAATGTTGGTGCGTAATGTAATTTACTAGATGCTTGTGGAGCTTTGGGGAATATTGAATTTGCACGCACGCACAATTGAATTTGAATGCAAAATTGCTACGATATCGCATGTATTATTAATTTTCAGATGTCCTTTGCAGCCCACACACACACACACACACACACACACACACACACACTGAGATAGAAACACACGTTCGGTTACAAAACGGAAATATGGTTTTTCACTTTCCCAACAACGACATTGATACAGATACAGATATTGACGACGATGATGAAGACGATGATGATGATGACGAAGAGCATTTTGAATGCTTTGCCTTTTTGGAAAAGGGAATTTTAAATGCACATTTAATGTGATTAAGTTTGGGGTCTTAAAGCGGCATTAGAACTCAGCCAGAAGGACACAATTTGAGTCACTTCCACATTTGTGGTCAAATTATAAGTGCAATGGGCTTAAAGTCACGTGTGTGTGTGTGTGTGTGAAAGTTTGTGTTTAAAGACAGCTTCGGGGACTATAAAATTATATTTTTAAGGGGTGTTATCATACAAGATATCATAACTCTTTTAAGTTAACTATTGTGAAGAAATTGGTTTTTTTTTTTTCAATTTTCTTCTTCGGTTGGAGTTTTTAATTGTAGTAAGTAAGACTTACTTTCCTTTACGCTAGACACATCGAATTTTGAATATAGCTCAGAACTGCATGAAAATGCCTAAAAATCTCTAGTCGAGATTTCCCGACTAGGAGATACCCCAAACCCTATACTTAACGCGCACAGTCATTGTCTGTATGCATCTGTGACCTAAACTTCAATCTTCAATTTTCAGGAAAGTTTTAGCGTTATTCTTTATTTCAATTCCCCATTTTTACAATTTCCAAATTCGAGATTTTTTGTAATCGATCACATGTGTATATCGGAAACGGAAATAGTTATCGAAAATCGGAAACAAACTTGTACTGCCTGGGACTTAGATGAGCTTATGTGCAAAATCTGAAGTCTCTAGCTCTTATAGTCTCTAAGATCGACGCGTTCATACATACAGACGGACAGACGGACATGGCTATATCGACTCGGCTGTTGATGCTGATCAAGAATATATATACTTTATAGGGTCGGAGATGCTTCCTTCTGCCTGTTACATACTTTTGCACAAAACCATTATACCCCTTTAACACATTTCATGGGCTCGGGGTATAAACAAAATGGTGAAACTTTGTGCTAAAAATATTATATTTACTAAATAATAAACTAAATAATTTTCTTTGTTCCCTATTCAAGTCATCTTTAAAACACACAGCAATAAATAGTCTATTTTATTTACTTACTTATAGCACCCCTAAGACTTGAATTAATTGAAAACAATGTCTAGTTTGTTTTAAGTGCAGCACAGGCAATAGAGCTAAAAAGCCAAAAACGAATAATATAACAAATCTATTTTCATGGCAAGTGCTTTGGACAGTTTTTGGGTTTGACACGCCCGTCACAGAATTGAGGTTATGTCATTTGTTTAGTTTGTTACCTCAATTATTTAGTAGCCAAAATGGGCAGGACCATAAAACATTTTCTCCCTTCAAGTGTGTGTGCGTGTGTGTTTGTGTGGTGTCTATGCAATTACATAAATTCCATGTGACAATTTCGATTTGTATTTTCTTTTATTTAAATTATGCCTTCGGGTTATTTTCAATACACACTAAGAAAGTGTGTGTGTGCCAATTGTTATATATGTATATATAGAATATTTATTACACAGATATAGATCTGACACAAACAGACGTCGTTGTGGTAATTAATTTCAATATGCTTGAAAATTTGCATGCTGCATATTTATTTGAAAAGTTGGCATAATTATATTTATGTGATGTCTGTGTGTCAGATATTATTGTTGCTATTGTTGTTGTTGTTCTGACTGCTGCTGCTAATTGATGGGCAATATGTGAAATCAAATGAAATCCAACTGTTTGCCAATTAAAGGACTAAAGGACTAGCTTTGATTGCTAGCCATGGCTAAGAAACAAAATCAATTGCCTGTCTAAGCTCAACCAACATGTTTGACTATGCATATGTAGTAGATTAGGGTGGGTTAGGGTAGCGTATGGTAGGGTGGCTCATGCAAAATTTAATTTTAATTTCAGCTCAGCAAATGTTGCCCAAAAACTGAGGAGAACAGGCAATTTTCTAGCCATGCTAAAAGTCAAAACAAAAAGCACGCCTCCCAACTCCTCCTCCTCCTTCTCCCTCTGCTCTGTTCTGTGTGTGTGCAACTACAACAACATTTTAACCACTTGACTGCATTGTGGCTAGAAGTCAAAGTCGCCGCCCGGTAAACTCAGTTCGCTCAGCTGTACGCCCGTACGCTCCACCCACAACATTTGAACCTCCCCGCCCCTCAAACCGCCCCAGTCGTCTAGTGCTTTTTGCCAATTGACATGCAGACCTGCCTGGCAGCCGTAAATCGGCATAAATAATTCATTATTGCCGCCTCGTTGCGCATAAATCAAGTCAGCTCTGAGGTCACACATTCACTCAGAGAGCACAGAGTTGTTGTTGCTGCTGCTCCGTGTGGCAAAGCCAACTTGAACTCTAACCAGCATGTAGTAGTAGTTGTAGTTCTAGTCCTTGACAGCCTGCCTAAACCAAAACACACAAAATAAAATGTTAATATAAAAGAAAAAAAAAGAATTAAAAACCAAAATAGTGAATTGGAGATGCCGGGGATTGAACCCGGGGCCTCTCACATGCAAAGCGAGCGCTCTACCACTGAGCTACATCCCCATTGAACAACTCGCAGCACAAACTGCAATAAGAGCTAAGCAGTGCTTTTATGATTAACATGCGCAATAAAATAAAGTGTGCAAATTTAAAAACAATAAATGATAAAATGTTTAATAAATATAAAAATGTCGACAAAATAAAAAATTCTTAAAAAATCAAGTATTGAATTAAAAAAAAAATGGTACAGTTACTAATCACAATCAGTTTAACGTTATGGCAAACTAATAAACTGAATCAATTGCAACAACAAATATGATGTGACTCATCAAGCAGGCAGTGCACTGCTTTGTCATCGTTATTGAGCACTGCTTACTTATTGGCATTTGGCTGGGCATTTTGAACATGGGGATGTAGCTCAGTGGTAGAGCGCTCGCTTTGCATGTGAGAGGCCCCGGGTTCAATCCCCGGCATCTCCAATTCACTTTTTTGTGTTTTTCGTTGTTTTTAAAAAACCACATCGCCGTTTGTTGCGTCATAATTGTTGTTGCTGCGCTCACTGAAACGATCGAATCAATTTGGATGCCGCTGTGGCTCGTAACATACTGGGGCCATTTGGGGGAATACTCTCATTTTGCTGTTGCTCTGTGCGACTGTGCACGATCAGTATTTTCGAGTACACTATTCCGATTTGAGATCACAATCGATCGCATTTTTGCTTCTTCATTCGTAAAATCGATAAAGTGATCCATGCGACTAATAGGCGCACAGCAATTAACAGCCAGTCACTCTCTATGTTTTAATTTTCTATACGCCCGCATGATCGTTTCAAAATACAAAAACTGTAAAATACAAACACCCGCCATGCGCTAAAGTGAGATAGCAAGAGCTGAGCTGCCGCGCACAGCACACAGCACAAGTCAAAGTGAGACGAGACGAGCAGGCAAAGAACCGCAATCAACGAAGCAGCACAAAACACATGAGTGCTTGAGTTTTGTGTGTGTGTGTGTGTGTGTGTATGAGGGTTGACGTCGTCGCCTCTCTTATGTTTTTGTACGGTTTGTAGGCAGCTCGTTGAATTGAATGCGTCAGTTTTTCTTGCTGCTGGTGCTGTGCGCCTGGCAGTTTACTTAAATGATTGAACGATTTTTGCACGGTTTTTGAAATTAAAGTTCATTTTCGGTTCCACTCTCGTTCCCTTTTCCCAGCTCGGTCCAAGGAACAGACCGAAAATTTTGATCTCTTTTTGACTGACGCGATTGGTCGACTTGGTTGGTTGCCTTGATCTCAAATTGATCGAGTCTTGTTCGATATTTTAGTGTGGGTGTGTATTTTATTTTGGCTTTTTGTTCTAGCTTAAAACTCGCTCTTATTTAAAAGCTAAGGGATTTTAAAATCGAGTTTTTTCTTGGCAGCTGCACAACTTTTTTATCTCGCTAAATGTTAGGATGCCTGCCCCACCCCACAGAGTTGCATTTTGCATTTGCCGCCGCATAAAATTTCCAAAGAAAATGCTCAGGTATTTTGCTTAATCTCTTCACCTGGACCGTGGTAGTAGTAGACGTAGTAGTAGGGTGAAAGAGAGGGAGATTGCATTTAATCTCGCGCCATTTCTTATAAATATGCATGCAAATAAAATGGCTGCTGAAAAAAAAGGGATAAGAACGAGCACAGCTGTCCTTTGCAGTCAAGATAAATACAGAGTTGCAACTAAAAAATGCTTTTTTTTATTTTTGCTGACTTTAATTAAATGTAAAGTGTTAAAACTTAAAATGCAATTGGCATTGCAATTTTTGGCGTAAAGTGCTTGCAAAACTTTTGCCGGTTGGTTAATTAAACGCAAATTTCATAAGTTAATTTGCACACAACAAGCCTCTCTCTCTCTCTCTCTCTTTTACTCCTCCCCACACGTGTGTGTGTGTGTGTGTCCTGCACAACAAAATTTTGCTCCAAATTTCATTACGCTACAAGCAAACATTAGCTGCCCAAGTGGCCTCCATTTACACCCCACTGCCCTTCTCCCTTTTGCATGTTTTGTTTGCCAACTTTTACGAAACTAATTAAAACGATAAGAGAGCAAAACAAAATACGCGAATTTCTCGCTGAAAGCCATTCGAGAGCACTTTTGAGTATTTGATCATTATCTCTAAAAATTTTTGAATTGCAGCCCTTGGCTTTTTGCCAGTCTTCACATACGTGTAAATGTTCGTCAGTGTGTGTGTGTGTTGAGTTTTCGTATGCGGGCAGCGAGGACCACAGACAGACGGACAGACAAGGAGAGCTCCTGCTTCAGTGACCATGCGGAAATTAAATAAATTCCATAAAGCTGCTCAGGTGGTGTTGTTGCCCCTGATCAATCATTGCCACATGTCACACGGCCCCACACAAACACACGTCAAACGTGCCACCTGTCAACACCACAAAAGTACAGTTGGCAACAAAGGATGCATATTATTGTGTGAGTTATTTTTGGTAGTTAACCTATTTAAAATACCTTATTTTTCAATATAAAAACAATATTTCGTGCACCTTTTTAAAGTCGTTTCAGTAACACTCGTCGCCTGTCTCATCTATTATTATTTTCTTCAGACAGTATTTCATTGTTTTGCGTATTGGATTGGTCAAAAAAGATTGTCGCCATATGCAAGAACCGCATCAGACTGTATTGTGTGCCGTTTGCCCACCTACACACAGTCAGTCAGTCAATACACACAGATGCAAGTACACATCGTTCGCATATCCTTCAAACAAATTGATATGCCCATACAGATGAGGCAGTCAAATGGAAACAACTGTGGCTACTGCTGATAAGCGGGTCTCAGTTATGCACAGACAATGGGTATTAACGCTTGAGAGTGAAAGCAAATGCATGAATTATCAAATTAACTGAACGGCAGCATGTGCGAATATGAAATATGGAATGGTTGATATGAATACGTATTGTAATCTCTGGTAGCATTAAAATGCGCACCTAAAATTATGCTGCGCTTTTGTGAATAGCTTTAAAATCAGCTGCTTACAGTTAACGCTCTCCTGCTCACTTCACTTATCTCAGTCTCTCATTTCAAGTTTGAAACTAGAGATGCGCATTGATGGTGTATAGTTCAATGAATTTGCAAAGTTATTTGTTTTGAATTTGTAATTAAAAAATAAAACAAAAAAAAAATAACTAAGCATTACATAATGTGGAAATATATAAAAAAATTTCTTTTTCTTTCTCCTCACTAACAATTTTTTTCTGATACTCACCAGCTTCAAGCTGCTCTTAAAAGCTCTCTTACTCTCTTTGCATGCTCAACTACCAACGCAATACGATATTCACTCACGCAGTCGCTGCTCATCTCTAACAAGCTTTATGCTCACCTGTGGCTTTTGGTGACTGGCCCTCATGAAGTAGCACCGTTGCCCCGGTCACAATCAGTAACAATTTGCCCGCGAAAACGGTTAAAACGTCGAAGCGCGAGAATTTCGATTGGGTTGCGCGAGCAGCACAACAAAAGTACACGAAGAGTGGAAACACAAAACAGGAACAACAACAAGGCAGCCACAGCAGCAGCAGCAGCAGTAACAAAAAATCATTTTTACGTGCGCATGCGCCTCACACTTTATCTTCGCAATTCGCCATCGTCGTCACCGTCACCACAACCGTCACCGACACCGTCACCATCACCTTCTTCGTTCTGTCTCTCGCGCACTCTTCACTTATCTTTTGTTGTTGATTGATTTCGACTCCAAACAACAGTTTGCTTATACCTACAAACATACGAACGGTACGTGTATTTGCATACATATATGCTTTGTAATTGTGTGAGTGCATGCGAAAAACCGAAAAAAAAAAACATAAATCAAATCAAATAAATTAAATACAATTTGATACAGAAATCAAAAAAAAGTGAACAACAAAAACACGAGCAATTATAACAAGGGCAATACAAATAGCATTGCAAAACAAACTTACACACACACACACATACATACACATTAACGGATTGTTTATTTGAGCGGTAAGTTGAGGAGCTGTCTGTCAAACGCACAATTTGCATGCAAAACTGCATGGAAGTGATTTGAATTGTTTATGTAATGCACATTGTGTCTGGCATGTCAAACTGTCGCTCAGCCTTGACACAGTTTGAAAGTCCTGCTTATAAATAAAATAAAAACAAAAAATACGAACAATAAAAAACTAAAAATTAGGATTATCATCAACTTTTAAAAGTTTTTAAACTCTAACAGACTATGCCCATTGTGCACACAAACAACTTAATTATACACCAACTAAATGCACTCAAATTTAATAAAACGCCCTGAAAAGTGCAATTTTCAATACCATAACACAAAATTGAGGAGGATTAAATCAACTAAAATATAATATTAATGATGTGCTTTGTTGTTGTTGCTTTTGTTGCTTTTGTTGGCCATAAAATAGTGGCACACGCAACGCAGCTTTAAGTTTTGTGAGCAATCAGCCTTAAAAGCCGCACGCTAAATAAACGAAATATGTAATAAAGATTAACAAAAAAAAATATATTTAACTAAAACTTAAATTCTGTGTGTTTGTGTGTGTGGTTTTGTAGGCCTGTTAACAGTTAACTGCTTTTAATGGCCAAAAGCAAACGGCAGCAGCAAAGCTTGCATAATCTGTAATTGTTTTGATTTATTTAACTATTTGTTTTTTGTTTTTTTTTTGCCGCTTTTAGACTTGTTGGCTAGTAAATAGTGTTGTCTGCTGCCACGTTTTATGAACACGCTGCTAGCCAACACTACTAATACCACCTCCCTCCCCCCTTTCAAACCTATTGCATAAGGCCATTTTCAAATGCGACATGCATGCGATTTATATATATCTATATATATAGTACTTTATATATGTATGCATGTTTTTACCTTTATTTTGTTTTTTTCTTACGCTCTATTCACAATTCGCTTTTAACCTGCTTGGGTTTTTTTTACATGGCGCGCAGGCGTGCCTCTCCTTTCCCCCTTGCTCGACAAGCTGCTTTAAATCTTGCTTGGAATTTCAGCTATGCTTCGGAGCAGGTTTTTTCATTTTCGTCAACGTTCGTTTTATTAATTCACCGGTTTACTTCACCTGATTTCTTGTGTGTGGTTTTCTGTGTGTAGTTTTTTCTTGTGCATTTTTGTCGCGTTTATTTCTGGTTGTTTCTTCTAGCCTTAGGCCTCTTAGTATTTGTTCTCTATGAGATCTATGTTAATTGAATTTACGATCTTGGCTTTGGTTAAGCGATCAAGTTTTTGGCATTTAACACTCTGTTACCGTTATGGGCCACCTCTTTTTGGCACATACGTCATTAGTGTTAATAAGACGTTCATCCAAAGTTAAAGTCAACAAACCGGAAAAAAATCATTTGATGTCTCTGTTTAGATGAAATATATCTCTTGATTTTTGAGTGTTCTTTAAGTGTATTTCCAATCCATTCATTTTTCAAATTCCACTCAAATCTTTGGTTATCACACATTCCACCTTTTTTTCTGACTAATCGCTTTGGCTATTAACCTTACTTTTAATCAGTAATCAGCTTTAATTATGCTAGACGCTGATAGCTTCCTGTTAGAGCCTAAAAAAAACTCAAGAACTTAATGAATCACTTTTCCGTTTTGATTTCTGTTTTTTTTTTTGGATTAGATTTGTGTGCCTATAAATATTTTTTTCCTCCAATCAAAGTGTAATCAAGTCAATTACGACCGATCAAGTTCATAAAATATATTTTTTTATTGGTTTCCAGAACCTTAACTTCCTCTTAAGATACAATAAATTAATTTAAATGCACTTTGGGTGCCTAAGTATTATAATTTCTTAACTATTTCTTACTGTAAATGGTAAGCCACAAAAAGTTCCCATATTTATACTGCAAATAAATTTGCATGGCATGCAATTCACTTTGAGTGGCATGAGAGAATCTTAAAAACTTAGAAACAATTGCAAACAATATAACGCTTTGGGCATAGCTCCCACATAAAAGTCTGTAAATACATTTTTCACGTTAGCTGCATTGTTAGTAAAGTTTTTTAGCCAGCTTTACAGTTATTAGTGAGTAATTTTTTCATGTTCTCAAGGTTATTGATGGGTAAATATAGCTTTAGCTTATAGCATCTAACGAAATTATATAAGTATGTAAACTTAGTATTGATGATAGATGATGCTTAGAAATTTTAACGTCTCGCTTGTTTTGTGATAAACACGTTTTGCTGCGGGGAACTTTCGAATTTCGTTTCCCCCTTTTAAACAGAAAAATGTGTATAAATTATACATAAAAAATATCAGCTTAATTAAATGGATGGACCATTTCGTCGTCTGCAACGCCCCAAAACAAACGAAAACGAAAGCGCCAAACAACAATTCAAAAAACAAAATATGTATATGTTTTTGTTATAGAGAAAAAGATCCAAAAGCCAAACGCGATCTTTAGTTAAAGAGGAGATGAGAAATGCCTAAAAATAAGAGCTAGAGCCCAAAAAAGAGCCAAACAAGTACAAAAGGCACAGCAGCAACAAGAAGCACTCAAAGCCAAAAAACTGGTTCTAGAATCAATTTTTATTTTTCTCAAGCTCAACCAAAGAAAAAAACAAAACACAAAAAAAAGCATCCCTCGACGTAAAATTTTGTTTTGAGGCAACTTCAAAATGAATTTGGTTAGCCAACCACTCAGAACAGGCCAAAGCAGGCTGCTGCTGCTGCTGGCTCTGTTGGGCAGCCAGTTTTGTGGCATCCAAACAAGCTGCACACACACACACACACACAAACACACACAGATACTGCCATTCCAACAACAAGCAGCTTCTCTAAGCGACAGACGAGGCAGGCAGACGAGATCTTTATACTTTTTATTATTACTTATTTTGTTGTTGTTGTTGTTGTTGTTTCTCCCTGTCGCTGTAGTATGTGCTAAAAGTATCTGCACACTTTGCTCACACATTCTTCATATGTGTCTGACAGATACACTGCACCTAGTACTAATATATTTTTTTACGCCATTTTCATTTGTCTCTGTTAGTTTCTCCTTTTTTTTTTGTGCTGTCACCGCTTTTAATATTTAATGTGTTTTTTGTGTAGCCCAAAATAGATTGATAGTAATTTTTCGCATTAACGTATATAATTTTAATTCGCTGAAATCTGTTAGCTGCGTTGTTTTTGGGGGATTTGATTAACTGCCAAGCACGCCTCGATTTTGGGTCTTGGCAAATGATATATTATATGTTGGCAATGTTTTCTTTAAGCTCATGTTCTTTGAGCAGATATATTTGATTAAAAGATAAGTTAATTGATAAGCTAAAGGAATATTTAATGAGGCTTAAAGCGATTTTTCAAAGATTAAATGGTCATATTCAGAGGCATTAATTCAAGCTTTGGATATGAGTAAGAAAGGTTCTAGGACCTTTGATATAATTATGTAAAATTTAATCTTTTATTAGAATCTTTTATTAGAATACTCCTCTAAAAAAAATTCATTGATCGTTTGATTCTGTAAATGATATAAAAAAAAAACCATTTAGAGTTCATTTACACTGGTCGTCTCAATATTTCCGTATTAATTTATGAACTTCTACGAATATGTAAAAACGAATTTATAGCTGAATCAAATTGGTTTATAATTTACATAGTTAATATATTAAAAGATTTATTCTGAACGCTTGCCTGCAATGATCTCATCCGCAAAATTCAGCGCAAACACTTGAGTTCTATGACTTTTTACTAATTACGCATTAAAAACCTCTTTTTTCACAAAAATACTTTTGTTTACCATTAATTAATAATATTTATACATGTTGTTTGTCATTGCCGCTGTTAAATTAACTTGCTAAATGATAATGACGTTAAACGCTGGCCCAACAGCATTTTTTATTGTTAGAACAAACTCTCAACGACGACGACGATCTTGAGTTTATCTCAAGCGGTTTTTTTTTTTTGCAGCTGGTTGCTTCAGATGCTGCACAATCGCACATTGTTTGTCGTTTGTCATTGAATATTAATTGTGCAAACTAAAAAGTGAGAGTTAAAGCGACTACGAGTTACCCTGTTGAGCATTCATAACAACTTTTCAAACTCAAACTACCTCATTGTTAAAATTTGTCACAATATTCATAACCAGTTTTGCATAGTTTCCCATAGCTTTAAGCCAAAGAAAAAAAAACATTGCTAACAATTCTCATTGCCTGCGGCGACAACAGGCAACAAACAAACAAACAAACAACCATCAAGTCACTCAAGTTGAAGACAAATCTCTCGGATTGGGTCTCTTCTCGTTTCTTCTCTTCACTGGGCGCATCTCGAGAGCTGCTAATGACTATTTTTTCCCCTGAGGGTGTGAAGATCTTTTGTAAGTGATTCATGAACAAGTTGGTGCGAGTGCGAGTAATTGCACTTTCCAAAAAAACAAATAAATATGTTTGTACATAAAAAATAAATAAACCAGCCAGGTGCTAACTGAAAGTGTCAGTTCAGCTAAAAGCTCTATTAATTTTTTTGTATTGACGTCATTGTTTATAAAGAAAATTAGTAACTCGAGCCTTCTTTAATGAAAATATTCAGAGCGATAAGCAATAGGTTCTTGTCTTATATCAATAATAATAAATTTTGGTTTTATAAGTCACACGCCAACAAAATTAAAATGTGAGTTAAAGTCTTAATGATAAGAAGACAAGAGTTATATATTTTTTATTAAGGTTGATCAAACCGTTATCAGTTGGAAATTTCCTTTGACATTGAACTCAATTACCAGAAAGTGAACAAGTGAAAGTTCTGAGGCTACTTTCGATTTTACCTATAAACATTACCTTCATAAAAAAATCTCGGAAAAGCACTTGAGCTGCTTTTGTTTAATTTATGACGTGTTGTTTGTTTTTCTGTATAAGTTATGATTATCGACATACTTTTGTGGTTATTGTCATGCGCCTTAAAAAAAAAGTATATCTATTGATGCATCATTTGAAAGTGAATGTGAATGGCTTATATAATATTTATAAATGAGGTGATTAGCGCAGTTAATTGCAATATATGTGTGTGTATTTTGAAAGGTTGAAATGAGTTTTGCTTTCGAATCATGCTTATGTTAAATGTTTAAAAACTCAACCGACCCAAGGATTTGAACTGATTTATTAAGTAGACACTCCATCTTAACTTATCTCTTAATTTGTCTTATCTACAATACAAATCCATTCATGACTAACTTCCCTCCTAAATCTTATTTATCTTTAGTCTCTAGTGAATGAATCATTCTCTCATTCTCATGTGTGTGTTAGTTAGCACATTGCTGTCAAAATTCTCACATCAACTGAACATTTCATAATGTTAGCTCAACTAATCTCAACTCAAGCAGATTCAGCTCCCAACTCGAGCACAATAAGTGCTTTAGTTATTATTTTACTCATATGTATAGGAACAACTACGCTTGTTGGAAAATTGTGCAAAAGTTCGCTTATCTAAGAAAAACTCTATTGACTTCCTTTCTTTTCGCTTTGTTTATGTTTTGTTCCGCTTATCAGTTTTCAATTTGCATGCTGCTAATATTTGACTTGCCACACTCTAAAGTTAATTTAAAAAAAATTTGAATTGTGGTTAACTATTTATTTGCCTCTGGGCATTTCACGTAATACAAGTTTCCGCCTAATTTCACGGCACTTTTGGGCTTTTTCCTGCTGATTTCTGAACAACAACTAACAAACAACAATAGTTGTCGCACTTAACGGCAATTTGGTATATATATTTTTTTTGTAAGCGCGTTTGTCATGTGCGCAAAAAATGCTGAGACGGATATATATATAGAATTGAAATCGGCAGACAGCTGAACTTGCTATCTAACGGCTAATTTGTGTTTTTAATGATGAGAAACCGCTTAAATAAACAACAAATACGACACAATGGAGGCTTAACCGTTCATGCGGGTCTCCACTGTACGTGGGTGGGTGGGAAAGAGGAGGAAAGGGCGGAGGTACACTTCTAACTGATATAAAGTACTTCATGCTTGATTGCAAATTCAATTAAAGTTTGCACACACAAACAAACTAAGAAAATCACGACAAAAAGGGAGGAAATAAAAGTTTTTTAGTTTGATTATCAAAAAAATCACAAAATTAATAATTAATTTACATAACAATCATAATAAATACCTGCGACAAGCCTTTTGTTAGTTCAAACAATTAAATTGTTATGTTCATTTTGTTTTGCTGTTTTTGGTCTAAACTATTTTGTTTATGACGAAATAAATATTAATTTATGGCAACGTTTAAAAGTGTTTTACTTAGCTGTTGTTGAAAAATTAGAATTTATTTTTACATTATTAAAAGTAAAAGCACTAAACAGCTTTTACTTTTAATTTAAACCCTTAATTCATTTTTCTCATATTATTTTCTTGCTAAAACATTTTTTTAAGTTCAAATATTTTAAATTTGCTGATAACTATAAATTTTATAATTATTATATTTTTATTAGCTTCATGTGTGAACATTAAAAATGTTTTCTATAATTTCCGCTCATTATTGACTGCAATTACTTTATCCAAGTTTTTTTATATAATCTTTCATTGTCTTTATTATTATTATTTTATCCGTATTCTTTGACGAGTTGTTGTTTTTGCGATTTCTCAGTTCCGCTTCCTAATAGTACAACAAAGTACTTAAAAAAAAACCTACATATATGTATAAGCGCAATTGTTATTATTGTTATTATTTTGATATCATGCCCCTTTTTCAGATACTTTTTTTTCGACAATTTGCGCTTCATTGTTTACTTTTGTTTTTTGTTTAAAAATCGCTTACTATGGCAGCCATTGGAGCTTTCAATTGTTGTTATTATTGTTGTTGTTGTCTGACTGGCAGTCAAGGTCGTCTATTGAGCGCATCTTGAAACTTGTACAACAAACCTTTATATAAATATTATTTTTGATTATTAAATTGTGTTCAGGTAGCAGACAGCGGGGTGCATTAAACAGAACCGATCATTGAATAAAAAGCTAATGCTTAATTACGAGTTTTACCTGCCTGTCTGGTTATAAATCTCTCAAACTTTTGCTTCCCAAAGCGATGATGATTCAGCGATGAGAATATACAATATATAATACTTCAACTTGAACAAGCAAGAAACAAATAAATGTAAAGGAAGTACCGAACAAAAATACCTTTTTGTGTAATTTGCAATGCACGAGTTTTTTTTGCATGACATTTATACGTGTTGAAAAATTAAGTTCAGGGTCGTTGATATTTTGAAAGGCTTTGATTTAAAGGCGTAACAAACACACACGTGCGGCTATTTATATAGCAAAAAGATTTCAATTGAAGATTTTTGAGAAATAAAGTGAAGGATTTACTATTTGTAAACATTGTGAATCCATCATAATAGTTGTTAAACAACCAATTGAAATTGTCGCAATTCATAGAATTTGTTCGACTTAAGTCGGAAGACACCTTAAACAACAAAAAAAACACGTTGCCTGACGTTTTTCGTTACGCCCACGATAAGAACGAAGTAATATTTTGACCCATGAGCACATGCCTGTGGAATTTTTATTTCGAGCTGACAAACGTTACTTTTGCTTTAAGCACGGCCATAAAAGTGGTATTAAAGTACACCAAAATGTGCTACTTGACAGATAAATAGGAGGCAAACGTTTTATTTTTCGCCTTTACTAGCGTTGACCAACTAAAAATGTGGCTAATAAACACGTACGAGAGTCCATTAAAAATTGTTTAGAATGTGGGTCAAAATGTGGGTTGTCATGTTGCGAGCAATTAAAGGGCTGCTGATAAGCCACCAACTGATAAGGATCCAAGAACTCACAGCTCAATGAAAAATGTGTTAATTACTCGATCTGATATCAATACGCAATACTCTACAAATACTATATGTCGTGTAGATATTTTAAAATACATTAAATAATAACCTGGTTTATTGACTTTTAATTATGTGGAAATTCGCTAAATCATTCTTAGGAAGCCAGGCAAATATCTACTGGTATTTCAATTACAGCAAACCTTGTTGAATGCAAAAAAAAAAAAAAACAACAACAAACAGACGAGCAGAATGCTCATTAGAAAAATCTTTGAAATTATCAGCAAATGGGAAGCAAAAAAAAAAAAGAACAAATTAAACAAGCAAACTAGATGAGGAAGAAAAAACACGAGACCAATTTTAATGAGCTCATATCTTTGGCACAGTGGAGCAAATGGGTATAGTTGCTGAGCAAAATAGATGATAGTATCTAAAATGTTTGATTTTTTACTCCTAAAAAGTCTTTATAAAAATTTCTTTTTATTAATGTTGGATTTTTTCTTTTACTTACAGCCATGTCCACAGCGACCACGCCCAAAACGCCAACGCCGCCCACACTGCCGCCGGGCGTTACCAAAACCTGTCACATAGTCAAGCGACCTGATTTCGATGGCTATGGCTTCAATTTGCACTCGGAAAAGGTGAAGCCGGGTCAGTTCATTGGCAAAGTGGATGCAGCATCGCCAGCGGAGGCAGCCGGCCTGAAGGAAGGCGATCGCATACTGGAGGTCAATGGGGTATCCATTGGCAGCGAGACACACAAACAGGTCGTGGCCAGGATTAAGGCCATTGCCAACGAGGTGCGACTTCTCCTCATCGATGTCGATGGCAAAGCCATGGAGATGCCACCCAAATCCGCATCGCCTCTACCATCGCCCGTAAGCAATGGCAGCAACGGCAGCAACGGCAGCAATGGAAGCAGCAGTCCACAGTGCTATGAGGGCACCAAGCAGGAGTTGCCTGGAGCCAGTGCGAACATCAGTAGCATCAGTGTGACCAGCACGAAGCGTGTGTCGAATGCGAGCAGCACCCAGAGTGGCAGCACAATGAATGCCGGCGATATTGATGTTGTTGACAGGGGCATGCCACCAGCGGTTGCAGCAGCAGCAGCAGCAGCCCCCATTGTGGCACCAATGCCGGCACAGAATGGCAACAAATCACCAACTAACAACAGCAACATTATCAACAATAATAACACTAACAGCAGCAACAACAACAACAACAGCAACACAAACAAAATGATGATGATGAGCACTCCGCCGCCGCCCTCCGCCACCGTGGCCAACATGAATAACAATGGCAGCGTTTACAGCAGCAACACCACAACAGCAACAGCAACAACAACAGCTACTAGCAATGGCAATGTCAATGGCACGCCCACAATGCCCACAGTGCCTGCAACAACAACAACAACAACAACAGCTACACCCAATGGTGGCATGAATCGAGCGGGCAGCTTGAATTTACCGTTAACCGTCGCCGAAATGCGCGCCAAACTGGCCTCCAAGAAGAAATACGATCCGAAGAACGAGAGCGTCGATCTAAAGAAGAAATTTGAAATTATACAAAAGCTCTGAGAGCTGACACAAGAAATACCCTATATATTCCACAAAAAAAAAATCATTGCACTCCCATTCAGAACGCAGTACTTGTTATTATTTTACACAAAGCGCACAAAAAAAAACGAAAAGAAAAAACTCTATTATAATAATACGTATGTAATAACGGCAGACATACGTACATATATACTTTATAAACAACCTATGTATTTAGTATGCAAAAGTCACTTATGAATTAAGCAACGTTTTGTTAAGAACCTTTTTCCTTTCGCCTCTAACTAGACAAAATCATAATCACTCTTTGACATAGTGCCTAGTTAAAAAATAAAATGAAAAACACTCTGAATAAAAACCATTTAGAAAATGTATTGAGTTTTCATATTTCACATGCGCATTTTGTTTTTTTTTAATAATTATATTTTATACTAAGTTTTTGCTTTGCATTTGCGGCTAGTTCATTAAAAAAAACTTTCGTTAAATTTTTTTCCATACCCCTATAATATATATAGTCTACAAACTATATATGTATTTAATTTACTTTATGTACTTTTCACCGTAAATAAAGCAAAAAAAAAAAAAAAATTACAAAACTAATTGCGTTTCTTGTTGGAACATGTGCTTTTTAGTCTTGCTTTCCAATTGTCATGATATTAATTAGTAAATATCTTGAAATAGTGAAAGAAAAAAACCAAAATTGAATTGTTGAATTTAAGACACTCTTTGAGAGAAAGATTTGAGATTTATTTATACAAAAAAAATTTAAATTGATGCCTAAATATGTAATAGAACTTTCAATCCCTACAATTACTTTAAAAGTAATTTTGATCTCAACTTTAAAGTTGTGTAGCTTATAAACTGGCAAATTCAAGGCAACAACTAGATCTAGATAGAGTACTTATAGAATGGATCGCAATTTTATAAACGATCGTCAAAACAAGAAGCGGTTAACAGCTGTGCAAATAGACATAAACTCAGATCCGTTGACATCACATGGGGGAAACATTTAAAAATGTTGTGCAAGCCATGAAAAAACATGGAAAAAAAACACCTTAGATAAATACATAAAACGTTATAGAAAACAAGGCACGGAATGGCATACAAATAGTGGTATGTGTATAAATATTAGCAATGCTTAGTTAGCTAAAGGTCAACAATGTCAAATTTGCAGTAGTCACAACACCAGCAGCAGCAACCTGTTGCATACTAAGCGCACAACTAGTTATTATGAAGTTTAAAGCGACAAGAAAACGATTAAGCTAAGACAAGTGGCGGACACGTGAAAGTTGCGCCTTTTGTTGTAGTAAGTACACAGTGGCAAATTACACAGTAATTAAAGAGTTTAAAAACGCTTTATGGTATCAAAATTTAAGTTATAATGATATTAACAACAGCTTACATAATTGCTGGTTTAAAAACCTTAAAACAGGTGTCTAACAATTTACGCTAACCTCTATTGCTGCTGCAGATTGCAGAGTGCCGCAGCGACAATCAGCATCTCATTAACACAGCCCAAGAGCGACGATTGCTGCAGCGCACAATGATCCAGCATCTTAAATTCACGCAGCATATCGATTGCACGTCGCATCTGGGCGCGACAGGCGGGCTCATTGACGCGCAGCGTCGGCAGCTGTAGCTGTGGCACACGCGTGGAGCAAAGTGCTCCGTCAGTGACGGACAGTGTTTGCTGGTTGGCCAATTGGCCACTCAAACGCTGCTCCTCGTATTTGCTCAGCGATAGTTTGGGTTCATCCTCGTTGGGTGTATAGTCATCATCTGCAGTGGGTTTGGGCAAACGTTTGACGGCTTTGCCTGGCTCCGCGCATAGCGTTAGGTACTTGGGTATAACATCCTTGAATTGACTTGCCTCGAACAGCTGCAGGTCATCGCAGTCGCCACGAAACGCATCCGATACAAAACTAATAATGCCTGTAAATCAATTTTAGTTGTGATTGAACTTCAAGGTATGATATTACTCACCGTTTGTATTGAGCGACAGTATAAACTTATAGCTAGCACATCCGAAGCTAAGCGTTTCGCTCACCTCGGTCTCAACGCATTCGATCAACGAACGCACGTGCAGCAAATTGGCTCTGTATGCCAGTGGCAAGTGCTTCAATCGTTCCGAGTAATGCTTGTCGTCGGGCCATCGAATGAGCGGACGCAGACAACGTGCCAGTCTGACTAGAGTGCGTTTGAACGTAAGCTCCACATCCGATTCGCTCAGCTCAAAGGCTTCTGCGAGCAGCGTGAAGGGTTCGTTGAGACGCAACTTGCGCAACGTAATGCAACAGTCCAGATGTGGCAAGTTGGCGTATTTGCAAATGTGTCGCTTAAACAGTGGCAAATGCGCGTTGTCGATGCCTAGATGCAGCATGGAAGCATTGTCAATTGAAAGTAAAGTCATGCTGCGCATTGTGCGCTGCGGCATGTCGCGTTTAAGGAACACAGCTTGTCGTACTGCAGATGCCACAGCAGGCGCTGCTGCTGGCGTGTACGACGTGGCATTGGTGGGGAGGGAGTAGTTGGTGGTTGTGGGAATTGGTTGCCTTGTTGTAGCCTTTATAGTTGTGTTCGGAGGCAGTGAACTTATTGCATCGCCTAGCGATTCCTTTTTAATGCTGAGCAGCGGAGTTGTGGACCACGTGGATGTGCCTGCATAGCTACCCAACTGCTTTACATATTTTGGTGACTTGGCCAACGGAGCACCTAAAAAGTGTTTGTTATAAGTTAAGAGAGCTAACGATAATGTTTCTTACTTACCAGTTAATGTTTCTGGGGTTTGCCCAACGCGTTTCATGCTCGGCCTGATGAGAGCACCGGTTGGGATCTTGCCGAGCGCAATGCTGGTGCCTGTTAGCTTTTGTTATGCATATTAAATTAATTGAAAATAAAATTAAGCTAAATGCGCAAATGTTGTCAAAATGGAACACATGTTAAGGCTGCCAGACTGGTGCAGGTGCAGCTGATTGCCATATACATAGCAATATGGTTGCCACATCGAGTTAAAGCAGCTGTTCTTGCGTTCTATGCATGTGTGTGTTTTTTTGTGAAATGTTTATATACCTTTAGCATTTGTTGTGGCTGTGTTGGCCCTTTAGTTCTAAATAACACATTTGGCTGTATGGGCACAATTCCTTCCGGAGCTTTGCGATATTTCACAATTGTTAGCGACATTTTGTTTGATGATAAACGCTAATAATTTCTTTTTATTAACTAATATTGCACTTTATTTCTCGGAGAAAAAAATAGTTCCAGCGTCTCTACGCAGCCCTAAGCACCAAAGAGCATCGATATATGCTGTGTACAATCGATAAGAGTGCTGCCAAGCTACCTCTGATAAATGGAGCACTTACCAACACTGAACACTTCCAATTGAATCGGCGCGCCTATTTAGTTTTCATTACATTTTGAACACTCGACGGGCAACGATCGAAAGCTGCTGCAAACGGCGGCTTTTCGTTAAACTTAATTTTATCTTCGGTTTTTACCTTATCGGTTAGTGGCTATAGTGTTTAATAATAAGTGCTTAATATTTTTAATAAGATAAAGCCCACACAACTATTTCAAGCGATCCAATACCAATAAAAAAAAACCTTCAAACCAAAACTGTGACCGTGAATTTGCTCAACACCCAAATAAAAACGCGTAATGCATAGCTAATTAAGCAATTTTCATGCAACACAGCTCGCGGCTTACGGCACTAGGTATATACAGCTATAAATATACTTATATATTATTTATTTTTTGTTTCGTATTTATCACAAGCCCAACACAAAATCATTATCAGCACAAATTGCGCATCCGACACTACTAAAAAAAAGATAAACAACGAAAGTGCCGCTCGGGTATCAATGAAATCCGATAAGAGTAGCTAAATTGGTGCGGCTTTTGGCTCGTTTATTTAGCCAATTAATGCATTAACGTGAAGTAAATAAAAACGATAAGCCCCAAAGGCCACTTGCTGAATTATAAAGTTGAACGCACTCTTTTTTCCCCCTAAAAAGTTCAGCCTTATTTAAATTTAATTAATTTTGTTGTTCGTGGTTGTTCTATCTGAGCTTAAGCTTTCTTGCTGTTACGTACACACGCACACCCACACAACTCACACAATCGTAGAGTGCGTACTATAAATGATTTATAATGCGGTTGCTCGGGATTACTAAACAACCAGTGTTTATTGACAAAAGGCGGTCACATTAATAATAACACTGATTGTTGAGTGTGCTAAAATACACAAGAATCCACTTAATAAGTGTTGCATAAGAGGTATTTATTACTTTTCTATTAATATGCGAGTGTGGAATTTATTATTCAGACTCTTTAGCTTTTGAAAATAGTTTCTCGCAGTGTACAACAGCCTCTTAACAGTACATGCATATGTTACATCCTCAAATATTGACTTGCATTAAGTTTACTCAATAGGCACATTAATAAACCAACAAAAGACTTATTATTCATGTAGAGTTTTGTTCGTTAAATCAACATGAATTCAATACAAGGCACCTCCCCTCTAGTGTTTCATCGTCCAATATTTGCCACATATTGCAATTAACAAGACTCATCACAATTTGTTAGGTATTTTTTTTTGCAACACGCTCGAATTGAATGACGTAAATTGGCCAGCAGGCATGGTCTGAAATAAAAAGTGCACAATCAACAGCGGCAACAATACAATAACGAGTAGTTAATGATCCCCAGCAAAAATGTTAACACCTGCCAACTAACTGCACTTGTTAGCTTGGGTAATGGCAGCCACTCTCGGTTGATCAGTTATTTTGTACTTTTTTTTATTGTGCCAAGTATAAAAAGAATACTCTTTTGATTGTGAAGCAAGAGAAAATGTAACTTTTTTTTTTATCTAATCAAACCCTTGAAGTAGGGTATCTTTAAGTTCAGCCCACTTTTAAGATTTTCTTTTTATATACATTAGAAGACCGCAAGTCGATTTGCGTTTAAATATGCATATAGTAATTGTGGCTTTAATGAAAAAACATTTTGTTTTATAAACCATTACACCCGATGTGTTATATGATATATTTGGATCTATCAAAAATCGCATTTAAATGTATTATGGCATTTTAATGAACTACGATTTGATAAACTAATCACAATTCGAAAGTCAAATTGCTCAAATCGTTTGTCATGCGCCAAATTCCGACCACAAAATGCAAAAAAAAAAATAAATAAAGAAAGAAAAAAAAAACAAACAAAAAACAAGCAGTTAACGACTAAAATATACTCTATTTTTAATGGTTGTTTGGTAAAAAAAACAACAACAACAACAATTTACTTTCCTTATTTCAAACAAACAAGAAAAACAGATCAATCCATTTTACCCTACCAAAGCAGAGTAACAACAACATAGTTTATTAAAGTTCCATTAAAATAAATTCAATTCAAGTCCGGGGAGTGCGCAGGGGAGGGGAATTGGCGTCCGCAGCGCCTGCGTAACTGTCAACTGTTGTAAAAAATCAATAACACAAATGTTAACATGGCTAAAATGTTTAAAAAAAAAAAAAGTAAACGCACATACTCGAATCGAATTGAATCCGACTCGGACGCGGTTTGTGACTGGCAACTAAAAAAAAAAAAACAAATAAAAATAGTAATAAAGAGAAAAAACATGACACAAAAACCGGCAAAAACAAGTTGTCAAGCCGGCAAAAACAACAGCCAATACGCATTGTATTAGCCAAAATGCTTGACGTTTATTTAAGGCGCTGCAGTGCGTCGATCTAGCGTTCGGGCCAATGGTAAAAGAGGGGAAAAAAACTAATGCGACACATTTGGTTAATAAAAGTTGCTAATGAACGAACGCATTTGAGGCGTTGACTTTTTGACTTGTGATTTGATTTTATTATATCCATTAACCAATCGGAATTGCAATTTAGTCATCAAAGGGGAGGAGTGAATGATTTTATTAGCAGTTAATTTTAGTTGCTGATGTATTTGATATAAAGCTCTTTCAAATAGAATTAATCGATGTACTAAAGCACCCAAAAAAAAACTCCTCAAATTACCTAATGACCATAAAATATATCGATTTCAAAGTTATCTTGGACTGAAACCCATTCATAGAATTTTTTGCAGTTGTTGGCTGCTCATTGAAAGCTAAGCACTCTGGCTAAAAATGAAGTGCATTCATAAATATTTAACAGGAATTGCTAAATTCGGCAGTAAATAGTCGATAATTTAAGCAGTACAAGACACAAGTGTTGTTTTTCTTTAGGCATTTGGCCAATGTCGATGCCGATTCGGTTGCGGTATGAATAGTGTAAATTGTTGGCTTAGTAAGTAGTCAACGAAGATCGAGTGTTGACTACAAAGTTAAGCGCCTGTTTGTGGCTAGAAGAGGGGCATAGGAGAGTGAGAAGGAGCTTGAATGTTCCGACACTTAATTTATGTGCACTTAGTAAACATTTTGCCTGCAACTTGCGACAAAGACATAGTAGTTGGCTGGCCAAACGTGTCGGTTTTATTAATTAGCTCGAAGCACAGACAAGCAGCAACCAAATGGTGCATGCCACATGCCAGCTATGTGATCAGCAATGTTCAGTGGGGAATAAGTGCCTCACAGATGTGCATTTGGTGGGAATTTCATAGGTCAGCTTCTTTTTTTTTTATAACAAACGAACACGCAACATTATGTTGCACAAAATTTAAAAGTCACGTTTTCTTTTATAGAAGTGTTGGATGATAGCGCAGTTTTTAGTGCTTTTTTTGTTTCATTTTTGAACTTAATAAAGTATTATTTATCTGTTGTCTTGTTTTGGAAAACTCTTTCTATCACCTATCTTTCAGGCTAGTTAATTCTTATATAGATGTTTAGAAGTGACTTAAGAAATGAAATGGAAACTTGACTAAAAAAAAACTCAATTTATAGCTTTCTACTACTTTTTTAAGGTATAGAAATTTTTTCTAAATTTCTCAATGCATATTTAACTGAAATCTGAAGCAAATCCAGTTAGTTAAACTATAAATATAACACAATAATAATAACTTATGAACAGCAGCAACATTTAACTTGATCACGTAATCGACAAACACCCAAGCCAATAATTAACTCTATGACTATCTGTAGTAAGTAGTGACCCCCCATGATGTATTAGACCGTCAATCAACTGCTAATTGGATACTATACAGCCCCTCACCAGCCACCCCTTACCCCTTACGGTTATAGGCGAGTTTCAGTTGCAGCTCCATTGGAGAATTAACATAAGAAATGCCAACAAATTGCACCAAATAACAAAGCCAAAAACGCTAAAGCGAGTTCTTTGCGTATTTGGTTTCATTAAATGTGCTCCAAGCGTGAAAACGTGATACAATTTCAGTTTCCGTTCGTTTTGGCCATAAAAAAAAAAAAAAAAACAAACTGTCAGATCGTAATTTTTGAATTGCAGCGCAGTTTGGAAATCAAGTTGCAAGCCATGTTTTAAGTTTCGTTTTCAACATTTATTCTCTCTGGCTGTCCAATTACAAGCGACATGAACATAAATAACATTTTATTAAGTGCTAATTTCTGTTTTGGTAGCTCCAAATTTGCAGCTGATTTCGCCCAGGCGATAAGTTCAAATTTGTTAGCTTGCCGCACATTTTGGCAACAACAAGGAGCTGCTCACAACCTCAGATTGGCGCCACAGATAATATAGTATGTTGCATTAAAAGGCTATTAAACTTGAGATGCAGTTGTTGTTGTAATTGGGTGTGGTTAAAATAAGTGAGTTAATGGGTTTTGGTCAAGAAAGTTAATATGCTAAAGGAAGTACGAAATTGGCTAAGAAGATTCTTGAAAAAAATTAATTCCCTACAATTTGAGGTTAGTTTCGATAGGTTCTGATAGGTTTCCTAATCCCTTAACTATCTGCCCATCTTATGAAGTGCCACAACGGCAACACCCAAAAGCAGCACCACAAAACCCACACTGCCAAACAGAGCAATAGACTTAGATCTCTCAGCTACGGACGTATTCTCCAGGTCACGCACATCGGCTGGCTGCTCCTCCAGCTCTACGTGCGGCATAATCACCCTGAAAGTGATGTGTGACAATTCCGATGCCTCTGTTCCATTCGATCCAGGTGCATGAGGTAGAGTATCCCGTCTGCGGCGCTGTGCAACGCCAGGCAGACAATCCTGTGCTGTCAGCTGGCAATCCTCCCGCTCCAGACAGCCCGTTATGCGCATGGACATGACCACAACATCACCGCTGTGCATGCCCGGAAACATGACGGCTCGAAAGTGCAAGCGTTGACCCAAAGGCAACTCCGAGCTGGGTGGATGGGCACAAATCCCTTGCATGGCGGGATTAAGGCAGCCTCTGGGCGTGATAAGTTGAGCGCTATTTAAGAGCTCACCGGATGAGGAGATGCGTTGCAGTTGCACGTCACTCAGTTTGGTGTAGTTCCAACCTGGCGGGAAGGAGGAACTTGTGAAAGGATTAGTTTACGAAGGCTTTTTTAACCTTACCATCACCAGCCAGGACATGTGCACGTAGGAGCAGCTCCTCGCCCAACTGCACAGCTCCATTGCTCTCCAGATGCCGTGTGTATCCATTCGATCCTTTTCTCAGTAGCTCCACATGGGTGCGGAATGCATTCTGATTGCCACCATGAGCATAGCTGCCAACGTTCCGAGCTTGTCTTTAAATAGGAAATGAAATCTAAATCTCCTACCCTTCCGAACCTCCTCCTCTTCCGGTACTCACACATCATTCGCCACGCCCATTTTGAGGGCATGTGTCTTGATGGCCACACGTTCCTGCGTCTTGCAGTGCAGTGTCAAGATGGAGTCGCCGCCAGTCCGCAATCCTCTTATAGCTGGAAATCTTAGACGCAGGCACAAATCCTGGCCACAGGAGCGAACGCCACAGCGCTCAAAATCGGATCCTGCAATGTCCAGGAGTAGAAAACTGCGCGATAGCTTCACCTCGCAATGTGCATCGATGTGCTCCTGATCGGTGTCCACCACGGGCGCAGCACCCACAAAGCTATCCAGCTTTAAGACAGCACGAAAGTAACCCGCATGAAGACATCGCATGTCCTTTAATCTAAGGCGCAACTGCTGCTCGGAATTACTCTCCGCCGGAGGTAGATAAACAGGCGCCGGTGTCGAGGGACGCTGTGGCGGAGCATTGTAGTCATAGCCAGGCGGGGCATCATTCTCCTCGCCCGGTTCCTGCACAATAATGGGACGTAGTGTTGTGGTTGTTGTGGGCTGACGAGTGGTGCTGCTGGTGGCACTGGGCTGTGGATAATAGTAGCCAGCGAATTCATCGCTAAGGATTGGGATTAGCATGGTTATTCAAAACCGTCAACTTTCTCTACGCACCTGGGCTTGGGACTCTCATAGTTGGGCGGCAAATAATGTTGGCTAAGAGGTATAAAATTGCTCTTCACGCTGCGATTCTCAATGATCTCCGGCAGACTGAACTCCGTTGTGGCGGGCGTAACAACGGCCACAGGAGCAGGTGTGACAGAAGGTGGTCCATAGAGAAAGGGAAGTTGTCCATGCAGAAAATTGCCGTAACCCAAAGGTTCCGCGTAGAAATGAGACACATCCGCATGGGTTGCTTTGAGGAGCAGCAAAAAAGAGCTGCCTATAAAGAAATACGTCCAGTTGTTTGACATTCTGTACGATTACTAGCTGTTCCCCGCATAAGTGGGCGTACTTTTATAAGCTAAGTTCAATTAATCGTGATTACAGTTGACCCAAATTGTTAGCCCTAAAGTTTACTTTCTTTGTAGCACACGATTTTGTTGACAACTTTCCTTGATCACGACACGATCGGTTGGGTTTATTGGGCCAGGTTATGTAAAAGCTAATTGCAGTTAGTACTCCCTAGACAATTCGGCAATATAACACCCGAGTTTTCAGATTTTATTTCTTTGGGCATCCTTGCCACAAATCATTTGAGCATTTGACATGCCGCTTGCGGACAACTAATGACAACACGCATTCACCACATTTTGGCCACATATTGCAGATAACCGCCAAAAACAACAGCAACAACAAACGAAGCGAGCGCCAATCAAACTTAACGAGTTGCCAGCCAGTTGACGCCAACGTCGACGATGTCGTTAATGTGCCCAAAGATGGTCACACAAAGTAAAAAGTCATCAATCGAAAAACAATAACAAAACAAAAAGTGTAGATCCATCTGGTTACAAGTACAATATAGTGTTCAATGACTTATTATTCGGGCTTAAAAATGTTGTCTGTAATTCTTTCGTGGGAAGTTATTAAAAGCAGCTGGAAGGCTGGAAAGCTTATGAGCTTAAGAAACAGATAACAGTTGAAATTTAAGGCGTTGCCACCTAGCAACTACTTCTACTGCTCATGGCAACTCTTATCCTTGTTAGCAACATTTAAGCTCTTGCTAAATACACAATTAATTTTCATGTTCACATTTTTCAATTATACACGCTTTATGTGGGCTTTCGGTTTCAAGTCTTGTAATAATGTCATTCATAAATTTAATGTAATTTCCGACATGACATTTATGATTTGAGGCAATTATTTTTGATTATAATTGTTTGTCTGTGGGACTTAAACACACAACAACAAGACCTGGTTCTTCTGCGATCTTGTTGTTGTAATCAGGTTTTTTGCCTTGACGGCCAAAGTTTTGCCTTGCAGCCATCGAGAGATACAGTTACAGATAAAAATCTCTCATGGGCAACGGCACCCAAATTGATTGGCAACAAGGTGCAAGAATTTGCCATATCTTAGCCACAAATCGAATGGGGCAATTAATTGATTTAACATGAGCAGCGCCACACACACAGTTTACAGTTTTGCGACATCGAAATAATTAACGATAACCAAAAATAGGCAGAATATCGCGTTAAATGCTTATCGGCTATCGATGACTGCAATTAGTGCTTGCAATCCATAAATGTACTAAGTACTAAATAAGAACACGCATTCCGAAGTTTCGTTCGCTTTTGTGACGTCAACAAAAGAAATTAAAGTTTTGCTTACTTGCTTACAGGATCTCAACTTGTGGTTGACAACCATGCCTGGCACCTCATTTCCAACGAATAACGATAACTTTAGCAACGGCTTTCCCATGGCCTCCACACAGGCCGAACGTCTGCTTCAAGCCCAGAATCGACGCAAGTTCAGCTTTCCCGCCACACTCCACTCATCGCCGCTGCTCGAGGTGGGTCAGCGGGAGACGACCCGTCGGCGTCTTAGCAATGTCAGCGATGTTGTGACCCGCAAGTTGTCCTACTCCATCGGGTGGAAGGCTGCTCAAATACCTGCTCAGGACATTATCACACAGGGACGTTGTTTATGTGGACACTATATAAAGCGGCGACTGCGACGATCGGGTCTGTTTAATAAAAAGTTGGGATTGCAGCGGATCCGGAGCATACTAGGCAACAGCAATATATCTATGGGCATAGTGCGAGATGTCTTTCCAGCGGTGCAAGTGGTTCGTATAGAAAGATGACTGCTAAAAGCAATGCTTTTCATGTTCTTATGTATTCCAGTTAGGTGACGAATTGGAAAGAATGCATCCACGGGTGTACAATGGCGTTGCACGACAGATATGCCGCAATCCTGGTGGAGAATTCCATACGCCCGATGCTGTTAGTTTGCTTCTGGGCGCTGTGGGACGTGAACTCTTTCGGCTTGAGATTACGTGGAGCAAGGTGATCTCATTGTTTGCTATTGCCGGCGGTTTGTCGGTGGACTGTGTGCGTCAGGGACATCCCGAGTATTTGCCAAAGCTTATGGAGAGCGTCTCAGAAGTCATTGAGGATGAACTTGTACCTTGGATCAATGAAAATGGTGGATGGGTAAATATACATTCAAAAAGTAAACGAATTTGAACAGTTTTACTAATGTTTGCAACATCCTTTTTAGGGTGGCATCAATACGCACGTACTGCCAACAACAAACAGTCTTAATCCCTTGGAGTGGACAACGTTAGTCATTGGAGTTGTTTTTGGCTTGATCGTGTTCTTTATGTTTATGCGATTTATTGGCAACACAGTGATACCTAAACTATATGAACGATTTTCGAGATGATTTTAAATAAAACTAGAGTTTAAATAATTGTAAATGCTGAAAATGTAATATCTGTGAAACGTATGCAACGCATATTTATTTTAAAATACCCGCGGAGAAACAGTGTGACCTTTGATCTAAAAGCGAATAAACGACGCGATCAGTAAATTGTAAATATCGATAGTTTTGTAGTCATATCGATTTCTTGCTGCTTGGTTACATCTCTTCGACAGCGGTGCATTTAAATGGCACTGAACATGGCAATAAACTTTAAATTAACTGTATTAATTATATTATGTAAAACACGAGCAATTTTTAAATCATGCGGCAAGTAGATCACAATTATACAAAAACAATCAACGCACTGCGCATGTCTGTTGTTGTGGTTGTCTCGCTCTCGGGAAAGCTTTTATGCGTGCTTTTTTGGAGCTCAGTCCCCAAAGCGGGCAGCGCAGCCCAGCGAGCAGCAGGCAAGCAAGGCAGGCAACCAGAAGCAGCAAACTGAGCAGCTGAGTTAACGACGCACACTCTCACGCGTTAGAACATCGGGGCCGCTAAATTGTGTGACCGAGACAGAGGCGGCATTCCCCCGAACGTTTGCACAACAATATTATTTTGTGTTGTTGATTTTTTTTGTCGTAGATTTCTCGGTTAAAAGTTCAAAGCAAAGTGAAGCGAAGCGACAATAAAAACACACGCGCCATAAGCAAAAAGGTAAATCAGCAACAACAAAATCAAAAAGAAAAAAAATGATCGAAAAGAAAGCAAGCTTGAAAATCAATCGCAACAACAAGTTTTTTTCTTAGTTGTTTTCTTTTGTGCGCGCCGTTCGTGTATTTTGTTTGCTGCTCTACGCTTTGAGCGCAACACTTATTCTCGATTTTGTTATTTTGTTTTGCACATTTTATAGTATATATCAACGCCAAACCACCTCCAAAAAAGCGCAAAACTAGCTGTAATAATACAAAACACAAAAAAAAGCTCACAACTTTTACACAACTCGTCGCATGCAGCTGAAGCTTACACAAAACGTAAGCTGGGGGCGCAGAGGAGGCTGCAACAACAATCACAACAGCAACAACACAAACCAGAACATTGCTTCGTCCAATGGCGATGGCCATGGCACCCACCGCCACCACCAACCCCACACCCAAGCTGGGTAAATTTAAATCCTCCTCACTGGACCATGAGATATACACGGCAAATAGACGCAGCACTATTGTGACTGCAGCCAGCGACTGGAAAGCTCTGCGATCCCCGCTCAACGGCAGCCGATCTGTGCATGTGGGCACTGCCGGTGCTGGCGGGGGTGCGGCGCCAGGCGCTATACCGGGCCACATGACGCGGGCTGCCTCCACCTCATCGCTGGCAAGCAGCACACGCACTATGACAAACTATCAGGAGTACAAAATGGAAATTATTAATCAGGTAAGTCAGGCAAAGAAGGCGCGAAAGCGATAAAAGAAAAAGCGATACATCGAGAGCTTAGAGACTGTGAAATACCCTGCGGGAAGGTAGATTAAAGTGAAGAATACAAAAATAGGAAAGCACTAAAGATTATTGTGTTTAATTCGGAAGCAAAAATTGACACCAGCTCTAAACACCCTGTGTTGAGTCTTTAAGTTTACAGGGTATACTAAAAAGCTGTGCAAACAAACTGCATATTAAATTTTGTTTGTATATATTTCGGTAAATAAAGAAATTCTTATTTAATTATTAACATAGAATGAAATTTGACAACAAGATTACTTAATTAGTGGGCGTGGCACGAGGCGTTATAAATACTTTTGGCATTTAATTGATAGCGTAAACTTACAATGTGATATATCGCCATATCGTATGTAAGTTTATTTATTTATTTTTATTTATAGCAATTTGTTTATCTCAGCTGATAACAAAATAAAGAAATACAAAAAAAAACCCAATATGACTGCATTTTGAGCTTTAAACGTGTTTGCACTTTTTTGTTTGCCATTAAAATAATGTTTTAGAAATATTTACCCCGTCAGCGATAGCTGCAAAAAAAAGTTGTTACATTTGTTGATCATATGCTGATAAAAAAAATGTTGAGCTCTAAATGCGGGCTACTTAATTTAACTGTGAGCTAACTTGAAGATTAAAGAGCAACAAAATATTAAACACACTTTAGAAACCCCAAAGGTACCGTTAATAAACAAATGAAAGCCAAACAGCTGCAAACAAAACAAAAAATTCTCAAATACCAAAAATATGTTCGCAATGTTATAAATAAGTTTACATAATACCGGGAAGTTCAGTTCAGTTCCATCAAACAGAAATACGGAAAAACACTTAACTCTTCAGGTGGTAATAATTATGTCTGCATTTAGAGATTGTGGTGGAAATAAACAAAATTTGATGGATTTATGCTCTAAGAAAGCGTATTTTTAAAGTAAACAAAACTAACGTGAAGGTGATTAACCGCTTGTTGGGATTGCGCTAATGGCTTCAACATTCAATGGATAGACTTGTCAACATTTCAATAACTGTGCAATTCCCAAGGTCAAGTCTTTAAACTTTTTCAAGCAATGTCATATGTCAAGTTGGCGCCAAGACACAGTTTTTGTTATAGTTGAATTGTTTCTATAAGTTGCTGGGCATGACAAACGGTAATTGTGCGAAAATGTAGTATATCTATCGAGCGGCATGACATTGTGAATTAAACATATATGTACTATATATGTTTTGATAGATGCTACTCAACTATCTATCCCAATTAGGAATGTGAGAAAGCGTGTCAGATAAGCATAAATATTGGCGTGTTTGGGATAAAAGTCAATTGAATTGTGAGACAACAATGTATAGAAGACGTAATTTCTTAGTTTTATCTTAGATTTTACTAGCGATTGCTTAAAAATGTTTCCTTGCTCTAAGTAAAACCATATTTCATTTAATTACAATGCTTAAATACCCTGTTACACAATTGTTTCGGGTCAACTGGTTGAAAAGGGGTTAAATTAATTTGTTAGAATTTCGTAGTCAGGTAGATCTTAAATGCACAAAGCTTCTACAGAAATGTATAAAGTAAGTTTATATAAATCTTAAACTTACTACACGATATTCCTTAGTTAGGCACTTAAAACTACACAATCCGATTTCTTTAAATGTTTATATTAGTTTTGCGAAAGCTGCATTTAATGTGCTACGTCAGCTGTTAATATTCCGAACTATCCCAAGAGGTGTGTGTTTGTGAAATGTGTGAATGAAATTGAGCAGGTGTCATTCGTACAAAATTTGCCGAAAATCAGTCAGTGCCGACAAACCCAAACAAAATAAGTAAGAGAGGGCGAGGGAGAGAAAAGCACTGAAACTGTTTTACAATGTGCATAATTTATGTGTGATTCCGGATAAGCGGAAATTTTGACTAGCCCCCTACCGAAATGGATAGAAGCACCTTCAAATCGCATACTGATGAACCCCACATGTGCGAAAGATCAAAGCTATAACAACAGCAATCAGTTGATTTTTTGATTTGATTGAGAATTGGTTATTAATTGAACTTTGTTTTATTTTCTACTGTTCCCAGGGCAAGTGCCTGTGTGGGCAATACATTAGAGCGCGACTGCGACGTGCGGGGGTACTCAATCGTAAGGTAACACAAAGACTACGCAACATACTGGAACCATCGTCACATATTGTCTACGAGGTGTTTCCAGCGCTCAATAGTGTGAGTAATCTACGAATAACTGTTAAAAGCTCTCACTTACATTTCCATCTCATTCTCACACAGATGGGCGAGGAACTGGAACGCATGCATCCGCGTGTCTATACAAATATTTCCAGGCAGCTGTCACGTGCTCCATTTGGCGAGCTGGAAGACAGCGATATGGCGCCCATGCTGCTCAATCTGGTGGCCAAGGATCTCTTTCGTTCGAGCATCACGTGGGGCAAAATCATCTCGATATTTTCCGTATGCGGCGGCTTTGCCATTGACTGTGTGCGCCAGGGTCACTATGACTACTTGCAGACCCTGGTCGATGGACTGGCCGAGATCATTGAGGATGATCTGGTCTACTGGCTGATTGACAATGGAGGTTGGCTGGGTTTGCAGCAGCATATACGACCGCATAATGGCAAATTTACATTTCTTGGCTGGCTTACGCTGTTTGTGACTGTTTCTGCGGGAGCTTATGTCGTGTCGAATGTTTGTAAGCGCATTGGCTGTTCGTTGTATTCGTTGTTATATTAGTTTCGGGTGGAATTAGTTGTAATTGTAGCCCGTTGTAGTCAGTGAGAGATAAACTTGCAATCATTCCTTGCTTAAAGTCGTTTAATAGCTTATAATGAATTCTGTTTAATGTTTGATATATCATAATTGATATTGATACTTGTTATATTGTTTTTTTTTGTATATCTTAGTGCCAAACGCATAGAGCAAAAAAAAAATTACGAAAAAATAAAATAAAACTTTTTAAATGACGTTGCATATTCTGTGTGAAATTCACAATGTCCACTGCACGAGAAGAGTGTTAACAGACTAATTAATGCACAACAGACTGCAGCTATGTTAAGTTTACCATTTCATCGATAGCTCCCACTGTTAAATATCGATGAGACATTGAGTGTATGCCTATCGATGTTAGGATTTATTTTGCGACAAGAATAAAAGCAGACAATCAAAGTCGAACAGATTTTTGTCCAAATCAAAGCAAAATAATGCCATGTCAGGTGCGTATCAGGTGCAAAACAATGCTCGGCAATCCCCTAACAATAACAAATTACAGCACACCGTGGAAACAATAATGAGACAACAACAACAATGTTGCAGTTGCACGTGGATGATAAAAAACAAAGCAATGTTGATCATTTCATAATTGATACGTGTGCCGACGAACTATACTACTGCGAGGACTGTGGCAATGACTTCGACAGCATTGAGGCGTACAACGATGCACACAGTGGCCCTGACAGCTGCACAGGAACCGCAGAGGCACGATCCAAAGTCACAGTCCATGCCGTCGAGTTAAAACAGGATTACGATGATGGTCAAATGGATATAGATTCGCTTGTAGTCGAGGACGATCTTATCGAGGAAGTTGACGAAGATGCCGGCGAGCCCCAACACTGGGAGGTGCTTGACGACATGGATATACTGTCGGCCGAAGTAGAGAACGAGGCGGAAGCTGAAGCTGAAGCTGAAGCAGAGGTTGAGGAAGTGCCCATAAAATCAGAGCGTTACTTTTGCTTTGACTGCCATAGCATATTTGAGACGCGTGAGAGCGCTGAGGAGCACAGTTGCCCGCTGGCAGAAACAACGGGCGGAAAACAAAACAACGCCAACAAGTTGGCCAAAACGCAGACGCCAATGCGACGCAAAGTGGCAGCAGCCGCAGCAGCAAGCAACAATAATACGCCCACTATTTGTCACATTTGCAAAACGAAATTTAGTTCGGCCAAGTGCCTCAAGTTCCATATGCGCATCCACAACGAGCGTCCCTCCAAATCCATACAGGACGCTTTGCCCGTTGGCGCACATCAGCAGTATAGCGAATTGGATCAGTTCTATTGTGAAATCTGCAACAAGAGGTTCGTTTTTGAGTCGATCCCAATATTAAACGATATTTTCACACCTTTTCCTTCCTTGCAGCTTCGAACAAAATCTGTTGACGGTGCACAAACAGATGCATCAGAGCACTAAACAGTTTTCGTGTGGCACTTGTAATCGCAAATTCGATAATGAGACAGAATATGAGATGCATTTGAAGATTCATGATCGTCAAGCACTGAACAATAACAGCAATAACAATCCTAGTAAGAAGCCCGCTAATACCAAAAAGGATAAAGAAGGATTTGCCTGCCAATACTGTGGCCGAGTTTTCTCGCGTCCTTACGAGAAGGTGAAGCATGAACGCGTTCACACCGGCGAGAAGCCCTACAGCTGTGAGGTTTGCGGCAAAACCTTCCGTGTCTCCTATTCTCTCACGCTCCACCTGCGTACGCATACGAACATTAGACCATATGTATGCACCACATGTAATAAGCGGTAAGTGAAATAAGTATATTATTATGATTATATATATTTATTTCGGTCCATTGCAGCTTCAAATCGCATACGGTTTATTCACACCATTTGCGCATTCACAGCTCGGAGCGTCAATATGTTTGTGATAGCTGCCCCGAAATCCTTTCGCACTTCCGTACAGCTTTATGCGCATAAGAATACTCATACCAAACCGTATCAATGTGCCGTCTGCAATCGTCCTTTTGCCTCGCTCTATGCCGTTAAGGTGCACATGGCGACCCACAAGACGAACGATGCAAAGGGCTCTGGCAGTCAGGGCTCAAAAGGTAGTCAGACGACTAATAAATATTGGTGCGTTACCTGTGGCGCAGAGTATGCTCGTCCTTTTGCGTTACGTCTGCACATGAAGGCTACGCACGGGCTTCCGGATGATGCGGGCACACGACTCGCAAAAATTCCACCCGCAGAGGATGATGACGATGATGTTGGGATTCTTGTGCCGGACAGTGAGACAGCGGTGCTTATAGCGGCAGCCAAAGCAGACTCATCGTATCATGAAGTGGATATTATAGGTGTGGTGCCAAAATACGAGGAATGCATTGAAGTATCAGCAGATGCGGTATGTTATTGAGTCAAGGAAATATTTAAGTGATTTTCTAATCCTTAATTTCTTGCAGTTTGATGTTGAGACCTTTGAAAACGAGGAAATTATCACTGACTGGATGAAGTAACCAATATTAAGCAATATGAAAACAAATTGCGAAACGAAAACTTTTTATTGGTGAACATAGCTGGCGCTTTAACTAGTACTAGTAAATATAATTTTTGTATTTATTGCTGGCGTACATTGAGACCAGTCCATTGGTTTGAAATGTATAAGTTAAGAAAATTGAAATTAAACTACAACTAATTTGCATAATATAATAATATTTTATAATGATAAAACTTATAAACATAAAAAAATGTATTTATTGGTTATTAGCATTTGTGTTTAGCTACAACTATTCCTGCTGATCTGCCTCTGGTTGCTCTGCCTCCTGCTGCTCCTCGCTGTCGTCCTCGTCGCATATCTCTTTCAGCACCTCAACCAGTGTTTTTGCCTCGTCCAATTCTTTACGCATTATATCCATTTCTTCCTCCAGCCCCTCGATGCGTTCGTGCAAATGCCGATTCTCATTAAGTGACTCCTCCAATGCGGCGCGTCGTTGCTCCGATAGCAGTTTGTAATAGTTCTCGCCTGGCTCACACTCACTGGTCAAATCTTCGGCAGTGATGGGTTTATCAGCAGCAGAAATCTCTGCATCTGTCTGTGTATCGGCATCTTGTGTTGTTACTGCTGTTGTTATTACAGCCGTATCAACGCATTTACGTTTACCATATTTGGGCGCTAGATTGACGCCGGCTTTTAAGCGACTAAGTTGATCCACGATGGAGACGCGACCCGTTAGATTCTCTTTATCGTTTGCGTTCGCAGTTGCCTGCAGTGGCTTTAATGTTTTGCGTTGTTGCTTCAGATGCTCCTGTTGCTCGGCCTCGCTCTCGACTTGTATGTAAACTCTTGCGGCGCCCGTGGACATTTTCAAACCGTTTCGTTATTCGTTTGGTTAGCTAACAAACAATTTGTTAACACATTAATAAGTTGTGTGAGTTTTTACTGTGCGTTCTTCGTTTGTGCGTTGTGATGGCCGCCAAAAATAATGCCGCGTGCTGTTGACGAACACTGTTGTGGTCGCTTTCTCAACACTTTAATGTCGTCGGTGGTGAATTTATGTGCAAATATATTAGTGGCAATATTACTGCAAAATAATTTAAGGTATTGTATTGATGGGATTTAATAAGTGCATTTGCTATTTAAATGTTCTGAAAGATTTGTTTATACAAATAAATACCAAAAATGGCAGCTGCACAGTTTTTATTCACTGTTAAGTGGCAACGCTGCATATCAACAGCTGACCGCGGACGCGCAGGCAAAACGTTTTGCGGCATTTGTTATAGGTTTTTGGGAATATGGCTGAAAAAACAAAACCGGCGCTGCAAGTTGAGCTCAATTTTGTAAGTATATGGCTGTTTGTGCCCAGCAATTGTGTAATAACTTCATATTTATGTAGGAAGAGGAGGACGTGCCCTACGAGGAGGAGATTCTACGTAATGCGTATTCCGTAAAGCATTGGCTACGTTACATCGATCACAAAGCAAAAGCACCCAACAATGGAGTCAACTTGGTTTATGAGCGCGCCCTAAAAGAGCTTCCGGGCAGCTATAAGATCTGGTACAACTATCTGCGTACGAGGAGGAAGCAAGTGCGTGGCAAAATACCCACAGATCCCATGTACGAGCAGGTGAACAACACCTTTGAGCGTGCTTTAGTCTTTATGCACAAAATGCCCCGCATTTGGATGGATTACGGTGTATTTATGAGCTCCCAATGTCGGATAACACGCACACGTCACGTTTTTGATCGAGCACTGCGTGCATTGCCCATCACACAGCATGGACGCATCTGGCCATTGTATCTGAAATTCGTGAAGCGTTATGAGATACCCGAGACGGCCCTGAGGGTCTATAGGCGCTATCTAAAACTGTTTCCCGAAGATGCAGAGGAGTATGTGGACTACTTGCAGGTACGCATAAAACGTTGTCCTTCCTACAACCGTATAAATAATGCTTCTGTGTCCTTAGGAGGCACAACGTCTGGATGAGGCAGCCCAGCAGCTGGCGCACATTGTGGACAACGAGCACTTTGTGTCGAAGCACGGCAAATCCAATCATCAGCTGTGGAACGAACTGTGCGATCTGATATCAAAGCATCCACACAAAGTACATACCTTGAATGTCGATGCAATTATAAGAGGCGGACTGCGACGCTACACAGATCAGTTGGGTCATCTGTGGAACTCGCTAGCCGATTACTATGTGCGCTCTGGCTTATTCGATCGCGCTCGCGACATCTACGAGGAGGCGATCCAAACGGTGACAACGGTGCGAGATTTCACACAGGTCTTCGATGAATATGCCCAGTTTGAGGAGCTGTCGCTGAACAAACGCATGGAGCAGGTGGCTAACGACGAGCATGCCAACGATGAGGATGATATCGATGTGGAGCTGCGTCTCTCGCGCTTCGAGTATCTAATGGAGCGACGACTTCTGCTCCTTAACAGTGTGCTGTTGCGTCAGAATCCGCACAATGTGCACGAGTGGCACAAGCGCGTTAAACTCTACGAGGATCGACCGGAGGAGATCATCAATACGTACACGGAGGCGGTGCAGACAGTGCAGCCAAAGTTGGCGGTGGGTCAACTACACACACTGTGGGTGGAGTTTGCCAAGTTCTACGAAACCAACGGGCAGGTGGAGGATGCACGTGTTGTCTTTGAACGTGGCACGCAAGTGGAGTACGTTAAGGTGGAGCACCTGGCGGCCGTGTGGTGCGAATGGGCCGAACTGGAGCTGCGTCAGCAACAATTCGAGGCAGCTCTCAAGCTCATGCAGCGTGCCACGGCGATGCCCAAGCGCAAGGTTGCCTACCACGATGAGACGGAAACGGTGCAGCTGCGTCTGTACAAATCCCTGAAAGTGTGGTCCATGTACGCTGATCTGGAAGAATCGTTTGGAACGTTCAAGACCTGCAAGGCAGTCTATGAGCGAATAATTGACCTCAAGATTTGCACACCGCAAATAATCATCAATTATGGCCTGTTTCTGGAGGAGCACAACTACTACGAGGAGGCATATCGTGCCTATGAGAAGGGCATCTCTCTGTTCAAGTGGCCAAATGTCTATGACATCTGGAACTCGTACCTCAGCAAGTTCCTCGAACGCTATGGCGGCACAAAACTGGAGCGTGCACGTGATCTCTTTGAACAGTGCCTGGATCAGTGTCCACCCGAGCATGCCAAGTATTTCTATCTGCTGTATGCCAAGCTGGAGGAGGAGCATGGCCTGGCACGGCATGCCATGGCTGTGTATGATCGTGCCACCAGTGCCGTCAAAGAAGAAGAGATGTTCGACATGTACAACATTTTTATCAAGAAGGCGGCTGAAATCTATGGACTTCCACGCACCAGAGAGATCTATGAAAAGGCAATTGAAGCGCTGCCGGAACAGAATATGCGACACATGTGCGTCAAGTTTGCCGAACTGGAGACAAAACTGGGTGAAGTGGATCGCGCCAGGGCCATCTATGCGCATTGCTCCCAGGTGAGTGGAGGATTCTACTTTCAAGTTGATAATTTTTTTGCTTGACAACTTTTCTCTTTTTGCAGGTTTGTGATCCTCGCATTACGGCCGACTTCTGGCAGACATGGAAGGAGTTTGAGGTGCGTCATGGCAACGAGGACACAATGCGTGAAATGTTGCGCATTAAGCGCTCCGTGCAGGCCACCTACAACACGCAGGTCAATATGATGGCCGCCCAGTTTTTGAATACGGGCAATGGCACCGCTGCCGATGCAGGTGCCGGCTCTGGCACGGATGCAATGCGTCTGCTGGAGGAGAAGGCGCGACAGGCGGCAGCGGAACAAAAGCAGAAGCCAACGGAGAAGGCTGCCTCCAATATTATGTTTGTGCGCGGCGAGACGCAAGGCGGGGCCAAGGATAAGTCCAATACTGTTGTCAATCCGGATGAGATTGATATTGGCGACAGTGAAGAGGATGACGACGATGAAGATGAAGAGGTAGAGGCAGCGGCAGCGGCAGGCACTACGGAGAATGCAGATGCAGCTGCCACAAAAATAGATGATGAGGGTCTTGTAATGAAGAAGCTACGTTTCGAACAAAAAGCCATTCCCGCAAAAGTCTTTGGCAGTCTGAAACCCAACAAGCAGCAGGACTCCGATGAGGAGTAAAGGAACTAAAAACAATTCCCAAGCAGTAAATTATACAATCCTTCTGTAAAATACATGATTTGTGTTCAACTTTAATTCAAAATACGTCATGTGTTTATCATATTTCAAATACTGCCATTTCCTCAAACCGAATTAAAAATATATACATTTTTGTAAGTTCCTGAAAAAATCGAAGGCGACGTATGCTAGGCATACAGTTAAACTTCACACACCTGGCATATCACATCTCAAAAACATTTTCACAAAAGTTTTTTAAACTTTAAGCAACATACTTTAAATATTTCTTAGCAAACAGATTAGCCACAATGATGATTGCACGCTCAATTGGTAATATGATACAAAAGAATGCTCCATTCTACATGCGCTTGCAGTGCGCCAAGTCCTTCAATCAAGTCCGTGGACAGAAGGTGGACTTTTTGCGTCCATGCTATGTTGGCTATCGGCGGATGCAGTTTCGTTCGTATGCCATCAAGTGTGAGGATGTCAGCGTGGTCAAGGGCGTTGTGGTCGGTGTGTACACCAAGGAGGGCGACAAGGAAGCCAAGCTGACGGCCAGTGGTGAGAAGTTCGATGATCGGACACAGGGCAAACTCTCTGATCTGGTGCGTGACATGGACATGAAGGGTGATCTGGGCAAGGGCATGGTGTTCCTTAATGTGGATCCCGAGTTCACAGCCGTGGCTATTGTGGGTCTGGGCACAGAGGGCGTCGGCTACAATGACATGGAGAACATTGATGAGGGCATGGAGAATGTGCGTGTGGCCGCTGGCGTCGGTGCACGTGCTCTGCAGATGCAGGGCGTCACTGATGTGTATGTGGACGCCATGGAGTATCCGGAGCAGGCAGCTGAGGGCAGCGCTTTGGCCATCTGGCGCTACAATAGCAATCGTCGCAAGAAGGATCGCACATTAATACCTAAGCTGGAGCTCTATGACTCACCGGATGTGGATGCCTGGACACGTGGACTCTTCAAGGCGGAGTCCCAGAATCTGGCCAGACGTTTGAGTGACGCGCCAGGCAATCAGATGACACCCACCATCTTTGCCCAGGCCACAGTGGATGCACTGTGTCCCTGTGGCGTTAGTGTCGATGTGCGCTCCATGGACTGGATTGAGGAGAATCGCCTCAACTCTTTCCTGATGGTCGCCAAGGGCAGCTGTGAGCCGCCCGTCATCCTGGAGATTAACTATTGCGGCACGGCTCCGGAAGATAAGCCCATCTTGCTGCTGGGCAAGGGATTGACCTACAACAGTGGTGGACTCTGCCTGCGACCCAAGGATTGCATGCACATGTATCGTGGCTGCATGGCCGGCGCTGCTGTGTGTGTGGCAACCATTCGTGCCGCAGCTGCTCTCTCCTTGCCACTGAACATCTCCGCCGTGCTGCCGCTCTGCGAGAATATGCCATCCGGCATGGCCGTTAAGCCGGGTGATGTTGTCACCCTGCTCAATGGCAAGACACTGGGCATCAAGGATGTGAGCAAGGCGGGCGTTGTCGTCATGGCGGATCCGCTGCTCTATGCCCAGGCGAACTTTAAGCCACGCCTCGTCGTCGACATTGCCACCTTGGGCTATGGCGTCTGTTGTGGTCTTGGTGGCAGCGCTGCTGGCATCTTTAGCAACTCCAACTTCGTTTACAAACAGTTTGCCAGGGCGGGCTCTCTGACCGGAGATCGTTTGTGGCGTCTGCCCTTGTGGAAATACTTCAAGCAACTGGTCACACCTAGTCTGACCTATGACATTAGCAATCGTGGACGCGGTCCTGCCTCCAGTTGCATAGCCGCTGCTGTGCTCCATGAGCTGGTGCCCTGTGTGGATTGGGCTCATATTGATATACGCAATGTGGGCACGTTGACCCGGTATAATCCATTGCCGTACTTGCTTAAGGATCGCATGACTGGACGTCCCACACGCACCATCATTCAGTTCCTGTACCAGATGGCCTGTCCGGACAATAAGTAGTTTATTGTCTCTGAGTTGAATTTTACTAATTGCTAAATTTCTCGTTATTGTTCAAACAGATTTAAGTAAGATTTGTTGTAACTAGTTTTGGATGAACATAACCTCTTAGTTCTCAGATTACATGTATGTGAGAGGAATGAGTAAAATCTTAAAATAAAAAAAAGAATTGGTGCAAACTATAAGAAACATAACTTAACAAATTTCTCTGGATCATTTTCTCATCATGATGTATTAGTATATTTTTTTTGTCAAATCTGGCTTTTTTTTTGCTTAAAAATTACAAATTGGAAGCAAATTGCTTTTGTTTTGGGAGATCCGATTTTTTTTATACCTTTTTATACCCAATCATCGTCTTCAAATATCTACAGCCGATATCTGTCCTACTGTGAATGAGAGCGATCGTTAGCTTCCACAAGTTAACAAATTCCACTTGTTCCACTCCTTCCACAAGATCAGTGAGCTGAGAACTTTGCGCGCCTTTACATCGTTGGATTCTAATCGTCCGCCTTTTAATACAATTAAATCGTGTACGCGTAATAATAAAAGGTTTATTGTGTAAATATAACGCACTGAACATACGCGAAGTGTTTGCAACTAGATAAAACCGCCGTGTGATTGTTTTTTATAGTGTTTTTTTTTGCGTTTATTTGTTTTTGCTTTTCCTGCTTGTGAAAAAATTAAAGAGAGAGAGAGAGAGGCTAACTGCATCTTTGCATATGTATGTGTTGTTGTTTTAGGCGCGCTGCGACACACCCAAATGAGCGGAGCGTTTTAGTAAGTTTAAATAATATGCAAAATGATGCAATTAGAATTATTTTTGATTTTTTGTTTTGTGTTTGAGGTGTAGTGAAAATAAAATAATATATTTTGGTGCGATGCGCCAAAAACAATCTGAATGGAGATGAGAGAGCAGAGCTGAAGTTGTTGTTGTGTGTGAGAGTTTAACCTTTTTGTTTTTGTGAAAGTGCTTAGTGCAAGAAGGAGATACAAAAGAGAGAATATTAATATAACTGTTGATGTGTTGTTGCTGCTTTCGGTAAGTGCAATGTTTTTTGTTTTGCTCATCTTCTGCATTGTTTATTGATCACCATGTTAAATAAATCTTCCTGTCAGTACGTTAGATTAAATAATTAGGTAATAACAAGTAAGAAGGCTCAAGTCGAAATTTCCCGACTAGGAGATACCCTGAACCCTGGACTTATCGCGATGCATCTGTGAAAAATTTTCGATTTTCATGAAATTTTCACAGATTTTCCAATAACTGAATAATCCCTAAAATCCAATAACTGAAGAATCCCTTGAACTCAATAAAATTAATGATAAATTTAAAGAAAATAATGAAAAAAAATTTTTTCAATTTTTTGCCCACTTTTTCAGTCTAATTTAAAACCAAAAAACAGCTTTTCATCGTCATCAAAAGTTGACATCATAAGAATGTAGCCGGTACAAGGAAACATTTTCGAACCCATTAAGGTTATAGATTTTAAATCAGAATTAAAAGCCGGATCCGTTTGACGATCTCAGAGACTGTTACTGTTACTGTAGACTTTTCATGTAACTTTTATCATGACTTAACTTAACCTGTCTTTATACGTTAAAACCTTTTATGACCTCTTCACTCTTAGGTCAAAAAACTTACTAACCTTTAGTTCAGACTAATTTGGCTTATTTGCAATTTAATAATGACACATTTATTTGTAGCTGGTCAAAAAAGGTCCTTTGTGGCAACTGTGTCTCTGTCTTTGTCTCTGCTGGCCTTTTGCTTTATTTAGGACCAATTACATGTTGTACAGTCATCATTCCAGGGAAGGGGAGGCAGGGAAAGGGTTCGTTGCATATTTGAGCTGTCATTTAATTAATTTAATTGAGCGAAAAATGCGAAATGCGTCCAAAAGAGTTTGTACAATTTTCAGCGAGACGGCCGCTTCGGCTCCTATCTGCTTGTGTTGCCTTTTTGTAGCCTACTTCTGGGCGGCTTATTAGGCTAATTGCGTAAAGTTGGCTTTAATGAGTCGAAAAACGGTGCCAAGCCTAGCCACAAAAAGCCACAAAGCAAAAGAGTTGTTCTTGCTGCTGCTGCTGCTGTTGTTTTTGTTGTAGTGCTGTGGGCTTTGAATTTATGACACGGCTTTAATGGGTTAACTGGGTTAATGCTCATCCCTCATCATGAACCGTTATGCTCTCATCCCTTACTGACTTTGTGGTCTTTGCTATAGTTTCCCCCGCAGCAGCAGCAGCAGCAGCAGCAGCAGCAGCAACATAAATTTTGACAATTAAGCAAACATTTGGCGCTCAACTCCACGAAGTTGGCTTTCTTCATGAGAGGAGCAAGAACACTTCAGCTTTGGTAAAATTGCAGCTGTTAAGCTAAGCGGAGCGGAGTTTCTCCCTCCAAGTATCTTTCAACACCGCGACATTTTGCACAAGTCATTAGGCCAACAAAAATGATAATTTTGAAGCATTTTTGCCATTTCCAATTTGCAAATACACTACCACAGCGAAAGTTGTGCCCAAGTGTTCATAGAGTTTGTAACTTTAAGAAAAAATATCCTACGACTTAAAATATGAATTTTACGAGATGGTCTTAGAAAAATGAAAATGTGAATCGAGAAAAAGGAATTTTAACACAAGTTAAATGCTTTATAAGCTTGTGTTAATAATGTACGTTATATTGATATTTTAAATTCCTTCTACTCGATTCTCATGAATTCAAGGTTTTGTGATTTTTTCAGTGAGGCGGCTCTTGATTTTAATTTTAATAAAGAACGTTACATAAGTATTTTAAAGTCCTTCTCATGAATTCAAGTAAGGCTGGCAGGTTGGGAAATTTGATGATATTGTTATTGTTATGGTCTTTGTTATTGGTATTAACCAAGACGTTAGCCGGCCCGCACAATTGAGCTGAATGAACAACCACAAAGGCCACAAAGGAATGAGTAGTGAATATTTTTTATTAAATTTTCACAGCCTTAAATAAATATTATTAAAATTATGATACATAATATCATTAAGACAAAAATAAAAAAAATGGTAACGAATAGGTTCTTTCTAGCAAAAGGTGCTTTAACTTAAAGTATAATATTTTATTGTACCACTTGCTTCTTAAACCGCTTGAGCTAATATCCTAAAAGCTTTTTCTTGATTATATTAACATAATTTAATTATAGAGTATTTTATAGCTGAATTTCATAAGAATGCAAACACTTAGTGCTCCCTATGCGCACTTAACGCTGCAAATGCTTTTGAGTTATCAGTTAGGGTCGTATTTTTGTTGGGTGGGATTGGTGTTGGTGTTAAGCGTTTGCGTTGGAGTGCAGCCAAATGAATTTGCTAATGAGCAATCAGGCTTCAAGAATATGAAATTCGCGTTTTCTATGTTTTATTTTGTAATTTTAGGAAATTTGAAGTTGCTTTAAAGCGTCCAAGTTGAATGTCAGCCAGCTAGAAGCTGAAGTTTAATGCTGCAAATGAAGGCTGTGGTTAGAGCGGTAAAAGTTAAATGGTAATTCGGCCGCATGCCACGCCCCCTTTGCACCCGCGGCGTTAATCATTTACAGCGGCAACAAAAGAACACAAAAAAAAATATACAAAAAAATCAGACCGAATTATGATTATATTTAAAGGCAAAACGTGGAAATTAGCGACGCTCAAACGTTCGGTCAGTTGCCAAGGCAGCAGCAGCAGCATTCCCATTTCCTAGGGCCCCCCCCCCATTTCTATTACCTATTTCTTGGCTTTGGCTGCAGCCCAAAAAATCCTTTTTTGGTGGGCTTTAGGGTGGCGTTGGAGTCTAGAAAGAATTGCAATTGTGATAAAATTCAGCGTAACTAATGCCGACCACAGCAAAATGCGATAAATCGCCGGACGGGTGTGTTATATACTCTTTTTGTGGAGTTTATTCACTTTAGCATGCAGTTTAACTTACTAACGTAAGAAAATATTAAGACTGTATTGAAATAAGAAGCTGAAAATAATATTTACTGCGATTTTTTTGAACTTTTTATACTTCAAACAATTTTCTGGTAATTATATAAAAAGCATGTTTGAGTATTCGCTACATTCAGTTGATAAACGCTGCCCTTTCTTGTTTTTTTTTATTTTTGGAACTGTTTTGGGGTGTCGCCTTCTGCGGTCGTCGTGGACGGTTTGTTCCCGGCTAAAGTTTGGCGACTTCTTCTCGTCGTGTTTTTTTTTTCTGTTGCTGTTTTTGTTTCTTTTGTTGGGTCGCGTTCTATGTACATTTTTATAGCATTGGCTCTTGCCTTGTTTTGCGGCTGTATGAGAGATTCAGTTTGCTGGAAATGATAATTTTCACTTGAGCGCGCACGTGAAAATGGGCGATGCGACGGAGGGAGGTGGAGGTGGTGGAGGATGTGGTTTAGTAGCTCTGCTATAAATTGCCAATTAATGGCATAGAAGCGCTGCGGTGGGTTTCATTTGCATTTCACTTCGAATTGCTTCCAAAACACACACATTTATTTTTTTTTTTGATATATGCGATTGAATGGCGTTTCCTCTATTCTTTTTTGTCACCCACTCGGCGTATGCTTAATTTTTGGTCGCATTCATTTTTTTTCGTGTGTTTTACTTGTTTTTGTTTTGTCCCGTCACACTTCACTGGTCAGCGTGTCGCCATTTTGTTTTGCACTGTCCAAAACGTTTCAAATGCATTCAAATGCAGCGTGTCCGGATCCCCGACTCCGACTCCGGCAGTACTATACTACAGTATATAGAGCCCAATCCGGTCAAGCGTCGTGCTAAATTCGTTGCGGTTTTTGCGGTTATTCGTCCGTTCTGCTTTTGGCCAGCTAGTTTGGCTTTTTGTGTGTCAAAAACACAAAAAAATAAAGAAGGAAGGAAGCTAAATACAAAACATTGGCGCGGCGCTGCAAATTCAGTTCATTTGGAAATTTTAGAGCAAAAACAGCGAATGAATAATTGAGCATGTGGTAAAAATATGTATTTGGATGCACTCGATGAATGTGATGTATGTGTGTGTGTGTGTGTTTGCTTGGTGTTGTTATTCAAAGCTGACCTTCCACTCATTAAAATAATCATGCATATTTGATTTTTGCAAGTTGACATTTGTTAGTTTTTCTAATGAATATAAGGGCTTAAAAAAAACAACTGATAATCCAAATATATTTTTATTCTTTTCTTAAATTTATCACATTAAAATTTATTAGAAATAAAACGCATTTATCGCGTTTCAGCTTTGAAACTAATGCTAATCACATTTATATATTTATCTCTCAACGCTGGATTATTTTTATTGTTTTCATTTTGTTATTGCTTGTTAAACATGTGCGAGTGCCGCAGACATATAAATTATATGCACATATTACGCATACGATGCGTTCGCTGCTATCTATATGTACATAAAACTGTCTAGGCAAATGCTAAACAAATAGCTAAAGCACCAACAACAACAACAACAACGAAAACAACTAAACAACAACCATTTTGTTTAGGGGCAGTGCATAAACATAGCATACTATTAGGAGCCATAGTCAGGGCTTTAACCAACAACAACGCTATATGTTTGTTTATTTTTCACACCCACCAAAAATGTCAACTTTGGCATTGGTTGGGCGTTAAGATAAGCACAACAAAAACAACAACAGAGCCTGTGTATGCATATCGAATGTATTGGCAAATATATATGCATATTGTGTACTATATATGTATATTGGCTGTGTATAAGTAAAACTGTAAATTAAAGCAGTCGCAACGCCTCTTCAACAGTTCAATTGCAAATTTATGTTTTTGGCATTTTTTTTGGGGCAGTTAAAAGTGTTCCCAATGGGGAAAACATCACGAAATCGAGTAGGAAAAATGCGTGTGTAATTTTGTGAATTTTTTAGAGCAATTTTCATAAATACATATAATCGGCTTGTCATTTTTTTTAAGCAAAGACTTAAAACAAAGTCTAAGCTAATTTTTTTTGTAGTTTTAAGAATTTTTTCTTGTGTAAACAAAATATTTTGCATATGAAAAATAAACATATTGCAAATTTATTGTTTTTTCAAAGTTTATGGCAACACATCAAGAAATGCAAATACCACAACAATGCCACAAAAATATTGTCCACTTACCAAAGTGTTAATGGAATAATTTTCCAAATAACCATTTACAAAGAATTTCTCTCCTTCACGCTATAAAAATACCAGCAACAAATATATGAAAAGTAATTTATAAATTAAATAAATACACACTCATACATATATTTGTGTAAATGCATTCAACGTCTGCATCGCCTCTTCTCTTCGCCACTCTGCCCTCCTTCACCTCATCCACCTTTCGCCTAGCCTTTAATAACAATTTGCGTCACAATTGAGCTGCATTGCGTGCTCGTTCCGAAGAGCGTGGTATTAAAATTAGTTTATTTGAATGCATTCAGGAGTCCAAAGGATATTGGACACTGCCAATCGGCAGCACCATCCAACCCCTGTAACCCCCCTACCCTCAAACCCAACCCCCAAACCAGCTTTAATTGTTCGCTGTGTTCATTGCTCATACGCCGCATTGGACCCGTTGGCAGTTTCGATTCTGTGTTTATCGCCTGCATTGTTTGCTATGTTTGGTCATGGTCTCCACTTCAGTTGTTGCCCTCTTCTCCACAGCCCCTCTCCTTGGTCCATTGCCTGTGGCAGCCTATTATTATGCCGCTGCTGTCTGTGACAATATTTTACGGTTTGTTTGATTTACTGTTTATTTATTGTTATTATTGAGTTGAGATTTTTCTTTTGCTGCACGTTTCACACAGTCACAAAAACAATGCAATTTTTATTTTTATTTTATTTATTGTTTTTTATAAAAACGGATACTAAATTATTTAGGTTATATTTTAATATTGTAGCCTAGTCAGTGTTAACTTCATAAAGTCTAAACAATATATTGTGGTTAAATAAATGCGAAAGTCTTTGTCGTCGTTGCATTTGATTAATGGCCAAGTAAATAAATTATGTCAGTTTATTTAGTCAACGCATAACCAATGAAAAACCATAAAAACCTAATATATGGGCCTATAAAAGCTAGCGGCCATAAATTGTGCAAACTTGTCAAAATCAAAAGCGCGGAAATGTCACATTATAGTGGAAAAAAGGGCAAAGTTGCCATATAAACCCCTCACAGCCCCCTCAACGTTGACTAAATGCACTTCCGAGTGTAGAGATATCGAGTACAATATTTATTTTTTATTGCCTTTTGTTTATTTAACAATTATAAAAACACTGAGTAAAGCAAAGGCCAAGCCCATAACTTGTTGATGCGACTGTTGCGTTGTGGGACTGTTATTACAGGGTATTAGACCTAGTTTGGAGGTACACACACACGCCTCAACCTGCATGCCCGTTGCATGTTTTTGCAGGTAACAACCATTAGTACTATTCACCTTGGCGCACATATAAGTTATATTTTGTACTGGAAGGCAGAAAAGGAGACTGGTTACAGTACACACTCAATAAGTGCAAACAAGATAAGACTTACTGCCGCCCTTGAATATGTACGAGTACTTGACACAAGAATAACCAGGCGACATCTGGCACAGATATTTATCACGATTCAAAGTCTCATTGCGCCACAGGGCTTTCACATCCGGCACCGTATCATTTGCTAAAGATAGACAAATACTTTAAGCTCTATGCACAGACACCCCGGGAAAAGTGTACATACCCGTACATACCAATGGCATTTCACAGGGTATATCATTGAAGTCACCAACGCGAGCTTCACAGCTTTCTCGGCCAATGTTCGTCTTGTTCTCATACGGTCCTATCCACGTAAAATGAAAGCATTGCGGTGCTGTGTTAAATAACTTAATTATTCATTTGGCATTATTCACTTTGTTACAAAATTCACCAACACTCGGCTTCCACAAACTTGAACAGCAGCAACGGTAGCAACAATTTAAACAGCTGCAGTGGCATTCTAGATAACTTCTTTTCGACAGATAAATTCTTTTTGGTAACAAGCGCTGCTGCTGCCACTGCGAGAGACAAACTGATATTGCGGCGCATTCAACATACTAAAGACAGTCAATCGATCGACAATCTTATCATTTACCTTTTGAGTACTTTTAAGATTTTTATTTTATTTTTTTATTGCATTGACGAATTGTCAAAGCGGTTTTCTTGTAAAGTACACTTTTGTTAGACCTTTTTTTTTTTTTGTAAATGTGGAAAGGAAGTAAAAACGTTTTAGCTTAAGATAACAGAGTTTTTTTTTATTTTTGCAACACAGACTTCCTCTTTAAAAATATTACAGTTGACTTAGCAAGATAAGATGAAGTATTTAATTAATTTACAATGAATCTTCTGCAAAAGGATTCTTAAAATATAATGCATTTTTGTAAACATTCAAAAAATTAATTGGTTTTATAATAAATACTAGACTTAATATTGTTTTATTTGTTGTTCATATAATGCATTTTTGTAAACAGTGAAAAATTAATTGGTTTTATAATAAATACTAGACTTAATATTGTTTCATATAATGCATTTTTGTAAACAGTCAAAAAATTAATTGGTTTTATAATAAATACTAGACTTAATATTGTTTTATTTGTTTTCTTTTTTAACTTTGCGATCTGTTTTTTTTTAATTGAAACTTAATTTTTTTAATGATAGCCTATACAAAAAAATTGGTTATTAAAGTTCTAGTTCCTTAAACAAATTCTACACAAGAACTTTTATTAAACCCTGCCTGACAAATTTTCAATATTAATATTGACTGTACATGATATCTTGAACTGTAGCTTGTCCGAATACTTAAACGTTTTATTGTGATTGAAAAGTGACAGCGTTGAATTATCAATTTTGTGTAAAATCGAATCTTTTCTATATGATTACAATCAATAAATGATAAGCGAGACCTTATCAGGCCACTTGTCAATGTGAAAATAAAAGAAAGTGTCATACAATTTAAATGAATTTTTAAAATGTTGCAAAACTTTGAAGGCAAAACACACACACACACACACATAGAAGAGAAAGACAAAAAGAAGCCTTCAAATCCCCTTATGCAAATTGTATTTAATTAAATTTTCACAAACGAAAGATAGTGGGAGGGAGAGAGAGAGAGAGAGAGAAGAGAGAGATGGCTGACAAATAATTAAATAACAGCAGTTGCTAAAAATTGTTAAACTAAAGTCGGCAAATTGTATTTGTTGTTAATTGTCCGGTTGTTGGAGTGTTGTCCTATCTCTTTCTATCTCGACTCTTTGCACGAAATGAGTTTGAAAACAAATAAAAATGTCAAACGAATGAATAAAAGTTGTCTAATTTCATTTATTTAGCAGCAGCAAAAGCAGCATTTGAACAGCACAAAAACACACACACACACACGCACTAATACACACTCACGTATTTTGAACAGTTGCGCAAATTGAATAAACGTAAAAATTGTTGAACATCATGCGCTCTCTTTCACTTCACGTAGCCATTTTTTAAATTTAATTTTTAATTGTTCAAAACAATTAAAATTTATTTGTAATTTTGTTGTGTGTGTATGTAGAACTTTTCTGTGTGTGCACCACAGCTGCCAACCCAAGCTACGTGCCCCAAAAACTTTGTGTACAGCAACGAGTTGATTTTGTTGTTCCAATGTTTAGAGTTGCATTTAGTTGAAGTAGAACCACAAAAGCCATTTTCGCTTTAAGCCACGTTCACACACATCCATCTTCTTCTTCTTTATACGAATCCACTTTATACTCCAGTCACAAGTCGCGACACACACACATCACAAAGCGAAGAAAGAAAAAAGGTCACCTTTGGCAAGCCATTTCCATCATTTTCCTTAAACATTTTAACCACTTTTCAGCTTGCAATGATTGATCATTTTTATTGACACGAACGTCACGGAAAAAATAGCATCGGAAATTAGCGTTAGTCAGGCGTTTCTGCAAAAAATTGGTAACACAAAGCAAATAATTGAACCATGACAAGGGCATCAAAAAGTTGATGTACTACCTTATATTTATTTGGCTAAATGTAAGGAACTTCTTATGTCGACTGAGCCATGTTTTATTTGATAATTGCTGATGCATCTGAGCTTATGCAAATATTCAAGGAATTATGATTAACAATATTAGCAAATGTTATGCATCTTCTTTTATGTTCTAATTCTTTATTTGGCAAATATTGCAGGAACAATAATCAAAAATATCAGCAAAAGATTCATACTCACTTTTAACTTGTTCACTGTTGGCTTTTATAGCTGACTTAAAGGGCTTCTTGTTAATTGATCATTTATGAAACTAATTTCATGATTGTTTTTAAACAGTTTCTTTATCGCAACTCTTAAAGTGAAGAGCTTTAGCTTTGCCAAAATATTCAATCTATTAGAGCGTTTACTCCAGGCTAATCTCTATATTTAAGGGATTCATAAAACTAACAGAATCCATTCAGCTCATTAATTATGCAAATGTTTTTTTTTGGATGCTCTGGCCATGTTTCTTGCCATTTTGTCGCCACGACAATACACCAAAAATTATGTCACCAAAATGCAAATGTCGCGAGCGAAAGAGCTAACTGTGTAGGGGGTGATTAGCACAAGTTTCGGGTTCCTAAAGCAAATGTTGTTAACAAAACTAACAGCCAGTTGGCATACGAGCAGAAGAACAACACAAAAATAACAAGTGTTTGGGTTTGGGTTTGCGTCTTGGCTAATGGCGAGCCTGCATAAAATTTGCATGCGATTAAAATTGATAAATTGACGGTGGAAGGAAGGTTGGAGAGAAGCATGTGAGTGTGTGTGTGGGTGAAGGGGGCTATAGCTAAAGGAGTCATTGGGCAACAGACCTTGGCATGACCTACACATCAGCTGTCAATGGTTTTCAATTATGTGCCAGCTTCCGGTACACGCACACGCACAAAAAGGATACACTTAGAGAAAGCGTAGACAAAAAAACTTGGGCATTTCTAAAATTAAATAATTTAAAGTAATGATTATTTATTAAAATTTGATTGAAATAGTTTTTTTTTTTAATTTTACTTTGTTTAGCAATTTAAATTTTTTTTTTAGGTATTTTTAGTGGATTTTTTTGTTGAGTTCTTAAGTTATTTATTTTTTAGTGTACATACCACACTCATATTCAAGTCTTTGCATGATAATTTTTTAAATATAATAAAATCTCCTCTTTTTTTTAAAACCTTTTTTGCTAACTAGCTGGCTGTATTCTTCTGGCGACAGCTAAAACGATTTGCTAAATTACAAAGATGCCGCCACCGCGCGCCTCCTCGTCCCTCCCTCTAATTACGTGTCGCCGCTGCACGTTCAGCGTCGGGTCATTATGTCACCTGTACGAAAAATGGCGCACGTAAACCGGAAACGATGTAAGAGCCGAACCGAGGCGGGTATAAAAGGAGAGCCAGGGCAACATGGGGCCAAACGGCTCATTGTGCGGAAATCGCATTTGGCGCTGATAGCAGCTAAATACATATATAAGTAGTGCCTAACTAACGACCAACTAATACGATTAGTGGCATAATGCGACAGACTTAAGTGTGTCAATATTCGAGTTGTTGTTGTTGATGGGCGCTTTGTTTGCAACACTTTAGTTTTGGGGCATCTTGAGATAACAAAGAAAGTTGAGAGATGAAAAGTTCATTTTATTTTTCATTCTTCTCATACAACTTCAATACAACTTGTCTCAATTTCTTTACACCTTCACTTCATGTTACAATTTTTTTGACTTTTAATTTTAAATTTTTTAATTCCGTTCTAATTGCAGCACTTGACGCAGGTCTTGAGCACTTTGTTGGAAGCCATTAGATCATAGTACGAGAAGCGATGATAGCTGAAATACTCGGGATTCTTGTAACATTCACACTTGCCAGCATTAGGACCAAGTATGTCTTTCTTTCCCATTGGCCTGAAGATCTTTGCTTTTATAAAAGGTGGTATCTTGAAGGCCTTCGTTTTTAGACGACAGGGGGCATAGCCCTTGGGGGGGTCGCGCTTACATGTTGGCCTGGCTCCTATGCGGCAAACCTGCTTGCAACCTTCATTGTTCGAGCTCTGAGTCGATCTATTTGTTCCGGGGGCAGACATCTGTTGCGTCAACTGAACGGAATAGTTCCACGTGCGAGAGAAGACTTTATACATTTTTAAAATATATATATTTTTTTTTAAATTTACTTTTTACAGTCTCTGAAATTCAAATACAACTAAATTACTAGCAATGATGCAAGCTTACTTAGATTTCAAATCTACTTCGTCATTAAAAACTTTGCAGTAATCACATTTAAGAAGCGTCTTATATGATGAAAATTCAACGACTTAGTTTTAGATACGCCATCACATACGAAAAGCCAGTTAGAAACTAAATGTGGACCCAGTTTTTGGGTCACGCATAAACAAGCTTAAGCCAAGAACAAAACACACGTTGAATTATTTCGATCATTAAACTTATTCTCACTTAAAATCTGTGCACTTTGTTGTTGTTGCTGTTCAACTTTGAGGGCGTTGAGATAAATGCTCAACACTCCCACAACAATGTTAAACCTCGACAATCAGCCCGTGCCCCACCCACCCCCAACAGAGTAAAGTTTTTAAAACTAAAACAAGAACAACAAGCAAGCAAGCAATGCGAAAAATAGCAATAAAAATCCTTCTCACAACAACAACAACAAGAACAACAACAAAATAAACGTTGAAACACCGGAAAATTGTCAGCTCACACTCTTTCTCTCTCTCTCTATGTTTCTCTCTGTGCTTTGATACTAGCTGGAGACACGAAACACGGCACAGGTTCACTTGAATGCTTTTTAATACACTCACACTTAAACACACACACACACACACACCCATACACAACGCACATAACGGTACGCTGGCGGCGTCACCTTTGCGGCTTGTAAATTTATAGTTTGTGCAAAGAAAATCGCGTTGTTGTAAAAGTTTTTAGTGTGTCTGGTCTGTCTCTCTTCTCGCACGAAAATACGTATCAGAGCCAAAAAAAACACAAAAAAATAACAACAAAAAACAAATGGCAACGTCGCCGATGTCATCTAATTGCTTTTGTTCAGTGGCAACGCCGTACTCCACCACATAACTGACCCCGGTACAGTTGTGCCGAAAAGGTTATGTACAGTTGCGGAAGCTCTTTCGTTAAGGTAATTTTCCGCCATAATTTGTATAACTTTGTTGTGTGTGCCTCGGTGTGTGTGTGTGTGTGTGTGTGTGTAAAGGTGTGTGCTTGTATAGAAATTGTTAAAAGTTGGCTGCAATCAGTTCTGTGGGTTCCGTGTTGAGGTTGAAGTTGAAAGCACTGTTAAGTGTCGTTCTACTTAAGGAAATTACGGTATTGTTGTCGCCTACTACTATATATGATTGGATAAATACTCGGTCTAATATTGATTGTTGGGGTAGATAATTAAAGGGGTTGAAAATGTGCAAAACTTTCCAACACTAACAATTTTTCTTGTGTGATTGGATCACTACCATGTTTATTTAAATCCTTAAGCTCACAAGTTTCAAACTTATTCATCTACGTTAATTAAGTTTTGGGGCAAAGGTTGTTATGTTTTGATCGTAACAGAAGTTCAAGAACTTTTGATTATGTGCCCAAAAGATTTTCTTTGGGATTTGCCGTTGACTTTCACTGTTTCACTCGGTTGCAGTTGAGCTGTTGAGGATTGCAGCTGCCTTTTATGCAAATTCAGCGCGACGTTTTTGGTTTAAACAACGTGAACTTTTCATTGCTTTTGTCGTCGTCGTCGTCGTCGTCGTTGTGACAAGTTTTGTGCCACTTTTCACAGCTATGAAGGTGTATGTGATTGCATGGCCTCACAAAGATAACAACAATAACAACAACAACAACAACAAGAAAGGCAACAACAACTTGAGTGCGTTGGGTAAGGGTGGCCGACTAGGAAATACCCTACAGTAATTATAAATATTAAACAATACTTCAAAGCTTTCTTTGTAGATCTTTTTAAATTCCCTTTATTTAAATTGTTGTAAAATCGGTCTTTCTGAATTAAAATAAAAATTAAATTTTTTTTTTTTTCAGTTTAAGACCTTCTATATATTTTTTATCAAGTACTTTTTTTTTTAATAATTTGTTCGAAAATAAAATGTTTTCACCAAAAAGATGTTGTTTTATATGTATTTATATACATTTTCATCATTATATTTACAATAAGTATCTTATTTGATGCTCAAAGAGGGTACATAAAGTCGGTGTTTATCAAGTACTTTTTGTGCTTTTATTTGTTCTGGTACTTATTTGGCTGGCTGCTTAATTAAAATGCGCTGGCAGTGCGAGCGCTTCATTTGGCTGGGCTTAATCGGCTGCCTTTTGCTGAGATTCGTATCGGCCATGGCCCAAACCACGACGCGACCACGCCCACAATTCGCGCATCTCGACGCTGCCTCCCCCTTTTGCATGTAAAGTGTCAAGTTTTTCATTATAATTTGCATATTTTTCGCGAACGCGTAAACTTTTAGCGTATCACGCCCCGCCACCTTCACCTCCACGCCCCCCCCACAAAAGCCAGAGCGCCTTGTAAATGACAACAATAAGCATTATGGCATGAGCCTGAATAGTTATAAGGAGCCTGGTTCTGGCCTGGTACAAATATATAGTACTCTTGGCTAGATCTGCTAGATACACACAGCATGTATCTTTTAAGTTATTTTCAAGTTTAATTTTTTGACTTTGCTTTCTCTATGTTTTTGTTTCATTACAACCCACCATTCCCCCCTTTTGTGCCCGTTTGTTGCCCGTTTGGTGAGCCGTGGCGCATAATCACGCGAAATCTGAAAACGTGTCTTGTATAGTAATGAGCACTGATTATAACTTGAAATTGTGTGTGAAAGTACAGTTGTGTGCGCAAGTTATGCTACGTGGCGTATTCCAGCAAAAACTTGCCAGTCTTCTTTACCAACTTTTCCACAACACAAAACATAAGAAACAAATGGCAAATGCTACGAAAATTTTCGAGTTCAAGTTGTTTGAGAGTTAGGCGCGATGTTAGCTGGAATTTTGTTGTTTGTGGCTTAAATGTACGTAAAGTTAAGCAAGGAGTGAAATTGCAGTCTTTAATTTATGATTCAGTTACTCAACACTGGAACACAGGACGGTTACACACTTTTTTGACAGCCACTGTTAAAGTCGTTGTTACACACTTCTTCTGTCACACCTTGAAATAACATTTTGATGTGTATTTAAACTTAAAATGATGTCTTCTTAATCAACTACCAAGTCAGCGTCCAGGCAGAAGACGACCGTCAAGCGTCGATGGCATTTTCCATTTTACATTTTCCTCCTTTTTCCTTGTTCTGCTTTGGGCCGCAAGGCTCGCTCTTCTGCAGTATTGTGCCAACATGCATGCCACGTTTACCCACCGAACGTGTCAACTCTACAGCTGTGTGTGTGTGTGTGTGTGTGTGTGTTAAGAGCCTGAAGGATATTATATAATGTGTAGTAATTTGAATGTGAAGTGTGCGGCGGGGTATGAAGAAGCTTATAAGTCTTATACTACGTGTGTCGTGTGCTGCCTTTCGATTTTCCATCTTTTGTCTTGAAAAAAAAAAAAATGAAAAAAAGAAAACTGTCACCCATCTTTACTCAGGCTGTGTGTGTGTGTGTGGGCGGATTAATGAGATTTTCTTTTATGGATTTATGATGATTATTTCTGTTATTAGTTAAGAGCGTGACAGAGAGTCGAAAATCGGAGCTTCTCTTCTTTGACTGTCGATTTTTCGCTGCGGCCATTTTGATGATGGTATTTTAAAGTAATCCATTGATATATGGCCAAGCGGCATGGCTTCTGTTCTTCTGTTTTGTCTGCTACTGCCTCTAACAGTGTGCCCAGTTTCTCATTTTTTAACCACACTAAATCACAAAAATTGCACGACCCGCGCACCATTAGCCTTTGCTTATTTATGGCAACGCGCCATTCAATGACAATTCAATATATTTTACATGCCTGGGCTACCCCTAACCAAAAATATAAAAGAAAAAAAAAAAATGTGAATCTGTTTTTTTTTAGAGACCGGCGGTCAATTTAAATACCCTTTGAAAAATTGTAAAATAAAGGGTATATGAACTTCTAGTGGCTTTTGAAAAGAATTGATAATGCATTTTTTTCTGAGAACTTGTACAGGAAATCTCCTAGTCGAGCACTTCACTCACTCTCTTTTAACTATTGCACTCTTTCCAGTTGTTATAGTATATGTATTTTTTTTTTGTGGTTGCCCCGCCATTTTGGCCTGGCCAGAAAACAAATTCCGCAATCGTCGCACACAATAAACCATTACAGACGATTAATTTCATTATCCGCGGGTATCGAAATCAAAAATGCCATTCGATTTATGCGTGCAGCCGCAGCATTAACAGCAAACAGTAACAGCAAAAACCGAAAGCGAATGCAATTGTCATAATTTGTTTTCCCTTTTTTTTATTTTTTTGTAGTTGAGGTTATGAAATGTTTTCTAGTCTGGCATAAATTGCATGAACGATAAGCTTATGATGATTTGCTTGTTGTTGTTGGGTTTTTATGATGTCCGACAATGGCTTAACTTTCTGGCTATAGATTTAGTCACACTATCTAGGCTTAGTCCACAAACCATTTATACCACAAAAAAAAAGGTTAAATATTCATTTGAGGGATTTATTAACTGATTTATGGGTTATTTTAAGGGGTGAATACTATAAATTACTACCATAAAACCTAGTTAAAAAAATATTGTGATTAATTACAATTTAAGTGAAGGAATCGTGACTTTAAAAAATAAATTATTTTTAATTCCATAAGATAAGCAGCATTTTTATTTTTAATTTGTGGTGTTTTCTCAGACATGGATTTTTTTTTTTTGAAGGCTTATCTATTTTAATGGTTTTCATTTGCTTTGTTTACTGCTGCTTAGCTTCCACGCAACAAAACCATTGCCTTAGTTAAATCTTCCCTTTGGCCATCGCTCAATTCCCAAGAGCGCATTTCATTCTAATTGTTTCGCTTTTTGTTTGTTTGCCCAACTTGTGGTTTGATGGCTACCAAAAAAAAAAAATGCGAGTGAAGAGAAAACAATGTAAATAAAAATAATAATGTTTAAATACTAAAATGAGTGTGTGTATGTTGTGTGGTATGACTGTGTGTGTGTATGTGTGTGTTTGTTGGTTGTTTCATGCAATTCATTGCGCAAACATCGCGATGTCAGTTTCAAAAACATGGCGCCTCTTCCGAGTTTCCGCTGTGGCGCCAAACCTCAAAAACGCATGTGCCGTTAGTTGTTGCTTTCTATACCCTGTAGTTTGATGAGTAAATTGTTAGTTTGTTATGTACTTTAAGTACAAACATATTTTAAAGCTGGACTTTGTCTAAATCAAACAAAAGTAAACCAAATTTTCTTTATTCAACTTAGAAAAATATTAGAAAATTAAAGACTTTTATATGATACGATATAATCAGTAGTCTTGTAATACTTTCTCTCACCCTCTCCCTTACCCTTTCTCATCACTCGACTGCACTTACTGGTTTTCTTATATGTATATTTTTTTGTGTTATTTGTACTTGTACTGCCACGCTTGTTTTTATTTTTTTTTATATTTATTTTATTTTCGTGGTCGTTGGACGCCACAGGAGACGTGGAAGGACTTCTGGATGCTGGGCACCAGCTAGCATTGGGCTTGAGCTAGGATCAAGGAGCTGTGTGAGTTGGAGTTGAGTTCGTTGCGTGCATTGCTCGAGGTCATGTTTAGCTTTTTCACCCCTTTCAATTGCTCGACTCTGGCAGCCGACCCTTGAGGGTAGCAGCAGCTTTCTTGCAGTTGCTGTTGTTGTTGTTGTTGTTGTTGTAGGTATTGCTGTTTGTTTGTGTCTCATTGAGCGAACGGGTCTTTTGATATGGCGCTCAAGCGTTTCGAACGGATTTATTTGCCAACTTGATGCCGAAGAGGCGAAGAGCAGTAAAAAGTTCCTTTTGCGTTTTGCTTCTGCTTCTGCTTCTGCTTTAGCACGCGGTAACTGTAATTGTCATTATGCCCCCGGGGGCAAACGCGCCACGCCCACACTCAAAATGTACACAGGCCACACACACACACACACCCACCCACCCACCACACACACATACACACACAGTGGCCCCTGGTGCCCCATCTGAAATGTTTGTTTTTCGCATTGAGAGAAAGAGAGTTAGAGAAACTTTCTTACCCCCTTTTTGGACTAGCAAAGTGCTTTTCATGTTGCCACACAAAACGCTGCGTGCATCCTATCATCATCATCATTATTATTAGCATCATCATTATTATTCTAACCACCTTGCAGTGAGAGAAAAGAGGTAGTACAGGTATACTTAAATCAATTAATGTCTTACAAAAAAACTAAATTGGACCATTCTGAAATAAATTAGGTGTGTTAACAAGGTTCCACTGCTCAAAATTCTTGTCTTGATTCTTGGAAAAGGGATTTAGGATAGTTTTTTCTACGTTTTTCGTTCTAGCAACACTAAATATTGGTTTTTAGTAGAACTTTTAGATTTTTTTTTCCACGTGTAACTTGAAACATCATTAGCCTTTGCTTGCTGCCTTGGCACGCTCAAAGTATCTATCAATATTTGCATTTATAAGTTCTTTGCCTTGCGGCGTATTTGTTGAGTTATTAACTGAAATTAAGGAAATTGAAATGCGTTCGTTGCGTTTCGCATTTGTGACAGAGCGTGAAATTGCTTCGACTTCTAGCATCCTAACCTTACGCTAAAACAAAAAAAAGAAACCAAAAAAAAGTGACCAACGCTTTTGTCGTTTTAACTTTTGTAATTATGCGACAAGATAATTAACTCAATTTTTGGCCAAGCAACAAAAGGCGCAATATTATTTTAAGCCGCATGCATTTTTGGCCATGGCCCTGGCCCCAAAAAATAATCACAAACATTTGGCAAGTGGCCCAGCCGAGATGGTCATAAAATCCGCCAATTCCATTCAAATGGTTGGCTTTTGCAATTGCCATTTGTAGCATACTTTTAGGGTTTGTTCGCTAAAATCACAAGGACAAGTGACAAAAGCAACCACCGCAGCAAAATTTTAAATGCCTTTGTTTTCCATTTTATTAGCTCAAATATAATCTTATGTAATGCTGGGTCGTTTTTTGGGTTTAGGGTTCAGCTCTAGAACGAATTTCGTTATACTACATTTAAAAGTTGTAAACGTGATTTTAAGTCTCGAGTTCATTAAACTCTTTAAAAGTGTTTGTACGGTTGGATTAAATTTTACTTTGTCAAAAATTATCTCTCATTCTTTGTCACAAAACTCTTTGAACTAAAAACCTGTTATGCTTTTTAAAACACATCAGATTATTTAAATTCGAAGTTTACAGTTTTGTTTTTCCAAAAATTAGCAATATGTTTTCATGTTCTGGATATGTGCCTAAAAGTTTAGAGAAAGATTCAAAAGGCTTATCACGAAATAGCCTCAAAGGCAAGACCGATGGCTTCAAGAATGTGGAAGCAACTAAGCGAAAGAAATTAAGCATTCGCGAGGAACCGAAAATAAAGAAAGCTATTCGAAATATTCCAACAGGTTATGTGCCCATGAAACTTGAAATGTTCCCCCCATCCGTATCGGCTTACAACATCGAATCTAAGAAATTGACCGAAAGAAGAACGCCATTGATGCCCAGATTTGGCAAATATGACAATTACAAGAGTCCTCCTTTTTACAGTTTTAATCGCTGTTCGTTCGATCTGCCCAAGTTGATTTTTGGAGCTCTGCCGTTCACATCGAAAAAAAATAAAGGAAAACCAGAAAGTAGTTGAAAAGCAATATGGAAATAAATTATTATATATAAAGATTCTAATCAAGTTTTCTATTGTGCTTTTTACCCTCTTTTTGTGGCTGCTTTAACTAACTGATTTTGCGCCAGATGCTTTGAAGTGCCGCTACAAATAGCCATATATCATAACTCACCGATAATGCGCATAGATTAAAGTCCACCCAACCACCCGCTGTGAGACGCTAAGCCGTCGACACTTGAACACCACCTTTTGGGTGGTTGATCTGACTTTTACTTCTACTTACTGTGCCTTAAGAGGGAGACCTTCGTGTATATATTTACATGGAATTCCATGCACGTCATTATCATCATCATATTATTTGTATCATCATCAAAGTAATTGCAGGCACACTTTTGCTTCACAATTTTTAATGTGGGATTTGAAGTACGCGACTGCGATGACTTTGCTAATTTTTTTGGTATCAAATAAGACATTGAAGGAACTCGCATTATGTACTCAACTTTATTAGGTTAAGTTAAAGAACTTTAACCTTTTGAATGGCATGAAATTAAGCTGTGTGGGAATGTAAAATGTGGGCATTATTTTCAGCTTTTAAATGGTAAAGTTACTAAGTAATAATAATCTTGTAAAAAAAATCTAAAAGTATTGATGTAAATAATTATTGTATTGGTCTTAAGATCAAAAAAATGGTATAAATGTAGAAATGAAAATGGAATCAGTCTTAAATTTCCAAAAACAGAATACCTTACCTTAAAAAATTTAAACACAGAGCTCAAAACTCATATGATACAAATTAATATAAAACATCAAAGTCAAGTCACGTTTCTAGATAACATTTAAACGTTTTTCACTTTTTATTATCCTAGCTAAAACATTGTGAGCTTAATATAATATTTCTGTTAATTAGTTAAACTTAAAGCACCAACTTTTAGCGACCAAAAACAAAATACGTAAGAAAATTAAGAAGCTGTAAATGGAAGGAAATACAATGAGACACAATGAGTGCCACGCCCACAGACGCGCCAGCCTCCCACCAAAGAAGCTGTCAAGCGTTGAATGTAAATGCCAGGCAGCCAAAAGATAAGCTCCCCTTCACCCCCGCTGTGAAGCCAGGCAAAGTGAGCGAGGACCGAAAATTAAAAAAAAATAGACGAAGAACGGAAAAGTGATAAGAAATCGGCGCTGCCAACTTGACACAATGAACTTCATATTATTATGAAGTAAATAAAAGGCGGCCAAGCCAAGTGTTGAAGTCGACTCAACTCAAGTGCATTATAAGGGTGTGTGTGTGTGTGTGTGTGTGTGTGTGTTTGTGGTGTTGAAAAGATTTATGGCACAAAAATGTTACGAAACTTTAAGAGAGAGCTCGCTCTGCCATAAATTAGCCACAGCGGAACTGCCAACTCTGCCACTGACTCCCACTCTGACTCGGTGGGAATTTGTAGCGAGGTTTTTATTTTGACAGCGGACGCCTAGCGACGACGCCTACCGCGGTTTGTGACGGTGTGAGATACCCTATACATGAATGAATGTGTATATGTTGGAATATGGGTAAGTTACAGAAGGAATGAATGAGAAGAGTTATTAAATCTTATCTACAAAATCAAATATTTAGAGAAATATTTGTACAAAAGTTTGTCAAGGGAAATATTCCTATCTTATAAACAACACTAAAAATTATTAAAGGGTATGTTATTGTTATTTGTTATTGTAGCCACTTTTGTGCCTTATCCTTTATCCTTTATTGTTATGTGAGTAATTCGCTACACCTTTCATACATATATAGTAAAATATCGGGTTATTTCACTCCACTTGTGTTGCTGCAACATTTTCGGGCTTATTGTTATTGATGTTGTTATCAGCTGCAATTATTTTTTTGATTTACACATTTCGTTTGCCTCCTTTTTTCTTTCTGTTTTTTTTTTTTTGGGTTAACTGGTGACAATTTTCTCGCATCGTTTGCGGTTTTACATTACAAGGGAGAGAGGCGAAAAAAGAGAGAGACATAACGGTTTTGGTAGGCAGTGAGAGGTGAAATCCTCGCTCATTTATGGGGCGGGCTTAGCTCATCTGAGGTTTCCGGAGAAGGAGGGCGGTTGGAGTTTGCATTATTGACAGTTGTTGTGGAATAATCAGATTTAAAACGTTAAATGTCGACACCGTTGTTGTTGTTGGGTTTCGTTCTTCTTTTATTTTTTTGTGTGTCTTCTTTCAGCTTCGGTCGATAGGTTGTCCTGGCCATATTTTGTGTGCCTTTGTTTTGTGCTGGGTGGTTTTATCTTTGTTGTTGCTGTTGTTGTTGGCTTGTATTCTTGCTTTTCTTTTTGCCACAGATTGGCTTTGAATTTAAGTAGCAATTTCCTGTTTTTTCTCGTTGTTGTTGTTGCTGTTGCTCTTGTTGTCCTGTGTGTAATGAAAGTTTTTGGACCAGTGCCCAAAAATTGGGGCAAGAGCGCATAAGTTGTCTGGACACTCTGGACTCTAACTAATAATATTTTTCAAGGTACAACACAATTTTCAACAGATATTTACTGCAACAAGAATTTGATTGCTTTTCACCTGAAACTGTTGGAATCATTAAAATTAGTTTGGCTTTAAAATTGCTTCTGGGTAATGATAAATATTTTTCGAAGTGATTAAAAATGGATTTTAATTAATCTCGAATTTATTTCCAGTCTATACGTAACAGAAACTAAGCTCCACAGAAAGTACGTAAAGCTTCTTCTGTAACGTAACTTCTTACACATATTCCCTCTCCCTTTCTCTTCAGCTGATATGTGCATTTTAATACCTATGCTAATCAAAACAAGCATACCATCTCTAATCCATGTGTGTAACGGTTCTTAGCTACGTAATATGTTTGTCAATTTTCAACGTAATCACGTTCAACGTAATCCCACGTAAGGTGCTATCTAATGTCACGTAAGCTCCTTTATCACATTTAGTGCACAGGTAACTCTAACTCCACCCCCCTTTCGTAGTCGTACCCCCCCTCCCCACTTCACTCTAACTCAGCTGTTGTCATCTGCGAAGTGCATTTGCTTTAACACATTTCGCAGTTGCAGTCGCCGTTTGTTTGCCATGCGAAGAAGGGGGAGGAAAAGAGAAGGGGGGACGAGACATCCTTTTTGGGGCTAACACACTCACACTCTCGCACACTTAAGGCACACACACCAACACACACTCACACACACTCGCACATACTCACATTCGTGCATAATCAAATTCAATTGCTCATTCAAAACATTAAACTGTTTATTTTTGGATGGAACGTTTGGAGCAGACTGGAATGGGGTGAGGAGAATGAGGGGGGAGGGTGTTTGGCGTCGGCTCAAGTGGCAAAGGCACTTCATCATGCCGCCTAATCATTTGACCCACTTGAGAGTTGTGCAAATACTTTTTACGTTGTCGTTACACTCAGAATAAAATTTGGGTTCAATGTCAAACTAATTTTTTTTGAAGTAATGAGCATTATTAGTGAAGAAATACATTTTCAAAATATTTTTTATACATTTTTTGCACATTTTATTATTTAATTAAAAAAGCAAAAAATGTGAAAAAGCTGTTATTAAATTTCCTATTGAAAGTTTCTAGAAAACTTTAGAATTTAACATTTTTTTTTATTTTTTTTTTATCATTGTTATTTATTAAGGCATACGGGGTAAGCCAGGAACCCCTTTGTGTCCTTGTTTTCTATTCATTCAGCCCATATGTGCGCGCCGGCTAACTTAGGTTAGCTGTTACAATTATAATAACATTTACAATAACAAAAACAATACAATTACAATTATCACAAATATACAAATAATGCAAAGATGCGTCAGTTTCTTCTGAAATTGACTTTGCTTGGGTACTCAATTTTTCTAAGTGTACGCTGACAGTCTGCTGCTTGGCATACAATCAGACAGAAGCAGAGGAAGACAAGGGGGAGAGGGGCAGGAGAAACAGTTGGAACACACATGAGCCGGGCTCTAATCCTTTCAACAGTCGACTCGGAGTCGTGAAGCAGTTTTGCATGCATGCAGCAATCATAGCAGCTAGACGAAGGATGCGGAGAGTAAGGGGGAGTGTGGGGAGGGGGGAGTATGGCAGTGGAAGAGACAAGGAATTTGGAAAATCTGAGCTCAGTGTCAGGTTGCACGTTGAAAATTTGTCGTCATCGTGTCTCGCACACAAAAATGGCGTTAAGCATAGAATTTTCAAGCCAAGAGCAAAAGAAACAAGATGAAGCTAAGACAGCCGGCGAAGGAGGGGGGGGGGGTTGGGTGATGGAAGAGAGAGAACAAGCAAGACGGCAGGCTGTGAAGGCAAAGACAAACACATCAGAAGAAGAGGAAGAGGAAGCAGCGGCAGCGCCTTGGCTGCGGCTCAAGGATAAGGCGCAAAATAATAAATTATATTTGCGTGATTTGTGTTTAGTTGTTGTGTTGTCCCCCCCCCCCCGCCGTTTTGTGTTGTCTTTTGTGCATATACATTTTGAAATCCTTCGGATGTTGAAACATACAAAATTTCTTTTTGTTTCCTTTTGTTTTTGGAATTTAAAATTGCGGTGCGTCCTTGCCTAGTGTTTTTCTGTTGTTGTTTATGATGCAAAGAGAGCGTTCCGTTCCGTTCTCTTTACATTTGCATAGTGCTCGCTCACTGGAAGGCTGCGCAGAGAGCGCCAACTGCCGTGAAGGGCGGGCAATTTAAGAGCGCGCCTGCATTGGGTTGCTCTTAGCTGTTTGTAGAGTTGCCAGCTTTGTGTTGGTTTTTGAAATTGGTGCGAATTCTAATTTTTGCTGACTTGCTGTTCTAGCCCTATTCATCGATTGCAATTTTTCTCACACATACTTTACACATGAATGCACACACGCACACACACACACAAATCAAAACAGCATTATTTGCTCTTTTGCTGCTTGAAAGGACAAAGCATTTAAACGTTGCAGTTTTCAGGGGGTCAACTGTTGACAGTTTTCACCAAAACAAAACGAAAGCAAAACAAATATAAAATATCAATGAGAAATGAAATGAAATTGAATGAAATGAATTTCAAGTAAAGTTTGACACGTGCCCAAGATCGGAAATCAAATTTGGAGAGCATCAACGGTTATTAGGGTTGCCCTGCTCACTAAATAATGCTCAATCATTGGGCTATTAAAGTTACCCTTTTGTCTACCCATTTAAAACGATAGAAGAGGGTTTTATTGCGATTTTATGAGACAGTTGGGAGATGAAAATTGAAATTACAGCTGCTTACAGGATATCTTCTAGTCGAGCAAGCTTTAACTTATATTTCTTAACACTGAAACTCCACGTAAAACCCTCAATTCTAACAAATTTTGTGATATCATCGCATACCATTTAATTTAGAGCTCTTAAGTCGCTAGAGTTGCCATTTATAGGGTTGCCATCGCTCACAGTTGGCATTTCTTTAGCTGCAGGATTAACGTAAGCTACGAAAAAAAAGGAAAAAACAAAAACAGAAAAATATATGGTACAATCAATTGCTAACAATTGTCAAACAGATGCAGCAGCAACCCTTGGAAAGAATCCCTGCCACTACCCCTACCCCTACTCCAGAAACTGCAACCGCAACAGCAACACTAACAACGTGCGTGTGTGTGTGCGTCCTTTGTGTTTGTGTGTGTGTGTGTGTTGGCAATGCCAATGACATTTTTTCATCTGTTATCCCTCCCTTCCTCTTAGCGCTCAGCTCATTTTTCACATATTTTTGCCAAACTGCAGTTATTTTTGGAACTATCAGCAGGGGTGTGTAGTTGTTGTTGTTGCTGCTGCCACTCGAAACCGTTAATTGGTTTTATTTTTAATGATGTTTAGGCGAGAAGACAACAAACGAATGCATTATTCTCTCTCAAGCCCACGCTTCATTATTTGCTCTTGCCGTATTTGTTGTAACTGCGACAAGCAAACTCTCCCAATTATTTATGCAAATTCCAAAGAGGGAGAGATTTCAGTGATTTATGGAGTTTTGTTTTATTCGCAGTCAGGCATGGAGTTTTCTTCTTCTGCTGCTGCTGGTGTGAAAAACAATTCAACAGCTAATTGAGCATGTGATGAAAGAGAGAGAGAGAAAGCAGGACGTTATATTAATATCGTTGAAAGATTTCTTCTTCTATTGCTGGATTTTCAAATGGGGATTACAGATGGACAGTTAGGTAGTTAACAAAGTGCGGGTCTTAATGGTGATTTCCAATTAAGTTTAAAGGTTTGGAAAAACAGCTGGGGGAATAATACAGAAAGCGTTTCAAGGTTGCAAAGATATTTGAAAACATATAAGTAATCTGATTAAATAAATATTTGATCTTCTTTTCTAACACTTTTCTATTTACACAACCCATTCCCTTCGTTATACCTTTCATACAGTTCGCACCTGCAATAAGGGAGTCGGCACAACAGGTGTGTTCTTGTCATAGGGCTGCCTAAAATCAGCGCTGTCGATAAAAGCAGCGGCAGCGGCAGCAGCAGCAGCAGCGACTGCGGCAGCAGTGAGTCAGAGACAGGCAGAGAGAAAGTTAATCGAAAGGGTATCATTCCAATGCAGTTTGCACCCACGCATAAAGAGCGAACGAGAGAGACTCTGCTGCTGATCTCTAATTTATTAGCAATGCAGTCGCAGTCGTTAAATGCCGACAAAGGCGAGCACTAAACGAAAACAAAAACAAAAGCCGGCAAGTTGCTGGGCAGACAAGCAAAGAGCTCGCGCACACAGCTGCCAGAGGAAACGAGAGAGAGAGAGAGAAAAGATGCTGAGCACTGGAGCGCCACTCACTGGAAGCAGCCATACTGTACTGTGCATGCAATACTTCGTTTCGTTCAGCTACCATCGTTCCGTGCAGTCAGTTTGCGAGCGTTTGTCGTTGGCATTGGACGTACGTCGGGTGAAATTCTGAACGTTAACTCTCTCTTACGCGGTAAAACGGTAAACGGTGAACGCAATTTCGTGTGAAACATTTTGTGTACGATTCTTAAAAAAAAAGGAAAACAAAAAAGGAAAAGCTTGCGTGTAGCTCATTAAAAAGTTCGACGCTTAACATGTTAAATATTATGCACAATAAATAAGCGTCAAAACAAGGCAAACATAATTAATTGTCTTTCTTACTGTCTGTTGTCTGCCTCGCTATCTCTTTCTCTTTCTGTGTGTCTGTGAGTGAGTGCGTGTTTGTGTGTGTGTGTGTGTGTGTTAAATAAAAATCAAAATTAATTGCATTTCAAGCATATTTAAATACGCATTAAGTGCCGCATAAACGTTCAACGCGAGAACTCAACTTGAATTTTGTGGTTTACAGTTGTGATTAAGCAGCAATAACAACAACAACAACAACTGCTACTTCAACAACAACAACAACAACAACTACAACTGCTGCTGCTGCTTGTTGTGCGCGCAATTTCCGGTTTCCGCTTCCGTCGCGCGACATTCGCGTCCGCTGTTAAAAAGAAAAGTTCTCTACGCGCTGCCCAAACCAAAATTTATCCAAAAAAAAGTGTTAAAAAAGTAAGAGCAGCCTAAAAGTACAAAAACAAAACCGTTGCTCAAAAGTTAATTTCAGTATTAAACAAATATTTGCCAAAAGTACACACTAATTAAAGTTGCTTCTAAACTGTTGCACCTGAGAAATATAATAATAAAAATAATAATAAAATAAAGCAAGTGGCGGCTGCTCGTTTCAATTCAACAGGCAACAACAAATTCAACACAGTGGATCAAAGGGACAGCAGCAACAACAACAACACTTCCAAGCAGGTTGGTGACTTTTCGTTCTTATTTTTCCCACTCTTTGTCTTCGTTTTTCAAAGGTTGTGTTTATTTTTGGGCATTTAATTTCATGCTGAGCTCGCTGCACAGCTATAACGGTACATCTATAGCGCTTGTAAAATAATGCAGTTAGGGGCTACAAATGTTTCTCGACTATCAGATACCCTTTTTGAAATGGTGTTTAAATGTTTTACGACTGAGTAGTTTTATTAAAAAAGTTTATTCTTTTTTATGGTAGTCAAAATAATAATTTTTGTTAGATATTTTTATTACTATATTATTCTTTGTTAAAGTTTTATATGCTTATATTGTTTTCTAATTTAATTTGATTAATATTTATGTGTATAAAAATATTTTGTTTAGTTTTCATTTTTGCTTTGTTGCCTCCACAACTCGCGAAATAATTTAAGTATCCTCACTTCTATAGAGTATTTGGCAAATGTACAAAAAACGCCAACACTCAAATAGCTGCGTGTACGGACATGCAATAAAATGCGAAGCAGTGTTTAAGTTTTTGCGCGCCAAAAAGCAGGCAACAAAAAGCAAACAGCACAAGCAAAAAGGTGTGATCAAAAGAGGGGACTACAAAAGAAAAGAAGGAGCCAGGCAGGTGCGAAATGTTTATGTGGCACATAAAACTAGCGCGCAACGTGTCGCCATTGTTGTGCAGCCCCGAATCGGGGGCAGGTGGCAAGGGCAAGCCAGCTAGCGTCGTCTAGGGTTGCCATTTTTATTATTTTATGAACTTTTATTATGTTTATTTGCTTATATATATATTATATTTTTTTTTTGTGTGCACTTGGCAGCTTCTCCAGCTTGCCTGACTGTACTAAACAATAATCATAATAATCGTAATCACAGAAGCAGAAAAAGAAAGTAGAAGTGCTTCGGAAGAGAGTAAGTGACTGAAAGATACCCTGTATACTTTTATTTAGCTCTGCCATGACACCATTACACCCTATTCACAACATTTTCAATGGGTGCGAAAAACATCCAAAAGCACACAGAAAAAAGACGACCATTTTGGCCATTTTCTGCTGCCTGTTTTTAGGCGCCTTTCGCACGTTTGTTCGCACCTAGTCAAGCGGCTACACAGCTCCCGTCTGTGCACACAATAAGTAACACACACCCGCACACACCGTTTTTAGGTGTCGCTTTGTTGTGCGTTGTACTAAATTGCGCACAATTGAAAGCATACTTTCCTGCGCGCATTTAGTGTGCACTTCTTGGCTAACAGAATTTGAATGCAAATTCACAACAGCTCCCCCTACCCCCCCCTCTCTCTCTCTCTCTGTCTTTGTTTCGCCATGTCTTTTACGCTTTATTTATCGCACTTTCCTGCCTGTGTATGTGTTTTCAACTGTAGCATTCTTTTAGGCGCGCGGCTCAGCTTAGCTGCCCAAGGGACGTTTTTCCCCAGCTGAGCTCTTTGTTGTTGTTTATTTTTGCTTGCCCTTTTTTTGGGGTTGAGCAAAAAGGTTTGCTTTTATTTATACTTAGACGAGAAAGCATTAAATTTGACTTTTTTTCTTACTTTAAAAAATATATGCAAAAGCTTTCATTTCTAGTGAGAAATTCTTTGATTTGATTTATTTTTGGTATAATTGAGAGCTGAAAACATAAACAATTTTTATCAAATTTTAAATATTTACACATAAAGTTCAAAGGAAACTTTATTCAAACACTTAACTTAATACATTTTTAGTCAAACATTTCATAACTAAATTTGGTTGAACTTTAAGAGATTTGTCTCTGACTTGTTTTTTGATTTCTGAACTTAATAATTATTTATTAGCTTTTATGCTTGTCAAAGTTTTTGTTGCTTGTTATAATTTGCACATTTCAATGATGCCATCAAAATTCCACAGCAGCTAATTGACCTTAATACCCTAAATCAATAATGTTTGAGCTGTGGTCTATAAGACGTGGGCTCTAAAACAATGCCAACCACTCAAGTGGGTGTGTGTGTGTGTGTGTGTGTGCTTAAGTGTATGTATTTGTATGAGATAGTGTTTGTGTGGCATAATTTCATTAGATTGAGGCAGTGGCCAAAAGGCTTTCAATGCAAGGCTTAATTTGATTAATGAAAAATAAGCTTGGAGACAAGCTGGACGAGCACAAAAGCGATTCAAAGACAATTGTCTTTACACTGAGAACATAAAGCGTTTAAACTACAAACAATTTTTAGGCAAGAAAATTTAAAAGTGGTTTGTTGGAATTATTTTAAAAAATATTTATTCTCTCCTTTCAATAAAAAATATATTTTGACCCAACAAAAAATATATTTTGTGATTCCTAAACAAACTGTTCTCTAAGTGTATTGCTGCTGGCGCCTTAAAAGCAAAACTTTGACTACACTCAAACACATTCCAAAACTCATTTAAGTGAACGTGACTTTAAGTTAAAGCTTAGACCGCAAAAGTCTTTAAGTTTTTAATATGCGCCGGCAATTTCCACCATTCAAAAAAATGAGAACTAAAAACAGGAAAAGCTGAAAAAATGTTTTGAGAGAACAGAGGCATTTGTCGAACTGTTAAAAACTGAACGCTGTGCGTGACACACAACAAATTCAAGCGAGTTTTTCTCATTCCATGCCACATTTTGCTGCAAGCATTTTATGTTTTCAAATTAATTTCAAACAATTTTTCTCATATTTTTTTTCTTCATTCCCTGTCCTCGAGCTTTTGGACATAATCTATTATAAGCGCTTATAATAATTTCGGCGTCAAGTTTTCTTTGTTTTAGGGGCGTTGCTTTTAATTGTAGGCGTGGCAAGACTTAATGAGACCAGTCTTGAAATGTGCGCCAGGGGAGTGATTTTTTTGGGGTGTAAAATGTTAACAGAATTTAATTAATATTTATGCTTATTTCTCTCTGTTTTCGGAAAGTGTTGTAAAAGTCTTTTGGCTAAAAGTGTTGGGCAAATTGCTGTATTCCTTTGGCCTTGGCCAAAATATGTAGAAATCAGCATTAATAAATCACTGAAAATTCACAAAAGTTACCTTCAAAAATCACAATGGTTGCCACTTGCGGTTCTTTTACACACACACACACACACACACACATATAGGGACAGCTTATGACAGTGACTTATTGAAGTTACTTTCGGGTGTGTGTGGGAGTGTGTGTGGTTGTGTGTGTGGTTGTGTGTTGGCTGGCACATAAATTAAATAAAAACAAAAAACTTACTTAAGTCTGAGATTGGGAATTTGAGGCTGATTTTTGGAAGTTATTTCAGAGGCTCTCACAATTTTTGAATATTTATTGAAAAGTAATTTTAGCAATTTCGGGCTAAATATTTAAATATGATGTAAAAGTTTTATTTTTATTATATTTAATATTTAAATATATATTTTTTTTACGGCTGCCTCCTTTTATTTAAGCTCATAGCTTTTCCCTATGAGTGAGAATTGTCGGCTGATTTTTTAACGCTTCTAGACATTTGCCAACTTTAACATCCCACACACACACACACACACACACACACACACACACACACACACACAACAATTCTCTTACTCTCCATCACACACACACACATTCACATATGCAATATATGCGAAGTCGCAAACGCTTTTAGCTTAAAATTTTGCCAGTGTTGGTGCCAAAAAATGCAAATTTAAAATGCGTTGGCATGTCAAAAATCCACACACACACACACATGGAGAGAGTGTGGCACAGGGTGCAATTGCAGACAAAGAGGGAGTTGAGGGGGAAGCAATGAAAATCGATAAACGAGTGTGTGTGTCTGTTGAGGGTTAAGCTTTTGGTACTATCTTTTGCCATGCAACTCCATACACGAAATTTGGCAAGAGTGGCGAAAAAAGAGAGCACACTGAGAGACAGAAAGAGAGAGGGAGAGTGGGAGAAATGAGAGCTGGCAACAAATAGCTTAATAGGAAATAGCGTAAAAGCGTCGCCAGAATCGCCCCCAAAATATATACAGCTTTGATAAGGAGCTGATGAGCACCCTTAAAGCAGAAGAAGGGAGGAGGGGGGTGCTAAGAAAAAAATCCTTGCACGTATCGCGCTCAAGAAATCAGCAAACGCATTGGCATGTCCTTTCGATCCATTGTTGTAGTCGCTGATGTTCCTCGTTGCTGTTGTTGTTGTTGTTGTGTAAGGGTTGAGGCGTGTCTTCTAGAAGGAGGAAGGGCAAGTCGCTTATCTCTCGCTCTCTCTCTCTCTCTCTCTCTCTCTCTGTCTCCCTGTGGCATTAGTCAAATGCAAATTTTTATAGCAGCCTCTGTCTGTTTACTTGAGGCGCCGATAAGCGCCGCGCATAACCAAATATATATACAGAATGGATTTTGGATACCAGCTGTGTGTGTGTGTGTGTGTGAAATGAGGGTGTTCCCAAAAACCGATAGAAAGCATCATTACAACATATTAGAGGAGGATTACCTTAGACGAATATGAAAGCAGGTGCTACAAAAATGTTGTCAAGTGTTCAATGCAATGAGGATTTAAGGAAAATATGATTTAAACATGTGAATACGAGAATTCTTAGAGAAATGTTCATAAAAAAAAGATAGAAAATGTTTAAGCTGTTGAAACTTGAGTAATAAATTTTGCAAATGATTTTTAGTTTGAGAACTGCTAGAGAAATATTTATTTGTAGTCTTAGAAAAGAAATGGGAATATAAAGAAATTCATTAAATAATTTTTAGCATTTAAAAAGCCAAAAAAAATTCTTTTTCCGTATGTTTTTAGTTAGGTGGGTTTTTTTTTACATGCTTTTATTTAACTTGACTTGTCTGTTTGTTTGTAAGTTTGTTTGTACAGGATTTTTGTAAACTAGCTAGAGCTCTGAAATTTCCACCAAAGATGTTTTTCAGATGACAATACATGTTTTTAAAGTTTTCGGTACGATAAAATATGTAATATCATGTAAAAACCACGAAAAACAATTTTCCCTCTTGCTTAAGTTACTAATTTGACTGCCGCAATTTAGAAGCTCTGGTGGCATGGAGGCAAGACTGGCGCTTCACAGACCGAAGGACGTGGGTTCGAACCCGACACATACTTTTTTTTTAAGTTTTTATTTTTTTATTAATTAAAATCGATTACATCTGTATGTTAGAAAGCTTATAAAAGCATGTCTTCAAAATTTTTTTTGATTTACTTGTTTAAAATTTTAAAAGCTTTTAAAGTTTAAACTATCAGTTGCCGTTTTTAAGATAATTTTTACACTTTTTTTTACACTTTTAATTTATTTTAAAAGGCATGTACCCCATGTATAATTTTCTTGGCTTGTGTTACTAATGTACGTTATATAAATATTTTAAAATCCTTCTACTTGATTCTCATAAATTCAAGTAAGGCTGGCAGGTTTCATGACTTTTTCAGTAAAGTGACTCTTGAATTGTGTTTATAATAAACCTTCTGCTCGATACTTGGAACACCTTTGTCGCTTTTAAGCCAACGATTTGAATATCCGCGCATATTTTGTTGTCACATTTTAAAATTTTATAACGCGTCGCACTTTAATATGAAGCTAGAAAGCAACAGCAGAAATAGAAGCAGAAGCAGCATCCGCAACAAGAAGCAAGCAGACAACAACAACATTACCGCCTAACGGAAGCTGCCACAAATGAACAACATTGCCACGACCTTCTTTGAGCCCCTCCCCCCCCTTCCGCTCCGCTTTCCACTTTCCTTATCACTGCTGTGGCGCCTGCATCACGCGCCCAGCAGAAAGTAGGCAATAAGCAACGTGTTTGTGTTGTATGTGGCACAAACATTTTAGCGTATTTTTATTACACATGCACAGGCCAAAGTATGTGTATGTGTGTGTGTGTGTGTTTGTGAGTGTCGACAGGCTCATTGCTGAATTTATGAAAATTTTCGGTGCCTTCTGATATAGGAAGCGAAAAGTGAAGAGAGAAAAAAACATTAGCACCCAATAGAGTTTAATGCGTGCGTGTCAGCCGGCATCTATGTGCGTGTGTCTGTGTGTGTGAGTGCCCCCAAACGGATGTGTATCCTGTCTGCGTGTTTTTGGGGCCCCAGCTGTCGTCCTGCTGCTCCTGTTACTGTTACTGTTTCTGCTTCTGCTGCCGATGCCGATGCCTAACGTCAACGCCAGCGCCAATTTGCGGCTTAACATCTTTGAATTATTGAGCGCGCACACACACACACATACACAGAGAGAGAGAATATGTATGAGGTCCTTCAGGCCCTTGCTGTGCCCCGTCCAGTTCAGTTGAGTTCAGTTCAGTCGTTTTTGGGCTGAAATTAAAATTTTATCAAAATGAAATTTGCGGTTTTTGTGTGTGTGTTTAGTTTCAAATTTTAAAAGTGATTTTTCCTTCAGCTTGGCAACTGTTTATGCTTGTTGTTGCTGTAGTGTCCCCTGCTGCGTTTTTTGGGGGCATTTCCTGAGGCTGTGAGCGGAAGTTTCTGGTTTTTGGGTGAGATATGAGTCTGCCTTTTGGGGTTCGCGCATATTTTAGTTGTGTGTAGCTGGAAAAGTCGCGACTTTTTGGTTATTTGTTTGGCGTATTGCTGAATTTTAGATGCGAATTCGTAAAGGAGTTTGTTTGTGGGCGTGGCATAGATAAATACATAAAACATTAGCAAATTAGTTGTGAATGGTTAGAAATTGAAGTTGTTAAAGGAGTTGAACTTTACACTCAACTTAAACACATATTTAAATCTTTAAGGAAACGATTTTGACTTAAACCTTTAATTGCCATTTAATAATAATGAATTCTTGTGCTTTCAATTAGCTTGATTTTGATAATACTTTCTGGTCTTTTATTTTTAAATTTTAATTGCATATTCTTTACTTTATTTCTCCCCCATCACTATCTAAATAGAACCTTACCCAACCTAATCTGAGTCATTTTCCTTAAAGTACTGCATGCCCCATTTATTACTTCAATTCAATTGTATTGAATATCATTTGCTTTTAATAACAATCTTTTTGTTTTTTTTATTTGTGGGCCATCAGCTACTTTCGCAAGAAGGTCTTGTAAATCTCGTTTTATGCTCGAAGAAAGCAAGAAAAGAAAGAAAACTTTACTGACATATTTTCATATAATCTGCACTTTTATTGTCTCCTCTTTCTCTTTCTCCCTATCTATCTGCTGTGTGCTCTGTTTATCTTTTGCCCCTCACTTGTGTTTACATTACACTTTAACTAAGCCGCCTAAAATTATGCAATAAACTTTACTTTTACGTGTCTCCCAGCCACTTGCTATGCTCCCTCTCTCTCCCTCCTTCTCTCTGTCACTTACATTCTCTCTCGGTCTTACCCACAGCATCGCATATTTATTTATATTGTGTGCTGTTTTGTTATTCTCTTTTTTTTTTCTTCGTTGTTGTCTTTTTTATTTCGTTCGCTGGCGCACTTATCCTTGCGATTTTTGATGTTCGCGCATTGTACCTCGTTAGAGCTACCAACGAGGGTGGGGAGGTGAGGTTAGATTGGGGGGCTGGGGGTTGGGGTCCAAAATGCCAGTACGGCGTTGCAAATCTTATTTGATGATGCCACGGCAAATACTTTAATTTATGCAGTAATCCTATTACAAAAAAATACAGCAGCAGCAACAACAACTGGAACAACAGGACGAGAAGGATGATGGCAACCATAAAACAAAACAAAAGCGAAAAAAAAAGAAAACTTAGTATTGAATTCTATAAAGTGATGGACTAGGTAGATGCTCTGTAATGTACATAATAAACTATGAAAAGAAGTATAAAAAATTATATTAAAAATTCCTTTTAGCTCTTGAACGAAAATCATTATTTTTAAGCAACTTTTTATTATTTTTAACAAATTTAAAACAAAGCCTTTTTATGCCTTGGCTTCGAATTTTTTCACTTTTTTCGTGCCCAGTTTGGTTGAGCTTTTTATTTAGCTTGCATTTGGCATGAACCCAAAAACACGAGAATACTAAGAGAACCTAAACGAACCTATTCCCAATCCTTAAGTCCCCCTTTACCCCCCTAAGGATGCGACTCATTTGCATTTTCAGCGCGTTTGCCTTTGGGTTCTCCAGTATTTGTTGTTGTTGTTGTTGCTGTTTTCTTTGTGCCTTGGCTTTGCTATTTGCCGCATCTTTTTCTTGTGCTTCGTTCGCGTCTTAGCAGCAATTCAATTTATTTTAATTTCTGCTTTTAACACAAAAAATTACCAATTCAATTTTATGACTTTATTTCCCCCCCTCCCACCTTGTTTTTCTTTCTCCGTTCTTGCCACGTGGCGCTTTTCACAATAGCAGCTGCTAGAGATATATCTGCAGCAGCAGCAACAACGACGACGACGACGACGACGACGCTTGACACCAGAATCGAAAAAGTAAATTCTACAAAAATACACACACAACAAAGCACTAGTCTATCTATATCTATATATAAATGGAAAAGTCTACTATATATATATATATATATATATATATATATATATATATAGTGCAGCAACTGTCGCTTGTATCTTACTATGCAAATCACTTTATAAATAAATTTGTGAAGCGTTTGGCAAACTTTACAACAGCTAGAGAATGCTCTCAGTTATATCTCCCTTCACTTAGCTACTCAGTCTTTCCCTTTCTCACATTGACAATCAGCTTAAATCGATGCGAGTGTGAATTTTAGTTGGTTGTGTTCTTGGTATCCATTTGCACGTGACCCACTGCTCGACAGCTAATCGGATAATATATATGTATGTAGTATATAGTAGTAGGGTTTGTGAAAACTGCATGCAACTCTTGAGAAGATTAGATAAATAGATGCTAGCAAGTGCAAAAGAATAAAGCTTAAATTATATCGATTTTTGTCTGTTATTTTAGACACAAACATTTTTAATTGACAGCATTTTAAGTTGGCTGTCAACAGAATTTTTGTAACAACAACTAGATTAACTCACCTGTTATATTTTAAGTGACAAATGAACTGACAAATTGGGCTTATTCTGGAACTGCTTTGTTCACTTTGACAGTTACATACAGGACATTTAGCATTTAAATAAATAAATTGCAGTAAAAACTTTCTGCCCGTCAAATCATTAGCCATTTAAAAAGCTGACAAACAATGCAACAAAAGAAACATTGAGAACAAGCTAAACAGTCAATCAAAGTGCCTTTGGCACGTCAAAGGAATAACATCAAACATTAATAAGCAGACACCAATCCCCTCGAAACCCCTGAAACACATTTAAACTAAACGTGACACATTTTGTTGTTGTTGTTGTTGTTGTTGTTATGTAAAACACGTCACAACAAACGACAAAGCCCTAACAGCAGGTTTGGTAGAGTATTAAAAATGGCAATGTCAGCTTACTCAATCAATGAAGGCGTGGCATGTCGATAAAAAGCAAATACAGTCAGTAGCTATAAACATTTCATGAAGTAAGGGAAAAAAGTTTATCAACGAGAGAATATGCAGTAAAAATTGTAGCTATGTAATAAAAATTGCTAAAGGAAGCCAACAAAAACAAAAAAGAAGACGATAGAAGAAAAACATATAGAATAAACAAAAATTTAATATGCCCAGCGGTCATTGAGTTCCTTTCGAGCTCAAAAGATGTTAGCATGTGGCAACCCTAGACAGCGACAGCTCGTTGCACTGCGAGAAAGTTTCTTGAACTATCAAAGAATTCTTGTTGTTAGAAAAAATAAATATGCTTAAAACATTTTTATCGATATGACATTAATCTTCATTAATGCTTAAAAAAATACTGTAGAAGCTCACCTTATTTTTTTTGTGGTGTTTTTTTTTTTTGCCTGTTAACCACCAAAAATGTTAGACAAAAGATACAGTGACAAAAGCCAAAAGATATTCGACAGCTGCTCGAGGGAAGCGAATGTAAACCGAAAGTTTCGCGCATTGCAAAAACCGAAAACCAATTTCATTTTGGTCTTTAAATGGCCAACAGTGAGTGGCAGTTGCAGCACCTGCCCCTTTACAGCCCCCTCCTGCCAGTCGTTGTTGTTATTTTGGCTTTGCGTTGGTTAAAATGTAAATTTTATCTGCACGTTAAATGGCTGGCTATCGATATACTAGTATCAATACACACGCACACACCGAAACCAATACACACAAATACAGTTACAGTTACAGTAACAACAACAACAACAACAACAAAAACAAACTACATTGAATGCGATTTTTATGTGACATGAAATCTGTGGCAAATGCTGCTTTGGTTGCTGGCTGTTTTTCTTCTCTCTCTTTTTTTTTATGGCAAATCGTTGAGGAAAAAACTAAACTTAAGCCAAACGAAATTGACTAAGTAAGTGTGTGTGTGTGTGTGTGTGTGTGTGTGTGTGTGAGTGAAAGCAGTAGGAGAAAAGGGGCGTGGCTTTCAATTGATAAGCATGCCATTTCTGTATATTGGTTTTTGGCTAGTTTTGCTTCAAAAAATCTTGAAAAATAAAGTGTTGCAAGTGTTTGATTAACTGGATATTGGTATGAAAAGCGAATGAAATTTATTTTAACCTAATTGAAACCTTGATTTCTTTTTTGTATATTTAGTTTTTAACATTTTGCTTTTTATTTGCTTGTAGTTTTATTTTTCTGAAAATTTGTTGCCTTGCACTTTGAACCGATTCCATATTTCATTAACTGAATTGCTCTTGCAGTGTTTACCTAAGCTTTATTTTGCTACCCATTTTTGCATTTTGCAACACTCTTTTCCCGAATGCGATTTATTTGTACTTAGTTCGGTGGTCTTATGAGATTTCTGCATTTTCCTCATACATCAGTGTTGCAAGCACTTTATTCTGATTTCCATTTAAGTGTTCATCATTGCTGGCAAAAATTGGCATTTAGCAGCAAAGTTTCAGTGGTGTTTACTAAATAAATGTTGCAATATTCAAGTGCTTCACAACATTGTCTATTCACCAGACACTATTCAATATTATGCTTCCTTCCTTCTACTTTTTTTTTTTGACATGCTAAGCAATTAGACAAGATATTTTAACACACATACACTCGCACTAAATATTTTTATTTAGTTTCGTTGAAGCTTGTTGGTTGCAACACTTGGTCGCAAAGTACGGTTTGCTAAATAAAAACATTGCTTTAATATTTTTGCTCTTAATTAAATTCGAGTTCTCTCGAGCGTAAAGCCAAAACCGGAGAAGGAAATAAAACAAGTAGAAAACTCGAAATTTGAAACTTTTGCACAAGTGTGAGAGGGAAAGCGAGTGTGCGTGAGCGAGACAGCTGCAGAAGTAAGCTGGGGCGCAGAAACCACTTAATCCAATTTAAGAATGCAACCACTTGAGCCTGTGTGTGTGTGTGTGTGTGTTTGTGTGAATATGCATATGTGTTGAGCGTTTCGCATGCATTATGCAGTGCTGGAAAATATATTTTTTTTTCTGGTTTTAAAGCAAGGGAGGGGGCGGTAACGGTCTTATCACTGCTAAGCCATAAAATTGTTGTCGGGCTCTTGGCCATTTATTTTAAAGAAAAACGCAAAGAAAAAATAACTGTTTAAATTATTAGCCGTTTTCTTTTCACTCTCTTTCGCTTTTTCTCTTTGCTGGTCATAAATTTTGTGGCAATTTTTTCGCTACCCACACACACACAAAGACCTCTCCTCTAGTATATTTTGCATGCTTACACACACACACACACACACTGACACACATTCACATTTTTCGCTTGCCCTCCCCTAGTTAAATCTTATCAGCTAGGGGATGCTTCTGCCTTTCCCGCTGGTCATTGTTTGGCCTGTGCAAATTTATATATTAGGTCATTAGGTTTGTAATAATTTGTTTGGGCCACATGTAAATGTTTGTCGTTGTAGTTCTTGTTGTCGTTGTCGTTATTGGCATCGTTGTTAATGCGTACCCAACTAATGGGGCCATTAGGTGTGTGGGTGGGGAGGGGGAGAAGAATGTGGGGGCTGTTGCATAAACATGCGTGCGACCCAAGTGGCCTATTAGAGAAGAGCTGTGTGTGGCGTTTTAATTAAGCTTAAGTTGCAGTTGGGCCCTCCAAAAAGTAGGCTATGCATTTTTAATACGACACACTCAACTCATGCATAAAGTTTCTGCATTTTTGAGCGCTTCTCCCCCCTTTCTTTATCCCTCTCTGTCATTTGCTAAACAATTTTCTAATTAAATGATTTTTGCTGGGCGCCAAAAAGTATGCGTTAAACTATTTATGCGAAACATTCGATATAATAGAGGCCAGAAACTCCAAACTAGACTTAATTAAGTTTTTGCGCTACGATTTCGGAAATTGAATTTCGTCCAAACTATTTTCTGCTTTCAGTTTGTTAGTTCGCATGCTAATGCCGCAAAGTAGGCAATAAAAATTGCGTAAAACTAGTTTAGACCACCGGTTTGCTAAATCTGTATCCTGTATCTGTATCTTTGTATCTCTGTATCTTTATCTCAATATCTGTGTGTAGTTGTATCTTTTGCCGCCTTGGCAGAAAACTTGTTCCACATCCACAGGAAATGTCTCAGTTTCGGTGCGTAATTTTCTAGCAAGCACTGTTCGTGTATTCGTGTGTGTATGTTTGTGTGCCTTTTGCTATTTATGTTCGCATGTCCATGAGCGCATGACCTCCATATAAAATAAATTACTTTAGTTATCTAAATGCTGTGTACATACAAACACACAAACACACACACACACAGAGGACATAACACAAACATACATATATATGTATGGTCTTTATGCCTGCTCTTTTATTCTCTTTCTCTCTCTCTTTCATCCTCTCTTTGTTCTATTTTCTATGCTGTCTTTGGGTTCTATTTTTTTCTGTTCCTAGACACAAAATGATTTACCATACTCTTAGAACGAAGTTGTTTAGCTATGAGATTGAAGTCTTTTGTATTCAATTTATAGGGGAGACAAAAATGGAAAAGTGTTGCAAACTAAAATTAAATTATTTTTTTAATTGTAAAAAATTTGTATCTTAAAAAATATTTTCTAACAAATTTTAAAAAATTTTTATTTTGAAAAAAAAAAAAAGCTCAATTTTTTACGTTTTTTTTTAGTGATTTTAGATTTACTTTAGTTTAAATTAAGCTAATAAGGTCCTTAAGAGTATATTGAATTCGTTCACTCATTGCTGGTTGACCCCTCCTGGTACTGGCGTTCATTTTTGCCTTGTGCTGCCGCTGCCATCCTTTTTGGGTAGCTCGTCTTTTTGCTTTTAGCCAAACAAATGATAACAATAAATTACACTCTCGAGATTTGGTCGAGCTTAAGTATGAAGTGCAGCCAGTCGATGTTGAATGCGCCCTGCCAAAAAATAATGAAGGCAAACACTGGCAAAATGGTGGGTGAGTCGAAAGGAGGGGTGGGACGCAGTTCGGACGCCACATCAAGTGGCAAACGCACTTGGGGTTTTCTTTCTTCTTCTTCTTCTTCTTTTTTTTCGCTTCTTTTTTATTTATTTTTTTCTCTGGGCAGCATTGAAAAAAAAAGGAAAAAAAGGAAAAATAGCACAAAGACAAGAACAAGAACAAGAAGAAAATGGGAAGCTGGGCAACAAAAATAAATGTTCTAATTTAGCGACTCAATTTGTGTAGTAAATTTATCAAAAGGCTGCCAGCGAAAGCTGCCCAGCTTTGTGCTTGTGTGTGCCACGCCCCCAAGCCCCACATACTCTTTATAGTATATATTCTCTTATGTTACACATTTTAGTTGCCATTTATAAATGTTGCTCACCTTCTTTTTGCTTGCTACTCTTATTAATTTTTGCTTTGTGTGCGAGTGTGTGTGTGTGTGTGTGCGAGTGTGCGAGTGTTTGTTTGTGTGGTCAGCAGGTAATAAATCTAGCCAGGTGATAATAAGTGCCATTCGCAGCGATTTGTTAAGTTTTTATTGCATACATTTAGGCATTGTTTGTGGGCCTAGTCCCTGGCTTGAACTGCCCTACTTAACTGTGACGCCATCAGCGTATTCTAGGCCAAAAAGCCATAAAGCCTCGTTTTGTTTTTGGACATGCGAAAAAAAGGTGTTTGCCTTAGAGAGGGAGGAAAAGTAGGCGTGTCGAATGTAAGTGCTTAGAGTAGTTAACTGTTGAGCAGTTTTAGTTTGAATGTGCTTAGAGGAGATTTGTAGAAGTAACTAATATGTGTGGAAATGCTTTTAAGATACAGTTTTAATGGCAATTCATTACGGTTCATAGATTTTTTGGTATTACTTTGTTAAAATGTTCTTAACTTAAACTGAGAAGTCTCAAAAACTAAGCACTAACATTTAAAATGACATTTAGTGCTCACAAAAAATGATTTATGGTCTATTAATTAAGCTCTTAACCCACTTAAGCTGCAGCTCAAACTCTTAAGCACAATTTAACTGTAGCCTGCCATAAAGTGTGCTTTAAAATATATATATATATAAAAACTTTTATACTTTTCGGCTTTGTGTTATTTTCACCACAAAATAAAGTTATTTTTAAGCCTGCACTGCACTAAAAACAAACTAAAATTAAACGTTCGCATAACATAACACATAAAAAACCAGGCCGGAGAAAAAAGTGTGCTCAACAAGTGCACTTTGGCTGCTGCTTAGCGCCTATTCGATGGCTTTAAAACAATTTTATGGCATTTTTATGCCACCAAGCACCGTAAAGGACTCGAAACAAACGGTAAGCTAAAACCAACCGGGCCATAGCCTGGCCCCAATAAAAGTTCGTGGAGTGCGCTAATGTTACCGGTCCACTTGGGACTCTCTGCTTCGCTTTCTTAAGTTGTGCGCTTCGTTATGTTTATGACTTTTGATTTGTACTATTTTTATTTTTTTTTGGGTTTTTCATCCTCTGCTGTAATGAATTTTCAGTGTTATCCAATTTCCGGTTTTGTACTTTTCGTTTACAGTAAGAATTTTGGGGAGGAATTTTGTTATGCGCTGCATTTATTTTTATGTGTCTGAAATATTTAAAATTTTAACGTGGCTTCTGACTGGATTTCTGAATCCTTTTTTGCTTCATACAATATTAAAATATGTGTGATAACTTTAACATAAATCTCAATTATCCCAAGTTGTATGGAGAATTTTGAAGAGTACTTTATAAAAATAAATAAATACAGCCCATAGTCACATTTATTTCGCAAATTATTTTGCAATTATATTTATTTTTATTAAAATGATTTAACATAGTTTTTGTATAGACATTTATTAGCTAAAAATTTGACTCTTAAATATTACAGTTGCTTACAGCCTAATAAAATTTGTAAAAACGAAACCCCAAAGTGCCATAATTTTTGGCACTGATTTGATGGCGTACAAAGTGAAAATCAGATCGTAAAGTTGCAGAGCGAAATGTTGCAAGGATGCTGCTGCTGCTCACTGCCAGGATGCGTTACTGGGTCAAAAAAAAAAAAAAATAGAGTAGGAGCAGCTGAAATTTCAGCTACTGATGCTTGGCGCCAGGCAGTTAGCCTGGCTCATTGTTCGCATATCAATGGGCCAGTCAGACTATAGTCTCTCGCTCTCTATCTCTCTCTTTATATGGCATTGGGAACGTATTGTTTTGGTTGCCCGCCCATGCAATGGTAAAATATAATTTTTATTTGCTTGAGCGCGCACATTTGGCAAGAAGTAGCAAAAGAAACTGCTGACTTCACCTTGATGCATGCGCTTTTCATTGCGTTTTTCCCACATACACACTACTACATACAGTTGCAATTTTCTTTCCTCTTTATCTTTATATAGTTTTTGGTATATGTGTTTTTTTCTTATTATTTTCTTCTTTTTTTTTTTTTTTGGCAACGTTGGCAAAACACGCTTCAGCTCCCAAGCGGCCCTGAAATCAATATGCTTTCGATGCCACCAAAACTCTTTGCAAGTTAGCAAAACTGCCACAGTTGTGCATCAGGTTTTCAACTCTCTTCCCTAGCATCCTAGCATCGTAGGATCCTAGCATCGTAGTGTGGCCCCGACCTAGTTGGGTGTGTGTTTGCTGACTGTCGAGTAAAAACGAATTTTCTTGTCATATTTTCAATTTGTGTCGCTTGGCTTCGTTTCCGAAACTTGTAGGTGTCAGATTCTGAGCGCTGCTTTATGGCCCAAGTTGACAATTGCAATAAAAATGTTGGCAGGGATTATAACAAGCATATAATGTCGCACACCCTCCTCCCTTTTTCTCTATTCTTCTTCTAGTCTACTTTTGGGGTCAGTCAAGGATACAAGTGCCACCAATGGGCTGCAACGTTTCACCTTTCACTGTGTTTTGATTCTGCTTTAGCTTTGCTTTGCCACGTCATGTGCAAAATGTCAATTGTGCTTAAGAGCAAATGTATTTGATTTCAGGCACCGGTTGCAATGGTGACAGCGACGACGATGACGACGATGACGACGCTTTGTGTGGCTTCCCGTTCCCTCCTGTTGACCTATGTTTCTTCTTGACTTTTCTTTGCCCATTCTTTGTTTATTTGTTAGGCTCTTGCTAGCATTGTTAACTGAGGGATTACCTGGTTAAATGATTGGTTGCAATTACTTTTTAGGATTAAGCAAAGAAAAAAAATTGTTAAAATGATTAAAAGGTGTTTAATATTTATATATTTATTTATCGTGAAGGATCAAATAATACAAATATTATCAAAAAAACGCAAAATTCATAAAATAAATATTTCACCAAGTCCGGTTGGCTCCAGGCGGTGTCATCAGGTGGATTAGGGGGGACTTTGGAGCGTCACCTCTGTGGCTACTATTTCAGATCCCTGAATGTCCTGCTCTTCAGTCTCCTGACCAATATACACAATATACGGAATAATTTTTTAAAACATAATAAGAGTTGTTAGAGATTATAGAAATTATTATAAAAATGTTTCTCATTTTCCTTAAAAATTAATTTTTTTTTTTATATTAATTTCTGTGAAATCGTGTCTTAATTAAGTTATGATTTAAATCAAAATGAAAGCTGACACAAACGATTTTTTTATTTATAAATTAAGTATGTTTAACATACTCTCATCATTAATTTTACTATTTAAAAATTGTTTGTGCTATTATAATTAAATCATAGCTTTTCTTTGTATTATAATAAACATTGCAGAGCATCATTACCGTTATTATATATATGTACTTATAGTTTTTTCCAGTATTGGATCTCGGTTTCACGAATTGGATTTTGTGGTTCGTTACGCTGCCAAATTGTTTTCATTTAAAACACACACACACAGCGCTTTAACCCCAGCTGAGCATTTAAGTCCAACAACCGCCCCTCCCCCTCATCCCTTTACACACACCTCTTCTCTCCCATAAGCCGACAGCCACAGATAATAAACAGCTCATGGCTAAATGAACTTTTAGCCGAACAAAATGAATGAATGGAAAACAAAAATGCTCTCGCTCTTCTTCTTTAACCGCTTGTTTGTGTGTGTGTGTGTGTGTGTGTGTGTGCAGGAAGGAAAAAATTTAACAAGCCACGCACAAAATTAGAAACGTGCGTTGTGCTGCGAGTTCATAGAAAACCAGTCAAACAGACATCCAAACAAACGGATGGACAGAAGGACTGGACAAGTGAGCGCCATGTTTAGTCGGGCCAATACAATTACGTTGACGCCCTCTAACCCTTTTTGGGAGGGGGTGGGGCGTGTAATACGCACGTAGCCGCTGACCAACACGTTGCCCACACTCTAACACCACTCAACAACCACAGTCGACAATCCAACGAAACACACACACTCACTCACACACACACACAATACGTGGTCAAATAAATTGACGCCAGAGACGATGACGACGGTTGGACCACCACAGAATTCAATTACACGTACAACTGTGGGGCGCAACAAAAAAAAAAAAAACGCACAGGAGCAAGAAAACTTTTTCTTCTTCCCATTTTTGTAAACTCAAACCTTGGCTAAAACTTTAACAACAACAACAACAACTTCAACTCAACTCAACTCTCTCGATTTGATTCGATTTCTCGTCATTTTCAGTGCGAGCATTGACCCTCGTAATGGGATTATGGGTTCTCTACACCCGTTTAGCCAACTGCACAAATCTTGTTATTATTAATATTTTATGCGTTCTGTTCTATTTGCCCCCCGCCCCCCACACCCTGCCTCCCCCCCTCTGCCCACTTGTAACGCTTAGTTGGGCTTATGTTTACCTCCTAGTTGTTTGTTGAAAGGGTTGAGCGAAAAGCGCTTATGGAATCAGTGCATGCGCTTCAATTGCTTTCGACTGTGTATCATCCGGTCAGCGGCAACAACACACACAAACACACACAACTACACCCCTTAACACTCACATACACATTAGAGTTAATAATGAAGCTGGTTTTTGTTGGCTTATTGTGCTGTGATTTGTTAAATATGAATACGCTTCTATTTTATTATTATTTAGTTCTGGAATTTAACTTTTTTTTCGCAACTTGATCTATTGCTACTTAAAGCTTAATGCATGATTAAGTCATTAGCGAATATTTATCTGTTAAAAAATTAGCTTAAGATTGAAGAAAAAACATTTTTCTAAAAGCTCTACAAATATTTGGCAAATGTGTTAAATTTGTTAAATGTACAGTGCCTGTTGTATAGTATATGTACAGTATGCCCCGGGCGTGCCATAAATTCGCCTGTAATCAAATATTTTAAATGGTTATTTATACAAACAGATGCCTGAACACATATACGTTTATTAAATTTGTGTGTGGCGCAGATGCAATTTTCAATGGCAACAATTCAATTTGATATTTGAAATACGCACGGTAAATTTTAATTGGAAAAACTACAATTTGTTATCTAAATAAATGTGCTCAGGCGCTATAAACTGTTGTAATTGTACACTCACACACACATACACACACACACATGCATGTGCACAACAACAAAGGCCGTTGGGCAGTGGCCAATTTATGGGAAATTTTATTTTTCGGCCGCTTTTAGAGTTTATTGTTTGGCCCTCGAGCAGAAGCTATGGCAATCATAGCCAAATTATATGGCTCCCAATATGGGAGGCACTGGCTGGTAGGGGGGCGTGGCACAAAGCAAAGCCAAAGCCAAACAAATACGAATAGAATCGAATGAAATACACACACACACACACACACACACACACACTGACAAAAGAAAGTCTGCTAGCCGAATGCAATTTAAATGGGAAACCAATTAAATTTAAACACAAAAAAGCAAACAAAGCCTACCATTGACGAGTGACCAAAAACACAAGTGGACAGGCACAAGGGGGTGGAGCAGGGGTAGGCAGCCCTAGCAATGCAGTCAATTGCAATTTTGTGACGCATTTTCTCTCTCTTGATTCTCTCTCTGTTGATTGTTTGCTATCGTTTTGTGTCGCGTTTCGTTTGAAAACTATTCGGCCCGAAAAGTATGCAACTCATTTGTGTGTAGAGTATATGGCAGTGAGTGTGTGTGTGTGTTCGGTTTGTTGTTTGCTTGCCTTAGTCATTAGTTGCGCACACGAGTTGATTATTTTAGCCAGCTTTGGTATTTGGTTTGGGAATTGCATTCTAGCACAAAGCTGGCAAACTAGAATGTGCGTGTTTATGCCAGAGTGTTTGTTTGTGTGTGTGTGTGTTTGGGGGTTAAGCCTTTTGCATGTAGTGCTCAAAATAAAGTTAGTTAGATTATCATGGGTTAAGCTTGTTGGTAAAGTATCTAGAGGTAGGTTTAGTAAAAACATTTCTAAATAGAGAGATATATTTTGATTTAAGATATTACTCGAGAATTTCAACAAACTTTCACTGTATAAACTCACGTAATTCTCGAATTTAACTCTGCAAAACTGTCATTTGTACGTATATGGATCAATTTAAAGGCAAGTGGTGCTTGGGGCAATCATCTAACCAGGAATAAACAAAAGGGTCTCCCCAATCAGACTGGTCTAAAGCTCTTTTTGTTGATAAAGCGTTATGCTTTGCCTTGCCATCTGGCAAAATGTGTGTGTCCCTAAAAACTATGCAACATAAATTAATGGCTAAAAAGAACCTTACAGCCTTCAACATGCATGAGCACTAGACTATAATTTCCATTTGCAAAAGTATGCCAACAAAGCAAACAGAAAGCTAAACATGCACACACATGCCAAACCAAACCAAACGCAGTCAAAATATATACATATAGTACATATATGAGAGAAATAGAAAAAAAAATAGAAACAGAAGAAAAAGAGTGAAAAAGTCGAGCTAAAATGCCACAGCTAATGGAACATATTTGCGTTGAAAAGGGCTTCGGAGTCTGATGCCTGGTTCCTGGTCCTGGTCCTAGTTCTGGGCAAAACAATAACAAACAAAGCCGAAAGGGCTGGCAAAAAACTATGCGTCGCATTCCGCATGAATAAGCCCTGGCCCCCGACCTAGAGGGGGACAAAACGAAAAAAAAGGAAAGCAAAAAGAATGCCAGCAAAAATTTGAAGCATTCATAAAAATGTCGCAAACGCAAAGCGCAAAAACAAAACGAAACGCACAAAAAAAAGGGAAAAAAGAGTTGGAAAAAAAACCGGCAGCCAACTTTATGTGTCATTCATTCAAAACCATGTGAAAAGCATCAGGAACAGCAGCGCGGCCCCAAAGTAGCCGCCTGTCAGCGACACCGACTAAAAACGAGAGGGGGGAGGAGTGTAGGGGGTTAGGGGGAGTGATAACTCTAAAAGCTAAAAAAAAGTTCAGCGACATGCGGCAAAAATTGGGTGAATACAGAAATATATGTGTATGAGATTCACTTCGCATATATAAAACGTGTGAAAATATATGCATAAATGTGGCAAGCTTAAGGGCGGCAAAGGGGGTGGCGAGGAGGAGAGAGCTTTGTGTCACATATGGTTTTTATGCGTGGCGCTTTTGTTGTACACAATTGTCTGTGGGTTATTGTTATTCTAGTCCTGACAATAGAATTTTTCATAAATTAAAAAGTGTTGGCTCCCTTTGCCCGTTGTATAGAAGGAGAGCTATATTTTAATTTTTGGAGTGGCGCGCATAAAAGTATGCAATAATAAATTGATATTTTTTTAGCCCAGCATGTGTGTGAGTGTGTGTTTTTTTTATGGAATACTGAAGTGTTTGCCAAAAAACAGCAAAATACTACGTCCCATAAATAATATGTTAAAATATGTATGCCTGTTTTTGGCACTGGACAAAAGTACGCAATGAATTAGTGACACAGTGTCAGTTGGAGCGAGAAAAAGTTTGTATATGTGTGTGTGTGTGTGTGATTTTTGATAATGGAGCCAAGTGTGTTGACGGATTTTTGAGTGGTAGTTTATTGGGTCAGCTTTGTTATAAATTGCTTTTTGTCAATAGCAAATAAACAAAGAGCTGCATTAAAAAGCATAAATAAACCATGTATATATTAAGAATAACAAATAAATTAAAATAAAAGCACTTTTGTTGGATTTCAACAACTAATTGTCATACAAATAAAAATAAATCTTAGTTTAACACTTGCAATAATAAACTCTGCAGTATTGATTATACTCAGCTTCTTTGAAATATCAACATTGCATAACTCAAAGCCACATTTATAAGCTGCTTTATGCAGTCAGCTTGTTGACCACAAATCTGTTTGTTATATAACTGCAAGATATATCAGCATATCAACACACACACACAAACACACTCATCAATGCTTGCCTCGTTTTGCGATAATGGCACACAGCTAATGCGTTTTAATTAAACACTTTCCACACTAAATACCACAACAAGCCGCTTCAAGTGGCCTTAATGCATTGACATTATTATTATTAACGTCATGGCTGCGTTTCTCTCTCAATTGATGTCAATATTTGTACAATGTTGGCGATGAAATCAAAAATGTTGCCAAATGTAGCCAAAAATGAGAAAATGCGTTTGGTATTTTATAATTGCGATGCAAATGCAACACCAAAAACAAATGTGCAAATACAAAATTTCTTACGTAAACAAACAACAGCAACAAAAGCAACATGGCGTATGCGCAATCAACGACAGCATTTATTTAAATATTAAAATCAACGCCCAAGCGCCGAAAACTATGACATCAAAATATGCAAGCTCACGTGTCGCTGAGTCACCGTGTGTGTGTGTGTGTGTGTGTGTGCGCTATGGCCATTCATACGCTGATTTTACGCCATTTTCAACACGTGATTTTCACACACTCCGCCCCACCCTGCCCAGCACAGAGGCAGCGAATATGGCAAATGTTTTTGCATACATTGAGGCGCTTAATTAATCATTTAAGCTTCAAAAAACAAATAAACAAAACGCATAAGCGAGCAACGAGAGAAATGAGAAACGAGCCGCAACAGCAGGCGGCCAAAATGATGCATGATTTGCTCTTGTTGTTGTTGTTGTTGTGCTTGTTTGTTATTTTCGCCTGGTTGTGTGTGTGTGTGTGCGTGTGTTCCGACTGCTGATAACATGACATCAGCAGCGCTCATTGAATTTTGGGGCAACATTGCCTTTTGTGCTCTCATGATTAGTTATTATTGCGTCGTCGTCCTGTCCTCTGTATATGCTATAAGCCCAGAATGTACTAATTTTCCAATTATTTTCACTCTATTTTGCAGGTAAGCTTGTTATGAATGGTGGCACAGGATTAACTTGATGGATACCAAATACGATGTGTGATGAGATTTGAAGCTTGTGTTTGATTAAAGGTTTGTTGTTTAATGGGTTGTGAAGTGTAGATGAAGGAAGCAATTCAATATCATAGTTTCCTTAAATTATCCTTTCAAAAAACAGGGTTAACAATGTTTCATAATAGCTTAAGTTTCTTATAACATATTTTCCACCTTAAAACTCCTCTCAAACTTATTTATAAACATATTCATATCTGTAAAAAGTAAAGCAATCATTTAGACTTTCCCATTCCCATAATCAATATTTTCTTAAGCGACAGTTAACGTTATAATCATTTAATTACTCCCTCTTAACGGACGATTAGATTCCGAGTAGCATCTAACCAAGCTATTTAGATGCTTATCACAACAATAAAATTCTTAACTCGTACACCTTGTATGCTTGTGGGGTGGTTGGGGGAAGTGTAGCTGATTGCCCGACACGCACTTAAATTGTCACATAATTAACACAGCAGGCGTCGCGACACCGTGCCCCACGACGCGACGTTCAGAGTCGACACTTGACCCCATCACGCCACCAAAAACTGGGCTAGGTTCTCATGAAAAGCGGCAAAACATTTATGGAGCTAAATTGTAAATTATACTGGCAACAACTACAACAACAGAAAACACGCGCTTAGGTTAAATGCTAGGGAAAGCAAGGCAAACGAAACGGAAACGGAAATAGGCTGTCATGGCGGACGTGTACAGTTAGGCATTGCCTTGTGGCAGTCGAGCCGGGTGAGAGTTGCCTGTTGCCGCATGTTACATTTAAATATGTCATAATTTCATTTGTGTGTACATACAAGTCATGTTATTGTGTGTGTGTGTGTGTGTGTGTGAAGGTGTGCGTTTGTGTGTGTTTGATTGTTTGCTTGTTTGTTTGTATGTGGCTCATTTTTATGGCATGCACGAAAATGTTGAAACACCTGTCGCCATCGCCTCGACGCCTGTTGTTGTTTGCCACTCGGCTTATAAATATTTTTTGTTAGGCACTGTTGATGGGGTATTATGGAATGTTGACTTGGTTTGTAACGCTCTAAAATAATGAGAAGTCTTAAGTGAAAATTTTAAATTTAGGTACTTGAAATCAAAGTAAAATTAATAGTATGTAAAATTAAAAAAAAATAAATTTTTCTGCTTACTTTTATCCTTTCTTTTCTTGAGTTTCAGAATTTTGTGTGTGTTTAATAATTTATTAGTTAATTTTTGAATGCCCAAACTTCAAACCATTTTTTTCAGTCTTGTTTTGCTTTCATTTAATAAATTTTTAGTTTTATTCAGAAGCAATCAAAAATCCTTAGAGCTTAAAGGGTATTTAAACTTCATCTTTCTAAGTTTATTACACATACGTGCTGTTGTTCATACATAAACACACACACACACACACATTATGTGTTGACAGCTGCTGGTTTTTGTTGTTACCTTACAACCTCATGGTAGCAAATTATTTAATTAAGTGGCACTCACCTTGGTAATTGTTTAATTAGAGCTTCGTGTGTTCATGTGTGTGTGTGTGTGTGTGTTATTTTCAGCACGCAGACTTGGATGTGTGTGTGTGCGGGTGTGGATGTGGAGTGGGCGTGTCTTGCTTGAGCGCGACGTCCACGATTTTTGCAAAGTTTTTAGCGAGCTGTTATAATTGACAGGTTTAACCATCAACCATCAACCATCAACGTCATCCTCATCCTCATCCTTCCCTGCCTGCTTGTTTGTTCTTGGTTGCGGCTGTAATTGCTGCCTGTTTATAAACGTTACGCCGTGAAGTATCTGCAACTTTTAACAGCGCCTCGCAAAAGTTCTACATACAGGCAGAGCCCAAAACAGGACTGAAAGAGGAGTGCAGCAACATGTTAATGAGCCGAGCACTAAATGGCCAATTGCGGGGGGAGGGGTGGGCTGAGTGTATATATAGTAGAAAACCACCAATTGAATTTGTTGTGGAGTTTTCTAGTTTTGCGTTTTCGCGTAAAAGTATGCAATTAAAATTGAAAAGCGAACATTTTGTGGGTCGTTTAATTAGCAAAAGCATAAATTAAATTCGGTGCACGCGATTTTATTGATGCGCCTAAAATTATGCAAATGCAATTTTATCTAATTAAAATGAACACACTCGCGCAACACACACACACACACACACACACAGAGAGGGACATACACACACAGCTAAGCTTTTAATGAGCTTATATTTATTATACGTTGTTTTTTTTTTTCCGTGGACCTTTTTCTATTGTCCGTGTGGCATATTATTTTTAAATTCATTAGCAGCATGGGGCAGAGATTTTAGCCAGGTTTCAATTAACCTCCACGGCCGCAGGGTTAAACGTTGGCTAAAACTACCCGAGTCGTGTTGCCAACTTTCGTTGATATCATTTAAACGTTTAATATGTATAATTTTGGCATGCCACACAGAGCGTGACAGCGCGACTTGTGTGAAAGGGTTGGAGGGTAGGAGTTGTTGTTCTGTGTTCTGTGTGCGCTGATCCACTTAGCTTTATTAAAAAGCCCGCTTCAGCCTGAGTTTCATGTTGCGCTTTAAAAAAAAGTAAAGTATGACGACAACAACTTTAACCCGCTTCAGGCAGAGGCAACAAACAATACTTTAAATTTAAAATTAAAACAGGAAGAGTAAATTAACTAAAATATCGGTTTCCTTAATCAAAAATAACTTGTAAGCAATCCCAATTAAATTTAAAAAATATGTATCTGCAATAAAAATATATTTTAAAGCGATTAGGACTTACTTTTATAAACAACTACTAAGAGAAGTTGATTTGATAAAAGCTAACATTTTTACTTAAGTTGTCAAGCAATATGTTACATTTGTACTTCATTTCCCATTGATCAACCTATTCAAAGAATAAAACTAGAGCATTTAGTCTTTGGCTTTTCATGTGTCAAACAACATTTGTTGAGCGTTTTAGTCGCTTCTTCTCCTTCGTCTGCTTCTTGTTGAGCTATAAACAATTTGCGATGATATAGAATTTCCTGTGGCGTATTCGTTTGAGATGTGTGTGTGTGTGTGTTTTTTTTAAATGTTTGTCGTTTAGTTGTCGCTCGTCGCGACATGCAAGTGACTGACTTTTGTCACCACACCCTCCCCTTGCTACTCTTATTTCAATGTTTTCATGCCTTTTGTCGTACTTCCTGCTTTTTCTATAGCTTTTGGCATGTCAGACAAACATACAACATACACATACAACAAGTTCACCTTTTGATTTCGCCAGTGACTTTTTGGCATTCGTTTCACTTCCTTCTCTCTCTCTTTTACAGTTTTTGTGTCTTTTCTGTGTATTTGGCACGCAAACTTTTGCCAACTGCCGCTTTGGCAAATCGAGGTGAAGGAGGGTCATGTTTCATGGCGCCAGTTTCTGTGGCTTCCGTTATGCATTGTGTGTGTGTGTGTGTGTGAGTGTTTGTGGTTGTGTGAGTGTTTGCGGTATGTGTGTGTTTGCTTTGCCTACTTTCAGGTGGGTCAGCCGGTCGCTGCTTGCTTTTTCACGTTTGGTTTTCATTTGTACTTTTTTTTAGAGGGTATAAGAATCTTGTCTTGAAGTGTGTAACTGAAACTTGTGGGAAAAGAAAAAGTTAAAACACATATCTATTAATGTCTGTATCAAGCGAATCAATTAACTATATCACTAAGTAGTTATGTAAGAGTATTCGGTATTCGGCTCCCATATTTAAACCTTTCAATTTGGGTTAGTTTTTCCGTTGGTTGCTTGCGTGTTGTTACCGAAATTTATTACGACAATAATGTTTTGTTATTTGTTCTGTCTGCTCTCTGTTTGGTGATGCGTTGTCTGCCATTTTCACACACACACACACACACTCATGTACATATATACGTGTATAAAAATCACACTTTAGAGCGCCACGTTGATTTTGGCCACGCAATCATTGAGTGTGTGAATGTAAACTGGCCTGAAACTGCACTCAACAGTCGTGACGCAGACAGGCAATTGCATTGGGCACCCCAAAAATGCACAGCGCCTAAAAGCAGTCTATGCACACTTCACATTTCTTCACACACACACACTTAATCGAAACCTAAATGCGAAATTCTTGTTCCTGACTCTCTCTCTCTCCCTCTCTGTTTTACTCTGGCTCGCCGGACTGCATTGCCAGTTTGGCCTCGTTTTCATAATATTCGGTGCGCCTAAAAGTAGCCTACAAAATTTAATGCACTCACACACGCACCAGCGAGCAAACGACGTCGCGACAACGCTTTGGGTTCGCATCATTTTGAGCCCATTAAATCGTTTCATTCAGACTCCCTCTCTTCACCCTCCCCTCCCCCGCTCTTCTTCTGCTGAGTGGTTATTGATTAATCGTCTGCTGTTGCCAACTTGCTAGCTCTGTCTCTTTCCCACTTTCACTCTGGGATTGTGAATTGAAGTGTGCACGGAAGCGCTGATATCGGGCGCGCTGATGCTGATGTTGATGGCATTTTGGAGGAGCGCAAAAGTGTTGCATGCTTTAAGGCGCCGTCACGTTAAGCACTTAAGTTAACCCATTAACTGAAACGCAAGGAGTCATGTTTTAAAAACGAGAAAAAAACGAAGAAGAATTAAACTCTTTACGTGCACGCCATACACACACACACACACACACACAAGATTCCGGTCTTAAGTTGCACGAGAGTCGATGTGCAACTCATTGCGAATGTATTGCAAGAGGAAATTGCAGATTTTGTATGAGGAGAAGAAGCGAAAGAGAACGGAAATCATAAGCATTTTAATGAGCATATTATTATTTTGTAGTGTGTGGTTGGTAAAATTGTAGTTCATTAAAGAAGAAAACGGGATTTTGTGGATGAAAGAATCAAAAACACATACTACAAACAAGAACTTTTTTTTTTTTTTTTATAAATAACCTTTTTATTATTAATGTCGCAAGAAGCGTTCAGAGCCTTCTGAACTTAACCTTACGTGTAAAGGGAAGGGTAATATGGGTACAGAGAGAACCTTAACTGATATGTTTACCAAATTTTCATGTTAGAAAATCCTGCGTGTAGGGAGATCGGTGGGATGAACTCTCTTCAGACGTCAGAGGGGTAAAGGGTCGGCAAGATTGTACGCCAACGGCTTGTCACCGGTTGTCCGTATCGCTGTTTGGTTGATCTGTCCCCGACATAAATTTCGGTCCCTTTTTGTTCTCGTACCGGAAGCCCGCCCTAAAATCTTTGAAATAGGAACTGTCTTTAAAAACGAAATTTATATCTTAGAAACCTTGAAAAAAAACATTAAAAAAAAACAAGCATAGGAAGCTATTTTCGGCCATCCGAAAAAAAACCGCCTCTTTCATACCTATGTATATAATATGGCAGCTATATGATTTAGTTGTTCGATCTGGCCGATTTTGACACATAATCTAATCGCAACTAAAAGAAGACATTGCCCAAAGTTTCAGCTCGATAATTCAATAAATCGTATGTGTGAAAGACAAATAAATATTTGTCTAATCATTCTATTTGTTATACATAAATGGACAAGGGGTTAGTGGAAATGTTATTACTATTTTGAATATAAAATAAGTAAGGAAGCAATTTTCTGTCATCCGAAAACTAGATACAATTAAAAAGCCTACTTTTTCCAACATAGATCATCATAGATCATAGATCGTTCAGCTCGATAGCTCTAAAACTGACATACCAGCAAACGAACAGAGGGATAGGGCTATATCAACTCAGCTTGCGAAGCTGATCAAGAATATTTATACTTTATGAGGTCGGAAACGCTTCCTTTTATGCTTTATACATTTCATAACAAAATTAATATACACTTTTGAAGTGTATAATAATTGTAGTTAAATCCTTGACTGTTCTTTGAAACAAAGACTTACAGTCATGATTTTTATTTTCCATATATTTCCTAAAAATTTTTATAGTTCTGTAAACTTTACCATACCCGATTCCATTGTAATTTTTCAATTTCGTTACGCTTTTGCAAGCTTCTCTTGCCAATCTCTAACAATTAACTTACATTTCTGATTCATCAATCATTTTGAAATTTGCAACCGCAAAAACTGTGTGTTTCTAACGCCCCAACCAGCCTCCATCTCCATCCAACCTGCCCTGACTAATCTTTTGCCGGCGCTTGTTTCTCGCCATGCATTTGCAATGTTGGCAATCAGCGTTTTCAGCACAATGCCTAAAACTGTGCAACATAAATTTTTCACATGCTACATAACAATGATTGCCATTGTTTTGTTGGCCGCACATGTATGAGTTGTTTTTGTTGTTGATTTACTACTGACCCGATTTTCGGCTTGTCAACACATGCAGCGGTCACGTTCCGCTCTCCCCGCCCTCACCACTTCGCCATCACCCTTTTAGTACGTAACACGTGGCTGGGCCAAGAATTTGTCGCTTTGCCAAACTATGTGCAACTAATAGTTACAATTTGGCGCCCCACACACACACACACACACACACACTCACACACACGCATACTAACAACAAAAACTGCGCTATGGCATTGCATAACTCTGGGCGCTACATATGGCAGGCATTGTTTTGGCCTGTAAGCAGGCATGCAACAGACTACAAAATCCAGACTCCAAACCTGCAACGAGCACGATGATGGCGTTAGGGGGAGAGGGAGGGGCAGGGGTGCCCATTTAAAGTTGTTGGCATGCCTGCCATGAACATGGAATATGCCTGCCAGCGCCTATAGTTATGCAGCACCTTTTTTCTCTTATTTTCTCGGCCCCTTTTTCCTCTTATTTCCTTCTTTTTTTTTTTGTTGGGCGCGCTGTCCGCATGCTTGAGTGAAATTTTTGCCTTTCCCTTGTTATGCCTTTGCTTGTTTATACCCTCTACGCAAAAACAAAAAATAAAGTGCTAGAGGTGTAAGAAAGGATTCGTGAGCACGGCATTAAGCTTAAGCCATAAATTACTTAAAAACATTATTCTTTTGCCGCAATGCCGTGAAGAAAATTGGTTACGAAAAATATTAAAAGAATATGTCTTCAGTAGTTTTTTGCTTAAAAAAGTTTAACAGCTGAAATTCATGTGTGATTATTTTTGAAAATTTATGTTTAGCTTCTCAGAAATTATTGGAAAAAAAACTCTGATTAATTAATTCTCAAAAAGAAAAAGAAACTTGCAAAAATTTCTTCAAGACTTTTTATAGAGTATTTTCTGAGTCTAGCATTTTTTCTAAACTTCAACAGCCTTTTCACTTTGTTTCTGCTTTCGCTCTCGTTCATTTTTTTGGATGCTGCCACCGCGGCGCATGAAAATTGTTGCATATTTTGCGTTGGCGAATATGTGGCGCATGTGTTGCCAGTTTTGGGGCACCCTTATGCGCGTAATTTGGTTACATGTTCAACTTGCAACTTGCAACGTGCCACGCATCGTGCAATTTTAAAGCCAAAATACTAGAGGATACGCAATGCATTTCTGTTCTGTTATTTTTTTTTAGCTTTTGGCTTGGCAGCTTAATTTGCTGCATTGCAACAAGGGGCAACAACAACAGAAGCGACAGGATAACAGCGCACAAATCTAACCAGCTAAACATTTTTGACATATTCTCTGTCATATATCCAGCGGGGGGGAGAAGCAAAGAGAGAGAGAGAGAGAGAGAGTGAGAGAGAAAGAGTTTCTGTTGCTCTACGCATATTTTGTGCTGGGCTTGGCCTGGGTTGCCTTGACTTTGCAATGTGATGGACGCCAACCGGCACAATGAACGAATTGTGTCAATTTATATGCGAGCAGGGTTGCAAGGCCCCCTCCCCTCCTCTCCCCACCCATCCACCAATGCCCATCAAACGACCATTATAACGGAAGCGAAAGAGAAAAAGAATAAAACACAGAAAACTGTGCAATTTTTTTTCTAACGCTTGCACTCTGTGATTTTTCATTGTGATACTCTCACACATTCCAACCAATAGACCCCCCTTCCTCCCCCCTCTCACACACACACACACACACTTACTGCGCTTGATATTGAGTGCACTTTGTCAAAAGTTATTTTGCAACATTTGCTATTATGCGCTCGATAACAATTTTATAACAGTTTCTTCTCTTCCTTCTCGTTTCATTCTGTTTTTTTTTTTTTTTCTGTTGTATGCGCTTCACAATTTATTGTGTTACATATATTATTATTGTGTATTGTAAAATGCATTTTTCATGACATTACAACGAAACCCGTTTGGCTAGCACCCGCGCCCTTTCTCTCCACACAACCGGGGCCAAAGTTTTTTGGCTTGAAATATTGCTCTGGCCCGGGACCCGGAACGACGATGCGTATAAATTGTTTGCGACAGTAATTGGAGCACAATGTTAAAGCATGAATTTTTAATTTGATTTCGATCAACTTCATGGCGTCCTTAGCAAGCAAGCGCCCACAGATACCATAAACCGGAAAGGCAGCAAGAGCTTGGGTAAAAGAAAGAGATGGCCAATGAGTTTGTGTGTGTGTGTGTGTGTGTGTGTGTAGTGTGCCTGTCCTACATCAATTTGAAGTGAGTTCACAATTTTGATTGTCATGCGTTGAATGAGTTGCTGATGCTTTCCAGTTGATAGCATAAAAACCAGGATACAAGTAATAAGTGGAAAGCTATTATCAGTACTCAACTACTAAATTAATCAGCTTGCAATTATATCTGATTTTAAGTTTAATGGGTTATTAAGAGGTGTTATCTTAAATGTTAAAAGAATATAGTTTTTTTTAAGTGTTTGCTTTATTGCCAATCAAATTTATAGAATATTATTTAAAGCTAGCAAATATGTTTTATACAGAGAATAGATACAATTTATCTTAAAAACTGAGAAGTTAACAATTTTAATATTATTATATATTTTGAAATAATTGTTATATAATCAAGGAAAAAGGTGGCGTTTACAAAAACCTTAAGAAATGAGCTTATAACTATACTTATAACTAATTAAATAACTTAAGGGCTATAGTATATTATTAAATCAGGAACTTTTATTCATGGCTCGAGTTGATTTATATACAGAATTTCTTTAAGAAAATTTAGTACCGAACCAATTTGAAAAAACGATGACTTTTTAAACATGTTTTTACCTCTACCTTTAAAGTTAAAAGCGCAATGTTCTGATACGTTTTTATATATAATATTTAAGTAAGCTTTTCTTTGTCGCTGTGACCTCTCTTTTATCTATTTCTGCATTCTGGGTTAAATTTTGAGTTAAACTAGCTGTGTGTGTGTGTTGACTTTGTCGTTTGATTGTTTTGGCGCTTCTTTGGCTTCAAACAGTTGGCCGCAGCTGTGCTGGCGTCGCATCATGTGGCTTCCAGGTAACCCAAATGGCAATGTGCCAGTTGCCAACCACACAAGTGGAGCCTTGACTTGGCCATTTGGCAGGCAGTCAGTCAGTCAGTTGAATAGGCCGCAACGACATTGGATCTGAAAAGCATATCGAGTCACTTAAATGCGTCATTTTCAATTTGTTTTAGATTATCCACATAAAATATATACATATATGTAGTACTAGTATGTATATACATATGTATGTGCAAGCAAATCCAATTAATCACAAATCCCATTTCGCCTACGCAACAAGACAGAAAGAGGCAAACAAAAAAAAAAAAAAAAATAGGGAAAAATAGCGAAATGGCGAAAGCGAAATGTTGCCGCTTCGAATATCAATCAATTACAACGAAAGTATTTATCGGACATGCTTATCGGCTTCAATAAAAGCGCACAAAAAACACATACAACACACATGACAAAGGATGGCAGACAGACATGTAGGGGGCTGTGAGGGGGTGCAGAGGTAGGGGTCTGGTAAATGTCATGGGAACTGCGCAACAAAAGTGAAATTCGATTAAAATTTATCACAAAACGCAAATCGCATAAAAAAACACAGAAGCAACGTGAAGTTGCTTCTTCCTTTGTTGCCTCTTTTTGTTTAGGGGCTGTTTCGTGTGTGTGTGTGGAGGCGGGGCTGGTTTTTTTTTTCGCTTTCGGTTGCCCAGCGGAAACACGAGAAAAAAGGCGCATCATTAATTTTTTGCTAGAATTTGCAGCAGGCTCCTCAAAATTTATCGGCCAAAATAACATAGTGAAAGACAAAAAAAGAGAAACGCAAGATTGTCAAGTGTTCAATAAAAGAATACCCTGTAAAATAGCGAAGCTAACTTAAAGACTTTCCTACAAACATGTGAAATAATAAGAGAATATTTCCCTGCTTTAATCAAATACTAGGTGAGATTGGTGAGAGAGTATCGCATCTATTGTTTCAGCTTGCGTGTCTATCGCTATTTCTCTCGGTTCTTACTAGGTTGGGTGAAAGTGTGCGAAAGTCTTTTCGCTTACCCAATCATTATTCAATATGTTGACTTTTGTGCTTTCACATTTGTTTCGCACCCTGCCACATAAGTCATGTGTGCGAGGGTGGCGCCCCCCTCCCCCGTATTGCTCTTGCCACATGTTGTGTGTGTGTGTGTGTGTGTGTGTGGCAGCGCATGCAAAAGACAAAGAAAAATTTGCTCAAAGTGCCTGTTCGGCAGACGCGCAGCGCGTCGATGTGGAAATTGTGATAGTGGGATAGCAACCTTGCTCTCCCTTCGTTTGGGTCCCTTGTTGCCCCCCCGTAAACTCCACCTACCCGCATTCCAAAACAATGAACTCTGGCAACACTGTCGAAGTTGTTTAACTTTACATTTGTTGCCCCGACTGGTTTTTGCCTTTGCTTTCAGTTTCTGGTTTCTAGGGCTCCTACTCCTGCTTCTAGTCCTTGCTGCTCCTGGCAGGCCACGGCCACAGCTTAGTGTAGCCTTTGATTAAGGTCCCCCCCAAACAACAAGTGTCAGCTGGGGGCATTGTTTTCACATAGCTCATGCCATTGATATCGAGCTGGTTGCCGTTTTGCTCCTTGTTTTTTGCAGGTGTCGTTGACAAAAACTGTGGCAAACAATACAATTAGTTTGGTTTAGTTTCTTAGGGGCATCTTACTTTCAAAGGCAATTAAACTGCAGTTAGCGAATTGGGAGGCTTTTACAATCCGATATATTTATATTTTGTAGCATTAAATTAAAGATTTAAGCTGGCAGCTCGAAAAAAAGTTTAATACAAAATCAAAGTAGCTGTTAAACGTAAATTTTTTTTAAAATTAGGTCGCATCGCATTAGTTTGCGTGACAGGGCAATTAAAATTGCTGAAATTAAAAACAAATAATAACATTCAAAAATTTAATTACGCTTAAAAATAGCCAGCAATCACTTCAAGTGCTGCCTGAATGTACAAAAAAAAAAAAAAAATGGCACAGTTTTTATTTTGCATTTATTTTCTGGCTTTTTTTTTTTGTATCACATCCATTTCATTTGCACAATCATTGAGACAACCGCAGTGGAATAACATTTTTGCATGGCTGTCGGATGGACGTTGGACAGACGCATCGATTTCGTGGATACCACAGGCTCTCGAATTCTCTCACTTAATAATAAAGCAATTGGCAGGCGCCAATAAGTAGGCAATGCAAATTAAAGCGACATGTCAACTCACATGGAAATTTAAGCAGAGTGGCTTTTTTCCTGTGGTATATGTTAATACCCTTTAGGTATTTTTAAAGGGCTTCAACTGCAACTGATTAAAGTAGATATTGAAAGCTGAGTTCAGATGTAATTGGAGAGTTGATAGGTTTCCATAGTTTACAACCATATTATAACATAGATTTTAAACATAAGAAAAATATTTTCCTTCATTTCATTTAATTAAATATTCATAAAAACCACTTTAAGAAATCATAAGCTCGATTTATACATTTAAATATTTAACTTTATTTCTACCCATTGAAACTTTAAAAGCAGAGTATCTCTGAGTTGAGCTTTCTAACTCTTTGTTGTTTGCTTTTTATTGTTGTTGTTTGCATAGTATGCGACTTTTGCGAGTTTTATGTAAATTTAATTTGCCTACCAACTGTTTGCACTGTCCATCCTGTAATCCAACCCCTCCCAAGTTCCCCTCCAAGTCCCCTTTTTGCCGCTTTTGCTGTTTTGCGGTTAACCGAAAAATTTTCGTGTGCAACACATTTGCAACTTTACAACATTACACAACAGACACACCAACACATACACACACACACACATAAACAGTGCAACAAAAATGTGTGGCATGCCACGCCCCCTCACATTTTGGGGGCGCCCACTTGACTAGCTCAGATAGTTTTGCATTGTTGCGGTAAATTGGCAAAAATTTACATACCATTGGCATTTATTGTTTATGCATTGGTTGCATTTGCCACATCATCATCATCATCAACAACAACTACAACAGCATTGTCATTATGATCATTATGATGATATTGTTGTTGTTTGTCCGCTTGTGGCTTTAAAATTGTGGCAATTAAATTTTGAAGCCTTATATTCTGTGTGAGTGTGTTTGAATGTTCATGGTATATATTTATGAATATGTATATATTCTTTCAAAAATCTTTGCTACACTGTTTGAGGCTTTTATTTTAATTGAGGTTTTAGTTATGAATTGTGCGCTTTACGGTTAATTTCGAAATGGATAGCATGGCTCGTAAGCTGCCATAATTGGTTTGTTTTAAACAATTTATATTTAAAGTAAATGTGTGTGTGTGTGTGTTTTATTTTGTGACATGGTATAAATTGTACAAGTGGGCCAAAGTTGATGGGATTTATAACAACAATACACTTGGCATTTTGTTCAATATTTACTTTAGCAAGCTTTTTCCCTTTTAAATCAATAAAATTTTTGTGTGTGCTTTGGAGGAGAATCCCCCTCAAGCCCATAAACTAGTAGACTTCACATTTTGGCCATAAATAAAAAGGCCAGGCGGTTTTTAGTAGTATTTGGCCAACAGCTTGGCAAACGGCAAACGTGAGAAAAATGTGGCCAGATTTTCCATTCTTTTCTTCTTTTTTTACTTTTGTGCTTTTGTGTTGCCCTTTTGGACCCAACCAACACCTGCCGCTAATGGCCAACTCACGGGTTGTTTGCTGAAAGCCATATGTTTGATTTATATGCGTGTGTCTGTTTTCTAAAGTTGTAGCACATTTAACAGGCTGCCATTTACAGCTGGCCTCTTCTCAAAACCAGATTTCGGTGTGTGTTTGTGTGTTTGATTCGAAGCTGACAAACAATTGCTACTACAAGTCTGGCCTAGTTTCTATCTCTTCTCTACTGCATAATGACAGCTGTGTGACATGTCATAGCATTAGAATACACACACACACACACACACACACATATATTGATGATGTGCGTCAAAATGCCGTCGCTGTTTCTGTCAATTTTGTTGGCCACAATTGTTGTTCATTGCCATTGTCCATTTTGTGCATTGCTCATTGCTTACTTCATTGTTGTTGCTTGTTGTTTGACAAATTGATCGCGTGATATGGCCGAACATTGCCAAACTGACTGTAGCTGCCATGTAAAGTTTCGCAACAACAACAACAGCAGCAGCAGCTGCATTATTTCTGCATCAGCAGCCAACTAAATGTGTTACACGATGCACAAAATGTGTTTTGATTTTGCAAAATGCTGCTAATATCTGTTATGCTTAGTTCCCAAAACTAATTTCGAGCTCATTTTTGGGCTAGTTGCTTATTAAGAGATCTGTAAAACTACGCAACAAATAAAACTTTTATTCAAAGTATGCCTTGTTTAACAGAATTTTTGCTTAATTAAATCAACAACTGTACGTAATTGAGTTGTTAATGGTTTTGGGAACACCACACACACACACACACATGACACAACATAAATTCCTGTGTGTGTGTAACTCTACAAGTTGAGCTGTTGTTATGCCTGCTGTTGAACAATGGCATTTGTTGACCAAAAACAAGTTGAACAACTTTGCAGCCGACTTTGACTTTGCCATGTCAAATCACTTTATCCACTCTCTGATAAAGAGAGAGAGAGAGAGCGAGGTAGCGAGAGACACATGCATAATTAAACCATTGACAGTGTAGAAGCAGTCAACTTAATTGTGGGCGTTACTCACAAACGGATACGGATACGGTAAACCTTGCAACCGGGCAACCAGGACACAAAACGAGACAACGTCAATTCGTTAAAATCTACGTCAGCTTTGCTGCTAATTTTGTTTGCCTTTTGTAGCACACACACACACACACACACATGGAGTATAAACAGAAGCGAGCTGTGCATGTGCACAGTGTTTGAGAAAAGTATGCGCACGTTTTGCCAGCTCCGTAACGTTTGTCGTTTTGTTTGCGTTGCACTTCAAACACTGCAGACAAAATGCTGTCGAAAATTTTGCCACTGATGTCTGGATGTCTCTATAACCCCTCTCCTGTCTTTAGTTAATCCGCCTAACGTTATGCAATGAAAAGTTTTTTGTTCAAAATTAATTAATTTTATGTGCAAACAGTTGTTAATTTTTTACTTTCCTCTTTTCTTGTTTTTAACCCTAGCAACGTTTGTGTGTGAGATTTAAGACTTGGCTACATTTTAATTGGCTTTAACCCTTCACCGAAAATAAAGATATAAAAATATAATACAACTTTTAATTATCTTTTCTTTAATCTCTCTCTCTTTTCTTTGCAGTTTTCTACACATGAGGCATTAAATTGCTTTCAGCGAATTAACAGAAAAACTACACACAACATCATTTGGAGAAGTGATGAAGTCATGAGACCGACATTCGATCGACGCCTCTGGATATTATTGTTCATTATTTTAGTACAATGTAAGTGTGTGAAACCTTCCTATTCTTAAAATATATATACTATATATAAGGAGAAGACATGACCAAATTAATGCGCCAAGTGGCCTCACTAAGCCAACCAGCTCATATATTTGCCACATGCCGCATGCTCCAGCTTTTGTTCGGGGTAAAGAAAAAGCAAACGAGAAAAAAACGAATGCGCCACTTTGTATGCCGGCAACGTGTGAAAAATAGTTCACAGATAATCGCAGTCAGGCAGGTCACATTATTTATGCGCCAGCACACACACACACACTTATACACACTCACACACAGTCACACACAGTCACAAACTCGTGCCTTTCGGCCCTTATCAGCTTGATATTCTATGCCACAAGCAGCAAACAAAGCCATTTCTTTTATTTGATGTGCGTTTTAGGAGCATCCGAGACTACCAAGAACCCAAATACGTTTAGGACCCAATCCAGAGTTGACCCTGTCCAAATAATATGTGCTCGCTAACTGGCCTCAAGGCTCGAATATGTGTGCTTCAACATATAAAAATAGGATGCGAAGACAAACAGGTTCTGCATAGCAAGCAAGGGTTTCGCTTTAAAGCAATGAGGCGTATGAGTGATATGCCATATTACTTATACCAGCATTGGAATCTCAGCTGTTGTTGTTGTGTTTAAATATTTATTAAAGATTTAGGTTTAGTTAGACTTGCAAACTTTTCACCTTGACGTTTACGTTTATTATTAATTTATTAAATCTGCACGCAAACTGACAAAGAAAATGATGTTCCTTCAAATAGAAGCTAATGCATCAATCCTTGCAACAATTTTGTTGTGCTCTAGGTCAACTCAAGGTTGCATTCAAGCCAACCCCACGCAAAAAAAAGAAACCACATCCCTACCCAAGAAGCAGAAACCACAGTATGATATTGCGATTGTGTCAGAATAAAAGTCACATGCGTGTAACGAGCGGCATTCTTAAGATGAAAAGAAGAAAGAAAGCAAGCAAAAAGAGAGAGAAATGCCCGGCACATATCCGACTACTCAACACTGGAAAACGGAAACGGGAAATGCGCGTTCAAGAATTTTAATCTGAATGCGCAATTTCGCGTGTGAGCTGTGTGCCAAAATGGAGCTCGCGCGCGAGGCACATGTCGACCAAATGGCGGCGACGGCACAGCCCCTGCCACAAAGCATGTCGACCGTTTGTGCCACACCCACAACATGCCCCGCTTGCCCCATCGTGCTCGTCTTGCGCTGTTGCAGCCACATGTTTCACTGCGGTGCGCCTTGGAATTTCACGCGTTTATTTGCAAAGATTACGAAATGCGCCCGCTAAAAGTTTTGTATGCGTTTCCTGTGCGCTCGTCCCCTCTCTTCTCTTCTCTTCCCCTTTTGCGCCATTGCTTTTGTCTGCCACTGTTTTTTTGCACTGTTTGTTTGCGTCGTCCCTGCGTCCGTCCGTCCTTCTCGGCGTCTCACTGACTTGTTATGCATGCAAAAGTCTGTGGCAAATACACAGCCTGGAAACACATGCCGCAACCCCCATCCCCCCTTGCTGCCCTTCTCCCTCCCGCCCGTTCTCACGTTCGGTTGTGACATGCAAAATATTTTTGCATAAAAATGTTTGCACACCAAACACACACACACACATGCACACACGGACTCGGGTCTTGGCAGCTGCATCCTGAGCTTCAGCTTTAGCTTATCCCCTTTTATATGTGCAAAATTTTTAACTTTAAAGATTTTCAATTTCCATTTTAGTTGTATTTTTATTATAAGTTTATCTTTTCTTTTTTTTTGAGAATCAAGTTAAGCGTGAAATTTGTCAGCAAATTTTTTGTGAATATTTCTCTCTTTCATGCTTTGAGTATTGAGGTTTATTTTTATTACGTATTTTTGCTTTACCTTAGTTTCATGGCATATCGTCGTCGTCGTCGTCGCTTCTCTCTCTCTCTCTCTCTTCCCTCTCTTCTTCCTCCCCTACTTCCCCAGGGGTAAATGTCCAACATTTTATCCATGTATTTAAGCTGAATGTGCGTTTGGTACGTGTTCGCCATGCTAAAGACTCCCGATGCCATCTTGATGGCTAGCTAAGCGAAATGTGTTGCATACTTAAATGCGACAACAACAACAACAACAACGACGACAAAGCATATTTCAGCTCTAATAAAGTGGCGCATTGGGTGTGCTTAGTCATATCATTGGACTGTCATCATCCGTTTCCTCGCATTCACATTGACCTGAATGATGAAACAAGCTGTAAATGCTTTGGATAATCGTTTGAAATATAGTATATACATTTATCGTACATGTTTCGCCTGTATTAAATAAAATACATATATATTTAGTTAATTCTCTTTTAACTTGAGTTGATGTCTGACTTTAATAGAATTATCTTAGGCATGTCTATTAAAAAATCAATAAACTCTTACTTCGCTGATAGTTTTACATTAAACAACCAACCTTCAACTTTAATAACTCATCAGTTTTTGCACAATGCCCCACTATCCTTTGCTCATAAAAGTAGGCAACATCATCAGAAACAACGAAATTCCAACCGAAATCAGCTTAAATTTTCAGCTTTCAAGTGTAGCTCTCCTTCACTCAATTTTGTGCTCACTCAGCGGCTCGCTGCCTCTCGGTGGCTACAATCAACAAGACACAGACCGCAGCGCGTGTCTCTTGGCACGCGTGGTCGTGGGGTCTAGGGGGAGGAAAGGGAACCTACACTAAGAACAAACATGACCTAGGACTAAGAAGTTTGCATTACTTTAAGTAAATGTCTCAACGCTTGTCTATATATTTCTCTGAGTGTATAGATGACTCTTGAGTTGTCGACGGCACTCAGCAGCAGAGCATAGCATCCAGATCCCCAAGATGACTGCAAGCTGCAAGCTGCAACGTTGTCTTCGTCGACTTAGTTAGCCACTTTTCTTTTATATAAAATGCGCCTTTTGTGCCTCGAGTGCAACCCGCCGCACTCTCCTCTCTCCACTCTCTCCACAGACCCTTTTTGTGAAGAAAAATACAGTTTGCAGCAAGTTTATTTTAAAACTCGACTTTTGTGTGAGTGCTCGAGTTTACTTCATTTTATTTTTGTTCTTTTATTTGGGGTGGCGAAATACTTTTCGGTTATTTTATGTGGCCCACAGACGCCGCTGATTGTCTTGTTGTCTGGTGTTGATGCTGCAGCACCACCGCTGCATAGATACTGTCTACCTCTCTCCCTTCGTGCCACAAGTGTCCGGTTCGTCGCGGAGTTTATTATGTTGGCCGCTTGAAGTCGAAGTTGAAGGCTGGCTGCTTGCAAAATGCAATTATCAAAAAGTTTCTCTCGTGTTGCGCCTTTTGTCGTATGCTGGAAATTATAGTCCATTCTGCTGTTCTCTCTTCTCTTCTCTTCTTCTTGATCTTATTCTTTTTGTTAACTTTCAGTCATTGCTGTTAAACATGGCATGGCAAATGTAGAACAAAAGTAGTTTTGAAACTAGTTTAGAGTACTTACTGCTTTTTTTTTAAAGCAACTGCAGTTCATGATTTTTAAAGAGTCGGAAACGGAAATGTTCAAGGTAGGAGGAAGTTAGGTGGAAGGGGTGTGGTTAGCTGTACCGAAAAATGCCAGTAGCGGAAACGCGGCTAACAATAAAAGCCAAAAAGGGCATAAAACGCGAACTTCCGTTTTAAATTTCCCAACGTTTTCAGTGCAGCTCTGTTTGGGGAAGTGGCAACACACAACGTGCAACACCGTGTGGTCAACACTGGCCTCTTTTTAACCTCTCCCTCTCTCTCTCTCTCTCTCTCTGCTTCTTTGCTTCTGTGCCGGCTTCCGGCTTGGCTAGACCGACAAAAATTGGCCGCACACTAAATTGCACACCTGAGATTAATGCGCCGGGCACACTTGAAAGGCGTTTTGAGGCATGGCTCCCCAGCCAACGTTAGGTGTGAAGGCCAAAAGCCGTTGCAGCTCTACATTTGTATAGAGAGTTCTATGCTAAACGCCATGTCGTTTTTCGTTTGGCCCAAAAGTCAAACGCTTTTCAGTTTTTTTTTTTTTTTTTTGGGTGTTTTTGGAGCTATTCTTGTTGTTGCTGTTTCTGTCTGCTTCCTCTTATTCTTAACTCGCTGCTAGCTGACGCCTTTGGGCCTTTGTGGAGCAAAAGCGCTAAGTGGAAGGCAACTGAACTTTTGGCTAACAGTGGGTCACGTCAGTAAAGGTACAAGTGCAAATGGGATCCTGATACAAACTGATCAAGTAAAAAGATGGAAAGTATATAGTTCTTATGATACGATTTCAATATTTTCGTATATTTTTCTTGTACGAATTTCCCAGAAACTGAATCAAATCAATTTCCCGTACTGTTTGTAAAAGAATTTTTTTGGCAGCCACTGTTGCAACGTTTTTTTTTTTTTATCTTGCCGGTTTCTTTTTCTGCTTTTCTCGACCTCTGTGCCTTTCGGGCTCATTTCAGTTCGACTCTGTCTGCGGCACACACAAACAAACACAAACACTTATACACACACACACACATACACACACTCATACAGACAAAGTCGCCGTTGTGCTCAGTGAGTAAAAGCAACTGAAAATAAATTAAGTGGAAGTAAGTCGTAACGAAGTGATACATAATTCTTTGTATTTTGTGTGGCCCTCTTTTGCACTAACCCGCCCTCTTTTGCGCCCCGCTTCCCCTTGAGTCTTTGCATTTTTACTGCATTTCGTTTGAGTTGATTGTGGGCAACAATTGAGTGCAAGTTTGTGGCACAACAAAGCATTCAAAAGTATTCACACTAAGAGCCGTTCTATAATGTACTCACATCAGTGTAGATACTGCGAACTGAAATGGTGGTCGTTACTTTAATTAAAGCACTGTTATTTCCTTTGGAGAGGTTTGTCTTTAAGGGTTGCCACTTTTTGTGTAAATCTCTGATAGAGTTTGGATAAAACTTTAATCGTTCTTTTCATGATTTCGGCGCTGTCATAAAGACTAAATCAAAATAAAATGAAAGAGGTCTGCTTTAAAATTGGTAGAATATGAAATACCCTTACCAGGCTCTTGAGATATTTTCCCTCTACTGTAACATTTTTTATTGCAAAATTTGACTACCCTTCGCTAGAGCATTCAAAATACTCGACAAAAACTTTGTCCCTTTTGAGAACAATGGAGGTTGAGAATGCCCCAGATAACGGTAACCTAATATACCGTAATTTGGCTTTAATGACCAGGCAGGGTGGAAGGGAGAAAGGGAGGTGGTGTACAGCAACAAAGACGTCCACTCATTTCAGCTTCTAAATAGCTACCAAATAACTTAATATCAAGAGGCAAAGCGGACGCGTTCGCTCCGAGATTGAGATTCAGGTCCCACCCCCGCCATCCCCTACCAACCTAGCTTAGCTATTGCTACTTAACTAAGCCAACGATATCATTTTATTACAGGTAGCTCAATGACAGCGAACACGCCTCACCCTCCCTCTCCCACACCCTCACCCTCTCTGGCCACACCTTCGCTTTGCTAACTAGTTCAAAAATTTCACTTTCGCTTGCAGCGCGGAGGCTGAGCTTTAACTTTAGCCAACAGCCAACTGCCATCTTCCCACACCTGCTTTATACACCCCCCCTCCACTCCACTCCCCTCCTCCTCGAGCTGCGAGGCCATTAACGTGTTTCGTTTCATTTAACTTTTACGCTCGATGCTGCTGCTGCTGCTGCTGCTGTGTCCCCAGCCTTACCCCGAAGGAGAGCAGAGAAGCCAAAGCAAGCAAAAGCAGTGCTGCTATTTAGCACAAGTCACCAGAGTTGCCACCCGCAACACCCACCCGCAAACACCGCCCACTGCTGGTATTTTTGTTACACTTTGGGCCGAACGAACGAACGAAACTTTTACCTGCTGCTGCATGCTTGACCCAACAAAGGACGACAGCGACGATGTTGTAATGTTAAGAGCAATAGCGATGGATACAAGAGGGGAGGAGGATGAGTTGGTGGGTTGACCTTCGCTGCTGACAGCAGCCGTCATTAACCTTTCATGATGAGGGAGCCAACCGGGGCACAATCAAGCGGAACAGGTGGCAGGCAGTCAGTGGCAAGGGAGGCAGAGATTCCCATTCGAGACTCCTGGCAGGAAGTTAAAAGCTCCAAGGTTTAGCGTAGAACGAAAAAAAAAAGAAACTTGGTTTCCTTTTTTTTCGGTTGCTCTCGTTAAATTTCGAACTTTTGACTTGCTGCTTGAGTTTTGGTTATTGCCATTGTTGCTGTCGCAGCCGCAAAAAAATATGTTAGGTAATTTTTGGGCTGAATTTAATGGTGCTGTCTGGACAAGTTTCAACCAAATGACCCAGTTTTGTGACTCTGACTCGATCTGGGTGTGTCTGTGTCAGCAGCCGCAGCCGCAGAATTTTTGTTAAACTAACCACATGCCACTCCACACACACACACACACACACACACACAAACTCTAAAACAGTTGCAAATAATTTGGCAACCACAACTGTGTCTGTGTTTCTGTCCTCGTCGTCGTCCTGACTGCGGTCACAGTCGCTCTATATATAGAGATAGTTATATCTATTTGCAACTGCTGCTGCAGCTTCTCTCAATTTGTCGCAAATTATTTGCCAAACGAATTTGTAAAACAAAATGGCGCAGCGGGACCGAGACGATTAAAGATCTGGTCACAGCAACCATTCTACTTTTTTTTTTTTTTTATATATAAATATAAAAGTGGCCATAGGGACAAAGTGACTAATTTGTACTAAAAATGTACGTTTTGTACTTTAAATTTAATTTTATTCTAGAGTCTAATTTTGTAATAAAAAGCTCTGGTTCTAGAAAACGTAAAATCAATAACTGTTTCATAATGCGTCACAACCAAAGCGGAAGAAGGTGAAGGGACGACAACAATGGCAGTAGCAATGACAATGTCATTTTGATGGCGCCACAGACCTTAAACTCAAAACAACTGCTAAATATGCAACCCAACAACAATAACAGTCGGAGAAGGATGAAGGATGCAGAAAAAACAACATTATGAGCATAGACATAGACATAATAATGGCGACGACGACGAGCAGCAACAAACTGACTGCCCTCGAGTGTTTTATCCTTGACAAATCCTTGTGCAACAATCAACAGCAGCAGCAGCAAATGGAAAAAGCCAGCTGCAAAAAACGAAGAAGAAAAAAAAAATAATAACCAGCGAGTAGTTAACAATGCCAAATGCGCAGTAAATGTCTAAATGAGTGCACAACGACTGACTGATGAATGAGCAAAAATGCCCAAACCACTCAAACCACCCACCAACTACTTACACTAGACATAAATACAGTCATCATGTGTGTACGGTCTACGGTCTACGGTCTAGGTGACACTGACAATGGCACAAATCGAGGCTTTAAGACGACAATAGACAAGACACAAACCAGTCTTTTCTCACACCATGTCAGCGGCATTTTTTGTGCATCTTTAAATATTTAAAGTTTAATTTCAAAACGTTTTTTGACTTCATTATTACATGCTTGACTTGTCTGGAATATTTTCAACTCTCTGCACTTCATTTCTTAACTTGTTGGTAACAATTTTCAAATCTTTGCGTTTGCCGCAAAAAATGTCAACAAATGATGGTGGGGCTGATGAAAAGGAAGCGCGCCAGTAACAGCCACAAACGCGACATGACAAGGCAAAGTGCCACGCCCACACACATACACACACACACACACACACATACCGCAACGATGACTCTTCCAGGCTTAAAATAGGCAAACAGCAAGTGCAGGCGGCAGACAAACAATTTTGTCGAACATAAAATCGAGCACAACTTAATTAAATGTTGAAAGCGCGACCGCAGCTTGGTTGTGGTTGCGGAGGGCTGCGTGCCAGGTGTAAGGGTAGCGGGCTGGGCTCTGGTTAATGGGTAATGGTGGTGGGGTGGTGGATTGGAGAGAGGGGGTGTTACTGTTATGGCAGCGCTACAGAAGTTGACAGCAGAAGACAAACGCCCAACTTCATTTTTGGTGGGTGGCAAAATTAGCAAAGCTGTCAACTGTCAGCGTGTTAACAGAGAGGGAGTGTGTGTGTGTAAAAATATGTCTACAACTTAATGGCTGGCAGGCAAAGGTAAGACAATGTGTCTCACCTGCGCTTCAACACCTTGAGTCCTCTATGGAACTTGCTGCAACCCACTCCCCACAAAATGAACTTTGCTGCTGCTGTTGCTGCGCATGAATGCGCCAGGTACACTGTGTGTGTGTGTGTGTGCTGTGTGTAAATTATGGCATGTCTACTTCCTGCCTGCTGCTGCTTTACCACCTGCTGCTCCCCGCCTGCCAGCCTGCCTTCACCTCTCTCCCTCTCTCTTGCTTGACGCGTTGTTTGTAATTTGTTAATTTCCCGCATTTAGAAATTAATTTTCACTTCATGCGCCGCCAAGCAGACAACAGCAGACAACGTCGAGCCAACTTGGTTGACTACTGCACCGCCCACCTTTCCCCTTAACCACCCATGTGACTGACTGGCAGTAGCTCACATAAGTATGCTTTAACATTTTACAGCACACCAGAACCCAAAACTTACTCCGCAATTGCGAGTGTATGTGTGCGTGTGTGTGTGTGCTGGCAACATTTTATGTATTTAAATTCTTTTAAGTTCACATTCATTTTGTGCAACTTGTTTATACCCTGTAAGTAATTAAATCTGGGTTAAAAGTTTCCTATTAGAACTATAGGAATTTTAGTATATTTACATGTCATATTCATTTGACATTTATCCTCAAGGATACAGGATAGTTCCTCGTCGATCACTCTCCCCAACGACAAAACTCTTACTTGTTGCCATTGTTGTTGCACTGAATCCGAATACAATTCCGAATTGGAGTCTGTGTTGGAGTTTTGGAGTCTGTGTGGCCTGATTCTCACGTGTGTTTGACACGTTTATATTTTAATTGCTCACATGTGTAAAATGCTCATTTTATTGTTATTATGTGTGTGGGAGTGTGCGTGTGTGTGAATTGGGACTTTATGTCGCTTTCTGTAAGAATCCGCTTTCTCATCTCGGGACATGTTTCGCTTATGCAGTAAACTTTAATTGCTTTATTGTGTTTCGTAAAAGTGCCATCAAACTGTTGTCTACATTTAATGTGGAGCTCTTACTATTCGTATGTCTGAATTTAAACTCGTATATCTAGTAGTCCTGCGTGGATTCGACAAAATGTCGACTTTGATAATGTAGCAGCAATTCAGTACTAAATTTAACAGCCGAAAATACACATGGTGTTTCGGAGTTAAAAAAAATAAAACAAAAAAACGTACAAAAACAACATGTAAAAATTTGTAGCTAAAAAACTTTAAGAAACACCCCAAAATTTTTTGTGTATTTATATTTTTTTATTTCGGCAAACACAAAATTAATTAAATATTAATTCAAGATGTCTTTATGTCGATTTGGTTTCTTCTTACTGCGCAAGCGGGGGTTTTCTGTCTTGGCCACTCATTTGGATCGAAAAATTCAAATGCCTACATGTTTTACCAATCTTAAGCCAATAGTTCTACATAAGTCAACGAGTTGCGGTTCGGGTAACGATAAGAACAAAGCGAGGCTGAAGGAGTTGGAGAAACAATGTATGCAAGATCAAAAGAAAGCTTTGGAAGCAGATCTAGAATGTGCAAGTCTAAAGGAGAAAAAGGCCATGTGCAGTATAATGAACTGCCTGGTTAAGAACATGAAACAGGCGTGCAAATCAGCAGCGGTAAAACAGCTTAGTGAAGAGAAAGATACAGCAGAAAAATGCAAAAATTTCGCAGAAGAGCAAGAATGTAAGAAACAGAAAGGTGGTAAAAGCAAGAGTAAATCTTCAAAGTCACCAATTTCCAAGAAAAAAGGTAAGAAGAGTAAGAAGAAGTCCAAGAAATCTAAGAACTCGAAAGGATCTAAAAAATCTAAAAAAAAATCTAAAGGATCTAAGAAATCTAAAACACCGAAAGGATCCAAAGGATCTAAAGCGTCAAAATGTAACAGTTCGAAGAAAGATGGCAAAGGTAAAAAGAAAGATCCTGTTGAGCAGCTATGTGCTGCATTAAAAAAGAACGACAAAAAGTCGCTTTTCCTGAAAAAGGATCAACCCAGAAATCGATACTCTTTGAAACTGGAAAAGTGTATTCGTAAAGAGTGGACCGATGTCTGCAAGTGCCGAAAGAACTTCAGCAAAGCCGATAGGAAAAGACTCGCCAAGACCTTTAAATGCATTGGAGCACAGTTCAAGAAAATATGCCGAAAGAAGGTGTTAAAGGAAATGTGTAAAGAGGCCGGAGGAAAGAAAACGGTAAGCAAGGCGAGATCGGAACGTGAAAAGGCAGCCAAGGAACAATTGCAGAAACTTAAGAAAAAGTGCATGGAAGAGGCCCTGAAGAAAAAGTGTGCAGAAGCCGAAAAAAAAGAGAAGGAAGCGGCATTGAAGAAAAAGTGCCAGAAGATGGCGAAAAAACAAAAGGGCAAAGGCAAGGGCGACAAATGTGGCGGAAAAAAGGCTGAAAAGGGCTCTAAAAAAAGCGGAAAAGGAAAAAAGTCGCTAGAGGATCAATGTAAGGCAGCGGTAGAGAAAGAGAAAGCAAAGGCCCAGAAAAACAAGGAGAAGGAAGCTGCGCTGAAGAAAAAGTGCCAGAAGATGGCAAAAAAACAAAAGGGAAAAGGCAAGAGCAAAAAATCTGGCTCTAAAAAGAGTGGAAAAGGAAAAAAGTCGCTGAAATGTGGCGGAAAAAAGGCTGGAAAGGGCTCTAAAAAGGACGGAAAAGGAAAAAAGTCGCTGAAATGTGGCGGAAAAAAAACTGGAAAGGGCAAAAAGTCGCTAGAGGATCAATGTAAGGCAGCGGTAGAGAAGGAGAAAGCAAAGGCCCAGAAGAATAAAGAGAAGGAAGCAGCGCTAAAGAAAAAGTGCCAGAAGATGGCAAAAAAACAAAAGGGAAAAGGCAAGAGCAAAAAATCTGGCTCTAAAAAGAACGGAAAAGGAAAAAAGTCGCTGAAATGTGGCGGAAAAAAGGCTGGAAAGGGCAAAAAGTCGCTAGAGGATCAATGTAAGGCAGCTGTAGAGAAGGAGAAAGCAAAGGCCAAGAAGAACAAAGAGAAGGAAGCAGCGCTGAAGAAAAAGTGCCAGAAGATGGCAAAAAAACAAAAGGGAAAAGGCAAGAGCAAAAAATCTGGCTCTAAAAAGAACGGAAAAGGAAAAAAGTCGCTGAAATGTGGCGGAAAAAAGGCTGGAAAGGGCAAAAAGTCGCTAGAGGATCAATGTAAGGCAGCTGTAGAGAAGGAGAAAGCAAAGGCCAAGAAGAACAAAGAGAAGGAAGCAGCGCTGAAGAAAAAGTGCCAGAAGATGGCAAAAAAACAAAAGGGAAAAGGCAAGAGCAAAAAATCTGGCTCTAAAAAGAGTGGAAAAGGAAAAAAGTCGCTGAAATGTGGCGGAAAAAAGGCTGGAAAGGGCAAAAAGTCGCTAGAGGATCAATGTAAGGCAGCTGTAGAGAAGGAGAAAGCAAAGGCCAAGAAGAACAAAGAGAAGGAAGCAGCGCTGAAGAAAAAGTGCCAGAAGATGGCAAAAAAACAAAAGGGAAAAGGCAAGAGCAAAAAATCTGGCTCTAAAAAGAACGGAAAAGGAAAAAAGTCGCTGAAATGTGGCGGAAAAAAGGCTGGAAAGGGCAAAAAGTCGCTAGAGGATCAATGTAAGGCAGCTGTAGAGAAGGAGAAAGCAAAGGCCAAGAAGAACAAAGAGAAGGAAGCAGCGCTGAAGAAAAAGTGCCAGAAGATGGCAAAAAAACAAAAGGGAAAAGGCAAGAGCAAAAAATCTGGCTCTAAAAAGAGTGGAAAAGGAAAAAAGTCGCTGAAATGTGGCGGAAAAAAGGGTGGAAAGGGCTCTAAAAAGGACGGAAAAGGAAAAAAGTCGCTGCAATGTGGCGGAAAAAAAACTGGAAAGGGCAAAAAGTCGCTAGAGGATCAATGTAAGGCAGCGGTAGAGAAGGAGAAAGCAAAGGCCAAGAAGAACAAAGAGAAGGAAGCAGCGCTGAAGAAAAAGTGCCAGAAGATGGCAAAAAAACAAAAGGGAAAAGGCAAGAGCAAAAAATCTGGCTCTAAAAAGAGTGGAAAAGGAAAAAAGTCGCTGAAATGTGGCGGAAAAAAGGCTGGAAAGGGCTCTAAAAAGAGCGGAAAAGGAAAAAAGTCGCTGAAATGTGGCGGAAAAAAGGCTGAAAAGGGCAAAAAGTCGCTAGAGGATCAATGTAAGGCAGCGGCAGAGAAGGAGAAAGAAAAGGCTCTGAAGAAAAAGTGTGCAGAAGCCGCAAAAAAAGAAAAGGAAGCGGCACTGAAGAAAAAGTGCCAGAAGATGGCGAAAAAACAAAAGGGCAAAGGCAAGGGCGACAAATCTGGCTCTGAAAAAGGCGGAAAAGGAAAAAAGTCGCTGAAATGTGGCGGAAAAAAGGCTGGAAAGGGCAAAAAGTCGCTAGAGGATCAATGTAAGGCAGCGGCAGAGAAGGAGAAAGAAAAGGCTCTGAAGAAAAAGTGTGCAGAAGCCGCAAAGAAAGAAAAGGAAGCGGCACTGAAGAAAAAGTGCCAGAAGATGGCGAAAAAACAAAAGGGAAAAGGCAAGAGCAAGAAATCTGGTTCTAAAAAGGCCGGAAAAGGAAAAAAGTCACTGAAATGTGGCGGAAAAAAGGCTGGAAATGGCAAAAAGTCGCTTAAGGATCAATGTAAGGCAGCGGCAGAAAAGGAGAAAGAAAAGGCAATGCAGAATAAGTGTGGAGCTCAAAACGACCAGAGTAAAAAGACGTCTGCCAAAGAGAAAGCAGAAGCTCTCAAGAAGAAGTGCGCCGAGGCAGCTACAAAAGAAAAGGTAAAGGCGCTAATAATCAAGTGCGAAAAGATTGCAAAAAAACAAAAAGAGGAAGCATTGAAAAAAAAGTGTGAAGAAGCTGCATTGAAGGAAAAGTGCAAGAAGATGGCTGACAAGAAAAAAAAAGGAAAGCCAAAACCAAAATGCTGATATGTGACGTCTTGCGATATGAATAATTTGGAAAACAAAATTTTTTATAGTATTTTCCAAAACAGATTTTGAATACTGCCATGCGTATGTTATAATTTAAAACATATTTTGTATATTAATAAAATGCTGTTTTGTGGTTTAATTTATTTGATTTACTCTAGAAGAACGTTATATGTATAAATAAATTAATTTAATTTAAACAAAGATGGTGGGATATTACAAACAAAAAATCTTGCAAATAGAGAAATTTTTTAGACAAAAATGAATACAAATATTGAAAAATTTCTGGTACTCAGTATGCCTTGAGATTTAAATTTGCTTTTCGGTTTTAGCCACACACATATACCTAGCACTCATGTCATTTATAGATTTTAACAATTTAGAAATTCAAAAACAAGTATTCAAAATTATGATACAGTTTCTATCTAACACAATGCTTTAAGTTCCTGGCAAAATTATAAATCATTAAACTTTTGGTACCGAAATTTAGGGTAGCTCTTCAGAATGTCGTTGGGCCTTTTTACCTTTGTGTATCTACGTAAGATGATGTTAAGCAGACTCAATTCAGTTAATCCCTTGCATCGAGTATCGTACTGCAAGAAATGGGATTGTGGTTCTTCAGGCAAAAACGATGAGAGTCCAGGTGATATGTACACAAAATTATTAGCTCAAAAGAGAAAACAAATGGAAAAACAAGAGGTTGCCATCAAAAAATTAGAAGAACAGGAAAAACTAAAGAAATTCACCGGTAAATGTTTGGAAAGTCAAAAGAAAAAGCTATACATGGAGCTGGAATGCATGGAAGAGGAGGAAAGACAGCTACATGAAAGCATGATACACTGTTTGTGTACAGGTATAACAAAATCTTGCAAGAAACTCGCCCAGAAAAAGATTGTTAACAACAAAAAGATTGATAAAAAAATTGCGTGGATGGCCAAAAAGAAAAAGATCCAACGACTTTTAAAGTACTGTGAGAAGGAAAAAGATAGGAAAAAAAAGGTTTTAAAAGGTAGATCGAAAAAAGATGGGAAAGAAACTGAAAAACATAAAACACAAACGTCAAACGTGGAGGAGCTTGAGAAAGAAACGAACGAATCAAAAAAATGTCGAATCGATTCAAGAGATGATGAAATAGTCTTTTCAAAACATTTAGGAGATCCTATAGAAAAAATATGTAGCTCATTGTCAACTACGATAAAAAAAGCTAAGGAGTCCATGGGCCCTCATAGCCAATATGTACTGAAATTAGAGAAATGCATTCAAAAAGAATGGGCGGATATTTGTGATATTCGAAAAGACCTAAGCGAAAAAGAGAAAAAACAACTATCGCGTCATTCTAAAAACCTCTCCAAACAAATTGAACAGCTGTGTAGAAGAAAAGTAATTAAGGAAATGTGTGCTGAAAGTATAAGCGAGATACCTCCAAAAGAAGATACATTTACCGAGGAGATTAACCCAAAGATTGACATGGCTGAAGATGTGCAACAGGCAAAGTGTGAAGAGGAGGAATTTATTGAGCGCGAAATCACCAAACTGAAGAAAGAGTGCATGAGCGAACAAAAACTAAACAATAAGATAATGAAGAAGTTTGAGGAGGAGACACTCAAGCTAGAGCTTGAAGAGGAATCTGCAAAAAAGAAAGCGAAAATAAAGAAAATAATAGAGAAGGCTAAAAAAGAAAAGGCGGAGCGAAAGAGGGAAAAGGCGAAGAAACTCAAAAAGAAGATACTAAGGAAAAAGTGCCAAGAGATTGCAATGCAAAAAAAACGTAAAGAGGAGGCTGTACAAGAAAAGGCATGTAAAGAAAAAGCTCTTAAGAAAATTGAGGAAAAGGAGGCTCAGAAGAAAAAGAAAAATGAAGCTCTGAGAGAAAAGTGCAACGCGGAGAAGAAAACAGAGGAAGAAGAAGAAAATACAAAGAAAGAGCGGGCTCGTAGAAAAGCATGTGAAGAAATGGCGGTTCAGAAAAGAAAAGAAAAAGAGGCTAAGGAAAAAAGAGAAAGAGAAAAGAAAGAAGAGGCTTTAAGGGCAGCGTGTGAGGAAAAATCTCTTAAGCTAAAGAAAAATGAAGATCTGAGAGAAAAGTGTAAGGCGGAGAACAAAAGAGAGGAAGAAGAAGAAAAGAAAAAGAAAGAGCGGGCTCATAGAAGAGCATGTGAAGAAATGGCTGTTCAGAAAAAAAAGGAAAAAGAGGCTAAGGAAAAAATAGAAAGAGAAAAGAAAGAAGAGGATCTAAGGGCAGCGTGTGAGGAAAAATCTAAACTAAGGAATGAAAAGGAGGCTCAACAAAAAAAAAAAGAAGAGGAAGCTCGAAAGAAAAGGTGGGAAGAGGAAATGAAAAAGAAAGAGGCTTGTCGAAAGGAGTTTGAAGAAAAGGTTCTCAAGGAGAGGAAGAAAATAGAGGCTCAGAAAAAGAAAGAAGTGGAAGCTCTAAGAAAAAAATTTGAAGAAGAATTGAAAAGGAGAGAAGAGGCTATTAAAAACGCGTGTAAAGAGAAGGCTCTAAAAGAAAAACAAGAAAAGAAAGCTCAAAGAAATAAATGTGAAGAGGAAATGAAAAGGAGAGAAGAGGCTATTAAAAACGCGTGTGAAGAGAAGGCTCTAAAAGAAAAGCAAGAAAAGGAAGCTCAAAGAAATAAATGTGAAGAAGAAAAGAAAAAGAAAGAGAAAGAAGAGGCTCTACACAAATCGTATAAAAAAGAACTCATGGATTGCCTTCGTTCTACTCTTTACAAATCTCTCAAACAACAAGACTTTCAGCCCGGCAACAAGGTTTCTATCGTTGGCGCTGGAGCCGTGGGAATGGCTAGTGCGATTACCCTGCTAGCCAAGGGTGTTACCAATAACATAGCCATCTTCGATGCAAAAAAAGAACAGAGTGCTGAAGAGCGAGACAGCCTGTTACACGGATCACTATTACTTAACACTTGTTCGGTTAACAAATGCACCACCGTCGACTGTACTAAAGACTCTAGAGTTGTTGTGATCACAACGGGAGCTCAAATCAAGGCAAATGAGTCTCGTCTGAATGTTGCTCAACAGTCGGCGGACATTGTCAAACAACTAATGCCAAAGCTAGTCGAACAGAGTCCCAAAGCTGTTTTTATTATTGCCGTCGACCCTGCGGACGTGATGACCTGGGTTGCACGTAAGGTGTCGAACCTGCCCTGTGAGCGCTGCTTCAGCACCGGCTGTCATTTGGATACGGCTCGCTTCCGTATGCTCATTGCAAATGCGGTAAGGGTATCCCCGCGTTCGGTGTATGGCTTCGTATTAGGTGAACATGGACATAGCTCTGTGCCTCTGTGGTCATCGGTAACAATCGGAGGTATACGACTGCTGGAAATGATGCCAAACATTGGCACAGCCAAAGATCCTATGCGCTGGTCGGATTTGCACAGGGATGTCGTTTTCGGTAAGGCTTATTCAAACTGGGCAATTGGTCTTACTGTCACCGATATTGTGTCTGCCATCTTTGAGAACAGTAATCGGATTCTATCGTTGTCAACCAATGTCCAAGGCATGTGTGGATTCAAGGATGAGATCTTTCTGTCCCTACCTTGTATTGTCAATCAGTGTGGCTTGCATGGCGTCATACATCCTCAGCTAACTGATTGGGAAGCAGAGATGCTCAAGAAGTCAGCCAAAGTACTGCTCGATGCGCAAAAAGGCGTTAAGCTCTAGAAAATTAACTTGTTTTCAGTCTATACAAATTTCCTTTTTAGCATATTTGGATTCGTAGTTTTCTACCAGAAGTTTTTAATTCAAAAGTTTGATATTTTTTGTTTAATATTCAAGTACTATGTGTGATTTATATTCACCAGATATAATTGGGCAGAACGTAAAACACAGAAAAAATTTACTTTAATATTAAACATTAAATAGTTAAATTAATTGGACATTTTACCTAGTAGACTAGTTTGAAGCTGTCAGCAGTAAGCTTAGTTTTAAAATTGATATTTCGCTTCGATAATTCGGCTTCAAAAAATCATTCAAAATTTAATGTGCATCTATTTGGCATGGTCACAATTCACATAACCATTGGGGCATTGCATCAACCTTTGACATGTTCGAGAGCTTTCACGATGAGAAAACTACACGCTCCATGTAGCAGAAGATCTTATGCAAATTGTTCAAATAAAACCGGAAAACTTTGGGATGCTTTTAGAAATTGTATGTACAAAACCAATCAGAAGCAAGATGTTCAAGCGGGTAGCAAAGTGACCATTGTCGGTACCGGCGACATCGGAATGAGTTGTGCCGTAAGCCTACTTTCGAAAGGCATAACCAACAACTTGGTCCTCTATGATATCAACAAAGAGAAGTGCAATTCTAAGCACTTGGATCTTATGCACAAATCCTGGTTCCACAACAACTGTCACATTGAGCGATCCTGCGGCAACATTGAGGCAACAAAGGACTCTCGCGTGGTTTTGGTCACTTGTGGTGCTAGGATCAAGCCCGGTGAGACTCCTCTGGATGTGGCCAACCATACAGCGGACATGCTCAAGTGTGTAATGCCAGATCTGGTCAAGCAGAGCCCCAAGGCAGTCTACCTAATTCTGTCCAATCCAGCTGACGTCATGACCTGGGTTGCCCGCAAGGTCACCAACCTGCCCTACCAGCGCTGCCTTAGCACCGGCTGTCACTTAGACTCCGCTCGCTTTCGCCTGTTCATTGCAAAACTTTTGGGCGTGGCAACAAGCTCGGTGTATGGCCTTGTCCTGGGTGAGCATGGAGATAGTTCTGTGCCCATTTGGTCCTCGGTGACCGTTGGCGGAGTGCGTCTTCAGAAGCTGTTGCCAAAACTCGGCATCGATCGCGATCCGATGAAATGGGCAAAGGGTAAGGGTTATACGAACTGGGCCATTGGGCTCGGTGCCGCTGACGTTGTGTCTGCCATCTTTGAGAACAGCAGTCGCATTCTACCGTTATCCACAAATGCCGCTGGCATGTGTGGCATAAAGGATGAGATCGTCCTTTCACTGCCCTGTATCGTCAACAATTGGGGTATTTCGGGCGTCATTCGTCCAATGCTATCGGATTGGGAGAAGGCTGCTTTAAGGAAATCAGCTAATATGTTGCTCAAGGCGCAGTGTGGGATCAAGTTTTAAAAGACAAAGTGTACCATTCAGATTCTCAAAACAATTTTTAAAGCCCATAAAATTATCACTTGAATATTTATTTTATTTTACAAAAGAACGCATTGGTATTTCTGAGCAATTTAATTTCTATCGGCATTTCGGACACTTTCTGTTTTGACTTTCTTATCAACATTTTTACATGGTTTATATGGGAAACAAATTTAAAAAGTGTTATAAATTGAATAGGGGTTTTTATTAGGAACAAAATTTATTTGCAATTCGGGCGTTGCCATAAATAATGTTTCGCTTATGCAATTGCACCCAGCTGCAACCAATTTTAGGCGGATGCAAGCGTTGTCAGCTGCCAACAGAGTTTAATCAGAGTTTAAGAAACAAAAGTTACTTACGTTCGCCCATGCCAATAAACATTAGCGAAGTGAAGCAGAAGATTCCTGAGTTTCACAGCAGTATTGATCAATCCCGACAAAAAAGCTTGGATGGTCAACTAAGAGAAAATATATTCAGCAGTGAAACATCAATACTGAGAAGATCGACAAGTCATGCCAAAAGTAATTTACAAGAATTTTACAGTAGCATGAGTAAGCCGCTTGGTGAAAGAACAGATCACTACAGTAAAAGGTATTGTCCTCGCAAACGAACACCCACAAAACCGACTTGGGTAGAGCGCTTAAAAAAATTGCTCTATGAACCAAAGAGCCCGGAAATCGACGAGTATTTCGATTGTCAGGATACATTACCTTTTAACAGTGGTCTCTTTGCCTGTTCCAAAAATATATGTAAGAATACCAAGGACACCATTAAGACTGAACATCCGCCAAAAGAGGCTAAAACAAAGGAATCCAAGTCAGAGAAGTCGCTTCGAGAAAATAACCTAGAAGCAGTAGAATGTGAGTCTGTTTATACATTTAGCTCCAGTAGTGTAAAGGATTCATTAAATCCATCCCAAATTGGACAACGCACCGGAAGTAAACGGTCCACAGACCATCAACACAAACCAAGCACTCTTTCTGAAAATCAACACCAGCTCAAGCCAGATCAATTTCCATATGTATACAAACCCGCTGAATCAAACAATCCGAACGCTGTTTCCTGTAGAGTCAAACCAGTGCCAGTTGAAAAGGATGCTAGGTTTCGTAACTTTTCAACCCCATCATCTTCACCCAAGCAATCTCCCAAGCGCAGCAATAGTTCCGAAAGGAATAATTCTGAACATATTAATGCAAAAAACTGTTGTTCTGTTTACGACAAGTTGAGAGCAATCAGAAAGTATAACGACACAGTATCGAAATCCCTTGAAATGTCTTGTTCAGATCCTCAGCCTCTTCAACCTCAGAGCTGTAGGCGAAAAATAAAATTCTCTACCGAAAGCGATCAGACGGCTGACAATAATAAGCTGTTTGATCGGGTTAAGCAGAAGTCTAAAGATTTGTGGAGCCTACAGCCACCTAGCAAGAAGATTGAAGAGGCTCTCGATGATTTGCGTCGCTGGGAAAAAAATGTCGGCTATGGTTATTCTAGGAAGGAGTTGGAAAAGTTAACCAAATACGCCAGCGAGATGCAAAAGCGAAACAATTCACGCAATCAGAACCTTGTAATGGACAAATGCAAGAAGTATAATGGATCAATAAAGTTTTCAATAAGGAAACCTCATGAAACTTACTGCGAAACAATAGAAGAAAATAAAGCAGGTAGTTGTTCTCTCAATTATGGTTCTCAGGATAAGAACCCAAAGGAAGATTTATTGAATTTGCGTCAACATAAGTGCAAGCGTATCAAGGATATTAAAGAGAAGCAATCGCTGGGATTAAACGAAGAGAATACGAAAGCTTTTGAAGAATTTTGTAAAAATCAACACCAAAACATGAGCCAGAAAGTGGACAACAATCAAGAAGAGAAACCAGATTGTGAAGACGCAAATCATGCACTAAAGCGACAACTTCAAGCAGAGACGCTAAAAAAGATTTGTAAAGCACATTATTGTCAAACTGATATCAATTATATCAACAATGAAGTATCACAGATCGATGACATTATCAAGCACTGCGAAATGTTGAAAAGTAAATACAAAAAAAGTCTACAAAGTAAATGTGCTCAAAGTCTGCAGCAAAAATTCAAAAGAAATAATAATGAAATACACAAAGCCAGCACGTTACTTCAGCGAAAATGCATGGAAACTATTGGCAAGCAGAAAGAATGCACCAGAAAAAAGCAAGATGCATTAGAAAAGCAGACAAAAGTAGGACAACAAAAGTCATGCAAGGATGCCAACAAAGCACAAAGTACAGATACGTATATGAAATTATGCCAAGAAGCCAAGAAAAGGGTTGAACAACTGGATAAGAAATGCCAAGAAACGGAGAAAAAGAAACAAGAAGCCGAAGAAACGAAAAATACCTGGGAATTAGTTCTATTGAAACGCTGCAAAGAGGCTGAACTGAAGCTTAAAGAAGAGCAGAAAAAATCCAAGGAAACAGAAAGAAAACGCAAGGAACTGGAGCTACAAAAGTCCAAAGAATTAGCTATACAACACAAAACAGACCAGATTCAACAGATGTTCGAAGAAGCCAAAAAAATGGTGGACGAACTCAAAAAGGAGCTAGCGAAAAGTTTTGGGAAGCCCAAGAACAAGTGCCAGCAAAAAGGCAAGAGCACAGATAGTACTGATGATGATAATGGGTTAAATAAATTTATATCTCCCTGGCACAGGCACCACACTGGCATATTTCTAGCACCCTCCGTCTCCATATTCCCAAATGGCAGCACTCTGTTGGGTCTGCAAAATCCGAGAGGCAGAGTCGAGACTGGTGGATTACTCGATGCTCTTGGCAATCCTTTCACCAGACGTTTGGATGGTAAATTTTATTTGTATGATCTGCAAACCCGGTTAGCAATTGCCGATAATAACCAACAGCAACTTCAACTAGACTTTGAGGATGAGGGTGTTGAGGGAAATGAAAACGAATCGTTGATTGGACAGTGGGTGCGACAATTTGCAGAGCTACCTTTACAGCTGAGACCGGGATCTAGAATTCTGTTACCCTTGCCCCACTCTAAGGGGGGCTACTTGATTGACGAAAGCGAAACGCATTCTGCAGTCACGTGGCCCGACTTTACAGTGGATCAAGAGTACGAGTACGATGATTCCGATTATTAAAGTGATGGACAACAGATAGAGTTAATAGTATTTAAAATGTAGGTGTGTAAATCATTTTGTCAATACAATTTCGAACCCAAATATAAATTTCCCTTGCGAAGTGTTCCTTCATAAAACAAATATAAGTGTCCTATGAAATCTGCTTAAAGCAAATAAACACAAGTATGTATTACGTATACGTATGTGGACATAATTTGGCTAGCAAGCCAACGCAAACAGAAAACTCATGTGAAAATATTGATTGCCGCATTGTTTTATTGATGAAATAATGAATTTGCCACATACACATATTAATGTCTATCTTTGCTTTGGGCTATGAATTTTAGGGCATGATAATGAAAGTTATCGGGTACAAAGTAAACAAGCCAAAGGTGCTTGCCTTCATGTTTAGACAGGACATCAGACAGACAGTCAATGCGTATTTGGTTTTCATTTCGTATTGATTTCACAGATTGTGAGTGAAGGAGGGAGCGTGGTATATACATACATATGTATATTGGCAAAGCAAATTTGCCGACGCCTTAACAGAACTCGCCTCGACTGGCCATCATCAACAGCCATCCGTTTAAATTATTAACGTATGAGTAATTTGTATGACATATAAACAAAAGTCTGTGTTAGTTGCACGCTTCACTGACTGCCTTGTCTATGTGTATGTGTGTATGAGTGTGTGGCCTCAACCTCAGTTTTAGCTTCTGCTTCAGCTTTTGCTACTGTGTGTGTGTGTGTGTATGTGTCCTTTTTGGGGTTTTCTATTTCAACGACAACGCTGACTCTCTGCTGTCTGCTGTCAGTTTGTCAGTTCTCCCATGTGAGGCCGGGATATTCGATGTTGGGTTTGGTGCGTCCACAGAGACAGTTTGTTTTTGTATGCGGCAAATGAGTTGTGTGTAATTAAGTCCTGGCGCAGGATAAATCCTGTATGTGTATGTGAGCTTTTGCGACGCGACAGCTTCCATGATAGTTGTTGCCAACGGCAATCGACGCAATTCAAGCCGCAAATTGGGCATCTTTTGGAGCTGGCATAACATTGACAAATATTGATTAACTCTGCATTTGCTCAAAAAATAACTAAAATATATAACATTTAAGTAAGAAAACTTTATACAATTTAAAACCAATTAATTACCATAGTTCTCTCATGTTCTTTTCTCGTTTTAGGTAAGTTTGCCATGCCTTTTACTCAATCCGTAAGTTTTAAGCCACTAATCATTTCAATAATCCAAACCAAAACCAGTCTTAAAACTCCTTTTGTATGCCCGATAAACTTTTGCTCAAAACTCGTGGCTTTAATTTGAAAACTTTTAAAAGTGTACCAAAAAAACACACAGAAAATCAAAGCCCAAAAATAAAATCTGGTCAAAGCTGGTAAAAAAAAAGAGAGGAAAGCAAAGCACAAACAATTCGAACACTGAATTCCACGCAATGGGCCAAAGCGTCAAACACTGAACGCAAAATCAAAGCATACTTTTGAGCATGCTTAACGCAACCGCTAAACTGGCCAGGACAAAGAGACAGACAGAGCAACGGTCAGACGGCGTAGAGACGTCCAAAATAGACAGACGAACGAATTGCAAGCCGTTCAACCCAACCCGGCCGCATAGTTTAAACAAACTTTTTGTTTCAAAGCAGAAAACAAAAAATGAAAAACACAAAAAAAGAAAAGAAAGGGGAAACGCCACTATTACATTAAAACAGAAAAATAATTGCAAAAATTTCTATCAACTTTTTCAACTTTCGCTGGGGATATATATATATTTTTTTTTGGTTTTCTCTTATTTTGTTGGTCGGTTTTCTGTTTTACGCACTCATTCTTTGAATAGCTGGCGAACATTTCGCTTGGTAAACTTTAAATCGCGCTGACGACGCTCATTACAACTAATAATGTTAATAATCATTAAAGTGCCGCATTAAACCAGCTTTCGGCTTGTTCCTCAAACTTGGCCAACACTCCAAGGGGGACCAGGAGAGAGGGAAGGGAGAGGCTAAAAACAATTGCTTTTGCAGTGGGCAAAAGATTTCTGAGGCTCCGGCTGCCGCCGTGTGGCACACACAAATTGCAAAAATTAAAATACTTTTCAAAACTAATTAAAATTGTGTTGCATACTTTTTGGGGTTTGCTCTGACTGGCCCCCAGGCAATTGCTTTGGCAGCCTTCCTTAGCAGCAGCAGCCACAGCAGCCATTGATGTTCGACTTCAACTTCGATTATTGCGGCATATTTAAAACGAACTCTTTTTTTTCCTCTCTGCCTCTATCACCCTAATTGTTCATCTCTTTTGGGGCTTGTGAAATCGCCCTGCTTGTCTGTTAAGTATCCAAAGTTTTGCCATTTTTCTCTTGTGATTTGATTTTTTTCCGGTCTTCTACTATGGGCTTCTCGTAAGAAAAAGTCTTAACAGAAGAAGTAACCAATTCAAATTTGTATCAATAATTATCGATAAATTCTTTGCTCAATGCAAATGTAATGAAAAGTAATAAATAAATATTATTTATTCTTTCAAATTTAAGTAATTTTCTGAAAACAATGTTAAAGAAAATCTTAAACACACCCAACTTCTTTCTCACCAACAACAAAAGTCGCCTTGCAATGTCAGCTCTTGCCTGCCAAAGACTGCATTTCTTTATTCAATTTATTTGCTTTGTCCTGTTCCCTTTTAAATGTTAGCTGCGTAGCAGTCGACCCTACTTTGCCATGTGTCACACTCGCGCAGCAGGCATTAAAGTTTATGGCACAGTACAAACACACACATATGGAGGGAAAGCGCCAACAAGCGCAATACAAATGAGCAGCGCCTGCTGCTTCTTCTTCTTACTGCTGCTGCTGCTGCTGCAAACATCAAACGCGTTAAGCAACTTGAAAGCTCAGCCAAGTGCATGAAATGCGCTCGCGTTGGGCGTTGCCATTCAACACGCCACCGACTTTTGCAGCCAAAAGCAAATCAAAAGGAAATAATGGTGCACTGGCATGAAACGCAATGAACGGTGGCGCAGCCGTTTCGTCCTTTCCCACACTCGGTGACTAAATGGTGCGCACGAAGTGCTCACATGCACCTGCCAGCCAAGCCGGGGGATACGAACCGGCCAGGATGCCAGCAATGTGAATGCTGCTACTGCATTCGAATTACAGTACAAGTGAGTGCAGCTTTGCTGCTGCTGCTGCTGCTCAATGCTGGCAATTAATTAGGATTATGTGTGTCGTCGTCTGGCCAGCGCCTAAAAGCATGCAACACATGTGTGTTTGTGTGTTGGCTGGCTCGTCAACGTCAACGTTCTCTAATGGCTATGACGCCAGCTTGACTTCCGCTGCGTGACAGACACACAAACACACACACACACACACAGCGCCTAAATAGTTTGATTAAGCAAATTTATTGCAGCACGCTTTCAGGCGCAATTAATGGCCGCCTCTTCCCCCTTCTTCTCAGTTGCATACAGCATGCAACCAACTGTAACTGAACTCAATCAATCATCAAAGTCGATGCTTGCATATTTTTTAATGATGAAAAGGCGACGACCTCGGCAGAGGCGCAAACTTAAATATTGCATGTGCTTAGTAGAGATGCACGCGTGTCGTGACACGAAAAAATAAACATTTTTTTTTCTCTTTTTTGTCTATATTATTATTCTGTGGCAACTTAGCAACTTAGTCTAAATGCTAAGTAATAAATGTTAATATGTTAATATAGAGTCTTATATAATTGCCTAGTGGCAATATCAACTGGGTGATGAAGCCGAAGTCTTCTTCTTAAAGGAACGCAGGTTCAGAAGCCGCCGTGCGAGAGGGTTAATATAGTTCTCCAATCGCTGCATATACTGCGACGTCTGTTTTTGCATGTGCTTAGTAGAGATGCACGCGTGTCGTGACACGAAAAAATTAAAAGTTTATCAATTAATACATTTTTTAAGTAGTTTTGTTAATATTTCTTAACCTGCAACTTTTTCCAAACTATATTTTATAACATCAACACTCATTTAACTCTCTGGCAACACCTTCCTTTACCAAAAGGCTATCATTTCTTCTCTCTCTCTATCTCTCTCTCTTCTTGGACCTTGTTTGGAGGCGTCCATTTCTTGGCCGGCACTAACGACTTTTTAAGTATTTACACACAATTTGGCGTACGCGGCGCTGGGCAAACTTTTTATCGCAGACAGCCGCAAAGTATGCAATGGCATTTCTTACTTTTCTACTTATATTCCATTTGCCTCAAGTTGCGGCGTCTCTGCTGACACAATTGCTCAAAGGCAGCAGGCCACAGCAAAAAAGCGAATGGCTAATTTTTCTTTTCCCCCCCTTTTCGCCTTTCCCATTCTCTTTTTTTTTTTCTTCGTATTTGTGGCAAAAGTTTACGCTTCATTATCTTACACTTCTACTGAGTTTTCTTCGTTTTTCTAGCTTTTTCACTCTTTGAAGTTTTGTTTGTCATTTGAAAATTGCAGCTTGAAGTTTTGATAGCTTAAAAAAAAACTGAAAACAGAAGCAGCCACACTTTTGCATGCACCTAACCCGCGGCGCTCATTTAGCATAGTCTGATTTAGTTTTAAAATAATATGTACATATATACTTGTGAGAGGCACTGTGGCACCTGCTGATAAGCCGCCACTCTTATGTGTTGCCACTGACGCCGCTCAACGCAAACATTTGCCAGACTTCACTCCACTTGCAACATGCCTCAAGGTGTGTCACATGCAAAACTTGACTGCTATATTCAGCTTTACTTCTTGTCTTTTATTCTTTTTCACCCTTCTTTTTTTTTAGTGCAACTTTGGCCTGTGCTCTGGCTTGCTTGTCTCAGTTTTCTGGGCTATGTGTTGGCTTTTGTGACAGCCTAGCTGCAGGCACAGCTGTGAAATTTGTGTTTGCTTTGGTCAGTTGTAAAAGCGGTGAGAAAGATAGTTAGTTTTTGTTTTTGAAGCGAGAGCAATATTAGTTGGCTGTAAGCTAAAAGCAATAACTGTGCCACACTTTGTGCGGCTGCAACTCAAACAACATGATGCACCTCAACAAGATTTTTTGACATCAATAACAAATTTGGTATGCAATAAGAAAGAAGGGAAAAAAACTTTTCGACATATATGAAGTAATTTTTAAATGTTCTCTGATTGAATTTTGACTTCTAGTTAATTTAATCTGCAGTCGAATCAACTTACGATCAATTAAACGTTGACAATGCACTATTAAAAATATTTGCATGACTTCACATGAATTATTCTTGACTTAAATAGAAGAAAAATTGCCCGAAACACAACGCAATTATTTATGTTGTAAAGAAATATGGCATTGTGATTTCAAATGCTTCCAATAACAATAATGCATTTACGTATAAATTTTCTTAAATTCCGCTCTGCTGTCAGTCTGTGGCTTTTTAATGTGCAGCCGCCATAAGCCTGGCTAAAAACAATGTCTATTGGCTTGGTCTCAGCTGCCGCTCAGCTCCTAGCTTAAGTTCTTTTTTTCGCTCCCAGGAAAAACTCCGCAGCCGGCAAAAAAAAAAAAAAACAATAAAAACAAGAACTTTGCAGTTGGCTGCACGTGCTGTCTATGCAAACATAGCCAGTAGAAAGAACACAGCAGGCAGCTAAAGGAGTTTGGGAGTTGTAGCTACCCGTATTTCATTTCAGTGCAAACTATCTTTTTAGCCTGGTCAAATCGACAGTCCGCGACATCAAAGTGAAAGTCACGCGTTTTACGTCTATTTACCACTTTGTCTGGTAGGTTTTTTCTTTTTCAGTTCTGTGCTGTTCTTTCATTTCATTTGAGTTTTATTTTTTTGCTGTGTGTGTGTTTCTGTCTCCGCGTAGTCTGCCCTGTCATTCAGTCCAGTCTGGATGTGGGCTGTGTTGTCGTCTGCCTCATTATGTTTTTCTTGCCATCGCTGGCTGGCAATATTTTTATGTAAACAAGCCGGCAAACAGACAAAATGGCAAACTGACAAACTCCAGAAGGAAGAACATCTTCCAGCAAAAGCTGGCAAATCATCAAAAAAAAAAAAAAAATAGAAGAAAAAAGAAAATAAACGCAGTCGCGACGCCCTTAACGAAGCAATGTCTTTTGGCCTCTTTCATTTGCTTTGTGCAATTATGGCAATCTTTTCACAACTCAACTCAAATACTACTTTCTCCCAAATTTGAAATTAGAGACCGAAAATGTCGCGTCATTGTTGTCTGGTACATCGATTGACTGAGGGCGATAAAAATTTAATTGCAGCTTACTGAAAAGCCCCTTTGGGTAAGCTGACCTTGGGTCAGCAGCAACAGCAGCAGCAGCAGTTGCTGTCTGCCTTGCTTTCTTTATCCGGCTTATGGCTTCTGTTCGTTTAAGTTTATGAGCGAAAAATGCCAATTCTACCTTTTGCTTTTCTTTTCCTTTTTTCTTGGGCTTCGACTCATATATTTTATGCCATAGTTTAAATAATGTTCAAGCTGAAAGGTTTTTTTCTTGGGGTGAAATTGCTTTCGTTTCTTACATTTCTTGTGACCTGCATAAAATCTGCGTTAAGTTTCTTTACTGGCAGCCGTAAAGTAGGCTACGTGTATTTAATTTGTAGCTACTTGGGTATTTTGTCAGCACCCCTTCAACTATAGTTATGTGAATATGTACGGAGACCTTACAAAGGGTACACTTGGATCCATTTTACATTTCGTTTAACATACGTTTAGATTACTTCGTACAGGGTACTTAATAGTTGCACCCACTAATTCATGTGCTTTAGAGTTGCTTTCTTTAGAACATGCCAACGCCTTGGGCAAATATTGAAAGCAGCCAGCTGCCTGAAAGTATGCTACACATTGTTTGCACAAAACGCACTCGATCGCTAGTCAGAACACGACTCCTACTACCGACTAAGAAAAGAGAGAATATACTCTGGCCACGCCCACACCCACCTCCCCCTTACCTCCCTCAGTGAAAGCCCCGCTGGCCGTGTGCTGTTTTCTGCTGTTTGTTTATTTACGCACATGCGAGGCAAAAACTTATTTCATATTCATAGAAAAATCGCAGACACATGTGCCGTGAAGGTCCACGCCAGCTGTTATACACACACACACACACACACACACACGCAGATACACATTGGCTTGGGGTTGGAGTAAATCAGCAGCTAAGTAAGTAAAATGCTTCATAAATTGCTTCAAGTGGCGCAGCTGGCTGACAGCAGCTTTGAAAGCATTATGCGCTAGCAAATGTTGGCCCAGGGACCCTAAAGACAGCCAAGGATACTTTGGCTATCCTTCTATCTTTCTCCCCATGTGTGCCTGTGTGTGTGTATGTTTATGCATTTCTCTCTCTCGCTTTCTGTGTTTCTGTGTGTTGAGGCTTCCGTTTTAAAGCATATCAGCATGCATAAATCTAAATCAGAGCATCAAATGAAGAAATTCTTACGAAAATCAAAGTCACTTTCATCATTATCATGATAATCGTAATACATAATGACGATTGTTTGTGTGTTTCTACTTTGCTTCGTGAACCCATTTGCTTTCTCGACTTTCGTAGGCAGTTGTGCAAAATTCAAGCAAGCGTAAAATTTACGCATCACACAATCTTCCCCAAACCGAAAATATTTGCACACTGTAAATGCTTTTGATTCTGCTCAGAATGCTGAGACCCGGAAATTTTCAACAATATTTTGCTTATTTCATTGTGCCCCTAACCCTCTCTCTCTCACGCCGCGCGCATAATTTAAACAATTGTGACAGATTTTCTGTGGAAAAAGGGATTTGTGTTTGTGACATTTTATTTATTTATAGAATTGTTCAAACTGCCCAGTTAATAAGCGGAACGTGTTGATAATTTTCGTATTATTGTGTATTATTTGCTGTTGTTGTGCTTCGGGTTTTCTGTGTCAAACTCTGTGTCGGTCTTCTGAGTTTAATTGCTTGTGAGATTTAATGGAAAATTAATAAGTTGAAAAATGTGCGGCGGAAGCTGCAGCAATTTGCAAAGTAATTTTCTATAGCACCCCCAAAAAGCTTTGTGTGAAATGGGTTTTGCCTTTTTTGTTGCTTTTCAATTTAATAAATGTGACAGGAAATGTGAAATTTATTTGCCATGCTCCGGCAATAAGCGATAAGGCGAAAAGCGAACTTGGAATAGGATTTTGTATTATTTAAAAGAGAACGATGTTAAATAAATTAGTTATATAACTCTTATTACATTATCTAAACTCAATCAATTTACATCAGCAAAGTACAACTTCACAGGTAATTAATACCTCTAAATTGGCGCTTATGACCTAATCAATTATCCACTAGACTGGCGATAGCTTAAATAGCCAATGCTTATATCAACTTACATGCCAAATTGATATAAAACGGAAAATACAAAATTTTGCAGTAAATTTGCAATTGAGAGTAAATCAAGCAAATAATATGGACAACAACAACAACAACACACAGTTATCTCTCTTCCAGGCAGGCAATTAATAACAAAATTTATGCAATAAAATATAAATGAAAAGAGAGCAATTAGCATTGAATGCCAAAGTATATTTCATTTAGCAATAGGGAGAAATGGAGCGAAGCTGGTGTTGAAATTTAGTAACTGCTCAACACTTTGTAGCAATGCTAACTTCTATTACATAATTGCGCCTAATGACATGCAACGAAATTACCTAAAATTCAATTTCCTCAAACACAAACACACAAACCAACAAGGTGCTGGACGACTTGGCAACTCCTTAAGACATGCCAAGTCTTCTTCTTCTTTGCTGGCATACATACAAAAGCCAAAATAACATAATTATGCCAACTAGCTGTTGAACAGGGGTGGTGTGGGGCTGAAGGAGAAGTCCCAACTGCCTTCGAGCTGCTCATTTAATAGCAATTTAATTGTGCTCATAATTAAGTTCATGTAAGTGCTGGCTATGTGTGTGTGCGTGTGTGTGTATTTGCGGTCTCTCTCGCTCGTGGTGTGCTGACCAACATTCTATATACAGGTAATGGTTGCAATTTTCGAAATTAATATTAAATCATTAACACTGCACAATGGGCATCGACTGTAAATCGTTTTTGGTAGCCAAAACTTGCCTTTAATTTATCATTTATGACCCTAATATCTAATTAGTATCGTATAACATTGCAAAACTTTAAACTGATTTATGCTATTTTCTAGCAATTATTCAAACAGTGCCAGCCAAAAGTAACGACTGTTGCAACTGCAGTGCATTGAAACTGTGTCAAAGATGGCCGCCAAATACGGGAATGAACTTTGGTGGCGCCGCTGCGGCGTCGACAGGCAGTCAGCCAAAATGAGTAGCCACTGACCCACTGAATGGGTCGTTTTTTTTTCAGTGGATTCGAGTTGTAGCCGGTTGAATGTTATGTTCTTCTTCTGTTTTCTGTGCACATGATTTATTGTTTTATTTTTTTTTGTCAAGTGTCCGTACATACCCAGCACTTTAACAAACCCAACACTTTGTTGGGGGATATGTGTGAATGAAAAGAGTATTTTATAAATGAATTTATTTTTACAATTTTGTGAATCTCAAGTAAAAGTAAAGAAATAATCTTATATTAAGCCTTAAACATCTATTGCCTGAAATAGTATCTGTTTGTCAATCATCGTTAACTTAAATTTATGTTTTCGCTTGCTACTTGTATGTAGTACTTGCCTGGCCCTGAACGTTCTCACACACCCCTCACTTTTTTACTCGCCTCATTCTGCAAGTCCTTAATCTTCTTCTTTCTCCCCGCCTGCTGTCTAATGTGCGAAATGACCCAATGACAAATAGTGTAGCCAAGTTTTGGGCGCTCTTTCGTTGTTTGCGCGCTGCGCTCGCCAAAAATGTGTGTCTCTTGTTATAATAAAAAGTAAAATATATAGTATATAATACTTGATATATACTTGAATTTCGCAGTGGTCTGTTTTAACTGGACACAATTGTGGCGCGTGAAATTTATGTTTGGACTGCGGCTGAGTTATGCAGCGAGATGAAGGCGTGTGGGCGTGGCTCAAGCATCGATAAATTATTGAAACAATATTTGCGCTGCGGTCTTTGGTGCTTCTAAGGTGAATAAATTTAAGAGAGAGCGCTGCAAAATTTACATTTATGCTTTGTGGCTGGCGCTAATGAAGTTTCACGGGCAACAAAGCAGCAGCTCTTTAAAGAACTTGCTCGTTGTCCTTGTCCTTGTTTTGGCTAATTTGGGTTAGAGAAGGCACCTCCCTGGGCAAATTTAAAACAATTGCGCTGCTGCTTCAATTTGTTGGTTAAGTCTGGCAACGCTGTTGCCGCCATTTTGTGTGCGTTTGTGCATATCCTGCGGGACTTTTGCCCACATTTTTGCGCCCAACACAAAGCGCACGAGGCCTGCAGCCCTTTTTTGGCTTAATATCACAAATGATGCTTACCACCAAATGGCTTTGCTTTGGTGGGTCGGGGCGCAGGGGGAGCTGCAGTGTATATGACAACGTTTCGGTTCAGGGATTTGCTTGCGGCACGGCCCCAAAGCAGCTCGCCTAACTAGCTATGCAACTAAGTCAAATTAAAGTAAAAAGTTCCTATGACTTTAAGAATATTTAATAACAGCGCGTGTTTCTCGTTAAAAATCAATTTGTTAGACCAAATTTACAATTCCTTACACACTCTTTTGATAAAAGAAATAATATGAAAGGAACTTTTGACGTCATTCTTGGTATTTAATCATGCTCTCAATTCGACAACAACAATAACCAACAAAATATGTAGATGAGTCGCTTCATCAACATTTTTTTCGCAGCAATTTCGTTTTGTTTGGTTATTTTTTTTTTTGGGGGTACGTATGCAAATGGCAAACAAAAGTAGTTTAGCATTATTTGCGGCTCGTTTGAGGGATGTTCCCAATGTCTGCCTTGTGGTTATTCCTTTTTCTTTGTGCTTTTGCTTGTGCTGTTCCCGCAGGGCAAAAGTCGAACTTTGTCTGTCGACATGACATTTAAATTCAATATGTTAATGAGACGAACGAGCCTCGTCGTCGGCGTTGTGGTCGCCAGGTGTTGTATAACTTTTTGTGGGCGCCAGCTGAAGGACGGCCACAAGGTCAGCTAAAAAGTTTTCACTTTATCCCGAGGGGGGAGGAAGTCAGACTCACCGCTTGGTATAAGAATCCCATGCTGAACTTTACAAGTTTTGCAAAAGAAAAATAAATAATTTGTTTTTCTTTTTTCTGTAGGTTTGAGTTGTTTTTGTAGCTTAATAGCTTAGGCATAATTATATTTATTTTTTTTTCTTTAAAATCTAAAATAATCGGAATTATATTTGAGGTTAGAAAAATTCAATTAGAGCTCATCGCATTTTAATTGAAATGTTATTTGCTTTATTTTTTCGTTTGATACTTTTGATTTAATTTATGCCATAATCATGAGATTTATATTGCCTTATTAAGCATTATTATTACATTGTAACTATTTGTGTTTGAAATAGTAGTTGTTTATTGGATAATTGGCATATACATATACACATTTCCAGTTCATTGAAGCCTAATGTGTTTAATTAACAGTCAACATAAATTGAATCGTGACTAGCAGCAGCAATAACTACATATAACTACGCCCAGCACACAATAAAGTAATCAATTTTTGTGTAGCTTTTTTTGGCATAAGGGGAGTGCATAAAATACAATAATAAAAAATAAAATGCATAAACAAATAACGAGAGCAATTGACAATTGCTGCGACCAATGCAAATAACCAGCAAAATTCTATTATAGTTCCTTTTGTGTGACAACAAAATTCAAAGCAGCGCCGCAGGCAGCCAACTGTCATAAACTGCACTGGACAAAAAACAAGAGCAGCTCCCACTTCCCACCATTTATTTCTTTTGTGGAGATACTAGTGAAATCAAAATACAGCATAGAGCGTTGAGCGTAAAAAACAATAGAAAACATTTGTCAATACTACACAGCTTAAAAAACATTTTAAAAAAATAAACTTGCAAATCGTGTTGGGGGCCATTGATAAAAAGCGCAGCGGCTTTCAATAGCTTTTCTGGCTGCTGCTGCTGTGGGGCGTGGTCAATAGTGGGCGGTAAGTGGGAAAGCGGAAATGGCCTTTGGCGGAAATCCGTTTAATTTGCAAAATGCCAACAATGCAATAGCAATAAATGTGACAAAAGCAGAGCAAAACAAGAAAAAACCAAACCGAACAAAAAAAACTTGTTGGCAGAGTGTCCGAGTCGTCTATACCCTTAAGGCAGTCTTAAAGGAAATTCAATTCATTAAATATCTTAGTCATGTTTAATTTAACTCTTTTATAATTTGAAAGTAAAGTAAAAGCTGAATATTCTCTATTCCTTTTTAGCTAATTACAGGGTATATACAAATGTGTAAAAACTGAAATCAGGTGCCATTAGGGCTTTTACGTTTGAGGACAACAACATTCAAGTGTTGAACTGAGCTCTGGTATAAATCATTGATTGTAAAATCACATAAATTAATATCAATACAAATTTCGTGTCGTAACTGGGGGAAAAAAAATACATAACCAGCGGCAGGTAGTTGGCAATTAAAGTGCGGAAACAACAACAGTCGTTATTTTATTTTTTTTTTGTAGCAGCCATTTATAAAAAATCATGACAAATGAGCTGGCAACCAAAGCCTCAAAAACCCCAAACTGAAATGACAATGACGAGGTTAATTTTTGATGCCTTTTAGCTCGGATTAGTTTGGTGAAACATACAGTTTGACATATTTAATACTTACTGTACTGTAAATGAGAAAAATAAATGAATTTTAATATATAAATATTACTTTTTTTCATTTGCAATCTGCTTTAATTAAAGCGTTTCGCGTATAAGTTCAATATTTAATTCATATTGACGTGCGTATATACATATATATTTTTTCTGATATCAGCATTTTTTACACATATATGTATATCGTGAACGTTGCTGTCCTATAAAGTCATTGAACGCACACTGATATTTTTCATCTATAAAAATCCACGTAATTTTTAGCATTTCTGTTTGCTTATGTTGCAGTTGTTGCTTTTGGCCATTTGTTGTAATGGTTGTTGTCGTTGTTGCATGTAGCTCGTCCGTTGCTCGTTGCTGTTTGCATTGTTTTTGGCCTTCGTTTTGCAAGCTGTTGGCAATTTTTAATGGCGGCTGCAACTGGCGCCAGCCAAACGCCAGTTACGCCCACAAAAACGATGCCGTCAGCGAGGCCGCGACGACCGCAACAACGGCGCGTAATGCCCGGGCAGACTGCGGGGTTGGGGTAGGCATGGGTAAATGGGGCAGACAGTATGGCCGCAAGGATGGAGCAGCAGCTGAATCCGACTGGCAACCGTGAAAGGCAAGCTGTGGCAGGCAGAAGGCAGAAAGGTTGGGAAGCAGGCAGTTAGCTGACTGAGTGTTGCATCTTGTTTAATTTGTATGCTCACACACACACGCACACACACACTCCACGCACAACCTGCCAGACAGACGCTTTTGCATAATATTTCATAGTCGTATGCTTTTTTTATACCCTGTAGCTACAAAAAAAAAGTGTGCTATGGAAATGTGTGTAACAAGCAGCAGCAACCACTTCCGCATCAATAAAGTACATGTATGTGAATGCATTAACAAGTGATACAATTTTGTCAAAGACCACAAGCTCGGGAGATAAAAAACAACGTTAACAAAGTATCTGCATTTGACTTAAGGGTCTTAAAGCATGCTGTTCGATAAAAAACTATCAACGTACATGCAGATTAGTTTATTATTGAATAGTTTATTATAGGATACGAATTTCAAGAGCTTGTTAGATTTAAAAAGGGTTTTATGGTAGTAAAAACTGAAGTTTAAAATCAATTTTTGTTTGCCTTTATGAAAAAAAAAATGTTTAAACCATTACTAGGGTATCCTTTGGTCCCACAACTTTTCACACTATCATCAACTTCTCATCCTTTTATGTATGACATTCGTTTGGATTGCGTATCATGCCCAACACACCAACAAAAATATAGCAGAGGCGACATTTTCATGTTGTGTCTGCGTGTTGTTATTTCTGTGATTGTTCTTGTTGTAGTTGTTCCTGTTGTTGTTCGTAGTTTTTATTGTTATATAAATAAGCTATAAATTTCGCTGTGAAAGCAACAGCAAATGCATAAAATGCAATAATATATACACACACGCATGTATACAGAGTGTGTGTATTTTTGTAGAAAATTTAAATATTTGTATGGCCAGTGGGCGCAGTGACAAGTGCAGACGCTCATTGTTGCTTGTTTGGTTGTTTGTTTGTCTGTCTGCCTGTCTGTCTGCAAAGTCAAATTGAATGAAATTGTCAGACATTTTAATGTTTTGTTATGACTGATAAACTGTAAAGGAGTTATGTCAGCTTCAAGCATTTTTGAAGGCACACCAAGTGTCATTATTTTTCTGAAGAGAATACCTGATGCTGCTGCTGTGACAAATCGAGTGGCCAGCTCAATTGAAGTACTATTTGTCAAAAGAACTGAGAAAAGTGGTGAGAAACGAAAACAAGCGCTAGACTAAGATTTATTCAATATTTTTAACATTTTCTAAGCCATTGCTATTGTTAACCCTTTGTACTTTTAAAGAAACAATTCTATCAATTAACTTGCAAGCTTAGAAACTTACATATGGTTCTTGTCTAAGATGTTCCCCCACACTACAACAGCGAAGAAACTTACATATGGTTTGTGTCTTGGATGTTTCCTCAAACTTCATAAATTTCTATTGCTGCTTAAAATCTCAACTCACTTTATGGTTAACACTGCTTAACGCGCTTTGCTCCCCAATGCTAAAACACTCTCCCACACACACACATAAATCAAATAAGCTACTCTATGCATTAGTCGCATGTCCGTAACGCTTCGCAGCCTCAAAAGCCGCGTTGACCGCTCTCTGAACTCCTGAAACAGCAACAACAACAACAGACTAGAATAGCAACAGTCACAAATTCTGCTGCTGCTGCTGCTGGCAAACTAAGCTGGCAAATCCCACATATTAAATGCTTGCCACTGAGAACCGCGCGAGACGCAACTCAATTTTATGCTTAATGGCAAAGCCCCAGACTGCTACCCCTTTTCCTCTCTCTCGCACACAGACTAATCCCAAATTTATACACCAACAACAACAACGGCAACGGCAACATTTCTGTGTCCAGTGTTGCTGCTGCATAAAGCTGCCTTTTGTATGCGCTCCATGCATACCTCATGTTGTGTAAGCCCCCTGCCACTGCCACTGCGCCTGTCCCCTTGCTCCTGCCCCACACGCAGGCTTAACTCGTGCATAACACGAGAGAGAGCAACACGTGGCAAACACTAACTGCAATCCGTCTCGCTCTTCCCGTCTGTGGTGCTTCCTTGGGTTACAACCAGCCAAAGCCCGCTAATAAAGGTAATTTTACACAATTCTCTCTCTCCTTTTCTCATGCCTCAGTGCAACATTTCAATGTCACTGGGTTGACAAGTTGATGGGCGTGATTTTTGCATAGCGAATTAGGCGTGGCTTTGACATTTTTCTAATTGCATGCACATATATTAAGTACACGTGACCTGGCCGAGGACACGTGTCGCTTCATTAAAAGCGAGTTGTCTATCAAACCAACAACAATTCTAACCTTTTCATATATTTCTGAAGAACAGGTAATTCCTGAAAAATAGCTAGTTCTTGCTATTGTGTATTTTCTGCAGAAATAACTTCTGTGTGCTGTAAATAAAACATAAATATCATTGTAAATTTCAATTCTTAGAAACTTGCGCTTTGAGAATTTAATATGTCAACAGAGGTTAAAAAAACACCTTGTTAAATTTACTTTGTAGAAAATCTATTGAATTTAATATGTGTGCTTTGTTTTTAAACAAAGTCAATTTCGTCAAACAATTGCAACAGTTTTTCATTATCGCACTTTTTAAATCAATTAGCAATGCGAAATATATGTAAATTATTATTTGCTCAATGCATTTCTGCATAAGTACATTTATTTTGTTGTTTTATTTAATAATTTCTGTTTAAGTTTTTTTTTTTTGTTGTTGTTGTGTGATTATTTCAGCTTATTAATTTGCAGGCTGGCAGTTTTGTGTTAATCATATTTATGCATTTTTTAATCAGCTTGTAATTTTTGGTGTAATTTTTTATGTAAATTATGCCAACAGGGTCAAAATGTCACATAATCCCTGCATTGCGACTGTGCTATATGCCGGATCAAAAGTAAATCCCGTTACGTACAACTATTGCGTCCAACATAAATGATATTTTTCGCAGCTATTTAAATTTTATTCAGTTGTTTACTTAATATATTTTTTTATGTAGTTGCACAATTTCCATTTTTTCCATTCTCATTGCAAATTTACACACGTACAGGAAAGAGAAAAAAATTGAAATTGTGTTGTTTTTTTCTTTTCATGTTAATTTGCTGTCGCTGTTTGTGTGAATATTTTTCTCATCGCTTGCATTGCAATACATGACAATCCTCTTTACTTTAACCCCCACTCATTTTCTCTCTGTGCAACGCCTCTGGCGCAACTTTATTGCATAAATGTGGTGATTTAATTAATATGCTTAATGAGTTGCAATTAAACACGCATAAATAGCGTTCAACAACAACAACATGAATTATGTATAGAGAAAAAACACAATTTTTAAAATAAATACGAGCAAATGCTGACAAAATGCAAACAATGGAAATTAGTAAAAACTTGTTGCAAATTAAGACTATAAATAATAAAAGAGGCGAACACTTTGAGGTGTATAATTAAATCATAGACAAAGAAAATATATAAAAAAAAATTGCAACAGAAAACTGTTAAATGCGATTAAAACAAAAACATTTTTATAAATAAATAAATTTCTTAAAGTTCTTTTCAATTTATGTTTAAATATTTATTGATTGAAAATCTTTTAAGTTTATTCTGTTGCATTGTTAGTTGTTTGTTTGATTTTTAGCAAAGCTGGCTTGCATAGTTTATAGTTCCTGGTCTTTGAACTGGTTTTTCTATGCCTGCTTTCAACGAGTTTCTGGCTTTATTCCCGGCTCAATTCCCCTTCCCCCACGTTGGGCTTATGTCCAATCTCTAATCTGTTTTTTATTATCTCAGCGCCAAGCGTTGCCAGCCAGTCGCATTTTTATTATTGTTGCCAACCAACAGCGCTAACTAACCAATAGAACCCCCCTCTCGCTCGTTACTGGCCACACAGATCAGCCAATGCATTCGCATGCCAGCATTTTTGGAAATTCCTGTCTGGACGGGATTTCCTACAAAACAACAAGCGAACGGTTCGAATCGAAACGAGAGAGGAACGCATAAATGCATCGCACTGGGAGCCATCCGCCCGATTATGCATGTACTGGTCCCCTGTGTCGTATTGATGATGGGCCCAGCTACAAAATAAACCAAAAAATACTTGTTTTGAATCCCTGGCTCAGGACCTGCTGCAGGGTCTCTCCACCATCTCTCTCTCCCCATTTGCAATTGAGTTGCATAGTTTTGTTTTTGGCTTTTGGTTTGGCTGAGTTTATTTTGCCAGCTGCATTTGTTTTTTTTTTTTTCGAGCAAGGAAGTAGAAGATATGCGCTGGACATCGGTAGCGGGCCATTTTGCCAATTGGCTGCACTCGTATCCACTTGGCCGTGTAGAAAATCCTGGTGAGTTTTTGTGCTGTGCTGTTCTGTGCCCCTGGCAAGCGATTCCCATTTCTGGCTCTAATCAATTTTGTTGATTGACAAAATGCGCTCTCTCTCGAAAGCACTTGAACTTGCCTGTTACAGATTACAAACATATTGAGTTTTTTAAATATTGAGATGTTTGTAATATATTGGTGGTAACATCAAATTTGATATTTGATTGCTTGACAACGATTTGTTGTGTAAACTTTCCTTACCCATAACTTTCTCAAAGTTTATCCATTTTTTAAAAATCAGAGCTTCTTAATCATGATATATTATCAACTTCTTCAGCTACTGAGAGAAATGTGTAAAGTTATCTTAGTCATAACTTCATCAACCTTTAATGTTGTAAGCCTTTTTCTTTAGCAAATATGCTTTGACATCTATTCCTTTGGCCACAATAAATCACGAAATCTCATAAAAATCGCTTACCATAGACTTTTATCACAAACGTTTTGATCATAATTATTTTTTGATGGAGCTCTTGAGCTGCTTATGACACGACTTATGTCCGACATGAAGCCGTGAAAGCTCACAAAAATCAAGCGCATTAAATCGCTTACTTACAAGAGGACAAGGTCCTTTAACCCGCCCACACACACACACCCTCTCCCCTTCTCTTTCTATCTGTTTGTACTTCATTTATTGTTCGTTCGAGTGTTTGTGTGTGTGTGTGTTGCATTCATTAATGCAGCAAATATTATGTCCTTTCGCATGGTACAAACTCACAACAGCACAAATATGGAAACGTGCCCATTGCTGTGTTTATGTTTATGTGCAAATCCTTCGACTGCATAGCCATGCCCCACCCCTTCCTGCTATTACATGGCAGGACGTCACTTTGAGAGCGAGGCAAGTTGATCCTTGCTGCTGCCCCGTTTAGTGGCGCGTGGGCGGACAATGGGAGAGCCACGCAACTGTCAATTAATTTGACACTCGTCAGGGCCGAGCAGCAGTTGTACAAGCAGAGAGACAAGCACCGAAAGCAGGACACGTGAGGCAGAAGAGGGCTGAGGATGGAGTCGTTATGATAATTTGTCTTTGGCAGGCAATGTCAAAATTGTATTTAACCATCGTCAAGACAAACATCACTGTGTTTGTGTGTGTGTGTGTGTTTAAGTGTGTGCCAAGTAATTAATATCTGATATTTGTGTTGTCCGGATTAGATTTGACACTATGCTCTCTCTTTCTCTCGAGTCAACAAAAAGCTTGTGTAATTATTCGACGTTGATAATTAAGCAAACATGTGACCTTAAAACTTCTGACACGCTCACCTTCAGGCCAACAAAGTAAAACATGACTCGATTTCATAATATTTTTTAGCAGCCTTTGTAAAATGAACGCACACTGCGTGGGAAAATGGAAAATGAGAAAAGTGATGAAAATGTTGAAAGCGTGTTTGGCTGCGCAAAGTTCAAATGAAAATTGCCAAGAGGCACGTTGTGTCGGTGCGTAACGGTAAAGGGAAGGCGAAGTGGAAGTGGCATGGAATTCACATGCTAATGAAATCAGTTTTTAAAACTCGAGCAGCCTGTGAGCTTAACCTTCAACTGGCTTTTACTTTTCATTCACTGATTAACATGTGCAGTACTTTTCTCTTTCTCTCTGTGGCAAGGTTAACTCTAGCTCTGAGCCATATAAAGTTTAAATTTCCTAATGAAGAATTCAAGTTGGGGAATTTAAGATGAAATTTTAATTGTCAGTTGTTCGCTTTCGACTTTAAAGTTCCACAAAGCATTTAATTTAATTGTAGTGCAGATCTCAGCAATTTTACATGCCGCAACAACCCCCTTTCACCATTCATGCCACAACAGACTTGAATTTCCTTGCTTGTTGTGTTGACAAACTTATTTTTGTCAAGCATTTTACAGTGATTGCATTAATTAAGTGCTCCACAGCGAATGTGAAAGGGTTTTTTTTCAAGCTCTATCCTCGCTCACAAATGAAAACCCCCAAAACTCTCTTCCAACTCCAAACTTTTCCCCCCTTATTCTATCAAAGATTTGTAACATTTCGCATTTAGTTAAAGTTGGCCAAAGTTGCTACAACTTAACATGCCTCGTTTTGACTACAGTAACTTTTCGTCTAGCAGACAGACAAACCCCCTCAACCCTTTATCCCCCCCTTTCAAGTGCTTAAAGTCCTTTGAGTTTGTCTTTTATCTTGATGTTTGCTTTCGTGCCTTGTCAAAAATTGAATTAACATTAAGTTTTCAGTTAATTATGAAATACATTCAATGTACAACATGCGTTGAAATGCCTTCAGGCATCAACCCTCAAATAATTCGATCGATATAGTTGGTGGCAACTCTGGCAACGGATGCTGATGCTGCTGTGGTTGTAACTATAGCTATAGCTATATTGCCTTGGCTAATGCTGACAAACTGCAGCTTTGGCACAAAATTGTTGCAGAAATTTATTATTGGCTTAAGCATCGTGGCATACTCAATGCTAGTTACACCATGTGGTGGGCGTGGCACCCTTCAATCCCCCTCTTTCCCTTTCTGTCCTTACGTTGAGTGCACTTTGCACGCTGAAAAGCGTGAGTTATATGCGAGCTGAGTACGAGTAGCGAGAGGCAAAAGCAAAAGCAAAAGCATTGCCAAAGGCCAGACTTTGCGACTTGAAAGGCGCCTCAAAAGCAGCCAACAGACTATATACGACATGGCTAAAAGAGAGTAAAGCGCACTCGGCGACTACGTGTCTGGCTGAAATTCAATGATTCCAAGGACTCACAGACATTTTTATATCTTTGCGCTTGCGAAGGGTATTATAATTATCTCATAAAATGTGTAACGCATTCGAGATAATAATCTTTAACTCAATGGCAATTATCTGTATGCATCTGTTTTCGATCGGAATTAATAGACAACCTAATTTAGTCTAAATTTTAACAACCTAGATTTATCGTTAAGGGCATTAAATCTTCTGCTAACCAAACTTATAACTCTTTCTTCTTGTTCCTCTTTTAGTCCTTCCTTTTAGCACCGTGTTGGAAAGTGCAAAAATGTTTCAGTGCACACTTGTAGTTGTTGCCTCAACACTTTCTGTGTGCAAGTTATGCTTTAGCTAGAGATGCGATTTACGACACAAAGCTGAGAGTTAAAGCTGCTGCAAATGCGCTCACAAATATCGAGTATACGCCATGTATGCCATATTATACAACCTACAGATTCAGCTGCTTAACTCTAAAGTTAAGTTGAATCTTAGAGTTTATTTTACACTTTGCGCTTCTTTTTTTCTTAAGATCTAAGAAGATTAAATAAGCTTTAAAATTTGTTTAAATATCTCAAAAAACTTAATTATAGATCACATTCAACACCTCAAGCTTCAATTTAAGTCTTGCCAAATACAATAAATATTTAGAAAGTGCATTTAATTTCAAAATTTAGAAAACTTACATCTAGTGCAACAACTTGCTAAACTTTTAGTGGTTTTCTTGCAGCCGGAAGTTCTTGTCTTTGGCTGCATTCAATTTCCAAGATATTTATTTTATTAACGCAAATATGACAAACACTTGCGTCCAGTGCAGTACAGGATATAGCAGGGAGGCAGGCAAATGATTAAAACTGATGCTGACTTTGCCCACAAGCTGTTGCAGCAACAACAACAACAACAAAAACAACAGCATGAATAAAAACCATTTGACAAAAAGTTGTAGAGTCAAGGAAGTGCAGAAGGATACGCTCTACTGTCGAACTGAGCGAACTGAGTTGGAGCTGGAGTCTGTCTGCCATTTTGTGGTGTTGCACACATGTGTGTGTGTGTGTGTGCTGGTCAAAAGTGCAGCATATATATGTATATATATTTGCCGCTGGCTGCAACAACTATTTTGTGAAAAGCGTATAATAATTTTCACAGGATATGAAAAAACTTTGTAGTTGACGCTTCCGTTGCTGCTGGAACCCTTAGCACAACCTTGCCACAGACAAAGTCAGAATGTGTGTGTGTGTGTGTGTGTGCGTTGCCTGCGGCATACCATTTGAATGCCGCTTGTTGTTGTTGCTGTAGTAATTGGACAAGACACTGGCTAAAGTGTTGGCAACAACAATGACAGCACACAACACTTATTAACACGTGTGTGTTGTGTTGAGTGTGTTTGTGTGTGTACACTGTTACAAACTGCTCGAATTTGGCTAATTGCAATGGTTGTTGTTATTGCCCTTGTCTCTGTCTTGTTTTATATATTGTATGTTGTTGCATTGTTTCGCTTCTTCTGCGTGCCTGAATTTATTAAATTGCCTTTGGTTTTAATTAAAAATCATGAATTTCATTTAATTTAATTCTGTTGCATGACAGCCAAGATAATTACAACGATAGTTGGCCACATAACTGTCATTATTATGGCTGCGGCAGCTAGTTAACTTAAATATTTATTTATTTACCAGCAGAAGGTCAAAATGCGTTTCATTAATGTTTCACTACCAATTAAGTCAAATACCCATTTTACTTTCATTCTAATCATGTATTGCCTTCTTTTCTTTGCTCTCTTTGCAGGTAAGTCCAATCAAATAAGCTGATATGCAAATACCCCACTCAACAACAGTCGTAAGTGAAAAGCCTGCAAGGCTCCAATTCAAGAGTTTGCCCAACAATCGAGGAGCAGACACTTACATAATGGCATTTTTTCTGTTTTGGGGGACACTATCGGCCATCTCTATCATTTTTCAAAATGCATTTAATTTCATTCCATGCCCTCTTTGCCTCTGACTTTCGAAATCGACGGGCAAAGTTATAAAACTTCATTTGCAAAAGTGCTGCGTCATGGCGGGGAACTCTAGAGGATGGCAGGCTGGTGGGAGGAGGGGTGGGGGAGGTTAGAAGGCTTGCCTCTCTTCCTGTGTCATCGTGTAAGTCAATGGCACGAGTTAGACAAGTCATCAAATAAATCCCTCTTAGGTATAAAGTTCTTTACTAACTCCTTTTTGCCTGTCTCTCTCGCACTCTTTCTATCTCTTTCGAGATTTTTTTATGCTTCACTTGTTTGGCCAGGGATTTTTGCAAGTTTTTGCTTTGTTTGACAAACGCCAAGGACAATGACAAGCGAAGCTACACTCTGAGAAAAAAACGATGAGGGAAGTTTAAAGAAAACAGTACAAATTTAATTTAAACAAGTAAAAAGGCTCTAGTCGAGAATTCCCGACTAGGAGATACCCTGAACCCCACAGTCATTGTCTGTATGTATCTCTGGTGTTTCTCAGCCGTGTCTCAATAAATAGTCGTTACGTTAGTTTACGTTTACGTTACGTTAACATTACGTTTACGTTACGTTAGTTTTACACACTTTAAAATTAACGACTATTAAAACACTGCTCTATTCCTCGGCTGATTTTGGTAGAATTTAGTGACGTTTTTACATAATGCGCAAGTGTGAGTGTAAGTATAAATAAATCTTTTAAAAAGCGTGTGTTATTGTTATTTAATATAAATTATTTATTGTAAAAACACACATATTTATGTGTCCAATAAAATCACTCAATACAAAAATTCTTATGTTTGAATGACAAATAAATAATTGTCCAATCATTAAGTGGACAGGGGGTAAGTGGAAATCTTATATTATTTTCAATATAAAAATATCGCTTGTTTAGAGGCACTTCATTTAAATACACTCGTTTCTTGTACTATTATTCACTTTTAATTAAACCAAATATTTTTTGAATTCTTTTCAAAGTTATTTCAGTTTCGTTTTCGACCCCATTAAGTGTATATATTCTTGATTATTATCGCGCTGAGTTGACATTGCCATGACCGTCTGTCTGTCTTTCCATCCGTCTGTCCGTCCCTCCGTCCGTATGTCCGTCGGTCTGTCTGTACCCTTTTTACCCATTTCTTTTATTTTTCTCAAACAATTTTATTTTATTTTTTTTGAGTGTAGAAATCTTGTGTCTTTTTCGTTTGCGCCATTGATTAACTAGTTTGGCAAACAGTGGAGCAGTGTTTAAATTGTTGGATAATCATATCATTGTCATGTCATCTCTGCATCTTTCTGTCCCACTCCAACCCATCTATCTATCTATCTTTCTATCCAGTTGCCTGTCATCAATCAATGCATTATAGCCAATTGGGCAAACACTGCGAATTTGTCATAGTTAAAAATCCCTTTGTCCTTTTGCTGATGTTGATGCACTGACATTTAATTGCCGCTCTGTATATATAGTACTTGCAGTTTGAGTATATCGCTTATCGATTCGAATGAGTACCCGTTATTCATTCAACTAAGCCAGCTGGATTGGCACAAAACATTCATTTGCCTGTCGGCTGACATTCGAGCGGATATTTGTCTAGCAAACTCAATTGATTTGCCAGACATATACACATATATGTATGTAGCTCAAGGTGCATGCAACACCATTTCCAGGCTTTTCAATTTTTTGGGGTGGAAGAGGTTGTTGCTTCATGGCTCATAAGCCACAAAATGCATTTCTAGCAATTTCCTATATCCAAGTTGTTTGCCGTTGGCCCATTTTTATGCCACATGCTGCATACTTTACTGTGGCGCCGCATTGCTTGGTGTGCGGGCGTAGGGGGTAGGGGGCGTGGCACTTCATCTGCTTAGTTTTTGTAGCCGCAGCCTTGACTTGAGCTTCTTTCTGCCAGGAAATCATTGCACCCAATGTCGGATATATCCAACGCAAGAAATGGAGAGAGAGAGCTATTTACTAACCCTCTCGCTCTCTCTGCCTCTGTTTTGAGCTGTCTTCGGCACTTCAGTCGCAGCTTAAGTTGCACAAAATGTAATACATTTGATTGCACTCATGTTCAAGTTCTGTTACCAAAGTGGCTGCCTCAACGAAGAAAGAATAAAGTGAATCGGATGCGAGACCATGCAACAAACCAACCCCCCATTAACCCGCCTCTATCCTGGGTTAGTTTGCCATGCTTCCGGCCCGTCAGGTTGCGTGTTCTCGATTCCTGTGTGTATGAGTGTGTGTGTGTGTGTGTGTGGCTTATATGAGCTTGAAAATGCTACAAATTGATAGATCCGCTAACACATTGCAACAGCAGCAAAAACACAAACTGCATTTGGGAGATGGCTCTGTTTATTATACCACACAAGCTGCAAATATGAATAAAACAACTCAAATACACAACACATTGGATGGCATTGAATGCATTCGAAATTGTTTAAAATGAAAGCTTATTATGTCGATTAATGTTCGATTTTTGAGATAACTATTTATTGATACACCTTCCCATACAGTTCATCATTATCAGCTCAACATACTTCATTTTGCGTGTTGTGTTGCACTAAACGAGACATTAATGAACTGAAATTTTGCTGTCAGTTTGTTGCACTCTGTCTGTTTGACAGGCCGTTTGACAGGCTGGGCTCGTTTTAGTTATTAGTGCACATTAATAACCATTAAGGCGCATGCGCTGTGACCTCGGACACATCATTCACAATTAAACCACATTAGGCGCGTCCATCAGGTTCAATCAAAACTGACATGCCAACTGGACTGCCAAGTGCCCCCAAATGGCCTCAACTGCAAAACGGCCTAAACGGAGCAGATAGCCAGATGCCAGATAGCCAGCTAGCCACTGACTACAAAAATGCCGCGTTTCAAAACACTCTACCCTTTGCTCCCTTCACTAATGGTCTATAACCGATGGAGATGGTTGGGTTGGGTTGGGGTTGAGAGGTCAGTTGGCATCATTAGGCAGGAATGGTGGTGTTGCAAGCATTCAAGTGCTTCCGTTGATGCCGCCGCCGCCGCCTCTGGCAAACGACAACACAAGCACAAGATAGAGAGAGAGTGAGAGAGAGGGTGGGGGTGGGGGTGAGTTGGTGGCTCAGGGACATGCTAATAGCTTTGAACTTTTCACAAATTACGCGTAGTTCGAGTTGCATTTGAAGCATGAACGCGGCCAGTGCCCCGTTGCGCTGCACTGTTAATTACCGTTATTGAACTTGTTTGATTGGCGCTAGTTGAAAAGTTTGCCAAGCTGACCGCCGTTCTGAGTAACTGAGTGAGTGTGCCACAACAGGTTGCAGGTTGCAGGTTGTAAATGTAAATAGGATTCGTGTCCGTTTGGCAGCTCGTTAACGATAGGTTACCTGCTTCTCCGTTCTTCTTCTGCTTATAGTTAATAAAAAAAACCTCGTTTGAGTTTTTTATGCCTTTGAGGCATTCTCTTTTCGTATTTACATCTGCGATAATTGTATTAAATTGCAAAAAGTAGGGGAGTAACTGCAATTGAATGCGAAATGCGAAATAAAAACCACGGCATATGTCAAGTGCCCTTTTGAGCCTCAGACTGCATTCATAATCCACGGGCATTCAAAGACCCTTCGCCCCCTTTCTCTCTCTCTCTCTCTCTCTCTCTCTTTGACTGTGTGCGTGTGAAGTGCAATTCGCAATCAATGGCTAACAATTGGCTGGCGTTGGCCAAAACAAGCCACACAAAGCCATACAAAATGCAAACAAAACAATGCAGCACCACCAAAATGGTGGACAGCTAAAGCTTCACTGCTTATTGTGGTTGGACTTGTGGTTTGTGTTCTCTTCTTCTCTCCTTGCCTAATTGTATGTGTCATCGAGGTGTCATCGAAATTGTCGTTGTCCACATGCAAGGTTTTCAACATTGCTTTGTGAAAGTGCATAAAGAAAAATGCTTGCGTTAGGGGTAAAAATTTCCGGTCGAAACGTTGAAAAGAGCTAAACGTTTCGTTAAGCTTTTGCCAGAGCTTAACGCAAAGTTAAACTTTTCTAACGGAACGTTTCACACTTCTTATGAAAGATTCTTGAACGGAAGAATCTTGTCTTTGTTCACCATTTTATCCGAAGAGACAGGATGCTAGTTCTTGTATTCCAAGGAACCAGATCTTTTAATTAGAAATATAAAATATCAGATATAAATAGCTTTGACCTCAAAATTTATATACTTGCAGCAGCTTTTTTCTACAATTCCTGCGCTATTATATAACGAAAAAACTAGATCGGTTTGTCTTACCATATTGGCTGTGCGTTGATAGCAGTCTGTCAGTCAATAGATAAAATTAAGCATTTGCTCTAGTTCGATGTCAAGATTTAATTAGATAAAGAGAGAAAAACAAGAGAGTTTCACGCAATTCAGTGGCCTGTTCTCAAACATTTGAAATTGGATTGTTTTTTTTTTTTGCTGCTTACTTTTCCCTTTTTTGTGATACGGGCTACAAAACTTTAGCCACAGTTTTTTAAAGTTTTTGAAGCATGGGGATTTATGGTAGCAAAAAGTGCTTCTCGCTTCTCGGTTGCTGGTTTTGAGCTCTCACTTGGGTATAAAGTAAAAGTTTCGCTTGGCATAAGTAAGTGAGCTCTCTGACACTCACGCACACACACACATACGCATGGTGTATCTGTGTATAAGTAAGTGCGAAAATGTCTTGAAGCGTGTGTAATCAGTGTTAAGTCACAAGTAATACCAGCAAATGATATCAATTCAATTTGAGCTCTACTTTACGGTTAGTAAAAGTGGAAATGCCATAAACTTAACGTCATAGTCATAGTAAAAACTTTTAGCTTTTCCAATTTAATTAAATCGATTCTTCGTTTGATTATTTTTCCAACGTTTTTTATTTACATTTTACAATTACTTTTTTAACCCACATCATGGCAATGAGAATAGTAAATATTAACCGTTTCCCGACTTATTCCATAACTTGTTACTTTACTGGCTCCATTTCCATTCGGTTGCAGCTGCCATTTTTAATGGAAATGCGTTCTTCGCATTTTCGACATTTTTCATTCATGCCCATTTTATTTATTTACGCGCATTACTTTGCCCAAATGGCATTGAAGGCGACAACCACGCCCACTCTTCGGGCGTTACTTAAGCCATAAAATACTCTCCGTATATGTATATCAAGCCGAATGCGTAAAGCAGCAAATCAAAAGCAACCACAAAAAGCTGCCATTGAGCGTTGAATTATGTTGGCCATTTGAGGAGTGTGTTTGTGTGTGTGTGTGTTCCCAATTGTAATGCAAAACGCACTTTGCACTTGTTTTTCTTCAATATTCGTTTCGCTTGCAGCACATTTCTTCGATTTTGTTTTCGCTGCGAATGCAAAATTTTCAGCTCACAAACACACAAAATTTATGTGGAAACCATTTTGGAATATTTAGCTTTATTTTCTTCGTGCTCGAGTGGCACATAAATTAAACAGTTAGCTGTGAAAAGTATAGCTTAGTGCTTCATTGACACAATCGATAACGTAGAAAATCTTTCGATTGGCCTCGAAATTGTAATTCGCTTTGAAAATCTCTTTTTTTTCTTCAATTTCTTGTGGCTCGTTTTTTCTTTTTTTTTTCTTGTTCCCACTCTCATTCATGTGTGTGCGTAAATTTGTATCTTAGCTGACATCGAATTCGATTTTATTTTACTTTTTATTACTACTTTGCTTCAATTTACAAAATTGAATATTGGCGACAAACTCGATTTGTGCTCACACATGGCCCCACCCACACATCCAACCACCATCTGCACCACTAACACACACACACACACACACACACAAACCTGCCTTTGTCTCACACACGTTGCGTAAGTCATCGAATTATCCGCTAGACAAGAAGTCAATTTTCAAGTTATACGAGTAAGTAGCTGCTTTTGCTTTTCTCGCTAACTGCTGCTACTGCACAGTGGCATAAAGTAATACATTTTCGGACATTTTAAAAATAAAAGCAATTGATTTTTATATTTATAATTTTGTAAATATAACTTGGAAAACGTTACTCTATTTACATTTGATCCAGTTTCCTGTAATTCTGCATCAGCTAAAATGCCTGTCAATTGCCCCACTTTTAAATCCTAGAACCTCAAGTCCTCTTGCTAACCACTCATTTTTTTTTTAAATAAATAAAAATTGTAATTTTAGTGATTGCTATGCAAGGCGTTAAGCTTAACTACCAACACGCACACACACACACACACACGCACACGCACGCATAACCTACACACTATTGGCCCACTGCAGTGCACTGTGCTCTGGGACACAAACAGTGACTTATATTTATAAGTCTGTACGCATACATATACATGGAACAACTGCTCCTTTGTGTGTCATTTAGCTATTGTCTCACGCGTGCGTTTCATTTTGCCATTTCTCTTCCCACCTCGCCTCACTCTTCTATGCTCGCTGCTTATCAGACTCAATTTACCACCAAACCCACCCGCCGACTTGTTTGTGCTCTTAATTTTTTTCTGTCAATTTTGCAGTTTCTTAACGTTTTTATATGATGTTTTTTATTTTGCGTGTACATAATCGAATTGCCAGCTTTAAAATATTTTTAACATCCTGCTCGCTTCTTCGTATTGCTTCCTTTTCAATCCAACCTGCGCGTCCAACCCTTTTTATATTAATTTGTGTTTCCGCGCTCACTGGCTGCAAATCCTCCAGGTTGTGGTTGGCGCTACATTTGCATCTGCCTTGCGCCCACCACTTTTGGCGTCGCCTTTGCTTCGGGCGGCACAGCTGGCACCTTGTGTGATTTTGACTTGGGCTCTGCATCGAGCTTCTCCATCACCAGTCGAGCGTCCTTGAGATCGTAGTGCCTTGCCACAAGATCCAACACATCCGCCAGCTCCTCTTCGCCATTGAGTTGCTCCTCCAGTGGAGTATAAGCACGCTGGCGCTTCTTTGCCTCTTTAGCTATCTTCCTTTTTTTTCTTGACTCTTCTTTAGCAGACTCTTTGCTCGGGGGCTTAAGGTCACTGGCTTCTGGCATTTTGTTGTCCCCGTCGCGTTGCAGCAACTGATAGTGTTGTTGCATTGCCGGCTTACCGCATGACTGCACGTTGGCAGATTGTCCGTTCATTATTGGTTTTGAAATTCTACTTTAAAAAACAAATGATCCGGTATGCAATTTAAGTTGTTCTCGTCAGGTAATGACAAACATAAAATGTGACACAAATGCAGCCCTGAGTTTGTTTTGTATTGGCGTTGCCAACTTGTTCAAATTCTAATTCTCGTTAACATTTATGTTTTGCCATTTTTTTGAGATTTTGGGATTTTTTCGGTATTTTTAAGGGGCACACAGGGGACTTACGATACATACTAGAAATAATTGGGGAGTTCACGATGTATTATATCGTTGCAAAAGAGCAAGTTTGCAACACTGCTATCGTGAACAGCTAATTGCACGACACGAGTCTAGCAAGTTTGCAATCTCTGACTTAGCTATTTTGAGTGACAGTTGAATCGTTGGAAAGAAATAAATAGAAAAATGCCTTTTAGAAGCGTCAAAGATTCTCTTTTGGAATGGAGAGCATACCAAGCTATTCAGGAAATTTATGCAACTGAAGGTATGTAGGTTGGAATGCTTTATGTGGTAATTTAAGTGCATTAGTTAATAATTATTGCAGGTGTTACTGAACATGCAGCGGTCGATTCTGCATTGGACGAAATTTGGGATGACTTTGTCGATGATGCAATTTGCATTTATTCGAGCCGTAGAGGCGACAAAGTAAATGTACCAAAGTCCATTAGTTGGCGGGATAACATCCTTTGCTCATTTGACAATACCCGTCTTAAGCAAATGCTGCGCGTGTCCCAACTCCAATTTGGCAAGCTTTTGGAGCTGATAAAAGAGGATGAAGCCTTCAAAACACCAGGCTTCTCAAAACAATTGCCGACTGACTTGCAATTGGCAGTTGTTTTGTTTAGACTGGGGTCCTCTGGAAATATTTCTTTACAAGCCATTATTTATTTTTTTTTCTAACTTTAACATTGACCAACATTTTAGTCCTTCAGAGCAAATCGATTGCTTTTTTATTTGTTAGCTATTTTTTATGTTTATTTGGCAAAGTAACTTTGGGCTCAGCTCAACTCAGAGATTGTCCTCTGCTTTATGTTATTGACTTTAATAACATTTTAGCTGCGAGCCATGAAAATATTTCTGCAAAATGGTTGACATTTTTTAGGGCGGGCTATATACACTTTCTGACGAATTGTGTCACGAATTCAACGTTTGCTTGACATGGAATATATTAGAAAGAGCATTCAAACTGTATTTACCCTTCTTATGAACTTGTGGTGGTTTTCTTTGACGCTTTTCGATGGCGCTCAATAAATTTGAGTTCCACGCGTCATGCCAGAGATTGAAACTGATGTAGCACTTACTTGGGCCCACAATTTATGCAGCAACCACTCGAGCTTTTAGCCAACTAGCCCTAACATATGCTCAGCTAGCGAAACCCGTCAACAGCTTAAATTGCCCGGGGTATTCGTAATTGCTAAAGCGAAATTTCATTACCAAAAAAGAAATAGCCCTCGTCGGCTGGAGCAAGTGGTGCAATGTGGAAATCCACGTTGTTCGGTGTGATAAATTCCATAAAAGGTCGCCGAAATGAAATTCTCGCCTTAGTCTGGCAGCCATTTTGTCGCGCTGCACTAGAAAATGGCGGCGTCGCCATTTTTGTTTATGGCCGCATTTGTCACGGCAAATTGTATTGCCAGTCCGGGCATCTACCGCGATGTCCTTTTTGCTCTCTCTCTCTCTCTTTATCTTTCTCTATACATGTGTGTGTGTGTACTTTTGTTGTTGTGTCTCATGCAGAGCGCGTTAACAATGCGCCATAAAAATGTCTGAACCGTAGGCTCACCTTACGTCTGCTAGCATGTTAATTAAGCTCGCTTGAGCTACGTTAAATGGATGATACCCCGACTAGACTAAGGACTAAAGCCATCCATTTTGCTCACTTGACCTGGCATAAATTGCATTTTTAGTGCTTAATAAATATAATCGCATTGCAGTTTATCTGGAATTTAAGTAATAGAAATGGGTTTAAAAGCCAAACTTTAGTGAAATGACAGCACAGGCCAAAGGCGTCTAACAAAACAAAAACTGTTGGCACAGTTTTCTGTGCGAAAAAGAAAACAAAATGAAATATCTCTTGTACCAGGCTATTTTTAAAAAAATCAACGAAGCGAAAACCGAAAGCCGAAAAATGCACATGCATAACTTCCAATTTCATTTAAGACTAGGGCGAAATGCTGTAGGAGATTCACATTTGCTTACGCAATGCGAGCAGCGATGAGGAAATGTCCATTGGCGAGGATTATTTGGCAGGCAGGGATTTGAATTCTCTAGCTTTTTTTTTTTTTGTCTTTTTTTGTTGTGCCCAGCGGCCGCAGTCAAGTGCATGGAATTGAAAAACGCTTCCAGTGCTTATCAATGCAAAGCCAAAAGCGAATGTTGCTCTTTTTTCCCATGTGTGCGTGTTTCCGCTTTGATTTGGCTTTGAAGCTGCCTAAAACGAAATTAAAAGCGAAAAAAAACACACTCGGTTTAGTGGACAGCTCACATGGCGTATGCGCAACGCAACGTAACAGAATTTGGGCCAATTATTTGGTGTGGCCTTTTTATTACGTAGCCGCAGTGTGGCCGTTAACATAAAGCAACAAGAAAATCATTTAACGACGACAGCCAACGACAACGCCTGCAAGAAAAAAAAAATAAAATAAACAGCATGCCAAAACAATTTTCTCAGCCTATCAACAGTAAAAATAAAATGCCTGGCCAAAACAAACATGGGCAAGGAGCAAAGGAGGCAATGAGACACAAACACAAGCAAGGCACACACATATACATTTATATAAATGATCACACGCCTGCAGCATCTTAAAGGCGGCATCTTTATTACTTTCACACAACAGACCACATTTTTTCTGAGGCCTACTAAGGAAAATGAGTTTGGGGAACTATAAAGTGAGACACTTTTAGCAGCTAGCCCGAAAAGGTTGTTAAGCACTTTAAAGCATTGGGGAGCGACTTAGCTTGAGATATTTGATTAAATAGCTTGCAAACATGTTAATTTGATTGTTTCTGAAGTTGAAGAACAAATTTAGAACAAATTGTAAGTTCATTCATTCGAAATTAATTTTTAATTAATTCCATTTGATTAAACAATGTTTTATTAAAAATAATCTAGTAGCGAAGGGCTACTTAATTATCGTAGCTTGTTAAGTGTCTAAGAAATAATTTAAAAATTGTTCTTAGATTTAAGACTAGTTGGAATAATAGAAAAAAATAATAGATAAACTTACGAAACGGCAATTGAAACAAATCTAAAAATCTAGAACAAATCAGACAGTGAAATCTGGTCTTAAATTGCCGACTTTAAAGTCGGGGCAAACGAGTTCAATTCTGTTGACTATTTGCTAGATGGCTGGGCCGCCGCTTTGAGTGGACAGCAAATCAGAGTGTGTGACATCGAAACGTCTTCAATTTGAACTGACAAGGACAATGGGCAGCAACTGACACACAGAAAGCGAAGAAACGGTTGGAAGGGGGGGAGGGGGGAGGCAAAGAAGTAGCGAACGGATATGAACTGCAAGCGCGCCGACTGCTGTTCGCAATGGGAATGTCAACGCTGACAGGCAACTGAATGAGAGTACGATGAGGACTACATCATCGTCATGCCGACGTTTTGTTGTTGTCACAGTTGATGAGCTTGTTTTCGAGTGTCCACACATATATACACACACACACACACATGCACATCTCTGTTGAAGGTGGACTTGCACACTCAATGCTTGCTTGCTTGCTTGCTGCTAACCTTTTCAAGTTGTTCAAACAAGTTGGCAACAACTTGATTCATTCATTCGTTTCTTCAAATTCCAGTCGCGTCCACTTTTGCTGTCTTGGCAGCTGCGTCCCCCAACTGTCAGTTGCATGTGCAACAGATGCAGGCAAGGCAGCCACTTCAAGCGCTGCAGTTGTCAACGTGCCGAAGAGTCAACCGCAAATATGCAGCATACGCCATGATGTGCGGAGAAGCTCAACCTTTTGCCACTTGACTCAATTGGATGTTGTCAACTAATGCCGATCAACTTGACTCCTTATCTTTATGCTTCCATGTGGCTTTAAATATTAACAGTTAATATAGATCTTGAAGCTTTAAGTATTTAAAGTTTATCGCTTCGTTTGATTTCGATGCGAATTTATATTTTTTAAAATAACACTTTCAATTTATTTTCATAGTTATATTCATTGATGCGTGCTTATTTAATTTCTTACATATATATTGGCTGCCATGACGCCCAAAAGTAGGCCACAACGCTGTAATATCTCGCTCCCACGCTCGCTCTCTATTGCTTGGCTTGACTTGGCTGACAAGTGGCAGCTGTGGCAGCTGTGGCATCTGTTGACATGCAGCATGGCTTTTCCATTAAGGCGGCAGATATCGCTGCTTCAACTCTACACGGCTTCAGTTATAGCTCGGCGTCTCCACAGCTTATGCAGCCAATCAACGAGCCAAACCCTGACAGTCACCTGACTCACTGACTGTGTGTGTGTGTTTGTGTGTGTGTACTTTTTTGCATAGCATTTGCAGCTTCAAACGGAAATTGCAACATTCCTTTTTCTCGCTGGTTAAAAAAAAAAAACCTTGTGCACGTATGCTAATGCTTCACACACACTAACACACACACACACACACGGAGCAATCGCTCAGCCACATGCACTAAGTGTTTTTGAAATTACGGTAATTTATTACCGGGTCCAGCAGCGGAGTTAAAATGTTTTTTTGCACCACACACACACACACACACACAAAACAACACCATAGTTGCAATTGCCAAAGTGTGTCAACAGTTGCAAACGCTTTTGGCTTTTGCCACTTGAGAGATTGCCACACCCACACCACACACTCATACTTGTGTTTAGTCTGTTCAGCTGACAACTGTTGACTGCCTGCCTTAACCTGAAGCTCAAATTGAAACTTAGCTCGTCAGTTGGTTTTTCGTTTTTGCTGCATACTTTTGTGCACAAATATTTTGAGCTGCACACACACACACACACAAACACAGACACCCTTAAACACACCCAACTGTAAAATGTTACTAATTGTTTTGCCGCCAATTACGTGCGCAAGTGTGTGTGTCGGTGTGTGTGTGTAGCATTTGATGTATGTGCACAGTTTATTAAAATGTTTGCAACTTTACGTTTGCCTTTTTACTCGTAATTTTACAAGTTTTGCATAATATTTAACACACATTTCCATGTTGGTTTTTGTGGTGGAATGCAGGCAGGTTTTTGTGGTTTGTTTTGTGCATTTTAACTGTTACAAATTTGTTTTTACTTAAATATCACACACACAAAGCAATTTCTGTTTTTGCTTAGTAAAAGAAGCTGCAACTTATGTGGAATGCAGTACATCAAAAGTAGTTTAGCGAAAGATGAGATTTTCTTTTGATTAAATTCCTCACTTTAAACTTGGTTTTATTGTCTTTATTGATCGTCTGCTTAAATTCTTAAAGCACACTCAATTTAATTTTGTTTTTCTTTCTCACATAAGTTCTTCTGAATTTCACAATTTTTTAAGCAATTAGTTCTTCATGCAGCCAAAATAAAAAGAGTGTAAAATAAAGCCATAAATGAGCCGCTGGCAATCAGGAATGGCCTGATTTCCACAGTCTTTCCCACACACTCACACACACACAACGATGCTGTGCTTTCAGGCATTAAGCCAAAGAAATTGTCGCCTCTTATTCCACAACGCGCATACGTCCCGTGGTACAGCAGCGAACAAAGAGGCAAGCAAACAAGAATAAAAACAACAAACACAGGATACTTTTGCGAAAAAAATAAATGATTATTTAATATTTATTTCTCGTATTGCTGAGAAATGCGACCGCGCCACTGGTTGGCGGCTGTTGCATCATTTTTCATGCCACCCGCAAAAACCGCCTCCAGTCCACAGTCCCAGACTAAGTGCCTCTCTGAGCCGGGCTATTAATGCCAGTTGATTGGTCCGAAGAGGGGAGTGGGACAGCCAAAAAGGCCTCTACATACGGCTGAGTACATCCCATATATGTGTATTTATTATTTAGCCAACGTTTGTGATTATTTACGCCTGATAAGGACGAGAGAGAGGGAAAGAGACGAGGACCCAAGACCTTCAGCCAGTCTGAGTGTAAAAATGATTGAGTATCCCCAGACTGGACGTGGTTCAAAGCAAACCAAAATCAGCATTGTATATACATATGTGTTTGTGTTTGTTAGTGTGTGTAGCCAATTGTCTGGGTATTTTTGCTTAGACACAGCTATACTCGTGTGATTTATTGAATTAAATTGAAATAAGATGAAATTCGTTGAGTTTGGTAGGAATATACTAAAATAGAACAGCAACTAAAGGAGAAAAATCATAGAGTGAATAAAAGAAGTTCGTACATATTACAAAATAAATAATCTTTGGTGAAAAGTTTACTTTGGGACATATTAAAAAAAAACCCACAAGAAATTAGAATTCAAATATTTGTTTTCTTAGTTATTTCCATTCTACTTATACTATATTTTTAAAGTAATCTTCTCCCATATCTGACACATACTTCTGCTGTTTACCAGTTCATGTGTTTATGCTACAGATGTGTGTCCAAAAGTTTGCTTTACTCACTGAACCACAAAGTGCGTCAACGTTCAGCAGTTAGCAGAAACATACACACACAAAAAAACAGGAAGCTGCACCCAAAAAAAAAAAAAAAAAGTATAAAAGAAATATACTTACTGAGCCGTAGAGACAATCAACACAACAATACATTCTCTAGCACCACACACACACACACACACACACACAGACAGAGCCTCCATCAACGCTAAGTGAAAAGGGCTGAACATTGGTTTTGGGTTCGTTGGGAGTTTTGGGTTTTTGGTCGGCTTGACGGCACGTTTAATGAATTGGAAGGTAATAAGCAAAGCATTACGGCTATTTCTTCATTTATTCCGATGCTGCCCTTCCACATTGATTATTGATTTTTATGGAAGCGCCTGTCTTATTGGATTTGTGTGCATTCAGATAAGGCGAAGCCAAAGTTAATAAGATTTGCTTTTTTTTTTTTCTCTTTTTTGTTCTTCTCGTGTTTTTTTTTTTTTTTTTTTTTGGGCAAGCAAATTAATTAAAGCGCATAAAAAATTGTCGAGTGCTAGGAATGCAATAAAATTTGCTGAAGTGGTGGGAGTAACTAATGGTTTGCGGGGAGGGAGTCGACGTCTGACTCGAAAAGAGGCGACGAAGAAATGAAATGGGAGAAAAAAAGTATTTCAACCAAATGGCCAACAAACTGTTGGTAGAAGAGGGGAGAGTGGTGGGGGGAGCTGTAGAGAAGGAACTGACTGGCCGCAGGCACTGAGCACGCATCATTTAAGCGCAAAATTATAGCATACTTTTATGCGGCACGGTTATAATTCACAGTACGTGCGAATGCAATGGTCCCACTGCACTGATGCTACTGCTGCTGCTCTTGCTGCTGCTGCAATAAAGTGAGGGGCGTTGCAGTATTTTTGGGCGTGGCACGACACTGTGAAATTATCATTTTAATTGCGCTTTTGCCGCGACGCACCAATTTCAATGTTTAATGGACAAATAGTCGAGCGGATATCCTGTGTATATTTAGAAAATATGTGTATTAAATTGGAAAAATTAATTAAATGAATGTATTATATGAAAGAACAAAGTTAATGGGCCAAAAATATTACAAAACTTAAATAAGTTTTAAATTCGGTTTGAAGCACACCCTCTAGATTGCTGATATACAGGGTATTGCTGCAAAGTCAACTCGAAAGTAAATAAATTATGCTGCAACAACAAAAATAACAACAACAACATCTTTTATTGCCCTACGCTTCGTTTTATTTGCATTCATTTTGGCGTTGCGGCAAAGCAAACGAACAACAAGTTAAAAAAAAAATGCATGCAAATAAATAAAAAATTAGTAGCAAATAAAAAATGAGACCCACCCCCAATCGTCCGCTAAATGTGAACAAATTAAAAAAGGCAATGCCGCCCAAAATGAAAACATGATAAACTCGAGTGCAAGCGTCTAAAAGTCTACTTCAACAAACACAAAATAAAAGAAAGAAGCATCACGAAATGAATAGGAAGCGACAACGACAACAAAGTTGCCATCGAAATTTGGTCACGTGCTAAGCTCGAACGTTGGACTCGAGTTATTTACGTGCCTCGCACATTTTTGGCGCTTAATTCATGCTGGAGCAAAAGTTGCAGACAACAAATAAAACGAAACGAAACGCAGGACACTGCGGGCATTTTGCTCGTCCTATCCTATCCTGTCTGCCCGACTGCCTGTCTGTCTCGCTGCCTGTTTGTTGTCTCAGCATTTGTTTGTGCAGGCCAACAAAACTGCAGCATACTTTTAGGAGTCAGGCGCAACATGGCGTATACTTAATTTGTGGCTGGCACTGGGCACAGCACGTAGAACCGCTAAGTGCTGCCACGCCTAATGACCCCAAGCCGCCGCACCACAAAAAACACAACAACAGAATAAAAGCTGGAAAAACAGAAGCTACAATAAAACTGCAACTAATTAGGGAGACTATGAATACCCTTTAAAAAGCAACTATCGAATATCAGAGCCAGCAATAAATATCATTTTAACACTATGCTTTACCCTACCATTAAAAATGTAATTGCATTGCGTAAGACTAAAAGAATTCAGGTTCGCAGTGTTGATAAAAACAAATGGCTGACCTTTCTTTTTTTGGGCGCTTCACATCATAAGGTCACACATAAATAATAGAGAGAGATAGGTTACCTCGATATACAAGCAAGCATTATACAATATATATGTACTTATTATATAGTGCAAAAACGACCCAAGCAACTTTGAGCATAAAATGTAATGTTTTATCTCAACTTTATGTTGTTCTTCTTGTTGTAATGTGCGCGTGCTGAAGTGAGAAATATGAGCGAAGCACGTGGCAAGCTGTGAAGGAGAGAGATAGCGTGTGGTTGCAGTGGCAAGTGAAGCTATCAATTTCTATTAGGCTCCGGACTGCTCCGACTTGCAAGCAAGCTACTTCATTCCACTTTAAAAAACGCTGCCCAGATGCCAAATTGAAAGCAACTGCTAGACAAAAACGACAAAAACCACAAAAAAAAAAAAAACAAGACGAAAATGCAGAGATAGAAACAGAGATGGAGAGAGAGAGAACAAAAATTGGTAACTGGAAACTGGCAACTGGCAACTACAAAATGTGAAGCAGCAGCAAAAATGTTCTTAATTGGCGTCAGCCATTAAATGCAATTTATCAAACAGACGACAGGCACAGCATAAAACACACACACACACACACTGAGAGAGTGAGCGAGATAGCTAGAGAAGCGTGGGGACAACAGTTGACAATTAATTTGACACAATTGCAAAGCAGAGCAGAGCAGAGCAGAGCAAACGCATAGTATATATGTCCAAATGTGGCCCAGTTGCACCTGCCCTGAACTCACTGACCCATCACCAGCCCCCCAACCCCCCTCTCCTACCCACCTACCCTTTTCAGTTACTGCTGCTGTTGGACATCCCTTGGCAACTTTATAGTTGACATTGTGTAAATGTCGCTGACATTGTCGACGCTCAGTTTGTTTGTATTTGTATGTAATGAAGCAACATGCGACATGTGCAATAGCAACACACAGCCAGAGAAAGATAAAGAGAGAGGCAGAGAGAGAGGAGGGAGGGAGAGAAAGAGGCAGTCCAGTAATTGCCGTGCACATTAAGCCACTGGCCATGGCCGAACATCTAATGTGTCACAAAGGAAATGGGAAGCAGGTGGCCAAAATAAAATGCTGTCTCTGCTCACACACGCATTACAATAAAAAATGTTTTTCTCTTTTTGGGACAAATAACTCGGAAAAAAATCTTTATGACTAGAGTAGCAAAATTCACATTCGCACTACGCAAAATGGCAGCAAAGTGTCACGTAATAGTACAAAAAAAATAAAATGAACTAAAATATATTATAGCTAAGCCAGCAAGATGACCTTGAAGCGGCTTGAAAAGGTTGTGGGTTGAATAGAAACATTATTAAAGCATTAAACACGAAAACGTGTACAAATCTGAAGCATATTCTTGTATCTGCAGTAGTTTTCATATTTATATTTACAAGTCTCTTAAATTTATTATTTTATTATTTCATACTCTTATTATTATTTTCATAATAAGTTACAAACACATCAAATATTGATGAACAATAATCTTCATAAAAATATAAATTCATTGCTATTTGTATGGCATATTTTGACCTTAACTAAATTCAAGTGTTGTAAATTCATGTTCAAACAACATATTAATTAATTAATTATTTAGTTGTTGGTGCAGCTGTTGCAGCCATTTATTGTGTCATCGCCATTTCTTGTAGAACCACACAAACACGTCTGAGCAATTGTAAATTGCAAAATTGGAATTGGAATTTGTGAAATTGCAAATTAACACAATAATTTTGCAGGCCATTTAGAATCGATTAAAATGCTTTTAGTTTAAATGGCGTATGAACAACAGCGGGTAGCAAGAAGCACAACAAGCTTGACTTAAAATGCCAAAACGCGCACAACAATAGTGCACATTGTTGTTGTTGTTGTTGTTTGTTCAGTATTTGCTGGTTTGCCACGCAGCCACTGCCACAAAAGCCGCATGGCATGCGAAGGCAAAGTGCAGGGCACTGAAAACAGAACAGCAGAGAACAGCATAGAATAGAAACCGAAACAGAAATAGACACAGACATAGACATAGTCGGGGACCACGCCCAGGCAGGATTCGCTTGCATTAAGTGGCGGTTGCCAAAGTTGTCGACGTCATGAAACTTAAACAATGCATGCCAGAAGCTTTGGCTACGTTCAGGTGCAACGCAGCCCTGTTGCAACTGCAGAAGGCAGATAGACAAAGGGAGAATTGGGGGGGCAGTAAGCAGCTCAGCGGTAAAGGGGAGAGGGGAGCGGTTTAAAGTGCTGCTGCCTTTGACTGCCGTTTTCGGAAAAGCACAGGAGCAAAGTGGAAAGCCAGCTGGTATTATGCCTTAAGGACATTAACCTAATCAACGCTCGAGAGTAGGAGGAAGTGACTAGAAGCTTGTTGTTGTTGTTGTTGGGGTGTGTGTTGCATTCCTTCGTGCAACGTGTTGACAATTGAAACTGAGGGTTGCACGAAAAGCGAGCTCAGGAGTTGGGAATATTGACTACTCCTGTGAATTATTGTTTACGTCTTTGGCTGTGATTTTGTATGCACATGCAATCGAGAAGTGAGGGAAATAAGTGCTGAAAGTTAGCTTTAAGTGCTTAAAGCTACATCTGTAGAGTAAAACTTCATAAATGCAAGTATAAAATGACAAATTATTATATTCATACTCATACGTTAATGTTTATCAAGCCCATGAACAGCTATATCAAAAATCAAATACTGTAAATGCATGGCCTCAATTTGCAAATTTGAATGTATACGAGAGAAGTCTGCAATTTTTCACATACACAATATTTGCGCTGATAAGTATGCAGCGGATTTTTTTTATTAGAGTGCACGGCATTTACATAAAATAATATTATTATTGGCTATGCAAGCAGATCCGCACACACACACACACACACACACACACACAAAGAGCATACGAGTGCATTAAATTATTGTTGACATAATTTAAAAAAGAGTTGAAGTGTGCAGGCAACACTGGCCGGGGTGCCATTCCATATGCAAAGGTACGACAAAAAATGCTGTAAAAAGCAAACATGAAAATGCAACTCAACGGCATGTCGTTTGCTTGTTTGGGCCTGTATTAAAAAAGAGTAAAGAACGAAAAAGAGAAATCAATGAAAATTTGCTTGTTAAATGTGCGAGAGGCGCACGGTTCCCCCGTACCCGTCACCCGCCCGGCCCACGCCATAGCCAATTGATTGGCAAGCCTGTAATCAGGCTGACATATTCGAATACGAGCATGTAATTATGTCAGCGCTTGATTGCCCAACACGCCCCTAGGCACGCGTCCTGCAAACGCCCTTTGTCAGTTTATGAAAATGCAATCGCCATTTTGCATATTGAAAGAGCACCAACACAACAAACACTATGCGAAAAAAAATCATATGCATATATTAAAAAAAAAAGGAGTGTGTATATAGTATGTCATAATTGTCATTTACTGCTGCAGCGTTGTGCAATATCATTTTTGCACAAATTATTTGCCATAATTGCAAAAGTGCATTGATTCAAGTAGTGCATAAAAAACTTAATAATCGAGAGAAAGAAAAAAAATGCATATTTATGTAAATATGCGTTCGAAATGTATTGTGTGCAAAAATAAATGCCAACATAATATTGGGGCAAAATTGTCAGGCAAATAAACTAAATTTTGAACAGAAAAAAAGTTTAAATATACCTTAAACTAAGCTATGCGATAAAGCTATATCTGGTGTACTTAATCCAAAGATATTCTGATTGCCAATAAATGCGGCGGATACAAGTGGTATTACCTAACCAATCAACTGGCTTTTCACAGAAACTTTGGTTCAAGTTCAACCGCCTAATGAGCAACACACGCAGCCAACAAGTTTAGCCTCAAAACTAACAATTTTATTAACTGCCAAACAAGCAGCAGCCAGTACAGCGAGGGGAGAATCCTTATGGAGCAGCGTGTACGCAATTTATGCGCCACAACGTATGCAACACATTTTGGTGTGCGCCACAGAAATTTGCAACGCCCCGAAAATGCATGAGCATGAAGCTCACGACGCGCCCACATTTCTTCGTCGTCATCTTCTTCACACACTTGTGCTGGGTGGCAGCTTCATTAAATTTACACGCACATGAAGAACTTGAGTGGGTTAAGGGGTTGGGTGCTGGGATGGGGGATGGGGGATGGCTCACAGCGAAGACGCTGTCAGTTTTGTGCAATTTCCGGCGCAATCTTCATTTACAACTTAAGTTACAGCACAAACAACTACAACTGCATGTAAACAAACAAGACAAACACATACAAACAAGCAAACAAGCACACAGATACTCACACACACATGCACGCCACTTGGCTGGCTGCCTATGCAAAAAGTGTAGCAGACTTTTAAGCTGTTGTGAAAACATTTTAGCGCTGCCTTGCCAAGGCTTGGCTCCAAGTAGGGTATCTCAATGTGTGTGTTTGTTTGTATATATGTAGCTCTTGCTGTGCAAATGACTTTGGCTGTAGCTTCCAAAGTAATGCCTATGAGTGCCTTTAGCCAGGGTTGCCGGAGTGCAAATTTATTAGGCGCATTGCACACTTTTGTGCGTTCACTTGAAAAATGACAACTTTAATTTAGCTACAAACACCGACAGTTACCAGCCCAGCCCAACCAGTGAAAAAGCTATAGAGAGGCAAACCAGAAAAGGGCTGCAACAAAAGCGACAAACAGACAAAATGACAATGGAAAAAGCATTTGTGGCCAGAGTTGCAACCAGCCGAGGAGTTGTTGCCACTGCTTTTGTCAGCTAACCACACAGAATGCCAATGCGACTAGCTTCCAGCTACATTTGACTCGACTAAAGTCGAGACAAAGAGAGTGTGAGAGAGAGAGAGAGAGAGAGGGAATAGGAAGAGAGGGAGATGGCGCGTTGTCTTTTGATGGCAACCCCGCCCGTCTCAGATGAATATTAATTACCATTTGAAAGCTTGTCATACACTTGTGTAAATTTATCAACAACAGCAGCCTCAGTCTTAGCCAGACAATATCACCAGAGTTGCCAAACTGACTGCAGCTAATGGATAGAGAGGGAGAGGTAGGGTGGCAGGCAGCCAAACAAAAGTTAGGCTTGAAAATTGCTTTGCATGGCAAAGGATTAGCAAAGGATTTGCATGCATACTGAAACACACATTTCAGAACAGACTCAACTCTAACTCTTTCCTTACAAAGTGTATGCAATTTTGGTACACATTTTTGTGGGACGCACTGTGGGATGTCATAAATATATGCATGAGTCTGGGCTTGTAAGCGCATGTGCTCTTTGGATATTTACACGTAACAATGCAATGTAATTGATACTCTCATTCCGCAACTAGAATGCCTTCTGGTCATTTTCTTTTCGGGGCAACTCCTTTGGGGTGCATTGTTGCCACATACAACGTGTAAATTGATTTCTTTATGCATTTGCATTTGGGTCAATTCCAGCAACATATTGATAGTTATTGGACAGGGAATTGTATTTTTGGGAATAATATTCTAAACTCATTTTTCAATTTATATTTTGGCAGGCACCACCTACACACAACAACAGAATATCAATGCAAAGCTACAATTGAAGACGACGCCCGCCGAGCACGCAGCCAGCAAATGGCGCAGCATATCAGATCCATCATCAGAGCACCAGACGCAGAGTCGTTTCGATCTCGAGGAGCAGAACTCACAACTACAGCTGCCAGTTGACCAACATTACAACAGTAAACCCTCCCGATGTGGTGCCAAGAACTGTGCCAAGGCCAAGGTGGCCAAATGGAAGGCGCAGCTAAAGAATCATCGCGGTCATCAGGCGCATCGGGCTGCCTATCACAAGGAGGCCAAGCGACGTCTGCGTCGCGAGACCGAGGAGGTGGACGTTAGTACCACAACGACCACGACAACCAGCTCCGCTGTCACCGCCTATGCCAATAGAACGCTGACAACGGTGAAGGCGAAACGTGCTCATTCCATGGTGCATCTGGCGCCGGAGGATATGAAGCCCAAGCCCAAGGAGCCGGTCATAATCATCGATGATGTGGAGGAGTTCGATAGCGGCACCTCAACGCGCGATCTGTTCGCCAAGAGTCGCGAGGAGGGCGATCTCGAGGATGACGATGGACCGCTGGAGGGTCCACGTGCATTGCCGCTGCGTCCCGTGCTGCCCAATCCCTATGAGGATGAGGAGATGTCTGTCGTCTATGCGGAACAGCACTCGGAGATTAGGCTGATGTGCGAAGTGGATCTGGATATATCATCCAGCATGTGGTACAAGAATGGCCAGGTAAGTGACAACAAATTGGAATTGCTTATGCAAAGTTTTTTTTTTGTTCTTTTTTTTTTATTCCCCTTGTCAGGGATGGCTTGGAGTGTCTAGTTCAACTGTAGCTGTCGGAGCTGCCAACTTGTTTGCAGCTTTTGACTTTAATTGCATTCTTGTGCGGCCCGTTAGCCCAGCTACCATGGCGGGCGTCCTTTTGCTCCCTTAAGCTGTCTCACAGTTTTCGCATTTTAATATTTGTATCCTGGAACTAGTGAAATTGTTAGTGGGGTATGATGAGATATGAGTTGTTGTAGAAAACGATTGGCTGAAGATTCAAAAGTATTTATAGTTATTTAAAGAAATTTCGAAATAGTTTAAAAGCAGTTTTATGTTTCATTTTCATCTAATTCCAATTTACGTTAGTGTTCCAACTGTATTTCCTTAACTATTGCAGGGTATTAAGAGTTCACTTTTTCTTCAACTTGCTGTCGCCTTCTTCTTTTAAGTTGTTCTTGAGTTCTTAGTTGCTTTTTATTGTCGCCTGCACTGCGTTTGTCCTTTGTGTCAGCTGCCTGCCCCGCTCTTCTCCCTCCGCTTCGGTTGCTGTCTTCTATCTTCCTGTCAGACGTCTCGAGTGCCAGTTTTGTTCTCTCATCTTCTTCTTCTTCTTCTTCATCTCTTTTCTCATTTTCATTCTCTGTGTCTGGCTTTTGTGCTTCTGCTTGCTTATTTGTCGTTTAAATGCCGCATTATGCAAATAGGATAATCGTTATTATTTGATAGTTTCTGATGTCAAAAGCATTTTAAGAGTTCATCTGTCAGGGCGACCTGGCTGCACCCAACCCGCATCCCTGCCACACCCCCTCCCCCAACCAGTTGGGCCACCTAAACGGCTTAACTGATCGCTGGTCGCTTTTTGCTGTGCTTCGTGGCCGACTTCTAATTACAACTTTGTGCTCTGTGGCAACGCCCACAAGTATGCAGCGAAATATTATACAGAATGCAAATTACTGTTGCATACTTTTTTGGCTTGCCGCTTAGCGCTTTAACTAACGAGTTAAATTGAAAATAAAAATGCGTTGGAAAAAAACCAACAACCAACCAACGACCCAGCTGCTGCCAGAAGTTGCAAGTCGGAGCAGCGCCAAAAACCCAAAAAGCTGGCAACAAAATTAACAAACATGGCGCAAAAGTTAACAACCAGCCGGCAAAAGTTATTGAGTTGTAATTGCAAGTGCAAACAGTCAACGAGTCAGGGGGAGTCGCAAAAAGCGTAGTCTACCTTTTGGCGTAATGCAATTATAACCGCTTTGCCAGCCCCCGTCGGGGCACAGTCGAGTTGAGAGTTTTTGCCGAGGCAACACTGCAACAACAACAACAACAACAACACGGTGATAGTAAAATATTGTATTTGTATTTGTAGTTGCAATAAGCACAGAGTGAAAATTCATAAAACTGAACGAACACAAACAATATACATATAAAGAGGATTTTTTTTTTTTGGTATCTGACCGTAGAATTTATAAGGAATTATTGTTCAAGTGTTTCAGATAGTTGGTATTTACAATACTTATGGACGGCGATTTAAGTGAAACGTAAAACAAAACCAATCTTTAATAAAGTTAACGTAATAATATTTAACATTTATTTAACAATCAAATTGACTGCTGCTGCACCATAGAGAAACTTCATCAGAAAGTCATTAAAGGGAACTTTAACTGTTTGTACACAATGCATAAACAACAACAACTAAACATTTGTGCGGTTCTCCAACTTGTTGTACTTTACAGTTGCTTGTTTACTTAACTATTGTTGTTGCAAGTGCAGCTCTTGTGCAGTGTAAATTGCAACAGCAACGGTAGCAACAGCAGCAACGAGTGGGCAGGCCAAGTTGTTGATGGGCAAATAATAGTTGAAACTAACACAACAACAACAGTAACAACAACAACACTTTGTGTACGTGCTTCGGTTGTTGGTCTGCGGCTTGGCTTCGCTTGGCAGTTAACTGACTACTACACCAACACACAGACAGCACCTGGGCTCAGGTGTAAGTGTCTATGAGGTGTGTGTGTGTGTGTCTCTGGCACACATTGTTGCTGCCTCTTTGTATAGACTACCAACTGTTGTTGTTGTTGTTGTTCCTCACTGTTGCTGCTGTTGATTTTGTACCAAAAATTATATTGAATATTTTGCGCGTAACTTAAGAAATTGCCATCGACTCAGCAGCAGCAGCAAGAAGAAAAAATCTGCCAAATTGGCTGTCAACAGCTGCCATTTTGGCTTACACATCGAATTCTGGCAAACACGTCTTCCCTCCTTTACCGCCCTCGCCACAACCCTTGCCGTTTGCCGTCTGATTGCTGCACTTGTTTGTACTAAAAGAAGAAGAATCAGACGACAAGGCAAAAACGTCGCAATCTTGCAATCTCTGCGACAATTTCGCATCTATCGAATGCGATTGCTTTTATTTACCGTACAAATTTGCTTCATGCTTGGGCGGCAAGATATTTTTTTGTTGCCGTTGTTGTCGCTGTTGCACGTTATCGTATATGCCACACCCATGTGCTACTTTTCACTTCTGCCCTTCGTCGGCGTCTTGAGCGGCCTGGGCTAAGCTTTTGTCTACTCACAATTTGTTGTTACAGGCGACAATTGCCAGACATAAAATCTTGCGGTTTTAAGTTTCCCCCAACTGCAAACTATAGTACAACAACAACAGAGAATAAACAAAAGCAGGTTTGCTGCATTGTGAGATACTCTATGAAAATAATTCTGCTTAAAATTATTAAAAATATTATTAAATAATAATGTACGTTATATTAATATTTTAAATTCCTTCTACTCGATTCTCATGAATTCAAGTACGGCTGGCACGTTTCATACATTTTTTCTAACGTTGCGATCAATGCTAAATTACGTAAGTAATTTCTTGTTAGAAACAATCTTACATATACCCTCATATATCCTAACAATATGTTTTTATGGTCATTGGCCATTGTTGCATACTTTGTTGCATGCAGCAGGCAGCAACTTATTTATTGCTGGCCATTATTGCTGTTCTTGTTGTTGCTGTTGGTTGGTTGGTTGTCATGGCTCAGGTTTAAGGTCAACAGACTTTGCTTCTTCTTCAACGTTCTTCAACGTTTAATTTGTCCTCTCCACAAAGAGTCGCTTAAATCTCTAAAGGTTTTGCGCTTGTCAAAAGCCGCGCTAAGCCTCCATTAGTCAATTAGGCGACGCAGGGCAAAACTTAATATACGACATTAATAGAGAAAGATAGGGGGGATGGGGGAGGAAGAAAGTGGTGCTCTCAGCGGTGTTGCTGTTGCAGATGCAACTAAATCACATCAAGCCAAGAAATTAATCACTCAGACTGCAAAGCGGAGCAAATCCCCAAATGAAAATCAGCAACAATGCCACGTCAGATACTTTGCCCATGGTTGGTATGGGGGGAGGCGCAAGGAGGCGTGGCACAAGTTGCTAACACGCCGCTTACTTTGTACCTTTGACAAGTTTATTAAGTTAGTAACAATGTCGGGGAATAACTCGGGCCGGGAATGCCTCACACAGCTCCACGACTCCTTGGATCCTTCAGCTGCAGCTGCACTCCGATGGCAAATAAAATCAACGCCGCTGACGTTGCAACAGCAGCAGCAGCAGCATCAGCAGCAGCAGCCTTGTGGCAAAGGAGGCAACATTTTCCCCACGGTGCAATTGTATTAGTTGTGTTAAAACAAAAGCCAGCCAAGTGAAAGCAAAGACATGAACAGAGCACATGCAGCAGATTAAGAAGAGTGCAGCGAAGAGGGGCAAGGAGATGGAATTGAACCACGGCGGCTGCAATTACAACAATGATGCGGCAACATTGTCTGGCGGAAATGGAGAAGCAGCCTCAAGTGCAACACACCGCAATTAAAATGCTCTTCACTATATTTTATAAATGAAGTATATTTGACGGAATCACAATTAGTAAAGTTTATAGTGTAGAAGATAAAAGTTAAGGTAGCTTTAAAAAAAAATCGTGCAGCACTTAATCTAAACAAATTCAACGTTTTGCAACACTGTCTCAACTCATATATTATCATCAGCTGCTTAAATGTTTGCTTAAACCTCTTCATGTAACATCCTTTCTTTTTTTGTTCCCACTTTCCCCCTCCCACTCCTTGCGCTTAACAAATATATTTTGTCATTATCACTGACACCCTGCCGACCCTCCCTTCACCCATACTCCCCCCGTCATTGTAAACAGCATTTGCAATTGCATTTCAGCTGCTGTTCGCTGACTTTCGTCTTGTGAGCTGTCTTCAGCAAAAGAGTCTGCAACAAACATACAGGCTTCTAGTTTGCTTCCCCGTCCCCATCCTTGCTGCGCAACTGCAACTGCGGCAATGACATGCGACAAGTGTTGCACTGACAGCTTGCAACATGAGCGACTTTCGTTGTACTTTCTGGAGCGCTGCACACAATGCACATTCGAGTCGAGTTGAGTCCCCAGCTACTTTGAGTGCATGCCAAACTACCCAAGAGTGTGTGTGTGTGTGTGTCTGTGTGTGCCAAAGAATTTATTGTTGAAAATTATCAAGAGGCTAATATATTTGCCGAAAGCAATTTCAAGTTAGTAGCTTTGGGCCAACAGCAGCAAAAGAAGAAAAAAGACGACAGGCAGCGAGTAATGTTTGCTGACAAGATTTTTGCAATTCCAAGCTAGAAAAAGCTGGCAAGGGAAGAAAGAGAAAGGGTTAAAGGAAGTGGGAGATGTGTATAAGTAGCCACTTTTGAGAGACACTTTTAGTTATTATTTCTCAAAAGCTCTAAGATGAAAATTGGCTATAAGTGAAGTATTAATTAACATATTATAATATTTTACATATATTTTCGTGAAACAAAAACAAATCTTTTTTTTTTTGCTTACCTTTCCCAATTCAAATGAACATCTTTCCTCTCAAAATAATTAAATCATATAACTAGCTCACAATCAAATTTGCATTATTACAAAACACAATACGAAAAATTATTGGAAATGAAATGTGCATACCAAATTTTCTCTCACACGGAATTAAATGAAAATCGCAAATAGCCAAAAATTAAAACAATGTAATTAGAAATAACAATGCAGAAAAAAAAGTGCCGGGAATTATTTTTGGCCATGTCACACAATCCACCAAAACAGACAGTGACCAAAATTCAAAAAGCAAATGCCGAACACACAAAATGGTCGTAGTCAGATAACGTTGCCAGCAAATTATGCAAAGTTATGCGCATGTAAAACTCAAATGCGCCTTCAAAATATATGCAACAATTTATGCGAATCGAGGCAGCTGCAACAGCAACAACAAAAAAAAAAACAAGGTAGCCCGGAACAGCAACAATACAGCCAACACACAAACAAAAAAAAAAAAAAAAAGGAGAAAAATCATAATTACCAGAGAACAGATCGCCGTTGCATGCGTGAGATTTAATGCCCCCAAACAATGGGGCAACAACTGGAGCCAGAGCCTGGCCAAAACAATCGAGCGTGTAATCCGCTGGACGCTCTCTGGACTCGACTTTGCTGTAAACAAGGATTTGCCACGCTCATTTAACGCTTTTGTCTAGCGGCCATGTTGCCAAACCGAAATCTCTCTCTCACACACACAATTACAGCTGCAGGTGTGCAGTCGCCGAAAACTGGCATATCTCTGTCAGTGTGTGTGTGTGTGTGTGTGTGTTGGCCATGTTACCTCATAAATTTCCAACTGAATGCGCCGCTGCACAGCCTGAAAATCCAGTTGCCAGTTTGCCAGTTTTGCATTGTGCGTCCAGTTCAGCGTCGACTCGGCCGCTGGTTAATAAATTTCTGAAATGGCCGCAGCGGCGACTGCGGCAAATGCTCAACGGAAGTCGAGACAAACACACACAAACACACACACAGACAGAGTGAGAGCTGCCAAGTCAGCAAGAAAAAAATCCTTGTGCACGCATAAATATTTGCACTGCTTTTCGACAAAAATAAAATATTAGTAGTACATACAAAAATCATAAGCGAAGCTAGCTAACAAAAATTGAAAACTCGCACGCAACGGAAACGGAAGCGCAGCATACAAATATTTTGTTTATACACACACTGATTTTACAACACTTATTTATGTATAGTACTATTATTTTTATTTTGGCATCAGCTACATGCGCATTATGCAGAGCATAAAAGTTTATTTTAATGTAAAATGGGAATTGTAATTAGAACAGAAAATTCACTGGCCATAAAAAAAATAAACCTACTGCTAAGGTATTTGTTAGTAACTGATTTTTTTCTGCTATAAATTAATTCAATATTTTATTTTAAGCAACAGCAGCTGCTTTAAATTGTTCATTTATATCTGAAAAGATTGTGCATCTTTTGTGCTTTACGTAGTACGAGTACTTAAACCGGGCTTAATGCGACAGCTACCAAAAGTTAAGCTCAGGCGTACCAAATGCAATTAAAATTATTTATGAAAACGCCCCTGCCACGCCCCCATTAAGCACACATATTTTTCATATTTTTGTACAGCATTTGAATGCGCACATAAATTTTCAGTGAGCATTAAGCCAGGACAGGACAATGCGTTCGTCCATCCAACAACCAACAACAGTTGGCCAAACAACAACAATAACTATTGGCCACATTTTGTTGAACGTTCTTTTTATATACATTATATATATATATATATATATAAATATGTATGTTCACATTTTTGTAAGCCAGCAAACAGTTCATTGTTGCCACATTACAGTAACTGTACTCAGTGGATTTGTACATTGTGGTTGATGGTGGTTGGGTGGCAGCAAAAGGCCCAAACAAACGCATTTAAATTATCATTATTTTCGTTTGTTTGAAACGAATTGTAATAAAATGTCTGGCCTGTAAATATATATGTCCCTGGGATAGGATCGTTGTTGTTGCATTTATCATGAAATTTATGTGCGCTTAAATGCGGCCTGCATTAAAAGTTGAGTGGCAGCATTATTTGCATATAGTTTCGACAACTGAAACTCAAGTGACATTACACAAACTTGATCTCACTTTTTCTCTCCTCTCCCTCTCTCTTCCTGCAGGTGGTGCATGCCATGGACCGCACAACTCGCGTCACCGACTATCGCTTTATCAAGGAAGCTAATGGGGCGCTAACCATCACCAATGTGATGCTCGAGGATGATGGCAAGTGGCAATGCGAGGCGGAAAATACGCGACGCTATACGGAAAATGCTCGACCCGTCAAGCTGGTCGTTCTCGGTGAGTCCTGTGACAACTGTAGCAAAAATAACAAAATGGCGGCGCATATAAAAGTTTAGACAAATATTAAAAAGGTCGTTACATTTGCGAAATTAGCTTTCATAGCCCACAGAACAGCCTCGCAAACGAGCCAAGTCGAGAAGAAGAACAAAAACTTTAGCTATTAGCTCGATTCGCAGGTACTAAGTACAGTTGTGCTCGCGTTAAGCTAGCTGCAAATGACAAAAAAGTGTAGGAGAGGACAGAGAAGAAATTTTCTTTTTTGGTACGTGTTAGCTTAGCATAAAATGTCGAATACTTAACGCTCTTGTTTTTGAGCTTAAGGATTCTTTTGGAATACTTTTTTTTTGCTAGAAATCGATAAGGTCAGAAAGTTGCTGAGATTTTAAGGTAAGAGTTGCAAAGACACGTTAGAAATTAAAAATGCTGCTTTTAAAACTTAAATAAGTACTTACCATAATAACAACCAATCCTTAAACCGCTCCACAGATCGTCCAAAGCCTCCTTACTTGCTCATCGACTCACGTCGCCTGGATGCTGGTAATATTTTTGTGCCCGTCAAGGAGAACTCGGAGCTGAACTTGGCCTGTGTCAGCGAGGGCGGCAATCCGCGACCCACTCTCACCTGGGAGGTGCTCCTAAGTCCCGGCGTAGATCGACATGCACAGAAGGTGTCCGCCGAGGTGCTCGAGCTGGAGGAGATCAAGAACGAGAAGGTTAGTACTACATTAAGATACATAAGTGGGGGATTAAGAAAGCAGGCGTTGTGTTTGAGGCTGACACTTTGACATATTGTCGTGTTGTCGTCTTAATGCGAAGCAGGCGAAACCACAAGCCAAACATAGATAGATAGAAGAGAAAGGAGACAGACAGCAAACACATTAAGTGAGGATAACGGCGGCTTTTCTGGCAACGGCTCAAACAACGGATCTCCGGTAATGGACGACGGGCCGGACGTATGAACATTCTGCGGTTGCGCCAAATTTGTTTGTCTTGCACTCGAGCATAATGAAAAGCAGACATTTTGGTCAAGCCTTGCATAGCAGCAGACCCCAAAAACCCTACCCAACCCACACACCTGTCAAACACACATCGAAGTTGTCGACTTGAGTGTGTGTGTTAGTATGTGTGTGTGTGTGTGTGAGTGTATTTGTTTGTCATAGACCCTAAATGCCACAAATTTGCGTGTTTGGTCGGTCTGCTCTGAAGTCGCCATGCCAGATGATTGATTGAAAACTGTGCCAACAAATTTGCATGCCAAGGCGGTGGTCGAGCAAGAGGGGAAGGGTGGGTGTGGTGTGGGTGTCGTGTGGCATTGCCCTTGCCCTTGCCCTTGCCATTGTCGCCGCTCGACGCTTTAATTTAAATTAATGATGTCGCGCTGATAACAGGGCTTCCAGACTAATTGGCCAACTCTGCCTCTGCCTTCTGGCTGCCTTGTCATTTCGCCCAATTTGTCGCAAGCCTAAGCCTTAAATTCTAATGGCATTTTTATCCATTTTCTCTTTCTCTCTCTCTCTCCCTCAGCAGGATAAGAACGGCTACAAAATCAACAGCGGAGCCAAGAGCGAGGCCCGTTTGCCCGCCGTCTATCGGGCTCATCACAATGCCCGGATTTTGTGTGTCATGGAGCATCCGACGCTGAAGATACGTCAGAATGCCTCCCTGCTCCTCGATGTGCAGTGTAAGTAAACTATTTGTAGACACTGTGCGCTTTAACAACACCAGAAATAAAGCTTTAAATCAGAATATTTATTCAGCTCATGCGTGAGCTAAAAGTTAATTGCACATATGCGAGTAATTAGTCAGTTAGTCAGTCACTCATTTGGCATCATATTTAAATGTTAAAAAAGTTTCTGCATGAAAGCCAAACAGGACGAATATCGCACCTTGTTTAATTAACACAGCAGGGCAATAGGGTAGGGGAGCGGATGTTTGGTGAGAGTGCGGCAAGTAAAAGTGAAAACCAAAAAGCAAATGTTGATTAAAAAGTTAAATTGCTAAAGTTAACACACGCCACGAGGCACGCAGCGGCCTCGTCGTGGTTATAGGTGGGGCGGGGGGTTAGGTGTTAAGGGGTAGGGGCAAGGGCTCGAAGTGGGAACAAACAAAGGAGCAAAAAAAAAAAAAAATTATTATGCAGCTGCAGCAGCAATAAAGGAAAGCAAAGGTGAAATTATATAAATGGAAAGTGCAGCAGCAAATAAAAAAAGGAATTGAAAATGGGACAATGCAAAGCAGGCAGAAGAAAGATGGTGTGGCACCAAGAAGAGAACAGAACAGGCACTGGGACATAAAGTAATAATAAATAAGCGACACAGAAATCAAAAGTAAGCAAAAACAACTTTTTAATTAACTCTTAATTGGCAGGAGCGAAGAAAGATTGTCCAGCAAACAGAAAATGCTTAACAAAGTCTAGACATCATTTTTAAATAGACTTTAAAGTTACGAAAGAATGTATATTAATTATTTCTAAAGCAAAGTTGTTCAATCAAAAACTTGTAACAAATTTATCTGCACTGTTACAAACTGTACTTTTGCATAACATTCTAAGCAATCCTTTTGATGGATCATAGTTTAAACTGCTCGCTTAAGAAGTTAGCAAAGCACAATACAAAAAATGTAAAGCCAGCACCCATTTTGGTCAGCATTCATCCATCAGATTCCACGTGACGTGAACAAACACAGAGAGAGAGAAAGAAAGAGCGAGATATCGATGGAAAACATTTCCGCCATCAGCAACGGCTGCAGCAAATCAAAACCAATGGCAGCAATTAGAAGGACTCGCACTAATTGGCAGTAACAAAGCCGCAGACACGTGCTGAAAATTGTTAGCCCTGTAGGAGCAGGATCAGGATATGTAGAACAAAGTGCCACAGTTATTTGCTTTATTAATGCCCATCAAGCCGCATAATGCCATGACAAATGCCAAGGTAGAGAGAGACAGAGAGCGATAGGGAGAGAGAGAGAGATTACGATGCCCATGAAAATGATTGGAAAATGTAGAAAAGCCGTGAGGGATTTGCATGACTAAGTCACCAAGAGAGAGAGAGAGAGTATGGGAATTTCAAATACCGGAAACTGACTGTGTTTGTGTGTTTGAGCTTTGGCCAGGCATGAAAATTGCAAAAACCGCAATAACAACAGCAAAAGGCCTACAACAATAACAAACTACAACAACAACAGACGCGGCACAACCGCAACGTTTCACAACAAAGAACAACTGAGAACAGTTCCTGGTTTCAACTCTCTCTCTCTCTGATCTCTCTCTCATTGTTATTGTTTGTTACGGTTGTATAAATTAAAATGCACACACATGAAAGCACTTGCTCAGACAGTTGTGGATTGTGTGTGTTTTTTGTTTGAGTTTCTTTTTTAATTTTTGCATTTTTATGCCCAGACAGTTGACAGGCAAAATCAAGGACATCAATCGCGCCAAGTGCTTAAGACTTTTCAGCCACATTTAAAAACAATTAAAAAATATTTAATTTAACTTCATTTGAAAATATGAGAAAAGGCATTCCGGAAATGTTAAAAGTCAGCAATTTCTACTTTAATAAAAAAAATTGATTAATTTAGTTCTCCTTCTATCAATTTTTTTTTATTTGTTGAAATTGTTTGGAAATTGTTTTTAGGAACCATTTTACGTCCCTTTTTTTTTGTGAGTTTGTTGAATAGATTTTCTGGCCAAACAAATTGATAGACGATGCCTACGTTTGGCCAGACAAGGACCTGTAACCTCTCTCACACCTCGCTCCCCCAAACAGACTGTTTGGTTAGCCGCATAAAAGCCAAACGGGCGTCGTTCAATGTCCAACGGACTGACGTCCTTTTTTACATATATGTCTGTATTTGTATGATGTCTGACAGCCACACACACACACACACACAAGCACACTCAGACGAATGTCTATTGAATAGTTTGGCAAACAACCGACAAACAAATTTCATTTGCCCTGCATAATCAAATTGTATTAGTTACAAAAGCCCACAAAAAGGATACAGAGAGAGACAGAAGAGCGAGAGAGAGAAAGTGGGCGAAAAATTGAAAAGATTGAAATCGTCGTTCGTTCAGATGTTGTAGCAACATATTCTTTTTTGCTAAGGGTTCCCGTAATTAAAACACATTTGATTTATGCCTATGAATATGCATTGAATGCAGCTAGATATATATATATGTTTTTACCATATGTATATTTATATGGGCGTGTCAGTTTGCCCAGCCACTCATATTATTTACATGCACATTTGCATTTCATCGATAGCTTTTTGACATGCATTCAATGGACTTTTGATTGGCACCCAAATGTAGTTACATTTGCTGCCAGATCAATTTCCAAAAAAACCAAACTGAAAATCTTCAATGAATATTTAAATGAATGCAAAGAAGCAGCTTTTCATTAGGGGAATATCAATTTACATGATTTCTTAACATGTTTTTGTTTTTTGATGGAATAACAACAGTGATTAAACTTATGCAATTCATGAACTAAAAGAATTCATTAAAAGTTGCTTTCTTTACTCAAATATTCTGTGGCACAATACTAAAAAAAAAACACACACACACACACATTTGCATTTAGTTTAATTATAAAAGTTTCTTACGCCTGGCGCGTTTATTTTTGTGTAGTAATTTTTTTAATTAAAAAACTATTTCGCTGAATGTTGCCACAGTCGCCGAGGCGACACTCTGCTGCTGCCGCTGCTGCTGCCAGTCCAAAATAACTAACCCAAAATCGCATCGTATCTGTGTGTTATATCTATTCTTATGCAAGTTCTTCTCCTTTCCCCCCTCTTGCAGATACGCCATCGTTTGCCATCTCGCGTACACCTGGCTTTGGTTATCCGCTGCGCGAGGGCATCGAAGTTAGCCTCAAGTGCGATGTTGACTCGAATCCTCCAAGCACGCCGCGCTGGCAGAAGGACGACGGTGACACGCCGGTAAGTTCTTATACAAAACTTATGCATACGTAGACTCCGACTTCCTCCCGCTCCTCTACTCGGTCTGAGCTTTTGTGTGATTTTTGGGCAAGAAGGAAGGAGCAAGTTTTAAATGGATTTTCGTGCCGAGTTGTCGCGAAAAAGTTGCTTGGACCAACTATTTGCCTTGCCTTAATTACCAAAAATTGTTTACGCATAAGAACGAAACTCGTTTCCCCCCACACCACCCCTACAACTGCATCTCTTTCCTTCTCTTTTTCTCACTCTGTCTATCATTTTGGTATTTTACAGGTGCCGCAAACGGGCGACGGTTTCCTTAACTTTACATCGATTAGACGGGAACATTCCGGCTGGTACAAGTGCACATCACGGCATCTCAACTTTCAATACTCCTCGATTGGCTATTACCTCAGCGTGCGATGTAAGTACCATACTCAACCATACTCTTCATATAAATTAGCGCTCGTATGCGTGAAATTGCCTCACGAAAAATGGCGCGTGATAATATTTTCGCCATTAGTTCTCATATAAAAATGCAACCCAAACTCGCAAAAAGGAAGCAAAAATAATATCGAAAAATTGCCAAAAATTTCTGTGTGCGTGGCATTTACGACAGTCGCACATGGTGCGAGTCCCATCATCAACTCCTCACCCTCCCGCTTTGTTGCGGGTGTTGCGCCCTTCGTTGCATACTTCAAGGCGTTTCGCTACCCTCTGTGTATGCAAAATGTGGCAAATTTCCATTGGCATTGGCATTGAGGACACTGTGTGACACTGTCAACCCTCTGTCTGTGTGTCTGTGACACCCCTACCCCCTCCTTACCATTCCCCCCTAAGCTACACTATTTATGCTTACGCGCCATTTTGCTGTCAATATTTTCTCGTTTTGTGGCTAAAGATTTTTGGTGTTTTCTCTCTCTCTCTCTCTTTCTCACTCTGAGAAGAGGGTGGGGGTTACATTTTACGCGTTGAACGCGTGTTAATGCTTGTAAATATTTTTATTTTTATTGAATTTATGTCGCTGACAGAAGCCACTTTGTTAGCAAATGTTGTTGTCGCGATGTTGCTGAGCCCTAAAAGCCGCCCAGTCAAAAAAGTTTTTACTTTACGCGTTAGGCGAAAAAAAGAAGAAATTTGATTAGCTGTGTCTGTGTGTGTGTGTGTGTGTGTGTGTGTGTGTGTAAAAGTAATTTTCAGGCTCATTACGTGGCAATGAAATGCTGTGCGTTGATATATATAAATTTATGGTAAGAACAGAGAGATACATATTAAAATCCAGGCCAAAAGTTGCCATCAGTAAAATTGTAACAATTAAAAGATATGGCATGGAATAAATAAATAAAATAAACATATGTGTTAAATGTCTAGGAACTTCAGTTGGAAGTTGTAAATAAGGTTCCCTACAATGATCACTTGTATACAAATCTGACTAGGGATCTAAAGATCAGCATACGCCCACAGCAATAACCCAATCAATGCCTCTTCCTCAACCCCTCAAAATAAAAGGCTAAAGTTTGCAAGATTCGCGCTCATCAATCATGACAAACACAAAATGACTGCCAGAAGCCGCACAAAGCGGAAACTGCAAACAACAAAGGCAGCAAACAAAAAAACAACAACAACAAACAAAAAAATAAAGGCAAGGAAAGCAAAAGAAAAGAAAATATTATTGGTAATAACAACTTGACAAAGTGTTGCCACTTTTTTTCTTATGCGAATGCTGGCCGTAGGCACTGTAACGCCCACAGTCTGTCCCAAGCTGACCCTGGGGAGAGATTTTTTCTCAATGTTCAAATTGCGTTATGCGTCGGCAAAAAAAAAAAAAAAAAAAAAAGGAAAGGAAAAGCATCCTGACAGGCGGCTGTCGTTGCTCATTATGGGGAAAACAAATGCTTTATTAATAAAAATAAAAGCGCCCAAAGAGGCCAAGAAGTGAAGTAACAAAATAAGAAAAAAAAAAAAAAAAACGCGCTGTGCCCTTCTGGGTCGACATATCGACATTTATCGATGATTGATGTGCCAGGCTGTCCATCTCAGTCTAACACACTCGCTTCTTGTCTCTTTCGATTGTCGAAAAGTTTTGCCGTTGATTTTGCAGTAAAATCTAATTGTGAGAGACGTTTCTTTCGGAGTTTTGGCAACATGTTAAGCACATAAATCAATTTGTAAAACGTTTACGAAAACTGCCAAATGGCAAATCGAACTGGCAACATTCGGCATACAACTGTAGTACCTCTGTATAGGCCATAAGTATGTTTGCCTGTGTGTGTGTGTGTGTCTGTATGTGTGTGAAGGCAATATCTATAAGATATAGTATGCGAGGATTAGCTGTCATAAACTAGCCAACAGCTGCACAGCTTTTGATAAATGGCGCTTCAAATATATATATATATATTATGTATGTATATAAAAAGAAAGAAAATTGCAAAATTTTTAAGCCCCTCTCCAACCCATAGAAAAGAAAAGGCAAGATGAAAACAAGCAAAGAAAACAAGCTGAAAACTGATAAATCGCATTTTGATTTTAAGCATCCGCTGCTGGCTAGAATAAAAAACCGATTCCTCCCCCTAAGCTCCGACAGACGTTTGAATGCACACTTAATTGCTGACGATATGTTTTCTAGTCCCCCTCCACCCCCCTCTTTGGCCATTGAGCTGGAAAATGCCCCGCGCAGGTAGCAAGCAGTTGAAAGAAAACTTTGCTTGTGGAGCCTGACAAAATGCAATGAAAAAGCAATCAACGTGGCGTGGCGCCCCCAAAAAAAAAAAAAAAAAAAAAAAAAATACTACAGAGGACGAAAGCTAAAGTCAACAGCGAGTTTGTCCAACATCGGACGTTTACAAAAGTAGGCAATTTGACGTAGTTTCTCAAAGTTTTGCGCTAGCCACTTTCACGTGATTGATTTGCCAGCAAGGACCACCAAGGACAAACACATAGTAGTCGTAGTAGCTATCATGTCGACGCGGGACGGTAAAGGACGAACGGGAGGAAAGCAAACTGACGGCTTACGGACGCGCTGAGCTTGTTAAAATGTCGCTAATTTGACACGTACGTCAAACGAGACTGGGCCGAAGCACAAAAAGCGGCTACTAACGGAAGAGAGACGCATCTGCGATTCAGCCACAGCCGACTTGTATTGAGGTTTTTTGGGTTAGAAGGGGATGAAGGTCCTTCAGGTACGAGTTTGTTTGCTTGCCTCATTAATGAGTTAAAGTTCGAATTGAGGCTAATTAATGTTGAGTGGCTTGCATCATGTTTGTGATGTTTTAGCTAACAAAGTGCAATTAGTGAAAGTTTGGGATTAGAAAAATGGGTGTAACACAAACTTTTCCAGTCATATCGATTGGAGCTAAAGGAAAACAGTTGCGTTGAGAGTAAAGACTTTACTTTTACTTTGTCGCCCATGATGGCTTTAAACTTACTTTCGTTTCCATTTCAAACCTATTGAATACTTCTCTGTTCTAACTTGTGTGTTTGAGTTTGATTTTGCATGGTAATTAAATCACATCATCATTCAGGTTTTTGGATGTGTGTCAAGGGAATGTTTTCATTCTTTCCCATATAAATAAATTAGGGATTTTCATTGTACAAACAACAATAGTGAGTCTTTAAGCACTTTCATTCGACCTTTGTGGTTGCAAAGCAGGGAGAACTCTCGTAAGCAGCACTAAACTAATTTGATCAGCCAACTGTTATGAAAATGCAAGCAATCTTAAACCTCCCTCCTCTTCACCCACCCTCCTGTAGACCACTTCAAGACAAAGGAAGAAGAAAAAAACACAGAATAAAACTACAAAACAATGTAAGCAGCATTTTGAGAAAAACTGAATGAGATGAAGAAGAGGGTCCCCAATTGGAAAAACACATTTATCCGTTGGCTCTAAGGGGGCATTACAATAAAATTTAATTTTACACGCTATCGTAAGCATTTTCACCACCCCCTCTCCACCTCACCGCCATGCCCGCTGTGTGTGCTTATTTCTTACGCCTCAACTGGCGACCAGGGCTAATCGGCAAATGTCCTTGCGCTTGATATACATTATCCTTTGTCATGCTGGTTATCGCGGTTTAACTTTATCGTTCAGTTTTGTCCTTTTGCTTTCGCCCAGACCGATATGAAGCATTTTTTCACCACCTCCCCTCAACCATCTGGAAATACGAGTATGTTGAACATTTCTTTTTTTTCGTGGGAAGGGGTGTGAGGGGCAGCCCTCTTGAATTTGTGTGTGTTCATCGGCGCGCACGATTATTAGTTTTTCTGTTTGCTGCTTTTGTTTTTATAGCCGGCGATTACATTTCGGGATATATGTATGTGTTTAGTCCTTGCTTGGGTAAAGTTTCTTCGGTAGGAGCCCAGCACAAAAAGATTTGCAATAAAATTTTATTTGACTTGTTTTTATTTGGCTTCAAATGAAACGCAAAACTCATTTAAACTGTTTTCCTTTTTGCCTCTTTCTGTCTGGCCAGACGTTAAAGAAATATTATAAACTCATTGTGGGCAATAATCTTGAATTTTTTATCGTCCTGAATTAGTATATAAATGTAAAATTGTTTAAAGGCAATAAGAAAATTTTGTATCTCTCTTTTAAATTCTGTGAGTTGCTTCTGCCGGATTTACATAACTCTTCTAGGAATTTGGTATTGTATATTCTGCTCAATTATGACTTCATCTTCATATCCAATCTTCATTGTTCGTTCCTTGCGCTTGTTTAACATTTTGTTGTGCACATCACATGCACTGCAATCATCTTCAATTTCAGCTCATTGCAAATTAATCGCGTAGTCTGAACACAACCCCCTTTTCCAGCTAAAAAGATATGGTTCAGTTTCTTCAAAAAAAAAAAAAATAGTAGCAGCAAATTCTATACAAGCTGAAACTATGGAGAAAGGAAAGAAAAAAATTAAAATTTATAACCAAGACACAAACGCAATCAAATGCACCCACCACACACACACGCACACAGTGCACTTCCACTTCACAAGGCACAAGGAGACTTGGCATACTCCCTTGTCTTCCTCCCTTTAGTTATCCTTCTGTTTGTTGCATTCGCTTGCTGTTTATGAAGCTTGTAAGTTAAGCTGATTGTTGGCGGCAGCAGTTTCAGCAGTTTTGAGCTTCATATTCATGAATAAATATTATGATGCATTTTTGTAGACGCATGAAATGAAAATGAAACTAGCAGAAGCTAATGAAAACTTAATACTTGTTTAAATATAATCTATGTAGCATTATAAAAAACTACTTAAAAGTATCCTTGAACTAAAAAACTGAACAAGTTAATAACTTTTCAATATGTAAATGACAGCAAATGCGCGGTAGTTGCCTTGAAGGATTTATGATCCCAGTAACACCCATTCAGGACATCCCTTTGTGCATGTGTGTGTGTGTGTGTGTGTGGACATATTGATGTGCCTGATACACTCAGTCGGACTGCTTGAGCAGGGTGTAGATTCCGGGAGGGCTTTTTCGGGCTGGCCTGCATTTGGCAGACAAGCAGACATCCAACCCAAACCCACACTCGACAGTCCTTCAGGCTGTCCTGGCAGCATAGAGGGGTGATGAGGGGGGGTGGCTACTTGAATCCAACACCAACATGCTGATGATGATGCTTTATGATTAATGATTGGTGGCGAGAGCATTGCGGGAAATCCACTACAAACCCAGTCGAGAGTCCTTTCCTCCCCCTGCCTGAAATATGCTTTCTCTCTTTCTCCCCCTCTCTGTCTCTCTGTCTATCTGTATGGCATATTGATTCCTCTTGTTTGCATTAGTGTTTGTTGTTTGCTCTTCATATTTTCTGCTTCGGATTTATATGCCATGCGAAAGACATTCACGAGTCTTCAAAGTTATCCCCTCAGCCCGCTCCTCTTCAGCTCTGACGACATATGGACGTTACTTGATGCACATTTGTTTGCTTTTGTTTATGTATTTGTTATTCTTTTCGCTCTCAGAGGGCTGGAGTACTTACTGATGAATGGCCATTGACTAAAATATGCGTTGAACAAGTGCTGCGAATTATGCTACGTGAGCAGGTGGGAGAGGGGGTGAAACTTGCGAAAATGTTGAATAAAGTTTTGTGGAAAACTTTTGAGTGTTAGGCTTAAATGGTATGTGATTTATGGTTGAGAGATTCGGATGAAAACTCGAAATTAGAAGCAACTCTGCTTCACAGCGCTTGTTGGCGACATTTCACAGATCAGCGGATTTATTATCGTCTAGAAAGTATTGGATTGTCATATTGCTGTGTTGCATATCGACAGCGAACAATGCAACTTCCCCCACTCACAATCGGCTGCAACTTGACCCAGGGTAGATACTGAGCCTCCTCAGTAGAAGTGACCCTCTTGGCCCAAACTGTTAAGCTGGTCCCAATCTATGGCAACAAGTTTAAATATCTTAATGATCGATTAAGAGAGCTTTAGATAAAACAAAGAAATTACTTCCCATGCTGTACGATATATAATTCTTAATTATTCAATAGATAACTGTATTATTTATACTTTAGAATGAACTTTTGATTTTTGATCATAAGAAAAGATAAATATCCCAACGAATTTTAGGACTAAGTTCAAGCATTGGTTGTTCTTAAAACAAATAAACATTAACTGCTGACTTCTTAGTAATATTTTTATACTTTTAACTGTTTGTTTGCTCTTCGCACATTTAAATTATATTTTGATCTTATCTTTTATCTGATCTAATTACTTCCTGGTATTTCTATTCTTCTCTCACCCTCGTCGTCGCTATTATCTCATTTCATAATATATATCAAATGCTTTCATTTTAAAATTATTCTTTTATTCCCCCAATTTCTATAAATTCTTCCCAGCTTACAGTTTTGCACAGCTCGTATTTCTTATCAGGCCGCGAGCAAATGTTCATTGACAAATGTCTGTCAGACGAGCTGAGCTCATTAGACATTTTATAGACAGCCCAAACAGACAGAGACGGTGGGCGAGGGGAAAACTCATTCATTCTCTCAATTTACCCTCAGTTTTCACTTGTCAATTTGCGCAGCCGAAGCTTTGTCTTTTTCTATTTTTTGTTGTTGTGTTCAAGCAATAAAAAATGTTTATAACTACGTGATTTTGACTAAGCAACACGCCTCTAACGCCCCTCAGGCACCCCCCGCGGCCAACGTTTTGCGCTATTGTCAGCAATAAAATTCGCAGGGGTTGCTGACCGCCGTGCCTTTTCCAAACCTATCCAGGGGGTGTTCTTTTTTGCACTCCAGATCCCAATGCCACCAACTGATTGACATGCTCGACAAAGGCTCTCTCGCTCGGCTCGAAATGAGAGCTTACAATTAATTGTTACTTTGGCGATTCGAGTTCTCCTTTTGTATCACACCTCTGAATCGCATGAATCTCAGAACTTTAAGGGTTTCGCTTCACTTCTTTAATGTGTGTCTGGGGTGCGTTTTTGCAGTCAACAAGGGTTGCCTTTTGCCTTTGCCGACTGTTTGTAATTAGTAGTTTTTGTTAATTGTGCGGCGTTGGCTAATTTTATGAGCGCTTTGAGGTGCAACCTCAAATTGCCAGACATTTCAAATGCCGCTGATAAGTAGGCAACACTTTGTACGGCTTACCTTGTGCACACAGCTCTTGCCCACCCAAACACACACACACACACAGACAATTTGCCTTGCCCGGGGGCCCTTTATCATAATTTTTTTGCGCCCAGGCATCCACTTGGGCAACTTATTGTTATGATATCCGGTCTCAAACAAAAGGCGCACACACTGCACATACTTTTTGGCGCACGTCAACGCAAATTGTAATTTATATGTAATATGAACAGCGCCATAAAGTATGCGATACAAAAGGCAGCCAACATTTTAAAGCACAGGCACTAGAGATGGTCGCCTATCTGATTGTGCTTGCAACACGAGACAGGCACAAATTGCAACAAGCTTGCTTTATAATGTGCATCGATTAAGCTGTTATCTTTGTCAACTTTTGAACTGATTGGTTGATTTGAGAGTATCGTATCAATATTCGTGTCACGTCGCGTGTCCAGCTCTAAATTCCACACTTATACAACACTCAATTCTCATTTCTAACCCTCAATACACCCATCTACACATTTTCAAGTTTGCCTGCCCCTGTTAAGCACAAAATATGCGAATATGTCGCATAAATTTCATGTCATTTTGCTGCTCGCAACGAAATTAGAATGAAGCATCGTAATGTCTTTTTTCTTTTCATTCCCCCTTCTTCTTCCCAGTGGTATTTATTTATGAATTTGTGTTGCTTCTGCTGCTGAAGTTCAGTCAATTTTCCAGCTGCCTGCGTAGCTATTTTCACTTTTAGTTCAACTGAACTGCTAAGCCTCAATATACTAGTCAGTGTCAAATCACACCAAATCGGAAGTGCCAACTCATTGTTACAGCTCCTGCCCCCAAGGCATGACTCAGGTGCTTGCCACCTAGCTGTGTGGCAGGGGGAGAAGCACGCAATTTGTTTTGCTTAAGAACTTCTCGCAGCATTCGTTGTCATTGAAATATTGTCACATTTGACAGTTGCTGACAAGCTTATCATATTTTATACCCCTGCAACACACACATGTGTGTGCAAAACTCTTTAAATTTTCATACAACACTTCTTACTTCACATTGCAGATGACTCGGTGGATGTTACATCGGAGCCAGATGATCAGGATGTCTCTGTGGCAGCTGCCTCACACAATCCCAACAAGGGTCAACTGGAAGTGCAACTTGGTGGCGCCGTCACACTTCAGTGTCCACAAGGTAAGATTTACTCAAAAACTAGACAATAAGTTTGATACTCTACAATGAGTCTGTAGAAATGTTTAAGCCCATTTTTCCCTTTGAAAAGTAAAAGCACATTAGAAGAGAAAAATGTTAAAATATACATCAAAGTAATTGGCAAATGGGGGCATGAAAGAACTTCACGGAAAGATAAACGTCGAATGTCTAATTAAATTTTAGATTTCGTTACTACTAATTGAGGCCCACACACACACAGATCGAATAGATTGCGACACAAAGGCAGCTAGGCAAGAACAGAGGCTGGAATGGAGGTCTTCTATTCATTAATTAGCACAATTGAAAATTAATTATGCGTGCAATTTACTTTGCTCACTTTTTTTGGGTGGCTAGCCCCGAAAAATATCAGCCAGCTTTCTCATTCTCTTCCTCTGTCCGTCTTTGACAAATGAAAGTAGCAGCTTTTTGTTGTTGTTGTTTACGACTCGAGACGCATCAATTAAAGAAATTAAAACTTGCGTGCCTGGGCCCAGAGTCAATTAATTAAATTAGAAATGGCGCACCCAAAGTCGAATTATGCAATGAATTGACTTTAATGTATTACCCTCTGTTTTTGTAGGCTCCCTGGGCTGCTGGTCACACTTGGATCCCGTTTCGGCGAGGCTGCGTGGTCTTGGCTATGGCAGTTCACAGCCAACGGGCCAATTCTCGCTCAAGGATGTCATGTACCAGGATGCGGGCACCTACAAGTGCGTGGGCCAATCTTTGGCCAACAAAAAGAAGCTCGAAGTGCTGCAAAGTGTCATCGTTTCAGTCAAGGGTAAGTATTGAAACATACAATATTATCAATATTTAGTCATGTGCATATTCATCGTGTTTTTCTCTTATCCATCATTCCGGGGAGTAGTTAGCTCAATTTATGTAGCCTACTTTTCGGGCTGTGGCAGGTGACAGCAGCGAGTTAAAAACATTAAAAACTTTGACAGCAGTTTTCAGCACGTTGCAAAACAAATGAAAACTTTTGCGTTTCAGCTTTGTGTATTTGGTTGCTCCTCCGTTCAGATTCTTTTCTTTTTTTTTTTTTTTTGGGTGGCCTGTCAAAACTTCGACATTTTACTTTGCATGTGATTTTCAAAAAGTTACCCAAAGACTTTATGCCAACCTTCTTCCCCCTCCAACTCTGTGTCTCTTTGCCACTGCACTCTCTCTCTCTATCTTGTCGCATTGACACTTGTCAAATCTTTGCCTGGGCGTGTGGAAAAACGACGCATGATTGATGACTCAAGGCTGGGAGGAGTAGAGACACAGAGACTGGCAGCCAATTCCAATCAGTTTTCGTTCAGGCATTGAGAAATAACGTATACGCCATACGCCATGAATAAAATGTTCAGCTGTAGCTGACAATGATGCCCCGTTGCCAATGTTTGAATTTGCTCGCTCGCTCTGTGCAAAGAAAAATGAGAAATCATGCGACCGGAAATTAAAAAAAAATTTGCGCACAGCTTTGATTTCATATTGTCAGCTTCAAGCTGCAGCTAGCCAGCCCCTCTTGCTCCTTTCCTCTCGCGCGTGCATTAAGTTGTCTTGGGGCACAAGTTAAGTGGACACTAAGACAATAAAACTTACCGAAGTGCTGGTTTGCCGGATTGTTGCTGGCTTTGCTGGGTTAAGCGGCTGCCAGATGACAGCGGCATGCATTGGCAGCAGGTCCGGTTTAGATGATGATGAAGATGAAGAGGAAGATGAAGGCGAAGGCGAAGAGGAACCCTCGAGTGCAATACAAACATGGCAGTTACTCCACAGTTGCCTCGACCAAAGCAATCAAACAAAGTCGCTCAAGTGGAGGCACACAAAAGAGGCGGGTTGAGGGGTCGAGGTAGGAAACACAACATACGGAGAGACACTTATAAATCGTCTGTGTCTCTCTCTCTCTCTCTTTCTCTTTCTCTGTTGCATGCAATTTCAAGGTAAGACATTTTGTCATTAAAACTGCGAAATTGAGTGCTGTATAAACAAAATACGCAGTCGGGACCCCGAGACTTGAGGACGCCAGGAACTGACAGTCAGGAGCCAAGGAGTAAAAGATGACAAAGGCGTTGCTGCTAACGCTTAACGCAAATAAACAACTAAACAACAAGCTGTTAGGTGGGTGGGGGCAAAGAAAGCGTGAAATAGTCATATTTATCAAGTGGCAGCAGTAGAGAAAGGATTGGAGTCAAAGACGAGGATATGCGAGAAGAGACAGCAGCAGCAGCAGCAGCAGGAGCAGCAGGTGAAAAGGTAGCAAACAAGTTAGATAAAACCTGTAAACGCAAGGCAAAACAACAACAAGCACACACAACAATAGATTAAGTTTACTACACACATCCCACACAACAGAGCGAGAAAGAGATAGTAAAAAACATGTCAGAAATTGTTTGCGTGTGTGTTTGAAGTACCTTGGGTAAAAGGGCTTCACTGTACCTAGTACCTTCTATCTTGTAGTTCGTTTCTTTTGTAGTCGTTGTGTTTGCTTCTAAAATTAACCAAAATACAAAAGAAGGAAAAAAGAAATGGCTCTAAACTCTCAAAAGTCGAGCAAGTTTCTCAGTCTACAAAGTTTCCGGTTCTTCTTTTCCATCTACACACATAATACTTGATTGCAAGACGATAAAGATGAAGTTCTAGTAGTAGAAGCATCAAAAGCAATAGAAACTCTACAGCAATTCTTAGAAGTTGTTGCTGTTGTTGTTTGTTTCGTCGTTGCTGCTGCTGCTGATGTTAGAAAAGCAAATAAAATATAGAATCTTATGCTACCGATAAGCAGTAAGATATCACAAGTCGATGGCTGTGAACGAAGAAAATATATAAACAAGTTTAGAAGATGATAAAAATCACAAGGAATATGATTATTATAAGTGTTTATCTCTGGACTGAGTGACTGCTATCAAGGCACAGCCCAAACGATAATACATAATATTATTTTTTTGCGAAATGATGGCAGATAGAATGATGAATGCACTTGTTATTATATACATTTTGAGTTCAAAGAAAGGTACTTGTAGATTTCTGTTTAGGATACTTCCAGTCATGCACGCTTTTCCTAATTACTTCTTTGTTAAAGTTCTCTCCTTTTAATATGTGGCGACAGCAAACTTTTCAAAGATGGGAAACAGAAAGAGAACGAAAAAAAGTACACACAAAAATATCTTCATTAAACTGCACTTTAGAGCTAATAAAAAATTCTCTCTTCAAGCTATGTAACTTTTTGCATTTAGCAAAAGAAATGAAGCGAATGGAAGAGTTTGGCTGCATTTTGTTTAAATTACATAAAATAAAATGTAAACAAAAAGCTAACCGAAATGGGGGCCAAAAAAAGTAGCGACAAAGTCTACTGAGCTACTTTTGCTCTAGCTGCAGCGGCAGCCAGTTAACATATGCAGACTTAGAAACACCCACACACACACACACACACACATTGTCAACACAAACGCCCACATAAAGTTAACGACACAAAAAAAATAATGTCGAAGAGAAGTAGCAGAAGGAAAAACGTTAAGGAAAACGCAACGAAAAGCCAAAGCTAAAGCGAAAACGTTGCGAAATTGTGAGAGAAAATTGTTATTTAATTTGTGTGAGTGCTGAACATTTTTGCAGCTGCTGCTGCTTTAGCTCAAGTTTTTGCTACTAGCACACAAAAACTTTTGGGCCAACACACGCACCAGAGAAACTTTAACACAAGCATAAATTTACTCTTCGCGACTGTGTTTAAGTATGTGTGTGTGGGTAAGTAAGTGCACTTTTGCATTGGCTTGCAGGCAGTCAGGCAGGCAGGCAGGCAGTCAAGACAGGCGCGTATCCTTTGCCGTTTCTTCAAAATTCATATGCACATTTATTTTATTCTCCTTGGTCTACCCTCCTCTCATCAAGTCGTTTGCTGCATATGCAAGTAGTTGCTCCCGTTGCTTACGTACGTATTTGTTGCATAATTTGAGGCGCCCGCTTAAACGAACCGTTTCCTATCAACCAACAACGCCGCACCCTCCCCACACCCACAAAAACAAGAACAAGAACAACTTGTGCATAATGGGGCTTTTTTTTTTTTTTTTTTTTTTTTTTGCAGATTTTTGTTGTTTATTTCTCTATTTTTGTTGAGCCAACTAATCAGAAGTCAGCTAGTCCTAGTCGAATCATTGAGCTATGCAATTCATATCCATAATTCTTTGTCCTTTGTTGACAGCGTTTAGCTTTTGCCCTTTTTGCACTGGAATTTGTAATTAAGTGCTGCCTGCTGTTTGAGGCTTGTGGATTTGCTAAGGTAAGCAGGTAATTAGGCACAGATTTGAGATAATTTTCTGTTGGCATAGTTTTTCCGATTGTTAGCTTTGCAATTTGACTTTTAATAAGCAATAATGTTGAAGAGCTCTCCAAAACGGTTAAGCAAACTCATCTGACTTTTATGGTTAAGGCTTTGTTTAGTGGCTGATAGCACTCAACTAAGAGATACCCATTAAAACACAATCAATGACTTAAAGGTCGGGCAAAAATAAGGAGAGAATATGTTTCCTAACAAACATTTTATTTTGATAAAAAAAAGAAGAAATATATATTAAAAAATACTATAGAGTATCGCAATAAACGTCAACTGTCATCAGCTAATTTCTGCTCAAACTCTTAATGATTTTGCGGAATTTTTATTGCATAAGGAGCGCAACGAACGAACAAAGGGAACTTAAGTGCTGCCTTCTTATGCAATACGTATATTTGTATATGCCAAACAATCTACCAACCACTCCACAAATTATCAATCTCTTACCAAAGCAAAATTTCTTTGCCCACTTCACTGCCTCTTGGCTGATTTCTAATAAAAGCGCCTCGCATATTCCATGCTTAATTTGTAGGAAGAGGGTTCGGAATAAGAAAATGGGAGCATTTTTACTGCCATCTCTCTTAACAGAAATATGCGTACATGAGCATAAATATTGCTTTATACACACACACACACACACACACACTTGAGTTGCTGCCTGCCACGCCTCCTGCCCTTAGGGCAAAGAAGAGGAAGGCGTTGTTTTATGCATGCTAATTTGTTATGTGCATGTTCCTTTTGCCGCATGCCTTTTGATCAACACACATACACACATATACTCATGCATACATATATGAGGCAGTAAACGAGCACTCTTCCTCTTCTACCCCGTAAATATTTTCATTGGCGTTTTTTTTTTCTGTATTTTTTGCTTTTCATTTTTTTCATTTTCCATGCGTAATTTTTCTTCTTGGCAAATTTTTGCTGCGGAATTTGGCGCGTTGCTTGCTGGCAAATATTGCTTTGTTTCTACTCATTAGGCCAGGCAAAAAAGGGGACGGGCTGCTAACACAGGCTAAAAGCATAAAGCACTCATATAGGAATATGTCTGCGTATGTGTGCGTATGTGTGTGTGTGTGTGTGTGTGTGTTTCCGCCTTTGACGTTTTTCATTTGTGCCTCATTTAAATGGCAATTTATGAGTTCTGGTTCGCGGGCTTTTCAATTTTTCACAGCAGCTGCGCCAAATTGCATGTTAAATGTTTACAGCCAGCTGACTTCCCCTCTCTCCTTCAGTCGCCCCTCCTTTGTACCACCTTATTTCGATATGCCATAGCCGCGATCTTGAGCATTAGATAAACGTTTTCTAAATGTACTTTTTGTTCGGGGCGAGGGTTGCTCAGCCACAAACGAAATGAGAATTAAATCCAAATTCGTTGGAAACTTCAAAGAACCGTTTTCCATCAAATACCCAAAAAATAAATTATGGCCAAACCAGTCCAACCCTGGGGAATTTCACAATAAGTTCTGAGAAGTTAAAATACTTTTAGAACCATATGCAAAATAGCTTTGAAGTTATTCGCATTTAACTATGAAAGTGAGTTCTGATTGTGAAATAATACTTAGTTCTTATAATAGTTGGGAATGTTTAGGAAAAGTAAAAGGAAAAAATATATAACGAATTTTTAAATTAAGTTTTTATTGTCAAGTTTAATTGAATTGTTTATAAATCTTTTCTCATACCACTATCTAAATCATTACCATATTCCTGCCCCAATTACCTAGAATGCAATTTGATGTGGTTACAACTTTTTTTCTTTTTTTGCCAATTTCCGCAACAATGCCGCAAGTAAGTTATGCAGCTGCTATTTTGTTTGCATTCTTTGGAATGCGTTTCAAATTCACTTTGTTGTCGAAAAACCTTTAGAAAAACAGTTTCAATGCCAAAACTGCTCTGTTTTCTAACTGTTTCTGCCTCTTTCTAGTTTTCTCTCACTATTTTTGGTGTGTTGTTCTTTGCTGGTTGTCAGCTCTTCTTCGTATGTTGTCTTTTGCACAAATGCACTCAAGCATTAATTTTTACGCTTCAATTTTCATAGAAAACACACAAACATAGCGGGTAAGAGCGGGAGCGATGGAGTTGAACAGAGCGAGCACTACTGTAAAAAGGCAACTTGCCATGTTGAGTAAATTATAATTTTCCATATGTGTCTGTGTGTATATGTGTGTGTATGTGTCGCCAGTCGTTAGTTAAAATATGAACTCAAAACTTGTCATCAGAGAGAACGGCAAATGGCCGCCCAAAATGGCCCCAGCTAAAAAATGGCTGCCAAGCAGAAGCAGCAAACTTTACAGACAGTTGCAGAAATCATTTTGGGCATTGCAAGAGAAAGGGAGTGGAGGGGGGGGGGTGTAAGTGTGTGTGTGTGTGTGTGGGTGGTCTGTCTACAACTGCAACGGAAATGAGTTGAAAAAGTTGTGCAAATAGATGCCAACAGACGTCGCAATGTCGCCCCAAAAGCAACATTCAACTTCTTGTCACCCCCTACAGACCCCACCCCCGCCTTCACCACACCCCTAAGCGTCTGCGTGACCGGATATAAGCAGTAAAACAAGCTGACAGCAGTTCACACACACACACACACACACAGCGAAAGAAAAAGAGAGAACGATTTTTATGCGTAAACAAATCAAAACTAATTCCCTGACTATTTAAAACTAACACTTAGCCCCCTGCTGCTTGCCTTCCCCGCCTCCCTACCCGCCCTGCTGCACTTGTTAGTCAAAATATATATATATATTGAATATAGCTAACAAAGCAATATCGTTATGCAACTGAAATTGCCACTCAAGCATGCAAATTTAGCGCCACAAGACATCGCAATCGCATTCATTCACTGAGCAGCTACCCGAGCTTTGCCGGTTAACAGAAACACACGCACACATGTTGTGAGCTTGTGTTAGCCGAATAAAGGGCTTAAAGCCCTCGCGCTCTCTATCGCCCATTGAGATTGGCAGGCCACCAATTGTGCCCGGCGGCAGCCACATTCAGCGGCTTCTGCGCCAACTAATAAGCGACGCGATGTTGCTCTATAATGATGAGACGCCCACTGTGCAACAGCCTCTATCCCTACCCCTACCCCTACCCCCTGTCAATATGGCCTCAAGAGGATTACGTGAAATTGCCAAAGCTTTTTATTTGCTACGACACAAGAGCTAGACGGGTGGTGCAACAACGATTTGAAGAGTGAGGGGGTAAAGTTGAGCACATTGATAATGCAATTTGTCGCCTGACGACACAGTTGATGGGCATAAATGCCACAAGGCGAAGGGAAGGGTATATGATTAACATAAATGCAGACAATAGTTAAGGAAATATGCAATTGCTGGAAATTGGCAATTTAAAATTGTAGTAATTAGTTTCACAGAAATAAAACTAATCTGGTTTAATAAAGGGTAAAAAATCTTAATATAGTTTCCCAAAACTTTAAATTGTCATGTTATTAGTTTAAACAACAGAAAACTTCAAAAAACAAAAGCCACAAAAATCAAAGCTGTTGTTATACGCTATAAAGCGTATAATTTTATGAAGCAGAGTTCCATTTAGCAACCGCTTATGGACAAGCCCAACCCGAAGCCACAAGTTAGCCCCATTTTTGGTAATATACGTTTAATGAGCTGCTCACGCATAAAATTTGCAATTTTTGGTGCGCCTAAGGCTATGCAATAAAATTCAAATGCATATTTTAATTGCATTTCACTGCAGTCGAGTGCCAGTCCTTGGTGCTGTCCTTGTCGCCTGTCGCTTGTTGGTTGCACTGACAGCCAGACAACGACCCGACCGACCCAGTGCAGATAATGCATTAAAATGGTTGCCATTGCTGTTGTAGTATATAGCGCGTAAAGTAATTAAACGCCGCCGCCACAAAGCTAATAAAAATGTCAAATGTCAGGCTATAAAGCATAGGCCTGACACACACACACACAGTTGTTGGTGTATCTGTATCTGATTGGTTGCCTGCCGACCGCAGAGTTCACACCCTCCATTCAGACCTCACACAGAGTGCATTTTAGGTTCAACCTTTTTTACTGTCACTTGTTCCAGGACAAGCCTTAAACACTTAAAGCTTTAAGGCAATTGCTTGGCTTTTTACTAACTGGGCCATTAAATATGCCCAAAAGTAACGATACTTAAGCCAATGGCATTTTGTGGTAACCTTATACATAGATAAAAGAGTAAGGAACAGGGGCAATCAAATGGTTAAGGTAAAGTGCAATGAGTGCAAGAAAATAAACAAAAAAAAAAGCTTTTCTAATAAGAACATCGCACGCTGCCTTGCATCAGAACGTGTATGTAAATATCTCTAACCCAAATCTTGAAAATTTACAAAGCACATTTCTATGGCAACCTCCTCCGCTTCCACCTCCACCCTCAAACCCTCGCTGTACCCATTTTGGCGCTGTCAACACAAATTAAGCCAACATGTAACAGTATGCAGTTACTCGTTGCTGCTTCTTCTCTTGATGATGATGATGATGATGATGCCAGCTAGCATTTCTGTAGTGTATTTAAATATGCTCTTTCACTTTCAATATCAAATGAGTGGGTTGGCAACTTTTGCCTGCCAGCGAGCGAAGAGATTGCAACTTGTAGATACGTAGATACATAGATACATACATATGTATGTACACACACATACATATAGAACGTAAATACTTTTTGGCTTGGCTCGATTCGACTTGGCTTGTCGCACCGCAAAGTTTGCGTTTGCCTTCATACACAAAACTAAACTTTGAATGAAGCAGCCCTCTAGCCGCCCCTAGCCACGCCCCCTTTTCTTCTACCTACAATTCGTGCAATGCAAATTGCACAAGTTGCCAAAAATCGCTTCACATGTGCCACTTAAAGTTTGTGTATGTTAGTTGTGTGTGTGTGTGTGTGTGTGTCGTGTAGTTTACAAGTTGCAACTTTTTACCTTGCTGCCACTTGAAAATTTAATAAATGCTTTTTTCTTTCTCCCTCTCTTTTCCTAAGTGTGTTTTTTATATTTGTTCACTTCTAATAACACGAAAGTGAGACCTCAAAACTTTTAAGTGATGTTTGCAATATAGATATGGTTACCAACAAAAATGTGGTAATCAAAATATGAACATGAGAAACCCAAGTACTTAACACATTCTTCAATTTGTTTTCAACTTGAACTGTTTTCAATTCTTGGTCAGCAACAAAGCCGCAGAAAGTATACTATATTAAATAAGCAGTTATTTATTTAACTGCAGATCAACTTTCCAAAGCCGAGGCGCATTTAGCAGCCACTGTTTGAGTAGAGTTTCCCTTGGGTGTCAAGTCAGACACATGAAGGAACAAAGAGGTCCAAGTGAAACAAAATAAAAAACATAACAAAACAAGACAGAAAACAAAATGTAACAGACAATTCAAGGTAAGCGCTGCTTAAAGAGATAAACAACTAGAAAACATGCCCCCCGGGGCACAACTGAGAAAAACGTTTAGATATGTAAAGCGCATACGAACAGCAAGAGATGAAGAGAGAGAGAGAGAGAGAGAGAGAGGGAGAGAGAGAAATGAAATGCTAAAATAACAGGCAATCCGACAGGCAGCAAGTGAAAATAACAATCATAATATTCAATTATGCAATACCTTGGCCCTGGGGCCACAGCAACAGCAGCAACAAGAACAACAACAGCAACGTTTAGCCTGACCAGAGGCAATTGCCACACCTCTTTACCCCTGCTCCCAACTCCCCTTACCTCAACGACCCATTGCCGTGTTTTGCTTTTGAATAATTAATAAAACATTGTGTGCACTTAATGCAAAAACAGCAGCAAATAAAATTACCAAAAAAAAAAAATAAATGAGAGAAGAACAAATACTGTGTGCTCGCTTGCCACTTTGCCACATGCCACTTGCCACTTTGCCACTCGCTGCAAATTGAAATTACGTGCAATGCTTTGGCAATCAAATAAGGGATTTAGTTAGCCATTTGTCGCTTTATCTCCCCCTCTTTCCACTACCCCCACTCTGGTCGATTTTAATTGAATTTATTGCGCTGTGTTTGTCGTTTCGCCCTGAATTATAGATAAGCTTGCCACCGCCCACATTGACAATCGTCGCTTAAATACAAAACAAGCATCAACCGCTTTCAAAGCTCTCTAGATTTATCTTAAGTTTGCCAACTTTTTGCCACCTAAACGCAAACTGCTTAAAAATTAATGAGCCAACCGCCAAAAAGAGGTCGCCAAACCCAAAACTGTGTTGAAGGTTTTGTTAATCCAAACACGCATTATGCTAACGATTTGTGGCAAGGTGACGCTCAACACTTTAAAAGTATTCTGATTACATAAATTATATCAAACATTGTAGATATGATTTTATGAATATATCATCAAAGGGTTTTTTAAATAAAATTCAGCAACAAATCAATTGAAAATCCTTAAGCTAGCTCCTTTTCCTCAGATTTTTCACTTAGTGCAACATATTCAGTTCAATTAACAGGAATTTAAAAAACAAAAAACCATCCATGAATTTCTTCTCAACGCTGTCTTACGCAAATAGTCAAAAGAAAAATTGGGAAAAAATCAGCATTTTCGCGCATAGCGCACAATAATCAAAGGGGGGTGTGGTGAAAACAATAACAGGCCAAAAAGTGATGCAACAAGATGGCCAAACACTTCAACACAACAAGCGGACAGTGTGAAGCAGAAAGAAAGCGAGGAAAAGAGAAGGTGTGAAAGGGTGGGTGTAGCCAAAGTAATTGCAACACGCGAATGAATGCGAAAATTCAATTATTTTCGGTCATTACTATTTTTCCAACGTCCGAAGCGGCGACTCGAGTGCGTTTTCCAGCACTGTTCTCAGCGTTTTCTTCCTCGGCCTCCCACGCACTTTATGCAAAAAATACTCAGCAACAACAACAACAGAAAAACTTTCAGCGACGTGCAATCAATTGGGCGCACAGTTTTCCCCGCATCCTCTTCCCCTTCCCCTTTGCCATTCAGGAACCCTCAACAACATTTTGCAACCCTGTCATTTTGGCGCTGGCTTCGTCCATTGTCTGCCCACTTGGGCGACGGGCCGCCAAAGTGTTGCAAAACGCTTTTGTTGTCGTTGCTGCACCTCTTGCAGCAAAGTTTTGCTTACACAAAAGGCAACTACAAAAATTAAGTTAACTTTTTCGAGCAACGGGAATTGAGTAATTTTCAGCTGTAAAACTTTATTATATTTTCGGAGCCCAAGTTGTTGGCAAGGCTCATTGTTATTGTTGCTATTGCTGTTGCAACAATTGTACTACATGCCCCAACTCGTTGTTATTGTTTAAATGTTAATTTTACTCTAGTTGCAAACGTTGTTGTCCACGCGAAGGCAGAATTAACTTGCCCCCAACAAACTGAAAATTGCATTGTGAAAACGAAAGGAGACGCCGAAGTCGACCCCAAAGGACCCTTCTGAGGGAATAGCTGCAAGGCAAAGAACTAAATCGCCGCCTAATTGCATTAATGAAGTACATGCTTAACTACTAAAAGTTGATAGTTAGCGGAATTTATTTAAATTTAAGCTGCAAACTTGTATTCAATAATAATCAAATTAATGAAAATTAAACAAAAATAAATTAGTCACCTTTTTATACCCACTTTTCACCTTTTTCCCTTTCATATATTAGTCTGTATCGCATTTTCTATTTGACACTTTCCACTCCATTCATTTTGTACCCATGTTGAAACGAGCTCAAAACTCATTTCATTTAGCGCCTAGCGTTTAAATCAAATTAAAAATCGCACCAATGACCAAGCGCTGAACTTGGGGCCATACCCCCAATGGTGCAGCAGGGGAGAAGGAGGCAGGGCCACCTGAGCCGTGGGCTAAAAATGCTTCCACACGGCTCAGTGACTGCAAATCAAAATACACAAAATTTAAATCTCTTTGAGGGCGGCAGCTGCTGGGTTGGGTCTGAAATCAGTTTTTAGCTGTCAAATAAATTACATTTCTTTTTTGCTGCGACAGTGTGGGTTTTTTGCGCTGTTGGTGGTGTTGTCAGCTCCGCTGCCTCAAACAGTGGCAACAAAATGGCGTTGAACGCATAATTTAGTAGTCTCATCCTTGTTTAAATATATGTACATACAACCCTGCTGCCTGGGCGAGCATTCACTTGGTTTAATTGATTTTACAGTTAGTCTCGGAGTGCGGGGAAGTTTTCGAGTTATAAATTTGGCAAGTGTCGATGGGCTTCGCGCTTCGATTTGTTTTTGTTTGCATTCTGGGCGAGAAGAGAACTTAAACTGAGAGTGGGTTACACTCATTTGCACTTAACACTTTTGGCCATTTTGTTTGCCGAGCCGCCATTGTTGTGCGCTGGTTAAATAAAGTGCTCAAGTTTATTTGGTATCTCTCTCTTTTCTCTCCCTTTCTGGCCGGCGGGCAATGATGAGGAAAATTGCAAAATTTTCGTGCCTTTCGATAATTAAATATGCTCTCAGCTCGGAAATTGTGTGGGTTGGGTACACATGTGTCTAATTGGATTGTCGCACAGTGTTGGCTAACGTCACAGCGAGGAAACCCAACTCTTAACTCTCAACTCTCAGCTCTCAACTCTTAACTCCTCAACATGTGACCCACATAAGTTCCACACACACACACACACACACACACACACAAAACTTTTTAATGAAGTTTCGGCGTTCTTTAAAACTTTTCGCTCAACGACATGTTGTTCTCTATTTATTTTGATTTCTCTCCCTTTTTGGCCCAAGTTGCACAACACTGACTGACTAAGCGGCCCATTTTGTCGGTGATACGCTTTTAATTAGTGGCGATGGCGTTGCCACTAAACTTTTTGCTTCGCAGCTGATGCGTTTCTTTCTCTCTTTCGGGTGTACAGTTGTGTTTATAGCTACTAGCTTAGCTAAAGTACAGTTGTGTACGAGTTGGCTTAGCAACTGTTGAAGAGTGTGTGTGTGTGTGTGTTGCTAATAAGTTTTCTTAGCTAACTTTAGCGGTTTCCAAACGGCTGAAGACACTCAACAAATTCGAAAAGTTGATAATGAGATAATGATGCAAAGATTTGGGACGTGATTAAAGACAGTTTTTAAAACAAACTTCTATATGTTTTCTCTCTATTTTTAGGTTCTCCCACAGTTGTTGCACTGAATGCCACGCCCGTTGCCTATCCGGGCTCTCCGTTGCATTTGAATGTGGAGTTTTGTGCCAATCCGCCGGCGCATGCGGCACGCTGGTTGCACGGCGATCGCGTCTTTACGCCAGGCAATCAATATGGCAGCACTGTGCTGGCCTACTCGGTCAAGGTAACAACCCAATTTGAACATATTTCAAAGTACTCAAGTGCTAACACATATATTTCTCTTATGTTTTAAAGGATCTACCAACGCCGTATTGCAAGGAGGCACGTTTAACTTATGTCAGCATGCATGAGCGTGTGCCACGCACTTTCTACTTTATTGTGTCGTCGCCAGGTGGCGTTGCCGAGGCCGTCTTCAATGTTAACTTTACGAAGCGCCATCGTCAAATGTCAAACACCATCGACGACGACGAGGAGGAGGAACTCAATCGACCCGAGCAAATACACTTTCCCGTCTTTAGCAATAATACGGCGGCGAGCGGGCGAGGTTTTGAGCTGGCCTTGGCATTAACTCTCTTTGGTGCAACGCTGTTGCACACTCATTAACTTTAACTTTAAGTGTAGTATGTGTTAAGGAAGTAAGCGAAAGTTTGTTTGTTAAGAACGTTTGAATGAATGAATGAATGAGTATGTGCTGACTATTAATGCATGAAATTTATAACGCTATGTACTCTACCCACTATGTCTAGGCGCATATATATGTATCTTTATATATAATATGTATTAACTATATATGCCATATTGCCCACAACAACTACTATTACTACAACTACTACTCTAAACTCTATGTGTATGTGTATTTGTAATCAATTAGCAAAAGCATCAAAATGAAATTATGCCACTTTATACCCTAAGCTAAGACCCCCCCCCCTACCCTTTCTCCCCTCTCACACTCAAACATACACACACACACACCTACATACTGTAGTCGTCTATGTTGGCAACACTACAACTTCAAACTCAAACATAAATCGACATCCCCTCCTAATGAAAAAACTCATACTCAATATTTTTACTGTAGCTCTAAGTGTATCTGTATTTGTGTCAGTGTGTACGTGTGTAGTATTTAGTAGCAGCGCTTAACTTGAATGCCAAATAGTAAAGACAAAACCTACAAAATATACATATAAAGTAATTTAAAGAATTTTTTTGGGTTAACCAATTGTTAAAAAGTTGAGCCATACATAATTATTGTACTTTAAGTTCCTTTTTCGAAAAAAAAAAAAAAAAAACAAAACAAACAAACAAGCGAGTAACTTGCAAAGTGACTGATTTTTGTTGAATATTTTGAGGCAATTAGTGTTAGAGCGAAATAGAGATGAGTGTTAGAAAGAGAGCGAGGAGCTGAGTTTAACTATACTTTAATGTAAATGAAAAGCAAGTAACTTACCAGGCACGAACAAATTCCTTCCATTTGAATTTTTGCGCATTTGAATAGGCAAAAACGTTAATATATAAACAAGCTGTAAGAAATTTTTGATAATTAATAAATAAAACAAAATTTAATTATTATTAAAACTAATTTAAAATAAAGAATTGAATGTATCCAGATATAAATTATATTATGTTTGATTTCAGAACTTTTTTTACACTTAAAAATAAAAAATTATTTTATGTTTTATATATTTTTTCTCTACTTTAATTTAACATCATTTCCAAGGACCAAAAACTCTTAAAATTCATTTAACAATGCATATTTTTGTAATAGATTAAAAAAATTCATAATCAAAATAAAAATTAGCTCCAAAAAACCCTCCACACACAAAATACAAAAATTGTACATAAATGTTCAAGTAGCAAAATGCTCAAAAAAATATTAAACAAAATTGAAATATTACTAAATTTAAGCGCAAAAATATTTAAAAATGCAAAACAATATTATATAGCAAGTGTTAAATGTTGTTTAAAAGTGAGAATAAGCCCAAGTAGAAACTTAAAAAGTGCATAAATATACAAAAATATAAGGAAAATCAAATATTTAAATGTATTATAACAAAACTCAAAACTGTGCGCTATTGTAAAATAATTATTTTCAAAATCCCAAAATAGAGCTAGCAAAAAACCTTTTTGCTCGCTAATTTTGTGTATAAAGCCAAAGCTTTTGTAATTTATTTCATAGAACATCTTAGCCATATACATATAAGTAAAATATATATCGTATGCGCCATATAAAGTACTAGCTATTTAAGAGATCAATGTATAAATCAACAAGAATTACTTAGAAGAACCTAACGCCAATTTAAGCAAGATTCGAATTGCAAAACGCAAAAAACATTCACGCAGAGTTCCAAGAATTCCGCAAAACACAAACAACATCTACAAATTAAAAGCGTTTTAAGCATTGTAAGATTATAGTTTGAAATTTAATTACAAGTATGCGATTATGCATGTATGGATAGCCTATTACTGTATGTGTGCCATGTAAAGATGAGTTAAGGATTATTATTTGGTTTTTATAAACAAAATTTTGCGAATTGTATTAAAAAAAACAAAGCAAAAAAACAAACACGTCGTCATGTTAACTAACAAAATTAATTATTAACAAAAGAACATTATGGTATTATATACATACGCATAGTATATATATATTACAAAGAGTGGTCAAATGCATATTGTATTTATTATATGATTAATTATTATGATAATATTTACAAAATATTATTTAGGAATAAAACAAAAAACAACAGAACTAAACACACATATAATACTATAATACTTAGTTCTTAAGTGGAACAAAACAAAAATCCCCAAAACAAAATGTGGCAAATTAATTTTTAAATATTACATAATATATACATATATATATATATATTAAAAGATACAAAAACGCAGTTCATTTGTAGTGCAAATAAAATGTGTTGACAAGAAAAATGAGAAAGAAAGTAAAATATGCATACGAAAATAATTGAATACGAAATACAATAAGCAAAAGGTTTAAGTCATAGGCCCAAGATTAAAGTAACAACCACCAAAACAAATTTTTAGCAGTACGAATACGAATACTAACGGATTATTATTGGGCCAAGAGAGTTAGCCCAAAATGAAAGCAAAAACGAGAGCAGAAAACAAAATCAAAAAGGCTCACCACAAAATCCAAAAACAACAATTACGTAATACAAAAAATAAAGCTCGGATCCAGCCCTAAAAGTCAAATGCATTGCAGCAAAGGGTCAACAACAACAACAAGTGTAGGGCCAACAAGAAATAACTGTTAATTTTAAGAGCCAGATTATAAACTGCATTGACAAATGCCCGCAAAAATTTACAAGTTTAAGACACAAAGCAAAAACAGACAAAATAGCCAATTTAGCATAAAGTAAAAAGCAAATGACAACAAAACAAAACAAACGAAATGAACATAAAATAAAAATTTAAAAATAAAAATGCAAAATAAATGATTTAAGGCCTTTTATTAACAATAAACAATAAACTAACGAGAAGGAATAAAAGATAAATCTTTGGATTTGCAAAATCAATCAACGATTTAGAGTGAACTGTGCTCAGTGTAGTGTATGCGTAACAATAGTCGGCGAACGTGCAACCTGAAATGCTAATGGAATTCAGCACAAGATTGCAAATTCGCTTGCAACATGGAGCAGCAACGAACAGCAGCAGCAGCATTCAATTGCATCAATATCAATCACAAAAGGCTGCACCCCGCCAACGAAAGGGAAAGGCCACGAGACGCGCCAGGGGCAGAGAGACAGAGGGAAAGGACGCTGCAGGTGATTCCGGTTTTACATTTCGTACGTTGGCCCAATGCGTTGTCAACAAGGCTTGCTGCTGTTGTCGTCTGGCAGCGTTGTTGTTGTGGTCAGGTTTATTACTTGGAAATCAAAAGTACAACGACACCGCAGGACGGGCATGGTGTATATGGTCATGTGGCAACGACGCAAGATCGAACACTGCTACACTTTTTGGCCTAAAGAGTTTGGCCAGGCCCGGTCTGGTCTGGTCTGGTCTGGTCAGGCAGCCAACCTGTTTGCTGACAACATCAACAACAACATCAACATCAATGCCAATGATAACAACGACGACAGCCAAGCTGGCAGGCAGCCTCTCTGTTAGCCGGTTTGTTGCCACTTTGTGGCGCTAATGACGGCCAAATGGCCAAGGCGCGAGATTACACGAGTTTGCAGCGGGGGCGTACTGTACAGGTTTCCTTTCACCCCCTTTGTCCATATCAAAAATGCCTAGTTTATCAACTCTGCTGGCAATGACCAATTGAAATTCCTTAATCGAGTGGAATAAACTCGTACACAGCAAAAAAAAATAGTTTGTTTAAACTACTAAGTGTCTTGGGTGGTCGATGTTAAAGATAAAGGCGTAGGAAAGTTATAAATCGAGCCCATCTTTCTTTTGCGAGAACCGATTGCAGATGAAGTTAATACCCAAAGCAAAGCAAATAGCTTTTAAATTCCTCAATGCAAAGCTATAAAAACTTAAATTATCAATATTAAAGGCATGTGCCAAGTCATCAAATAAATAAACACATTTTGTGTCGTGTGTGTGCCCTGACAATACAAATATGTTCAAGACGCCTAAACGTCAACTAACGCTAATGTCGACGCACGCGCCAAAGTATCTTGCAACGCAGCGAAAGGTGCACTGCACCAAGCTTTTGTGCAGAGAGAAAGAGGCGAAGTACGGGACATTGGAAGGCCGCTAAAATATCCGCAATTGCCAATTGGCATTGCTGTGCGCATTTCTTTTTAATTGTTGTCTCGAACAAAGCACAATCCACACACAGAAAACCGGCTGACCAGTTGCCAATTGCTTAGAGGCGCCTTATAATAGCAGTAGTTGTAGTAGGAACTACAAAAAAAAAAGCAACAACGGCTGAAATGCAAAAAGCAACAATTATGTATGTTTGTATATCCCATATAGAGGCACACAAAATTGCAGAGATTATGTTTTTGGTGCGCGTTCGGGCCAAAAACTGAATCAACAGATTCATTTATACAGGCATTCATGAATCCACTCACAAGTGCAGTGTTTGTGTTTGGGGTTTTTCTTTGGGGCGTGGCTGTTGCCTGTTGCCAAAGTAGGAGATTGTTAAGTTAGTTTGCCGCCTTCCTTTGCGCCGGCTAATATTGATGAAGTTATCGCAATTAGTTGTCTTATGGTGAAATCGCCCAATTTGGCCAGATGGGAAGTGTAAGTATAAGGTGTGTGTGTTTGTGTGTTTACATTATTGTGGAATGAATCATTACTCAAAATAATTATAGTAATTAGAGTGCTGATAAACTAATGTAAGAGTTTGTGAAAAACTGCTAAAAGCATTAAGAGAAAATGTATTCATATGGAAATAGTATTAAACATTCTGAGTTTCACTTAAATTGGTTTCATTGTTGGCATCAATTATCAATTAAGTAAGTTCACTTAATATCTCAATAAAACTGAATTTTCATTCATTGGTTTTTCTTTTCCTTTGTACAAGGAGTCGCATATGAAAATCCTTTTTTCTCCTTCAACGAGCATTTAAGGCAATTAATTTATAGAATCATTTATAGTTAATTTCATTGACCGTTGCACTCAATCACGCCTTGAGGCTGGCGCTGGTTATACAATTTCTGCTTTTCCAAGCACTTTTCATTATCCGCACTTTTTATTATACCTGCAAATTTATTATTGAGTTCAGACCCAATCGACTCTTTTGGGGCGACTTTAAGCGCGTTTAAAACGCTGACAATTAATTCGTTTTCTGTTTCGCCATTGCACATTTTGTTCTTGCCTCACCACTTCTTCTTCTTCTTCCATTTGCTGCTGCCGCTGCTGTTGCATCATCATCATCATCATCTGCTCATTGGCACACGCACAAATAATTTTTCATACACTTTTATGAAATTTCACAGTTCAATTAATGCATTTTAATTTTAACTTTATTTTCCAATTTACTTCACACAGTTAAACGAGCCACGCGGCAAAATCACCAACAACGGGGCCAATAAAACACAAAAAAAAATAAAAATTATGAAAAAAAATATTGGAATTAAGATTGAAAGACGAAAAAAGAATACGCAACATTTAACCGAAACACAAGTACAAAAATTGTTAAAGCAAAATTAAAAATGGTTTTTGATTGATTGTTGCATAAAATTGGCTTTTGGTTTGAGTCCAGCCGCCGCCACCTTCCCAGCCACGCCCCTTTATTCATTGTAATTACCTTTTGACTCATTTTATTTGCCCTGCGCACTTAATTAGCCCGCTAAATGTGTAGGGAGCGGGTACTGGTTGGCCATTACGCTTGGATGCCCTTTTTGGAAAAATACAATAAGTAAATACCAGAAATAAAATTAAATAAATTGCTTTTAATAGATTTTCCGGAGTTTTCGCTGGGCTTTTACATTAATAAGTAAACTGGAGTTGTGGCAAAAGGCATTTCAATGATTTCCTTTGCAATTTTTGTTCATTTTGGTATTCGGTTTCCCAGGCGACAAGTTTGACCATGCGGAAGGAAGTTGATTGTCAGCAACAACAACAACAACACTAACACTTCGAGCTGACTTTTGTTACAGTTTTAACAAATGCTGAGACTGCACAAATCAACCATCAATAGCCCGAGATGGCCAACTGTATGAGAAAGAGAGAGGCAAAGAGGGGCGCGGCCTGAGCAATTTATGATTCGAATTTCCTTCGACTAAAACCAGGCAAAGTCTCAACTCTTGGCATGCAGCTTGGCTTGAGTTGACTTGGCTTAGTTACATAATCGCCATCTCCCCAGTCTCGCATAGTCTTTAATCATAATTGTCTGAGATTTTTACAGCTGGCTACGCATTTGGGTGTACGGAAGAGGCGAGAGGAAATGCCATCAAAAATGACACCAAGCACAGCGAATTGGTGAAAGCCAAAAACAAAATTGCCAGCAATTAATAATGTTATATGGGGTGCATATGTTTGTATTTATTCCATGTTGCATGCATCATTCTCATACCGCTGACATAAATGAGATGCATTAGATAGCTAGGCACCATAAAGATCAGCAGCAAAAAGCACTTTAGATAAAAGCAATTGTGAAAGTATAATAAAATACAAGTTAAATCTCTGATTAATAAAGAGCAACCAGAAAGGGGCAAGCTTATAGCACTTAAATCTTCACAAGACATATATTTTAGTATTAAAAAATGTTGTAAGCTAAAATAAAATATTTAATTTCAAGCTTACTTTAAACAATAACTTTGGATAATCCAAACAGCGAAATAAAAATGCAATCATAAAATGTGAAATAAATAAAAATAAATTACATTCAGTAAAACTTTGCAATTTTATTCAATCGGTTGAAATGAGTAACCAAACGGTAGCCGGTAAAGATGCATAAACAGATGCGTTTTGCCCCCTTCCAACAGCCACAGGCCTATGAATCAATCAGCGCCAAGACGTCAAATGCCTGACAATAAAAACAACAAAATCTGCTGAAAGCGGCTCATTAAAAATTTATGGGAAATGTTAAAAAACAAAGCGTGAAACGAAACAATGCGAGCAGAAAAACGGCAAAGTGATCGAAGTGATCAATGGCAGCCATAATAACACTCATAAATACTTGCAAAAGGTGTAATGAGTATATGCGATAATAGCCAAAGTAACAAAAAAGACACAAACAGCAAATAGTTCAAGTCATCAGTAGCTAAGGGCACAACTGTTAGTTAAACAACTGGCAAATGACAAGGGCTTTCACTAAAGTGAGCTCTTCTCGTTGTTGTTGTTGGCTTTGTTGTGTTTTCCACACAATTGGCTAAAAGTGGCAAAAAAAAACCTGTTGCACAGTTTTCCCGCATATGCTTTTTGGCAGGGTCAATGCTGCCGTAGAAAGCCATAAAAAAAATGTCATTGCAAAAGGCGGCAGTACGCTTAAAGTAAACAACAAAAAAACACAGCCAGCGAGAGAAAGAGAGAAAGACAGAGAGAGAGAGAGAGAGGGAGAGCTGCGCTTGCGCAATCGCTGGATGGACAAGTTTGGTGCTACACTTTAAGGATCGACAGCAGCGGCTGCAAGCTGCAGCAACAACAACAACAACGACTTCGACATCGACTTTGAGTCCATCGACGACGATCGAAAAGAAAACGAAATGCGCGAACCACAGCGGTTTCACTTTCATTCGCAACGCGAACGCGCAGCTGACAGGGTCGCCTAAGTTGAGTGCTCCCCCCACAGCATAACTTCAACAAAAAACTCAAAAAAAAAACATAAATAAAAAATAAATTAATAATAGTTTCACATAGTGCAAACAATTGAAATACGTGCTACCCAAAAATAGTGTTTGAAGAGATAAAAAAAAGAAACAGAGTTAATTTATGTGTATTTTTCATGTGATTAAAAGTTGAGTTTCAATTGTGCAGCAATTTATATAAATAATTAAGTGTGTTAATTTCGCTACGCTCCCATCAACAAATCGCTTGTAATACTTCATGGATGCAGGTAAATTAATAATCAAAAGCTGCATTTTAAATGCACATTAAGCGTGGGAAAATGAAGCGATTTTAATTATAAATTATTAACATCGCTAAACTGCTAAAAACTCAGAGAGAAATTAACTGGATAATGCTAAACTTTAATCAAATTGTTTAATCAATTAAGCTAATTGCATAAATTGGCGAATTAGATACTTTGATTGCAAATTATAGCTAAAGAACTTTTTATTGGATGGTAAAGAAGGTTTAATATTTACTTTATTTTTTATATTATATTATATTTTTGTGTCTTTAAAATCTAAACTGAGATAAGTATAAACTCAAAGGAAAGCAGAAAGAGTATAAAAAGTAAAAAGATATTGTAAGATAACATAAACGAAGGAAAAGGTTTATTTTACTCGCGTAATTTAACTTAAAACCTAATCCAAATATTTTACAAAAAAAAGGAACAAGAAAACATGAGACAATTTAAAAAATAGGTAAAGTTACTAAATTATACCTTAGAAATAATAAATACTATACTCATTAAGTGAAAGGTGTTTTTTTGATTAGTTTTCGCCAATATAAACATTTATTAAAACGAGAAAAAAAAGTAAGTTGTATTAGCGTTCACTTTATAAACAATGATTGGATTTGATTGTTTGAACTTTAAAATTGTGTTCAAGCCGAGAGACCATATTTAAAATGGAGTCTATTATTTGGAAAACTAATCTGGAGTAGAAATTTATTATAATGAACTTGACTTGGGGTTTGGCTGCACCTGTTTTCACAAAATTTGCCTAGTTGATTTGTTGTTGCTGCTGTGGTTGTTGCACTTGTTGTTGTTGTGCGAAAAACCCGCTGTTGCGGCTAAGTGCATTGTAAGTGCTTGGGGCCTAGCATGAATGCGGCAAGTGAAATATGTTTTGGCATGCATATTTAATGCCTATCAAAATACAACAACAACAACGCAGGCAGGCAGGCAGGCAATAACTATGTGAAAACCCGTACCGAACCATTTTAAACGCCATCAATTTCAATTTTCCAAATTAAACGTGCGTTCGACTGAGGACATCGTGGCCTTTTCAGCTCATAGCTGCTCTCAGTTCAGCTATCGGGCTGCAAATAATTAATAATTCATTACATTGCGGCAATTGCAATGACATAAGCCCAAAGCGAAACCCAAAAAAAAAAAACAACAAACAAACAAACAAGCAGCAGCCGCCAAGTTCAACAAACCAACTTGCAATGAAAGCGACAATCGACGAAACTTTAGGGAAAATGCTTGTGAAAGAGAAAGAAAAACGCCAAAAAGTAAAAAACAGCCAATAAAATGCCAAAAACTAGCGAAGCCACTTAGCAAAAATGATCGTCAAACTTATCGCAAAAAAATCAAACAGAAACCGACTGAAGTCGAATCCTCTTTCTTTCTTCGTCTTCACTTTCGGTTCGTGTTTTGTAGCTGAGGAATGCGTTGTTTTTATGTTTTTGTTTGGGGTTATTCACATCGATTGTTAATGCTCTTTTTTTGCTTGCTGCTTATTTCCGTACACAGCGCCGCTGCCATGTGGCCTAAACAACAACTGCTAGCAGCGACATTGTCTGTCATTGGCATCTGTCTGCTGGCCACAGTCGAAGTGACCCAAGCATCCTTATCGAGTTCTGGCAGCACCACAACACTGCCACAGCCCCTGCAACCACCGACTGTGCCACAGAATGCCACAACGCCAACGAGCAACGAGGAAAACAGCAACAACTATGATGACAAACTGATTGACAGCCTCAAGAAGGCGGAGGCTGAGTTTGAGCAGGCGGAGGAGGTAAGTTCATGTTTAGTGAAAGATTTTGACAGCTAATGAGAGTTGCCTTTTGACAGCTTAATAAACAGTCCGGAGACGAGTTGATGCTGGAGGTCAACGCTGATCTACCGCAAGCAAGTGAAGTGCTTGGAGAAGCGGAGCATAAGGCACTGGAAGAGACAGCTAACACACAACAATTTGTGGGGTAAGTAGTGAAAAGTGTTATCAAAGCCGCTTCAACTTAACTTTCCTTTAAAACAAACAAACAGCGTTCCTGGTTTTCTGCCTACTGCGTTGCCCGAAGACCAAGAAGAAGAAGAAGAAGAAGGAAGTTCGACTAATTCACCGACGAATGGACATGGTTATATACAATTCAATATCAACGAGGAGCTGCCCATGGAAATAGTTCGCCGTGAAAGGAAACCCAAGTCGAAGAAGGACACTGTGAACGAGGTGCTCTCCAGTCTGTTTCCCAACGGTTTCTCGGACATCTTTCGCTTCAGCGGCAGCGAGGCAATCACAGAGCCAAGCACAGAGTCAGCCACCGAAGCGCCCAGCACCACAGCAACCACAACGAACAAAGCGTTGGTGCATGCCACAACCGCAGTGGCTTCCAGTGCGAGCACAGAGCCTGTGACCTTGCCGCCCAAGAATGAAACCCAATACAGTTACCAAACAACCGTGACGAGAGAGTTTCGACGCGAGCTGCGACCAGGACACACAGAAATAGTCGTGGAGAAGATAAGCAGTGCGGAGAGGGATCCCTTTAGGGACGGCAGCAATCACATCTCCAGGGATGAGCTGCTGCGCATCAATCGCGCCGCAGTCGCATCTCCTGTGCTGCCCAGCTTGCTGTTGCGACCCGAATACGAAAGCGAGGACAATGAGACTCTTCTCGCTGCCGAGAGCTCACCCATTGTCATACTGGGCGAGCAGGAGACCGAGCTGGACGAGGTTCAACCCATTGACGATAATCAAATTGCGGAGACACAGCAGCTGGGTCAAGTGCTCTACCAGCAAATATTGCCAGCGCCTCAACAAGGTTCACAGTCTGACTCTTTCTCCTATCGAAATCAAAAAGGTCCTGCTGAGCAGCAGCAGATCAATGTGCACATTGTCCATGACGAATCCTTGGCCAAGATACCGGAGCCAGGCACGCCCGAGACTCAGCCTCAACAGGCACTGGATCATTATCAGGCTCGCTCGGAGCAGCATCAAAGCCAGGAGGCGCCCTCTAGGCAATTTCTGAAGAACTTCAAGCCTATTGTGTCTGGTAGTGCGGAGGGAACCATACCCAAGGGCACCTTTCACTACGAGTCTGGCAATTCTGTAGCCCGCTCGAATGCCAATCCACCCAAGGAAGTATCATACGACAGTCAGTATCTAGGACCCGCTGCTCAGCAGAGTTATCAACGGGAGCTGCCTCAACCTCAACCTAAACTGAATGTACCGCAATCCAAACTTAACACTCAGGCGATTGCTTCTCCTCCATCTCAGCCCGCTGGTCCCGACTACTCCAACTATGGTGGCCCCACACCAAATAGTCTGATCTATGTTACAGTCAACTCACCGGACCCTAAGGAAGCATCGCCTGCTCCTCCACCGGCTCAGGAGCAACCGCGTCCAAACTTGCCTAGTCCACATGACTACGTCTCGGAGGCAGCCGCCGATGCCTCCACGCATCATTTACAGCACGCACCCGCTCCCAAGCAAAGCTCTCAACCCGAAACTCAGCTGCTGGTAAAACCCAATGGTTATACCTTTGTGGAGGTGCAGAAATCAGTTAACATCCACAACAAACTGATTACGGAGAAGGATGGTCGTTTGGTGGAGATGCACGAGACCATCTACCATCAGCCACCCTATGATCAGAATCATTACAGCCAACCCTCTTTGGGTTACAGTCCCAAGGAATATGTCTCTGCTGCAGCACCAGAGGTATCTCAGAAATCTCCCGAGCACGCTCCTAACTATGCCTCCCTGGCTGCTAACCCCATACATGTAGAGCAGGTGGAGGATGAAAGCATGCTCCAAGAGGTCGCAAATTCACATGAGCCCATTCATCACGATACTCCGAATCATATTGATATACAGCAACAGCAAATTTCACACACACATTCACACCACGACACCCCACATCATGTTGAGATAACTCATCAGCAGTTACCTCAGCTGGAGCACCATCACTCCGTCGTTGTGGAGAAGCATATACCTCAACCCTATCCTGTAGCAGTGGAGAAAATTGTTGATCGTCCCTATAAGCAAGTTGTGGAGAAGCACATTCGTGTGCCATATCCAGTTCCACAACCGGTGGCAGTACCCATTCATGTCGAGCACTTCGTTGATCGTCCCTATCCCGTTGAAACCTATGTTGAACAACCCGTTCCCTATCCCGTGGAGACAATCGTTGAAAAGATTGTGGAGAAACACGTGCCCGTTGAGGTAGAGCGTATTGTGGAGAAGCCCGTCGAGATTGAGAAGATTGTGGAGAAGTATATAGATCGTCCTATGGCCGTACCCATCCACGTGCCCGTTGCCATACACATGCCTATGCCACCAAATCACTCCCCTGGTTTTGGATCACATCCGAATTCAGTGCATCCCTGGTCGCATGCTTCGATAGGTCACATTCCACCCAAGGTTCTACAGAACTATTACAACCGCATGCTGAAGAAACTCCTGCCACAACTCACAGCACACAAAACAGAGGCAAAGTCCCCAGCAAAGAGCCCGGCAAAGGCAGTCCTTGTCAAGCCTCCCACTAGACCTGTAAGGGGTGAGGCTCCCCCAGTCGCAACCTTCAGTCTGGCTGACATGCGTTTCGATCTGCGTCCTCCGCCTCCGCCACAAGGCTCACCTTGGCTACAGGGTGCTCGCTACATTTACAACACACTCCCCTCGGACTTGTCGGTTGCAGCTGCCTCGGCGCCTGCCCACATGGTCAAGTCCTATATAGGTCCTGTGCCAACGACCAGCTCGAGTGCTGTAAGCAATGGCAGTGAATTTGATGAGTTTCAACGCTGGCGCAATGGTCACTCCCTGAAACGTAGTCCCGACTTTGGTCGCAATCTTCACATGGAGTACGGCTTCAAGCCGCCTTTGGTGCCTTCGGTGGAGATCGATGATAAGGGCATGCCCTTGAAACAGCCCGATGCGGAAACGCAATAGTTAAGAGTGCAGATGTTAAGATGTTAAAATGAAAAGCGTGCCAAAATATACAGCTATAGTTATTATTGTCTATTTATGTAAAAAAAAAATGTACTTAAAATGCGCATTTAATAAATTTTATATTAAACCAATATGCTTAAGCCTTTGAGAAAGGTACAAGGCCTCAACGAAGACCCCAAGATATATGTGACTATATAAATGTTTGCCGCGCTGTAAATCTGTAGCACTCAATTAGGCGCAATATTAATTAAACAAATGACAATGACAGCAGTGCTGCGGGACTGTACCTCATATGTTGTAAATTGTCTGTGGCGTGAGCTCCAATTAAAAGTAAGCCCAAAAGCGGATTCAGCAGAAAAAGAGGCGAAAAATTATTAATTTTCTTAAGTAGCATTTATGTAAATGAAAAATTCTTCATATGGAACACGAAGGGTTGCGTTTGTGGCCCCAATGTCTCTTCTTATCTTTAACTGCCAGCCAAACAGACTCGCAGCAGCATCAACTCCCTACAAAGGCTACAAACATAGCACCCCAACTCCAATTTTAAAATGGTGACACGTCTGCCGGGAGAACAGAAGCACAAGAGTGAGCAACAGAGCCGACAGAGGGCGGCAGTGTGCAAAGATTTATATGACAGCTAATAAATTTACAACACATGTAGCTCAAGATATTAGAAATACTTTTTGGTGACAAGCGCAGGGCCCTCACGTTCGCCTGGGGGTTTTGAATGTTATTGAAGCATGCTTTTAGGCGAGGCGACAAAAATAAAAACAGCCTCGCCAAATATTTGCACAGCAAAGTCGAAAGGCACGTCGACCTACGACTACTGCAGTTGACATCTGACGGCAACAAACTGTCAATAGTCAAGCAAGAGGGGCTAAAAACGCAAAGAGAAGAATCTGGGATGGGAAACAGGCAGACAAACCGTTTAGCGCACGTGTTGGCGGAAACGGAAGCACTACAGCAACGCGCCAAGTGCCAAATGGCAAATGGAGAATGTAGAATGGCGAAAAAGTCAAAAGCCGTAAGGCGACATTTTGAAAAGTTATGACAATGGAGCCCCAAAGTGTCTGTGTCCCTGATTCATGTTGTTCATAACACGCCATAAACTGAGCGGATTAGATGGTTAAGTGCAGCTCCTGTCTGCAACGAGGAAAAACAGTCATTCAAGTAAGGAGCTATGCAAATAATGTTCTTCCTCCGCATTCAAGATATCAATTACCAAAACTCATATTGTGCTTTCCAACCCAAACATTGTGTTTAATCAAAGCAGCAAAATGCATTTAATTACAGCAAAAAGAGCTTGTAATAATTTATTATTTTGGAATTTGAAATTCATGCAAGTGCAGCAAATTGCATATTTCGACACTAATTCCAAATGTGCATGAACAATTTGAGGCAAAGTTTTTGGTTTACCCCTCCAAGCCATTTTTGACACACACAAATTGACAGGCACTTCTTCCCTTCACCGTTCCCTCTTCGTACCTCTTGACCTCTTTCACTACGTGTCTTTCTTCTTTTCTCTCTCTTGCCGCCCCCTATCTGACTGCCTGTGGCAGCAACTGCATGCAAATGCGATTTTATTTAACTTGTGCCAAATATGCAAGCATAAATCAAAAATTTATCATATCGCCACGCCCACTTTCAAGAAAATATATATGTGATATCAGAAATCAATTGCAGTTCGCAATGCATTCAACATTTTGATAGACTCCACAGGGGTTTTAGGGGGGGGAGTGTTTGGTGTGGTGTGATTTAAAGGGTAGCCAGCAAGAAAGATAAGCCAAGGAACAATTGAATAATTTATATGCAAATAAATAAAAGTATTTCAACAATTCATTCAGCATGCAAAAAAGTATGCAACAAAAAATGGCACAAGTTGTCGGCGAAATGCGCTCCGAAAAAATAAAACGCGTGTGAAATATATTTTCAGGCCACACCACAAAAGGCGTAACACACACTGCAACAACAACAACAACAACAAACAGTGGTAAATAGCTGTTGGTGCTACTATTGGCGACGGCGACGATTTCAAACTTGGTGTGTGTGTGCTTTTTTTTCTCTCGGCGGCAGCATTCTCCAGCTCCTTGCCCCCTTTGGCTGCTGCCGCTGCATGTCATTGTCAGGAGCTGCCAACTCTGCGTTTGATATACGATTTGGATGTGTTGGCAAGCCGCCCAGTTGTTAGGGGGAGGCGGGTCGGGTCTGGTTGGGTCGGCTCGGGTTCGGCGCACTGCGAGACAAATGCAGCTGAACCGAAAATTGCATTTCCGCTTTGAAAATTGCGCAAACTTCCGCACACAAAGTAGACAAAAAAAAAAAAAATGCATGAAAGAAAGAGAGGAACCACGAGCTGTATGTTGCAAGAGAGAGAGTCGCCACGTCGCCAGACAATTGGCAAAAATGTTCTATAAAAGTGTGAAATAGGCCGGCCGTCTGCCAAAGAGCGGCTGACATGCCGTAAAGTGGCCCCACTGAACCACAGAAAACTAGTCACACAAAAATGAACGCAAAAATGTCAAAAGCACACTTACACAGAGAAGAATGAAGTGCAGCGGGTGGCTGGGGCTTGGGTTTGGAGGGGGGAAAAGGGTTAGTGGACAGGAGCCACAGCCAAAAACGACAACGTGTCAAGTGCTATCTAAAACGAATCTTACATGCTCTAGCTTAATGAACTCGAATCGAATAAAGCAGAACAGTTTGTTTCTCTGTGATGAACTAGGAAAAGTTTTTGAATCCGTAAACTTGGATATTTTAGAATATAAATTCTTTTTTAGCTCTCTTCGCTTAACAAATATCTTAAAAATGTGTAGATAGCCTCAGTTTTGGCAAGTGTAAATATGAAAAGTTTTTCTGCAAAGTTATCGCCATGACATGGGTTCGTGTCATGGCTAACTATTTGACTGGTTTCTGTTCGGACTGACTGCTTAGTGCTAATGGGCGACAATTTTGTGGTGATTGTGCAGCAGTCAAATTGCTCTTATCTATGGCCAAGCCAAAAATTGCAGGTGCAGGTGAGAGACGCAGTCAGCAAAGACCGCAAACACTTGGCAAACACACACACACACACACACTCTCTTCACACACGTCAGAAGTTTCATTTGCCAGTTGCAGCGCACAAAAATTTCTGACGTTTTACAAGCGGCGACAACAAACGAACAAACAAACATGAAAACGCGTACAAACACACACACGTGTGTAAACACAAGCACTCACATAGATGTGCGTGGGTGTGTAGGTAAGCCACAGATTCCATTCAATCAGCGCAAAGCAGCACAAAAAAAAAAATATGACGCAAGAAGTTTGCCACGTGCTAACAATGTAAAATGCCATAGCTTGGCACTGGAATAAAACGAATAAAAACTTCAAGAAGTGAAAAGTGTACGGCAGCACAATGGTCAACATTTGGGCAAACACACTCGAACAACTTTGGTTAGCGTGTGTGAACAAAACGAATAAAAAGAAGCTGCATCGTTAACAGCTGTTAAATGTGATCTCAGGAGGGGTTGAGTTAACAGCTGTTAGAGCATTATTATTAAAGTCAAGCTAAAAAGCATGCTATGAAAAATTAATTAAACTAACATTGGGCAAAGCTTATCAAAAAGCTTTTTGGAGTGGCAAACAAAAAAGTTGAGAATGATTTTTAATTCGCATATCTAGCTAATATTTTAATTCAGGCAGCAACTGAAACAACAATAGGAATTCACAATCAATAAATAGCCCACACTGGTATTGAAAACTAATCAAAGAGCTCAAATGCAATGCACAAATAAATAGGGTAAGAAAAAATGAGAGAGAAAAAACCAATACAAATTATTGGTAGACCAATAAGAAATTTCAGCAGCAGCAGCAGCAGCAAACCAATTTCATTGTATATGCTCTAGCACAACAACAAGAAAATAAGAATATTACAGGAGCAGGAGAAGGAGATGGAGCAGGAGCAGCAAAACCGTTATGGATGAATCCTTCACATAGAAAAGCAAAACCGGCAACTGACAATGAAGGACGAAGTAGAAAGATAGATGCAGGCAAGTTGTGCAGCAGCAGCAGGCACGCATAGATGATTTTGATAATAATAATAACAACTACTATAATGAAAAGTCGAGAGATGATGCTGAAAATTACAAGCGAACCTAGCTGCCTGGCTAAGAATTTCAATCAGTGGCCGGCTGCAAGACAGACTAACAGAGACAGAGGACAGAGGCGGAGAGGATGTCGGGTGGAAAGTTTTGTGATTGCATAACTGCGCTGCGGCCTGCGCTGCCGATGACTGCCACAGCGGGTGGGCAACCAATCCAGGTGCAGGCAGCAGGATCAGGAGCAGGAGCAGGAGCAACATTCTTTGTGTGCATTGAGTTGAGCATCTTTTGCCAAACCGTTTGCCAACAATTTTCTGTCAAAAACAACAACAACAACAACAGCAACAGCTTTTGCGGTACTTGAAGCTTAAAATCAAGTTGGCAGCCCCATCAGCCAGAGAGGCAGCTGCAGCATCTCTGGCCACACTTTTAGCATGCGTGCGGTTTTTGTGCACAGCGCGGTCAGCAGGTCGACAATGGATTGCGTATTGAGATGGCAACCCAAAACCCATAAGAGGGAGCAGCGGGGGGAACTGGGGAAATGCAGCTTCAGTATATTGGTAAAGTTTTCATGTTCGACTTTCAAGCAGCTTCAAGAAAAGGGAGGAGGTTAGGTTAGGGGAAACTAAATCGGGTTCAAAGTTTGGTTGCATGGGTCGCTAAAAAGTTAAGTAAAAGTGCGGGCAACAACGAAGTGTTTATTTTCTGTGTGTATATTGCTGGTTGACTCCGTTCGTTCGTTTGTTTATTTATTTGTTTGCTTGTGTGAGTGTGCGAGTGTGGTAAATTATTTAGATTGGAAAATCTGTGTTGCAACAGCAACAACAACTTAATACGAGCATGACATGCATATCATGATGATGTTTAGTGGATTGCGTAAACCAAGTAGAGTGACAAGGGTCAATTGAAAAGTATTCTAACAAAAAACAATGTTGAATCGAAGAAAGATTCTATTAAATTATAGAGAGTATAATAAGTAAAGAGTGTAGTTAAAAATCGTAGCAGAATATATTAAAATAAATTGAACCTGTTTAATAATAATAGTGGAATGTCTAAGTCTAAATATATCTTTAAGCCTTTAAAGCAACTAAAGTTTCAGCTCGATAGCTCAGGGACAAGCTTGCATATCAACAGACGAACGCAAAGACAGAAAGACGGACATAGCTAAGTTGATAACTGAGCTCGCGATTCTGATCAAGAATATTTATACTTTATGGTATCGAAGACGCTTCCTTCTATGCGTTAAACACTTCATCACAAAATGAATATACACTTTTTCAAGTGTTTAAAAATTTTGACTCAAAAATATAGTAAGCTTACTTGAATTTTTTCATCGAAATAAGCTGTAATAACTTTAAAAAGAATTCAAAAAATGTTTGGTTTAATTAAAAGTACATAACAAGTGTATTTAAATGAAGTGCTTATAAACAAGAAATATTTTCCATTCAAATTATAAAAAGATTTCCACTTACCCCTTGTCCATTTTAGTATAACAAAGCAAATGATTGGACAAATATTTATTTGTTATACACACATAACAGTTTTGTATTGAGTGATTTTAGTAGACACAAAAATATGTGTGGGTGTAATAATAAATAATTTATATTTAATAACAACAACTCACGCATGCTAAAACATTTACTTACACTAACACTTGCGCATTATGAAGAAGAATGTATGTGTAGAATCGAGGAGTAGAGCAGTGTCTTAATAGTAATTAATTTTAAAGTGTGTAAAACTAGCGTAAAGTTAGCGTAACGTAAACGTAAAGTTAGCGTTACGTAATGTAAACTAACGAAACGACTATTAATTAAGACACTGCTCTGCTGAGCAACGCTGATTTTGGTGAAATTTAGTGACGTTTTTACATAATTCGCAAGTGTGAGTGTACTTTTCCTTTACTTATACTTAAATTTCCAAAATCAGACAGACTTTCTTAAATTTTTGAAATCGCCGAGTCAGGTGGTGTCTAAATAGTCGTTAATTTTAAACTGTGTTCGGTTTTTCCGTATGCATACATTTTTAGCCTAACGATAGTCTTTTAGATTGCATCCCACATATGTACTCATCTATATCAAACACCTTCTACTATTTTAAAACGCTTCCATATTAAATCCTTAATGTAAGCCTTTGTAGCCTACCCAACTAAGACACAAAAGCTGTGCCGCAGTAAAAAGTAGTTAATGCTAACTGCGGCACACAAGTGTGGGAGTTACCATCCACAAGTACGTAAGCCAAGGCTTTTCTTTAGTCTGAGCCCAGAAGCTCAACCCGCATATGGCCAAATTACATTAAACTGTTTACACTTTGTGTCACTTTCCACACACACACACACACACACACAAACACACATTTACCTGACGTTGCAGCTTACCCAAGCGCTTGGGACATAAAAGTTAACATTTGCCAAGTAATTTTCACGAAAAATCATTTTCATTTCCGCCAAAAAAAATACCAGATCCCAGCCAGTAAACAAAGCACCTAGAGCCCGCCATTTTGACACTTAATTATTTCAATTGAAGCAGCCGTCTCCACAGAGAATCCCCAACACTCATTTTGTTCCTTTTACGATATACATGTGACTGCCTTTTTTTTTTGCTGTGTATCTCGTTAACAGCATTTTACAATATATGTGATATATATATAGAAATACATTTTGTGGGCCTGTTCGCCCTGTCGAGTCTCATTGTCTCATTGTCGCCTTTGTCTGATGATTTTGTCGCAGTCTCATTTACAATATTTGTCGCTCTTCTCCAACAGCAACAACAAATGGAATCAGCATTAGCTGCAACTGCCGTTGGGTTTAAAACGAGCAACATGCTGCCCCAGGACCGCAAATGATAAAGCAAATCACTGCAAGCTGACACCCACACCTATCCAAGGGCCATAAAAAGGTCCTGACAAAAAAGGTACACAAAAATAACAATAGCCGATTGAGCTTGTACCCTAAAAAAAAAAGATAGGGGTACAAAAATGAGTTGATATAATTATTTATATTGTTTGTATGGCAAGAAGAAACTTATGAGGTACATTTGTACCAAAAATTTACAGTTGCACTTTACATACTTAAACATTGCAAATTGAAACATAATTTGACACAACTCTCAACTGGTTAGAGCGACAGAGTATTAAAAAAAAGGGCTGCTTAGCCGAATGGGGCCATTTGCTGTGAAAGCGATTTAACAATTTTAAATAAAATTGAATGCGATTGCGTTGAATTACATTTTGCGGCCGGGGTCGCATTGTCTCGATAAAAATGAAGTGGCTGAGGTGGTTAAGCCCACCACCCCACCTCCCTCCCCCTTCAAAAAGGCGCCATGTGAGTGGCAGGCAGCAACCCAAATATATATATATATACATATATATAGATATCCATAGAGTAGACCCAAAAATTCTAGTGGGCTGGTCTAACAAGCCAAATGACATTGCTAAACCCCCCCCAACCCACCCCGCCGCCCACCACCCTTGCAACCCACTCATGAAAAGGAGTCGTTGTTGGAGTTGAGTGTAATCAGTGAGTTTTGTGGGCGTGGCCAGCGTGGAGACAAAGACAATTGAAGTTAATGCGCCTCCCTTTCGTAAAACAGGGCCACGCCCATTGAGGACAGCTGCTGGCCATGCGGTTGCCATTGCTATTTTACTTTGGGATTATTTTGTGATTTATGCGGTCTTCGAGAGTTGACATGCAGATTTAGATTAAGAGCAGAGCAGAGCAGAACAGAACAGAACAGAGCAGAAGAACAGAGAACGATTCTCGAAGTGGAAATTGCCCGAAAATTTAGTGGCAATGCCAGCGCATCGAGCACAACACGCGCATAAATTTAAGATAGGATGGGGGTAGGGGGAGCGGAGTTGGAGCCACAAAGCAAAGCAGCAGCCACTTGGCGTATGAGTGATATTTTAGTTTGTCGTTTGCGGATGCCATTTGCGGCATTAAAAGATTTTGGATTTCTCCAAGCTGCACACATAAAACACGGACTTACTATTAAAGCAAATTAAATGCCAAGTCCTTGACAAAGGGAGAATGAACTCGGACACATTAGCGAAAAAAAAACAATAAAAGTTTAATTAATTATATGGCTGGATACTGTGATTTTGGTTTATTGCAACTTGGCTATTTGGACAGCTAGAAGAAAAAGAGAGCTGCTGAATATTTATCATTAAACTTGTTCAATTAATTTATACTAACTTTGATGCGGATTTAGCTGACAGCATGGATTTAATTTAGTCAGATATTTATTAAAGTGGTTTTGAAACTGTCATTGGTCTACTTAATAAAGATTTAGGAAGGTTTCTAAGAACAGATTTTTCTTCTTACCTATTATATTTATTTCAAATTATTAAGAGTATGATTACAACAGCTGATACTGCTGTAAATTGTTTTTGAATTGCAATTAAAATTCCACAATTAAAGAAGACAACAATAAATCTCAATAAAAATAAATATTAAGAAATTTGCGATGAGAATAAAGTTGCACTTATTTAGGTGGCATTTTAGGCATGCCCACATCAGCTCAAGTGTCGACTCCAACCACACACACACACACACACAGACACACACTCAAACACACCCACTCAGGCAGCTTTTACGAAAAGCAATCATTCGCACAATTAGAAATCGTACTTAATATCAAATGGTTTGCAATTACAAAGCATTTTAGAGCACAAGGACTGTAAAACTGTACAATGGTATAAGGGGTAAGAAGTTGGGGGAGTGGAGATATGGACAGAGACAATAAGCAATGGGAACGACACATGAGCCCAGGGTCAAACATACGACAGCAAGATAGAAAGAGACAGGAAGAGAAAGAAATTCACAATTGTTGGCTTTTTTTTGTAGTTATTGTTGTTGGTTTGGTTTGGTTTGGTTTTGGAGCCAGTCAGGCGTTGGAAAAAAGCCACAGAGCAACAATAACGTAAAATCAAACAAAATGAACCAAACAGAACCGAACCGAACCGAACAACAACATGGCAACGATAACGAAAATGTTACAAGAGCCCATCAAGTGAATTTGACTTAAAAATGGGCAAAAAATTGCTGCAATTAAAGTGGCAAATTGTCTCGAAGAGCCAACGTTCAATGTTGTAAGGTTTTACTCTTCTCTCCTCCTTAGCCCCTATCATTTTGACTTGGCTATCAGACAAACATACACACCCACACACACACACACATTGGCATTGTCATTGCCGTACTGGAAATGCTCCTCCCTACATCTTCTCCTCATTCCTTCTTCAGACGGCATCTTCGTTGTTGATATTTCGCATTGTGAAATGGAGCCTTAAATGAGTTTTCAGTTGACTTGTATGGGGTCTTCTTGTCTTGCCTTCCCTCCCCCCGTCACATTTACCAGGCAGCATTCAGTCCGCCTTCGTCTGAGTTTTGATTGAGAACCCCTTTAAGTATCATTGCAACGCCAATAAGAGAAAGATTATTTATAAGACCCTTAAATGGAAATGTTGATGTTCGTTCGGCATTCAATTGAACTTATTCACAGAAATTCCGCAGAGTTTCTTAGTTCTTGAGAAAGGTTCATTTTAAAGAAATGTCAAGCTGTGAATTCATAAGAATCACGATAAAGTTAACGCTAGTATAAATATAAAATGCTTACACATTCTCTACTTTACCCAACTTCATATACAAATAACTTCAGCTCGAAAGTAAAATAAATTCCAACCTTCCTCAACTCTTTTGGTGTTTGGTTGCCTTTCGGACTGATTTTTATGTGAGTTGAGTGTGACAAGCAGCTTGGCCGATTAGTCCTGAAATATATAGCTGCATATATCCCATTGGCAGTAGGTCCTACCAAGCACACACAAGCAGCTGCTATTTCTTATTATATCGGCACAGAATCTCAATTAACATAACTTACCTAGCCAATGGGCAAAGTGCGATGCCATAAACTAAACTGTGCCAGGCATTGTCGCCCAGATAGTACTAAAAGGACACTATATCTATCTCTCTCTCCCTTTCGGTTCTCCTTCCTTCTCTCTCTCTCTCGCTGGCAACTTCCCTTTTGTGAAATCGGAATCCAGCGCTTAAATTTGAGGCTGGTGGCCATCTACTCGGCTCATTGTCAAACTGGAAATTGTGTTCATAAATCAGAAACTGTCGCACATGTGTGACACTTCCCACTCCTACTCTCCCCCCCGCTCCCCACAATACCACCCTGCGTTTATTGTGTTGTCAATTTGCTGCGCTGGTTGGGTTTTCGGCTAGCTGGCTGTGTGTGTAAGTGTGTGTGTCGTAATTAGATTTCGGTACTGACTCGGTCTGACCACGATAACGGGAAGTGGCAGACAATAAAGGCAGCAGCAGTAGCTGCAACAGCCGCCGCATCCCAAAAGCTGGCCATGAAGGAAGCACTTCGATGGCTCAATTAAAATTTACAAAACTGATCGCATCGATATTAAGCGCTTACAATAAAAACCACCAGCCAGCCAGCCAGCCAGCCAGCCGGCCATTTCCTCGTAGCCAAATGACCAACTGTCCAAGTTTATAAAAATACGTACACGAAAAGTTGAAAACAATTTAGCGGGAATTTAGTGTTGAGGAGACTGGGTCTGGTCTCATTGTCAAATCTGGACCGTGAACATTTGACAAACATGTTAACATGTCCAACAATTAAATTGTACGCACTTAAACAGCCAACAACTCTAACATTTTTGGCCGCAAAATGTCGCCCCCCAGTTCCTCATGGATGTGAATGTTTGTTTTACAGCTCTTGCTGTTGTTGTTGTTGTTGTCATGCGTAAGAGAGTTAGGAGGGTGGTGGGGATCGTCTCCGTTTGTCATCTCGCAGTCTCAGTCACTTTGTTAGTTGGTTAAACTTCCGCACCAGCAGAGAAGACGACGACGACTGCATCCGCATGCAACTTTCTGTGTGAGATTTCCGCCTATTGCAGCTGCAACTGCAACGCTGGGGAAGGGGGTTATCAGCAGCTTACTTCTTGCCTTAAAATGCGCATCTTGTGTGCTGTCTGTTGAATTTATTACGAGATTGTAAATCTGCCACGATTACTGCAATTATGTGGCGCACAAGCGCCCTCTGGCGTGCAGGCTTTAAATTACAAAAGGGTTTTGTACTAAGAATATATGGGCAGCAGGAAGAATAAAAAGGTTTAATTTAAGAGACTTCTTGCTTTGACTGCATTTGTTTTAGTTTCTCTAACTAAGCTTCTACAGTAAGTACTCCCTAGAGAGGCCAAAAAGCTAAGCTAGCCAACTCTTACCCCCTTTGAATACTGCGCTTCACTGTTTCGATTACAACTTTGTAACTAATAACTCAATTTCCAACGGCAGCGAGTGTCGCAAACCGCTCCTCAAAGATCCAATCCGCAGAGAGTCATGTGAAAGTATCCGCAACTAAAACCCTTCCGCCTCCCCTCCCCCTGGCTGTGGATAGCATCATTGACTCTATTTCAGCGCCAAAACTTACACTAATCGTTGAAGTCGCGTCGCAGATGCGCCACCAACGATAACTGTAGCCAGAAAAACCAATCCTAAAACCAAAGGCAATCTTACAGCGGCTGGCGGCAGTAATAAAAAATAATTTGTCAGCTACTTCATCAGCGGCAGCGCGTGCGTGACTGCGACGTTGACTGCGCTGCAGCTGCAAGTTGGTTGCAACGTGTTGGCTGTGCCTCGTTTTTTTTTTTTTTTTCATTTTTCATTTGTATAATTTGTTGTGGCTTGTTGCCTGTTGCATAACGATTGAACTTTCACATGGAGCGCACGCTTGTGCCAATTGTTATTTGTTATTATCCAACACACACAAAATTCTTCCTATAAATCATATAATCCGACATGCAAAGGGTGTCTACTTATGCGTCTAGGAAATGCGTGCCACATGTTGCAATTAACAAATTAATTATACAACCGCAGCAGCCGAAGCAGCTAAGCTAGCCAAAGTGCATGAAAAACCGCGTAAATATCTTTAGATTTAATCCTTTTTTTACTCTTTGTCATAAACAACATTAGCTGCAGTCATACCAACAACAGCAACTACAACAACAACACATTGCAAAGTTTATGGTCAAAAGTTTGTAGGCACTTGGCCAAAGCCATGGCCAAAAATGCGACTCGTAGCTGTTGCCAATGGCCAAAAGACAAACATAAACGGCAGACTCTAATAAAATGCAGCCAATAAACAAGTGCTGCGTTTTTAAACAGCGACAAAAAAGTCGACTTGAAAATGTCCTTTAAGAGTTGTATATTTATAAATAATAAAAAATAAATGTGTAGATCACTAGAATCAAAAAATCAAGAGATAGATTTTTTAAACCGTGTTAGACACAAAACAAAGTGCAGATTAAAAAGCTATTCATTTTATTAAAATAAATAATATGAAAATATTAATTCAAATAATTTGCAAATAAAATAGGAAAAACTTCAATAAACCATTTCAGTTTCCATAATTTTATTTTGCATTTTCGAAAGATAAAAGATGTCATAAATATGCATTCAAAATCATTTATTTTCGATTGTATTCAAAATTCGGAGACGCTTGAGACTCAAAGCCATGTCTCACCACCAATTAATTATGCCCGCTGCTAAAAATCTCGAAAAAAAAAGAAATGATATGAAAAATGCAACAGCCACACCAGCAAAAACAACAAAAACAACTTGGACAATAACAGCAACAGCAGCAGCAGCAGCAGCAGCGACAAACGACAACAGTGACGACAGCGACGACTTTTGGGTAAAACTGGCTAAGAGGGGATCTTAGCGAAAATTGCGAGGCTGCAAACACACACAAAACTGAAGTGGCGCGAAAATTTGAGGCACAGTTGCAACAGCAGCGCGCAAGCGTGCGGTTTTTCCTCCAGTTGTAAGAAGGCAATGCTCGAAAGCAAACAAAAGAAAACTCAACTCAAATTAAAAGTCGCATTAAATAAATGAGAAACGAACGAAGCGTCGGCAACGGCAACGACAACGGACCAAGTTTAAACAAAGCTCAAGCTGAAGTTAAATTAAATAGGACAAAGTTTGTTTTTCGCGAATGTGTACACAAAATAAAAAGGATATTAAAAAAATTAATATATAATTGCGAAAAACTGTTTAAAAAATATATAAATAAATATAAATTGAATATAAATTAAAAATAACGCTTATTTTTCTCAGTATTATTAAAAAGACACAAGCTCAATAACACTTAAATGAAAATAATATTGTTAATTCACAAAGCGTTTAAATATTTATGAGAAATACACACAAGAAACTCAATTAAAGTCTTAATAATATTTAGCACTTGCTTTTAAAGCTAATTAAAATTTGCATAAAAAAGTGAGTGAGAAGAACAGCAACATCAACAACAACTTGACAACATTGCAAATTAAGCTGACACATCGTTGAACGTGGCAACAACAACCACTCGACGCCTCATTTGTCGCACTTCCGACGCGCCAAACCGAGCGGAGCGACAAAAGTCGCACGCAAAACGCGCGCAAAGAAAATGGCAAAAGTCGCAACGGTTGACAGCGGCCTCATATGCCTGGTAAGTGTGAAAGGGTCAGCAATAACTGTTATACACATATGCAAAAACAAAAGGTGGTGCTTGATGGCAACTGCTGCCGTTGCAACAAACTGCAATTGAGGCGTGAAAACGACAAGCGGCCAAGAAAAAGAGTAAAAGAAAGATTTCTGTCGAAAATGTTCATTAAACGGCAGGCGAAAATCTGCAGGTGATGCGCTTTTCCGCCAACTGCTTGTAGTAAGCAAGGCCGGAAGGAAACTGACGTTTCATATACGAATGTGTATATGTCTGGCCAGCAATATATTAATTTATGTTTTATGCACCCACGCGGAAGAAAAATGTTTTTCCAACTATTTATCTTTGTCGAGCACTTGAACTTCAACTAGCCGGAAAAACAATTGCCCCAAGGGGAGTTTTCATTTTAGATTTGCCAGATCGGCCAGACATATTTAATTACCGGCCATTAAATCATACAGCTCATATGTATTCCAATGCTTTCCATTTCATACATTCAATTCCAGTTGCATTCATTTCATTTTCCTCGCTTGTCGAGAGTTGCGCAAGTTTTACTCGCATGTGGCCGAAAAACTCACTCCAATAGCTGTTGCTTTTATGACCTCGGCCCCCGTTTAAAAAAAAAACTGTTCACGGTTATCTAACCACACACAGACACGGTCTACAAAAACTTACTACTCTGGTAAAAACTGAGTGCACCAAAAGAAAGAGCGCACAAAAAAAAAAAAAAAATGTATGGAAACATTTGCCAATTGCAATCGAAACTGGAAATTTGCAATTTAAATGGATGAAAACTTTGCGGCAATTTTTGCAGCATTTCTTTTGTACATTTTCTCACAGCGCATTTCCTTGTGCTCTTGGGCTCTGTTCATTCCTGCACCATTATTCAGAAGCCTTGTAGACTGAGAAAACCCCTTTCTCACCACTTTACCCTCTAACAGCCTTTTATGTGCATTGAACTTGACTTTGGTTTTTCGTTACATCGTACTGCAATACAAGCCGAAAACTGGTTCTGAGTGCAGACCAACAACGAACGCCCCCCCACCCTAGTCGCCCCCTTTTGGCTTGCATGGCCAGCAACAATTAGCCAAGTTTTGCCTTTTGGCTGGCCCAATTTTCTTCTGCAACTGTCTTGCAACGTTTTTCCGCCTTGTTGGCCAGTAGCAGTAAAAACAACTAGCAATTTGCAAGTGGAATAAAGCCCGCAACAAAAACTACAAAAAGCAATTGCAACAACAAGTTAATGAAAACGCCTGCACGCGCTTCGTGGTTGAGCATAAAACAAACAAAAAACAACAACGATAATAAAAACAAAAACAAGTAACTACTGCAAACACCAATGACTTGCAAAATTGCTTTCAAAAAATTCTAGTAGAATAGAGTTGAAAAATTCTCGAGTTAAATTAAGCATAAAAATAAAAATCGAGTAAGGTTGCTTTAAATGCTGATAGCTTAAATCATTTAAAATAAATCAGGATATATAAATCTTGATACTTTTGTACACATTTTAAAAATCTTGTAGGATAAAGTTAAATATGTTTCTTCTCTCAAACAACATAAAACCTCCAAATACCAATAAAGCGATAGATAGGAACAAAGATATCGCGAATCTTTATGTTGCTGCGCTTGAGGGTCATAAAGAAACTGTTAACTAGTTTTCGCAAAAGTACTTTTCAACTCATAAAAAAAGTTGGCAACAACAATTACTTGGCCAAAAGGAGCAGCAACTACTACTAGCAACAATTTTTTATTAAAGTTTTCTATTGAATTTTAAAATTGCCGCGCGTGGCAACAAACGAACGAAATGAAAAGACACATTTCCTTAAGGCAACAACAAGAACAACCACATTTTTCCCACTAGCCCATAACAGCAAAGTGTTAAATAGAAAGCACATAAAATTTTATGTAGTCAAGAGAGGGGCAAAAAGGACTGCGGCACTGACAGCCGCTAGAAGGATAACTAGTGCATACAACAAGTGGCAAGCAGGGCTTAAGCATGCCACGATACAGGTAGGCGCATTAAGGCGCAGGGCGGAGAGTGGAGGGTGGAGGGACAAGGGCTAAAGTGGTGGTAACTGTTCGCTGGGTTTGGCCAAGAGTTCATAAAAATTCACTCAGGCGCAGTTTAACGGCCGTTAAATGTTTACGCGGTTGCATTTTTAACGACTGTTGACAGTTCATTTGGATTTGGATGGCAGGACTTAGTTAAATGGCCATTGGCTATACTTTGTGGCTAACAAGCCAGGAATTTAGTATACAAAATACTCCTCTTCTATATTCTCATTATATAATTGTTTTGACCAAGTCAAAGCCCCATTGGCTGCCTGGCCGATATTGCATAACCGGAGAGAGATTATGCCGATACCATAATTGGAGTTATATAAGCACCTTTGAGTTAGTCAAGGCACTTCAAAAATCCGCAAAACTGGTCAATAAGTTTAATGACCATAAATGCAAAGCCACGCCACAAGTTCAACGTTGTTGGCGAGAAAGTGGAACCAGACACATACAATACATGAATGAACATGGTCAGACAAACAAAGGGGAGGAGGAGGGAAGGCTTGGGTGCTGCCCCGTGGTGCAAGTGAACCGCTAAACGGTCAACAGTTGCAACAGCGCGTGCGCAACGGGTTTAAGTGCAAACAAAGAATTGCTGCAAGCCAACTTCCGTCCAAATGTGGCAAGTGAAAGTGGCCAAAAGCCGGCGCAGGTGGACAGCTTATTGACTTATTTATGGTCTTGAGTGCTTCAATACCAACATAAATATTTTATTAAAGCGCATTGCACAAGCACAAAAACAAAAGTTAAAGTTGCTTGATCTCTTGAGTTAATCAATGTTGTTTATTTTTTTTTTGCTTTTAGCTGCTGTTTGTTTTTGGCCTAATGAGTGTACCAGTGTGCAAAGCAGTAGATAATTGGCAGCGTTTTCCAACACTCGACACATTTGCCAGCTATGAGGTAAGTAAAAGAAATCAATGAATCTTAAAGCTACAATATCTTTTTTCCAAAGGACATGCAACGTTATTTTGATCAGCGCAATTTGCGCAGCATGCGTCACATTGAGAATCCCAACGATGACAGCTATTTGGCTGCCTTCAATCAGTACAACGAACAGCCAGCAAATTCCCATTCCCGTGTGAAGCGAGAGGAGCGTCAATTGCCAAGTGCTCCACGCATGTTGCGCTTCGAGCTCAGCGATGCCGTTGAACCCAGCCAGGAAGTGAAGCAACTTCTGCGACAGCATCATGAACGTGCGCTTAAGGTGGCTCCAGCTCCTACGACCTCAACTGCTCCTGTTCCCGCTCCTACTGTCAGCAGCAAAAAAACACGTAAGCCGCGTCGCTTGCGAAGATCGACTGTGAATCGTCAGCCAGCTAATTTCAAAGTGAAAATGATTCCCTTTGAGGTAACAGATGCACGCGAACCGGATGAAAAAACAGCAAAGCTGATACAGCGTGCCAGGGCCTTAGACTTGGAAAGGCTGCAAGCTGCACCCAAGCAAACGAAACGCAAATCCAAACGCTCCAAGCGCTCAGCTCCGCTGCAGGTGCTCAAATTTGAGCTGGCCGATGCCAAGACATCTCTGCCAGCTTCGCTGCAGCGCAGCGGGAAAAGTTTGCTCACCATGGAGACGGAAACAAAGGCGAACCAAACTCAGACATCGCAAGAGGACAACATGGTGCAGTCGGGTGAATCGGCTGCAGAGTCCAAGCGCATGTACATCTACAAGGAGGCGCCACTGAAGACCAAGAAGTCCATTAGCGCCTTGCCACACGAGGTGCAAAAGGTCATCTCGCAACTTATTAAAGATGGTAACGGTGGCAAGGCCTATATCAAATATTTGCAGCCACAGAAGACCGACTTTGAGCACTACAAGGCCAAGAGCATCAGCTATGTGCCCAAGCCTCAAGCGTATATCAAATATGTTGCAGCCAAACCTGTGGAACCAGTTCACGTTCACATTCAACCCGTGCCCGTTGTGGAGCAGTTGCGCTATGTTTACAAGCCGGTTTACCAATCACCGCCCACCATCCAGCAACCGATTGTGGTGCAGGAGACGGCACAGCCTGTGGAGCAAGTGCATCATACCTACGCCGCTCATGAGACTGAACCGAAAACTGTTAATCTATCACCACAATTTCGACCCAGCAAGCCAGATCCGCTGTTGGAGTCAAGTGCAGTCTATGGCCGACCCATGGAGCACTATCAGTATGACATTGCAGCTGAATCAAATCCCAACCAGTCGCCTATGATAAAGATCGAGTATCATGCGCCCGCAGACAACATTAAGGAGCACTACAAGCAAATGCCTGAATTCCGAGAACTATCCACATTAATTGGCAAATCGCCCGATGATCAAATCCATGGACTTACCTATCTGCTCGCCAAGGAGATGCAGGCCAAGCTGCAACGTCAGCCCAAGCAGCTGCTGGTTGCCCAACTCCAGGCAGATCCTCGTCCACAGGACAACACAGCACCCATACTCTTTCATCCGGGACAGCAACAGCCAGCCCCAATGCCAGGCACATTCAAAATAGATCACAGTCCGCTGGGAGTGCAACCTGGTCGTCTGATTGGCATGGCCAAAACGAAGCAATATGTTCCGATTGTGGAGGCTGGCAACAATGATGTCAAGGAACAGCCCTCCTCTGTGGCAAGCAGTGTGGCAAGCACCAAGTTGCCCACACCCAGCTCTTTCATTGACTTTCTGCCCGGACATGGACTCTCGCATGGCTATGAGGGTGTTCGCGATGAGCAGCCATTGACTACAGTGGAGCACATTGCGCATCATCCCACGCATCAGATACAGCAGCAACAGCCTCATCAACATCATCATCATCAGGTTCATCATCATCATAACGATCAGCTTGCCACCTCTTTGCCTGCTCATGTGGAGGATGAGAAGATTGCAAATGATTTGCACTATGTACACAGTCATGATGACAAGGAGGTAAGATTAAGATCTAGAAATAAAAGGGATCGAAAGTGAGAATCTAACAACATTATCCATTTTTTAACGACTTCCAAAAAAGGAATGTTTATATGTTTTTATTATTGTTTTTTTTTTTGTGTAAGTTCATAGATTTTTTTGCCAATTGTAAACTGATTTCCAAAATTCTTTATTGGTCCCATTATCAGGAAGTTAATCTTTTATTTTAAAATTGTTTAAAATTTGAATGCAGTATTTTTTTAGAGGCCAAACTATGACTTTTGAGGTATAACTTTTAAATCGGATAAGTTTTAACAAAGTTATGTCAGTATGTATTTTGTACATAAATTTTGCTCAAAAATTGATTTTCAAAAATTGTTTAAAAATTCAATGCAGAATTGTTTTACTATTAAGGTAAAACCTAAAAAAAAAAAGAGATGGGTGTATAGCGCTTATACAATTTATACTAATTTATTTTCGCTTTGAGTGCCTATTTGAGTTTTTAAGTGCAGTTGAATTTATTTAAATTCTGCATTCTATGTCGACAACTCTGGCAATGACAATGCATTAAATTAAAGCATACCTTGGGACTGATGGTCACAAAGGCTTAACACCCGCCCGAAAGTGTGCTCTACCATTGATTGGCATAGGCAAAAACACAATCAACATAAATAAGGCGAACTGCCCCAAACAACAAAAAACAACAACAACAACAACGACAACTCCCCAGACACGAAAACGACAATGTCGCAGTCACAACAATGAAAACGCCTGCAGCCGAGCCCCCGCACTTATCCTGCATAAGGAGTGCTTTTCAATTGAGAATCGAGAATGGAACTCTCTCACTCTATCTCTCTCTTTTTTTCCCTCTCACTCTCTTTCTTTCTTTCTGTGTGTGTGTGTGTGTGTGTGTTTGTGTGCAATTCGGTTTGATTGCCGATCCATGTCTCGCCGGTAATGCACTTAATCGAATAATTTTCAAGTTCGACAAGCATTTTCAATGTCGTTAAACCTCCGCTCCGCCACCCACAAACCCAACTGGGGAATCTTTTACCTGCCGTCTGTCTGTTGAGGCCACAAAAGCAATGCAAACGACTTCGTCTTTCATTACAGCTACTGCTGCAGTCTGTGCGGATTGTGCAGATTGTGGCATTGTCTGACAAGTCGAACCCCCAATTGATAAAGATATACGAGTCGAAGTAAACACACATACCTATATAGAAGTATATATAGAGAGAGAGAGTTAGCTGTTGCCTTTTTGGATCACCTCAAGCACCTGAAAATGGTTTTTAGCAAATTTTAAGAAGGTAATGCCACGCCCCCTACTTGCACTTGATTGCATTTGAAGGCGGCAGCTTGGGGTCGCTTCAACCATTTTAGTTTTTTTTAGCTTTTTTTACCGTCTGTAGCGGAATTAAAATTCCTTTTTCTGCGTTTGCAAAAGTTTATTTTTTGCCGTGTTTGCGGCAAGACGGCGACTTGCATTTAATTTAAATGCTTTTTTATGCCACAGACCCAAAGCAGGATGTGTGTTTGTGTGTGTGTGTGTGTGAAATGTCTGTGGCCATTGAAATGTATCTTAAAGATGCACATTGTGCAAATGCGAAAAAAAAGAGCAACCACAGAATATCCAAGTATCTGCGCATAAATAGAAAGCAGGTAAAGAGGCAGACAATAAAATCAATGAACACTGTGCGAGACAAGTATAATGTTCAATATAGAGTATAGCAAGGGTACTTTAGCAATGCTGAAAGCCTTGCCATAAAATAAATTCACAACCTTCTAGACACCTTAAGACATATTTAAGGAACTTTTTATTCAACAACAACGAAATTCACAATCACTTCACTTCGGGACAGGCCATCTGGTAAACAAATTGAACCAAGGTGCGCGTAGGACGTCCAGTCATATAACTGGCAGTTAGATAGGGAATTATGCCAAAGGTCGTTAGCATGCCCGTGCCGCGGGTATCGATGTGAGCCCAATCCGCACAAGGCACCAGCTCATGCAGAATGGCTGCAGCCAGACAGGAGCTAGCCCTGCCACGTCCACCATTGGTCAGATCGAAGCCGGTCTGATCGGTGACCTGTCTCCTGTAGTAATTCCACAATGGCATGCGCCACATGCGATCTCCGGTTAACGAGCCGGCACGCTGGAACTGCTTCCACACGTAGTGGGAGCTGGAGAAGATGCCGGAGGCGCCACCGCCATAGGCCTTCTTGACACCGATGCCCAGGGTGGCCACATCGACGACCAGTCGCGGCTTATACGTTGTCTGGCCATAGATCAGAGGATCGGCCATAACAACCACACCCGCCATATCCACATCCTCCACAGATATGGTCTTGGAGTTCAGCATGGTGACAACATCGCCCGGCTTCACCGACATGCCCGACGGCATATTCTCGCACAGCGGGATCACACAGGTCACATTGATGGGCAGCGACAAGGCGGCGATGCAGCGCATCATGCCAACGATGGCAGCCGCTCCAGACATGCTGCCACGATACTCATCCATGTCCTGGCACGGTCTCAGATTGATGCCGCCCGAATTGAAGGTGATGCCCTTGCCCACAAACAGAATGGGCTTGTCCTCGGGCGAGGTGCCGCAATAGCTAATCTCTAGCAGCACGGGCGGCTCACAGCTGCCCTTGGCAATCATGAGGAACGCATTCATGCGCTGCGCCTCGATCCAGTCCATGGTGCGCACCTCGACAGTGATGCCGCATGGACACAGTGCATCCACGGTTGCCTGGGCAAACATGGTGGGCGTCATGCAGTTGGCCGGCGCATCGGAGAGTCGTCTGGCCAGATTCTGAGACTCGGCCTTGAAGATGCCACGCGTCCAGCCATCCATATCGTGAGAGTCGTACAGATCCAGACGCGGCACATGCTTCTGATTGTGCTTGCTCAGGTTTTCATTGAAACGCCAGACGGCGAGGGCAGCACCCTCGGCTGCCTGCTCCGCATAGTCCATGGAATCCACGGAAATGCTGCGCACACCTTCCATTTGCAGAGATCTGGCGCCAACGCCGGCTGCCACACGCACATTCTCCATGCCCTCATCCAGCATTTCCAGCTCATTGAAACCGATGCCCTCCAGGCCCAGACCGACAACGGCCACCGAACTAAAGTCCGGATCGATGTTGTTGAACACACGTCCACGTCCCAATCGCCCATCCAGCTTTACTTCGCAGACCAGTTCACGCAGCTTGCCACCGCTACGATCGTTCAGCTTCTCGCCGGCTGCCGTGAACTTGGGATCCTTGTCGCCCTCCTTTTTGTATATGCCGACGACCAGACCTTTTCCTCCACCTCCACCTTCGTTGCAGGAGAATCTAACGTGCAACTTTTGCTGCAGGTCCTTCAAGATTCGAATTGCATTGCGACGCATGTGTTTCATCTTAAGGCTTTTTTTTTTTTTTTTGACAAAAAATTTTGGTTTTCGGTTTAAAAGCTAAAATTATCGAATTGCCGGCGATATTTGTAAATTTATAACATACGACAAATTTTGGTGTTTTTTTTTTTTTTGGGGATTTTATAAATTTATTTTATGAAAATACGAAGTTTGTTCTGTGCAGGGGTGAAACTAAAACAAATCTGAATTTCGTTTGCTGACTTTTCAAATAGTACCCATCACAAATTCCATGGATAATGTGATGGAAAAAAAATTAGTAATTTATTTTGTTTGGTCAAGAAAGTTTTGAAATATATTTAGATCTTAATGTTTCGTTAATTTGAACCAATTTACCTATCTGTATACAGAGAAGCTTTGGTTTGGAAGAAAGATAAAGGTTAAATATGATCAAATAATGGTCTAGATTATTATGAAATGTTTCTAAGGGTATAAAGCCCATCACTATTCCAAGTTTTGAAAGTCATTTTAAGACGCTAAAGGGGATGAGCGGGGGCTAGGTACGAGTTCCGAAGTCAGATGCTATTGACATCCTAAGGAAATTTAAGCAGAGCAGCAAGCGAGCTCACAAAGTTGCAGACAGGCCAAAGGCAGAAAGGCAAAAGGCAAAGAAAGCAGCTAAGAAGTTGATGTCGCTGTTGTTGCCAACATGCCATAAACAGGCAAAAGTGCAACTGCAACAAACGACCAACAAGACGAAGTCAAGTAGAGAGGGAGGAAAAGAGAGAGAGAGAGAGAGAGAGAAGTTGCAGCTGTCAGTTGCTCAATTCGCGTTCGACAAATCGACTTAAAATTGTTTTTCGAGCCGAGGAAACTTATGTTGGCATTTTCCACGTCATTTTCCATTTGATTTTTGCAATTTTCAATTGCCAACACTTGCAAGAAAAGCTGATTAAATTTTATTTATTGCCCCTCAAAAGGCAACTTTGTTTGCCTGTTTGTTGCCTCTTTGTTAATGCACATTAACACTGGGTGCAGAAGGCAAGGCAGTAAACAAGTCCCCACCCCCTCCAACACACACACTACCTCGCTACCCCTTACCATAATGCTGACCAGACGGTCACACATTGTTTTACTGGCCCGTTTAGCATGATTTTTAATAGGCTTTAGGCCCTGTTCCTGTTCTTGTCAACGACGGGACTTGGCATCCATTCAAACCCGTTGACTGCTTGTAAAACTCACACACCCACACACACACACACACACAGAGAGTGAGAGAGCTGCCGTTAAAAAGGCTGACGACGGATGAGATGAGCATGAAGGCATGACTGCCAGCTCCTGTCCGTTCCTGCTGTCTGCCTGTCCATCTCTGACAGCCAAACGACACTTGTTAGGCTCAAGTTTGAGGCAACCTCCCTCCCTCCCCCCACATCCCCCTTGTTGCTCAGGACATGCCGTTGCAATGCTCGTCATGGGACTTGTTTGACAGCAGCTGCCACACACACAGAGAAAGCTGTAGCTGGAGCTGGAGATTGTTACCGGCCGGGAGAAACGTGTGTGTGTGTGTGTGTTTGTGTGTGTGAACATGTTCAGAGATTTTTCGGGCATTTGTCATTTTATTGTGGTCGAAATGGTTGGTAATGGCCGCTCAGCACAAGTGCCTGCCTGCCTGCCTGCCTGACTGTGTCCGTGTCCAGTGTGACCAGCTGCAGGTGCAATATTTTCCAGCGGCTAACTCACATATTTTAATTCCATTTTTATTTCAACCCTTTTTTTTTGCTGTTGTTTTCTTTGCTCGTGTGTGTGTGTGTGGCAACATATTTGTGCAAGTGTTGAAAGAAGAGCTTGTCAACTAGTGGACAGGGCGGGGAGGGGGTACAGTGCTATGGGGGTACATAACTTTTATTTAATGGAGCTTGCCAGGGGAAACATATTGTGCATTGCTAAGTTCGGGTATTTGGCATTGAAAAGCACTCGACAAAAGGTTTTCAGCTTGGGACTTGAACCCAGGCACACATAAAACCAAACAGAGAACAACAAAAAAAAAAAAGGTTGCAAGCTGCTTTATAAGCTTCCCAAGCCGGGATGTATGTATGTGTTTCTGGGGTGAAAGGTTTCATCGTAAATACAAACCAACAGCATATGTTTCTAATGTGCCTCGTCTTAGTTTTGGGTTTCTCTTTAAGCTTTGTCAAAGTGGATTTAACAATCGAACAATTGAGTTTAATCCATAATTTTAGCTTGACATCAAACTATATCATCCCTTCTAAGTTTAGAGTTCAAACTCTGCCATTAATATCAGCTTTATCAGCTCTTTTGCTCCCATCAATTTGTAGTTTTCACACTTCTGGTGCATAAATTCAAGTGGCATGCAAAATGAGATCCTGTGTAAAAATTCGCTTGGCACTCAGCTCAGATATAAAGTTATCGCAGTAGCCAAAAAAAGAGAAAAGTTAACCCAAACCTAACATTGACTTTAAATTAGCTTCACTTCACTCGCTCACATAATAAACCGCAGCTAAAACTCTGCTAACTCAACTGCAGGCTAATATTTTGGTAGCAGCAGCCAGAAAAAAAAAAACGAAGAAAGAATAAAAGGTTTTTAGTAGGCATGCTGAAGTTTAGATACTCTTACAAAAATCTTTCTAAAGAGTTATTTAACAGGACCTCTTTTGTATTCCAACATAAAGATATGCTTAGAGGAACTTTATGGATTGACGAAGATTTTTCCTGCTCTTTATTATTTCCTTACGAATCTTGTGACAAACTTGATATACTCTTTGCAAAGTGTATTCCCAAAAATAGTATAAGAAAACGGCGATGATAAAAAATCATACCCATTCCGCTCCCAAACTATCTATGGTATGTCTTCCTCACTATCTCTCCCCCTTTCTCACTTGCGCTCCTTGTACATATTGACAGTCACATTCGCATAAAAATCACGTAGTTTGACATTTTTCCAGCTTTCCTCTTGTCAGCTCATCGTTGCTTGGACGCCATTTTTTTCTCCCTCTCTCTCTTCTCTTCTCTCTTCGCTCTGAAGCAGCAGCTGTCACGCAATCAGCCCAAGCACATTTGCTATATAGCAAAGCCAACAAACTGATAACTCAATTTTGGTTAGCGTTGCACTCTCCCGCCCTCTCTCACCACCCCCCTACACATCACCTTAAGGCCCCACAAAAAATTGCTCATCCCTCTCATAACTCGGGTGCAAAATTGCTAACAAGCGAGCCATAAAAACTGTGTGTGGTTTGAGGTTCTTTTTTCTGTTGGTTGGAGGCGTGGAGGCGTAGGGAGATGTTGGCTGCATTTAAAATTGTTGACCATTTCCCGCTCAACAAGAAACATTATGCAACAATTTTTGGGGTGGTGTTGGCAACACTGGCAACTCTCTAATCAGCATCCCAGCCTCATAATTGCGTGCAAAACTTTTTTTGGCTGTGGACGTCGACGGCAATTGTGTGTCAATGGCTGCCGTGTTGCGAAAAGGCGCCCGAGAGTCGCCAAAAGCGTTACAGGACGAACGTCCAGTCCAGGACATTCATTGCCTGATGTTGAACACGTTCTGACCAGAACATACACACACACACACACACACACACACTTGCACACTCTGAACGCATTACATTGTAAAATTGGTTTTTGTAAATTGTTCGGACACAACATTTATTTCCATTTAAATGCGATTTGGCTTGCTTTTTTGGTCCACTCCACAGAACAAGTCTGCGAGTGTGTGTGTGTGTGTGTGTGTGTATGTGTAGGTGTGGCTGAATGTGGCTGAGTGTGACCAAGCCAACACTTGTTCAATTTTAAATGAGCATGCAGCTTTGGCGCAACTACTGCAATTGCCACTGATACACTCCCTTCTCCTACCTAACCCTCCAATCCTTGTTCAAAAACTCATCCTCCGGCCCCTTCAGTAGTCCCTTGAGGTTTTTGGGTCTAGGTGTGCTTTGCAGGCGCTTAAACGAATTGTGTGAATAATAAAAGAAGCACTGAGGTTGCCATAGATATTACGTTAGTTACCAACACGGATTAGTATTACGAGCGTGCTGTGTCCAGCCTGTCTGCTCCTTTCCCACCGGAATACATACTTCTAAAATCAGAGCACAACCGAAACAAACCGGAATAGGCACATTGAAAACAACTGAAAGCATTAGACAGTAAAAGCTGAACTTTAGTATGCGAACAATAGATTTCAAACTTGAAATATACTACACAAAAAAAATATTAGTGAAAAGAAGCTCAAGAGTAAACAACTAAAAAATGTATAAGCAGAAGTGAAAATGCTTTTATTTTTGGGAAATATTTTCCACTTTTATGTTTTCAAAGGCTTTAGAGAAAATAAATAAGCCCTTAGGCAAACTCAAAACTGAAAGACTTCCAATTCTAAATGAACTTTTAACTGCAAATTGCTTTAATTTTCAACACCAAAACCGCAAAAGCCCTCAAGGCATAAAATTTGTCAAAAACACAATAAATTCAATTAGCCGATAAGCAAAATAAATCATCAAGCCGCACGCTGATTTGTTGCGGTCTAATGATGAGAACGAGTTGAGTTGAGTTGAGTTAACTTTAGATGAGCTGTGTTCTGTTGAGTTCCTGGCTAGCGGCAGTAAGAATTAACCACAAAACACAAAACAGCACCACACAAAGCAAAAGGCAGTGGGGCAGGCATCAAAAGCCGCAGGCAATAACAAAAGCCAAACGATTTTAATGAGCCACGCAGTGTGGCTAACAAATGGCCAGGATCACAAGAGAGAAATAATGGTTAGAGTAGGGGGGAGAAAGGGGGTTAACTTTGCTGAAACGGAAATTCAAATCCAAAGAGAGAGAGAGAAGCATAATGAAAATCAACAACAATGCTGATTATATGCAAATCAAAAGAAATAAAAGCCAAAAGCGCGTCCAAGTGGCATATAATTTAGCAGTGCGTCAAAGGCATTGCTCAGATTGACACGCCCCATTCCGCCCCCTTTAGTAATAAAATGTTGGCCCATGCCAACATCCACTTACCAAAGTGTTGGCAAAAACAAGTGCTAAAAAATAAACGCGTCCAGTTACAAAAGTTGCTCTAGAGTGGACGACTGACTGTAAAGGCAAGGGGATGGAAAGGGGAAGGGAAGGGAAATTGGGGAGTTTCTTGAGCTAAAAGTTGTGAGTGCATATCGCTTTTCCAAGAAAATAAAGTTAGTTTTCTCTCTTGTCTGAGCGCACGCAGCCAAAAGCTGCTTGGCATGACAATTTTACAATTGCAAAAGCATACTTTTAGGCTGACCCTAAAACACAATACGCACTGTGGCACAAGCTCAAAGGTAAATAGAGAGCTTGCAATAAATGCTGAAATATCTAGAATTTTTAAACCAAAACAAAAATGTTCTAATTATATTCCAATATTTATTTTTGCAGATAATTTCAGATCCCATTGTGTCATCTGCCTTTTTTTGGTTTTGTCTTTATCCCACTGGACTCTTGTGCACCCGCATTCTTCAACTGAGCAAAACTAAACGAACTCACGTCTTATGTCTTCAAATTGCATTTTGCACTCGACTCGGCTCACAATTCGCCAGCACTTTTGCGTGAAACGTGTTAAATGCAAAATGTGTTTTGTCCAAAAAGTCCCAAAGCCAAAGCTAATGGCAATTTCTAATAAATTCCGTGAGAGCCCAACTGTTTGTCATATTTTGCTCTAGTCCAGGCAAGAAGTGCCTTTTAGCTGCACTTTCCTGTTAGTCTATCGCTGTGTAGAATGTATAAAGCCAATCCACTTTTCATCTGCACTTAATGGCAAGTCAGTTCACAGTCACACAAAAATTGCAGCATCATCGTTGTTGTTATAGCTTGATCAACATCATCAAACGAATGCTGATTTACAGTTGGCCAACACAAAAAAATCTAAGAAATATGTGTATGTAAGCCCTTTTTCAATATGGCACGTGATGTGATTTAGTCAATGCCTCCCCTTGTGCCCCTATTCCTCCTATTCGAATGTCACATTTTGAAAGGCAAACATTGACCAGAAAAGCTTGTACGAGATAAAGTCCAAGTCCTGCTTCAGATATTTCCCCAATATGCAATACACTTGTTGAAAATGGAGCCTGGCTCTCATCATGTTTCATCTGCATTGTAATTATGTTCATTTAATCAAATCAAATTTGTAATGAAATTCTGCGACTGCAGCGCCTCGTAATAAATTGCTTGTCTACCCCCCTGTGACCATGTCTCCACCACCTTCGACAATGGAAGGGAATCACGGTTAAAAAACAAAAATCAAAGAAAATTTGCATATTTGCTGGCTATGCGGTTTATTCTGTATCTTAAATGCTTGGATACCCTATGAATTGATTGATGAAAATGGGAATGTTGTAATGTAAGAAGCGGAAAAGAATTTTTATAAAAAAGGATAAGGCTGTGTATAAATATTCTAAATATAAAAGATTAAATGTTTTTACAATTGTGTATAGTAACTTTAGCTGCTCATAGGGTACCATTTAGTCAATCATGCACTTTCCTTATTTGTAGCTGATTTCAAAACTATGCAATGTGGTTTTGGTTTTGCTGCTTTGCACGTCAAAAATCTATTAACATTTTGCCGCGCTCCTAATGAAGGACTCGCCATTCTTTCACTCCCGCTTAAGTTCCTTGATACACTACAACTATTGCAAAAACAATGCGCCGAGCAGAGGGGGGTTGCAGAAATATTTTTTTACATTTTATTAAAAAGCAAAGCATGATAAAAATTTAAGCGCAAATGTTGGCAAATTGCTGAAGCGAAGAAAAATTCTTAATTATAATTAATGCGCTTGCGGTTTACTGAAGAAAAACAAAGAACAGAACGAAGAAGCAAAGAAGATAAATACAAGTGAATGTTGATTGCAGCTGTAGTTGGGTGTTAACCAAAATTCTTAAATTTCCCTAAGCAGTTAATTATTTATTGTTATATCAGTTATTTAAAAAACAGAGGAATTCTTTATGAAAACTTTAAATGAACTTCAACTGACGGATAAGAACAAAGGAAGAAAAGTTTTGAAGTTACTTTAGAATAGAATTGATTTCTTAGATTCCGAAGTTCATTTTCGCAAACTGAGCTACAATCACGCCTAGACCTAGAAACTTTTTCCTCCCTAGTCAAAGCCACAACAAAACACATAAATTTGACAAAATGCGCGCCAAAAACTTTGCATACAGGGCATTGAGAGTTTGCGCGGCAGTTGACGACAGGAAAAATGCCTGGCGAACAACAATGTAACTTAATTAAACTTAATTTACAACTCATTAACATATCAAAAAGTTTGCCACGCCCACACACACACACACACGCCATAAATACCACAAAAGCAGACCTACTCTCAAAAATAAAAACATGTAGCGAAAGTTGTGACAATTGTCGAGCCGACAACAAGATTTTCCTGGCTTCAGAGTGTGTGCGGAAACGGAAGCACACAAACACATAAACCATCACACACACACACACATTCGCGCGGAAACACAAACAGGATAACACACATGCCAACATTTGTGCAAAATATTTTATTTCATCTTGAAATGTTTACCAGCGAAAGACTTACAATAGTAAAAAGGCAAACAACCAAAATTCTCGTTGACACATCTACAAAACAAATCTATGCAGCGCACAATGAAATAAAATCACGCTGATGGGCAATGGGGGCGTGGCAGCAAGTGGGTGGCATTCGCTGTTCTCTACTACGTATATTGTTGCAAATTTCATTACGCACGCGTTTGCCTCAATACAATTTACAATCACATGCATAACAAAGCGCCATGTGAATGACAGTCAGCTTCTTACCACCTACTCCCCTCCCCTCTTGCCATTCACTCACAACTATGTGTGTGTCTTATACCCGCCATCAACGCCATGCAAAGTAGGGAACTTCATTGTCTTTTTGTCCTACGTCTTAATACCCTACCAAATAAAAACTATATTAGCTTTTGTTATAATAGTTTCTCATTTCTTTCCATCGGACTTGATCATAAAATTTTGTCAGAGAAGCAATAAAAAACCTTATATTCAATTAATAGAAGACATTTTTAAAGTGTATACAAAGTACTGCTAAAAGAAAATAATACAGCTAGCATTTCACTTAGTTGTGAATGCCGTTGATGTTATTTTTCTTATTGCCCTTCTTGTTGTTGTTGTTGTTGCTGCGACAGTTGTCTTCAGAGTTTACTGTAGACGACAGCGGCCTTAATACATTTTACATTTTGCATACTCTTTTCGGCATGCGCACGAATAGTCAACCAATCGGCTTACTATATTACATACATATATAGTATATAGATATGCAGACATTTGCTTGAATGTGAAACTAACTTAAACTAAACCCGATTCCCAAATGCCTGTTACCCTACCAACCCCCCCCCCCCTCTCTCTCTCTCTCTCTCTTTATTACAGCTGCATCAGTACGCCTCAAAGTATGCCTTTGGTTATCGCATACGTGATTTCCATACCGGCAACGATTTTGGCCACAAGCAGAATAGGGATTTGCATGGCGTGACACGCGGTCAATATCACATTTTATTGCCAGATGGACGCGTCCAGAACGTGATTTATCATGCAGACGATACGGGCTTCCATGCGGACGTTAGCTTCGAGAGCGGAACAACAACTAGACATTGAGCTCTAACGGGGAGTAAAGGGAACAGCAAATCTAAACGAACCCACAAAAATTAAACCCCAAAATTAACAACAACAATGGGCTAACGTGCAATCAATGGAATAGGTTTGTAAGTTTTAGAATTAAGTTTTTTGATTTAAGTTAAAAAAGTAAGAAACAAAACGATGAATAAAAAATAAATAATAAATACATACGATGTAGCGATAAGCTTGTTAGTAATAGTATCTAGAGTGTTCTAAATTGGGCTAAGCAACATTTACAACATTTTATAGCCTTTATTTATTTTATATTTTTACTCCTTACTAATTACTTTTCATTTTCGTTTTTATTTTAATTTTTCTTTTGCTATGTTAAATCTCAAAACTGTTTCAATCTTATCTTAATGATGTTTTGTTAAATGTGTAATTTCAAAATAATATATACATAAGTGTTACATCGATTGCAAATAGCAAATACAGTTCCCGCATCTGGGAACCTTGTGGTTTTGCCAATAATTTACTCACTTCAAACAAACAACTGCAATTTGTACACAATCAACAAGTTGTGTATCATCAATGTGCAATATAAACAAAAATAAAATAAAAATAAACGCAGTAATAAATTATAAAAATGTTTGCAACATATTAAAAACAACTTTCCTGCATTTTTTTATCGCTAGCACTGAAATAGTTAATCATTGGCGATTGTAGCCATAATTAAAATTACGCACAATGTAAGTGACAAGTCGTTAAGGTTGAGAAGAGAGAGGGGTGAGGTGTCATCGGTTCCGGTAGCCTGACAAATTACACAGTGTTCAATGGAATTGGAGTGGAGAGGAAAACCTTCAAATGGCAGATGCGCATCAATTGCATCCATAATTGACTTTTAAAGCTTTGTAATTGTTCAATGATATTATTTTTTTTGTGCGTGCCTCAAAATTAAACAATTATTCAAGCCTTGTCGCTGACCTTTTTGCCTTCCGCTTTGCCATATTTTTGCACACAAAAATTATAGAGCTTAGAAGGTTTATACGCTGAAGAAGGCTTGTTTGTTTTAATATGTATCATAACAATTTGGGTTTAAGCAAGATGTACAAAAGGTAAAATTGTATTAAATTAGTATTAATACCATTTCGTCTCAGTCATAACTGTTCCCATGCTCATACATCACAAACATGTTAATGGTGTTTTCAAATCCGTACAAGCGTATCTATGTTTCGGGTTTGCCTTACTCATTATTTTGTAGCTCTATTTTATTTTGGTAATTGGCATAACACTTAAAATGTCAATAAATTATTGTTTCTTGTTCGTGTTTCTGGTTTAACTCAAATTGAAATCGAAATTGTAGCAAAATTTCTTGGCAGTTTATTATTGAGTTGCCATTCGAGACGCCCATCATTTATCAAGAGTGAAGGTCAGCCGAAGAGGCTGTAGGCACTACAGCACTACACACAGTATGGGGTGTCAAGGTGCTCCGAGACTCTCGACATTTGTTTGGTACCACAACATACTTTTAAGTTGTACTTTAATTAATTTGAACAAATCCAAATCGAAATCGTTCAAACCAAATTAAAGTGATTTTTTATGCCGCATCATCATTGGACGTGACGTGATGTGTAGAGTGACTAGCCTGTGATAATCACAAAAGATTTTAGAATCAGAGAGTCGCTTGCAACACAAACACATGTGGCTTTGTGGCAGTGGTTTTGCTACCATTTAAAGTTCAATGTTGCCAACAATTGTAGAAACAAATTTCAGTGCCTTGTAGTATCAAACATGTTTTCGTTTGCCAATTTGTTTGCCACTTTGCGACTCTGAGTGCATTCAAAGTCAACGGCTACAACATCCGCACCTTAAACTCGATGCCACTCGATGTGGCATCTTTGGCATTTTTTTTGCTTAGGTTGTTTTTTTCTTATTTTTAATGTTTTGAGTTATTTCTTTTTTAGGTTTTTTGTGGTTTTTCTTCACGATGCGGGGCTCATTAACTAATTTAACTAGCATACAGTGCTACCGTAAAGTATAAATATGTCTAATGTAAGGCCAACTTTTAAGCATACTCGCATAGTTTATGTTGTTGTATATGAGGTCAAATTGTGTTGTAAAATATATTACCATTTAAACTAGTTAAGCGTTCACTTTCTGCTTTAAGGCACTATTATTATAAACCTCAAAACTTTATAACATTTTTGGGCAAGTGCACAAACTGTTTTAATTGATTTGACATTAAAAAAGGTATGGTTTGTAATTTGTCTTAGTTTTGAGCAGGTCAAACTATTTTGCCAAGACAAATACCTATCAAAGAACCTTATAATCATTATGAGCAACAGCTTCATCATCGTTAGCAGTGTAGGGAAAAAAGTTAAGTAAATGAGGTTTCATTCTTCTTGCCACAGCCAATTTGGAGTCGTCTCTCTCGTATGGGAGCTTGAAGTGATTGACATTAATTGCCAGACCAAAGACGAAATCGAAAACACAAAAACCGAACTCTAACTCGAGGCAACTTAAAGCAGAAGCTCACACGATGACGATGTGGTTCGTTGCAAGTGCAACTTGCTTGCATCTTTTGAGTGCACTCGTTTGTTATGCATTTTTATGATGTTTTCTTGTTGTTGTTTTTTTTGTTGTGTTTTGTGCAATTGTTATTTTATAATTAAGCAATTCTCGAGTTAATTAAAAGCGACTGCACAACGCAAATTTGACAAGTGCATGCCACAAAGAGATTTATGAAGGTTGCCCCCAAAACACTAAGATGCACAATAACTAAAAACAACTCTGAGAACCAAGTGCATTATAATTACACATGGAATTATGGTTATTATATAAATCAGCACATTAAAAAAAAGTTTGCCATCCAAAAGAATAATATATGTATTTGACACGCCCTCACTTGCAACAAAAAAATAACTCTCAGACCTCGCCTACTCTACTTAGAGTATTTTTTTTTCCTTCTCTGCTGCCGCTGCGTGGCATATGAAAAGAAGTTTTGGCTGCGATAATAAAATCCCATTTAAGTTTGACGATAAGTTTTGACCATTAGCTGCTGGATTTTTTTTCTGGGCGTTGGGCGCTGTCATTGCAAGTTAAATGCTTTAGATTTTCTATTTCCCTTTTTTTTTAGTTTTTATTATTTTTAGTGCCAGCGCTTTTGCCAAGTTTATGGGGGCCAACTGTGGCCCTGGGCCCAAAATGCAATTGATAAGCCGACTCCGACGTGGCCAAATGGCAAATGGCTTGGAAACTTGGCTAAAGGTTTGTCGTTTGTCTGTTTTTGATAAATGAGAGCGCAGATGGGCCTTTTCAAATTATCGTTTACGATACGCAACCGTTTTATTTCTATTCATTCAACTTATGTCATTCCAAATGACAAAATCATTGAATTTTTCAGCTCAGGTTTCAAATGCAAGACGTTTGCTCAAATACTCTATTTTCGGTGTCTGCGAAAAGCCGCTCGAAGGCATTCTTTGTTTAATTACCTTTCGATATGTTAAGGGCATATTAGACATACAATTTTTCAAAGCTTTATTATCTATCGTTTTTATCATTTTTTTTTTCTCTCTTTCTCTTTTTATCTCTCTTCCTCTCACACTCGCTCGTATTCTATAATTTCCATACTATGGCTTCCAATCAATTAAATGATTCCAGTTTTCCAAGTAGCTCTCCTCTGCGATTTTCATTAATTCATGTAAGGCTATTTGATATAACTTGAAGTCGGTAAAAAGAAATAAAAAAAAAAAAACTTAGGTTAATCCTTGACAACCCTTTTCTGTCTTGATAGTCTTAGCCATAAGCGCTGAAATGTTAACTTGATCATATTTACATCAAGTTTTTGAATGCTTTTCTCTACCACACTTTGTTGTAAGCCTTTAACATCAACTTAGCTAAAATAATTAAATCTCAACCGCTGCTTTTGCCAGTTTGTTTCTTGTTGTCTTAAGCAACAAGCCCTGGGAGTGACTCTTCAGTGCCACTGACAACAACATCAACATCAACAATCGCAGCACAAAGTGACTCCCTCCCTCTGCCTCCCTATGCAACTGTACGAAGTGAACAACAACAGTGAGGAACAGCAAGTGAGCAACAAGACAGTAAACACGTAAACAAGTCAACGCAGGTTACGGCTCAATCGCTCAGGACCCGCATCCGCATCCGTATCAGAAGGAAAACGGACAGCGAGCGTGTTGTGATTTCCTTTAGCTTGCTTAATAAAAATTAACAAGGATAAATGATGTGAAAGGCAGCCGCCGCAGTCAACACGGGCCAGCAATTGTCTAGGTGGATAGCCAGGACAGAAACCAGGGAACCCGTGACAAGAAACAGGAGGGGACGACAAAGAGAGAGGAAGGACTCCTCTGGCAGTCGCGTCATTTGATGCGTTGTTTTTGTGTGTTGTGTGTGTGTGTGTGTGTGCGTTAAATTGATTAAATGTGAAATTGGAATATGCAAATGCAGTCGACAACGCACACACACACACACACACACTCGCAGAGGGATAGTATGAGGGGGCGTGGCTGTCTGTAGGGCGTTACTAAAATGTGATTTATGTTAGGTGCAAAGTTTTTCGCACAACTTTCGGGTGCAATGAACGGAAGTGCAGCGACTCAAGACGATAAAGACGAAGAGCCCGAAAAGACGATGACGACGAGGAATAAAAGGGAAGAAGGTGTGAAAAAAAAATTCGCTTAATTTGTCTAAAGAAAAGCCAAGTGCATAAAAATTTCCATTAAGAAAAATGTTGGCGAGTGTGGCAAGTGACAGCGAAAGCTTCCCTTTTAGTTGCAGATTGTTTGGCAGCTTGCAAAAAAATTCAACAACAAGAGGGACGAAAGAAAAAAACGTATCTATGCAGTTAAGAAAATAATGAGCGCAATCCAAAGAAATGCACTAAGATCAAGCGACATAAAAACGAACTCAAGAAAAGTGTAAAATAAGTATAAGGATAGTATACAATTTTTTAGATAATTAAAAGTTGTGGGTGAAAAAAAAATGATGAGAAAAATTAAAATCTTACGTAAATCTTTTTAAAACAAAAGTTTCTGTTTTAAAGTTTCCTTTGAACTTACTTAAGTAACCTTTTTGCAACATAATATTTTAAAAGTCTGCAAATTAAGACACGATCATTTAATGTATTCCAGAGTACATGCAACAAGATTCTTCTTCTTCTACTTACCAACCAAAATTAGTGTAATGACTTTTGCTTCTTGTTGCTGAGCTCAATTTTCTTGTTTGAAAGACATTTAACCCATTTGTAAAAGGTAGTCGAACACACCTCACAAAAATATGCAAATTACTTGGTGCATCTGGACGGGGGCGACTGTTGCAGCTACAACTGCAACCACTTCTCACACCAGACACAACACAAACACAAAGCAAACACAACAACTAGCAACAACAACAATCGTTGGCTGACGGCAATAAACGCGGCAATTACATAGTTGACTATTCTAATTCACTCATTTTTGGCCAAAATAGTAGGTGCGCCACACCAGCCATCGATGTGGAATGTCTTTTGGGTTTTCTATTTCTATTCTATTCCCCCAACAGAATAACAACAACAATGGGCAACAGGTGATTCGCCTAAATGTTGCACGAAATGCGCAAAAACAAATTCGCGGAAAATCGAAAATGCACCAAGATTTGTTTCGTAAGAATTTATGTACTCAACTGGTAGATACCTAGAATACAAATGGGAGCTTATTTGAATATTGATTGCATTTAATAACACATTTTCAATTATTTTCAAAATTATCTAAACATTGTAAGCTGTAAATATTTTATGTGTTTTTAGTCTCCATAATTCCTTAATGTAACCAACTTTTTGTTTGTTGACAAATACTAATATCTTTCATTAAAATGCTCTTTATACACTTGTTTTATTACAACTTTTAAAAAATAAATTTAAATGCCATCTTTCAGTACTTTAATCCTTTTTTTTATTGATGAAGCTACCCTTCTCTTATTACTATTTTATAGGATAACCAAAACATTTTTAAATGCTTTAAAGCGACTGGCGAGCGACAGCAGAATTTTGTGGGTCTGTTCTTTTAAATGTTAATTTGTGCAGCATCACAACAATTCAATAACTAATAGCAACAACAACAACAACTTCAAAATGTCATCAGCAACATATTTTAGCCAATTTTGTAGCCATTTTTCAGCTTGGCCGTTGAACAGCTGCTCTGCTTTTGGCTATTTGTTGTTTGCTTCCGTTTTAGCCTGAAGTACATCACGTTATTATTAATTAACGGGACGCTTGCTGAAGTTTTGTTGCCAAGTTTACTTGACTTGTCTTTGACTTCGTCATCGTCTTTGGACTTGACAAACGATCGCAGTGCGAGAAAAACTGCAACTGTTGCGATGACAGTTGAAAACTTTTTGCTTTTTTTTGGGGGGGGGAACAAATGTTGCCCAAGCGCAAATTCATGTCAAGTTTGTGTATTGGCCGTACTTAAATGTATTTATAATATGAAATGACCATTTGCTCTAATTACATTTTAAATAATCTTTTCGTAATCGCAGCTACCACAAAATGCACTCCAATAGTTTTTCGAGTGATGCTCCAAGAAATTTCATAGCTCTCGGGCACTTGGGAACTGGGACCGAACTGGTTTATATTTGAATGTGTGAATGTGTGTGGTTGACTGCTGTTTGTTGGTGTTAACGGGTATTATGTTGTTATGACAGTTTGACAGCAAATGTACCACACACAAAAGCTCAAGTGTCACGGAAATTGAAGCAGCTAAAACTCTATAAATATCTTGTACACACATTTTATCTTTTCTAATACCCACAAAAGCAGTGGGCATTATGAATATTTAAAAAAAAAACTTGTCTTAAAGTCAAAGTTATGTTTATGAGGCTTGTTCAAATATATATTGGAAATTTCAATCTTTTAAATTTATTGTTGAAATGAAAACAAAAATATTTTTTTTTATATATTAAAACGTTTTTCCAAGTGCATTTAAACTTCGACTTGTCAAAGTTTCGTTTATCCTATAAACTTTATGCTCCTTTCCCAATTATTTTCATAACGCAAACACTCATACACACACACGTGCACCCAACACACATATCCATAAGTGGGCAATAAAATTATAACAGCCGCCGAAATCAGTAATCAAAAATGAATTGCTTTTAATTGTTATTTAATCTTTGCTTGTCTTTGCTACATCAAAATCGTTATATATGTATGTATATGGCCCCATCTTTTACGTTTTTGCCCAAACATTCAAGGTTAATTGCTATTTGAAGAAGTTTGTGTGATGACGGAAGGAATGAGTTTTGAGCCCTCTTGGCTGGAAAAACACGTCGTCAGCTTTGTGCAATATCGGCAGCAGACTGGACTGGGATTGCATGAACCAAATCGTGTGTATATACATATATATATAGATAAGATATGATTTTAAGCATGAGCCTCACGTCATAGATTGAATTTTGACATCAAACATGAGGCGCAATTGGAAAAATATTTATATCCAGATATAACACGTTCACAGCTTGTGCAATTTTCACTAGCCGATTTTGTTACGTTTCGTTTTCTTGCCAACTTGTTGGGCCACTCTCAGTAGAGTTCTTGTCGCATCTAAGCTTTCTCAAAGGGCAGACCGAAACAATAAAAAAAAAAACAACTATCAACTGACATTCGCAGTGACATTTTGCAAAAAAGAGAAGGTGGCTGGACTCAAAGTCAGTTTTTGTTGGATCCCAGAGACTGCAGAGAACGAAAAGCTGAAGTCATAAAACTTAAATATCAAATTTTGTGCATTTAATGAAGTCATTGCGGGCGTTTTTACAAGTCTCAAGCCCGAGGCAATCTCTAATTCCTCAACATTTAATAAAAATCTACTATGAACAGATCCAAGCAACTTGTTATACATCCGCCAAAGCGCCAAACACAACCTGCTCTAATGATCATCAGCGAATTCATTTATCATCTAACAACATCATCATTGTCGTCGTTGGAATCGACAGCAACAATTGCTGCTGCTGTTGCTTCTGCTGTCGATGATGATCTGCAACATTTTTCACATCAACACTCAAGAAGCTCTCCCTCTCTCTCTCTCTCTTTTCTCTCTGAACAAGCTTATTCTCTAAAAGAGAGCCAAATGGAGAGAATGAGAGCGAGAGAACTCGAACGAGAGCGTTAGATATATTGTTGTTTGGCTCTTTGAAGATGATCTAGAAGTTCAGCGCTTCGAACCTGCCTCAATTGTTGTACAATGTTACTTGTGTTTTTTTTTTGGGTGCAGTTGGCAACGCGATGTTGATGCCCCAGTCGCAGTCGCAGTCGCTGTTGACGTTGGCGTTGACGTCGTTGCTGGCTGCTGCGACTGCGCGTTGATTATAAAAAGCAAGCGCATCTCCATTGTCTACCCTAATTCAAAACGTTCGTGTACTTTGTGCGGTACTTGTGCTGCCTGGCATCGAGAAAAATCAAAGCAACAACTATAACAACAACAACAATTGCATAACAATAGCCAAGTTAAGCTGTTGGCCCAGTTGTAAAGTGAGAAGCGAACAATTTTGAATATTACAAGTGTTGTAAAGGACATTCAATCTGTGTTTATTGTGTGTTTACAGTGTTTAAAATAATATCCACACAATGGAATAATTTATTAATAGAAGTGTTTTAATTTTTTATAATTTTCTACAATAGTTTAGCGCGGATTTCAAAAGTGGAGCTAATTCTACGCCATTTAAATAATTAATTAACAAAATGATGTCCTTTAAATCGTTTGCATTGCTTGTAAGTATGATTAATTTAATAAAAGAAAACAGTAATTTACCTATACAAAATAACTTGGATTTTTTTAAAACAAAAAAAAACAAAAAAAAAATTAAAGGAGGCACTGTGTAATTACATTAACCTTTTTCTGAAAAAAATATTTTTTTTTTTCCATAAATTTTTGCAGTTAATGCTTCCGCTGATTGCCTATTTAAACTGATTTTCTATCAGCCTTATCTCTCTCTCTCTATCTATCTCTAGTCCGTTTAGTTACGCAATGTTGTTAGTCGAGATTTTGGTACACAAATCCTAAGCCTACATAAATCAGCCACTAACAAATTATTTGAGCTTTTTGACTCTCCCCGGCTGCCGCAAAACGCAAAACTAACTAAAACAAAAGCCCGCACAAAGGACAACATGTTAAGCTTGCTATATGTCAAATTTGTTTATAAGCATGTGTTTTTTCATTCTTTCTCGTCCTGGCACACGTCCTGCTGACCATTGCCATCGCTTTGTGGCTGATGGACGCATTCTCTGAACTCTGCTGTCCGTTGTCATTTTTCTTCTTCCGGGACAATGCCTGAGCTTAGCTATAGTTCCCTGTATTTTTTTATCATGCGGTTTTTGCTCTCTCTGATACAAATGTGTGCGGTGGATTTGCTTTTTTTGATTGCATGCTTCAACTTTTGTAGCTGCTCATAATTTAAATCTTCAGTCGGGGAGAAAAAATAAAGCTGTGTTTGCCCAACTACCAAAAACTAGTCGAGTGCTTAGCAAACACACTCACACACACATGCACAACATACTATTTGGCAACACTTGGCGTCAATGGTTACAAAAACGATTACATAACTTCCATATTCGACTGGAGTGTGTGTTTCAGTGTCTCAGGCTCAAGTGAAAGTCCCCCAAAATCGAACAAATTGCAAATAATCAAAGACACTTAAGTGCCATGCGTAATATATGTCAGAAAAGGAACAAGCACACACAATACTCGAGCATACTTTTAGGAGTGTGAGCTTCAGTTTTTTTTATCTCATCTGGCAACAGCTGTGGATTTCACCTAAAATACGAGTACACAAAACGCCCCAAATCAGCAGCAATAATATTTGATTATTTTCAACAACTGCCTGGCTAAACACTTGGCTCTATTTGTATAAGGGTTTTTGGCAAATAAATTGGATACAAAGCAAATTTTTATCCTACGCACTTAGTGCGTGTTCGCAATCGCAAAGTTGTTCGACAAGTGTAGATACTTAGGGCCGTATGTGTGTGTTTAAGAATTGATATATAGTATGTGTGCCTGGCTAAAGGGTAATTCCTAAGTGAGTAAAAAGGGGCAAGAAGATTTGCACGAAACGTGTGAATAAAAGGGGAAATATTCGGTTGGATTTAAGAAGTTGACTACATTTAAATCAGAACTGAATGTGAAGTATATAAAATCTTGATTTGTAAAAATAAAATAAAGTAGTCAAAGCAACTGAAAAATACATATCCAAAAATTTTCATACAATTAAATTTTATACCAAAAATATAATTAAAAAGTAATTATAAAACAATTCACACAAAAAACGAGTAAAAGTTTTGAATTTGTTCACTATTAATATTTACTTTAATGTTTAATAAATGAAATATAAAATCTCGAGCTTAAAATGCTCAATATTAATAATATGCTAGTTATTTTTAGTGGCAATTTTTTTGCAGCCACAACTTTCACTTGTTACTATTAAAGCACACTCTTACCATCCACTTCATAATGCGGGTGGGGAGGTGGGGCAACAAATAAAGCAGACTTAACTGCAACATTGCTGACTGCCAACAGACAGGGATGCACAAACACACAAAAACAAAAAGCAGGGCGTGCTAAATTGTTGGTGCGACACTTGGATGAGACCACATAGACAAGAGAACGAGAGTCTTCCTTGCCGTCTGGTTGTGTTTTTTAATGCCTGGGCTGCCAAGCAGATAACCGGCAAAGGTAGCAGACAGACAGACGGACGGACAAGCCTGTGTGCATGCCGGGTGCTTGGGTCTACCAGACTAGAGGGGTTAAGAGAAGGGTGCATGGGGTAGGGGTGGGGTAGTCACTTGCCAGACGCGTGTAATTTGCCGCTTGTAACTTTTTGACTTTTCGCTGGCTGCCCTGCTACCTTTTTTTTCTCCCATTTTTTGACGCTTGCTAGACACGCCCCAAAAGTAGACTAGTGCCATAGTGTTGCCCATGGGACACAGGCAGACTGAAGATCATGAAATAAAAAGGCAAAAGGTGCCCTTACAACTAGACAAGCGCTAGACAAAATGCCAGAAAAATAAACGCTGTAGAACATGTTCATTTCAACCGAGCCCGAGCACAAAAAAAAACCCAGTAAAAACAATGATGCAGATAGCCAGAGCCACAACTACAACCTACCACAACCTACTACTGGGCGCATATATTAATCGTAGTTGTATCTCTCCACCCGGTTTCAGCTGCTCATTTTCGCACGCGAAGAGCAAAAAAAAAAAAAAAGGGACACGACATCAGAATGGCAGCGTTTCAGAATGATGATGGCAGTCAAACGCATCCGCAGCATGGCACGCTTTTGAATTTCAAATGACAGACATAAAATATGCATCGTTTGATATTTGGCTGATGATTTTCGTTTCGATTCGTTTCGGAGGCTGTTTCGACTGATTCCCAATAAGCAGCTGCTGTTGTTTCTACACCCCCGCCATGCCCCGGAAACTCTGTGTAATTTTCAAATGCATGCAACCAGGCGCAACGTCACTGCCTCATGGGTCAATGCTGGCTTTGATTAGACGACTGATTATGGCCATAAAGCCACGCGCAGACACAGTCATAGTCATAACCACAGCCACAGCTCTCATCTCTCATCTCTGCTGCCCTACAGCCAGAATGATGACGATTGAAGTGTGAACAATTTGCCCAATTGTGCACCGAATGCATCTCAGGCATTTGCAAATACCCTAAGCCCACAATTTAGCAAAGTTGAGCTTAAAACTACCTTAACTTAACAAAATCGTTTGTGAAACTTAAGTAAGTTTTAAGCTAAGAAAAAATTGCCAAAACCTTAAGTAAAAAGTGCATTCAGTATTCGTTTTGTAACCTTTCGATTCTTTTTGCATTACAAATTCGATTTTAATTGAAATGATTTGCTAGATTTCATTAGCTTGTGATTTTGGTAATTGAGCTACGGGTCAGTCGCATCCTCATTGCATGTGTGGCAACAACATCACACAAATAACAACAATAATAATAATCATAATAATAACAATGCCAACATTGAAATATGTATGCAATTGCTGCTGCGGTTTCAGATTGTCAGCAGAACAACAAAAAAGCTAACGAAAAATATGCAGAAAAATATGTGTGTTAGCCAAATGCATTTTCCAAAGGGGAGGAAGAGGAGATGTGTGTGTGGTGGCAATTGTTCGGCGCGGTTTTTATTGTCTTTTGGCCCAATGTTGCAGTTGCACACAAAAGAGAGAGATATAAAAAAAATTTAATGGTGCTTGAGAAGAAAAAGAAGAAGAAGCAAACGCGATGCTGTGGAAGGCTTTTGTGCGGCTTGCAGCTTTTTGTTGAAACCCCATCTGGGTCTAGCTAGGTATGTGTGGTAATCTAATTAAATCGAAATTTTAGCTGATTACAAAAGCAGGCAAGCAAGCAAGCAGCCAGCATGCAGAACCGTCAGCATTGGTGGCTAATTGCCAAACGTTCAACGTTCAACGGGGCGTATGCGCAATGAGGGCTAGCAAGGCATTTTTAATTGCATAGTTGGTCGGCAAGTGTTGCTGTATGCTCGAATTGGCCGCAATTGCTTACTAAGCCCGGCCCAAACATAGTTACCACTAAAATTAGTTCAATGGGCTTGTGGCACAAACGAAGCAAATCGGGAATAGTAGCATTAAGAGAAAAGCATATCTTAAAATCAGTTTACAATTATTTCTGCCCTATTTATAACTAGCTCTGTAATTGCATAATTTTCTTTACCGTATTTCTTTAGTACTTTCACTTGTTTTGTTTTCGTGTACACAAAGTTTTTACTATTTTTTAAACACGTTTCTTGGCCCAATAATTTGCCAATTGCCAAAAGCAACTACTTGAGATATTTGCAACACCCGATGACTGTAATATATAATTTGGCAAAACAAATTTTTTTTAATGCCACTGCGCGGCAGCTTGTTTTCAATTTTTTTCTTTTGTTTTTCGTTGCTCATTTGCAAAAAGGTGAATATTTTAATGTGAGAGCTGGCGGCGTTAAATTTTTTAAGAGGTTTTATGTCGCGTTTACGGTGTGTGGCTTATGGCTAGTAAATTCGGGGTTAAATAGGGTTAATATAGTGTAGGGGCAACCGAAATCAGCAGCTTAAAGAATAGAAAGGAAAACGGGAATTTTTTAACAGCTTGTATCTTACAGAGAATACAGAGAACTTTACTACCCATAACTATTAAAATACATTATAATGTGTGCTAAATTCAAAATTAAAGCAAACACTATTGTGATATTAAAAAATTTCAACAACAAAAAAATGTATTAAAATGTCAAAAGATTACCATAAATCCAAAAAAGAAGACGACTTCAAAGCCAGCCGCCCGCCAAATGCAAAGAATCGAAGCTTGAGCCCCACTCCTATCCAAACTCTAAGCGCTCCCAGGGAGCTTTACAAGCTTTGAAGATTCGTGCGCCAGACGTGCGCCAAAGTCACATAGTCTTTGATCTTTGGCATTGTCCTTGGCCTGGAATTTGAGCTTGTCTCCTGCGATTTTTTTTTCTTGTTTTCGCTACTCTTTTTTTCCACCCAAACAACTGCAAGTGAAGTCAGCACGCGAGCAAATTGCGCAAAAGGGAACAAAAAAAATTGATTGAAATCGCAGTTTAAGGCGAAAACAAAAGACTTAAACAACAAACTTTAGCAAACAAAAAAGAGGCAATAAAAGTCATTTCCCATTGCACATACTCACGAGGAGAAGGAGAAGGTAGTGAAGGGGGACAGGTGGTTGCGGTTTTATTTCTTTTTTTTTGTTGCCATTCACATGGCCCATTAACTTTTATTTGGCCAAATTTGCATTTCAATGCCCCAAAGTGGGGGCAGACAACAACAACAACGAAAAAAAGCTACGCTGCAACATGCAACAAGCGATGAAAAGGTCAGCCAAATGTTTGTTGTTCTACTGAGTGTCGTGCATGTTGCAAGTTGCAAGTTGTGCTAAGTTGTGTTGAGTTGCAAGTGTATGTGGCAGCTGCTGCTTGTCGCTATCTCGCATCAATGTAGAGGAGTTTTTTTCACTACTGCCACCCCGAAAAAAAAATCTACAAACTTTGCTTAATTGCTGGGAACGTTGCAAATTCCATAACCAGCACACATGTTGCATCTACATATTAATAGAAAACGAAGCCAGACCCAAAACATGGCCAAGAGCTTGGCTCGTTAGGCACACCATCATCGTCATCGTCATCGCGATGTTTTAATCTGTACGTAGGCGTTGCACAGAATGCTGTCTAGGGTGCCGCTCAAAATTGAGGCAAGCTGCAACTGCTGATGACTTAATAACAGTAAACAACAACAACAAAAATGGGCAGTCTGGAAAATAAACATTAAAAAAGCAAGCTGCCTGGAAAATGTCAAGAGATACATATATAGAGTTCAAATAATTCAATTACTTTTTAATGCACTTTGTGCATCCTATTTTATAAAGACATTTTATTGCAAGCCATTTTTATTGCTGCCATAAATCCCAGCTACTCTTTTCTTAGATTTATTAAATGTTAAGCGCACATAAATCAATTCGCCAGCCCGGTTTGCCATTTAGCCGCAACTAACAAACAAAATGCAATTGTCGTATAAGTATATATAACTTTTTTACATCAGTTATCGTTGTTGTGTAATTTGGCATCGAGCTCAAAACTGGGTCGTGATCAAGTGTGGAGACAGAGCGAGACAAATGTGCAGATATTCAAAACCAATTTTGCACTTCTCGTGATCAGCACAGCACAGCTTGAGCTTAAAACACTTATGATGTTCTTGCTCATTTTGTTGTCAAAGTTAAAGGTTTTTCTTGGTGCATGATATCATAAAGTATTGTTAAATGTCTGCATCACAAGTAATTAATTACATACTAAAAACATAATAAAACTTTTATGTAAATGTTTATGTACTTAAGAAAAATAGGTCAAATATAACAAAAACTATTTTTTTTTAACTGCATTTGGTAACACAAAACCCAACAAAAGCTACCTATTATAACAACTTCTTCTTTTTTATAACTATAATTTTTAGTCTCTTCAATTTGAAGCATCATTCAGAAAATTCGCTACGTTTCTTGTCTTGTGTATTAAATGAGCGAATTTGTAGAAAACAACAACAGAAACAACAGACGTGTCTTACTCACCTACTGCCCACTACCTGTAATTAATTTCAACAGTTTTCATTGTTTGTTTTTTTTTCGAATTTTCTGGCTGGTCGGCCTTCAACTTGACGAGCTGCTGACAAAAGTGGGCGTGTGCGACATGCAACACGAGAATTGCCTGGAATTGAAGATAAATTCAGGCAATACTTTGTTTGGTGGAAGCGCACAATGTAAAATATTTTGAGCAAGTTTACTTCCGCTGAATGACGCTGATTAATTATGAAAAAGTTTAAAAGGCTTATAGTTGTAATTAACAACACATCAAAAATTTAATAAATTAATAAAGAGAATTCAAAAAACATAATGACTACTAAGCACGTAAAAAGACAAACAAAGGTGCACAATAGCTATTTATTAGATTATGCGCGATAAATGATATTTCAATGCGAGCCGGCTCGTGCTTAATGTCTGACCATGTTGCATGTAGCGATTTTTAATGATTAATCCATAATATACTATAGTTATTTACTTTGAAGTTGAGTGCGTCACAAGTTGCAACAAATTAACATTTAATTAAAATGCAAGATCAATGTCTAAAGTGCTTTTAAGAGATTTGCCTCAAATCATGGCAAACCTTTGTAGACCACAAGAAAATTACACTGAGAAGAACCTTCAACAGCTGAGCGTAATTAGAGCTGTGAATAGGCATTTAGCCAAGACATGAACCACATAATGAACAGTGGAATATGACAAGGGAAACCATAAAATTTATTTAATGAAGTTGAATGATTAACATGATTTAATAAGTGTTCAATTCTTCATAGCTGAACTTTAAACACTGACATATTTTAAAAAGCATTTATTGTGCATTTTTTAACCACAGTGCAAGTATATTCAGTTCTGTAACAGCTGCTTCAAGCCAAGTTGAAGACGTAACTCGATTTCCAGTTGTTGTTGTTGCTAGGAATGCGGTTAAATGCAAGGCTTTATCCATCTCAATCTTTATCTCTGTTTTAGCTATCGTATATCTCTATCTTTTATCGTTTATTTCTATTACATTAGGAGCTGTCTTTGGTTTGCGGCAAATTGTTGTCCGCTCTTTGACTTTGCCTTTTACTTAATTTACACGTAAATTATTTTTTGTTTTTGCCTTTATTGAAGTCACAGCAAAGTGCAGACAATGATTTTTTTCTTGTGGCTTAAGGTAATTGCATTTGTTTAACATGCAAAATTGCTGTTGACATGCTTATTGCCTTTAACGGATCTTCTTTTTGGGCAGCTTGAAGGTTGGGACCACCCTCAGTGTGCATGTTCAAGTAATTTTGGGTTATTTTGCTTTAGTTGATTAAATTAAATAATCTATTTGAGTTGGTTAAAAGTATAAATGTAATTGAAAATTTGTTTCAATTAGAATCAATTGAGTTTTTCTCAACAAAATCTAAGAGAATTTCTTGAGTGGCATATAATTTAATAAAAATGCAATAAAAACATATATATAATAAATAAGCATTCAATTAAAAATTTGCATATAAATATTCGCAACTTGTTTGAAACGATTGCTCTTTAATAATTGCTAATAAATGACGATATGTATGTTAGCAGCTGTGCTTCAAAGTTGCGCCACTCGCGTCGTATGCGCAATGTGTGTATGTATGAATCAACAATCAATTTAAAGCAGTTTACCCAGTTGACTGTGGCATTGACCATGGCTGGACACAATGATCAATAGTTGAACATAGCTACTTTTTTTCACATTTAATACATGTATGTACTTATTATAAAAAGAGACGCTGCAGTTCCGCAATCCACCAACTAAAGTTGCAGTTAACAAATGCAAATTGAAACAACAGACAGCCAACAGCAGCTTGTTATAACTCCGACAGCTGGACAGTGCTCAGAGCTTGGCCTCTGAGGCCAACCAAGTTGGCCAGCCAAGTTGATGGATGCTTGCGGCATGTGTCAATTAGCCATGTTTGGGTGAACAGGCAAAAAGCAGATGACGTTGCCAGCCATAAATTTGTGAGTCCGCCTTAATTGTCAGCTAACCTAACCTCCGCCATTTGTTGCCCTTTTCTTTGCTACGGTCCGCATTCTAAATACGAGTCAATTGCAGCCAAGTCATCTTCGCTTCGCTTTAATTTTGTGCACCTGCCCCAGAGCAAAACAACACAACAACAACAACAACAACAAATGCAGCAGCAGCAACTGAATGTCAGGCGCGATCTTATCGCAGCTTCTATTTCTATTTCTATTTACCGTTCACTTTTGTTTTTCTTACTTAACCTTTTTTAGCGCCTCTATTTTAAATGCTTATAAATGCCAAGTTTTTTGTTTGTTTTTATTAAATGTTTTCATTCTTGTGTTTTTCTTTCTGTGTTGCAGAGCTTATCACTTGCTGCCATCACCGCTTATGTTTACGCCCAGGTAGCGCCTGGCTCGAACGCATATTTGCCGCCCAAAAAGAATGGCTACGACTATCCTGAGCCCATGAAGCCATTTGTAAGTATTCGATTGTGAAAATATAAAACAGACATGCCAACAGCTACAAATATTCAACCAAGTGCCGCAAAATTAAATTAAAGTCAATGGCTAATTATGGCCATAATTTTTCACTAGCAGCATCAGGCCCTTCACTCGACTTTTAACCGTCCCTCTCTGACTCTATCTGTCTCTGTCTGTTTGTGTGTGTCGCCACATTCATCAGTCAAGCCAAAGTCACACAGTCACAGGCCATCAACACTTTAGTCTATTAATGTTGAGCGTCATGTCGGCATTACCTTTAGATGCAGACAGGGATGAAGTTATGGTATACAAATAGAGACAGCTAACGTACTTAGAGTGCGCTTTTCAATTTGAATGTAAAGCTAAATGACGTTGCATTTGTCACCTGACAGCATTTTCAAAACTTAGGGGGCGTAGGCTAACAAGCCACAGACAATAATTGATTGCAATATTTAAAATAAAATACATTTCCTGTCTCGAGGCTAGTTAGGATGACAAGTAATAGTGAAGAGTTTAAATTATTTACAATACTTTTACTACAGACACCTGGCACGCCTGGTAGACCGAATCCACCTGGAACTCCTGGACGTCCACCAGCACCTCCACCGCGCAACCCACCCGGTCAACCAGCCGATGTAAGTACAATTAACACTCACTAGTTATTCCATAGTTAATTTTCTTGAATCTTTGAAGGATCATGAGCACGTTCCTGGCATGCCTTATGACTTCGAGTATGCTGTTCAGGATCCGGAGACAGCCAATGATTATGCGCACAAGGCTTCCAGTGATGGTGATGTTGTGACCGGTGAATATCGTGTTCAGCTGCCCGACGGACGTACTCAGGTGGTGCGCTACACCGCTGACTGGAAGACTGGTTACCATGCGGACGTCAGCTATGAGGGTGAGGCCACCTATCCGCAGGGACCAGTTGCTGGTGGACGTGGTGGTGGCGGTGGCGGCGGTGGTTACAAGTACTAGGCAGGGAGCAGAGTTTGGATTGCATCGTTTCGCGTTTTGAGTTATGTCTGTCGTGATTGTCTTGTTGTGAATTCCATGTGAAATTTCTATACTTTATGGTATACCAATAAATATTATTGATAAATTTGTAAATGTGGAAAGTTGCTGTTTGTGTTTGTGTTTTATTCGCTTCTATTTAACTAAAAATGTGGTTTACAAAAGCGACATCAAGCGTCTCTTAAATGAAACTTCATCGAATCAAAGCTGCAAGCTTGTGGAAACTTTGCCTGCTCACAAAAGCTACTTAAATCTGCAGCCCTCGCATTGAGCTCAACTGTCAACTGCTGTCAGAGAGCGCAACAGGTGTCGCTCAGCTGTCGAAGCTCGCACAGCTGACAAATGACAACAAATCAAATGCGCAGCTGCGAGAGCATGTAAACAGACACCTGTGGAGGCTTCAACGATGTAAACAAAGCGAGAACGCAGACGCGGCAAATGTCAACGCAGGCGCAGGATGGTGTGTGAGCAGCGCAGCGTACGTCAAAAGCGCCAGCACAGCAGTTGTCACTGTCGCACTTGTGGGCCGCAAAGCGATGAACTCATCGGTGACACAGAAACGTCAGCGAAACGTCAAACAGCTAACGGCAGTATACACAGAAAAGTTTTTTATACCAGAGCAACACACAGAATTTTCACACGCACCAAACGAACAAAGCGAAAAGCGTGCACATCTCAAAGAAAATTGTGAAAAACTGCTGAAAAACGTGCGAAAAATGTGCATTGCGTGAGCGGAGAAAAGTTTTTCGGGTTCGAGTGTTGAGTGGAAGGCATTGAAGGCAGTGTGTGAACGATGACGATGTGTTGTGTGTAGTGCTGAGTGTGTGTGCAGCAATTTGGGCTTTAAAATTGAAATTGAAATATATATATGTCGCGGCCCAGATCGGTGCAGCCAATCGAGCAATATGGCGAGACCATTTTGGGCCTGGCGCCGCCTAAGCCTGAGCCTTTTATTTGTGTTCATCTACTGTGCCCCAGGCATTATAGCCGAGAAAATCAACTACAATCTGTGAGTGCAGCCAGCAATCAAGATTAATCAGAGATCTCTAACAAATAGCTATATATGTATATATGTTATATATATTTACAATATAGTGTTCATTCCTGGGCGGACAAGCTGGGCTTGGAGCTGTTTTCACTGGGCGATTTTATCACCAGGCGCAAAGAGGTGCAAGAGGTGAGTGGTATAGAAATTGCCCCTATTGATTTTTCCCACATTGTTTTGTTGTTGACGTTTGTTGGCGACGCTTTCATAGTGACTGCGACTGCGACGCCAACTGTGGCAGCGACGTCATATTTGGGTTAAAGGCTGGCTGAGTAGGCAATTATATATACAAAATGTTTGAAGCATGCGGCACATACATACATATATGTATGTTGACCCCCCCTTTAAACCACCCCATTTGTTGTCTGTTTTTATGAGGTCAGTAGCTGCTGCTTAAACTGCTGCTGTGTAATTTATTTTTAGTCAGCGCAATTGGATTTTCTAATCAAACTGTTTTGCAGAGGCGCCAAAGACAAATTAGACATGTGGCATGTCGCATGTGCCATGTGGCAAGTGCCATGAAGGCATAAAAGCGGAAGTATTTACATATATTTATAAATTTAAGTATTCACACTAATTCCACTGACCACTAAACCTTGGCCGTGTCTTTTGTAAAAAGAACAAAATTCTTGTTGGAATTATTGCATGGAAGAAAATTGTTCATTGTTGCTTTGGGCGTAAGCTTTTGTCGTCCATCTTTAAACAGATACAAAAATAGAACATTGAATAGTTCTAAGCTCAGGAAATAAAAATAGTTCGTTTTACTATGCGGGTTTTCACCATTAAACGTGGTAAATGTAACTTTAAACAAGTATGGAATAACTTGCATATCAATAGACGGACAGAAAGACGAACGGACAGACAGACAGACAGAAGGACATGACTATGTCGCTATGCTGATCAAAAATAAATATCCATTTTTGTTTTTATCGAATTAAACTTAAATAACTTTAAAATAATTTTAAAACAAACAATTTTTTATTGTTATTAAAAGAGCCTAACAGTGCAAGAAACGAGTGTATTCATTTCATATTCAACATCATAATAATATTTCCGCTTACCCCTTTTCCATTTCATGATTGGACAAATCTAAAATTGTCATTTACACATACAAATTTTTGTATTGACACAAAAATATGTGTGTGTGTGTGTGTACAGTAATTAATTTATATATTTTATCATTAAATTTCACCAGAATCAGCCGAGCTTACTTGAATTTTTGAGAATCGAGGAGTAGAGCAGTGTCTTAATAAATAGTCGTTACGTTAGTTTACGTTTCGCTAATGTTACGTTACGCTGACGTTACATTTACGTTACGTTTACGTTGCGTTAACATGACGTTTACGTTACGTTAGTTTTACACACTTTAAAATTACCGACTGCTCTACTACTCGATTTTCGAAAATTCAAGTATGCCACGCTGATTTTGGTGAAATTTAGTGACGTGTTTACATAATGCGCAAGTGTAAGTGTAAGAATATGCCTATTTGTTCCCCCAAAAGATTAACTTCATATCTGTTCTTATTCCCATAACTTCTTTGTTTTTCGATTATTCTACTCCAAATTTGTAGAGCTTCAAGGAAGCAAAAGTCGTGACGCGTCAAGGTGGCGTCATTGTCGAATCGATGGCCAAAGAAATCGAAATGATGATGGATCTCAAAGTCAGCGCTGTGCGTGTAAGTACATCTACCTAGTAACTCATTACAAATTCAACAGAAAATCATTTAAAAACTCCCCACGATTTCAGCGCATTATGGACACTGCCGAGAATACTGCGCTGTCGCATCAAAATGATATGGCGGACAAGATGTTCTCTTACTACAATGCCAAGTCGATGGCTGAACCGGGTGAACCAACACCACCAGCACCGACGACACCACCGGACATGGATGATCAGATCGGTGAACCGTTGATCTATGTACCGCCCAAGGTGTTGGTGTTGGAGCCGAGTCCGGAGTTTCTGAACACGCCCGTTAATTTCAGCGTCAGTTCGGTGCATGTGCCGGTGAATGTGTTTGATCGAGGTTTGAATTGTGCTTAAGAAATTTAACAGCTGTCTCTCTCTCTCTCTTTTCTCTCTTTCTACATCTACATATATTTCTCTATATAACTGTCTATCTATTGTAATTGTAACTGTAACCATTAAGCACACTGCGTGTCGTTTGTCTATTGTAAAAGCTTCATCTTCTTCAACACACGAGCACACGTGAATGCCAAAAAAAAAAAAAAAAAAAGAACACACTGCGTCTCTGTCTACCAGCCTGTCTAAATTTGTAGCACTAAGTCTCTGTTTCTGTTTCTCGCTCGTATGCTGTATGCTATATACTACGTATGATTAGTTGCCGTTTCATAGTTGAAAGTTAAACGTTAATCGTTAACCGTTGCGCCTACTTTTTCTTTTTCAATTTCTAACCGCTTAAGTCAATGCGCGCCAAAAACAATAAGAAATGACGCACGCGCGCCCACGCAAGCAACGCATCGCCGCATTACGCGTCACACACAATTGTACCTAATGGCTATTCAGTTAGAGATGGGCACGTGATTAAAGAAATTAAAAAAATAAATAAAGCATACTAGCTTAGCTTATAAATAGAACAAGAGAATCGGAAAAAAAGTTTCTTTATTAAAAATTTGCATAGAATAGATAAATATTTAACTTTGAGTTTAGTGTAAATAATCTCAAGAATTTTTAGACGCGCTCATCCCTAAAGGGGACTGCAATAAATTCCCCCCCTGCACTTAAATCCTCATCATACGCTGGTGTTGCGTTGCGAATTGTTGTTGGGGGTGCGCGTGCGTGGCGCTGTGAATGTTTTATTGCCGACACGCGGAATGCTTTGCCAAAAACCGTACAACACCCAACTAAGCCACTTGTAATACTTGTGCCCACGACCAGAACACGCCCACGAAGAGCACACACATACCTAAACACCACACACACACACACACCCTGCACTGCCTTGTGCTAATGTTTAAAAAAATACATCACAAAGTAATGAAACCCAGAGAGACATTTTACTTAGTTTGAATACCCAACGCCAAAATAGAAAAACTAATCAATTTGTGTATTAAAATTCTTCCCGTTTCTTTAAAAAAAAAAAAAAAAAAATTATCGGCCACAATACAATACGAATACAATTACACAAACATCTACACAAAAAAAACAAACACAAAAAAATAAAACCAGCATCGGATGTTATAAAAGCGATTCAATGGTCGGAGAATTTGGATCAGATATTTCGTGATAATTACAAAAACGATCCAAGTTTGTCGTGGCAATTTTTTGGCAGTTCGACCGGCTTTATGCGTCAATTCCCTGCATCGAAATGGAAGAAGGACGTACCGGTTGATCTATATGATTGCCGTTTACGCTCTTGGTACATGGAGGCGGCGACGAGTCCAAAGGATATTATTATCCTAATGGATGGATCTGGTTCAATGTTGGGACAGAGGCTAGATATCGCAAAGCATGTTGTCAATACAATCCTTGATACATTAGGTACAAATGACTTTGTGAACATCTTCACCTTTGATAAGGAAGTGAGCCCAGTTGTCGGATGTTTCGAGGACACACTGATTCAAGTATATATATCTGTTATTTTACTATCATTTCTCAATTTCTCATTATTCTTTTATAAATTTTATCAATCTGATATTTCTTTATTCCACAAAAAACAAACAAACAAACTAAATTATGGCACACACCCAATCGATGCGGCTTCAAACACTAAAAACAATCCCTAAAATATCAAAAATCAAAAAACACAAAAATATCGAATATGTTTTTTTACAAACACTTCGAAATGCATCCAGGCAACTCTGGGCAACATACGTGAACTAAAAGAAGGGATTGAATCGTTTAAACCCAAATCGATTGCCAATTATACCGCTGCATTGACAAGAGCTTTCGAGATATTGGAAGATACAAAGATGAATTCGCGCGGCGCGCAATGCAATCAGGCAATAATGATCATTGGGGATGGGGCACCCGAAAATAATCAAGAGGTCTTCCAGTTGCACAATTGGCGCGATCCGCCCTATAGGCCGGTGCGTGTGTTCACCTATCTGATTGGCAAAGAGGTGGCGAATTGGGATGATATACGGTGGATGGCATGCGAGAATCAGGGCTATTATGTGCATCTCAGCGATACGGCTGAGGTGCGCGAAATGGTATTAAATTATATACCAGTTATGGCTAGACCCCTGGTATTGGGTAGGCACGATCATCCGGTCATTTGGACGCAGGTCTATGCGGACCTTGAGGTGGGTAACACATACTATAGGTCAACATTTACCCTTAACTCCAAACCAAAGCAAAAAGCAAGAAAACAGATCAAAAAAAAAAACCAAACTTCAATCATTTAAATGCTATCTAGGATACAAAACTTTCCGACTATTTGTGGGAGATCAAGCAGTGTGAGGAGCAAAAGGCTGATGTTCTGGAATACTGGCAAGTGCGTGATCGCATGTTGGAACCAAGTGAAATGCACAGGCGTGAATATCGCAGAATGAAGGAGGTACACAAAATATTTTGACAACGATTACTTTAATTTAATTATCACTTTTACTCTTGCAGACCTGGAACCAACCCGTGGACTCCAATGTGTATCAGTTCATGACCACCGTTTCAATGCCCATTTACGATCGACGCGAAAATGCGGTAAGTCAAGCTCGCTCTCACTCTGGTGTGCCCGTATGCGCGTAAATGCCTGTTTAGACGTAAATATAATGTCGTGCCTACTGTCAAAATTTTTATTGCGCAACATTGAATTTATGGCGTTCTTGCAGCTGCCGTTGTTCAACATTGATTGCAGGACTGCAACTGAAAATTTTGACACATGGCACGACATTATATCTACGTCTAAACAGGCCTTAATAATTCTGTTATCGAAATCGATAAATCAAACAGTCAGCACTGCCAAAATTCTTAGTGACCAAATCGACATAACGACGTCGCATCACAGACAGTGAAGCGATCATTATGCTCTCTCTCTCTCTCTATCTCTCTCTATAAATATGTATCTCTCTCTCATCACCGAAGTTATCGATAACATATGCAAAACAAAAAAGACAACAAAATATCAAAATAGTACCCAACCAAATTCTATCTATATAAAAAAAAAAAAAACTCACTATATACTACTACAACTATATTAATATTTTATGCGTTATATATATATAACACACAACAACTACCTACTACTACTACTACCAAAACTATACACAACTATACCACAGAATATCACCGAAGAAGTTTTAATAAATGAAGCACTCTGGGAATTGCAAACACGTGAGGTACAAACTATAATGCCAAATTCTAACAAACAAAAAATTCAAAAAAACAATTTTCAATTCAAATTTGACATTTGAGTAAAAAGTAATTTAAATGCTCTTTAAGCGAAAGTTTGATATACGCCAATTTAATCGCATATATATTGTATTGAATTCAATATTATTAAATATTATCCAAGTATATATATAACATACTATATACTATTGTATATGTATTTCAATTTACGACTAAAAGTAAACAATTTGTTATACTTTGCGCTACATAACATTGCATACCTATTCCATATTTAACCGATATACTTAATATTAGCTAATTATACCTACTCGTATATAACTCTAGCTAACATGGTCTAGGACCATGTCATTTTATTAGCAAACTTTTTTGCCATTATAGTTGACCACGTACTCGTTTTAGGTACTTTATCGACAACAAAATCAAAAAATACGCCAAACATGAACAAAAACTATATTCATTCCAAATTGCAATTCGATTGGTAAAAAGTATTTAAACAACTATAGCATATTTAATTTTCTTAATATATACATATTCGTAAAACGTACCATAATTAGCTATGCCTAGTTACTTACTTAACGTAATCGTAAATAATAATATTCAAATATAATAATATACTAGAACATTTTATCTAGCATTTTGAGTAGTACAATTTAACATTTGTTGTTTTACGTAAGATCAAATATATTGGGTTTACAGCCGCGTGGTATAAAGTACTCGTATATAGTGCAATTGGTTAGTGACAAAAACAAAACAAAAAAAAAAAAAACTCAATCAATGTTAGCCATGACGTAACGTATTCATTGATGTTTAGTAAGTACAATGAATTAAGCAAATCTTAGGCTAGTGCTGAGGCCCTATAGAGCACATGAAACAACAACAACAAAAACAACAAATACAGCAACTAACACAACATACAAGAAACAATATTTTCCACACACTACTCAAAATGAGGCAAAGAATCGAATAAGTTTTTATACCCTTCATAAGCATAAGCCTAAAGGACGGCAAATCTTTGTAGGCAGGCACCTTGGTTTCTTCAGCGTAGTAGTTCTTAGTTCTAAACACCAATAACACCCATTATTTCCAGCTGCGCCCCGCCCCTAGAGGTGTGTACACCGTTAAACAAAAAAAAACCAAAAAAACATTTAAGTTTGCTTACGTTTCTAGAGATTTATTTATGATTAAAAACTACCAATACAAATTCACAGCTCATTAATCTAACGACCGATATAAATCCGGCTGCGAAAATAAACCTTCAAGTTGTGAGTAATTTGTTTCTAAATCTAAGCAACAACAACTGCAACCAAAAACTAAAAAAAAAACTAAAGAAAAACAAAACAAAAAAACTAAAATTTTAAATTCAATTTTCAATTTGTTACGATTAACGTCTGTGCCGCATGCAACTCCACTTTTATTTAAAAAAAAAAATAAAATAAATAAAAATTATTTTTTTTGCTTTTTAATTGAGCACCTCCTAAATATTCTTTACTTTCTTCACACATCCTCGTCCAATTATATTGAATTTTATTTAGATTTTGCTTAAAGTTTATGAGTTTCGTTTTCTTTTTTGCCCACTGTCCGCTTGGTACTAAAAATTAATTAATTGCTTATGGTTTTTATTCGTAATCTTAGAAATTAAGTTCTCTGTTTAAGGCTTTTTGCTAACGGGCACTTGATAAATTTCTTAGGTAACTGCAAACTCTATTAACTGTCTAGTTGAACTGCAATTTAGCTGTAACTTAATATGCCACTTCAAACAAAGACTTAAATACTTCGTACCACAAAACAATAAAAGATATAACTCTCAACTTTTAACACTGCGTATACACTATATTTCCACAAGTGCAGTCTCCACAGATATTTCTACACAGTGCTGCACACGCACACGCACACACACACACACAGCAGTCACAGTAGTGTGAACTGTGTGAAGGGTATAAAAACTATGAAAAATACTTTACAACACTAACACGAATACTTCAAACAATCAAATCACTTATAACCCCCAAAACAAAAATGTGTATTTTCCAAGTACGCCTTTCACTCCACATCTTGTGTATTTATCTGACCCTTTCCCCCCGCCGCCGCCCCTCTGTACACTATGTAAACAGCTTTTTTACAATATTTTTTGTTGGTTTTTTTCTATTAATCTCTTAATAAAATTGTTAATTATACTTAACTTCTTCTTTGCTTTGCTAAAGCGTCTTAACTGAAATTTGCTTAACATTAAAAATTAACTTCTTTTTTTATGTTATTTCGGTTAACACAACCACTGTACGCTCTCATACGCTCTTAGTACTACTCTGCTAGCCATGTAATTACGCCGTCAAAAATAAAAGCTAAATTTCAAATTTAAAAAAATAATGCTATTTGAAAAAAAAACTCTCTAAAACTGTATTCGTAAGCTCTTGCGTAGTAAACAAAAAAAATATAAAAAAAAAAATGCTTCTCATATTGTATTTGCATAAACATTTCTTACATTGCGTTCTGTTTCATATACATATATACTTTTCTTTAAGTGTAAGCTGATTCAAAAAGTTTCGTTTTTTACTAGCAATGCCATTTATCAACTTCAAATTCAATTCATTTTCAGTATTTGATTAACATGCAAACCAAATAAAAAATTCTCTGTACTTGTACTTGTATTTGCGCTAAAAAAAAAAAAAAAAACAAAAAATAAAACTCCAAACTTGTGTATATGTTTCGATTCACTCACACCACAAAAAAAATATGTTTTGTTAAATTTACTTTTTAAAACTTTTATGCTCACGCACAGACAAGAATTGCAAATATATTGGGCGTGGCTGGCACTGATGTGCCCATAAATGACATAAAAAAGTTGCTGTCGCCGTTTATGGTAAGTGGTTAAGTGTTGTAAAGGAACCGAATATTTAATAATTGAGTTCCATTACAGCTTGGCGTGAATGGCTATGCGTTTATAGTAACCAACAATGGTTATGTACTATTCCATCCAGATTTTCGTCCAATTGTAAGTATGGCAAAGTATGGGTTTCTTTTATTATTTACTAATACTGAATTTCTGCTGAGTAGTTCCAAGGTTATATATTAAAACCAGCATACAATAGCGTTGACATGATTGAAGTTGAGCTATTGGACGACGATCGAGCCGCCAGAGACTTTAATCCAGTGCTAATGACGGTGGGTTTTCAATTTAAAAACATTTTACACAATTTAAAACATATTTTTTTATTAGATACGCGATTCTATAATCAATCAATCGACTGGTAGCAAATGGATGCTGGTTAAAAATCATTTCGATGAAATGGTGAGTTTTTAACTGGTATAGAAATATATATGTTTTAAACCGTTTACCAACACTTGACAGAAACGTGTGGCTCGCGTCAAGCGACAGTATTACTGGACCGCTATAAAAAACACACCATTCACATTAGTCATCTCCTATCCGGAGCGTTATGGTGTTAGTCGCATGGAACCACGCACCGAACAGGATATTCATCGCACTTATATAACGGGCAAAAATATACGCAGCTTCTTCGATGGCAAACGCTGGAAAATTCATCCCGATTGGTAGGCCAACATAGACCATTATTTTTATTCAATTTGACAAATGTAAATGAAAGAAGAAAGCTCATTCAACTAACAATCCATTCTCCGTATTCAAGGCTATTTTGCAAGCAAACCAATAAGACATTTCGTACGCCCGAAACTGAACTTTTGTATTTTGTGGATCGTATGTCTGAACCTGGTTGGCATTGGCCATCGAGTCGAAGCGCTTTGCCCCCGGAGCATGCGGCGGCCATTTTCTGTAAGTAGCGCCCGAAAAATCCAAGATTCAAAATTGCCGTTCTTTCTTTTATTGGTTTTTGGTTCAGAATATCTTATATGCTTTGGTAAACTAACTAAAACGCCGCTGTTGACGCTTTTCGAACTACATTTTTTTTTCTGTGCATATTGTGTTTGATGTTTCCGTTTTACTAAAAACTAATGCTCGAAAGAAAACAAAAATATAAAAAATAAATACAAAATTTCGATTACGATTTCAATATTCATGCAAATTCACAGCTAACAACTCATCAACTGGCCGCTATCCATCAATCAATGAAAAAGAACGCTACTATTGTGAGTAACGAATAAGCCAAAACTCAAGTCGTATAACATCCAAAGAAAAAACCCCCAACAAAAAAAAAAAAAAATCACCAATAAGTGCACCAGAATACTTTTTTGAGCTATATGCACATTGCACTTTGCACCTTCAGTTCATTTTTTGTGGCAAACACATTTTGCCAAACTTCAAACAGAATCGGATATGCCTGATTAACATACCTTATGATTTTTACTTGTATTTGTAAACTCTATGTTAAATTAATACTTGTATATGTTGTTGTCACCAGTTAGCTGAGGAATTTGCACAAAGTAAAAAAATTTGTTTTAAAAATGCATGAGAGTAAAAAAACACTATCTCTTGATTTATTTACCTTTTCTTCTAAGGCTTCGTAACCTTGAGTAAAATTATGAGAGCATGATAGCTGCAATGCTATGGAAACAAGTCAACGCTGATATCAGAGTTGCCATATTAATTATTTGAATAATCGATTATCGATTATCGTTACAGGCGATCGCCAGCTAATGCAATCACTAGTTTTTGATGCGCGTGTCACGAAATGGTTCTCCAACAACACCACTTTCAACGCCCGCGATAAGGACGAGAAGAGGTAAGTGACAAAAAAGGAGCCAAGCTCATTCAATTCAGCTAGACTTGTCTTGTTTTGTCACACATTCAAGTACAGTCAAGTGTTCTTATCCCAGAGAGGCAGCACATATTAACCATTATATTATTTATGTGTACCGCCTCCTTTCTTTTTTCTCACTTTTTACTTTGCAATTTTTGTGCCGAACTGTTTTTATGTGTGTGTACGTGTGTATCGATCGTTGTTCTTGTTGTTTGTCTATTTCATAATAAATTTTTTTCGCACCCAACAAATGAATACTACTGCAATCTTTGAAACTCTTGTACTCTCCACATAACATAATGCCTTTCATATTGTACGAAATCGAAAAAAAATAAAACAAAATACAAATACAAATACAAAATACCCTCTCTAGCGTAAGCGCATCAAGCCCAATAGCCGTACTAATGGGTTTGCTGCCAAGGTAAACAGAAAAATACTCGTCTTAAACTTTTACTATTTCATATTATCATATAATTATTATTATTGTGTTTCAATTATTATACATACTCAACTGTAATTGTTGCTAATATCTTAATTTCCTGTTTCAACAGACACGAATTCAAGCAAAGATTCGGAATCACCATCGCCTTTTTGGCCACACACAGTGGCTTGACCCGCTGGCACGAGTTTCATTCAAATATGGCCGAGCAGCCGGGTGTGGGGTAAGTTTTCCCAACATACAACAGTAGGCCCTCTATAGGAACTTTCTTTCTTTCTTTCAGTGAAAGCTTTAGTCAAAATAATAAGCGCGCCATCGACGAGATTTGGTATAAACGCGCTGTGGACCAATATTTTGTGCACAAGGAGAGCTTTGTCTACTCGGTGCCTTTTGATGCTGGAGGTTTGTCCTTAGAACCTTATGACTAGTAAAATATGTAAAATATATATTTGACTTACAGAGAGCGGCTCAGAAATAATTGTAACTGCCAGTAATGCCATCTTTCACAATGAGAGCTCCAAATCGGCGCCAGCTGCCGTTGTTGGCTTCCAGTTTCAACACTCGGCTTTTTACAAGCTCTTTCATAACATCACCGGCAATGTGAGTACACTTTTGTAATATGTATTATAAACTGGCTATTAATATTGAACACTTTTGTTAGGCCTGTGCTGTGGATGATAAGGACTGCTATATACTCGATAATAATGGCTATGTGATTATCTCTTCGCGTGTTCACGAGACTGGACGATTTTTTGGTGAAGTTAATGGCGCTATTATGATGCGCCTCGTGGAGGAACGGGTGTACAAACGTGTCGTTGTCTATGACTATCAAGCGGTGTGTTTTGAGTCCAAGACCGAAGTCAATGCTTCCAATACACTACTCTCTGTAAGTAAACACAAAATGGATTCATTATTATGAAGCTTACTGATTGTCAATTTCACCCACTAACTTCTTCTAGCCACTTTTTCATTTGCTGCGCGTGAGCAAATGGCTGCTGCATACGGCGCTGTGGTATATTGTACAACTGATGCGACTGGCGCCCGGCGTTGCGGGCCACTACAATGATGTGTACATGGATGCGAATGGCACCGAACCAGAGCCGGAGCCTGAGGACAATGGCCAGACGAAGAATACTGCCTGGTTGCGCTACCTAACGTTGCATCGTACGCGTCTCAAGTCGTGCGACATGCAGCGAGAGTTGTACATGTTGTACAATGAGAAGGACAATGTTGTCTACAATATGACAGCGCATGCATGCGAGCGGCCATTTGTGGTGTTGCCCATACCGAATAGTAATCTAATACTGCTCGTCATCGATCAGCTGTGTCCGCGGGATGTATCCTTTGTGCTGACCGTGAATCCCAAGCCGATCAGTTATCCGCTGGCACAGAACGAGACCTTCTCGTGCTACAAACACGCACGTGAATTTAATCGTGTGCGTCCATCGAGTTGCATCAGTCGCCATGCGAATGTAAGCTAAACACGAAAACTTGGTGTTATTTTACAAAATGGTGTTGGCACGTGCTTTCTTTAGTTTCGATTGTACTAAAAATGATCGTTCTTATCGATCAACCACCACAACTTTCGCTTCGCGACATAAAAATAAATGGTCACCCTAACACCATTCTTGTAAAATTCACCACGATCTCAGCGATTACATGCTCACTTTCCAATAAGCTTTTCTTTCTCTTTCCTTCACAGGAGAGCAACATCAAATTGTGCGGCAAGGGCTGCATGTTCTGTGCAAATCTCATGTTGTTATTTCTATGTCACGTGTTGAGTCGCTTGCTTTAACGGCGGTCGCCATATGTTTAGCTAATTGTAGGCATTATCTATATACATTGATAATGAGATTTTTGTATTATACTAAGGGGGGAGGAGTACGATTTTTTACTATACTCGAAAAACGCTTGAGAGCTGTTCATTTTTCCACAATTTTTGTCAAAACTTAGTCCTAAGGCGATGAGAGACGATGTAGCAACCAAATTTGTGTTTTCAACAAAACAAAAGGCGTGTGTTGAGTTTTATGTTAACTAAATGAAACCATGTAACAGTGTGTGCACACTTCCTATAATGGACGAGGTGCTGCTGCTTTATTGTAGACCTTCCAATAGACAACAACCAAATATATATTGAAATGTATTTGTATTTATTATGCTAATTAACTACAAATTCCAACAACGGCCTTAAACAACTCGCAAACATATAAACAATTTAAATAATATTAAAAAAATATATATAAAAATTTTGTAAAATGCTGCTCGCTATTAAATAGGCAAGTAAAAAATGCGCACACTGTTCCATAAAAAAAAAATACTACTGCCCATGTTATTTGTGTGTGTGTTTGAATGGGTGTACGTGTGAATGTTTTTTGTGCGTGTTAAATGTGTTAAAAACCTAATTTAAGATTGCCACCATTTGTAAGTAACACTTAGCTAATTATTATATATACTATATATATAAATGAACGGAACAAAATAACTTTGAGTAATGCGAAGTAATGAACCATTTAAATTTACATGAAAAACATTTATAATAAATACATAATGCCAGGTACATGCTATACGTTTAAGTAGCTTTTGTATATTTGCTTAGCTTAGCCCAGACAAACAGCAAGAACAACAACAAATACTACCAGAATATACTAAAATAAATACCAAAAGCCATTCAAGAGTTCGGCTTTACGAAGCATTAAATACTTTTATAAACATTCGTTATAATTATATTTAGCCTAAGAATGGAAAGCCCACATAGAATATAAATAACAACAATTCTCTGTTTTTATATAAAGCATACATACATATATACAAAACGTAATAATAATATAAATAATACCGATTGATACCTAGCAATACCCACAAGTACCTATTATAACAACTTTTTATTACATACTAACTAAAAAAAAAAAACCAAAACTACTTGATACGAGCTACGAGCCACAGAACTGAGCAGAAGCAGCAGCGTCTAGTAAATTTAGATTTAAAACAAGCAAAACAAAAAGGAATACTAATATTAAAATTAAAAATTCGACTAGTTGAAATTTACTGAAACAAATACACAAACTCATATACAAAATTTTCAACATTTAGGCAAACTACAAATTTTTCAAATCTTACGCTACTCAAGTAAAATTCACTCTGATTCAATTTTTCACACCCATTACGCTTTAAACACCCTCCCAAAAATTTCGTAGTACCCGTGTACCTACCCTTGTGCCATTTGTTATTTACTATTTAATATTAGACACTTTGCTCTGTTATTTATTTAGAACCATTGAACCCACTAAATACAATTGCCGCATTCCTCCTCTGATTACTTAAGTACTTTATTTGTTTCGCAAAATATTAAATAAGTGACAAAAGGGATATAATAATACTTAAAAGCGTAGAGAAGCTTTCAGGGCTTTTGATCTCTTTTCAATAAAATAATGAACATAAAGTAATAGTAAAAAATAAATCTAAATGTAATAATAAAAGACTGTTTCCAGTTCTGCAATGCTTAAAGGTGAAACGGAATCAGTTCTGTGACGGAATCGGAAACAGCACTGATTAAAAATAAATCTTTGACGAGACGAGAGATAAAAACTTCCTTTAACAAAACACTCACTAACCACTACAGTTTGTATTAAACCTAATTCAAGAGCAAGAACAACACTAAATACATAGAAATTTATGTATTACTAAAGCATATATTATTATTAAATAAACATAAAACATAATTTGTCAAAAGTGCTAAAAGAAGAAAAATTTCACAAAATTGTTTTATTTAAAAAAAAATTCCAAGTAAGCATCACTGTTTACATAACCGCAAAACCAAATGAATAGTTCAAACAAAGGATTTAATCACTTGAGCTAGCTCATTTTATCAGGATTCGGTGGTATAAAAGAGGCAATGGAATACTTTACTGGCGCAGTTTCAAACTGCATCTCAAGTGAAAAACATTGTATTCATAAAAAGAAATAAAAAATAATAAAACAATGAGAACTGCGGGTACTTCAGCCTTTGTGGCTGTAATTATTTACAGTAAGTCATAAAGTAAACCATACATACGGGACTATTATAAAACTTACAAGTTTTTTACGTGGACAGTTTTCGATTATTAAAATAATTAGAAACATCTTTTAAAAAGAAAACGAATTTTTAAAAATTCCTTACTCAGCACCATTGATAAACTTCTGAAAATCTAGTGAATATGCAAACGAAGAAAAATAAGTTTGTATACCCGTATGTTTAAACTGTAATGCAGATAACAACTTTATAACTAATACCGAGTTGTTGATATTTAAATTTTCCGTTTTAGGTATTCTCGTTTCTGCAACATCTTTTGGAGAGCCACTTGAGAGCAAATGTGACTTGGATCAGTCAAAATGGTGCAACAATCTAAGGTAAGACTTTTAAAATAAATTAAATTGTAAATAAGTCGACCTGGTGCAACAATCTAAGGTAAGACTTTAAAAAACAATTAAATTGCAAATACAAAATTAAATATCGCATTTCAATCAGCTATGAATAATTCCAAGTAGATTAGTAATTACTAAAAATAACACACTGCCGAACCAGCATACCAACCTTAGTAATAATGACACGGTCACCCTACATTAAGATATAATACATAAGAATGTAATAAATATACGCTCTGTAATGCGTAATAATGTTATGCTCATAAGAGCTGTAAAAAAAAAGGAGCAATGTTAAGAATGACGCGCAAGGAGCTTGATGATCGTTGAAAACAATGCAACTAAATACGCGTTCTATTTAAACTATATTGCACACTTCCATCTTGTTACAGTTGCTTATATATTATTTATGTTGTTTGACCCGCATAAGGTTCCAACTTGTTAGGATTACTAATCGACCGCAATTTACAAAATAACATTGCATTTTAAACAGTTTGTTCCTTTAGTATAACCTAAATCCTTTCCTCACTCGATCTGATTTACAGCAATGCCAAGGAGTGTCAAGCAACGGAATACTGCATCCAGACTGTCTGGGTAAAGCGTCTGGTACCTCTGGAAACGGGTGTTGAGCATCAGATATTCAGGGACATGATCAAGCAGGCACGAAACATGCTTCCAGGCAACAATGCTGAAGCTGAGCTGCTGCAAATGTTTAACGAGTCCTGTCAACAGATACCCATGAAATTGATACAAAAGGAATGCAGTTCACTGACTAGGCAAAGTCTGCCCGAACTTATCGAACTCCTTTCCTCAAAAATGACTGATGAGGTAAGTAGAAGTAAATAGAATACTTCATCATCTATAGATTTAATTTCTTTCTTAAACAGCAAATCTGCACCGTGATCGGTTTGTGCAACAGCGTTAACATCGATGCATTGCTGATGGAGAGTTATCATGGAGCACTCGATAGCTCGCTGGACGATAAGGATTTTGAACTTGAGGTGCCACAAGAGAAGAGCAGAGTGATTCGAAGCGTTGATCAACCAGATCAGCTGTCCTGCAGCACCTGCAACATACTAACACTGGCACTGAGGGCGAAGTTTGAGGCAACCGAGCGAGATGATATGCTCGAGGGACTGCTTCATTTTTGCTATAGTTTGCAGAGTTATTCGGAGGTCTGTGCCAATATAGTTGTCAACAACTTTGATGATTTCTTTGAGATAGCAAGGGAACACCTTCAATCCAATGACCTTTGTCATGTGGTAAACATCTGTGACAATGCTATGACTGTGGAGGAGGAACAGGAGGCACTAGCTGTCATAACCAATGACAATCCGTTCTACTGTGATGTGTGCAAACAGGTTGTGGCTCATGTGCGAAAATCAATGCGGAATCTTACAGAGGCCAATTTCAAGCAGTTGATGCTGGCTAACTGCAAGAAAATGCATAGCTATCAGGCTCAGTGTGTGAAAGATGTAGATCAATATAGTCATGTTCTCTACACTCTGCTGAGCAGTCCACTTAAGCCCGAAGGTGTCTGCCAATTATTGCGTGTCTGTCAGATACACAAGACTGATGTTGAGGAACAGGAAGAGCAACAGGACGATGATGAGCTGAGCAATGAGCTTATAACCGTTGATGAACCAGCGCTTCCACAGTGTTTCCTATGCAAAACTGCCTTTAGAATTGCCAAGAGATTGGTTCGTTCCCATACAAGCAATGAGCAACTAAAGAATGCCATGAATAGTGGCTGCAACAAGCTGGGCAAAGTGGCAAATAAATGTCATCGATTGATCAACAGACATGGCGATCAAATGGTGCGATTTGCAAAGAATCCTCGTGTTATATGCGCAATGCTTGGCATGTGCTTTCCCCTGGCGCAGGACGAGGAACATGATGAGCTGGAAGTTGAACTAATTGCGGATAATGAAGAAGACCAGATGCTGTCAACTGAACTGGCTTACAAGCAGTCGGGCAGATGTAAGCTGTGCAAGAAGACGATCAAGACTTTGCTAAACTTGAACAAGATCCTAAAAGACATGAAGGTGTCCTTGGAACACGTCTGTGGAGTTTTTAAGGAACGGCCAATGCGATTGGAATGTGAGCAAATGACAAAGCAACACGCCGATCTGATCCTTGATCTAGTGCACAGAAAGCTAACACATCAGGAAATATGCAGAACTCTAAACATGTGCCTGCTATATGAAGAGGACGAGAAGGATTGTAAGTATAAAGAAAAGTTTAGTTTGGTATTTATACAAATTAATGGAATTTTTGTAGATGAAAATGATGACGAGCGAGAGAATCAATTGGAAATCGAGGATTATCTGGACAAAACCGATTTAGATGTAGGTGTACAAGGTTCGCCCAAGTGCAGCCTTTGCCGCGGCGCAATGAAAGCCTTGCAACACATGGTGCGCCACAAATCGGATAAGGGAAGTATCCAACGAGCCATGCAGAAATGCTGCGACAGGATGGGAGCATTGAAAGGATCATGCAAAAGAATGATACAAAGACATGGCAATAAAATTGTTGACCTGATGACAAAGAAAACGGGAGCTCAGAGGATATGCAAGCTGATTGGTGTGTGCAAGATGTCCGCAACGGACGAGGAACGTGAGTACATAATATAAAAATAGTATATTGTATTAGAAAATATATTAAGAACCCCCTTCTTTGACTCCTAGTTGCAATTGAAGATGCACGTTTTGTGCAACAGAATGCTGTTGTTGAGTTTGATAATGATTTGGTAGATTATGTCGAAGGAACGCCCAAATGCAGCATCTGTAGGACGGCAATGAGGGCCTTGCAACAGCTTGTACGCAACCGTGCAGATAGGGGTAGTATCCAGAGGGCGATGCAAAGGTGTTGTGAGAGGTTGGGAGCACTGAAAGGAAGATGCGACAGAATGTTGCAAAGACACGGTAATAAAATTGTTGACCTGATGACGCAGAAGATACCGCCGTCAAGAATATGCAAGATGATTGGCATGTGCAAGAGTTCCGTGGAAGATGAAGATTGTAAGTATCAAAAGATGATTACTTCATACCTTAACTAACTTATTCCACATGACGTTTAACTTTAGTTGAATACGCCGAAGAACTGCAAATGAGCGAGGATTGTAAGTGAAGAAAATAATGTTCCCAAGCTCCTTCCTGATATTCTCATTTTAAACAGTAGTTTCAATTGCTGAGGACCGGAACAATGAACTTCAAGGTTTGGAAATAGTTCAACCAGAAGAGGGTCCCATCTGCATATTTTGCGAGATGTTCGTGTCAAAGTTTCAGACGCTTGTGAATACAAAAGCTAAACGTGAACGGATAATGCAAAATCTTTTACTCACCTGCAACGTGATGCCCTCTCCGATCCGTGAACCGTGTCGTAATGCTGCACTCCTTTATGGCACCGTAGTTTTTGACCTACTAAGTACTTCCACGCCGCAGGAGGTTTGTGGCTTTGTGCATTTCTGCTTGAGCAAGGAGGAATATGATCAATTTGATAGATTTTTTAATCTTCTTATGGAAGAAGACAAGTTTGAAGGATCACAGCTGGTCGATCCTGAAAGAGGACCACTTTGCATAATATGTGAACTTTTGGTGACAAAATTTGAGCGTCTACTGGACACTAAAGCCAAAAGGGATCACATTCTACGGACTATCGCACACATCTCCAACTATTTTCCACATATAATTCGCGAGCCCTTCTTGAATCTTGTCTATGGCTATGGTGCCGCCGTCTTGGATCTAATTAGTAAGGTGAAGGCCCGAGAAGTGTGCCATGTTATGCCGCTGTGCCTCAGCAATGAGTGAATGAGGACACTCGAATTCTAAAAATATTATTTTCAGTTTAATTAATTATTTTATAATCACAATTGTAAAGACAATTATATATATATTTACCGCTTGACCCAATAAAAGTTATAGCTTTTATTAAATAAAACTAAACAGACAGTGATTTAAAATTTCGTTATGCTTAACAATTTATTTTAACATAAGTTATATTAATTTTTTACAACTTTTTTCGTATTACAAAATTGCCTTAAGTTTCTAATTAAACACTAATTTAGCTAAACGACGATTCAGAGTTCGAACTTTATAGCTTTTCAACTGCCATATAAAATATATATGAATCAATTCTATTTTATATAAGTTGGATGAAGTTGTGTTATGTCTTCAATAACTGTTAAAATGGTTATATAAACTTTAAATATGTCTATGCAAATCAGTGACTTCTACAAGAGATAATTAGGTAGTGAATTATATATGCTGCATGCATTGGGGCATAAACAAAAACTGCAAACTTATTTTACAGTACAAATGTGTAAAATGAATTTAAAAAAAACATCAACATGGTTGTAACATATATGTACATACATATGTATCTGAATGTAATAACCCTTAAGTCTCTGTTGAATCTCAATTCACAAAATAAACGTGAAAAATTAACGATTAGTGTTATGCATGTACAAATATGTGATAAAATCATAAAAATTCAATTTTATCCATAGAAAGTTTCTCCTTCAAAAAATTCCGGTCTAGTGTTCAGTAGTCAATGCCGCTGCTTCCATTCTGTTGCATGCGAACAGAGCGCCTTCGCGTCAGGATGCGCGCTGGGCCGTTAGCTCCTGCTGCTGCTATTGCTTCGTTGCTGCCCTCCGCAAGTACTGCAGCTTCCGTTGAATCAAGTACATTAGTTACAACTGCTGGTGCTGCTGTCGTTGGTGCTAGTGTGATTGGTTCCTCGTTAGCCATGCCAGTTACTGCATTGTCCAGCACCATCGGCGTTGGTGTTATAAGACTCAGATTTTGTTCCTCCTCCAGCTGTGAGTTTCGTCTGGTCGGTATGCCACGCAGTTTTGATTTTTTCGGTGGCAGCGTTCGAGGTGCACTTATTTCACGCATCGCCGGCACCACTGGCGTTAGCTCCTGGACGCATGGTAGCGGGGCAGTTTCCTCTTCGTAGTTGCGCTTGCGCGCCAAGCGTGCAGCAGCACCATTTTTGCTGATATCATCGTTTGGGGTGAGAATGATCTGTTCTATGACCACAGCCTTATGTTCGTTGTTATTGCCATTAAAGTAATCAGACGTGGGTGCTGCTGTTGCTGTTGAGGTTGTCGTTTCTAGGCAAGCATTTTCCGCAATGGTCTCCAATTTGCTGCCGCTGTTGCTGCTGCTGCTGCTAATCGGTTGTTGGAACTGGTGGCTGTTATTGTTATTGGAATTGTTGTTGTTGTTGTTATTGTTGTTGCTAATTTGACCATTTATCGTTGCTTTTGCATTGTGAATGCTGTCCTTTTGAGCGTTGCTGCTGTTGTTTGCTTGCTTAAGAACTACATTTTCCTTTTCCAGCGTCTGTATGCGATCGCGTGTTGTCTTTAATTCCTGTTGCAAAAACCAAATAGTGCTTTGCATGCCCTCCACATCCTCATCCAACTCCTGCAGAAAATCATCTAGCTCTGTAAACAAACCAAAAACAGGATAAGCTATTGGTTGGTATTACTAATTGCATGAACTTACCTGATTGAGATTTCTTGACCTCTTCGCTGAAGCTCTTTTGCATGGCCAATTCAGTCTCAAGCTTTGCCAACCGTCCATTTGAAGTCATCTTGCCCAGCTCCTCGTTTTCCTGGTACAACAGCCGACACTTGGCCATAAGGCGTTTGCCTGTGTTCGAGTCGGGCGTAAACTTCCAGGCAGATAGTTCATTTTGTGTCTCCTCTAGCTTGGCCTTTGTGGCCTTTAGCTCCTTCTTAAGACGCTCAAAGAGCAAATTGACAGCCGGATCGAGTAGAGCAGTGCGTAGGGCTAATGCCGTCGGCGCCTGTTGAGCCTTGTACTCCGCAATTTGACTCTGTTGTTAAGTGAATATAGTATGAAATTGCCTTGTGTAAGTGTTTGCATTTAATGCTTACCACATAATCCTGAAACTCCTGCTCCTTGTTGGCCAACCTTCGCATAAGTATCTTCTCGCGACGTTGTGCATCGGCGAATTGGATCGCCATGCGTGTCTGCTCCATTTTAAGATTCTCGATCTCATCTGCACAGCGGCGTGGTAGCAATAAGGGGTAGAGAAAAACAAAACACAGTGGACAGATTGTTAGTAAAGGTCACAGCATAGAGGACACAGGGACTGGAGGCAAACATTCAATTCGATTACGAGTAAAAAAAGCAGCAAACAGCAAACGCAATTGTCAGACGGGGTGCGGCGGGGAGCAACCCCTTACACCTAAGTACAATATAATATTTTACAAGTTCTTTTACATGTGAATATTGTTGTTGTTGTTCTTGATCTTTGTAGATAGATATACATATGTTGTTTATATTTTATTTATACGTTTTTTTTTTGTGTAATTGAACTTAATACGAAATCATACCAATGCGTTGCAATCATTCGTGTAAGTTCGTGACATATTTTGGCGCTGTTGCTGTTGTTGTTGTAGTAGCGCTCTCATCTTGTTGTTGCTGATGTATGTAGTTGTTGTTGTTGTTGTAGTTGCTGCTGCTGCTGCTGCTACTGCTACCCGCTGTTGTTGACGGATTTTGGTAGTTGTTGCCACGAACGTTGCACTTGCACACGTTATTTCTTGCACTAATTCTTGCTTCTTGCATAGCTTCTCTCTTGAGAGTTGCCTCAAATATTTACTCAACACTGGCTTGCACTTGTTTGCATTGCTTGCTTGATTTTAGCATTTGCAACTTGCTTTTTGCTTGCTTTTTGATTGAAGAGGACACACTGTGGGAACAACAAACGGTTTGAAAATTTTTGTTGCAAAACTGAAAAATATTTAGAAAAACACTTGCAAAAAACTCGACGCGCGCACTTTTTTGCTTTCCAACAAAAGCTCTCATACAAACATCAACATTAATATTTTTGGCATTTTCGAACACTCTTCTCTCTCTTGTATAAGCTCACAGAAGCTCTCTCATCATAACAACCAAAAGTTCAACGACTTTTATTTCATATTTATTTATTTTTTTATTACTTGTGCAAAGCACGCAAATTTCTTTATTTATAAATTTTATTTTTTTTTTTGCTTGGCTCAATTACGTTTTATTTTATGTTATTTTTTCGTACGCAAATGAGTTACGTTATTTGTGTGAGTTTGGGCTGGGTATGTGTGTTGTCTATGTGATTCTTGTTAATTGACAAAAACCAAACATCAGCTTGGCCTATATAAGTACTAATCAGGGCTACGACATTATTCAATTGGTGCCTTTATATTTACATAATCCAAATATATGTGTGTTTAAATTCGGACTAAAACATGTGAACTATGTTTATTACTGCTGTAAGTAACAAGCTACTATTATTTTTTCTTTTTCCATCCCTGACATATGGTCAATTAATAACAAGCGATAAGTAATGAAGAAGTTTTAAGAAGGCGCCCTCTGTTGCAAACTGACGCAAATGCAAGAATTATGTTTTCAGTATTTTAAAGGTTGTTTGGCTATTAAATTACTATATGTATGTGTATGATTATTTGCATTATCTTATCACTGCAGACAACAACAACCAGGGACACACACACACACAAGCACACGCACACACACAATAATTTGGCGCGTAATTCATATATTTTTTAATATTTCATTAATTTTTGTTTAACTTTGTATTAAATTTGCAGTTCATTTTTGGGCACTGACAAAGTTCTTGACTTTATAACACTTAAGATATACATTTTTATGTGTAATTTTGGATTTTATATTTTTTATTTTTTTTGTTATTCACTCGATAATTAAAAGATTTTCTTTTTATATAATTTATTGCATAAATAAATTTTATTTTTTTATTTGTGATTTATTTACGTAAATTTTTGTCTTCTCTTTTATATTTATATAATTTATTTATTTAAATATTTTTTTGGGGCATTTGATTTGTTTCGATGCTTAACGAGGAGGGAGTAAACAGCAGCAAACGAGAATGTGAGGAGAGGTCGACAGAGAAAATTGTATAAAAAGAGAAGGGGAGCGCGCAGGGGCTTCTGATACGAAAATGCGGGCACGTAGACAAAAAACGGCAACGTGAGCAACGTTGGCAACGAAATTGGCCAAAACGCAAACTGTACACACGGCCGAATACTTTTAAGACGACGACGACGACGACGAAAGCGGAGACGAAGACGAAGAGACGAAGTTAAGGAATTTGATCATTTTGTTTTTTTCACAATTTTACACAAATATTTTTTTATAATACTGTTCATATATTTAATAATTTTTATAATACACGTGTTTCATGTATTTGTTGTATCGGGATTTTTATTGTTCTCTTTGCACAAACACTTTTTATCACCTTTTTTTTTAGCAATTATTTTGTGATTGCTTTATATTTATTTTATTTAGTTCGATTTACACACACTACTTTAGATTATTTTTATTATTGCAAAAAAATAACTTAAGCACTAAACGAAACGCCAAAAAACGCTGAAAGTCTTCAAAGAGTGTTCGCTTCAATTATTAAGTTCGATTTCGTAGAAACCAAAAAGCACACGTAGAGTTATTTTTTAGTGTTTTTCATATATATAACGCATTTTTGCACAAAAACTCAAAACGTCGTCTGTAAAAAAACCCAGAAGAAAAATACAACAACTTTGCGTATAAATAATAAAGGTGCGCGAACTTCATAAACAATTAAACAAAACAAAAATAAAAGTATTGCAGAAATCTGAATCTTTCAATTTAAATTTCTCCTTGTAGTTAATACAACTTTACTTTATAATGAAAATAGGTTTTGGGAATACTTATACTGTATGGGCATTATTATTTAAGTACTTCCACCTTCTTTTTTTTTATTGTTATTCACGCACCTTATTTATACACTCAATTTACATAATTGATAATAAATAACAAAAAATAAAAAAACTAAGCAAATTAAACAATTGACACAAAATGTACACACTGTTTGTAGTTATTGTTTGTTGTTGTTGTGTTTTCGTTTTGTTGTTTATATAGACTCTCTTATATTATATGGTATATAATACGTATGTTTACAAATTTGCATTTTGAATATATATACTTGTATATATTCATGCGTAAATAATAAGTTAATACCTTCGAGCAGACGGCGCTGTTCGGCTGCGACGACAGCGTCGGCAACAGCGGCATCATGTTGTTGTTGTTTCTGCTGCAGTTGTTGTTGATCTTGCTGTTGTTGTTGTTGCTGCTGCTGCTGTTGCTGTTGGTGTAGATGGTGTCGATGCGGCTCCTGTGTCTGTTGCGCTTGATGATGTTGATGATGATGATGGAGATGATGATGATGAGGTTGTTGCGACTGCTCATCAATACCGGACGGCGTCGGCGATGCGGGACCAGAGGGGCCGCTTACAACACCCCCCAATCCCACACCACCACCGACACCGACACCCACACCACCTGTACCCCCGCTGCTGTGTAAGCTTGGCATTTTATCGTAACTGTTCATCAGGGGTCTCTGATCGTCCATAGTCATTGCAGCGACACTCATTACTCAATTAGTAGGTCCTTCTATTGCTTGCGCCGAAATACATAAATTTGTGGTCACACTGGACACAACTAACACTTCAAAACTCGCTGCCAGCGGAGCACCCTTTCTCTTCTCTCTTACACGCACGCTTTTTATGCCTGCGCGCACCAATACCAATGCCTGAACTCTACGACGACGCGAGGCACAAGCGAAGAAAATATTTTTGATATTTTTTCGTTGCCAATTTTTTCGTACTTGTTGCTTATTTGCAGCGTTGTATTATATATCACTTGCTATATTGTTCATTTAATTGCACTTTTTCAATAAATTTATATGGTTATACGCACTTTTATCACGTTTAATTAATAAATTTTCTTAGAGCCGTCGGTAATTGCTGGTGTGCTGAAAAACTTATGCTCAGCGTTGCCACATGTTTTAACAGCGAAATTCAATATGGTGGATGAGAACACGCGATATATTACCAAAAGATAGGGCCACCCACATGTACAAGAATGTCAGCAGCTGGTCACACTGACTGAACATATTGTTTACTTTTTTTCAAGAAGAAGACCATTTGTCACAGCCCTGGTATATTTTGCAAATTACATAAAAGACTGCGGCTAAACGACAAAAAAAATGTTGCGACAAGTTGCTGGACCCACGTTCGCCAAGTTGCTGCGTGCCACAAACAGCGCTACAAATGCGTCAACAACAAAAGCCGCATTCGGTGGCTCGCTAAGCACCGTTCTGGCGCGCCAGCAGCAGACGATGCCCGTCGTTGACTCCAATGAAACCCTACCAAAGAAGGGTTACTCGCCATTCGGCACCAAGCAGTCGAGCATGGCCGAATGGTCGCTGGCGAGATTGGATGATCTACTGAATTGGGGTCGCAAAGGCTCCATCTGGCCACTCACCTTTGGCCTGGCTTGTTGCGCCGTCGAAATGATGCACATCGCTGCACCACGGTAGGAATTGTTATTATCATATCACTTTTTCATTTGTATAACTTGTTTGCTTGTAGATACGACATGGATCGCTATGGTGTTGTCTTCCGTGCGTCTCCACGTCAAGCTGACGTCATCATCGTCGCAGGCACACTAACCAATAAAATGGCACCGGCTCTGCGCAAAGTCTACGATCAGATGCCCGAACCCCGCTGGGTCATCTCAATGGGCAGCTGTGCAAACGGCGGTGGCTACTACCACTATTCGTACTCAGTTGTACGTGGTTGCGATCGCATTATCCCTGTTGATATCTACGTACCTGGCTGCCCGCCCACTGCTGAGGCGCTCATGTACGGCGTCCTCCAACTGCAGAAGAAGGTGAAGCGCATGAAGACGCTGCAGATGTGGTACAGGAAGTAAGGTGCTAGACCCAGAGTTTAAATAAGCGAAAATTGTTAAATAAATATTGTATGAAAATACGACTATAGTAAAAAATAAGTCTTCCGTTAAGTTATTCTTTTACAACTTACAAATGGACTCTACATGCTTTAATAATTATTGGCCGTCATGCACTATCTGGCGCTACCAAAGCATCCTTTATTGATAACAACTTATTGTTTAGTTAAAATAGCATTTATTTATGTGTGCCCTAAGAACACTATTTGTGACGTCAACTACAATCAAGTTGCCTAACCTACCTGACTATTTCTTACTCATGCACAAATTAGCGTTGCCAGATAGCTTTTGAAAAAAATAAATAAATAGATACAGCTGTGAAATGGCAGATTTACCCGAGAATCTACAAGTTATTAAATTGGAGCCACCAGGTACTCCTGAAAAGGCCAACATCAAGGAGCGTTTAAATTTGCACGTAAAGCGACGTTTACAACAAGATCAACCCGTCTCCAGTCCAGAAACACCACCTGCCGACACACTGGCAGCCACAGGCAACAAACGCTGCAAAACAACTCCAGTTCAATCCAAAGAAACACCAAAACAAAGAAAACCATATCAAAAGCGAGTTGATAAGATCAAAACAGACTCAGGGAAATGTAAAAAAGGTGAGTGTATATTTCTTACTGCAACATTGAAGCTAAAACAGCATTAATTGCAGCACAAGCTGCCAGCCCAGCAGCTGATTTTGAGGCGTACGATGAGCCTGCCGAACATGAGGCGTCACCGGAAAGATCGGATCAAAAACACATAAGTCGTGATCGCTGTAAAAACTCAGATATTCTCAATATGGTGCTAAATACAAAAAAACGAGCGTTAATGCAGCATCCCGAGGTTCAATCGTTTTGGTCTAAAATTATGGCAGCCCTGAAGAACTAATAAAAATCGCTGTAATAAGGCAACACTGTTTGCAAGCTGGGGCGCGCAGTTTAAATTTCTCCAGTTCACCAGTTTTAAAAATGTTTTAATTTTAAGAGTTGTATGCATTAAATCATGTAGTCTGTATAGCTTAAATGTTATCGAAGTCTTGTTAATTTTTCTGCGCACACTCTAAGAATAATGCTCTCTTTCTCTTAAAACTAGCCGGCCGCTGCTGCGACTGCTGCTGCTGCCGTTGCCGACGTCTTTTTTTATGCTGACAGCTGCAAAATTTTGCAGAGCCGCTCAGAAAGAATTTCGACGTTTTTGGGGTTGGAACGTTTCGCGTCGCGTAATCGCTGTGATTTACCGTCGAAAATAATACCATAGTATATAATTGACAAAGTATTTGCAAATGTGTTTTGACAAAAAGGTAGTTACGTTGTGCAATAAAATATTTGCGTGACAAAAAATTGCTTTCGGGATCTATACAAAACAAATGACTTAACAATAATATGCCATTAGGCCATATTAGATAATCCCGTTTTTGGTTTCGTGTGGCGCGTTTGCTATCGATTTAACTATTTTTTATACTCTCTTAATGTCTCTCTCTTTTTTTCTCTACTTCTCCCGCAGTCCTTCTAGGGCGCTCTTTCTCTCTCTCCTTTTCATACTTTCTGCATGTAGGTATTGTTGTTGTTTTTTTTTCACCCTGCTCTCGTTTCTCTCTCACACTCTCTTGCTGTGCCTTGCTTTGACTTTGTGCTTCGTCCTTGCCTTGCCCACAAAATTTGCGCTCAAAACGAACGCCCCTCAAACCAACGAACCACTCACTCACCCACCCACCGCGAGCCCTTGCTCGGCTACATTTCGCTTTCGTTCGCTTGCTTCTATTTCCATTTCCATTTTCATTTGGCATCAGCCTCAATAGGCCGTTATTCTCAACTTGCGCTGCTTTCATTCAAAAGAAATTCGCAACGGCGCCAACGAAATTCATTTTTCCAATGTGCTTACGTAAATAAAAGAAAAAGGTATAAAAATTAGAATTCCCTCTGGTCGAAGAGATTGTTTAAAATAAATTCAATAGAGTCTGCATTATATAATTGTGCAAAAGGAATCCGTGGAGAGTAAAAGTGACGAAAACAAATGTGCAAAAAGTGATTACAAAACAGTTTCAGTTTAAATAGAGCGAAATAACATTCATATAAAAAGATCCTTAAACGTTAATTACTAAACTAAACAAAAAACTAAAAAAAGAATACAAATTTAAAACAATTTGTAATAATAGAAAACTAAATTTAATAATAATAAACCACATGTATGACCTGAAAAAAACTGAAATAATGTTTCATGTTTGTTTCTCATTTTCGCATTATACAACATGCTTGTTAACTGTTAACTATCACAATCCCATACACAAACAAAAGCAGCAACAACAACAACTGTGACTATTAACTGCCATTCCTTTTAGCCACTAGTTTTAGTCATGCTGCTCAGCTTTTTTTTTTTAATAGCTTAATCGATACTCAGTACAGAAGAAGACGAAAGAAAAAATAGGTACTGGAAACCTTTGGGGTTTTTTTTTTGTTGCCCCTTTTGCTAATTGTATGACTATTACTATTACATAAGCCACAAAAAGCACAGAAGCGGCACAAACAACAACACTTCAGTTGGCCAGGAAGTGCCTGAGAAAAAAGTGTGGAAAAGCGGAGACACATGCCATATATAACAACATGTATAACTAGCAAGGATAACTCGAGGAACTAGGAACTAGGTCAGTTATTGAATTTTCACTGGCTACCCACGCACAGTGTTGCATGCAACAAACAGACAGAATGTGATAGAATGTGCAGCCGATGCTCAAATGCACAGATTACTTGCGCATTTGTTGTTAACTAAATGAGGAAATCGAGGCATTCCGGTTGACAACTCAATTCCATGATTGACGCTCGCCATTCGGAGCATGTCAATGAGCCATAAAGACGAACCAGCAACAACTATATGGCTGTGATTGGCTGACTGACATGACAACGGCCCCTTGGCTACCTTATTGATTGCCACTCCTTCTGTGCCAGAGACCCAAATTTCTTTACACTTACACCAGGCGTATGCGTAATATTTGCCTTTTTGTCATGCTCTGATGATATCTGTGTGTGTGTGTCTGTGTGTGTGTGTGTTGCAAGTCAAGTAAGTGCAACTAAGTGCAGGCATCATGTGCCACACAATCGAGTGGACTCCTATGGCTTCCTTCAGTGCATTGCACTTTCACGATTACGTATACGACTTGAGGGCCCCCCATTTCGTTAGACCCCATCTGTGGTCTGATTTGACTTGAGAAGCACAGTTGGAAGCCACAAGCTGCAAGCCACTTCAAACTGTGCGCTCTGTGGATGCTTTCTTTGGGGGGTGATGGCAATTATGTGATTAGCACTTGGTCCTTTGTGACATTTATTATGCAAAAAGGAGGTTTATTTACTGCAATTCTTAGATATTTTATATGAACCATTTCTAAAATCATATAAGGTTCAGTTTTCGTTATTTTTCAACTTTTTCGTTTAATTAGATACTTTCCACATAAAAAAAGATTAACTTGGCGTTGAGTTTTGAGAAAACAGTTATTTTCAACATTTGCTTGTTAGCCAGTAAACGGTAAAAATAGCTGTAATATAAGCCGCATCGCTTGACATTATCATAATCCACAACAAGTCATTTGAGTAACCTAAGAGACCCATCAACACGAACTGCTTAGTCTGACAAAACTATTAAAAGCTCCTCCCCCCCAACCTTCTCTGGTGTGTAGGTGTGTGTGTGTGTGTGTGTGTGTGTGTTACCTTAGCTACAGGCAGTGTTGGCCTATGCCGCATAGCTGTAAGCTCCTCCGTTATATACATATGTACGTACATAATCGCTGGTAGGTGGGATGGCAACAACTGCACAGTGGGAAAATCAATTTCGAAGCAATTGCTTGACTATGCTGGGTGGATGACACATAGGAAACATAAAAAAAGAACCCCAGCAACAACAACAACAACAAAAACAACAACGACAGCAGAAGGCAATCATTGCAATCCAATTAAATGACCGCTTGGCTGCTGTTGAGTACAAAACGGTGCATTGAGTGAGAATTTTACGTTCCACAAACTTGTGACCCACTAATTGGATCGTGTTTTAGGCAACAGCGCGTCATCAAACCCGCAGCACCGTTACTCACTTTTACTCTCAGTTTAAGCAGCTGCGTTCGCTCTCTCTCCCTCTCTTTGTTGGGCTGCATTGCGCCGCTGCGCTCGCCATGAATGTTCTATCCCCCCTGACCGCCCTGACCGTCCAGCCCGCCCTCTTGCATTTGCAGTTTTTTCCTATTTTTGAAAGATATGCGGCCCACTTTGCCTTTGCCTTTTTCGCACAGTTCTATTTATTTTTGTCAAGTGATTTTTGTGGAGTCCAAATGGTTGAAGACTTTAAGTTTATTCACTTTAAAACGTTCGCTAGTGAAATATTAAAGTAAATATTAAATTTAATGCAAAAGAGGTGACAAAAACAATAAAGAAGATAATACATAAATTATACTCCAAATAAATAGTTTACATACAAAACGAATAATTAAAGCTATGTTTTTTCCCCTTCCAGCTAACATGCTAATTTAATACGACACAAAAATAAACTATAAGCGCATTTCTGTGAAAATTAAATTCAACACAAGTTTGCAACATACAAGTGCTTAGTACACATAAACAAAAAGAACAACAACAAACAAATAAACAAACAAAATAAGAACAGCATCAGAAATGTCGCCTTTTATGGAAAAAACGCTGCTTTTGTTAGGTGTGCTGTGCTGCATACAAGGTAAGCGCCCAGGTTTATGCAACACAATAATAATACTACCAAAGACCCCGCAACCTTTTCCCCACCCTCTCCGCTTCCCACTTTAGTAAAATGTTTTTGTGCAATGTAGCCATGACATTTACGAGTGAGCTTTGCATGCATAATGCAATTTTTATATGATGATTATGTATGGATTATTCTACATTTCTTCTCCTTGTAGTATCCACTGCCCTAATGTGCTATGACTGCAACAGCGAGTATGATCCACGTTGCGGTGATCCCTTCGAGCCCTACTCCATTGGTGAGGTCAACTGCAGCAAACAGGAGCCACTCGAGCATCTTAAGGACAAGTACAAGCCAATGCTGTGCCGCAAAACTGTGCAAAAGAGTAAGTTTCAAGAGTGATGACAAAAAGTCATCAAAGAACTAGTTACTTCTCTGATTACTAAAAATAATGCTTTGTTTAGTTTATGGAAAGACTCGCATTGTACGTGGATGTGGTTATATACCCGATGAGCGTACCGACAAGGAGTGCATTAGGCGCTCGGGCACCCACGACGTGTCCGCCACCTATTGCGCCTGCACCAAGGAGCTGTGCAATGGAGCCACTGCCGTTGAAACAAACCAGATGCCGCTGATTCTCGCCTTGGCTGCTGGATTTGCGATCTTCATGACAAGAAATGGTAGCATAAGAGTCGAGAGCTCATAAATATTGCATGAACGTTTTGGCATTTGGGATTAAACATATATGATTTGTGTATAAGTTCGATTGATTTTAAATTAACAATTCCTCTTGGGCATTTTTTTATAGATCTTTGGAATATATGGCAAACAAAAAACACTTAGAAAGCCAATTAATTAAGTTGCATAATTTTATTTAAATTATGAGTATGTGTTCGTAAGCGTAAAAAGTGAGAGAATACTATAAAATATTACAAATTTGTTGGGCTCATAATAAAAAGTACCTTTAACAAAGTAAAAGTAATATTGAAAACAGAAAATTATTTGGGCGGTAAAATCAATTTAATTGTTTTATTTAATAAGCTCGTTTTTATTCAATATTCATTTTTAATGTATGTATATCCGAAACATGAAATAAACAAAAAACTGCCAGTAAATGTCTCCGCCTAATACCAAAAAAATAAATTTCATGCCCAACTTTTAAAGCTAAGAATTGTTTAGTTTAAATAAATCAAATTCACAAACTTTTAAAAAATTCCGTACATTTAGGACATTTCATAACTTAAAGAAAAAAAACTTTACCCAACAGATAATAAAAAACATTATTTCCATAATATGAGAAGCTCTTTAAAAGTGCAAAAACATTTTCAACTACTAAATCGCGATATTTACATGCAACAAAAAAAGAAACCCTAAAAGGTAAATTTTAAACCAAAACTCTTCATATGATATCTTAAAAATAAATTTATTCAATGAGTACATTATAGAGAATAGTATTTGAAGTAACTAGGACACAAGATCATTTCAAAAACAAATTGTAAGCCACTGCGAAAAAATACAGATAGTATAAAACACATATTTCAACTAAAAAAAAAATAGCAGAAAACTATTTACAAAAAAAATTCAAGCATTCATACAAGTAAAATAAAACTATACAATTAAATTCATATTTTGTCCATTTTAAGCTTCATACAAAAAAGGAATAAATATAAATAGACAAAAAATATAAGAAAATCTTCCTAAAGAACAAAAAACTGAAAGAAAAAAGTATTTTGTCGTGTTGCAAATTATAATTTCATTCAAGTTTACAAAAAAAAATATTTAAAGTGCTTTATTTGTCAAATTGTTAGGCACAAATCCACAATCACGGCTAATAGGCAAGGTACAGTCAACACAAAAACAGTGCAAACCCAATAACAAACGCTAGCCAACACTGAACACAAAACCAAATACATTTAAACACTTGATTTTGTGTAGACAACAATTTTATTGAAAAATATACAAACCTGTATTTACTTAAACACATTTATTGATAATTTCATACATAATTATACTTATATACATACACACGTTTTCATATATAAAACATGATATTTATTTAGTTAAATATTATTAAGAATTGTATGGACAGCTAGCAAAAACAACATTGTGAGCATATGTAGATAAACTTAACTAATTTTAATTTACAAACAAGAATATAAAATAAAAAAAAGTGCATTAAAACAACAACAAATCACTAGCCGTTGTATCTAAAGATTAAAAATATTTATGAAAAAAATGATAGCATTATATTGAGTTTACCTTAAAAAAAACCTATATGATATTATTTTAAAGACATAATTTTATAGGCCACCCAAAGTACCCAACAAAAAGCATACCAAGACACATCCTTCACCAAGAACCACGCAAAGATGAAAAATAAAAACTAAAAACGAAAAGAAATATAAAATTTATATAAATATAAAGAACAATTGCAGCGTGAATCATATCATTGAGCTTTGCTTTACGAGTGACGAGATTCTAAAGTAAATTAAAAGAGAAATCACACAATATAAATGTTATAAAAGCAAATACAAATTGCTAACCACAAAACAAAACCAAATATAAACATATAAAAATAACAAAAGTTTGGTTCATCAAAAGCATCTATTAAAAAAAAAAAGAAAAGTACTATAATAAATAAAAATATTAGTCCTTAAAAAAAAGTTTCGTAAAAGAACACTGTTTTGAGTAAAGATTAAAAAAAGAATACACACAGTTGCATAAAATAATAATAATAATAAATAAATATATGTGTTTTGTCTGCGCTGGCTGAGTCGTGAAATTATAATAATTTATATTTGGTTTATGAGTTTCTATGCAAACCCAAACAAATATATACGCAAAAATGAAGTAAAATAAAATTAAAACAAAAAACCCAAAAAATAAATAAAAACCCAACAACAATTTACAAAAAAAATTATGTGAACTTGTTAATTTTTAGCGTTTAAGTCTGTAAAGCTCCGCTTGTAGATGAAAAATCAATAAATAAACTAAATACAAAATTTAATAAAACGATAAAAAAAAAACCACAATGTTATGAACTTTCACAAAACCAAAAAAACACACCAAGCCGTTTTATGGATCAATGCAGCTCATTAAACATGATATATTTGCATTTTAGATAGTGGGATTTTTAACTATGATAGATATGGGCGTGTTACGGATACGTCATTGCAAATTGGATTTTAGTTTCTTTTGTTTGTTTTCTCAAGGGTAATTAGTTAGTCAATTAAAATAATAAATAAATGGAAACACCTTTCTGTCAGAAAGCTATAGGTTTAATAATGTTTATTTAATCTTATAGATATAAAAATTGGCAAACAATATAAAAATTCTTTTTTTTACACTTTACTTGTTATCTGCGAATAGAGTTTGATAGATATATGATTTGGGCACAACCGGCGTATCTGCGCCTAAACTATTTGGAAAAACTGCTCTCTTAGCAATGGGTTGTGCTTTGCTGCGAACTATTTTAATGTATCCATGTTCGCCCCATCTGTAACCAAAGGAGTTAAGAGCACGCCAATAGTCCAAATTGCTTTCAGCATCATGACCATAGCCGACTATGACAAGGAACTGAGAGCTGCTGGCTTGGGCACGCGTTGGGGGCACAAAGACACCACTGCTGTAGTGCATGAAACCAAACGTTGCCGGATTGTATTCAACGATAACTGGAATTCCGCCGGCCACATAGCGCATAAGTAGTTTATCATCATTCTCAGGTATTGTTCCATAACTTTCCAATGTAATACTTTTAGCTGGCACTGTTGGCATACACATGCCTTGGTGATTTGCTGTATTATTGGGCACATACTCCACTTCGTCAACTAGAGAAGCTCCCGGGACTCGTGACAGATATTCGAACGCAGTTTGCGGCACCTGTGTGGAGCAACCAGTTCCCATGCCAGCACAATCAATCAAGCCCTGAGCAGAGTTATTCATTGTATTTGGCTCCAAAATCTGCAGCGCATTCAATATTTGTATGGACTTTGCCGCTGCATAAGCCCAACTGCTGCTGCACACAGTGCCCTGATCTTGTTGCGTAATCGTTATACCCAACTCCTCCAACATATCATATTGTGCTGGTGCCACGTCTGCTGGCGGCACGGGAGTCTTGGTACTGAAGTCTGTGGTGGGATAAACAGCTTGTGGCAAACGTGCCGCAAATGTCACCAGACGGATGTCCGAGAACTGATTCGCCTTAACGCGATAGCTGCTTGCCTTGCGATCATTGAGTGCATTTTGTTGTCGTATCAAATTCATGTGGTAGTTGAAATAGTAGTTGGCAGTGTTTTGCTCCGCGGCGTTGGCATATATCTTATCAAAATGTTTCTTTTATGGGATAACATACAAAGGAAGATTGTTAGAGTGGTGGGCAAAACATCCACATCCTTTTTTCATCTTACCATCCAATCTTCGAAATCTTTGGGGGCCTGTCCATGGTTGAAGGCATATGCGCCCGAGAACAAAGCACAGCAGAGCAACAGTTTTAACATCGCGAAATTAGAAAGAAGACTAGCTAAGAACTGAACACTAGCCGTACCTTTATATAGTCGCACCCCAGCCATGCACTTTCTTTACGATTAGACAAGCAAATAATAGATAAACGATTCCGCAAGAAAAGTGCAAATAGATTTCTACATGCGAACGAGAATGTGGCATTAAATTTATGACACTCGTTCTTTGCCTGGCCACAAATGTTTAATTCGCACTTGCCCAATTATGATGGTGTATGGTGTGTGTAAATGCCTGTCGATATAGATAGTTAGCTGGGCGTGGCTGTTGTTTACCTGTTCCACTGCTTGTTGAAGGTTCTCATATCTCTGTTAATTTGAAATTTCCACTGGCCTAGTTCAATCTAACGTTGTTCTCAATTCATAAACCGTCTGCATTGCCATTAGTTGTCGCAGTGTCAAGATCATAAACATTGTTAAACTTGACAATTACCATTTTAGATAACAGCTAAGCGATGCACAAAAAAACATTATTACATTTTATTGTAGCTTAGAGCTGTGAGTCCCATTACTTCAAATTTTGTAATGCGGAACTTGGTTTGTCCCATTAATTAATCCGGCTTCTAAAAATGATTCATCTTCGTTTAACAAACCTTATCAATTATTGAATCTTTTGTTTTTCGTGTTTACCAATTTCATTTGAACAAGAAAGTTATGCAACAATTAATTTAAACAAATGTGCAAATAATATTCCTCTTAGAAATTATATTTCAGTCAACAACAAAACTTTCTCATTCCCCCAAGATAACTTTGAATAGATTGATTATGGGTACATCCATCAGTTTTACATCGTTACAGTGGCTTTTGCTTCGTTTGTATTGGTTTGTAAATCATCAAAACTGGTTGCATTAATTAGCATGCATTCAGGGTATTCACCAAAAATGGTTAAATTAACATATGTTTGTTGCTTTGCACGTGTGTTTGAATTTGGCAACAAAATGTGGATCATTTAAGATGCTGTGTTCATTCATATCTTTATCTATATAGTTAAATAGTGTAGAGTATTGAGACTTCAACAAGCCTCTGAAAACTAGTCTAGTTTGTGTTAATTTATTTAAGCTTATTTAACATATGTATCCCACCAAGAATGTCAATGTTAAACATTACCGGGAAAATTATTATCGACTTCCAGATGCACTTCTATAAAACTTTAAAGGTATTAATTGTGCTGGAAAGCTAATAAGAATGTTTCGAATAAAAGGTGTTTTAATTTTAAATGTTATAATCTAAAGGTCTGCAAAGTCATGTTACACTAAATATACTCTATGAAAACCCACAACATATGTTTGTGACCTGTTAATGATAAATTTAAAGTTTAGGCAAAGCGGAAAAATATGTAAGCCACACAAAAGATGAACACATACTATTTACGAATGTTGGGACTTATGTTGAGCAGGTTTTTGTTTTTTTTATTTTGTCGCTGTGGGTTGAAAGCCTATAAAACCGAAGCGTCTAACGCCAGCGCGACTTAAAACGTTCGCAGACTTCGAGACAGCAGCATCTTTACAAGATCGACACATACGCCGAAAATACCAACAATAGACATCATAGACAATACGTTACAAAAGGTGATTAATGTGCAACTATCTTTCTTTTTAACGAATCAAGTGTGTGTGTGTGTGTGTGTGTATGTAAACTTCGATTATGACCGTAATGAACAATACAAGCGCTGTGGCATTTCCTACAAGACCCCCCCCGGATGTCTCTGTAAACTGACTAAGCGCCTTTCACCCACCAAATCAAAATTCGATTAAAACTCACATGTGCATAAATACATTCGATATGGAATATTGAAAGTGAAATTTATACCAGATATGTTTGAATCTTTGTTTTTTTGCCAAGGGCAGAAATTTCACAAGATTAACAAAAACACAAGTTAACCAATCAACTGCGGATTTATGCTAATTTTGTGAATAGATTATGTATTTGTAAATCATATCAATCGGTCAACGTTGTTTCAAACTTAAACATAATGATTAAAATCAAATTTAAATACACACACAAATTAAATATAATAGCCGAGAAAACCATTCATGGCCGAAACGTGGATTATCTAGTTAAGAAATGTTGTGCATAATAAATCAATTAAGTGATATTTTTTTTAAGTCAAACCAAACCCAAAGTTTCAAGTTGCATAAACAAAACAAACATCTTATCTCTTTTTCTTTTTTTATGATAATCAGATTGCAGCTGATGAAATGTTTATCACTTCACAGCTTATCTTAGAAACTTCAAATATGTAATTCCTAGAATATTTATTTCAACGATGTCATATGACTGATTGGTACATCTGCTATAACTCGATTATTTAACCATTATTTTCCACTCGACTCTCAACTATCGCCAGATGTGGATGGCCAAATCGAAGATGTTGCAGCTGCTGTTGCTGTTCGCCTGGTTAAATGCTGTGTCACTGCAGCAACTGCAATCATTCCCCAAACTCTGCAATGTGCGCGACTTTGATGACTTTCTGCAACAGACAGGCAAAGTGTATCCGGACGAAAGGGAGCGGGAGTTCCGCGAGAGCATCTTTGCTGCAAAAAAGTCATTAGTCGATCTGACCAACAGTCGTGTGGGCAGTTATCGCCTCAACATTAACCCACTCGCCGACATGACACGCAAAGAGGTTGCCACACTGCTCGGCTCCAAGATCTCAACACAGGGCGAGTAAGTATCAAAATACTTTCTTACATAATTTGCTAACTTGTTAATTTCCTTTTTGAAACACTTTCTCTTGCACTTTCTCCCCTTCATTTTGAACTTTTCAGGGAACTCACCGCACGTCACATCAACTTTGTGCCTGCCACGACGGCATTGAGTGACAACCTGCCGGAATCGTTTGATTGGCGTGAGAAGGGTGGCGTCACACCGGCTGGCTTCCAGGGTGTGGGCTGTGGATCCTGTTGGTCGTTCTCCACCACCGGGGCGCTGGAGGGGCATCTGTTCCGGCGGACGGGCGTGTTGGTGCCGCTGTCGCAACAAAATCTGATGGACTGTGCCGATGACTATGGCAACATGGGCTGCGATGGTGGTTTCCAGGAGTATGGCTTTGAGTATATTAGGGATCATGGCATCACGTTGGCCAACAAGTATCCCTACGTGCAGTCCGAGATGGAGTGCAAGCAGAATGAAACTGCTGGCAGATATCCGCGGGAGAGCATTGTGAAGATTCGCGATTATGCACGCATCGATCCGGGGGATGAGCAGAAGATGAAGCAAGTGATTGCCCAGCTGGGTCCATTGGCCTGCTCCATGAATGCCGGCGCCATATCCTTTGAGCAGTACGATGGCGGCATCTACGAGGACGATGAGTGCAACAAAGATGAAGTCAATCATTCTGTGGTTGTCGTCGGCTATGGCAACGAAAATGGTCGCGACTATTGGATCGTCAAGAATTCGTACTCCCAGAATTGGGGCGAGCAGGGTTTCATGCGACTCCCGCGCAATGCCGGTAGCTTTTGTGGCATTGCCAGCGAGTGCAGTTATCCCATTCTGTGAGAGCTGCTCAGTCTCTATTTTAGTATTTGTATTCGAATTTATTTCTGTTACTATAGTTCGTAGAAAATATAGACAAAAAAGCCAGTAGCTTAATGACTTTTATTTCTATCTATTGTCAGCATAAAAAAGAGTCATAAAGAGAGAGTGGGTCATTTTTATCAGTAGAGAGAATTGCACGATTTACATATATTATAGCAGCAATTACACACACGAAAATTTATTTTTAAACAATTTTTATTTTATTCCACTGACCGTTGTGACCGATGACGGTAAGCACTAAGGCAAGCAAATTATAATTCTTAAAAATAACTAATTAAAAGTCAACTGGCGTACAATTTGCATCATACTCTTTTTTTGACATTTGCGACTATAAAAGAGCCCATTTCCACAATAAGCGCTTAGTAATCAAGAACGTCTCAAGATTGTAAGATGAATTCGCTGGTGTATAGTTTGGGATTGTGTGTGGTGTGTGTGTGCCTGGTTGCTGGAGATCAGGTGCCAACAACAGAGCTACCTCAAGTGGAAGAAGCAACAACCGCAACGGTTATTGATTTCATTCCCTTCGAATGCGATGTAGCCGCTTGGGATAGCTTTAAGGTATTGATTTAAATACTTAATGTAATAAACTGCTCAAATAATGCAAACATGTTTTCAGAACGAATACAAAAAGGGCTATCAGAGCAGCGACGATGAGGAAATGCGAAGAAATATCTTCTGCGATAATCTGCGTGAAATCACAAAGCACAACGAAGGCTACGAACTTGGTAAGAAAACCTACAAGAAGGACATTAATGAATTCAGCGATATGACTCAAGAGGAATGGGCTAGGACATATCTGATGACATCGATGTAATGTATTTAAAACAAATCTATTTATCTAAATAAACAAAGTTTTTATCTGTACATTGCTGTTCAAACTACCAGAAAATTAACATAAATTGTAAATAAATTGAATGCAAAGCAATTAAAACCTCTATATAATTGAAGCTCACTTGAGTAACAAGCAAATAAAGCGGAAATACTTATCGCTGATATATATTTTTATTGTTATATACAGATAGCCTGCACTTATTTAAAGCTTTAAATAATTTATTACACATTGCAGGCATTGTTTTGGTTTTTAAAAATATGTGTAATAATTTATTGAATGTTTTTTATTCCATTTTTTAGTTGGGATTGGTTTTATTACATTATTGTTCACTGATTTTCAAACAAGTTTTATATTCATAATTTAGATTTGATTTGTTCCGATTATGTATTGTTATTAATTTTATTAATTTTAGATTTTTTATTTGTAGATTATTTTTGTCAACTTGTGTTTTATTTTTTTTTTTTTGTATGCATAAATTTTTTATTAGTTTTTTTGAACGCTCACGATTTCTACATGAATAATTTATAAATTTATTGCGAACTTGTGTTTTATTTGTTTATTCTTTTTTTGGCTTTAATAGTCAGTTTCTTTTGCATTTAGCACTTTGCACAATTACATATACAATATACATAAACGTACAGCTGGCTTGAATAATGTACATATACAATACATTTAATAATAAATATATAATATATATATTCTTGTTATAACAATTACTTTCGTATGCTGCACTAAACAAACAATTATGTTTATTTACTTTTAAATATGTTTACATTCATTGATATTGGTAAAAGTTAAATTGCATAATACGATTATTTTTATTATACTATACAATTCTTAAAGTGCTCCACAATTCCTTAAGGGCATGTCCAAAAGTCGTTTTCTACGATTATTTAGTTAAAACAAATAAATGCTTCAAATGTGAACTATTGTTTCTTAGCAACTTTTTAGAATTTTATTTTGGAATCGCAGTTCCTATATTATTAGTCAACATTTTGGACACTCCCAAAAGTACTACGTTTCGCGCAATAATGTGAACTTTATTCGAGCGTGAAATCGATAACATTATTTTGTTATCAATTCATAAAAGTTGTAAATAATAGGCTAGTGTAATATTCAAAAATACTGATTTTTAAGAATTTCGACTCCTAACATTAGCTAAAAAGTGAATTTCCTAATTTCACCACTTTTCAGACTAATGTCATGTTGAAAATTACAAATTACCCAATTACCGAGATTTCTTCACAATTTATTAGTTTAACAATTATTACCGGTATTTTTTATTTAGAATAATTACATTTTGGCGATGTGTTTTATTGTTTTCCATATATGCGCTAAGTTTCAAGCGACCCTGACCATATAATTCCTGCAATTTACGGGCATTTTTAAGAACTATTTAATTTCAAGACCAAGCAGAAGAAAAAAAATGTTATTCACTTTAAATTCATGTCTGCTGCTTTTTGGGGGGTTGTAAAATGGATATGTTTTGAGCAGTATTTGTGATGTCTGCTAGTTAACTAGTGTGGGTTAATTTCAATCGTTTATTGTTGGCGTGTGTGTAAATTTGTCTAAAAAACATTATTTTTATTTCGGTCAAGCCAAAGCCCAGAACTAAGCATATATATATATGTATGTATATAGAGGGCCAGGGTCTTGCACAAGAATAAATTAATACAATACACTAAATAACTAACAACGTTTAAAGCATATAGTATTTATGTATATATATAGTGTTTTAGTATATAATATGTATATATTGCAACAAATTTTCACTACAAAAAACTGCACACACATAACTTAGGGAACTAGCTTATAAATTATTATCATTAATATTATTCTGTATAAGGATTTAGGGCATTCAACTGGGCAGAACTGCTTTGCTGCTGATGGTTTTTATTATCCTTGCTGAAGCAAAAATGCATAGCATTGTTGCTGTTGTTGTTGTTGTTCGTATATGCTTGACATCGGTGTATTAAGTTAAGCCAACTTGTGTAGTATATAGTTGCAGTTGGTGTAAAAATTGTGTTTTTCCATCTTTGCACTACCAAAAAACTGTGGAGGAGTGGAGCACAACTTGCTAAGTGATACGCTTAGTAGGTGGGTTGCTGATACTCCATGCCAGATTGCTGTTCTATGCCACCTGCATAAAGTATATAAGATTAAAAAAGTTATAATTGGTTGAATAACTAACTAACTAACCCTGCTGTGGCTGTCCAAAAGGCGAGGCGCTGTACTGTTCGTTATCGTTATCCATGGTGTAGCTGTATGCCTGCTGGTGCACCACATTGGCCGGATCAGTCTCAAATGCCGAGGTGAACTCATCGCCGGCGCCAATCAGAAAACGTTTATAGGCCATAAAAGCGCACAGAGCCTGGCATAAGAACAGAAATGCCATTGAAAACATGCCATTCAAACATGTGAGAATATTTAGCACATACCCAGCTAAAGATGTTAAAGAAGCAGAACACAATGGCGGTCTTCATGCTGCCGGCGCCAATGCCAAGTGGGGGCATGGGAGCTGAGCTCCATTGGGACCACAAGTAGACGAATGCAATGAAGTACAAAAATGCCCAAGCAGCTGCACAGATTCCAAAGATTAGCATGTGAAAGGAATTTATTGAGCTTATACACACACACACACACACACACACACACATGCACATACCTGAGAATCCCATGTCGGCCATGACGAAACGCTTTCTGCTCTTCACTGATGACATGCGCTCAAACATGAACTCACCGCCAATGAAGGCCATGGAGGCGAGAAAGCCAAAAACGCCAATGGTATTGCCATATTTGCAGGCCATGCCATCGTCATTATATAGACACATCTCCTTGCCATCCTTTTCGACCCAGCCCTCGGAGGATATACAGCCAAAGACCACAATCGAAAAGAGCTGAAAAGAACAAAAACAAACAGTTATTTAGTGCTGACGCCACAAACACAAAAATAATCATAAAAGTTCACAGACACACACACACACCCCCTCTTTCCCATGCCCCCAACCAGCGTCCAGATTTATTATGTATTTATTGATTTGGAAGCGCAGGTGCAACAAACCAGAAGTTCAAGTACACAAACACACACATACATGCATATATACATATGCATCGCTTTACAGGCACGTACATATTTATGTTTGTGACCCAATTTCAATTGAAGGCCAAGTTTAGTCAGCATAAGAAGCGCCTGGGGATAGGCAATGCCAACTGCAATAACAAAGCGGGTCCTTGGCTAAAAACTTGGCAAACAACTGTTGTTGCTATTATTGTTGTTATTGTTACATAATATATATGTCGTCAGCTCAAAGTGCCATTCAACGTAAATGGAAAGCAAACTCATATTATAAATGACTGTTAACCATTTGTCCCTCTTACCAAGTCTTTTCATGTCTATGACGCACATGCTGGCCATTACAAATGGCTTTTTCAGCGGCTCATTGCATTTTAACAAAACCTGCACCAGCTGAGTGAGTGCTCAACACTTTTGTTAGACACGGTCTAATTCCCAATTCATTTAACTACTTTTATAAACCATATGCTGCATAAACAAAACCCGATTCTGTCATCAACAACACACAAACGCACTAAATCCCAGCAATTCCCACAGCAATTAAAACACACGCATGTTCTACAAGACTAATTAACAAACTTTTTGAAGTAGGGGAAAGCAATGGAACAGAATTATGTAAAGGATTTATAATATTACAGGAATATTAAGTATTCCTTAATTTAACATATTTAAAATAAAGAATTCTAAAATGTAATTAAAATTCCTATGAGAGCTCTAAGAGTCCTTAAATGAAATGCAAACGTTTACGTGATCCGCAGCATCATAAAAAACACACAAGTTAATAAAAATCACCCTCGCTTGCGTTAATGCTAAAAATTCCTTTGAGCTTAGAGCAGGCGTTGTGGTTTGTGGGGGGGAAGGGGGTTGTCCTTTTATACAACTTACCCAGCAGAGGGCCCGTATGACAACTTGAGGTTTCATGGCGAATGTTAGCGGATCGAAGGCGCCACCCGCCTTACCACCGCCATAGGCGCCACCAGCATTAATGTTAAGTATTTGATTGAGCACATCCATTTTCCACGCCTACCACTTGCTTGCGATACTATATATAATTTTATTATAGTATGTGTATATATTTAGTAGTTTTTCCTTTCCTTTTCTTTTATTTATTTAGCAAGCGCGTGCGAGCTGTGCTAACTTTATTCAGTCGAGTGTATTTCTTTTTTCACGTTTTTCACGTCTTGTTGTGAAAAATCGAATGCTTCTTACTACGCCAGCTCAAGGGCAATGTGGGGGCGTCTTGGACGTTTGCTTTTAATGGTGTGCGTGTGTACACTCACAGGCTTGTGTCTGTGTGCGTTTTTGTGCTATGCTGGGTAGTATATGTATGTATGTGTATATGGCAATTATAGATTACAGCACACCAGAAATAGCAAAGCTGAAATACACTTTTGGCTTTGTAACAAACTTAAGCGCGCGAAAGCCGCAGAAATCGCAAACCGTTAGTCAAAACAAACAAAACACACGCGCGCACAATTTGGATTTTTATTAATCATGCATAATTAATCATAATAATTTCACGAATTTTCAAGGGCCTGATTTTCACTTTTACTTTTCGCACACAACGGCCAACGCGCAGGACTAACAGTAAAATGTATGCAACGTCCTGTACTCGTATTCGGTGGATAGAGCTCGGACTGTGCGTGTGTGTGTACGATACCACTGTTACTACTATCGATAGCTCTGTAAAAATCGCAATGCAATTCACAATAGGCAGAGTTGCCCATAAGTTTTCCTCCTTTATAAATGATGAAGATAATTTACAAAAAATAAAAGGAAACTAATAACTACATTATAACCAAACAAAATTGAAAAAATTTAAATGAATATTTAACGAATTTTTATTTGCGTACAAATAACAGGTTCAAGTTAATAAATGCATGCTGGTTTGAACTGGGTTTATTATGTTAATAATTTACTCGCTGGTGAATTTAGCTGGACGCTTCTCAACAAAGGCCTGCATGCCCTCCTTGCGATCGGCCTGTCATAAAACAAAACAAGAAGAAATAAGTGAATGTTTTTACACATTATATAACAATTTATCTTACCGTTGAGAACGTAGCATGGAAAGTGCGACGCTCGAATTTGAGACCCTCCTGCAGAGTTGTCTCATAGGCAGTGTTCACTGACTCCTTGCACAGCTGCACAATCAGATTCGAGTGGGTGCCAATTTTCTCGCCCAGTTTGATGGCCTCACCAACCAGCTGATCGGCCGGAATGACCTTGCTGACGAGACCAACCTTCTCGGCTTCCTTGGCGTCGATCATGTTGCCAGTAAGGCACATTTCCATTGCCTTGGACTTGCCAACGACACGGGTCAAGCGCTGGGTGCCACCAGCACCGGGAATTGTGCCCAATGCAATCTCTGGCTGACCAAACTTGGCCTTCTCTCCAGCATAGATGATGTCGCACATCATGGCCAGCTCACAACCACCACCTAGAGCATAACCGTTAACAGCGGCAATGATTGGCTTCTGGGTGCGTGCCACCTCAGTCCAGTCACTAAGGAAGTTGCCCTGAATGCACTGGGAGTATGTGTTGGGTGCCATCTCCTTGATGTCAGCACCAGCGGCAAATGCCTTCTCACTTCCAGTTAGGACAATGGCGGCGATGTTCTTATCCTTGCCAAAGTCCTTTAGGGCGGTGGACAGCTCCATCATCAGGCCATTGCAGAGGGCATTCAAGGCCTTGGGACGATTAAGTGTGATAACAGCAACATTTTGCTTCTCTCCTGTCACTTCAGTCTTAATGTATTCCCAGTTGCTAGCAGCTGTGTAAGTGAGAAAGAGATGGCAAACACAAATTGATATCACATAACTTACGTAATCAATGTTTTTTTTTTCTTTCTTTCTTTGTATACATATAAGCAGTAAATTTGCATGTGCAAATAACAATTTTTATTACTTCAAAATAATTAACGTGTTACGCTAAATTGGACTTTAACCTCTTGTTTTATGGCCTTATGCTAAGTACTTACTGCTGGCAAAACGGGAGGCCACTTGTGGCTGACGGGCGGCAGCCTGGACCAGGTTGTGTGCACGCACAGTAAACAGTTTAGCAATGTTGGCCATCTCAAACACCTGTTTTTGTTTTGGCAATTTCAATTATTATCTAATTAAGCCGTGAACAAAATTTGCATGTTGTTACTTACGATCAGAACGCTGGAGGAGGAGTGTGTAGAAAAGCGATCGTGGGCGATACTAGAAGCCGGTTAGGTAGTTGCCGATGAGCGAACGCAGTGCAGAGGATAATCGAAATTGTGACATCATAGTTGCCCATTGTTAATCAAACTTATATTATAGCTTAAACATCAAGTAGGTTCTTTTAACATATTTACAAAGGTAAATGAAGTATGGTAATAATATAATAAATAATAATATTGATATTTGTTAATAAATTTGATGTTCATTTGCATCGCTGCACTATCGATATAAGCGATATTAGCGCAGGCATCTTTTAAAACACAAAGCTATCGACTATACTTTGCGTGCACAACCAACTAGCTGTTAATATTTGAATAACACTGATAAAAATACATTCTTCTCAAACACTTCAACAATTCTTTTAGTGATTAGTAAAAAGTTAATTTAATAAGTTTAAATAAAAACAATTTGGTATCAATGCCATTGTAATTCGTGTAACTTTAATTGGCGTCTCAAGACTTGTTCAGTGTGTATATAATATTATATTATTCATTATAAAAATTTGTGCATTTGGAATTATGAGATTGCTTAGTAGAAAAATAATAATGGAAAAATCAAAATAAAGCTGTAATCTAAAAGACAGCATTAGAATAAGGTAATTAATTACATATGAGGAGCCGAACTCCAAAAATTTAACACTTTCTAAAGTGCAACAAAAGAAAAAATTCAATACTTTAACGTAAACTTTAAGTAAGCTCGCCAGCAATGCATGGATTAAGTGGGACGGATGCTGATCTTACTTCTTGTGCGCAGACATGGGTGGAGTGGCATAAAACTTCCGCTTCTTCATGGTGCCCTTAAGTGGCGTGGCTAGAACAAAAATATGTATGTTTAAAATATTATTGAATGTCAAGAGCTGTTTAAATAAAATAATAAATACCGTATAGAGAGAACAGATCCCTGCTGCCACTAGGCACACGCTTGACGGCGCTGCCAGGCGGTGCTAGTGGTGGTGCTGGCTCCAATGGCAAATACTGCTGCCAAAAAGTGCCCGGTAGTTCCAACAATGACTTTATAACCTGTGACTGCGTAAAGGCTTCTGTGTACAGTGCATGCTGATCCGGATCCCGCGATGAATAGCCCATAATTGTTGGTCCAAATATCTTCGATATATTGTCAATGGGCATCATTACCACTGGACAATCGGCAATGCGCTGAAAGTGCAACATGAGAAAGGCCATTGTGTCGCGATTCGCAGGTGGCATTTGTTCCACTGCCTTGTACAGCAACTGCTCGCCCTGTTTGTTATCTGGATTTTGAACAGCATTGGCAAAGTCCTTCCACTGGCTGGTTGGTATCAGCGGTTCACGCAACGTCCTCAAGAAATCCTTCACACAGCAGCACAGCACGTATATGTCCGTGTTGCCCAAATGTGGTGTCGCCTTTCCACGCAAAAATTGCTCCTTAAGCGACTTATATTCTCGCTCCGACGATGACATCCGATAAAGGCCTACCTCGGTTAGGCCACGTGCTTCGATCTCATTTACACAGTGCACAACCAGCGCAGGTATCATTGGCGCCACATTTGGTGCAAAGTCGCTTAAGTAGTGCATCTCTGTCTTCGCTGTTGGCGTGCCCGACTGCGGCACACAAGCAACAGTGAGCAAAAACCGACAGTCGATATGACAGCGGACGGGACAATCGCGACACCGCAGACCAACAGAACCAAATCGAATGCTGTAGGAATTGAACATGTAATCAAATATATTAAAGATCAAGTATTGAATATTTTACTGTACCGTTTCTGGCACTGGACACAGTTGTCGCCGCGCAAAAAGGTCTTCTGTGTGAAGCTGTGCTTGCGCATCAATAGACGATTTTGTGCTGGCGATGAGCCCATAGCCATGGGATTATGTGGTGTTAGTGGTGGCGCTGTTGGCTCCCTGACAATGGAACGACGTTTGGGCGTTGAAATTGTCTGGACATCAGCTGCATGGTTTTCGTTTGTCACTGGCAACGACTGAATGGTGGACTCGGCGCGTATGACACCCTGGCCATCCTGAGGTATTGTGACCTTTGTAGTAGCACAGAAGCGCTCGGCGCCCTGACCCACATCCAATGTGTGTTGATCTACGTGATTACCGGAGCGACGCGATGTTATGGTTGGTGTCCCAACGTTGCTGTTGTTGTGACCACCGGCGCTCAAGCGGGAACGCTTGGTGCCCACAGATGGCACTGTGTTTTTGGGCAGTGACGGACGATGCTCATACCAAGCATTGGAACGACGCACATCAAGAAAATCATCCTCCGAGTGTGTGATGGACAAGTCCGATAGCAAGGACCCAGTTGAGTTTATCTCTCCATAGGATTTATCCTCGTGCAAGGTGTTCAGAGATTTACGTTTACGCGACGATCCCGAAGGAAGGGTATGTAAGAATGCCAGCTTATCGCGAGTCTCGTTATTCAAATTACGTTCGTGGCGCAACAAATCGGCCACGGCCATAATCTTCTTTTCCATTGCATCCCTTTCATGCTCTGCCTGGCGACGCGACTTGATTTCCGTGTCAATGATGCGTCGGGCATGATACAACTTTCCCTCAAGATCGCCCATCTTTGCCAGCGATTTATCCAGTTCCGTCTGCAAGCGCGCATTTTGTGTGGCATAGCCATTGCATTTTTCATTATACTGCTCAAACAGGCGTAAAAAGCGAAGGAATTCTAGACAAATAAAGTACATTAGTGAAAATGTATAGCTTATCTTCATTTAAAACTCACCCTCTTCGGCATTGCTATCAATCATCACTTGCATGCAGCGCCGCAGATCGTCAAACGACGCCAGCACAGAGAGCGTCATTTTAATTGAGTGCGCGCCAATTCGACTGCGTTCGTTTAAAAGTAATACTATTGCGCTGCTTTTTTTATGTGTTTTATTTTGTTTTCCTTCCAAGTCCACACTCACTTTCTAATTATATCAAATTTAGTCCTATTTATCTTAAATAAGTACAGCAAAGAGGAAGCACGCTGCAGGGGACGCGACTTTTCTTCTTTTAGAGTGCCGTTGTTTTAAAATTGTATCTAGATATGTGCAAATAGCGATAGTTTTAGTATCGTATAAGTTGGAGTAAAGTTAGAGCTGCTTTTTGCTTATCGATTATTTTTTGTTGTCGAATGACTGAAGTAAAACTATCGTTTTAGCTTCGGCATAATTTAGTAAGTTTTAATGAAAAGAACCAGCGATTTGCCGCTTTCCGAATTTGGATCTGTTAAAAAGATGTCGGTTGCATCTCCACAAAACCACTTACATGCGCTACAAAACAAACGTTGGAACGGACTGCGCCATGTCCTGGAGCGTGAGGGCCTCTTCTGCAAAGATGACTTCACCCCATCGTCTGAAAATCTGGAATTCCTGCAGACCAAGTGCAAGGTGCTTGTCATTGGCGCCGGCGGCTTGGGCTGTGAACTTCTCAAGGATCTGGCATTGATGGGTTTCGGTGATTTGCATGTGATCGACATGGACACCATAGAGTTGTCCAATCTTAATCGTCAGTTCCTGTTCCGGCGCACAGACATTGGATCCTCAAAGGCGGAATGCGCTGCTAGTTTCATTAATAAACGGGTGCCAACCTGCAGAGTTACACCACATTTTAAGAAGATCCAGGACTTTGATGAGTCCTTTTATCAGCAGTTTCACATCATTGTCTGTGGCCTGGACTCGATTGTTGCCCGGCGGTGGATCAATGGAATGCTGCTCTCCATGCTCCGTTACGACGAGGATAACAGTATTGATGTCTCCTCAATTATACCAATGATAGATGGTGGCACTGAAGGGTTTAAGGGCAACGCACGTGTCATATTGCCCGGCTTTACAGCGTGCATTGAATGCACCTTGGATTTGTTTCCGCCCCAAGTGAACTATCCATTGTGCACGATTGCAAATACTCCACGACTCCCGGAGCACTGCATCGAGTTTGTGAAGCTGATACAGTGGGACAAGGAGAATCCGTTTAGTGCACCACTGGACGGGGATGATCCACAGCACATTGCCTGGATCTACGAGCGTGCCCAGGAGCGTGCCAATCAGTTCAATATAAGTGGAATCACATATCGCCTGGTGCAGGGCGTCATCAAGCACATTATACCTGCAGTGGCTAGTACCAATGCCGTAATAGCTGCTGCCTGTGCCATGGAGGTGTTTAAACTAGCAACAAGCTGCTACGACAGTATGGCGAACTATTTCAACTTTAACGATCTTGATGGCATATACAGCTACACCTATGAGGCGGAGAAGTCCGAGAGCTGCTTGGCCTGCAGCAATGCGCCTCAGTTGCTGAGCATCGAGGATCCCAATACCACAACGCTTGAGGATGTCATCAAGGAGCTGTGCGAACTGCCCCGGTTTCAGCTTAAAAGTCCAGCTCTGACTACTGTTATGGCTGATGGCAAACAACGCACTTTGTACATGGCCAATGTGAAGAGCATCGAGGAGGCTACGCGCAAGAATCTGACACAGTCCTTGGGGGAGCTGGGTCTCCAGGATGGCCAGCAACTGACCATCACTGATGCCACATCGCCAACGGCCCTTACAATTCAGCTTAAGTATCAAGCCAACGAGATTGAGATGTCATAAAATGTGCATGGAAAAAATATATAATATTGCCAAATTTTATTTAGACTACGTACAGACTACATTTAACAGCTCATGTTGAGTATGAATTTCTTGCCGGTGAAGCCCTTGAAATTGAGAGCTGCAGCAGTTGCATCTTTGAACTGGGCCAGCGGCACCATTTCATGCGTAGGAGCCACAAACTTGCCCTGTTCGATCAGCTGACAGAGCTCCTGGAACATTTGACTGCGCTCTGGAGCGCTGTAGTTCTCCTTGGACCAGCGCGTCATCCAAAAGCCCCTAAATGCAATGTCCTTGAAGATAAGTGGGCCGGTAGCGACAGTAACAGGTTCACGCGACATGCCGCCATAGGTGACCATAACGCCTCCATTGTCCAAGTGGCGCGACACCTCCGTTGCACTCTTGCCACCCACACAATTGAAAGCAAGCTTGGGACGCTTGAGTTTGCCCGTCTTGAAGACGTCGCTGGTGCGCATTTCTTCCTCGGTTAGCACTGCACTGGCACCCAGGCATTCGAGCAACTTCTTTAGTTCGCCAATCTCTGGACGATTGCGCACGATGCCCACACTATTGATGCCCCAGGCGCGGCACAGTTGATGCACAGCTTGACCGACGGCACTGTTTGCGCCATTCTGTATCACAGTATCTCCCGGTGAGAGCTTCACAAAGTCCTTGAGCATGCGGTAGGCGGTGCAGGGATTCACAGTTAGGGTAGCTGCCTCGGCTAAGCCAACTTTATTGGATATGGCCATCAATTGATCCTCGTTGTAGACAGCATGGGTTGTCCAGGTGCCCAAGCCGGTGGCCAGCGGCACCACATGCGTACCCGGCTGCAAGCCCTTCACCTGCTCACCAACACAGACCACCTCGCCCACAAATTCATTGCCCGCTACGGCTGGAAATTTGGGCTTAACAGGATACTTGCCTGGAGTTAAATGTTTTCATAGTTTATATAATGCAAATTAAGAATTGGCTTCGTGGACTTGCCCTGTATGGTGTTTATGTCTGCGGGATTAATAGGTGCTGCCAAAATTTTAACCAGCACTTGTTTATCCTTGGGATCCGCCAGTTTATCCTCCACCAATGTTAACACATCCTGCGGTTCACCGTGTTGTGTATATTTTACGGATTTGGCAACGACGGACATTTGACGGCACAGCAGAGAAGGTCGTGTCCAGCTGGGCAATGCTTTAAGCAACATTTTTGGTAAGTTTGTTAAGATAAATTTTGTAAACTAAATAATTGGATAATTCCCAACAAACTTTGTTTTGTTATTGCGCGGACTAATCTGTTTCCACCAGACAGCATTGCAATCTTGCCAATCGATAATTCCTAAGTCGACTCAAGACATCGATCATTTATTATTTCAAATATATACTAAAATAATTTGATTTAATTATTCTTGTAGTTTCTCTTTATTTATTAACATATTGAAGTGAACACGTCTTTTTAAAAGACACGTCTTACTTAGTTAAAGTATTTAAATGGTGTGACCGTTCTTTGTCTTATGCATGCACAGCCGACTGTTGCGCGCCAAGGAACAAAAGTTTGAAAGTCAACAACGTAATGTCAACCACTAATTGCACTGTGCGGTCAATCACGTACTTCCGCCTTCCTGTTCCGTTTGCAGCCCGCAAGGCAGTATAGGTGTTTGGGCTATGGTTTTTTGCACGCACAACCACAATAGCAACCACCTGCGGTTGGCAACCGTCACTAATTTACCATTAGCATAAAAATGCAATTTGTGGGCGTGTCTTGATGATTGGCAACGCTCATTAAACTTTAAAAAGTTCACATATGAAACGCAATGTCCTTTTGATACTATTTAAAATTATGAAGTCTGACCTTGTGACTTTTAACCTATTCAGCTCATTTCCATAATTCTTAGTGGTTTTTTTTTTTTTTTTTTTAAACTCGACAGGAACAATTACAGCAATTATCATAGTTTACCTTTTGCTTTGCAAAATCAACAGAAATCAATAACTAAAGGACTGCTGAAACTTCATGTCTAGATCTCACTCCACATTGCCCACCTTTACCCTGCTTCTAATGCCATAATTATCCATGCACCGTTGTTAGGCGTATGTTTATTAAGTTGATTTGTTTTGGTTAGTTTAGTAGTCACACAATACTATTATCGTGTGTACTGGGTATCTCTTAGTCGGTCATCCTTGACTGGCACAGTTTTTGTTTTTATTTGCACTTATTGTGGCTATAAAAGACGTTGCCCGTGGTTCTCATAAGCCAGTCAAAAACAGGACCCTCCCGCCCCACGGTCAGGAAACGAAAAAATCCAATAAAATAAATGTATGTGTGAACTGTGTACTGTTGTTGGTCGCGTGCAGCACTTGAGTCCTATCCAGGTTTCAGTTGCTATTTAGCATTCGAGCGCAGCACAGTTGCCCAACGGAGTTTGGATCCTTTTGTTTTCCTTGAGACATGTCCACGCCACGCACTCAACTCAATCCTCGAGCCAACGTGTTTATTCTGGTCAATCTGGGCTGTGAGGCGCTGTACGTAATTGACCAGCGTCTGAAGGCCCAACAAATTTCGAACGAACAATGTGTGCAAGGTGGGTGTAAAGGGGGGTTTCCATATTAATTGAGCTCTTGTCTTTAGTCATGTGTTTATTTAGTTATACATGATGTGACCACGGTACTGTTGGAACCCAAGTTTCTGGAGTCCATTATAAATGGTTCGATGCATAGCAATGCCCAGCTGCTAACACCGGAACAGTGCAAGTTTATGGTGAATGATATTGCCACCTGTTCGGTGATGCGTCTGGATGCGTTGTCCATGGAGAAGCTGTGGAATCTGATGACCATGTTGTACAAGTGGCAGCTGTTTGTGTCCAGGCATCAGCATCATTTGCTGGACATAACCATACGACACTTGGATGGCATCAGTAAACTGTATCCGGATGCCAAGCGACATATGTTGATTGATTTTAGTAAGAATACGTTGTTGGACTTTTGGAATGCATGCGGTGAGGAGCAACAGCTGTCAATTTATCGCACCAACAAGGCTTGGCTGCAATGTTTCAATATAAAGATATCGCTGCTGATACGGCTTGGATTCCAGTCGCTCGATGGCACTTTCTTGCCTCCTTTAACTCACAGTCATTACAAGGATTATGTTCAATGCATTGGTGATAATATTTTTGTTATAAGCAACGAACTGACACAGGAGCAGCAGCAGCAACAACAACAGCGTGAACCCAACCAAATGGATCAGTTGGCAGCACAGTTGAGCTTAAGTAAGACATCGGCCAGTGCTAACGAGGATTTGCAGCCCATGGATGCGGGTCAGCTGCAGAAGCAAATCGAACAAACATTCTCGCATATCTTATTCCCAGATTTGGATAACAATGCGGGAGCAGCAGCAGCAGCAGCCACGACAGCAACGTCGACACAGGTGCAACGTAATCCTGGTTGTGAATTTGTTCAGCTCAGTAATCTGGATGAACCTAGTCGCAATGGCGGTGGTGGAGCGTTGCTCAATCAACAGCTTCTTGATTTGTACAGCAAAATTAACTGAAAACTGTCTGGAAAGAAATGAAGAGTGTAGCGCCATCTATTGTCAAGTAAGATCAGTGGCTTCTAATGCATAATTAAAAATATTGTATTTGTTTGTAAAATAATTACAAAAACGTGTTGTTGTTTTTTTTTCTTTCTCATTTTTGTTTTCTTTAGCAGTTTCGAAGACATTGGTGATCCAAACATTACAAAAATTTTGAGCTTGCGACCTAGTTTTATAAATATATTTCATGCGTCAGGCAAAGGACCTAAAAAAGTTTTGTATGCGTATTTGTTTTTTAAAGTGCAACAAATGATATATAGGGTGTAAATGATAGTTAAAATTCACAATCAGATAAATATTAAAGGACTGTTTGCTTGTTGTGGTTGTGTGTAGTGCAATTTAAATCAACAACTGCTGCAGCTGCCAAAACGGTTAAGAAACTTATGGCAACATTTTATTATTAAAGGGATAATTACTGCTTGTTCGTCCAGATATAATCATAGAGTTCGTCGCTGTGTGCGTGTGTGTCTGTCTGTCTTGGGGGTGGTGGTGGTGGTGGTGCTGGTGATGATGCTGGTGCTGGTGGTAGTGCTATAGGTGGTAGGATGGCGGGTTGTTGCGAGGCAGTCAGTGCAAAAGTGTGTCTGAGACACCGTTTACATTTTCGCCTTGAGCGGCACCGCATCCACCAAGATATGCAGAGCCATTTTCAGGCACTCTTCAGCGGAACTGATCTGGGCGCAAGGAAATGCGTCCGAGTATTGCGTTAGAAACTCGCAGTACTTGCGATAATTGTTCAACGCAAAATCATAGTTGTAGGCACCCAATAACTTCATATCGGTATCATCAGTCACCAGCGGCACACATTCCTTGTGCGGCATTTGTCTGTAAGTCAAGTAATCCATTTCACATGCCTCGCATTTGCAATTGAATCGATACTGCATAGAGAGTGTCTCCTGGCGTTGCTTCTTGCTAAAAACCGCAAAGTGAGCGCTGTTGAAAATACACAATTAGTTTAAGAAACAAAATTCTAAAGACAGCCTGAATTACCCATAGTTATCGTAGAGCACATCACCTGCCTTAATGGGCCGTAGGACAAATAGATAGGCCTGGACGCCTTCGTAGATGCGTAGAGTGTTGGGCGCACATGAATGATTGATGAGTGAGAGGAACGCATAGGCGCCGGATGAATGCGACTGATCGTCCTTGGTCTCGTTTGGTTGCTCGACGAGATCAATGCCATGCATATTCGATGGTGATGTTTGTAGATGCCTAAACAACAGATCCGTAAAAAAGTTCCGACCATCCTCGCCGCCCAAATACTCCTTGAGCGGCGTATACTCAATGATAAAGTGCTTGAGGACGGCACAGACAACCGAACGCTGAAAGAGATCCGATACCGATCGCAGATGTTGATTCGTCACCAGTCCATGAATGGCACGATAATGCTCCTGGGGTGTCAATTGTGTGTAGTCCAAATCAAAGACGGACTTGTGCTGATTCTGGGGCTGATCACAGTAGGCCATCAGCTCCTCAATGCTGCCATGCAGATCCAACGCACTCAACGTTGTGCGCAACGCAATCCCATGGATTTTGTTGAACATGCGATGGAGTAGATCAATGATAGGGCATTCGTACTTGTGGAAAGTGCTAATTGCACGCTCCCTGCACTCCTCCGAGCAGAACATGGCCGAGCAGCAGCTATCGCAGGGTATCAGCGTTAAATAACGCTCCTCTTTGCACGTGCCGCACCGAATATAACGCATTGGCGCCAAAAGTGATGAGCAAAAGGGTTGCTCGGCAGCAACAACATCGCCAACGACTAGATCTCGATTCGTCACTATAAATCGACCCTCGTCGGGTGTTTCTCGCAGCTCCAGACAATTGGCAATTGACGGCACCTGTGGATGCGCCTCAAAGCTCAACTTAAACCCGTAGGGCACAATATCTGGCGGCTGTTGCTGCACCAGTTGCTGACAATCGCGCTCCCGCTTGTCCAACTTATGACGCAGCCGTTCCGGATAGTTTGCCTTGCGTGCCAACTCAATATTCGCCAGGCATTCCCGATAGCGTTTCCATTCGAAAAAGACCGCCGATCGATTTGCATAACCAATCGACAAATGCTCCGAGTTGGGTTCCGCATAGCAAATGCTCTTGTTATACAATTCGAGTGCCTAAGGAATGAAACGATTTTTTTTTTAGATATTTATTTGCAATAGTTCTTAAATTACTTCAATGCGAGTGCCAACTGTGTACAAAATGAACATGAAATATTCTTAGGTTATTTTCACTTATGATTTTTTTTGTTGGTTACTTGCCTGAAAGTATTTCCTGTTTTTTAGCGAGAACTGCTCATTGCCCAGCATGCGAAATTCAACGCTGCGCTTGTTGCATTTGTTCTCGCGCAACGTCACATTTAGGAATATTTTTTCCATATACTTGAAGTCAATCAGCGCGTGCTCAACAAAGTTCACCTTGGAGTAGTTCTCTTTCAGTTCATTGAATTTGCCAGATATGATGCCAATCAGTTTCCAGTCGTTGAGCTTCTTGACCAGATCATCGCTTACATCGTAAACATCCATGATGACTTGATTGTTGTTTATTACCTAAATTATCCTCGTGTTGTTGAATACATAAACGCCCACACACATACACACTCACACAAGCACTTAGCACTTAGACTGAGCCAAGTTGTCGTCCTCCTCGCCGTGTTTTGCTTGCAAGTCGCGTGTGTTGCGTCGCCGCCGCCGCTGCCGCCGCCTGTTTTTTCACCAACAGAATATGTTTGTGTCTGTTTGTGCAGGTGTCGCGCAACTGTTGAGTTGTGCTTGTGTGCGACGTTAAAATGTAATTTCACAGAGAAGTTCGTTTAATATACGGTAAAATTGTTTGTTATGCGCCAATTCTGATTAAAATTTTAGCAGCATAGTTCGGTTTTTTTTTTTGGCGAATTCGAGTGCAGTATGACCGCAAAGTGCGAGCACAAAAATGGCATAATTTTCTTCCAGCAAATACCAGCAGTCACGCGGTTGGTAGCGCCGCTTACTAGCGCCATCTATTGTAAAAAAGCTACTAAAGCGATGCTTCAAAAAGAAGCCGCTGTTTTTAGCTACATACAAATGCATTGAGGTGCAGACAATTATTGATACAAAATTTCTCATTGGGTACAATAATAAAAGATTGCATTTTATTTAACTCTTTTTAATTCTGGGCAAAGGTAAATTCAATGCGTATATATTATATGTATTAATATTATGGTGGTGCTCTTTTTGTCTACTTCTCCTCGCACCACTCGTTCTCCTTGCGCACCTGTTCCTCCTCAGCTGGAGAAAAATCGTTGGCAATGGCAAATGTCTCGCGTATGTCCTGAAGCGACTTGCCTTTGATCATATTGGCGCACGTTTTGCAGGTAACATCCAGTAGGCCCTGGATATTTAAGTAATTGGCCGCCAGAATGAGCTCAAACAATGTGCCCTGGTCGACTTTCAAAAAGTCGGCGTCCCACGATGAGATGTCATCGGTGCGTTTCTCCTTGTTTTCATCCTCTTGGGGCTGCTGCGGATCATCCTGTGCATGGTAGGTGGCCCAGTGCAGAACTTTGCGCAAAATAGCCGAATTCACATTCGGCAATGGCAAAACACTATTATCACTCTCATCACCCAAATCTTCGAGTGCTGTCTTTATCGTCTCCGAACATTTGGCTATCTCGATGTCCGTGTCAAAGATTTCCTTATCGGAAGACTCCAAACGTATAATTGGCATTTTGAAATAGCTAAAACAAATATTATTTGCTTAGTTTTGTTTCAGTTATTAAATAATATTTGAAGAACAAAAATTCCGAAATTTCGAGATATTTTTGTTTTTGCAGTTGGTTGTTGTTGTTGTTTTCAAGGCACCAACTAAAGAGCTAAAAATACATGTGTTTTATTTATGATTGCTTAAGCGATGTCAACAAAAGCAGTGCTAGCATGAAAAGTAGCTGCCAAATAATTAACACAATAATTATGGCAATAACTTGTCCTGCACCTGAACCTGACTGTAAATATTGCTTACCCCTTTCGCTCTTGTTTGTTAATGCAAGCGCAGTTGCTAAATGATGCGTTGCATTTGCCGGGGTCCGCTTAATGTGACCGAATCTCGCGAAGCCTTTCAAACCCATAAAAATACCACTACAATAAGAATTAGCATAACATTGTATTTACAAGTAAACAAAGGTTTAGTGCCAAAAATGCAATTATGCACTTTACAATAATTTGTATCAAAAATGTGTAAACAGGATATTTGGAATAAGTGGCAAGCCATTAAATGCTCAGTCTTGGATTTAGGTCAAACAGCTCGCAATTAAATCAAGTGCTTTTGTTAAAATTGTTAGTGCTGCATCCGCCAAAAGGGTTAATGCCTGGAATAACATGTCCAGCAGATCCTCATGTCCGTAGGTGCGCAGAAAGCGGAACAGGAAAAAAGCCGATACAACCATAAGAACAGGCCAAACAAGCGAAACCACTAAACGTGTAGTCCAGACCATCACATACCAAGTGACAAGGAGTAGTAGCAGATAAGCAATCACTGAACCCATATCATTGGGCATTGCGACATTCTTCACGGTATACTCGTAGAGAACGACCAGGAACGGAGCATCGCGCCAGTCGCCAGCATTTTTCCAATTATTGTCAGACATATTTTAATAATTTTATAAATCTAAAAATACGTATACTATGTTTAAATTTGTTTTGAGGTGATTTACCAACTTACAAGTTTACGAAATGACAAAACGAAGATCAGCTGTTCGAGGCAGGGTTGTTTGATAATACTGTCAAAATACCAAAGCCATTTTAACACCATTCGTCGTTCGTCTTTAAATACCAAACTGCTCCTCAATTTGTTATCGATAGCAGCTATCGAAAATAGTTAGCCCGCGACATCCTTGATGGTTCTTTTAACCATAAATAACTTTTGAGGGGATTAACCTGCTGGCAATCGTTGATTTTCAAACTGCGAACTACACGTGAGTGTCTGAGAATGTGTGCATTGAACTGGCAGCCTTGCCTATGCTACGGTCAATGTCCCTGGCTAAAAATAGACTGGTATCTGATGCTGAGCTAACACACGGTTAGCAATTTCCTTTTCCCTTTGAACTTACATTCTGGGGCCGGTTCAATTACAGTTCAATATACCGCACCTGTAGCGCTTTTGTTCGCTTCAAAACGATACGAAACGAAATCGCATTTTAATGGCCACAGACGCTCACACAACAAAGCCACACAGCCTCGACATATTTCTGTATAAGAATTGCAATAAATTTGCCCATTTCGTGCTGATAACAGCAACACCCGCAAATTTTTCGACGTATAGTAAATTGGATGATACTTCACGCGGTTATTAACACCATGCAAGCTTAGGATGTGTGTGTGTGTGACTTGGTAAGAAGGCAACAAACTAAAGTTCGTTGTACTTCTCTTAATAGCTTCTTACAGTGTGGGAATACTTTTATATATTATTAATATATATTGAAGCCATTTTTAGGCAACAGCACCATTACGAATGCTTGCTTTTTCCGAAGAATATATATGTATTTATTTATATATATTTAAATAGTATACCTTCGCTTTCTCGAACTGTTACTGAAACTGACAGCTGATGCCATAAGACATATGTATGTATTTACCAGAAATGCATGACATTGTTATGAAGCTTTTGTGTTTTCTGTGTAATCGAAAGTTATGGAATCAATTCTATACAGTTGATAAATATTTCATGGGAGACTGGTTGGTGGGCTCGCCAATTTAGGTATGTTATAAGTGCTTATGTATTAAATGCTGCAGAAAAAGTTGAAAGTACTAGAAGAATTATTGCAACAGGTGTGTGGCATAACGTATTTGAGTCTTGTAATAGGCGCTAATGTCACAGATATTTATAAGTTATGCAGGAATTCGTTGTGATTTACATCTTCTTTGGCATTTAACATTATTTTGTGGCATTCGCAAAACAGCAAAGTCCTCGGGCCTTAACTGGACATTTGGGGCAACAAACATAGTCAGGAGTAAAAAAAAAAAACAACTGAAATTCCCTGAAACAGCAACAACTGAGAAATGTGTTTGTGGAATAAAAATGAAAGGAAACGGAAATGTTCAGGCAAAAGTCGAGCAAGTAACAGGAAGCAACACACACACACACATGCGTACAAAAGGAGATATTGCGACACTTTTATGAACATAGCAACAAATGCCAAAGATATAATAACAGGCACAACAACTGCAATAATAATAGCAACAACAATAAAAATAACAAGAACAAGAGCAGCTTGTCGTTGTTCTTGTTCTCTGTTATACAAGTAAATAAAGGCGTGACACAGTTCAGTCACACACACATACACACACACACACACATACGTATGCAGTTGCAGTAACACATGGTCGTATCTTATTTATAGTCCTGTTGCTTTTGCTGCTCCTGTCAAAGTCAGTCAACCAGCCGAGGAGGCATTGCAACAAAGTCAAATAGCTTGCCCTTTGTGTATCCTGTGTTTGCATATATGTTTGTTTGTGTGTGTGTGTGTGTGTTAGTCGTTCCTGTCTGTCCTATGCAACGGCAAACAGCATAGGTAAAAGCCTGCTGAGCTCCATGAAAATGGTATACAACTACTACTTGTTGTTTCTTGATTGTTTTTCCTGCCAAATGAAGTACTTGATAAATGAATTCTTGCCACAGCTGACAACTCAAGAATAAGATGTACAAAAGCAATTTATTAAGCAAGTAACTTAAATAGTTTTCGGACATTTAAATTGTGATTGCTAAGCTTCAAGTTTCTAAGGAAATAGTATTTAATTTTATTAAAATTAAAGGGAATAATCGCTTTGCTGACTTTGTTATTTTACTTAAATCTCTTTAGCTTTAACAATTTTCACACATTTCTCAGCTAAGCCATGCTTATAAAAACATTCAAAGTGATGTGTTTAGTGAAATTGTTGAAACGTTTATAGTTTAGTTTCCACTTACTTGCATTTGCACATGAATTTGTTGCGATAAGCGATAGCGACACAACATTCATTGGTCGACCTTTCAACTTTGTTCAGTTGATGTGTCTGTCAGATTGGCAAGCAGTGCACATGTTTACCGTTACTTTAAGTGCATTAGATTGCAACAGAAACTAACCGCAAAAACTCAAGACCACCACCACCCGCTTCCACCGATATCCTTGCTCCTTGCTTGTCAAGGAGTCGTTGCTGGAGCTGTATATGGCACACGTGCCCTAACCAGCTAGTGTGCCGCAACCACGCAGAGCAGAGCTTTAAAGTACACTCGGTTTCTACTCAACGTTGATCTGACCTTTCAAGCTATGTAAGACATAGATGTGTGTGTGTGTGTGTCACTTCGCATGCTGAAAACGATTTGATATAGTCGTGTATATGGCCGCGACAGTTGATAAAATTAATGAGCATCGAGAGCTGGCCAAAAAAAAAAGAAAAAACCAAAAAAATTAAACAGTAAGTTAGCTGTTGCACGAAAGTAGAGGCCGCCGGGGAGATAAATATTAAGAGAAAGAGAAATTGAGTGGAAATGTGGAGTAAGGGCTCGTTAAATTGCTTGGGGATCGCCTGTCGTGAGCCTGGGGAGCAACAGGTATTGTTGTGGTGTGTATTTTTTAAATTAGGCACACTTAACTGAACTATGTACATATCTTAAATATAAACTCAGTTACATAGGGAAAAGCAACTTTTCCAAAAATTTACGCAGCATGCAGAAAAGTCAACGCTCCCGGGGTTGACTGCTAAAGCAACAACAAATGGCTAAGCAAAGCAGAGGCAAAAAAGGCAAGCAGAAAACTGTTGCCTGCTTTTGGGCGGTGTTTTTAAATGTCAGCGCTTAATAAAATTTCGACGCCTTTTACGCATTTTTAAGTTTTGCGCCGTTTGCGCATAAATGAAATTATTAACAAATAAATGAAAATGCGCAGTAAAATTGAATTATGCAAACACACACACACACACACATGCTCGTATGTACATACACATTTATTTTTTTCATACTTTTTAATATTTTCATTCAATTTTGCTGGTTTGCCTCGTGTGCAACAAACATAAATATCAAAGGTGAGTGTGCTTCAAGAAGCCAAAAGAGACATCGCTTCTGTGTGTGCGTGTGTGTGGGTGTAAGTGTGAGAGTAGTTTTTTTCTTCTCATTTGATTTTTGTACTTGTTGTTGTCTGGCTTGGATTGGTAGTAATCGGGCGGCGGGTAGCAAGTATTGAAGGCGGGGCTGTCGTGTCAATTCAATCAACTTGCTTTCTTGCCGACTCCCCATGAGCCTCTTATGGCTGTTGCTGCCTCTGCTCCTGCTGCTGTTTGGTAACACAAATGAAAATTTATTGTATATGCTTTATGCATGCGTTGATACAATATACTCTCGCACGTTCCCTCTCATATATGTATGTATGTATGTATGTATGCGGTGGATACAACGTATATAATAAATTTTCAATTTGCTGCACAGGACACTCGACAAACTGCGTCGTTTAAATGTGAAAAGGCATTAATAAAAAAAATATTGTTTGCTTTCATATTATAATGTGTAAATTGAAAAAGTTTAGAGCCACAAAAGCTGAATTTTCCTTCCGTTTTACTTTTGTGGCTATGCAGTACCTGCAGTACATCACTCATACGCCGCGTGGGCCCTTGCAACTTAATTAACGTTTTTGGGACGGCGCGCACTTGTGCTTTTGACTTGCCAGCCTAAAGAGGTTTATTTATTTCTCTTTTATTCTGCTCCTTTGGTGCTAGTTAAAAAGGTTAGCTCTAAATATAAAGTTTTTGCGATCTTTTAGAGCTGGAAATTTTCTTTTTTCGCATAAAAGGAAACTTTTAACCTTTCTTTATGGCTGTGTGTGTATTGTGTTAGTGTGTGTTTGTAAGTGTGTTGTGTGTATGTAGCTAATAGCTTGGGTATTTACCTAGATGCCGCGACTGCTCTTGCAGCTGCTGCTAAGTCTCGTTTCTTTCCTGCCAGCCACATTTACAAGCCATTTACATATGCGATGGTCTTAGCTTGCAGCTAAAAAGCAGCAGCAGCGGCTGCGATACAAGGCAACAGAGCAACAGTCAACAAGCATTTCAACATGCTCCAGTGGTCGGTGTTGCATTAAAATTTATGTTTACAAAGCCGCTTAGCCAACAACTGTTGCTAAAGTTGTTGCAGCTTTATGTGTGTGCGTGTTTAAACTTTTCCCACGCGTCGTTATTGTCATTATGGAGGAAACTTTACAGTTGAAGCTGAAAGCAACATCTTTATACCCTATGGTCCAATAAAAATAGGGCAAAGGGAATATCATGAGAGTATCTTGTAAGTTAAAGCTTTAAAGGTTGCTCAAAGGTATAGGGTATCTCTTAGTCAAATCATCTAGCCTTAACATTTTTAGCTCATCTCGCGTCTATTGAAAGTTAAGACGTTGGCATTTAAATAGACTTGTCTGCTTTATTTTTCTACAACGAAATACTTTTAACGAAAAAACTCAGAAATAGTTATATTATCATTTATTTTGGCTAATGGATTGTGTATATGTTTATTTTGTTGATACAGTTAGCTACATCCTAACCCTTGGATAAAAATCTCACAATTTGTACTTTACTTTGATTATAGCCATCTCTCTTTTTATCGTATTATTAGCATTACCATTAGCTGTGCAATTTTGTTGCGCCTCAAAATTGACTTATAAACCTGTTCAACGCTTCGTTGCATCCATCCACAGATGCTTTGTTGTGTACATATTTTGTGGCAAATGGGGCTTTGAGTGTTGTGAGCGTCGCAGCGTAAAACCTCAGCGCATGCATTGCATTATGTATATATTATTATACGATCTGATATATATATATATGTATGTGTTAACATATGCTCATATATATTTATGTGTGTCTTGGATACATGACGTCACCCAGGGACTGATACTGATGCTGAAACTTGAGCGGGGCAGGCAGGTCACGTAAAAGTAGCTCGTTAAAAATTGATGATGTGCATCAATGCGTGACGATATGGTGTTCAGGCTGAGAGTAGGGAACCGCCACGTGTACCACGCGTGAGGCGTGACAAGGAGAGCGGGATGCGTTGTTAACCCATTTGGTGTTTGCTTCCCAACTTCCTCTCTCACCCTTTGTTCCACCTTGTGCTTTGAGCATTTATCAGCGTATTTGTTTTTAACATTTATGACATTTTAAAGCCGCATTAAAACTCATAAAAAACTTGGCAATAATAAAAGGCGAAAATATGATATACAACTTTTGCTAAATGTCTGCAATACATCTAAAGGGGCCACCTCTTTTGCATGTGTGTGTGTGTATGTTTGCAGTTGACTTGCTAACCGGAGCACTGATATATAAATATGTAATGCATGTCAGTTTGGTTTTGTGCTTTGATTTAACAGCGGCTGGGCTGGCGGCTGGCAGCAACAGCGTTGATTTATGGCCATGCCTTGCGACCCCGCCCACCTTAAAAAAGTATGAGACGCCCTCCAGTGGCAAGCTTTAAAGCATGCGAGGTACAGCTGATGAGTAATCGGTGCTAGTGTTATCGTAATGGTTATCGATAATTGTTTTGAGGGAGTGCAAATAAAGATTAATTGACGTATTCTTATTTTTGGTGGTAAGAATAAATTACATTTTTGTATTATCCGTATGACAGCACCTTAACGACGAGTAATCGATCAAACTTTTATCTCTAATACTTATCGATAACATTTAGGATTAACTTAACTTTCTATACTAACTTCTCAATCGCCCCTCTGTGCGCGTATGCATCAGCGAAAAAAGGATGTGTTGAGTCCAAGTCTGCTTCTAGGCGTACGCAAATTTAATTAGTGCAGACAAGCGCTCAGCGCTCCGAAAAGTGTGCAGCGAAATGAGTAAAATTGTGAAATGTGAGAAAAAATATGCGAAATGTGTTAGAGCCTGACATAAATGCATGCATATTACGCCTGGCTACACTCACAGAGCCCAAGATGTAGCATATTTTCAGGCGTTGCGCACATAAAATCGCCCGTAAATTATGGCATATAAAAAGATTATGTGCAAGCAAGACCCTTTTCATCTATTTATGTTGTAAGGTTACGTTATTGTTTTTTTTCTTTTGAATGTTCCTAAAATGTTCCTTCACCCAGCCTAAAAAAAAAAGAAGTTAACTTTACTATGCGGGTTTTCACCATGAATCGTAGAAAATGTAACTTAAAATAAGTAAGGAAGTTTTTTTCGGTCGTTCGTAAACTATATACATTTAAAAAGATATCTTTTCATACCTAGATCATATCAAATGTCTTGTGTTTGTATCACTGCCATATGATATAATTGCTCGATCTGGCCAAAATATTTTCTAACCGCAGCAATTGAACTTGCCCAAAGTTTCAGCTCGATAGCTCTTAAACTGAGGGAGGAGCAGTGTCTTAATAAATAGTCGTTACGTTAGTTTACGTTACGTTACGTTTGTTATTGTTATTAAATATAAATTATTTATTGTACACACACACACACATATTTTTGTGTCTACTAAAATTACTCAATATAAAAATTCTTATGTGTGAATGACAAATTATCCAATCATTAAACGGAATAGGGGTAAGTGGAAATAGTATTATTGTTTTGAATATAAAAATATCTCTTATTTATTAGTTCATTAAAATACACTCGTTTCAAAATTTCATCAACCGGTTGAGAAACACCAGATATATCGAAAATTGAAGTTTAGTCACAGATACATACAGACAATGACAGTACGCGATAAGTTCAGGGTATTTTCTTGCCGGAAAATCACGACTAGAGCCTTCTTACTTGTTTTTTTTTTTAAATTATTTTCAGTTCATTTCGGTGAAAACTAATTCGTTATTAATGCCAAATTATACTTTTTTCCTGAGTTTATAGGAAAGGAAAGCCTAGATTTCGGTTTTTTTTCTGGGATAAAATTGCATAGTTTTCTGTAACTTTGTAACAAATTTGGCCTTAAACTAAGCTCATTTAACTAAAATCAACATTATTTAAGAATAAGCATTTCATTCAGAAAACTTTCTTTCCACAAGTTTATGCAATGTCAGCTGCTGAGCTTGGACTGTTTTGATTGAGGCTTTTTAGCCTATTGTGCCCCTTTAGGGCACTCACTCACTCACCAGCTAATTGAGTTTGGAAACTGTATGATATTACGCATACGATATGTTAGACCCAAGGCAACTAGCGCTTGCCATGCTTGAGTTGAGAACTCAACCTTTTCTTGCTTTTGGGGGGCCAATAAACAAAATGCTGAATATGTTCATTTGTTTTTTATGCTCAAACTCAGCGCACGTTATTTACCTAAAATGCTACGCATTCGACACTGTTGCCAATATGTATGATGTGCGAACACCAACTTCAGAAATAAAGCAACAGCGAAGAAGGAAAAAAAGTCAAAAAAACGCCCACGTGTGCTGAAAATGCTTTTCAACCTAATGGAAAATTCAACGCGCTTACCTTTTTTGATATACGAGCACAAGGCTAGGCACTTGCTTTGGCGGTGCTCAAAGTGTTTGAGTGTGAAAGAGCGGTGTGAGTGTGAGAGCGTGTGTGTGTGTGTGTGTGTGTTGTGGTAAAGTCAAGTCAAGCATCAAGCAGCGTTTAAGCTTTAAAACAGCCAAACTCAAGTGCCAGGACCTACGCCTAACCCCTAACACTTTGAACACCTACTCACACACACAAAAGAGACTTATCAATTTGGACTATTTTTGAGTGTTTCAATTCGGAATTGAAATAAATCAAATGCTTGAAGGCTTTTTTAGTTGGTATGCAAGGAATGTGTTTGGATTAATATTATGGACTTCAATTTTCATTATTGGAAAAGTTTATTCGTAGTTTATTTCTTCTTCAATCATAGGATATTTATAATCCATTATTTCTTTGGAACGTGTACTTAAAATTAATTTCGATAAATCGCGGCAAGTGGCATCTAATTTCTTTCTTGTTAAAACACCGCCAAAACACAACTGTGTCAGATTTTTCCAGAAGCTTACCCAAAAAATGAAAAGTTCACGTGTTTTCAACGAAATTTAAAATGTTGGTAATGGTTAAAAGTAAAGCACACTCCTTTGAATGTGATCAAGTTGCGTACAAGCTCAATTATATTCAGTCGTTATAATAATTTGACATTTAAAGAATTTTCCAGAAATTTCTCTGCATCAAATGACTCTGCGAGTGAAATGTATCAAAGCAAGTCAAGTATCTACAGAACAGAAATTAAATTTGTGAGCTTAAAGTTTCAGCATTTACAAAAAAATTTAATTAAACTTCAAGTAAAATTCATTGGTAAAAGTTTAAAAATATATAACTGCCCAAATTAATTATTTTAAATGCTGTGCACTGCATTATAAATAACTAGATTCTTAGTAAATGTAACAACAACAACAACATGTTGTTGCATATAAAAATACCGCTTGACGATAATAAACGACTGCGCAATAAACTGTTGCAAGTCCAAGAACTGATTGACTTTTGACCTATTCCTACAGTTTATCATCAATTCAAGCTATTAAATGCCGTATTTATAAAAATCTAATCCAATTTAACAAAGTTAAGGCTGTCAACCCCCAAATAATTTAAGAACAGAGTATAAATAAAAAAAAATAATGAGATATAAAAATGTCGCCGTTTTGTGTTCTTCAATAATTCATGACAAGACGCACAAAGTGCTCAATTTTATGAAATGAAAACAGGCAGTGGCGGTTGTTGCCCCTGCTGCAACCCCCCTTCCTCCCTTACCACCGACAGCAGCTGCTCACCGTGGCTGCTGCTTAGTTTTCAAATATTTATGGCTTTGCATGAAATATGCAAAGGTGAACATTTGACAAAATGATATTCTAAGCAGCGCGCTAAGTTGTCAAATATTAATAGCAGAAGAGAGATGACATCAGAGTGTTGAAGTTGCAGCTAGAAGTACCAGCTAAAGTTGCAGTTGCAACTATTGCATCACGCACACAGAAAGGAGAACCATATATTATATATAGTGGAGAAGAGAATGCGGAAAACGCTGACGCATGCGGTCGGCAGCAATGACATCACTTTACACGCACGATTTGTGGCAAATGCTGCCATAATTTCTGCCTCGATGCTGCGGCGAGTGGGCGCAGGATGACCAATGCAAGATGGCGACGACTTCCGCGCGCACAAACGGAAGCCAGCTACGTCGCTTCTGTCTCTTTGCATATGTGTGTGTGAGGTGTGTGTGTGTGTGTCGCCATTGTCAACGTTCGTCTTTGCCATTTGGCCCCACACACACACACACACATATATACATAAACACACTCGTTCAGTTGCCACGCTGGCATTTGGCTGGCGTCCAACAAACGCTCACACAACACACACACACTCTAACAACAATTTTTGAGTACAGTCAGCAAAAAAGCTCACGACGAAACGACAAGAAGAAATGTAAAACTGTGTTGCATACCTTGCGGCGCATCTGACCTGCAGCTGACAGCAATTAGCGTCTGACAGCTAACTCCATTTCAGTCCACATGACTGACACAGCCAATGACAACTGAACCAACAAACTTTTTCACAAATCCATGCAATGAGCATGGAGAAAAATGCAACGACTGAGTAAACTAACTAATGTTCAGTCTAGCAAAAATAACTTTGTGCTGGCGGCAAACAAAAATAGCGTTGTAAAATTTACGGCTGTTAGCCAAACTCGATGCAACAACAGATTTTGAGCAGCAGAAAATGCCGTTAGTGTGTAACCATAACAAAAGGTTAGCTTAAAGCTCCAATTTTGCTTTTTCCAAAATATTCGAACGGTTTTAGCGACTTTCTCATGCGTCTACTTTAATTCAACTTAAAATATTCCTGTTCCGCTTTTAGTACATAATAAATATAATCAATATTTTCGTTAATCCAACACACAAAGCTGTAAAAGCATTTCCCAAAAGCTTATCAACATAAACATAACCGAATACAAAACATTTCTTGGCTTTTTACGGCTCATTTTATGAACCAATCAGTAATTGAATTGACATGGATTATAACCATAAGTAAGCATAAAACTATCCATAACATAATAATCTACATTAGTTTATTTAGCATAAGTAGCTGCCATAAAAACCTTTTCCCTTTGGACAATTAATGCTTCAAAACTCCACTTTGACCTGTTGTTGTCAACATTAAAAACAAAATGACGTTGCCCAATCGAATCGTAGCGGGCACTTATAAGCTGACATCATGCGCTGAAGATGACGTCCCAAAGAATCAACCATCAAATACACAATCCCCCCTTCCCCCACCAAGTCAGAGTCGCTTGGTTCAATGCAAATGTGCGGCAGCAATAAAATTGCAAACTTGCCGCAATCGCCGCTCAATGGGAACAATGAGCCAATGAGTTCAGAATGGGCAAACTGAGCCATTGCCGCCAGCATTTTTGGCGGCAAACGCCTACGCGACAATGGCACACACATCACACACACACACACACACACACAGAGAGACAGTGTTGGTCATGGCACTCATTTCTGGCTTGTGGCTGCTTGAAAAATCATTCATTGAGAACGCCACACACACACACACACACAGATACAGTTGGACAAATGGCCTTATGTATATATCTAGTATATCGAGTATATGTCGCTGTTTGTTAGTTTTCTAGTTGGCAGCCAAAGCTGATTGTACGCGTGGGCGTTTTGCGTTTTGCGCTTGCTTTTGTCTGTGTTGTTTTCCTATCCCAAATACATATTTGTACTATCCCAGCAATTTGTTGTAAACTACTACGACTCTCTAAAGTCTATCTCGCTCTAGCACATACTTGTGTGTGTGTGTGTGCCATTAAGTTTCATTTTATGACAGTGTCGCGAGTAACAGTAGCAGAAACTGTTGACGCAGCGTCTCCACTTTCAAAAACTGGAAATTCCATAAGGCGCGTGGGCGTCCTGTCAAGGCAACGCTACACCCGACCGACCCCAACCCGTGCCAGCGCCCCCCGCTGGAGTTGAAAGAGAGAGGCAAGCTAGCTAGCTATTCTGTATGCCCGTCGCACGTCGCTGATTTTTCTTAATGGAATTTATGCGAGTGTGAAATTTATGTTGGCAAAAATCTTACTGAACTGGCAAAAAACTATTTTTAGCCACTACGAAAAAAAAAAAAAAATAGAAAAGAAAAAAATAAACCAAAACAAACTTATTAAAAGGCGTTGCCTGCTCTTGCTCCACGCACGTGCTTGAAGCTGAGATTGGTTCGCATTAATTGCGGTACGTGGGAAAAGAGTCGATTTGTCGGAATATGCCACATACTTGATGATTTACCATGCCATAATTTGTATTGACATATTTGTTTCTGGTCTTTTTGGCCTGTTTGTGATGCCCGGCCGGGAATTTCATCTGGCGGGTGCTGCTCAGACGTCATATTCGCCAAGGTATAATACGCATTCCATTTATTTTTATACCCTGAACCCATGAAATGGCTAAAAAGGGTATAATGGTTTTGTGCAAAAGTATGTAGCAGGCAGAAGGAAATATCTCCGACCACATAAAGTATATTTTGGAAAATGTGAAATATGTTTTAAAAAATCATTGCAAAATAATGATAATCTGTGAAAATTGTATCAAAATTCGGTTGAGAAACACCAGAGATATCGAAAATTGAAATTTAATCACAGATACTTACAAACAATAACTGTACGCGTTAAGTATAGGGTTCAGGGTATCTCATAGTCGGAAAATCTCGGCTGGAGCCTTTTCCTCTTTTATTCACGTGACTTGCTTTTACGTCAATGTTGGAGTCTTTTTACATCTATCGCTGCTGTTTCGATAGCCCACACTTTTTTTCAGCGCTTACTAAATGTCATTTGAAAGGTTTTTAAATATTAAAGTTCAATAAGAGTGGCGCAGTTAATATTTATATAAATAAAACACTTCATTCAAGGTACTATTATAAATACCGAACAAATTGAACGTAAACAAAATCTATTTATGTTATCCATTTGCATTCTAAAAGCATTCACTTATATTATATTACGCTTTTATTTGTTGCATCAACAAATGCTTCTTGCTTCACGCTGCACGCATAACCTGAGTTGCTGAGGATAAAGCCAAGTCAAGGCGTGAGGGCTTACCAAACAGATATAGGTAATAAACTGGGCTAAGGCGCAATAAGCTGCAGCTGAATTTTTTTTTGGCCACTGTTCGCAAAGTGGCAGCTGTCAGTAAAATGCCAGGCCAAAAAAAGTAGGAAGGCCAAAAAGGGTTTAAAGTGTGCGTTGAATGCAATTTGTAGGAAGTGGGTGAAAGTGAAAAAGTGTTGGCAGGATTTGTGTTGAGGATTTGGTAGAGGCTCGTGTTGTTAGCTACCTAGCCACACATGCGCGCCTGTCAATAAAAGCCATAAAATGCGCGACCCTTTGCCACAGAATGTTGCATAAAATGTCAGCGTGACAGTGGGCGGTGCAATCCCTGTAAATGGGGCGGGCGTGGCAACCACAGCGGTGCACCGCGGTGGTAGGATTTTATATTTTTTCAGGCCATTACAAAAGCCCATTTGTGTGAGCGTGAGTGCAAGTGTGTGCGATGTGTGTGTGTGTGGGGACAATTCACAAAGTTAGATATGCGTTTTTATTGTCATCATAATTTATGGTTTAGTGCGCCCGGCTTATTGTAGCGTGGGCCTGGCTGCCGCCCACACACCCACACACATATGTGTCTTGTGGGTTGCAAAGCGGACAAATTGCTTTTCAATCAATTGAATTTGCAGTTATTGCACTCAAAAGTCAACCCCACTCCCAACCACCCACAAAAGGTCGCGGCCCAAAGGAAATATTACACAAACACACACAAACACACAGAGAATGCATTCTAGAAGAAAGACTTTTCATTCATAGCCTCCAACTGTGGGTATCGACTTCTGTCGACTTTTCTACCATTGACTGGCAAACGCCCCCGAAAACGTTTTGTATTACAAATGGAAATTTTTTTGTGTCGACTTTGCCAAAAATGATATTATATAAAATATAGATAATTTTCATGTGTGTGTGTGTGTGTGCTTGTGTTTGTTTGAGACAGACGCCGCTGCCGTCGACGCCACATGGCGCGGGTGTTGGCTTATTTATGATGTAGTTGATAAATAAAATAAATTTCATTTAAAGCACATTTCTGCTTATTATATTTATGCGCGCTATTTGTGTCCACAAAATTTGCTCTTTTTTTTTTGTTGGCCGTAAATAATATTTAAATTACCAAGCCCCAAAACCAAACACACACAAGCCCTCAAACAAACCCATTTGAAACCGGGCAATCGTAATACTAACTCACCAAAAAAAAAGGAGGCAAAACAAATGCAATCTGCAGTTGACAGCAGATGCGATAAGCGTAGCAGATAAGCCGGCTGATAAAAGAGAGATGTGAGTAATCAAAAGAATCGGATGATTGACAGACACGTAATTTATATGTTGCATGCCTCTGCAGGTGCTCTCTGTGTGCTTTAAATGTTATGCTATGTTTATGTGTTCTTATATAGACATTATAACATTACAAATATATTTATGTTTTTAATGCATTACATTGAGTCGAATTAACAGTATACAAATTCAAGGGCAAGCTGCTGCTGCGTAACTAGTTACTTATGCTTGTGTCTGCAGTGTGTGGGGCTAGACACGCCCACAGCACGTTCTCACAGTTTTGGCAGCCGCAACGGAACGTGGCAGGAGTCACATCTGTGGAAATCTAGTGCACATGGTGTTGATAAATAACTATATCTGAGATGTTTGTTTAGGGTTTGATTTATAAAAGAAAGAATATAATAAAAAAAACACTTTTTAATAATACAATTTACACTTAAGCACAATAATAATAATAATAGTAACATCAACAACATCTCGCTTGATTATCCCTCAACCTTAAAGACCTGAAAAAGCCCATTGGGCTTCCCATTGTGTCTATGACCAGTCGCAAATTTTATGGCCGAAACGTGTTCGCAAAATTATGACAAACCGCCATAAAAGTTTCAAAGCATTTCAGCACACACTTAGCGGTCGACCAACACGCCCTGCAACCCCCTCAACCCACCCATTTTAGCCTTCACCCTCTGCAGTGAAAAACCACCATGCCTGACCAACGTAAAAACCTGACATAACTCAAACCTTTTTCAACCTGGCCTGGCAGCTTTTAACATGTTTTTGTTGGCTAAACTTTTTGAAAGGGCAGGTACAAATTAGGTAATATACAAATTAATGAAAATTGTGAATTAAAGTATGCTTTTTTTTTGTTGTTGTTGAGAGTTGCTTTTCTCGTAATTGGTTTATGTAGTTTAGTTTAAACGTGTTTATGTTCAGTGGAAAGTTTGTGCGCTACCCTAAAACCAATTTTAATCAAGTTTGCTGAAAATTAGATTTTTGCAGCAATTTTTATGCTCTGAAAATGGGAAAGAAGGGTAAAATGGTTTAGAGCAAGTACATGAAAAGTAAATAATCAAAATAACTTGTAATCGATAGCACAAAAGTCTTAAATTTGAAAAAATTACAGCTTGCCTTATATACTATAGACATATTAATGATAATCTGAGGTTTGGTCCAGCACACTTAAAGACTCAAAGAGAAATTTAATAAGCTTGCTTTAACAAAGATTTTGTCAATATGAGGTTAAATGTGATATGATTTGAATGCTTGCTTTTGACCGCGGGCTATCTGCATTAAAGTCCGATTATGTTGACCCACCTGTTATGTGGTGAATCAAGTTTCTAGTCTGTTGTGTGAATTTGTGTAGGTGTGTGTGTGTACGTATCTTGTTTACTTGGTCTTTTGCTCGTAATTAATAATTATGGCAAAGGCTGCAAGCGACCGAGACAGTCGTAGACAAAGCCACAAGCAAATGAGATGTGGAAACAAAGACAGGCAGAGAAAGAGATAGACTTAACTATAACCACTCGAGCGCATAATGCCTATGCTGGCTTTGGAGCTGAATTAGTCAATTTTCAGATAATATAAGCGTTAGACAAGCTCTTCGTTAGAGACACACACACACCATTGTCAATTAGTTGGCATTGAGCGAGTCGCATTTAACAGCTTTTGTGTTCAGTATCAAGCTGTGCGGTACTACGCCAAATTTGGCCAACTTTGGGCCAGCTGCAATTTGTTAGTACACACAGATACACAGAGAATATGACGTATGAAAGTATGTGTGTTTGTGCGATAAACATGCCCAATTAAAACTAACGGGATTAGTCTAATACTGAACGCACTCGAGCGCAGTTTGACTTAATTAAATCGCCTGTCAGAGCAGCCTCAAGTTCTCAATTAGCCGTACAACAGTCGACAGGCGATATAAAATAATGAAAAATAAACAAGTTGATAAATGTTAAATGTGCCTATAAATAAGTTATCGCTTGACTATTTTTAGACTGAAGTTAGGCTGTTTGGCAGCTAGGCTATAGGCCATTATTATTGTTATTGGTGTTGCACGTGTTGCGTTTCGAACAAAGTGCAAATATTTGCCCACGTAATTGAGCAACGGATTAGATTGCAAAAGCTCGCAGTCGAGTGGAAACGGAAGCAGCAGCAGGATAGCAGCAGCAGCTGTGTCTAGACGCAAGCAAGCTTCGATGAATATACCGTCACGACAAAGTCAACAGATGGCAACAAACACACACACACACACACACACACTGAGTGTGTGCCCAAAAATTTTGTGTTCATTGGTTGGCAAAAACAAAAGCCCATGCGATTTGGAAAACAGAAATTCATGCCTCGCAGCAGTCCTTAATAACTTTACATTTCCTCTCGAATTGAAAGAAAAGAAATGAAATGGCAAATTGAATTACGTCAAGGTATGTTTGTGTGTTGTAAGAAGCCGTTGGCTCAAAAGCATTTACCTAGCAATTTCTGTGCTTAGCTATTAAGACTGTCTGTCGACTGATGCTCTTTACCAACTCAAACAACGCCCACTCACACACACACACACACACACACACACACAAACACACACAACGGACTTAAACATTTACTTATAATGATCTATGTGATTAGTTGGCAAAAAGCATTGCCTACTGTTCAGGCGCGACAAACAATGGAACAAAGTGCTTAAACAACTAAAAGCCAAAATTAAAATTAAAAAAATATTTTTAAACCAAATTTGAAGATGAAATGATTTAATTTATAATTTGTAATTATAGTTATATTTTTTCGCTCAAGTTTTTACTATTAACAACCACTGTGCATTGTCCGTTTCCTGATGGTGGGCGGCGCCCTTTTTGCTTAGAGTGAATTATGTTGTTAGTTGTTTGTCTCTCGTTGTTTTTGTTTATTAGCCAGTATATACATAAGACTCTATAGAGTTGTTGCTGTTGTAATTGCTTTAGTTTTTGGCCATTGATTTGAAAGGCAAAAGGAATTGAAGTCAACTACGACGCTTAACTGTGGGCGTAATTTATGAAGCTGCAAAAGGGTAAATCGTCCAACTCCTATTATGCTAATTTGCTCTGTCCAGTCGCGGGAGTTTACCGTTGCTTGCGAACGGGCGTGACGTCATATACGCTTTGATGAATAAATGACAGTATTACCAGCGAGAATATTGCGAAAGTTGTTAAACGCGCGCTAATAAAACTACGAATCGAGACAACAAAAGCAAAAGTTATTTGCTGCGCCCACGGATTTGAAGTCTAGTTCCCAGAAACAGTACGCTTATTATGGCCTTGACCAGTTGGGGAGCGGCCAGCAGGGGGAGGGGGATGGGGATTGGGAATTGGGAATAGAGGGGTACTTGACAGAAAATTATGACACAAGAAGAAAGTAAAATAAAGTTGACAAACAACTAAAGCTGCGTTGTCGTCGCATGACAACCAAATAAAAAAGTTTCTTTTCTCCAAAAGCCTCTGCGCCGTAAAGTTTGCTGCGCGTAGTATTATGTATTTGTATATGGGACGATGATAAACGCCATCAACGGCAAATCAAGCGAACAAACAAATAAGCAAACAAACGAGACACTGCCAAAAACTGCTAGAAATGAATACTTATATATATAAAACTCATCAACGTCATCAAAATGGCTGCCGTTACCAAAGAGCAAACAAAAGACAAAGCAACAGCAACACCAACAGCAATAATAATGACAATAATGAAGCGTTACAGTTACATTTCCCCCCCAATTTCCCATCTTCGTATCGTTAAGTGCCAGACAAAAGCGAACGCACAAACAATTGCAGCCAGAGGGACAGGATGGGACGGGGGAAAGGGAGGCTGGACTGCTGGTGGTGGTTGTCTCTCATTTGGACGCCAGCCTCACTTAGCATTACTTAAAACAAACACTGCGCCACAATGACCACAGGATTTGCATAAAGCGCAGCACAGTTCCCAGCAATGTCCTTGCAACAGCAGAGCAGCTGTGATTCGATTAACACACACACACAGAGATAGAGAAAGAGATGGAGGGTTAGGCAGTGCCACAACAAGGATAAAACAGGCTGGGTTCTTCTGCCTTGCATGTTTTGAACTTGAATATTTTGCCACAGGCATTTGCACATCTTTCCCCAACATCGAGCCACAAAAAGCAGCAGCTGCTGCTGCACTTGTTTCTTCTTGTGGCTGCTTTTGTTTCAGCTGAAATCACTTTATCCTTTTCCTTCATTTTATTCTCTCTTAAATTTGTTTACCAACAAAGTTAATTTGCCAAAAAGTTTGCTCATACACTTTAATCGATTTAGCTTACTTTCTTTCTTGACTTTTATCGAAGTAACAGAATTAAAAAAATTCTTTAAATAGTTTTGGGATGAAAGCAACATTGTTTCTCTAAGACTATTTATTTATAGTTTCTAACCATTAAACCCAATTTTATAATCATAAGTCAAACAAATTTAAATTTACACAGGGGTGGTCATAAGTATTTACACAACACTTAGAGTTAAATCTACCCATAACTTGAACTTACTTTATGTAAAGTATGGTATCAATGGAAATGTCATTTAATTTCCGTTTGAATGATAATATAAAGTAACCCTTAAAATTACTATTATGTATGAAAAGTGGGTAACTTTTTTTTTATCAATTCTCAAAAAATTTTAAAAAATACTAGCGAAGAGATTTTTGAAAAAAATTTTTTTAGTATTTTTTGAAGGAGCTTTTTGCATCAAACCATTATTTGTTTAAGTACTTAATGGGTTAAGAAAAGTATTGTATCATTTAAACGGAAATTGAATGACCTCTTCTTTGATACCATTCTTTACATAAAGTAGATATAACTTTAAGCGCTGTGTAAATACTTATAGCCACCCCTGTATATGTATTATGATTTTAAAGAATCCCTTACACATAACATTTAACAACTTCAGTGTTGTGGCTTGTTCTATTTGTACGCCCAGCTTCAGCTATTTTTGTACTTCATTAAGCATACGCCGCATTGTACACGATATTCTTGGCAGCATGTAAACCCAAACCACAAAACAAAACACAAAAACTATCTAAAAATAACTACATTTCGACATTTTTAAATGTAACTACTTTCAATGTCAAGAGTTACGCGCCTAATACGAAGGATCTCATTCCGTCCCAAAAATAAATATAAAATTTAACAGCCTGGCAAAGTTTTTTGAGTGCCAAGTGCTGCTGGTTTTGGTCGATGGGGTTGCGGCTGGGAGGCCATAAATCAGCTGCTGCTGAGTGCAGTTCGGGATAGAAACGCTTATACGGCATATGTCACATGACCATGAACTGTCGGTCTAGTTAGCCATGTCGTTCTCTACGTTTCGAAATGGTTCGGTGCTATGAACTTGTCAGTGTAATTACCATGCATGTATTCAGTATTTAAATGACTTTTCTTTTGAATCGTGTTGGGCCCTTACAACAACAGCAACAACAACAACAAAAACAATGACGACACTTTCTGACGCAGACTGTGTTTGTGTGTTACATGCTTATAGGATATGCAAGTTCATTTAATGACGACAGTTCCTAAAATTCGATATACTTCTATTTAAACCAAATAGGTCAAACAAGCCAATAATCAATATAAGTGCAGAGATAACGATTTGGTTAGAAATGGCTAAGAATAGATTTTATAGTGGTCATAAGTGACCAGTAAATGTTTTTAATTTAACTTTTGATATGACTTCCTTGAAGAACGTTGATAAAAATCAAATTTTTTATTTCAATCTCTCTTCATGGAATCCAATTAAACACTTTCCGTGCTGGTTGGTCCCACTGTGCAATTGGATTGCATTTACACCATCTAAAACCAAATTAGCTAGGTGTCCTGCAGGCAGCCGGGCCATGTGAATATTGTCTGCTGTTATGTTTGGAGTAATAATGTGCGTTGGTGGGGGAGACATGTGGTACCGTTGTACTATTACGAGTATTTCACAACAAATAGGCATATTAGAGAAAGACAAACAAGTGGCGCCGTGGGGAGAAATCAATAAAATCAACTGAACAAAAAACTGAGCGAAACAGAGTAGAGCTGAGCTGAGAGCTCACGGCGCGTGCGACTAATCAAAATGACATTTGTTTCGGCCGCCGTAAAGTGTAGCTATAAGTATTTTTTTTCAGTGCCTATCAATGGGCGTTTGGCGGCGGGGCGACCTCATTTTGGTTTTGCGCGCAAATCAGCGACCTAATCGCCCATGAAATGTTAATTGGATCAACATGTAAAAGACGCCTGGCAAATGTCATGGGTTGAATATGGATGGTAGTATGACGTTGCAATCAATCACAACAAGAAATTATACTAAAATTTCGAGTGACGTCTTGCATCTTAATAAACTTTAATTAATTGAAAGCCAACGGCAGCCGAACCAACACAATAATTAACCGCATATGCCTCTCACACCTTGACAAGCGGCGCAATAATTTCCAATTAAGTCAAGTGAGCGGCTTCTCAAAGCTGCCACAATCAGGTGCCAAATGCCATGCGAAGGCTAAAACAGTTGGCATATATGACTGCCTGGTTTCTTGCTAGTTTGCCGGACCAATTCATTTATTTGCAATTATGCTGATTATTCACATTTGCCCATTATGACCGGCTTGCGGTTCATTATGATCCTTAATTTGAGGCAAGTGTATATGTTCAATATTCATGAAACGACAGATGCTATTAATTATGCGGTTCAACATTTTCGAAACCACTTATTTAATACAAGAGTTTTATGAGAACAGAATTTGCCAAATTGTTTAAAAGGTCAGATTGAGTGCTGTTTGTTAAGTTGTCGTATACTTGATACCCCTTTCATTTTATAAATAATCAACAAGGAACTTTGAATTTATCCTTTTTTCTACTTCTTCTTCTTTCATATGTATATGTACATATATTTATGCCTTGTTAGAGAGTTTGCCTGATCAGCCCGATTATTGCCGCACTAACGCATCGCATTTGCCATTCATCCATCGCCGCCTCTTCGAGGACTCTGAGCCGCTTTCAATGGCCACTCAGCAGCAGAGGGCCGCCTCGTTTGCCAGCATCGCAAATATTTTTCGGGCATAACGAGGGTAGCGAGCAGGGGTAGGGAGGAGGGAGAATGAGTTGAAGGTGCTTGCCTGGAGCACTCTAGTCAAAATCAGAAATGTCAATATTTCCAGTTGAGCGCGGCAAAACAAGCAGCTTGAAAAAGCGCAGAGCAACGACATTTTTGGCCGGAAACTAATTTAAGAAAATTATACGAATGCGTGAGCCTTGCTTTGCTTTTGGACTCGGCAACTGTTTCATTTCTGGACTTTTGTGTGGACACACACCGAGCATACTCTCTCACTGTCTCACACTGTCTGTGTGTGTAAGGCGCAGATAGCAAACCCGATTTGCTATTTGAAGCGGAAGTGACCCTTGAAGTTTGATTTTATTTGTGCGGCGTTGCCAATGGCAAACAGATTTAAGCTGCGATGTCTCTCTCCTGCAGACTTCCACCACCTTCTCCTCTAAGTCATGTGCAGTTATATATTAGTACATATTTATTTATTTATTTATTTGTTGCTGTTCAATTTTTAATCAACGGCTTTGGCTTCTTGGCACTGCCTCCAACATTTTATGCAATTTCCTGTTTGGCTGAAGCTAAAACTCAAATAGCAAAAGGCGAAAAGCAAAACAAAAAAAAAAAAAAACGCTCAGCAGAATACAAAAAAAATAGCAGATTGAAACAGAATAAGAAAAAAAAGAAATCTAACTCGGCTGGTTGCCTATTTTTAGGTGCCATCCTACAGAATTCAATGTCAACGACAGTTGCAAGCCGTAGTGGAAGGGATGCGAAGAGTGCTTAAGTCTGAGTGTTCGGGGAATGAATGGCAATTGCAAAAGGCGCTCGTGGCGGAAGTCCGTGAAGTTGCCATCAAGTGCCAACTTGAACATAAATAGTTAAGACACGTCTTATAATGCTGAAAACAACTTGACAACTACCGGTGCGAAAATTTTAATATTGAACATACAAAAAACTGAAGCATACTTATAAGCGCTAAAAAATATTCTATCGTTCACTGGTTAATAATTTAAATTTCTAATACGTTTGTGGTCATTAATATTAGGTTATGTGAATATAAAGTTATATAATTTACCAACTAAGCCTAATTTTGCTGTTAAAGGTAAGTAAAATAATTAAGGTGGCAGGATCCTGTCCCTTCAAGGCGGGGAGTATATAAATAACAGTACCAAAAATCCATTCTTGTTAGGTACGATTTTCCTAAAATGGTTAAACAACTATACAAAAATTAAAAATAGTCTTTAAATACATATAAGGAAATTATCTTAAAACAAGTCAAATTTGTGCTCTGTGCTCAAGATATAATTACTTTTTTTATCTTAGTTCAGTACATATTAATAATTCATTCCAATCAGTATGAAAACCTGCTCTTAAGCTACCAATCATTTGACATATTCAAGTTTCATTGCATAACTTGACGAAACAGGGGCGAAAGAGATTTGCAAAACGCAGGTAAAATCGCTCTGTAAGCTAAAATTTCGTGGAAAGTCGTGGAACTTAAGCGCTTTACATGCGACGAGCCCAAAAGTTGAAATGAGTAGCCAGCCAAGGTGTCAAAGCCAAAGACAATAGAGGCATGCAGCAGCACCACCAATACACACACATTTACTCACACACATAGAAAGAGGCTTCGTGCTTTGTGCTTACGTCACAAATTTGCGTAGGCGTCATCATCGTGCGACTGCGGCGCACCCACTGCCTCGTCCTGTTCTGTCCTGTCCTGTCCGGTCGTGAGTGTGTGTACTCGTTGTCGCTCATTGAAAGAGCCAAAAAGAGCCAGCGACGTCGTCGCCAGTCAGGCGGTAAGGTCTCCACGCTTGTGTACCACTTGACGAAATTCCCCAACTTGTGTTTGTGGGGCGCTGTTTGCTCAATGAAACTCGTAACTTCGATTTTTGTTGTTGACGTAGTCGCTGTAGTTGCTATCGGTTTGTGCCACGGCGCCTGCGCCGAATCAAATCATCTGTTGTTGTCTCCCTGTTGCCGTTCACCCCTCACGCCCCGGACGTGACCGCCTGCCTGCCTGCCTTGGCCCAGCCAATGCATTTGGCTTGTGGTAGGACAGTTTATGAGCAGCTACTGGGCACAACACACACACACACTGAGAGTGGGTATGAAAAACAACGGCGCTGCTCAGCTGTTTGCTTGTAGAATTTTTGGCTTGAATATTGTGTAGAGTTTTGTGCAACAAATTGTGTATTAAAGCCGGCTTTTTGTTTATAAGGGGCTTGGTATAGTATTTAGTGGTATTTGGAGGTTAGAAATTTCATTCGACGATTGTTAACGTTTTATTATTATTTTATAAAAGCTTCTCCAAATTTTTTTTTTTTTTTTTAAATATCTATGAATGATTTTAAAAGTGTCTCCAGAATTTATATTGAATATTTGGATTTTTATTTTACTACAGAAATTTTAAACCAATATTTACATATTCAACATTTTTACAATCTTAATCTTTCAGTTGTGCCAAGACTTAAAGCATCTTCAAATTTTATTTGTACGCCTTTGCCAAAATAAAAAAATCTCTACAAAATTAACTATCGAAATAAAAAAACCCACTAAAATTAAAACCCAACTACAAATGGCAACGTCAAAAGTGCTCATTCATATGGTGTGATAGCTAGCAGAAGCAGAAGAAGAACTTCAAATCGCATTAAAACTATATTATAATTTGTGTTGCTGGCTCGTAAAACGTAAAAGCCATAGACATCATGACGACAACAGCCGTGGACCGAGCCAAACTAGGTATGAGCAAAGGTACCTGCCCCAAAATACTCTCCCCATATGATGAATTTAAGATGAGGAGGCACAAATACTCATACACACGCGCAAGTTGCAGATTCACTAACAGAACCGGAACCAGCAGCAGCAGCAGCAGCAGTGGCAGAAAAAGCAGCAGCAGCAACCGTCGATGACGATGATCCTTTTGCATAGTATAAGTACGAGTATAACTATGAATACACTCGTAGTTTCTCCTTCATTCATGGTATGCTTGACTCGGCATCGTTTCATTCGGTTCTCCATCTAGTACTTTGTTCTGCAATTCATGGTACTTTTACTGTTGCTGTTGCTGTTGTCTTGTTTTGCTTTTTACAACTCTCGCAAATGTGTGGGCGTCATCGTTGTTCGAAATCTCTTTTTCGAAAAGAGGGGCTCTCCAACTGTAGGGGTAGTACTTAAGTGCTTGTATAACTAGACTGACGAAAGAGTCTGGAATGCGCAAGATGCATTTTAGGATGGTGTTTTAACTTGAATCCAATTGATTTGTGAGCTGTGTACAGGGAAATGACGCTCCCTGGTGTTTTCGGTAGAATTTTGCTGGATTTATTTACAGTTATTCAATTGAATTTGAACAGCTCTGGGATACAATGTGGTTTGCATATCAAAATAGCAATAACTATAAGCTTGGTGTGGTCAAAATATATAGTTAAATGTGTGTTATATTACAGCGTATTATATGTTTATTATCCTTCATTTAACCATCCTTTATTATTCATGTAAAAGTTTATGCCGACAACCTTAATAACGGTTCCGCGGGATTTTCTTGTCTAAATGCCATTAAACAGTCATGCAATATTCTATCGATAAATACCTTAAGTATGTGGTTGACCTTTCAAATATTACCCGTAACTGGATTTTCCTTTGGGCCTGGTCAACAAATTATCTATTTGGTAACCACAATTTGCGGTTTAACCAATGCATAACACAAAATTAAATCAATTCGCAGAAATAAACCACAAAATCTGCTCAACACACAAATAGCTAATAGGAAAATCCTATTAACCTTAGGCACACCAGCCAAATGCGAAAATTCGAAGCAATAATATTAGAGGGGAAATAACCAAAAGGACATCATATGGGAGATGCCGGCACAATGGGCGCAGTCAGAGAGTGCTCTCCCTTTCTCTCTCTCTCTCTCTCGCTTTCTCTGTCTCTCCGTCTCTTTCGGTCTCTGTCTCGTGCTCTATTGCTCTTACACTGTGTGCTGTATTGAAAGAAACTCTACACATGACGCAGCGACGCTGACTGCTAAAGACTCGGTTCGGTTTATTGGCATCGGGTATTCGGTTTGCTGGGATTCGGCTGCAGCTTCAGCTTTGGCTTTGGCTTGAAAACAAGTGGTTGAGCGTGCGGCCTGCTCAGTATTGAGCGAACAAACGTAAATGTCGTTTCGTGCTCGTAGCCCGTTGACTGAGTATAAACGCACAGGAAGCAGCAGCAGCAGCAGCAACAGCCAGAAGCAGTAGCAGGACGCAGCAGCCAGCGGCCAGGGCACAAGTGAAATTCGAGGCACGGACGACAACAACAACAACAACAACGAGCAGCGAATTGGCTCCGAAACGAATGCACAACGAACCTCGCACGACGACGACGACGACGACGACTAGAAACGAAACACAAACACACACACACAAACACTTATATAGAGAGGCGGCACAACATCTATAAAGTTGAAATACGAAACGCCTTGAGGAGAGCAGGAGTAGGAGCGTCGACGTCGCAGCCTGTGACGGCAACAGCAAAGGCAGCGAGGCAGCAAGGCAGCAAGGCAGCAGGGCCCAAGCCAAAAGGCAGACAAACAGGCAAAACCTGCTGAGACGATACGACGAGTCCTTGCTCGTCGGTTCATACGTGCGGAACACTGAAAAAGAGACACACAGTAGCTAAAGTTGTTCACATCAAATCTAACAAAAAAAAATAAAAATAAAAGACTCCATACACAAACAACAACAGAAACACAAGTATATAATAATAATTATAATAATAATTATAATAATAATAACACAACAACAAGAAGCAATCAAGTGAAATTCGTGAATTAAATACAAGTTTTTAAAGTGCAAACTTATTTCCCCCCTACAACAAAACAAAAAGTTATTATATATTACCAGTAAAAAATATATTTCTCAAAAATTTTCGAAAAATTTTCAAAACATAAGAAACTAACAGCAAATGTCGTGTTAAATTTGTGTAACAAATAACATAAAAAAATATAAAATATATAAAACTAATACAAAAGTGCCGCAGCTGAGCGATAAGCAAAAACAAGTGCTAACAAGTTCCTTCAACAAAATAAGAAATAATAAAATATATATACAAAAACAACAACAAATATTGTTATAACTATAAAACCAAATATACAAATTATACACAATACAAGTTTTCTTTGCATTTTTACTAACAAATTAAAAACAACAACAGTGAACAGAGTAAAGTCTAAAGAAACGCAATCGAAAAACAAAAAAAAAAAACAAAAAACCCAAGTGCCGTGCGTTCAATTTGTTCTCAAAACGTAAGTCTAGAAGAACATAAAACACCCAATTTGGCAAGCGAGCAGGAGATAGCAAAGGAACCAGAATCCAGAAACTAACGGGAAGCTATAAACACAGCAAGCGGTCAACGCAAAAGATTTTTAGGCAGCCGCAAGCGACTTCCGTGCCAGAAGAAGTTGAGAGAGAAGAGAGAGAGAGAAAGAGAATAACAGTAAAGTAAAGTAAAGCCAAAGTGCCGACGGCAGAGATTTCATATACTCACTACACGTATAAAACGCATATGCATATGTGTTTGTGTTTGAGCGCTGGTGAACATACATAAAGATAGGCAGCAACTAGTGTTAGAGAGTCGGTGTGTCTGTGGCAGAAGAGGTGAGGAAAAAAAAAAAAACTCCCTCGACAAAGGCCAACAAAGTTCAAACAAACAATACACGGCCCAGACACTTGAGTGTGCAGGAAAAAGTAGACAATTGACTATTGATTTTGTCTAAAGGCAACTTCACCAGTATTCCAGTGTTGTGTAGTGTTGTGTTAAGCGCTACAGTGCGCGCAGTGTTGGACAGCGAGTATGAAGACTTACAAGCGCTAAGCACATAAAACAACAAGAAAAACAAGAACAAGAACAAGAACAGAAAAAAAAAACTGCAAGTGAAATCAAGAACACACTCTCTCCATCTCCCTCACACTCTACGTCTACGTCTTTGTGTTTAACCCCCCTTAACACCCCTTACTCTTACTCACACTCCAACACCAACACTGACTCTGTTTAGCGCACACACAATCGCCGCCAACATAAGCCGTCTAGTTGATAAACTGCGCCAGAGCAACAAAAAGAAAATGTTCTTCTCGCTTGCACAGACGCTCGTCTGCGTCCTGCTCATCAATGGCGGCCTTTATGCGCTCCATTTGAGCGGCAACAGCGAGAAGTCACCGATCTCCTCCAGCTCGGGATCAACAGCGAGCCTTAGCTCCAACTCGAACTCGGGCTCCGGCTCGACCTCTGGTGGTTGGCAGCAGCAGCTGCAGCAACAGCAACAGCAGCAACAGCTGCTCCATCAGCATGCAGGCGGCGGAGCGCCACCTGGCGGTGGATCCTCCGCTCATGCTCATCGCGGCTCCTCGTCGTCGTCGTTGGACTCACATCGATCGGCGGCAGCTGCAGCCTTCGATGCGACCACGGGCCGCCTGAACAAGGAGATTGCGGACATGGCGCAACTGGAGCGGGAGCGTCTAATGCTGCTCGGTCTGGCCAAGCAGACGGCCGAGAGTCCAGATGCGCCAGCGGGACACCATGGCCGACCCATCATAGCGGGACGCATACAAATGCAACCCAGCGAGGATCTCGATGTGGGCGATTATCCGGCGCTGTTGCAACAAGCCGCACGTGGCTTCATGTTTGGCAGCGTGCAGAAACAGCCGCCGCCGCCACCGCTGGCCGCCAACGATGAGGATTACGAGCAGCTGCGCGAGTTTGGACGCCGACCCGTCAAGTATGATTATGGGCGTGTGGTGCAGCCACCGGAACCACGTGAGCTGTTGGGTGATCCGATGTACGAGCCGCTGCATGGCTTTGGTGACTTTGATGACTTCTCGGAGCTGGAGAACGCTGAGGAGCCGGCGCATGTGGGCGAGGATGAGCTGCTGCGTGAACTGGATGCGTATCAGTATCATGGCCTGGAGGAGGATGGTGGCATGCAGCTGCCCGAGAATCCCTATCGCACGCTGGAACAACTCGAACTAGCTGCACCCGAGACCATGCAACAGCTCTTTGAGCATCGGGAGCAGCCAGCTAAGTCCAAGGCTCATCTGCCACTGGGCAATTACAACATACGCATGCAGCAAAAGTGGACCAGAAAGCGTTCCCAAACACCCAAGCAGCAACAACAACAACAACAACAACAACAGCAGCCGACACTGCAACGCAACATTTTTGGCCAACACTTTAAACAGCAACGTGGCAAATTGGCATTAGCCAATTCGGAAGCCACAGCCAGCAAGCATCTAAAGGCAGCCACACGTTCCGGCTCAAGCTCGAGCTCAAGTTTGGTCAACATGGAAAAGTCCACACAGAATGAAAATAGCGAGGCAGCGACTAAACAAGCAAAGGAATCAACTGCAGCAGCAGCAGCAGCAGCAACTGTTGTTGGCAATGCACAGCAGCAGCAACAGTCGTTGTCGCAACAACAGCAGCAGCAACAGTCGTCACAGCAGGAGCAGAACAAAAAGGAATCGGATCAGCAGCTAATGCATCCCAATCATAAGCGATCGGGCAATGCGGCTGCTGCTGCTGCTGCCACAGGCGGTGGCAATCTGGGTGGTGGCTATGCGTCACAGCCCGTTTCTCACAGTGTTGCCAACTCACTGATGCTGCGCAGTCAGCGCGGCCAGCGGCAATATGATGTGCCACAAATCGGTGAGTGATTTAACAATCTTCAAATTCTAAGCTTCAAATCTCAATCGTGACCAATAACATTAATATTAACATTCCCTAATTATCCAATCGACCCAAACCATTATACTTTATACTAGTAGCTAATTTTATACATTGCCTGTCAGTTTGTTTAACTACTAATTGTTGTTCCTTTTAACCTCTGACGTGCTTACGTATGTACGTACGTATTTTTGTGTTACCATTTTCACTTGATTCAGTTATTAGGTTATTATGACTTACTTCGTATTTTTGGGTCGAGCCCACACCATTAGTAGTTAAGTCCCCAAGGGCAACCGCTAATCGCTCCATTGGCGCTCTCTATTTTTATTCCAACATTTATATCTTTGTTTTCTTTTGCCCTCCCTCTCTCACTCTCTCTCTCTCTTTCGATTAAATATGTATGTTTGTCAGTATATAAGGGTTTTCTCGGAACTTGTCTGTCGCATTGCATAATTCATAGTTCAAAGACTTGTGGTTCAATGTGTGTGTGGGTGAGGTTGGTTGAGTGTGTGAGTGGTTGCGAGTTTGGCTACAATTGCAATGCGTTGGCATCGCTTGGAATTTAATCCTTTTAGCCTGGTCCGAAGCCGGCTAGCCTCGTCGTCTCATCAATCAAGAATCAGCTATCATTTAATAGATTGTCACTAAATCATTTGTCAACAACATGGGCGGCGAGCACGGACAAAGTTTTCTTACAGTCCGGATCGAAAATCCACACACACACACACACACACACACACACACACACTATATTTTTACAAATGTTCGCTTTTAATTGGCAACGACTATTTTTGGAACAAACGTCCAACTTTTTGGCCATTGCATTTAGCAAATTAGTCGCATTGTCTGTGGACAATTTTCACGAGCGCAGAGCTCGAACTTTTGCTTAGGTCTGGCAACTTTTGCGCTATCCCGGCTAATCACTTGGCTGGCGTTGCCGCCTTTTGCTAAATTACTTTACAACAAGTTTTGATGGTCGCCATGCATACTGAATGCTGGCTAAAACTTGCAACTAAAACTGGTTACCGAGGCGACCCTCTCCCTCCTTTTCTCTTTCTAAGTCCTCTCAGTGTTTGCCATGTAATCAATTTTAATTTTTAATTATCACTTTCAAGTTTAATGACATAATTTGTATGGCCATGAGCTAAATGCTACACCATTGTGCCAGGCAGCTAGACAGCCAGCCAACACTCTTGTGGCAACCGCGAGTAGGCGTGGCATTGGCCCAATTAAAATGTGCACAACAATCGGCTTTGATGCATTTATAATGAATTGAGCAAGTGCTTTGCTTAAAAGTTTATTGCTTCATTTTTGCATTTTAATCGAAGTTTTATAACTTGTTTATACTTTCAAATGTTGCCATTAAAAAGTTATAAATAATTATGGTATTCATAATTTATTAATGGTTTCTGTTTAACTCATGTTCAGAATTTAATTCAGCACATTTTTCGGTTTCGTTTTTATGTTTATTAGTTCAAAGCTAAATCTATTCCAAAAATAAATTTTGGTTTATTTTAGTAATTGTGGCTTCTCCAAACAAGGGCGATTAAAATTAACGCCACTTTCTATTGGCCAATTAAATTTGATTGAAACTGTTATTAGACCAAGTTCCTTTACCTTTACTCTTCTTATGCCTGCTTATGCTTGTAGCCGTAACAAAATGTCTATTAACTTTCTTTAAATGGCTTTTCCTTATGTCTAAGGCAGTGGGCCAACGAAACGTTTTTTGGTTCGATATGTTAGAACGCAAATTCAATAAGACAATCAATGAATTTTCATTTTATGCGCATGTTTGCTCAATTTTCTTTTTCTCGTTTTGTTAACTCAATTCTTTGTTGTGTTGTTGTTGTTGTGCCAATTGTCACTGGCGCTTTTCATTGGAAATTTTGTGTGTGTGCGATTTCGCGGGGGCGTTAAAAGGAAAAACCTTGATGGTACCCAATATGCCCGACCCACTTCGTCTGTGTGTGTTGATGTGTGTGAAGTGTGTGTGTGTGTGTGTGTTTGAGCAACATGTGTGTCCTCGTAATAACGTCATCAACTGTCATCGAACGTTGTTGTTTCACACTTTGTGCAGTAGTTAAGAAAATTACAATTGTTATTTCAAGTGTTTTCATTGAAATTGATCGTACACTTCAACAAAAATGTGTAGCGCAACTTTAGAGTATATTCACTTGACCTGAAACACTTTCACAAGTAAATTGCCTTGTGTTTCTCTGAGTGTAAACACACCCACATGCAGATACAGACACATTGGCTACCGCGGCGCGTCATTGGTGTTGTGGTGTGAAGAAGTCCTGCTGCTGACCATCTACTGCGTTTTGTGTGGGAAAAGAGCAGCTTCCTTATTGTCGTTTTATCCTTTTTTCCATGGAAAAGAAAGAACTGACTGAGCGGCTTTTATGTGATGAACGCGTTTTTATACACATTTACAATTTATGATCCTGGATGTCTCTGTGTGTGTGTGTGTGTGTGTTTTCCCACTAATTTAGTAACAACACTCCAGGGGGTGACTGCGTGATGTTGTTGTTGTTGTTATTGTTGCCGCTGCTTCCTTTCGACGGACACAACACTCATTTATATAGCCGCCACAGTTTGACATGTCCTTGCTGTGCGGGCGTTTAGTCCTTGCTGTGCTCACGCCTTTGGTTTTCACTTTTGTTGATTTAATTTGTAATTCGAGTAACAACTTCGAGTGGCCGGCACTCGACGCGAACACACACACACACACACACTTTACATCTGGGACGCGCCTTCTTCCATCGGCTGTCTGTTAAATATTACGCAAATTAGTTGGAACGTTATTGGAGTCCACTCACACTTGCGTATGTGTGTGTTGCGGGTGTGGGATACGTCAGCGGTGTCCTGTAATGTGCGTGGACTGCTGCTGCAGCCGCGCTGTCTGCGAGCTGTGGAAAATTTTCTTAAGTCGATGACGGCGAACAACAGGACAACGACGAAGACGACGACAGGCTGTCTGTTGTTGCCTGCAGGCCTTTCTGATTGGGATAACTTATTGAGACTGTCTGCCTGTGAGAAAGTGAGTTTCTGTTGTTTCTCAGTAATCGGGCATTTATATGCAAAGGCGGGGATTTTATGCGCTTGACTCGCTCAAATGATCAGACAAATGTTTTAAAGAAGTGTATTGAACTGATGAATAATAAGCTGATTTCAATATTTATGTTATGAAATTAATGTTCTCAATTCGCATTTAAAGTCATTTAAGTTAAGTATAGTAAAAAAGCTAGTTTCCATTACATAAATTACTTCGAAGTAAATTATATATACGTGCTTAGCTCACACGAAGTGAGTTACAAATAAACATACTACAGCCTAAAAGAGTACTCATTTATGTACTCATGTATACATTTTATAGTTGAGCATTTGAATGGCATTTTATTTTTGGGTCTGTCCTTTGCTGCCCCACAAAAATAATTTCAATACATGTGCCCGAAAAAAAGGGGACACATTTGACATTTGCTCAGTAGTTGGATATGAAACGGTTCCTTTCCTTTTTTCTCTTTTTGTCAAGGTTTCCTTTTGCGCTGGCAAGGCCGCATTTTTTTTTTTGGGTGCCCACCACAGATGACAAAAATGTTATTTTCTTTGGCTATTGTTGGTATGTTTTATTGTTGTTGTTGTTAGCATAGTGTCCTGTCTGTGGCGGCATTTCCCCGTCGACTTTTTGCCTTGAAAGTAGCAGCTAATTAACCGCAACTCAATTTGCATAAGCAAATGTGGCGCTTTTGCATTTAGCTGAAAGTAAATGAACTGTAAGCGACGGCATCGCCCACGTCACACGCCCACAACACGTGAGCATGTGTGTTAATGTGTGTGTGTGTGTGTGTGTGTGCGAAAGGATGCTACGCGTCAGGCGAGCAGATTCGTTAATGAACATGTGACAATGTTACGAAATCTTAAACCTATTGATACCCTGCAAAAGTTGTCATTAGGCAATAAAGTTAGTTTGAAATTGAGGGTTTTTGTATAAAATCTTTAGATGAAAGTTTCTTAAAAAAAACTTATGTTATAATCGTTACGAGGTAAAGAAACAAACTGTTTAAGTTATGCAAATGTCCTTGGAAATGCTTTCTATGGTATTTCCCACGATTCCTTTTTTTAGCTATTTATTTTTGTCGTAACTGTTTTCATTATTTCTATCGTGGTTTGACAGCAAAATTAGCCTTTCGAGTCAATGCAGCGCCAAAAATAAACAGACAGCATGCAAAAATTACGCTGAGGGTACTCTCAGTCGTGCACACACTCACACACATGCTTGCACACATACACAAATCAATAAACAATGACATCATCAGATTCAGTGGCAGCAGCATCCGCCTGACAGATTTTAAAGCATACACACAGGCGCCCGGCCGCTTGCATATATAATTATGGCGACGGCGACAACGAAGCCGAGAGAAAATATTTACATTAGCGTAAGCACAAGACAAAAGGGGGCCGAAGAGACAGAGGGAGTGGACAAGCCATTGAGCAGGCCAATTGTAGGAGACTGTATGTGTGTTGGTGTGTTTGTGTGTGTGCCATTCAGCCAGTTTGACGACAGCAGCCAAAGCAGCAGCCAAAGGCAACCGAAATTATTTTTTCTTTTCTTTCTGTCTTTTTTTTTTTGGCCAGCGCTTGCGTCACAGTAGCAAAAGCGTCTAGGAAATCGAGTGATATATACTGAAGTGGCAGATGAGCTCTCGTTATGCATGTGTGTGAGTGTTGTGAGTGTGTGTTAGTGAGAATAGTTAAATTGCTGCTTTGCTGGGATTTTCTATATGAGCAGCAAAAGGATTGCGAAAGTTGATAAAGTAAATGAATGTGTCTTTGAGTGTGTGAGTGTGAGTTTATATAGTTGAGTCTGTGCTTATGATCAAGTCAATTAAGTACGCCATAAAGGGCAATGCGAATAATAAGACACATGAGACCAAGCAAGCACATACATATAGAGTATAGAGTGGATATATAGAGCAAAGGCACTTAGTCATCCGAAAACTCAACGCAAATATATGTAGCTGAGTAATTGTGTCTATTTCTCTCTCGCTCTCTTCCACTCTGTATGTGTGTGTGTGTGTGTGTGTATGAGTAAGCACGTATCTGTGTCTCTTTCTAGCTGTGTGCTAGAATTTTTTAGTCAATGAAGCGTCAAGGACTTTTGCTTATGATATATTTGCCAGAGATCCACACAAGTAACGAGGCGACCACCTCAAAAAGATGATGCAATGCGAGGTAGGCAACAACAACAGCAACAAAAGCAACAACAACTTACTTTTAGGCCACAGAAGTGTGCGACTGTATGTATGTGTGTGTGTAGTTGCCACAACGTCGTGCCTAATGAGTTGTGAGCTGACGCGAAATTTATGAATGAACTGCAGAAAGTAAACGAAAGACAGACAGAGACAAAGCAAGAGCAAGAGAGAGATAGAGAGCTGAGTTCAAGTCACTTCATCATGTGGCACAACACAGCCCACAGCCCACACCCTGTGTCTGTGTGTGTGTCTTTGGTGGTATTGTTTTAGCTCAAAGTGCGCGTAAAATTAGCTAAGTAGCATGAATTTTGCATATATATAGTATATACATATATGGCAGATATATATTTTCGTTGAGCAAACAACAACAGCATACACATAAATAATGGATTATTTATTGGTTGAGTGTCTTCACGGCGGGGGGTGGAGAAGGTGGAATGAGTTTTCTTCTGGTGGTAATTGGCATGCAAAATAAGCTGTAAACTGGTCTGACTTATGGCCTGATAAATGTCTTTGACTGGTGCTAATTTAGCTAAAAACGCAAGATTTTTCAAGTGGCTTTTTCTGGGGAAAGTCAAGAGTTAATGTTAACTTTAACTGCTCAGAATATCAGTTTAACAGTTTGCTCTTCCATTTGCCAATTCGATTTGCAATTTTACTCAATTTCCGTTGAACAATTTATGATTGACATAATTCGATTGACTTCATTGCATTTAAAACAGAATTTATAAGCTGTCTATATTTGAATGCACGTGGAGTGCTAAAAATAGACAGCTTTTCACAATTTGCTGTTAAATGTGATACAAAAAAATTTGATTGGTCTGAATTGATTGACTGCAGACAATTTGAAAACTGGCCACATTTAACATACGTAATTTAAATAAGACTTGATTTACAATATTTGTGCAGAAGTAAAATTATTTTGCTTTCGATAAAGTTTTGAAAATAAATCGTTAAAGTTTGTCTTTCATAAATCTTTCACGCTGTGCAGTTAATTACAATTGGGCTTTTGTTGGTTTTTAAGTGAAAGCAATTTCAAAATTAGTTCCACATTGCTTGCGCTTGTTAATTATAATTGGGTCATGGCGTGACATCAATTTAATTAAATGCATTTATTTGCATATTTGTCCACCTCTGATTTAATTGAGGGCGCACACAACAAACCACGTATTTAATATGCATCTTTTTATCACACACACACGTGTCACGACACAAACACAAATAAAACAAATGACAGCAGCAACAACAAAAGCAAACAACAAATATATAAACAACATAAAGTATAACTTTGCGTAGGCGCCCACGCGCAAATTCTCTTCTTTTTCATATCTATCGAATACGGCGGACACAAACAAATACCACACGCTCGTTTTCCGTCAGTAGAATAGAAATTTATGCTTTCTCTTCGGTATATGATTATTTACGTTGTTAATAATCAAACTATTGTCCGAAATGTTAAACATATGTGTGGAGTAAACTTAAATAACGAAGCACATAAATCAAAATGAATTTGGGTAAAGTAAAAGAAAGTTTGTAAGTTCTTTCTTGCTTGCTTAAAATGTAGGCAAAAATAAGATAATACATTTTTAAACATTGTGGAACATACATATAAAGGTTCACAGCCAAATTAAGCTTAAACTTATTTATAACAAAAAGGCAATAAAAAATGTCTAAAAAATTAAAAACTGTCACCCAAAATTGATTGCCCTATAAATACAAAAAAACATGACAAGACTACAAAAGAAAAAAATAAGCATAGTTAAGTAGTGGACAAGTGTAGATTAGGCTATATATAACTTTTGATACGCGTCCTACAACATATTAAAATTGCCTGGTAGATCCACAGCGCAGTTGCTGTTGTCCTTGAACCTGCAGGAAAAATTTCCGAAATGAAAGTACGAGTGTCTACAAAAAATATTTATTGGTTAAAAAAAAAAAAAAAAACTGTTTCGTTTGGTGGATAAAAATCTAGGCGCTGACAGCGCTCAAGTGCGCCACACACAAATGGCATATGGTTTTTTTTTGTGTCTCCTTTTCATTTGGTTTTTTGGTGCCTAAGCAGTAGGAGAAGAGGAGGGGAGACAGGACGTTGTGCGTCATGTGCTATGAAAATCAAACGCAATAAAAATCATAGACATAGTTATATGGCATATACTTGATACATATAGCTCTGGGTACTTACATATGTACATATGTATATTTTTGCTGCTAGCGGCTCAATGCCAACGGATGCGATGAGCGGAAGTCAAAACTGGAGCAGGCAAACGAGGCTGGGTGTAAGTCTGGCGTGTGTGTGTGTATTTTTCGCAAGCACTGTGGCTGAGTGCAGAGCCATGCTAATGCAAATTATAGCCTATTTAAGCTGACAGCACATAAGAGAGATGGAAATAGAGAGAGTGAGGAGGCAAAACTAAAGCCTACTTTAAGGCTTGCACACTTGAGCCTGTCTCACAGAAGAAACTAAAATGCAAAGTGCATTTTCGAGTGGCCTCACAGTCTCACAGAGAGTTTGCACAAGTGCAGGACGACGGACAGGGCTGGGAATAGTAGGTTGCTAGCTGCCTACTTAAAGGCTTCCGCCCTGTAACTTGCACTCGCTTTTCGCAGCAGCCGTGCATAATGAGGCTAACACGCGCCTAGTTGCATGCATAATTTACCAGAGACAGACACACAAAACATAAAAATGAAGTCGGGAAAATGAGATACTCTCTAGCTGTGCTTTTCTTTTCTTATGCTGACCTTTTAGACCCAAACTATGACTTTATTATTTCTGCAACATCATTGCTCTCTCTTACAAAAGTCTGTAATATTTATACTCACTCACTTGTATTTTAATTTAAATGCCATTTGCAAACTTGAAAAACTTCTCGACCCATTTATCAAGCAGCTCTACAAATTATTTGCAACTTTCTCAACCCACCACCTCAGTTAAGTTCCCACTTTATGAGTTTTTGTATTCGATGCCCTGTTGGCAATTGGACAGCCTTCAATCAATCATCGGCTTGCGCTCCAGCTATGATTTTACCTCAACCATAGTTTATAAGCGTTGCTTTTGCGGACTTTAACGATTAATCAATTGTATATGTCGCTCATGCAATTTTTACAAAACTTACCACAACCATAATTTCGGTCAAGCTTACTATAGTAATTTTTATGGATAGCTTTTCGAAAAATTTTAAAGAACGGACAACTTTATAAGCTTCAAAGCTGTCTAAAAATAGCACATGAAATCTTAAAAGGATCTAGCTAATGCCGCGGCTAACCAACTTCAACACTCAGGCAGAGAAAGTAAGCCACAAAAATACCAAGTGGAAAATCCTAGATATGAATTTTCTTCGTTTGCCTTCCAACACTTGTTGCCTTTAGCTTTGGCTAGAGATGCCGCCAGGGTCTTGAGCAAACAGACAGCCACACCTAAGCAGTCTAGCAAACCAACGAGCTAAGCGTCAGAGGTGCCTAAATAAACATAACACATACGCCCCAAAGACACACACACACACACACACACACACAGAGAGCAACACATGACCACAAAATAACGTCAAGACTTTTAGAGACTTAAAGCAGCTGCGGCAGCTGATTCGGCACAGTTATCTGGCTAATGCCATAACATACATACACACACGCATGCACACACACACAAAGCCCGAAATAAGAAAGAAAAAGAAACGAAAATTACGCATACGCCAGAGTGGTTCCAATCAGTACAAGCCGCCATCGAAGCGCACAAATTAAATTGACCTTTTGCGCAATAGGCGCTCGAAATCGAGTCCTGTAACAACAACAAACATGTACGATACCCTGTAAATGGCTTAGTGGGTGGTTTAAAGTTTAGCTCAAAGAAATTAAAAAGTTTCAAGATTAGTTAAGCTTGAACAACAAGTGCAAACATCAGTTCGCTCAATGTTAACGGCATACAGGGTGTCTTAGAATCGGCTCAAGTGTATTCAATGATGTTGTTAAAGCACACTAACGAGCCGTATGTATTGACAACATCTACTGACTGACCATGGCCAACTCCAACTAAATCCAAACTTGAACCAACAGCCGAAAAATAAACCACAGCCAATACAACATTGTTAGCGTCTCTCTGCGCTGTGGTTTCGGATTAATGCTGGCAAATAAATGTCAAGGTACGAGACTGTCAGCGGTTGATTTTGTTGTCGCAGGGCGTGCAGGCGTGCAGGCGTTTGTCCTTCTTATTGCTTAACCTTGCGTTGTGCCTTAGTTGAAATTGACAGCTGGTTTTGCAATTAAATAAGATTTATGTCGTCGCAGCAGCTGCTGCTGGGCTCTGATCCCGATCCCGTTGCGGCTTAGTGCCACCCCACACACATATAGTGTTATATACTATTCACCTTGGTTGTCTTTCGTTTTTGTATTAATATGCCAACTGCTGACGGCACATGACCTCAGCTGTCAATTGTGCGTATGTATTGAGTTATTTTTTTAGTACATTTCGTTTTGCCAAATTTGCTATTATATAAGCCACCATATATCATACCATCCATCAATACTGTATCTTGTGCTTAAACTGATTTTTTCCTCTCTTTTTTCTCATTGCAGGTAAGTTCTGCTAATAAAAACATATTTGACAAGGTTCTTTGGGTTATTTATGGCTAACAGTTGAGACAGGTGCGTAACTTTGTATCTTATGTGATCTTTAAGTGGCAGCTCTTTTCCAGCTATTCTTAATTAAATACCAATTGCTTTGTAAGTTAAATTCTCATTTTCCCAGCACACATTTAAAATGGTTCTAAGACCTTCCATCACAATTATAGCTCAGCTGCAACAGCTTGTCTGCTATGATCCCTCCTTCCTCCTTCTGTTCTGTACTGTTCTGTTCTGTTCTGGGTACTTTGCTTGTCAGGTGATAAATATATATGTATGTGTGTCGTACTATAGTATAGCTATATAGCATTGTGGGTACATGGCAACTTATCGCTACCTTTCTATTCTCGTTTTCATTGCTGTTGCTGTTGTTGTCGTTGTGTATATATTTAGCGCCGGAACGCCTAAAGCTATGCACCATTATCTACACGACCAACGCAAACAGACAGAGCAGACAGAGAAAGAGAACTGAGGGAAATGAAAATGCGACAGTCGTGTTTTGCTTGGCTGGTTTCGGTCTTTAACCTGCTGCTGCCTGCTGGCTAGCTGGCCAAAGTGAAAGTATCCACTAACTGGCATAGAATTATGCGTACACACCTTCACCACACCACACCTGTTCGGTCACGTTTAGAGGGTAGGGGGAAAGGCGCGTAATGAGGTCACTGAAATGGCCCACACACACACACACACCGAGATATATGCTATGAGTCTGCCTGTTTACATAACTCAATTTGCGATACATTTTACCAAATAATTGATTAACCATCCCAGAAAGGACTGCCAATTGGCCACTGTTCTGAGTCAATTATTTTTTGGTGTAGAGTAACTGCATTGTATAAAATTTGGAATTTAACTCACTTTCTTTCATTTGTCCTACACTTGGTTTCTAATCAAAAAACTAAACAAAGCAAACACACAGAAAGTGCTAAAACACTTGAGCCACTGCGTAAGCCATAAACAAACAGTTACAAACAGCTACACTGCTGCACAGCTACACAGCTACACAGCAAAGGGCAGGAAAATAGAAGTGGCCAAAATGAGGCATGCAAATGGGGTATGGAAATGACAACAATGCAAACTTACCGCCAGTTTTAGCATAACAAAAGACAGCCGCACCATTTTTTTTTTTTTTCTTTTTTTCGCCATCCATGAATGAATGCCGCAACCAAACTTACACAAATCCCGACAACCTTAACACCCAAACCCTCTTCCTTCTTCTCCTACCCTCTTAAGGTCTTTGAATGAAACAAAGCGTAGTCGTAAATCGCTGGCCCAGGGAAGAGAATTCCAGTGCTAAGTGTTGCTGTTGTGATATATATTCCACAGAATCTGTCAGAAAACTTCTGATTTTTTGTGCTTTAAAATATTTGTATTTAATTAAAACATATTTAAATAATTTTTGTTGTTTACGATATATTTATTTACTATCTATAGTTGCTTTGTATTTTTTTATTTTTCATACCAGTCCTTTTATATAGATTTTTCTGGGCAGTCCCTTTATTTAGCTGTGACATTTTGCTTAACCTCAATTTACTGCCCATCCCTGGTTAATGTTATCTCATATCGGTTGGGTCAGCTTGTCAGGCAGCTTGTTTTTTTGCTTTAGCCAGTTTGTCATTTGCAACGCTTGAGCATTTTTTGTTGCCCTGCAAGCAGCACATGTCAAGGCAGAGTGAGTCTGCTTTTTACGCTCGTTCAAATTGAGTTTCGCTGCAAATTAAATGGAGCAAGCTAATGAAAAGTTTAGCACAGTTAAGGAAAGTATAAAATTGTTACTTAATTTTGCGTAGTCATCTTGAATTTGACGTTTTTTAAATGCTTTTGCTAGCATACTTTGCGGGTTGTGTGTGTGAAGAAAGCGCACCCTACAAACGTTTAAAATGCATACAGCAGCCCTTAAGGCTCAAGGCGGTGGCTCCCTGCCAGCAACTGCAACTGTGAATGCACTCGCTGACTGTCTGGGTGGGGTGGGATGGGATGGGAAGGGAAGGGGTTTTGGTAGAAGAGTCGCTGCACATTTTGCCTGCTTGTGTTTTGCTTTGCTATTAATATTGCCAAAGGTGCGCACTCTCCGGTACTTAAGTGGCTGCCGTCTGCGAACTGTCATACCAAACCCCTAACCAACCCCCTTACCCGGACCCCAACCCAACTCTCAACTCTCCGACTGCATTGTGTCATTTGACAGTCTCGGGTCTCGGTCTCAGATTCTCCCCCATTTTTAGACACAAATGCAGTTGCAAGACATTGCATTTCCCCCCCTTTAAGGCCCGCTTCCTGCTTGGCCTTTGTCTACATAAAGTCCTTGTGGGGGCGCAGCAAGCCACTTGGCTTTGAAATATCACGCGGAAATTAAGTAACTAAGTAGCCAAACGCAAATGCTTCTGCTGTAGTCTAATCAAAACTTTTCACTACGCACAGCATAAAAAGCTTGTCGTATTTCACAATGAAAAACACGCGCCATATATTAAATATCATATAATTATAATAAGAACAGAACAGAGAAGAGAGCACTGGCCAGGTACTACAACCATGTAGTGGAAAAGCAAAAGTTTTATTGTCAAAGCGAAACGCACATAAAGTTGCCTTAAAAAGTTTAAGCCGTAAAAGCAGTGGGTCCTTTTTGAAACAGAGAAAATCGCTGGCTATTTTTAGACTTGCCTGGGCAAAAGTTTTGCCGCTTCGGCCCCAGCTAAATTACAGTGCAACATTTTTAATGAAACTTTTCTCTGCTGTCAGCAACGGCGCAGCGTCTAAATATACAATATAGTATAAGTATATAGAGGCAGCAGGCAGCAGGCAGCAGGCAGGCGTTGTCTTAATGAAAAGTCTGTGCTACGTGCCAGCCAAAAATAATATTAATAATGTGCCAAGCCGAGGCAAGCCAAGCCAAGCCAACCAACAGGCAACTGGCAGCTGGCAGTTGGAGACTGTAGCCGCTCAGGTGGGTGACGGCGAAAAGGTTCTTTAGCTATAACTACGTGCTATGGCTAAGAAGTGTTCGCCTGAAGCTGACTTATCATCTCTCAAATACTCTAAAAGTGGACGATTGTTGGTTTACTTTTCTTTCCTTTCCTTTCCTTTCCTTTATTTTCATTTGTTGTGCTTCACACTTTTATCTTTGTTGTTGCTCTTTTATTTTGTTGGGTTAGCTTGCCTTGCTTTCGGTGCTCATTTCCTGTCCCATTTCCGAGAAATTCTTTAGTACCACCTGGAAAAAAGGAAAAAATGCATCTATTCCGCTTGTTTACCTTTTTATTTTCCATTTTATTTTGCCACTTTGCTGACTTATTACCGTGGCTAAATGCACAAGGCTTAAGGCAGGTGCGAAATGAAATCATTATGCTTGTGTTGCCATTTACCCATTAGGTATTTAAAAAAAAAAGTGGCATTATCAGCTTTGTTTAAAGTTTGTAACAGACTGAAGACTATTGTTAGACCTAAGCCTAGGGTATCTTGAAGTTGAGTACTCCTTACAGCATCTCTCTTTCATGTTTTATTTACCTTTGGCATTTTATTCGGTTTTTTTTTTATCTTAAGAGCTTTTAACTTTTTTTTAAACATAGTACTCTTAAGCATATTATTTCTAAGTATTTCAAATATTATTATCATATATTATTTGAATTGTTTTTCAAAGTTTTTGCAGCTGCCTCGTACGCTTGGAAAAAAACAACTCAAAACGTCAAAAGTTATAAATAATTTTCATATGTAAAAGTGATATGTTCAAAACATGTTGACAGCGAACGCAACGCGGTCCGTGGCGAGGGAGGCGTGGCGAGTCCTGCGGCCTGGACTGTGTGTCCCAGTTCCTTGGTAATGCGCAAAAACTTCAAAGTAAACAAACAAACACATCAGCCAGAACCCGCATCCGCATCCACGCCCTTATTTTCACCCCCTCTCGCTCGGACAGGAGAAAGAGAGAGAGAGAGAGAGAGAGCACAGAAATTTATGTTGATTTGCACATGTTTATGTCCAGTTAGCGGCACCTGTAAGCGGGGTGGGGTAGGTTCAGAGATCCTTGCGCTTGTTTTGGTGTATGTTTTTGGCAAGCCAAGCACAAAGCGCAAGCAAGGAAAACGTGAAAAATAAAAATGGGGAAAAGGAAAGCATTTTGTATGAAATTTGTATGGCAACGTTGCCAGGAAAACAATTGCGAAAGTAGTTTTCCAAGTGCTTCTCCACACAACACGTATCATGTCGAATGTTTACCACGGGAAATTCAACTAATGTGCGCTTAACACTAGCACTCAAATATACACACACACACACACATAGAGACATAAACTTGGCTTTGCATTAAAAATGCAAAAGCCAATGTCCGAAAATAAAAACAAAACGCATCGCCTTATATATAAATAGTTCCGACTTCCACCCGACTAATTTAAATTATTGAGCGGCATTGATTGCAGTTGTAGTAAGGGTGGTACTGTTTGTTGTGGGTGGCTCTCATATTCATTGATTGGTGGCTCAACACACACACACACACACACACACATACATACCCATAACCGCAACTGACGCAAATGACCACAAAGCGGCGACGGCGACGGTTCAAGACGTTGGCGACGATGGCGCGCCACGATAATCATCATTAAATCAACCGACAGGACCTAAAATTATAGCCATTAAAGTTATAAATAAAACGCACAGTGCCTTAAGCAAAGCAGCGGCAAGCAAGCAAGCCAAAGTCAGGCCCAGGTCGGGCCAGGCCTCCGTTTTGTGGGCGTGGCTGAACTTGTCGGCCCCTCTTTGGGCCTCCTGTAATTATTTTGATTTTGAAAATAGAACACGGCAGTAGTGCCCTGTAAAAATCGCATGCGCAAATTAAATTAGCAGCTGTTGCAAGTAGTTGTAGCAAAATCATGTTCTTACAAATGAGTTCTTCGGGACAAAAAGTAAAGTTTGAGCTAAAAATATTTAGTAGATTTAATGATAATAAGCTACAGATTATTAAAATGTTTTACTAAAACAAAATTTATTTTATGTTAGAAAACCAGATATTTCATCATTATTTAATACTGAATGCAACTCTCTTTCTCTGTTGCTCTCTATCTCTCTATCTCTCTTTTTCATCCCATTCGCCTTTCTCTTCCCCCTCTCTCCACTCTTGCTCTGTGCATGCCCAGACAATTGTTAATTTTGTTAATTTTCATGAGTCTGTGACGCAGTGGCCATTGGACAATATTTGCCTAGGCGTCGCGTAGTTTTGCGCTTGATTGCGTTTTTTTGCGCTTGATGGCGCGCGCACGGCGCACACACGCAGTGCTCCTTGTAGCAGTTACATACCTCGCCCCCATTGGGTTTGCTGACGTCAGAGCGGGCACGGCACAACCGAACGAACGAACAGGCGAACGACTTTGAGAACGGCCTTGAGTCCTGCTGCCTGCCGCCTGCCGCCTGCTGCCTGCTGGACACAAAACGTTTTAGATACACTCAATTTCAAATTGGAATGCGAACGAACCCTAACTCGAGAATAGGCTAGGCCAATTAGCAATTGCTTGAGTGTGAAATTAATAACAATTTGTGGCTGAACAGCAGCAGCAGCAGCAGCCAAGAGCAGCTGAAGCAGAAGCAATTGCTTTGAGCCAAATAAGCTAGTTCGGCAATTAGCAAATTGGCTGTGGCATCAATGATTTGTACAATTTAAAAGTCTATCAAAATAATTATTTTGGTTGCTATGGTTTTGCAAATGAATGAACTATTAATAAAAGCGATAGCTTTAGTGTGAGAAATATTTCAAAAAACTTTATATATTCATCACAGATAAAAAACAAATACAAAGAAACAATATAAAAGTACGGTTTTTTTAATGCTCTGCTCAAGATTGGTAGTTAAGAACAGTTCCTCGTCTTGTTATTTTATTAAGTGGATAATTTATGGTTGGCCAAGCTGCAACTATGTAATTAACGTGCTGTCAGTGTTTGCAATCCGAGAGCCAAGAGCTACGTTAAGGTCCGGACTTTCTTGCATTGTTGTTGTTTGCCTGGTATCTTATGTGTTTTGTTTTTGTTGCGCTTTTTTCAGTCTGCAACTAAAACGCTTATCTTATCAGCAGTGATTAGACTCGCTTTTTTGCGTGATTGTCGAGCTACATGGGGGCTTATATGGGACAGAGAAAGACGGACAAAAAGTGGAAAAGGCACAATGAGAGAATCACAATTGGACGTTAAGCGGATTGCATTGCATTTGTGTAAACGATTCGAGCGTGTTAAGCCTGAAATTGCTTATGTGTTCTCTAATCTGTGTATTTACTGTAGAATCTGGTAGTCATTTTGTACAAATACATATGTTTTTGTGCATTTAAACTAATCAGAATCAGCAACGCTCATTACTGCCCAAGAAAGTATGCTATAGTTCCTTTGTCTTTGACGCAGCTCCTGTCGTTGTGGCTATGGTTGTTTTGTGTTGCGGCCAACGCATTAAACATCAATTAGCCGAGTTCAGCTTAATTAGGAACGAGCTAAATATAATTGAAAAAGCTCAACATGCTGTCATTTGGGTACGCTGGACTCGATTTCGGGTGTTGTGGTTTGAAAAAGGGATTGGTGGGGCTCAACAGGTGAGTGAAATTGAAAAACGCCTCTGTTCTCCAGCCAAGGAAAAGCAGGGCAGCACAAGAAAGCTGGTGGCAAGGTGGCAAGTGTTGCTACCAGTAATATACACACCCACACCACACCCACATAAACACACCTCCGTCGGCTCAAAGCATCAACCCGCCACTAAACACCAACACACACACACACACACACACAAACACACACTCACATGTCGAACGGAAATGACGACGTTGCCTTCGTTTTCATTGTTTAACAGAGGTTAAAACATGCTTTTGCTTGCCAGTAACCGCAGACTTTGTTAGTGTTGTTGTTGTTGTTGGGCATAGCGAAACGCAAATGAATGCCACATGACGTAGACAGAAAAATTTGAGCCTGGCTAAGTTTAAAAAAAAACACACACACATACACAAAATAAATAAAACCGAAAAACGGCGCACACACCAAAAATGTGCCTGCGCTTTGTTTTTTTCACATTTCCGTCGCGCATTTTTGCCGTGACTTAATTGCTGCTTCCCACTGTATGCGTGTGTGTGTGTTACCATACAAATCAGCGCTTTTGACGCTATTCGACTTTTGTATGTGTATGTTGAGCATTTTTTTAACACCCAGCTATGTTAAATGTGTGAAAATAAGGTATATTAACTAAGTCGACGTGTGTAAACAAGAGAAAAAAGAAGGCGTGGCTATAGGAATAATGAGCTGTTTGTAGCCTTAACTTCATGATTTTTTATTTAAAATTCTTAATACTTAAAATAAAATCTTGACTTCCTTTGAATGTTTTCTGCAGGATATCTGCAAGTTGTTGTTATTTTTTTCTTTGCTGGCTGTGAACTCTGGTCGGCTTTATTTAAAAATTTGTCGTGTTGCTTTGTAGCATTTTAATCTGCGCATAGCACGCGATTACCGCCACACACACAATCCCCCACTTACCGCGCTCCCACACACTCTGCCACAACCACAGCACATCCCACCGGTAGCGCTAATGTATGTAAGAATTCCGGCAACAGCCAAGCAACAGCCTTTCCTAATTCGACGTGTGTATGGGTGTATGGGTGTGTGTGTGTGTGTTTGCATTGTCGCTGCTTAAACGCGATTTACATGCAAATGCGACGCCCGCCTTTTGCTGACTTTTTTCGGCTCGGTTTTTTGGTTTGGTTTGGTCGCACACAAAAATAAGTTTCACTGCTTTATTTTTACACACTGCCAATTATAAACAATGTGCGAATGTGTGTTTGGTGTATTGTGTGCATGTTTGTTTGGCACTATTTTTAGCTGTTGTTGAAATTAAAATAAATGCAACAATGGCAAGTTAATTTTATTGTGCGACGGTGGTTCTTTTTTCTTCTTTTCTTCTTCGTTATATTTTTTTTTTTTTTTGCAAACTTGTTTTAATAGCACTTTTTGTCGTCGTCGCCAAGAATTTTTTTAGTTTTGTATAAAATGCAATTTAAATGCAAACTAGACGTTGACTTTTTTTCACCAGTTTCTTTTTTGTGCATTTTATTTTTAGTAAAGACGCGTTATATGAATGCATAAAAAGTGTGTTTTTCGCAATATTCGACAAGGCAATTTATTTAAAAAATATTTGAATTTTAATTGCGACTAATGAAGTGAGGTTTAAAATAAGAAGTGTATAAATAAAGGTGGAATTTTAAATATCATTTGATCCTTGACATTTCAACTATTTTATGTTGTCAATAGGCAACATAATACTATTCAATCTGAGCTTGCGGCTCTTCCTATTCGTTCATAAGCTTTAATTGCCTCACTAAACAGCCTTAAAATTGAATTCGAAAGGCCGCCTTAGTGCTTAGAGCTTCATTCAGTCTGACAAGTTAAGTGGGCACTCGATGAACAAGCAGCAGCAGCAGCAACATAAGTCTCACATTTCAATTATGGCAAACAAGGAGAACAGAGCAGAGCAGAGCACTAGAACAAAAGCAGTAGCAGCAACAGTAGACAGAGAAATTCCGAAACAGTAAACAAAGAGAAAAATAATAATTAAGCGCATTAAATGTAGCGCAAAGTTTTATTATGGTTCGAATTTCATGGCGATAAAAGTGAAAAGGAAAATGAAATTGCTTTTCGCAACATATATAGCAAATGTCAAGGAACCAAGTCGAGCCAGGCCTGGCTCTGGCGCTGACTTTAGGAGCTTGACATTTGTGGTCATGGGCGAACCCGAACTAAAATACTTATTAAGATTTTTGCAACGGCAAAAAAGTTTAGCTCTCCTTGGAGAAGAATTTTGCTTTGCTTTTTATATCGAAGCTGGTGACAGCTAAGTTGTACGCTAAGAACTAGGCAATGCCCATAAGGATTCACATTTCAGCGCGTGCTAGCAACAACGGCTCAGGCTCAGGTCAAGCAAATGCCTTGCGACAGAACCTAACCTCAACTGTGGCAGCATGGGTCAAACGCTTGATAAAAATATTTAGCCAGGTTGGCCCACTCTCTAATGAGAGATTGCTCGCTCTCTTTCTCACTTTGCCAGGTCTCATTGGTGTGTACGTGAGGCTTGTTTGTGTGTGCCTTCAAAACAAGACGCGCAAATGAGCGCTGCTGTGTCGCTGTTGCTTTTTCTGCGTGCGTTGCCTGCGCAAAAAGGTAAACACATAAAAATTTGTTGCTGCGGTCACACAATGGCAAATGCTAAAAACCAACGAGAGATTAGGCACAGTGGTCTTCAATTACAATATAAATTAAAAATAATTATCAAGTTGCTGGAACCTTCTCAACTTACGCTTAAAATGGTAATCAATTATTGAACAAATTAATGTATTTTTAGAATTGTATTTGTCTTTTATACTATATTTTCTTCTTGTACACATTTGAAGCCACTGTGTCGAAGGCTCAAGGGGTCAGGTGGACGAGGTCACAGCAAACAGACACTAAAAGTCACAACAACAAATATAAAAGAAAGAGAGAAAGAGAGAGAGAGAAAAAGAAGAGGCAAGATGGCAAATTGAGGCGGGAAGGAAGGAAAGCATTTCCTTTCTCTCTCTTGGCGTTTTGTTGTCATTTGCAGTATGCGGCCTGAAAATATGCTACATTAAAATTTTAGTGTGTCAATTGTGTGTGCTTGCGTGCGCATGTGTGTGTGTGTGTGTGTTAGTGTGTGTATGACAGTCACGTAGCAGGTAAAAATGGCGTCCCATATACCCAATAGTGTGTGTGTGTGTGGGTTTGTGTAAGCTTCGTAATTGGCGTTTAAGGCTTTGACGTCAAACCCAAATAATAATCGTTCGCACTTTTGTTTGCCATACAATCGCCACATCCTTGCCTCGTCGTTCCTCCGCTCCTTAAGCTCGCCAGCAGCCTTTGTTCTGCGTCTTACATATTTTTTTTTGCTGTTTACCAACACTCATGTATGTGTATGAGACAAGCACTAAGTATATGATAATGTGTTCTAACAGCCTAACACGCCTCCATTTTGCTGTTGACCTTTAAGCGTGCAATTAAAATAATTACAATTACAATTTGCAATTGACATACACGAAAAAAACAACAACAGACAACACAAAAACAACATGCACAGACAAAAAAATAGAGAGTGAGATAGAGAGAGAGAGAGAGAGAGAGAGATAGCCATTTCTCTTGCTAGATTATAAACGTTTTCCCTCAGCACATCATTAATTTATATAGACAAAATATAAAAAAAAAATGTGAAAACAAGAGCAACTTGTTAGAGGAGACTGACTTGCTGCTTGGCAGCAACATGTCGCCCCCAGGGCAGCGTTACCAAGCTCATTATAAATGTATCTAGAATGTGCCAGCGTTTTATATTAATTATAAAGCTGAGCTCCAAAACTTGTCTCCCAAAGTACATTTTTTGAAACTGAAAACACTAAAAAGCTTACAATTGTTTTACATATTTTGTATTGAAAATAATCTTACTAAGACTTTAAGAATATTTTAAAACCTTTATCATCTCTCCCAAATTACTTAATTTCAGACATTCAATTATTCATTGCAATTTTTTTTTTTTTGGCAATGTTTTCATGTGTCCAGTGAAAGTTTTAATGGGCTTTACTTTTCTGGCTTGAACGCGCCTTTTTAACGCTGTTTTAATTGCCAATTAAGAAGTTTCCGCTTGCTTTTTAAGATTTATGCATACGAAATGCGATGCTGCCGTCGCATCGATTGATTGTTGTGCGGCTAAAAAGATTACAAACTCAATGACAAGGACACTCACAGTAGCTACTTTGTTTGGGTAAAAGCAAAAGCCAATGAAAAAAGAGAAGAAAAAAAAACCAGCACGCGTTAACAAAATCATTTAATTTGGCACAAAAATAAAACAAAATAAAAAAAAACGAACGAACGCAAAGCAACAAAAATATGAGTTTTTATTACACTCAAAGAGAAAGAAGCAGAGAAAGAAAACGTAAGGAACATTTTCGCCTGCTTTATATGCGTGCTAAAAATAGAATATGCCTGCCAAGGGGCACACCCAAAAAGCAGCTGGCAGCGGGGTGTGAAGAGTTGGAGGTCTGCTGTGTTCTGTGGCAAGACAAGACAAGATTACAAATGTGTAAGCAGCAATTCCCAAAAGTTTCACTCAGGCTCCTCACACTCTTGTGTGTGTGTGTGTGTGTGTCTGAGCACAGACGAGGCATATCAAACTGTTGATGGTTTGTTGCTTCTTTATTTGCCTCGTTTTGTTTGTTGCTATATTTGGCCATTTTTGTCCTTGCCACGTTGCCGTTGCCATTGCCATTGTTATGCTTTGTCTTATGGCTGTCAGACGCGATGTACATATATCAGTTATGTATATATATTTAGATTATATACACATGCATATATAGTGAGTGTGTGTCGAGCCCTGGCCGCGCCTTAAACACACTGTGTGTGTTTGTTAGCAATGTTGTTAGGGAACCAAGTTAATTAAAATATATAAGCATTGGCATTTCCTTGACTAAATTGTGAACTGTTGAAACCATTGGCACGCTTTTTGACCAGATTAGCCAAAGTGGGTCGCAAATTGACCCTTTTGAGTTTGGTTTCTGTGGACAATCTTAATTTTTATCTGTCAGTTGTTATATTTGATTTTCGGTTACATATTTATTTATGTGTTTTTTTTTTTTTCAAGGCAGCATTTAAATGTCAAGGTTAAAGCCACGTTAATAAAGCCGAATTAATTTGAAACAGAATATTAAATGAATTTCAGCTGTAATACTCAACACAAATTAAACACACATGACTGCCCAAGTGGCGTATACTTGCTGTAAAGTGTTACAACAAAAGACAATTATGACAATCTGCCACATAAACTGGCAGCGTGTGTGTGGCAAGGCTGCTGATGTTGCACTTAACAGCTATCAACATTGCTAAAGTGTAAATTACACATAACAAATTGCAAATTTTTAATACACGTTCATCAGTATTACATTTTTTACAACCTCACAGGAAAAAAATAAAAGCTTACTTGTCAACACATAAAAATTATATGCCAAAAAGGGGTTGGGCTGTAAAACTATAAATGACTTAACCCTGACAGCTGCAAGTAGAATTTTGTAACGAATTTCTTGGCCCCAGTTGATGTAGTATGTAAAATAAATTTTCAACAGTTTTCTTGTTCGGTTTTTTTTTTGTGATATATGTATTACAAAATAGAAAAAATTGCGTGCGTGAGGGGAATATTTAGAGTGTGCAGCAAGAGTGGACAGCTCCAATTTGCATATTAAGTGCTGTGGGTGGAGCAAGCAGCAACTCAGGCATTTAGCCCTTGGGTCTTTTTGCTAACAGCAACTACTCATAAACAAGGAGGAACGAGGAGCGCTGTGGCCACACTAAGTATGTGCTCATTGGCTGAGAGGGGTGTGTGTGTGTGTGAGTGCTTATAAATTGGTCGATGAAATGGTCTATTAATGTTGGAAACATAAATGTTAGTTATAGAGAAAGTGTGTGTACGTTCTCAGCAAAATGTAAAAGTTATTTTAAACAGAAGTTATGAGAAAATATATTTTTTAATTTAGCTGGCAAGCTTGAAGGTGAAAGATGCTTGTACAATCAGAGCATAACATTTACAGAGTATCTTATATTCATTCAACAGCAGCAAACAGCAAAAAAATTCAAATTTTCAAAATTGATATCGTTTTGTTTTCGTTGGAGCTGTAGAAGCACCAACTAAAAGGTTTCCCATGTAGGATGAAAGCTTTTCAAAATTTGTACAGACAAATTGACAGCATTTGTTGTTGTTGTTGTTGTTGATTCGATGTCAGAGTGTGTGTTTTCTTGGGTTTGTTTAGGTTGCTTTCACATGAATCGCAAAAATATGCACATATGAAATTTCAATTTGGTTGCGGGATGTCACTTGAGAGTTGAGGTCTGCAATTAGCTTGAAGGCACTGTCGCGGAAAAAACCTGAACTTATTAAATTACAATAAATGCGCTGTGGGCACAACGCACACACACACACACACACACACACACAAACACACACGCATGAGTGTAAAAACAAATGCTGCCTGTGGGCGACAGCATGCGCCACCCAGCGGCTATACTGTATCCGTTTTCTTATACCAAGTACTTTACGCCTTGTAGAAACGAAGAAATATCATAAAACAAAAGGCAGCCAACAGAATTTTCCATTAAGTAATCTAGAAAAATTAGCTTTACTGTGTAGGTGTTATAGCTGTGGCACAAAAATTTAAAATATGCTAACATAATTGAGGGAAAAATCTGCTGCCACAGCTGAGAACACAAAGAGCTGAGCCGAGCTGAGCTGTAAATAACAAATGCCAGCCCAGTAGTCCTTCAAATTTGTTATAGAATATATATTCGAGCGGAAAATTTAATCAAAACCTCATTAGAACCCCCAAGCCAGCTTTAAGGATACAACACCTGGCCAAATTATGACAGCTAAGCGGAAAGCGTTGGGGGATAGGTAAATGAAAGGGACGCGTTGACAAAACAGACCCGAATCCTCAATTTGTCGACAAGCAACAATACACAAAATATATAAAAATAAAAATAAAAATAAGATGGGCAGAGAAGTCAAGAAAAGGAACGAATAAATTCAATTCAATTTTTGACACAGGGTTTCTAGGAGAGCCAGCAGCGCATGGAATATGTCACGGGAAATGGCTTTTTTTTTTTTTTTTTGGATGATTCGAAAGTGGCCAGGGAGTGCGGGGTATAGGGTAAAGAATGATAGGGTTGAGGTGAATGAATACCCATCAATTTTGCAGTTGTCATTTATAAATTTGCTTGTGCTTTTGTTTTATTCATTCGTCCGCTTTGTCGCTACTTACGGCTGAAATATACATGAGGCCAGCGACAGTCACGGTGTGTGTGTGTGTGTGTGTGTGTGTGTGTGTGTGTGTGGGTGTGTGGGTGCGTTAAGACGGGAGTTTAATGTTCCAGCATCTCTCTTTAGTTCAATTTTTGCTGTTTTTCGTTTTTCATTTTTCGGTTCTTTTTTTTACTTTTTCTTCCCTGTTTATGTGCGCCACATAAAACTATCAATTTATTGCTGCAAAATCGTTGCGCGCTGTTTCCTTTAGCTGGCGCTTCCTTCAGCTTTCCTGCAGACGACGCCCTCACACACACTAATGCACTCTCTGTACGTGTGTGTGTGTGTGTGCGAGTGTGTGTGTGCATTGCAATGCGCGCTCTCGTTTCGTGGGTTTTGTTATTATTGTTGGCAGCATTTTAGGCGCCATGCCGACGAGACAACAGGCGTTTCAGCTTTGGCTTTGGCTCTTTTTGGCGCTTTTGCAAACTCTTTTTGGGGGGGGGTGGGGGAGTGTGGGCGAAAAAAAGGTTTTCTCGCTTCGAACTTTGTTGCAACATTTTCTTCTGCTTCTTCTTCTTGTGCTTTTTCGACTTTGCGGCGAACTCCACTCATTCACAGTGGAGCCCGGGGAGCTGCTTGCATTACGTATACGCCATGGCTCACTCACTTGGTCTCTCTTTCTTTCGACTTCTGTCGACAAAAATACCAGCATTTGCTTTTTGGCTGCCCCACACACACACACACACACACATAAACAGTGAGAGAACTAACTCTTCTCCTTCCCACCTAAGCCACAACATGACACCCTGCACTAGGATATACGCTGCTCAGCTGCGACTTGGCAACAGCCAAATCCTTTTTATGCTTTTGATTTTTTGACACTCGACTTGTTGTTGTTCTGGCGCTTGTTGTTTGTTTGTCATGCATGTCGCTGTTGTTTTTGTTGTTGTTAAGTGTCTTAGTGTCAACATGCGTTGACTCTTTCAAGCTTATGTCCTGGCTTATGTGCCACAGAAAGTAACAGGATGTAACAACTTGGGTACAGTTGACTCTTATGCGTGTAAGTTGCTTTCTCTCTACACGATCTAAACGTGATTTGCATGCTTAAAGATTTATACCATTACAAACTTACTACACACACACACACATACACACGCGCATGAAATCCTGTCAAACTTCGTTGCCCAATATACTATACTACATACAATTTATCGATATAAAGTTTTGTTATACTTCTCAAACTGCTTTTCGGACATTAACAAATATAAATTAGCAAATACTTAGGTGCTGCAATTTTCTCTAAGGGCCGCAAAGTTGCTAGTTTTCTTGTGTATGCATTGTGGCAGCTTCAAAACTTAGTTGAGATGTTATAAAAAGGTTAAAATGTAGTTTTATTGTTACTATTTGCCAGAGAACTAGTTTGATTTAAGCATACTTCTCTCGTCAACATTTCGTTGGCTACCTGTAGGCGCAACCAAACTTACCTTGCCCAAACTAACCTGCAATTCCAGCACAAATAAAACTAGCAAAGAAACTTGTGTGCGCTTATTTCAATTTATTGCACTAACGATAAGCGGCCCGAGGTGCAGTCGAAGTCGGAGGAGTACGTTCTCTGATGGCAAACGAGCGCAAAAATCAATTTAAAGTTCAATAGCCTCGCTTGGCCCAAAAAAAATACAAAAAAAAAAAAAAATAGAAAAATAGTGAAGCAAACGCGATGGCAAATAGAATGTAGCAGAGAAAATGGGCGACAACAACAACCAAAAATTTCAAAAGCTGCAATTTGTGCACCCACTGAAACGCCCACTTCCCACCCACTCTCACTTGTTTCTCTCTCTTTCTTAGTGTGGCTGTTGTTGCGTGTGTGTGTGTGTGTGTGTGTGTGTGTGTGTGTGTGTATTAAGTTCAAAGTACAAAATGTGGGTTGACTACAAGAAACAACAAACGACAATGGAACTACATACAAAAGCGAATTAAAAGAACACATAAAACTAATTTACGTTTTGTGTCTTTCGGTTAAACGTTGCGTATGCGCAATGAGTATAGTATATGTACATTCAAATTGCGTGTGCACGGCATCAGCATAAATTGTGGGCGTGTCAGTTTTTAATGCAGACATGCACAAACGTGCACAAGTATCCATTGACGCAATTAAATGCGATGGCAGACCGCGAAGCGCATTGATAAATGGCAATCGACTGATGACGCCGTTGGCGGCAGCGGCGACATTGTCATCGTCATCGCACCGGCACTCTTAAAAATGCAAATGGCTCTTTGGCACGCCAGGGGCTTTCGAGCCCCCTCTCCACCTCCCGCTCTCTTTTTACAATGTGCCTAACGAGGCGTGGGGCACCTCGGCATCAATTGATTTCATGCTGGCAGCAGACAACTAAGAACATGATGCCGACTTCATTTGAAAGACCAACAACAACCAAGGGGTTGGAGTTTGGGGAGGTTGTAGAGCGAAAGGGTTGCTTAACAATTGAGTGTCAAGTTGCATTGCGAGCAATGCTTATGCACTTTGTGTTTTGTTGTTTTTAATGTGCTGCAAGGTGATTCAGCAGATATACAACCTCTGACGTTTGGAGTCGCTGACAACTTGAGCAGGACTCAAGACTTTGTGGCTGACAAATGCTGAAGGGCAGGCACTTAGTTTGCATATGCGTCTTACACCCATTTGAAACCACATAAATGAATGGCCGTGTTGTAAACTACAGGCTGTCATGACGTAGTCTGTGTGTGTAAAAACGTCATTGCCTACTTTCTTGAATGAAATATGCAAGCGCAGCAAGTGCTGCAATCTAAACAACGTATCGCATTTCATACTCACAGACCTGCTTAATTATAACAAGCGTGGGAGCTGTAAATGGAGCTGGTGTCTGGCTCAAGTGTCAGCTATTTAAGTTGCATAGGGTGAGAAACCACTTAATAACAATGTCTATTGGCTGCTAAAGACTATGCAAATGGAATCATATAAATGACCATTTACCATTAGCAAGTGCACTAAAAAAACTCTAGCTAAATGTTTATCAAATAACTATCCTGTTAACATCATCATTTTAGACGAAAGAACACAAACACATACAGACACAAAAAAAAAAAAAAAAATAAAAAAAACGTGTAGCAATCTTGTTGAACGGCAATGAATGAAATTCATTTTGGTAAAAATTGTAAATGTGATACACAACAAAGTGCCAACAAAATCCCCAATTCCTGGCCCAGACACATCCAGCAAAAAGTGCAGTACAATTTTTTCCAATCGCTCGTACAAAAATAACGCACCAACGAATGCACTGAAAAAAAGAGAAAGAGGATGAAACAGATGGGGGGGGGGGAGGGTAATCCTCTATGGGCAACTTCAACAAATCTCAATACGCAAACATGTAGCCAGGAGCAACAATAACAATGGCAACAAAAACAACACACATAACACATGTGTGTGTGTGTGTGTGTGTGTCAGAATGGCTGAAACTAAACCGGAGGCGCCAACATGTCCTGCAAGTGATTTATTTTTATGTATTTGTTTGTAGAGAGAAAAAAGCGTCGAGAAAAATGCCACAAAAAATAAAGTTTTTGCTGTTGTTGTTGTTGTTGTTGTTGCTGCTGCTGCTGCTGCGTCGATGCAAACGAAGCCTGGTTTGCCTATCCTTAGTAGAATGCCAACGGTTTTATCCAGCGAGCATTGAAAGTAGTACTTTACTACAAACGTGCAACTATTTATAACAGCGTATGCCGCTCAGCGGGGCAAGCGGCGGGCGGGATTCTCAGGATACACAAACAAAATGGCGAATGGCGAATGCGAATGGTGAATGGTGAATGGCAGAGCATAGCATACTTTTATGCGGGTGTCGTTGCAACTTGCAACATTTAGACGCAAATCATGGCGGACATTAGCGTGCGCTAAAACTTTTGCCTCGCAACTTGAACGATTTATGTGGAAAGTTCTTACCTGAGCTGAGCAGCAGTTGGGGTCTTGACGGTTTTGTGAGGGCGGGGCCGCAATATTATGCATAAAAACTATTTTGACTAACCGTGCAACCTGTTTCATTTTGCTTGCAGAGTGCCCCACCGCAATGGATGGCATGGAGCGTTTCGCATGCCCCACCCCTGACTTGCAGGGACGCTATCGTTGCATAGACGATCATGTGCTATGCGATGGCTTCATTGATTGCCCGGAGGGTGAGGATGAGGACAGAAGATCATGCATGTTCTACAAGACGGTAAGTTCTAGAACAGCCCTTTGACCTCAAGAAATTGTCTTTAATTTTTAAATTTTTCTGTTTTTCTTTCAATTTCTAATTGCAGACGAAAGCTCATTTGGATGTGTTAGCGGATGCGTTACTACGCTGGGCGCGGGGGCGTTAAGACCTCAAAGGCAAACCAAATACACACACACACACATACACCCCCCAACACACACACACATACACACACACTTGAGAAAAAGAATACCACACCTAGCGAACCCACGTTAAACATAAATTACAATTAGTTCTACGCTATAAATTTAACAATTATCGTGCAAACCTATTAAGTTTAAACATGGCCAGGCACAACATACACAAAAACTAAAACACACACACACGCACACAAACACATACATACTAAACACCCCGCCTGCCCACACACTCTAAATTAAAGTATTGAAGACAAATGCAAAGTTGTGGCATGTAAAAAATCCAAGTAAAACAAAAAAAAAACATGTATTAAATATGGCAGCAAATATAAAAGAAGGTATGATTTTGATTATTATTATCCTATTATTAATTATAAAATAAATATAAAAAAAATACAAGAAAGAAAAACACAACAAAAAAATACCAAAAAACAAATCAATCAAGCAGATATTCAAAAACAAGAAAAATATTTAAAAGAAATTACTCAAAATGGCGTTAACATTTTGAAACGATAATAAACACAAGAAAGTTTTCATTTCTTATTGTTTTGCGCATTAAATTGGGCCTAAACTATAAACTATTTTTAGTATATATTAAAAAAAAGTATTCAAAAGTATATTCAAAATATATATATAAACGTATATACAAGCAGTTATTTGTATATGCCTTGATATATATATATTTAAATATATATACAACAAACATATATATATTTCGTGTACATTATTTAACTATACGTGTATTAAAGCTTAAATGTTAATGCAACAAGAAACACAAAAGGAAAAACCGTAAAATAAATCAAAAACCGCGTAAAAACGAGAAAAGCTGGCAGTGGGAAAAGGCAAAAGAATTATATATACATATACACAAGAATGAAAGAAAGAAAGAAAAATAACAAAAGAAAAAAAATATTTAAAAAATCAGACATTAATTATATATAGTAAATATATACATATAACAAATAAATATACAATTAAAAATTGACATAGGTTTTATTGCAATGATAATGCTGATAATACGAATGCGAATGCCGTACGTATGCCACTGATAAACTGATAACTGATTAACGATAAACAATTATCATGGCAATGATAATGACGATAACTAAAGACGCCGTAGGTCTATGAATGTATGATTGATATTTAAATATATACATATACAATACTTAAAACAGCAAAAGCAAGAAAATGCAAGAAAGAAGGAAAAACAAAACATTTACAAACTAATACAATGAAGGTATAACATTTACATAACAAAAAGACTTGACTTGATTATACTTATTATGATTGATAGTTGAGGTTTATTGTTTAATTATGATACGATTATGCATTTGATTTACATTGAGTATTGTATTGCTTAACAGATCTTCTAAAACATATTTTGTATATAAATTATGTGCATTTTCAATTTACAATATATTTTTTTTAATTTTTATCTGTATGTAGAAATCATTTATGAATCAATTTGTATATTTTTTACTTATGTCTCACCTTATTGTTTTTTCATATATGAAACAGTTCTCATGGAAATTGCAGCTATTTGTAGTTAAGATAATTTATTTAAATCAAGTATATTTAACTAACAATGGACTTATAAATATATAACGAAAAACAAACCCTTAAATTTAAAGATATATTTTAGTTCAAAAGGCCTGTAAAAATGCTAACCAAAACACATAAAATCAAAACAGACACTTATTTCGTACTGACTTTTCAATATGATTTTCCTGATTTCTCGTTTAAAGCAAATACAGCCGTATGAAAAAATAATTATATTACTAAAGACAAGTTGAAATGTGTTTTTTTTTTTAATAATCCTTTATTAAGTTCCAACAAACAATCAATTAAGAAAACAATCAAGCAAATTTTTAAAGCAGACAAAAAAAAACCAATAAGAAAATTAAATAACAAAAAGAAAAATATGTTGAAACGGTTGTGTATGCAGCATGGCAACAAATTATAACAATAAAACAATAATTAAAATATTAACACTTTTTACGAAATTCCAATGCAAAAAGTTAAAGCTTATAAACGTGTTTTTGGAAGCTATTTAATCGTTTTTTCTCCTTTTGTTTTATTGCCAACGTTTATGTAAAGTTAAATAAAAAAAAAAAAAAAAAAAAAAATAATATGGAATAACATATGAAATTGCGAGCAATAAAATTTCATATCTTATACACAGTACGTATAAAATGCAAAGTATTTATAAACAATTAAAATAAACATTTATTGGATATATTTATGAGTTAATTATGATTTTTCTTATGTGCTGAAATACAGCAAAAATGCGCAAAAAATGCAATGAAAAAAAAAAATTCTACTCAATTAATTAGGCCTTTCTTTGGCCATGGCTTAAGCTCTGTGTCCCTGCAATGACAACGATCTTCGTTATTCCTTCTTATTTTAAGATGTTTTCAACTTTTGTTTAGTTTCCATCTTGATTTTCTATAAATAACTGCAAAATAACCCACCTTTAAATATAAAAAACAAATATTAATAATAATGATGAATATAAACGATTATTATACCGGTGTAATAACTCTATATAAATGTTGCTATACTTGAAAATAAACTGTATAAAATTATAAGCAAATAAGACAATATATATGCATATTATCCTTGCAAACATAATGCACAAAAACAAAAGAAAATAAATTAACGAAAAACACAAACAAATCCCTAACCATGAACGAAAGCGCACTAACTTGATCCAAAATAACCGAAAACAAATCAAAGCGACAGATGGAAATTTTATTGACATTTTTGAATGAGAATTGAAATGAACGTAAGCAAACAAAACAAAATGGAAAATATACATATACATCTATTTTTGGCCTATTTTTCTATAACCGAAACATACAAAAACCAACTTTTTAAACTGCAAGACAAAAACCAAATGAAAAGTAAACTTTTAGAGCGAAATAAATAACTACCGTTAGTTTGGTGTGCGTTAATGTAAATACACATATGTTAATTGATTTTATTTTTATTTAGAAGCTATATTTTTAATTTACGTATATTTTTAGCTATGTTTAAACTTGACGAAGATCGTTTTGAATATTTTGCATTTTCCTGACTTGACTTTTTGGTTGCCATTGACTTGGGCAACCTGATTGTGTGTAAAAATTTGTATATAAATATATACTTAATTAAATATCAAGTAAATAGATTTTGAATTTTATTTTATAATTTCGTGAACATTTTGAGTCAACAATTTTAAATTTAATTTATTTCAGTACAACAAAATATATACATATAATTTTAGGTATAGCGAAAACGAAAATGAAAACTAGAGAAACCGAAGAAAACACTTTCTTAAACATAAAAAATATGATAAAACAAAATAATTGTTAAATGTTTACAGTAAAACATATATACAAGTGAAAAGACAAAAACACAAACACATACACACATATATATAAAATCATACATACATATATACAGAATAAGTATATAGAACACACATACAACACAGTCAATATGCAATGAATAAAAAACATAGAACAAAAAATAGACAACACTACTTGTATTTATTTGTATTTGTATATTTAAAAACAAAACAAACAAAAACATACCAAGAAAACATTAAAATTAACTTAACTATTAAATTTAGCAAATGGCCAAAAAAAATGCCATTCGCACAATTTTTTAAAACCTAATTAATGTTTTGAAATCAAAGTTCAATTCGAATTTTCATTTTCATCTAAGTATTTGTACTTTGTATTTGTATTTGCTGTACATAAGTTTTTCCTGCCTATCTCTCTCTATCCCCCCCTCTCTGTTAACTCTTTCATTTAAATATAATATATATGAAAACTAGTTGATGATTAATAATTTACGCATTTTTGCGGCCATTTTTTTTAGTATAATTATAATTCCATTATAATTTACTGTTTACATATTAAATATATATTAATAAATTATATATACGAATATTATATAATACAAAACAGAAGAAAACAAAAAACAACAACCAAAACAAACGAAAAACTATACATGAAGATGAAGAAAACAAATACACAACTTAATATACACTGAAAACAAAACCAACTGTGCATTTCTTATTTATCTATACTACTTTCTACTTTCCTAATTCACAGATACATTCTACAAAGACCTTTGTTATTCTTTTTTCGGAACCTATCTAATTTATTATTTCGTATATTTTCTGTATACTGTTTTTGAAATTAAGTAACGCTGTCTGTTCATCTGTTCAAAAGTATCTTTTAGACTCACTTTTAATTAGCTATTTTTCTATCTTCATTCGAATGCAGTTCAAAAAATCTCTCCACAACAACAACAACACAACAAGCAACACAAACACAACTCTGGCAGACTCAACACATACAGTAAGTTCCCCCTTTAAACTACCCATATATTAAGAATAGTTTTTGCTTTCATATATGCCTATTATTTTCAACTTAAGTACCTTGAGTTTACAGTCAGGAATCGCTTAAAAGTACCACTTAAGTTAGGCTTCTCATTGTAGTTATGCAAACAGTTGAAGTGCAATTCAAAACTTAAAGCTTAACTAATTCTAAAAGTAACTTTTCAAGTATTCAAGGAATCCTCAGCGGCCACTTCTTAACGCATTCTCCGAATTTGTCTGTATTATGCCAAAAAAAAAAAAAAAAAAAACAGGCTGCAGCCTTTTAGGCATTTCAAGTTCCGCAAGTTCCATGTCTGTAGCTCGACAACACTGGCTAATTAACAAAAACACAGAAAAACTTTTCAACAATGTGCAGGCGGCAATTTTTTCATCACTTCTTAGAAAGTAAATTAATAATTAAGCAGAAAATTTAATGGAATAAATCGTACCTTAATCTAAGTGTGTGTTTTAAAATCAAGAGGTTTGATAAAGAGGAATGTGAGAAAGTTTTTAATCGCTGGTGAGTGCTTGAGATGAAAGCAGTTGAATTTTTAGAGCGAAATCAAGAGTCAAGAATATTTTGGAAATGGACATGAAAGGGTTTTGGAAAAGCTGAAAAGTAATTTAAATTAGCAGCTGGATATGAAAAGCAGTTTAGCAAATTTATTTAAAATAAACACATATAAAACATATTAACCATAAATGTTATTTAGTCAATGAATATTAATCAACTAGACACTCGTACAAATACAATTTTGCTGAGCACTAAAGTAGGAGCAGTTATTAAATAAATAAATAAATATATATCTTAAAAGTTTATTTATATATGCGTTATTCAAAAATTATTGTAATCATTGTGTTAGGTGTCCATTTAACAGCTTTTATCTAGACGATAAGCGAGCCGCTTAAATTGTTGAAAAGTTTTGAGATATAGCTGCCACTTTAAGATGTATTTAGTTGGCCCAACGTCTAAATATATCTAAAGAGCCCGAAAACTGCAAGACACAATTTATTTTGGCATTGAAGGATACATGCAAAAAAAATTTGAAATCAATTTGAAAAACCAATTTACTTTTAAACTGTAGAACTGTTTTGTATATCGTATCGTTTGCGGCTCTATGGTAAAGTGACCTTCAATGCGCATCAGGTGTTGTGTGCCATTGATTCGAGGCTGCTTTTTATTTGACTCATCATCGACCATTCTATAATATCAATGTACACCATGCTACAAAAAGCTGCACTCAATGCTCACAACCAGAGCCACTGATGCAATTCAATGCCACTTTCAATTAACCAAGCACCACTGTACCACAGTGTAGCACACAAAATTGCCGCTTACGATGTGAGCCACCACTTCGTTGACCAATTTGAGCGCAACGGCGTCTAAAAATAGTCATCGCAACATGTCCCAATTTAAATGCAAAAATAAACCAAAAAGACTTCACAAAGCTAACAACTACATTTTGTTTTGCATGCAAATTGCTGAAATAAATTGTTGTCCAGCAGACTAACAAAAACAAAAACAAACAATGATTGAAAAACAACAAAAATGTCAAACAAATTATAGTGGCATTAGCTATACAATTTAAATTAAATCCAGTTGTTATGGCCATCATAAACCTTGCATGTCCCAATAAAGGTTTCAGACAGAAGCAGAGCAGAGGATTTTTTCTTTTTTGTAGTAAACCAACTGATTTGTTTTTAAAAGATTTAATGCGCATGGAGACCTAAGGTTAAGGAATTGCACTTTGGTTTTAAATGATAAAAAAGAAACTTTTGTTCCAGGAAACAGATCCTCTCAAATACATTTTTAAAATACAGTATATACAAGAAATTCACTATTTTTTGGTACTATTATTTTGGCGATTTTAATGCGAATTTGTTATTGAGAACACAGCTATCTCCTTGACACGCTCTTGACTGAGCTGAGTTGTTTGCCATTGCATGGATGTGTGTAGTGTGTATGACCCAGATGGAGAGAGGTCGTCACAGATTGCTAGATAAGGCTCTGCAAATGAGCGACATGAGTGCAATGAGTGAACACGCATGAGGCACACACACACACACACACACACAGCCATGAAAGTTTCTTAGTTTATGTTTTATTTCATTTGCATCATGCAAGCGACTTTTAGTTGCCGGCATTTTAATTTGTATAATTTGCTTGACTCGCAGTTAGACGAGTTCATTAGAAAATAATTATGTTGTTGAGCGTGCTGTAAAAGTTTTGCGACTACACACACACACACACACACACACACACACACACACAGTCATTCCCGCAGAATGCACGCACTTGTTAAATTGTTAATAATGTTAGCTAAAAGTTTCTATAAATAAATTTTTGAAGCCAACATTGTTGCAGGAACAAAATTCGATTTTAATACCCGTAAATAAAGTTTAACCATGGCACAATTTATGTAATATAAATTGCACATATTGAATTGCAAAATAGTATTTATAAGGGCAATTCATTAGAATTGCAAGTGCACACATTATTAATAAATTATTTTCAATTTATATAATTAGCGCAAAACGCAAATTTTGCCGAAACAATTAGTGTTCACCATTTTGCACTGCTGCACATTTATGTGATAATTAAATACAAACGATGATACACTTTTTTTTAATATTTATATAATGCACCACAATTGCACTTACCAAAAGAAAAACAAAACCTATTCTATACATGTATACAAATAAAAAAAAAATCTATATTTGTATTAGCGCCTAATTAATATTACATTTTTATTTACCATCTTTTTTCAATTTTAGTGTAGTAAGTAGCACTTTTTGCACAAGTTAGCACAAAATAAATATATTACCTAAAGCCAAAACAAACAAAATGCAAACTAAACAACTGTTAAACGAGTTAATTTTGCGCGTCCAGAGTTTGGGAATGCAGAGAACAGTCTTCCACTAGCACCAGCAAATATTTAGTTAAATAGTTGTTGCAGAAAACGACATCAAAAAGTGACACACTGTGAACAAGCTTTGGACAAAGAAGCAAAGTGGAGTTGAGTTTGAGGCCCCCAATGAGAAACCTTCAAGGAAATCAAAATATTTTCGAGCTATAAACATAAGTAGTCACAAGTACCTTAAAGCTAAAGAATCGTTGTATGTATATGTTATGTGTAGACGCTCAGAGATGGCGGCAGCGTAGCTAAACTACAACCCCAACAGATCCAACAATAGCTAAAGCTACACCAAACAAAGCAACACGACAAAATCTATATATATAAAAAATATATGTACTAATGAAAATCTATTAGCTACACTATCCTATCTCATACACACACAAGCAGCTTAAAAGCAATCCGTCCTAACTGAAACTTTTGAGCCAAAAAGAAAAAAAAAAAGAATAACAAAAACAACTTGAAACGCTACGCGGATTGAGATACTCGGCAAGAGCACTTTCAATTAGAGAAACTACATGACTAAGTATACGTCTATTAAGAACCTATGCACACACACACCATCACATAAATACAAACACACACAAAAATGCACTTAAAATGTAAATGTTGTGATTTAAATGCACCGCCTCAAAGTATGCACCAATTAAATGAAAGTTTTTGACATATGTATTTTTGCACAATTTTTAAAACTGCACCAATTAATCGTAATCGAATTTTAATGAATTATTTGTACATGTATAGCAATTAAATTGGAACCCTTAAAATATACAACTTACATATAAATATATATATACAAATAAACGAAAACGTTACAAATTTATTCGACTTGTATTACAATTAAATTAAATGTCAAACCGAAATGGAGAGATTTTTTTTGTTGTTATCTTCAGTTTAGTTCTGTTATGTCTTATAACTTTTTGCACAACATGAGTAAAGTCTGCAAAAACCATGAAAATAACAAGACAAATTAGGCAAGACCTTTAAATCATGCAGCTAATTGGCCTAGGGTCAGTGCTCTGTAAATATACTGAAAAACAAATAAACGAATAAACTTACTTGAAAGAAACGCTATGTAAATAAGCCAACAAAATAACGAAATAAAAACTAATATAAATGGAAAGTAACATTAAAAACAAATACAACTCATGCAAAAAAATTATGAAAGGAATGAGAAACGTTTTTAACTTTAATTATGTATAATGTTTTATGTAATGTATGGTAATCCGCAAAGGAAATCCTACTATTAATTTCTAAGTCATTTAAATTGTAAATTATTATGGTTATAAATGTATCATACTATAAATGTAAACAAACAGGCAAGGGATAAAACCCGAGTCATACAATAACAACAACAACAACTACAACTGCATGATTTACGTGTATGCTCTTCATGAGAGTGTGTGTGGTTAGAAGTTACACAGAAATTATGTCTGCCTATATGATTCTATATACATTAAAATAAATATAAATATATATATACATATATGTATGTACTTACTGATCAAGATGATGATAAAGAATAACTGCATTCGAGTTGAGTAAACACAATTATCGAAATTGAAATTGAAATTATAATGTATATGCGGCAGAAAAAATGTATTACAAACCAAACAAAAACCAAATAAGCAAATTATATATATATACACATTAAAACCAAAAAAAAAAAAAAAACCTAATTTATGAGATTATATATATACATATACATATACGTATATATAACAACAACAACAAATATATGTAAAAATTAAATAAAACGAAGCCTCAGTCAGTATAAAAATTTAACATTTTATTTGATTTTGTCACTTGACCGGAAAGCGCCCTCAATCATTCATGTGAAAATGACTTAATGGTCATATCTTACAGCAATTATATATACATATATATGGCATGGGTAAGTATGCATTTTTGGTGCATGTATTTATAGCTACAATTTTTACATTTAGCTGATGACGGGGTAAAAATTCAAAATGTATCTTAAGCGTAAGTATTTTAGACTGCTAATTAGGCTAAAAATAAAAGATATTGAACATCAAATAAAATCAATTTAAGCAGCTCAAATCAGTAGTAATAATTTTGTTGGCTATTCATTTTATAGCCACATTAAGCGGAGTTCGCAGCGCTATCTTGTTAATGTTCATCCTGAAAGAAAAGCGCCTGGCGCCTTTTGACCAACTTGCCGCAACAATAACAGCTACAGCATTATGGTTTTTTTTTTTTTTTGTTCTCTGGTAAATACTTTGTAAATAAACAGGTATCATAAATTTTAATTAGCGCTGGCCAAAAACTAATTTCATGCGAAAAATAAACCAGCTAGTTGTAAATGTGGGCTTGGGCGTACGAGCGTGGGCTGTGGGTGTGTCTTAAGTCAACTGTTGCTGTGGGACGAGGCATAACTAATACGCCATGTGGTCCGGCATAGCACCCCGGAGTATACACACGAAAAATGTATCTTGTTGTTGCCTATTTTATGTTTAATTGCCTGCCTTTTTCGTTGTTTATTGGCCGACTTTTTATTTATCTAAATGTCGTTCTCTCCGTGGCCAGACCTGTTTTCCTGGAAATCATTGCCATTGGCAGGAGGCTTATGGCCCACTGTAGGTCAGATCCATCACTTGACCGTTCGGTATAACCAGTTTTCCATTTGCTGAACAAACTTCACAAAAAAAAAAAAAAAAACGCCTACGCTTTTCACACAACTTTGACCTGACCTTTTAACAAGTGCACGTGTTTTGTCGCAGCCAGCGGGTTTGAGTGTAAAATGCAGGTTAATTAAAGTGTGACAAGTGTGCCACACGTCGAATGTATGAAGTAAAATCCAAAGGGCAGTCAAATTCCAATTTCAATTCAAGAGGTCTAACATCTCTGCAGCTCATTTTAAAGTATACGATACTAAAATAAATGCCAAAGTCCAAAGAGGCATCAACTGACATTTATTGCACCCTTCAACACACTTCTACACACTATGCACAGCACCAATGGCCAATTGCTCGTGCTCGGCGTGGGTGCAACATAAAACCTAAACTTGCTTTGGTTTAAATGAAAAGCTTTTTAGTTGAACTAAGTGCATTTTGTATAGCAAAATCAACTGCACAAGAATTAAAATGACAACTAAATCAAATTACAGTCAAATAAACTAGTTTTTAAGTAAAGGTTAAAGAGAAATTACTTTAGATGACTTAGAAAGAATTAGAGAATTGTTAGCATCTAAAGTCCAAGGGACAAGTAAATGCCCTTGGTTTAATCGATTGACTCTGACAAAGTTATGCTTGCTTTTAGTTTTAGAATACAGTATTTCTAGTAATATACATACATATATATATATATATATATATATGCAGATGTAGTTACGATATTGCAAACATTTCATTACAGGTCCAAATGAAATTGCCAAACAAGTTATTTCTTGGCAGGAATTGCCAAAAATACGTCCACAGCTTTACTTGTAGTTTCAGCTCCAATCCAAATCGATGCATACTGAAAATAAATTCCAACTAATGTAAAATGTTGCGGTCTGTTTCCAAACGAACAGATTTTTCGGTACTTTCGCAATTTTCGACGCTGACGTTTTGGCAAAGATCCTGCGAGTGTCCTTGTGGCCAAAACGCACAGCGCACAAAACTCTTCGCCTTCGATTTGCGTGTGACAGTTGACACATGCCAAAGTTGCCACCGCCATCGCCACAGCTGCCACTTGAGTCAGCTCCAGGGCCATTCAGTGCACTGGACATTAACCCATTTTCTCCTGAGTTTCTTGTTGACACAATTTGTTTACGTTGCGCGTTACGCTGCTGCTGTGTTGTTGTGTTGGCATAATTTAAGCATCTACAAGATACCAAATATATTGCAGTCCGTGGGCAGTCGAGCGCTGACATTTCTTTGTGGGACTGCCACATTAAATATGTTGAAATCACTCGCCGCGTTTATTGGCCTCTTTGGCGTCTTCGAACAGTAAGCGAAGTATCTTTATCTGAGGCTGACAAAAAAATATCTTAAAAGACAGCGGGCATCCGCAGCGACAAAGTAGCACAGTGGGAAGCACTTTTATTACTTGTGATAATAAAAATAATCAACATTAAATAGTTTTAATTACTAGACCTACAGACCTATCTAGTAAGCTTACCGGATTTTCTAACATCACATCATTAGTTTTCAGTTTTTTCAGTTTAAGTTTCCATAGTTCGTCGCATTGTCTGTTCTCGTTTACTTTCCTTTTGGTCTGAAATATGCGGCTGGCTATTATTTTTGGCTGGCATCGCTGGCATTTTATTTACAGCCTTTATTAATATTAATGATGTGCGACGCTCTTGTCTGCTCATGCGCTGCTTAACGGCTTGCTGCAAAAAATATGTTTTGCAATTTTATTTTCATTTTATTTTGTTTGCGGAATCTGATTTTTGAAAGTTTGCTAAAGTCGATTTGGCCAAAGCCGATTAACAGCTTATTGACCAGAGACCAGACCCAAAAACAAAAAAAGAAACTTTGCCAACCTCTGGCTTTGGGACATTGTGACGTTGTATGCATAAGTACATAGATACTCATAGTTAAATTAGTCCAGGCAAGCAGCTGCCTGACATTGTTTTGGACAAATTTTGTGGCAGAGCCAAGAGCCAAGAGCAGACAGCCAACTGCCGACTGCCAATCAAAAAGCCATCTGCACTTGCCAGCCGCTAGCCTAATTTGCATGTTGATACGGCAAGTGACATCCCAAAAAACATCCACATCACAAACAGCCCGACGAGTCACACTTTACAGCTCATAGCAGTTGCTGTTGTTGCTGTTGTTGCCACTCCAATGCAATGTCAACTTCACGTAGCATGCAAGCTCTGTAGCAAATGTTATTGTTAAAATGTTGCGCCCGGCACAAATGGCACACAAAACCCTTTGGGCCACGGCCATGCGCAACCACCCACTTTCACCAGCCCCCCCCCTAGCTCCGAGCCCCTTCGGCTTCTCTTGCATGCTGCCACGCTATGCTGCATGCAAACAGTGGCTGGCATCTGAACTTTGTTTGTTGTTGTTAGTCTTGTTGCAACATTGTAGTTTGGTTCGGTTGTGCGCATTGGATTTTTATGGCTTGGTGGCCTTTACATAATGCCCCTTCTTCATAGTCCTCCATGTTAAACAATGGCACAAAATGAAACAGTTGTGGATGTGCAAAGTTGGGAACATAAGTATCCGATCTCATCTCACTTAGATTTACATAAGCTCTTTGCATAGACTTGGCAAGACTCTAAACGTGATTTAAGGGAACATAAAGAACATGGGAAAGGGTTTTTATGAATGCGATTTTAAGGAACATAAGGCTTGCAAGTTGTAGAAGTTTAGCTGCCTTTTTTGACCATTGTTCCATTCTTCGTATAATGCAATTTTCTAGTTTATTTGCTATAGATTTAGGTTAGCTTTTTCGTTTGTTATTTTTTTATCAAATCAAATTTGTTGTTGTTGATATTTCAGCAGCGATTGTTGTGTCTACACATATTGGAATTGCATTTGGTTATAAAATGTTGTTTTTGTCAACAGCGAAAGAGTGCCGAATGAAATGTGGTTCGAATGAATAGAAGGCTAAATCTCCCAGACAATGGGACGTCTCTGCGGCCCACTTTTCCCACTATTGTATTTATTTTCATTCTTTTTCATGTTTATTGTATGTGTTAATTATCTGGCTTGAATTTAGCGTTTAGTGCTGTCAAAAACGGCGACGACAGAACGGCACCTGTCAGGTAATAACAATGGCCAAAATGATATGCAAATTAAAGAGCAATTGTTTGGTAATGAAATAACCTGCGAAGTATTCTTTCTGTAACAAAAGTTTTCATCAGGGTATCACAGAAAGTCGCTTTAAACTTTCCAAACAAGTGTGAGCTAATAAGTATTGTGTGTTTTTTGCGTATATGTTTTTTTTCGGTTATGTTTTATGACAATAAGACGCATTAGCTTTATATTTTGTGGCGCTTTGTTATTCTAATATGATGACTAAAAAAAAGGTTCCAAAATATATTCATGCTTTTTAATGCCTTTTTCTCATTGTTGTCGCTGTCGCTGACGGATTTTGCTGTACTCACTAATGAGCTGGAGCTTCAGCTACATATCCATATCCACATCCGCGTCGTCATCAGCGCCCAACGCCTTGTCCGGATAGAACTTTTTCAGCACGCGATGCACATCGGAAACGAGGTCCTCGTACCGTGGAAACTTGTCCCGACGTGGCGGTCCTCTGCTCAGACCCGACCATAGCTCGTGCTCCGAGGTGCGAGCATTCTGCGCAATGCAAACCTCAAAGGCGCCATCACGTGGCACCTGTTTGCCGTTCCTGTTGCGCACCATCTGGAATTGGCGTTCCGGGATGCGTTGCTGGAAGAAGGTCAAACACTCCTCGGCCTTGGTGTGAAAGATGGGACATTCTGTGGTGTGCTCAATGTAGAATATGCTGCGATCCTTGGAGAAGTTCTCATCGGCGGCCCAATCAACAATTTTGCCCTTCTTTTTAGGCGCCATTGCGTAAAAGTTTTGTTAGAATTTTTTCATCTATTTCATCTGTGTGCTACTTACAATTGAAATGTTTACACGAACAATATTATTAACAATTAATATTTTGTTTGTACTGATTGATGAGTCTACGGTTAGTTTGCTGCGCTTAAAGTATGTTCTTTTTTGGCACTGCTCACTGCTTCATAAATCACTTTTTAAATATTTTCGAAGTGTCGTCGTGGCCAAAAACCGCTCTCCATTAACATTTTCAACCATTAGCTGGGCTATTTTAAAATGCATCAGGCACGCACATATATGTATATATATATTTTGTTGATGTATATATTAACACAGCAGATTCATAAAAAAAAAACATTGTTGTTAATTTGACAGACAACGCGCACAGCCGCTTTGACAATAACACAGAAAAAAAAATGCCGTAAAGGCAAAGGAACAGCATACAAATAAATGAAACAAATATTTATGAATACAGAAATAAATCGTATATCTGTTTATAAAAACTAACAAATGTATGGGCATTCCAAAAGTAAAGGAAACAATAAAAAAAAAAGTGAAATAAAACATAACATATATTAGAATAGAGAAATGTGTAGTTCTTTTAATTAAGTTACGAGCTGAAGTCGAACTCTGGTTTTTAAAGAAATGTTTATCTTCATAATTTAAATATACATGCTTCTTTTAATTGGTGTGCATAGTTTTATTTTATGCCATTGTCAGGTACTCTCGATCGAAGTGCTGCGCATTTAAATAAAAAGCGAAAATGCAATTTGCAAATGTACAATACCAAAATGTAAACAACGAAAGTTACGGAACATACCCAAAAATCACATACACACACACACACACACACACACCTACACACGTCCACAAAATATTCCACACAAAAGCCATAGAGCTAACCAAAACAAAAACAACAACAACACAGCGGTGGGGTCAATAGCAGAGCGCCCTCTCACACATTCTCATAAATATTAATGCTTGTTCTCCTATATATTTAATGCAGTCGTGTTTTTAAAGCAATATTCAAATGTGCTTGCTGGCAGACAATGAAAATGTGTAAAAACGCGAGCAAATACAAACAAATATTTATATTATACTCCGGAAAACATGAAGCTAGATAGATAAATGTATTTGCATGCCACATACATGCACCAAAGTTGTGGTAAATAAATATTCAGTGCAAAATTATTAATAATGATCATATTTAAATGCGGCACATTCGCGGCGTCTGTCTGCGTCAGCAGAACAACATTTAAATAAATAAACTCATATATGTAGAAATTCTCACATTCATATACATTGTATATATTTAAGTATCTTTATCTGTGTATCTACATACGCATTTCCTCACACATATATATATATTTGAGATGTATATTTTTAAAAAATCAAAACGACAAATCTCGCAGCATTTTCGTACATTGCAGCATTTTGAAATACAACAGATGCTGACGCTGACAGCGACGTCAACGGCAACGTCAACGTCAACGCCAATGCCGACGTCGACTGCGCACTTTTGCTACCAGCTGCAGGCAGAGATCGGCCGGTCAGCTCCTGCTCGCTTAGTGCCACGTCGTGTTTCAGTGCGCCCAGCCACGAGCCGAACGCGAAGAAAAAATACTTTTTAATATATATGCTTTTGAATTTTGAGTTCATAGCGGCTCACATTAAACATTTTATATAACTTGCAAACGTTGTGAAAGTGAGTGCAAAAACAGGCAAACAAATTTGGATTCCTATAAACCTTGCATATTTCATCCCTTAACAGCCGCAGCAGGAGCAGCAGCATTCAGCAGCAGCCGCCATGCAGGTCTTCGATAACAATATGGTAAGTTTGTTTGCTTAAGCCAAAAGCCAAATTGATAGTGGTGCCAAAACGTAACCACTCTTAGCCCAGTTAACTTAACCCAGAAATGCCAATTGACAAACAATTCTAGCCATGCCTCTTTTGGCTAAGAGAAGGTTTGTCGCTTATGGCCTGTTAACAAACATCCGGAAGTCTTGACGGGGGGTTCAACGTGCTATGCAAAATTAATTATAAAAATTCATGTAATGGCTATGATCCAAGTGGGTCAACAGCTGTCAAGAAGCACAAGTGCAATGAAAGTGCATACCTATATAAATTCTATGTGCACATAAATATAGTTTTGTATATATAGCAGCTGCATTTAGTTAATCACGCATTTACTTGAGGAACAGATTTTAAAAAGGTATTTTTCCGTTTTAAATTCCATTTGAGTTAGGTTAAGCCTAAAATATAATCACTTTGCTATTTTTACAGTCATAAAACGTTTTCTAATGGACCTTCTTTTAATACTATAGTTTTGCTTCTTGGGTATTTTGCCAGAAATTTCCATTTTGATTCCATTGAAAGCACTTTGATGCAAAAATAACATTTAAATCCCACACGATATGTTCTGCGGGGCATTTGCTAAAGATATTTCCATATCGTTGGCTTATTAATAATACTATGCCCGGCCGGCGACAAACCAAAACTTTTTCTTTTTTTTATAGAACCCCCCACACCCCCTTTCACACACAAAAATAAAAAGCAGCAGAAACTAGAAATTTACGGGCAGCTGAGTAGACAAATCAAGCATATAAATCGTTAAGTATTGCAAAAGTTTTTCAAATGTATGCATAGAATTTTAAAAAATAAACTTGTCACAGCGTTGCCACACCTCAACAAAGTATTCAAATCACGTACATTGCAGGGGGAGGAAGGAAAACAGAGAGGGTGAGAAATTGTTAGCAGTTGAAAACTAATGGATCACAGATCGCGGCAATTACCAAAAAGAAAATAAAAGAAAACTTAAGAATTGGCGACAAGGTCAAGCCAAATGAAGAAGTAGAAGAGGCAGAGGCAACGATGACGATATTGTCGACGCATTTTGCGCAAATTCAAGTGGCAACAACAATAACAACAACAACTGCGACAAGAAAATCGTCGATTTCCTTTCAATTTATTTTGAGCTAGTGTAAAAATAGCTGCCGGCACCATTTTACAATTCATCAAAAAAGGCAGAAAAAATAAGGAAAAAACCAGCAATAGAATTGGTTTATTTTGGTGCTAAATAAATCAATTGTGCCGTATTTATGCAGATGCCATCATTTGATTATTTCACACAAAGTCGTTGATTTATGGGCGCCTGCCTTTTTGGCCAGGTCTTGTTGGCCCTTTTCGACCAATCTACTTGTGTACTTACACTAGGCATGTGTGTTTGTATGTGTGTGAACAACATACACATACGTCATGTGTAATTGCTATATGTCAATGTCAATGTGTGTGTGTGTGTGTGTGGTGCGTCCATGATAGATGCTAACCGGACGTGCTGTAACGGTTTTTTGCGGTTTTTTTCACTATGCAATTAAACTTTTTTTGCATCTGCATTTTCTTTTCAATTCCATTAAATTATTCGCATATTGTTGGTCTTGCTTTGTTTGTGTGTATTCGATTTTCTACGAAATTGCCTAACTTGTAAACCAATTTGGCAGCGCCTGCAGTTGATTAGTTCGGAATATAACAGCAAGGTCGACAACACTTGAATATTACACAAAATTACATCAAAAGACAGTTAATTGAAATTTACATATATTTATGCCATTTTTGTTAAGCAGCTTAAGCTATTTAAAGTAATTTAAAGACTTAGATGCTTTTAAACTAGAGAATTTAATAGCTTTAATAATTTAATTATTTAATTTGTCTAGCCCGCTTTAATGTGGCGACAAATAATTTATTTAAATTGATAGATTTATTGCAGCTAAAAAGAATGTTTGTTTAATTTGAGCAAAAATAAATCAGTTCCTAAAATAACTGCAATGCTAAGAATGTATTTTGTAGAATTATTAGAAGTTATATATCTTAGAGGATTACTTTTAAAATATAATGGAATTTTTTAAAAAGAGAAACAGTTGAATTTATTCATTTTTATATTTATATTTGTCATGCATTTTTTTTAATCAGAAAAAAACAAGAAGTCTGTTTCGAGCTGATTCTTTGTTGTTTACTTTATAATATCATAACAGAAATAACAATATGATAGTTCTCAACTATAAACCTTCAAAACATTACAATAATTAGCATCCCAAATAAAATTCTGCACAAAATGTTAAACGTAAATGGCTGCAATTATGTAGTTAAAATAATAAACGAGCATAATCTTGAAAACAAACAAATAAATAAATACAAGGCAACAAGAACAACATTTGTATGTGTGTGACACTAATCGGTGGTTACACAGCACAGACCACAAATAATTCAGCAATTAATGACGCGCCCGAGAAACAAAACAAAAATTTGTATAAATTAAATAAAAGCGCATTGTTTACTCACACACACACACAAACGAAAAGAGCAAAACAAATTGCTTCTATAATGTGTGCACAAACAAATATTTGCAATTGATTAAACACAACACACAATTGCCCATCACATCACATGAGGTCCGAATTTTCACATTTTCGACTGTCGGCTGTCATCACGCAGCGCAACCGAAATATTCTCTTAAATGTTTTGGCAGTGAAAATACCTGATGAAATGAATAATTCAGTTCTATGTTTGTGTGTTTGGCACTTTGCTTAGAACAAGCTGTCACAACATTCCGCTTATCAACAGGCATCAAGAAAAGTAGACACAAATTGTTCAAGGTATTCACAGTCAATGGGTTTAAAATCGATGTTTATCAATTAGCTAATTAGCAATTCTTGTCAACAAAAATATGATTTTTGAGTATTAACAGCTGCTAAATATTATTATAAGTACCTAAATGCTATACTCCTATACAACAACTAATTACTTAAATTCTTTTCTATCATCTTTCCTTTCAACTTAGCGTCGCGCCTCGCGTCGAGCCTCATTGCGACGTGGTTCGATTTCGGCGCTGCCACAAAAATCCGCAGAGATTCCGTGGGATATCTTTGAGCGACTGTTTATGCCATTTCTGTTCTGTCAGGCGGCTGCAATTGTCAGTTCACATCTGCTGCATGCGCTGAACATCTCCAGTATCTCAACATTTGCGGTCTTCGTTTGGTTTGCCCTATCCACCGTGGGCGCCGTGCTGTTCTATCACTTTGTGAAGGTAAGTCACACTTGCACATTGTACAAACGGAGGCGTCTGTGAAGAATGCCACAAGTCCATTTCAGACCTTCTAATCCTTTTAACGCCAGCAGGCAAACCACACATCTCGGCCACATGCCAACGGACAGACAACGGCTGGGTGAACGTTTGGTTTCAGTTTCGGCTTGGGTTATAACTTTGGGTCATGTCTGGTAGTTGGGTTCCTACTTCTGTGTGAGCCCACAACAACAGCAACAAGACATTTGCATGTTACAAGTGCCAAACCGCAAAAATAACAAAGCGCATGGACAGAAAAAAAAAGAAGAAAAAAAGATAGTAGGCAAAACAAATCACTAAAACTAAAAATAGCTAAAGCCAAGAACTCAGAGGACAGGACACAAAAGAACGACTCGAGTATAAGGGGGGGGAGTACAGTGACGACTTGTGTTTCAGCTATTGCCAGTTAACCACCAAAGGCATTTGGCTCAGGATTTGCTCTGTGTTGTGTCTTGTTTGATATTTTAGAACTGACTGCGAAATGAAAATGAAAACAAATAAATAAGCAGCAGATAAAGAACACACACCGAGACAGAGAGAGAGACAACAGCTTGGGTAATGAATACAAATTTCACTATACATAACAAAGCAAATAAGAAAGAAAATGAAATGAAATGAAAGGACTTGAAGTGCATTCTGTTGTTACAGTAAAGCAGTAAGAAAGTAAGAAACATAAGATGAAAATAGTATGCATGCTCATAACATATAGTTAATGAAATGAAAAGTTAAAAACACTTGGACTTGAACTTTAAGAATTTTCATGTAAAGACAAGGAGTTCTATGCGCAACTTAAATATGTATTTTCAAATGCTACACGTGTGTTTGTTTTTGTAATTTAGGCACAGTTCATTAGCTGCCACATGCCACATCGCACACACACGCGTATATAATTAATTGGTTTCTCGTTCATTACATTCGCATTTCATTCATCTGCAGATTATATTATTGGATGTAGCTGTGATTTGACTCTCGCTTTTATCTTCACATGCAGCTGATTTAACTTGCAAGTTAACCGCATAAATTTCGCCACATTGCGTATGCGCAATTTATATTACTTCAACACACATGCCCAACGCGTCTGTAAGAAGCAGGCATGTGTGTGTCTTTTAAGCTCGTTGTTTCATTATAAATCGGCGTAGATAATGCTGTAGATATTTCTTCATTTGCTGGCCATTTGGCTTGAAATATATCGATGGCGCCGAAAGTGGCCACACACACACACACACACACACACAAGGCGGCAGATAATTCAAATTTGCGTGCACTTTAATTAGCTTAACTGCCAGCAGGACTAGCGCAGGATAAGGCAGAACAATGCTGCTGCTGGTGCTGCTGACGTTGGCCATTTGCTGCTGGCTAACTGTCTGGCAATTACGAGCTGTTGCTGCTGGGTTCACATTTTATAGTCGTGCCAGGCGCACGTAGGCAACATTTTGCATTGATAAGACGGCCGGACGTGTCCTGGCAGTGTCCTGCTGGCAATTGCTAGCATGCGCGATATGCAACTAGACATTAAGGTAATAAGCAGCCAGGACCAGGCCTAGATCCAGCACAATTAACAGCTGCAGTTGCCAAAGACACTGGTGCACAGAGCTAACGTAAAGCATACGCAGCGTATGACCTTAGCTGAAGGACAGCTTTAAAATCCTCGTTGTTTGAGAAAAAAAAACACATACATATATGCTCAAACAAATAGCAAAATGCTAACGTTGTCGCCCGCGCAGATCCTGACGCTGGCAGCGATTGTCAGCGATGTCGGTAATCGACAAAAACAGGCTCAGTTAAAGGCTAATCAAATGCGTCAAGGCTCGCCACGCATGCGACCTTTGCCATTTTCTATCAATTCAAACACACTCACACACACACCAACACACAACTGAACTGTCAGATCGACAGAAGGACAGACAAACTGATTGACTGGCAGATAGAAGACGACTGTCAGACACGCAGCCAGCACGGATAGATAGTGCTTTAAAAACAGCTTCACCATTTTCAAACAGTCAAATTAAGTTAACGCACAGTGGTATGAAACTTATAAATATGCAAATGTGGTAAAGTGTGCTTTCTGTTGCTGCTGTTGGAAACATTTCTAGACCAATTGGTGTCTATTTTGGGACACAGCAACAGCAGGAGCAACATAATCAGGTTACAGTTTGTGCGCTGGGTATCAAAATGGGCGTCAAATGGGCGTCAGTGCAATGGGCATCATCTCAAAAAGTGAAAATCAGCCTGTTGCCTGTTATTTGAAGCACCAAGCATAAAATGGCATTGCCTTTGATTAGTTCGTCTTGGCAACAACAATACCAATTAACCTTTGACTTTTTTGTGTTTATACCCTGTAAAAAAAAGTTTATAAAGAGTTTGGTAGAGAAAACTTCGAATTTTTGTTACAGAAATAAAGCTACTTTCATATGGGGTATCTGTCTCGTTGATCAATGTACTTGTTTTGTTCAGGCATCACGATGTCCCACGCTTCTTTAGCGCAAAATTGCTTATTGTTTAGTATCTTCTGTATATAAATGTCTATTCATCTGGTGCTGCTGCTACTGTTGTCTCTCGTTTGATTGTTTTGCGCAGCACGTTGTGCATTTCGTTTTTATTTCACGCTTGTCAAATTAAGTTACACGCACGCCAACTGACACTCACACCCACACACACACACACACACACACACACACCCACGAAACTCAATGGACACATTTGGCAACTGCTGACAGGCGCGCCTGAAAGTATGCAGCAGCTCACAAATTGTGCGCAATGAAATGTAAATGCACAACAGCTAATTAAATGCTCATAGAAATGCAGACACAAAAGCAAAGACAACAAATCGTAACAACAACAACAATTGTGTCACATTTGCAGCTGTTGCAGTGAAGTCGCCAATGACACTTAACGTATTACGCATAATTAAGCGTTGCCCCATCACTGAGCTAGTTAGATAGAGTTGCGCCCTCTGGCCTCGAGTATTTCCTGGAATTAGACATTACTTATACGCACCGTGTGTTTGTGGCGATGTCAACTGTCGCAGTGTAAATAATTGAATTAATAGCTTCATGTTGGCGCCGCTAATGAGCAGTTGCTTAACACGCTCACTCAGTCACGATCCACGACTCACCATACCACTCCCCTCCCTCAGCTCCAGCAACCCCTTTCTGACTCCAACATTGCTTGCATATTTTAGAGCGTACTTAACTGACGTATTAAAATGTAATTGGCTGCGGCATCTGGAATTCTCTTTAGCTGGGCGCGTGCCCTTTGAACTTTGCAACTGACACACACACACACACACCCCATCCCCCCGCTCAACTGTCATAGAGAAAGTTCCAGAGAGAGAGCACACCTGAGCAACAGAGTTTATCCACAACTTGTTGGGTTAGTTACATCGCTCTGCCCGCCGTAATGGCAACCCACTCGAGTAGCTAACGATAAATGCTTCCGCGGTGTGTGTGTGTGTGTGTGTGTGTGTGTGTGTGCGGGCGCCAAAAACTTTCAAATTGATGCATAGCTGCAAGCAAAACTACAGCTATAAGCAACACTTTAGAGTGCATCACATAATGGCAATGAAACTTAATCAGCTTACGTCTATCCCTAAGATACGTTTTACCACGAACTCAGACTTAAACTTTCTACAACCTAGATTTTTCGCATTACTTTTTATTTTATTCACACAGCATTTCCGAGTAAAAAGTTTAATTATATTTATACGTATTTACTTGCGGTTCCCCGTTGTAGTAGTCGTAGTAATTGAATATTTAGTTGGGTTTTTTTATTCGCTTTTGCCGTTTTACGTTTGTAATCGCTTTTTCCAGGAATAAAATAACGAGCTTTCGTGCATGTGTGAAATCATTTACTAGAATGTGCTTGTTGCTGCCACAAAAAAAAGGGCTGCAACAAGAAAAAAAATATGTTAGCACTACAGGAAATTCATTTAATTAACGCATTTTTTAATTTAATATAATCTAAGCGGTGTTTATCTTTACTTTTGAGTTATTTTTAGCTACTTTTTCGCTGCCCCACTTTGTTGCATTTACAGCTTCATAAAAACCAAAGTGTTGACATATTTTAAACTGATTTGTGTGTGTTTGTTTTCCTTTTTGTATCCGGCGGGGAAGCTGCAACCTGCAAATTGCAGACTCCATTGTCAATTATGTAGACTGTGTCCAGCTTTTTCCGACATCATCTTGCTGCTGCTGCTGCTGTTGCTCTCTGGGGCACTTGCAACAATGGCGCGGCACAGCACTAACTGAAGGCTACATAAAAGGCGACCAGTTCATATTTCCATGGCAAGAATTTTACAAACACACACAAACATCATAAAATGTCATTATGTGCGAAGCTGCGTTGCGTTTTTGCCCAGAACTGTTTTTCCGTTAAGTTTTTATGATGTCGCGCGTGGCCTGTTGCTTCACACACACACACACACACACACACACACACACTCGCACACACACTTGGATATTCTCTAGAGCATGAGTTAAAGCAATGGCATTGGCGTGCCCGGCCTGACAATGGCTCAAACGAAGGACATGTGGCTCTTGTGGGCAACATACGCGTTTACGTTTGACTTTTCTAAGAATTGCACGCCATTAAAAACGCCTTGACAACTTGGTCAAGCTGTTCAATGCTCCAAGCTCCAAGCACACAGCTCACAGCTCTTACAACAACTAGTTGACTCGCTGACTGCTTGTTTTTTCCAGTTTGCTGCGCACTTTAGTTAAATTAAAAAACCAATTGCATATGACACAACCGCACCGCAGCCACAACTAACAAGCGAATGATTGGCAACAGAAACAGCACAAGAATTTTAAGAAACTCGTCAAAGATATATCTAATATATAGCAATTATTATTTAGAAACAGACAAAAAAAAATGAACTGAAAGATTTTCCGACTGTACCCAAAAAACAAGCTATGCCATTGCATTTGACATTTGCAACAAACTGCACAAAAGCCGAGAGGTCAGAATGAGAGCTGCGAACTTTGTGCCAAAGCTTAATACAGCAACCACAACCACAATTGGTTAGAACACTGTGTTGCAGCATTGACATTTGGTTCGAAAACGTGCGCATCATTTGATATTTGGCTGATGTTGTTCGGTTCTAGTTGTTCGAGTTGTTGTTGTTGTGGTTTGAATGGTTGCAGACAGTTTGGCTGGGAGCATGGCTTAGTCGGTCAGTTAACTAATTTCATGGCTGGTATCGCATTAATCGACTCGATTAAGAACTGATTCGAGTCTTGATAAGGAACAAGAGTGCTGATTTGGCTTAGTCACAAACACTTTTAAGCTATGTGTTAACTTTTAAACAAGGCAGCATTTCTGAGAATCAAAAGTTTTAAGTTTCAGTATTTGCTTTAAGTTTTCAGGTTTAACGTGAAAGGAAACTTACCCAACCTTAACAAAAGAAGGTTAATTTCGTTTAGGCAAACGTTTCAATAAATTACCAAAATTAGCATAGCAGTTATCCCATTACAATTATCTTCTTAAGCACACACTGAATGTGTGTGTGTGTGTGAGTAAGGTGTTTCTGGCAATTTAGAAGAGAATATCCATATACCACATTCACTTACACATTTGGACGCTCAATCCTGAAAATTAAGCACTCAGTTTTGGGCGTCATGTGCAGGCAGGCCTTAAGTAACAAGCTTAACAAACACACACACACACACACACACATACGGAAAGCTTGGCTGTATTAATTTGGTAGATACTAATGCTCTAAATATTAATTAACGCAATCGCCTGGGGCACCATTTGTAGCCCAGGCAACGGTGAAAACTAAACAAAAAGCTCAACCAAAAAATAATCACAATTTAAATATAGATAAAATTTCATATGGGAACACGCACAGAACCAAACTCAAGAGACAAACAGAGAGAGAGCAAGAGCGGGAGAGCATTTATAGTAGTATTAATCCTTTGTTGAAATATGTGTAAGTTTGTGGCATGTAATGAGTGACTGCCCTGACTGCCTAACTGACTAGCTGCCACAAAGTCAAAGCCTTGCGTGTTATCTGCCACATGAGTCGAGTAGACTGCTGCACGTTCTGCGTTTCGCCAAACAAGCTGCAAATTGGCTAAGGTTTTTCGAGAACTAGGCGGCGCGAAAAGCCTTCAATGGGAATCTATGTGTGTGTGTGTGTGTGTGTGTGATTAACGTGATTTTATTAAACACAAACTGAACCAAGCACAAATGATGAACAAAATTAATTTTTAAGCTCTTCGCTTCCTTTTTGCTTTTAAATTTTGTTTACTTTCCAGGTAATTAATTTTTTGCCGTTTAATACGTTCAATGACTTTTGCCGCTTGCTTTTTCCTTCCATTCGCGAATTTGTCTTTTTAGCAGCAGTTATAGATTTAATTTGTCTGCTCGAAAATTGCTTGCGAAATTTGTTGTCTTTTTCTCTTCCTTTTTTTGGAAGGAATTTTCTCTGCTTTTGGTAGCTATTTTTAGCAACTGATTTAATATGCGTGCATGCGTGTGCGTGTTTGCCTTAAATATATATTATTTTTGGTTACATTTTTGTATGCGGTTGCTTTTTGAGCGCTTTTGTTTCTATGCTTTCTTAGCCACATTTCGTCGCCTTGTTCATAACGACTGCTGTCAAAGGGGTGGTTGGGGGTAGGTGACACAATTTGTATGCGGTTTGTACGCCATTTTTCACTTAAACTCTGCGAGCGGAGGACGCTACGCATTTCACTTATGTAGATTTATAGGAGGGCTCTCGGGGCGGTCAAGCGTAAACTTTGCTCTGTTTTCCGTTTTCTTGTGCGGACTTTCTATTCGTTAGGGAAGTGGAAGTGGAAGCATAAAAAACATAGACAGGAAAACACTCAAGCACTCAGCTCTACGTTTTTCCACAATTTACGTTGTTTAACTAAATGTCAAAATGGCTTGAAGCTAACTTTATAAGAGCCAAAGCAGACTTGCTCAAAAATGCTTCTCTTTTTTCTAATCATAAATCAACACGAAAACTGCAAGCTATAATTATGTTTTTCTCTGTAAAAAAAAACAAAGAACCTTGCATTATCTTTCCACCACATGTGGCAGTCAACAGCTAATTAAAATGTCCTGCAAATATAAGTTAAACAATAAGCGAAAGTAATAATTAAGATACATAGTTGGAAAAAAATATGTGTGAATCCAATCTTAGTTTCATACGAAATGTTAATCTCAACCTCCTAGCTATAATTTTAAACATATTGTTCTAGAACTTTTAGCTTAAACGTATAGAATATTTACCTGGTCTAAGTCTCGAGGACTGTGGTCATAAACTGCTGTGAAGGTTCCTTGTTGTTGTTTACATTTTCTGGGCATAGCTTATAACAACACACATTCACCTACGCACCGGAAGTTCCCACGCCACCCATACCCCTCCTTCCCTCCTATAATCCTGCCACCCACGTTCAGTGAAATGCGTCAGCTTATGCGACGCACAACCGCGTCTAGCTAAAATCTTTTGAGTCGCAATTTGATTTCATTAAATGTTTTGCTGTTAACTTGTTGCAATATTGCGCAGCATACATAATAATGCACATTATGTTGCGAGTACGCAGCTATACGCTCTATAAACAAATATTACGTATACGCCACATGTGTGTGTACGTAAGCCAAATTTAATGAAGCCGAGCCCCAGACAAGGCCCATATTCTTTCAGCTACCGCAAATCGCGTGCCTGTGGGCCATTTATCAAATTTGGCTAAAAGTGCGCGCTTTCTGCTGCAGATAACACCTGCTGCTGCTCGTCGTCGTAAATCTCCTGGGCTATGCAATTAAAATGCAATTGAGGATGCATTTAACTAAAACGCAATTGATGCCCCTTCACAAAGCCGGCGCATTTCCGCTTAACAATAGTTCCGGCCGCAACTCGAAACCTACTGAAAAAAAATGAGAGAAAAAAAAACAACAACTCTGTTAAATGCTTGAGTTGATTGACATACGCCTGCCTTCCCCACAGCGGCGGCGATTGCGTCTCTTGGTAGTTGCCTATTTTTGGGTGCATGCAACTTGCGTCTATTTTTGGATCCACACACACACACACTCACACCAAATGCGAGCGACGTGCAACCGCAGTCAGCCGTGTTTATACACAGACACATGACATGCCTGCCACCTTTTAAGGGCCACGTTGCGTTGTGTTGCGGTGTTGCAGTGGCAGTGGCAGTGGTAGGCTCAAAAGTCGCTTCGCGGCCTCTTTATGCCTTGCACGTTGTTCAACTGCACATTGGAAAAAGTTATTTTGTGCTCTGTTGTTGTTTTGCATGAGCTTCGTTTTATTTTATTTTTTTGTCCTACACTTTCACTTCATTTTCTTTTTTTGTTTTTGGTGTGGCACAAAAAGCTGTTCAAGTGGCGCAAGTGGCATTCGGTGACACTTTTACGGTGATAGCAAGAGAAAAGCGTGAAAATCGAGCAAAGCGAAGTCAGGTGACAATTGTCGACGTTTTTAACTCCCTTAAAGACCGTTGATAGCGGCTGGCAAAAGTCGTGGAATTTTTTCAAGCTTAATTAAGAGTGAATCCGGATTTATTTTCATTTCTTTAACAGTTCTGACTTTTTATTTCTTGCAAGTTACGCAGAAATGCAATTGAAATTGAAACTTGTTCTTGGCCAGGAAGCTTCAAGCTGATGCATTTTCTGCAAACAGCTGCGAAATTCGATCCAGGCTTTTTTTCTCGCTGTGTAAAATAAATACATTTTGTATATAAACTGTTTGCCGCTTGCCGTTTAATTGACTCTAAATATATTGTTGCTACGGGTTTTTTGTGTTTGTGTTTGTTTTAATTGCACTATTCGCGTTAAGTCAATGCTGGTTTTTGTGCGTTGTGCGCACAAACTTTAAAGTAATTTTCTGCAGAAGCGCAGAAAATTGGATTGGGTGCCAAGCTAAAAAAAGTAATGCCATCGGTGGTATCCATGCAACGGCACGTGGCAGCCACAGCTAGAAGCAGCAGCAGCAAAAGTTGACCAAAACTTTATGGCGCAAAAATAACTAAAGTCGCATAAAAAGCAAATAGCAATAGCAAAAACCAAAAACACTGTCCAAAACTTAGAAAACAGCTGACACTTTGAAGGGTGTTTGTTGTAGAGGGGGGAAGGGAAGGGAACTACTGACTTCCGTCTATAGTTATTTCTATTTTTTTATATTAATGCCCGAAATGCCAAACAGATTTTGATAAGCCCCAAACACTTATAGCCACCAATAAAATGTTGGCCAGTCTTAATGGGTGTCAACACACATACACACGCAGACGAAGACAACGACTTCTTATTCTTTTTTTCTTTTTTAATAATTTTACGAGCACTTTATAACCGTTAAATAGCTTGAACAATGAGTAAGTTTTCCACTAGAGACGCCACACTTGAGTTGTTTACCAATACAATGACAAACTATTCCTTTACTATGCTATAGTATATATATGTATATATTGGCTAATGGCATGATGAATTATGGCACGGACACTATAGACAAGTTGACTCCCGGCCTAGATGCCCCCCTCCTCCCTACATCTTGTTCAGCTGTCTTGGCTTGAACAAACTGAGGTTTGTCCTTTGTGCCAAGCATCCAATAAACCCACACACAGCTATACTTAGCACACACACACACACACGAAGCTTGTGTCTAAAGCGGAAGTGTCAATGCACACGTTTTGCTTCTCTCTCTCCTCGGCTATTGTTAGTGTAACTTGTATTGTGTGTTAGTGTGTGTGTGATTGTCTCGCCGTCAGTCGGTCAGAGCTTAAGATGGAGCCAACTAAGAAAATGCTGCTCCTTGAAAGCGAAAACTGCTATTTGCCACAGACATAAAAAAAAAAAATGTTATAATTAGGAAAATAAAACTATAAATTAAATTTGCCAATAAATAGTTTACATTCCAAAGCATTTTAAAAATGCTATAAAAATTCCATTTTAAGCTCAACTTGACTTACAAATTTTAGAAACCTTGCGCACAAAGTTCACGAAAGCTGAGAAAGTAGAGTAGAGTATCTATACATATACGAATAAATTGAGAAAAAGCGTTTCTTCATCTGCTGGTAATAAATGCAATTGACATCTAAATAAAATCCATAATTTAAACCAGAAAACTTAAAAATTCGTTCCTTGAAATGAAATAAAAAACAGCCCACCATCAGAAAGGTCAAATAGCTCAACGGCATGAACAATAACGTTAATTCTAAGAAATGGTTATTACCTGGAAAACCCCCTTACACATCTAATTACCCGTTTTCATTACTGAAGCCAAATCAGCTTTTTTCCCGTCAAATCTGGCTTTTTTGCAAACCGCATTGCTTGAAAAATAAGCTTATTGCGGGAAGCGGTACTTGCAGTCAGAAAACTTGTGTGTTTTGGCAAAACTCAATCAAATCGAAAATAAAATACTGCAGTTGTGAATGCAGTACCAGCAGTATTTTTACAAGCACCAACACCCAAATTGGTGCCGATATCTTCTCATCGTCATCAAAAGTTGACATCACTGGTTTTTATACACTTGTGCACATACGATTAACACTTAATTGACAGCACCACTATTATAAATTAATTAGGTGATAGCTTTAAATCTCACACGATGTAACCTTTTGACATTTTCGTTATCGTCTTCTTACATATTAAAAGGTTTCTGCACCGGGCAAGGGCGTTCTTATCACTGGCTGTGATTCACCTTTGGCGTGGTATTTGGCTAAGAAACTGGATGATCTGGGCTTTACGGTATATGCGGGCTTCTACACGCCCATCGAAGAGTCGGACGAGGCCAAGATACTCAAGGAGGAGACCTCGGGACGCATGAAGTTGCTGCACATTGACGTTACCTCCGACAAAAGCGTAAGTCTACACTGAGAAAGCTCCAAAAGCATTTAGTCAAGTTTCGCACCTTTGTTATTTTCACTATTTTGCTAGCTGTTGGAAGCTGCTCGCTATGTCTCTACGCATTTGCCGCATGGTGCTGAGGGCCGAGAGGTGGCGCTGCGTATTAATATTTTTGTTGCGCTCTCTCGATTAGCTATTTGTAACGAGTAGATTATGTGCTCGCTTTGTGTTTCTTGAAATCTCGATTATCTTTGCATGTGAGTGTTTGTATTTTGGGAGATTTTGTTTTGTGACGATTTTGTTATGCCTAAATATGCAAGTGTGTGTATGCACACACACATTGCTTCACTGACCTTCCGCAACAATTGTTATTTTGCAGATGTGTATTTAACGCACATAATGTTTGTTTTATTGTTTTTTTTGTAATTGATTAGATTTAGATTTTTGTCAGAATAAAAATTTTGTCGGTAAATGGTTTATTTTTTTCACCTTGAATGCGTACAAATGTCGCATTCAACACCATGGAAATGGGCATATTTGATCGTGCCGATCACTTTAAAAATTTTGTCATTAAGTTTGTCAATAAATTTAAAAATCAGAAGCATTGAAATAAGCAAACATTAGATAAAGTTTTTATGGTGTATTCTATAAAGGTTGTAGAAGCTCGAGAAGGTTACGGTAATAGATATGTTTTTGATGACTTACTCATTGTATACATGTTTTGCTAATCAAACGTCATATTTATATCATTCGTGTTTCCTGCCTTGGCCCATTTCTTTGGTTTGATTTTATTAAAGAATTCACACTCTTTAAAGAGTTACAATGAAATAAATTAAAGACGCCACTGAACGGTTAACGGTTAATGTTTAAGGCTCCACCTTATGCATAAGATTAGCAATTTGATTTTGTTGGCTAGAGAACAATGACTTACTATGAATATAAATTAACGTCATGAACGAATTTACTTTAGAATAGATTCTATAATACGAGTATTTATGTCAGATTTATGTCAATGCAGTGATGGACTTTGTAGATTTGCTTGTAGACTGAGTTTTTGTTTTGATTTTGGTTTTGGTTTTGATTGAGAACGTGTAAATTGTACATTTAGTAATTACGTGTCCAGGACGGATCATCGGAATCGGGATCGGTATCATACTCCTTGGCAGGGAGACGACCGTACTTGGCTTCCAACCTGCTCATTAGTTCCGCATCATCCACATCGGATATTTCATCTTCCTCCTCATCGCTAATAAGCTCTTCGTCACTTTCATCATGTTCGTAATCCTCAATATCCCCATCTTCGTATTCAACATAAATGTCGGTAGCTGTCGTTGGTTCCGGTTCCGGTTCCGATTCGTGATCCAGTTTCGTTTCTGTTTCCAGTTCAGCTTTGGGCTTTGCTTCTTTTACTGGCTCCGGTGCAGTTTTGGGCTTTTCCTCGGTAACCTTTGGCTCCATTGTGGATCTGTACATGGCACTCAGCTGTTCGAATGTTTCCGGCACATAGCTGGCATTGATGGCCACATTATCATCGCTTTCTTCATTGTCGCTTATTTCAATTTCGATTTCCTCCTCGATTTCGATCTCCTCTTCGGAATATTCCTCTTTGGTTGGAAATAAGGCTAGCATTATTATATAATATAACCTCAAGAAAAAGTCAATTATGTATTACATTCCAAATAGCTTCGTAATCCTCAATATCCCCATCTTCTAGCTGTTGGAAGCTGCTCGCTATGTCTCTACGCATTTGCCGCATGGTGCTGAGGGACTGTGGGCTTTAGTGCACTGCGCCCATTGGATTGCTCTCGGTGAACTTGAGTGGATACCATTTGCAGTGCTGCGCAAAAGCTTGGATCTGAATCTACTCGGTAAGTGATGGGCCGCCACTGTGCAATGGAGTAGATAGTTCCTTTCAAGCAATTTGTCAACAGCTCATTAATGTTTTTAAAATTCTCCGACTTTAGGTGCCGCCCGAATGACGCAAATCTTCTTGCCGCTGGTGCGTCGCGCCCATGGACGTGTTGTGTTCCTTACCTCTGGCCTGAATCGTGTGCCTTCGCCAGTGCGTGGCATCCAGTGTGCCACACAGGCGGCCGTTGACTGTTTTGCTGCCTGCCTGCGCCAGGAGATGCGCACACGTGGCGTGGATGTGTCCGTGGTGGCAGCTGGAGAGTTTGCTCCCGGCACTGGCTGGCTAAATGAGACGGAGCTGCGCGAACAGGTAAGATGCACCACCTGGCCATTTCGATGCCAAATGACAAGGACACACTTGTCTCCCATCTTTACGATAATGCCCCAGTCGCAGGCAGGCAGGCAGGCATTAAAATAGTTGCAAGATGGCTTGTGTGTGGTTTTTCTCATTAACAACTTTTCTTCCCTTCCTTTGTCGCAGGCGAAGCAAATGTGGAATCAGCTGTCCTCCGAGCAGAAGAAGGCCTACGGCGAGGATTACTACGAGGCAGCCATGACATCCGTTGAGAAATACACACGACAGGTAAAAGCAGACACCACACAACTTTAATGTATGTGACACAATGCTAACGGCAACTTTTTTATGCACAGGCCGCTGACATTCAGCCCTCGTTGCGTGTGCTCATCGATGCCGTGACCAGGACCTTCCCCATGGCCCGCTATACGCCCGTGACTGCCACCGAGAAGCTGCAAATATTCCTGGCCGAGCACTTGGCGCCCTCAGTGTACGAGTCCATCTATGGCGAGCAAAAGAAATTTGTCTATTGAGCATATTTTCTCTTTATTCTTTCCCCTTGACTCGACGCCGTTTTGCACTTTGTTTTGCTATCCTCTCGAAATTGTTTATCTGTTGTCTCAAGCGCATTTAAAATGAACGCAAGAACGCATTCAGCATTTAGCGATTCTTCCTCTATCCTCTCCCACACTTGTATCTTAAATATGTACATGCATTAATATCATGCTAGATTGTTATTCTTTCTGTTATTGTTTTCTTTATTTTTTTTTTTTTTTGGGAAAATATTGTGCGTCATTTTATAATTATAATTTTGCTGTGCATATTTTGTAGTTAGTAGCGCAAATTGTAATACATATTCATTAAACGATAAATAAAAAAAAAACCAATGATAACATAATAATATTTATTAAATTTTCTATGGAAATATGGGAAAAATATACCAGGCTTGTAATAAAATTCAATTTCTGCATATTTGATGAAATTATCAGATTGAAGTGAAAGGATATACATGTTCAACAATAAACTGAGTTCAGTTCTCAGAACTCTTTGAGTATATAGTCTAGTGTATGCATATCTATCTAAATATTTACCTGTAGTGTTTGTTTGGCATCAGCTGGTAACCACTAACACCAAACCGCTTTAGCCATTTTCCAGCACACAAACACACAGATACACATCTGCAGATATGGGAATGGCGGCTACTTTGGCTGGTGGTAAGCTTAAGTGCATCTCGATGCAGAGACTACAAGTGTATAAAAATAAATTCGATAAATTTTTAATACATTTGATTCAGCAACAATGACAGTGGAAGGAAGCACTTCCCAGCCAGCTGCCAAGGACATAAGCAGCGTCGTCAGGTAAGAAGCAACCAAATCCCCTGACAGCTCAATGAGCTGTGCCGGCTTCAAGAGGCAGATGGGGTATGGAAGCTTAAGTTCGAACTGGTTGTTGGTGTTGGTAAAGCGTATAAAACTAACGGTAACAGATATCAAGAAGAAGAGAAGCGCTTAACTTTTGCATAAATCTCTCATAGTTGTTAATGCATACCGCGCCCCGTTTTCAGTTTTCAGTTTTCTGATTCCAGCTGGCAGTTGGCAGCCGTCGCACGTTCGAACTTTTCGACAAACATCAAAAAGTAAAAAAGGAAAAGAGATAAAAAAAAACAAAAAGACAAGCAGCAGACAAAAAGGGCGGAAGAGAACTGCATGGGAAATGAGCTGGTTAGCCAAAAATACATATAAAAACAAAAAAAGGACCAAAAAAATCGAAAAAAAACAAAAAATAAAAATGTAACCCACAGAATGGAACGCAGACACCAAGGAATGACCCTGGCAAAGTTTGAACACTGACCACTGCTTTAGATATGTATGTTTGTATGCATATATGGATGTGTCTGTGTGTAAATATGTCACTCACATATGCGCCAATATATATCACTCACGCCCTGACTTTTTACCTTTTTCTCTTGCCCAAAAACATATTTCCATCCATTGAATATAGTATGTGAATGCATATAAATCCGAATCTATTGTCCTTTTTAGCTGTCAACCCACAATTTTGTATGTGTGTGAGTGTGTGTGTGTGTGTGTGAGAATTTGTCAAATTTTTGTTTAGCATAGGGGCTCGAGTCAAATGGAAAGATAAATGCTTCGGTTAGTTTGATGGTTGATGTTCCTCCCTGACAGCTGCATTTAACTTTAAATGAATGTTGACAGCTGAGTATTAAATTTAGTACAAACTTCAGCAATTGCAAAACTTAAAGCAAAACAAACATATCGTTCTGCTTGCTCCACTAATATTTATTAGGTTGTTGTTTTGGCTAAATTTGTATATGAACCTGGAAAATTAAATACACAAGTAAAGAAAAGTTACACATTAAATGCAACTGTTTGATAATTACTGTTAGTACCAACTTTAGCACCAAAAAGTTATAAACTCTTTAAAGCATTATCAAATGCATCACTCAGCAGGAGTATTCATATAAAATTTCATTTGCATCTGTTTTTCGTGTTGTTTTTATTTTCAATTGTTGCACATATATCAAACTCCGCGAACGCCCAAGGCATTCTGTATTCGCAGAATTCACACAATTTTTGTGTACTTCTCTTTTTGGTGTTTTATTTTTTATAATGCTCACACATACACATATATATGTACCACCACACACACTACAGCAGCCCTAAGGCCACGTTGAAGAATATTTTAGTGACTTTCTCACGAAACATTTACCTTTCAGCAGAATTGCAAGCATCAAAAATATACTTGTATAGAGTTTTCATAAGCTTTTTTATGTTTTCCTATAAAAAGATATAACGAGTGTTATTCAAGCTTCGCCCCCCAAGCTGCTATCAAAATGGTACTGAGCCTGTTTGCCTAATAGCTTATAAGCTGCAATGTAAACTAGCTAAGCTCGAAAAACAGCATTCAATTTGCGCTAAGCTGCTTCCAGATACCAAACCAACTGCAATTCAGTGCAAATTCCCACTCACTCTCTCATCAAGCACTTTGCATAATTAAAATTTCACCTACAGCAGAACAACTGGACATATGGACAGGCGGCGGAAGCTGATTAGTGGCTCTCTTGGATGTCAGTCAGCAGATATTTTAGACAAAAGACCATGTAGTTAGCAGTAGTAGTAGTAGTGATAATTATCATTAAATGCTGACTGCTGCTGACCTTCGGCAAATAATTTGTATTCGATGCAGATGCAATTAACTTGGCCGGCGGCTCTGCTTTGAAACGTTTTATTCATTGTCAAAGGCCAAAATAAGTATATAAAATGCAAATATCATATTTCTGTGTCTCGCATTTATGCAAAAGTAAACCGAATTTCGAAGGAAATATGCAAAAAGAAATGGCAGCTGGCGAAGAAATCTTGCACAAATCCTGGGAAAATGAAAATGGTGCAAATGCAAATTGAAAGATAAAAACTGTAATGGAAGTATAATAAACTTTAAACGATTTGAATTGCCAATTTGGGGCTTACATAGAACTAAAAAGTTTAAATAGAATAAAAGAGTTACATTTCAGTTATAGTTTCTCAGAGAAATTAAAATGTTGAATAATGGAGTAGGATAAAAAAAAAAAAAAAAAAGAGAGAGAGAGAGAGAGAGAGAGATCGGTAGCGGGAAAGATAGTAGAGAGTTTATCACAGACACTATGAATGTACGCAGATGAACTTCACCAAATTAACATGATTAAGATTTTGAAAATCGAGGAGAAGGGCTTCATTAAAATGGACGATATTTTTAAATGACGAAACAATGAATACTTAAAATCCAAAGGTTTACCATATAAAACTCTATAAAAAAACCCTTTTTTATTACATACCCGCAGATGCTGTTTTTTGATGCCGTAAAATGAAACGCAAGGCTGGTAACACATTTAATCTCAATTTATTCTTGAACTGACTGACAATGCAAAAAGTTTTTTGTGCATTTATCTTATTTGCCGAATTACCCATTTCAATTCGATCGATTTGTGAGTGTGTGGGTGTGTGTGTGTGTGTGTCTGTGCGTGTGGTAACGTGTTGTGTTTGTAAACTGTGCACTGTGCACACAATGGCAAAGAGGAAGAGTTTTGCATTGTCATCGTAAATTGCATTTCATTTGGCTGCTTTTTTTCCTCATTGACTTTTCATTTTGTGGTCTCTTCATACTTAATTGCTAAACAAAGTGCAGTAGGTAACACACACGAAAACAGCACATTTATAAAATATAAAAATAATTAATTTATACAATCTATATATTTGGTTCTATTTTATTAACTTTAAAGTTTTTTCTTTGGCTGTAATAAAATTATTTAAAATGCATGCAATTTTTGATATAAAATAAGTTGCTCCCTATTAACCAAAAGCTATGTGTTCAAAATTTACATAAATACATATAGTACATTTTGATAATAAGTGCTTACAGATATTGCACATTAATCGATAAATATCGGCTGATTAGATATTGTATTGCTTGAAGCAGCTACAAATTGTTTTATAGTCATTTGATTAAGGTAGACTTTTTGGGCATTCTAGGTTGAACTTTGGTCTATGTATATTGGTCTAGAAACAGACTAGTAGTATTCAAATTCACATGGCAAGGTTAGTTTCAAAAAATATGATTTTCCTGAAGATACTGGAGGTGCTCTACAACTATACATTCATACATATACATTTATATATTTATAAACGGTTTCAATTGTCGCTTTTCATAATTCATTAAGTGCTATCAAAACTTGCTCCAAAAATACCCGAAATGGTTTTCTCTCTGTGACCAGTTTCAGCTTGACATACAAAAATCTCAATACAAATTCCTTACAAATCTATCATAAGCGACGTTTCACTGTGCTTTCATCCACACAATCAGTAGGAGTAGTATATTTAGGTAGGGTTTCTAGGTAATCAAAATGTAATAGACACATAAATTATTTCATTCCTCTAACACGACAGCTCCGTTGATCGTCGCGCTGCCTCACTTTGCACACAATAATCGCTCTCCTTTAGCTCACGTCCTGTGATATCGACCAGCGAGTTGGGATCCATATTCGATAGCTTATCCAAGTCGTCATCGTTGAGCAGATTCTGTTGCAGTTTTCCCACCAATTTGCGTAAACGCTGAGCATCCAAGGAAGGGCGACGCAAATTTGCATTATAATCGCTGGGCTGTTAAGCGATAAAGTAAAACCTTTTAATGTGAAACCTGTGTGAAATGCGATACAGAAAAACACAAGCTTACATCACGCCATTGTTCACCAGGAAAAACGGCTATTAGCTCCGCATTTGGCTCCAGTGTGGAAAAATACTCTTCATCATCAATTTCAGTTCCATCGCAGTCCAAATGAATCGTGGGCTGAGCACGTTGAAACTTTACGGACACCTTGAGGCGCAACTCGGCCAATGTTGTGGCAACAACGGCCTTGCGTATGTTACGTGTAATGTCCTTGACCTGTACAGGAATGGCAGATACTATTAATTAATTATTCATACGACAAGGGATAGAGAGTTTCAACCACTGCCGCTTTAACTGTGCTTCACTGTCACTGAATTCCATTTTGAATTCATAATTGCCAAAGTTTTTATGGTTGCCCAACTCTTAAAGCTTGTCAATTTTATTTAATTATTCTCATTGCTATAGAGCATTCAGTAGTTAACCTATGTTGCTGAAAAGTCTCTCGCTCATTTACTTATTCCGTAAATGGTTCTCCGCAAACACATTTCCAATTAACCAGAATATATATGAAACTTTTTGCATTGCACTTTCTCTTCATTAAACTTGCCCAACAACCATATTTGCACACTCTGAAGATAAAAGAGATATATTCTACGGGAATCTTATTATTTAATTATGCCACTTGTCTGCAAAGGGTATTTAATTTCAACACCCCCGAAGCCAAAAGGGTTTGGCCCTTGTTAACATTGAAAGTTTACCCTTGAATAGAATTCCCGCTGGGATACTTTATTGTAACAAAAGTCTCTTGATATAAAAACTCCTTCGCACTCATTCACTTATTAACAAAATGTCGCTTGTTTTTGATTGGCAGCGAGCGCGTGGTAACAAAGCAAAAGAAAATTGAGGAAAAGCCGGGAATAAAAAGAGGGAAAAAACGAGCGATGTTTGCTTTAATTTTAAATATGCCAGAAGCATTCAAGTATTGCCGTCTTCAGCTAAGCTGCCAATAAAACAATAAAATGCCAGTCAATATACGGTTTATAAGGGGCAATGGCCTGCGGCAACAAGCAACTAATCAATTTATTATTTGCCATAACAACAGCACACAACAATAACAAAACAAGCTCAGTTTAAGCATGTCATGCGTTTTGGACGAAGACTGCTTGAAGATGTCCTGTTTACCATTTAAAGCATAAAGCTGTCGATTCCAAAGGGACAACTGGATGGGTCAAACAAACAGCAAAAGAAAAAGGACAAAGAAGCACTTAGCAGAAAAAAAGGTAAGCAGCCTAAATAAAGCTGACGAATTGTATGCGACGCCTCTTATTAATATTAAGTGAACGTCATGTTGTACACAATTTGTGGGCGCTCTTCTGATAAATGTACCCACACACACACACAGTTTGATCGATCTGGGGTCCAATCATCATTAACATCATCATCCTTTTGTGTGGCAAAAAAAAGGGACGACACCGTCTAGGCGTGACAATGGATCCGTCACCAAGCCATTAAGTTTCACCTATGCCAGCTGCATATCATGCGCCGGAGCCATATCAATCATTGATCTCCACATGCCTGCTAAACCAATTATAGCGCCGGGAGAATCCATCAACTTGCCGACAATGTTGCGTCTGGCAAACAACAATAAAAATTTATCAGCCATTTTATGCGAATTTCTATGGCAGACGCCCACAGGAGCAAAAGCTGACCGCCTCCCTTTTCGTCCTGACATCTTTGTCTGCCTGCCGACCCGACTTCGTGTTGGCCATTAAACTTATATTTACATTTAGCATGGCCCGAACAGAGCAGCACTGAACTCAACTGACTGGTATTGTGTTGGCACCAGAGGGTTAACCAAGAAGTTTGTAAATGCTACTATTTGTATCAATTTAAGACAATTTTCTTATCCATAAATTATAATTGATTAACTTAAACAGCGCTTATTATTGATATTTGTAGTATAGTTTAGTTAAAAGTTCTTTTTAGCTCGTACCCAAAACTTTTTGAGCCAACTTCGCTAAAGTTATTTGCTGACTTGCTGATTACCACGTTAGCTGCTTGGCCAACTGGTTTGGCTGCCTGCCCGCCTGGCTGACTGTTTGGCTGGCATATGGCAATGGCCTGTGGCTTTGTTTGTACTAAATGCGTTTCTTGACTTTGTTTTCGTGCGTATTCGCAAGAATCCTGCCCACACAAAAGAAAAAAAGAACCAAATTTAACACACATAAATTGCAGTTGTTTTCCTTTAAATTCAACTTTGTTTTCATTTTTCGATTTCCATTTGAGCTTGGCCATGACTTTAACCTTTCTTCGTAAAACTTAAAAGGTTATTTGTTCAAATTCCCAGGACTCTGTGTCACTTGCTTTAATTGGCCACAGATTTATAGACATTTATTATCATGTCCTAAGCAATGATTATCATTTTCTGTCAAGTACTTTCAATCAATTTGAATTGCTGTCATAATAAGCTTGGGGGACATTACCTGAAACAAGTTTGCCTGATTTGAGCATTGGACAGTAGAATGGAGTTAAAGTGTTTCTTCGTTTGTCAGAACTGCATATTAAATTTTTTCTAAGAAATCTGACCGGTTTTGATTGCTATTCAATTGTCAACACTTGGCCAATATCCTAGTTGAGCTGAAAGCTAAACTCACATGTGTGTAAGCCATGAACATTAAACTCTCTCTCTTCCAATGAAAGTGCCTTCATCAACAGCACATTGTCCATCCGTCTGTCTGTCTTTCGCTGTGTTTATTTGACCCTGCTCACACATCAATATTGGTCCAGCAATTCAGGGAGTGAGCAACAGGAATTGATAACAGCAAGCACAAAAAGGTCGGGCAAGGACAATGGGCAGATGCCAATGCATTCATGCATTTATAATGACACGCGTGCGCCCTTCACTCACCTGCTCCGACTAGGATTTCGAGGTCGTGTACGAATGTGTGTAAAGAACAGGAGCAGGAGCAGAAGCAACAGCGTGAGCAGGTCATTGTAAACTTCATCAGGAATGCGTGTCTGCAACTGCTGCTGGGCGAGCTGCAACAGAGCTGATGTTAAGCTAAAGTTAAAACAAACGCCCAAGCATGCAAATGCAGCTGGAAGGAACAATGGGTCGAAGCTGATATAAAACCAGACAATTGTAGTTTCAATGAAGTTTTACTCTTGCTAAAACACAGGGTGTCAGTTGGTTGTTTGCCACTTTCTTTCTTTCCATTCAACAAGGAGTCAACAGGAACTGCCTCACTAATAGGTAGTTCTATTGAAGCATTTGTTGCCCATTGTTCCAATGGGTTTTGCATTCACGTTGAATGTTCCTGTCATTGGCTGGTGGCAGTAATTTCCCACGATTGTCATCAAAATTCCATAGTAAGCGTGACTCAGCAACATGTTGTTGTTGTTAGTGTTGTGCTTGTTCTACGAGCTATTAAATTATTGAAATAGTTTACTCGCCGCATTTGCAAGAGCATTAAGTGCTATAGACAAGAATCGAGAGGGGGGAGAGGAGGTAGAGTAACGACAGCAGGCGTTGAAATACATTGAAATTTACATGCTTGTCGTCGTTTTGACACGCATATTATTAGCAACCGGTCCTTCCCCCAACCCCCTTCCCCTTTTCTCGATTAGTGCTTGGTGTGTGAGATAGCATAGTCAAGTTGCACACTTGCTTGGTCAGGAACAATACTCGCTTATTTGTTTTAATGCGCAACGTTGAGTATACGCAGCGCGTGTGCGAATTTTGCTCCTAGCTTCAGCAATCCTTTTGCTTGTTGTAATTGCTACTGCTTCAGGTCTTGTTCTGGTTGTTGTTGTCATGTTTGCACCATGTGTGTTTGGGTAACTTAATTCCTTCCGGCCTTACCCCGCTACCCCATTCCACCCCGCATCCGACTGCCATCCACTGCGCATTCATTTTGCATGGCATTTGTAGTATAAGTATTTTGGCATTCTGCTTCTGCTCGTGTTCTGCTTCTTGTTTGAGCCATTGCTTCTATTCATACGAGGTGGAGAAACGAAAAAGAAAACCAAATGCGTTTTCCATGTCGCATTCGTATGTAGTCACTATTATTCCCAACGACGCCACAACGGCGGGGAGTAAGTAGTCTGTACTCTGTTCACCACACATTTAAGAAAGGACACACGGTGTGCTTTATACACATTTTTATTTTCTTTTATTATATGACCACATAACGAGCTATTAAGTGACGATGGCAGTGCGATTAGTTTGCTTTAAAAAGTACTCTGCCATGGGAGCTTACCGATTTCAATGAGACTAGTTCTCAGCCTTTGGCTCTTGGCTAATGGCGATTTTATGACAACGGTAAGGATCTACGCAAATTTCAATAACACCGTCCGAACACAGCACGAGGATTATGCTAAAAAAGCTTTATCTGCTAGTTGTTGAATGGTAAAATAATAATATCCCTTTATAAATATATACAAGTTCAAAAAAATGTGAAATATTAAATAGCCTTAAAACTTAATTAGCTGCTTCTTTGCAACTCTTTACAAATTATTTAGCAAAAGTTTTCAAGTTAAGTAAAACTTTTAACTTTCTCTTATTTTTTTACTTGGCAACAAACTTTCTATCAGCTCATATATCTTAACCCACGTTTCGTAAATCTAAAGAGTACCCAAAACAAGTCGAAAAAAAACCTTAGCTTTGCGTATGTAACCATAAAACAGGTAATTAAAATAAGCAAATTGTGTGTGTGTGTGTGTGTGTGTGACTGCCAAACTGTGGCACGGCCAAAAACAGCCATCTTCGAGTCTATAAATTATTTAGTTTGCATTTAAAATATATGAAAGGAAAGATACTCAGAGAAAGATAAACATTTAAAAGAATATTCAATTTTAAAACTAACTAAAAATTAGAATCTTTTCTTCTTACAAAATACCTTAAACTGAGCATCTCCTAGTTCATCCACTTCAACTTGCAATGTCTTAATTCTTTAATAGTATCATCTCCTAGCCCAGCTAAAACACATGCTTAGGCAACATACACTTCCATAAACACGCAAACACACGCAGTAAACTCGTTATGTGGCTAATTTAATTAATTACAATTGTTGAAAAAGTGGTACACGTCAGCAGTCAAGACAGACACAAGCTGTCAGTTAGACATTAAGGTAACAATGGATGCTTGTCAAAATGTAACATGTAACATGCCGTTCATGCTTATTAATAAGATAAATGCCACATAAATTATGCATACGACATGTGGCCCAAGCCAACTACTAAAGGAAACAGGAGAACATGGAACCAAACTTTGTCTTAAGTTTCCTTGTAAGCGAAACAATTTTAGAGACAGTTTACAAAACTGCCAATTTATATTCGTGGCAACATAAACTGAAAACACACAGAGCCACTTAGTGGGCATTTGAACGGGTGGCTAGTTAAATATAAAGTTGTGCCTGTCGCTTGATCCTTGAGCCATTTGATTTTATTATGGCGCTTTTTAACGTTCTTTGCCAGACAATAAATCGATTAGGGACGCAGACAGGCAGACGAAGCATAAAAGCAATCGAGGGGTTTGAAGCTGCTGCTGCTGCTTTTGCTGGTGTCTGGTGACGCATGATGGTAGGTGGCGGCAACATCGTTATCGGCACCAACGCGCACCAGACTCGACGGCAGCTTAGTCCTGCCTCAATGACCGTAGCACAGCCACACACTAATGATATACTTCTATCACGAGGCAGATGAGCATTAAATGGCCACGTTACGTTACTTCCTGGCCAAGCTCTCTACGTTACTTAAGCCTCGGCTGCTGCCCATTTTATCAAGACGAACAGTTTTAATTAATTGCAACCACAATATTGGACAGTTTTCAGCAACTTGTTATTAGCACACAAATTCTGCGAATTTTTCCTTACAACAGACTTAATTTTAAATCCCAGTTTACAGTTTTGGTTACTTGGGAAAATTAAATTTCTGACAGCTTCAAAAATAATGCGCTAACATCAAAGACAACAATATTAATTTACATATAAGAAGACTATTAATGGCTGGTTGAGCAATTTGTTGTCTATTTTAAATGGCATTTATGTGGTCGTTTATTCAATTATGTTTTGTGTTAATGCTAGGTTTTAGCAACATCAGCTATTTGTGTCTAAATACCTTAACAAATTCACTTCTAACCTTTTAAACATGTAAGGCAAAGCCCTCAGTCAGACCAGCAGCTCTCAAGTGTATTATAACTCTTTGCAAGCATATTTAAAATTTAGGCGAAGGTTGCCGAAATCCTATAACGTTTACTTGGATTTTCTTACTTGCGCAAGCTCTCAACGGATGTGTTACCAAATCTTGTAAATCGGCTTGGAATTTTTCGAATGGTTTAATAAATTTAAGTTGCTTGGTTATATAATATAATGGATTTATCTAAATATACTTGTTGAATGAAATATTTGAATTCTCTATAACATCAAACATGGGTTTTCGCTGCTCTTACATACATAAATTTCCACGAGTTCTTTTCAACTTCTCCATTTTTTTTTTTTTTTTTGCCACTTGGGGAGCAATAGAATTTGGTCGAGCTGCTGCTGCAGCCCTTGAAATCCAAACCAGCCTAAAGGGCGTATAAAAAGCAGACGCAGCAGCATCAGCATCAACAGCACCAGCATCCGAAAAACAAAAAGGAAGAATCGGAACAAGCACACTGCTCTCGAAGCCAAACGCCTTTGAGTGGCCAGCCGTTTGTGCCTTGCACCTAGTACACAGAGATCCTGCTGGTTGCTTCCACTTCACTTTGTGCACTGAGGAGCGTCAAAACAAAAGTTTTGACGAACGGCGCCAACAACAATGAAGAAAGAAGGCAGCTGTAGTCTCTTAACGAATTGCTGGCCAGTTAACAATCGGAATCAGTTCTATGAATAGGCCATCCAGTGAGCAAAAACGAAACACGGAATATACCCACCTTGAACGGCTTACTGTTGTCCAGCTCAGCGAGATCCTCATCACCGTTGGTGGGCGGTGGTGTTGGTGTTTGGGGTGACAATGCCAGCTCCAATGTGATGCTATCGGCCGCATCATCGTCAGAAACACCAGCAGAGGCAGCAGCAGCAGCAGCGGCGGCAGCAGCATTTGTTATAGCAACCTCCACATCATCGGCATCCCCATCATCCGTATCGGCGTCCATTTCTGCAGCACGCATCAAAGTCCTTTGTCGTGGTGTGCCTGTTGTTGTTGTCGTTCTTGATGTGGTTTGGGTTCGCATCGTCTCAGTTGTTTCAGCTGTTGTTTTTACTGCAGAAATTGCCAGTTTTGCTGCATTAATTTCTGTCATTTTTTCTTCTTTTCTTTGGTCCTGTACAATATTTTTATTTGTCTTGCTTGTTTTCTGTTTCTGTGTGTCTTGTTATTTATTGTGTCCCAGTCTCTGCTAACCACACCGGAGATTTATGACAAGCGACACAAATTCAAACGTTAATTGAAATGTTTAGTACTTGTCTTGTTCCTAAGTTGTTGTCTACTTATTTGTCTTGTTATTTTGAAGCAAAGTTTATGAACACAGTTTTTCTTCACATTTTCAAACAATTTTCTGTCCCTTAATTAACAAAAAATATTTTTAATTTTTTTTCAACTGCCAACTTTTTTAAGCAGACGAATTTTACGCGTTTCTTTGTTTTGTCGAAAATTGCCGCGTCAACCGCGCCCACCAATTGCAACAAAAGCCGGCCGAACTTGGAATAAATTGCCAGACAACTGTGCGTGCTGTATTTAAACAAGGAGCGACGTGGCTTTTGGCCCGTCTTTGCTGCCGTTTGCAAACACAAAAGCAATGCCAAAAACCTATAACAGAGGCAAAAGCACACACAGGCTAACAGTAAGCTTCGAAGAGCGTGCTCTGTTAACGCGCTGTTAGCGGCACTGTTAACGCCAGACAGGGCGTGTTTTGTTTCGTTTCGTTTCGTTTGTCGGTGCGTTGGGGTGTACTTTTAAATGGCACTAGGCCTACACACCTGCACACCCAGGCACGTCTGGACCTTTAAAATGGCCAAAAAGTTCTCATACTTTTTTGAGAGTTAAAAATTTTCTGGCTGTGGCTGGTAAATTGTTGCACTTGTACTTAGCATATATTCGTATGATGGTATGTATATATAAATTTGGGGTTTGAACTTTTTGTTTGCTGCACTTTTGCTGTAAGGGCAAAGTTTATAAATGCAATAAAAATAAAGTTGGCAGCTTGCAGGCAACACTCTATGGCCTACAGAATGAATGCAGGCAGGCAACTGAAAAATGTCACTTTAACATAATAAGGTCCTCTTAGCGCATTATTAAAATTGCTGGCACTTTTGGGACAAAAAGTTCAACAAAGGTGCGCAGACAAAAGGCGCAGATTTATGGGCCCACAAAATTTGTCAATTGAACTGAGCGTGACATTTACATGCAACCAGCGATCCTCTCTTCCTCTTCTCTTAAAAACAAACAAAACTTGTAATTCGTGTACACCAATCTGTAAAACTGCATTAAGGATTTTAACATAAATTTGCAAGTTAAGCCGACAAATGCCAAAATATTACGCATACGCCGCCAGCAACGTTAATTGTCACTCTGTCAATGCATTGCACGCAGCACGGAAATCGCTATAAACTCACAGAGATTTTCAACTGATTGACAATGGCGAATGGCGATACGTACGTGACTTTCATACAAAAATCACGCGGTAGCGAAAAAACGCTTTTTTCCATTGAAATGCATTTCAATTTATCTCTGCCGAGATTGCAGCCAATAAAAAACGAACAAGATTGAATATTATAAAACAAATTGTGAAATAAGCTGGATTTGGTATTTGCTCAAAGTGAATTGGCTCGAATTTGGTTTGGAATATAATTCTTAGAAATACATATATCCTTTGGGATTAACTTTCCTTCCAGCGAAATAAGTGATACTAAAGTGATTAACTATTGCGAATCATTGGAGCATCTCTAATTAGCTCGTCTCATGTCGTTGACAAACAATAACGGGTTAAAAGCATTCAACGCGTTTTGCATATTTCAGCAATACGCTGACCCGGCAACCGCATATTTCTCATATTTCGCACATTTTGCACATTTCACACATTATAAGAGAGATGATGCACTATGTACTATATATTTAAGTTGTACGTTGTAGCGTAATAATTTCCGTGTACATTTCCTGACGGCAATCGCAGGGCCTAATAATTTATGTGTGTGCAGCCCAAGCTACTAATTGTGCACTGAAACGTGGCGCGAACACATTTTTGCATATTGGCCAGGCACGCATATATTTAAATGCAGACAGGAGCTGAGCATAACAAATTGAAATTTATGTGTCGCGCCAGCCGTTAAGCTTCAAGGTGAGAAAAGTCATCATTATCAGGGGCAGCCGTCATGTTTAATTATGGTGCCATGACCTTAGTCGTCTGCAGTTTGACAGCCACTGGGCAGTTAGATTAATTAACTCACTTGTCATCGCACCAGTTACTCAAACTGTAACATATAGCCCAACAAAAAGGTCACACACACACAAACACACATATACGAAGCATGTGGCAATGATTAATAGTTACAGGCGACTATTTTTGTTCCCTTTTTTGGACACATGCCAAGCCTTTCGCTCAACTCTGGCATTCAACGGCCGCATGCGGATTTGTTGCACTATTGAACTTGCCAAACAAGCAAACAAAACCGGATACAATTTCAACGAGAACCGTTTTCGAAATACAGCTTAGCCAAATATTTGCGATACTTTTGCTTCCGTGGCATTTGGCTACAATTGAATAAATTTAAATAAAAAGCCGAATGCCAAAGAAAAACACATAAAATTGAAAATGTTTTAATTAAATTGAAATATGTACTCGCACACACAGATACACACACATCCAAAAGCATGAACCCGCATACACAACATATTTCGTGCTCTGGTTTGTGTTTTCACTTACGCTTTTCTGCCGTTTTAATTTTATAGCGTTGAACGTGCAATTAAATTTAATCGTAGTCGAATATTTAATTATACATATAAACATACACAGGTATTTTCATATTTGAATTTACCTGTATAATTGTTTGAATATTTGTTTTTAATTGCACACCAGCTTAATGTTTGCACCACACTTACTATTTTATATTTATTTTATGTATTGTTATTCAATTGCTAAACTATATAATACACTCAGTTTATTTTATTTGCTTTATAACTCCAATAAAGCAAATTGATTTGATTGAAAGTGTATTAAAGTTAATTCAATAACGAATGTTTGTATATTAATTTTTATTTGAATTTCTGGTTTAGCGCTGCACAAATAAAAGTCTTGTACAACAAACCTAAAATTTGAATAAATTTTGCGCTGCATAAAAGTATGCTATAAATAATGTACTTACCCTTAGATCGCTTTGGTTTTCGTCTGTTTTGTGCATATTTTCACGGCAATTTCAACTTTTCAGCGTACAATCACATTTGTGTACATTGCGACACATCCAGCAGAGTGAGACTGATCCGGCTCTAAGGCCAGCTTTACATGAATATTGGCCTTCTCTTTTTGGCAGTGCATCCATTGACATTTCTGGTGCAGGACTTTACTGCCACTGTGACAAATAGGGCTGCGGGTTAAAGGTCAGGCTTACACGCTCACATGTCAGACACCCAACGGCGGCAGCAGTAAGATAAACAAAATGTATAATTTGATGTTTGTGTTGGGGGCTGTAATGGAAAAATTTTCATTACTGACAGCTGTGTCTAGGCGAACATATATGCTCCTTTTATGGACTCTGTGGCAGCAGCTAATGACTTTGGTCGCGCAAACAAATCAGCGTAGCAAACAAACACAAAAACACAGACATAAGCAAACACACACACACACACACACAAAAACAGGATGCAGACTCCTCCGACACGGCATACAAATACAAATACAAATAACACAGGCAAATGAGGCAATCTAAGCGCTTGTTGCCTGCGGCATAAACTGCATGATTATGTGCCCCCCGCGCCACTGCCACCGCACATACCATCTGCCACTCACACACACACACAGCCACACCACAACGTTGCCATCGCATATGTGCCACGGGGCGTATTAGTAATGCCCACAACGGCATCTATTACAAAAAAACTTGCTGTTTATGTGCAATGCGAAACTCACACACAAACAACAACAACAACACGACTCCCCGTTGGCGCACAAATAAACAAGCAGCTCTTTGCACATTTATTTTTGGATAAAAATATCAACAAGAATAAAATAAAACTGTAGAAAATTATGCGCTCGCCTGCGCGCAATCCTTAAGCTTCATTCGAACTGTTGTTGTTGTTATTGTTGTTTACTATGGACTACGCCCACTCTCAACCGCCCCCCACGATGTCAGAACTTTGACATTTGTGCCTGATGCTCTGCCATTTGGCCACTGATTTCTTTACTTGTTTTCCTTAGCTTGAGGACCAAGATTTGCTTACTCCTTCTGGCAACCCACACAGAAAAGATTGAAATACTACAAGCCTTGAGCGATGTACTTAGACAGTGGAAAAAGTAAAAAATAAATTTAGTTTTCATAGGAAAAATAGTTGAAGCAGTTTGATTTTCTGGCTGGCTTAGCTAGATAAAATATCTTTAAAATGTTTTTCAAAGAATTTCACATTTAAAGCCATTGTGCAGTAGCTTTTTTCTTAGAAATTTGAGCTCCCCTTCTAGAATGTCACATGCTCACTTTATCGCACTTCAAAGCGTGGCCCGCAAAAAACAGTCAAGCCAAATTATATTTTTGCATGAGAGGGAAGAAAAGTACCACGCAGCCAAACCACCCACCCACCCACTTAGAAAATGCTCCTTTTAATGAAAATGGTGGCCGCACATCAAAGCAAAGTCAAACGCAGTCGCGAAACGAAACACACATTTACATTTAAAATAATTTCTTTAGCACTGTTGGCCCCCTAACAAAGTTGCGACATGTCAAGGTCACCAAACCGCCAGCACAACCACAACAACAACAACAACGACGACGACAACAAACAAAAAATAAATAACAATAACATCACGACACCAAGTCCAATGGGAAATTAAAATGTATTCAAATAAAAGTGAAAAGATTTTTAGTTAATTTGAATGCACTAAAGATTCACAAAAAAAAAACCTGACAATAGCAAATCGAATTTTGAGGTTAGGCCACAACGCCCACAATGCCCACTTTGACCATTGGGGCCACAATGTCGTCATAGATTTAGGTCACTTACAGGCTGCACAATCTTAGCTGGCTGCTTGCTGTGTGCAACTGTGTTAGTAGGGCAGAGCGGCTGGAACAGCATCTCCTGATTCGACCTGGCCCCTGAATATACATATTTTGCGCACGTCACACAGGCACGCAATGGGCGTGTGACGTCACTCAGCTCTGACAGTGTTTTTAATGCAATTAACTGCGACAATTGCAAGACATAGTTGCTGCTCTCTCTCTCTCTCTCTCTCTTTAAAGCTCGCTGGCCCGCTGGCTCGCTCTCTTTTGTCTCTCTTTTATTTAATACGCCCTGTTGCACATATTTGTTGCCTATGTTGCGCATACGACGCGTTCACCTGTGCAGTAAATTAACATTTTTTTTTTTTGGTTTTGCTTTGTTAATTTGCATTTTATTACGGTATATTTGTTGCTTGGTGTTTGCAGTTACTATATTTAATAATTCATGGTTCTGCTTCTCAGTTTCTTGGTATATATATATATGTATATATTTATTGCTTATTTAATATTGTATTTTTTCTTGCCTTTGATTTGCCTGTGTGTGTTTGTTATTCTGTATATGAGAGTATATAAGTGTGTAATTGCCTTTGCATTTTTCCGTTTGCATTTATTGTTTTTAATTTACTAATATTAAGTGTTTGTTTTTGCTGTTTGTTTAATAAATTCTTTACGTCTTTTCTGGCTACAATACTATATATTTATTGTGGGGGTGTTTACTTGAAGCAATTTCAAACCAGATCGAGTTCGAAGTCGTCCACTCAAATAAATATTACACATAAATACAGTCAGTCTCAATTGGCTTTAACAAATGACATTTTCAATGACATTAAGTCTAAAAACAATTTTATGTGTGCGTTTCATCTTCTACTTCATCGTCTTATCGAAGTTCATATTAACCTAAATTGTTAGCCATAGCAAAACTATACATTAAATCAAAAAATCAAAAAGATCAAATATAATCATAATAAAATTCAATATCCAGCTCGAAAGCAATGTGCTTAACATATAAAATGAGCAATCGTTTATCGAAAACTACAAAAGATAATTAAATAAATCAATGTGGTTTTTTTTAACAATCAAAAGCTTTCAATCAGGAATTCTTACTATGCAAAAAGCTTTTTAACTACTTAGCAATTCGATATTGTGAACAATAAAACCTTTTTTTCATTACAATTCAACTAATGCAGTTATATTAATAAACATGATATTTTCTCTTTCCTTCCTTTCACATAAACGGCTTATGTTTATAATGCTATTAAAATTCAATATTTGTATATTTGTTGACATTAATACTAGTTTTTCATTATTTTCTTAGGTGCATTCATTTTGCGGGCTTTGACATTGAACAGCTACGTCAAAATTGACAGTAAATGTTTGCTAAGAAATGTTTTTCGAAATTCAGTACAAACTGAACAAAAAAAAAAATTAAGAAAATCTTCGCTTTAAAAAAATATGTCTCAAAATAATAAACAAGTCTTTCAATAAGCAGTTTTTAAACTGCCGTAAATCTCTTCACCTTTAAAAAAAAAAAAATAATAAAGTTTTAACTCATAAAACTTAATACAACATGTAAATAAATAAAGTTCCATTAAGATCGTTCTGAAAAAATAACTTCATAACCAACTTTAAGAACCAAAAAAAAAACCAATCCATTACCAAATTTCAAAAACAATTTCGTCTTAGTTTTAGGCCATTTCTAGTTGACATTTTGCTGATTAAATCTTTCAACAATTTTAATACTAATACGTGGAATATTTCGTTAACTTTCATTTGCTCTTAAATTCTACGAAGCATGTTTTTTAAGATTTCGTTACGTTTCGTTTCTTTATATTTGGTTTTTTATATGCTTTCGTTTCATTTTATTCTTTATTGGCATTTTGCACCGCCTAAATTACATGCTACAAATACGTGTATGTTAACCCAATGTTGCAGGACTGATTACTTTCGGTTCGTTTTGTTGAAACATCATCATCATCATCATAATTTGATAAAAATTGTGCCTATCTCGGGCTACTCCTCGGCAACCACCAGACTTCATCTAAGGCTGCCCAAAATGGGCAGTCAGATGTCGCCAGTGTTGCCATTGCCATTCCCATTGCCATTGGCATTGGCATTCATCTCATTGGCCGCCTCGGCAGCTGCCTCAATGTTGCCGCATGTGTTGCTGGTTGCCTCGGCAACGGTTATTGTAATGGTGGTATTTTGATTGTCGCACTGCACCACCTCAATGGTGCGAGTGTTGCTAGCATTTGTGGCAGTCACCTGTCCGCTCTCCGCTTCGTTCAGCTGACGTCCAATCTCACGATCAATGGCCTCCGCATCTTCCGGATAACGCTCCGAGCAGAAAATGGCACCTGCCTTGAGCAACTTCAAAAGATTGAGACGATCCTCAGCATTACGCTTGGCACAAAGCGGTCTGCAAGTAAGTATAGACCCAATAAAAGATAAGATGTTCCTTTTAGTTAGTGTTGCATATAGTTGATGCTCACCTGCCCGCATCCTTGAGCTGCTCCATAAACTCCTTGCCTGTTATATCCACCAACGAATTGGGATCCATGTTGGACAACGAATCCAAGTCGGCATCATTCATAACGGACACATTGCACAAGTTGTTCTGCAGCTGACCCACCAGCTGACGAATCCTTGCCGACTCCGAGTTGCTCGCATCCGTGGTATCCCCGTTTTCCGGATTGCCTGTACCGGTGCCATTAATGCTGACATTGCCGGTGGCATTCGGCGTGGTTATGGTCACGTAATGGGTGGGCTATAAACCATATACACATAAGATATACATACATTTGAATTAAAAACTCGTGTACGTGATGTTTTTCCAGTGACGGAAATTGAATTATTGCATCAAAAAAAAAAAAAGGAAAAGAGTCGCGAAGTGCTCGGAAATTAAATAAAAAAAACATTGCCAACATTATCAACTTAGTTGCGAATTTAACTTGCGCACTTACAAGGCGGAAAATGAATACTATGCATATGTTTTCCACTACATTAAGTTAGCATTCATGATTTATCAAAGCGAATATCAGCATTGAAAGTTTAAAAGTTAACTGCGCTTTAAAGACGTATTCACTTACATCAATCCAATGTTCGCCTGGAAAGACAGCTACCAATTCGGTGTTCTCGTCGAGTGTGCGAAAATATTCCTCATCATCGATCTCGGTGCCATCGGAGTCCAAATGGATTGTTGGCTGCTCCTCGCACTTGTCAAACTTTTCGGCCACCTTGGCGCGTATTTCCTCTAGGCTGGCGGCGCAGACGGCTTTTTTAATGTTGCGCGTGACGTCCTTGACCTGGCCAGTAGGCAGTTAGTTGTTAGTAGCAACAAGGAAAAAGGGAATAATAAACCGTTACACGTTTGCATACACATATGGACGGCAATAGACATTGAATGAATAATAAATTAATACAAAGGCCAACAAGAACAACAACAACAAGTCCGACATGGGGCCCCATATGAAATATTTAAGCCGGACACTCGACAGCGCCCAAAAAAGTTCATTTAACGTTTTTTTCGGTTGTTGTTTTGCTGCGTATTTTTTTTTTTTTTTTTTTTTGGGTCTACTGCTGTGCTTTGGGCTTAATCAACTTGGCATTAGACAGCGCGTGCAGATGAAAATGTTTTTCTCTGCATATATGTACATACATACGTATGTATAGATATTGTGTGTGCTTTGGGCCCAGTTGCTACGCAATTCCGCCTGGATACGTGAACTCATTACCAGCCTCAAAGTTTCACCAACATTTTTGAGAGACAGACACAGCAGCTTAGCAACTGCTGAAAGTAGGCCTAGCTTATAGGATCAACTGAGCTGATGACCTGCGTGATAAGCTAAATGGTTGTGGAAATCATGTCTGTGAATATATGTATATATACATGGTCATATGTATATGGTCATCCAGTTGAGTGGCTCATTACGAGCATACCTTACCTAGACAAAAGGTTAACATAATATTATGCAAATTCAGGCAAGGTTTTCAACTCAGAGCCTTGAGTAACAACTAGTCTTTAATTGATAAGACCACATCCAATCAACTTAACAGGCTGTATACTAATTTTATACTAAGAAAACAACCTAAGGAACACTTCGGTAAGAAATCTTTGGTATCTATAAGGCAACTGTAAGGACGATTTACGATATCCTTTGGCAAGTTGTCTCTGCTCAAACTCAGTTCAAGTTTATTTAGTACTATTTTGGGATTTTTTTCATTTAGAAACTTTGCCAACAAACTTAAAGCACTTAAAATCAACTTTTAAAACAACGAAAACAAGCAAGAAGGTTGACGTCAAACTTAGCCGGCTGCCTAATACTCTATCATAGTTCTAAGAGCAAAGACTTAAAGCCCCAAGCCAATATCAATAAATACAAACTTGAATTTTTAAAATGCCATATATTTCATATAAGTATTTTATGACAAGAAAACTGCACAAAACCAATATACTCTTCTCCCAACAGAATCAAAGTTTGACAATGCTAACAAATCATAAATAAATGTCAAGTTTGTACTGAAAGAAAAACTTTTGAACTGTTATTTGCAGCGAGCTGGCGCAAAATGGCATTGCAATATGATTATTAAATATTTACGAGCAAGACCATAACTATCCACTTATCTTATTTCAAAATCTTTGAAGCTTGTTTAGATGTGTTTTTTTCAGAGCTCATTGAACTTTTTCACACTTGTCAATACAATTTTACGTGCAAGTTGAAAAATGACACACTGATGTAAGCCATCAAATAACTAACGCATATTACCAATGCCTTTCATTAAATACACATCATTCAATGCCATGGAAAATGGGGCAGCCATTAGAGTCAAATTTGCGAGTATTTTAGAAACCAAATACCAAGTAATTATGCCCTCGAGATGAACACTTAATCAACAGCGAAAAGCCAACTAGAAAAACTAAGTGAGAGCAATAACAGGTGAACGAAATATTGCGCATACGTCACGTTGCCCTATCAGCTGTCAATTGCTGGAGGCTCTAATTGAGATTTGTGGGAAGCGTTTGACTAATAAATAAATAAATAGATTAATGCATAAAGGTCGTTAGGCTGAGCTTTTAATCAGTTATGTTCCGTTAAGGGAAACTTTTTCAATTGTTATTTAGCAGCAAAATAAATATGACCACAAAAATATGCACGTTGTTTTTTTTAGAAACTGTTTTGAAACGGACAGCTGGAATGCACGTGCTTTTTATGCTTTCTGTATATTTAATGTATGTGATGTGTGTGTGTGTTTGTTTTTTGGGAGCTTTGTGCGCTGAAAACTTGAGCACAGTTTGACATGCACTCGTCCGCCTTGCCGCACAAATATTTGTCGTGTTTTTGCTAACAAGTTATGCCTGTCAGCAGTTTAATGCAGCATACTTTCAAGCGCATGCCACGAACACAAGGCACAAGGTATTGCCAGGCTGGCCCAAGGACATTTATCCGTCGTTGCCTGGCTTTCGATTAAACTTGCATGTTATGTTAAATGGCGCTTGAGCGTTAAGGTTAAACGGAACATAAATTAGACCATGTGGCCTGATGGACAAAGTAGGAAAAGGAGATGCAACAGCATCATCGGCCTCACGGCTACTCCCGACCAAAATTTATCACTCCACGTGCAACGTGCAGCTTCAGCACGAGCCTTCATAAATAATAGAGCAGGGCGTGCGAAATGAAATAGGAAGTTGAGTTTGCATTACAACATTTTTATTACAATTACCAACAGCACAAAGAAGGCCAAAAAGGAAATGAAAAAAAAAAGATGGGAGAAGACGAAGAAAATTGCCTTCAGGTCTCATCAAGTGAAACAGTAAACCCTGAGTTAAGCTCAAAGGACCTCGCGAAAGCGCCCGCTGTAATAGATTTTCCGTAAGCTTGCAACAATTGAGGAAAAACTTTTTTAGCCGCACTTGCACAAAACTTGCGTCAAAAATTAATCATATTAAGCCAAAAACTTGCCAACAATCAAAACTTGTGCCAAACTTATTGGAGCGCACACTTTTAAAGGGTGCAATCATGCAATAAATTAACTGCACATGTACATACATATAATTTTTTATAATACACTGTATAGCTTAAAAAATATTAATTAAATACCTAAAGTTAGTTAAAAAAAAAAAATAAAAAAAAACCGAATAATAACAAACTTATTGCAATATTTCTTTATAATTCCTGTACATTTTCATTTAAAATAACTAAAAATTGTGGAGGATATCTCTCTAGTCGAGTATATCTCAAACCAGCCTATATATTTCAACAGGCTTATTTATTGTGCGTTGTGGCAAACTTTTTCTGACTGCTTCTCTCTCGCTTTCACAGATTTTTACAATTCCAATTAGATTAAATGCATTTCCAACGAAACAGAAACCAGCCAAATGTAAAAATTTAATTTGAAAAATCATTTTATTTCCTTAAATTTACAAAAAAAAAAAAAACCGCATGCATAGACCAACTTACAAGCTGGTTAGGTTTATAGCACAAAATTATCGGAATTATTTTCCAAATTGTGGCTGCTATGGTTAGTCTCAGCTCTAATATATGGGTTGTTTACGCTGAATAAACAAGCACACATTTCTACTTGTTAAATTCAAGAACAACAACACAATCGGAGAAATTTTGCGGAACTTGTCAACGGAGAACCAAAAAAATCTTGACTACACCAGCTGTCAACACAAACTACAACTTTCGGATAATCCTCAAAAAAGATGGCGCCACAGGACGCACAACACATAAAACGGATAACACATTTTGTGACCACACTGTACTCGGCTGTAGCTGTCATAATGGCGCCTGTGGCTGCGTGACTGCGTCTCAATTGTGGCACCTTTGTACTAGGTACACAGAGAAAGGCTAAAGACATGCAGCTGCAACTTGGTTTTGGTGGTGGCAGATTACAGCCACAAGTTGGCTGTAGTAAATATTTGATAGGCCTAGAAGAAAGATTTGAGCGTCGCTGGGGAAATTAGGCGTCAAGTTGAAATTGCTGCTTGAACTTTGTACACATATAGGCGCAACAACAATTATGTAAATTGTTAAATATATTATTTATGCTGGGGGTGCTGCTGGCGATGCGGTTGTGGGCGTGGCACTTACTAATTACACAAACATGTCAGCTGAGAAAGTTTTTGATGGCATTTTGGTTGGCAGCTTTTAAGCCGATTTATGTTTGGCGGGATTTTGAATTAATTATTATGATAAGCAGCGACATTTTAATGGAACCCTGACAATATTTGAAGCCTGTCCTGTCAAGTGCTATTTGTGTGTGTGTACGTTTGTTGCGTAGTTTTAAACTCGCACTGCGAAAGGGAACTGTGTACAAAGCAGCCGCAGTAAAGTTTGCGAATTCTTTGCCAAAGGATGTTTGAACAAGGAAATTGCTTTGTGGCTTAAGTTGGCCAAGTTGTGCAGTGCGGATTTACTTTGCTTTAAGATTGGCTCTGTCCAAAAGACAAACAGTAAAAAAAAAAAATTCCCCTTAAACGGCTTCAAGTTATTTAGACAGCGGATAAACAAATTAGCTGACAACAAAGGCATTGCAGGCAAACAAACAAATGCCAAAGACAAACAATTTGCAGGCTAGATAAAAAAAAAAAAAAAAAAAAAGGCAATGAAATAGTAAAAGAAACACACCGAAAACGCATGTCAAGTACTATTTTGTATTTGCAAAACCAATAACATTACTACGCTCTTTACTTTTCACATTCAAGCTCTTTTATGCTCTCGCAAGTAAACAAAAGTTAACAGCGCTTCGAGCTTTTTGTGCTCTTTTCTCTCTCTCTTTATCTCACGCTCACAGCTTAACTTGAAGTTCACCCAGTTTTTATGTGGGAATTTTTAAATAGCGCAAATGCGAAACACACAGCACGCGGTTAGAAGCGACAATAACCACAACAACAACAACAACAGCAGCAGCAGCAGGGCAAACGCCCATAAAAGGGCATGGCAGTGCATTACAGCTTGAGCTTGCTTTTTTTGCCTTTTATTATGAATGAAAACAATTTGCATCACTTACTTTGAATGGCATTTTGGAGTCGCTAGCGTTTGTTGCTATTTCCACAGCATTGGGCATTTTGATAATTAATATTTACAATTTTATTAATTTTTATTTAAACAGTTATTTGCAAAATTGCAACACTGCACACAGCATTTGTTTGTATATTTGCAACTTTAATTATCTTTAATGTTCACACACTCACACAACAAACTGATAAAAATTATTTCTTTGTGCAAATTGCACAGCAAATATATTTTGTTCAGCTTTTCATTTATAATTCAAGCGTTGCGCGAGCTTTGCGTGCAAATTTGCAAAAACGCGAGCGAGCGCCGGTCTGAACTGAACTCTCTTTGAATTTGACGCTGGCTTTTATAGGCTTCCATCAAAAGAGAATGAAAAGCACACAGTGGACTGTGCTTATTCTGTCTGGAGATGGAAAGCGAATATTCTAGCTGTAAAGCTTAATAAATGCGGCTGTTTTGCTCTAGGTAAATTTAATTTTAGCATTCAACAAGATTTGTTTCATATAAAAAGGTTTTTAGTATTAATTAATTGCAATATTTGTGTCAACGATTTTTTTAACACCCTAATGTTAATTTACAGTGGAAAGAGCGTAGTGAACCAAAAGAGCAGCCAGACCTTTAACATAGCGCTCTTTGCAGGAACAAGTGCTGTATAAATGTTGGTAATAGTTAACAGTCCGAGTTTATTGGCATCAGTTTGAATTGAAGCTGCAAGCCAACCATACCAAATCTAATTTCAAAAGCAGTAGATAAACTATATTGATATGACCTTTGGCTATCTATATAAGTAAAGCAAAGCAAGCATCACTTAAGCAACTTTACTCAAGACTGGCCAACACCCATTTAAATCTATGTACACCTCTATACATATTTGTCCTGGACATGTATGTGTTAAAGTATTAAAAAGCAAACTTTTTGACAAATAGCCAAAAGGCATGAATGCCAAACTCGAAACCCAACCGGAAGGTAGCCAGTTGGCTGAGCAGTCTTATCGTTATTTTACCCCATTGGCTTGTGGACAACTTTTGCCTCCCCTTCTCTTCTCCTTTTTTTTTGCCTTGTTTGCTGTCATTGCACTGCCGCATATGCAACTGGCCGTGGTTGGGTGGCTTGGGTGGTTGGGTGGTTCAACTATTTTGAGCTCAAGTGACTTGAAATGACACACAAGGACACAACGCCTTCTAGGTGTTGCCAGTTGGCAGTCGACAACTGCCGAGTCACGTGCGTGCCAGTGCATTGACCCACTAAGCCAACAAACTTGGCCAATATGGGCTTATGAATAGCCTCAAAGACGCAGCAGCCACTCAAAGTTAAGGTATACAACAGCAACAACAAAAGAAAAAAAAAAAGACATGTCCCCTTAGCACTGAATTTTTAGAATATGTAAACAACACTTGACTCGACCCTTTTTTTATACCCTTTTGTATAAATAGATAACCAGAGATGCCTGAGAATTAAACAAGCAACGGAAATTGATTTGCATATGCAGCAATGTTGATTTTCCTATGCTAATTGTTAATCAACAAGTCGAAGGGGAAAGTATGAAAATGAGTGCTGTTTACTACAATACCCTGTACTTGATAATAAGCAATTTATAACCTTTAAGTAATATGTATAAAAATTCTAATGCACTCTTCCAAAATTCTGTAATGTAGGATATCTTTTCTTCAGAAGACACCGCCAACTTAAAGTCTCTAGCACTTGCCATAACTTTTGTGTTTACACAATGAAGCGCACAAAGGAAGACAAACAAGGTTAATCAGCAATTTGATAAGCCGAACCCCCTATAAAAGATGCAATTAAGCAAGAAGCTTAAGCCGTCCTTAGCTAGCCAGCAAACTAACAGCGCTTTAACATTTTCATTTGTTTAACAGTGAAGCTTTTCGGTTGCCATTGACTCTGCCCTCTCCCACTCCACTTTGACATTCGCTGGGAAACTTCATGAATATGTTAAAATTTACGCAAATGTGAAGGAAAGTGAAGCGGGGTTGGGCGTGGCTGGTGGCGGGCGGCGCGTCTAAATGGCGATTTGAAAGCAGACGTTGCCAACGTTTTTAGCCTATTACATTTATCAAGGCGTATGGGGGGGAGTAGAAATGGTTTGAGGCTACCTGAATAGATGGGATGGTTATGGATGAGCAGGTCACGTTGTCCACGACCCCACGTTCATTGAACTTGGTACTGTTTTAATAACAACAACTATGGCAACGGCTTCTTAACTACTTCCTTGACATGTTGGCCAAAGGTTAAAAAAAACAATAAATACAAATCACTCACTTTATTTCCTTCATCGTCAGTCATATATTAGCACGAATAGGCTGGTAATCTATCAAGGTAAAAACTAATAGTTCTCTAGAATGAGCTTGGGCACCACATTCATGCTGGTCAGCTCTTGGAAGAGCAGCTTGCAGGCATACGGCATGGATATCTTGGAGACATGCGCCGATGACTGACAAAAGTGGCACCAGGAGCAGTAGGCTAATCTGCCGCAGGTGCGGCATACATCCACCTCAAATGCATCCGAAGATATCATCAGGCGTTCCATTATCAACATGCTGGCGCCGTAGGATATGAGGCAATCGCGTTCCATTTCGCCCAGACGCAGTCCACCCTCTCGACTGCGACCCTGGGTGGGTTGGCGTGTCAGCACAGCTTTTGGACCACGGGCTCTGGCATGCATCTTGTCCTGCACCATGTGCTTGAGCTTCTGATAGTATACGGGGCCGGAGTAGATGTAGGCTTCGAGGGGTCCGCCCGTTATGCCCGAGTAGAAGAAGTCCTTGCCCATATAGTTAAAGCCATGACGCACCAGCTCCTCTTGCACATCCGCCGCCTTGGAACCGCCAAAAGCAGTGCCATAGTGGAATTTACCCTCCAGAACGCCCGCCTTGCCGCCCAGCAGCTCAAGCGTTTTGCCCACTGTCATACGGGAGGGAAAACCATGGGGATTCATAATCATATCCGGACATATGCCATAGTCATTGAAGGGCATATCCTCCTGGTCCACAATGAGGCCCGTGACGCCCTTCTGTCCATGCCGTGAGCTAAACTTGTCGCCAATCTCCGGTATGCGCGTCTGTCTCAGCAGGATCTTAATGAGGAAGTCCTCCTCGGCATTGGCCGATACCATCACACGCTCAATATAACTCGGTTCGGGTCCTTTGTAGCTAATGGGCACGGCGGTATAGGGCACCTGAGGTGATTGGCCTAAAGGAAGAAGATCAATCAGATACAATTTTAGAATAATTGTTTTAATGATACTTACCTTCAAGTGGATTAATGGATGTCACCGCCGGCATCTCCTTGTTAATCATGATCTGTTTATTGAGCACCTGCTCGCCAGGCGCTACAATGCCATCTGTGTCCAGGACATCGTGCTTGAAGATTACCTTATTGGTAAGCGCGTCCTTCACGGGACCCATAATCCTGTCAAACGTTTGGTTCGCATAGCGCTTTACCGTGCACTTGGAGTTCTTATAGACCAGACAGCGCCCGTAGCCGCGATCGATGGAAGCCTTATTCAGAATCAAAGCATCCTCAATATCATAGCCAGAGTAACTCATCACTGCCACAGTGGCATTTTGGCCAGCCGGCAGCTTATCAAAGTTGGTCAACTCAATGGTACGGGACTTGACCATCGGTGCTTGGGGATAGACCAAGTTGTACATGAGGGAGTCGATGCGGTTCTTTTGGTTGTAGCCAATCATGCCCATCGCCTGTTTACCCATAGCACATTGATAGGTATTACGGGGACTCTGATTGTGATGCGGATAGGGAACCAAGCCGGCACAGACGCCCAGCAAGGTGAATGGTTCAATTTCCAGATGCGTTGTTTTCGTCTCAATATGCTCCTCATTCCACGCAATAAACGAGTCGTTCTCCTCATTCACATCCAGATACTCAATCAAGCCGTCATGCAGAAAGTCATCAAATTTACGTATACAACGTAACAGCTCATCCAAATGCCGTTGCTCCACCAGTGGACGCATTTTATCCACAATGATATAAGGCCTGCATAGCCTACCACCATCCGTGTGAATAAAGATACAGCGCTGAGTGTAGGAGGTGTGTATGGAGACAAAGCTGCCCATGCGCCCCTTACGTCGCATGTAGCGCAAATTGCGCACCAGATGTCGTTGATTAATGGTCAGTCCGAGCACATTGCCATTGATGAATACGAGAAAAACGTGCGGATTATTAATGGGATTGCCGCTGACCTCACGTATATCTTCGACACCGGCATTGTAGGCCAATGTCATCACCGGCCGCTCATCCACCTCTGTTGTTATGTGCGTCATTAGGGCCAGATTCTTGACCAGACCGCAAGCCTCACCCTCGGGCGTATCCGAAGGACACAGCATGCCCCACTGACTGGGCTGCAGCGAACGCGGTCCGGACACCTTGCGCGTCTTCTCGAACTGTGAGTTCACTCTCGTCATCATGCCCAGCGCCGAGATGTAGCTGAGACGCGACAGCACTTGGGTAACGCCGGCACGTTCCATTTTAAAGCGCTTAATCGTCCAGTTTCCAGAGCTTATAGCAGACTCTAGGCCAACGGTTATTTGTGCCGCTCTCATATGCTTAACAACATCAAACTGTGCCGCCTTCACCTTGGGTATATTCTTGTCCGCAATCATCTTGAGCTCCCAGTTCATGCGCTTGAACAGATCCTCAAACATGAGCGATATAAGCGAGCCAGCCAACTCCAAACGCTTATTGCCATAGTAATCACGATCATCGAAAAGCGTTTTATCCAGCTCCGCAGCCATTACGCGTCGCACCATCAGCGATACATAGATTGCCTTCATCTGAAAGTTGAAATTGTCAACCGGCACATGAGCCAGAATTGTGGTTAGCAGCAGTTCGCGAGCCTCCTCCGATGGTGTCTTAGTTGTGGCACTCTGAAACCGTTTCACCACCAGCTTGGAACCTGAGAAAAAAAAGAAGTTGAAGCTCAATTTTCCAGAGATATATAACTGTAGCTTACCCATGTAGTCCAAGGCCCTCTGTTGAGTGAAAACTTTCAGATTGAAGGCCTCCAGCAAGGAAGCGCCAAAGCGATTCTGCGAACGCGCATCCAAACCAATATGTGCCATTATCTCCTGGTCAGAGACGACACCTAGAGCCTTGAAGATCACAACAATGGGTATATCATCAGTCATGGAGTTGTGTTTCATATAGTATTTGCCATGCTTGCTTAGCACCAACGTTCGGGATTTCTTCTCGTGCGTTGACGACGTCACCTGACACTGGACGACACCATTAAAATCCTCTGTAAGCATTTTATTCCAAGATAGCTGTTCCTGAATTAGAATGACCTTTTCCTGTCCACGGACCACAAAGTAACCACCTGGATCCAGCGGACATTCGTTAAGCTTGGACAGCTCAAATTCGGATTTGCCGGTTAGCACACAATTGGAGCATCTCAACATAAGAGGCATGCGTCCAATGAGTAAATTGTTGCGCTTGATGCGCTGTGTGCCACGCGTATATTCAATGTCCACGCTAATAGGAGCCGAGTAGGTGGTGTCCCTCAGCCGGCACTCGTGCGGCGTGGTCGCCTTGGTTATGTTAAAGCCATCGTCGATATCCGGTTTGCCCACACGCACATCCAGATACTTGAGATAGAAGAGTGGATCTGCACCACTGGTAACAATCTCGTTGGCACGCACAATCTTTTTTATGTCCACATTGATGAAGTGATTAAAGGAATCAATGTGTTGCTTCACCAGTCCCTTAACTTGCAGAAATGCTGGCACCAGTTTCCATTTCTCCTGCAGCGGCTTGATGGGATTTGACCATTCCTTGCTATCGCCCGGCTCCCATGTACTATCCGCCAATTTAGCATCGTCTTGATTAGCTTCAACCATTTAAATAAACCAATGTTAAATGAACAATAATAACAACGTGAGCTTAGAGGTGGCTAAAACACATAGCGGCTGCGATAAGTTTGATAGCGGCACTATCGATAGTTTTAAACAACCCGCACTTTTTAAAAAATATAAGAAAGTTATAATATAATAAGCTTTAATCAAGTCAAACCAATGGTAGTTCATACTAAATAAACACCACTTCACCAATTGGGCAGCTTTTCATTGCAAAATTATAATAAACACAACCAGTTTTGTGGCGATACTATCGATACCCCTCCTCTGTGCGCACATTTAAATATAGAAAATCAATGTCTGCTGGCAACGCTGCTAGATAGGCGCAATTTTTATTTCAAAAAATGCAAAACAAAATTAAAATCCCAGGAATCTTTAGTAATATACAGGCCTTAGACCTTTTTCACAATTTGTACGACGTCTTCATCATTGAGGACATGCTCAATGCCCACTTTTTGCGGTTGATGTTTAACTGAAGAGCCCCACACGAGCGCACTGTTGAAAAAGGAATTGTTAAAGAAAGAATGGTACATACAAAAATGTTCAACTTACTATTTAAATTCCTTGGCAATAGATCGATGCAGCTTGTTACAAAAGTCCTCAATGCTGGTGCGTTCGTTGTGCAGCACCACCGGCGAACTATAGTCGGGCAGTTGTCCCTTGGGCTTAGTATAAATTCGCACGAGTCTCAGATATTCCCACATAAGCTCCAGTAGATCATCGAAGTTCCAGTGATGATGCGCTGATATGGGCACACAATGCGGTATTTTATAGATGACGTCCAGCTCCTCAATTGAGATCTGATCAATCTTGTTGAGCAAATATATGCAAGGTATATAAATGCGATTTCCCTCGATGACATCAATCAAATCGTCACTTGTTGCATCGTATCTTAACGTTATGTCCGCATTGTGTATCTTGTACTCCGACAATATGGTCTTGACTAGATCCGAGTCCAGTTCGGATTGCGTCACCATGCTATTGAGATTAATGCCGCCCTTGTCCTTGCGCTTGTAGTAAATATTTGGTGGCTTCTTATTCAACCGAATTCCAAAGCCTTCCAACTCGTGCTCCAGGAGCTTCTTATGTCCCAACGGCTTAAGGCAGTCAAGCACCATGAAGATTAGATTGCAGGTACGAGCGACAGCAATAACCTGACGACCGCGACCCTTGCCATCTTTGGCGCCCTCAATAATACCGGGCAAATCAAGAAGCTGTATTTTGGCGCCCTTGTATTTAATACAGCCCGGAACAGTTGTCAACGTTGTGAACTCATAGGCTGCCACCTCAGAGTAGACTCCGGCCAGATTCGATAGTAACGTCGACTTCCCCACCGAGGGAAAGCCGACGAAACCCACCCGGGCATCACCTGTTTTGGCCACCTCAAAGCCGGCTATAAAAGAAAGCATTATTAAAATCGAGTTGTTTGTTTTATTAAATCGCAAAACTTACCCTCGCCGGTGCCGCCGCCGCCGCCCTTTGGCGAGATAAGCTCTCGTCGCAGCTTGGCCAACTTGGCTTTCAATAGACCCAAATGGGCCGAAGTCGCCTTATTCTTTTGCGTGCGTGCCATCTACATACATGAATACACACATTCACACACACACACACATAAAGAGTGAAATAAAGTGGGAGACAGGTTAGTTTTTGTTGGTCCAAATTACAATTAGACTCTCACCTCCGACTCGATGGCCGCAATCTTCTCCAGTATTGTACTCATCGCTACTTCGTTCGATTTTTAAAGCCAAGAATTGATTAATTTGTACTATTTACAAAATGTTAATGCATTAAAACGAAAATAAACTCGCGTGGAGCCTAGCGATTGTTAGCACGGCGATTAAAAAGAATCGATTAATTTTCAGAGCTGATGCATCAAACGATAGCTTCATCAGACTAGGGCTGCACAGAATATCAGATTCTTTAATATAAAAGATACGGTCACCTTGCAGCCAAAAGTTTTAATTTAATCTGTAACTGTCTATATTCCAGTGCAAAATGTTCACCAACAAAAGTAAGTAAAATACAAATAAAAATGCTACTATACAATTAAAAATATGTACGCACAGCACAAAAAAGCAACAGCCTGGCCTGCAACACCCAGCAAAAGTTCAAATCGGCACTGATGTCAAACGGCATTCACAGTTTTGAAAGTGCTTCGGGACTGCTGCGAAAAACTGGAAGTCAGCTTAAGCAAACGAAATTGAGTCTTTGCCAAAAAGATAATAAGCTCATATTATCTGGATTTGTGGAGGAGCCAATTAAAATTAGACCAAAGCACGAGTTTGTCTATGTACCCGTTTCCAATAGGCTAAATAAAAGCTGCTGTTGTGCCAGCGAAAGCAAAAAAGCAACGACAGTTCCAATGACCAAAGTTGATCCGCTGTCAGCATTGCCAACTTCACCAATGTCCAAGCCTGGACGCAATTTATTAAGCTTAATGGGTCGCGTAGACTTTTGCTTCGAAATGCACAAAATGCACCCGCAATTGAACGCACTTTGGAATGTCTATGGTAAAGCTTAAAGTAGCTACGAATTAAGTTTAATATACTTATATTTATTTATACAATTATCAGGTAAGCTGCTGCGCATAATTGCTGGCAAGCGGGGAGAGCAGACGCTGCTGTTGCGTAACGACAACAAAGGACCTATACTGCAGGCAATTTACTATGATTTTGAGGATGAATTGAAATCTCTGACTAATGGAAAGTATTAAATAAATAGCCAATACTTATAGAACTCTTCTAACCTTTTTTCTGCAACAGGTTGCTACGTGCAAGTTGTGGGCCGCTTCATAGGTGAGAATCGTTTAAAGACTTTCAGCGTCTCACAGTTAAGCAGTGCCGATTGGCAACAAAATTTTACTCGCATTGAGAACATGACTTCACATATCTTAATGCAAAATACTTTAGAAAATTAGTTTTTACAGCATTATGGCTCAATGGTTCTTGTATTACATTTTACTCAATTTAAATACGAAAGACAACATTTTTAGTACTCCTTTTTAAACCAATGCCAGTTTAAAACTATATTGTTATCCTTTCTAATTGTTATTTTTATATTTTTAATTAAAAAAAAAATTAATTTGCCTAATTCTCATAGACATAAAGTTTTACACGTTTTTCATTTTGTACTTTCACATTAGGTTTAACATTTTAGTAGAGTTTTAAATATAAATAATACATATAATATAATTTAAATATTTAGCCTATAAGTTATTAGCTTCAAAACGTGCTTTCAAATATTTCATTTAGCTTATAATATGTATATCCAGACAACGCTGTTAGATTTTGCTTTAGGAGCATTGCACAATTACAAATATAGATACATATACAATAATACTTCAAAATAAATTAATGGCTAATAGTGGGGCGACTGTTTTACTGCTGCCGTATTTCACATTAAAGGAGTGTTATTTTTACTTTAAAAATCCACATACATAAAAAATGTAACAAAAATTCCTGCGGCCAGCGCACACAAATAATTTAGCTGCAATGCTGCGCTCTTTTGACGATAGCTGGTAAAGAAAACAAAACAAGTAGGTTAGACAAGCCAAAGTAAATATTCTAAGGGCACTTGAACTTACCGCTGCTTGGAACGTGGCGAGAAGGGTGCTGGAGGATTAACTCCCGGCAATGCGCTGTCAAGGTAAACGATGGTATAAAAGAAAGTAGCCACGATCAGGCCACACAAAACTGGGCTCAGCTTGGAGCGCAGTTGGTGCTGCTCCGTCCAGTCCAAGGCAGCGCTCAGCTGTGCCTGCACATAGCCGCTGAGCTCCTGCATGTTGCTGCCGTTTATGTAGGGCACTGTGGGCGGCAATTAGAAATAATCTATTATTAGATACTACGCTTTTCAAGGTTATTGATTTTGTAATTGACTTGATGTAACAGCAGCAAGATAAAAACGTCGTGTCGTCAGTGTACGTTTTTGACGTCTTCAATTGCTAAAGCTGACAGCAAAAATAAAGGAAAACTCTTAACACGACCAGTTTTGACGCCTACTCAAATGTGGCACACTGGGTTTGCAATCCAAATAAATTAACTTTTTATTATTACATATACATATAAACGGATATTAAACCACATTTTAAGTAAAGAACCAGACAAACAATAATATATTAAAAAAGTATAAAGATAATTACTTTTAATTATTGTAGGGAATTTTGCAAATCGAGACCACTGTACTTTTTAGGTCGCGTGACGGTCGAGTTCAAACTACCGTTAAGTCACTCACAGCACAAAATGAACTTGACATGTTTGAGCTTTAGGCATACATACTTAACTAAAAATGTTTGTTTGTGTGTACACAAAGACTTGCTTCAAACAGTCAGAAGATGGATTTTAAGCAATTAGTGATATATTGCCGTTTAGTTTTCGGCTTTGCCTATGCAAATGAGCAGCTTTTTGTTGTTGGCTAAAACAAAATGCGCAACAGTCATGTAGTGAGTCTTTATTTAGATGCTGAGCGCATTTCATTTGAAGGGGAGAAGGAGGGTTGTTTGAGCGAGAACGCTAGAAGGTGAAACACAAAAGGCAATGAAAATGAAAATCGGCATGAGATCATACACTTGTCCATAGGAGTACTCATATACATATAATTACATATGCACACTGCGCTGCGCTATAAATAAGTCACTTTGTAAACAATAACAATCAAAAAGTGCGCCCAACTAAATGTATAAAAGTATACTTACTTGCTATTATGATGACTCGGTGGCCGATAATTATAATGCCAAATAGGAATATTAGAGCTTTTAGGCGTACATCGAAGGTCACCTCATACCCCTTGACACCGCCCACGCAAATGTAATGTTTAGTTGTTGCCTTGGCTAAATTACAAAATCCAATGGCGTCGTTGCGCCGCTGCTGCGATTCTCTTACGTTTTTGGGGGTTGAGGTAAATATGCGCTGCTGCTGTTGCTGCTGCCTGTTCGGCTGCGCGTTTGTTTTCATACTGATAGCAGCGGATGAGTTTGCGTCTGCTTTGGCTTCGTGTTGCTGCCCTGTGACGTCACTGACAGCTACAAACGACTGCGTTTCGTGAAGCAATTGCATTGTTTAGTTATTGCTTCGCAGAACGCCGGCACTTTGTGTTACAAATACTCCTTAGCCTTATTATGAAGACATTTATTCACTTTTTATACAAATTAACCACTGTCTTAAACAATTCGACGTAAAAGAAAAACAAATACATACACACGACGCACCCCCGCGGAAAATACGAATGCAGTTGCTTGAAGCGTTGCCAAGCTGCATGCGCAGAGTGGCAACACTCCCAGGCGCAGTGTTACCGTATTTTAAAGACGCGCGCGCAACTCGGATGAATTCTCGATTTTTGAAAATTTTCTATTTATAATTAATTATTTATAAATAATTATTTTTATTTGAAAAACAGTAATAATAATTAAATATACATTTTTTTCCTTTTTAAATTTTAATGTTACTCAATTGTTTTAATACATTTGCAATGCATTTGTCTGTATTTTATGAATATGTATGTGTATATGTTTATGTAAAGTATTAATCACGCATTTTGTATTAACTAAGTGTTTACTGCGTTCATAGAAAAGTTAATGTTAATTTCTTAATAAGGCTCAGTTACTTTACGTCGGGGCATACTCTTTGAACAATTTGCATTCCAACTGTTTTTTTTTTTTTATTCGATTAAATTTTGTTTACATATCTAAAAACTTTCTTTTAAAATAATGCAATAGTTGTAAATTTGAAACAAGCCAAATGAGCATAATACGAAACAGGAGACAAACTAATATATATATATAATAAAATGTTAAAACTATGCTTTTGTATAATAAGAACTAGAAATTAACAATTAAGGCGGAACTTTTAAAAACATGTGTATGTCGCCATGTTGGTTGGTTGGTCTGTTTGTTTGTATAATTTACACACAAAAGAGAGAGGTTACAAAAATTTCAAGGATGCAACTGTCTGTCGACTGAGGGGTTTTTTGTTGTTTCGTGTGTGTGTTTTGTATGTGTAATTATTGTAGTACCCAACTACGTCTTACATATTTAGTTAACTTAGGTCGTAGACTAACACTATACTAACAAGTACACGCCTTTTGCTCTACGATTTAGCAGACGCTGCGGCACCGCCGCGCGTTCGCTTAGTCATTGGCTCCGTTGTGTCTGCGGCGCGTATGTTATCGAACAGATTGTTCTCCTGTTAAAAAATTATACAATCAACAAATATTCATAAGTGGTTTGGCAATCGAGCTTACCTGTGAATTGTCATCATCCATGATTGCTAACGCGGCAGCAGTTCGTTTGGAAGCGGCAGCATTCGCATGTGAGGCAGCCGTTGTCATCGTTGCAGACGCTTTGCTGGTTTTGGCGCCCAGTGTGTATATATCCAGCGGTATATAGATTTCGGTGTTCTGGAAATTCGCAACGGCGGGCAGTTTATAGTACATTTCAGGCAGCGCCAGTGGCATTGAGAATGCGCTCGAATTGCCATCACATTGACCAACTTTGGCATCAATTATGTGCATGGCGAGATCACAGAGCGCCCACATTTTCTATATAAATATAAAATCATATGATAAGCTATGCTACATTCCTAGAGATGTAAGCAATTACGTACATTGTTATTTTGCTTTCTATCCTTGTCCGAGCCCTGGCTAAACTCGTGATTTTTAATCAGCTGCAGCAACTGCTTGTAGAAGCCATAAACAAATGATTCGCGTTTTGCCATCAGTGGCTCGAGTACAAAGCGCAAACACTTCTCCATCTTGCGTAGCTGCACGTAGTCCTCGTAGTTCGTGAAACTTGGATCGTGCACCAACACGGGTATAGCAAAGGCCAACATGTAGTCAGGTAAAATATGCAGCGACTGCGATTCTGTGGAACTGTCCGGTGCTATAAAATAAATACTCATTTTACAATTTTCTTTCTGTACAGCTCAGGTATTGAGGAATACTTACACGTCATGGCCACAGTTTTAAGATATTCCCGTCGTTTATTCACATCCGCTTCCACATACTGACGCACCTGATCTTGCAACCTTGCAATAATCAAATTAAAACCATAATTAGTAATTTGAATTAATCACAAAAACAACAACTTACTTTCTATTGGTCTCCTTTCCGCTAAGCACATAGTAGCCCATAAAGTCCAAGGGCAAGCAATTACGTGGCAGACACCTGCTCAAACCCTTGTGCAGCTTACGTGCAAAGATCTCACGCACCTCAAGCACAGGATCTTCCTGTAATATAAAATGCAATTTAACAAAATCCATTTCATGTAAAACGTATGTTTTATACTGACCATTAGCTGAGAGAGCTGTAAATACTGCTCGGCACTATATTGATCACCCACGCCTTTTTGCTCGCACACTTTTAGCATAGCACAGGCAGCGCCCAGACGTAACCAGGACTTTTCGGCACCGCACAATCGGTTCTGGGCCAGCAAATCACCGCGTTGATTCACAAAGGCAGCCAGCATACGGAAGGTTTTCTGGGCTGCATGCTCATCGGAGCGTAATCCAAGAAGCCAGCGCGCCATTGTCTTTAGGGCGTCTAACTTGCAAAGTGTATCGGGCGGTAGTTCGTCTTGGTCGCACCAGTCGCCCTCAGGAAGTTCGACATCACGTTGCGCCGGCACCTCCTGTATGAGCAGTTCCTTGACAATACGACGTGCAATCATATTTTTGACGGGAGTTAGGAATGCCTGCGGCATATTAAGTGCTATGTGACCCAACGTCACAATCTTGGTGCGATGATATTCACAGTTGGGCGCCAGTTTCATGCGCAGCTCCTCAATAATCTCATTGAAAATTGGATGTACTGTTTGTGTGGTAGTTGAGGCACTCCCGCCGCCATCCGTCGTGCCCATCGATGAAGATTGACTGTTGACAAAGATGCAGCGTACCGCATGCTTTGCCTGCTTCGGCGTACCCATCAGCGCAAAGTCCTTACAAATGGGAGCCAATTCGCTCAGTATGGCTGGGTTGCCATCATCAATAAGCGATTGATATCGACCCAAGTGGGTTAACGTTTTCAGCACCAGCGGTGCTACATATTCGTGTTCAAATCTAAGTAGAGCAATCAGATGTCGCAGCGAGTTATCCGTAAAGAAATGAGCCGAAAACACATATGATAGCATCTGTGAATACAATGTATAAGTTAATTTGTGAATGCATGCCTATGTCTAAATTTCTTTTACTTACACATAACAAATTAAGGCCACGCTCGCCAGCTTCATGTCGCGATATTCCAATCTCTTTACAAATGTCACCACTCTGAATGCATTGCTCGATTAAACTTCAAAATTAAGAGAGGGAAATTAGTTAATGATATTTGGAATTTAAGGTAATGAACATACCCAATAAGCACACCAATGGATTCTTTGTCCACCATGACGGATGCAACCCGTTCGATGAGCGTCTTTACAGTGTTGTAGTAAAGATTTGTCATAACGTGAGCGCCCAGCTTTTTGAGCAGCACGCTCATTGTGTCGGCACACTCGCGACAACTGACATCGCGTTTTAGTACAATGTTAATGCAGCGCAGGAGCTGGGCATCCTTGCGTAGATGTTGGCTAAACTGGGTAATAAACTCACTAGCCTTCAACGGATCCGGAAGCAATCTAAAGCAATAAAAACAAATATTATTTTCAAGATTACGCTGTAGGTGTAAGTGAGAAATTTACTTGGCAATGTTCGCCTGCTTGGCGGCGAGTTGGCTAAGCACGCGTGGAGTGAATTCCTTGCTGTGATGCAGCTTAATCCATTCGCTGACCGTGTTGCGCGATTTCATTTGATTCTTTTGCAGTTCGACAAAGGCCTTGGTGGCATTTGCATCCAAATCGCCAAGCAGATGATATAACTTCTTCATGCGCTCCTCTGGCGCCAATTTGTATGGCACCAGGCAGGTAATAAGCAATCGCTCCACCATTAGCTTATCCTCCAGGCTAAGTTTATAGTAGCCATGCATGATCTTGTTCTTAATCCAGTCTACCTGCTGTTTCACTTCAGGGCTTAGATCATTTGGTTCGCAAATAGCCCGCTTGTAGATGTAGCCCAGCCCATTCATGGCATCACGGCGTATCTTGTATTTCTTGTCCATCGTGCGTTCGCGAACAATGTCCAGGAGTTCCGGTGATTTGACGACAATGTCAAAATTACGTTTGGCAGTTTCAACGATAGCCATTACAACTTCATGGCGCACAAGCTCGTCCATATCGTGATGGCGCAAGCGCAGCTTTTCAGTGATTTCCGTTTGCAAATGCGGATGGTTGAGCAGAAAGTGCATTGACGATTGAACGCATTTAACGCGCACTGACTCTGTAATGTCGCAGAAACGACCGAAGAACGTACGCAGAAGCTGTGGATACTTCTTTGACAATTCGGAGTCCTTTTCGGAGAACATGCGTGCCATCAGTGTTGTCGCTTCTATTGATGGAGAACAAAAGGTTTACAATGACAATATTTAAAAAGCTTAATGTATTTACTCTATCACCACTTACTCAGTCGCTCGGCATCGTCCGTGGAAAGGAGCTTATTCTCCAATTGCGGCAGCACAGAAATCAGCAGATCACTATTGATTTGGTTAAGCTCATAAATGATATCGTAAATCTTGCCCGTAATGGCAAGTTTAGTATTTGGCTTGTCCATAACTAATGATCGATTGAAAAACTAAATGGAACAACAAAATAAAGTGAGTTATCAATTTGCACTAATGTTCTTAGTTAGTTACCAATTTGATGGTTGTCTCGAAGGCATCGCCCGTTTTAACCAGCAGCTGCTCCGTCAGCTCATGAGCATACTTGTTGCTTGATTTATTGGGCTCCACAATGTTTATCAATATAAGATCCAAAAGTTCAAGAGACAGATTATCTGCCTCAGTTATTAAGGGACTCAGTACATCAAGGAAAAAATTTTTCACCTTCACGCTGTGCTGATCACTACAATGGTAAATATTTTGATTATAGTTAATCAACATTAGTTACATATAAAACCAATCATACTCACTTGATGATCTTGAAGACGGTGCTAAACAGTTCGTGAAATATCTCATGGCAATCCTCCAATTCGAAACACATATTAAAAGACTTAACAAAGGCGAGGTTCTCCAGCAAGTAAAAGTAGCGCTTGAACGAAGGATCACGCGGATCCTTCAGACCATGGAGTTGCTTGATAAAAAACTTAAAGATCGCTTTAATCTGATCTTGTTCTTTGTATGGAGCTTCAGGCGCATAAACACGTAAAACATCCGCTATGCAGCAGGCAATCAGTAATTGGACATCGCGCGACTGATGCTGCATAAAGAAATCGTCGAGCAGATGTAATGCCAGAGGTATATACTGCTGGTGCAGATTGTCATCCTGATCCATGGTCTGCAGCACATTAGTTAAAGTCTGCAAAGACATACTGCATTTAAAAAACTGCCAATAATGGGGAAAAAAATAAATGCGAACCTTTAGACGGCGTATAAGTTCATCGGTGCCTAGATCCTCAACCAACGGCCGACAACCGTTGGGATAAACAATGTCCGCCATTGTTGATACCTGCTAAAAGCTCGCTCTCTCGATCTCTTTTAAGACACACTTTCAACACTGTTTTTTGACAAAATACAACTATAAGAGAAAGAAATAAAACAAACAACACTTTTAAAAAATCAACTGCAACACATTAATTGTTAGTAATAGCAGAAGTAATAATAACATTAAACAGTCAAAAACAAAAACAAGCGTGACCCTCAAAAAACGCACACTGCAGCGCGGCAGCATTGCCAAATCAACGATTACAGCGGGCGGCAGCATTGCCAAGCCACACGCACACATACTGATGCACACAAACATATTCACACACACACAAATTACTAACAACTTGAGACACAAATAATGCGTTTTTCCTTTTTGTCACTTATAATATTAAAATGATTCAACAATATTTATTCCATAGCCGCTCAGTGTACGGAATTTATTGTAATAGTTTTTTATGCCTTATATTCATTTTAATCTTTTTGCAGCTGCAAATATTACCACAGAGCTGGTCTTACTTTTCACAATCTAAGAGCAGCAGCCAGCGGTAAAAAGTTGCCAAATTCTATCACTCGAGGCCAAAATATTTAAGCACAAACACGCTTGGTTTTCACCACGAATGCAGCATTCAAACACTATTGATGCACACTTGTGTTGTCATTTTCCACTGTTTTTATTATTTCAGCTGTATATTTTAGGGAGCGTTTGTTGTCAGCAAGAAAAAATTTCAACAGCGCACTTTTTGTGCGGAATGGCACGCCATTACTAGTCAACACAATGTAACCAGATTAAAAAACTCTTCAAAATATGGGCAACATCACTACTGCAGAGTTGCGTTTCAAGTGCTTTGCTCCATATTGCGTTAACATTTTTATGTTTACTCTTGAATGCGTTAACAGCTGAGTACTTGCATTAACAGCTGTCCAAACGCTATATATATAAATAAATACCTTATCTGTACGATCTGTACCGTAATAATGCGATAATGTGATAAATGAACCGAGCGTTGGCGCTCACATACAGCCCTCAACGGCGCTAACCGAATTTAAATTTGAAATAACCGTGACACGCTGTATCATGACAACCGGCAAACACGCATGGCACCCAGAAAGAAATCAACAAAGTATACCAAGCGGTAAGTTCACACAAGTCAATAATCAGTCACAGCCCTTTTTAAAGACTCTTTAATTTAATTAGGCAAGCGAACCAGTTGTCAGTTGCCGTCAGTGCCACAAACATTGTATTTTAAATTCGCCTGAAAAATTTTGATACTTCAATGGAAATCTTACGTAAATTCTGCATATGCATTTTAAATATAGACCACAGTTTGTGAAGCAATGCCAGATGAAATACAAGAAGACAACGCAATTAACGAAATTTCTGTACAAACACTAAAAATAACACTGAAGAAGCTGAAAACCCTAGCATGATTATGGCTTCTTTGCGCGTACTTAATAGGTAAGATAGACATACTACCATTTTGTATATGAAAACCAATGTGTTTAGATTGGTAACGATGTAAAAGAAAATAATACAAAAGTACCACCTTATCCCTTGCAGATTAGTCTTTCGTGGCGTGGTTGTGCTTACGCTTTTGCTCATGTTCTTCAATGAAGTACTTGTTTATTATGTATCTCAGTCCAGTTGGAACGCAATCGATTGTAAACTGGGTAAGTGTCTTCAAAAACTATTTCACAAACAACACATAATGACGAATTGCTTAATTTACAGAAAACTGCACCCGAATGCTGCTCATTGCTGATCCACAGATTTTGGGCACCTCTTACGGTCCTGCATGGACCCACAGTGCATTGGCACGCTACGACTCGGATCGTTATCTGCAGAAGTCTTTTGAGCGTGCCTTAGCATTCACGCAGCCACACATAATAGTTTTCCTAGGAGATTTGCTCGACGAGGGTAACATAGCTACCGCTCAGGAGTACAAGCAATATGTGCGTCGCTTTAAGCGCATCTTCCAAAATAAATCGAAAATGAACGTATGTTAACGCTGACTGCACCTTAAACTTCTGTTTATACGACTAATCTAGTTTCGCATGATCTCTGCCTATTTTCAGCATGTTCATGTGCCTGGTGATAATGATATTGGTGGTGATAATGGCGAGTACATATCCAACTCGAATCAGCGACGTTTTGAAAACGCATTTATGAGCGAGGATCTGTTTGACTATGACAATCATTTACGTTTCTTCAAGATCAACCGCATGCTTTTGGACTTCAGCAATCCCGACAAAGATCACAACGCCGAACGCCTACGCATCGGAGTCTCCCATGCCCCATTGCTCATCGGCGGTGGACCGCTGTTACGTGCTGTTATAAGCGATTTAGATCCACATATTATATTTTCGGGTCATTGGCATGAATCGCGCATATTTATCTACCCCTCTACAAAGGTAATCAATTTCTATGAGAATGCCGTTAGGCATTTTGATCTGAAAGAGCTCAAGGAACAGGAGCATAGCTACCTGGAGATAATGGTGCCAACATGCTCATATCGCATGGGTAAACACAAGATGGGCATGGGCTATGCAGTGTTAGGTATGTAAAAACGATTTAAATCTGATAAGCATTCGACTGATATTAAACTATTTTCTTTATAGAAAATTACAATCTAAGCTATACGGTTCTGTGGCAGCCACAGCGTTTTGTATTAATTTTCACTTACATATTTTGGGGACTGCTTGTGCTCTGCGGTGCCATAGTTTATAAAATGATGACAAGATGTCCCTTCCGAGTGGCCAAACGGCAAACACAATATAGTCGTGTACCAAACATACCTCAATTTTAGACTGTATAATCCCTAGCGTGCATTTCTTGTGACCAATGTAGCCAATTAATCGTATGTAAAATTTTAGTTTTTAACTGAATTAAGAAGAAGACTAACAAAATCATAAAGTTTACTTAAATAATGCATTAGGTGTTAAATATTGAATGATATAAGAATGTATTTATACTGTAATCCAATTACTTCCGAGGCATATAAAACATAAGATTTAAACTGTAATCCAACTACAACAAATTTCGTACCATTCATTTAGCAGTATTGCGCAGAGTTGCATTGCACGCGTAGCAGTGTGCTACAACAAAATACTGGTCAAATACTGGCAACAATTAAAAGCGCATGCGCCGACCGGCTCGTGTCTTGCCTGCCAGCCTTAAATTAGCTCGCTGCGGCGTCAGTTCAATTTTGAATGCGAACGCGCTAGGTTGTCAGCTAAATGTGCGCTCTCTCTACTCTCTCGGACTTGGAGTGTGCAGCAGGATAATTAAGCGTGACGCGTGTGCGTAACATTAAAATAAGCATTAAGCTGCCGCCAAGTGAAATCATCTGAAGCTGAGCTGTGCAATAATACCAACTACAAACAAATTACTTAAAAATAAAAGAACCAGTTTATAGTTTTGTGTGTGCGTAAAAAACAGAAAGCAAAAGGAGAACAAACGAATTCTTTAACTCGCGCCATAATGAAATCAGCGATTTATGTCGGCCGCCTTTTGAGCTGTACTCTGCTGATCCTCAGTTTAGGCAGCGGTGTGCGGGGTAAGTGGCCATCAAATTGATGACTCAACATTGAATTTCCACAGAATTTCGCAGCATATTCAAGTATGTGTCTCACATCTCTTCACAGCCATAACGGATGTCAGCATCACTCAAGGCCCCAAGGGATTAACAACGGTCAAGGAGCAGAGCTCCCTGCAGCTGCCCTGCGTCTATCAACTGCCCGATGTGTATCGTCAGAGCAATAGTGTCACATTGCGCTGGCGCAAAGATAATAAGACGTTGCGTCAGATGGAGCTGGGACAGGTGAGCAGCACGACCAGTGAGCCACAGCTGGAGACATTGTTGCGAGAGGATGCGCGCATAACGCTCAACAAGGAGACGGGTTCATTGCACTTTGGCAGCGTTCTGGCCAGCGATGCGGGTCTCTATCAATGCCAGCTGCTCATCGAGGGACAATCGTCGGTTAGTTCGGGCAGCGGCACTTTGGAGGTAATTGAGCAGCTGAAGTTTGTGCCGCAGCCAACGTCCAAGAATCTGGAACTGGGCAGCGTTAGTAAGGTGCACTGCAAGGCACAGGGAACACCAACGCCTCAAGTCAAATGGATGAGGGTAAGAGGTCGAATTAAAGCAACATTAAGATATGTTATTCATAAAGGATATTTTGTTGCAGGAAACACAGCTGGCACTGCCACAGAATGTCACGGATCACAATGGCACACTGATCTTTCGTGGCGTCACCAATGAGCAACGTGGTCAATACACCTGCATGGCAACTAATAGCCAGGGACAGATTAGCGCCACGGTGGCCATCAATGTGGTTGTGGCGCCCAAGTTTAGTGTGCCGCCCGTGGGACCCATTGAGGTCACCGAGGAGGACACCGCTGTGATGCACTGCCAGGCGACGGGTGAACCCAAGCCCACGATACAATGGGACAAGGATTTGGCCTATCTGAACGAGAACAATACAGATCCGGCACGCTTCCGTCTGCTGGAGAATGGCACACTGGAGATACGCAATGTGCAGCCGGAGGATGAGGGACGCTATGGCTGCACCATTGGCAGCAGTGCGGGCTTGAAGCGAGAGGAAGTGCTTCTGGTTGTGAAAAGCAACAAATCCGCATCGAACTCAATTGTGACACGGATTATCATAGTCATCATTTGTTTGGCATTCCTGTACTTTGTGCTGGTGTTGGGCTTGAAGCTCTGGTATCGCTATCGTCGCCACATGGGCAAAGTGCAGCTGGAGGATGCGGCGCATGCGGTGGCCATCGATGGCGATGGACACGAGCATGCCGAGCACGAACCCTGCCTCACCGAAGCCAACTCCAGCAAGAATCTCAAGAGTAAGCTGCGCGAGAGCACGATACTGGAGCAGGAGTCACAGGTGGCCGACGATATTGTTTAATGCTCGGCTCCATCTCCCACAGTTGCCACTTTCAAATGATCTCTCCGTATATATATGTTAATCCCATTTGTTACCTAAATCTATTTGTATTTATATATATATATATTTACATAGACATATTTATATTTATGTGTGCGTGTCTCTCTCTCTGTGTATATATATTTGTATATCCCATTGTACAGTTATTTTTTAGTAGAATAAATATTTTATAGCTCTCATAGAGCCCCCCTTTTATAGTGCAACCAGAAAATGCCTTTTTATTGCTTGGAGTTTGAATACACTACAATTCTATCGTTAAATTCTTCTATCGTTTGTGCGTATTTTACGGCCGTACATTATTCGCTGCCCACTTGCCGTATCCCCCCAAATTCCTCACCCTCTCATTCTCACTCTAACGTCAACATAATAAAGCACACGATGCGGCATTGCTCAACAGTTTTTTATGTACTTTTTATGAGCCGACTGCAGCCGGTCCCAAGCAAAGCAATGAAATGTGCCAAGTGACGAGTACAAGACAAGAAGACCTCCACCTCCAGAACCCGTGTCCCCCCACACCCCTCTCGAGAATTCCATAAAGTGGGTAATGGAAAATGCTGTAGGGCAATCAAAGAATGTTAGTTTCTTAAAGAGCAATTTTGGTTGGCAAATCGGCTAAAAGTTTACTGCAATATGGGAAATTAAATAAGGGGATTTAATTAAATCCTGAAAGTACAGAAGAATCCAAACAAGAAGCATACAAAATAGAGTTTCTTGGAATAATAACTCTTTAGTTTAAAATACCACCATATGAAAAGTTCAAAAGATTATCAGATAAGTTGTTTAGTCTAAGCATAACATATACCATAGTATATTATAGTTAAAGTTTACTTATGTAGTATTTAATTCTGCTCACCTTAACTCAACGCCTCGTATAATTTTATGAAGCGCACCCAAAAAGAAAATTCCATACATATACATACGTGTATATATCCACTATATAGCCATTGTCTGCAAACATCAAACATTTGAAGGCATTAAAATAAATTTTAGTAATGCGGCCTTTGCGTAGACTAAACAAAATAAACATATCCCGAACTACCTTTTTGGTGGATCTTCCTCTCTCGCACTATAAACAAATGAGTACCAAAAAAAAAAAAAAACGAAAATAATGAGAGTGAGAATTATAAAGGGAAATACGGAAGGGCAAAAGCCCCAACAACAGCAACAACAACAAACAGCAACGGGTTTTTAATGCATGTCGATGTCGTCGCCAGCGTTGCCAGCGTCGCCGCAGATCAAAGGCAATCCAAAAAGGGCGGCTGTAGAGGGGCGGTGTTTTGGGTCGTTTAATTGCACTTGCCGCTTTTTATTTCTCTCTATATCTCCCTACCTCTCTCGTTCCTGCGCATGTGTAGTTTACTTTGATGTGCCTGTTTGGGCGCATTTGTTTATGCGCTCGCTATAAAAAACCATAAAATATGCATAAAATGCATATAGGCAAAAAAAAAAGCGAGCAAAGTTGAAGTTGAACAGAGGCAGGCCAAATGGAAATGGAAATGAAAATAGAAATGAAAATGAAGCGATTAAGTGCAGACGTTGGCAATTGCCTAGGAAATTGTCATTGAGCCAATTGGTGGGCAGTGGACCAGGTCCAAGATAAGGCGAGTGTTGTTTCCTGTGTCAACTACGTGAATTGACGTTTAAAGATTATAGATAGACAGTTAAATGGATTATTAAGTAAAAGAAGAAGAAGAAGATCTAAGTTTGGAATGACTTCATCATAAATTATTTACCTTAAATATGTTAAGTTTTTTTTAACCATATTATTCACAGTACATTTGCCTGCTTGCTGGGCAGATCGTGTCCCCGCCCTGTTTTTCGTGCGCATTTCAAACAATGAAATAGTAGTATAAAACCCAATAGGCAGACATAGACATAAATCTCCAACTTTATGACATCAATAACTGTCGCTCCGCATAGTTGTTGGAATAGAAAAAAAGCGCATTGGCGGGCCCAAGGTTTCGTTTTTGGGTTTTGATAACCACAGTCCCAGGGCTGTGCTGTTGTTAATCAGAAGAAGACCACCCCTCTATATATCCATGCATATACATATATACAAATGGCAACGGCAACGGCATTTTATGACTTTTGGGTGTCAGTCAGTTGGCAGGCGGCGCGTCGAAAGGATCTGTTGCAATTGTTTTGCGGGCTTTGCTCTGTGTATGTTTTTGGGGGTTGAAAGACATCGTAAAAAAAAGCGGAAAACTATAAAATGAAAAACACACAGACGCACACACACGCACACATTTAATCGGTCAGACCACGCACAGTAGTCAAAAGTCTTGGACTGAAAGCTTCTTCCTAGCTCATAAAAACAGCAAGCAGCAACCCAATACACTCCCCCAACTCCCTCAACTTGTGCCTGGGTCATTAGGGCGCATTATTGTGCGGATTTGAAAAACACACACACACACACACAAGAATGGAAAAATGTTTGGAGGAAGAGCTGATTATTGGCAGTTGATAACTTCATTTGGCATTGTTTGTGGGTGGAAAGCGATTAGAGCTAACTTTTATTTGACGCTGATTTAAAGCTGACTTTGATTAATGGGTAAATACGCAAGATGAATTTTAAATTCAACTAACTTTTCTACTAATTATTAATTATTAATAATGATAAGCTACTCAAAGTGTTGTTTTTCAACATTCATTTGCAGTTGCAGCCTTTATTTATATCCATCTCCATCTTTGACTCCATCACAAACTTCAAATACAGAACATTTACGCGCCCAAGACACACAGCCCAGTATTTCCAAGCAGTCGCACGGCAACACTGTCCAGATATACAAAACATACTGGTCTCAGCACTGCGCCAGAGCAATAAAAGGTAGCAACTGCCTAGGCATTCCCAGTATTTGGCAACATAAAAAGCCGGTTCCACAAAACAACTCCAACTGCCAACTGTTTTCAGTAATAAACAGACGTCGAACGCACGCGGTTCTCTCCTGAAAATTATATCTCATCGTTGTGTTTTGATACCGTGCGCTACGTATCTGTATCTGCCGGCTGCTACCGCGACCCCCTCCCTTCTCGCACTCTCTCTCGTGCTCGCAAAACAATAAGAAGTTCGACACAAAACAAAAAAAGCACCCACCAATAAACAACATTAAAAAAAAAGACTGAAATATAAAAGCCGGTTCGCAGTGTTTTTTTGTGTTGAGATTCGCAGGCATGCCAAGGATGCAGTGCATTGAATATATTTTGGTATCTTTGGGATACAAATTAAGTTGATTTGTTGTGCTCGCCTTGTGTGCGCTTCGTTTACGTTTCGGTTTAAAGCTGCTCGCCAGGCTAGCCTGGGTAATTGAACTGCACCCCAACTACAACAACAACAACAAACAATCTTCGTGTGTGTGTGTGTATCTAGATACCTTTGTCGGTGCCGGTGTCGCTGCCATTACAATTTGACGACAGCCGCAGCAGCAGCAGCGAGTATCTTGCCAGCTTGTCGCTTGTCAATCTAGGCGCTGATAAAAAACGCAACCACGAAACATAAACCAACCAAACAAAAAAGAGAGAAAAAATAAAAATAACAAGTGCCGTGGAATCGTTCGTCTGGCATATCTTTTACTGCCTTTTCGTTTGCCGGTTGTGTTTTTCAGTGATAAATGCATTTCATGCGTTCCAACTATGTAAATACCAATTTAATTTGAGTGTCTCCAGTAAATATCAAACCCCTCCCAACACAAAGCGTGTAAAAAAAAGGCAGTCATCATCGGTTCGACATCGTTGTTGTCCAACTGGCAACCAAATATTGAATATTTACACATGCGTTGAGTGGAGTGCATTTTCGAGTGGCTGCACTTACGAGTACCCAACTGTGCACGGATATATGTACATGTGTGTGTGTGTCAGTAACAGAATCAGAATCAATCGTCAATGTGTGTGTGAGTGTCGTGTGTTATCATATAGTTTGCTAATTGGCCCATAAGTTGGCCCTAAAAGAGACACCCGAGTTACTTTCAACTCCACTTCAACCGATTGACTGAGAATGGATATGAATATGTTCTTGTTGCTGCTCACTTTGGCCACGTTTGCGACGTTGGGTAAGTCAATTTTTCAATGGCACTTTGAATAATCCACAAATGGGATTTAGGATATGTAAATAGTTGTCCTTTTATTGTAGATTCTGTAGATTCAAGTAGTATTTTCTATTCAAGCAATTAGAACTATGTCTCAAGTAGTAAAGTTGTCAATAGTTAACAACTACCTGAATACCTGCCATTCATTGCCTTTAAGGAGGAACTATGTACTCGAAACTAAGCCGGCTTCAATGCAAAGCCGCCTAGCGTAATAAGTCGAGACTCTGTTACTCATTCTCCCCAGTCAACCAAGTAGGTGCTCATTGTGCAAATTCCATGTTGGGTGTGTGTGTTGAAGGTTTGGCTTCTCAAAAGGAAACCAACCGCATTGAGCTCAAATTACAAAAGAAAAATAAAGCAAAACTAAAACCAAGAAGCGGCGCAATTGAATTCAAAAAGCAAACGGCGCGCAAAATGACTCAATTAACAGTCTAAAATCTGGGTGGGCTGCAATTCTAAACGAGACCACAGAGCTAGAGCAGCGGGAGAGGACAAGAGGATGATGACGACAGTAGCCATGAACAAATTATAAACGGCATTGTAAGTACAACTACTTTGCCGGCCAAGTTCAAAATAAAGTCGTTAGGCAAATAACAACGAAAATAGAAAAGCAAACAAAGAAACCAAAAACACACACACACACACTCACACACTTAGGTAGCCAGGACAACAAAAAAAAAGGATCAGTATTGGCACTTGAAGTGAGACAAGCGACGCCGAAAATTCAGCTAATCAAAAAGGAATCCGAGCTGCCCGAAGAGCACAAAGGCACACGCAATTATGCAAAACTACTACATATGCATGCACTGAGAGAAAAAGGAGATAACTTACATATTTAATAACTTAATTTTTTTTTGGTCAGCAAAAGTAAAGTTTATTTTTTTTTTCTTTTAAAAATGCTCAAACTCAAATGTATCGTTCACAAAAATTTTAACTTGAGCTCATAATTTATTTTCAGTGCATACAAATGTATGTGTGTGTTTGTGTTGTGTTTGACAGGACATGCTGAAAACTGCTGACTGTTAAGTAGCACAAAGGCAAACAGCCGCAGACAAAAGGCAACCGGAGCTCAAAGCTGGAGTCGGAGTCGTAGTCGGAGTCGAAGTCTCGCTGTTGTTGCCTGTGGCACGGTGAACATTTCAAATCTGTGCAACGTTCAACGTCCATTATTTGTATGGCAAATAGTAAGGCAGACTCTCTCTCTCTCTCTCTTTCTCTTTCTGTCTTTCTCTTTCTGTTTCCGTCTCTGTAGTGAGTCTTTGTGTGGCACTCATAATTTGTTATTCAAGCATGCAAAATGCTGCATGCAACATGCTATGCCCACACACACACACACACACACATAGAGAGAGAGAAATGGAGAGATCTGGACTCGTTCACAGCAAGGCAGCTGACATGAGGCAGCAACTATATACATGCCACATGAATATGCAACCCATAAAACTTGCCCCTTTTCATAGCAATGCGAGTATAATGGCAAACTTAAAGTTCATGTTGAGGCACTCATAATTGCATGAATTAGACGTGTATTTGCAAATCTCTAGAGCCTCTCTCACTCATGAAGCATTGTTTCTCGTTGTGTTCGGATTAGATGGGCCAACTCTCGTTGAGAATGCTTGAAATTATGAACTATGTGCTCTCAGCGGCTGTAAAAAGTTGCTTTTTTAAATATTTGCTGAAGCTCTTGAAGGGGTAAATACCCAAGTTAATATCAGCAGATGTTTGTGTGTTGTAGTTTTTTTTGGGTTTATTTTCGTAAATTTGTTGGGATTTTAAACTTATCATTACTTTCAAAAGATTATACTTTTTTAAATATTTATTAATATTGTAGTTTTTTGGGTTTATTTTCGTGAATTTTTATTTACTATTAAAAACCTTGGTTGGGTTTTTATTCTTAAAAAATACAAATATCATTTCTGTCACATTACAACATATACAAAGGGCATAGATTTTTAATTTACAAAACAATTTTGAAAAATTGTTCTAACAGCCACAGGGTATTAAAAGCAATAGTCATGATAAGTTCAAACTTAACAAATGGACATCCTTTTATTTAGCCTTTTTTTTGTCGTTCTCTCTCTTCTCCATTACAGTTAACTTTGATTCGTTGTTCGTTTTTTCTTTATTGTTGCCTTGTTGTAAGCCCTACATCAAACTTTTGACGGGTAATTGTCATGCACATTCATTTCAAGCTTCTTCTCCATTCATTCACAGTTTGCTCTCTCTCCAGCTCTCTCCTCTGTGTGTTGTCCCAGTCTATTCGAATGTTTTTTGCTGTTTAAATGCCTTTCCCATGTTGACTTGCAGTTTTTCCTAAAGGTTTCCACAATGTTGACTGTAAAAATGCCAGAAATTCTTGAGTGACAGTTCAGTTTTCTTTTCTCTCTTTTTGTTGCTTGTTTGTTCCTTCTTTAGCAAATCAAAACGCCACCCAAGGGGGAATGCGAACAGCCTCCAATAACAATAATAGGCAGGCAGCAGGCAACATCATCAACGGGGGCTAGCTAGTTCAAGTGCTGACTGTGCCACATGGGGCACCATGGATGGACCTGCTGCTGTTGGCCCTCCTGATTATTACAGCGTTATTTTCGCATTCATTGCGCTTAATCGACAAATGTTGCCGCACAATTTGTGGCAGCCTCAGCAGTTGGTGCGCTGACTCGCTGATTTTCGGAAACTCGGACACTCGAATGTAGCGCAAACAAACGAACTAATTATCACGCACACACATACACACACACGCAAACAAATACTGAGATTTGTCAGATAGACAGACAGATAGAAGGGTGCACTTAAAAAAAATCAAAAAAGTTTAGTTTGTATAGCAAGTCAAAAGGAAAGAAAAAATATTGATAAAGTGTTTCATAGTCGCTGATGAACTTTGTACTATTATCGATTGTTATCGATAACATCACTACTTCCTCTCATGGACTCACAGTATAAAAATCATGCTCCAACCATTTTTTTTTTACTAGAATTCTGACACCTTGCCGACCTTCTGTACATTTATTTCTCTAAGTGCATTTTGCTGTACTGCCTGCTGTTTTTGTGCTTTTTGTCTGGCGTATCAACACTTTTTTTCTTTTCCTTTCATTTCCACTGTCGACTTCACGCACACACACAGATCTTTTTTTTTTTGCCAACGTCAGCGCAATCAAGGCGAAGCCTCGAAACGAATCTCGAACAGAGCCGTACGTACCGCTGGCGCATATTTCTTTAATCGACGCCCAGTAATTCTGACAGAGGGAAAACTGGTTGCAGCAGCGGCAGCAAATTAAATCGATTCTGCTTGGCTGGCTAGGCTGGATGGCTGGGATAGGAAGACGAGTCGGCTCGACTCGAGACTTGAGGCTCAAGCGCCTGCCTGACAGCCTTTGTGGTTGACTTTGTGGCTCCATCTTTGTGGTTGTATCATAACACGTCGCTGGCTATGTGACTGGCATATGATTTGCAGCCCAAAAGCAGCAAACAACAACAACAAATGAGTTTAATGATGTTGCTGGCTGCTTATTGATTCCGTGTCCTGCCCCGCCTTTTGTTGTTAGTGGAGCAGTTGCTCCTCTGTCTCTCTGCCAAGGTGTTTTCCCAAATTGCTTCAATTAGTGCCAAAATATAATGGTCTGCGTTTTGTAGTTGTCCTTCCCCTTCGGCTCGTACAACAATTGAAAATAATCGCTGCTGAATTGCTTTGCCAACTTGGCTTTTACTTTGTTCTCCCTTTTTGCTTCTGGCAGTTAAAGCCGCTGAATATGTGTGTGATTTTTGCAAGTTCTTGGCTAAGGTGGCGCCTAATAGCAATTGTCTTGATGGTTATCTTTATACGTTTACCGCAAACAGCTAAGAAATAAAGTTATAAAAGAAAGGTAAAAAAAAGTTGTGGATTTCCTTTACCAAACTCGAATTATAGATGGTTTTATTACTTAAGTACTTAATATCGCATGCTTTAATTTTATATATATTTTCCATCTTTTCATCATTTTCACACAAAGCCAAATATGTTTTATTCTATAAGCCATAAATTGCATTTGTGGCCAGCTGAATGCATTTAAATATTTAGCTCTTTTTTTTTTGTTTATGGCCCTGGCTTTTAATTATGTTGGCTCAATGCAGCAAAACACAAAGCCCGGAATATATTTTTGTGTTTTTTTTTCTCTTTGAAATACCCTTATAGGAAGTGTTTTAGTTTTATTATTATGGTGTTAATGGAATTTACATACAGCATAAATAATAAGTTAGAAAGAGCATTTAATGTTCTTTATATGTCATAAATATTTTTTCATGTTTTTTACATCTGTTTTCAACACACACACATATTGTGTGTGTAACATTCGTTGTTGTTTTGGTGTTTTTGTTGTCGCTTTGTCGACACGCAACTGCGCCTGTGTTTATGCTATGTAATTTTTTTTTGTTCTTGTTCGCGTTTGACGCTAAACAAAATTGCATTTAGCTTAAACACTGTAATTTGAGCCGCTTAAGCGCATTTAATTTGCTTAAACCACTTCAATTAAACGCAATTATGGTAAATGCAATTTTTTGTTAATTATATTAAATTGTTGCCAAGTCAACCAACAGGCCCATGACAAGCCCAACAAAAAATACAATTTTTTCGTTCCTCCGGACATTCTGTTTTTGTCTTTTGGTTTTTGTTATAATAATTGCGGCTTATTACAAGTATAATATGTGATTATAAATTAAATTTTCAAAGTCTATAATTGTAGAAATTTTTCATTATTTCCTTGAACCACAAAGTAAATCCCTTAAGGCACCCTAAGCTAAGCTAGTCCATAAATAACATTCATATGCAAAACCTTCAATCACTAACTTCAACATTACTCTCTACCTATAATTTAACAGCGCCTAGCTTGGCCAGTTCATCGCGTTTCATTCAACCGCCACAGAGTCAGTCCATCATTGAGAACGATGCCGTTGACTTTGGCTGCGAGGCAACGGGCCCCTCCAGCGATTTCCACTACGACTGGTTGCATAATGGTAAGTGTTGTTGGCACACACATACACACAATGGTAGTTACTTTTTGCTAAGGCTTCAATACATTTGCGTTGCCATTGCAGGTCAACAAATTGTGTATGACAAGCGTGTCGCACAAATCGGTTCCAATTTGCATATCGAGTCTGTGACGCGCGAGGATGCCGGCGATTATGTGTGTATTGCAGCCAGTGTGACCAGCGGCGCCAGGCAGGCGTCCCCACCAGCTAAATTGAGCGTGATATGTAAGTATGGAGAGCTTTAAGTGTTGCCCATAATTGTAGAAAATTGTAGAACTGACTACACTTGAGAGCTTATTACAAATTAAACTCGTGCATAATAGTGTTCAAGTTAAATGGCGCAGGTGTTGCTCATGAGCTCACCATTACTAAACAGTATATGGAATCTAATTTTTATTCTCGTTTGCCTTCTTTCCCGTCAAATTGAAGCTATTTGGCGGTAAGTTTGGTTTTATTTTTTTTTCTTTTTTAAACCCACCCAAAAGTATTGCGTCAACAAGGCTTCCACATCTACCACAAATTAATTTGATTAATGTAGAAAAACAACTACTTTCCCTCTCTCTTTTTGTTGTTATCTGCACTGTGGCTTCCCTTTCCATCAATTTGCTTAGCCTGGTCAAAACCACAAGCGAGCAAAAGGTAAAGAGGCATAAAAACTCAACACACCAACAACATCGACACTGATGATAGATAAAAACCAAAACTTTTGATGTACGTACGTCACGCACAACACACTCCCCCCCCTTCCCCCCTTCTCCCTACATCCCCTGTTCTGGCCGCTGCACAGGAAGTGCAGTGCAATGCATTTACCCAGGCAACGTAGCGTGGCCCAAATGAAGAAGAAGAAGACACACACATAGTGTAGAAAGAATACGAGAAAGAGTTACGAAGAAGAAGATACACATGCACCCAAGTGGCAAGTGCAGTTTCAGTTGCAGTTGCAGTTCTTCTTCTTCTTCTTAATATACCCTGTATTGGATAAAATGTGTTGCGGTCTGTTTTGGGTTAGTTTGCGATCGATTTTCGTTTCAAGATTGTTTTTTAAAGTTTTTACTTACCAAACTCCAATTGAAGGGTATCTTCTACTCCTTCAGGGTATCTTCTAGTCGTTCACTCTCAACTTAAAGTACTCTTAGTTATTCTTGTTGTGTTGCTGCTGTTGCCCAACGTCATCGTCTTCGTCGGCGTCATGTGATTGATGTTCATTTAGTTGCATTTGCCTTTAAGCAGAAAAATGCATAAATTTAACAAACAATCGTTGCCCCGCAACCCCGCCACCCCCAAACCGTAGCCCTTTCTCTGACGCACGGGCATGTAAACAAAGCGTGTGTATAAGTTTTGTGCACAATCTGTGCTGCATGTGTTGCAGCTGGAGTTGTAGTTGTTGCACCGCCTGTCAGCACCGCCTGGCAGCTGATCAAAGCGGACTGAAACATCATCAAAGACTGCAACTAAATATAGCATCTACACGCGCTGCACTCTCAAGTGTTTTAGGCTAATTAATTAACTAATTAATTTGTAGTTTTTGGGGAGTTGATTTTAATTGCTGCTGGCTGTTTCAGCTCTCGAGCACTGTTGAAAGGTCGCTAAATGCCTTGAAACGGGACCGTTTTGGGGAACGGGGGGAAACGAGTTTTTGGGGGAAGGCTGTACATTGGCAGTGGCGCCAGTAAATGGCCAAGAAGGCTAAGTGGGTTATCGGAGCCCCCAGCTCTTCCAGACAAAAACTATTGAAATATGCATGGAGCTACTACCAAGAAAGAGTAATCGAAGGGAAAAAGTCTGTGTGCTCAGATTTCCAAACAGTGTGAGTCGCAATCTTTCTTGCTGCTGGCAATAAATGTTCAATTAAGCGCAAACTAAAGTGACATTTTGCTTGCAACATTTAACAAATTAAACGAAGAAAGGCAAACGATTTACGGGCATTACAATGAATTAAGAACGAATGCGAAATGCTCTTAGCTAAAATAAAATCGGTTTTTGCATAAATAATAGTTGCTTGCTTAAGATCTCATTTTTCTTTTCCACATTTTTGTAATCTTATTTCATATTCATTTATTTTGATAACTTTATATGGCTACTCCTCTATCACAAACGGTTTCTATGAACGACAATGAAATTATTGAGTTGCACAATCCAAATGCCAAAGTTGCATAAAATAGGAGAGCATTGAATACATTTCAGTGTTGCAGTGCAGCTAACTGATTAGAGCAAACAAAAGGAAGAACACCATTCAGAAATGGAATAGAAACAGAGAACAGACCAGACCAGAGCCAGACAACTGGCAGCTCAGTCAGACGAGCCGACAGACAGGCTGGGAAACATTGCAAAGCAGCAGTGTAAAGGGGTTGTTGGACTCTCTGTTGCAAGGATAGTCCAAGGATAAAGCAGAGACCAACAGCTGAGCTGAACTGAGTTATGTGTGTAGGTACTATATGCCACGACGACGAAGTTGGATACCAAAAAAAAAAGAAAAGTAAAAGAGGGGTGTATAAGGTGTAGGGGGGGATGGTGAAACGGTAACCCAAGGCAGCGGGCATGCTAAAATGTACATGGAAATGAAATGCAACATTAACACGAAACATAAACATAAAATGAGAAATGGCAACAGCAACAACAGCAACAACAACAATGGCAACCAAACAGCCAGCCAAAGTCATAAAAACCAAACAAAATGCAAAGACACGACGACACAAAAAGGGGGCGAATGCGAGAAGTCGAGGACAAAAACCAACCCTCAGACAAACCAACAACAGCACACCCTCTCATTCACAAGTTCAAGTTGACTGCAGTTGGCAAAGTTGGACTCTTATACATATATATATATATATATATATAGTATTTCGGGGGACAGGCGGAAAATTTTCATTTGCTGAATGCCGGAAAAAACGCATAAAATTTTACGAGCCCAAGCTCGAAAACATTAAAGCGACTCAGACAGAAACTGTAGTCAGCTTTTTGGCGCGTCGCTCTGCCCCCTCCCATTTCTCCTATCTCCCTTACACACACTTTCTCTCTGGTCTATTTATGCTACCCTGTACATATTTGGCTGATAAAAACAGTAAGCCACATTTATAAAATGCAAATGAATTTCATATATGACCCTGAATCAAACATTTCGAAAAAAATTCAATACTTTTGCTTAGATTTCTATTAAATGGTTCTTTAAGTAATTCTGGTCTGACTAACTACTTTAAGCTACAGGGCATTTTGTGGTTCACAACTTTCACCTTAATCGTCAAAACAGATTTTACTTGCGACCCCTGCTTATGGTTACACGAGTTGATCATTAGCAAAAAAAAAAAAAAAAGTTTTAGCAATTGAGTGGGTCTAGAAGTTCAACGGAGAAAGCATTGCCCGGACTCAGACAATGTGCGATAATCGAATGTTTAACGTTTTAATTTGAAACCAAGGGGAGGTCGTGGCACTCAGGGCGGTCAACTTTAATTAAAGATGTGCCGACAAAGATAGCACTCTGTTTGCGGAGTTTATGTCTGCTGCCGGGGCTATGGTCAGTTGGTCATAAATTTAACCGTAGAAATTGCAAGTCAGAACAATGGCAAAACAAATGTCATTATAAGCTTCAGAATCAGATTTTAACTCAGCTACAATTGCAGAATCAATAATTTCTCTTTTCTTGTTATCAAAAATCGTATAAAAAATAATGGTTTTACATGAATGTCTTAAAGTTGTATACAACACAACACTGACTTAAGAAATATTAAATTTAAAATTATTTACTAATAATTTGAAAAGATGCATTCAAAATCAGTAACGCTACAAAACAGATCAGGAAAACATTTTGCACTAATACCTTTGAATAACAATCGATGCAATAATATATATCGATAAGTAAACCATTCGATCATAGAGTTGCATTGCAAATCAGCGTTTTCATAGAAGTCAGCATCTGTCCGAGTGTTACGCGCTATTTATGTTGCATTCAAGCACTGAGCATAGAATACATAGAGACCTTAATCGACTGAAATTTATTGGTAAATGTTAACTTCAGATCCAGGAGAAGAGAGTCGAAACTTAACAGACAGAGCTGGCCGCGCAAAGCGCACGTCATTTGTTTCTTGTCTGCTGTAAGAAGTGGAGCTGAAGTCGCGTTTATGTGGAGCATTTGGTACGGACATGACTGTGTGTGTTGGTGCCTTCTTGGCCGCTTTCATGATGGAGGCGAGACAGCGCTTGCGTGCTTTTGTTTCAGTTGCTGTTCGTTTGCAGCGGCCCGACTGGTGTTTGAGGGTGAGAGCGCACCATCGGATGAGTAACGGTAAAATACATTTGAGTATATTGGTGGGCTGGTTTGGAGTTTTGTGATATTGTTTGTTTGTCGCGCTTACATGTGTGTGTGTGTTTTGTTGGGGTTTTATGTTGCGTGTTTGTTGTTTTGTGCTTTTTGTTTTGTTTTATAAAGTTGGGTGATAATATATTATTATTATTTTTTTTATTTATTATTAAATACATTTAATGTTGGTGTATTATCTTTGTTATCTTTTTATATTTTATTTTTTATTATGTGTTTTGTTAGTAATACATATTTGTGTGTTGTTAATTATTTGGGCTTTGTTCTGCTAAACCTAAAGACTTGTTTTTTTCGGATTTCTTATGACTGACTTTTGACAATACTTTACAGTTGGCATTTTAAGTGTTTGAGTTTGATGTGCTTCTGTTGTGATCTTATTATTTATATTTAATTTTTTTTACATACAAAGATTCGAAGAGTATAAATGGTTCATTTGTCGGAGCTGAAGATAACCCCGGCTCGCGACAACCGCATGCCAATAAAAAAGTGAACGCACACAGTATACGATCTAGGTTCTGTCTCTTTAAGTGTGTGTTTTTGTTGTAATGCTCACTGTAAGTAGTTGTGTTGAAATTGTTTGCTGTGTCTTGTTTTTCGGTTGTTGAGTGTGTTTTTTAGGTTTTTGTGGCGTCATGGGCTTTTGATTTGAATCGTCATTGTTTTACTTTGGGTGAAACACTATTATATGTTATAAATATATATGTTGCATGTTTTTGCCTCTTATTTAAATGTATTTTAATAATAAAAAAAAATATTTATTATTTTATTGATTATTGTTTAATGTAATTTAGTTGGCGGTACTTGTTAATGTGCTGCCTTTTTTGTCCACCTGTTTGCTGTGTGTATCAATCTCGGAGCGCCCCAATGGGTGAGTTTTCGTTGTTCGTGGTGCTTTAACACTGTCGTTGACCATATTATGCTTGGGGGCGTTTTTTTTTTACTTTCAGTTTTTCAGGACTCAATAAAAGAAACAGTCTTAAAGCATTGCACTGTTGCTGCACAGCTAATTAAATTAAAATTACTGTACAACACCTTATCCATACCATTGAATTCATGATGTGCCAATTTGAAGCCAACAGAAGAAACATAAAAATGGGTCAAAATAAGCTGCTTAAGTGGCCCAACTACCAGACAAGAAACTTTGGAAATCATTTCTATGGATTCCATCTTTGATTCTTTCGCTTTCATATTCAGCTGATAGTTCACTTAAGTCAAATAGATAACAGTGAAATGTTTCCACTTGAACTGGCTGCCGGCAACATAATCAGTTTTTGATTATCAATTAATTATATTTTCATAAAAGTCAATAAAACACTCACAACAACAACCAAAAAATGTGCAGGCAATGCAGTGTCGCTTATCTTATCAACCAAACGTTGCATTTGACAAAATAAGACGCAGTCGGCACACTTACTATATTTTGTGGACCAGCAAAAGGTAAAGACAAATGGCTTAGGGCGTCAACGATAACGGTGAAATGCTCTTTTGCTCTTATCTCCCTCCCTGCTGCCCTGTTGCTGGACAGACGACTGTCAATTTCTACTTCTATAATTTTGCTGCCTGCCTTTCGACATTTACTTCCACTTTGTTTACCCGAGGCAAGTTTACTACACTTTTCCTAAATTCTCCTTCTTTTCTTTTTATGGTTGCCCGCCCCCTGAGTCCAGACAATTGTTTACAACGGTTGTGGTTTATGCTCAACCCGTTTCCAATTCACAGCTGTTGGCTGTTGCTTTTATGTTTACCTCGTCCCCCTTCCCGTCTTTTCTTCAACAATGCATGCAACGTGTGAAAGATGTTCGACGTCTTCCTATGCAGCTCCTCCTCACTTCGCCGTCACCGTACGTGGTTTGTAGGTGTTAAGAGATATGCTGACGGTGCATACATCAACTTTAATGAGACACTGCTTAGCACAAAACAAGTTTTAGTGATACGTTCAAATTATAAGCTTATTACTGTTTTTTTTCCCCGAACCCTTGTGCAAAAGTATGTAACAGGCAGAAGGAAGCATCTCCGACCCTATAAAGTACATACATATATTCTTGATCAGCATCAACAGCCGAGTTGATATAGCCATGTCCGTCTGTCCGTCCGTCCGTATGTATGAACGCGTCGATCTCAGAGACTATAAGAGCTAGAGTCAGATTTTGCACATAAGCTCATCTAAGTTCTAGGCAGTACAAGTTTGTTTCCGATTTTCGATAACTATTTCCGTTTCCGATATACACATGCAATCGATTACAAAAATTTCTCGAGTTTGGAAAATGTAAAAATGGGGGTTGAAATAATGGGTAACAATAGAACTTTTCTGAAAATTTCATCGAAATCGGTTAAGAAACACCAGAGATATCGAAGAATGAAGTTTAGTCACAGATGCATACAGACAATGACTGTACGCGTTATGTACAGGGTTCGGGGTATCTCCTAGTCGGGAAATCTCGACTAGAGCCTTCTTACTTGTTTTAATTTAAATGGTCAATTCGAGACACGAAGCATTGATGCAAATTTATATCGATATGTAATCGTCGTACTCATCTTTGTGTATGCGTTCAGCGGCGTATATATACAATTAACAAACAGCGGCAAAAATTCGCTCCACACTTATAAAAGCGGCCTGCAATGCCGGCATAACCAAATAGAGAGCAGACCTTTTGCTAATTTGTAAGAGCGTGTATCGGCAGCACAACAACAATCCAATATCAGTTGCGGCGAATTGAGTCAAGTTTTTGCGGCGACAAAGATTTTGTTCATGCTCAAAGGTTGCATCTAAAGCTTTTAATTTATTTTTTTGACAATAAATTGAAAATGTTCATTATATTTTGTTCGAATTTATTAATTGAATATGTTGTTTAAATTAATGTAAAACATTACTAATTAAATGTTTATATAAAACCTCACAAGTCAAGTCCTATAGGGTACAAGTCTTGAAAAGTGACGTCATAGCTAGAAGAAAAAATTGCAATCTTCATTATTCTTATTTTCTCTCCGCATTGTTGCTCACATAAAGAGATCTGCGAACACATTCATACATATGTATATGTATATACTATATTTAGGAAATGCACAGTCGCACCGAAACATTTATACCTATCATTTTCATCCAAATATGTTATTTTGTTTGCGTCAACTGCACTTAGGAACTGCAGTATTTCTTTATCTGATAATCAATTCTAAGAAAGGGCTCAACAATCGCACCACCCATACACACATACATACATGTATATAAAGCATTTGAAAATTAATCTGAAAGAACTGTAAATGATTTTTTGTTTACTCATACATACATATCTGAAAACGACTTGGCGAAATGCACTTTTCTGTCATACCCTACAAATTAGTTTGAAGAAAAGTTAGGCAGGTCTGACACTACAAATCAGATACAGAATCTAATTATTACTCTAATACAAGTAAATTAGTATTCACAAAAACAAAAAACAAGGGTGTCAATAAACAGGTGCAATCTGCTTATCAAATTGCAACTAGTCCAAAAATCTAAAACTTGCTGTAGGGTATACAAAATATGTGTACGTTTGTTTGTGTATATGCTTGGGCGTCGCTCAGTCGCTCAGTCGCTCTTTTTATCGCTAATGTGTCTCGCCTTTGAAATTTTTCTGCGCATTTCGTATTTTAGGGACTCCCATTATATGTTTCAGTTGCGAATTGATCGCGAAGCGAGAGTGATTGAATTTTTTAATCAGCGGAGCAGCTGGCTAAACATTATTTAAAAAATAGAAAAAAACAATTGTGACTTTGTGCGTTTACTACAATGAACACCGTATCGATTTACGAGCCCAGCGAGAAAATGTGGGAGACATTGAAGCTGGAATTTAATGACGCTATTCTTAAAAAGAACGATCCCATATTTAGCGACTATTTGGAGACACGCCAGTTGACCAGTGACAACGTCTGTTCCGTACTAAAAACGCTGCTTAGCATCGAGGATTTATCCAACATGCAGCGCTTTGCTGGGCTCATGCAGTCCAACGGAGAAATCGGCAAGACCAAGTCGGGCAAATGTCGCATTGCGTTGCCCGACAATAACAGAATTTTGGTGACTCTTGTGGACAATGTGGTTCTCCTGCCCGTGAATACACTGCCAGATCCGCCACAGGCCAAGTGCTTGTTTATGCCACTACCAACGAACTGCAAAATTGCCGAAATTACACACCTGCCAAATGATTTCGTCATTATTGGATCTACGCGTCATTGCCAAATATTGCCGAAGGAGTTGGTGAACAAAAAATTCGATATAATGTTTCGTTCACCGCGAATTCCGTATCGCCTAATGTATCGAGCATTGGACGTGTTTGCGACAAATCAACATGCCCGTCGCTATCTGTTCCCCCCAATCTCAAGTAGTCCATTGAAGATTGTGCCAGGCAAGCGTCTGGCCAGCTTTCCGTTGATCAACGAAATCATAGCGAACAATCCAGAACAGTTGCATGCTGTGCAACAGATTGTTGCCGGGCCCAATCCACAATCGCCATTTATTGTCTTTGGACCGCCAGGTAAGTAAGTTGATTTATCCGGAAATCAGATATTAATCGATCGCATATACAGGCTCCGGCAAGACAACAACAATTACGGAGGCTATACTCCAACTGTACCTGCAGAAGGGCTCCCATATTCTTGTTACGGCTGCATCGAACTCCGCCTGTGACTCAATCGCATTGGCAATTATCGAGTCTATGGAGAAGGATGAAAGGTTTCTAAAGCTACCCAATGGTCTGACTAATGTGCTCATGCGGTTGGTCTCCTTTACAAGACTTATAAAAAGCGCCAAAGGAGTGGATAAGTCTGTGTTGAAATTTTCCAACTATTCAACTATGCTACAATTCAAAAACAAAAAACACACAGGCTTAAGGCACATTGATGTTAGTGATTATGGCATCGTTGTGGCTACGCTGTGCACAGCCAGCCTGCGTGCTCGTCATTGCAAAGACAAGTTCACCCACATTTTCATTGATGAGGCCGCATCACAGTCTGAGCCCGAGACACTGATGGCCATTTCAGATATAAAAGACATCGATTGTCATGTTATACTATCCGGGGATCATAAGCAGTTGGGTGCAGTTGTTAAAGAAAAACGAGCTAACGAGCTGGGCTTGGCTCAGTCAGCAATGGAGCGTTTGATGAACCATAGCGCGTATCAGGTGGATCCTAGCACTGGTAATTATGATCGCACACTGCAATCACGATTGAGTCGCAACTATCGATCCCATCCGGAGATCGTGGGCCTCTATAACAAACTGTATTACAATGGCAAAATAATACCGATGGCATCGCCGGCCAAGATCAATCAGGCCGAGTCGTGGAGCATCCTACCGAATGGCAAGTTTCCCATTCTTTTTCAGGCCACTGATGGCACAGCGCGTATCGAAGCTAACTCCACCAGCAGCTATAACAAAATGGAAGCTAAGGCGGTTTGCTGGTATGTGAATACCTTGCTTAAAGATGGAATCGGTGGCGTAAAAGTCGAGCAGCAGGACATTGGCATCATCACACCTTATTTGGCTCAAAGTCGCCTCATGCGTTACATGCTACATCGTCAAAGAGAGCTTTTTGGTGTGGATGTGGGCACCGTGGAGAGCTATCAGGGACGTGAGAAGCCAATTGTTATTGCATCACTTGTTTGTTCATCCAATCGAACACGCTTTCTGTCCAATCCACGTCGTGTTAATGTGTTGATATCGCGTGCCAGGACGCTGCTGATCCTCATCGGTAATCCGGATGCCGTCAGCGAGAATCTAGATTTCAAGTTTATTGTCGAGCAGTGCAAACTCAATCGCAATATTTTGTATAATCATGACAAATTTATGAATATCGTTATTGATGACATTTCTAAATTGAAGTTAAGTGATGATGAAGATGAAGATGAGGACAGCGACAACAGCAGCTCCATCTGCGGCTAAGCAGACTGCCACTTACATTTTTTTTTTATTATTTTGCTTTAATTACTTGTCCAACTTAATGACAGAATATAATTATATTATTCTTTTATATCCTTATTGCATCAAATATCTGAAAATCGCATTCTAAATCGAACTTAAACAAAATTATATTAAAATACACTAAAAATAAGCAAATGAATGAGTTTAATTATGACAAAGTTCAAATATATTATGCTTATATAAGATGTCTTTTAACTTTTATAATTTCTTATTGCACTTTTGTTTTGATAAATATAAATATATACCACACATACATAAAACCTATAAAATGTTTAGTGCTTCTGACATTAATGTTTATCTCTTGCTTCTCACACGTTCCGTTGCATGCAACGTGTCTTTTAGGTGTTAAAAGATATGTGCCTGTGGGATTTTTTGCCGCTGATGTTGCATGTACATCAACTTAATTAGCAAGTACTAACTTAAGTTACAGTAAGACTTTAACATCGTAGTAAACTTTTTATAGAGTTTTAAATATATTCAAGCATTTAAATTCAAAACACTTTATATTCAAATTACATTTGTGATGTTTCTTTGACTTCATATCTACCCACAACTGTGCCATAATTTTTATAAACCAGATACACTCATACTATATGCACATATATATATTTTTTATCTAAACAAATATTTTTTTATGTTCCAAAGCAACATGAACCTGCCTGCCACCAAATGGTTGATGTATGTTTTATGGATATTTTGCTTTTGCCTATCTGAGAATGTTTGCCACTTCCAGCTCCAGCTCGAATGGTTCTGGGCTCTGGCTCCAGTTGTGGGTCCGTGTTTAGATCTCTTGGCAGACTTTGTGTTTGCCTGCGGTTTTGTTGGGCGCGTTAGAAAATTTACATATGCACATAAATCTTGTTTAGGCTTTGACTTTGTTTGTCTGAGTTCTTCGTACGTACGTACGACTTGCCGGCGCGGAGAAATGCTTCTAAATATTTGTGGATACTTATTTGGTGGCATAGAAAAAACAAACAGCAAGAGGAACATGCAACGACAGCAACAACTCAATAAACACAGCGCTGTGTCGTCTCCGGGTTCGTCTCTGTCGAGGAAGTGTCAAAAGCTTTAAATGTATTTGTATTTGTATTTGCTTTATTTGTGATTGTGCGTGTGTTTGTTAGTGTTGTGTTCTACAGACTTGGCCTAGCGGCAATAACTTTTCGTATATGTTACGGCCAAAATGACAGTAGAGTGAACTAATTGGCACTTAGACAGTCGCACACACACACTAAAACAAATGTATCTAATGGATAAACATCAGCAACTATGCAGATTAAGTTCACAGCTGTGTCTTTATATTCATAGACTTCATTTTTCGGACTTAAGCTTTGATTTATATTTCAACATAAAAAGAAGCTGCTCAGAGATATTGTCTTTTGAGTAATCACTTATCAGCGAAAGGTTGAAAGTACAGAACAATCTCAAAGAGACAGTATCGAACAAAAATGTAAGGGTAAGAAAATTTCCTATCGAATTCATCGCTTTATAAATATGCATGGAATTCGTACTGGAGACAACTGTAACGGTATTTCTTTGCCACGCCCAGTAGCTCGCTCCTGCCACCAAACATAATTTCAACCTGGAGCATTCGCATTCTTCTTTTTATGCCTTTTTTCTCACATGCTGCAATTGTTGCCAAGTACCGTTCGCCCATTCTCTTCACATATGTATGTATGTATGTATGTATGCAGCAGTCGGCACTCTGCGAAGCATTTACATAAATCCAAATGGTGAGGGAACGAGTTCCGGACTCCCTGAGTCCGAAACCCAAAGCACAGACTGACTGACTGACAGTTCAATTTATGCATCCTCTGCACCTTAAATGGGCTGCCAGGCAGCGGCGATAAAGACAAAGATTGCAGCGTCGTGTTTTGCCCCGTTGAGTTGCCTGACTATAAAATGCACTTAATGCAGCGTGCCACAAACAAAACGAGAAGAGAAGCTAAGAAATGCATTAAAGCCGAATGTTCCTTGCGGCTATATTTTATGCATATTTATGGAATGCTAAGGCAATCCAATTATAAACAAAAAACAATATTGAATAACTTAAAAACAATATTATAACGGACTGCAAAGAATTGACAGATTGGCAAAGTAATTCAATAGCTTAGCTTTATTCAAAAACAAATAAACAATAAAACAAAAATTGCTTGTGTCAGCTTTCAATGAGATTGTTTATAAAAATTGTAAGGGATGTCAACAGTTTTGAATGTTATCTTAAGCTTGAATCAAGAAAAATGCTACTTGAATAATCACACAAAAAAAACTGTACTTATGCCGCTTGTTGATTGCCATTTTTTCGTTTACAGATCTGGACTCGGCTAGCGTGCAGCTGCTGGGCAGCAATCGGAACGAGCTGTTGCTCAAGTGTCATGTGGAAGGCGCCTCGGGCGATGAGCCGCTCCAGATTGAATGGTATAGGGACAGTGCCAAGTTGAGCACCTGGCAGAATGTGGAGCTGCAGCAGCATCGACTGCTGGTGCGTCAGCCCAGCAATGCCGATGATGGACTCTATCGCTGCACTGCATCCAATGCGGCAGCACGTGTGATGAGCAAACAGGGCTATGTGTATAGGCATCAGGCGAATGTGCTGGGCGTTGTCAAGTGTTTGCCCAGGCTTAAGAAGAATCAGAAGGTACCCGAGTCCTGGGGCAAGCAGGTGTTTTTGTGTCGTGGCAAACGTGGCGGCTCCGGCGGCATGGATCAATCCCTGTCACTGCCGCCAGCGCCGGCCGGTCTGCGCATCGAGCAAGGACCCAATGTCAAGCTGATCATCAAGGAGGGCGATGCGGCTGCCTTGACCTGCCTCTACGAGCTGCCTGCCGAGCTCCAAAATCAACGTGTCCAGCTGCGTTGGCGCAAGGATGGCAAAATCCTGCGACATGTCGAGCTGGGCGAGGCCCTAATACCCGGCCTGGCTCTAGACTATAACAAGGATGCACTACTGCGCGAAGATGCACGTCTGGTGCTGCACAAACAGAACGGCACTCTGAGTTTCAACAGCATCATTGCCAGCGATGCGGGTCAATATATGTGCCAGATCCAGCTCGAAGGATATGCGGCTGTCAACTCTGCACCTGGCACCCTGGAGGTCATTGAGCAGCTGAAGTTCATGCCGCAGCCAACGTCTAAGAATCTGGAGCTGGGCTCCCTAGGCAAGCTGCACTGTAAGGCGCAGGGCACTCCAACGCCGCAGGTGCAATGGCTAAGGGTGAGTTTTCATAACGAAAATTGGAAAAAATTTATTCATTTCCATTGATAGTAATAAATATTGAATCGACTTTAATTGGAATCGATTCTAGTCATATCCACAAGTCATTTTGAACACCACTTCATCCACACAAACATTTCTTTATCTCACACATTTAAAACTGACAAATTGAAAAAAGGCAAGAACAGAAAAACGCAATGCGATGCTGTGTAAACATTTCTTTCAGCAAACATTTCATATGCAAAACTCTATTGAGTCCAGTTAGCAAATCCACTCCACCCTGTTCCCCACTCTTTGCTGCTTTGTTTGCAGCTGTTTCGACTAGGACGAAACCAATTTTGACAACTGTTTGTCCACTGACAAAAAACTCCTAACATGCTTTTTTTCCACCATTCTAAAACAAACCCCTTTGATACCCAAACCCCCCGCTTGGCGAGGGTTTTTGAAATTGGTTTGTAATAGTCGAATGTACCTTCTGTCTACATTCTGTCATCATCACAGGACACGACAAATGGCAGCCTGCCCGAACACGTGGATGACATCAATGGCACTTTAATCTTCCGGAATGTGAGCGCCGAGCATCGCGGCAACTATACGTGCCTGGCCAGCAATAGCCAGGGTCGGATCAATGCCACCGTTTCGATAAATGTGGTTGTGGCACCCAGGTTCAGTGTGGCGCCCCTCGGACCCATCGAGACAGCCGAACAGGGTGTGGCCGTCATACACTGTCAGGCCGTCGGAGATCCCCGACCGACCATACAATGGGACAAGGATTTGCAGTACTTGAGCGAAAATAATACGGATCGTCAGCGTTTTAGTTTCCTCGAGAATGGCACTATAGAGATACGCAATGTCCAGGCGGAGGATGAGGGCAAATACGGTTGCACCATTGGCAATAGTGCGGGCCTAAAGCGCGCCGAGGTTCATCTGTTGGTGCGGGCCAACAACGACGGATTCATTGCGGAGGAAACGGCTGGCGATGGCTTCCTGGTTACACGCGCTGTACTCATCACCATGACGGTGGCTCTGGCCTATATAGTGCTGGTGGTGGGTCTGATGCTGTGGTGTCGCTATCGCCGGCAGGCACGCAAGGCGCGTCTCAACGAGCTGAGCATCAAGGAGGCGGGCGGCGAGCAGCCGGAGTCTGGCCAAAAAAACAACGAGCAGGAACCCTGCTTGTCCAAGCCGCAGCGCAATGGCCACAGCAAGTCTCGTGCCGCGAATGGAGATGCACAGAAATCCGATGATACTGCCTGCAGTCAACAGTCCAAGGCCTCCAAGAGATCCGCCAGCGTCTATGAGCAATTGTCGCTGCCGAGGTCCGGCTTGAGTGAACTGATTCAGATTGGACGCGGTGAGTTTGGCGATGTGTTTGTGGGCAAACTGAAGGCTTCGCTTGTGGCCGTGGTGTCGCCCAGTGACAAGGATGCCGACACGGAGAAGCAGCACAGTAATAGTGAGAATGGCAGCGGGGGAAGTGGAGGAAGTGGCAGCACCACCCTAAGCACTCTGAATGAGAAGCGTCGCTCCAAGACATCCATAGATGACATTGAGGAGATCAAGGAGGAGGAACAACAGCAGCCAGCGCAGCAAGAGGATCAACTGGTGATGGTCAAGGCATTGAATAAGGTGAAGGATGAGCAGGCCTGCCAGGAGTTCCGACGACAGCTGGATATGCTGCGCTCCATCTCGCACAAGGGTGTTGTGCGTCTGTTTGGCCTGTGCCGTGACAAGGATCCGCATTACTTGGTGATTGAGTACACCGATTGGGGTGATCTCAAACAGTTTCTACTGGCCACCGCCGGCAAGGTAAATACCGCCACAGCCACATCCTCGCCACCACCACTGACCACCAGTCAAGTGCTTGCCGTTGCCTACCAAATAGCACGTGGCATGGATGCAATCTATCGAGCTCGTTACACCCACAGGTAACATTCTCTCTCTATAAACTCCAAATTAATAGTGAGTCATTAACCCTTCTTGCCCTCTCATCCTTTCTCATCCTTTTAACAGAGATTTGGCTACTCGCAACTGCGTCATCTCCAGTGAATTTATTGTTAAAGTCGCCTATCCGGCATTGAGCAAGGACAAGTACAGTCGGGAATATCACAAGCATCGCAATACGTTGCTGCCAGTGCGCTGGCTGGCACCGGAATGCATACAGGAGGATGAGTATACCACCAAGAGCGACATCTTTGCCTTTGCCGTTGTCGTGTGGGAGCTCTTCAATCAGGCTACCAAACTGCCCCATGAGGAGCTGAACAATGAGCAGGTGGTGCAACGTTCACTTGCCAATACGCTGGAATGGTCCGTGGCCGAGGAAACGCCAGCCTGTCTCAAGGATATTTTGGTACGTAGATGGGGAGTGAGGAAGGAGAGTTCTAATTGACAGTTAATTAATTTATTTGTCCTGTGTATTTGCTTTCATCCTGCAGCTGTCCTGCTGGTCGACCAATCCCAAAGAACGTCCCTCCTTCAGCCAGTTGGGTGCTGCGCTGAGCAAGGCAATGCAAAGTGCGGAGAAGTAAGGGGGAGACACTGGTGACTGACTTAGTGTTGGTAAACGAAAACAGAAACAGTTTGCTAACTACGCCAAATATAATTTGTAGTATTTTCGTCTTAAAAATAGCCTAAGTTAAGTTTGATAAATTGATCGATCTAAGTTTTTTGCTTTGTACTGAGCTATTTTTTTAAATGCTAGGCGCATGTTCAACATGCGTACTTAATCATAACCTAAGATAAATATATTTTAATTGTGTACAAATCATAAGCATTGATATCTTCTCTAAAGTATTTACATACATTACATACATATATATATTATGCAGCTAAAATGTATATAAACAAAATGAAACTGCCACAAATATTGAAGCATTTAAACCAGTTGAAGCATTTATAAACGTAGTCTTGGCATTTTAGAGTATTTGAAAAAATATTTTAAATACTTAAACCCAATGAATATATGATTACGCTAGTTACTAAGTTGAATTTTATTAACAATTTTAAACTAGCCACAATATATACATATAATATAATTACAAATTAATGAAAACAATCCACAACAATTAATCACAACGATAATTTTAATTTTAAAACTTGTATAACTAAGCCAAACTTCATTTTACATTACATCATTTTTCTATATTTATAGGACATACATACATATATTACATACATACTTATTACACGTAGCATATTAAACTAAGCCGTAACAAATTTATAACTAGCCGTTTAAGCTTCGATGCATGTTTACAAAACATTTAAATAAATAATAATAAACACAAATAAATAAAATAAGCAAAAGCCCTTAACTTGAAAATCATTTTAAAAGCCTTAGTCAAAAAGAAAATAAATAAAAGTGAAAAGGCAGCGAAGAATAATACCAAACAAAACATCGGAAGCACAAATGCAAATAGCACAAGTAAGTTTATTTAAATTATAAATGATCGGCTGTTAGATACCCTGTGTTGGAAAAAAGTTCAAAAATCGTATAAGTAAAAAGAAATAGTAGAACCTTCATTCAAACCTCCTTCTTTACCAATTTTACAAAGTACAAGTTATAAAAAGGACTCCCCGCTGAGCAACATTTTAAGTCAGATTCCGGCCTTGTTATGCCTGTGTAACTATACTTTATACTTTTTTATAGACATTTCATTTTGGCGTAGCAAAATTTGTTGATGGTCGTTTTGAAACATTTGCCGCGATTTTGCCGTCCCGCTCATTCATTCACACTTCACTTGATTTGAAAAATGAGCGCCTATTGAATGTGCGGATTGAGTATTTGGTTTCGGTTTCGGCAACAATAACAACAGCAAGGCAATAAACCGAAAAGTTGCCTAAGCTTATTGGGGGGGCTTAAAGTTCTTGGCCGGAAGAAGCCTACGTTAGCAAAAAAAAAAAAAAAGGAAAAAGTTTTGCCGTGCGAAAACTTTAGCATAGCCAAACCGAGCGATATTTGCATTTGAATCAACAACACAATGAGTTGGCGTTTCTTTTGGCTGTTTTTCTTTTTTTGGCCAATTGCGGGCAGCTGTGGCAGGTTATTCTGGCCCAAGAAATAGGCTGTTTAGCATTTCCTGGCACGTACAAATTTTGTGTCATGAATTTCAAATGGCCAAGCGCAAAGGCTGATTGAACAGTTGTCCGGAAATGTGCCAAAATGTAGAAAACTTTATCTTTTTTTTGCCATCGAAGAGAAGCGATGATACCCTTTAAAATAATGATTGATAACTGTTTGGGGAAAGTAATTAAAAATTCATAGAATTTTATAAAACTTGCAAGAAGTAGTTTTTCTTTTTAAACTGTGGTAGGTATTTAAAAAAAGGTTTAAAGGTTCTGATTTTCGGTAACCTTCTTAAGTTGGTTTTTCTTGATATTCAAAAGTCTGGAAACTTATTCTGTGCTTTTGCAGTTGTCAACATGTTTTTTTTTACCATTTCTTGTAGTGTATCCAAAGATCTCAAGTGGAAAACAATACGCTTAACTGCACAAGGATTTTAATTTGGGCATCGCTCACATATTCAGGTGTCGACAGTTATGAGAAATTACTAAGAGCAAGAACCCAAAATAACTGAATAGACAAATCAAAGATGGCTGACCAGTTTACACACACAAACACACACACACACAGTTTAATGACGTAACTTTGCTCCCCCAGCCCAGGCCATGAATAAATCAATGCAGTATGCAGCTGAAATCCAACTTCAACGTATGTGTGCAATTGTTATTGCCTGTGTGTGTATTTGCATGCCAAAAGCCCTAAAAATTGATGCCATGAAATTGTTTGAAAAATACATGAGCTACAGCACATCTGGCGTATGCGCAATATTTGTGTTGTTGTGTGTCCATGTTAGCGGCAGCTGCAGCAACAAAAGCCTAAGCTTAACAGCATTTTTTTTGGCTACATTTCCATATGACAGAAACGCCATTCAATTTATTAATATTATGTATGAGCCTAAAAGGAACGCGAGTTGAAAATGGCTTTGCCAATTGAAGCGTAAAATGTGCATTACTCATACGCCGCGTATGTGGCAACCCCCTCGGGCTGACCTATGCCACTTTATTATGCCTTTTACCTGGCGCACATAAATTTCACATTACGCATACGCCAAGGTTAAATTTATGCAAGCTAAAAGTAAATGTTTGGCAAATAAATTACGCAGAAAATTAAGGCTTTTGTAAGTGACTTGGCAATTGAGTGCGAAGCCCAACTCGTTGGCTAACAATAAACACACAAAAACAAAAGCAACCACAGTCAAAAACTTCAACTTGCAGCATCCACAGCAGGCAACAGCAGCCTCATTATGTAGTCGCCCAAAAAAACAACATATTTTCGCATTCATCAGAAGGCAAAAGTTTTGCCAAGCTGCCAACTTCCTGCCTTCCTGCGTTCCTGACTTCCTCACATAATTGAAGCACATCGCAGACTCATTTGTTACAGACTCAAAACATAATCATATGCCTGTCAGTTAGCGGGCAGAGAGCGGGGGAGAGCTGCACATTTTGATTGCTTGGCCCGGTTTTTATTATGGCAGGCGCAATTAGTGTTTGCCACACACAGTTCCTGGAAAAGTTTTCGCAAAATTGTGTTTGTGGGCCAAACAAAATGAACAGAGCTGCACTCATTTAAAGGCTTACTTCAAAGTTAATGTTGCATGTGCAACATCTAACTTCATCAGCTCATAGCTCATAGCAAACCCAAAAGTCAACCCCAAAACTCCTTTAAAACTTGAAAATTCCTCACGTTGCGTGCAACTAATTTAATTATGCCACACAGAAAAGACTTTCAGTAAATCAGCGCTGCATGCCCCGCCCCGCCCACCGCCTTCACAACCCCTATCCACAAACTGTCTGCTGCTGCCACGCGCCTCGACTGCAAAGCTTTTTTGAGCGTATAAATTTAATTAAATTAGTTTCAACTTACGCAAGTCGAGCTGGGCTTCAAAAAAAAAGTCAACAGAAACAAAATTTCATATTCCTTCAGCGAGGGCTGTTTAACGGGGAGTGGCCGATAATTTTCCACCCCGCTCACGTTTTGGGCCAGCTTTTTGGCGATTTGTTGACGTTGATGCCACTTTATGATGATTATTTGAAGATTATGTTTGCTTAATTTCCAGAGACACTTTCTTTTTGCTGAGGTCAGCTGAACGCTGTGACAGTGGCATAAATTGTTTAAATAACTGGTAAAATATTTGATTGCATACAGGAAGTAAGTACCAAAGATTTTAATTGTTTTTTTTTATATTCTTTCCATTGTCTCGTCAAATTATGACAACTCAATGCTGTTCAAGGAAAAGGTCAATAAAATTCACTCCCTAAAAAAAAAAAACGGGAAGAAAACTAATTAGCGTTAAATGAGGGTAAACTTCCAAATGCGCTTGACAGTTTTCAGGCTAATGGTTAATGTGACTGACACTGGAAATTATGAAATGTCAGAATGAACTGGCAGTTGGAGGAGCAATCAGTGAAGCAGACAAACAAACAGGTGAGTTGAGCAATGGCTTAAAGCTGAGTAAGATTTAACTGCCGGTTATTTGAACAAACAGCCAAGACTTGTGAGTGTAGACAAAGGCGACATTGAAACAAAACTCTTGGCAACAAGCAACCCTGAGTGTTGATCTAAGGAGGCGGGCACGTGATGGGAAAAGGACATGCATTAACCAAACAGCTGAGCCTCTGTGTTGACTCATTAACGCACAGGCAAAAAAGAGACAGAAACAGAGAGAGAGTTGCCAGCAGAAATGAAACATCAGCCAGCAGCAAGTTCATACACTGAGGAAAACAAAACAAGAATGTGTGAATCATTTATCTTCTTATTAAACAACATTTATGTGGGTTTATAAAATATTTTTTCATTAATAAGTTAATATTCGAAATTTGTAGAGCGCAATTGAATTGATTTCTCTTTTTGCAGTGTACTTTCAATGTACTGTTTCAAGTGAAATAAATACCCCCAAAGTCATAAAAAGCAAACAGCAACAGCGACAATAACAACAGCAACAAAAACAACAACAACAACCCTCAATGGGTGCCACGTCTGGCAGGCGACATCATTGTCGTCCTCGACGTCGTCGACGCCACTCGACTTGACTTGAATGCTTGGGTTCTGTTTCTATTTACTGCCACACACACACACACAGAGAGAGAGAGGGGGAAAGAGAGCGCAGTCAGCTACCAGCTAGCAATGTGTAGTAACAATTTTCATTTTCAACGCCAGAAAAAGAAAAAAAATAAAACGCATAAAATTTTACGAGCCACGCCAGAGACGCGGTAGGAACGACTCCCATGGCAAAAGTTTAGCTTTCGTGTTGGCCATAAAAAGCCTGGCGGGGCTTTATGTACCACAGCCAACCAAAGTCCTTCCACCCGCCTGCACGCCTGAACGTATGCAGTTGATTTGGAGTTTGGAAAACGGAACGCTTGAATGGAGTTAGTGCTGAGGTTCATTGGGGATTTGCGTTGAGCAAATGCTCTGGCTCACGAAAAAATAAAGGGTTTGGGCAAGTTTTAGTTGAGTTCGGGGAGCTTAGAACGCTTAGGAACTGAACTCTTAGTGTGTTCAGGTGATGTTTGCCATTCAGGTTTTTATGTCCGTGGGCGTTTATTGAGTCGCTTGCTTAGCTTACTTATATATTTGTTGAGCGCGTTAAAGTTTTTTTTTACCACCATCTCCTTCCCTTTGATAGGGCAATAACGGTAAGTGTGGCATTAGCTGGCTTGTTATGCAAAAAGATTGGAGCATCGTGAAATTAGCGGTAAATGAGGCTGCTTTGTGGCCCGAAACGTTGAACGCTGTAAGGACTGTAACAACTTTTTGCCAACATCGCATTTACGTTCAATAGGCAGAACACTGTGGCACAAACAAATAGGAAGTGTTGCAGGCATGTTTGCAAACTGTAAACTGTGAAATGAAACGAGTGGCAAGTGGAGGGAGAGTTTTCATACACTCAGGAAAAAAAGCAACACGAAAATCAACCATAAAAATAGTTAACTTAACTATGCGGGCCATTCGAAAACTAAATGAGAAGACACTGCTCTACTCCTCGATTCTCAAAAATTCAAGTAAGCAACGCTGATTTTGGTGAAATTTAGTGACGTGTTTATATAATGCGCAAGTGTGAGTGTAAGTAAAGATTTTATCATGGGTGTGTGTAATAATAGTAGCACTTATTGGTATTATATATAAAACATTTATTGTACACACACATTTTCTTGTTACTACTTTCCAATCATTCTCATTGTTAAGCTTAAGCGGACAAGGGTTAAGTGGGAATATTATTATTATAAGAAGGATAAAAGAAACAAACTAAACGAAGTCAGAAAGACTTAATTAAATTTTTGAAAATCGCGGAGTAGTGCAGTGTTTTACTATTTCATAGTAGTTCTTAATCTAACATGTGCACAGGTCAAGTTAAGCATGTTCATATTTAAGTTTAAATCATACCCAAATATAATTGAATTTTCCAAGAGTGCTTATTTGTACTACGTTTTTTCTTCTGACTGTAAAAGTTTTGAGGCAATGTTGAACAACTTAAAGATGAATTTAAAGCTTAAATCTTTTATTTACTATTTTACTTTCTTCTTTAATAGCTAAAGATATTTTTAATAAAGCTCCTTTATTAACCAACTTTAAAAACAAATTTTAGTTTTAGTTCACAAATTACAGTTAAGTGAATACAATGAAAGAGAGCACAACTCTTCGTTATTTATAATGTTGATTTTGTACAAATTCTTTCTTACAGTTTGACACCCATTGACACAACGGCTGGCCTTTTTACAGCTGACAAGTCGTCCTTACCTCAAATAATTCAGCCAGGAGTAAAGCCCGTAAAACTTTAAGCACACACACACACACACACACAGAGAAGGAGCATAGGGCAAAGAGCATACAAAAAGTAACTGAAAAATGTAGCGCTATGTCAACACATTCACATTCCAATAGGCTGGCAGTTGCAGGACACAAAGGACACATCTTTGTGCGCTCGTTTTTAAATTCAATTGAAGTGAAGAAGTTTAAGAAAAAAACTATCTTACAAAAGAATTGAAGCTGTTGTCCAGTTAGAGGTCAATCGGGTCGAAAGTCACGTGTGTGTTGCCAAAACTCAAAGGATCTTAGCCACGATTGCTAACTAACCAAGAAAGGATCCAAAACTTCGTGTACTGCCAAAGTGTAATTTGTGCCGTAACAAGTTAACACCCGCAGCAACCAAACTAACTAAGAAGACAGACAACAACCAACTATTTTGTAAAATAAAAACAAGAGTTACTTAAGTTACAGTATGCCTGACTAGAAGATATCCTGTTTATCCTGCTGTATTAGATGTATTTGTTTGTTTTTATGCCTGAATGTTAAATTAAATTTAAAAGAAAACTTTTCTTCCGCTGTAACATTTAGTTCCACAACTTAATAGTACCCCTTTTAACCATTTGAAAAAGGATATAAAAAAAGTATTTTACGAAAGTTTTCATGTTAGTTTGGTGCAGCATACAAACTATATTGGCCACAAACTTTTACCCCAGCAAAAAAACTCAAAAACTATTTTTTAAATAAAGTTTCTAGCCAACAGTGCTGCTTAGCAGCACCCCACCGCATCATCCAACCACTAATGGCTGAGATTGTCTTGCTCAGTGGGCTCCACTCAAAATGCTGATAAATTAGGAAGCAGCCCACATACAGGCAACAAATCATTGAAGTGAACCGCAGTGCGACGATGAGGCAGGCAGCTGCCGTGCACTTCATTCAGTCTCCAAATCTTCAATTTGCCTGCCTTCAATTCAATATGAAATCGATTTTGCCTTAGGCGACACATTCTACCACATGTGAATGTGTGTGTGTGTGTGTGTGGTTTTTATATTTTCGGCTACTTCGAGATTCTGTCGGGAAGACTTTTGGCTGAAAATATTTTGAAATATAATTTCTAAGCTTTTTTCTCTTTTTACTGCGACTGTGGCGCAGTTGTCGTCTTGAATTTTAATAAAGTTGCGTCCACAACTTGCTGTAGGGGCGCACAACAAAAAAAGGGTTGTGTGCCACGCCCACTACCAAAGAACATTGTCAAAAAGTTTTGCGCTTACAATTTTATCAATAAAATTTATGGCAGCTGTTCCGACGGAGCCTGAAAGTAGGCAACAATATTTTTTTGTGCAAAGATTAGTTGGCAAAACAAAAAGGGAAATTGAAAAATGTAATTGAAAACTAAAATCATATTTTCTCTTACTCTTTGATAAGTTTGTGCAAATAAATCAGATTAAGTTGCAGACATTATTATTGAATTTTTTCAGTAAACATAATCTGAACTACTTCGGAAATTGTTCCTCAAAACTCAAGGATTCATAAAGCAATAATCTCTATAAAACTTTTCCACACTTGATTATTGATGGTGTTTAAAAGTTTTGGGTCGAATTGGTGCTGCTCTAATTGTTTTCTATTTGCATAGCAATTATATGAAGACAGCAAGTTTTGGTTTAATTGAAAGCCATGCTACAGCTGCCAAAATCATTTTAGTTATTTATGCAAGGCAAACAAAAGTGGCAACAGAAGCATGCAAACCCGTTAAGTCTGCCATGAAGACGCCCCCTCCGTAGCCCCCTTCCTCCCCATTATGGGCCAAGTGGCGCGTCTAACCGCGGCAAGGATGAGGAGTACTTACAAAGTTTCATGCCATTTGCATGGCCAACATGCAAAACTGCAACTGAGCTGGCAACTGAGGAGGCAACTGTGGCTGCCCCAGTACCTCTGGGCCTCCCCTCTATTTGTCTGTCGCGACTTTGCCAAGAGTTGCATAATACATAATTTTTGTTTTTCTTTATTGTGTGAGTGTGTGCTCGTTTATTTTCTTCTTTTCTGTTGCTTTATTTTCCACATGTGGCACAAAAGTGCTGCGTCTTTAGCGTGGCAACATCTCGTACAATGTGGGATACAACTCTCTTGGCTGCATTCATATTTTCACACCCTTTAGGATTACTTCGTGCATGGCCGTGTGAGTGTGTGTGTGTGTGCGGCTCAAGAGCGTTGCAGGAGCTGCTCCTGTTACCTTTTTTATACCCTGCAAAAGATGCTATAAGGATATGTCAAACTTGCGAATTTGATTCAAGAGAAACTCAATTTGTGTCTGCTAGAAATAATAACAGTGTGCTGTTAAAACTTAAAGATTGATTAATACCAAGCAAATTTAAGATTTTTAAGGGATATTTCTGAGCACTTCAAGTCAAGCTTTTTTTTTGTAACGTCTCTGCATCTTTTTTAAAGCAATTTAAATTAACAGCAATGGCGTCCTACGTGTGGTTAAATATATGTAAGCTTGTGTGTGTGTGTTTGTTTATGCCTCATGGCCTCCTGGCTGTGACTTTAGCGGAGTAGAGGACAGAATAGGACAGAAGCAAGGCGACTGCTCGACGTTGCAATTGGAATGCAATTTGTTATGGAAGTTAAGTCTCCACTTGTCAGTTAAGTTTACGCTTCGCTGTTTGACTGTTGTCGCATGTCGCCCCATGTTGCAGCCCCCACCATGTTGCCTCATGTGCTGCATGTTGCCTGCTCCTGACTACTCTGACTGTGTTGACTTGTGGCTGTGGATGGACCTGAGTTGTTGGGCTGTTAAAAATAATTAAAGTCTTTAAATATTTAAATTAATTTGCAGTGCTGCACAAAAATGAATATTGTGCTGTTAATTGGCCCCAGACGCACTTCTCTCTCTCGGTTTTCTGTGCTGCATAACGAGGCGTATGCGTAATATATTTTCTGTGGAATGCATTAAAAAAAACAAATGAACAATTAAAAGTTGCAGCTTGCTGGTTGTGTAAACTGCTAACAAATAATGACGTTTAAACTTATTTCAGAAGTCCTTTTTAAATTTTTGCAAAGATTTGCTGAGAAAGTTTGTGAACCCATAAAATGGGTAAAAAAAAATGTATAAGGTTTTGTGCAAAAATTTGCAACAGGCAGAAGGAAGCATCTTCGACCCTATACAATAATTCAATCTAACGTACATACAGGGAGATTTATTAACAAGGTGATCGGTAAACAATGCAGAAGATGTGCAAAACAAAAAACATTGCACTTACCGACAAAAGCAACAACACATCAGCAGTTATTTCCATATTGTCTCTTTCATATCTCCTTCTTGCACTAAGCAAGAATGCGAAACACCCAAATAAGCAGAGCGTTTTAGTAAGTTTTAATAATATGCAATAATTATGCACCTATAATTACTTTTGATATTTTGTTTCGTTTGTGAAGTATAGTGAAAATAAAATAATATATTTTGGTGCGATGCGCCAAAAGCAACCTGAATGGCGATGGGAGATTTGAGCTTATAAAGTTGTTGTTGTGTGTAAAAGTGCTAAGTGCAAGGAGATACTAAAGAGAGAATTTGGATGTACATAACGCTGATGTGTTGTTACTGCTGTCGGTAAGTGCAATGTTTTTATACCCTGTCGGTTGTCTTATCGATAGTTTGTATTTTTACATTTACGATTATTTATCATGATCGTTACTTTTACAATTTTTGTACAAATTTAAAGAAATACATAAAACAAATTTACCACAAAAACAAAGCCATTGAAACATCTTTATAAACGCCACACATTTGGAGGCAACTCTTGGCTCGTAAATCGATGGCGCCAATGCCAGATGGAGCCTCAAAAACTCTGTTGTAGTCCGACCGCCTTTTACGATTGTACGGTTAGCTGTTATTATGACATATAGCAATGGCTTAGGCAACTGGAAACTAATGGAGCTGAAGGCCAAAGCACTGTTAGTAAGTACAACAACAGCTAAATACAGGGCCTAAAATTATGCTACACAAGCACACACACACACACACTAAGGCAATCGTAAGCAGGCGATTTACATGCAGCAAAAATGTTGATTAGAAAATTAATTAAGGTTTTTACGATGCCGCCAGTTTTATGAGTCGAGTCGAGCCAAGTCAAGCCGATTTGAGCCCAAAACAAATGCTGAGACCAAGTTCAGGACTCGTCAGAGGCTTTCATGCTTGGAAAAACTTTCGCTCGGCGAATTTACGACATTTTTATGGCGCGCTGCCATGCGAGGGCGGCTCGTAAAAACTCGGCATAAAACTTATGCGCCCCACCAAATTGATAAGCCGAGCAGCGAGTAAGCTTTGCTGTTGTTCTTGGCCAAATGATTCAGCTGGTTTTTGAGGGGGGCGCATATGCAGATGAGTTTGTCATAAAAGTTTCAAGTAAATTTCGCTCAATAAATAAATTGTGCGCTCAATGTGCGAAGCCTTTCATTTACGGTGGGCGTGTAAATTGTACAGGATTTTGATGGACTTTTTTAATAGATTAAAGAAGGGGTGTATTAGCTATATAGAAAAGTTTGTATCTACCTGCTAGCAAGAATACAATATAAACATTGTTGAATGTAAAGTACAGAAAAGTGCTTCTCTTTAATCCTATATTTCTTATTCCTTTTTCAAGTACCTCACTAAGCGAAGCAATCTTCCCACAAACAGAATAATTGCAGCACCACAAACTAAAATGGAAAAGGGGAAAAAATAGAGAAGGGTGGTTACTGCACAATGGCACAACGGCAAACTTGACGAAATCATTATTTCGCTCCGACATTTATTGATGCCATAAACTTGAAGATTTATGCGTGCAACCAAACCGCCGCACACCCCCTTTCTGGCCTGTGTTGCACATTGCAGGGGTAAGCCAACGCAGCGGTGCCAGTGGCAATCCTCAAAACCACACACACACACACACACACACAAAGAAACCCACCCGGCTACAATGATACCCCCCACAATTTGGTATGGGCTACGTGGCCATGTCAAATTTTTTTGGCATATTGCAGCACAGTGGGACGCATTTGGCAATATACAAACCATAGTGTTTCATTCACACACATTTCACACACACACACACAGCGTGTTAATTTATTTAAATTGACTACGTGCAAAGTTTACTTGGTTGCTTCGTATGCCACGCCTTCGAATACTCCGCCCCCTTTAACAAAGGTGTCTGGAGGATGAGACTGTCTCAATGTTTGCACAAATTTCACATTTTACTGCGCTTCGTCGACTCCGTTGTCGTTTTGTCTTCAAATGCAAACCAATTTGCAAACGTCTCTGGAATGTGTCGCTGAGATTTACGCCTGCATAGAAGACATATTTCATGCGCTACTATCTGTCCATGGAATTTTTTAAAGGATATAAATTATCCTTTGTTGAAATCGAGTTGTGCTAAAGTTTCCTTGTCTTCAAGGCCAAATCCATGGACCCTATATATTTTTTACAGCGCATCTGGTAAACGCGAGCGCATAAAAACTCATTTGAAAGAGTGCCTCGACTCTGACTCCGACTCTGACTCCAATCCTGTGGCTGGACGATGACGTGCAGCAAATACAACAGCCAGCAACTGAGTGGAGCTGGGAAAGCCCTTTGCAAAGTTTTTGGGGATGTGGGTGCTGGAGCGTGCGTTCAAGTGCACATTGCCTGTGGGGCGATATGCATGAGCACAGCTGCTGCTTCTGCAAACTCCTGCAACTCCAACTGCTGCTGCTGCTCCGTGGGGCTGTCTTGGCAACAATTCGCGTGTCAACAATAAGCGCAATAACTTAAGTTGCATTCATTGGCAGAGCGTTCCCAGCGTTGAATGCAACCAGGTGCCTGCTGGCTGATGACAGGAGCTCCTGCCAGCTAATTAACTGGCAAATGAATTTCAACAAGAGCAGGTGCGTAGAGTTTTTCCGGGGAGTGGTGTTGGTAAACAAACAGTGTCCACTTGTGCCTCTGCTCCAATGAAGTGGCGTGCTGCAGCTCCCGTGGCAATGTTTGTCAGTTTAAGTTATTCATGGCGAGTATGGCTGCTCCTTAACAGATAAACTTAAAGCTGCCCGAGTTAACTTAAACGAGCTTGTCGTTTTAAATTTTGTTTTTTTAATGCTTTGGTAGTGATATAGTATATATATATATATTAACAGTGATAGCTGGCCCTATATTTGCTTATTGTATCTATCCACAGCTTTAACAATTGTCTTTCCTTTAAAAAAATGTAAAATTATATCAATAAATAGATATAGTACTAAATTGAGCAAACTAATAAATTTACGCTATGAGTTTATATAGTGTATACATGCGTATATATATATATATATAGGTTTGTATATAACTGGTATATACCAAATCACAAAACTTTTTGATCTACAATATAAAGAGAACGAAATAGTTGAAAATTAAATATACAGATTAATTGCTAAGCTAAACAATAAATTTTGAATGCGCTCTTGAACCTACATACACATAGTAGTTCTGACTAGACTTTACATTATATCTGGCGCACAATTCACTGCCTAAAAGCATGCTACACAACTAAGTTACGCGATTGTTCTTGAAAAAACTGGCCAGCAATAGCAAAGCAAAGGATGTGGTCAAAAACACACTGCCCGGTATGGAAAGACGTATGGGTAAATTGGGATCACGCTCACGTTGCGAAAAAAGCTCCACATCCGCCTCATAAGTCTCATAATTATTCCAATTCAGGCACTTCTTCACCGCATAGTCCCAACGACGATAAAGCAATTCACGACCTAGAAAATGTATAACAAAACATAAATATTATACAAGTAATTGTTATGGGTGTTGTTACTCACGATTTTGTGTGGTTGTGGGTGAGAAGACGTCTGTGGGTGGTGCATACATACGCGTTGCATAGGGCAAGGAGACAATGCGCATAGTTACTCCAGCGGCTATCATGGCACCCATGGCAGCCGGTGATGTCGTCTGCGGTCGTTCCAGCATGCAGCCGATTATGTCAGCCACAAACTGTACCAGATGAGTATCCTCTGCGTATTCGCCGCCAAAGGTGAGAGCGTGTTGCATGCATGCCGGATCCCAATTGGGTGTATCTCGCTTGAAAGCTTGTAATACCTCATAGATTTGGAAACCAGTTGCTTCGTAGGCGGCCTGTGTAATGTTTTCGGCAGTTGTCTGACTAGTAAGGCCCAGGATAATGCCACGTGCATCATAGCGCCAATAGGGCGCATAAAGGCCATGGAAAGCGGGCACAAATGTGATCTCTGAACGCTTGGCCGCCAGTCCACACTCTGCATTTAGCATGCTCGAGGAGCAGGATGAGGAGATCATTGAGTTTTCGCCAATAAACGTGTTCAGGGACTCGACAACATTATCATTGGAATTGATTTCTGTATTAATGCGCAATCCCTGACGCAACCAGTTAACTGTAGAGCCGGCATTGGAGATGGCACCCTCCAGCGTAAAATGCGTAGTGGCAGTGGGTCCCAATTTGTGCGCTATGCCCGTTATTAAACCATTATCCGACTCGACCATCTGTTGTGCAGTATTAAGTAACACAAAGCAACTGTCATCCAGCGTGCAAACATTCTGACCTGCCTTGACGCACAGTTGACCAAGCAAAGCAGCCGGATGCTCGCCCATAACGCCAGCGATGGGTACGCCCAACAGAGGACCCTCCACAATATAGCCATAGATCTCCGAGTTGGACCGTATGCGTGGCAGTATTCCCATTGGCAGTTTAAAGAATTTACACAACTTGACGTCCCACTGCTGCGATGCGACATTCATCAGGGATGTGTAGTGTGCGTTAGTAACGTCTGTCGAATGCACGCCGGCATCGACACCACCAGTTAGATTCTATTAAAAACAGAACAAAGTTTATAATTATAGCTTAGAATGTACATTCCTTAACCTACCCATATCAGCCAAGAATCTAGCGTGCCAAACAAACACTGCTCATCCTCTACAGCCTTGGCCACAGCCGGCACATGCTCCATCAGCCATTTGATCTTGAGGGCGCTAAAGCAGCTACTTAAAGGCAATCCACTGCGACCGCGTACATAATTCACATTTCGCTTGACATTATGCAGCAGGGATTTAAGGATTCCAGTACTCCGGCAATCTGACCAACCAATGGCATTGTGATAGGCCTGACCCGTCTGCTTGTTCCATAGGACTGTGGTACCGCGCTGATTGGCTATCCCCACCGCAATGATGTCATGCGGGCTAATTTCCAGTATCACTAGGTTTTTATACGCAGTCTAAATGAACACACACACACAAACACACATATTGAGATGATATAATCGAAATTTGTTGCGTGATACGCACCTCAATGCACTCCTGCATGAGTTTCCATATCTCAGCGGGATCGTATTCCAGCCAGCCTGCATTATGAACTATCTGTCGCAGTTTTAGCTCGTGATAGGCCAACACTTCGGCATTCTTCGTTGAATAAATCTATGGAAATAGATATTGTGTCAGCGTGCGTGTATGTGTATGTCTACATTGTATGTATTTGTGAGCCGAAATGTGTGTTTTGGCTTTTGGACTCTTACCAGAAAGCGGCAGTGAGTGCTGCTCACGTATGCAACGCCAATGAGTCCTCCAAATCTACCATAGCGACTCTCGTTCATATTTTGCTGCAATTTTTAATTCCAAAACAAGCACGTGCCGATTTCTTCAAAGCGGGGGAACGCGCGCGAAATATGCGTCGCTCACAAATCCGCTGTGATCTGAGTAATGTGTTTGACCGTTGCTCCAACTCCTTCGCCTTGCTGATACCGACGACCAGCCGTCCGAAAATAATCTCCTTTGTGTGCACAATTAAGTATGATGCATAATTTCACGAATTCTAGCGAGATTTTTAAACAACTCATTGATTGTTATTTAAGCAGCGGCACAGCAGTGTGACCGCATAGGGGCAGCAGCGAAATACTAAAAACGACTGTCAACCTATGAATCGAGGAAAAAATTTTGAAAAAAAATACTAACAGACTTGTGGCATTCTTAAAATGGTATATTTTATTTGAATTTCCCGCTCTAGGCAATAACTTATATTATTTGCAGACTCATTTTTATAGTGTATATTTAAATTAAAAATCCAATTTCAATTTAATGAAATGCTAAGACATACAAATATAAAAAAGCATATAAAAAAATGATTTAAATGTAATATCAATAAAATTATTTGTTTTCCATTAATAAATAAAAGGATATTTTTTTAAAGCGCCTGATCACCACGACAATTATTAAGGTCTTAAAGTTCAGTGTCAATAGGTCAAAATATTAATTCTTTATAAGTCAGCCTCAAAGCGCAGACAAAGGAATTTGCTTTGTAATGCTTAACATGCACAAACTTAAAATATAAGGTAGAATATAAGAGTAAAGTTTTACATGCTCACAACACCTTCTCTTATACACGCTGCTTATCGTTTGTTATGCCGAGTTCCAGTTTAATATAATAAACAATTTGAACGCTTGATAAGTTAGTCGCTCTCTGGAATCGAATAAGTAAAGATCGCTGTTTTAGCTACCGTTCAAAATGGTGTGTAGCTTGTGTCTTGTGATCATCGCAATCTCTGTTCTTATACATTGGCTGTTTAAGATCAATGAGAACTATAATATTCTTGCATTCTTTGCCCGGAGAGTGCGTACAAAAGATGGTCGATCCGTAGAGAGTATTGCACCCATACCGAAGGGTAAAACAATCTTCGCAAACTGTTTTGATCTATATGGAAAAGACGATGGTACGGTATACTTTATTTGTACAAATGTGGAAGCTGCATAACTTAACCAAGTGCTCTTATACTAGCTGGCGTTTTTCAACATTCTCGGCAGTTAGCTAAAGAAATGGGTACCAGCTATTTGTGCTATTCGCTGGGTATTGCTATATATATGGTTATAGATGCTGAGCATTTGGAGTTTATACTAACCAATCCGAATCTAATAACAAAAGGCATAGTTTATAACTTTATGCAACCCGCATTGCGCACTGGACTGCTTACAGCCGGAGGTAAACCAGACTAAGGAGATGCCCTATGTTTTCTCTGCTTCAAGTGAACTTAAATGTGTTTTTAGGTCAGAAGTGGCACACAAGAAGGAAGATGATATCGCCCACATTTCATTTTAATATACTGGAACAATTTGAGGAAATATTTAAGTAAGTTATAAAAAATATTTACATAGAATCTGATTTTTCAACCTTTTAATTTTAGGGCGGAGAGTCAAAAGTTTGTCAGTCGGTTTCAGAAACAGCCGGAAACTGTAATATCGTTAACCGATTTAATACCAAGATTTACGCTTAATAGCATTTGCGGTGAGTTTAAGTTAAAATAAATAGCATAGGGAGTATAAAACCTTTCAATTATATAGAAACCGCCATGGGCATCAATCTTGATGAAATGACTGAGAAGGGTGATCGTTATCGGGAGAATATAAAAATGATTGAAAAATCTTTCATAAAACGTTTGAGTAATCCACTTCAGTATAACAACACGATCTATAAAGCTCTTTGGCGCCAAAGAGGATGCGCCTATTCTAAAGATAGTTCACGATTTCTCCAGCGATATAATTGCAAAAAGGCGAATTCTCTTGGAGGAGGAACTGAATGAAAGACGTAGCAATCAATTGCCAGATGATGATATGTGAGTGCAGAACTTATTTAAATGTGATTAATATTTGTATTAAACATAAACTTTATCGCACCCAGTTACATTAACAAGAAGCGAAGATTTGCTATGTTGGACACTCTTATATGCGCTGAAAAGGATGGTCTTATCGATCATGAGGGAATCTGTGAGGAGGTTGACACCTTAATGTTCGGTGGCTACGATACGACATCGATGAGTTTGATTTTTACACTCATGAACTTGTCCTTGCATGAGGACATGCAGGAGTTGTGCTACCAGGAGATTTTGGAGCAAATTGATGGTAAGTTTTAGAACAGGCATAGTTTATAATTCACTTAACAAAATATCTCTTTACAGATGACCTGAACAATTTGGACCTGAATCAACTATCGAATCTTAAGTACTTGGAACGCTTTATTAAGGAATCGATTCGCATGTATCCTCCGGTTCCCGTTATGAGTCGTCAGGCTATGAATGAAACTGAATTGCCGAATGGGCTGATTTTGCCTCCTGGTACACAAATCGTAATGCATGTGACTGACATACATCGTAATCCCAAATACTGGAATGCACCCGATGAATTTGACCCGAATCGCTTCCTGCCAGAAAATAGCAAGGATCGACATAATTTTGCTTTTGTGCCATTTAGTGCCGGTCAGCGGAATTGTATTGGTAAGTTACATTTTAAAGTCACTCTCACGTATTTTGCTTAATTAGTGTACATTTTCAGGTCAAAAGTATGCTATGTTGGAAATCAAAACGTTATTGATCTATATTCTTAAGCATTTTATTGTTTTGCCCATTACAAATCCCAAAGAACTTATTCTTCACAGTGGCATAACTATTGGTGTTAAGAATAATGTAAAGGTTAAGTTTGTTGTGCGTAATTAAATTAGTAATGATATTTTATTTTCGGTATTTTTAACTGTCATAATAGAAAATATACTGAAACTATATATAAATACCGGCGAATGAGTTGGTATGCTGACAGAATAAACAAAGTTGGCAGCACCAGACACCACAGAGCGTGCGCAGAGCGCGTAAAACAAAACAGGAAAAACAGAGAACCACAGAAGACATAGCGCACGCAAGGGTCTGATTTAAAGTAACTTAATGAAAATAAAACTATTCATTGATATTACTGCGCAATTGAAAGTGTATTTAATCAATGCTAAGAACGTGCGGTGTTACTAGCAGCCTTATTCTACACAAGCCGAACGGCTGCTACTTTTTACTTAAACAGTTACAAATAAAAAGTTATACTGGCCAAGCGAAGGAGCAAACTAATAACAAAAGCAAAAGGTGCCATGATTAAAAGAGAAATGTCGCGTTATTATACAGAACGTGAGACAACGGGACCCGAATTTGGTAAGTCCTTTTTCGGTACACAATCGAAAAGTGCAGATTCAACCCCCAGCAACACAGCAGTCTTCCCCTAAAAGAGAAGACAATCTAAGGGTTGCTGCTGATGTTGTTGTTGTTGTTGTCTGTAGTGCTTCAGCTTGCGAAGAACCGAAGAAAGCGGAAATGTACTGCTACACAGATTTTAACGATTTTTCCCACAATTTCCCACAGACGATCGCCTAATAAAACTGGTGCGCGCTAATCCTGCCATCTACGATGTGAGTCATCCACACTATCGACGTAATCCCGTTAGAGTGGACATATGGGATCGTATTGCAAACGAACTGGGCGCCTCATGTAAGTATAATACAGCTTAATTAAAAGAGCATAATATGTTGACAGTGGTGAAAAAAAAATAACGTTTCTAGTTCTAAATCTTTTTTGATCACTGCCAATGTTTTTTTTTTTTTTTAAGAATACCAACATCAATATTAAAAAACAACCCTTATTCTCTTCAGCACGTTTTTTGCAAACAAAATGGAAAAACATACGCTACAATTATTTGCAGGAGATAAAATCACTGGAAACAGGACAGGTAAATCCAAATGTGCGCAAGAGACGCTTCACCGAGGATCTGTCATTTCTACAAAATACCGCACAAACGTACAATGTGAGAAAGTCACAAAGCTACTACGCCCAGATCGACAAACAGAGTACCAATACAAGTAATAATTGTGGTAGCAGCGACAACGATAGTAACAGTTTTCTTTACCCCGATCCCGAGCACTTGCGCATTGATCTAACGGACAATTATGACATCATTGAGCTGGATGACAACAGTGAGGATGGCATGGCGCACAGTGATAATGAAGTTGTGCCTGAGCTGATGGTCATGGAGCCAAAGCCAGATGTAACCTTGCAACAACAGCAACCGCATACAGCTGTCAATGGCAACGGTAGCAACAACAACAGCCACAACAATACGCAGGTCAACTCACCGGCCTCCTCACCCCTCCTCATGCCCATGGTGGTCATGGGCAACGGCGATGAAGTAACAAATCGGGAAGAAGACAAAGCGGAACAGCACCAACAATATGGGAACAACAGTGCGCTCTCTAATGGTGAGGTGACCATTGAGCCCATTTTTAAAGCAGCGCTTACGGCGCGACGAAGTGCACCCAATAGGGACACCGTGGCAAATGCAGCCAAACGAAAGGCAATGGCTGCTCCTGTGCCCAGATTATCGCCCTTAAATGATCCTATCGAGCTTTACTGCTTATCGCTGGTGGACACTTTGCGCAGCATGCCCAGATCGGAAAGGGAGCGTGTTAAATTTGAATTTGCTAACATTTTGAAAGACGCCAAGTACAAGGACCAGGTCTAATCTTACCACAAATCCTCCCTTCCTCTCTGTCTGTCTGTTTTCTTGATAATTACGTAATCGAACAACTCTAAGTCACATTAAATGTATTATTATTTACATTCTACTCAAATTACATAGCATTTTGCTAAGACGCTATTTAGACTTAAGATTGTAAGTAAATAGTTTAATTCTTTTATATTACAATGATGTCTGTGTCCATACCTATTCAGTTGTATCACAATATTATTTATACACACACACACACACACACACACCCATACAAACATTCTAAAAATTATTATTATAATGAAATAAACGTTTTCTAATTTACGGATTTTTACTCTGTACAAAAATTTTAAATTTCTTATTAAACCAAATTATAAGTCAACAGACAACGGGACTAAACAATGGACTGACCTTGCACGCATTATTTCCCTTAAAAGATACTAGTGAGATATTAAAAGACTTTATTTTATTTTAGCAGCTCAAACGCTTTTGAAATTCATTTTTATTGCGCGTAATGTTATGTTGTTAAGGTATATGTAGAGTATATCTTGCAAGTTGTTTTCGAAACGTTTTAGTTATTAATTTACTTGGATATATACCGTTTAGAATCTATGTCCGATATGATGTCTATAACATTCATATTACCAAATATTTTTAATATATGTATATAAGTGTATCAATTTGATTAAAGCTACAGTTATTTCGCTTTCATTTCCATCCTTATAAAATCTATATAAACTGTCTGCAGTCTTCTGCCAAATAACTTTACAGCTTTATATCCATTAAAAAAAAAAGAAACCTCATATGTTGGGTTTAACAAAATCTTATGGTCTATTTTTTTTTGTATATGTACATATGTATTTCGCATAAAGCATAGAGCAATAGGATTAATAAATAGTGATGTATTAGGTTTTCACAATTAAAACAAACAGCTAAAAACTATTAGAAAAAAGATCGAAACTAACTTAGACGAATGTTTTTTTTTATATATAAAATTAGGTCATTCATGTTTGTATAATTGAATTTAAAAAATGTTAACACTTTTATAATAGTCTTATGTCTGAGCTGCTGCTTCTATAACTAATTATTATAATCTACAATTTTCTACGATTCATGGCGCGGCGTATTAAGCACGGAGCTCTGGCTCTGCAACTGTCTTCCATTGGCTGCAGGCTGGTCGGTCTTGTTGTTGTCATCCGTGTCCAATATGTCAGAGAGATCATACATGCTGGGCTGGTAGGCCATTAGCTCTGAGCCGCTGTTGGCTGCAAAATGTTATTAAATGTATATGAGTAGAGAACTTTGAAGAGTGATATATTAATTTTAAATACCTTTCTTATCGCCGGCCATGTTATCATTAAGAAAGGATAGGGCGTAGCTGTCCAGCATATCCGAATCATTAAAGAGCTGCAAGCATAAATATAAAAATGTATTAAAGTTAAATCACTGTTCATCAAGACTAAATTATCAATATAAAGCGCTGGCAAATCAAATCTATAGACGCACCGCGCTGACCTTCAGAAGCAGCTCCTCGTCGGTTATCTGCAAAGTAGGCATCCTAGTAGCAACGCCCTTTGGCGCCGCCTGTATAAAAAATTACATGTGAGTACGTTATGAATTTGATAGCTTAAACGGACGCACGGACACATTTACTAAAAATCTGTTATCAATTGTGATGGCATACTTACACCCATTAGCATGTTCTGATCAATGGAAACACCCTCGCCGCGTAGCAGATCCTTGAGTGATTCTAGCTCGTCTTGCATTGTCTCCAGATGACCGGACACATCCTCACTGCAGTAAAAGCAAGATTTTGTAAGTACTGCATTTTAATACGAATAAGACACATTTACTAACAGGTGTCCATTATCGCCAGTGTATTTGGCTACGGTCATTGCTGGCGACTGCTGTTGTTGTGGTTGTTGGGTTTTTTGTGCCTGCTGCTGCTGCTGCTGTTGTTCAGTGTTCAAATCCTTTACAGCCGCTGCTGCCTTTGAAGTAGAGGCCAAATCTGCATCAGCTACCATTGTATTCTCATTGCCGGTGTTGGTCAAATCAAAGCTGATCGGAACATTAGCAAACTTGCCGCTAGTAACTGTGGAGCGTCCGAGCGCCTGCTGCTGATCTAGCTTTGCGGCAACTTGTTCGTCTAGGCCTGTGTTGGACAACAATGAATCATCCTGTGAAAGCAGAATTATTGTTCCTTCATATTTACATATTCACAAACATTATTTCATTTGTAACTTACTTCAAAGAGATTTGTGGGCATATCATTGCTAATAAAGTTGACATTATACATGTCTGCATTATTGGCTTCTGGCTGATCTAGCAAGTTGGGCATGCTGACTGCCGGCTCCGGCTCGGTCTTGACCAACACAGGTTGAGGCATGGCCTGTGATCGTGTGCGCGATGCCTTCGGCGACATGTCCAAGTCCAATGTAAAGTCTGTCTGGCGGCGCAGTCTGTTCCTCTCCTTGAGCAACTGACGATTGCGCGCCTCCTGCTCCCGCACCATTGGCGTGGTCAGCACATTCTGATGCTCATCGCCATGGTAGGCATTGTGAGGACTGCTTTGACCATGTGTTTCGGGTGCCTCGGTGACCGTATATAGCACGCCAGGTGAGCGTGGTACATTTGTTGTAGCCTCGCCAGCGCCAGTCGAGAGTTGAGCATTAATGAAATCCTCAGCGCTCTGATTCGAATAATCGTAGTTGTGAGAACTGCTGATGCTCATGTTGGAGCGTGGTCGCTCCATAGCCAACGGTGATACGCTCTCAGCATCATAATTCTTGCCATAGGGACTGTTTGGGTTCATCACCTCGTCTAGCAGTTCCTCACTTAGCTCGTGTATAACTGGGCCGCATTCGCTTTCGGACTCGCTGGCATTGCGTTTGCGAGAGTTATCTGGCGTATCGTTGATCATAAGCTGCATGTGCCGCTTGACGCCGGACATATTGCGAGATGGCTGCACTATCGATATTAGAAACTGAATCAACTTGTTTACAATCTGTTGCTGTTTGGCATGCTTCTGACGCAGTGAGGCTATCTCACGCCACAGTGCTTCATTCTCCTGTTTCATCACCGAAAAGCGTGAGTCCAAGCTATCCTGACGGCCGCGCATTGCTTTGACATCGCTGAGCACCTTGGAGACCGTCTCCTGCTTCAGCACGCTCTTTTCATCTACGCTCTTTGTATTAGATATCTTGCGCTTGATGTGATCGAGTAAATAAGGATAATTGCGTTTAAAGCATGGATGTGAAAACTCAATCTCATCGCGATCAAATCGTAGTCCCCCATTTTCGATTGAAGTGATTTTATGAAAGCCATCTAAAATGATGAGCAATAAATTATTAAAGTTAAGATCCAAGTAAAATCTTAATTATATACTTACACATATTCAACTGTCGAATAAAGCTGGCCATATTGTTATGTTTGTAATTGAGTGGCAAAAGATCGCGTGCAAATTGCGCCTGATTTTGTATAATAAAACTGAGTCCATCCTGAAAGGAGAGAGCAAATAAATATTTAAATTTTATTGATTAATCAATAAACGTTTGCCAACATATGGTAAGATAACTCAATTTAGTGACATTTACATGGTAAACAACATCAACATAATAAAATTAATTTTGGCAAAAAGCTTTTAGTGTGTGTATGTACATGTACATTTGTATGCTAGTTAGGGGAACGTGACAATGCAATATTGTTATCCAGTTTCAATTGATAAGGTGCTAATTAACCTCATTAATTTTTCACAATATTTTTTGTCATTGCACATATTGATGAATTTACTGATCCTTTTACAACTGGGATATCTTCTTATAACTAAACTCAACTACAAAATTACACCTAATTAAATAATTTAACTAAACCTTTTAACTTTAATTTATCATTAAATAGTTAATGAAAAAACCTCAATACATACATTGAAGTTAACTTCATCAGCATATGGTGATAAGAGCAACGGAATTTAAGTGTTTGATATGGGGAACTAATTATTAATTATCTTCTAATAAAGCCACAAAATGAAAGGAGCGTGTGAAATGTGGAAGTATCAACCACCAAAATAAATAAAAGTCATAAAAAGCTTGCTTATCTTGGCAAACACGAAAGCAAACCCAAAACAGAATGGGCAATATACACAGGGCCGGAAAACAAAAATTGAGTTGAATGGCGACAGACAAGTATACAAACTGACAGACGAACGGGGGCAGACAAATGGAAAAGTTTTCAGAGATGCATTTTGGATGGAGGGTTTGTACGCACGTACGCACTCACGAACGGCCCATGGCCTATGCAAATCGAGAATAACAAAAATGAGAGCAGTCTTCACTGTATACGTGCGTTTGAGCACAGAAACAACAACAACAGACACAAATGTGCAGACAACGATGACGTAGTGAAAGTCAAGTCAAAGTGGAAGTGAAATAAAACACCTGCGTTTTGTTGTTGTTGCCATGCCAAATGCAAAGAAATATATGTAAATAAACAATATGGCGACCGCTTACCTTGCTCCAACAAATTAAATTATTTGTTTCGGGATCGTCAACCAGGCGCCAGAGTTTAGCCAAAAAGGCAGGCACTCCACTGCCGCTGACCGTTTCCCCGACTGTATGCATATTGCGACGTGGTCGCTTCAGCTGCTGCTGCTCCTCGTCGTCCTCCTCTTCTTCCGTTGAATCGTGCTTTAATTGCACGGCTTTAAGACTTGCCCGCGTTTTGGACATATAAAGCGACGTTTATAACTGCGTACGTTAATTGAAAGTAGAAAAAAAAACTTGTATCAATGAACACGAAATTTTCACTATGGGCACAGTCCACATTCAGTCATTAATATGCATGTGTGTGTGTGTAGGTTACCTACCGCAACTTTTTACAGCTGTTTTACTGCTTATAAAACGTTTTAGAAACACTAAAATATGATGTAAACTTTGTTTACAATTACTTTTTGTTGAATATTATATTTAGTTTGCACAATTTTTAAGTTTTTTATTGTTTTTGAACAATTTATTGCACAGCGTAATTGTTAAAACCCACGAATTAAAACACTTTTTCTTCTTCGTCCGTACCTTCTATCGCTATCGGTCTCGATGCTTACTTGCAAAAACCTATCGAAGTCAACGCTGCTGCTATTTATTTAGTTTTCAAGGTATCGAGTACTTGCTGGCATATTCTACCGCTACCGACAACAATACCAATATTTCGAGTGTGTTATTGATTTGGCATGAAAAATGTGTTTTGAATTTTTATGTCAACAACAATTTGGCTAATGTATGTCAATTGCTTCTTATATTTTTATTCGCTATCGTTAAGATTGCAAAGGGTCTTCACTTAAGTGCACTGTCCAACACTGCGACTGTAACGCAGGTCATTCGTTAACACTGTGCATATGCTGAAAAATGGCTGACACTTTTAATTGCCGAATCAAGTGATTGTTTTAGTGCATTTCGCTTGATTTAATGCTGAAATATGCACAAATCTACTTAAATCAAATAAGCGAATGTAATTTAATGCTATGATAATTTAATACATGTGTCGAAACACACTAAAAGGTATGTAAAATCAACGTTTAAAATGCGGTTCGTTGTGCACGACTGCGTGAGAAAAAAATGTAGGTAAGAAGTAGAATACAAAAGGGCCCACAAACGGTTTTCGTCTGCTCTCTTTTCCCTGCATGTGTGTGTGAGTGTGCTTGCGAGCAGCAACAAATTGCTTGAAAAAGGCGCCAGTTTGTTGTTGTTGTCGAATAGGCAAAGCCAATGTAACTTAAATGTAATATTGTATTTTCTTTTTATAGAAAAGACTGCGCACAAGAGCAACACTGCACAATAAAGCAATCCAAATGATGAACAACCATTTTCATTTGCAACAACCACATGACCACAGTAACAACCCGCCACAAAATGTGGCGTCGCAACTCGCCAACGCTGTCGCTGCACCAGCCACATATAGTTATTTAACCCAACCAACTGCTACAGCGGCTAATCCGCAGCAATGGTTGACCTATCAAATACTGCCGACGCCACCATCCACACTGGCGGCAACGTATGCAAAGCGTTTTTATACAAACCCAACAGCAACACCAACGTCAACTGCAGTGGGAACAACGCATCCCAACAGCATACAAATAACTAACAACTACACACAGCCAACGCAACTGCCTCAAGCGAGTCCTTTCAAGACTAATAACATCAACAACATACGCATTATAAGCACAGCGCCCAATGTTTATAGTCTAAACAAAACCGCTGAGCAGCTAAATCAGCTCTATGCCGCGCCCACATCAACAACAGCTGTTACGGCGGCAACTGAACTGTATGCTCCAGTGGGTGCTTATTATACAGCTGCACCCAAAGTTACAGCCACCGCCACTGGTGCCAGTGAGCAAGAACAACAGCATAAGCAATAGCGTTGCGCTGCAAAGTAGCAACGGTGCCGCCTCCTCCACGGTGGTGCTGGATCGCATAAACATATGCATTAACAATCACTATACGGAGCCCAATCTCTGCCAGCCCTCGCCCATAATACCCGCTATTCAGCATAAGGCCCTACTGCCACTTATCGACAGCAGCACAGCGGACAGCAGCTGCAGCAGTAGTAGCAGCAGCAGTATATCCTCGAATGGACGCAGCAGCAGCAGCGTCGCCACCACAGCCACAGCTGTCATTGTTATCGACGAGCCGGACTCTACAACCACAACACCGCACACGCCGCCGACAACGCCGGAAACATTGAGTTCTCCTTTAAAGTCACCGGGTAGTCAAAGCAGCAATAGCTGTGTGCTATCGCCAACGACACAGTTGAAGCAGAGCTTCAGCAACGTCACACAGAGCATTGAAAAGGCAGCTCTTGAAGCTACACTCACGCCAGTTGTTGCTGCGGCACCACCCACACCGCCGACGCCACCACCTCCACCGGCACCCAGTCCACCCGCACCGATAAGCTATGCCTTGCAGGAGGATGTCTTTGTCAAATGCAACGATGGACGCTTCTATTTGGGCACCATAATCGCGAAATCCGAGCAACAGTATCTGGTTCGCTTTGACGATAAGTCGGAGCAATGGTGCGGTATAGAGAAACTGCGCAAGTTGGGCAACGAACCAAGCAGCGACAAGAACATTCAAACTGGACCCATGTGCGTTGCCTGCAAGCGGGCACAGCACGAGGATATTGTCGAGATATGCGAGCGATGCGGTCGTGGCTATCATCGTGGCTGCACCACCGAAATTGCCAGCGGTGTCTGGTGCTGCAAGCGTTGCGCCAAACCAATGAAAATGCAGACGGCACTCGAGGCAATTAAGCCGCCAGGCATTTGTCGGCAACTGCCATATCATGTAAGTCGGTCGTAAACAAGCACAACAAGCTCAATATTATAATTAATTGTCTATTGTTATCAGGTGGACAAGCTCAGCTGGGATGAGAAGCATCGTGTGAATGAGGAGCAAATTTATTGCTATTGTGGAAAGCCGGGAAAATTTGATCACAATATGCTGCAGTGCTGCAAGTGCAGAAACTGGTTTCACACCCAATGCATGCAGAACTTTAAGCGGAAGCTGCTGCGCGGCGACATGTAAGAGAATTATTTAATTGTTTGTTAACTGTGTTTATATATTTGAGACTTGAGGCAATTTCTAATTTGTATTTGTTATCAAATGATGTTAAAACTAAATTGAAATTTTCACCTTCAGCTTCTTTGTGTTCTGCTGCACTGTGTGCAACGATGGCGTTGAGTATTTGCGTCGCCTGCAAATCGATTGGGTGGATATGCTTCATATAACGCTATACAATCTGCGCAAGCATCAGCATCAGAAGTATCATCATCTATTGAAGGACATTTGGCCGTTTATCTTGGAGCAGCGGCAGCAGCTGCCCATTTGCGAGGAGTGGCGCCAGTTGCCAGAGACAACGCTTATGGAACGCATTAAGCAAACACTCAAAGAATATTCGGATCGTTTTGTTTGTGGCAGCGAGTTTAAACGTGCGCCTGCCTACTACGCCTTACGGCACAGCGGACCGCCCCTTTCACCCCGCGTATTTCTGCAGCCCGATGAGGTGCTCTGCGATGAGCTGCTTGTCAATAAGTTCAAGTTGCTGCTGATGCCGGAAGATGAGCCCGAAGTATTGAAGACACAGCCAAGGGTAGCGCAAGAGAGCGTGCCCAAAAACGCATCAACCAAGGACGTGTACGAGTTCCACACTGACGAGGACGAAGAGGCTGAGGCTGAGGCTGAGGCGGACACCAGCGAAGATGAAATCCCCATCAAGCAAATCATGGAAAAGGTCAAGAAGCAAAAGAGCAACAAACAGTCACCGATATCAAACGGACAGCTGCAGGTAATACCATCGGATTCCCACTATTCTTAATATAACAAACTAATACATTTATTTCACATTTCAGCAAATAATCATCGCGCCAGAAAGAGCGCCCGATTTGGCCGATGATAATGCCAACGATGGTGAGCCTGTCAAACTGTTGGCGCCCGCCCCGCCTCGTCTCGATACTTCCTCCATTGCCAACTGCAACGTTAACGGCAGCAGCAATAGCCGCAAACGCAAGGCATTCCGTTTGTCGAAACGTTACGACAACAGCCGCCACTGTGATCTCTCCTCCGATGAGAACTCGAGCAGCAGCCGTGGCACCAGCTCGCTGGATCTCATAATACCACCGCCAGCCAATTTTCTCGGCCGCAATAATCCCTTTCTAATGGCTACACCCAAAAAATCAACACAACAGCGCAATGGAGGAAACTTGGGTGCTGGAGTTGGCGTTGCCGGCATCATCAACAGCATATTTAAGCTTAAAAGCATCAAACAGTTGAACGGCATTGAACAGCTTACCAAGGCAACTGGCGGCGGTCACCAGCCGCGCATGGTGCGCACCATTAAGCGAAGACTGAGTGCCAAAGATATTACCATTGGTCCTAATCAGGAGGTGCGCAGACGTCGCACCCGGCGTATGACCACGGCCATTGAGGTAAGTACAATGGGCTTAGATTGAATCATAAACTGAACTTTACGGTACGTTACAGGTTATCAACACTACAACGATAAATCCTATACCCAGCCACTACTTTCCCATATATGCCAAAGATTTGCAGCCGCCGCCGCCAGTGCCACTGCTGCTGCCGCCCGAGAGGCCTACGCATGGACGTTTGTTACGACAACGACCGCAAAAGTCACGTGGCGGCTCGCCAACAAATAGTCGACGCAATTCCACCAGCTCAACGGCCACCAATGGCAGCAGCAGCAACAGCAGCGGCGGTGCTCATCAACCAAATGGAGGACACCACTCGATGCTGGATCTAAAGCAATCGGTTAATAAATACTTTGGCGGCGCCATGAATCGCATCGATGCCGGCGAATCTTTTGCCATACGCGCCAAACGACGCATGGGCCATGGCCAGGTGCAGTATTTGGTGGAGTGGGGTGGCGATGCGTCGGCTTCTGCTGCGGCTGCAGCTGCAGCTGCGCCTGTTCCAGTCACAAATGGAACAACAAATGTAAACTGAACATTTGGCACTTGATGTGCTTGATTGATGATATATTAATTTTATTCTTTTTGGTATTTTTGAATTTTTAATTTACGGACTAAGCCGAAAGTTTGCTGCCAGTTTTTAGGCCCAATTTTTGTTTTTTTGTTAATCTTTGAAAAAGCCACTGCCAAATTAGTAAAATGTTTTTGACATTTAAAATATGCAACAACAAAAATGTAACTAAATACAGGTTTTTAATTGTGCAATGGCAGTTTATTGTTAAAATAAGTAAAACAAAACTGATGAATAATTTTTTCTTAAATATCGATTGGCACTTGAAAGTATTACAACATGAAACTGAAGCTATTGTTTAAACTTACTGCTGAGGAAAGAAAGAAACGTATTAATTATCTAAATACAAACATTTAATCGCCACAATTGATTGACGTTTTCTGAATAGAATTAAGCTTCAGTTCGTTTTCAATTATTTTATTTTTTACTACATACATACATACACATAATAACTATATATTTTTTTGAAAAATATATGTACTGTACTGGGTTTAAAAACATAAAAATTACAAATCATGTTATGCATACAAAAAATATTTGAGGTATACTACATATATAAAAAAAAAAACTTATCGGAAGAAAAAAACACAAATTAGGGATAATTCAAATTACCCGTAGATTAGAAGTTATTCAATTATAAACAATAAAAAAAAACTGAATTTTAGTATGTATTTTGAAAACCCACATTAATCAAAATTGAGTTGAACGCAAACAAAATCTCATGCATTTCCAAACGTATTTGCATTACAAAAATGAAAAAGTTTTAATGCATTAATCTAATTATGTAAATTTTACTTTAAATAAATGTTTATTATTAAGACAATATTCTGAATTTTTTATAACTGCAGTTACATTTTTGTTATAAATGAAAAGAAAACTTATCGAAGATATGTCACTATTCGATTATCGATTCTGCAAATTGACATTTCAAAAGTTTGATTAATCAAAGTAGGCTTGACAAACATTGAAAAATGTTAAAATTTTCGCTCAGCACGACATTCAGCCTGCCACCACATTAGGAGACACATGAAGAAATAGGAAAATAGGTTCATTAGCAAAAAAAAAAAGTTTATTAAAAAATTATATAATTTGCTTAATTTAATGCAGTCAATTGTTTGGTTTGCTTAAGCTTTCTTTATTTTGTACAAAATACAAAAAGAATAAAAAAAAATAAACAGAAGAGAACCTTTCGAGGCTACCGCGGTGTGTTCTCGTGCATCACACATACAACAAGCGAAGGAAGTTAAGTCGCTCGCTGCCACAAAAAAAGGTAAGTTGATGCACTAATGTATTTTTAACAAAAAGTTCTATGAACATTCGTGGTATTTGTCTTATATATGCTAATGCAAAGGTATATTTAAAATGGTTCATATATTCATATTTCAAATACGCTATTGCGGTTTACATTGCATATGGGCAGAAAAAAAACCAGTGTTGGCTAACAGCACTGAACAGTGTGCAAGAAGAACGAAAACTATCGACTCTAGCCTGATGAAAATGTAGCGAGTTCTTTCTCCCTCGTTAGCTTATGCGAGTAACATACTCGAGTCGAGTAGAGTCCGTTTAAGTGAGCGGTCGTGGTTTCGCTTAGCACACGACTTATCACATATTTTTTGTGAAGAAAAAAATCTTAAAAAAATAAAAAAAAAAATTAAAAATATAAAAAGTAACCAAAAAAAAATTGTAAAAAGTAGCAAAAAATTCGAGCAAGTGTTGAAAACGTAAGTACGATCGCGTCAGCAAAGACCCGAAACAAAGCAAAAATGAAATTTTCTTGTGAAATGTGATTCGTGTGCCACGCAAGATGGCGACGTAAGCTGTCGTCCAAAAAGAGCGCAGTAAATTGCTAAAGAAATCGAACAAAGACTGAGCCCACTGTATGAATTGCAAATTGTATTGTGTACCTATGTATATTGCTATGAGGTTTTGTATGCGAATTACCGTAAATTAATAATTTGGGTGCTGGCTAGTCGAGTGCATGTGTGTGTGTGCGCATGTGGAAATTTTCCAACATGCGTTTTTGCTATTCGTATTGGTGTGTGAAAGAAGGAAACACACAGCAACAACAAAGCACATGCCTATGCCGCGCAGTGTTGCCATGTCGACCAATCGACCGCCTATTTAACTGTCACATGCGTCAGTATTGCCACAGAGACACGCACGCACACATTCACATATACATATGCAAACGTAAAGCAAAAACCACGCCGCTTTTATTCTGTGTAAATTTGTATTTATTTTCATTTTTGCTGTTCTTGCATGTTTGAAAGAGATGTTCAGATTTCGCCATAGCGTTGCATTTCTTATAAGCTGTTAAATTTGATTTATACATTAATATGCATTTATTCCTATTGTAGGAGGACCTAATCTCCAAAAATGGCTTCTTTATACGTGGGTGATTTACACCAGGACATCAATGAAGCGGGACTTTTTGAAAAGTTCTCCACTGCTGGCCCAGTTCTCTCCATTCGTGTCTGCCGCGACGTTGTTACCCGTCGCTCACTGGGCTATGCCTACGTAAATTTCCAGCAGCCAGCCGATGGTGAGTAATACTACATAAACATTGTAAAATTTGCATTGATTGCATTGAAGGGGGATTGAGGCAATCAGAAGTCCATCACACAGTGACACAAGTAGCAGAAAACACGTGTACAATTTTTTGCACGCACACACACAGCTGAAACTCTCGCTGTTGTGTGTGTGCATGTGTTGATGAGCGCATTGAAATTCCAGTTTTTGTGTGCGCCTGAAAGTGAAAGAGAGAACAAAATGGAGAAGAAGAAGAATAACAGCTGTCTGTGTATTGCTCGTCATCACAAAAAACTGGAAGTTTCTATGCAAACTGCAATTTTCTGATATAATATTTCACTCTTCAACAAAGGCTTATCGCACACGCCCCATTCTTCCGTCTCAATTTTTATTTTTCGCTTCGAAACCATTGTTTCCAAGTGGCGTTCTTTTGCACACACCCACAGTTTGTATGTATGTGTGTGTTTGCGTCATAAACATGTGTTTATTGTTTATGCCTGCGCCTTTTAAACATCTTAAGAAACTAGCTTTTATCTATTTATAGGTTATAGTTGAGTATAGCGAATATTTGCACATTTAACAACTTGTTTAAGCATGTCGCCGTGGCGAAATTGTATTCCCTCCAAAAAACGACATTTTGGTTGCATTGCTTTCACTTTTCGTATGCTAAATGCAAGGCCATCGCCATAATACACACATATGTATGTATGTTATATGTGCCATTCATATGTCTCTCATTCATTAACACGTGTAAATTCTTGGCATGCCAAAGTCCAGCAGATACGAAGACGTCTTCAAACGTTGTTTGTGTTTTATTTTTTTTTACAAACGAAAACAAACTTAAACTTTCACCGCTCAGCGTAACGATAAAAATGTCGCTTCCCAACTATTGTTGTGGTTGACTGTTAAAAGGTCGTTTACATTTGAGCTTTTATTTAATAAACGCAAGCACAGCAGTCCCTGGTGTTGTGTGAAAGCGTGGTCATACATTCCGTAAAGTTTACTGAACCGCGTCTGTTTTGATTCGAATGAATTATATACATTTTTTAAGGTTAGGTCGAGCCAAGCCATTGGTTGGTCAAAAAACTTCCATTTTGAGCCGACTTGACTTACCGTGTAAATTGGGAATAATTCTTATTTATAGAAGTAGAAGCGTTACATGTTAATATTATAGAAATAGTTTTGAGTAAATTATTAAATTCAAAAATATGGCACTTATACCCATTGGTTGGTCAAAAAATATTATTTTGAGCCGATTAAGATTCAAAGTTTGCTATAATAAGTACGCAAGTTACCGTGTGATGAGTAACAATTGCTCATTTACAAAAGTAGAAGCGTAACAATATATAATTTTCCAGTACAATAGAAATATGGCACTTATACCCATTGGTTGGTCAAAAAATATTATTTTGAGCCGATTAAGATTCAAAGTTTGCTATAATAAGTACGCAAGTTACCGTGTGATGAGTAACAATTGCTCATTTACAAAAGTAGAAGCGTAACAATATATAATTTTCCAGTACAATAGAAATATGGCACTTATACCCATTGGTTGGTCAAAAAATATTATTTTGAGCCGATTAAGATTCAAAGTTTGCTATAACAAGTACGCAAGTTACCGTGTGATGAGTCACAATTGCTCATTTACAGAAGTAGAAGCGTAACAATATATAATTTTCCAGTACAATAGAAATATGGCACTTATACCCATTGGTTGGTCAAAAAATATTATTTTGAGCCGATTAAGATTCAAAGTTTGCTATAACAAGTACGCAAGTTACCGTGTGATGAGTCACAATTGCTCATTTACAGAAGTAGAAGCGTAACAGATTTGAAATTTTAATTGTTAAGTTAAATTTTTTGATTAGGGGCAACTTCAACCCATTGGTTGGTCAAAAATTCTCTCCTTTTTTGAGCCGACTAAGATTCAAAGTTGCCAGAGAAAAACTTCACTTACCATGCGATAAGGCTGCTTCCGGGCAATCAATAGCCAATCGCAGAAGTAGAAGAGTTACAAAAATAATGTTTAAAGACAAAACTTGGCATAGACATAATTTTACTTTTTTGTCAATCGATATTAAAGGTTTAATTTGAACGAAAACATCTTTTAATTAGGTCTTAAAGCATCATTATTAAATAATTGATTGTAATTTCCGTTTAATTAATAGCTGAGCGTGCTCTGGATACAATGAACTTCGATTTAGTTCGCAACAAGCCCATACGCATTATGTGGTCGCAACGCGATCCCTCCCTGCGCCGTTCCGGCGTTGGCAATGTGTTCATCAAGAACCTTGACAAGGCCATTGATAATAAGGCAATTTATGACACTTTCTCCGCGTTTGGTAACATCTTGAGCTGCAAAGTCGCCACCGATGAAAAGGGCAACTCCAAGGGTTACGGTTTTGTACACTTTGAGACTGAGGAAGCCGCCAATACATCCATTGACAAAGTAAACGGTATGTTGCTCAACGGCAAGAAGGTCTACGTTGGCAAATTCATTCCCCGCAAGGAGCGCGAGAAGGAGCTGGGCGAGAAGGCCAAGCTCTTCACAAATGTTTACATCAAAAACTTCACTGACGAGTTTGACGATGAGAAGCTGAAGGAGTTCTTTGAGCCATACGGCAAGATTACCAGCTACAAAGTAAGTGAAACCTTATCAGATTTACGTTGACATAATTTATATTAATTGGTTGTTGTTGTTGTTAACACTAGGTCATGTCCAAGGATGATGGCAAGAGCAAGGGCTTCGGTTTCGTGGCCTATGACACAACAGAGGCTGCCGAGGCCGCCGTCCAGGCGCTTAATGGCAAGGATATGGGTGAGGGCAAAACACTGTATGTGGCTCGTGCCCAAAAGAAGGCTGAGCGCCAGCAGGAGTTGAAACGTAAATTTGAGGAGCTTAAGAAGAAGCGTCACGAGTCTGTGTTTGGTGTCAATTTGTACGTCAAGAATCTGGACGATTCCATTGATGATGAGCGCCTGCGCAAGGAGTTCTCGCTGTATGGCACCATCACATCGGCCAAGGTCATGACCGATGAGGAGGGTCGCTCCAAGGGCTTTGGTTTCGTTTGCTTCATTTCGCCCAATGAGGCAACCTGTGCCGTGACTGAACTGAACGGCCGTGTAGTTGGCAGCAAGCCCCTCTATGTGGCACTCGCACAGCGCAAGGAGGAGCGTAAGGCACACCTAGCATCGCAGTATATGCGTCACATGACCGGCATGCGTATGCAACAGTTGGGACAACTATTCCAGCCAAATGCCGCCAGCGGTTTCTTTGTGCCCACAATGCCGCCCAGCCAGCGCTTCTTTGGCCCACAGATGAATCCCCAGATGCGCAACACACCTCGTTGGGCCCAACAGATTCGTCCCGCCGCCGCGGTCCAGAGTGTGCAAGCCGGCGCTGCTGCAGCCGGTGCATCTGCCGCCGCTGGTGGCTTCCAGGGTGCAGCCGGTGCTGTCCCCGCACAATTCCGCCAGTCGGGAACCGGTGCCCGCGGCGCCCAGCCCCCGCAGGTGCAGGGAACACATGCCGCCGCAGCTGCAGCCAACAATATGCGCAGCTCGGGGGCACGTGCCATCACTGGCCAGCAATCGGTTGCTGCTCCCAACATGCAGATCGCTGGCACTCAAATTGCTGGCGGCGCTCCACAGCGCGCTGCAAGCTACAAATATACCGCCAACATGCGTAATCCGCCAGTGCAGCCAATGCAGCAGGCACAGCCAATGCCGCAACAGCTCAAGGGCAAAAGTAAGTAATCAAATCATGAGGCGAATTTTAAGCCTGTTTCTAATTCGACACTCATTTGCAGACCAAGAGAAGCTCCTTGCCTCATTGTTGGCCAATGCCACACCACAGGAGCAGAAACAGATTCTGGGCGAGCGCCTCTACCCAATGATTGAACGCATGCACGCCACTCTGGCTGGCAAAATCACTGGCATGTTGCTGGAGATTGAGAACTCTGAGCTCTTGCACATGATCGAAGATCAGGAAGCACTCAAGGCTAAGGTTGAGGAGGCAGTTGCAGTCCTTCAGGTGCATCGCGTCAGCGATCAGCCCGCCAACTAAGCTCGAACCACAAAGCGGATTAAAATTTTTTACAATTCACTCGACACCCAAAAATGTAAGTATTACCCTAACATCAGTCTTTTTTGCTTTCAACTGATTTTTAAACTTTGAATTTTCTCTTACAGTTTTTTTCTCTTATTCACTTCAATTTAAAATGAAAAACAACACAAAAGAATTCGCATTGATGCTCAAGCTAAGAAAAAACGCAGCGAATGACACAATAACAAAAACTGGATGAACAAAAAACTTGAGGGCTAAAAGAAGAATAGGGGACAACTCCAAAGCAGCCGACTATAAATTCTTTTCTATTTCACTAGGGCAACGACACAAAAACAATTTCAATCATTAATTTTCGAACGCATTTACGCAACTACTCACGCAGAGAAAGTTCGCTTTCTGCTTATAACAACCACAAAACAAACAAGAACATGCAGTAGGCGCCGTAATTTTCTTTGATATATAATGGATATTCATTATCTTCATTTTTTTTCGAGAAAGAGAAAACAAAAAAAAACACAAACTGATAATATGTAAATCCAAAAACATTTTATATTCATATTTATACGTATATGTGTATATATACAGAAAAATATATACATATATATTTTTTTGCTTGATCTAAAATGTTTATTTTATAATCGTATGCAAAATAAACAATTTATAGCGCGATATCGAAAAAATAATTGAAATTGTTAAGCCAGTCGGCAAGTTTCTTGTTACATCAACACAAACACTTTCAAAGAATTTTCGTACACTATTATATTTCACATCTTTCAAAACAACATCAACAACAACAAACACACATGAAAGTCAAATGTAATATTTTTTTCTGTCATTTTATATGAAAAAATCAACTTTTAAAAAAGAAGAAAAAAAAATAAAACAAAAAAATTGCAAAAATGTTAAAATAAATAAAAACGAAAAAATGAAAAAAGTAAAACGAGAGATGATATAGAGCAGAACAACAACCACAACCGCAAGAATATGAGAGTCAGGTTTTTGCTACTTTGAAAACCAACAAAAATCAATATGTTGAGAAAAAATACAATTTTTAAAACAAAAATATAAATACAAAAGAAAAAGCGAAAAAACTTACAAAAAAATTGCAAAAATCTATGTAAAAATATAAAAAAAAAATATACATATATATTATATATTAAAACATATATGAAAAAATACAAGAAACAAAAGGGCGCTAAAGCGCGAAACAAAACGAAAAGGGAAATGCGATCAAGCAAAATTTTTATGTTTATTATAAAAAAAAAAACAAAAATTACAAAACAAATACATTACAATTTTCAATAATAATTGAAAAAAATGCAAAACATATAAAGCAAGCGGAACGCCAAGTTATTTTTTTTATTTGCGTTCGGCCTTTTGTTAGATATGACGATGTCTTCACATCGTACATACAAGTATATTAAAACAAATGAATAAAAGTAAAAAGAATAGGCCATGCGCAAGTAGCTGGCAGTGAAATTCATATTTTTTTATTAAATAAAATGAAAAACAAAAAAATCTTATTGAAAAAATTGCAAAACACAAAAACATTTATATGCAAACAGCTGCAGAAAATATTACAAAAATATAACAACAAATAAAAAACAAACACATAACCAAAACCCGATTTGGAATATTTAGGATATTTTGAGTATTTTGCTAGGGAGATATCAAGCAAATTGTGCGATAACAATTTAATAATTTTTATCAAATAAGACAACAAACACACACACATAAATATATAATATATGAAAAGCAGATATATATTGAAAGCGATGTAAACACACAATAATTTGTATAATTCAAAAAACATTTGTTAAAAGATCGGGTTGGCTTGTACAACAACATTGCGGCCAATATGTAAGCGCCGCTTTGAGCCAATCCAAAAAACATATTCAAATGATTTGAATTAGAGGCGCACAGCAAGCAGTCAACTTAAAATAAAAACAAAAAGAAGAGCAACTTTGTACACCCTGAAAATTTCATTAAATAAAATTCCACTTCGGCAAAAACACAAAACTGGCATTTTTACTATCTACAAAAAACAAAGTACTGTTTTATACATTCAAACCTTTTCATTGTGCTTACAGAAAAATCATTGATACCGCAAAAGTCGTGCCAATTAATACATATATATTTTCTTATTTTTATCAAGTTTTTCGATATAATTATATAACGAGATACGCATGTGCTTCAACTTTATGATTTTTATTTAACGTTAAATAACATTTGTCATAATAAAGAGCTTAGCAAATATTATTTAATGCATATTTTAATAAATATTCGTACAACTTTACACAATTTGAGAAAGCAAATTGCAAAATATATAAAAACTGTTTGGATCTTAATGTAATAGTAGAGTTAACAATGCAGAATTGATAGGTTTAAAGATGAATAAACTTTTGGCTTTTCCAAGCAGAAATTCCATTCATTTGTGACTAGGAGATGCTACATCATTGACCGTTTCCGTCTTAGTCCTCATCATCATCATCGTCGGAGGGCACAAACAGATCGTTCTCCTCCAAAAAGTTGGCCACATTTTTGCTAATCGTGGCGCCCACAAAGAGTCCCGGAATCACTGCACAGATGATAGCAAACAACCCAAAAGGCATCTCTGATGGTTTGGGCTTCAGGGCACCGCTGCGAAACTGAATTCCGGACATCTGGCGACGCACAATGTTATTGCTGTTGCGGGCAGTGTTTTGGCCAACTTGTTGTAGTGCAACATTGAGAGGATACGCCAACCGCGAGACAATCATGGTGCAGTTCTTTAATATGCTTTAAATCAATACAAAATTTGTAAATATATGTGTGTCACAGTGCAGAAACTTGTGATGGTCGTCCAATGTGTCTTATATTTACAGCATCGAGATTCGCGTATAACAATCGATGCCGATACTTTATGCGTCACCACCGATGCCCAGCACTTTTATATCAGCTGGCTAGAATTAGTGTTGAAAAGTGTACGCAAGGGCGCATAATTCAAATAATGAGCCTTGAATTTTATTTAGATAAAACTGCTTTATTTATGTTGCTCTCACTTTACAGCTTATAGGTGTGGGTGTGTGTATATATTTCAGAGCGATTATAAATGCCCATGGGTTACATATTTTGTATGTTCGTGTATAAATATATATGTATATATATTTGCCTTCATCTAGTAAAAGTTACAAATGTTAATAGCCATTGATTTCGTTTTTTAATACACAGATTTTTTGTGTTAATTGTTTTTTGTTTTTAAAATGGTTTGCAATTACTTGTTCTTTTTTTTTACTAACATTATTGATATTGGTAACCTAACTCATTTGCTTGCTAAACAATATACAAAAATTAAATGATATAACAAACAAAATTTTGGCATCTTATATGCAGAAATCATCTTAGAAATAGTTGTAGCGGGCTTGCTACATGTTATTAAACAAATATGTATAGAACTCATTTACATACTTAAAAACTTTGGAACAACAAGTGTAAACAAAATTCCTTAACTTGTGAAGCTGTTTTACGTTTTGCGCACTCGTCAAAAAATACTTTTAGCTGATTATTAAAAAAGTTGTGTAGGAAACAGTTTTGCGGACGTTTGTTGATCTTAATGCATAAATATAACTTAAATAATAAGCAAAATTTGTGTTTGTTATTACTAAGAAGTGTTTTTTTTATGTTTTTGTTGTGATACTCTTTTTATCTAGAGCTGACAAAGTTGTATTGAAATTTGTTGTGTCAAATTTTTAAGCCTTAAACTCAATTAAAAATTGCACTAAATATAAAAATAGAACAAATAATAAATACATACAAAATATAATAAATTACATTACATACACGTACAACTCGGTTGAATGTCGCTTTTAAAATGTGTTAACATTAACAACTAAACATTTAATTGGCTACATTTTGATTTCTGTTGTGTGGTCTTAATGGAAAACTGATGAGATAAGCTTTGAAATTACTTTTGGACTCACACAAGCGTGCTCTAACTGATAAAAACAGAGTTTAGCTGAATCATTTTGTAGATAATCGGAAAAAAAAACAATGAAGGAGTCACAAAATTTTGGGGTATTAACACGAAACAAATGCAGAATGTTTAAGTTAAGTGCACACAATTATTGGTTATAGCCCAGAGTGCATCAATTAATACTTTTACATTTATAAAAAAAAAATGCGTAATACACATAATTATTCTATGGTACATTCACACATATATATAGACAACAATGTTCAAGGATAATCCTTTTGCCCCGCACGATATGATTTTTTTTTAACATTTAAAGTGCTGTTTGTTCAAGCACGTGTTAAAAGTCCATAACAAATTTAATTCGCTCTTTTCTAGTCCTAAATTGCAATTTTCAGGGCGTAACCATTTTTAATCAACAAAACAAAATAAAACAAACTACTTACATAAACTGTGGACACGCCGATAACTTTCAAGTTATTGATCATTTATGGTTGAAAATTGCAATTTTCTTTTTGTGACATACATTATCATGAGCGGGGGGTGGGGGAGGGGGGGGCCAGGGTAAACTTTAAAGGAGAGCGTGGCAACTTTAATCAAATTCGGCAATAGACCCAGTTCGGCTGCTGTTGCGGTTCAAATCAACGTGCTTGCTGGCGCTGGGCGTATTGGCAGCTGATGAGGATGAGGATGATTCACCGTTAGGTCATAAATCCTGAAAGCGGCGCGTATCCTCCCAATAGTGTGTGGGTACCTCAAACAGTTTAGCGGGTATATTGTCGCGAAACTCAAACTTTTGAAATGTCACCTTGGCGGTCACCGTATGAAGTACGGGTATTTCGATTTTAACGGGAAAGCCCGCAGGCAGTTTAAGGGTAACAAACTCACGCAATTTACCAATATGCTTCAGTGGTGCCACCACCTCCAGCACATCCATCAGCATGGCCACGCTTAGTGGAAAATCAGCGCTCATCGCAACTGTGGCACGCAGCGTTTTGTTGGAGTGCTTGGTGACCGGCGTGCGTCCCAGCTGTGGGCAATTGTCGACGGGCGCATTTATATATTCCGACCAGGTTACACTTGTTGTGGGTGGCGGCGGCAACGAGCTGCGACGCGGCAGCTCTGGCATTGTTAGGGTACTGCCGTTTGTGGGCGTTGATGCTGCATTGGCTTCCGTATGATTGCCACCCTTTGTGATTGTCTCGACAATGGCGCGATTCTTTTGCAGATCCTCGTGGGACAGGTGCTCTCGTCGCTTGCGCTGCTTTAGGACCAAGCCCTGTATGGTATAGATCTCGCATTGAAACTGACCACCAACCAATTCCTTGCGATTCGCACGGAATAGCCAACCGCGCTGGGCGCGTGCAAAATGTATCGTCTTGGTAGACATTGTGGTGGCCAAGATATCAGTGGACATGAGCACATCCACTTCGTCCTCCATTTCGGACTCCTCGTAGCGCAGACGCTGATAGCACATCTGCTCATTATCCAGCAAGACTAAGGACATATTTGGCGCCGACTCGCCGCGAAAGAGAAACGATATGTCTCCCCGATCCCAGCGCATATCATTAAAGTCAACCAGTGTGGTATCTAGACGCAGCGAGGCTCCACATTTATACAGTCGACAAACGTCTGAGGGCAGGATGCGTGAAACCAACGGTAGCCACGATTGAAAATCCCACTTGAACTCCATGTAGAAGTCCTGCATTTGACGCAGTGCCTCCACGAGCCTTTCGCGCCGACTCTCCATATGCTCGCGCGCCTGCAATTTGAGCATACGCAGCACTTGAGTTATCGTCTCGCGATCACCATAGCTTATGGCCTCGGACAACGGTGACCAGCCGTCAATGTTCTTTGCCTTGACGGGCGCATTGTTTGCGAGCAGCAGATTTATACAGCAAGTGCGACCGAGCATTACAGCAAGGTGTAGCGGTGTATTACCATGCACATCCTTTGTAGCTATCTCCTTTGAGGCTGTGGCCAAAAGGAGGCGACGCTGCAGTGTTCTTATATCGTTCTCAAAAACACTGCGATGCATGGGATACTCAATGCAGTCATCTGCCAGTGGAGCAGGTGTGGGTGCAGGTGAAATGTTTGTTGTGGCTTTTGTTTTAGTTGTTGTTGCTGTTGTTGTTGTATCGTCATCTTCGTCTCCTTCGCCCGCCGATTGATACTCATCTGATTCAGAGTCATCGTCTGCTGATCCGTTTATTCCTCTTCCGTTTGTTGTCTGTTTTGTGAGCTCTACCTTTTGTTTTTTGTCACACTCGCCCACTTTTCCGTTTGACATGTTTCACTCACCGTCTTGTTGTCGACTACACTTACAGTTTGTCTTTTTTTTTAGACAAAAATTGCTGTTTGGCCGTCTAAAAACTTGGTCTGTTTATTGATTATTATTAGCGCTGGACTGGCTGCAGCACTGTATGCAACATATCGATATCTGATCGATCAACATGGTTTTTTTATTTGAAGGCCTTTTTCGATTAAACTTCACTAGCGATTTGAATGGTCAGTTTGGCAGCCAGCTGCTGCAACGTAAGCCTACATAATTTTATTATATTAACAACCACAAATAACAACAAGCAAATTCAAAACAAGGGAAAAACTTAAATTTTCTTTAATTTAACCCAACTAATATAAAAGTGTAAGTGACACAAGATACTTACGATATATAGAAACAAACTAAACAGCTGAGCCCATCACTAATGCGGCTCATACACGTTACATCCAAAATAAGCAGTCAAGATTGACTGTGAAATATTGTTTTGAAAATCTTAGAACCTAGAAGTGTTTATTATGTCAAATCATTTATTTTATTTAACTGCATATTTGCGATTCCAGCTAATTGAAACGTGTATGGGCCTCGCATAATAAAATTAAAATACAGAAAAATCAAAAACACAGCAGGCGAGGAGAATCCGTAAAAAGGGGCAACTGCCAAGGAAGGAAAACGGCAAAAAGGCAAGACAAGAAGCGGATTATAAACAGACTAATTTTCATAATTATAATAATCTTTTTTTTTATAACATCACGCAGATAATGTCTGGCGATGAGCTGCCGTGGCGCACCAAATACTCAAGTTCGCGTTATCAACGCAGCGAAAGCGCCGAACAGCGGACGCCCTTGAATGCTAGCTCGTTGCACTGGCAGCGTCAACAGTTTGGATGTGATGTAGACGAGCACCTGCGACGCCGGCTGCAAGCCTCGCCCGCCTACATAGATCGCCTCGAGCAGGAGACTGTGCTTACCGGACACGAGGGATGTGTCAATTGCTTAGAGTGGACAAGCGATGGTTTGTTTTTGGCCTCCGGTTCGGATGATTACAAAGTTATGATTTGGGATCCATTTCGAAAGCGATGCGTCAACACGATCCACACTAAACATTTGGGTAACATATTCTCGGTCAAGTTTTTGCCGCGTCACAATAATAACATTGTGGCCACCTGTGGCGCCGATAAATATATCTATGTTTATGACATCAACCACGGTAATGAAACGATTTTCAGCTGTAATTGTCATACGATGCGTGCCAAGCGTCTGGCAACGGCACCAGATTCTCCACACATCTTCTGGTCCGCTGGCGAGGATGGTAGCATACTTCAATTGGATATGCGGGAGGCGCATCGTTGTCGCGGCTCTGATGAGCAGCCACAACCGGCTGGTGGCGTTCGTTTGCTAAGCCTTTGCACTCAGGTCGAGTCGACGACGGAGGCCAAATGCCTAGCCATTAATCCCCGACGCACCGAATATTTGGCCGTGGGTGCCACTGATCCATATGTGCGTGTTTTCGATCGACGTATGCTGCCAGGCGAAGGTAATTATTGTTACAAATTAAAGGATTCTACTAACATCTGTTTATTTGTACAATTGTAGCCAGTAGCTGCGTCTCCTACTATGCACCTGGTCAGATTGTTAAGAACATTACTCGCAACATTATACATGAATCACGAACCGTCACCTATCTGACTTTTAATAGCTATAACTCCACGGAGTTGCTGGTCAATATGGGCTGCGAGCATATCTATCGCTATGATTTACACAATGCCACGCCACCCATATTCTATGACATACCCGAGTACACCGCAATGGCAACCCAAACGGAAGCGGAGATGGAGGATGAGCTTTCGGATCGCAAGCCAGAAATACGTACTTCCAAGAAGGAGTCAAAACGTCGTCCGTTGCCTCCAATCATTGAGCAGCACAAGAAGCAAGGGAATGAGTATCTGGAGAATGGCAAACTGCTGGCAGCAATTGATGCGTATTCCGCAGCACTTGCGGAATATCCACAGGGTGAAGTCCTCTATTTAAATCGAGCAACGGCTCTGATGCGTCGCGGTTGGTTTGGTGATATATATGCGGCGCTGCGTGATTGCCATGAGGCATTGCGTCTGGATCCCACCTATGTGAAGGCGCACTTTCGGCTGGCGCGTGCTTTACTGGAGCTGCATCGGCCACAGGAGGCGGACAAGTGCTTGCAGGAGCTGATACAGCGATTTCCCAGTTTTGCAAACAATCATGGTGTGCTCATGCTTCACAAAGATATCCATGAGAATCGACAGCAGCAGCAGCAGCAACCGCATGAAACTTGCGGTCACCTAGCCGACCATGCACCGGTGCCTATTGAGAACGGATTTCGCTATCTCCGGCTCACTGACGATGAGTATGCGCTGCGTCGTGCGGCAAAGGATTATAAGCAGCGCTATGTTGGACATTGCAATATTACAACAGATATAAAGGAGGCCAATTATTTGGGCTTCTATGGTGAGTTCATTGTCGCTGGCTCCGATGATGGCAATTTCTATATCTGGGAGGGTGAGACGGGAAAAATTCGATCCGTCTACCGTGCCGACAGTGCCATTGTTAATTGTGTCCAGTCACATCCAAATATTTGCATGTTGGCCACCAGTGGCATTGACCACGATATCAAAATCTGGTCCCCATGCGCCTCGAGCGCCGCAGAGCGACCCAATCTCATTACGGACGTGACGCGTCATGTGGAGGATAATCAGGAGAAAATGCGCACCGATCCATTCGAGGCAAATACGCGCAATGCCTATTGTTTTAATAATTGAATATATCACACACCACTAGCATAATATTGAACTAGTTTTTAAATTGGAATTGGAATTTGTAATACAATTCATGCAATATTAGGAAACTTCTCCCAATCACAACTGCTAACGAATCTTGCAGCATTAATACCATAAATAAAAAGATTCTATATACAATATAGCTAATAGAAAACTTACGAAATTTCGTTAATCTGTCAAAGGAACATTATGATTAAGCAATTCATATGAAAATGTTATCTACAAAAGCAAAGAAATAAAATTCAAAGAATTAAAACAGTTGACTTCAAACTTATAGACATTAAAAAAGTATGATATTTTACCACCAGTTTTAATAATTGAAAGTCGTTAAAATATGTTTTTGGAATTATTCTGTTTATTTATCGTAGTTATTTAAATCTATGCTCACATGTATACATATACATACATATAAATATTTTACTTTATGTAATAATATTCAAGTATCGTTTTTCTCTTGTTTTGTTTGTTGTTATTAAATTTTCCATCAATTTTAATCTTAAAAAAATAAGTAGAATTGATAGCTTTCACATGAAAGTTTTCTATTTTTATATATCGCAAACGGTAAACGTTATTGTTGTTAAAAATTATTTTATGGTACGAAAGTTGAACAGTATTTGTAGAACAATTTAAAGTACTTAAAATTTTTGCATTTGATGAAAGATGTTTGTTAAATATTTTATATTCTGTCCTTGAGTGTGTTGGGTGTGTGTGTGTCTGTGTGAAGAGTGTGGCATGTTGTGGATTTTAGTTAGTGGCTTAATATCTAACTGAATGTGTTGTAAATATTCGCGGCCATGCGGATGATTTTTAACTTTCTACTTGCACATTCTTTCACACTATATATTATGTATAATTATGTTTCTATATATTTTTTATGAATCTTTTAATTACTTTACAAAAGTGCGTTTCTTTTTCATTCCTTTCTTTTGTTTAGGGCTGTCCATATTTTGCTTTTTATACAGTGTTTTTTGTTTTTGTTTCATTATGTTTTAAGAATAGTATATTACAAACTATTTTATGATGAAACTAAAAATACGATTCAAATCAAATTCAATGGGTCGACAGTTTTTATAAATATTGCAAATTGAATCTAGGAGGGGGAAACTTGGGCAGGGCGAACCATAAAATCGTTAACGTTACTTTTTCAGTTTGAACTATCTCTTGTCAACTATATTTTTGTATTTTGAGGATGTGCATTGATTTTTGAAAAGATCTTTTGTGTGTCTGTTTATCTCAAAGGTTGTGTTTTTAAAAATGTTTCCACATTTTTCTTTTAGTTTGTTGGAATTTTGTTTTTTTGCTTGCATATATAAGTTTCTTATAGTTTTGTTTATGTTTTTTTTTTTTGTAATTAATTGTTTAAATACCATCAACCCTCCCGCTTTATAGAACTAGGTGTCTCTGCCAGACCTTTCACTTTAAGTCGATCAGCGGTTTTGAGAAATGCCGGCAGCTGTTCTTGCGATACATTTACTTCGCCGGCATACATAAACTCCAGTATTGCCTGCAGGTGTATGTAGGATACATCTTTTAGTATAATAATGGGATGCTTGGAGGGATTTTCCTGCAACAACAAAAAAATCATTGAGTTAGAAAGGAACTTTGTTGATAGTAATTATTTATTTACCTCTAATAGCGCCTTAAAGTAGGGACTGCAAGCTGAAAGCACCATTTTGTGTGCTTTGCATGTTTGGCCTTCGCAGGCGAGTGTAACCTGTGGAGAAAAATTTAAAAGAAAATTAATAACTTGGCCTAGCATGTTCCCCAACCCCTTACCAACAAAATAAATGGTCAAAGAGAATGGAATTGAAAGAACAGGTATAAATTGAAAAGAAAGGCAGGTAAATAGCAAGTATGAATAGAGCCGAGCTGCCAATTGGTAGGTTTTTAGGGAAGAAGTGATTGTTCGATTAAAGTAATTACACACAAATGTGTTTTTGTTTCCCAAAATAAATATTGTTTGCATTTGTATCGTGGATTGTGAAAAATGATCAATACTTACATCTGTAAAGCTTTTCTCATCTCTTAAGTGACGGAACGAGGTCACCATATTTGTTTGAAAATCGTTCCATTTTAGAAAAAACTGTTGGTCCGACGACATCATGTAGAAGGCTTGTGTTGTAGGTTGTTTTTTTTTTTTTTTTTTGGATTTTTTTTGTGGCTGGGAGAGCGTTAGGGGTAAACGCGCACTCGCACTGCAGATCTTGATACAGTCAGGAGAATTGGATAATTTAGACGCGCGGCCAAAAAAGAAACTCCAGTAGGTTCACTTTTAACTTATTTATTATAAGTATTTATTTCGCCTTGGTTTCTGCAAAAGAAAAACAAAGTTAATACAATAGTAAAACATAAACAAAACGTGACTTTAACATGCCAGTACTAAAATGAGCAGAAACTTGGCGAAATTTCTATGTGAAAAAGCCCACAGCCCCGAATCGAGTGTGACCGTCGTGAGAGAGCAATGCAGAGCCGAGCCAAACTTGCAAATTGCGAAAGAGCAAGCAGCCGCGCTGACGCAGTGACTATCGCTGGTAAACTCTTAAACGTTGCACAACCGAAGGCAACAACATCTACGACGACGACGACTTACAGTCAAAAACATTCTATACAATAGCAAAATAGTGTTTTGCGCAGAAGCAATGTGCAGTGGCTGGCATGGAATGTAGTGTGTGTGTTGGAAAATGTCAAATGTGCAAAGCACAGACCGCAGTAACAAAGTAAAAACAACCACAGCAACAAAAGAGCAACAAAGGTTAAGCAAAATATCAAAGACTCGCTCGCACGTACGCTCACATTGAATGCCTTTCACTTTTCAAGGCAATTTCTGCATTTTAGTCATTTGCGTTGCTTATTTGAATTTTTAGTTGCTCTCGCACAGTGTGTACAAAGTAGTTTTACTCTGTTCTTTTATAATTACAGATTTATTACCATAATTTTAGTTGGTCATAGAAATTATTCATTTTTTTTAAACCAATTTACTATCAAAAAAATACACATTAAAATATAAAATAGTTGTAACGTTTAATAAAAACTTTACCCATTAGTATAGTTTCACCGTGCAGACAACATGTGTTGCGGTTGCGACATTTGCCAAGACCAGCTTGTTGACTCTGTCATATGCTCTACACTTGCGCCGGCTCTGTGTGGGCGACTAAGACCCTAACAGTGTAGCGAGTACAAACTTCGTCTAAGCATTAAGTATACAGCAGCGGCTCTCACATACACATACATTGACAACACACACAGCAAAGCGCTCTCAACTTTCAACTGCCGTTATGATTTCGCAATTACATTACAACAGCACCATAACAACAACAACAAAAGCAGCGAGGAGCAGACATTTGCTGGAAATTTCAATTGCACTGTGTGCGTGCTTCTATAAAATGCAACTATCTCACTTGCACTAGTTTAGAAGCAGTTAGGCAGCGCGGCAATAAGAGTGTTGAGTGATGTTAAAATTATCTAATTTGTATTACTATTGGACGGCTATTGATTTTTCTCCCCTTTTACGTTTGCTTACCATTAAGAAAAAAGCACCCACAATTGCATATGTTTATTTTTTCATAAAGAAAATACCAGTTTTTAAGCTGAGCAAAGACAACAACAGAGAAGAAAAAGAGTGCCGAGTGACGACAGCAGCAACAACAATTTAAAACGAGTTCGAACGAAAGTTGCAACACTCACAAAATTGATGAGCCGCTCTCGCACAAATGTTGTTGTTTTTATTGTCGTGTATTACTCAACATGGCGCTCACAACAACAAAATAGGATGATGAGGCGAAGGAACGAACTACTCAAAATTCACTAAAGAAGAAATGTGCGAGAGTCGTCGCTGCCTAGACAATGGCGGCGACGGCGACGGCAACAGCGGCAACTCTTCGTGGCATGCCACAACAACAAATGCCCGTATTTTTCTTTGTATTGGTAATTTGTCTTTTTCGTGATTTTGGTGCTTTTATATTATATATTTGTACTTGTTTATGCAAATATTATTATAATATGTAGTTAAAATTAGGTCGCGCTTCGTTTTACTTTGATTCACATAAACGCGCACATCAACGCAATACAGCAGGCACACAGTTGCATGCACACACGCACACATATACACTTGTGTCTTTTTTCCACACTTTCCTAATCGCTATTTGGCTTGCACTATGTACTTTTACCAATGCGTACTGTGTGCAATTGAATAATGATCATTGCAAATGCATTTTGTATGCGTTATGTTCACGTTTTTCTTGCCTTTTTTGTATCAATTTAATACATACACGCTTTTTTAGCACGCACTCACTCACCTTCTGTACACGCTCTGCTTTCGCTAATGCTTGCTTTGCTGCTTTCTTTTTTCTCTTTTCCGACGAGTCTTTTTTACTTTTTTCGACAAATTACCCAACACTCTTCATGTCGCACGCTGTTTAACAGCACTGCCGCACACCAGTTTCATAGCAACTAGGCTGCGTTCACATAAGCTCGCCTCATAATGTTAAGAACATCGCGTTTTTTAAAGAAATTGAATGAAAATCTAAATTGCGCTTGTAAAAGGTTAAACAATACGACAGCAAATGAAAAACTTAGCTTCCGTCAAAGAGCTTGGCAAGCTTCCCGCCAACGTTATGCCAATTACGAGCATGTGCACTACAGCTCATTTCTCGAGTACAATTTGGGCTCACTCAACAAATTTCATCAAATGAATCCACCGGCTTTTCCTTCACTGGAAGCATTACATGACATGGATGGAGAACTGACAGAAAATGTTAGTTCATCTTCATATCCACACAATTGGATGGAGGACTACGAGTTTTATAGGGGCGCCAGCGACGAAGCGGGAAATATTGATGCACAACATGGTACATCAGATGCAACAGTGGCGCCTTCAACGGTACCCTGCAATGGATGTGGAGCACACTTGCACTGCGCCAGCACCTCCATGCCTGGCTATATACCGAGTGAAATCTTTAAGGTAGGTTTTACTGAAATTTGTTAAGGATATTTAAACTTAATGGCTAATTTTAAGGGTCGTACTCAAATGGAACTTCAAACAATTACCTGCCAAAGGTGTCATTTTCTAAAGCACTATAATATTGCGCTGGATGTCGAAGTGCCACCGTCAGCATATGTTGATACCATATCACGCATACAAGACAAATACGCGCTGGCTATAATAATAGTTGATCTGTTGGATTTTCCAAGTTCCATTTGGCCAGGCATGCAACATGTGTTGGGCACCAAGCGACCCGTTTTCTTGGTTGGCAACAAGGTAGACTTGCTGCCACGCGATTCAAATGGCTATCTGGAGCATGTGAAGCGCTGCCTCAAGCAGCAGTTCATCGAGCACGGCGGCTTTGATGCATTAAATATTAAAAATGTAAGCCTGATTTCCGCAAAAACGGGCTTTGGAATTGAGGAGCTGATAACGCAGCTGCACAAAACCTGGGAGTACAAAGGCGATGTTTATTTACTCGGATGCACCAACGTGGGCAAGAGTACGTTATTTAATATACTGCTCAACTCGGACTACTGCCGGCCTGAGGCCACGGAGCTAGTGCGCAAGGCGACGACCTGTGCTTGGCCAGGAACCACACTGCAAATGCTCAAGTTTCCCATATTGCGACCATCCGACATGCGAGTCTATCAACGCTTTCAGCGTCTCTTTTCGGAACGTGCCCAGCGGGCTGCACTGAATAAACTGCGTCGAGATCAGGCCAAGGATACGGGTATGGTGACATCGGCTCAACTAATTGGTACCGTTGGTCGCACCTTTGAACTTCGCACGGATGTGGACGATGCATTTGCCATGTCTGGTGGAACGCAACCCATAACAACCCTTAATGAGCGCAAAAAGGAATATCGAGAGGCACGTTGGGTGTATGATACGCCCGGTGTAATGCAGCCGGATCAAATAACACCACTGCTAACCACACAGGAGCTGCTGCAGCTGCAACCAACAAGGATGATAAAACCGCGTGCTGTTCGCCTCGCACCTAAAATGTCGTTGCTCTTAGGCGGCTTGGCTCGTGTGGATTTGCTAGACTGCAATCAGGAGTGGCTGAAACTGTTTGTTTTTGCAGCGGAAACGTTGCCGCTGCTCATTACAGAGACTCAGCAAGCGGAGGATATTTATAAGCGTTATTTGGGTACTCCGCTGTTGGGCGTTCCCTCATCTGACAGGGATGATAAGCGTTTGGATCGCTGGCCGGGATTGCAGTGCCTGGAAAGGGACATAGTGGTGCAAAGTAGCGCATTGGAGGACAGACGCTCCGAGAAACAACTAAATTGTGATATAACCCTGAGTTCCGCTGGCTGGTTGGGTCTACTGCTTCCAAAGAATACTGAGAGTTGTTGGCGCGTTTGGACACCACAGGCAGTTGGAATTTATGTGCGAGAGCCAGCCCTTATACCACTGGCCGATCGTTTGGTTGGCAAACACATACGTCATTCCTTGGCGTATAATACCTCCAAGCCATTTGTTTTTAGAAAATAGTTGGTTTATTTTGTTTAAATAAAGCTTTTATTATGCATTTGATCATATTTTAAATATTGTTATGTATGGGGAACTTTCGTTAAATGTGGAGTAACTTATCGTATAGTCTACTTTCGATATATATCATGTAAGCCGATAATAAGCACGCCGATAAAGCGATACTGGCAATGTGCCATCTCTAACAAAAAGTATCCACTTTTTCACGGCAACAAAGAATTTTTATGGCAAAGAATTTAGCAAAATTAAAGTCAAAAATGCCTTTCAAGTAGCGCAGTTAACTGGCAGCAAGTGTATTTAATAAATAGTGCTCAACCTTATATAAAAAACATAAAACTGCGACGCAGCCTCCAAAATAGCGACCCACCACACTTTTATGCTGAAAAAAAGGCAAGGATAATGGAGCAAAACTCCAGCGTTAATACAGCCGAACAGGAGCTGGATATGAACTGTGGAACAGCAGGAACAACAGCAGTCGCTTGCAGCAGTGGCAGCAGCGACAACATAAGTGCCACACATGAATTTCAAACCATGAAACCCGGTGCTGGCCAAAAGCAACAGCAACAACAAATGCTTCAATTGGGCAATGGACGAACAGAGTTGCCACACAGCGAGCTGGTCAAGATGCTATACTATCTGGAGGGTGAACTGCAGGCAAGAGATGTCTGCATTGCTGCACTGCGTAATGAGCGTGTAAAACAACTAATTACGCAGCTACGCACAAAGCGGGTGCAGCCAAATGATCCCTATGCCTCACTCTTTCGGGATAAGATTGCCCTGAATGGAAATTTAATATCAAGAGAATCCTCCACTCAAGCAGCTCAGGCCGAAATGGAGGTGCGTCAGATTATTGAACAGCAAATGGAACAACAGTATCAGATGGTCAGCAAACAGCGGGGCACGCATGTTCGCATGGTCAACATTCTCACCGAATCGCTGGAGAACAATCAGCGTATGTTGCAGCAGTTGGAGGAGGAGCGGCGCAAGCATGAACATGATACAGCACAGGGTGATGACATCACTTATGGCTTAGAAGTGGAGCGCACCAAGCTGCGGCAGCAACTGGAGGCAGAACATGCGCAGGTCGCCAACATGGAGAAGGATCTCAAAAAACTGCAGGAGACGCTTGAATACGAGCGCAATAGGCAAAAGCAAATCGTTCTGCTTCTAATAGCTGAGCGCAAGAAGATCCTTATGAAGTACATTGAGGAGGGTAGGAAACAAACAAAAGATAGAAAAATTAATCAAAATATAAATATACTTTAACCTTAATTATGCAGGCAAACGTTCCGAGGATCTTGCTCAAATTTTGGCAGAAGAGAAGCAACGTTCTGATACAATTGCCGAGGGACTTGAGGAGGAAAGCAAAAAGTCGCTGCGCATGGAGGAGGAGCTTGAGAAGCAAACGCTATCAATGGAACTGGAGCGCAAATCCTTGATGTCCAAATTAGCCAAGGAAGAGCAGCGGTTGGTTTTTATTTATAACTGACATTCTTAACAAATGATTTTACATTTATTTGTATTCAAACACAGTGTCAAGGAGCTGGAACAAGAGCTGAGCTCGCTGCGTGGCGAACACGAGGCATTAAAGAAGTTAAATCAACAGCAACAACAGCAGTTAGGAGCAAGTGGCTCATCGGTGGCTGGTGCCTCCAAGGCGCGGCAGTTTAGTGGTAAGTCCTGCCTCAACATTATGCCCTGACTGCAGTTTGTAATTATGATTTAACGTCTGATTTTTTTCCTTTTTATTTTTAATGAATCTATATAAACTTACGTTTTGTTTTCGTGTTCCTCTCAAAGACGAAATATTTTGTTAGAAAATATCTTACGCAATTTGCAAGGTGATTTGTTTACTCTTTCTTATTTTGTGTTAATAATGCACCATACAAACCACTTGAGCAACTGCATCTACACCCACACACACATCCCACTCTCTTCACTGTAAACACGCTATCCAAAGTGCCAAGTTTAGAAGACATTCTGTAAATGTATAAAATATAGCACATATATCGCAATCTTTTTGCTGAACAGTAATGGGCGTGGGTGTTATATCATATTAGACATTTTTTACTAGTTGCTAAGAAGCTAACTTTTTGCAAAGCGTACGAAATCTTTTAAAAACTTGCACCAAGTGCATTTGGAAGCTATTATTTGTTATACCTAAACCATTTAATTTGCCGAAAACAATCTTAAAATGTATACAAGCTTCGTTATGCCGAAGAATACTTTATTTTATTGTACCTTATTTATTTGTATATAAATATATATTGTTAAAGATTTGCTAATCATAGCCTTTCACACACATTTTACAGACGACGCATGTGCCACACCCATGGTGAACATTGCAAAAATCGTACAACCAACCGCAACAGTGACCAGCATGCCGGTCTCCGGTCCCCAGACAGGCATCGCACGTTCGATTGTGCCCGGCCAGAATATACGCAGTGCCGCCGTTGGCATTGCCACAGCGCCAACGGGGATTGCCAGCGCACCCACGGCGCCCCTATCAACTAACCTGGCTGCCGCCAATCACAACAGCAGCTCAGTAACCGCAACGGATGCTACTTCCAATGCTGCTGCTTCAGCTGTGGCTGCTCCACCATCGCCCTCGCCGGCTAAAATGCAGCCCACGGCGACCATACAACGTGCGCCGGGCGGCAAATATGCAGCACTGGCAGCGGCCGCTGCTCTGGATCAGACCGCAACACCACCGCATCCACATCCTGTGCCCATTGCAGTGCCACCAGTGACTGTGCCACCGGCCGGGGCTCGGGGCGCCCCACCACCAATACCGACTAAGCCAATTGTCCCACCCAAGCGGGAGCCGTCGTTGTCCCGTTTGGGCTCCATAACAAGCGGCAGTGCTGCAGCCACCGCCATTGCTGCTGCAGCAGCGGCGGCAGCAACAGCTGCTGTGGCTGCCACAGCAACAACAACAACTACAACGGCAGCATCAACGTCGACGAACGCAGCAGCAGCAGCTGTGGCATCAGTGAACAGCATTGCGAAGCATAATTAGACACCTTCCTAGACATCTTTCGACATCTTCTATATATATTTAAACGTATAAACATAATATATATGCGCATTATACCATATAGCATATTGCGAAAGCAAAGAAATACTCAAAACCGAATATAGCTCCAAATTACGTAATACAATTTTAAGGAGGAGCGTAAAGTAAAACATTCTTTGACCATATTTTATGCCAAACTCAGACAGTCAAAAAAACATTTTTACTCATATATATTTACGTGTGTGTCCGACCCGTCCCCGCCCCTTTCCCCGACCCTACAAAAATGTTGAGGATTTTAACTTTTAAAGTTACGCCTCGAATTATAAGCAAATTCGTTTTTTTTTGTTTGTCTTGTGTGCAAAGAGTTTGTTAAGCATTTAGATAATAACAAAGTGTGTTTGAGTTTTAGTCTTTTTTTCTTATTTGAAAAACTGTTTTCAAATATCGCTGGATTTGTGTTATATAATTCCGTGTGTAGTCGTTAGTGAAAAAAAAAATGTACAAGGCCGTGCGATTCTCATTATCATTATAAACAACAAGAAGTGAACATTAAGTAATTATATACATATATATACCCACATTAATTGTATACGGACTACTCCATTGTGCTCTGTGCGTTGTTTGTTAGTTCTTAGGTGCATAAACCCTAAAATCCTGTGCAGCTATATATATTAATTACCTATAGAAGTTTTAGGTTTTTAATTTCGTTTTAAGTTCGGCTTAAGAATTTTAATTTGCCTTAAACACAAATAAAACACAAAAACATAATCCTATAGATAAGCATGTTAAAATCCCAAATCACGCTTAAGTATTCAAAAATGCTTCAATTTCCAATTATGTATACTGTTTTGAGTTGCAGTTTCCTTAGGACAGAAGCCAGTCACGTAGCGTTCTGTTTGTACTTACAACAAAGAGGCACAAATAAACAAATTAACGTATGAATAAACAAGAAATTAGCAATGCAATAAATGTTTACAACAAATTACGATTACAATGTATTGGAAAGCGAAAATACAAAATAAATTACATTACAAAAGAATTGTGCTTGATAAATCACGTTGGCGGCGCTTGATTCTCAATAATTGTTGCTCGCACCAGATTTCGGGCGCATGACAAACGCATTAATTCAACGAACTCCTCAACATTCTCCAGCCGATAATCTTTAAAAATGGTCTTCGATGTTTGCTGTAAAGTGGTAATAAGCAATTCAATTTGCAAAAGCTCTAGAAATGTTTGGTGCTTACGTTTTCAAACTTGGCAGTGTTGAGCTTGTTGCGGTCTATAAGCGGCACTAGCTCCATTTCCAGATGCTGCAGAATGGTGAGCGTTTCATTAGTGAATAACTTGGGCTCCTCAGAGTTCAGCAGAGGCATGGCATCAATTAGCAGCGAGGGCCAGAAACTGCAAGAGTTAAAATTTCATGAATTAATATTTTAAAATGGGTATTATACATATATATTACTTACTAAGCTGGCGTTATTTTGGAAGCCAATAGATTGACGAGCGGCTCAGCACCGGACACAAAGTCGCGTTGGCGATGCAGTTCATAGAACTCGAAATATTTGCACAGGAAGACCAAACGTGGTGAAACAAACATACGCGGTCCAATGCACCTTAAGACATCCGGACAAAGCATTTCGCCCGTATGCGAATAGTTCTGCAAACAAAAAAAACAATTAGCGTTAGGATATATAGATGACCGAAAGTCCATATTTCACCTACCTTAAGTATAAAATCAGCTACGGCCGTAACAAGCAGTACGTCCTTTGAGCGTATGGCCCATTCTAGGGCGCTGCCGCAGCGCTTATCATTATGGGCACGTTTTGACAACACTTTGCAAATATCCTGCTCGACCGTAACAAGGCCGCGTTGTTTGGCCAGTTCCAAAACCTTGAACGCTTGACGCTCGCTTCTTAGTGGAATGCGTGGGAGTAGCAGCTCAATGGCTGCAGCTCCCTCATGATTGCAAGAGTCCAAATAATCAATACCCAGCTGCCAGTAATTACGTGATGCCATCAAGAAACTGCCATAATCGAAGACCATTGACTGGCGTAATAATGCAAGGTCGCTGAAAGATAAGTAGATTATAAGACAATTTTTGCAAGTTATGTATCATGTGTCCATACTTACGAGCTATGCTGTTCAAAGTACGACTTGAACTGACCCGTGTGATAAATCAGATCAATAAGATGGGTGGAAAACCAGTGGTTGTCGTTTATCTTTTGCGCATCGTAGATAAAAACCCTAATATCGTGCTGCATCAGCTGGAGTACCATACGACTCAAATGCAGCATCTTCCACTCAGGGCGAATCTGCGTCCAGCGATTCAACCAACTGGTGGTGGCAATGCGCAATTCAAAAGGCTTGCACATGGGCTTTGTGTAGAGAAGATAGCCGGGCAGATATTCATACCATTCCTGAGACTTGAGCAACTCAGCATCCCAATGTTTGTTGCTACCAGCTACGAGCTGCATGATCAACTCTAGCTGTGGCTCCACTGCAAACGTTTGACAAGCCAATTTACGGTCTAGATCGACGTGCCAAAACTCCCACTGGGAGTTGAACTTTTGCAATGCATAGCCATCCTGATAAATGGGCATCGTTTTGAGCACTTGCTCTGCGGCTTGAAAGGCGGGCTGATTAAACTTACGATTCTGCAAGAGAATGGCACGTGGCACCTCCAACTGGCCAAGCATAATAAGCCTTTTCAATGTCTCCCAATAGTTATCGCAGTCGCTAGCCTCTTCAGCCATGAGCAGCAAATCGGTGGCCTGATCTTCAGCATTTGGGTAATGAAAGCGAACCCATTCGAGCAGCTGGGGCACAATTAGCTGACTGGTCTGCTGCTGCTGCAAATAGAGAATTTCGAAGAGATGCCACAAACATTCGATTGCATAGAAAGTCGTTGTGGCCTTTGTGCATTGATCCAGTCTCCACTCATCCTCCTGCACCTCGGGTGTTTTCTTGCCATGGTCAAGTTTTTCAAGGCAAAAACGAATTATACTTCGATATGCCCTCGAGATTTGTAGGTATTCTGCAGTTTTCTTGGCTCCTTTTGCTTCCTTTACGAGTGTTTGCAGCGTTACGAATGTGCCATTCGTCTCGGCAAGCAAACTGCGGAGAAGCGGCTCCTTGTAAAGCGTCGACTCGTGTGCTATGCTAATCACTACCGGATCTTCGTCGGCTGTATCGGTGGGGGTATCGGGCGTATTCCATGTTACGGGACGATAAGCGCTAAGCGCTATTTTTGTGCTGCCGGGCACAAAAGTTGCGGTAAGTGTGTTGCCGCAGCGTAGGGCGAGCGGATCTTCGATTTCCTGGAAAGAACAACACTTGGTCAATTGCTTTGACGATTTTGGTTGGAAATTTTCTTACGAATGTTGGTGCGTTCTCTTCAGTCATTTTTAACAAGGTATTTATTTATCTTCATAAAAATATCAACACTCTTTTCCGAGTAGCCGCGTTTTTAATAGCGGCATATGACAGTGTCTGAAACGCGTCGATTTTTTAGTGCTGGGCAATTTTCATAGTATATCGATTATTTAAAAGGCTGGTATGCACATTCGCAAAAGTTCGGTAAGATTTAATTTTGTAGATTTATTTTAGTCCTCTTCAAATTAACATTACCTCTTCTGAATGTTTTTTGATTATTTCAATGCGAGAACAAAAAGTTACAGATTTTCTGTGCTGTCTCAAAGCATGTCATAAACAGCGGTAAGTGCTGTAAAACGAAATCACAGCACTGCCAGCCCAAAAATATTTCACTTGTTTTTTGGCGCTCCATAGAAATTGGAAGCTGAATTTGAGGATCCGAAAACCGAATTTAAATTAAATATGGAAGATCTTACTGAAATTTGTACACTATTTGATCGCAATGTGCAAAGATTGCACACAAATCTAAGCGCCTATCAACATGATGTAAATAATCTACGCCAGACACTTGTCGAAAGCTGGTTGCGTGTTGACCGCGCTGACGGTCGCATTATTTCCGCCCACGATTCCCTTCTTAGCAGCATAAACGAGGTCAACGAATATATAATCAAGTTAAATCTTCACATTAAGCTTAATCGAGTATGCATGTTGATTGTTGATCGGAATTCCTTGGACTACAACAACTACAACAACAATAAAGGGAATCACACAAATCGGCATGGCATCACGGTGGGAGAGGTAGATGCAACCCCCGAGCAGCCTAAAAGGAGCATAAATGATGCACTGCAGTTGATAAAGATCGAAAAATGTAATAGTTTAACAAGTAAGTTTATGCATATAACTTTTGTCTACAGCTTAAAATTTGGCGGGAGTATAGGTTCTAGGAAATGTAATTTTACTTTCTTGGCTTGTTCTAATTGATATGGAACAAAGAATTTTATATTAATTTTTTATACATCAATTAGCTTCGGAACGCATCGCAAATAAAATTTGTGAGGACAACGCTGTAAATAGAGTGGAAGCGCCACCAATTCCACCGCGCCAAAACATCAAGTTAGAAAGTTCAGTAGTGCTGCCAAGGCTGCCCATTTTGCCACGCAGAACGAAACTGTTGCCTCCGAAGGGCGGCATGCAAGTGTTGAGCGATGTTGCATACAACGAGCTTTCAAAGAACATAGCCAGCTTTGTCAAAGACAGCGTTGTCCTGGTTACTATGATGCATCTCAATATTGCAGAGAATTGCATATTTGTGTCCAAGTGGGGTCCAGAATCAACACCGCTGAAGAAATTGCTAGAGTGCCAAGTGCCAATACAGCAACTTGATCAGCTCCCCGATTATGGTGAGGTCTTTGCTGTATATGATGCACAGGAGCAGATAATACCACGTGTGCTGATCAATGCGCTAACCGAGGGCGGTGGCTACGAGGCTTACTTGCTGGACTATGGCGAGCACATTCACTTAAATGGCGAGGAGGTCATCTTCGCATTGCCCAACGAGATTAAAGCACTGCCAGCGGAGGCTGTCAAGTGCTATGTGCGCAACTACACGGTTGCCTTTATGAAAGAGTTTACCTATAAGGAAGTGCGCCTGCGTATCTTGGCCAACAATGGCAACGAATTGGAGGTTGAACTTTTGGAGCATCAACAAACAGAGCCGACAATGTCAACTAATTCAAATGCGGTGAATTCAGAAGCTTTAAAAATGCTTGATGAGGTTGAGCCCAGTACCAGTGATGCTCTCAAAGCGGTGTTGGGCTACAAGCCCACAGATGACCAGCGTATTTGTCGCCATTACGATCCCAAGATTAATGGCTGCTTTAAAGGTATGATAGAAAGAATGTGTGAGGTTTTTCGACGTACTGATACTAAGTCTTTATATTTTTAATGTGGCAGGATCCAACTGCCGGCTTTTGCATCAGCCACTGGCGCCACATGGCGCCACCAAGGATAAAGAGCTAGCTGAGGCACTGCCCGAGTGCACATTTGTGTCGGAAGCACCCCGACCGATAGGATGTGTTGTACGAGTGCGGGTCACGTTTGTCAGCTGTCCGACACATATGTATGTGCAGTTCCAGGATGAGTTGCCCCCGCTGGTGTGGGCTGCGAAGGAAATACACGAAACGCAACGTAAATTTAAACGTGCTCCGCGTCTATTGGACATTGTGTTGGCCCAGTACAGCGACGAGTGTTACTATCGTGCGCAGATTGTTGAAGAGATCGATGGAATATATAAAATCTTCTATGTGGACTATGGCAACACGGAGTTTGTTACCATTGATTCGCTGGCACAATGTCACAATGCTGCAAGCCTGAAGCCGCATCGTGCCATTAGTTGTTTCATAGCGAACATTAAATGTTGCTCTTCGCTGACCCAGGAAAAGACTGCCGAGTGTGTGGAGTTTCTCAAAAGTAAAATTCTCAATAAGAAGTTGGATGTGAAGCTGATAGGTCAGGTACCCGATGGATATTCGATTAAGTTTCTGAATCAATACGCTAATGTGACCGAGCAGCTTTTGCAACGTTGCTACGTTGAGCCAGTTGCGGACGGTAACAAACTAAAATCTTAGAGCGTCAAATTGAACTAAAACTTAGTTGCATTTTCCTCACACTTTAAACAATTAGTATTTAAGTTTAGATGTTTACAACCATTTAAGTATTATCCAGTTTTAATGACGCCAACGGACGAAATAAATCGCCAACGAAGCCTGAATTATCCTCGACTTATGCGATGGCGTATCGCAGGAATTGTTGCGGCTTTAGTCATTACCTTAGTAATTGGTTTATATTTTGTCCTTAAAAAATAACAAAATCCACAAGGATTCCAACTTGACAACTGTAAGTTTTATGTTTCAAAAAGTTAAGCGAGTCTATTATAACTAAACCGCATTAGCATATTCCTTACTCTTTAAATATGTAGTATTGAAGCTAACAAGAATTCAAATAACATCCATTCTTAATGCCGCCAATTGAGATTGAGCGCAATGAAACAATGCGCAAACGACGCTTCGGTTGTTGTCGATCTAGGCGATGTATAGTCGCAATTATAGGAGTTACTGTAGCTGTACTCGTTGGGATCGGTATAGCACTAAGGTTTATATTGGCAAAGAATTAAAAAAAATAAACGATTTTAAGTTTTTTCGTTAAAATACTATGTGCACGGGTACATAAATATAAAATAATGTACAACAACCAAGTTTATTATGTTTTCAGTTTTCATGTTATATATAAGTATTTTTCTTTTGTTAAGTATTCAAAATGAAGAGAATCACTTTAATTTTCAAACTGTTAAAAAGTTAATAGAATATAATAATATAAGAATCAACATCGTTGAATATTTCTTGATGCATTTGTTCTTTAATTCTAGTTAAGTCTTAATAAAAGTATGGATCTACATAGACACAATATATAAAGAGGAACATGTCAAGCTTTTGATTAATGACAGACCGCTTTTATTATTAGTCATTAAAACATAACAACGAAAAAATCATGGGCTCGAGCTAAACTGTTGTCATAAAGCTTCAAAACTAAAACAATAAAATAATAATACTAATTGCCTATAATGTGCAAAAGCAAAAACCAACAGCGCTAAAGTTTTGGGGGTACGGGTCTGTTGGGCCCGTTCAAGTAAAGTTTTGGATTCCAGTTTGGTCAGGTCGTCATCGCCGCTGCTGGTGCTAATAGATTATGCCGCAACGATTAGAAAGGCAATAAATAACACCTGGCTGGGATCACATGCGTGTACGACCAACATATATCGGGTCACATATGTAAATGCAAGAGGACAAATGACGACTTGCGCGCTTTGTCCTGGTGTTGACAATTTAAATGTTTTAGCAGCGAGCAGCCAAAGCAAAAAGGGTAACGTTCAACGGGCTTGGGTCATTTCAACAATATCCCGGACCTATTCGGGGATGTACGGCCTTGTGAAACACAACAACTGTATGACAGCATATTTTTACAGGCATCCTTTAATGAGTATCCAAATTATATGCGCTTTGATAAGTACTTTAGTGAACTCATGAATATTTATTACAATTAAAACTAGTTGAAATACTTATGTTTTAAATAGTTTATGTCTTTTTATAAACTGTTGGTATACTATTTTCCATAAAACAAACAAACATTTGTATATATTAAGTAGAAAATCATACTTAATGTAGAACACCTGCTGAGGGCCACCCTCCACGATAATTATATAAGAATTTAACACAGGGTTAAGTGTCAAAAGGATGAGAAGACCCTTAACATATGTTCCAAAACTAGAATGACACACACATATAATGATGATGAGACCGCGACAACCCCCTTTGAACTTGCATTAAATAAAACAACACAACATTTTTCGACGTTTTAAACAATAATAATTTTGATGGACTGAGTGTTTTACCTATTGTGTACTGGGATTGCAGGCAACTCAATGAAATGAACTCAAACTTAAATAACAAACAGAACTTGGTCAGCTGCATTTGGCAACAAATTGGCTAACAATTGTAGCAACGCTTATTGCACTTGGAGCGCTGACTATTAAGTTGAATTGTATTGTAATGACCATCATCCATGATGTCTGCATTCACCTTCTGTAGTTCGGCAATGCGCTGCCAGGTGGCGCAAAAGTGGCGCACATTGCGTGCATTGGCCAACTTGGCAATGGGTCCCAATGTGCGATAACCGTTATTCAGATAACGTATAAAACCCTTGGCCGACAAGTCCATAACAGCAGTCTTCACTTGTGCCTCCAAATCACCACTGGCAAAGGATCTGTAAGGAGGAACCTCAATTCATTTCCTTAAACTCACTAAACGAAAACTTACTCCTTCTCCAACATCTCGACAATATCCTCCTCTTTAATGCCATTACGATATTTGGGATGATCTTGAAATATACGCACCATATCCATAACATATAATGGCAAGTGAATGTGATATGTATTCGAGTGCATCATCGAAGTTGTTGGCTCACAATCTTTTATTGGTTTGTCGCCACTCATTTTAAATAAAAACTTTTCTTATACTATGGAATCGATTTTTTGTAGTTGTGTTTCTAGATTTGAATACGTAGGAAATATAATGTTAGAGACAACTAAAGCACAGTTAATGTGTACACAGTGTCTACTGGGCTTTTAACCCCAGTCCTTAGCTGCTAATGTCATCCAATTACAGGTGTCATTAACAGTTTGTCCAACGATGTTTGCTTTCACTTTGCTCTTCAATTATGACCCGAAGCCGTACAAATATTGTAACAATTACATGTTCAGTTCTTTATTACCTGGTAATTTGCCTAATATATAAATAGAGCGTTCCCAAAAAAAACAAAAAACCCTAACAATCCTCCCATTGCATTAGACAGTGGGAAGGGTTCCGAGTTGTGTGCTAAGTGGTAATGCGTCATTTGGAAGGGAATACAAAGGAAGTGTTGATTCAGAAGATATTCCGATTAGGTTCTTAAGTTTCATATTTTTTTAAATTCTAGTAACAAACTTTATTTGCAAAACTGGTATTTCGTATATATGTATATACAAAAATCAAGTAGAATTGAAGGCTGTTAGCCCTGCCAAACTGTCACGCAATCATGTTCTAGCTTTAACTTTGGAACACCGTAAATGATACCCCTAAAACCAGGACAGTCAAAGGGTTAACTATGGTAAAACTTTTGCCAACAGATAATAAATTAGCGCATACATTATGAAATATAGTTAGGATGCCACCGTCAACTGTCGACTGTCACTGACTTCCGGTTAGTTGGCGGGGCAAGAGAAGAAGAAGCCGGGGCGTCTAACTGGCAATTTGTTTTCACCCAAACGAACAGGTGACAGTTTCTCAAACCGGGAACGGGTTAAGGAAGACACACACGAAATGACATGTGGTTAAACATTTTATGGGTATGGTTATCAAAACGAAACGCGAATTGGTTACATTGGTTTATATGTCACAGTCATGCTTGAAAAAAGAAGTTGCCAAGACTTTCTGATGGCTTCATAAGTTAGAATAGCTAAATTGAGGGCTGACTATGCAATTTTTTAGGCTATTGCTGCAATAAAACCAAAGAATATCTTGCTTAAGTAAGTCATATGTTCGGAGAATCGTTAGAAACTTTACCGGCCCATTCCTGTTTCAGGTATAAAGTATTGATTGAGTAATCACATGACTTGTAATTTTTCTTTAAACGATACTTAGCTTTGAAGTTGGAATGAAAATAACCTTATAATAGTTAAATAATGAGGCACAGGAAACCCTACTTTTAGTTTAAATTTAAATATTTTTTTTTTTAGCTAAAATACCATCCTAAAGGTTTTAATGTTAAAAGATTTGGTTTAGGATAATCCAAAAATTACTATAAATGTAAGACTCTGAAAAAAATACTTTTCTTAAAAGGCTATTCAACAACCGTTTACTATAAGTTTTATTTTAAGAATTATTTAACCTTTTCCAAAAACTTCTTTAAGCTCTCCCAGTTTTCAAATTTCATACTATCCCTGGCATTCCGTTTGAGAAAACATTGTACGTGTCTGAAAATGTTATTCATGTACGTTGAACTCGTGCGCTTATCGACCTGCTTTTAACCTCTATTCTAGCAATTACAGCTTTTGGACTTAATCGCAATGTTCTATCTACAAAATATAGTTGTAATCACAAGCGCAACGTTAAATTCCTTCATTGTCAACTTTCCTGGCCTGGCTATTTGCTAACCCGCCCATTTCCACTCGTCCACTCGATCATTCTCATTGGCTGTTTGTGGAAAAAGTTTTCAGCCCCACAAACTGCCGGACACAGCTGCATAATAGTTGGCCAAACTCATATAACCCTGTCTGAGCCCTGTACCCATGTCAGGCAACACCCCCAAAAAGAAATCAAAAGCCTTCGACAACGACATGTGTGGTCAAGAGGGGAGATTGTTGCCGGCAATGGCTTTGAGGGGGTGGCTAATCAAACTAACCAGTTATATGAAACCCTTATAACTGTGCAGCAAAATAAATGTCATTCAACATGGCAAAGTGTCATGTATTTGACGAATAATTACCGTCAACATTGCGTGATTGGCTGAATCAAACGGCGGAGGCGGCCTGTGGTGCTACAGCTACTGCTTAGATTTAGTCCAGGCGGTGGGGTTGCATTTAGGTGGGTGGCTTGGGTTGGTGGGTGTATGTGTGTGTGTGTGACAAAAACCTATAATTATATGAGGCAGCCAGGTGGTTCTGGACTAGAGGAATACGCGCCAAAGGCTCAGACAGAGTACGGCAGTCGACGTTAACGGAAGTCAGCGCTTTTGACGTTGGGAATCTTTGGTCAAACATAATGTATTCGCCCGCCAAATCGCCCATCGTGGACGTGACGGAGACGCTATCCATGCATAGTGAACTGGACTTTGATCCGGAGCCAAGTGGCACTCCTATGTACACCATACCTGCACCACATAATCTTCGCCTGCCGCTGCCTGGACTCGCCTTACCCAATCTCTTGGCATCCAAGTCGAATGGAACGCTACCTGCCTTTGAATATATTGCACCACCCAATCATGGTATGCAATCTCTGGATTTTCCGCTAATGGAACTAAATCGTGTTGGCATGTTTCCGGGTTTTCTGCATCGGCGAGCGCGTGGCGAGAAGCGACCAATTCCCGATGCCCAAAAGGATGCCAAATACTATGAGCGACGCAAACGCAACAACGAGGCGGCCAAGAAATCAAGAGATGCACGAAAAATACGCGAAGATCGCATTGCATTTCGAGCCGCGCTTCTGGAGCAGGAGAACTCCATCCTTCGAGCTCAGGTCCTGGCACTACGGGATGAGCTGCAGACAGTGCGACAGCTTTTAGGCGCCACAGCGGGCGGCATGCTGGGCGTGACCAGACCGGTCTGAACATCCGACTCGTCGCTGGATATTTGGTGTGTACATAAAAGTGAAATTGTGTTTTGTGATTTATGTTAAAAGAAATTATTAGATAAAATATACATATAACTAGAAGTAATGATTAGTTCTTGATTGGATGCAGTTTAAGAACTTCTCTCGTGAATTAGCGAGGGTAAGAAAACAACTTTATTTCAATGCCTAATTTATAATGGGTTTTAACAAAAATAACAAATTACAAGTTTAGAGAGTGCATCTGAACTTTTCCACCCGACTCAAGGAGCAGCAACGTTTGATAGTTGGATGAGCTGCTCGATGCAGCAATGTCCGTTACAGTTGAACCATTGTCCAGACTCACATCTAAACGCTCCCGATCCAAATGAAAATCATAGATGCGCACTGAGCCATTCGAGAGGACGAACAGATGCCAGCCGTCGGTGGATTGAACGAGTGCCTGGACAAGATTCTGACGCAAGACGCTGCCACTAAGAAGCAGCTGTTGGTCAAAGACGCGCAGCTCGTAGGCGCGACGTGGCTGCTGCAGCAGCTCCAGTGCGGTATTCGGACGTGCATCCTGTTCCACATCCGGCTGCTCAAAGGAGCGTCGTTCGTTGAGTATTATGTTTTGTATGGCGCAAGATTTGCCCGTTTCGGGTTCATGTTCGGGCATTGGTGGTGGCATTGCCGTTGTGGGACGCTGCAAACGTTGACGCTGCCGCTGATTGCAGTTGAGTATCATCACAGAACCATTCGATAAGCCCACAGCTACAAAGTGCTCATTGGCCAGTACGCACAGTGAGGTGGGAAACAGAAAGCGACTCTCGTGCAAACCGATTCGGCTGAATCGCTCCGTTTTCAAGCTTCTTGTGCAGCACAACACAAAGTTGCGATTACTGCACACGTAAATGAGATCGCTGCCCGTATCGATGTTGCTGAAGCGCAATCCTTGCAAACCCTGTCCAGCCAGCGCTGTTGTTATTGTTTGCGTCTCATTCAGTTCACGCAACAGCTCATCACTGTAAACGTTGCCCTGGAACATGGATTTGGTCTTGTTGTAGGCACTTTGGCTTCGGTTCAGTAAGCGGCGTTCCAGATATCCACGCAGATCACAGCTGGCAGCTTGCAGCAGCTTCACCCGAGCCCAGGGTGAGCTGTATTCATTTTTGCTGGCTGCACCAGAGCCACGCCCACTTGCAACCAATGTCCAGATTGTGAGCAATCCTGAATCGTTAAGTGATGCGTACTGTGATAAAGAAATAAAACAAAAGTTGTCCGTATTATCTTTACTTGTAGGGAACTCTAGATATATCAGGCAATTAAAAGCTTTACAGGGTATCTTCTAGTGCTATCATTTCAAAGAAAAGAAAACTAACCCACCTGAATATCCTTGTGTGTCAGAGACAAACTGCTGCCCAGTGCCATGCCATTAGTCTTGGGTGCTGGTCGAAAGCTGCGCACATCGACAACGGCGCCCAGATCCAAAGCACTTAAGACCTGGCTATCCAAGCTGGGCACTACGGACTGCGTGGCCGCAAAGTGGGTTAAATTGCCATCCAACTTGGAGCAGTAGCTGTAGGTCTCGCGTAGATCCCACATGGCCAGACTGCCATCCCGCAATCCAGCAACAATAATGTCAGGCGCTTCGCTGCAGAAGGCGACGCGACAAACCTCTGCCCAGGTGGAGAGCAGGCGCAACGGCTTGCTGGGATCGGTAAGGGACCACACCATCAGCAGATTGGCGAAATCATCGCGATAGACATCGCTCTGTGGCGGACACTCGTGCACCGTGACCACAAGCTGTCCAGTGCTACCAAAGATGCGACGCACACGTAATGCATCCAACAGACCAGTCTGCAAAACGGGCGCACGTTTGGGACCAGAAGAGTTCGCATTGAGTACCTTGCCGAGCAACAGGGATGCCTTGTGCAGAAACACACCCAATCGTTCCAAATCATTGGGCTTGGCCAGACGCTGTCGCTGCTGCTGCAAAGCGCGCTGTTGCTCTAGCCGACGCAGTTGCTCCATACGCGCCAAGCTGCTCTCAAATGCATCACCTGATTGTGCCGAGAGCGTGTCCAAGTCATTGCCAGCATCGCCACAATAACTAAGCACCAACTGGCTGCCATAATGCGGGGGATGCTGGGTCCAGCTGGTGCGCTGTTGCACCTCCAACGTCTGGCACTCGTTGTCCATTTGCTGGGCATAGGTTTGTGTGGTCATCTGGCAGGTGTTTAACTTTCCATAGCTCTGCATATAACCCTCGTAGCTTAAGGGTTTCATCTCAAACAGCTGGTACTCCAGCTGATCAAAGCGCAGCTTGCGCATTAGCTCCTTGCCGCGACGCGTTATTACCGGATGTGCCACAAAGTTTACATAGCCGCCATAATGCACATCCGATGTGGACTTGGGTGGTTGTTCTGGTGCTGCAGCAATGCCATAGCTACTAATGCCAGAGTCCAGCTGATCGGAATTGGCCATGCTGTTGGTGGTATCAAAGCTGTCATAGGACTGATGCACAGCGGAGCGTTGTTGACGACGTGAGTTCATATCATAGTGACCCGAATCCAACTTGCGATCCAGCTCCTTGTCGCGCTGTATGACTGTAATAGGATTTTGTGTGGGCTCCGAGTCATCCTCCTCCTCTGCCTCATCGTCATCTTCAACTGTCAGGCTGGGCTGTGGTTCTGCCTCTGGCACTTCTGTTTCACCCTGCTCCTCCTCTTTTTCATCTTCCTCCTCATCAGCCTCCTCTTCTTCCTCGGGCGTACTAGCATCCGTCTCAAAATCCGATTCATATGATTCAAAATCATCCGAGTAATTATCTGTCTCTGATGCTGCTGCTGCCGCTGACTGTGATTGCTTTTTGGCTGTTTCAAAATTTACCTCGAAAGCAACTGGTTCCTGGATCCGTTTGCTTAACTTTACTTCCAGCTCGCTGCGCTGCTTGGCCGAATCCCGTTTGAGCACCACGATTTCCTCGGGCTGCAGAGTGCGTGAATAAGTGCGAGCACGTGTCTGTTGCTTGTCCTCCTCGTTGACTGCTTGTTTTGGCTGCACTTTGCGCTTTGATGGTGGCGATGACACTGTAACATTGTGATATGTGTCCAGCACTGCATTTGATTTGGTTTTCGATGCAGGTGGTTGTGGTTGTTGTTTAGTGGCACGCAATGTGCTTGGTATTACTTTAGTTGTGGGCGATGGGGTTGTTTTAGGTTGTCTGCTCGGACCAGGCTCAAGCCCCTTGTTTTTACTTGTGTGCAGTGGCGGCGATGGCTTTTTTGTTGTGGTTGGTTTTGCAACCTTTGTGGTTTTTCGTAGACTCCTTTCGCTATCTAGGCTGTCCTGTTGCTTGAGTTTTTCCCTGCCGCTTAACGATGTTGTTGGTGTGCCCACACCTGTTGCCGGCGATTTGTTAGCCTTGCGCTGTATTTCATTTTTGGGCTATAAATAAAATATTTATTTCCAATTTCGAGTAAATACTAATTTGGCGCCAAAGAATACATTTACATTTTACAACACTGATCAATATAAAACAAAACAAAGTGCGCTCTCTTGAAAGTGATCGGTGTTCTCTTGCTCTTCAGTAAGGCTTTCATTAATAACAATTGAACTAACATTTGAATCACATATTAATATTGCGTGTGTATGTGTTAGTGATGTGCATGACAATGTCCATTCAGAGTACATTTACAGCTCAGTGGCAAGTGCAGTGGCGTCGTGTTTCTGACTGTGCTTCGTGTGCGTAAAGAAAGATATTCATACGCATACTTGATGAGTGATATGCGGCATACAAATCAATTACTTGCAATTGCTTATGTTTAATGTGCGCTGTATATGTTTTTGTTCTTACGTTTGTTTTGCTTGCCGTACGAGTTGAGCTCTTTGACATTTTACCCCTACGCCGTGTAAAGTTTTTAGCTTGAAATTAAATAAATGTTAAGAAGCGAGTACGTGTGTTTAATCAATTGTAATTGTTAATTCAGTTCATTGCAAATTCGTTGTGACAAATTTAAGGGTTTCCGTGGAAACCTGTCGAGTAGCATAGCAACAAAAACAAAATGAACAGCTGATGTGCAGTGTTTGAAAAGACAGCTAATGGTATGTTAAAAATTTACATTAAACCTTTATATTGGGTAAAAAGTTAATATATCTGTAGTGTCATACAAGTAAACAAAGAAATATCTGCATAAATATCAATTTTTAATGTGTTTATATACCACTTTATTTATGGTTAGTTGTAGCTGCGTACCTATCTTATTTCTTACATTTTGCAACACTTAAACAGTTTCTGTAGGTTTTTTTTTTGTGAAATTTTCGTGTATTTGAGATTCCTAACATAATTAAGCTTTAATTGTGTGCACATTAAAGTAATATCACAATAAATAAAGTTTAGCTTGTGCACTTGACTAAAATGATTGCCCTCGCAGCTGTATCCACAAACCAACAGCAGCAAACAACAAAACAAAACAACTGCTGCCGCTGCCTATTTTGGGAGCTCCACTATCATCTTCGCCTTGGGAAACGTAAAACTGTGCCTTATAGCGCTCGTAGATGTGTTCCATAGTACGCTTCGCATCATTCCGCTGCAGTTCGTGCGAACCATAGAGGGCCGTAGTGCTGTCATGGAACAGGATATCATTCTGCCTGTCAAAGACGCCATAGAGTGAAAATGCACGCGTATCACTCTTGTATTTCTTCCCAAACAGATGATCCATGTCGCGTAGAGAATTGTAGATCTCATTGTGGCGCGTCAGCGACGAATTGTGGGTCATAAGGTATCCACGCGGCGTCCAGTGCAGATAGCAATACTCGAACCCCGAGTGTCGCTCAATGCCTCCATATGGACACAGCAAGCGGTAAGATTGATGCAAGCTGGGCTTGAGCCAGTCGGATGTTAAATTGCCACTCACATATTTCTTGTAGACATCTGAACTGATAAAGGCGACATCGGCTCCCTCAGCGAGACAACGGAATGCACCCTCATCGCCGCGATAATGAAGTGGACACTGGCGGCCATGGTGCGGATGCCACAGGCAAGAGTTGCGATGAAAGAAGGCGTGTGGCGAATGGACGTTACCAGTGGCATTTACAATTGTCTCCAGTACTGACAGATGCGCAGCGCCCTCGTAGCTAGGCAGACATGCTCGTGCGCCTCTCAAGTCATTAAAGCTCTTGAATTTGGAATCCTTGTGCACGAGAGCTATGGTTACATAACGATCGTGCATAAGCTCTGCATACTCGAACAGCAACGGTGTCAGTTTGTAATCCCTTTGCGCCTGGACACGCTGCTCCTGATTTACCAGCACAACATCAGCGCTCTTGTAGCGCGTGTCATCCATGCACTCCTCCAGATTCATTGTGCGTATGCATTGTATGTTCGGCTGGACGCCATACACCTGTGATGCCTCCTGAAGCCATGAGCATTTGACGTGCTCAATTATCGATGTGGTGCACATGACAATGGAACGTGGCGGATTACATTCCGGAAAACTATAAGCAGACTGAAAACCAATCGCCTGATCCAGATAGTCATCAATGGAGATGACATTGTCCAATGGCACGGTAAACACATGATGAGTCTCCAGCAAACTGAGCAACGCATTCTGCCAACTGTCCGGCTCATCGTGTGTTAGTCCAGTGACCAAACGCTGCACTTGAGCGGCATGCGAGCGACGTGCAGCAACCACGGGCCACGGCTTTGAGACCCATATACATGGACGCGTCACATTTATCGGCTGCAAATGACCGTCCGGACAGAGATAGCTGTATTTTGCAGGATCATCCTCTGCGTCCAGTCCCGCTAACTGTAAAGCGAACATATTTAACAAAGGAAAATGTTTTTTAATGGATTTTGCTACTCACGCCAAAGTGACTACGTGTGTCGTCGAGACGCGCCCAAGAGACGCTTCCCCCGCCGCTGGTCAAGCAATAAAGTGTACCACGCCTGCCCCAGTGCTTGTCCATGTCATCGCAGTTGTAGGGATCATAGCACATCTGGCACAATGATGGATAACGATCCTTTAGTGCGCGATCTTGCTTACGATCTGGCACCCAAGGACCCGCCTTGCAGCTGGGACCAAAATACTTGGCTGAGGCGGCAATACGGTCCTCTGTCAAGGTAAGCTCCGGATTGCAGGACTTGGCCACCAAAGTGGACTCGAAATACTATAAAAACACGTGATATATAAATGAAAATGTCCGTATCTATATGTATCTACTTACATTGGCTAACACCTCACTCCAGTGATTTTCCAATCCGTAGCCAGGATGGCACAGTTTGGCGCCACGCAGATCATGAACCGTATGTATTCCCGCATTGTTATCCACAACAGCAACAACTTCATACTCAAATGGCGCTTCATGCGATCGCAGCTCGCTGGCAACCAAAATCTCCACACTTGCCCAGCGTGCAGCAACCAAATCCTCAGATGTGAGCACACCAAAGTGTGCAGTTCCTTTATGTATGCGCCGTACACAATCCAAACGATCCACGCCCATGACACACTCAATGTTGCTAGTGGCCTCCAGCAGGGGACAAAATTTGGGCCCTTTACGATAAATACCCCGAGATTCGACCACACAAACGCGCACTAAAAACAAGTAAAAACTTTAAACTTTAGTTAAATGCGTTAAAACCCTGCTTGATTATATCAGCTAAATCTTTTTGTTTGCAATTTTCGGAAGCAACATTTGGAATTAAAAATTCCCTTTCCCTGCTTAACCGGTTTAATGCCTTCGTTATTAAAATTCTGCTTTCGTTGGGGAAACTCTGATATCATGACAATTACGCAGAAATCGCAAGTAATCAAGTTGTCATGTGAAGTCCGTTGAGAGATTTTATCAACTGATTTTGGCCAGTGGAGCAGACAGTCAAGGTCGAGTGCCAGTTTATTACGTTACTTTTTAAAGACAGGTTTTGAACGAAAGAGGCTAACACAGCTGACGGCTTGTAAATACATATAACTTTTAGGGCGATGAGCTAAGAAAGATTTGTTGATATCATTAACACTTTGTCATTAAGGCTTTCAAGCATAAAATTTTTAATGTGCATTCTAACTTGTTTTGATATTTAATAGTTTTAAACTTGGAATAAGTATAAGCTTCCAAATGCAACAAATTTAAGCTGAATAATTCTATTTATAACTTTTTCTTATGTTTTATTATGGTCTTTAAATAATTTTAACATAATTTAGAGACTTTATTCGTTATTTCCATTAAAATTCCCATTATGCAAGCTTTGTTGTGCTAAAATATCTCTTGTATTTCTTGTTTGTTTTATATTTCTCTCCGCCAAGGTCAGCATGAGAGCTATCGTCTATATTTCTTTGGAAATTGATTAGTTTGTATATAAATATAAATACTTTTTAATAGATTAACATTGGTTTTTTTTAAATTTTAGGAATTTAAGGTGCAGTCTGTTGATTTAAATTTGGATACATTTTTTTACACATCCATTTTGAAGCAGAGGGATTTAAATTAATTGGTTAAGCTGAGTTGAGAGATTTTTTCCACATGATCACAAAAAGTACAATAATTGGATTTTTAATTTATATAAAATTGCACTTAGCATTTTGATTAGCCATTAAAGATAAGACGTGTACACAAGGTAATTAAGTCAATAAGTTTTTAAACCCGTGTTTTTTTTTTTAGCAGTGATTAACACGACTTAAAAGTTTTTTAGATTTGATTATTCACAAAATTGTTATAAACTTACATTTGCCATCATCGATCGGTTCGACGGCTTCATAAACTGAGATTGATAAGAGCAGGGCAAAGAGCCCTATAAACATTTCTTGAAGTAGTTGCATTTTTTTTTCTTGTCTTGTCTTTAATCAAAGTTAATTTAAACACATAGATTAAATCACTATTTTACTTATTACTTAGTTAATTAGTTGGGCTATCTGCGAAAACGCCCACAAATATTTACACTCATGTATTAATTAATATATGTATATGCGACAAGTATATCCGTATATGTATTTAGGTTGAAACGCGCTGAGATTGAGTCGACCTTACGCGACGGACGAACAGCGGCGACTATCTGACAGCCTCTGTTGAAGCTAGCGACGTCGGCTGCGACGGATGCAGCGAATAAAACTTGTTTCAGAATAAAAAAAAAAAAGTCATCGCATGTAAACAAAAAATTAACGCACAGCTGATGAGTCAGGAGGTGCTTTGGGTATTCCAAGTTTTAAATGATTGATCAGAATCAGTGTGAAAGGTGCGTTTAAGGGGATTTACAAAGAACAACATATCCATAATTGTAATTTTCTACCTGTTGTCTATCATCTATTTTGTTCCTTTTTATTCATGTCTAAAGTTTGTGTATCTTAATAGCGCAATCTATTTGCTTTATCAATGCAGTTGATTTGGCTCATAACTTATTGTATTATTACTATTATTGGCTTTGTTCGCTTATCATTTTATGAAGCTTATCATCATATTAGTACGTCTGTCTCAGTGTAGACTGAGTGTTGCACGCTTGTCGCCCCAACTGTCGACACTTTACAATATCAGTCAGAGCTCGCTCTTTGCGGCGTTTAAAACGCCTTCAACTTGATCTCCGTTCAGTTTTATGTGAACTCGCGTGATATTCTAACGTGTAATTCAGTTCCCAACAAATTCTCATTTTAATTATACGATGTCAAAGTTTCCAATTGTATTTATTTGTTTAGCTCATTTTTGATGGATTTACTCAGTTACTGATTAAAGTATTTCTATGGCTTCGCAGTTTCTACTGACTTAACTGGTTAACGTTGTCTTGCGATTTACGCGTATTCATCAAGTAATTCCCCATTTTTTTTTCGTGTTCTTTGAATTTAATTTATTGCTAAACTTTTTTTTTATTATTATTAATTGTCAATTAACAAACACGTTGAATCGCCTTAGGATATCTTGTAGTCTGTCGTGCTTTCTACCTGTTTTATTTATGTAATCTTTGTTTTTTTCGGTTGATTTAATTGCCGGCATTGTCGCAGCGTTCAGTTTTTTAAAAGTTTCTGTGTCAAGTTTGTTGTGAACATTTTCTGTTTATACAACCGGTTTATATTACCTGTATTTATATGTGCGTTGTGCAGTATTACGTTTACATCCCATGCGCTTTGTTTTTATAATATATTCCTTACTCGTGTGACGATTAAATAAGCGCAGTTATAAATATATTCATACATATGTATAAATGAATGCAACAAACAAACAAAAATCTTTCAACTAGAACCTAATGAATCATATTTAGTTTTGTAGCTTAGAAACCTTAATTTTGACAAGGTTCTCGGCGCTATAAACTGCGGACACTTAATATATTGGTGTTATTAGACCAAACACCTAATGTTTTGTTGTTAAATATCCATAAAAAGTGCGTGCTATAGATAAGATTTGCACGTCTCTAATAGCAAATGATATGTTTGTCTAATTGCTTATCTGGGTAATGAAAACTACGAATTACTTTATCAACATCTGATCACATTTAGATTTTATGCTGGCCCTTCTTCTCTCTTTCGATTAGATAAGCTCTACACATGACAACAATCTAATTACAATGTATATTCTTACCTTTTCAGACTTTGGAGCTTTAGAAGAGACAGAGGGAGCTAGATCAGAAGATCGCTGCACATACATTACAATAATAATGGTCTTATCACTCGAGACAGAGCTAGAACTAATAAAGATTACGACGCCGCAAGTGCATGGAGTCATCAAACTGTGATATACTAATGTCAATTAATAATTAAAAATACTTTCCGAGACAATGGCGGTTATTAATAAACGTCTGCTGCCCATCAAGGCGCATTTCTTCTTCTTTATGGCTGGTAGGTCTTGCTAGTACTACTATCTTAACTTAAATAAACACTATTCCTAACTGACCTTACAGCAATGGGACCCATATTGCCACAACTTGCCGTTATAGGCAAACAGATTGGCATTCCTCCAGATATAATGGGCTATATAATGGCTGTGTTGCCTGTTCTGTATGTGTTGGCCAAGCCACTTGTTGGCTTTTTAGCTGACTATTTTATGGTGAGTTTAATGACATTATCTAACTTGTAAAAATTAGCTGACTTTTCGTTGTTGTTGCATTCTTTCAGCACCTGCGCAAATTCATCTTTATGACATTGATTGTGATAATGACATTGGCCTATGGCGGCTTCTATTTTCTGCCCAGTGGATCGCATGCCATTGAGTTAGGCGACACGAGCGAGACGTGGAACGTTACGCTCACCGAGGAACCCTTGCACTGTCCGCCGGAGCTGTATGAATCTCCAGATTATTGCCAGGCAACGCATCAAGCGGAATGCAGTCAGGACACTTTCATATTCAAGACCTTGATTCTTGCGCCAGAGTCGTTAACCAATTTGACCTTAACGCCCAATCTGCAGCATGAAAATGACAGCTATTATATATGCCTCACCGAGCTGACTTCGCCCAGTTATTGGAACAACAACACCGCCTCGTGCCAGGTGAAATACATCGATAGTTGTGTCTTTGGCAGTGGCAAGTTTTGGTTATTTGTTTGCATGCTTTTTATTGGCACCATTGGATTTAATGTTACGAATTCCATATCGGATGCCTGCTGCTTCGATGTGCTTGGCGAGGAGGGGCAGAGCAAGTATGGCGCACAGCGTGTTTGGGGCACCATTGGATTTGGTTTGACAGCTCTGCTAGCCGGCATTGTCGTCAACCTTTGGACATCGGATGCAATCAAAAGTTTTACACCCGCTTTGATTATCATGGGCATATTTAGTGTGCTGGATTTGTTTAGCGTGTCCAAACTGCAGCTGCCCAAGCTCGGTGGCTCCGAATCTATCTGGACGGATGTGTGGCAACTCGTGCGGCAGCCACCAATTGTGACGTTCCTGTTTTTTGCCACAATGGCTGGCATCATAGATTCCTTCATCATTTACTTCATGTTCTGGCATCTGGAGCAGGTTGCCGAGGAGACGGGTTATATGGCACAGATTAAGCTGATCGAAGGACTGGTTGTGGCTGCGGAGTGTCTATTCGGAGAGGTGCCCTTCTTCTTCTACAGTGGCAAGATTATCAAGAAGCTCGGCTATGTCCATTGCATGACCATGTGCTTCTTCTTCTATGCGGTGCGCTTGTCACTTATATCATGGATCCCGAATCCGTGGTATCTGGTCGGTGTTGAGCTCTTCTTTCAGGGCATCACCTATGCTCTCTGCTACACCTGCATTGTGGCGTATGCATCGGCAGTTGCTCCACCAGGCACATCAGCCACTGTTCAAGGACTCATGGCAGGCATGGACGATGGGTTGGGTTTCTCAATAGGCTCACTCATTGGTGGCATTATGTTTAAACGTTTGGGTGGACGGGAGAGTTTCAAGTATTTTGCCATTGCCGCCATCTGCACCTGCGTGGCGCACATTGTCCTGCGTCCGTTATCTAGGAAGCAACAATATTTGCCCAAGAGCGGCTATGAAGTGCCAGCGGAGCAAACCGGAAGAGAGCTGAAAGCAATGCAGGAGTTGCCAAGAGTATACTAGATATAAGCCCCTTTTTATAGGTATATTTTTTATAAAGTATATGAGTATGTAAATGTATATATTTGTAATCAGCATCGATTGACAATTGAGCTATAATTTATGTGTCTGAAAAAAAGAAGCCTGCAAGGCTATTTAATTACTTCTTATTGTATTAATGCACACACACACAGTTTTTATACAATTTTGTAACGCATCGACAATTAAAAACTTGTTTCCAAGTTGAATGACATTTACGATTGTTTTATTTGAACAAGTGATCTCCATTTAAGGAACGCACGCGGCGCCGACAACTTTCAAGAGGCCCTCTTCACATTGTTAAATAATACCTAAAAAGAACAAATTAAAAATCAAAAGTATAAACAAATAAATCAAGCTGAATAAAGATTTTTAAGGCGGCCTTTTGAAAGTGAAACTGATTGCGTTTTTTATTTCTAAATGTCGAGCCTTTCCCACTCCATATATCAGCATTCAAATTGAAAGCTCAACGTTAACAAAGAACAGAATTTATTAAGAGCAGAAGAATGCCACAATTTTGTAGGCTAGTGTACTTAATTTATGCTTAAGTGTGGGCCCACACTTGAAAGCTGTGCAAAGTGGCCGCTTGTAAAAAATTAGATTGGCCAGCTATTCAGAATTTTTTGGCCAAAATGCTATATAAACTGGGCTTAAAATCTCTAAGCTGTTCACAGTTGGAAGAAGATGCGTATTTACCAGCTGCTGCTGTTTTTATTAGTTGTTCTAAGTGCAGGGACAACAAAGGCTCGCCAAGTGGGCAAATGTAGTCTGGCACGACAGCTATATCGCTATGGTGTACCCTATAGTGAGCTATCGGATTGGCTTTGCCTGGTTGAGGGTGAGAGCTCATTCAATACGAAGGCAATTAATCCATCGAATGTGGATGGTTCTGTGGATTGGGGCTTATTTCAAATCAACGATCGGTACTGGTGCAAGCCGGCAGATGGACGACCAAGCTCGGACCTGTGTCGCTTCCCTGTCGACTCCTACTCAGCGATGATATAAGATATTCAATTGCCTGCGCCAAGTATATCAGACAACAGCAGGGATTCTCCGCCTGGGTCGCTTGGAATAATCGCTGCCAAGGCGTAAAGCCGAGAGTAAATCACTGTTTCAGACGTAGACGCAGGTTCTTTGGTTAAAATTGAGATGAATTGTAATGTGATAAAGTGCTTAACAAAATATTATGGCATTGTGTAAATAAATGTGTTTTTCTTTGGATTTAAAAAGCTGGTGGCAAGGATTTTAAATCGTTTGAAATTTGTATTACCAGTGCTGTTAAACGCCGCTTGCCAAGTCTGGCAACGCCTTAAAGCATACGTATGAAGGCTAACCGCTACGCAACTCAGCTGTCAACTATTCACCTCGGCATCTTTGTTTACGCAGAAAACTTTGTGAAAATTTCAAAATATAGTTAAATAAATCAATATAAAATGGCATCAGCATCAAGTTCCAGTGCACGTCATCTGTTTGATGACTCCAAGAAGCGTCTATGTGCTCGCGTTGGCGTCAATGTGAATAATTTGGGTTCAGTGGCCAGGCAAGTGGTGCGCGGCTCCAAAACCAATGAGGTAGGCAATAAGTAACTAAATATATGATGTATATATGTACTTAACTTAAATATAAATACTTAGATTATGCATCAGACGCTCAAGAACTTTACGCAAGTCGATGTCGTGTCCGATTATAGCAACCAGAATCTACAGAAAATGACGCTTATTCTACAGCATGTGGGTTATCAGTACGATGTGATGCAAGACAGCGTCAATCATTTGGATTACCTCAAGGAGCAGGTGACGGCCATGGAAAGATGATTGGAAGAGCAAAGGCCCAGACAGTAGTAGACACACACACACACACACTCCACTCACTTTGACTACTCACCCACTTCTCCTTAGCTGCTCATATATATTCATAAATACCCAAGATATAACCTCGCCGGAGGTTAATCCCAGCCAACTGGAGGTCAGCCCTTTAATAATGGGCAAACACACAAAAAAAAGTGCGATAAGCAGAATGCTATCTTTGCGTAGCTTGCCTATAAAACTTGCTAGCATCAGCAGGCAGCCAAAGTTTATCTGGGAAGTCAGCGTTTGGAACACAATCATGCAGCGCATTCGATTGCTAGTCGTCCTCGCATGCCTTACGCTTGCCTCTAGCGCTCAGGAGCAGGAACGAACAGAGCTTAAAGGCGGTCCACAGGATGGTCGCATTGTTGGTGGCTGGGAAACAAAGATTGTACACTTTCCGCATCAAGTCTCACTGCAGTTAAACGGACGTCACATCTGTGGTGGCACCATTTTGGCTCCCAACATTATCCTCACTGCCGCCCATTGTGTGATCAGATCCAATGAGCCACAACTTTATGCCATACGCGCTGGATCTACCATATGGTCGAGTGGTGGCAGCTTAGTGCGCGTTCGTCGCATCATTCAACACCAGCAATTTAACTCACCCACGCACATGAATAATGATATCGCTTTGGTGCTGCTCCAGCAATCACTCACGTATAACCTCAACATACGGCCCATTGAATTGGTAACGCCCGAAGACAATGTGCCCGTCAATGCGCAGCTCTTTGTCAGCGGCTGGGGCTCGACGTCAGTGGAACAGATGGCGACATCGCCGCGTCTTCACTACACAGCCATTGTACAGCTGGATCGTCAGGTTTGTACGCAGAACTATTTTGGCGCCGGTACCGTCACCCATACCATGTTCTGTGCCGGCAGCAAGACGGGACTGGGTGATCGAGATAGTTGCATGGGTGATTCAGGTGGTCCACTGATCACTCACATTGGTGGTCGCTTCAAACTGCTCGGCATTGTGTCCTGGGGCTTGGGCTGTGCCAATGCACAGTATCCCGGTGTTTACACCTATGTCACAGCCTATGGCGGATGGTTGTTGCAGACAGTAAAGTCACTGAGCTAATCGTATATCTCTTATTTAATTTTATACCTCTTATGTATATACAAACAGATACAATTTGCATTTAAGTCTTTATAGACGATATATATACATATTTATACATATGTATGTATGTGCATTGTTCCTATATAATACAGTTATAATCTTAATTTTATTGCTCGCCTGTTTGTTAAAAGGTCAGAATACAATAAATAGCTTGTAAAGAAGCTCAAGTCTTGTTTGTTCAATATATATAATTGTTCATGTTCTTTTTGACATTGCAACGATATTGTAAAGGCTTATACAAATTTGATTTTAGTTAGTTTAATTTAAACTTTACTCAATAATAAATATTTTAAAACCAAGATTTTCAAGAAGACACACAAAGTACACACACTTGAAGTGGTAAACTTTAAGATTCTGACATTGATTTTAGCAAATTGTTTCCTCTTAGTGTAGCTTAGCAAAAAATTAGCTTATCAGACACATAAGTACTAAAACATTTAATTCATCATTTATGTACAATTCTCTTGCTTATGAATGCAAAATTGAAAAACAAAACAAGTTTTGACTTTTGAAGCTTCGCTCGCCGCGAATCCGAAAGCTAATACACCGAGCAAGACCAGTTTTTTTTTTGGATTCGACGACTATGACTCACAAAAAATTCGCTACAGGTTTCAGTTTCCCAACGTAGTTGAACAACGAAACACACAAAAAAGTACAAAACATGAAGCAGTTTCTACTCTTGGTAAGCCCAAGAAACAACACTAGGTAGATTGATCATAAGCAATAACAACGTTTCCGCTTTAATGTGGCAAGGTCGTCGTATGCGCATTGGGCACAGCAAGCGCGGATGTGTCGCATCTCCATTTGGCCACCACTCCCGAGCCACATGCACCAGCGAGCCCTTATGTGTTCAGCTATCAGGCTGGACGTGCGCCAGGTCATGTCGATCGCCAGCATACAGAGGTGTCTGATGGATCTGGTGTTATACGCGGCGCCTTCTCCTATGTGGATCCCAAGAATCAGGTGCGGACCGTTCAATACGTGGCCGACGAGAATGGCTTCCATCCGCAGCTGAGTCATCAGCTGGAAGACAGCGAAGCCGTCAAGGCAGCCAAACAAAGGCATTTTGCGGCTTACAATCGCATTGCGCAAGAACACGCCAGTGAACACCATGCACCTGGCCAAGCGGTGAGTATGGGCCTAGAGATGGCTGCGTGATATAAATTACTTGCTTTGTACAAAGAATTCAAAATACCGTTTATGGAGTTGATTTTTATCCTCAAGCAGGGAAAGTTAATTTAGACAAGTTTATATATGTATTTCACAACATTTTCGTTACTTTAAACATAATCGAATAATTTATCACGTGCCAACCTCTAGTTATTACACATTGTGCAAAATGATGTAAGCTTTTTTGTTTGATTTGCATTTTCATTTGTTTTACAGTCAATTGCAGCCGCTCCCCATGGCAGCGCTGCTGTTATTCATGCAACTCGAAAGCACTTGAATGCCTTTGATCGAATTGCTGCGGAGCATGCAGCAATTGGGGCACAGCAGGAGGCACAACGTTTGGCACTTGCCGCACAGTCGGAGCACAGTGAGATTGATAATGGACAGTATCATCCATAGACTGTTGAGCAGAAGATGTGAATTCAATAAATGTTCAAGCTTTTTTTATTCATTACTAGAATTGTTTTTACTTTTTGCAGTGCTTACCAATTCTATGGTTACTGCCCAGGCTAATGACTTCAATTATTTAATTATTCTAGCTTATTTACAGGTGTTAGTATAAATAGTAGATCATTCGGTGTGTAAATTTCAGTTTGTCGAAATAATTTATACAATGAATATACAGCTTTGTCTTTTGGTGTCTGTTTTGCTAACTGTGGTAAGTTTTAAGTCCTCCTATATAGATATTTATTAATTAATAAATTGATTTACTTTGCAGTTTAGTATGTGCGTATGCGATTTAAACGCAGAGTGTCGGCAGCTTAACAACATAACAACCGATGAAATTAATTCCGCAACACGAATATCCGAAATCGAAAAGCTTCCAATGAAATTTAAATGCTATGGTAAATGCTTGTTAAGGGATCTATTTGGTGATGATGGAAAATTCGACTTAGAGCGGCCCTTCAAGGAGAAAACAAATAATATATGGGAGCGAATGCGTCCTGCATTGGAGAAGTGCCAGACAGAAAACACAAATTTGACCATCAGTAATGCTGATGAGTCATGTAATTACGCTATACATATTTTGCTATGTTTGAATAACAGGGACTGAGCCCGAGCACCGAGAATTTCGCGATTTAATTAACTGATAACCTAACAAATTGCTGTAAATAAATAATATGTGCATCCGTATATAATTATATGAAATTATTGCATTAAGTTAACTGAGTTTTCATTGTGAAAGCAACTCGCAGTGGAGAATCATGTCATTGGGGAGTAAATCAATTCTTTGGTTGTCTATACTGATGACACTGGTAAGTTAGCAATAGTAGTCTAAGGGCATTCACTTGAAGATTTAAAATTTAGTTTGGGATCTGCTATGGTAATAAGTGCCAAGAGCTTCACAATGTAACTGAAGAAGAATTAGAAGCTGTACCTCGAGATGTAAAGGTCAAAGATCTTTCAATGAAATTACGATGCTACGCCAAGTGTATAGTGCAACCGATCCTGGGAGATGATGGCAAACTCGATCTACAGCGGCCGGTAAATATCCAGTGGTCAAGGCTAAAGTTGGAAAGGTGCAAGAAGCGAAATGATCATATTGAAATAAGGAGCAGTGAAGATTCATGTAATTACGCCGCTCATATTCTACACTGCTTAAATTCAGACTAAATTCAACAGAATTGAATTAGCATATCAATAAAAAAAAACGTCTATAATTTAATCTACACATGTGTATTTCTGGTGAGAACTTGTTTAGTAGCTTGCCTTATCAGAAAAAGCTCAGCCGCATCGTATATAAATAATCTTAAAAGCTGCTTCTATTTCTCATTTGGAAGCGCCTTCTCAACGGTGTACAAAATGCGTTTTATATTGAGCTGCGCTTTTGTGCTGACAGCCGTGATTCTGTGTGTGGCATACGAGGTGCCCGAGGCACGTGTGCGAGTGTTTCATCCCAAAGGATTTGAGGTATCCATACCGCATGAGGAGGGCATCACACTGTTTGCCTTTCATGGCAAACTGAACGAAGACTTTGACGGATTGGAGGCTGGCACATGGTCGCACGATATAAACAGTTCAAAGAATGGAAGCTGGATATATCGAGACCGTGAAACAGTATTGAAATTTGGCGACACACTGTATTACTGGACCTTTGTCATTCACAATGGTTTGGGCTATCGCTATGATGATGGCGCCTATGTGGTCACCGATATAACCACCAAATCTTAAAAAAGTACATACGAATGTTACATTAAAAATTATTATTTTTATTAATTAAAAGTTTAAAAACTTTATAAATTACTTAATTTTTCTGACTGCTGTTAAGTAACGACTGCTTTTCTCCCACTACAAATAAGTGCTGCAAAGGCTTCGATTATGGCTACATTCGTATAATATCGATGCTTAAACTTACAAAGTTAGAGGATCCAATCTGTTGTACTTTCGATAGCATCGATAGTTTTAAGGTTGTTATTGCAGCACTTTTTTAGATCTAGTTGACATTTAATTTGTTACTGTCCGATTTGGAGATTTAAAAAAATTGCTCATACAAATTTCTCAATCGAATATTTAGAGGCGCACATAAGGCACTAAGTAATTTTTTCTCTACATTTTTTTTGTGCGAGTAAATTGGTGTTATATATTTTTATTTTCGATGCCTAGGTTAATACAGCAAAAAATGGCGCCACGCAAACCGAGGCTGACATTAAAGCAACAAAATGTGGCGCTTGAAAAACAAAAAAAAAAGATTCTCAAAGAAATAACCGAGCTCAAACTGACTCTAGAAGGTAAACAGATGGAAAATAATAATAGGAATCCACTAGAGTCTATCAAAACAACTGTCGATCAACTGCACGAGCAGACTGCAATGCTGAGCAAGCAACTGAAAGATAACTTAATTCCAAAATGGCAACAACAGGAGGAGACTAAATTAGAATTGCAGCGCGCATTGGAAGAGCAGCGTGGCAAACGTGTGGCATTTACATTGGAGATTGAGAAACAGCGCCGCATTGGCCTTTGCCTGTGCGACTGGACCAACGCCGATGGTGAATCTCGTGTCCACTCTCTACCCTGTGGACATATGTACTGCACAGATTGCATAGCCGAACAGATGAATCAAGGCCTATGTGTGTGCAAACTGTGCAAAAGACCATTTGAGGGTGAACAAGTGTGGCGGGTGTATTATGGCGAATCTTAAAAGCAACTTCATTTTCGGTAAGTACATTTTAATATACATGATTTTTGGTTGTTAAACTTCTGTCTACCTTCTTTAGGAAAGCGAATTCCTTTTATTTTACATTCGGCATATGGAGCTTGTCAATTTATTTTGCTTATTCATTTAAATATCAGTTTACTTAATTGCAGTATGTATTTTTAAAATAAATAACGCAAATGATTTAAGTACACGCAGTGTGTGATGCATTTCATTATTTTTGTTAATAAAATTTGCAATGCATATTTATGCGCTTTTAAACGCTGCAATTAATCATAAATAAAGCGCATCGCATTAATCGAGCAGAATGAAACGCCATACCGGGAGTGTAGCCATCAATTCGGCCGATATAATTTCCTTTATGCAAGCGGTCACACGTATGGAAACGTATGCTCCGATGCACCACTCAACCAACCAGGCAGTCCCACCACCACCCAACCAGCCAGACAGTAAAATGTTACCAAGGATTCACAAGGCAAATTGATGAAGTTTTAGTTGCGGCAACTGCACTACGTGACGTGTGCGTTGCCAGACAGACGCAATGGACACGCCCACAGTAATGCCGGTCTTCTTCTTTTTCTTTTTTTTTTGTTTTTTGTCAGTCCTTGGTCTCTTTGTGCCCATTCGTTAAGTTTTTTGCTCTTTTCTTTTTTGTTGACTATGAGCAACAACAAAGCAAATGCAATTACAACGCAACGTGAACAAATTTTTTGCACTCACTGTGTGCACATTCGCCAGCCGGGGCTAAATTGTTCTCACAAAAAAGTGCTTTTTTGCACGGCTTCTTCGACAGTCAACAACTTGCAGTAGTTTTATAATTTTTGCACTTTTGTGCATTGCCACCGTTAAACGCTTCATTGCCGCCTATTTTTTTTCCTAACGCCAATTGCGAAAAGTGCATCAAATGTACTAGTAGCTGGGCCAGGAAGCATAAATAATAGCCAATTTTCCATGGTCGATGTTTAAATACTCTTTTAAAACATATATTAAGTTGACATATCTTAAGTTGTAATAAGTTCATCAGACGCTTTGGTAATAAAAAAAACTCTTTACCGATTGTGGAAGTCTACATACAAAGTACTTTTTGGGTTAGCAGGTGTTTATAATCTTATGTAACCCGTTGTTTAGGGTATAAAAGGGTTGCTACACACGTCCAGGCGCTTAATGCATGACACGTTTTGCTTTTAGGGCGTGCCCCAACTGCTAGCTGCATATACATATACATATGTATATAGTATGTGTTTTTTACACAGTTTGTTGGAGCATAGCAAGTGTCATAAATATTCTTTGGCGCTGCTTTATTTCTTGCCACGAAGACGACACGGATGGAGACGACGAACAGCAGTTTATCAATAATGCAAAACATTCGAGAGGGGTTTGTTTACTACCCCAGATGGGCAGCAGCAGTTCCCTGCTTTTGATACCCTTACCATTTTTATTCTCTTTCCCATTCTCATTCTTATTCCCATTCCCATTTCCCCCAAACGACAGCAGCAGAAGCATTCAGTATCTAGCAGCCGTTGCACTTTGTGTGCATGTTTGTCGATTTGACTACGATTGCGGAAACGTATACAGTTCGTTGATCATTATCCGGTTCGTGAGGCTTTTTCCGAGGCAATCCGTTTTGGCTACACAGGCACGTGACGTTGTTGGCCAATCGAGTCTTGACGCCATTGAACTTATAGTAGTACTTATTACCCAGCTTACAAGCATTTCTGATTGTGGTATTTAGTAGTGACAACTAAAACAAATTTCAATTGCTGGACAACAGGCAATAAACTCTTTGTGTGTGTGTGTGTGTGTGCGTGATAGCGTATTCCCTGGTTTATGTTTAGCATTAGGCCAAAGTGCTGAAAATATTTCGGGCCTGGCATGGCCTAACTGACTGGCAGCCACTTTGCCAGTTGGCAGCTCGTTCCCTAATGCCTGTGGCGCATTAAATGGTACTCCAATATAGTAATAGTAGGTTTGCGCTAATGGAGCATGCTGTAATTGCATATCTACCAATCTCCCTTATGGAAGGGCATTTTTATTTCCTTTGCAGTTGCATACAAATTTTGGCTGATCATTGAAATGGCGCGCTAATATAGAGTTGCTATATGGTCAAGTGTGACCCTATTTATTTTAGAGGCTGCCAGACTGGTGTGTCACGGTTGCCACACACTTTAAAAACTTTAAGTTGACGTTACCTTCTTTTGATTTCTTGAATACACAGGGCATTGGCAGTGTTGCAAACTCGTAATCTTATTTCATTCAAATACATATATCAGTCATCTTTCGTTGCCGTTAAATCAATAAGAAGCACTAGTGATGAAAACTGGCACATTTCAGGCAAATGACAGGGGCAACGGCAATGGAATCGCATAAGAGGCAGCATGCTCAAAATCAAATTAGAGAAAATGCGAGGCACTTGAAGGAAATGCGCACTGCAAGTCACAGGAAACAGGAAGAAAGCAACCGGAGCAACAGCAACAGCAGCAGCGGCAGCGGTGGTGGCTGCAACGAAATCAAATAACAAAATCTGATTGAATTGAAAACTGAGGTAAAGGAAAACGCTAAGCGCTGATTTATTGATTTTCGAAACGGCGACTTTGACATTTTCCACCTCCCCACCATCCATTAATCATAGCTGGGGGCGAAACTCAATAGAGCCAAAAGCTTTGTTGCGAAGTTTGCTCAAAAAAATTGTGCAACATTTAAAATTTACTTGTTCACTGAAACAATGTCAATTCAGGCACTTAGGCACACCAAATTTGATTTACAACACATTTACTTTTCTATTTTATTTTTTTTTTACATTTTATTTAATTTTTATTTTATTTTATGGTATTTTTTCTTTGTCGCTGCCGCTTCTGTTACTGCTGCTGCTGCTGTTTGTTTGTTGTTTGCGTTTGGCGTTGAGTAGCGGAAATAGTAAAAGTTTTCTAATGAGAAAAGTTTACACACAGAGAGACAGCAAGGCAGCCAGAAGGAGCAACAGAGACAAAGAGCAACAGCGAGAGCAACCAAAATAGGAGTCATAGCAAAAGAGCGGGTGCTTTCAAGATGCTGACAACAGGCAGGGGGGGTAAGGAGCAGAAGTAACGCTGAAGATTCAAGCGGAACCAGCGACGTTGTCCACATTGGAGACGAATTTAATCATCTGCTTTTACTGTTGCTCCTCCTCTCTATTGTTGTTTGTTCTTGTGTGTACGCGAGTGTGCACATCAAAAACTAAACACGTCAAAGTAAGCAAACGGAAATGAGAAAAAAGAAGCGCTTATTTATTTTGTACTCTTTCCTTAACAATTTCATTTTTGTCGCCTGCACCTCTATTTGACTTGGGTTGACAATAGACAAAAAGACATGAAGATGATGACGGCATATCTTTTTGGCCACGTTAACATCAAAGCTTGTTATAATTTTACAAAATTATGCAAAACACTTTGCTCTAAACGTGAACTCGTTGTAGTGCCGGATATGACAAGAAAATAGTGTGAAAAGACCAAATGCTTAAACATAAGTTTGCCAAAGTGCTCTTAAGTGCTAGAATTTTTGGCAAAAACACTCAAATTTTAATTAGTACAGCAGATTTAATGTAGCATGAATTGTAAACGTGTGTTTGCAAGATAAATTAATACATTATTTCAGTTACCTTCAAAATACTTCCTTAATACAATTAAGCAACATATTTTATGGCAACAATTACTCAACGAAATAAATGTATCACAAATTTAAATGCACACATTATACAAATCTTACATCCTTTATATTCCGAATGTTTATATGCTTGCAAAATTTGATTTGGCCCACATTTGAATTCATTTAAACAAATAAGGGCTGTTATCACAACTCATACACGCAATGCCGCCCTTTTCATGTTAATATGCAGATGTATCTTAAAGATACACATCTTTCGTTATGTCATCTGGCAGCTGCTAATAACTATGATTTAATAAACAATTAAATTGTAGTTGCCCCTGTGAGATACGTATCGAGCAATTATTTGCTTAGCTTGACATTTTACAAGATTTCGGATAACGTTTAACAAGCCAATTAAACCAACTCCCATGGGGCAAATAAAATAACAAAAAACGTATAAAAGAAGCTGCACATTTCTAGTGCAGCAACAGTGAAAAGTACTGCTACGATTCAGTTTATCCCATTCCATTTTCGGAAACTTAATATTTATTGAAGGCGACGTGACAAACCGAAAATGAAGCTATTTTGCGTTGTTTTGGTTGTTTACGTGGTGGCTTTAACACTATTCGGCGTCGACGGACGTGGCGGGGGCTCCACTAAGGGTTTGCAGGTAAATTATTACAAATACTAACCATTTCTTATTCTATAGTCATTTTTGTTTGCAGGAGGAGGAGGGGCCGTCACACCTCTTAGCCAGAGTAAGTCGGTTGTGAGAGATTTGAACACATTTTAAAGTTAAAAGTTGTTGTTTGACTTAAGACGCGTCGCCAATTAAATGTGAATGCCGAGGAATTGGATCGGCGACGCTTGCAGGGCTATAAGTATTTACTTACGCGATTTTGTAACTGCCTACTTATTCTAGGAACGGCGCCATGCCCATCACGGCAGACATAGATACGTAGCCAGCAATGTGAACAATGAGGAACCACCGCCACCACCATCACAATTTAGAGTAAGTTACGGCTGATGTCCTTAAGAGTGTTGGGATCCTTGCCTTACTATTTGTTTAAACAGCCTCGTCGTAGTGCAGTGAACAATGAGCCGGAGCACCAGGTATACTTGGCAAATGATGAACCGCCACCACCACCAAAACAGTTTAGAGTAAGTGAACTTTTCAAAGTGATCAGTTAGTTAATATCCTCAGTTTTCTATTCTCCTACCGCCAGGTACAATAAACTTGCCTCGAGTACGAGTAATAAAAACTTGTTGCAAGCATTCCCAAAAAGCAATTAACAAATCTTTTTAGCTTCTTTTTAAGAACAAGACCAAAAAGTAAAAATATAATTTTACTAATTGCCTCCATACCTTTTCTTTTTGGCTTGAACAGCAACGCCGTCAGATGCCACCAGCACTTGAGGGCATGCCTCCGCCACCTGAGGGAGCACCACCACCACCAGAGGGATTGCCACCACCACCATTTTAAGAATAAGGATTAGCCAAACATTGTGAACATATATGAATATCAATATACTGTAAGGCGCTTGTGTAGGATAAGGAAACCATGTCAAGGAAAAAAGGGATCATATAATAAAATTTGTTTCAAGCATTCCAAAAAAAGAAACCGTTTTAAAGCCTCATAAACCATATTTCCAAGTAGTAATCATCCCAGCTAATCCTAAGCAGATGTTAAGGCTCAGGTAGTTCCTGCCAAAAATGCTACCTGTTACAACAAATTTTGGGTATTTAAGAGCCTGATTTTTGGTAACTTCAACTCAGTTACAGATCATCCATCCATCACATCAGCATGAAGTTCATTGCGTTGCTATTGCTAAGCAGTCTTACTGTTGCCTTGGTTTTGGCATTTCCTGATAACGACAATACAATTGCTGATTTGCCAGCTGTTGGCCATAATGCTGATGCAGCTACCAACAGTGGAGAGGGAGGCGCCACCGCAACATCGCAGACTGATCAGCTACGTGAGCCACGTCATCTTTTGAAGAAGCTATTCCAGCCACAGGTGGTGGTGCAACCAATTTACATTCAACCATCGCCCTATTATCGTCAATCATATTATGGCTCTGGTCGTGGCTATAACGGTTATGGACGTGGCTATAACTATAACAAATGGTAGAATACATCAATAATTGTGGTTTACAAATTTAATAAAAGTTAAATTCTCGCCTTAAAGCAAAGCATTCTCTACGTTCTTTTTGTTTCTTTTGTTTAACGCAAAGTCAAATTTGTCAGCGCAAATCCCTTAAGACCAAAACAGTCGTTGACTTGGTCTTCTCTCTCTACCTGATGCCTTATTAGGCATGCAAGGCACGTAAAGCTAATTCTCGAAAAACTTAGAGAAGGTCGCGCCTCAATAGTTGCACAGTTCCACAATCATTGCATTAAATGACAACAAACGGAATCAGAACATTTTTTTTGAGCTAGTTCAATGTTCAAAAGGACACATTAAATTAAATTTTTTTTAAAAAACGCATCTGTTTTTAAAGCTTCGATTACTTTACATTTTGCACTTGTTACAATTTTTAAATTGATGAGCTAAAGCTGCTTGGCTATAGACCATTGAACAATGGCATTTTATCCCTGTAGAGCAACATCTCCTTCAACCTGGGGGACTCATCACTCATCAAGCGAGCAGCGCGCCCATTGCGTCCCAAATGGGCAGTTCAATGGTGGGTTGAGTTTGGAGTGCGTGCATAATGCCTGGTGGCACAAAGCGTGAATCGACAACTATCTCGAAGGCATACTCCCTTAGCCAATCGACATTCAGCACGGTAGCTTTACCCTTGCCGGCGCCTGTCCGCTTGAGTGCATCCTTCTTGTCTGTTGTATCTGAATTCGACACTTGCAGATTTTTGTCTGTGCTCGTTATTGTTTCAGTTGCTGTGTGTTTTGTGAAAAACTGCAACGGTTGCTGCATTTCATCCAATGTGACGCCGGTTAGGAGCAGCACCTTGTTCGGACGCGTTGCCCTATAAAGTATGCGCTCGGCTTTGTTGAGAGATGTGCCTACGGGCACACCAAAAACTTGCTCAAAATTGTGTGTCCTTAGGCTGAGGACTTCGGCTTTGCCATAAAATGTGGATTGCAGATCGCAAGCGAGCCACACAACTGTACCAGCTACAAGGGAGTCAACTATGATATTAATAAGCATCTCCATGGGTTGATTATTGTAGCACCGATGTTGTCCCTTTATCATATTGGAATTGTGCGCAATGCGATAGTTGTACTGGTACTTGGAACTGAGACGTGGATCGTGACCCAAGCAAATTTGTTTATCGATTGCATAATGGTACGCTACAACATGCTGATAAAAGGTTGAGGGTGTAAAATGAAATTGTTCGACTTCCGGTTTAAAGCTCCAGTCGAATCTGGTTGGTGGTGTACCCAGACAAATGTTGATGATTTTGTACAGCTCTTCCATCATTGTTTCGATCATAGCGACTAGTTTTGAGACATCCTGATCCAAAGTAAATTCCGCATGCAGTTGACAGCTATACTCGTGCAGCTAAAAGAGATGCACATTGATTGAAAGGAAATGTCGATCATTATTCCTTTACCTTGCTGGTGAGCATCTTGTTCAGATGCAGTCTGTGCGTTGCTGACCAGCCCGCCAGATAGCAATCCTTTGGCATAACACCATATTTCTGGACGAGATTGACAAACATCTGCCAATTGCCACCATCCGGTACAGCATGTTTCATCAGGTATCGAAATGTGCGCCCATCTAAGGGTTCACAACGTGCTACCAACTCCACCACGGTATTTAGAAAATAATTACAGCGTTCCAGCTTGTGCCAGTATAACAGATATGGAGCGGAGAGCTCGCAATCCTTGGGCACGACCAGACGCAGTAAATCGAGCCCAGTGCATATCCAATTTGGGCCACCAACAGTGGACGTACAGTTTTTGGACAACTCATGGTGTTCCTTCCTGGGAAAGATCAGTTCCCTCTGATTGTGATGCAGGCCAGCACAGATTGGATCTGAAACTGTGCAAATGTTTTGCGCCAATTGATTTATTGGTGAGGCAAAGAACTGTGTGCGCCATCTGAACAACTGGGAACTGGTAAGTGAAAAGCACATTTCTCTGAGCTATAAAAGCTTTGACATTTGCATAAAATACAATTTAAATAAAATAAGATGCGTATTTACAAATTTTGTATTTTTACTGCGTTATTTTTAAACTTTCGCAATAAAACCAGGGCTGCACTAGCTGAAGAAATTCACAATAGTTCGATAGCTAATCGATAATATTGTTGTCAAAAGTAAACAAATATAAGCTGGTAATTATTAAAAAGTCTTAAAATGCTAGACAGAATATCATGTTTTCTTAAGAAAATCACGCACATTGCTTTGTTTTTTGCTGCCGCTCGAGAAGTTCGTTTGGGTTAATTTTGCCTGAAAGCTTTATTGGTAAACGAAACGCCCAAACAAAATCAATATTATTGCTCTGCTCTTACACAATCATCGCCAAAGCTGTGAAATCATCTCACTTAGCACTAACAATGGGCACGTTCAGCGTAAGATTGCTAGCACTGATCACTGATGACAAATCACTGGTACATCTACTTCTACTAAAATATGTAAATAGTCGAATAACAAAAGAATAAATAAAAACAACTAACAAGAAAAATCTCAAGTGAGAAACTTAACTCAAGTTGATGAATTGAAACAACAATCAGTTAATGATTATCAATTTAAAATTGCTGCTGAACGCATCCAAGGTTAAGTGCTGATATTGCAAAAAACCACGTAGTCAATTTGTTGTCAAATAGATGTTCAGCGATTAGTTGAAATTTGTTAAGCACCGTGATGAGACATACTATGTGGACCTTGGTGCTGCTTATGACTGTGTCGACTCAGGCACAATATGGACATGGTAGATTGATAAGGGGCAGCAACACTGGTGGACCCTTTAGAATAACTAACAACCAGGAAGATATTTATGGCGGTAGCAATGGAGGACTATATGGGAACAACGGTGGAGCTTATGGAAATGCTGGTTTGGTTAATGGAGGCAACAGCGGAGGACCTTTCGGATACGGTAGACAAGGTTTAATAAGTGGCAGCCATAGTGAAGGACCATTTATATCTGGAGGCCAAACTGGAGGACAATTTAGTAATCACGGTGGTGGTGGATTGATCAGTGGAGGTATCAACGGGGGACCCTTTGGAGGAGGTAGAGAGGGATTGATCAGTGGCAGTAACACTGGAGGACCATTTATAACTGGAGGCCAAACTGGAGGACCTTTTGGGAATCAGGCTGGCGAAGGATTGATCACTGGCGGAAGCAATGGAGGACCCTTTGGTGGAGGTAGAGACGGATTAATCAGTGGCAGTAATACTGGAGGACCATTTATATCTGGAGGCGAAACTGGAGGACAATTTAGTAATCACGGTGATGGTGGATTGATCAGTGGAGGTTTCAACGGGGGACCCTTTGGAGGAGGTAGAGAGGGATTGATCAGTGGCAGTAACACTGGAGGACCATTTATAACTGGAGGCCAAACTGGAGGACCTTTTGGGAATCAGGCTGGCGAAGGATTGATCACTGGCGGAAGCAATGAAGGACCCTTTGGAGGAGGTAGAGATGGATTGATCAGTGGCAGTAATACTGGAGGACCATTTATAACTGGAGGACAAACTGGAGGATCTTTTGGGAATCAGGCTGGCGAAGGATTGATCACTGGCAGAAGCAATGGAGGACCCTTTGGTGGAGGTAGAGACGGATTAATCAGTGGCAGTAATACTGGAGGACCATTTAAAGCTGGAGGCCAAACCGGAGGACCTTTTGGGAATCAGGCTGGCTATGGTTTGATCAGTGGAGGAAGCCATGGAGGACCCTTTGATGGAGGAAGAGACGGATTGATTACAGGCAGCAACACTGGAGGACCATTTATAACTGGAGGCCAAACCGGAGGATCTTTTGGGAATCAGGCTAGTGATGGACTGATTAGTGGAGGAAGCAATGGAGGACCCTTTGGACAAGGTAGAGGCGGATTGAGTGGAGGCAGCAACGGTGAAGGACCCCTTATAACTGGCGGCCAAGCCGGAGGACCTTTTGGGAATCAGGCTAGCGATGGGTTGGTCAACGGAGGAAGCAGTGGAGGTCCCTTTGAAACAAGTGGAGAAGGATTAATAAAAGGCAGCAACAGTGGAGGGCCATTTAGAGCTAGTTTTGATCAGAAAGATGATGGATTGATTGTTGGTGGGAGTAGCGGAGGGCCGCTTGAACAGGAAAAGCCAAGAATTATTAGAGGTATTCTGGATCGAGGTGGTGTTATATCTGGAAGCCAAAGCGGTGGACCGTTTGGAAATGCAGAATTGGTATTTGGAGATGCTGCTGGAGGACCCTTTTCGGCAGGCTAAAGATGGAGTAATAAGTGGTGGCAGCAGTGGAGGGCCTTTCACAGACCAGAAGGGTATAATATCAGGAAGTCAAAGCGGCGGTCCCTTTGGAAATCAGCCAGGAAATAGTTTGATTCAAGGGGGCAACACTGGTGGGCCTTTGGGTTGATTTTGAGGGGTGATTCTAAATTTGGGAGTTACATCGGAAACATACTAATAAATTTGAAGCAAGAATCAACATAAAATTTTGATTAAATTGTTAAATTACATTTATCATTAAACAAGCTGCTGTTTTCTTTTAAAAATAGAATATCTTCAACAAATGATATAATGGATTTCGGGATGTTGCGTGTCTGCTGCAAGTCAGCTGCAGCGGAGACATCGTCTGCATTTCAAAATCGCACAAAACATTTGTCCTGGACGAAAAATGTTGCCTGAAATCGTACAATATGCAATTGTTTACCCCTATAACTCCTTCCCAGTAGACCCAACCTGAACTCGAGACCCGACAGTTTTTGTGCTTGTGCATTCAGGCGATTATGGAGACATTGGGAGCAAGCGAGATAGTGAACGCTGCATAGTCTCTCTCTCTCTCTCTGTTTCGCGCTATCTGTGTATGTCTGCTGTTTGGTTATCTGTGGCGCACATTTTTAGCTGTGCTTTGTGGCTATTGTTGCTATATTTAGCAGCGCAGACGCAATTTATATAAAGTTTAATTGATTGGAAAATCAAATTGATTCGATTCGAGCAACACAAAAGCATCTACGCAATAGACCCAACATCACCACAACCCTCTGGGACCTACACAGGCCAAACCAGACCAGACCAGGTTAGTCCGTACCCGGTGGAACAACAACAGTTAGTCGCAGCTCATATATATATATGTATATATATATATTTGCCACTGAATGCAACGGCGTCCTTTTAATGGGTCTACCTACTATAACTAAGTCTAATGCATTATTGTTTGGCTTTTGATCATTGTTTTGCTGGTGCTTTGGGGCTTACGCTTGTTATGTGACATAAATAAGACCCCAAATGCCAAAAGCCATAAAAAACAGAATTTTATAAAGCTAGCTAGCTGGTTAACTTGATAATAAACTACATTTATTATGTTGTACTTCGGACAAATTGCGTATGCGTAATATTTGTTACTTGACTGAAGGAACTGTAAAAGACATAAATGGAAAAAACGAATTTATTGGTATCATAACTAAGCAAAATCAGTTTAAAATAGTAAAATCTTCAGTCGTTGGCTTAGAAGTACTTGAATGAATCTTAATATATTCTCGGTTGCTCTGAACCACTTAGTTTTTAAAGTTATTTAACTCATAAGTACAAAAGTTGTTCGCTCTCATTGTTGTTACTACCACGCGTTACTTCACTTTAAAACACTTTGTGTAGTAAACTCATTTGAGCCAAGTTTTTATAATTCTCTCTCGCTCTCCCTCTCACACTTTGTTTTCGTATTACCCATTCAAGCGCTCAGCTGTCATTAACAACATCGCAATACCTGTTTAATGTTTATTGTTAAACTTGCTCCACAACAGAGCATGCGAGAGAGAATGAGAGAACAACCACAAAGCTCAAACTACAGTTGGGTGAGATGGGGCGGGGAGGGTCTTCAAAAGCTCACAACCTGCTCACAAAGTGAGGCTAATGTGACTGCTCAATGAATGCCAACAACAACCGATATGTTTAATGGCCAGCTATACAAAAACTTTTACGTACTCTACCTGCAGAGTAAGAGCCAAATGCAATTCAATTGAAAATAATTAGCAGACACATAGCAAAACTTCTTAATTGCCTGAGAGAAAGGGACAGCGCGAGGCAGAGAGCGAGTAAAGAGCAAAAAGTATATAAAATATAAATACAAATGTACTCTTGAAGTGCGACCAGCGATAAGTGGCGCAATGCAAAGCACATTATGCAGATAGGCGTAGTCTGTTTGCCCCAAAACCATTGTCGTGCCCCCCTCCGCCGCTGCAGTCTCACATACTTTGTCTCTGCTCATATATAAATGCGCGATTTTATTGAAAGCTCAATCATTTGAACTTATTGCCTTGACCATGCGGCACTGTCTTCAATTAGTTGTCTTGCTTTTTCTGCTCGTCGCCCTGTTTGGCGGTAAGTCATTGCCCCCTCAAAGCCCTTCCTATATACCAAGTATATAAGTATATTCTGTATTTTAGCTGTCAACGGCATGCCTGGGGGACCGGCTTCAAATCGTGGACCCAGCGGTGGACCCGGCTGGAACGGTGGCCCCGATGAATCAACTGATAATATTATTATCCATTCAAATGGTGGCGGCAAATATCGCTACTAATTGAAAGCATGCACGATCATTGAATGAATAAAGTAATTGTATTAACATTGTTAAGTATACAAAGAGGAAATTTTGTAATCAATTGAAATTGTATTATGAAATAAATAAAGAACAAGTTTTGGTACAATTGTATTAAATATAGCTACAGTAAAAGCTTAAAGTTTTTATACATTCGTAGAAATTGATCAGTTTTGTATAGTAAGGGTAATTGAACAACTGCATCCAGAATTGAATGTTAGATTCTTAGCTTGTTTACTTTAAATGATTATTGAGTATGTTTTAGTTTAAATATAAGCATTCACAGACAAATAGTCTCTGTTTGTTTTATAAGCTGATAAGTCGACCAGATGCTCGATCGCTTTATGTATGATTTTTTCCCAGCTAAGCGATAAACCTTAACCCAAGTATGTACAAAAGCAATACAAACATTTATAAATGCAAATATTTTCCATGTTAGGGATTTCCCAAGTGATATTCAGAGCCTATAGATATTTATGCGCTACATAAACAAACAAAAGGCATACAGTCAAGCTTGGCATAAAGAACTGTACAAAATATAAACAAAAATAATGATTAATTTGAATTGTATTGGATAAATAATAGAACACAAATAATAGATTGTATTGTTATTTGTCACGCTCTTTAAATTATTTATCACTTTAGATTATTGCGACAGCTTTAACAATGATGATGTGCACTGAGCCGCTCTCTACTGTCGTTCTCGTTCGAACAATTCGGGCACTGAGTAATACCCAAAGTTGAGTCAAAAACGGGAGTCAGTTTGGAGACGAACTCAGTGTTGAACGGTAACCGCAAATTTGCAAAACGCAAAAGTCGTGCTGAGAAGCGCAGCGAAAGCGTCGTCGTCGTCGTAATCGGTCGTCTCGGGCTTTTTCCCAGAGGTGGCTACGTTGACCTCTCTGTGAGAGATATCTACCCACGTAGAATTGACTTAAAAGTATATTCTCAATCGATCGCTTTGTATAAATAGCGGGTTGCATTGATAGAGTCCATTCATTGCACACAATATGGAAACAGGTCGCATTCAGATGTTGCTCTTCGCACTAATTGCAGTAGCCGTGTGCTTGGCTAGCGGTAACTAAAGCGTATGCTCTCAATCTGACCAGAAACTATAACTATAATTCTTTGTAGCACAAACGGATAAGCCGCAAACACATGTGGATCACAGTAATGGCGTAGAAACCTCGATACCCGGCACAACAATTCCAAGCAGCGCTCCCTTGCCAACACCACGAAGCAGGAGTCAACCCGCTGAGCCAGTGGGAAGCTACATCTTTAACCATGATGGCAACGTGGCACTGCAAAACGAAGCGGGTAGCATCTACACGCGTCCGGATGGACGTACTGTGTTGGTTGGTGCTGGCGGTCAGACAATTGTGACTGATGGCAGTGACAGTGATGAGGATGTATCCGTGGATGACGACGATGTTGGACCAAGAGGCAATGTTATCATCAACGGAGGTCACAGTTTCTCCACAGGCAGCGGCGGTGGCGCCGTGTTCATGAACTCGGCCGGAGAGGGTGGCTATCAGACGTACAACAATCATCAGATACGCATCATCAATGGCGGTCTACAGTTAACCACCGGCGGACAGGTGTACAACTTCCCCGCCAAGGGTGCTGATGCCAATGGCAAGGAGAAGGTCAACATCAATGGCCAAGAAGCTGTTGTGGAATACCAGAATGGCAACATTATTGTGGAGCTGGCCGATGGCACTGTGCTGGCCAAGGCAGATGGCGGTCTCTTCAGCGGCGATCGTCAGTCCTTTGACAATAGAAAGCAAATCCAGGCAAATGCTGTTCGTGAGGCTGCCCGGGTACAGGAAGAGGTTGCCAATCTGCAGAAGGAATTGGGCGAGCAGCTCAACAGCCAGATGAGAAAGCTACAGGAAGATTTGGAGCGCTCCCTGGGCAACATTCATTTCTAAAACTATATGCCAATTACAGTATACTTACTATATAACGTATACTACTTTCTCCTAATAAAGAACATTTATTGAAATGTACATAAGTATTATTCGTATAGCTGCAAAAAGCTCATAAGAGAGTGCGACGCAATTCCAGAGAATGAAACAATTAAAATATTTCGCTTATTGTTCTGAGAATTATTTAAATGAACATCATTGAGTATGTGAGTCTTTTTAATAGATCTCAAGGTTGTATGTTAATTTAAACACGACTAGAAATTTTCGTTTGAACTCGTACGTTATTAACTATTAATTATGGGCTTAAGCTCTCAGTTCAACGAAATATGATCGCGTACCTTGTAACTTCTAGTTGATAATGAATTCTAAGCAAGGTGAGGCACAACATTATTAGGTTAATACTGAAATATATTGGGTATAAAAGTAGTTGAGCTGGGTTTGTTTGACATCTGCAGCTATTTTTAGTTTCTATGCATCTGGGGTTATGACACTTTGAATATCAAGACAAAGTAATAAACATTATGTACAATTTTTCCACTGAGTATGAAAAACGTCAACCATGTGTCCTGCTGCTCATTGTATGTGTGTTTGTGTGTGTGTTTATTTGCCCCACATTTTGCACTTTGACTAATTTCAAAGTGCCATATATCAGTTGAGCTTGGCTGGTTATGGGAGGGAGTCGACCGCGCCACGCAAATTCCACAAGTGACAAGGCAGCCAGCCACCTGTAGACATGGTTGAGGATCCTAACCCCTTGACTGCTTCTGCTCCTGCTCCAGCAAGAGTGTCGTGTGTGACAAATGTGCGTCAAGTTACTGGCAACTTATTTTACAATGAGGCAGCGCAACTTTGAACTTAACTCGAGCAAAATATTTAACTTGGCGGAATCTTTTATAATTAATTTGCTACACTGCAGCTTTTTACATTTTGTCTTCACTTTGATACTCAGCGGGCTTCCGTCGTCCACGGCAAAAGTTACTTCTCACACCATCTACCCTGTAAAATGGCTGTAAAGTGTTTAATTAAATTTTCCAAAATATGCAGACATTACATATTCTACACTAACTTACATACATTAGAACTGCCATATTTTAAATAACTGCGGCATGTTGAAAAATTGTTTAAATGCCGTCATAACTTGAGTATGAATAGTGCTGCAAGCATGAATTAACTTTCATGATACATTGCTGCCGTAAAAAATGTATTTGAATAGTAAATTTAAAGCATCACTTCAAATAAGGATAACAAATTAACGCTATTAGTTGCGGTAGACCGAAACTTTTTTTTTTCATAAAACATCGTGTAAAGCGGCCGTTCAAAGTCTTTTTAAGCTTTAAGATAGCAAGTACTTTGCTCTTATTGCTGTTGGCCATGACTCTGGATCAGGCTGCAACTTACGAGATCGAAAGGACTAATGGAATTAACAATTTCGATTCCATTGTTTCAGACAAACCTAAGATAATGTTCTTTGCAGGTAAGCGCAATTTACCATATGAATATCGAGCGCGCCTAAAAAATAACAAATAATGAAAACGATGCCAATAACCCGTCAAAATATTCTAATACTATTAATATTATTATAAAAATAATATTAATATTACATTTTGTTTAAAGCGTCATAAAAATATACGAATTTAAATCAAATATTTTTGTGGATCTTTAAAGTATAAAGCTGACAAGATTGCCATTTCATAGCAGAGCAGTGCTAAATTGGAAATTAAAGCTGCTTATTTGAAGCTTAAGCTGCTTGCAGCTTGATGACATCATTTTCTGACAATTTTTGTATGCTTGCTCTTAAAAGTTTTGGGTTGGGGGAAACTGCACATAAAGTTGTCACAAGTCATTTTAACGCCTTGCCACGTGCAAAATGGCGTCCGAAGTGTCTGGTCTGTGTATGAGTGTTAGTATATTTTAGTCTGTGTGTTAAATGAAGCACGAGTGTGTGTAGAAGGGGGAAACTGACACAAACTTGCCGCTAGCTTGCATTTTGCAATTCTCACACATCGCGCGAAACGAGAAAATGAGAACAGAAAACAGTTCGCAAATGTTGCTGACAGCGTCGCTTAGTTGCCCCTATTTTACACACAGATATATGTGCATGGGCACATGGGTACATATAGAAACACATACACGTACATATATATTCGCACTTATATAAGTACGAGCTAAATTAGCCGCTGGCCATATGAAAAATTGCATTTGTTTTACCTTTTTGGCCGACATGCTTAATTTGCTGCAAATTAGCTGTGACAAATGCAGGCGGCACAAATGTGGCATTTATTAATATGCCCATTATATGGCACTTATATACATTTACATACACATATGTTATATCCTCAATATCCTGTTGTAGTTGTTTTGTATTGTTTTAAGAATGCTGCTTTTAGTTTTATAGCCAGCTTTAAATGGCTTGCCAACTGTAGGTAGTGTACTAAAAGCAGGTCGGTAACACAGGTCAAGCGGAAGCTGGACAAGCTGCCCCTTTTCCCAAACATAAAACAGACCTGGCTAATGGAACTTTAGCAGCTGAGCCATACACAGAACAAACAATTGGCAATGGCTTCGTTATTTACCTTACGATTTTGACTTAAGCGGATAATTTCCTGAACAAACAAACAATTATACATATTATAAATTGTGTTATGTAACAAAAATTCTTCTCTCACATACATATATAAAGGTAAGATTTGCATTAAATTTATTTATTGTTAAGAAAAAATGTCGCGTTTTTATAACAGGCAACCAAACCGGAGGCCCATATGGAAATCTGTCTAATGATGGATTGATCACTATCGGAGGCCATTGAGGACCCTTCGGAGGAAAAAGATACGATTTGATTACAGGCAGCAACACAGGATTATCATTTATAACAGGACACCAAACCGGAGGACCTTTTGGGAAGCTATGCTATTCATATGAAATAAATTCATAGTGTTGTCGCTTTTTACATTCTTTTATTTAACTTGACTTGTCTGTTTGTACTGGAATCTTGTAATCAAAATTTCATCAAGTTCCCGACTGCCGCTTCACAAGACGAAGGTTGTGGGTTCAAACCCCGACCGAGACATTCTTTTTTTATATATATATTTTGTTTATTAATTAAGCTTTTTTACATGCTTTTATTTAACTTGACTAAGCTAACCATTGTATGCAAGAAAGCGTATAAAAGCATGTCTTCAAAATTTTTTTTTGATTTTACTTGTTTAAAAATATATTTTCAGCTTTTTGCTCTTTATCTGGAATAGTTAAATTAGGTGCAACAAATTACATCGGGGAAAATCGAGAATAAATTGTTATAGTTACTGTGAATAATTTTACTTAGGTGTATTATGCAACGATCGTTTTTGAATAACATATTTAAAGGTAAGTTTAGAAAGAGTTTTTAATAGTTCAGCAACAACATGTCAAGCTTTAACATTTATTTGCTACTTTTGGCCTTTTGCGGACTGTCTGGAATAATCCAATTGGGTGCCGCACAAGATCAGAACATACCCTCTTATATAAAGAGACCTCGAGAAAAATGTGTGATTATCAATAATGTTAGAGTTTGTCACAAATATTAGGTTTTAGCTATTAACATGAAATAAATTCATTATGTGGTTAAAAGAAAATCGAGGATAAATTATTATAGTTACGGTGAATAATTTCAATTAGTTGTATTATGCAACGATCGTTTTTGATTAAAATATATAAAGGTGAGTTTAAAAAGAGTTTTTAGAAGTTCAGCAATAACATGTCAAGTTTTAACTTTAATTTGCTACTTTTGGCCTTCTTCGGACTGTCGTGAATAATTTCCCTGAATGCTCAGTGGGACAGAGGACTGAATAATATCAGAGAAAATTCTGCAAAAGATAATGTAGGCAAAGTATGGAAATGTTTTAATGTTATTAGATTAAGACATTGTTATTGGGCTTGATCCTTTGCAATTGATTTGAAGTAAATTTATTCAAATGTGAACTGTTGTTGTTGAATTGTTGAATTGTTGTTTCAAATATGTACACGGATTGCACTGAGCTGGGCTGTTATTTGGAAAATCGGCTCTACTTTTGGTTTTCTTGGGAATATCTACACCGTCAACTAGGTGCACTAAGATCGGAAGTCTATTTGCCAAGCGTGAAAATTCTTAGATTAATATAGTTGTTGTGAATAATTTTAATTTGCTATATTATGCAACGATCGTTTTTGAATAACATATACATATAAAGGTAAGTTTATAAAAGAGTTTATTATAGCTCTGCAATAATATGTCACGTTTTCACATTTATTTTCTACTTTTGGCATTCTTGGGACTGTTATAAATATACCTACTGAATATTTTTTAAATCTTGGCAAATTGATTTGAATTCAGTTTATTAAAATGTGAGCACATACATTTACATTTTCTATTCATTAACTAGCTAGAATAGTAAATGCGATGTGGCCAATGATCCGAAGAAAAATATATATTAGTTTTTTTTAAAGCGTGAAAATTTCCAGATTAAATCGTATAGTTTTGTGACAATGGCCGCTTTATTATTGCTCAAACAACCAACAGAACAACAAGAACATTCAGTTATCAGAATCTTGGCTAGAAAACAAAAAACGCTTCTAAGCTTCTTTTGCTGATAAAAACACCAATGGGCATTGTGACTTTTTGCTGTGGCCAAAAAGTTGTATTTGGCTTTTGTTTACCTCAAGTGAAAGTTAAATGGTCCAAAAAGTAACCTTTGAACAGTTGTTTACTCGTTCATTTTTGCCTTTGCGTCCATCTTGATAGCAGAACTTACCTGCGTGAATAGTTATGTGCATGTTTTTTTTTTTCATTTTTGTATACCCAGTGTGTGCTAAATTGCTTGCTACAAATATATAAAAGGGTATGATATATTTTAACAAGTATATATAAGGAGATTTTAGTCTTATCTTCATTAGTTAGCGATTTAATGCAATGATATATTGAATATATTTGCAGGGCATCTCTTGCTCTATCAGTCTGTTGCATGTCGTTAGTGTGATTCCTTGCACTTTGAATGCATTGCGGTAATTTTTGCAGCAGCCATTACTCGCACTGTAGTATTTCACACGCATGCGAAGGAGAACTTTTCAATATGATTTATACGGCCAGGATACTTACTTGGGTATCTGTGACAAAGTGCTCCTTTGATTTATGATACTTTCGGAAAACAATGCAATGTGCAATGCAATGAGTTTGACATGTGCAGAGTCCAAAAATTTGTTTGTTCGTTGCCTGACACTTAAATATTTTTATTCAACCAAAAATTTCAATAAAAAACAGTGGGTAAAATTGAGGGGTGATAAAAATATACATTGAATTTTATATAGTTTCAAGTAAAACTCAATTATTCAAACTAATAAACATTAAAATTTGTTTTGTTATCTTTTCTAGTATACTTAAAGTTTTTGTGAAGCGGCAAATGGAATTAAATCTGATCGGCAGATCTGCAGAACAAAAGCTTAGAATTTGAATATTGAATAACTAAAGGTTAAACTATTTTAAAATTTTTGCTTTAAAGTTTCCGAATCTTTTTAATACTTGATTGCATTGTCTTCAAATGCTAATGTATTAAGCAAGCAACACAAAGAACACTTTTTTCCAAACACAATTGAAATTTAGAAGAAACGCTAAGCTAGAATTAAGGTAATTAATCGCTTTCGGCTTTTTGTCTGGTTTTTTCTTATTACGTAACATAAATATTGATGGTGGGGTTACCATTAATGACGATTGGCACATGGGATCCGCTTTTGGAGTGTAGATGGATCGTTGTATTCTGACTCTTGGCATCATCGTCTGCACCAATCTGATATCGTTGGTTGTAGTTATGATAGTCGAGTCCATTGTATCTGACTGTTGTCCAATAGTAGAGCACATCACCTGACTTCAGCTTCTGCTCTCGATTATGATATATCCAGCGACCGTTGCGTGAACTAACAATATCTGTGGCCCAGGTCTGATCACTTAGGTCCTCCATTTCCGAATTGAGTTTGCCGTGAAAGGCAAACAGTGAGATGCCCGGCTCATCGGGGATTGAGACCTCAAAGCCCTTTGGTGATTCAACCTTGACCGTGGCCTTGGGCACTTCATAGGCGTGGCTGCGGCTGCTGACCAGACAAACGACTAGCAGAACTATGACTTGAGACGTTGCTTTCCGCATGATAACTGACTTCTGCTGAGCGAGCTCTTATTGCTTTTGTACTAGTTGCTGCGTCAGGCTGTGTGTGCTTATCTTGGTTTTTTGGAAGGTTTCGGAGGGGAAACTTTTTTTTTTTTGTTGTGTGTGCCTCAGCTCCACGGAAAGCTGTGTTTTTCCCGCTGCATGCAATTGCGACTCTGACTGAGTCAAGACAGTTGATTGCTTGGGGTTGGCTCTGTTGTTGGCGAATTTCGCGCAAGCCAAAAAGTATGCAACACAAAAGCCATTTAAATAACTTGCGCAAATACTTGCATAGCAATATTCTCTGTCTCCTCCCCAAGAGCTTAAAGCTTTAAACTTATATGCACACACACACACATATGTATGTATATAGCTCTTGAGTCAGCCCCTGGGTATAGTCAGAGCATGTGTGTGGTTTTTGGGTGCTCTTTGTGCCAGTTACTCCTTCTCGCCATGGCCACAACGATCCATATGACATTGTTGCAGTCTCTTCTGAGCTCTTTTGCCTGGTTGGCTGGTTAGCTGTGGCACTTCTTGCAGCTCATGCGGTGTGCTGGCATTCCAAGCGAGACAAGACAACTGCGGCAGATACTTAAATAGTTACTGTGTTGTTAATGCTGTCAGACCCAAAGAATGTTGGTCATGTACTTATAAGTAGTAGTATATATGTAGTATGTATGTGTTTACCTCGTTGAAATGCGACAATTGTGAGCTGTGCAGTTAGTTGACTTGCGAAACGTATTTAACAAGTTGACAACTTAGTATTATGGTTGACATAATAATAAACACATTTTCGCTAGAAGAAATGAAGTGCGACTTGTTGTCAAAAGCTCATTTAATCATAAGCCTTTCAAACCAGACACTAAGCTAATGGGATAATAAGTTATGGAAACTTTTTGTGTACAAATGTAAAAGATGTTAGCTTCATAGACTGCTAAAAAGTTGTAGAAGATAAATGTGACATGATTGAGATGAGAAATAATTAGTTGGCAACGAAAAAATATGCACATTATTCACTTTTTATCATAAACTATCAGGAAAAAAACTATTTTTTATCTACTTTTAATAGCTACATTAACAATGCCATTACTTATTCAATTTCAACTGAAAAGTCCACATAAATAATTATTTAACTCTCTGAAATGCCACACACAAAACAGTTAAAGAGCTGTGTCAGCGGTACAACCAGATGCTAGTTAATTCTTAATTGACGTACAGTTTATCAAAATGAGGGAATGTGTGTGTGTATGCTCTTTCGGATACAATTGTACCAGTGGTACAATACATTAAAAAGCAAAGCAAATGGGGGCATCATAAGCCGCCCAATCAGTGAACCCGAACAAAAACAGTAAACAGAGAGTCAAACCGCAGCAAACCGAAACTAAATAGCTAACCATTTATATAGGCGATGCCATCCATCTATTCATCTATTCGTAGTACACATTCAGTCGTTCAAACTCAAACTTGTGTCAATTTCTCTCTCTCTCTCTCTCTCTCTTTCCTCTTGACCCTACCCGCATTGCTGGGCCGGTCATCTATCTCGATGTGGCCCAAAAGGCAGCAACGTTTCTGCGCTTTGCGCTGATTTATAAGCTGCATGCCACTGACCACTTGATTGTCGCAACGAGTGTGTACTGTGCGAGTGTATGTGTGTATCTATGTAATTTATTTACGTTAACACGCGCTGGCCATCGAGCGCCTAAAACTATGCTCTACCAGTGCAGTGGCTCCAGAGAGAGACAAGCGCAATTTTCATTTATTTTAAATGGCATAGAAAATTGTAAACTGACATTTTTCTGGCCAAGTGCGCTCCTCGATTCAACTCGTTTCGAATTCTCTGGCCATTTTGGCTTTGTGCGCACAACCGGAAATTTGTGTATTTCGTCCTGGCCAGTAGTTGTATTTGTTCTTTTTTTTATCTGTTTTGGGGGTACTAAACTCTGTGATTTCGAGGCAGTAGCATTAAATTCTAAACCGGACCCAGACTGATTACCATGCAATTACATTGTTTCGCACTTAAAACAGCATCGACAACACATTGTGCCATGTTGAACAGTGTCTAGTCTGGTCGAGGCTTAACTAAGTGGCATGTTTGTACCCTGTACAGGGTATCTTTCAGTGTGATTCGTTTAGTTAAAGCACAAATTTTCACTGCGCAACACTTTAAATTTAATTGCGCGCATTTACTGTTAATTAATTTAATTTTAGGCAGTTTATTATTTGTTTTTATCATCAAGTGATTGAAATTTGTCTTAATTGAACGGAAATTGATTTAAATTCAAACGAATTTGTTAGTTTTTAAATAAGTTTAAGTGCAATTGATTCAAAAATAGTAAATGTATCAAATGTAGCATTCTTTAGACAAACATAACATAAGTGAATGAATAAACTGCCATCAAATGTATCTGACTTTATCTATAATTACACACACACCCCAATTCTCTATCCATTCTCCATGTGCATAATCAATTTTCCAGTGCAAACACCTTAGCTATCTTTAACTTGGCATCCTCGCAGCTGGCAATAAGCTAAGCAAAGACCTATCCAATCAAGCCCAGTCCATAACCACAGCCAAAAACCACTTCACATGTAGCTAGGGCTCTCTAACTTTCGCACACACACATATGTATGTGTATAAGTGCGAATACCGTTGCTCAAACATTGCGACTGTTCGTATGTTGAGCTCGTGCTCGTTTATGCTCAGTGGCAGCGACAGCGCACATATTTAAAGAGCAAACGTTTATCTAAGTTGTACCGTTGCGGTTTCCGTTGACATTCAAATGCGGAAGCACCTGTCGCCCAGTGCCCCGACATCGACATCGACACACACCAAGACCAACGACCAACCAGAGCCAACCATAGAGACACCCAAAGACCATCAGAGCATCAGACCAAGTGAGACCATAAGACCGAGTAGACCCAAGGACTCGAGACGACTACAACTAAGTCAGTAGCAGCAGCCACTTCCGATTTCACACGCAACCGAGAAGAGCAGATACTTTGAGTTCTGGGGGCTTAGGCAAAGAGTCCTATTTGAGAGGGCTGCCACTAAAGTTGTAGGACCAAATTAGTCAAGTGATAGAATGTATTTAAAGGTAAGTTTCTAGAACTTATTAAAAAATCTATTCAAAAAAGTTGTTATCCCTTAAATCAATAGGTTAAGCTTAGTTTATTAATTTTATATAATATGTTTAATAACTTACCTGGCAACCATCGCTTTGGAGTTTCAAGTTGTGGTGCGTGCGATTTGTCTTGGCTGCCACTGTCGCAATATGCCGGATACACACTTCGCCGAGCATGCATGACAAGTTTCTTGAGCCAACACCCACACATGACCCACCCCACCACACCCTACCCACCACAGCACACCTGAATTGCCTTTACCAGCTAAGGGTGGCTACTTTTGAGTTTTCAAGTAACTGCGTCTTGGTTGTCATCAACTTAAAATGGTTTCGCTTACACCTTAAGGATGTCATTGAACAAATTAATTACTCGACTAGATTACAAACAGAACGTGGGGTTAAATTCCATCATTAAAATGCCGCATATTGTTGTTGCCATCATTATCATCATCGCATGCTCTATGAAAAAAGGAGGCGTACGCAGCTCGCATTTTCGATTGCACACATTATTAATGCGCTCCTGATGCGTTTTTTGGCCAATCTGTGTGTGTGGGAGTGTGTGTGTGTGTGTGTTTGTGTGAATTATGCGGACACACAAATACAATGCAGCTAAATGGTATCAACTTTGTACTGCTGCTGCTGTAACTGCTGTTGCAGCTACTGCTACTGTTTTTCCTGAGCTACTGCCGGAAATTGGAAAAGCGATGGTTTATACCACACCACATGATGAGCGTTAGGTTTGCGGGGAGGGGGTTGGGGGTTTAGGATAGTACAGTACTAACTGGGCATAGTGGTTGCCTGGGCACTTTATGCATGCACCGCTCATAAAGTGCGCTTTCCCCAAAAAGGACTTTTGCCATTGTTGAAACCAAAGTCATGCCATAGCTGTTGTCTCATGCGTGTATGAATGCATGTGTGTGTGAATATGGCGTTGCCTTTGGTACTTGGCAAAGCTGCTAATGGTTGCTGTTAAGCATCCACCCATTGTTTGAGAGTGTGTGCAAATGCAGATATGTGCACGCTAGGGCGACTAGTTAATGCACGATAGTAGTGCCGCTTTTCAAGGCCTTCCCTATGCTATTCAGGTGCTGGGGAAAGGGGTTAAGCCTTAAATTGAACTCTCGTTGCTTTTAACATAAAGCGCATTATATATTGGCGTTCAAGTGCCATTAACTGTAAATAATCAGTAGGCAATAATGTAATTATGCGCAATTTACAGACATGCTATATCTATGGAAATTGGTTGAAGGCCCTTTAAGCATAAATAGTTAAGCGCTCTGTACATAAGCTGTTCGTGTTAAGTTATAAATACAACTAATTTCCTTAACTTTGACAATATGAATTGATCCCTAGAAGTATGCTACACAAAAGTTAAAACAGATAATAAGATTTTTTAGTATGTATGTACTAAGGTTTCTTTAAAATCCTCATACTGGGTTATGGGGTTTGGTTTTATGTTACATTTCCACCTAGGTGTTGTTAAGGTACTAATCATGATAGTACAGGTTCTACACATAATAAAAGAAAAAAAAAAAATAAAGGTGTCTAAATTGAAGTTTGGTTATCATCAGAGGTTTTTAATAAAGCCCAATATCGTCGTCTTGTTTGAAATGTTTAAAGCAGATTATCTTTGATAGCTTTGTACATTACTCATACGCTCTGTTGTATCAGTTGTCTGTGGCAAATGATAAATGTTGCAAGTATTTCATAGCATTTAACAGCAGCTGCAACTCTTTAACCAAACTTACCAGCTCTGGCCAACACACACACACACACACACACACACACACACACACACAACCCTTTCGTGTCGCGAACTTTTATTAACTTTCGCCATGTGTGTTTGTGTGTTTGTGCAATGCACGCTGATTGTTTACATTGCAGCTTTATTGAAAAAATGCCAACGAACTTTGCCTTTGGGTCCGCTGGCATCAGCTGCAACTGGCTCATTGTCGTATGCTGGCCCTGTTGGTCTCTGGTCAGGAGGCTGGCTTTAGGCCTCCTCGACAATTGTATGACCAAAATCTCATTTAGTATGCAATCGAGCGTTGTACAATTTGATATGAGAAGGCTGAGCTTATCAATGGCAACACAACATAAAAGCCTTCATTAAAACGTAAATATCAAATTTGCAACATTTATTTGTCTGTGTATGTGTATGTGTGTGTGTGTGTGGTGTGTTTGTGATTGGCATTCTCTCTCACTCTGTCTCTCTGTCTCTGTCTCTATTGTGCTCTCCAATCAAGTGCTGGTTTCAATTGCAGCCGCAATTACGCTAAACAAAATTACGTATTTGTAAAATAACCAAATGAAAAGCCAGCAAAATTTTGAGTGTGTAATCCACATGAATACATATATAAATAAATACATATATGTTTGTGTGTGTGTGTGTGTGTGTGTGTGTGTGTGGCTATTGTATTTATTTGACTGATTCTGTTTACATGGTGAATAAAAATTTAAAATGAAATCACACACACCGCAAGCAAATTACGTTTTGTAACATAAATTCTAAACAATTCTTTTATTGTTATGCTCTTGCATATGTGAATTACCTATTTTAAAGGATTAAACAGATTTAAATATTTAAAAGAGGAATATTTTAGTTGAGTTAAGTAAATATAAACAACAGTTTTGTCAACCAAAATGTTTGTAAGCTTGAATTACATGTAGAAATTTCTAACATGATTTTCGACTAAGAAATCGAGTTTTCATCAATAAATTAAAAACTCAAACCACAATGAAAAATATATGGTTATTGAAAATCGGTGCAGTTTTGACAAAGTTACGGCTGTTGAAAAATTTCCTCCTTTCTTCCCTTTTAATCTATTGTTTTTCTTCGCTTCTTAAATGTGAAATTAAAACCGTACAACAAGTGGAGCTGTCTATTTGTGATCTGCTTAACTGACAATCCGCTTTCCGGAATAACCTTCTTCTTCCTTTTTTTTTGCCTTTTGGACTCTTCTGCTTCTTCTTCTCGTTTGTGTGGCGCCACCTATTGGTCATTCGTTTGACAGCTCACTTAATTAAATTCCGTAGCACACCTTCTTGTCCACTGGCATTTGCTGTTGCCATTTTATTTGCAATTGCCTTTTGCTAACTTTTAACTTTTCGAGGCTTTCCACAGGCTCCTTAGCCGCTGCTGCCGTTCCTCTTGCACCTCTCCTCTTGTCCGTTTCTTGGTCTTTGCTATCTCTTTGGGTATCTTTTTGGTTTGAGCTAGCAACTCGTTTCATTGGGTAATTTACGCTTCACATGGCCAACGTGTGATAAAAATGCCTCTGACCACTATTTTTTTGGTGTTGTTGTTGTTGTTTTCTTGACATTTTTTCTTCTTTTCGTTTATTGCCAAATGTTGAAACATAGGTGGCGCTGTGTGCTGGACTAAGCTGCTTAGCTACTCGGGGTCTATGCGGTTTCCACGCTCCATTCCTCTTTTACCAAATGTATGTATGTATGTAAGAATGTATATGTGTTCTGGCCCTGACAGTGATTGGTGTTCGTGTCGGGGATTTATTTATCTTTTAAAAGTATTTATTGCCTTGCGTTAAAGTCGCGCAAATGCCTAAAAAAGTCTGGCTCTTAAAGCGTATGAAAAAAAGCTGTACGCACTTTGATCGAAAATTTAATGCCATATGTATCACTATTTTTAGCCTACGAACGGCATCCATACATCTTCACTTTTCATTTGCTTAGCCTGCTGAGTATCCTGGTCATTTGACACTTTCACTTTACGAGCCATACAATTTATTTCACTTTTATCCGAACATCAAGACATATTGACTTTTGTTGTTGTCCACACGAAAGGAGAAAGAGAAATCGCCTCAGCCTAAAAGAAATAAAGTTTATTTCTTCTTCTTTTTTATGTTGAGAGAAAGTTTCAGATTAGCCTTGCAACAGAATGAGAAATCATTATCTACATACATATATGTATTTATATATGTCTTAATGTGCCCAGCACAAATCGTAATCAAACTTGATTGATTACGTGCACTCATCAGTCAGAGCCAAATAGTTGAGAAGTTTGCCTGCGATGCTGACTTATTTTTGATGCCTAGACTTTTTTGAAGTTTTTAATTATTTTTTGACACTTTAGTTTGATGTGGGTGACAAATATTCAATAGATTAGTATTAATAATGATTTTTTTAGGTCAGGTAAAGGCTTAATAGAAATAATTTGCTTAGAGTCAAAGGTCTATTAACTTAATTCAATTAATTAAAGCTGATTTGACAAGGGACAGTTTGGAAAAAATATCTGTATATAATTGAATTCATTTTGAAATCTTCTTTACACGTATTTTATACGTATACGTAATCTGTCCATTGTAAATACAGATTAGAGTTTTAAATACATGATGAAAATGCGCATCTCTGGTTTTTACTAGTGACATTTTGGGCCAAAGTGAAAGTCAATTTGCATGCAAATCTTGGCCGAAACTGGGCTCGAAACAGACTTCAACTAAATCATGTTGAAGTGCATGTCTAAACAATAAAAACCACATTAAAATGAAATTCAATAAAACAAGCAGCAGTAGCAGCCGTAACGGCTGACAGGAGACGGAAGCGCACTTGACCTGAAAACTCATTGCAATCAAAATAGGAAGCAGCCACTGAATGAACACAATGATGATGATGGCGATGATGGTGGTGGGTAGGAGAAGGGAGGGGATGTTGCAGATAGGCCAAACGGCTGTGTAACATAAACAGGCAGCCCTTAGATTAGGCATCTTATGATGGGCGTTTCGCATTCCTTTCTACCCCCTGCAACTCTACTCGTTTCAGTCCCTTTTCTCTCTGAGTGACAAACTAATTTCATTACCAGCAGCTGGCGCTAGACGTTGCTGGCCGCCAGTGAAATCCGGTCATAATGCTTGTAATAATAATCAACAGCATGGGACTGGGAGACTGTGAGTGGACCCTACAAACCTGCCCACAGATGATAAGTAGCATTGGACACATGCAGCGAGCGACAGAGACAGAAATAGACAGAGCGAAGCAATTGCCATGGCAAAAATAGAACAATTACACTAAAAATAAAAACAAAAGCCAGATAAGTGGGACACACACACACACACACATAAATACTACAAGAGAAATATAAGTGGAGAGGGGAATGTGAGGCGTGTTCCCCCTGCTCGAGTGCTGGGCGTGGCAAGCTGTGTAATATGTGCACAAATTGAAAATAAAGTTTTGTAACAAAATGTCGCACCGGAAATGAAACTCGCAGCATGAAGCCCCGGGAGCAATGTGTAGCGAAGCGTATAAACTGGATATAGATGGAGAGAGAGAGAGACAGAGCCACAGAAAGGGAGGCGTGGCAGTGGTGCACAGCATTGTTTGCCACTATCACAGTGCACACACACACACACACACACACAGAGAGAGAAAAGGGGGAGAGAAGAGTTGAGTAAGTGGAGACTGGGCGCCTTAGTCTAGGCACAGTCTGCGCCAGTTGAGCCTTGCCATAATAAAAGATGACATTTTATAGCAGTCACAGCCAAGTCAGGCAAGAAGAACATACCAGGCAATGCCAGCCAAAATGGGTCGCGGTTTGGGTGCCTTGGTGGCAAGTCAAAGACACAGCTGCTGCTGCTGCACAAAAGTACATAAACCTAGAAATGTCATGTTTATTTTCATTTCATAAGGAAATTGTCTGTCTATAGTTTTGGTGCCTTTGGTGCCCAAAGAAGCCTACTAAAAGGAGAGAATTGGTAGCTTCGGGGTAGCCAACTTAAACAGTTAGCTAATAGTAAGCACGAAAGGCAGACAGACACTTTGTGTGGGAGAGTTTTATATATCACTATATGTATATAGGTAATGCAATCCAGGCACGTGGTACAGCACTTTTTTTTTATGGCCATGCTAAGCTCCTGGACAGCTTGAGCGATTTATCGCATAACCAAAATTAATGGCACACAATTAGCATATGGAAAAATGTTAAGTGATTTTCTTCCACACACTATTTCTACTTGTGACAAAAACGTAATTGCGGATTTTGTGTTTAGATATTGTATTTTATTTATTATCGTGTTCGTTAGTTTGTGCTTATAAATTAAGCGTGCCATCAAAGCACATAAAATATCGTTTATAAATATATTATTTTTATTGAACAACATAAATTGGCTAGCAATTTAAACAATATACATATTTATTTAATATTATTATACCCATAAAATGGGTAAAAATGGTAAAATGGTTTTGTGCAAAAGTATGTAACAAAAGAAGGATTAGCATGCTTATCAACAGAGAGACGGACGGACAGACATACAAACGGACAGACGGACATGGCTATGTAAACTTCGATCGAGATACTTATTAAGAATATATAAGCTTTATGGGGTCAGAGACGCTTCCTTCTACTATGCTTTACACATTTCATCAAGTGTATAATCAGATGTGTACATACAATTACTGTACGCGTTATGTACTGGGTTCTGGGTATCTCCTAGTCGGGAAATCTCGGGTTTGAAATGAAATATTTAAATAATCTTAAAGCTAAGCACCATGTTGTATCGTGGTTAGTTTTCTTTAGCTGATTATTGTTGATCAAGCATTCTATAACGATTACTGACATCTGTTAACTCTGTTGCTGTGAAGCTCATCATACTGCCTAGCCTGTACCGTAATTAAGCTATTTAATATTCTGGAAATATGTATTTTCAATGTGCTACTTAGTAGCATAGCACACTTCTGGCAACACAGCCTGAACAACAATATCCATCCACTAGCATCCAGTGTCTCCACTGAATAACCACTCATCTAATCACATCGTTATCATCATCAACAATTTTGCACTGTCATTGCCGAACAATGCTGGCCCAAACGTTAGCGACAGTTTGCCCCCCTTTCTACTGGCTGTGTGTGTGTGTGTGTGTGTCTCTCGATGGCTAACCGTTTAATCATTTTGTCACGCGTTGCCCAAAAACACCAAACACAATAACGCGACCCGGTGGCACCCATCATGCGCCCGTCACAAAGGTGAAGCCAGGCGATGATGATGACGATGAAAATGGGTTGTCATGGGCTCGCATGGGAGTGGGAATGGGAGGAATGGGGGTTGGAGGTTGATCTCCTGCTGGCTGGCCCTGTTGCCTGTTTCCTGTTGCGATGCGGTGTTAAATTTTTAGCATATGTCATAAAGCCTTAGCCATGATTTATATGTATGTATGTAGACGTGTGTTTTTGTCTGCCATGCCTGCATATAGATACAAGCTTCAAATGCCTGGACAGACTTTGGTAATAAAACGAATTAAGTTCACACAAAAACAGCACACAGCGAACCAAAGCAAAACAAATGCGAAACTAAACGATTTACGTTGCGACTGCCGACTGCCATACAATCCCCCAGGATCTCTCGAGGATTCGGCAAAGTTAGCATTACTCACTCAGCCAGCCTGTGTGCGGCTTCATATATCTTCATTTGAAGTTTGTCAATGGCAATGGCGATGGCGATGGCAATGTCGATGGCAATGTGGATGGCGCGACTTTGTTGCTCAGCTGTGTGCGCAAATTTACTTGTGTATAAATATTTATATATTGAAATGCAATGCGAATCGATGAGGAGCAGTAAAAGCATTCCCAAACACATTTACATACAAATTCACACACACACACACACACACACACAGAGACTGTGGGCCAATGTGCCGCAATGCAATCGAGCTGCACGAAATTGAATTTGCTGCAAGTTGCTGCCGCTTAGCCTCAGCTTGTGCAGCGAGGGCTGCTCAACTTGCTTGTTAGGGGTTTGGAGCTAGATATTTTTATATTTTAAGAACCACTCTCGTTCAACTGCATTGGCGCCAGCTTCAGTTTCAGTTTTCCTTGTTGTTGTTTGTCTAAACTCAACATGCGAAAATGCGATTTGAGCTCATCGCCATCTCCGTCTCTATCCCAGAGTATCTGTGTCTCTATCTGTAGCTGAGTTGAGTTGAAACTGGCACTCACTGCGTGTTGTCGATGTCGGTTGTCTTGCATTGCATTTTGGGGGCTTTAGCTGTGACAAATCTTTATGCAATGTTGCATGTCGTCTGATTTTGCCATGATGACATGCTGATGGCATAAGCAGGGACAGCAAACGGAAGCGCACATGCCTCTTTCTCTCTATTTCCCTCTCTTCTTCTTTCCTCTGTGTTCTTCGTATCTCAGTATTGCAGTCTTTCAGTGATTTGCTCACTGAACCGTTAAGCGCAAAAATTGGTAATGGCAGTGGCTGGAAATAGTAGTTGTTCTTTCTTCTTTTTTTAAGCAATCATTGCGCAGGTTTTTCGTGGTTTGATTTGGCAGTGCATCCAGCAGTAACTACTTATCTATAGAGCATATAGTATAAGCACGTAAGATGTATTTTTATATTGAGACAACATTGAAAAAAACCTAACATAAACCTGATCTTTAAAGTGTATTTTAAGTCGGGGACAATTGCATACTTTTAGGCTGCGAGCTAATTGTACAAGAATCTAAGGCTCGGGCACGCGCCAACTGCAACTTTTTCCTTGAGAAGGCAGGGAACACTTGAACCATTTTCCATGTGCTCGAAACTTTGGCAATAAAATTTGTTTCAAATTGCTTTTGAAAAGCGTTTCGAGCCGAATGTCGACTGTTGTCGAGTAGCGTTTGAAATTGTGGGTAATTGGAATCGCTAGCTCTAGATACTCTATCTATATGTAGTTGCAAAGTTGTCAACGGGAACAGCTCCGAGTAGTGGCTGGGGAGGAGTCATCGAAGCAAAGTGCACCCCAGGGGGCATTTCGGTGGGGTTGTCCGGGTAAATAAATATCAAATATATTGAGAGCGGTCGCGCAAAAGTTAATTACATTGTGTTAACGGGCCGACTAAATTTGTAATTCTGTTTCTGAATCGTTTAACCATGAAATTGGTTGGCTGGCCAGCCACGCCCCCCTAAACGTCAACGCCTACCCTGCCCCCACGCATTAGCCGGAGCTTGTTCCAGCACCAGTTTACAGCTCAAATGTGAAAATTATTCTTTCAACTGGTTAGCAGCTTACGGCCTGAGGGTCCCTTCAGCACCCCTACCACAGCCCCTCACCATCCCTTGACAGCCGGCACACACCAAATTTATATTGAAACTTTTTTGGCAACTTGGGAGGGAGGGAGGTAAGAGGAGCAGCGAGCATTTTGAATATTTTGATTATGCATATTACATATTATTATTTTTAATTCCTGTGGCTTTTACACATAAATTAATGCAATTATATGTGCCGCAAGCACACTGGCCATATGATGGGCGTCGAGGGGGCGGGGCTCAGCTGTGTGTGCGCCTGATTAATTTCCAGTGTCTTTTGATGTTAGCAGCTGGCCCCCAGCGGCATTGTGGCAAATGGCATTAGCGCGCAAATAAATTTAATTAAATCATTTTCGTTCAACTGTGTTGCGAATAATTTGTATCTACTATGTGTGGATGGGTGTGCGTGGGTGTGTGTGTGTGTCTGTGTGCGATTGTGTGGCAAATGATAAGCTGCTCGTAAATTTGGTTGAATTATGAAGGAGCACAGAGTTTGAGACATCTTAAGTGGCTCTTAGGCCTTACAAAATGTATTATCAATATATATGGATTGTCTAAGCCAATTAAATGGAAAGCATACTAAGAGGTTAAGTACGATCATAGCGTAAGTTCGATGCCAATTAATTTATATATAGACATATATAGTAAAATTATCTAACAAGTAAGTCTTAAAATTTTCAAAACAACATATCTACTGTAAAAATGATCTGCAACATTTTATGAACCTTTTAGGTTTACAAGCTGAAGCTTTGTACATTTTCTAGTGTTTCACCTGTGCCCAAAAACTGTACAGACATTTTCATGTTTCAAAGCATGGGCCACAAAGCTTAAAATGCTCGAGCAGAAAGGCTGCGGCCTGTTTAGCCTACCAATAACTGTATCTGACTGCGGCGCACAGTGCGTATGCGTAATAAACAAAACAACTGCAGCTACACAAACGTAGCCATTGCTCTTCACTCTCATTGTGTGTGTGTGTGTGTGTGTGAGTGTGCGTGTTTGGTTTATTTGAATTTACTGCCAAGCAGCAAGCACAGAGTTGAGCTTTGCCACAGCCATGGCTCCTACACACACATACATAGTGGTAGCTAGTGTCACGCCTCAGACTCAGTCACAGGCACGCTTACGCCCCCCCCTCTCCTCATCCCGCACACACCCACACCGACGCCCACTCCCTGGGCAGACATTTGTGTGCCAGGCGTTTGGCGTTTGCCTCTGTTGAATAATAAATTGTATTTTGCGGCATTTAAAAGCAATTTTTTAAAATTTTTCAATCTCAATGGTGACGATGAAATCCCGACACACACACACATACATTCATAAATACGCACACACATACATTCATGTTGCGTACAGCTCATACAGATGAAGCCGATTGAGCCGATGGTGCACAAGAAGGAGCAATGGGAGAAGAATGGGAGGAGAAGAAGCAGGAGTAGCAGGCTGTTGTTGCATACACATAACGAAAGTATCGTCGTTGTTGTTGTTGCCATTCCGGCCGCCTTGTGCGGCATACACACACACACAAACACACAGTTTTGTCTAGCAATTTCGCAGTGAATTGTCCTGGGAGCTCAACCGAGCCAGCCAAGGATGTCAAACAGCAACAGCAGCAGCAACAGTAGCAACAGAAGCACTTGCAACATTTTTGGAAATGGAGCTGGCGGCGCTACATGATTCTGTGCATTTGGTTAAGCTTTCGAGTGAAGACAGCAACGATTCGGCAGCAAAACAAATTGCAGCATTTAAGACCTCTGTCCGCTTTCCCCGACCTTCTTCTCCCGCCCTCTTTATCTAACTGTGTGTGCGGCAGCAAATTGCTGAAAATTTTGTGGGTCCTCTTGCCACCACCAGCTTTGCATAAAGTTTGATTAAGTGCGTAATCTAGGGTGCGGCATCCCTAACTACAACACTTCACTTCAAATAATGGTGCATTGTTCGACATGCATTTAGCTGGCCTTTGCAAGAACAATGCTAAAATGCAATTTATATAATACGCCAAGATTAATAATTATCAGTTTGAATGCTAAATAAGCTTCACTTAAAGGTTATGTTTTAGGCATAGTTTTCTATATAAAACGACTACTTCAATTAAATTTGCATTCAAATACTTACAATCTGATCCCTTTGCTTGGAAAATCTATTTAAAGGAGTAAATGAAGTTCTCAAATGCAGCTGCCAGTTGGAAAACAGTTGGAAAATGTTGCAGTGCAACAAACCCTTTATTTTATTCTTGTATTTGTTGCGTGGAAAAGGGAAATAGTAAAACTTTTGTAATGAGAAAAGTTAAAAAGAAAAGAAATGAAGCTGTCGACAGATTTGAGTTTTCAGCTCCACCCCCCATCTCCCACTCCCCATCATAAAGGTCTGGGCGTGTTAATTCCGACTATGACAATTGCAAATTCAGAGCAGGCATTGCCTTGTACATAGAGCTCTCTAACAACAGTCAACAGAGAACTAACGACAGAAGTTTAAATGGATCAGCGACGACGACGGCCAAGGATAAAACCAAAGACGGTGCAAGTAATCCTTTCAAGAATTTAAGTAAACCTCACATAGTCTAACCAAGCTGATGCCTAATTTGAAGTCTTTGGGCGACCGAAAGCAGTTTTTCTTCGATTAGTTGATGCTAATGCTTTTGGCACTCTTGACCTTCATCAAGGACGCACGTTGCTCGAAACCGGATTGATTGGAGTTTCGACTATCCGTTATGGAATTTGCTATGTGCTTTCTTATCATGTTCTCGCTGGGCTTTATTATTAAACTGCTGCACATACTCATCGCAAACATTATTATGGACTAACCTGGAGCGGTCAAAGTTGCAGACACACAAAAAGAAAATAAAGTTTCAATTCATTCATTCAATTGGCAGCAGACAACAAAGACTTTTGAATTTTTTGGCTGTGGGCCAAGCGGGCAGCGCTGGCTGCCAAAGCCAAAATAGCTGGCCCTAAACTCTCTTGCCAAAGCTACACAAGCTGCCATTGTTGACTGACCCCGACACGAACACTTACGACACCGACACCGATCCCGATCCGGAGCCCGACCCCAAGCATGGCCCATTGCAAAAGTGTTGACAAGAAAATCTCGTCGCGCATTTTGCTTAAAAACAGTTGCCGTTGCCAAACCAACAACTGTCGGATGTGTGTGAATGTAATCAAATCAGCAGCTCGCCAGCAAACACTTGAGAAGTTCTTGCGGCACTGCCAGCTGGCATTTTAAGTAACTAAGGGCATTGCCAAGCAAAAGAACTAAGTGAAAGGTGAGTAAGGAAATTTTAATGCAATTCCAATTGAAGTAAATTTAAAGCACACACGGAAAGTCGATAGATTATGCAATATTCAAAAGTAGTATAAGCTATTCTATGCATATTCCAGCACTTGCAAATCCAATTCAAAACAAACAGAGTAAAAATCCAAAACACAAACGTTTGTCAATTGTCAGCCTGATGCTTTCTTTTTATGCACAAAAATTAGCTAGCTGAGCTTTTTTGTGTGTGTGTGTGTGTATGGATTGCTTATCTGTTCACCCGCAGGAGTAGCAGCTGGCACCAGCAGCAAGTCCTTGCTTGTTGTTGTTACCCATATCCTTTTGGGGGAAGCTGCATGCGCATTGTCGCATGTGTCTCCATTTGCTGCTGTTATGTTTTATTGATGAGTCTCTCAAACCAAAATTGATGATGCCTCGGAAGCGGCATCATCGTCTGCATCCTATCCCTCTTGTGGCGACATCGATGCTCGCTGCCAGTCAACAAAGTTATATTGTTCGCTTTGTTGCAGTTGTTTGTGTGCCCGATGTTGCCGCCGGCAAATGGCGCAAATTTATTCAAAACTTTTGCAGTCGTAACCGCATCGCTGCAATCGCCTTATGCTTTAAAGCAATTTTTATGCAACAGGCGACAAAGCAGCTCAAAAATGCAACTTAGCAACCAGAAAGCACCTGAGCTGCACAACACAAACACACCCACCCACACACACACACACAGCAAACTATTCTCTGTATGCAGTGAAAAGCCGAAGCCACTTTCGAGGTTATGAAGTCACTTAAGCAAAGGCGAAACGTGCCAGCCCCGAGGGCATAGGGCAAAAAGGGTAAGCGAAAAAGAAAGAGGAATACGAAAACGAGAACGAGAACGAGAAGAAAACTGAGCAACAGAAGAACGGTATAAAAGTAGTCAAAGCGAAAACCAAGAGACAAACACATACGACGACACACCTCTCCTTTCGTATTTTGCTTTTCTTGGCTGCATGGCCTGCAATTGAGTTACTTATCTTACACTTTTCTAAATCCCACACTGCGGCAGAAGGAAGAAAACAGTTTCTGTGCCATGCTAGAAATTTATACCCTAACAAGAGAACATTACAACATTTGTTGGCAATTTTCAATTCAGGAGTTACAATAGGTTACAATAGCATATAGAAAAAGGTTCTTAAATTCTTCTCATGGAAATTAATTTATACTAAAATGATTCTTATTCACTTTTCTTATAGAGCATTCTCAATGCGTATGCTCAAGTCAAGCATTTTATTTTGGATATCTGAGTTTCCTTCGCTTGCTGTGTTTTAATTAAAAGTGAAGTGCGGCCATTAATTTGCAACTACAAATTACACTCAATAAAACATGGCTGGCACACTGATTTTTTGGCACACACACACACACACACAATCGCACTCAAAATTTGCCAGCACATGGCAGTCAGTATGTGAGTGTGTATGTCTGACTGGCAATCAATTTGCACTTTGACTACAATTACTGATTTTCGACACTTCAAAGGATTTTATAAATTGCCATTTGGCAACCTCCCCCCTCAAAAAAAAAAAAAAAAACGCTCCATTCAAAACTGCGCACATTGCTGGTTGCTCCGGCTGCTGCTGCTCTGACTTTGGCAATTTGTTTTGGCCATTTACTTTGCCAGTTTTCACACATGTGTTTTAGCTCCAGTTGCCTTTTTGCCGGCAGCTCTGCAGCCTCTCTACTTCCTTTTGTGCGGCTCGGGTTTTTTTTTGTTGCGTGCCGTGTGTTGTGTTGTGTTGTTGATTGCGCCTGCTGGAGTACAACTTTAATTAAGTCAACGTGCGAATTTCTCTCTGGCAAGTGGAAAGTGCGCTTGGGCGTGGCACATAAATTGACAAGCAAATTTGTCATCTGTTTTAGTATCAGGCAGAAAGACAGTCACATAAAGGCGTTACTTTTGACTTAGATGACTTGAAGTAAACTCAGAATTGATGTTAACTTGGTTTAAACATAGTTACAGGAACTGTTTGAATTCAAAATGGTGCCTAAAATATGTTAAAAATGGCAAAATTTGCTTGTTACAGATTGAATATTATAATAAATTGTATTGCAACTCAGGATCATTGATCAATAAATTGTTTAAAGTGATTAAACGTGGAATCCACAATCAACTGTCGTTATCGTTATTGCATCTAACTAAATATGCCTTTTGACAGCGAGTGTGGCTCAGTTTTGACTCGAACCAGCAGCTCATATAATATGGCACGTTCGCATATTTAATAAAAACCAATAAACGTTAAAAGCCTTTGAGTGGGCCATGGCCATGGCCATAAGCTACCTGCTGCCTGCCTCCTGTCTGGTAGCCGGGTGCCGGCCGATTAAATGCATTTAAATGTGTTTTCATCATAATTATGCATATGCAAACATGACTCGACCAATTCGCCCAAGCTGCCCCCTTTCCACCCACCCTTCCCTGCCTCCCATCACCTTTCACGCTGTCCAGTGTTGGGTTTCCGGGAGCTTAAGTGCTTTAATGGCTTATAATTATGTTGCATGCAATTATTGTCGATGGCACACAGCGGTGGCTCTCACGGCATTGCTCCCACGATGGTGGCTGCCAATGCAAATGCAACGAAAAATTATTTAATTAATAAGTAAAAAGCAAATGGATAAATCCACAAGCGCGTTTGATGTGTACACACTCGCGATGGGCAAAAAGGGTGTAGCGTTGGGTGTGGGGGGGGAGGTAGAAGGGAGTAGAAAGTAACTTCGGCAGCAGTAGCAGCTGCGCTGTTTTGCTTTTGAACATAAAATTCAATCGCTAAATTATGCAAATATGCCGCAACTGCGACAATCTGTGATGGCGACCCAATATGCACAACGTAACGTATACGCAATGTGGCCGCTACCAAAGCCGACGCCGTCGAGATGTGTATGTGTATGTGTGTGTGCTTGTGTGTTCAAAGAGGCCGACGCGACGCGACGCGACGTCGAGTTCATCGATGACGATTTTGCTGCAATTCCGTTGCCTAGTTTTTGGCGCACCCCAAAAAGAGAAAACTGTCAGAGGACAGCGTGAAGCCTGCGCTTTGCTTTTCGACTACAATTGCTTGTGTGTGTGTGTGTGTGTGTGTGAGTGTTTTTTGTGTGTCGTCTTTTGTATGCAGCTTCTGTGCCGCCTTTTGCGGCTTTTCCCTGTGTGCGTTCACAATCTTTTCTGGGTCGCTTAGTTGCCTGGCAATGGATCGGTATTGGGGATCAGGTTTTACGGAATGGGCTGCAATTTTTATTTCGGCGACGTGACAAACGCAATCAGCGTCAGTCACATGTGTAAAAGAGTTTTCCACTTTATGCGTACAAGGTGCGTGTTCCCCGTTTGATGACATTCAACACTGGATATATACCAGAAATGGTAAAACTGCTGACAAATTGACAAACTCTTCACTGTAGAGCTTATTACAGTTTGTTGAACTTTAAGAAAAACCTGTCAATTTGCTCTTTTAAAATAGTTAACACACATTTTATAAAATTAAGCTATTCAATTTAGTTTAATGCAATCATTCTGCATTGAGTTTTGTAGTGTAAATTGCTATTAAACTGAATACCTAAATAACTATTTGGGCGCATAAGTCAAAATGTCGAATATTTTTCAGCTGAGTGCGTTCAAGAAATGCGAGTCCCAAAAGTATATTTGTGCAATGTGCAAATATTCTCAATCCAGTAAGTGCTTCAAAATGTTGCAATATTTTCTGTGGTGTGCGTGTGTGTTCTGAATTATCTGCTTTTTTGTTGGTATAAAATGTTTGGCAATTGGCATTGCGACTATAAGTGCAAAATGGTAATTCAATTTGCAAGGCAGCAGAATATTTATTAAATTGTCGACGGCAAATTATGTATGCAATTTAAACAAAATTATTCATGTGAGAAGATTTTTCAAATATTTATCAACTGTATATGTATATAGATAGATATACATATATGCCAAAAAATACCACCGTGCTTGTGGCCAATTTTTGGCATTTTTGTTTGCCTATTTCGTACAAAAATTGCAAATTTAATTAAATCTATGCAATTCCACTAGCATTTGTAATATTTACATTTTGTGACAATTTTACGCGTCAATTTTCTTGTTGGGTCCAACGCCTTTTGTCTCGTAGCTACTTTTTTTTTTTTTATTTCCGTGTACTATGGAGTTGTGTGTTCTAGTTTGTTGTTGTTGGCTTGGACTTTTTCATAAATGTTGTACGAAGCGCACTTCCTGTTTCCTGTGGGCGCATTTTCCTTTCGTTGCGTTGCTGTTGAAAACAAAACGGAAATAAAGATTTTTGGGTGGCCAAACTCAAAGTTAGAACTTTGATGTTGCCAGTGCCAGCAAACGGAAGATGAAGAAGTTTTGGCTTCTAGCGTTTTTGAGGCCAAAAATTGTCAACTACATGCATAGTTTCAAACGATACAAAATTGGTAAAACACATTGAATATTTATGCCAAATTCAGAGCATAGCTTGTAATTTAATAGCTTAATAGCTTCTTAGTTACACTTATTCAATTGGCAGATGGTTGACATGCTATTAGTTTCTTAGCTTTGCTATCATTTTCACATGCAACAGGCCATTAAGATCTGTTATTGGTTTACTTTATAACGTCGATATGCAAATTTGTAGCCCAGCAACTTACAAGATGAATAAACCACCTTCTCTTGTTCCAGCTGGTGTTTGTCCATAGGTTATCGTTTTTTACCTTGTGTGGCACATTCAATAACCCGCATTTCCATTAACTGTCACCTCAGCACTGCAATTTTTCACACAACTTAAATATTTGTAAGGTTTATTAATGCGCATGTGGGTAGCGACGTGGAGTTTCCGCCCCACTCCCCCAGAAAAAAAGAAAACAATTACATATAATTATTTATGATAGCAAAAAGTGAGGTAGGACAAAAAAAAGTTGTCTCTCTGTGCCAGCCTTTTGTCTTTGCTATAATTGCATGTGTAAGAGAGTGTGTGTGCGTGTATGTGTGTGTGTGTGTGCATATGTTGCCAGTTGTTGCAGAGTGGCAAACGAAAGCGAAACGAAACTGTCGCGGGAATAGCAATAAATCATTTATGCAGCAGCCTTGCACTTACACACCCACACACACTCTCACACTCTTACGCATACATATGTGTACAAAGTGGCATAAATCAACTTACACTTCCATACCCACACGCAGCAAGAAAGATAGAGAGAGAGAGAAAGAGAGAGGGAGAGGGACGTGCCTGCAGTCATATGCAGAACTTGTGCGAGTTTCTCCCAAAGGAAAATGCAGCAGAAAAACTGCAAAACTTACGCGCTTCGCTTCACCGCCTCGTCATCTCCAGCTTGTGTTATACACCGCCCAACACCCACTCTTATCCTTGCACTACTTACCTTTCGTCCTGAGTTCATGTCAGTGCCTTATGTGTCTCTTGATAAGCACACTTGAAGCTGCTGCAGCAGCAGCCGTGGCGCTTTTTTTCAACTCGCTTGCAAAGTTCCTCTTCTTATTTTTTCTTTTTGAGACAAGCCAAGCACTTTATTGACAGTTGTTGAAGTGTGTAGAGCAGTGCAAGTTCTCTTGTCGATTTTAATTTTTTACTTGCGGATTAAATTGAGCTTTGAGTTAATTTTAAATATACTTATAACATAAAACTATACAAAATTCATATTTTGCTAGAGATATATGTTCATACCATAAATATTTATATAATCTTCATTTTATATATCCCACGGCGCCCCAATTATCATCTTGTTGCAATTTGATGGCCAGAGGCTGCAACGATTTTACTCTTTTTACTCTTTTATGAATTTTTATACAACTTCCGTCGATTTACGAAATTATAATTGCTTTATTCACGTAAGCAGCAACCCGAAAAAAAAGAAAACAAAACCTAACACGCTGTCATCGGCAACACCTCGTCCTGTTTTCAGGGGGCGGTGGCGGAGGGTAGTGTTGGTGAATAGAGGAGTCGTGTCGCGTTTACAATGCGCTTCCGTCTCGTTGTTGTTTTGCATGTTGACATGGCATGCGAAACGTGGCAGACGCGGCCACGTTACTCATACGTCGCGTGGGTGGGGCGTGTTGACAATACATGGCCATATTTTTCCTTTTTGCCGCTAATGTGGCACACACGCACACGCGCACACACACATGTATGCATAGCGCGTAAAGTTGAAATGACAATCGAAAGCTGGGCCAACAATGGCAGCCTGAGGCGAAACCGGAGCCAGTCAAGTGTGTGGGTGTTGCAGATGTTGCTGCTGCTGTACGCCTTTTCTTTTCAGATGGCAACAACGAACAGCGAACAACAACAACAACAACAACAATGCAACGTGACAACTTCCGTAGCATGCGCTGCTGGCATAAAGAAAAACAGCGTAAAACTGTAACGGAATTGCATTGTGAAGAGCAAAATGTTTTTTCCTGGCACACGGCAAACAACAACAGTACATGCAACAGCAACAACTACGTCATACATTTGAGGCATTGAGGCCTTCGGGCTGATATCAGCAATCATCTATTATTATTGTAGTTCGACTGTTATTCCTATTCCAGATACAGATACAGATGCAGATACAAACACATTGTTATCGCGAATCAATTAAAGCTGCACGCCAATGCAATTAATTTGATTCATACGCCCCGTGGTACGCACTGCAATTTCATTTAATTATGAAAATCAGCGTAAACACGGCAAGCTTATTAATTTATTGCATTTGGTATCGGCGTTTTCTTATTTCTTATTAAAATTTATTACCTTTAGAGTGCAAACAATTAAATAATTTGACTTATTAACAGTTTCTGCTAATAAAATCTTTATTGCTTGCAAGAAACGCATTAATAGTTGTTGTAAGTTAGAAGCCCGGCCTGCCTGGAGATATATTTGTATACTGAGTGATGTCTATGTTTTTGATCAAACACAACAACATTTCAAAGCTATAGATGCACAAGTCTTCCATCTTTTCATTAGCAATAGCACAATACGTAACGTTCTCAACATTTTTTTTGGTCAACCTTTCTATAACTTTAAACACCTCGATATCCAGACGTCCATTTGCATCGAGAACCTTTAGCTCTAGGGCCATGCAGCGCACATAGCACATATAATTCATTTCAACGTTTTCCACATTATTTTCGGATATTGCTTGATTAGTTTTCGATAGCATATCTTCTCTGGTTACATTGTGTGCAGTCAGGCATTTCTCATTTATTTCGAGAGGCATGTAGAAGCTCTATAATGCAGCTTAAATTGTATTAATGTCCATAATTTTGCAACAAACACTTACTTGAACATTAACTGCTAGTAGAGCAATTAAAATTACCAAGTTTGTTGTGATGAAATCCTTTAACATATTTTAGGTTGATTTGGGTCAGTTGAAATGTAACGACTGTTTGAACAAATTTGTTAACTTTGTTTTTGTAGTTGTCTTTAATTTCAGCGTGCCCTTATTAAATTATTAATTGGGATGAGTTATGAATAACACTTTTGTTTAATAATTGCATCAAATTGCAGCTTAACAATGTGGAGTTACTCTTTTATATAAACAAATCAATTATCTTTTAGTTATTAAATAAAATTCACCAGGATATTTCGCCAAATTGGCGCACATGATCAGCTCAAAGCTATAGGTCATCCGGTGCATCTGCCATGCACTTGTTTGCCTCTTGTGTGGCATTTAATAGCTTCAGATCCATGACATTTGTTAAGCCATTTTCAGGGCTTCGTTGCAGCTGGCAGTGTATGTTGCACTTGTATATTAATTCAACTTTGTCACTCTGCATGTTCAGTATATTATCAAACATTAGAAAGTCAAGTAGATGCTCGCCCTGGCTCATATATTTGTAATTAGTAATTATAAGTAATAATTGCTAGCGTTTTTTTTGTGTATGCCGACCACGTTCAAGTTCAATGATACTAAAAGTATTACAGATTTTATTAGAGTCTAAATGTTGCTCATTTTATTTAATACAAAATAGTGCACTCGTTACACATTTGCTTTAATAGATCAAATCTATCTTTGTTGTGAAACAAACTAAATTTAATTAACATTTCAGACTTTTCTTTTATTTAAATATATTTTGAGTATATTTCATTCTGTCCTACACTTTTTTAAATTAATACTGAAACTCTAGTAATAGTTAGTCGTACTATCTTTTATTTATCTACAGTTACTAAATTAAGTTTTTTTTTTTTTTCAGTAAAGCCTCATATTATAGTAATCAACACGCTCTACACATTAGCTATATACACAGTGATTTTATCTTTTAGCATTAAGACCTGTTTGTTGACTAATGCAATTGTTGCGCTAGTTGTGATTGTCCAGAAATCACAAATATTTTATACGCTTGTTGTGTAAGTCATGCAATAAATTTATAAAATAAATATCCGGATTTTACATCATTGCCATTTGGATAATAATAATTTCCAAGTCAGTTTAAGGTTATTATCATTTCTTGTGGCCTAAGTATTTTCATAAAAGTTCAAAATATGCCTTCAACTTATTACCAAAATGCAAACTCAACACAACAAACAACAGTAACAACAACAAGAAAAACAGTGAAAAGAGCACGCGCCAAAAACTCACGTAAATTTCATTTTATACGCAGTGAAATTCGCATAACATTTCCTGTCAACATATTTTGCCACACTTTGCTGCAAAAATGAAGCGACAATGCTGCAGCAGCAGCGGCAGCAGTAGTAGCAGCAAGGCCATTATGCCGCACACAGACAGACAAACACACGCACACAAACACACACTAACACAGCGACAAATTGGTCTGACAGCATCGGATGGGGCATTTCTAACTATGCGACCTCAACACCAGTAACCAACACCAAACACAACAACGCTTTCTCCGCACTCCTTCAACGTTCACAGTTGCAACCCGAAAACTCGCTACAACAAATGAAAATTCCAAGAATATTCGCATTCGCAGTGAGTTTTGGCTTTTGCGGCTGCCAGTCGCTGTTTACTTGGCTTCCCCGGTTATTTACGGCTTGCAAATTTTTTTTTTTTGTGCTTCTCTCTTCTATTTACATATAGTTTTTTTTTATTGTTCATTGTTTGTTTGCTGGCTTGTTGCCAAAAGGGAAATATGTGTTCTGAAAATTGCACATTTTTATAGCCATTGCTAGGTGCTAACCTATGGGTAGTATCTGTGCGAAAATAATACTACTTCCATAGAACGAAAAGCATCTTAATTGCGCCCTTCATCAATATTTGATGTGTAATGAAAATTACAGAATTTTCATGCGCACAATGCATTTTGTGTAATTTGATTATGGCTGCTCTTATTATGGCGCCATGCCATTCGCTAATTAGGCCTATGAAGCTCTGTGATGTGTATGCCTCGTTTGGCTCGTTGCATAATTTATTTTTACACATTTCGCCAAACATTTTGCACTCCTGTAAACAAAACAAACAGCTATCGTTTATGTAGTAGGTTTGTCGAATGTGGATTGCTCTTTTGTGCAATAAAAAATTATGGCAATTTTTTCTGTGAGCATGTGAAAGCTAATAAATACCAGAATGATTGAAAAACTATAAGTATTAATATTATCTTCATATAGACATATAACACAAAAATATTATGAATATATTTCCAGGTTTTTTGTATGATTAAATTACGAAACTACCATGACAAGCTAATAACCCTACTCAATACTGTTTTTCTGCTGCATACTTAAATAGTTGTGTAACAAAACAATGCTTAATATTTGGTTTCAGGAAAATGTATGCACAAATTGTATATGAATTTGATGGAAAATATTTTCAATTATATGTATTGAATGTATAAAAGGGCAAATTATGATTTTAAATGTATCTGAATTGTTCTATGAAAAACAAATAAATGTTGTGAATAAATTAAATGAAGTTGATTGTTGATTGAAAAATGTGCATTGGCTTCTAAGAATGCATAAAATGAAAAATGCAGCCTGATGAAAATACTAATTTAAATGATATTGATTGTAAAAGTGTCTGTCATAACTAAATTGATGCTGTTGACTAACACTGAAACATATGTTGCCAATGTGTAAGAACAATTTATATAAAAACCCATTGAAAGTTCATCCACATACCTGTTACACATGCATACAAACATCCTGCATGCTTCCATGGCTTTGTAAAGCTAAAACTCATATTTCATAGATTATAATATCAGAGAGGGTGGAAAAACTTTTGCAGTCAGTTGCTTGAAGGTTAAGCAACACAAACAATGTGGCCTCCTGACAGCTCTTGCCATTTATTAAACATGTCAGGGGTGGAGAGCTTCAGAGCTGAAGCTGCAGCTTTTCAAGCAGCTTGTCGCTTGGGCTCCACCTATACGAGTGGTACAAAAAACTTGCTAGTATGCACAGAATAAAAGTAATGTGTAAAACTTTGGATGCTTTGCGTAATAAAAATAAATAGCAGGCGGCTCGGGCATGCATGGCACGTATTCTTCATGCACTTTGATGCCACACCCACACCCATACCCACGCCCACGCAACGCGCTTCACAGTCAGCGATAACAACCCACAACAAAACGCCCACAAAATATGCATACATTGTTGGCACGTGCACATGCAGACAAAGGAATTTCCAAAGACATTTTGAAATAACAGCAACAGCGGCAGTTGAAAGGATGTAATGCATCCTGCCCCCAAAATGCTTGTTAAGTCAGCCAGACTAGCATCCAACCAGACAATGAAACTAATTAATTGCCAAAATGCCAAAGCCGAAGCCAATCAATGAAAGACCGATGAAGACGATGCTGACGTCGCTACTGCCAATATTGCACCGATGGCCACAAATCTCAGAAACAATGAGGACGCAGATCGCTAAGCAGTTAACATGCACCAATTAGTGTAGAGTCTGTCTGTCTGCTGTTAGCCATCACTTCAAACCAAGTTCATTGAAAAAGTTAACAGTTAAAGCAATGTGAAGCTGCATCATTGTTGGCTCGTCAAAACAAACAGTCGAATTATTAAAAGCAATTGCAATAAGCAGCAGAAGTAGGAGCAGAAGTGGGTGGGTTGACTCTGCCTCTTCTTGGCACGCTCTTTCAGTCTGTAATTGTAAAATTTTTAAAATTAAATATTAAGTGTTGGCTACTTTTTTAAGCGGCCATAACTTTAAAGTTCTTGGCCTGGTCGGCAGCATTTACAAGCTGACAACTGACGTCCTGCAGGAATGGGAAGCGGTAGCGGGAGCAAGACCCAAGCCAAGAGCTATGTCCGGAGCGGACTTTGGTCATTTTTAACTTTCTGTGCGATTTGTACGGCTCGCTGCATTTTTGTGACAATTTTTACACAGTTTTAATAGGTCAAAATGGGGTCTTTGGGGGTGTTAAATGAATGTTAAATATGTAAGAAATATAACAAAATTTTGTCTTGAAAGTTAGTTTCAGGTCGAATAATTGTTTTCACATGTTGGCTTATCAGAATCATGTCTTTGTTGTAAAGTTGTAAAGAGCATACAAGCTTCGTCTATTTTACGTTAGCTTTTTTGCTTAGCCCTATTATATTTTGGCTTGCAACTCTATAAAGCTTAAAGTTTTGAGCTTAGCGTTGGAGTGCGAATAGTTTTGTTTTTGTTTGCCTCACACACCCTGTAGCTATAAAATAATTGTGTCTAATTTAAATTACTTAAATGTTAAGTAGTTAACTACAAAGTTCTGAACAAGCACTTAAACATTGTTTAAAAAACAATGTTTTATTTATTTACTAAAAATTGGGTGAAGGGTATCTTTCGCGTAGATTACTTCTAAACTAGAGAACACTAACTTGCCTCGTTTATTTGGGGTGGTGGCTGGTCTGTTAACTAAAAATAAACCGAGTGTTAAACGTGGCTTACACGTTGGTCATTTTTATTGCCATGGTGCTCCGTCAGCTGTGAATAATCGCATTAGTTGTGAAATTAAAAATTACAAAATAGAATAGATAAATCCGCCCACGGCTGGCCGGAGGTAAGCCCTTTGTTACCAAAAGGCACAACTATTAACTGGCCAAGGCTTTTTCTGCACTCGGCTTCCTATAATTTATATTAAAAAGTCTGGCCATGCATGTGTCTACTACAACTACTACAAATAGTCTACTATTTGTAAAGATTTACTGCTAATTGAATAACTAAGAAGGGTTTTTCTACGTTTTCAGCGTCAAAATTAGTTAAGCTGATTTTCAAGCTTAATGTCCTGGAAGTTAACTAACTGAAAGGTTGGCTCCGGTCCTCTTATCTACGCATTGTCTGAGCCAAAATGGTAGAGAAGGTGTGACAACTGATGGGTGTATATTAAATTGAGCTAATTTGATATGCCCATCAGAGATTTTAAAGGATATTCAGACATGACAAGCTTAAGTTGTGTTCATAAACAACGTTGAGGTTAAAAAGGTTAGGCCTTAGTAACAAAATATTGTTTTGCAGATACACTTTAGTTTATATTTTTGTCAAATATGTTGGCACATATATCAATATCTTATTCATTTTCGCTTTCATCAATTTTCTGCACGATGCAAACCATCATATTGAATGCATATTCGCAAGTATCTTCGTCTCCGTCGTGCTGATTCTTGCATTCCATGATATTTTCACGTTGAGTCTCCGTTAATTCTTCCGATGAATCTGCTTCGTCTATGTCAAGGTTGCCATCCTCGTCAAGTACCTCCATTTCATCAGCTAAGCAGTATAAATAACATTTGTACTTCCTTTCAATATTTTCCGTTTCATTAAGACTGCTGTGTTGCTTCCACATCTCATAAAGTTCTTCTTTGGTTATGTCGTTTTCATCCAAACATTTTATATCAGCTTCATTAAAGTCATCGTTAGTAGGTTTACTCTAAAAAGTTCAAATTCTATAAGATTTATACAAATATATGAAAGTTTATACAATTAGTTACCTGCACAAGGACTAGAAGACAAGCAAGGAAAATAACAGGAACTGCGTTTTTGGTAAGCATAAACATTTTGTGTAAATTTGTTATTTTTATTAACTAAAGAGAAACGCAATATTTTCGACTGTTGAATTATTTAGTTTGATGCTACTTATATAGCTAGAAATTAAGTTTTTTAGTATAATATTAAATAAAAATATTTCATTAGCGCCTTATCTGAGTTTAATCAACACGCTTTGAAAATTGACTATACATTTTTATTAACATATAAAATATAGCATCGCGTGTCGTATTGTGCTGCTGATTTATCAGAAATCAGTTGAAGCTATTAAAAAATATCTGGGAAGCCCATTCAAAAGGTCATGCGCTTGAATTTATCAATGAAAACAAGTTGAGTTTTTTTTTGTTCTTTGTTTCAGCCTTTCTTGCATTAGAAGCGAAATATGGCGTTCCTTCTTTACACAAATAATTGCATCCTTCAACACTGTGCATTGCCTACTTTGAGGCTGAGTATTAAATGCGTTTCAACTGGCTTCTTTTCGCCTGCTCTCTTTATCGAGTTTCAGCAAGTTATATCTTTTATGCATCTCTCACTTTGACCGGCAAATGCAATAGACAGTTTCTCTCTTCCCTCGTTTCCCCCTTAACTGTTTTATTCACTTGGAGTGATGGGAATGGTGTAAATTTAAATCAAATCTTCAGACTGTGGGAAAAGAGAGTGTTGAAATGAAATCAATTTCTTTTGTGTGCGGCATTTGAGAGGTTTCAAATGATTTTCAATTGTTGTTGCTACTTGCTGCCTGTTGCTTTGGGGGGTGTGGCCAAGGCAACATTGACAATCTGCTCAAGCGTCTTATGTATTGACTTGGTCTCTGCCCCCCTACACAACTCCTCATCATATGCGGCTCATAATCCGATTCTTGTGTTAAATGATTTTGTACGCATTGTGAGACCAAGCTTTTGGCTTTGTGTTGTGTTGTGTTCAAGCTTCAACTTTAACCCCGTCGCATGGGTTCAATAGACATTGTTGCCACTACGAATGTATGTGTGTGTGTTCTTTAAATTCCTGTACTTAACCCTTTTGGCTGCACTTGCAGGGGAGGCGACTCATTACTTGAGTGCTTAAATGGGCGCTGTTGTTGTTGCTGCTGCTGCTGCTGTTACCTTTTGTGGCAATTTTGAGTGTGCACTACAGTTTTTAACTAAAACAACAACAGGCCAAAGTCATCGTCATCGTCGTCTACCTTCTCAGTTGTTCCACAGCAGGTGCTGCAGCATTCTGCCTCTTTTTGTTTGTTGCAAAGTGCGCGCCAAGCATCATTGATGCTGACGTTGATGCCGCCGTTGCTGTCGCCCGAGTCCTTGTTGGCATCTCCTTCATTCCTATAGTAGTCGTCGTCAAGCTGCCACTTGTCACATGGCAACAGTTTAGTTTTCTAACCACTTGCAGCCAGCTAACACACACAAACACACAAACACACAAACACACAAACACACATACACACACACACATACACACATACACACACACACAACACAACTTTACACACACTTGAGTGCAAGTGCGCCTCAAGTTGCACTTTTACATACAGCAACGGAAATCAACGCTGTGCAAAAAGTGCCCCCAGTCGCCGGGCAAATGAATAGAAAAACAGCTAGAATACTGAAAGGGCGCCGTCTGTAGATCGGAGTGGGAGGTCGCCGTTTATGTAGTTAAGTTGTTGTCGTTACAAATAAAACATTGCATCGGGTATGCTAGACTATGCTACTAACTTAACGTCAAAGAAATTCATTGCTCCCTGTTATTAACCTAAAAGCATTTGAAAAAGCTAACAGGGTATACCAAAGTCACCTACTTCCCATTCTGCTTGTTGCTGTTGTTGATATTGTTCTTCTGGTTGCTGTTCTCTTGCTGCTTAAGTATACATACATTGCTTAGCCTTTTTTGTTGCATGTTCATGTCAAAAGGTCATTGATTCGGTAAACGGCCTGACAGTTGATATAAGACAGAAACTTTCTATATTCTCGAAGCTTAGTCAATTTTGCAGTAGGCAAACCACAAGCCTCTCTCTCTCTCCCTCTTTTTCTTCCTTCCTCTCATTCTCCCTTACTCAATTTGACACACTTTTCAAGGATGCACGTGAGGATGGCCCAGCTTCAATTAGTTTGCTCAGCCTGCTCCAATGACTTTGTGCAGCTTGCACTTAGTTTTTCCTCTGCCACTCACATCCCTTTGGCCATTTAGACTTCACCCTTGTCGCACACTGCTAGCATTTGTATGCATTCTAAATAGTTGTGTTGTTGTTGTTGTTCCGGCAACAGCTGCGCCCCAAAAACTGTGTAAGTAATTTAGTAAAATATTATAAAAATATGTAGCAAGAAAATAAGCAACAAATTGCAAAACATTTTTGGTCACTTTGTTTTCCGGCTTGCTGCAGCTTCAGCTTACGTTTAAAACTTTTTAAACATACTATATAATATTTTATTTGTAAATCCTTGATGTTTTTTGTTGTTGGTGCTGTTTTTTGTTTTGATGAAAGCTAAATAATGCTTTAAAGCATACCATTGTGTTTGGCTTTTGTGCATTAGCACTTAAACTTTTTCACTACTAATAAAATGTGGGAATATCAAAAAGTAAACGCAGTTTTCATAGTTGTGCATAAAGCTATTATTTATTTACTGCACAATCTTAGCTAGGACTTATTTGAATGTATTTTAAATATTTCCTAATGACTGAAAGGGATAATAAAATAATTTTTCATAGCTGTGTGTAAAAATAAAATAGTTAGAAATATCGCTACCGTTGTACATTCTTTAAGCTAGCAAAGTTGCTACACCTGTGAGTACTGCCACTGTGTGTGTGCGCGTGTGGCACAATATTTGTATACATGTGTGCTTTGTTGCATAAGTTGTAAAAATAACCTGGTAGCTGCCACTGCCACTGCCTTTTGCCTGTTGCCTCTTGCCTTTTGCCTCTTGCCACATGGCAAATATTTAGTTTCGATACGCTGCCTTTGGGCCAAACTCATTTAAATGCAAATTTTTAGCCAAGAAGCTCGAAGCTGGCAAAAGGCTTGAGCCAGCCAATATGTGGATTTCGGAATGCGGATATGGTGCTGAGCAAATTACTTGCAGCAAGTGCATAAAATTTAATAACTGCTGCCAAGTATTTAGCCATGAAATATATGGAAAGCTAAGCGATTACAGGCGCCCTCAGGGTATGGCGTGTGTGGGCGTGGCCACAGCTCGTATGCACTTTGTAAAATTATGCATAAATACTTGATGAGAAATTGGCGTATGTTGACCCCAAACTTCAATCTCAAAGGAGCTCGGCCAACGGACAAGTGGGCAAGTGAGCTTTTGCCTTTGGCATCAAGTGTGAAAAGAATTTTAAATGTGTGCAATTACTCAAAAGGCTCACACCCAACCATACACACATAGAGACTACCAAAGACACACACACCTTTTTGCTGGGCACAGATTTATGTGGCTTGGTTTTTGCGTGTGTGCTTGTGTGTGTGTGTGTGGTGTGTGTGGGCTAAAGTTTTGGCCAGCCAACAGTTGACAGACCAGCCAACAGCCAACGGCCAACAGCTAACTTGGCCAGCTTGGTGTTGAATCCCTGCCCACTAGCAGCTTTTCAAGCTAATGTCCCCAATCCGTTGGCATTTGCAACAGCAACAGCAGAAGCTGGAGCTGCAATCTGTTGTTGTTGTTGTTTTTGTTGTTGTCTGCTGTTTCATGACAAATGCTTTTGTTTACCCCAACATAATTCTTTTGTGATTGATGCGCTTCCTTCTTGCTCTCCTTTTACACACACACACACACACAATTTTTTTCTGCATAGAACAGGAGTTGAAGACTATATATTTTTGTCGCCTCGCTCCACATGACATTAGTAATAATTTTGTCCCAGACTAGTCGGTCAGTTTGCTCTCTGCTGTTGCTCACGTGCTGTCAACACAGCCGGTGCATCCTTATCTTAAGTTCTCGAGTCCTTTGCCTGCCTGTGAAGTATTTATGTTAAGGTAGGCCGCTCTTAAAGACATAAAGTATACGGGTGAGTGTGTGTGTCTGTAGCATCATATTTTATGTGTAGTATCTTCGCTGTGTGAAGCTTCCGCTCAAAAGTTTTTAAAGCAATGTTCATAAAATAATCACGTTTGTGTCTGTCAAGAAAACACACGTACAGAACTATTTATCGACTTTACAAGGAAAATATTTTCCTTATTTGTCATAGTAAATTTTCCAGATTAAATAATGCTTATATGTATATACAAATGAATGAAAAAAATCTTTTATATCTTTTTCATAATAAAAATAATTATAATAATAATATTCCCACTTACCCCTTGTCCGCTAGAGTACAACAAAGATAATGTTTGGATATATATTTATTTGTCATTCAGTACTATTAAGACACTGCTCTACTCTGCGATTCTCAAAAATTCAAGTAAGCTCGGTTGAATTTATTTAAATTTAGTGACGTGTTTACATTAAGCGCAAGTGTTAGTGTAAGTATAGGTACAGGTTTTGGCAAGTGTGTGTGTAATAACTATAGCACTTACTGTTACTTAATCTAAAATATTAGTTGTACACACACACATTTATGATACACTAAAAAAAAACAACTCAAAAATTCTTGTGGGAATGACAAATAAATATTTGTCCAATCATTCTCTTTGTTAAATTTGAGCGGACAAAGTTAGTGGTCATATTATTATTCTTATTATGCATAGAAAAAGATAAAGAGTTTTATAAGCACTTTATTTAACCACACTTTTTACTTGCGTTTTTATGCACTTTTCTGGTACTTATAATAAATCAATATAAGTATTTCCCTAAAAATAAAAGAATTTTAAAATGGAATAGAAAACTATTTAGTAGTCGAAAAGGGTTTTATGCCTTTGTTCACATAACCATTTTTAAAGGTTTCTTTCTCAATGAAAGAGTTAAAAGTAAATTGTCAAGCATAGATCTTGTTTAGAGCTTTTAAATCTCTGTTTACGATATGATTTGCCTTGACAAATGGAAAAGAGCAAAAGAAATTAATAATTGCAGTCAAAACTGTCAAAGATTGCCCAAGAAAAAAGGAAAGTCTCTATGAAAACTTTGATCAATGGATCAAAGAAAAAACTTTTGCATAAAGTGCAGCACTGTGCAGGGTATTAAAATGCGGCAGCATTAGTTTTCGACAGTTGCTGTCAATATTTAAAGTTTAGCTGTTCAGTAGGCTCAGCAAAAGTTTGCCGCGAGTTCATAAAGGACGAATGGTGGATAAGTTGGGGTACGCAAATTGCCTCATTTTTATGTCAATATTGTATGATTGTTAAGGAGTTGTATAATTTTGCCGTTACACACACACACATACACACACACACACACATACAGCAATTACAGAGCATACGCCACAAACTTAAAGACGTAAAGCACAAATCAAACTAAAGGGCAGAACTTAAAAGTTGACGTCGCGTAAATTGACAGCACATTTCCGTGGCAATCTCCAACCCCAGTAAGGGAGGCTAAGCTGTTAAAACAACTGACAACCACAGAAGTAGTGCGACTTTTACTGCGCTGCTGTTTCCGCTGCCTGCCTGCCTGCAACTTTGCGCTTCCGGCGACAGCCGCCAGTCGACGACAGTTGTTGAAAAGTCGTCGGCAGCGGCGTATTTCTTTAGCTACTAACTCCAGCTCCAACTCCTACCGGTGTTTTACTGTGTTGTTGATGTGCATTTGGCACTTGTTGTAATTGCTGTGCTTCTTGCTCCTAAACTCCCAGCCAACTCTAACTCTAACTCTAACTCTAACTCTGTTGAAACAAAAAAGTGTAGCGCAGTTTTCAGCGTCAGGACTGCAATGAGCTGTTAAAGTCTGCTTAACCAACTCGTTGCGAAATTTATTACGAAATTCCATTAACTTGGCTTGGACATTGCTCACAACCACAAAACTATGCAAATAAGCTGAGAATTTATTATGTAATGCGCGCAATGCGCTGCACTTAGACGCCGCGAACAACTCTGCTGTGGGGGTTAAGTTGCATGCCACCTCTAGAGGGTTTGGCAAGGGATGGACAGGGGGTGGGGCTATGTTGATGAGACCGCACGTCAGCACGCCGTACTCTCCTAAAAAGCCCCGGCTGCTGGCCTAGTTCTTGGCGTTCTTTTGCGGCTAGCTGAAAGCTTTTTGGTGTTGGTTAAGGTGGAGGTTAACGCTGCACAATGGACCAAAAGTGTTTGTGCCTGTGTGTTTGTGTGTGTGTGTGTGTGTGTAAACGAAAAACTTTCAAAAGGGGGAAGGAGCCTAAAGCGGTTTTCAGGTAATTGGGGTTACTAGCAACTTAAAATTTAATTTCAATTTCTGTGAAAATATTAGTTTTTAATTTGAATCGCTTAAATTCATAACAGAAAGTGTGCAAATGTTTAATTTACGTGTAATTAAATAGGGAGTAGCTTAAGCTGGACTTGTTGACTATTTTTGAAAACTTAAGAAAGAAATATTTAAAAGTTACAAGATTACATATATATAAGATTTCTTATATTTCTCAGACACATATGTGTTTTATCATTTAAATGTTTAACTTTTTATTTATATAAAAATACCCCAACCAGCAATTTCCGTAGATTTTTTCATCACATTCGTTAACTTGCCAATTTATGCACACCAACAAAAACAAATAACTTAACAAAAAGAAAAAAGAAAGCAGGAGTGGGAAATCTGGCGATTATAGATATACATATAAATAAATTTAAAAAAATTTAAATAAAAACAAAAAATACGAGAATGAGAGGCGGGTTAAACGTCTATAAGCAGCAAGTGTCAGGCAAGCAATTGCAGCTCCGATTGCACAGCCACAGATCCACAGATCCAGAGACCCGGACCTGAGCTCGGACTCCGACGCTGCTCAATTTATGCATCCAGTAACAACAAAAAAAGAACCAGAGCTGCATGCAAACATATATTTATATGTCTGCGCCCACCAGCTGTGTACGTGTGTGTGTGTGCATTTATGTTGGTGTGTGCTTGTGCGTGGTGCCATGCATAAATTCGTAACTTGACCGCTTTTAAGTTGCATAAATTCTCGAATCCAAAGTGTCAACAGCACGAAATGCTGTTGTTGATTGTTGCTATTGCTGTTGTTGTTGTTGCTCGTGTTCTTGTTGTTGCTACTGCTGTGCTCTGCTCAGCTGGCCATGCGTTGATGATAAGCTTTACGCGTTCGCTGCTTGATGTCGCATTGTTGTAAAATACAACAACAACAACAACAACAACAACAACACGACAACAACAGGAAACGGCCATTGTGTTGGTGCAAGAAAGATGACCGCTTTGATCCGTGTTGATATCGGGCCACTGCAATGGCAACAGCAGCAGCGTCGCAGCAGCTGAGAGAGCGTTGGAAAAAAAATCATGTGGATTATGCGACAAGTGCAGCGGGCAACGTCAACAGACTCACTGTCTGTAAAGAGGCAATGGGGTGCTTTAAAGGCACAAACGCGAATAGTCGACAGTTTTTTGCTGTTAGTTAGTTTGCGTTTAGTTGTTGACTCGTTGTGTCGTCAGGCTGCATTGCATTGTTGTGCCACCTATGTCCATTGTCACGGGCCCCTCTGTCAGTCATCCAGTCAGGCAGTCTGGCAGTCAGTGCAATGCAGTGCACAGTGCTGGACAGCCAGTCGCTCCATCAGTTCTGGCCCTGTCTGTTTGCCCGTTTGTCACCCAATTCACATTCATTTGCTGTTACTCAACCTCCCAAACTCGTTTGTTTAGGCTTTTTTCTTTTGTTTTTTAGTTTGATCTAGCCTTGAAAGCCTTCAAAGTGGCCACATATGCTGGGTTGGTGTTAGCGGTATTAGCAAAGTGTGAAACCGATTCCTAGTTTTTTTGGCCTTTAAGACAACAAAAAAATGTTTGAGCTTTTTTCGATGACTTTTATCTTAAAGACCTTAAATATTTCATAGCTAATGCAAATGAGAGCACGAAAAGATAAAGCTCTCTTTGGCGTTGACGTTGGCAAACAAATAAAATTAATGCCAAACGAGTGCGCAGTATCGTTGCAAAGATTTTTGGCAGCACAAAAACAAGAATTTTAGCCAGGCATTTGTGTTTGCTTTAGACAAAAGGCCAAGTTGAAGAATTCTGCCTGCTCAAGCGCAACAGTCTCCAGTCACACAGCCAGGTGCTGGTGGGTGGTGGTTGCACCTGGCGAAGCGCATTTTAATTTGATACCTTCATTTATTCCTGTGCGCGCACAACTTAAACAAAAGAAACTGAAACGCAAGCTCGTCGAGCGAACGAGCTTCGTGAGCTGTGAGTTGTGAGTTGTGTGTATTGTGAGTTTGTGCATCTGCATCTTCATCTGCAGGTAACTCTCTCTCTCTTCTTGGCCAACTTTCGCGAAACTTCATTTTTAAGTTGCTTAAAAAGTTGTCACAGCGCTTAAAAGCTAAGCAGCTCAGTGCCCAATTGTGAGGCAGCTGCAACCGAGACTGTACCTCCATCAACGAGTACACGAAGTCGCAGTCGTAGCAGGATGAGGACAGCTGCAGTTGAGTGCAAATGAGTCGCTGTCCGGGAGTCCATGGCACAGCCATCAAGTTTGCTATGGCTCCAAAAAACAAGAAACAAAAAATGTTGTCTCCTGGCGCTGACTTGCAGCTGCTTTTTATTGCCGTTGTTCTCGTCTTTGCTTTTGTCTTATGCTTTTCGCCCCGCTATGCCTGGCATTTATTTATTTTTTTTATCGCAACTTTTGCTTCTTCTTTACCCCTCTTTTTTTTTTTTTTATGCGTAATTGTTGATAAACTTGCAGAAGTTTTTAAAGAGTACTTTGGGTGCATTTAATACTTAAAGTTTTTCGTTTGGATGCACTCGAATTAGACACCTTGAAGACATGTCAAACGATTACCTATATAAAGTTTCTATGAAAAATATTCGCATTCACAGGGCATAAAATAGTCGTTGAATCCTCCTGAAAGAATTTCTTCTTATTAGCATTTCTACTTACTTTGTGCTGTCTCCTGCTAAATGCAACTTTAACTGCCTTGCCAGCCATTGTTTGTGCTGCTGTCTGTCTGTGAGTTTGAGTGCTCAAAAACTTTTGTAATTTTATTAGAGGCACATGGCCAAAAATTCGACAACAAGTTGACAAAGCCCTGTCAAAGATTAGCAAATGTTGCCATTAGCCCTCACACAAAATACTTACTTACCAAAAAAGCAGCTGGCAGCCGCCTGATGACTGTCTCGATGTTGCCTCCATTTATGACCATTGCTTACCAATGGCCCAAATGCAATCAATGGCTAGCTAGCTGCCTAGCCGACTGGCAGTTAGTACTCTGCTCCTTCTAGCTTTGTGTACCTATATATAGTGGACCTTTGGCTGCTGTGGCCGTGTTTGTGGGCAATGGGTATTCCTTGTTGGGCAGTTTGCTTTTGTTGATTGTGTGCCTCGTTTCGGTTAGCTTTTGAGTTTGATTTCACTTTTACTTTGGCTGCCTTCAATTGCTACGGCTACGGCAACAACTGCTGTTCTTTGGCTCTCTGTGTTCTGTGTAAGAGCCGGTGAACTGGCAAAGTGCTCCTTTGGCGCAATTTCATCACAATTTGGGTCAATTACACGCACTTGTCCAATTGAATATGCATGTGCGTACACACATCTGTGTCTGTGTGTGTGTGTGTGTGTTTGTGAGTGTACGTATGTGCGTTGGCTCGCTTTTTGCATTTCAGTGGCAGAGGCAGAGGCTCAGCTTAGCGGGTCCATGAAACCATGCAGGACACTCGAAAGCCCGACAGGCTTTAACTAAGCCACTGCCTCTTTGTTGTGCATGTGTATGTGTGTGTGTGTGGGCTTTTATTTGTTAGATCGATGTGTGTGTACAAAAGTGTGCTTTAATGTTGCTATGCCTCTTGATTTCACTTTATTTTTTTGTTTCGTAGCGTCAGCTTGAAATTAGCATATAAGCGTAGCATACTTTTGTGCGTTCAATCAACTTAATGAGCCGCTTCATTGAGCACCCGCTTTCGGATTATGACAAAGTACTGCTATCGCAGATATAAATGCCTTAAGTGTTTGTTGCATACTTGATTGGAAGTAAATATGAAAATTATGTATGCGATATGAATGTCGAAGAAAGGTTACAAGGTCTTTGGAGCAGTATAAGTAAAACAAAGTTACTACAAATAAAAAAATAACAATCGTTGATTTTTAAATGCACACTTCTTGCTGTCTTCCTTCATTAATTCAGTTACGTTCCTTTAGATGTTGCAGTGCGAGAAACGAAAAACAATTTCGAATTTTTGTTTTTCCCTTCCTTTTGGCAGCTGCATTAAATGCACTGCACAAAATAAAGTGAAACATAAGGCAAAGAAGAATACAAAAATGGACAGACGCGAGTGTGCCGCAAGGCGAGTGCGAATAATTACTGGCCATATAAAACTGAAATGGTAGCTGACCGAAAAAACAATAACAAATGTGTGCTGTATACGCCGCGGCTGCGGTGAATGTTGACAGGGCGGCTGCCACTGCCGCTCTTCGTCCTCGTCCTTGTCCTCCTGTTCCTGGTCGAGGTCCTCTCTGCTGGCGTGCTGTGAAGCCCCAATGATCGATGTCGTATTGTCAGTTTCATAAAAACTCAAACCAGCCAACGCAAACGAGGCTGGTCCACAGCGCGTAAAATGCTTTTGTCAAAAGGCTTAAACTGCCAGTACCCCCAACCCCTCGACCACATCTAGCCAACCAGACGAGCTTCTCACTCCTTTGCTTTATTGTTGGCCATTGACGGCAACAAGAACAGCAATAACAACAGCAACAACAGCAACTCCAAAAAACCATGGCCAGCAAGAGGCAAAAGACGGGCACGCTGTAAAATGCAATAAATTAAACAATATCTGCGCCAAATTGCTGCTGCATTCGGTTTGTTGGTCAGACGGGCGGGGGGTATACGGGCGATTTTTACTGATGCTTTTGGCGTTTAACAATTTTTATGCGGCTTCTGACTTTTTTGTGTGCCAATTTTTAAAAAATGTTTTTTGGTTCTGTTTATTTTTTGTTTTGGTTGTCTTTTTATTTTATACTCGGATTGTTTTTATTTTTCAGTTGTGATTCCCTTGCAGGTTTCTGGCATTTTATTTATGAGCGCGTGTGGTTTTAATTTTCGGTTACGCCCTCGACCCCCCTCCCCCAGCACCTGCATCTGCCCCGCCCCTGCTGCTGATGCTGCTTTTGTTGATGTCGAATGCAACCAATAACTTTAGGTTAGAGTTCTGTGGGTTGTGTTTGAGTCTTGAAATCCTAACACGTTCGACTGGAGCTGACAATGGCAACTGTCAGGACATGAGAATGAATGAATGCGTACATTGGGCCGAGATGCAGCAGCAATCAGACATTGCCACATTGCAACATTGCGACATGATGCAACGAACAGGCCATTCCACTTGCCATTCGTACAAGGCAAGGCAATTTAATTCAATCAAAGACAAAGCTGGACAATGACAGGCGATGTCTTGCCATGAACACACGCAGCTAAATCCCAGCCAATGACAGTTTTGGTCAAGACAATGCAAGTATCCTGTGGTTGATATGGCCACAAAACGTTACCAACGCAAGCATGTCAAAAAACTGAGGCAATAATGGCTATAAAGTTTGAGATTTAAAGAGAAAAAACAACAGAAATTAGCAACTTTAGTCTTTAATGAAAACGAGTTTAACTAAATGTTTCTGAACCAAATACAACAAACAGTTCAATAGTAAAGTTTAATAGTTAACATATCTAAACTGAAGTGGAAAGTCCAAACCTATTGATTTTACATAGTAATCACGATTGTTGCAACACTCTGGCATAAATTTGTATAAGCCGTGTGCTTTCATTTCGACTTCACAGTGCAAATTTTGTCATTTAAATCGAAATTTTGGTCACGCTGATTACAAATACCAGCGCAGTTGGTTGAACGGGGTGGTTGGAAGGGAGGTTGATGGAAAAACACAGCTATAAATTCAGGCAAATATGCAAATCAGTTGCCGCATGCCTCATAAAATATTTGCGCTTTAACTGATTGCGCATACGCCGCATGGTGCGAGCGACGAGTGCGAGAGCCAAAACCTGACCTGGAGACAGTAGCTGAAGGGAGGTGAAGCGACGGCCGAGTTGGCTGAGTTAATTGCTCGAGTGCAACACTTTGATGCCAGGCTTTTTGCTACTAAATTGCAATTGCTGTTGGCGACAACAACAATGACTATAACAACCATAACATTCAACAGTGGCCGGCCATTAAAATGCGGTATGAGTGTCCCAGACAATGCCACGCCTTAATGCTGCCTACCAGCCTGCCTGCCTGGCTGCCTATCTGCTCCAGTTTCTGGGCATTTATTGGAGCTGTCAGTTTGCATTGTTTGGCAAAGGTTTCATAATGCTGTCAATGCAATTAATTGCATAATATTGGACACTTACACGCATGCACATAAACAGAAACACGCAGCAAGTATATAAATATGTACTCAGCTCTTAAATTTGCAACACACACACACAACACACAAACAAAATCACAGTATTGTTGCCTTTAAAGTCTGTCCGAGCTCATTCAATTCAGGTTCGCCATAATGGCAGTCATTGTTGTTGTTGTTGCTGTTGTCATTGACGTCGGTTTATCGCATTACATAAATTTTAATAATATAAATTTAATGTAAATAACATGACAAGGCAATCTATCTCTCTCTCTCGCTTTCGCTCACTCTCTTTCTCTTTCTCTCTTGGCAGCGTGCTATAAAAATGACTTAAGTGCTGCTTGATATTATTTTTTTTCGCGCATTTGACAAGCAAGTGCTCTAAAATCTTTTTAAATGCCTTTTAAATTAATTCAAAATTTATTTTATTTTTTCAATTCCAGTTCAGTTCCAATTAATCGAATTTTTCGTAAATTTTAATAAATATTTAAAAAATGAACTAAATATACTGTTATTATTTAATATGGTGCTGACAACTTCATTGACTCTCGCTTGGATTCTTAACGTGTGTGTGTGTGTGTGTTTGTGTGTGTCTGCATGTCAGTTATAATCCTTAGTTTAATCCTTTCGCCATGCTTTGACACGCTTACAATTCACTTGAATGTCAGCAGCTAATCCGCCATCACAATGAGGTCGTTGGTCGGTTGGTTGCCTCTCTCTTCTTCTCTCTCTCTCGCTCTCTATCTCCCTCTATGCTTGCCGCTCTGCGACTTCATTGCGGCACTTGACAACGACACTGGCGACACTTGTGACCCGCCTTGGCTCAAGTTTTCATTTTGCTTTGCGTTTCGTTGGCTTTCTTTTTATTTTTATTTTGTCATTTTAATGCCCGCAAACAATTTAATTAAGCGGTTCTTTTTTTTTCTTCTTCCCTTTTTTGTGTGAGGTCTTGTCTCATTTTTTATGCGCCCACATCGCACTCACACATTCATATATTGCGACTTTTACTCGGTGTCTGTATTTCCGATGTTTGTGTAATTTTCACTTTGTCAAACATGTTGACATTTCGTTAATATCCTGTTATATGCACCCCGCACACCACTGCCACCCTCCTCGGTTTCCCCCTTCGCTCATTTTTATTTCGCTACACGTTTGTTTATTTGATTTCATTTCGTTTTAAGTTTATGTGCTCGTCTGTCTCATTGTTGTTGGCTTCATAAAGACATTTAAAGTTTATGGTCGTTTTTCGGTATTTTTAACTTTTTTGCATGCCATAAAAAAGTCATACACACATACGTACATGCACACCGTTGTAGAGGCGCTGACAAAGATAGAGAGAGAGAGAGAGAGAGAAGTCGCGTCGCCTTGCGTGCCTGGCATGTATTTGGCTTACTTTGTGATTTGTATAAATACAGGAAACGGAAATGACAGTCACGACACGGAAATGGCACGCCATTTAATTTCCATGCAGCATGGCCGTGACTCCATTGCGTCCCTGCCCCTTCTCTCCTCTTTTTGCCATTCTCTTTCTTTTGCACTTACACTTTGTTCTTTTATATCTCTTTGTGGCAAACAAACAACACATTTTTTTTTAGGAGCACTCACATACATACAACATAAATTTGTAGACAGATTGATATTTGTATTACAATTGAAGCTATTTTGTAAATGACTTTAATGGCTAATTTATTTAATTTAACACATTTTTTTTTCAATCAATTTTATTATCACATATTGCAGGGATTTAATAATGTACTCTACAGAAAAAATTTAATATGTATGCTAGATTAAAAATGGGTTTATATTAAACAATTTAAGAGAATTTACTTAAGAATATCGTATGAATCAAATCATGTAAAGAGCCTTCATTGTATAAAGTTTAATATCTGATAAGCACTTTTCTATAACAGTGCTTTGCATCTGTAATAAAGCTTTATTTTTTAATATGATTTCTATTTACTAGTATTCATTTTTTTACCTTATCAACACATTAGCCAATATTAATGCCACTCATTAGTATTTAATTGCATATACATATTCATAATTTGCAATTTCATAATTTATATGCTTAAATTTTTTATATATTTTTTTTTTGAGTTGCCCATTGATTCAATTAATAAATTAAATTATTTGCTGAGCTTAATTGCTTGTCGCTCATCCAGGCTGGCCAAACAAAGGCTCAATTTATATGATTTTTAAACGCTATTTAATGCTTTTGTTTTTAATATTAATTATATTGCATTAAATATTTATTAAAACAAGTTTTATTATCACACATTTACACATCAATGTTGAACCGTTTATTTCACTGTTCGCTTTGTTTTTTTTTGTTGTCATTTCTGGCCCTCTCTTGACTTACTTGGCTTAAAATAGCTGTAAGCAGTGGGCGAAGCGTTATTTAAAGTTTTTACTTTTTGTTCTTTTCGTGCTTTTGGGGCCACGCTTATCATGCCAGACAATGGGCTGTATTCGGGTGGGTGGTATTTAAATTTCTTGCAAAATTTGTAAGTGAAAGTCGCCGATCTCTGAGTTTCAAAGTGCTGGTGTCATTCACAGAGCACCGAGAGTCTTTTGTGTGTGTGTGCGCGTAACTTTGTAAGTTTGTGTGTGTGCGTCTTAGCTGCGTATCATGATATGCAAATTTTCGGGAAAACATCAAAGGCGAATGCTCAAAAAAGACAATGACTTTCCTTCTCTTTCTGTCTCTTTGTCTTTGTCTTCGGCGCCTCCATCTCTATATAACTCAGAGTCTCTTTGGGGCTGGCTTTCAGCGTCTCCGCTTTGGCGGCCCATTTAATTTCGACAGCTTTTGTTACAGCCAACATTTTATTTGCACGTTTCGTTTTACGGTTTTTGTCACTTGGCGTCATTTGATATTTCTCCAAGCTGCCAGCATCCAGCTGAACCCCCTCGCTTCTGCCCTACCACACTGTCCATGCCTTGCCTTGGCTTTTGTTTGCTTTAATTAAAAGTTAAGTAGGTGCGAGCGCCTGAACAATGACAAAAAGGTGGGGGAACGGGGTGTGGTGGTGTGGTAACATCCATCGTCATCCAACAAGGTTCGTTCCAGCAACGTTGCAAATGAAGTTGTCAACTTTTGCAGCTCCCAACAACATTCTATGTACCTCAGTCGCATTCTGCAGCTCCCCTCGGGCACTTCAGTCTCAATTTCAACTATTTCCGCAGCCTGGCGAGGGCATTTTTGCAATTAATAAAGTTTTTTAGCCTCAATTTTGTGTTTAATTGTTGCTGGTTTGCTCTGTTTGTGTAGTTGCAATTAGTTTTTGCGCTGCTTTGATGCCTTTTAGGCACTCAAAATTCATCTGAAATGGATGGACCCAGACTTTTGGCACCCCTCTTCCAAATTGCCTGACAGGTTGTGCGGTTGTTACCATCATTTGCCACTTGCCACTTCCCATGTTGCATTTGCAGTGGCAGTTGTGTAATTAACGTGAAAATTGCATGAAGAACCCAAGCCAAATGAATGAGTTTGCTCTTCGCCTTCCCCCACCAGGACACAAGATTGATGTCAATCTGCATTTACTGCGAAAATATGGATAATTAAAACCAAGTTAAATGCTTTTGTCGTATTTTTTTTTTTTTTTTTGAAGAAATAATAGATAAAGTAACTTATGCCAAAAGCAATAATCAAAAAGGAAACGGTCTGAAAAGTTTTGAATATATATTGCTGCAGTTTAATGTGCATCGATAAAAAAATCCATACACAGATGTTATGGTCATCATTATGGCAGCCACAAACTGTTCAGCTGTTCAGTATATAAAAATTATAAATATTTTGTTGGGAAGTTAACAACATATCCTGTATAAAGCTTATAGCTATTTATGTTTTGGCTGCAAATATACAAAATAAATGCTCTAAAATATATAAATAAATGGAGCTTTCATTTTTTCACTGGCTTGCCGCGTCTGCTTTCGTTTGTCACTATGTGGTTATGGGGTATACATAGTTGGCGATGCCAAGCGGACCAAAGTTGCGGCTTCACCTGCAGACCAACAACTATAACCAGTATCCATTTTGGGGGGATGGTAGTACTTGCAACAGCTGCCACCGGTGGCAGCTGGATATGTATGTTCGTGGTGGGTCAAGCGGATTGAAGGGAAGCAATTGCAACCGCATTGTCGGCAGCCCGCGGCGCTGCAATGTAATAGTAGTCTGCTGTAGCGACCAGTGTGCTGTGTGGTGTGCGGGGTTGTTTAAACAAATGCCTGGCATGTCTATAATTTTTTAACATTTTGCGCTATTTTTTGGCGTAGTTGCGTATTTAAAATAGTTGCTAGTTTTTGCTGCTGCTGCTGCTGCTTGCCTCTTGATAGTGCTGTGTATTGCTGTTTTTATGCTTGGCTATGTTTTGTGTGCAAATAAAATGCAAGTGCGCCACGAAACGAGCAACGACCGCAAATTGAGTGTTAATAAAGTCATGTTAATAACTAACAAAACCCAGACAAATACAAAACGAAGAAAACGCCAAAAGAAAATGAACGAAAACGAACTGCAAGCTGATGGCCGCCATATTTTTTTTTTTTTTTCTTTTTGCGGGTGGCTCAAACTGAATCTCTGGAAAATTAGCAAGAGCTGGGTGTTGCAAGCAAATATTCATTGCTGTCTGCCACTTGCACGCACATATGCGAACCGTCGAGTTTAATGAATTCCAAACCAGTGTTGGCCAACGTATGCTGCAGAGGACGGCCATGGACACCATTACCAGCATACTCGAGCATACTCATAGTCAGGCAGTAGAAGCGTCTGTCGTCGGTTTGTCGGTTTCGTCGCTCGATTTCTAACACCAAGCTTCCGGGCGTTGCAAAAGAAAAATTTCCACAAGCAAGCAGCTGCTAAACCATAAAATACTCTAGCTGAGGAGTTGTTTGTGGATCAGCTCAATTAGAATCTCGAGAGAAACGCTTTAGTTGAACTGTTAGTGAAACAGCTAAACTGATTTTAAAGTGTGTGATACTTGACTTTCTCGCCGTCATACGTGTGAAGCTGACTTGTTAGCTTATCAAACCTTGTCAAACTTTTTAGCCACAGGGCATTGAAACTATTCGCTTTGGCTGTGCGCCAAACCACGACAAAAGTTGTGACTGACGACTGCCTGGCAGGCGTTGCTATTGCCGTTGCCAGCCTTTCGGGCAGCCAGTCAGAGCCAAACAACAAATCCCCCTTACCAAAGGCAATCCTAGAAACTGGTCTCCAACTCGTTGCCATCGTTATAGTCTCTCTCTCCCTCCCTCCGATATGCAGCATATAACAAAACAAAGCACAAAAACAAGAGTGAAAGAAATGTTGCCTCAAAATTTCATTGCAATTCATTCAGCAGCAGCGCCAGAGGAGAAAGTCGAGGCGGTCTCTCTTCCTGTAACTCTGACTGTGACAAAATAACAAAAAAAAAAAAATAAAAACACACAACAGCAACAACAACATCGAGAAAAAAGCGTAGAAGAAAAGGAGGAGAGTCAGTTTCTTCTACGTCTCATCGTCGCTGGGCTTCAAACAATGCGCCAGCAACAAAACAGCAAACAATTTGAGGCATTCAAATGTGCAACCAGGCGGTCGCAGCCACCAACAAGACTCCCTCCAAGTCCATCTGTGCCTCGCCCTTCCATTTTCTGTCAACCCCGTTCAGAATGTGTGAAAGTTACAGTGTTCGCTTTTTTTCTCCTATTTTTTTTTTTTTTTTTTTGTATTTTTCTGTTTCTGGCTGCTGCTGCTGCAATTTGAGTGCGAAAAAGTTTGCATACCAAAACAGTAAAAGGCATTTATTCCAGCGTGAATCCGTTTGCCTGCCTGGCAGTCCCATGGAGAGAGAGAAAGAAAGAGAGAGGGAAGAAAAAGGGGCTGGTTGGTCGGTTGGCTGGTTGGGTGGATGCTGATTCGAATGCTGGAGTTCGACTCTCAGCCTGCCGGCTACTTTGTCGGGCCGTGTAAGTGCAGTCAATTGCCTATGTGGGTCAGCATTGCATTTGCGCTTAATGAGCATAAATTATGCAGCAGTCGCCGCATTAAGGGCAGCGCAGCAGCACTTGCATCAGCGGCAACGGCGGCAGCAGCAGCAGCAGCAGCAGCAGCAGTAATGCGCAGCAAGTTGCTGCAACTTTCGCTTGTCGCATCAGCTCATAAAATTTATGGTGTCTGCATGTATTTTAAATTCTAATAAAATGTAGCAAAACTTTTTAGGGTGTTAGCCCACAGAAAAGTAACAACAAAAACAACAACGCCATCAACTTTTTGCTTGCCTTTTAAAAGTTACTTTTGCCACACGCACACACACTTAAACTCACACACACTCATACACTCACCTGGTTACCACCTTTTGGCAGTCGAGCGTATGGCAAATGTGTTTGCAATATGAAGAAGTTGTTGGTGCCTCTTCCTCTGCATAAGCAAAGCAAAAGTTTACAAATTTCACTACAACAACATTTACTCGTAAATTATAATCAAAAAGGTGCCAGAATTGTATTAGTGTAAGTGTGAATGTCTGTCTGTGTGTGTGTTGCTATGCATGTGAGAAAGCATGAAAAATAAATAAACATACCGCCAGCTGCATTTTAAAGACCAAAAAGGCGAATCTCAGCAGTCAAGGAGCGTTTGATAAAAAGTATAAAAAGCATACCCAAATGGCGCATATGCAAACATTTTAAGATTTAAGGTTAAGTCAAATGTGCTAAAAGCTTCTTAAAATTTATAATAATTTCAATAAGTTTAAGAGGAAGGTTTAATTTCTAGCAGCTTGAATTATTCATCTGTCTTTGATTTTAATTATATGCAAAATGTAGGCAATGTTAAGTGGACTTTCTCTCTTTATTCTCGCATTGCAATTAGAAATTATGTATAATTATTTCACTTCACCATTTCTTATTCATCGATAATATGCTAATAGTGAACGGATTAATGAGAAAATTACAATGCACGCTTCAACTTACCGTAATGACTTAGTCTAATGTGCTGCAATCGCAATAGTAATTTACAATATAAATTTCATGATTACTCTCACGTAATAATGCATGGAATATGAATGTTTAATAGTAAATTGAAACTGCTGGATAAATAGTAATTGTGCACAGTCATGTGATGCACAAAATAATTGAAGTAACCGCAAATTCCATTTGTCACCTTATTCTCCACTCTAATTATGTTAAGCATGTGTCTTTAACATGTGTTAGTATGTGTGTACTTTGTGCTTAGCAACATTTCGCATTCTCTCTGTGAGCTCTTGTAGTTTTCCTGCACACTACCTTTAGTTTGAAGGCCTGGGCGCTGCCACTAACTTCAAATCAGCGACATTTTCTTGAAATTTCATTTCATTTCGTGTCGTTTCGCTTGCCAACAATTCAATTTATATGTTGTCTTTGTGCGATGGCTTTTAAGATAGGTGACTCTCACACATACACACACACATACACACACAAAGTCCTAGTTTTTACCCCCATACATAGAGTGTTCTATGTACGAGTAAGCGACAATTTGTGTTAGTGCAAATTTAATGCCAAAACGTGCACCAGCACCAGGTAAAAGCCCAACTGCTTTGAACATCGGGCCAACAACCGCAGCCCGGTGAGTGTCTCTCACCATCTTACACCTTTTCTCTTTACCCTGTCACTTTTCCCTCTCTTTCTACTGTCCTGTGACTGTGTGACGTTCTTGGCTTGGTTTTTGGTTTCACACATGCTTATACATGCATGCAGCAGGCGCAAGCCAAATAACTTAGAGCCAATGCACAAAATGCAAGAAAAACTAGATACCCTGTGTTTGAGTTTATGGTGTTGAGGTTTTGCTTAGCAAATGTTATGTTTTCTATTTGCTTTAAGCAGCAGAAGTAAAGTTTTCTGCTGTGAACATAGTGGTTTTGTAGTATACCCTATCTTCAATACTTTATGTGCGAAGGGTATAAAAAACTCAGTTGAGTGCAGGCTATTCCAGTGGGCGTGGCTGTTGGCTGGTTTGGCAAAGTTAACTTTTGCCACGACAAAGTGACATATTAGCGTAGTCAACTTTACAAAGCATACACCCAAACACACACACACACACACACACACACTTACACTGACAGGCACATACTTGGTGTAGTCAGAAAACTTAACTCTTTCTCGCATACCTTAAAAGTCTGGGCAACGCACTTAAGGGTTAATTTTGTTAAGTTTAAACTTTATCCAAAGAAGAACGAGGCACGTGTGTGTGTGTGTATGTGTATATTTGTGAGCAATATAGCTCTAAGCCACAGCCATTTTAGACTTCCAAATTTGAGGTCATGTCCGAAGTCGAAATCAAAAACCAATTAGTACTGCTGGCCGTCAAAAACTTTACCCATAGAATTGGCACTCCCAACAGCGTTCTAGCTTTGTAATTTGCCTCGTTACGTATACGCAGCGTAATGCATTTCGCTTTCAACGCTCGTGCGCTTTCATAGTGAAAGTCGTTTGGTTGAGCAGGACCAAGTGTTTTTTATGCAAATTATTTTGAATTGTAAAAACATTTTCATTTTCGGCTAATTATGGACTTAAGACAACGACAACAAGTTCGAATTTGTGTTGTCGACTCAACTTTTGACTCGTTTGAAAACTGCCAAAATGCAGTCGCATTGGTAAAATGATTCATATAAAGCTTAAAGGCAATTTAAATTATAATGATTGATGTAATATTCTGCTACTGACAGATATAATACCAGTATAATAAGCTGAAAGTTGTTAAATGCCCACAAAACGATTGTAAATTGATACATTTGCGGCACAGCATAAAAACGAATATCAAATTTTAAATTGGCAACAAAAACTAATATTACTTGCAGAAAAAATTCAACATAATTAAATATGAATAAAAATAATTAGCATATAAATGAAGTAGTTGCAGTTATTTGAAATGTCTGTCTCTGGACGCAACTCATCGCTGCATGATCTGTCAGTTATTGTTACGCATATATATAAATAGTATATCGTTTATCGTGTGTGTGTGTGTTTATTGTGTGTATGCAATGTGAAAATGATGCGCTATTTATTAATTATCTATGAAGCACTTTTAATAAACCAATTTACAAATATTACAACGTAAAACTTTTGCTCGTATTTGCACACTGCTATTCAATGTTTTTCAGTCGGCCAACAAAAGCCATGCTTATTAGTTTTCCATCAAAAATTTAATGTGGAAAAAACGAGAAAATGCAATTTGCATTTATTTACAATGTGTATAATCAGCCGGTGAGTGGCTGGGCTGTGGCACCGACTTCCACTGGCTTATAATAGACATTCAATCAAAATAATGAAAATACCAAATGAATTTGATGCGGTCAGTCGTCAGTTCAGTTTTTAATGATTGCATTTAAGCCAATTTACATTTTATATGACACATGATATAAATAACAATAATATCAACAATTATTACTAATTTAGTTTTAGCGCCAGTTAATCAAACACAACTTTCAGTGCAAATAATTTGTAATTGTTAGTATAAAATATTAAAAATGCCACGCAGCTAATTTAACTCTATTTGTAAATTTATCTTTAGTTCACCTGTTCTTCTGTGTATGTAGTTAATCTTTAGTTAGACAAAACCCAAACTAAACATCTCTCAACGTTTGCTTAAAGATCTGTCCAACCTTTTGTGGACACGTTCGTGCTTTTAAGTCACACGTGCTTCGGACTCTTTCTTTTTCACTTCAGAAAATAGATTGCCAACACTTTGGCAACCTAATCATCACACCCTGCAAACAGTCGCTTGCACGCAAAGTTGTAAAAAATTCAACATAAATTAAAAGGTTCACATTAGTTAGTTCTTTTTTTTGCCACACGGACGGGCAATCTCAGTTACGTTTGAAGATCCCAATGAAACCTCATTCACATTCGGTCGCATTTTTTACGATATATTTACGATTTAAATCCGCGTAAGCAAGACAGGGGGAGAGAGAAAGAGAAAGTTCCGATCCCAAATCTGGAGTTGAGTGCGCGCCTAATGCGCATTGAATAAAGTACTAAAAAAATAATTTGCAAACTGTATATATGAACAGAGACCCAAAACGGGACGATGTCCCAGCCCTTTTATTGTCGAGCGTCGCTTTTCAAATTTTATGTTCATGTGTATTACGTATACGCAGTGCGTGTTATATTTACTTCCGGTTGTAGTTGGGGTGGGAGGCTTTTTGGGGTCCATGTTTAATGTTGTTTTGACGCCGCCATATTAACCGGAAAGCGGGACCGGAGCTAAAAGACAGGAAATGTGCACCGCCAGGTACTTTCTATGTAAATGTGCCTCTGTGTGTCCCACACACACACACACACTCTATGTGTGTGTGATCTCGTCCTTATTTAACCCTTTTTTGGTTCGCTATCCCAAATATTTATGACTGCCGGCATTGGGCATATGTTTGGCTCCCGGCTGTGTCGCTCGGCAATATATTTAACCTTCAAATGTTGTTAGCTGCCTGCTGCGTGTGTCACAAAGGTGTTGCTGCCTAAATGTATGTGTGTGCCCCATGCCTCATGGCCCATGTCCCCTCTTTAACCGGATAATGTTTGAGTGCGTCTGTGCGTGTGTGTTTAGATGTTTGCAGTCGTATTAAATGGATTTGTTTGCCTGAAATTTGCGTAGATTTGCTGCACATTATTTGTAGCCTTGTGGCTCTGTCCGTGTGTATGTGTTTATTTGTCTGCCAATTTAGTTTTGCGGTGCGAGAAAATGTCAGCGTTTAAAATAGCTTTGTGGTTGCCACAAAAACAAATCAATGAGATTGTTTATTGCTACAAATCTGATAAATATATATTTGTTAATAGCAAAACGTTATAAAATGAATGCAATATCAATATTTTCAATTCGGCCAACCTGCAGGCCAGGAAATCAACTAAAGTAAGCTTAATTCTTAAGTGCAATTTCTTTATTTCGTGCCTTAAATGTGGCTGTGTCATTTTTATTTACAATAAATTGTACAAAACGGCCAACGAGTGACCAAACTGGCCGAACAATAAAAGCGCCGGCATTAATCTTCTGGCAGCACTCACGACGCGTTGTCAGCACGAAGGGCGAGGATGAGAGGGTGAGCGAAAAGGTAAGATTGGGAGGGGTGCTCAACTGCTTGCCAATTTCCGCTTGCAATGCTCTGCATTTCCGGGTAACGCTTGCCCCTTCTGTGCCCCCCACCCATGCCCACCGTGCCCTCACTGAATGGCCGTGGCGATGAAATTGCTTAAATGTAAATAAATCAGTGGTAAGAAAATTTCAGTGGTCAGCAACGTTCTCTCGCGCTCAATGGTCGCATGTCGTGGTCGTCGTTGTCGTTTCTGTTGTAAGTGTCGGCTTATAAATCAGCCAGCTGCACTGCGCTCAACAAAATGGCTGACAGACCGACAGACGGACGGACGGAGGGAGGCAGGGTGATAGGAGATGAACAAGAACGCCGTGGAGTCGCATTAATGGCAGCTTAAGTGTGCGAGAGCCAAAAAAAAGATGGGAAATGCGCTTAATTGCATGGCGTTTATTTAATTTTCGCACACTTTTGAAGCCGTTTTATTAGCTCGAGTATTGCATAAATCACACGGACAGAGCCGAAAGTCGTTTGTCATTTTTAACAATCAATTAAAAGCAAATGCTGCATAAATACATGAAAACTTTACCAATTGTGAGCTCTCTCTAACAATTACGAATTGTAAACGAACTCGGTTTTTGGCCATTTATCATCGTTAGATGCAGGCAGACATCAGGATAGATAGACAAGCATACAAAATGTGGCAGTGTGAAACACTTTTAATTCGGCTCATAAAAATCAAGTGCAGAGATGCAACTGCTCTGAATGGTAGAGGTTGCCACCAAAAAATAGGAACGTAAACTGCGGGTGCGAATTTAGCAAAGTTATTTGGAAGTCGTGTATTCGACATGGTCTGCATTTTATATGCCACGGCATTGCTCATAAATTGTTGTCGCCATAAAAGTGAGATAAAAGTGTCGACTACAAGTAAAGGATCGAGTTCTCTAGAGAATTTTGACCCAGTTGTGTTTTAATCGACAGCTCATCAACTGGATACAAAATTTCTGCGAATAAAAATATAAATAAATTATAAACTTTTTACTCACCTCTCATTCATTTTTAAACTGCTACAAATTGGTCGAAAGGACAGTTGCAGCTGCAATAGTTTTCAAATGGTTTAGCTCTACATTTTTGTTTTTTAACAATTTCAGTTTGTGTTGGGTCATAAAACCCAAATAAAAAATTCATTCAAAACATTTATTTATAGCTTAAAAAACAATTCAAACGCTATTTTCGATGCCGTGCCATGATTTAAATATAAAGTAATAAAAAAAAGTCCCATACACAGTTGCGCCCAAATTTTGGATCGTTTAATTGCCGCTTGATTGATGACCCTCTAGGCGCCTGCCAGACAATAATTATTACAACAACAATAAGCAACAGCAGCAGCAGGAGCATAAACAGCCTTTTAATTTATAATTTATGTAGCGAGTTTTGATTAATTGATTTCCATTTGCCGTGTTACATTCTCTCTCTCTCTCTCTCTCTCTCTCTGTCTATGTATCTTTCTGTCTCACTCTGTGGCTTTGCCTTTTGACATGTGGCTAAAATTAATTTGATGCCTGCTGCTGCTTGTTCCCTGAGGCATAAGTGCAGGTATTCCATAGCGTCCCAAATATTTGCATCTATCCTATCTCTTTGCTCTCTCGAAGCAAGTGTTTGCTGTTGTGTGCGTGGGCGTGTTTGTGTATGTTTGTGTATTCGTGTGTTTTGCTTACCTTTTGGCATATCTTCAAATCTAAACAGGCTTCAAACCGACCTGCGCCGCCAAAATTTACAAGTCATCGACGCTGCGGTCAAAATTTGCATAATTTGCTTTCCATGTTTGTAGGAGGAGAGCCCATAGTCATAAATGATGTCTATGATCTGGGGCCCGGTCCCAACTAGAGGCCATGTCCACCTGCCATCCTGTCTGGCTGGCACTATCATTATCCTTGTGTTTAGTTGAGTCCCTGTCTGTTTGCACTGCTTAAGCGAAAATGGTGTTAAGTGCTTTCGCATACAAAATTTACATGGCTGACAATTTTTGAACGATGTATCGACAGACGACAAACGTTGTCGTACTCATTGTAGTTGTTGTTGTTGTTTTTGTCGTTGTGGTCGTATGTTGCTGCTCAGCTTGACTTCCGTTTCCGTGTGTTTGTACACGCGCCCTGTCAATATTTGGCGTTTGCTACAAGGCACACGCCAAACACACACACACACACACAGCCCCACACAATCGAGCAGTTGGACACGGCCACGCCCACTTGGTTACCGCCTACAGTTAGCCAAATTGCAGCATTTTATTCTGATGCTGCCAGGCTGGCAGGTCAATGAGCCCAGACAAAGAACACGTCACACTTTTTTAATAATACATTTTATTAAATTTAATTTATTAACTATTGTTTTATTATATAAATTTTTAACTTACATCTAAATACATTTCCTTCGAGTGTTTTTACTTCAGTTAAATATTTTACATGCAGTTGCTTAAGATGTATTTAATTAATTAATTATTTCCCATTTATTGTGTTAGTATTTTTTTTTTTATTTGTTTATGTGTTAGAGTTAGAGTTTTGGTTTTAGTTTTTATTTTTGCTACCAAGTTTGGTTTTTATTTTCACTTTTCTTTTACGTATAAAATGCAAACGTTGCGTTGCTAAATTGAATTAATTTCTGTTAAGTTAACCATTTAGTATTATTAAGTTCACTTAAGCTAGCTTGCTTTTAAATTCTTTATGCCTTTTGTTGTTTGACGTTCGACGAGTATGTAAACAAAATTTGTTTTAATTACATTTTCTGCTATGCTAAATGGGCCTTAAAACTAAATGAATTTGATTTATATATATGCATGTTTATGTGTCTGTATGTATGTATGTAATAAATTGTATTTATGTCTTAAGAAACAGGCTAAATGTAAATGTAGTCTCTGGCGACATTTTTGTTTTGTTTTCTTACACACGTCAACATAAATAAACAACAATCATGAATTTGTTTTACTTAGCTAAAAGTTGTCTAGATTTTCTGGCGCTTAAAGCTGTTATTTAAAAATATATTAACAATTCAGTGTTCACGTTCACGTCGTACATCTATGGTAATTTTAAATCGATTTAATTATTTTATTATTTAGAGCTCTAAGTGTTTAGTATTCAATATTTTACACGGGCATCCTACATCTAATGGAAATTTTCTTGCCAGTTCTTTCAGTGTTTCTCTATTTTTCCCTCTTTGAGTGCTGCGCTTCCTTCTCGTTATAGTTTATTGTTGTCATTATTATTTTACATTATTTTGCTGCTTTAAAAAGTGCTAACGATTCATTCGTTCAATCATACGCCCCGTGTCATCTAAATGCTTTGGCGGCAGTTTTGATTTTAGTTTTTTTCTACTTGGATTTAAAATTCTTTTCGCGCACATCACATAACTTATAGTCAAATTTCACTAAGTTCTCCGCATACACTTTCCACATGCTCTTTCCTGCATCCATTTTTGATTTGTTTGTGGCTTAGTTGTTTTTTGGCTGCTTGGCATTTACTTAACGTCAAAATCGCGTACCCGTTCCATGATTGCGATCCTGGCTGATGAGCACCTCGTCCCCGTTTAGTTGATGATGCAGCTCCTCGGGCACGGTCTTTAAATGTTGTGGCTTGGCCTGGCATAAAAATAAATTTAGAGCGTGTAAAAATAAACCATTTATTATCATAATAGCTGCCCTGCAAACTTAATCATGGGAAAATAATATCTAAAATTTTACTTCTTAGATTAAACGTGACTTTTAATACCCCTTACTGAATATACTATAAAAAAATATGATAAATCCATTGAGCATCGCGCCCACAATGACAAGTTGAAAGCAATAAAAAAAGGAAAGCACAAAAACAAAAACAGCAACGAGCAGCGAGAGAAAAAAAAATGGAAAAATAACAGACAGCAAATTGGCGTGGGTCTTGGTCGAAAATACTACGAATAACAGTAAAGAGCTATGCTTTAAAATTAACGAGGCGCGCATTATTTGAGTACCCGCAGCTATTACAAATGCCCCACCTCCACTTCCCCCCTTGTGCTCATGCACACTGGCAGAGAAGTGGCCGGAGTAAGCAGTGGCAAAGCTGGGGCCATCTGGGCGTATGCGTGTCATTTGGTTTCGTTCAGTGTACCGCTGTGCCAAATCTAACCATTTGCTTTTGGTCGCAACTCCCAGCTCCCAACTCCCCAGGCAACACCGCAACAGTCACATACAGATCCCAGCTCCCAGTCCTGGCTTCCTTCTTGTTGCTGGCTTTCGTTCTGTGTTTTCGGTTGGCTTTTGCGCGCCTCGCTGCCTTTTGGCTTGCATTTTTCAAAAAACTCCAGGGACACACTCACACACACACATACAGAGAACAACAACTCATTCTGGGCGTTAAAGAAAGGGCAATGGTAGAAAAAAAGGAGAAAAAGAACATTGTAAATTCCGTTGCTGTTGTTGGTCCTTTTTTTGAGGGCCATAATAATTGCAATCATTAGAGTCAAAAGTTGCCACACCGCAGTGTCCTTTAGCGTGAAACTGTTGCAAAAAAAAAAAAAACAAACTACGATGAGCAGTATGAAGGACAGGAAGAGTGAGATGGATAGACCAAGTTTGTGTAATGCGAATTTTTAGTAAGGAGTCAGTAAGGACAATGCAATGGCGGCAATGGTGGCTATGCCTGCGCCTGCAGCACTCGCCACGACTAACGCAATGCGCGTCGCCAAGTGTACATATAATGGCATATTTATACGCACACACACACACACACACACACAATAGGAGCGGAGACTTCTTTTTATATATTTTATTTGATATTCTACTGCAGCTGTCATTTTTGTGCAGACTTTGGGGTCATTTACCGCTTTGAACTTTTGTAGTTAAATTTGGGCTTAAAGTTTCAAATGTCAAGGATCAAGTGCTGCTAAAAAAAAACAGTTGGAACAGTATGGAAAATCTATTTGATTATTATTTATAAGCTAGTTTACTTATTGCTTGTGCAGTTAACGTTTCAATGTAAGTTCAACCAAACGTTATAAATATGCATAATCTACTTTCGGAAGTAAGAGCTTTTTAGGCTAATTAACAAACACTCAACTAAGTTGTCCATCTTGTGGTTGCTGTTTGTTTTTCGTATTTGAAAGTTTGCTGGTTTGAGCGCACATGGCGCATATTACTCAGCAATCCCTTGAGCAGTTATCAGACCAACCGCAAAAATCCATTTTCTGCCCCAGTGGCTCCAATTTATGAAAAGGGAACAAAAGATTTTCGGGCATGGGGCCTTTCGCCCAAGATAAATGTTTGCAAGCCAACCAACCCACAAAAAACGAACACCATTCCACTTTGCATATTGATGCTTTCAACGTTTTGGACATTAAGCGACTTTCCCTTGACTCGCTGCTATCAACAAGCAGCAGCAGTAGCAGTAGCAGTTTGGAGTAGCTTGGACTAGAAGTACATCAAACAGAAACTTACCACATCGCTGCCATAAAGGCTCATGCCGACGCCGACGCCAACGTTGACGCCAACGATGCTTCCGTTTCCGCCGCCAGAGCCGTTAGCCGTTGGCTGCTGTTGCTGCTGTTGCTGGTGAACGACGGGCGGTGCTGCTGAAGATGTGGCCACCAGACCCATGCACGTCACCGGCTGCAGCAGCCCATCGCCAGTGGTGACCACGCTGTGCGCAAAGATGGGCGGCGGCGGTGTTGGCGAGAAGGTGGCCATTTGTGATGGATGTGACATGGTGACACCGGTGATGGTGCTGTTCGTGCCGAACATGGGACTCGTCGAGTACATGGGATGATGTGCCAGATCGATCTATGCATGTGTGTGTGTGAAACAGTACATAAGAAGAGAGGGAGAGATAGAAAGAGAGAATGGAAAAGTTAGACATGTAATGATTTATATGCAGAAATCTAAGCGCACAAAACTCGCTAGTTTCATGTTTGCCTTCCCAGCTGTTTACCGTTAGCTGTTTTGCCTTATTTACCGTTTTGGTAGTTAGATAGATGGATTGCAACTAGTATCTACAAATCGAGGGCTTGCTCAAAATTAAGTGTACGTAATATTGATTTTCCTGTTTTCAATTAGTTGAAAGTATTTTAACATTTTTAATTGAGAAACAACTCTTCACAACAATTTTGAAACTCATTAATATTTAAATATTAATTTGCTCAGCTTTATTGAGTAACCCTCGCTTGTGGCTCTCTAATTACAGTGCCTGCTACTGTTGACTTACACACTCAAATGAATATATACATGTGTGTGTGCGTTATGTATGCGCAGGTGTATATGTACAAATGTGTGTACTTATGTTTAAGTATATACGAGTATCTGGCGGTCGTTATGTAAACTTGGGTGTGTGTGTGTGTGTGGACGGAACACCGCTAACACCGTGGTTAGCTTTCATGTTTTTGTTGTTATTGTTGTTATTGTGTGATTGTTGTAGATGTTGGTATTTGTTATGGTTGTTCCTAGTTACCATTGAGTCGCGCCTGGCGTTTATTTAGCCAGCCGCAGTTTCATCTCCCATTTACTGGCTACAATAATTGCCCGCTGGGAGAAGATGTATGTACATGAGTGTGCCCGTGTGTGTGTTTGTGGGTGTGAGTGTTAGTTGGCCAAATGTTTGTGCATGGCATATTAACGCTTGTCCACATATGAGTGTGTTTGTTTATGTGTGGCCAGAATTTATGTTGTAGTCTTAACGCTTTCAATGTGCTTTTAATGAAATTAACTTTCAACAATTTGAGAAACAAAAAATAATCAAAAATGTATGTTTGTTTAATGTTTGTCGCTTCAAAATAAATATGCATTATTCAAAACTTTTAGCTTGATAATTTTAGGTTGGAAACTTGTGTATCTAATTGCATTTCTCATGAAGCGGCAAAACTAAAGGTATTAAAATGCAATTGGCCTGTCAGAAATATTCCTTTTGTTCAATATTTGAAAGTCAAAGCTGATTAAATTATTTGTTTGCTGGCACCCTTTACAAAACCAAACCCAACCCAAGACCAGTTAAAAGCCCCAAATGGCCTGAATACCCTATTGTAAAAACTCTGAAGCAAAACGCAGTTTGAAAACTTTCAAAACAAACAACATCAGCAACAACAGGCAAACAAACACGAACAACTGCAGCAGCTGTAGCTGTAGTTGTAGTTATAGTTGTAGTTGTAGCTTTACAAAGTACATACATATATAATCGAATTAAAATAATTGCTATAAAAATAAAACAGAGAACTGAAATCAACGGCAAACATTTTTGCCTGCTGGCCAGAGAACTGTGTCGTGTACAACTTTTCGATAAATGACAATAAAGCCATACAATGTCATTAGGTGAATGGTTTGTCCCCATGCCCCTGCCATCCTTTTCCCCCTGACTGTGGTTGTTGTTGTTGGAGTTATAGGTGTTGTTGTTCACCCATAAAAGTTGTTTGCTGTGTGCACATGGACAATGTTCCATAGACGAACACACACACACACACACACAGAAAGTTCTGCTTAAGTGCATTTTAAGAGCAGCTTGCTCCTGGTGCAGAGTCCCAGCACAAAAACATCCATTCACAACTACAACTGCCAGTGCACAACATGAGCATAACTCAAGTCATTACAATAATTGTTGAAATCAAAGCAGGCCATATACATTGCCCCAAAGCGTCTTCTCTCCGAAAGCAGGTGGAACAGGCTCAACTCAATGGCTAACAAAATGGGTACATAAACTTGCTGTCTAGCTCAACCTGGACAGATTTAAATTGAAATTCCGTATAGATAAATGTGGAGTACATTTAGAATGACCTTAGGCTCAGTTTTTAAAGTGTAGTTGTTTCAAATATTTAAGTTAGTATTAAATTTAAATAAATAAATAAAAATATTGTTAACCAAACACTTTTTTTTCACAGCGTATTTTGTGTAAGATTTGTTTGTGTGTTTTTTTTTTGCTAATAGCGAGAAATTATATTTAGCTTCCAAATGTAAATAAATTAAATAAATGTTTAGTCATTTTTGTTTAAATCCATGTTGAATATGCAGCGAATGTTTGCAAATTAGAACCAGTTGGTTCCTGGGGTAGTTCTAACTTCTTAAAAGTTCTATACTTAGTCTGGACGTTTTTCTTAAACTTTAAATAGGGCAAGAAATAAGCCCGATCTAACAACTAATTAAATAAATATCAGGGCAAAAGTATTTCAATCATTTTTTTTATAAAACTATGCAGTAAAATAAATTAATTATCAGAGCAAAAGTATGCAATATGAAAATCGTCTTCGGTTCTTGCTGCTGATTCTGTTCGCCTGGTACCTGCAGTCAGAAAACTGGTGTGTTTTGGCAAAAGTCAAACAAAACGAAAATAAAATACTGCAGTTGTGAATGCAGTACCAGTAGTACCAGTACTATTTTTTCTCACAGCGTATTTAAACTTCTATGCTGCACACCTGACTTTGTTTGTGTTTATTTTTTTATTACGTATACATCCTGTTGGGAAACCAATGCACCAGCTTCATTCAGAATCGTCTACACACTCTAAATCAAATTGCAGCTGCACCAAATTGTCTTCAACTCTTTGCTGTGTGTAATTTTGAGGAACTTCTTGTCAATAGAGGACAAATATTTGTTTGCAAAGCTATTGCATACTTTTTTGGTGCCAGCTGTCAGTTTATCGATTTGCCAGTTGCAACTGCTGCAGCCTGTGTGTCTATGTGCTGTGGCTGTAATTGATTTTGCCCCAGCTCTTGAGGAGTAATTAAAAATCTTTGTGCCAGCTTGTAATGAGTTATGTGTTTGTGTTTGTGTTTGTGTGAGTGAGAAAGCAATAAATAAACTGCAACGAAGTTTGTTCTCAAATTTATTAAAGCAAAAGCAAAACACAAATTAAAAATCAAATTAACAAAGCATACGAACTAAAACAAAACTACGGAAAACATAATAATTCTGCTTTTTCTTCTTCGTGTTCACACACGCGTCGCATAGCTCTGGATGAAGAGACCCGAGCCAGACCCACCCACATTATCGACCACAGCGCCAGCGACGTAGCTGCTACCCGACGCCGTGGCCGCCTGCCAGTCCGCCAAAATCTCATCATCCATCATAACATTTACCTGCGAGTAGATGTTCGGCTCGGCTCGCTTCAGATCCGATTGCCTCGGACGTCCTAATGTGGCGCTGCAATAGGGCGTCAAGCGTTGAACGCCGCCAACTCCAACGCCAACGCCAACGGCGCTGCCCACCATTGGAGCAGTCAGCTCGCTATAGCTGAGCTCAGTCTAAGAGAGAGGGAGAAAGAGAGAAAATGAAAAAGTTTGAGTATGTTGAGTCAATCACTTTCAGTTTGCCCAGCAGCAGTTGCATAATTGTTAGGTGTGAAGTTTGACAAGCCGAGGCTTACCTCAAGCTGAGCTGCACTCAAGTTTCAGGTGTGAAGCCCTTGAGGAATTTTAATTTCACTTACAAAAGTGACCTTATTTAAGAATATTGGTTTTAAGAGCATTTGCTGACCTAGTTTGCCACTAAGCAGCATTCATTTAAATAAAGACTTAATTTCATCTAGAAAATCTGTCAGAAATTTGCCAAGCAGCATTTGATTTGCTTTTCACACCTCTCCAATTTGTGTGTTCAAATGTCTTAAGAATCTGTTTTTTTCTTCTTCTATTTATTTTTTTGCTTTGCTGTTGCCTGCGTTCGGCATTGCTGCAACGCCCACTGTGCCACTGGAGAGAAAAAATGCAGCGCCTGTTTGTAATGTGTCTGCGCTGCAGCGCCCCCAATAGATGCCTCTAACTGGCAACTCCCCTGCCACCATCACCACGCCTCCCTTCAGTTACAACACTCCTTCTACCTAGCCTCTCGAGCAACCACTTTCAGTTAGCAGCTGCAGTCCCGAGTCGAGAACAGCGCACACTTGCCGTTTATTGCATTTTGAGTTTGCAGGCTAACAGCAACAACAACAAAACAACAACAACAACAAGCACACACACACACAGTTAGATAGAGAAAATGCGCGCATCCTTCTGCCAGCTTTGCTCCTTAGCGCTGCTTTTGCTCGTCTGGTCGCTTGTCCGCCTGCAACTTATTTTTATTAAATTCGCAAATGGAAAATTTATATTGCTACAGCTGCTGCTGCTGCTGCTTCAGCTCCTGCTCGCTGGGCGTATTTGCTGCTTGTCCTTGTTGTTGCTGCTGCTGATGGGCGTGGCACACAAACACACACACACATACATATACATAGAAAATTTCTACTTAAATGATTTTCAAATTATGTTGGTTTTGCTGTTGCTGCTGCTGCTGCAGCCTTTGCTGCTGCCACACCCACACGCCGCCCCCCAGCTTGTTGTTTTCTATTTATCTGCGCGACCTTCACCGATTTTGTCTGTGGTGTGTTTTTGGGCGGATTTTAGCTTGCATTTTATACAAACGATAAAATATATATATGTATATATGTATTTATTCTCGCTGTGGAGGTGTTGCCCATGAAATGAGGCATAGAGGGCGCCACAACGATGTTGTAGTTAAAAATTATGGCTGTCGGTTTTAAAATAAGGTGTAATGAATGGCTTTCATTCAAAATTAATTAGCAGTATTGTTAGTAAAGTTCTTAATTATTTTTTAAATGTTTAGCAAACAAGTTTCAACACTTGTTTATTGTAAATCGAAACTGCAAAGATATATTGACTGTGGCTTTTATTTACTCGCTGGTGTCTCTGTCTTGTGTCTGTTTGTTTTGTTAAGCTGGTAACAACAGCAACAAAGGGCCCATCAATTGCGGCTTAAAGTAATGAACTGTTTGCTGGCCATAAAAACCACTTAACCCAAAATATGCGCAGCACAACAGAAACTTGGGTGGATTGGCTGTTGGTGTAGGGATACCCAAACACTTGGTCAGCAGTTGGCCACCTGTCCTGGGCTATAAATTAAGATGGCTGCCAACGCGGCAGCCATATTGTAAAAGGTTAAATGTTTGACTGCCGGCTAAGTGCGGATTAGGGCTCAGCCAGGCATAACTCACCTTCTGTTGTTGTTGCTGTTGCTGCTGCTGCTGGTGTTGAAGCTGCTGCTGATGCTGCTGGTGGTGTTGTTGGTGTTGCTGCTGCTGTTGCTGCTGTTGATTGGCATAAGCGCCCATTTTGCTAACGGGTATAAGCGTATTATATTGTATATACTGTCCATGTGCCGTTGGAGGTCCAGACTTTTTATCGACAACCGCATACGTTGGCATAATGTGATCATATGTGCCGGAGGTAATTACGGCATTCTGTTCGGCCAATGCGGCCGTTGCATAGGCACGACTATGTCCCTTTGTTGTCCACTCATCGTCGACATCGTGTCCATCTGCGAAATAGTGGAGGACAGCTGTTACTTAGGCACACCACAGAACAGTCAGTCAGAGAATCAGAGAATCAGAGAATCAATGCACACCACGCTCTGTTGTCGAGGGCAACTACTACCATACCTTGTGGTATAATGTCCGGATTCTTATCGATGCTGTCCAGGCTGCTTGTCACGTGACACGTCTCGCGACCAATACGATGCATATCCTGCACTGATTGGCCGCCATTGTGCGCCAGGGTGCCGATGCCCAGGCTGCCATTGTTATTGCTGCCAAGGATGCCAAGGTTGCCGTTGGCGGTGGTGCTGCTGCTGCCGCCGCCGCTGCCCGGATGCGAGTAATTATTGCGATCGCGTCCCGATGAGCCGCGCACACGCACCACAACGACGATGATGAGTGCCACCAGGAATATGCTGCCCACAATGCCAGCCAGTATGCCAAGGAATGGCCGGATGTCCTCGATGACGGGCGCATAGGCCAGCGATAGGTCTGCCAAGGGGGTTGGAAGGCGAAGGAGGAATCGGAGGCGGAGAGTAGAGACACAAAGTGAAAAAAGAGCAAATTCACAGGATAAGCGTGTGCTACAATAATTTTACGAGAATGCATTGCATATTTTTTCTGCCTGCCTTTATATTCGTTTTTTCTTCTGCTCTGTTATCTGCCTCTCTCTTTCTGTGTTTTCTTCTTTGCATTGTTTTATGAGCTGCTAACTACGTTCCGTTGTCGGTACTGGTCCCCGCTACCCGATCCCCATTCTTCCGTACTCATTGTTGTTGTTTTCGTTGTCGGTCCCAGTTCCTGGCGCACGTGCTTGGAATTTAGTGCCGCTTTAATGAGCTGCATGTGTGTTGGTGGCTTCTGTATGTATGTGCGAGTGAGTGTATGTGTGTGTGTGCTTGTGTCCAGTACGTGTGTGGTCCGTTGTAAGCCGCTCAGTGTTAAGGTTGCTAATTTTTGTCTCAGCCGCCGGCGGCATGTCCAGCATTTTTATTAGCCAATGTCAGAAACAGTTGCCCGAAAATACGTACGGGTTTATTGTTATGGCCTTCGTTAGGCAAATTTAAAGTGAAAATTATTGAAGCGTATGCAAAATTAGTGAATTAATTGAAAAAATAAAGAAAACATAATACAAATAATTATAACAGCTTTATTGAAATAAAATTCTGAATAATTAAAGTAAAAATTAATATAACAAATAAACAAAACAAAATAGAAGAAAACAATTACAAAATAACAAGATTGAATGTTGTTTTATACTCTGATGCCAGTATGAAATTTATTTTTATTGGTATCAGAGTAAAAAGTAAAACTAAGGCAAAACAAAATTAAAAACTATTTGCAAATAAACCAAATAACAAATTGGATTAACAAATAATAACAAAAGGAGTTTGCTGTGCGTATTAAAAAAAATTAAAGTGGTTCAAGATGAAAATCAATGTGAAGCATAGAAACATAGTAGAATGATAGATTAATAGAAAACAATAAGCTCAAAGTAGCCACTACCTTCGTTGGACTCCCCATTGCCCACCGCCACGTTTATAAACTCATCCTCGTCGCAAACACAATCGCTTGTTGTTGGCTTTGGTGTTGTTGTTGTTTGAGTTGTTGTTGCTGTTGCTGTTCTGCCATAAGCTGGCTTAAAAGCTTGATAGGACTTGGTAAATGTTATTGTAACTGAAAGCATGCAACCAAAGCATAGGGTAGAAAAATAAAAAACAGAAAAGTAAAGAAATGTTAGAGAAAGCAGAGAACTTAAAGCAAATTAAAAGACAAATCAAACCGTCAGGCCCGGAGCGTCATGAGTAACAGTAACTGCAATTAATTTGTACGTATATGTGTATGTATGTATGAATGTCCTGCCGCCATACAACCAGGACATGCATGAAATTGCAAACGCATTTGCCTCATCTTCTTCTGCTTCTGCTTCTGCTTCTTCACACGCACCCGCAGTAGTCCATTTGGCTAACAACTTACCCGTCTGCTTCTCGGGATCCTTTAGCGTGTAGACCTGCAATATGGTCGCATTGCTGCGTCCCTTGCTGTTGTTCGCAATGAGGAAGACATTGTAGCCCATGCCCGGCACCAGACCGCTCACCTCAAAGTACGGTTTTCTGTGTAATGCGCGTCGAATCGATATTTGAATGTTCGTCCAGACCGCACAGAAAAGAAACGAGACCGAAAACGAGAGAATGAGAATGGATAAGAGAACGATGAATGAGCTTTGCTGGATGCAGCCGACACAAGGCTTGAGGATTGGGCGGCCATGCGTTTTGCCACGCCTTGTTGAGCTCGCTCGTTCTCGTTGTTGTTGTTGTTGTAATGCAAAAGTCACACGGCGTGTGATTCAGATTGAGATTTGGATTCAGATTCAGTTTGCTGTCTACTCACTTTGATTTGTAAATTTTTGGATAGCGCGTCGTTCCATTCACATAAACTTCCATGATAAAGTCCTGCTGCAGTCCCCCATCAAAACCCTCGATGCACTCAATTTGGAAGCCCGACGATGTCTGATTGAGCAGCGTGCAGTTGAGCAATGGATCCGGTTCGCCTGTTTGAAAGCACAAAAATGCATGTATTTTTCATGTGGCCTCTTTTATTCGTTGGGCTTAGTTTATTGCCATCTAGTATCTTGGCAGTCAAGCAACAAATTGCTAAAGTTGCACGTGTCATTTGACTGATTTGCAATTGTAACTGCAACAAAATGTGACTTCCAAATCAAAAACACTTGCAGCAGCAGCATCCTCTGAGCTACAACAACAATAACAGCTATGTCTAAGCCAGACAAGCACCGAAAGTGCCAAAGTCATCAACAAATCTGCACAGTGCAGCTACCTGCGACCCCAAAACAAAACATAAACAAAACACTCAGATGCATAGAGGAATTCTGTGAGTATCGATGCTTGAATACCCTGCAAGGTGCAATACTTTTTGCTTGAGTCTGATCAAAGAATAAGTTGTGAGCAAGTGAAGGTTGAACGATGAAAGTGTAAGCAACTGGCAGATATAAATAATAGTTAATGCTACTAATTTCAAATTAAATGTTTAAATGCAGTCACTATTGGTTCTATACTACCCTAAAGAGTCTAAGCGTAGGCTGCCCGCTATACGGAAATGAGACCAAAGGGACAAACACGTAAACCACACACATGGCAGGCGGATTTTGGGGGCTGTGCATTCCCGGCACGTCAGCTTGACTCCTTTGCCACGTGTATGTGATGGTTGAAACTCACCTGCCGGCGCTATTGTGTACACGCAGGGTTCGCTTTGATCGCCAATTTCGTTGCTGGCCCAGCACAGCAGCGTGCCATAGTCCTGCGAATGCAAAAAGGAAGAAGCCAAACCAAGTTGAGTGTGTGTCTGATTGAGGTATATATATGTGTGTGTGTGTGTGTGTGTGTGTGTGTGTGTGACAATGCAATGGTATTCCGTTGACTAAATTTATGCATGCAATGCGGCGTTGGCGGCACACCTTCTCCGACTAAATTGAAAATTCAAAAGCACAACTCTTTTGGAAAATTATGTGCTTTTGCCGCCATGGTTACCACTCTCCGACTACTTACATTCTCCACCATGGGGGTGTAGTGAGCGACGCTGCGTCCACGGTCGACTGCAACTAGAGATGCGGGTATATCAGCTGTCTCGCCTTGGGTTGCATTGAATTTCCAGACGTAGGTTGCCTCCGCGGGATTCGCATCGATTTCGCATGCAACTTTAACGGTCTCATGGCGTCCCGAACTGTAAGTAGTGCGCTGCCCAGCACGGCAAACAGGAGCAACTAAGGCGAAGAGAAAAGAGAATCAGGAGCAGTAGCAGTCGCAGTGAGTACGTGTCTGTGCAAATTGGCAGGGCAAAGGCATTTGCATAATTAAAGCAAAACATTGCGAAACTTGAGTTCAATTTGTGCTCAAAACACAGTGTCCAACAAAAGCAGCACTCGTTTGCCCTCGTTTTGCTCAATTTACCGTATATATACTGAAGCATAGCGAAGCATGGCAACTTGCAAACTGGCAAACTCACAAACTAGCAACTGTAAATTGGCAACTTTTTATAAAGTCTTTAGTGTATACGGTTGCACTCTAAACACACAGGAGATACAATTGCAGTCAGTGTGGCGCATTGAAAACTTTTCGAAAGGCAATGCTGTCTTTCATTTGTGTTTAATCAATTTTTGGACTTGTTGTTATTTAATATTTACTCGTAAACTGGTTTTGTTTGCGCTTTTGTAAGCATTCAGTATTAACAGAGTAGGCATGTTTATTCAGTGTGTTCAATGTGCCCTGTGCAACATGTTGCAAGGCCATTGTTCTGTGTGTCTGCTGTAAAGAAGTTTGACAAGAGTGCCTTGGGTTCTGTAAGAGCCAATTAGCGTATCTATTGAACACTGAAAAATCTATATAAATTGCTAAGAAAATATGCTTGAAAGTCTCTTTTTGATCTCAATTACTCACATCTTATGTCTAGCTGGACGGGATTGCTTTCGCCGTCGCCCTCACGATTGCTGCCAACACAGGTATAGATTCCAGTCCGGGCTCTGCTTGCATTCTGCAGGACGAGACTCTGATTGGCCACGACGATGCCTTCGGCGGGATTATTCTCCAATATTTCGCCCTGCAAAATTGAAATTGAAATTGAAAACTCACATTTTTTAGACATACTACCATAATAATTTATTGAGTTAAATTCAATTTGGCGATAACTGTGCATGGAAATAAATTTAATTTGAGGCTAATAACACTTTCATGTATGGCCGACATTTACGCCCCGTGGCCAAAAGGCCCTGTGTGGGCTATACTGATGGGGGCGTGGCTGCATAATTTAGGACCCAGGCTGCATAAATTGTTAAGTGCTTTTACAGCTAAATAATTCAATAATAAATTGTATAAATTTCTATGTGCGCACATATGCATGTGTGTGTGTGTATGTGTAGATTTTTTGCGTGTGCCTGTCAGCCCTAAAATATGCAACAATTATGTGTATAAGTGTGTTTGTGTTGGTTGAGTGTGAGCTGCGCTTTTCGATTTGTTGTGTGTAGCTTCAGGGTAATTTATGTATAGAATATAATGAAAATAATAATGTATAATAAACGACTTCAATTTTTCGCCGCTCTAGCTTTCGACTTGTGCATGTATTAACTGCGCCCCCAGGCAAAATGGCTGAGGTATTAGCTAAGCAAGAAGAAGCCCAATAAATTGTGGTTAAAATGTAAAACCCATAAAGAGGCAAACTTCATTGATCAGTTTAAAAGAATATGTAGACTTCAATATTTTCTTTCTTTTCTTTTTAAGATTTCTATGTTACTTACATTGTGTCGCCAGCTGACTTTGTAGATCCATGGATTCGACTTGATATTACACTCAAAGAAAACATCGACGCCTTCTCGCAGGGTTGCATTCAATGAATTTGTGCCCAGTTCCAGGCTCACAACAGGTATATCTACATGTAAAAAATGTGAATTTGAATTCGTAAGCAAACATCGATTAAATACAAAAGCTACTGTTTAATTCAGTTTTAAACGGTTTGTTGTCAGGCAGCCAAGCTGTCAAAGAAAAAAAATAAAGCACAAATGACTTAAAGCGCCACGCCCACAGAAAAAAACACGCTCAAAAGCGCAAAAGCAAATAAAATAGGGGAGGCGCACACAAAGGTGTAATTATTTTGTAAGCCTCACAAATTAGGCAATTTAAGTTGTGAAAATTCCTCCACGCCCCAGCCCCAATTACTCTTGTTGGCAATTTGTCTAGGGGCCGGAGGATTTTATGAAAATTTCGTGTATGGTGAAATTTTGGTGCATGGGAAGCGCCAAGTGTGCGAAAAATAAATCTACACGTGAGTGGACAGAGCAGAGATTTGTTATTTGGGTTTGAGTTTGAGTTTTTCGGGTTGCGTTGTTAAACAAGTGAAATTTTAACTTAATTAAATCAGAATTGGCGTGTGCGGAATGCGCGAATCAATTAAGCTTATTAAGCAATCTATCAAATTGTGCAAACAAGACCTCGCCCAAACCAAACTCTGGCCCAAAGGGTTGCTCAATGGACCACAAGTTTCAATACAATGTGGCGCAGCAAGAAAAAATGTAACAAAAAAAGAAGCTAAAAGGTGAGCAACCAAAAAGCGCAGTGCAAAGCCAAACAGGAAACGGAAGCGTGGTAAGAGTTTGGGTTCGGAGGCGGATTGCCATTTAAATTTTGTGCAAACAGGTCGAAAAACTGTAAAAGCGTAAAGATGGCTGCTCAGTCAGCGTCGCTGCTTGCGGTGTTTGCGGCGGGTTAAAAAGTTTTGCAAGTTTGGCGCAAAGTTTTGTCGGCCGCCGCTGGAAATTAATTTGCCAAACTTGCCACAAGTTGGCACACAAAAAGCTGAAGCAGCATCACCAGCGGCAGCAGCAACAAGAGAAAAATCGGAAAAACAACAAAAAAATTATTGCCTCTGCCTTTTGGCTGAAATTTTTGGGATTTTGGAAAGTATTTAAAGTCGATATCGGTAGGCGTTCTGCGCTTTCGTTTTCATTAAAAAGTTGAGGCAGTCAAATTAAATATTAAGCATACGCCACCTTGGCTACGGTTTAGTATTGGCATTGCGACATAATTTACAAAGCACTTCGCCTGACAAGCATCCTGCCAGCAGCACTTTGATGTATTTCACAGCGCATAGTTAACAAACAGCCAACGGAGAGAAGAGGTAAACAATACTTACGATAGATGTCCAATTTCCAGCCATCCTCCATGCCAGACTCTGGTATCATGCCTTGCTCGGCGCGACAGGATAGAAACTTGCCGCGATCATCGATGGTGGGCGTAAACGTCAGCACCGATGTGGTCATATTACCATCCGGATTGGCCTGCAAAGTCAACGAAAATTGCGAAACATTTAATGGTCCTCTTCGACTACGACTATTGTGCTGCCAAGCGAGACAAAGGAGCAGCATGAAAGCACACCCTCCTCCTTCGCCCCCTTTAGCGACGTGCAATGGGCAGTCGTTAAGGCTCTGGTCCCTGGTTTTAATTGAAGGCAGCTACGTGACTGCCGTTGAAGTAACTTCAATTACCACAAAGCATGTCTACTATAGGATGGTGGGTAAGGATTTGAGGGTTTTGGTTGACGCTTGGGTTGTTGTTGACTAGGCATGTCTTGGGCTTGGGGGTTGGCTACCCCCAGCATTTAAATTTGCATGTGTACACCCTGTTAACTGCACGACTTGTTGTGGAGCATATTAAACAGTTGTCCTTCAAATGTGTTACGATATAAATAAAGTGGTAGTAAGTTTTTTTTGTTTGTCTCTCTTAAAGGCAAACCGAAAACTTATGTTAAAGATTTTATAGAATCTTTAAAGTTGAATACTTACAATTTCATGGGTATTCTTCATGGGAGTGCTGCCCTTCCACCAGGTAATCGTTGGAGCCGGACGTGAGCCGATGACGACGCAGCTCAGCTGATAAGAGTTCTCTGCCGAAAGCGGACGATTCTCGCCCTGCAGCTTGACAATCAGTGGGCGCACTGTCATACAAGAAACACACAAAAACAAACAGGGGGAATGATAAAAGTAAATTAATTAGGCAGGTTGGTGCGGGTAGAGACAGAGAACTCACAGTTCATGTCGAGAATGATGCTGCTGATAATTGGCGTTGTCAAATTATTGTTACCCGCCCGGCACGTCAGCTGCATGTGAAGATTCTTGCGCTTGAGCTTCGCCAGTGACAGGACGTTGCCCACACGTCGCTCCGAGAGTGGATGGCCCATGCCAGAGCTATTGAACATTGTATTGCCGTGCCACCAGGTAACCCTTGGTTGTGGTCGACCTGCAGCAGAGAAAAAAAAAGAAGAATAGAAAAGAGAATTATCGAGTGTATCATGTGGGTATCCTTGCAGCACTGCAAGGGATGAAAGAAGCGGGTCAAGCGGGAGGGAGGGAGGGGTGTGTGTGTGTGTGCAACTGATATGTTTGTTATACGGCTTAGACTTGAGTTTGCCACCAACTCCCACCCGTCCATTTAAGTTGCTTGCAGCGATTTAGCTGCTGTCTTTGACTGTTTGTTTATGTGCTCACAAGTGCAAGAAGTGCCCCTCCTGTATATAGATGGGTGTTTGTGTGTGTGTGTGTGTGCACAAGTGCCTTTCGCTATTTCATTTGTTGTCTTGTTTGGCTTTTAGCAATTTTCAAGTGCTCTCAATGCAATTTGTGTGGGCATTGTTGGTGTTTTCTCGGTGTTGTTGTTGGTTCGTGCAGTCGACAGCATTTCAGCAAATGTGAAATTAAATAAAATGCGAAATCTTTGCCTGCATTTTCATGCTCATCACTTTTAATTGTCAGACACAAAAAGCAACGTCAACACTTGCTACCAACATTCGAGTGCAAGACGTGAGTATGAGAGAGACGTGTGTGTGGGTGTGTGCGAGTGTGCGTGTGTGGGAATATGTGTGTGTACTTACCGCCAATGGCCACGCACGTGACGTTAACACTGGAGCCTTCATTGTAGGGTCCCAGTGTATGATCCTTGATGGTGGCACCCTTGCTGTCCAGTATGATGATAGATTCAGGCGGTGCTGTTACCAAAGAAAACACATTGAAATTTACTCAGGTGTGTGTATCAGGTAAATAAAATCATTGAGTACTTAAATTACACAGCAGCAGCAGCAGCAGGAAATTACTTATATAAACTAAAGTTCAACTACCACTTTATGTATTTTAAATCCATTAAATTTGCCCTCTCTACCCGCATAGGGCTGTCGGAGCATGGCAAATAGCTTTCACTTGGCACAAGCTGCTCAAAAGAAGTAGAAACTGCTGTCTAAATATTAAAGAGCTGCTTTGCACTCTACTCGACAGGCTGCCATGTTTCATTCGCAGTCCTTGCAAGGACCCAATCCTGGTGCCGCTAGCTGCAAAGTTCAACTCAAAGTCAGCGCCAGCTTTGCACCTTTTCTTTCTATATGTATAAACATTCTTTAAGGAATTTTTTTTGGCCTGACCACGAGTTTGGCTGAAAGACGCTTTTGACCTTGCCCGGCGCACTGGGTTGTGTGAAATATAGCCGTAAATTTTCGCCGACGTGTTGAGCAAACTTTTAATTTTCGCAAATTCGCTTGTTTTATTTGCCCACTTGCCACTATTTTGACTTGTTTGCTTCGCTTGGCACGCGCCACGCTCCGATTATTCACTAGAAAATATTTTCATTTTGCTTGTAATGCATTTGTGCTCAGCTATTTGCCAGCTTGGTAAATGGGCTATGTGTCTGGGAGCTTAGCTCAACATATTTGCTGGCAAATTTGCAAAACATGTTCAGGATTTAGTGGCAATCTCCGAGCACCATCCATATCGCCCCTCAACTATCTGCTACTCTACTGTTGGTTGGACCCGCAGCGTCTTGTTACCGCTCGCATTAGTAGCGGCAAGTTGTCTAAACTGTCCACCCAAGGCTGGGGCAACTTTTAATCTAATACTCGTATCTTCTTTAAAGTTTTTTGCCAACCGACGTACAAAGTTCTAAATCCAGCCATGGTTTTACGCTTCACATGTCACAAACACACGCACTCACACACACACAAACACACACACAAACACACACACTAACACAATCACAGATGGTGGAGCATTGCATGCTGAACATGCTCAAGAAGTTTGTAAAACATAACCACGCCCCGTTGGCCAATGCCGCTTAACGCTTCATCTAACAGCAGCGATGCCGACGTCGACGTCGACGCAGACGCCAACGCAGGCAGAAACTATTTACCAACAATATTTTTTTTCTTTCTTCGTGCCAGCCAAAGAAGAGCAAGCCGTATATTTCAGCTAAACGCCTTTAGACTCGCATATAAATTTTAATGCTAAATTGCAAGCTGTGTCGGTTAGAACCTTGCCACACACAGCTAGCCACCAGGTAGCTGGGGCAGCCAGACGGCATTGAGCGCAATTTTGGGGAAAAAATGTATTACGAAAAAATGCTGAATGTAAAATACACATGGAGAGAAATTGCATAGTAATGCACAAATAATTTTAAATTCAGCCAGAGTTAAACAACCTTAAATAAATTCTAGCTATATTAAACTGTTGTTAATGTATTTTATACAAAAAATAAATCCCCAATTTATTTCAGTTCATTAAATAGAGAGTTGCATTGCAAAAACTCTTTGTGAATTAAATGAAAAATGTGAAAAAATGCCATTTAAATAGCAAAAAATTCAATTACAAAGTTGCATTCAGCTTAAAGAGCGCAAGAAGATGGCGGCGTGCAACTTTTACGCCAACTTGGCACTTTAAAAGCTGTTTGCAAAGTTACCAAAAAAAAAAGAGAGAATGAAGAGAAGTTGTTGGCAGAGAGTATACATAGTGCAAGCATACACTTGGCGTCTTATTTTGTAACTAATGTGTTTGTTCAAGAGCTGAGTGGTTGCCCCGGATATGTCGCTGAACAAATTAGCTGCTCAATTATGCCACTGTGTCAGTGCAACTGCAGCTGCTGTGTCCTTTGGCATGCACCAGCATGTGCTCAATACTTACTTATGACAGTTAAATTCACTTTGGAGTTGCGTGTCGGACTCTTTTGGAAATCGACACGACAGCGATATTCGCCCGTGTCATCCTCCGTTGTTGACTTGATGGTCAGCGTGCCGGCACGTCCTTCCACGTGAAAGGACAGCCGCTCCCGATACGTCTCATCCGACCAGTGCGTGCCCTGTGCAAAGTTTGAGTCTCGTGTATCCACACTGAAATGAGCGAATTGAAAGCAAGTGAAAAAGGTATATAATATAAGAAGAATGAGTATAAAAACAAACGATGGGAAATGCCTGTAGCACTTTTTTTTCTCTCTAGAAAAACAAAAGTTTAAAGCTGCCTCAACAAGGGGCACCTTCCGCACCTAGAGCAACAACTTTGGTAAACTGTGTAATTGGGTTCTGCAATGAATTAATAATCCCACTTTATGTGCTCCCCAACTCCTCACTTTGGCCACCCACCACAACCGTCTGTTGTAATTTATTGTTTTAGTTTGTAATTGTAGATTATTGATTAATTTTTTCTGTTGGTATTTTGTGGTTGTTGTGCGGTTTTAATAGAAGAAGGGGCGCTATAAAAGTTACCATAATGAGCTCATTTCAACGGACAATCGATAGTCTTAAAGTTTTTTCTCTGTTTTTCCAGCTGCCATGTCAAATGTTTGGTCATCGACTTTAAAAACTTGTACAACAGATTTTCTATGGCAGGCAACTTCTGTGTTGCTTTGTTTTTCTTTTTGGTGTTGGAATGACCTCTGGCCAGGCACCAGACAGCTCTGTACGTAAGTTTCATGTGTATCGGTATACGTGTGTATTTGTTTATGCTTTTAGTACAAGTTTTTGAACATTGCTTTAACATTTCTTGGTGCACAAGTCAAACTAAACTTATCAATTCTTACACGACTTTTCGAAATGGGTATGACAAGAAATAAAATATACCTTCGTCTTAGAAGGAGCCTTATAAAAATAAATGATATTTTGTTTTGCTGTTCTTACTTTATAGAAAGCAAATAAAAACTACAGATGGCACTGTTGTAACTAATGCTCGGGAGCTGCTCATTGACTTTCAAGGCTCGCTTAAAAGTAGGCAACATTTATTACTTTTAACATTCCTAGTTATTTATGCACAGTCTTAAATTTAATTTGTAGTGTGTGTTGATTTGTGTTACAGCGATTGCCATTGGCAACCCTCGGAACACAATACGGTTGGGCGCCGTTTGACAGCTTGCCAGAGATGCTCTGTGTTTTATTGCATTTCAATTTTGATTTGCAGACACATCTGGAGCAGCTATGCTATACGCGGCAAGAGCTGCGATGATGAGAATAAAGGAGCGAAAAGAAAACGAGGCATTTACACAGCGGGCAGCTCATATGTCAGTTAGTAATAGAAAATAAAATAGAGCTCTCCAGCTTCGTTCGATGCTAATTTGAAATGCCAGCGAGCTGAGCAACCATTGTGCCGTTGAGGTAGAAGTAAATTAAATTTTTTGGCTTTGGGCATGGTCTATTGAAGACCAGAAAGGGATTGAAAGAGAGAGAGAGAGAGAGAGATTGAAAATAGTGAAAGAAAAATTGGCAATCGCAATGGCAATGGCAATGGAATTGGCAAATGGCAAGTTTCGTTTTATGATTAATTTACTTGCTGAGTGGTTTTTAATTACAAACAAGAGTTGAAGCGTAGCCTGGCTTGTGCTGGCCTGCAACTTGGCTCGCCTTGACTCGTGTCGTCGTTACGCAACGCTAATTACTATTTTCGCTCTAGTCATTTGCAAGTCCTTGAAGTGCTGAAGTTCAATTAGTTTCAGCCGCATGTCAATGGCGTTGACTGCCAGCTTGGCAGCCGCCGCAACTAGCAATCAGCTAATCAGCGTCTATGTTCGTGTCTCGACACGCAATCCCTACACACACCCACACACTCACCCAGAGAGAGATAGACATAAAAGTGGCTCACACACACACAAATACACATACGTCCGAGTCTAACAAATCCAATTAAAGTTTTGCGCTTCTTTGATGTATGCAGACGCTCATATCTATAAGATACAAAAAGTAAAAGTCTCTGGCAGCAACCAAGTACAATGCCATAATGTTCGACATGAATAATTGAAAAAGTTTTACTCTCTGCCATATAATGTGTAACCTTGAGGGTTAGATTCAGGTCGTTCTCGTTGCCAAAAACTTTAGTCAATTTTGAGGCTGCTCCTCTTCTGCCATTTCAGTCTGCCTGTGTATAATTTTCTAGTTATGCTAATTTAATGGCTGCAGTTGAGCAGCCCCAAAACATGCAAAAAATTGCTTAATTAGCAGACATTAAATCAAAATGAAAAAGTGTTTCTTGCCTGCCTTTCCCTACTTCATCGCCATTAGCCCCGTCTCCAAAAGGAAACACCAAACTGACATGTGCAGACTCCACTTACACCCCAACCCCTCCCCCGACCATCTGTCTATCTGTCTGTCTGTCTCTCTGTCTGCCTGTTCGCCAAGTGGGTTGAGTTGAGAGCGGGTTGTGCACGCAAAAGTTGTCTGTGGTAATCAATTTTGTTTATTTATGGACCTCTCTCCCCCTCTCTTTTTCTCTCTTTTGTGTGTGTGTGAAAATTTTTGTGGCTTGGTCCCTTTTCTGCATTTGACACGAGAGCTTAAAGGTCGGGCAATTTAAAAAAGATGGTTTCGATTGATTTGTTTTAAGGGAGAAATTCTCAATGCAACCCATTGTTGCACATTCATACGACACAGGACAGCTGAAATGTATCAATTGAGCTAATTATCGAAATCGAAATTAATAGTTGCAACAAAGTTTATTTTAAGCCAGTGTAAGTCTACATAATACTTGTAATTTTCATTGCATTGCTCATTGCAAATTGATAGAGCTATGTGTTTTTGAGATACATATAATGCTAATTATGTTTTTGTTATATATGCTTTAGATTTGTAAGCCTTTGGGTTGTAGTATTCTGTTGAGCTTATTGCTTTAAACTGACAGATAAATTGTTGGAGATACAAATTATAGTGGAATTAAATTGAAATTATAGCTTACTCTTACTGATTGGCACAGATATTTTTTTTATTTCAGCTTACCTATAAATAGGCGTTTTGAGTCCAACTTTGTACCAAATGACCAAGGCCACACGATCCTCATAGATGGGCGGTGTCACATTGCAGGGCATTCGTCCCATTGTGCCAATTATGGATTCGGAAAGTACGGGCGGACCTGAAAGCAGCACAATAATAGAGGAAAGCATGATGAGCTGTGACAACAACAGAAAAAATTACATAAGAGGGAAAGACAGAGAGAGGAAATAAAAAAAAAAAAACACTGTCTTACAAATGATGCATAATTAGCGTGGGGCATTAGCACTTTGTTATTGGGGCAGGCCAAAAACCCTAAGCCAGGGCTGGAGAGTTGAACCTAAAGCTAAAGATGCCAGAAAGTGGCAAGTGGAAAGTGGAAAAGCAAAAAAAAAAATGCGGCGATCTTTTTACTTAGTGCCACTAATAATGCTATAAATAAAAGACAAAAAGGCGCACAGAGAGTGTACCAAGAGAGGGTAGTTTGGGAAAGGGAAAGAAAGGGTACGGGAGCGGTCAGAGATAAAAGTGATGTAATGGCGGCGACGTCATCGTCGCAGTCGCTGCGTTTACATTAAAGTGAAATTAGCGCGCAAATCCTTTTTTTATGCAAATTTTTTTTGTGTGCGCTTGGTTTCAGTGGATTTTTGTTTTTTGTTTTTGTTTTTGGTGTTTTGTGTGCCTTAACATTTTTAGATTTGTGCTTGGGCGCCAGTGTTTTTGAGTTATGTTTTGTTGGGCTTGGCTTATTTTCCGAGTCTTTGGTCTTAACAATTTCCTTTAACTTGGCATTTGCGCTTGTGTTATTTTTGGGACAGCTTTTAAATTTCGTTTGCCTTTTCATTAATGCGTGTACCCTTTTTGTGTGTAGGCTTTGCTTAAAGCAAAAGATTATGATAAATAAAAGGAAGTCAGCCAAACATATATACACTACATTCAGCATCAAATATTATTGAATGACTGTAAAGTTTCATAAATTTCTTCTTCAAACTGATTATATTTCAAATTAATTTTAAATTATGCAATTATATAACCAGAACATTTCTTTTCTACTTTCTTGACTTTACTTTCACAACATTTTAATAATAATTTCGTTTTCTTGGGCCGCATCAAAAAAAAAGTTGATAGCAGCCCTTTTCTCTGGCCAAGAGTCCTGTGTTTGTATTGCTAGTCCCTCGTCACTTTTTGTATCTTATTTAAATCACTTGTAAACTAATTTGCATTTCTTAGGCTCAGCAAATTTCGCCTTGTTGCCCGCCCGGGCAAACAAAGTTATTAAAATTTGTAAAGTATTCTTCGCTTTCGCTCTTTGCATTTGGCAGCCGACGTTGATTTTGTAATTAAGCTGAGCACTCTTCGGACTTTCTAATTTGCTTGTATTGTGCTGGAATTTTGCAAGGCTTTAAGAGTAGTTCAACAACATTACTCATACGACGCATTGGCATTATATTTATGTGTGTGTATGCTTAGTTTTAATTGAAAAGTCAGACGGGCAAACAAGTCAGCGCTTTATTTATGATGAGCATAAACAGTTATTATGGAAGCTAACAATTTTGCATGCTAACTAACCCAAAGTCACATGCGGGATAACTCTCAGCACACACACACACACACACACACACACATACACACACGCTTCCATCCGAACCGGAAATCGTTTCGCTTGCTTTTTTGATGCCTGGCTGGTGCCTGGCTGCCGCCCTGTTTCGATTTCTCGCTCATTTCATATGCAAATATGTTCGATTTGCCATTAGGCGTTGCCGACATCGCAGGCGACCGCAATAATGATGCCCCAATGATGATGCCACACACACACACACACATAGAGAGAAAGAGAGGGAGTATGATACACCGAGAGTGACTGACGCAATTTACATTATCTTTGCATTTAGCTAAACGAAATGCCAACATTAGCAAAGCATTTAATTATAGCAATTAGCTAATTACAGATTTTCACTCAGCCTCAAAACGCAATTCGTAATTCGCAATTCGGAACGTAAATTGAGCGACTCCAGCAACAAAAACCACCATTGAACAATTCCCACCAAAGGTCGACCAAAAATCAATCGTTAAATGTTCAAAAGCACATTGTTAGTCAATTTCTGCTGATTCTGCAGCCAACCAATATTGTATTGTGTATTTGGATGTATATGTATTTGTATTTGAGTATTCGCCTGTTGTGTTTGTGTGTAAGTTGTGGAATTGATTTTCTGGCCATGCCCGTTTAAATAATGCAAAATATGAAGTGCATTCGATTTAAGTTTTAAGCCAGCAACAACCAGCCCAGCCCAGACATGCGAATCGTAAATTGTAAGTAGCAGCCACGCCAACGTCTCCGTCTCCGTCTCGGAAGCTACAGGAAACTGAACTCGAAAGGATACTGGTACGAGTAATAAGCGAGCAGAATAAAGTTTATGCACATACACACAGAGTTCGCCAGGAAAAGATATATTTTCACTCGTTTTCTACTTATGTATGTAGATGCACAGCAATATAAACATATATGGTATAAGTACGTCCTGTCTGCAGTTTATTGCGCTTAGACATATGTGTGTTTATGTAACTTTATGCAACACTATAACGAAAAGAAAGAACTGAACTCAAAAACTACTTAAAATTAAATTTAGATAAAGCCTATAAATCATAGCTAGCTAACATTAATAAACGAAATCAATTAACTACAAATATGCATGTATTTGCAATTTAATATTTTTCCAAACGCATTCGCTTTCTGAACATATTTATTTAATGTGCTTTGACCATTTTAATTATGGCCAATACAATAAGCCCGTAGGACGTTTGTGGCAAATGTAATTATCAACAACTTGTAAGAGCTAAAAAAAATGCAATTTATTTTTGCGGTTGAATCCCTTGTAAAAGCTGAAAGTTTAAGAAGTCATTTAAAATATTTGAAAAGTTATTAATAACTTTTAATATTAGCTTATGCAAAACTTCTGCATTTAAGTTGCTTTGAACTTAAAATTTGAATCATTAAAGCTATGCCTAAGACTTGACAGTTTGGCTAATTAACCGCCCACAAAAAGTATGCCACACTATTTTTTTCTGTTTTGTTTTGACTTAGGAGCCGATAAAAATGCAATCAACGTTAATTGCTATGCGCGATAGAAGCAAAGCGGCTATTAAAAGTGCTACCGCTACAGCTATAAATAGCAAAAGTTTGTGCTTGTCAACATTAGCCCTACAAAATGCCAGACACAACAGCATCAACAACAACAACAAAACAGTCAAAAACAAACAGCAGAACAGCAACAAGGGCCCAAAAGCAGAGTAGGCTCATTAGTTTACGCGCGCACACATACACATACACTTGTGCCCAAAATGCATTAAAAGTGTATCCTTATGCATGCGTGAGTGTGTGTGTGTGTGTGTGTGTGTGTGCGAAACTTGTCTACGGTGGCAAATTAATGGCACATAAAATTATAACTGAACGCACTTGAAACCGACTGCGACAAAGCGGCAGCGAAAGGTGGCACAGAGAGCTAGTGCGGCTGCCACATTAGATGGCATTCACAGCTGCCAAGCCATAGTCATAAAATACTAACGGTACTCCCTAACAGTGCGTGTTTTGTGGGTGTGTTTGTGTATGTGTTCGACTGGTATAAGTGGCACTCGGCTGTGTTGCTTTCATTAATTAAAAGCAATGCCTTCCTTTGCAGCAGCATTCGCAACTTGGCCTCTTTCTCTATACACAGCAATTGGCGTTGTTTTGACTTTTAGCGCATTTATAGCCAATTATTTTTATTGGCACGCCATGCCAGAAGGCAGCCAAAGAAAAGAAAAGAAAAGAAAAAAATGGCACGCAAAGGTGTGCAAATAAATGAGCTTAAGTATCGATGCATGTGACGTTCATTTTAATTGCTAAACTGTGGCTAAAGAAACAGTTGGAAACAGCAATTAAATGTCAAAGATTAAAAGTGTTTGATTTATTTTAAATATGTTAGGTTTTTTTTTGGATCAATTTTGGGGGAGCCAAATTATAATTAGTTTAATTTATAACTAATCAATAAAAGTAATTTATTATTTATTATAATACTTGCCACATTTAAGCTGCCCCAGAGCTATACAACCGCAACATGTAGCTATAAACAGCTGACTTTGTCACTTACAGTGGCAATCGATTTGACATGACATCATTAATAAATAACTATAAATTGTGTTGTTATTTATAGCAATTAAATTTAATAAGCTGTAAGCTGTGTCAATGTTGTTGAACTTTACAAAAGTTAAAAAAGCTGAACAGAGAAAAATTTCAAATGAAAAAAAAGCAGAAACTAATGCAATTTCAACTTTAATATGCGAGCAAAGCTCAAGCTCGAAAAAAATCTGGCAAAAATTATTATGTAAATTTGCTTTCATATTAGTGGCATTGCTCAGTGACGAAGTCGACAGCGTCAGGAAAGAAAAGCTGTAGAAAAAAATGTATAAATGCGACTCGAGACGTGGCAGGGCAAACTGAGTTGACAATGGCAACATTTGCTGATTTGGCAAAAAAATGTGCTCAGGCAAACGCAACGGGGGGCAACTAAGTAGAGGGCAAGGATCGAAAGAGGGCAAGGGGGCAAAAGAGGGCAAGATGACAACGCTGGAATTTGAAGTCAAAGCCAAGAAATTGGCAACAACTGACAATAAAAATTTAAATAAAAATTTTGTCAATATTTGAAAAAATAAAAATAATAAAAATCTTTCGGATAAGCAGCAGCAACAAAAATGTTATTTCAAATGAGTGCAAACATTTGCATTATTTGCCAAAATCAAGTGCCATAAAATAAAATACAATGATACCAACTTAAAACCCTTAAGCAGCTGATATTTATGCCCCACACCCCCAAAAACACTCGTATTGAATCGAGTGCAGGGTGCGCTAATTGTTAAAGGGCCGTTTTTCTAGGGCATTGGCTCCAAGGCACCCTGTGGGGCATATTTTCGGGATGGAAGCACGTCATAAAATCACAAGTAAAAATGTGAAATAAAAATCAAATAAAAATAAAAATAAAAATGAAAATTTCAAGTACAATTGAACGTGAAATCAAAGAAAAAGGACTTCAGTAAATTTTCGTGCCTCAATTAAATTAAATTTAAACTGGCTACAGCCTGGCAGGAGGTCTACGTTCTACGGACAACTATTCATGTGTAAATTTGAACAAAAGCGCTAAAGAGATGAAGGAGAAGAAGTGGAAGGCGGCATGCGAACATGGCGACAATTACGGTCAAGTCGTCGTCGTCGTCTTTATTTTTTCTCCATCCTTGTTTCAGTTTATAGCCATTTGCTTTATGTAATGCTGCCAAGTGTTTGTTCTTGTTGGCCAGGCCGAGGCATATAAAAGTAAAGGGGCCGCCGCGACCGCCTTGGCGCACTTTTAATGTGCAATAAACTGTAACGATAATGATTATGCCCTATGTAAGGACGTCACTGGCGTGCTGGCCAAACAAGGGGAGTAGATCTTGTAGTACGGCACGGTACTGTAGGTAGGCCCACCCGTGCAGCAGCAGTAGTCAATCGTGGGGTAAGTTGACTTTAATGTGCGCCAAAGTGGCAATTATTGAAAGTGCTTTTTTCGACCAGACCAAAGAAACACACAAAAAATCATTTGCTCGATGCCTGCTGATTTTGAGCAAATTATTTTTGTATTTAATTTAATTTTTTTGTAATCCAGTGGGTATAACTTTGCACCATAAAATAAGCAAAAGCAACTGTGTGTATAATAATCATCTTACATCTAAAAAAAAAAAAAAGCGTAGCTCTATCGCATAAGTAGATGTCTATTTATGTGTACACCATATCATATATGCACATAAAACTGCAGTAAAAAGTTGAAAACTTTTGCTGAAGACTCACTCACAGAGCACTATCAATTCCCCAACTAACGTTAGGCAAGCTCAACAGCTCTTAACTGTCACTTTTTAGTAGCCATTGTGTGTCTGTTACCCTTTCGCATGACATTATGTCGGCGTCTTTGCATAATGGCAAGTCCATAAGTACCTACCGGTAGTGTGTATACTTTACTATACTATACTACATATATATATATATATATATATGTATGCATCTTTGGCCTAGCTTCTTTTTATGTCACAAGCTCAAAGGGCTTCGAAGTCTATGAAAGTGGGGGAAGGCAGGTAGAAAAACAGCTAAAAAAGAGCTCCGCACATATCTTTAATGCACAAATCAAGTCACTGAAGCACATTTTCTATAAACATTCTCATTTTATAGATACTTAAAGAGGTAACGGGTCTTTCGGCCTGTCTGCATTTCAAGTGGCTTTTATGCAGGCCTCCTCTCAGTCTCGCCTCTTGGCCATTACGGCTTGGCGCTTTGTGTGTGCGTTCTCCGATTTTGGCAATTGTTGCATAAAAAAAGAGCTTGAACACGTTGCGTATACGTATGAATGTGCGTTTGTTACACACTCATTGAAGCAATGGTCTTTTTCGAGTCGCTGCTTTTACTTTTATCTGTGAATGGCATCGGGTAATGTGTTTGCAGTTGCTGACTCGACAAATGCGCAGCCAAAAGGTAAAACCTAAGATAGTCCAATGTATTTCATGTGCCAGTCCCAAAGCACGTAGCTATAATTATATATATGTACACAGCAAACTCTTTCGCAAAACTATTTTAACATGAGCTTTAGCTTCTAAGGAATTCGGTGAATCTGAAGCGCGTTTAAGATCGTCAGGCATAACAAATTAGCCGAAAGTTCTTCCGTCTCCTTTGTTTTAATAAAATGTACAAATTACACTGTTTAATGAATTTTTTTGTGTTGTATTTAACAAGGAGTCAAGAAGGCGAGAGAAGAAGACAGAGAAGCAGAAAGGCCCTGACGTAAAGAGCAAAACACAAATCTCTCGAGCTGGCTGCCAGCCCGCATTTTGACTTAATTGCTACGCCAGGAATTTGCAAATGAAAATTTCATCAAAAGTCTCTTGTTTCATATTATTTTGCTGTTGCTTTTTTTTGTTTTATTATTTTTACTGATGACTTATTTTTTATCTGTATTTCGTCCGAGAGAGAGAGAGAGAGAGAGCTTTGTAATTTTTTTTGTTTTATTGTCTGAAATAATTTTTTGTCCGCATTTTCTTTAGCTGTTGCCTTTTTGCCTGCCTGCCTTCAGGTTTTTTTTTTGTCTTTTTCTGTAAAAATGTTTATTGCTCCATTTATATATATATATATGTATGCATTGTGTGTATATAATTTTATGTTGTTTTGTCGAACTGCTGTTGCTTCATGTTCATTGATGTATTTTCTGTGCTGTGCATACAGCCGGCGGCTGTTGTTCGTATATTTTTTGATAGCATTAGAAATTAATGAAATCAGTTGCGAAAAAATACGAAGAAGAGGCTTTACCAAAAAAAGAGAAAAGAATCTAACTGGGAGCAGCATTAAATTGGAAATAAAAATTAAGCCCCCAAGGCGTTTGTATTGTATCGTACTAGTTTTCGTATCTGTATCTGTGTATTGATTTATGTGTATCATTTGTCGAGAGTGATTTGAGCTCAAACTTTGGTAAGTGCATTCCATATCATATTGCAAAATATTTAAAAGCAAATAATTTAATTAACTACCATTAGCCTGAATATTTTATAACAATTTTTGCGCACAAATCAACACAAATTCTCTGCATGCAACTCTTTTGCCAAATGCCATTATTTGAACAAAAAAAAAAAAAGGAGAGCTGAAAAAGGTCAGCCTGCAAAAATGTACATGTACAATATGTACACGATAAAATATGAAATAGCCAAGCGTCGAAAAGGGAACGCATATATTTCTCATATTTTTTTTTGGTATATAAGCATATAAAAAACAATTTTCTTTGATTTATGCGCTCGTAAAAAACAAATAAAATTTACATGCACATAAAAAAAGAAAGGCTCCACATATAAATGTGGATAATATAATATTGTGCTAGCTAATATATTAAAAATATATATATATACATATGAAACCAGAGCAAACTGCCGCTGGCCTCAAAGTGCGCAGCAAAGTATGCAGCTGTATTTTAACCCCCCCGAATAATATATAAGAACAGACCGCAACATTTACGTTTTGGGAGGGTTAAAAACCAAGCTGAGCAAAGGGAAGAAATTGCTGGCGAGCAGAGCAAACAACAAAAAGAACAGAAAAAAGAGAAAAACAAACAAACAACAAAGCGTAATGTGTGCGTAATGTATGGCAAATATGTGCATTGCACACATACATACATATGAACATTTGAACATATTCTTCTTAGATACTCGCATGTGCAGTTGCGGACACATAAATATTTCATTTAGTGTGTGTTGGGCTCCATTTACGATGTGTTACTTTGCCTGGACTATAAAAGTGAGGAGAATAAATGTTTATGCTGGCATGCAACCATTGTTGCCAATCAGCTGGGTGGAGTTGGGGCAACAACAACAGGCAGGCACTTTTAATTTACTAAAATGCTAATAACTTTTGCATAAATCAATAAGTTTTGCTTTGTAGTCTAAGATTCTCTATAAGATTTAAAAATAACAGAAATATTATATATACAAGAAAAAGGCTTTTATGGCAGAATGTTTGCTAGGAATATTGATTCATCGTATCTCTTAGTAGATAAGTTTTCTTCTTGCGTGTAAGCTTGTGGTTTCTGTGTGTGTGCTGTTCTGTGTCCATGCTTATGTTGATTAGCTGTTAAAACGTTTAAGCCACAACTCAATTGCCTGGGCAAAGTTGCGCCAATGCGAATTAGAAGCACATTACATGGGCTCGGGCAACCGCGACCCATTTATGGGGCTGTCAGGCAAATTAGCCAGCCCAGCTCACATGCACTTGAATATAAACTTGACTCATCATCAGATGTCCGACCAACTGTCTGTCTCTTTATCTGACTGCTTGTGTATGGTACGTGCATGCAGCTCAATTACATATGCCCATAGCGATGCGTGTTCTGTAGTCGAGATTGGGTTTGGAATTGGAATCGGTGCTTATAAGCGACGCGTTAACCGCTTTAAGCCCTGTGCGTGCTTTGGCCAAGTGTTTGTGGCGTGGCGGCCTTAATGCGTTGCTAAATGGTTAAACACATGAACCAGCGGCAGCGATATCAAACAGCATCTAAGTTTGCGACGGACACGGAACTCAATTAAGCTGGATGCCCCCATCTGTAGATTGCAGCTGGGCTTTTGGAGTGAGGGTGAAAGAAAACTGATGCCGACACTTCATAACTTCATAATTCCCAGCCACACAATTACTTATAATTTATCTCAACAAAGTTGTGCTTGAGTTATACTTCTGTCTCTCCCCTCGAGTCAGACATTTTTACTATCATAATGCTTTGCGTTTTTGCAATGCAATCTATAGTGATATGCCCGGCACTTGGATGCTGGTGTTGGAGCCAACTTCCTTCCTTGTCATGCTTCACTGGCAAACGCCGCACTACAAATGAAACGCTCTGTCATGTGTCAGTGCTAAAATACTAGTACAACAGCAACAGCAACAGCAGCCGTCCGTCCGACCGGGCAGAACCAAAAACAAAGTAGCAGCAACAGCACACACAGCACAGAACAATCAGTGGGTACATGACGCTGAACCCCAGACTCCTCTCCTTCTTTTTTCTTCCTGCTTTATACTCATCCCCATTTCAAGCGCTCACAGTCATTGTCATTAATTTAGCTGGCTCTGCCCAGAGCAATAGCTTAGGAACGCTCCAGAACTGTTACGTTACGTTTCGTTCCTGTTCTGTTCTGTTCTGTTCTATTCTGGTGTTGGCGTCGGCATGAGAGTGCAAAAAACTTGGCAGTTAAACAGCAGCTCCCAGAACAGCGTCAGATATTCAACAGAGCGTACTATGGGCAGAATTTATAATGATTATTTTAAAAATCGAATATTTAATCATTCAATTTCTCAATGCTTTATGCAAATTATAATATGCATAAACAAATTCGCTCTTTTTATCTATTGTATGTTGATATGCATTTGTGAATTTTTTTTGAATTCATAATACATTTGTATTTATATTTTCATATTAAAACTACCACATTATTGACCCTAATCCGATGACCCATTTGCCAGTTATCATAAACTTTCATACTTGTGATAAATACATATCCATAATTAAATACACACTTTTGTGCATCTATCATAGTATTTATTATGATATTTTGTGCCATTGTACTGTGTGTGTTGTGTTTGATGGTAAGCCTCGCAGTTCCCCTCCCCTCTCTCACTTCCAACCTCACAGTGCCCATTGGCATTGCAAGAGGTCTAGCGCAGTGTCTAAATTAAATAATTCCCACAACTGTTACGCAGTTCATGTTGGGACTGGGGGGCTGCCCCAAAACATGTTTTTCTCTCTGTGTATGTGTGTGTTGTGTCTAACGGTGTTTTGTTTCATTTTCTTATTTGTGTTGAAAGAGAGAGAGAGAGAGAGTGAGAGGGAGAGTGCGACGGTCTGATAAATGAGTCCCTAATATGAGCGCTGTTAATAAAAGTGGCAAATTAAACGTCAACCTCTGCAATTTGGTGCCATTTGTTGTTGGGTCTAAGGTTCTACTCAACTGATTGTTGTTGTTGTCTTCGTTGTTGTTTTTTAATGTCTATTTGTTCTGCTATTCGAATGTCGAATGCCCAACGACAACATATCTCTCTCTCTCTCTCTCTTTCTGCATGTGTCTCATTAGTTGTTTGCCAGTTGTCCGACACGCCTTTATTTGTGTAAGCTTATATGTATGTATGTGTTTGTGTGGCTTTTTAGTTTATAGTTTGTCGCATGATTTTGCAGTTTAAATGATTGCCTCTGAGCTAAGGGTCGAACATGACTTTTGAGTTGTTTTTAATGAGCATGTGTCGAGCATTTTAATAAACAGCTCGAAAAAAGGGTTCTTGTGCCTGCCAGCATAATTGGACAACTAGTGTTTGTTTGTCCTCTTGGGGCGTTTACATTTTTAATTAAGTTTTTTGCTGGCTGCGCAACAGTTAATGCGAGTTTTAAATAAAATAGTATTCAAAGACACACAGGTGGAAGGAGTGGCGATGGCTAATAAAACAGTCAACCCATCGCAAATGCAATTAAGCATGAATAAATGTGTACTATGTATTGTTTAGATAAACTTTCGTTTCACTTACCCACACATAACAGTGGGGCGTATGCGTAATATGCGGCAACTAACAGTACAATAAAAGCAAAAATCCATTGATTATCGATAATTTAGGCAGTCAAGCGTGTATTCAGGCCAAACGCAGCTGCTGCTTCGGCTGCTGCTGCTTTTGACCCCAAATGTGTGTGTGCGAATAAACAAATGAAAATGGCCGGAAAAAGAGGGAAAATCTATTAACGCCGAATTATTAACGTCACACTATTTGTAATTTATACGTTAATTATACGCAGCGTGTGCCCACAAACTGGAACTGTGTTTGTGTGTGTGTGTGTGTGCCTGACCCATAAACATTGATTATTATTGTTAGGCTACAGGGATGGAAATAATGACGGTGAGGTATTAAACTAACAAGTTGACAAGTTGCCGCCCAAATGCGGCTAAATGAACTACAAATGTTGCCATGCTAAGTTATGCATTCCACACACACACACACACACAGCCCACTGCTGCTGCGATAACAGACTTAAAAGTGGGCAAAAGTAAAAGTAACAGAATGAGACATATTACGACTAATGTTGCCTCGCCTTGAAGTCGCTGTGTGTCACTGAGAAATCGCTGGAGAACTGAGCAAGCAACTTGAGAGTCAACTACAACTACAACAACGACGATGGGAAGGGGTGGTGCTGCTGCTGGCGGTGGTATAGGCGTGCCAACATGCATAACTAAGACTGCAAATGATAAACTTGCAAGACATTTACACACACACACACCCACATACATGTATATGAAAGTGAAGGCAGCCTAAGTGGAAAGTATGTCAAGCTCAGTGACACAATAAGCACACTAGAGAAGGGGGTAAGGGGGCTTAGGTTTTTGGGGCTTGGGGATTTTTGCTGCTGTGTGCCACGTGCAAATTATAAGCCTGCATGTGTGTTTGCCCACATCAACATCCTGTTCCTAGCTATTATCTAAGCTTATGCTATGTGCGTCTGTGCCGTCATTTTTCCTTTTTTTCGTTTAACGTTGCGCATACGCCGCATGTGCCACTAAATGCGTTTATTAATGCTTCTCCTTGGCCTAATTCGCAACACTTGTTCCCTACCATGTTCCGTGGCGTCGTCGACTACGTTTTGCCATTTACATGCATACATCATTTTGCATACATGATGTATTGTTGGGTCTCTAAGTTATGATGATGATGCTGCCGTTGCTGCCGTTGCTTGGGACCCGCTTATAGCTTATGCCTCTACTTATGGCGCACTCGTTCTTTCAATCTCTTTGCCTCTGCTTGTGTGTTTGTGTGCTTTGCCTGAATGTCAGTGCAGAAAAACAAAAGCATTGAGCGACAGCGACAACAACAAAAGCGTAACAATGATAACAAAGACAACAGGCAGATGGCCTTGTTGTCAGGTAGTCAGGCACAAACAAACACACACACACAGAGCAAGCAGAAGGCGTAGCCAGCCATAATAAAGACAAATGCGCACTACTTTCACAGGCACATAATTAACACAGGATGCGTCGTGGCCAAGAGGTGCAGAGATCCCAGCAAAGTTGGTCAACCTTTTTTTTTCATTTGCGCACAATACAATGAAAGTCGCCATCAGCCTGCTGTGAATTAACAAAATCTTAAGAAAACTACACAAACTCAGCCAAAAACAAAAGAAATAAGTCTGCCAGAGAGAGGGTAGAAAAATTCAGGCAAAGTTAAAAGAGGTTATTTCAAAATTCTATTTATCTATTTTAAAAGAAGATTGTGAAAAAAACAACTTGTAGATACATGACATCGATCTGTTTCTATGGGATAGATGCCATGTTTAACAATACTTAGATTAATTATTTTTAACAAGGAAGTATTCATTCCATACAGTTCACTGATACCATTGAGTTTAAGTCCCACAACGTATAATTAATATCAATATACGCTGTCAGTCAGAGAGAGTCATTATAGACTTTTAAGCATTGTATTAGAAAGAGAGAGAGAGAGGGGAAGAGTGCTTGTTGCTATTGGAATGGAATATAAATCGCTGCATCAAATCACGACCCTCGACACATGCGCCCCGGTCTCGTTGGGTCTCTCTTCTAATAGCCGTCCGTCACAATGGGCATAACATTAATCAAATTTTGCGACCTAAAAATGTTCAAGTTTAGTTTCATTTTTCTAGCGCAGACAATCAAAAAACTTTGCACCGCACTGCCATCCTCCTGGTCCTGCTCCAAGATAAGACCATTTAGCAACGTTGTCATTTCTCTTGTTTCGTAACGTTGATTTCATTTTATTGTTGTTGTCTGTCAGTTGTCCCCCCCAATCCTGCTCCTCTCTCACCAGTAGCTCTTAGAAGTCAGAACTTGCCCCAACCACCAATGAGCTGGCGCACGCCTGTCATAAATCTTGTTTTGAATGTCCTGCCAGCGTTGATAGCGCCCGAGTCAAGTCAGTCGAGTCATCGATTCGCATATATAGCCATGGCAACACATTAAATTAGTACACTTGATCGAGCAAAAAATATTTATGGCTAGCACCCGTCGAGCCGTCGAGCCGCCGAGCCGACGAGCATCCAAAAAACCAGGCCTAGTGAGCACTGAGCCTGACGGGCGGGGTCCTCTTTTCAAGGACACGTCGCCACTCAAGCGTTGTTAACCGGCAACCGGCCTGAGAGCTTTTCCTTCTCTCTCTTATGTATGTAGCCGAGGCGCATTGTAACAGTTATAAATCTCGAACGCAAATTGACTGTGCAACGTTGCGACGCCTTTGAAGTGGATGTTAAAATGGGGCAAGCGGCAACAACGACGCCATTTTGTGCGATACAGGCAAACGTTTCAGTTCGTTGCCGGCTTGTCTGTTGCTATACATACATACATATATATATTTAAGATACGCATTTGATTGGCATTTTATGTTTGGTTTTGCTGTTTGACTGCCGGTTTGACTTATGTTTCATTAATTTGTTTCTTTTTTTATTGGGGTTAACAATGATAGCGAAGGTGGCAGCGAAAAGTAAATGAGAGAGATTTAAATGTGAACCTGTTGGAGGAAGAACGTAAGTACATTAACAGAGATTATAAAAATATTAAATTGTTTCGTTTTTATTTTTATTTTTAACGCAAATGAAGTTGGGATATCGGATTTCAGAGCACTTTTTGTTGAACACAGTCAATTAAACCGAATACTCTGACACACTTGATAGCCGGACAAAGAGCAGATGGCATTCCTCAGGGTACGCGAAGGACTCCGTGAAATGTTTACATGGACATTACAGTGTATATATTTTTTAAATTATACAAACGCGTGTGTGTGTGTGTGTGTGTGTGTGTGTGTGTGTATGAAGTATTATCATTGAATGATTTTTTAAGTTGCATTCTGATGCACTTCATAAATCCATTTTATGATTTCGATGAATTTTGTTTAATATACAGGCATACAGATGGCAGTGGGTTTGTTGGTTGTCATTTGGATCGGAGTATTCTGGGGAATCGCGCATATTTAAGCAGCGTGAGGCAAATGAATAAAAGTTGCACTGGATTCCGGTAGCAGAACTACGCGTTGCTTGTCATATGCAAACGAAATTAAAATGCACTACAACAGGAGCAGCAGCAGCAGCAGCAGCGGCAGCAACAGAAAAAGTGCGCACGAATGCATAAATAAGTGGACGCAAGAGCGACTGGGACAGAACGATAGAGACAGGGTTGCCTTGGTGTTGCAGGTGTAGGGGACATTGGGGCATGCATACTTCATTGAATGGCACTCGAAAGTATGCAACAGAAAGAAGCAGCAGAATCACTCTCTCCCAGCCAGAAATGCAAAATTCATACATACCATCGAATCTATGCGAGTATCTCGAGAGCGAAAGTCCTTCCTGCCTTTAACTGTGTCACTGGGCAGGAAGACAACAAGGAAGCTGCAAATATTAAATACTCAAAGGGCCTTTAACTTAAAATTTATGCGCGGCAAACATTTTCTAATGTAACTTGCTTTTTTGTTGTTGTTGTTGTTGTTGCTGCTGCTGCGACTAAAACTTTTACAAATAAAGTGCATTTAAAAAAGGAAGCCACCTCAGACACACAGAGAGAAAGACACATTTGAAAAATGGGTCAAACACTTTGCAGCTCATATAGAGGGTATGCCAGGCACGTACTTACATACAGACATAAATATATCTATGTATGTGGAGTGTGGAGTGGGGAGTGTGGGGAAAAGTGAAAGCTGCTCATGAGTCAGCCAAAGTAAAGTGCACACACGACAATGCGTATACGTCACGTTGTTCCGCCAACTTAATGCAAGCTGCGAGTCGAGTGCTTGCAGCTGTAGCAGCAACGCTGCAGTTTGTCATGTGTCAGGGCTTGATGGAATTAACATACGCATTGCTTTCAAGTTGCAACTTTGCAGCATGCACAGAAACTAATGCAATTTAATGGGATTTCACAATTTGTAGCCAAAACTTTGTCACAAAAGAAAACTTAGAACTATGTAAAATGAAGTGGCAATCAAAATGGGAAAAAGTTACAAAGAAAATATAAGTATTATTAAAGAAAAATCTCTTTAGCCACAAAAAGTATTATATCTTATCCAATGACATCCTTTGTAGGCATTAAATTAGCATTCCTTTTTGTGGTCGCTGAGTCAGCCTTAAATGTCTGCTTGGGTCAACCTTTGTCGAACCGCTGTACTTATGCGGTTTTAAATGTATTTCTATTGATTTTGTCAAACACACACCCATACACACACAAACACATACAGCCTCATACATTTTCCTTTGGCAGGCAGTTTGCTGCCAAATTGAAAACTACACGCCCACAAAATAAATTTGTAAAAGGCCAGAGGGGACGACAAGCACAAAAAAAAGCAAGGAAAAACAGAACCTGACAGTGACCAACAACAGTCTGCACTCAGCATAGAAAGAGGGTGGGAGAGAGTCTTAGTTTCTCATACAACGCCTGCCGCCGGGCTATTTGTTGAGTTTTGCAAAATTTATGCTTGGCAGCAAGTCAAACGTTGTATGTGCGGCAAAGTTTCTTCTTTTTTCAATGTCCCATATGGCGAGCAGCGCAATTCCCATATAAATTTAATGCGCCAACAGGCAAAGAAATGTGTGCCATTCCAACCCTCTTCGCCACCCCGTTGGAGCTGCTTGAAACTCGCTGACGCTGACGCTGAGTTAATGCGAGGCAACATAAAAATTGCATTAAGCGCAATGAGAATTATGCAAGCTCGAGCCACGGACACGGGACACGGGATCGCAATCTCAATCTATTTTATGCCCAGCGGCTGTGTACAAGAACTCTTTCTCTGTGTGTGTATGTACTATATGTAAGTAACTGGCCAGGTTTTCCATGTGGGCGCTACAAAATAAGCTAATTTTACACATGATAGGCCAGGCCGTGTTGTGCCTGCTCTTGGCTCTGGTCTGGTCTTGTCTGTTCTGTTTTGGTCTGGTTTGGTTTGGTTTGGCTGACTAACCTAACTAACTCTGGTTATGTCGGCCTTGTTTGCTCTAGACTTGAGTTGACAATTGAGGTTACGGTTGCATTTTACACGTCAATGAGCTGAAGTTGACTGCATGATAAGGATGCACAGAGCTAATCAGCACAGTATGCAGACTAATAATACGTGCTCCCAACTAGACATTCACTTTGCTTAGCATTTGCATTCCCGAGTAGTTGATCATTAATGCAAAGCTAATACGGCTATTATTGAATAGAGCTTGTCTGCACAAAGCATTTTACAAAGGAGCTGCCTCCCAAAATTTCGGGCGTGTGGCTCAACAAGCGACACACTTGAAGTTTTTAAAGGGTGGTGGAGGTGTCGGGCAGTAGGGCCCATTGTTTGGTGCTCGGGGCTTGACCATTTTCGTTAGCCGTGGCCTTTCTCTTGACATTTATATACTAAACGTATATATATGTATATTATTTCTTGGCAAAAATGATTTCTTCAAGCGTTTTTCTTGAGTAGACCTTTGGGTAAAGTTAATGGACTAGAAATTGCCAGCACAACAACAACAACAACAAGAGAGTGCCCCGGGTCTGTAGCTCTCTAGCAAAGGGATAAACCATTGCAACAGTGAATAATGCGCATAATAAAGTGTCCAAAACATTTGTTGTTTTTTTTTTGTGTCCTCTCCCTTTCGTTTTTCGTTTTTTCTTTTACGTTTTTTGGCTAAACTTTTGGATGCGGCTAGGGCCTGGCCCAAGTTCCAAATTGCTTTAAATTTGTTGTAATGGCGCTTTAAGTAGTTTTCTTTTGGGGCTTTTGCCGTGTGATTTATGACAGGCGTGGCGTGGCGTCGCCTCGACCCTATAAACCGTCGCATTCTGACATGCAACATATTTTTGGCATTGGGAAAAAAATGTGTCAATAAACTAGAAATGAATCGATGGCTTACTTGTAACAAAGTTTGATGATAAAAGGGTCTTTAAGTTAAGTTTCTACACATATTTTAGTAAGTGGCTGAAAAGTAACGAATAATTTGCCACTAATTTCAATTTACTGATTTTTTAATCGCTGATTAAAGAGTGCAATAGTTGGTTCTGAGTGTTTTAACCTACCAAGGCCATTAGCAAATATTGACGCTAACAAATGGCGAGCATAAAAAACAAAAATACACACACATTGACGGAGTGAATGGCCCACATACGCATAGACAAACCAATCTGAGTGAGGCAGTCGTCAGTCTAGTCAACTTCCGCCATAGAAATTAAATGCGAGCCACGCACATGTGTTTTGCTGTTGTTGTTGTTTTTGTTGTGGCGATGCTCTGTTGATGTGTTTGCTGAAATATAAACACTGTGGTGTTCGTGTTGTGTCTGTGTTTGTGCCTCAAATAAATATTGCATAAAGTCAAATAGGCGCACACACACACATAAACACACACAAATACATACAAATACCCACAGCAAACATGAATCGTTGTGCAGGCAGCGCCGGACAGCAGACCAACAACAACAACAACAACAACATCAACATAAAACATAAACAGACGCATTAGCAGCAAATCATTTAAATATACACAGGCAAAGCGCAAAGAGAAAGAGAGAAAAGCAACGCAGCATCTTCTTCTCTCTGTCTGTCTCGGCCATACACAAATGATCCAAAGAGCGACTAACTGACTAACTAACGGTATAAAGCAGGTTGAAACATAAATGGAGTGGGAGTATACGCAAATAACGTACGCTTTAACAATATTGAGCGAGGGATGCTCAACAATGTTTAATACAAAACGTTCACCGCTGCGTATAAGTAATATTATGTTTATACATCGACGACTTCAACAATTTTGCAGCCCTCGCATTTGATGTGAACACGTCTGTGTTTTTGGTAGATTGGTGTCCAAATTTGATACACGTTTCAAGGACACAAAGACGGACGTTTTGTAGTATTTGACTTGAAGCAGCCAACTTCTAAGCTGGCTAATTATGCTGGGCATGAAAAGTAGTCGCCAAAATGTGTTGTTTGTGATGTTCCCAATGTTTCACAGCAAAGATGAATGTCTAGACACAGATCCGCAGACATTAACGCACACCTACAGCAAAGCTATCTAAAATTTGTGCAGCAGCAGGCGCCTCCTGTTCTTGTTAAGTTTTCGTCGTCCCCTCCACCTACCGCTTGGCTGGCAGCTGCTGAACAAAATTCTTCAACTAAAATTGCAAAAGTTTTGGTTGTATGTGTGTGAGCGTTTGTGTATGTGAAAAATGGCCAAATGGCAACTAATATGGCGCACATTAATTACGACAAAATGGCGCTAATGTCGCCAAAGCACACTTCCGTTCTGTGTGCGCCTCTAGTGTGTGTGTGTGTGTGTGTGTGAGAGAGTGTGGCATTTGTATGCGTGTCATGGCGCGTTTTTCAACAGCGCAACATTTGCGCCAAATGAGTGGAATGGCACACAAAATGGCCTATAATGGTGTAGGCAGAGTAGGCGCCCATGTTATTGAGTCTGAGTATGAGTCTAGGCCCACGGTGCGAAAACAAATAATAATACAGCCAAACAGGTCACTGCTGTTGCTGTAGCTGTTGCTATAAATAAATACACATTTTTCTAATTAATATTTTATGTTTGCTAGTACTGTTATTACTCTACCCAAAGTGCTTACAACTCAAATGTATATAAATTTTAAATGAATCTGATGTGAATTTAAATTTTATAGCATTGTTTCAACCTTTAATTTATCAAGAAAACCAATCGGCGAAATGTTTAAATATCTTATAAATCTCTACCTGATATACTTTGTGGTACAATTTTTATGTTCAGAATGTATTTTTCCTTCAGATTAATAGGAATTAATTAGCTTTAACTTTCACCTTTGGCCTGGTAACATAATGTGCTTCTTTCCTTCCTGTGCCTAAGCCAATTTTTTTCTGTTGTCTGCTTCGTTTTAATAAATATTTATACAGATTTACTGCACAACGCATATGAGGAGAAGAGGACAAGAGAAAGGACGCCATTGTTTGCACCACGTTTGCTGGCCATTGTAAAGCAGTTGACATGGCCGACCAGCGTCATTGTTATAAATAACTATATATACGAGAAGCAATTGTTGTTGCTGTCGTTTGTTGTTGAGGTTTCGTATGGCGCCGCTGTCGCTTAGGTGTGAAAAGGCGTATTGTATGACCGCAATGGCTGTGGATACAATGTGTGGTCTCATCCCTCACACACGGAGCAGCATAACAAACACAAACGCGACGCTTAAAGTGTCCAATATATATGAGGCCATGTCCGCACACACATACACACACACACACTTGATGTGCATGCTGTAAAAATATATATTATATCTCTTTTTTGCCCAATACAAGTAGTTACCGCTATTGTTGCTGCTCTTGCTGTTGCTGTTGTGGCGGCCCTTTACTTTTTGCTTTATTAGCCATACAATGCACGTAGGCGGACGGAATATCGCCAGTGGGCCACAAAAAATAACATGCCATAACCTCATACAACAATGTGCAGCCATGTAAGGTCACCATATACCACAACTGTAACTAAGTATATATATGATAGATTTATGTATGTGTTTGCTGGTTTATATGTATATAGGAGATTTACGGCATTTCAATGCGTCTGTTGGCTCATCTTTTGAGTGGCTGCACAGCGTCCCCATGAAATACAACACAAAGTGGGCGTAAATATGGTTATCAAAAGGTACAAAGCCTTTCGTCCCTCTATCCACCACACCACATTAAAATCTTTCAACGAAAAATATGCTCTGACAAATACACCTTTTGTAACCCAGTACGTATACGCACTGTGTGTGTAATGTACAACAAGGCGAACCGACAATCATATATGTAATATACCAAAATTTGCTGCCAAGCAGAAATGTGTTGAAAGCAACCGAAAATAGGATTTGTCGTGGTGCTTTGGCGTCACCTTGGCAACCAGCACTTTTGATGTATTGGATTTGGTTTATACAAATTAAAAATAAATCCGTTTTATGACAAAAGCCTTTCAAATACCTGCTACTGGTACATAAGTACTATTTGCCAATGAACACGATTTAATGTATCGTAAAAAAGTATAACAAAGAATTGAAAGTAGAAATGATTGAATTATGTGGAAACATTTTACTATTGTTTGATTTTTTTAAAGCTGAAATTTATGATTATTTTAACAAAATAAGTAATTAATATCTAGAATTTCATCCCATTTCATAAACAAACATTGATGTGAGCAAAAAATGTTTTTGAGCCTTTGAAAATTGCAATACAACATTACAATTATTGCGTTGGCTGGGCTGGGATTTCATATAAAGTACAGTTAAACGCTTAACAAATCCGTAACGTTCATTTAATCGTAACAGCGTCGAATGCGGAAAGCACAAAACAAGCAACAAACAAACATACATTGGGGAGAGAAGTTGAAAAAAAAACAAATGTAAAAGGGATACAAACATAAGACCCCAAAACAGACAGACAGACTAGGTGTTTGCTTTGCAACCATTTTTAGTTTATTTAATTATGTTGGGGTTGAATCTTCATGTTGTCGTTTTAACGGCGCCCTGTTGTTGTGTTACACGCTTTTTAAGAACGTTGCTAACCTACCAAAATATGGCAGACTTAATATTGAACCGGGCGGAAAACGTTTGCTTTATAGGTGTTTTACATGTTTTGTGTTTTTGTGTTGGTTGGTTGTCGGTATTGTTGTTAGTAGCCTACTGCTGACGAATCTACTTTGTGGCTCGTTCGGGTTTTGATAAACTGGTTTGGCGTTTATTACCTTTAATGATGTGCCTTTGTTTTCCGCTGTTTTGGTTTAAGATTGCCTTTTTGAGTGGGATGCCTGAGCATGCATGGGTTCAATTTTAGGCGGGTTCTGGACCTTTTTATGATGTTTTAGTTTAATTTTTATGAATAAATGGGGGTTTTTAAAATGTGGGTTTTTGTTGTTGTTGTTTTTGCTTTTGCCTGCTTGTTTTTTATTTTGCTCGCCTCTTTTTTGTTTTTATGGGTATATAATAATGGTGGGGGTTTTTATATTTTTTATAAAATTTTTAAAAAAAAAAAAAAAATTTATTTTAAAAAATTTTTTTAAAATAATTAAAAAAAAAAAATTTTTTTTAAAAAAAAAATTTTTTTTTTTTGTTTTTACAGTCGAACAGATGGCGGGATCGTATAGATTGAGGAAGTGAGGAGAGCTGAAGGGACACGGCTGGAAAGCGGGCACGTGGGATATCCGAAGGCCGCAAACAAAGGCTGCGCTAAAGAACCAAAGCAAAAGGCAAAACCAAACAGCCACACACCAAACAATTGTTTAGAGCAAAGTTAGACCCACACACACATATAAGGAATACAAAGCCTTAGACTGAACCAAGCTACAGTCAAAGCTGGGAGCCACATTCAGAACCAGATCCACTGGCAGAGCCGCCAAAGCTCCTCCACCTGCCACCTAAGCCCAGTGCGAGACGCAACCGTCACGTGCAGCTACTGTTTGGGGGTGTGCGCGCGCCCACAAGTAGACTACAATATATGGCACGTCTTAAGCTTTAGCCAGCGACTGTTGCTTCAGTCGCGCCCTTTGCGTTTTATGCCAGCCAACAACAATAAAAATAACAACACAACGATTGTTATGCGCGAGCTCGCACACACACGAACACCCACACACACATATTTATACATTTTTAAAATGCTACTTTCACGCAAAATTTAATCTCAATGACATTTGAGGCGAACTACTGAAAAAAAAAGAAATAATAAAAGGGGGAAAATTCCCAGACTGGTATTTTCTTTTCTTCTGCGAGACCTATTGTGTGTGAGAAGTGGGGCGTGGTTTCCGCCTTTGACACACATTTGACGGCTAATAAGCATATAATAATAAATTAAACATAGCATACTTATGTGAGCTATTCGTTTTGTTCTATTTTTAGCTTGGCCCTTTTTGTGTTTGTATGTGTGTGTGTGTATTGTGCGTGGGCACCGGATAACCAAAATTGATAAACATCAAATTAAAAACGCAGCAGAAAACAAAAAGCCAACAACAGACAGCCAGTAAATAAAACCACATAAAAGCCATAAACGACTGTGTTTTGTTGTGGCCCACGCTCCACGCAAAATAAAATCTGACAGTGTGTGTGTGTGTGTGTGCGAGTGTGTGTGCAAGTGTGTGTGCGAGCTCAGTGTGTGTCTGTGTGGGTGAAGATGCCAGAGTGCCAGGCTGGAAAAAAGTACGCAAAAACGCAAAACGATTTAGCCACAGACAATTTTGCAATTTAAAATGTTGGCTCACATATATAGAATATAATTTGAATATGTGAATGCGTCACACACACACAAACATATATGAATGGACATTTGTATAGATTGCAATTGGCAGATTAGCTTGTTCCCATATTTCTCTATGGCCTTATGTTTAAGCGCTGATAATGCGCACATTTGTGTATACGAGGATGAAGAGAGAGAGAAGGGGAGGATATATTCTGCGGTGGCGCTTGTGAAGCGGACAAAAGATTAATGGCTTTTGTGCGCCTAATTTCGATTTGATTTTAATGCGTCTGGCCGAACATTTTTGATTGCCACATTGAAAATTGAGCAACATATAATGGAATAAAGTCAGCGCAATGTTTAATTTGATGTGGGTAAGGCAGCGTGCTGGCAAGGATTGAGTTATTAGGGTTGCATATCCCAAAAGGAAAGAAAAAAGTTTAAGAAAACACATTTTTTAATGTCTAGACAAATGATAAAGAGACTTGAAGATAACACTGATGAGAGGTTACTGGCTCTATTTGTATTAAAGTAGGGATGTGACGTCACACACTCACTTACAAAAATACATATATGAATAGAGAAAAAAAAAATATTGCCTGTGAGTCAGAAAAATGTTATTCGCTTTTGTCGTTGCCGTGTAGATTTCAACATTATTTTCAACTGCCCCATAATAGTGGTAGTAACAATAATAGTAACAGTCGCACAAGTTGTACATGGCAATTGCAATTCCCGCACGAGTGGCGGCTTTTAAATTTTAATTAACTCAACAGCCCGACTACTACCACAAAGGCAATAGCAATGGCAACAGCAATGGCAATGGCAATGGAAATGGCAATGGCAATTCACATTCACACAGACCAAAAGCCGTTGCCGTTGCCGTTGCTTTAGCCATGGTAAAGTCGTTGCAAAAAGTTATTATTTATTTCATGTTATTTTGTGCTGTTCCAACGCGCCATAAATGGCGACCATGCCATGGGCCAGTGACATGCCTCGCATCCCCCAACACCCTTCCACACTCTCATTTGCATTGGCCGGCTAGAAGGCAGTGAGAAGAAGCAAATGCAGCTAGGCTGTTGTGTGTGGCCCATGTTCATTTATTTATGAGCATTTTACACAGCCAGTGCACAGACAGCAGTCAGCAGCCAGCAGCGAAGGCTGCCTTAAAACTCAACTCAGCCACAGGCAGCTGCATCCAAAAATTATGCAAATTTCATCTTTCCTCATTTTTTTTGTAGCTATTTTACGGAGATGGAGGTTCTATTTCGTTGCCCATGCACCACACAGCATTCAAAAGTGGCAGCTCTTTGTGTTGATGCTGGGCAACCACTTGGCTGCTGTTGGCCGTTGACCGTGTTGTAGAAGTTCAAATGTTGTAGAGGTGGAGGTGGCTCTGGGTATGTCCTTGTCAACGCAGCTTTTGTGTCTGCCTAGAATATATAACCCATTTTTGGCTTTTTTCGAAACGACAACAAGCCGAAACAACTAAACTATGCGCTGTCCTGCCTCAGCGCATCCTACAACCATTTTGTTCCTGTCTCTGCTGCTGTTTGCTTCTGCTGCGGTCTGCGTCACATGCAAAATTTGTATATGTGTTTGTGTTTGTGTGTGTGTGTGGTTAACGAAAATCCCCGACACAACCACCATCGTCATCATGTTGCTGCTCAGGCAACCGAAACCCAACAAGAGTTCACTCAAATTGCATTTGGTGTCCGTTTTCCGTTGACCGTTGTCCTGTAGTCCAATGTTCACCGTTTTGTTTACCAACCCGGCCTACAAAATAATGCTGCCTCTGTTGACTGTGTTTCTGTGGGTTGAGAGTCATTTTATGATGGCCTGGGTTCACAGGCACACTAAAAGCAAATAGTTTCAATTTTTTAAGTGCATGCTTCTCAAGGCATGCCATTAAACTCCAACTCCCAAGTGTCTGTTGCCGCTTAAAGTGCATTCACCCAGTACATGATTCATTATTCTGTTATATTCATATGGACTCCCATCTCTCGCACACACACACACACACTCATGCAGAATGCAATATAAAACTCGATGACTGCCAACGCAGTTAATATAATATTTCACTTTATTTAGCAGCATCTGGCATACTTGATGATGGCGGCGCACCTTTTGGCAACTTTGATATATGATAGATACATTTATTTTACAAAAAAGACGACTCTCGACATATTTTAAAATTGCAAAATATATTTTCAATGCTCTTTGCTGACAGCCAAACGTAGGCGCTAGCATCTGTCTGTCTGTCTGTCTGTCCATCCTGTCATCTCTTTATATAAATGATATGATTGAATATGCGACATTATTTATAATGCCAGGCTATGTAAAAAGTACTTTCAAGTGCAACTGTCTAATACATTTTTATTGTTAATTGTTATTTATAGAATAATTTTCATTATTTCACTTGCTTATAGACATTTTGTTTTAATAAAATATAAAATAGGCTTGAAAGAATTTTGGGAAATTGTTGTTTCGGGTATTCGTTAAACAAGAATATCAAACATTTTATTTGCTATAACTGTCGCTGTCGTGGCTATGTGCAATAACAAAGGCAACAGGGGACTGGCACTCAAGTCGTGTGTATTTCTGGCAGGATAAAGCGCTTAACTGACAGGTTAATAATCTCGACTCGATAATCGACAGCCCGCCCGGACAACGGCACAAAGGACACACGCAAGACACGCGCAACACGATAGACGACAGGCTGACAGCCTTTACAGAATACGAGCGGAAGATAGCCGCACACACACACACATAGACATATGCGACAGGACGCGAGTTATATAGCAGCGACAGGACTAAGACAATAATGGAAGCCCTTGGCATGAGGCAACATCAATGTAGGTAGGTGGAGAGTAGACGAAGGTGGAGGCGGGGATGAGGCAGCAAAGAGCTTATTAACGTGCCGCAGACAGTTATTGGGAATTCCAGAGAATTCGCCGTATTTGTGTGTGAGTGTGTATGTGTGTGTCGTTATCTTTTGCTCTCTGTTGATTGGCAAATATTTCAATTATTTTTTCATTTTGTCAATAAATTGTGGCGAACGAACATTTCTGCCGAATTGGCAAAAACATTTATAAATCTCATACTACAAATAGTATCAAGTAAAATGCGTACGTTATTTATGGGCACCGCATTTTTTTTCTGGTTTTTTTGTCTGCCTGCCGCAAACCCCAAAAACAAAATTGTCAAGCGTCTGACACACATTTTGCTGTAGCGGGGAATCTTGCAACGAGCTGCAGCAGTTAAAAAAACAAAATGAGAAAAAAAAATGTAAATAAAATCATAAATTTATTAAAATGCAGTAGCAGTCGAGCTGAAGCAGCAGCTCTGATCCCAGTGCAAAGCCAAAATACATTTTCATGTCCGTGCAATGGAATTTACATGCAAATTTAAAAAACCAGAGCGTTGCACATGTATGTGTCTATGTGTGTGTGTGAGAGAGTGTGTGGTGGGAGTATGTGGCATATTTGACATATAGCCGAGTCGGTTTTACAACGTCATTTCTGGTTCTGTTGAAATATTAAAATGGATGGCACACAAATGCATATGGCTGTGGAAAACCCAAACTCAAACTCAACTCCCAATCAACAATAAAAACAAGAACAAAGAATAAAAGGAAACTATGAAAAATACATATTTTCAGCGCTGACAAATATTTGCTTAATCGATTTATTATTTGTTGCACAATTTCATAATGAAGCGCCATTAATAATGCCCCTGCAAGCTTAATGTGCGCTTAAAAATGCATGAGTTTCAAACACTCATACAAACATGCACAAGACGTGTTTTTTATGGAATAACTTTTTTCATGTTTGGTTCAAGTTAATCCAAAATTTAATCAATATTATTAGGGTCAATTATATCTGGCAATGTTTGTGCATATATTATTTATTTTTATTTTTCAATAACAAATTTTTTCTGTAAGTTCGGGTTACTTTGCAATTTCCTTATTTGTCATAGTTAAATTTCGAGATTAAATACTGTTTACATATACATATGCATAAAAAAATAAGATTCTTTTATATCCTTTTCATATTAATAATAAAAATAACAACAAATATTCCCACTCACCCCTTGTCCACTGGGAGTATAACAAATCGAATGATTGGACAAATATTTATTTGTCATTCACACATTTATATTTACATTCTATTTAATAACAACACCTTTACTTATACTTACACTAACACTTGCGCATTATGTAATCACGTCACTAAATTTCACAAAAACCAACCGAGCTTACTTGAATTTTTGAGAATCGCAGAGTTGAGCAGTGTCTTAATAGTCTTTTATTTTAAAAATAAAGTTTGCCGTTACTTATACTTAATTTCAGCAAATTTAGCCGAGCTTACTTGAACTTTTGAGAATCGCAGAGTAGAGCAGTGTCTTAATAGTCGTTAATTTTCAATTTAAAGTTTACTGGACCCCTTTCTGTACAATCTATACATGGCGGATATCTCCACTCAAGATGGTCTAAATGTTATTAAGGTCAATTAAGTCTGGCAATGTTTGTGATTGTATTTTAATTTAAATTTAAAAAAATTAATTTAAAACGTTTTTGATTATAGCTTTTTCTATTGAAGTCTAAGTTTGAACTTTGATACCATTCCGTAATTTTATTTCAATGAAAACATTACTTAAATGTAACCCAACTCGAACACTTGATGTTATTTTCACTCAGCATGCCATCTTCTTAGGTGCAGACACGTCTTTTTTTTCGCAAACAATATAAATTGAGTAAAGGTGTTCCGTCTCTTGTTATTACACCTAGAGCAGCCAATCAAAAGGCCAACAAACTGAACACTTGCTAACACACTCGACAGGCACAGTTAAGTAGCAAACAAACTTGGCTTGCAGTTAGTTCGGTAACTTAAAAGCTCTTGGTTCTCGTCCTGGTTGGCTGTACCTTAAGCTAGTCACTGGCTAGGTGACCAGGCAAGCATCTCTTTTGGGCTGAATGGAGCGTTTGCCTGTTACGCCTCTTTTGTTTAGCTTTGATTTAACATTTTGTACGTTTACTTTAGAGTTTAACAGGCAGCAAACGCACGACATGCTGCTACCAGTAGCTTCGTGACCGCCCACTTCAGGCTATGCCCTGGTGCCCTCGTCCTGCCTTTGTCCTGCATTTTTGTACACTTTCACGTTGGCAATTTCATTTGGTTTGGGTCGCTGTGGGAGTTCAGGCTGAAATGTGCTTTTAGTTTTCCTTTTCCATTTTATGCTTCTTTTTGTGTTTTTTTGTTGTTACGTTTTCTTTTACCCATTTTGTGTGTGCGCACTTGCCCCTTTTACAATGTCCTGTGTCCTGTGTCCCGTGCGCCGTAAAAGTGCGCGAAACTCGACTTGTACTGGAACTCCAACTACTGCTGAGAGTTCGAGATGATGATGGCGATGAAGCTGTTGTAGTTGTTGTAGTTCTAGCTGCTTTTGGCCAACTGCTGATGCTGTCCCATGTGGAAGGCGAGTTGACAACTTTTTTGCTGTCGTCGACGCCGCTGCCGCCAACGACGCTGTTTTTAGTTCTACTTTTTTAAGTGTAGTTGGTTTTAGTTGCTGCGAAATGTTGATTCTTTTTTGCAGTTTTTGCCTTGTTCTAGAAGTTAAATGTTTCTACGTCGCTGATGCGCAACCGGGCGGCACAAATGCGAAATGGCTACAAACAATTTGAAGCAATAAAATAAAGAGAGCATGCTGAAAGGCAGAGGGTGGAGTACTAACACAGCTACAATTGTAACTACAAGTACAACGACAACGACAACTAGTACATCGAGTACAAGCAAATGCCACAATATCTGGGCAAGCGAAATAAAAGCGAAATTTAATTGTAAAATTGTTATAGTACTGTGAAGTGCCAGCTAGCTGTTGGCCAGCAACCAGGCAGGCACTGTGCCTTGTCAAGTGGTGCCTATGTCACACACCACCCTCAGAGTTAGGTCTACCCGAGCTTCTAATTGCTAGTTGGACACAATGCAACTGCAACAATGACACTTCTCAAGCTTCTCTCTCACTCACTGCAGGTTAATCAAATTTTGTGCTGCGAGAAACTCAAAAACATGAAGTAACGATTTATGTGTTTTTTTTTCAGCTGGGATTTTAGAGTGGCCTTCAAATTGTAAAGAACGCTTTAACAATCAAGTAGCGTTCAAGTGGGGCACAAAAACCAACACACCCGCTGCTACCCTAGTGAAAATGCAAGCAAACATTACAAAAATGAAACGCAGCCATTGTAAAAATCTTTGCCTTCTGTGCTATGGCAAACAATTACATGTTTAATTAACTTTTTGTTATGACAAGTACAGTGAAAGGCGTTACCTTAACCCTCTCCCCCTTTTCTGAAGTGTTCTCTAATTAGAAAAGTGCAACAACAGTCGAAAAGTGTGCAAAGTAGAAGATGTGACAGAGGCGAATGAACTTTAGCGCCGGAAAGTATGCAACACAAATGGCGATTGTAGTAGAAACTGGCGCCAGCTCGTCAGTCAGTCAGTTAGACAGTTGGACAGTTAGTGAGTGTCAAATTCTAATTTAGATTTTGTATGCAAATGGCCTTAAATGTTGCATAACAAGTCCAAAGCCAGTTATGCACACACACATACCATATATACAGTTAGCTAAATTATTATGAATGTGAGAGTCTATATATATATATATATATGCTTGTGTGCTAGGCTTATTGCTGGGCTGACATATGCAATTGCAAGTAACGGTTGACAGACACACAGAACTTTGGCGCCGCATCCTAGAGCTTTGCACTTTAAGCCCTTTAAGTGCCCTGCCCGGCACACACAAGCACAGAATGTTTGTGCCAGCCTCCAAGACAGTCTGTGTGTTTGTGTTAAATGCATTTGTTGAGCTGCTAACGACTTAACATGTATGATTAGTTTGTGCCGGCAAATTCGTAGGCTCCTGCGCAGGGGGGGGCTTTCACTGCACTAATTGGCATTGTGTGATATGGCTTAGAGACTAAATCAATCAGTCTTTACGTTATGTAAGTACGATTTACTTTTCTATCTCCTTTTCTTTTATGCATATTATAATTAATGACAATATATGCATGTGTGTACACATTTTAAAAACTTGTTCCTGGGAAAAACACACAAGCTATTTATTTATTTTATTTCTATCATTTTTTTTACACTTGCCATGCAAAAGTTTGGTTATTTGCCATTTTTACTCGTATAGTTGTCAGACTGTTATTTTATATGAAAAGTTTTTGTTTGCCAATTTTTAATTTTTGCTATCTCTACGCGCTCACATGATCAAAACTTTTTGGCTGCCTTTAATACTTGCAAAAAAAATGAGTGAATTTGTGTTTAAAATTTGTTTAACATAAACTGTTATTTTCGTTACTTCCGTTTGTTTGGATGTGTGTCAATGTGCATAAAGTGAGTGCCAAATGTTTCAATTAAAAAAGTTAAAAGAACATTTTTAGTTCAGGTCAGTTGAGATTAGATAGAGGGAAAATTGGCTTAATATCTTAAATTCGTGTTGAAAAATATGCTATCAACATCTGTACAAATAGCATTTTGAAGTAAAAAGAAATCCAGCCAAAAACCCTAACAAAAAAATCCTCTAACGCAATCTGTTTTGGTCAGTTATAAAGTCTCAACTGTTGCGCTGGTGTGCGAGAAGATACTTATGCATTCAGCTGTTTATAAAGTCAGCAGCTAAGTCTGAGTATGCAAATCCGCAGAAACAGCAGCGAGAAGTGCTAAAGATTAATGGAAAACTTTTTCCGCACATAGCAAAAATAAATTTCAACTTTGGGTTGAAGAGATTTAGATTTGGGGCTTTAACTTCAAGACAAGTTTGCGGTCTTTAGCATACGCAACGAGACTGAGCACGCACGAGAGAGTCTGCAGGTAAGGAAAAAAAAAGGCCACAACTGTTTATTTATTTATTTATTGTGCGACCGACACTAAAATGTAACTAAAAACACAAAACACGACGCCTTTGCCTGCCGACACATGACGTCTACACATGTTGAGTGGCTGTGGGCGGAAAGGGACGGGAGAGGAGTGGGAGGAGTGGTAAATTTCTGATTCGCAGTCCTTGGTTTGACGTTGACGTTGACGCTGCTTTGATATATTATGCACGCTTGAGGGCGGCAACAAATAATCAAGTATCAAATTCCACACGGAATGCTAACGAAAACACACACAAAACGATTTTTTTTTGTGCCCAAATCACAAGGGAACATCAGGATCGGGTCAGGAATGGGATTTGTTAAGGCTTGTGCATGTGCTGCTGTGTGTGTGTTTGTTTTGGTACATCTTCGTTGTCCTAAGCTGCCAGCCAAATGAGGCAAGACACAGGCCGCAAAAGCCCCGCAAATTTGGAAGGCCGCAAAAACAAAGTCGACTCTCATCAGAGTGCGTCGCCCTCCCGGATCAGGTGCAGACTCCTACTCTTCTACTCCCTATCCCTTCCTATGTACACCTCCATTGTATGTGTTTGTGTGTGTGTGTGTGTGGTTTGAGTTTATGGCGCGTGCGACAAATGAACAAAACGCCAAGAGTGCAGACAATCTGCCTGTGCCACATGGCAACATCTTTCGTTCGGGGTTCCTTCTACAACTCCCGACTTCATAGTCCTTGCTTGTCTGAGCTGCTGGCTTTGTCTAGTAAATCGTCACGCAGAGCGTAAGGCAGGCAAAAATGCCTAAGCCGATTAACAAAGCATAATAGTTGCCAGTTGGCAACTGCCAACCAACCGACAATAAACTGCTCCCGACTTTGGACATAGGGCAATCCGAACCGAACCGAACCGAACCAGGGGTGTGGTCAGCTGTAGAGACTCAACAAAGTTGTTTGATTTTTCTTGTTGATTTTCTGTGTGTGTGTGAGTCCAGCTTGACACACACCCACGCACACATACACACTTTGGGCTTGTTAGTTTTGTTGGGTATTAGAAGTTTGTTATTAAGTTTGCAGTGTGCAACTGATAAACATCTTCAAGGCATCTACCAGTTTTAGTTTGCCATAGAATTTTCAACCAAATACTTGAAATATTTTAGTAAAGCTTGTTACTTGGATTTTATAACATCTTGACTGCAGAACTTGCATTATTTGAAAGTTGAAATTAAAATCTACATGGCACAAAAATAGATTGGTCTTTTAAAGTTTCACTAATTTAATTAGAGAACATTTTGTTAAAGCAAGAGTATTAAAATTTCGACAGTTTTTGTGATGTCTCTTTAACTGGAGTTGTTGTTATTTCTGGTTTGTTGGTTGCTGTGGCATTCGGTATGTTGTGCGATAGCATTTTGGACATTCGGCTGTTGGAATTTGCGTAGAAAATCTCATAAGTCAAACATGAAATTCCCATGCAAAACTGTTTTGTCATTTCGCATGGCTGATGCTGATGATGGTGCCTATTGCTGCTGCTGCTGCTGCCACTGCTGGGGCTTTATTTGACTAGTATTTGTATTATTTCTTTTCTGGCTGTGATTTATTAGGGCCTACTTTCATTTCTTGTGCGCCTTCCCGATACATCTCTTTTTTTTCCTGTTCGCTGCGGCTCGCTAAGCTTTATTTGTTCATTAGTGAGTCTGTTTAAGGCAACTGTGTTGAAAATATTATTGCATATGCTTAGAAGAAGCAGACTTAAGAATATTAAAGTGATGTTTGCTGTTTAAATACAGTTTGAGGTTGTATTTATAGGCAGCAGGCTGAACTCTTTGGCCGTCTGGCAATCAGTCAGCTCGATCTGGCTGGCTATAAGAAATGAACTCATCTCGACTGTCAAGGCTTAATGAGCGCAAATAAATTCAAGTAGGCTTAAATTTTCCACTTTTTTGCCATGCCAATTGGACTTTTTTCCCACGCCTTGGTTCCAAATAAAGCAGTCGCAGAAATTCATATACAAAAATAATACAACAGACAAAAAGCGCAAAAAGCGTCATGAATAACAACCAGAAAACGAAGACGGTAAAGGAGAGATAGAGAAAGAGAGTCAACAAAATATTGTATAAGAAACCGCAAATCTGAAATAAAACTAAGCAAAATGAATTCTATTTAACATTTGGGTAGAAATTTCAATTTTTTTCTCTTCCGCTCTCTCTTTCTCTGTCTCTGTTTTTGTATTTTGCACTTTGCCAACCCTGGCGAAATGAAATATAGAAATCAACGATGGATGGACTGTGTGTGTGTGTGGGCGGGGCCGCCTTTTTGTGACGTACGCGCCGCCGTCTACTTAGGAAAATGATAAATGTCCTTGTAAAGCCATGAATAAGTATGAGAAGAGCGGGAGTCTTTGAGCCCATAGTTCTATATGGGCCAGCCAAGGCAAACAAGGACTTTGTCCTCGGCAAACAGCAAGAAATCACAACAACAACAACAACATACCGCGTTTCAAGTGTAGTCCTGGCCAGGCTATCAGCTTTTGGCCTAAGTAGCCTACTCCAAAAAGTACCCAGAGCCAAAAGCACATGCAGACAGTTCGCCTCAAGTGTGTGTGTGTATTTCTTTGTGCGTATGTGTGTGTTGACAAACTCCTCGCAGCGGCGACTTTTCCTTGCCGTTGTCATTCAACGCGCTGTCAGTTGATTTTCTTCGAATTTTTTTTATTTGCTGTTGCAGGAAGCTTGGCCAGAAAAAAAGAAAAAATGCCGCCCCAGAGGCAGCGACTTAAGCACGATGGAATTTCTGCCTTTCAAGTCGAATCAGTGGCGAAAGTTTTTGGCCAGCTGCGAAAACTATACAAAGATGAATGGTATGGGGGAGAAGAAAGGCAGTGAAAGTAAGGAGAAAGTAGTGGGTGTAGTGTTCCACTGTCCATTCTTGCTCCTTACTTTTGACCGGCTAAAAGTTGTTTTGGGGAATCTTTCCAGCAAGTCGCTTCGATTTTGTTGTCGAAGCTTGTTGGCTTTTGCTTTTGATATCTTTCATTACTAAGCTGATTTTTTTTTTTTTTTTTTTTTGGATTTTTACAAGCGTTTCCTTTTAGCCAGCTTCCTTGGCTTCTTGGCTTGTTGCTGGGGCGTGTGTCTGTGTGTGTGTAATGGGCGTGGCAGCACAGCTGTTGTTGTTTGTTGTAGTGTTGTGGCATCTATTATTTGGTCTGGTCAATTTTGTGTGCAAATTGTTTGGGTTGTGTCCGAACATCAATAATATTTTCATGTCCAAGGCATGGTGTCCGCACACACACACTCACACTCACACACAGACAATAATGTTGGTAAACGTTTGAAAATTGTTTTAGGGTTTTTTGTGACCCTTAAATGGTCTTAACGTGTGTGCTAAGCGCATGGCTTTAAAAACAAACAGAAAACTTACCAGCCAAAAGATTTAACAAAGCTGTAAAAACAGAGAATAAAAGAAAATAAAGAGAATTAAATTAAATAACAAAATAAAGAGGAAAACGTACAATTTTATAAATAAACGTATCTAAATAAATTAAAATTTTTATGAAAACTTACTGTAAAATATTATATATATAAAAAATGTATGAAAATAAACAAAAAGCAGCATTGTGAAAGCACTTTACAATAAAACTTTTGCCTTTTATTGAACAATTTCCCTCTTTATTTGCATTTGAATTGAAAATAGTTTCTTTCTGTAATCAAAGAGCCTCAACTAGCCAAGAACTCGTCATCATGTACTCATACTCAACTTGTATGTTTCATAGTATGGTTGCAAAATCTTGAAAATTTACCATTAAATCCCCCAAGAAAGTTTCAGCACAGTCGAACCGCTTAGCAAACAACTTGACGCTTTGGGGCAAGTGCAGCTTATACAGCGATAGTACGATATCTATATCCAATGTCTTTATATGTGTGTACGAAGAAGAGCAATAGCAGGCTAAGTTTACAATTTGAAAGAGAGCGGCAGCGGTCTCGGTGGAGGAGGATGCAGTAGAAACTTAACTCATCAGAAATGCCTCTAAATAAGCATTTATAAAGCTGCGCTGAGGCAACAAATGGCAAACTTTGGGCCAAAAACAGGCAACAACAAATTGAGCGAACGCCCCAGCAGCGGCAGAAAACCCAAACATAATTTGAAAGTTTTTGCGCAAAATTCTGAGTACGTTGTTTTCATAGAAATGCGATAAATACTCGCCGAGGCTGGCAGGGGAGGGCAGGGCAGAGGAAGTGGTTTTGTATGAGGCGTGGCGGTTTTTCGGCTTGCAGTTAACTTGGAAAACATTGAAATGCCAAAGTGAAAAGTTTTTCCAGCCAGCTCCAACGAAATTCAATTGAAAACACATAAAATCTAAATTTATTAAGAACCTCCTAAGAACCACCCTAGAAACATATATGTGTTTGCTCGACTGTTTCCCAACTTTAGCACTAAAACTAAAACAATGCCAAAAAACAATATGCAGCGCCTAGCTGTAGGCTATGCTTCTTCAGTTGGACGATTGCACGCTGCGGCCTGTCCCTTTGACTTGAGTCAAGTGGCTGTGTGGCTGGGTGGCTGTGGTTGTGACTGCTGCGGCTCAAGTGCTGACCGAACTTGCCTAAATTAGTTGCCTCGGAACACACATGACGTATGCGCAATTTGTGTATCACATCGCTCATACGTCATGTTGGCCAGTTCAATTATGCAACAACCACCACTGTTTTGTGTTGAACACATCACTCATACGCAGTGTTGCCATAGTTATTAAATATACATTTACACTCATTGAATAGAACCATTATATAAACTGACTGAATAGGTGCACCACAAAATGCGCAATTAGCGGTGCTTTCGAGTCGGTTTCACGAACTTTCTGTTTATTTGGCTGGCGAATGGCTGTGCTTATTGTTCAATTTGCTTGCCAACTTTTCGATGGCTTAAAATAAAGAAAACTCTGCAAAGTTTCTCTATGTCCTTCAGCTGGCCCTCCTCCATTGCGTTACCTCGCTTATTTATTAGCAACGTATTATTATTTGGCTTTGGAGGGAAAAGAGGGCAACAAAAGTGATGGCCAGCGAAAGTTTTTTGGTGGCTGACCAGCTGGCGAGTGATCTTGGCCCCTTGGCAATAACTCAAGCAAACAGAATAACAAGCCCTAAAAGCCATCGAATTGCGTCCAAAACAGCTGCTGCTTCTCTGCCTTGCCTGCTGCTGCTGCTGCTGACCATTAACAGTAAGTTTTCCTGGCTTTTGTTTTGTTTATTACTTCGAAAGGAAACATAAGACGATTACAAGGAGTTTCTTAGGGTGTTGGAGAAGGGCTATAGCTTAGCTTGGGATTTAGAGCAGACATCAAAATCAATTTCACATTATTTAAAATGTATTAAATTTGCACATAAACTTTGCCAAAATAAACCAGAAATTTCATTTATTCAATAATGCAGCGACAGAAGCGTTGCTTTGACAGCCCACAAAGGCTCACGAATATTAACACACAATAAACTTTATGTTGATTGAATAAAAGTTGCACACACACTCACACACAGACAGGTTGGGGTCGACGGCAACCAAACTTTTCACTTTAAATTAAATTTCACACACACATACACATACACCAGCACACAAACAAGGGCGCAAAGTGAAAAACTGGAGCAACGTTTGCCGCCAGGCGCAATCAATTTTTTGGCAGCATACCGACAAACCAACAAAAAAGTATATATCAAGACATAATGCAAGAGTCAAGAGATACCCTATGCTCCTGTGCTATAAAACAATTTATCTCTCTGTTAGTGAAGAAAAACTGAATTTTAAATTAATATTAATATGCTTATAGAAAGTTTTATACAAGCATTAGCGAACTGACCTATTTATCATTTATAATAAAAAATATTTATTTATGAATGTTAATCCGATTTATTGTTTTGCATTAATGCAAGGCTTTTTTTGCTGCATCAGGTAAAAAGGCATTTTTTCATGATAGCCTTACTAGTATTTTTACAATTCAGTGGGTTCCATTAGGATATGCCAGATTGCAAGCAATTACAAATAAACGCAACTACATGATTGAGGTTGACAGCTTTTTATGCTTTGTAAAACGCGTTTATTAAATTTTAAAAGCTGTCATTTAACTTTTTGTTTTTTATAATCAAAGTAGTTTATAGAACAGTATATGAAAAGGTCCTTACTAAAATCACATTGAATACATACACCCTTTGCCTATAAAAAGGGTATTCTTATGTTATTTTAAACGGCTTTTTAAAAAAGAAGAGTTAAAAATTAGTTAACTTACCGTTCTCTTCCTCAATGTTGCGGGTCATTGTCGTCGAGGAACTGACACGAGCACGTGTTGCTGCCGCTGCATGGCCGTTGAACGTGGGCAGGACGAGGCACAGCAGCAAGGACAACAGGCAGCTGACAGCCAGGCACATGGTTGCCTTGCTCTTTGATTGTTTGTCTGTGTGTTAATGGTATATATGTGGACTCCAATGCTATAGAGTATATATGGAGTGTCTGAAGTGCAGCTGCTGTTGCTGTTGCTTCTCGATAATATGCCACAGGCAATGTGGCAACGTGACAATGTGTTGTTGTTGGACTCTCTACAGATTTTTATACACACACATTGCAAACTTTTGTAAACGTTGAATTTTTGTTGTGCATATATTGATTTGATTTAATTTGACATTTTTATTTGCGTCCATTTACAAAATATTGCGTAGAGTAGCTGCAAAAGAGAAGTGGGCGAGTGCGGGGGTCAGGGGTCAGGCATATTGTTGACATGTCAATAAATTTAAATGTTACTCGATAATTGCAGTTGCAATTCCATAAAATTGTTGCAAATGTTATTGCTGTTGTTGTCGCTGTTGAAATTTATTTAATTGCCTTTCTATTTGGTTTGGCAAAATTTGTAAGCAGATTTACTGCACTCTCCCACACACACACACACACACACACACAAACGCACACCAACATTTGTAATTTATGTGATTTTTACAAATTTTATTGGGTTAATTTGTTTGTTTTATATTTACATATATATCAGTTATATGCAAACGTTATTTATGTGCTTCATATTGTTAATTTATGTTTTTAGTTTTGTTGTTTTGCAAACAAATTCACAAATTATGCAAAATTTTATTTGCTAGCTGTGCAACATGCTAAAAAGTCACTCGAAATTAGAGCTTAATTTATCGCTGTATAAGTGGAACTGTAATTGATTCCAGCCCAACACCAAAGCGATTTGAAATATTTGCGGAAGTAACTTAAATTAAATTTTATTTATAAAAGGAGAAGTTAAGTACTTATTTTATTTTGGAAAACTGAATAATTTTGCCATCATCTGCCAGCTAATCAATTCTTTAAAAATTCTGAAAAGGGTTCCTCAAACACAATCCGCCTCAACAGAAACTTTCTTATCTACAGCTGGGAAGCTCATTTAAAGACAAATTTTGCCAAGACAGCTACAAATCACATCGCAAAACGCCTTGTCAAAGGAGCAACACGTGCTGAATGCCTACCGCTCCTCAATATTTTACAGCATATTGCACTCACACTGAAAACGCTTTTAATTAAAGTATATTTATAACTTGGGTGCTGGTCGGGAGGATGGAAAGACACCAAGAGAGAAAGAAAGGGAAAGCAAACTGGATAGGGAAAAAGTTGTCGGGGAAATCATTTAAAATGCCGCTTGCGTACATATTTGTTATAATTTATGGTGCCCATATAAATGACTAACAACACACGAGGCACAGGGAACAGGGAACAAGGAACCAACTGCCAACTGGCAACGTGCTGGGGCGCCAAAGGACGAATCAAGGCAAGTTGAGCTGTGGCAAAAGAATGGCACAAAGCATGTGCCACAAGTTTGTGCGCGTGTAGATCTTTAAAAGGAGCTGCGCAAGCTGAGCGTAAGGAAGCTTGAACAGAACGTGCCAGCATCAAAGTTCAATATGACGAGAACGACAACAACACCAACAAGGACAACGACAACGACGTTGAACGCTGCAAAAGTAATGCCAAAGAGCTAACGAGTGCAAATTTCTCTTTAGATTTTGCGTTTGCTTCTATTTATTTTGATTTTTACTTCTTTTTTTGCTCTATGCTTTTACTTTTAGGTTGCAAAAACTCAATAAACGATAAACAGGAAAACGGAAATCGGAAACTGTACACATTCATGTTTCTAGTCTATACACAAATACAAACACACTAACACATATAGAGAGAGCGTCGCCATTTTGCGCGACAGTCAAGGCAGTTCGACGTGCTTTTATGATATATTGACTTGCCATGTTTTATCGGCCACGTCGCCATCGCCATCGACATAGCTGGCAATGCTTTTAGCCTCGGCACACTAATTTTATTTTTGCCGCCGTTGACAAGCTCGCCACATTTCAACTTCTATTTGTGTATCGCTATTTATTTAGTTTTTCTCTCTCTCACTCTGATCATAAATAAAATTTTATTTTACTATGCAAAATGCTTGTCTGCAACGGTCAGCTTGAAAAAAAAGAGGGGAGAGGGAGACTACTGTTTAATAACACATTTTTCAAGTGGTGCATAATAAATCTGTATAAGTTTATTTATCATACGCCCTCGCTGCCTGATTGCCCCGGATTTTTTTTTTTCTCTAAATTTATTTCCATTTCAATGGAAGCAACCAAAACAAAATATATATATATATATATAAAAACAGCAACCAGTCGTTAAGCGATTAATGTAAATATTTTTGGAAATCTATCATAAAATAATATCTATATCTGTCGATGGGCCAAAAAAATCTGCTCTGTCCAATGTCCACGACAATAAAATTTTCAGAATGGCTCTGGTTTGACTACTCTCGGAATGACACAGAATTTTATTGAATTTATAAAAACATCAAATTGTTGGACAACATGTGTGATGCGATGACAGAAAACAAGAAATAAAATGTATAGAATATGAAATTGAATTTTTATGGTGTTCATTGAGGCAAAAGGGAATATTTATTATATATTTAAGGTCAATGGTCTGATGCAATCACAAAGTTTGTCAACAAGTTTACAGCCAACTTTGTTTAAGTTCCATCTGTAACCCATTTATTAAAGTGCTGCACTAAAATGTTAATTCAATAGATAAGCTCTAAAAAATCGCATATTCTCTTCAAAAGCAATCTTGTTTGCCCAATAAAAGAATATTCAAAGTGCGCTCAAATGCATACATGAAAAAAAAATGTAACATTAGCTAATATGGTTTCGAGCTGTTGCCCGCATAACGCAGCGTATACGTAACGTAACCTGGCTGCGTTGAGTCCGTTGTGCCAGTTTTCTCTCGATCGACGTGCACTTCAATTCACAAACACACCAAAGTAAATGTGTGTGTATTTTTCCGGCTGCAGCTGCTGCTGCTGCTTCTGAAAACTGTGTCGACGCTTGCCTTTTTTTTCCATTTCCGTCGTTGTTGTTTTTCTTCTTGTTGCAATGTAATGTAATGAAGTGTGTTTGCATTAAAATGCAATTTGAAGTGCAAAGTTACAATATTATTATGGTATTGAGAGTGTAGGTGTGTACGTGTGTGTATTCGTCGCTCAAGAGCCCTTTAGCTTAGCTGCGAGCTGTGTGCTACCTGCCCTAAGTGCCCAGGCGTCAGAGTTGTCGGCGTTTTTTATTCTTTTGCTTGCCTTTTTTTTATTTTTTATTTTCTGCGGTTTATGTGCGCTAAGTGAGCCTATAAAAATCCATGCATGGCTGCCTTTGCCACTGCCTGTTGGCATGTTTGTTTGTCTGTATGTGTGTTCAAGTACATTTTTATGAATACTAAAAATTCCTGAGGAGCAGCGCCGACAGCAATCAGAGCGTTCAACACTTGGCACCACCATCAGCATCATCATCAACATCGTGTGCAGCTGTTGTTGCTGCTAATTTAGCAGGCATACTCCTCGCACATTTGCATGCCAGGACATGCCAGGACACACTGTTGAACCTCGTGGCATGTGACCTTGCAACACCCCATCTCCCTCTCTCTCTCATTCTCTCACTCTCTCTCTATCTCTCTCTCTCTCTCACTCTGTCTCTTGCTGCACACATTTGATATGCTCGAGCCACATGCAAATTGCAATTGAATGCAATTGTCGAATTGTCGTCCATTACGACGTAGCATTTGGTTTCGGGTTTCGGTTACGGTTTTCGGTTGCGCACTGGCCGCATTATAAATTGCATATTAAAATACACATTTCAATACGCAATTTATGCACTTTGTTTGCACTCAAATACATCACCAGCCATTAATTGCGTCATGTGCACATACAATTTGGAAACACTGTAGAGTGTGTTGTGGCCTCTTGTGGCCATTGGTTGCATTGAATTGTGTCGCATATGGTTTTAGTTGCATTTAAATAAATAATTAATACATCTGAGCCTGAAGCTAACTGTCAAGTGCAAAAGAAAATACATTAAAATACATTGTTTGTTTTAAACGAAAACGATAAAGTAATAACAATTTATTAAAATATTATTTGTTCATTTCTTTCCATATTTGCAGCTTTAACCATTTTCAATCTATGCCATGCTAGCCACTATCAACCATTTCCTCTAACGACATTATCTTAATCATTTTATTTCCCATCCATCTGCTGCGGTTGCCTTTTGTCGCTATTCAAGTATCTTTATGGTGAGTGCCTCTCTGTGTAATGAAATTACACGCACACTTCAGCAATTTAGCAATTGAACATAAATGTGCAACACTTCAACACTTTTTTTTTATAATGTTTTATTTTTATTTATTTTATTCTATTTGATTATAGTTCATGTTTTGTTGTCATCATATAAATTTCAATGCCAGCAATTTAGCACTTGAGCTATGAAATTTGATAGAGCACGAGAAGAATGCACAGCATTGCATAAGATATTGTATACTCTACAAAACGCTAAATGCTATCAATGGAATTCACAACAATAACAAATTTAGTGCAATTTGTGTAGTTTTGGGTTGGGACAAAACGAAATAACAACAAAGACTTTTTGCAATAACTATTTCAACTAACTTAAATGAAATTGTCGTGATAGAGAGAAAATCGTTTCATGTGCCGGCTTTCAAGCGAACACACACACCACACACACACACAAACGATGGTGTGGCGTACACGCTATCTGTCAAGTAAGCCAAACGATGGCATTGCTGCTGCTGCTGAGATTCGCATTTTCAGCTCGCTGTGTGTGTGTGTTTTCCAATGAAAATCGCTTTTCATTGAGAACGAGGCGACAACGACAATGACTACGACAACGACAACGACGTCAGAGAGTGTGTGGGTGGGCTGTGCTCACTTGGATCTCGTATTGGATCGGCTGGGAACGGAACGTGCCACGACAGTCGACAAACGTTGATTTGTAAATTTAGCAACAACAACTGTGACACCAACAATAGCAACAACTGTGACAATGACAACAAATTGGTTGTCGCTTACAACAAATCGACTGCTTACATTTTGCCAGCCAGCCAACAGCAGAAAAGTAACTTGCGGAGTTGTACGCGGCACAGGCGACTTAAAACGCACACAAAAAAACGCTAAGGAAACGCGGCACGTTTTTTTTGAAGTTTTCGTTGCTCGTTCTGGTTTATATCTTTGCTCGCATACGCAATCTGGACAGACACATTTTCGGTTGCGTTTCACATTTCAAAGAATTAATTTTAACACACTAGAAATCTGAGAAATTCTCTACATATTTTCTATGATTTTTTGTACTAATAATATATTTTGTTGCTGCACGCAATGCAAACGGAACGCACAACGCGAAACGCGAAACGGAAACGGGTTAGCGGTAAAATGTAATCGAAAATCCCGTTAGTTTCGACCGTACCCGCGGGATCGCAAACTCTCACTGAAACCATTTTTATGGTACACACAGAGCAGAGCGACCGACAAAAATTCGTCACTGACGAAACGATAGCAGCATCCCGAGCAGCACGCACGAATGCCATCACAGCGCCGCCAATGAGCGAGGCGAGCGAGAGAGCGAAAGTGCCGAGGTGAAAGCCGAGCGCAGCAGCCCAAATAACTGATGCTGTTAACATACTGTTAACTGGCACGCTGTTAACTCAGACAGCCTAAGGCGCTTTATTTATAGCAAGCTTTGTGGGGTACAAAATTATCAGTCATCATTTACAGATTGTTAATTTTTTTAAAAATAAGTTTTTTACTTCCATTTGTATTTAAAATACATTTTTAAAATGAAAAATGGTTATATAAATAATATAGCTAATCATTTATAGCAAGTTCTTAGCTTGTTTACATTTCTCATTAGCCAGCGGCATCGTTTTTGCTCTCGTTTCAACTCTCTTGCATCGCTTGCTCTCAGCGCACTTTCTCTCTTGCTCTCACGCAGCTTGTACTAAAAAATCAGCTGTTTTATGTTCTAAAAAAATGTTTTAAAGAGTATTACTGTAAAAGCAAAAGTTCTTATATTGTAATTGTTACTGTTTGTTTTGTACTTCAATAATTGTGTTTCTTACATTTTATATCATAAAACACATTTAATGCTTATAACTCTTTTTTTCTATTTAATATAGTAAGCTCGATCTATTTTTATTCTAGAAAAGTTTAATTATGTTATAACAAAAAATTGGCTGCACTGTTTATACTCCCTTTGGTAACATAAACAACTTTTTTCACCATATTAGTTGTTGTTTTCATCATCGAACTTCACACATCAATCAAATGCACACCTGTTGCCCATGCGGCGTTGCCTGCCTGTCAATCAATGCAGGTGCGCATCGAATAAAAGTGAGAATACAACAACAATACACAATGAGAAAACAAGAGTTTAAACGAAAACTTTAGTTACTTATATAAATAAATTGAGAATTAATTTATTTTATTTTGTTTTATAAATCATTTTATTATATTTTCCATTCTTACAATATATTTTTTTAATTTCCACCCTTGCTCAATAAATATTTTGTTAAGTTAACATTAAAATTTGTAACAACTAGCAGAGTGCTCTGTAATTGAGCGTTAACAGACAGCTTCTCTGCATTTAACAGCTTTTGACTCTTAGCTAAGAGCAACGTCGTTTTGTTTATGCAAAGTGTGTCAAATTTGGCGAAACAATGTAAAGCTTTTTTATGGCTGACTATTGAGGTGTAAGGCAATGTTAACAGCCAGCCGTTTAGTAGGCCACATAACTCAGCTGTGGACCAGGCTAGCTGTAATTAGACAGCTCATAAAAGTATGGGCACCTACCAACATAATAATGTTGTATGCCAACTTTAAAGCCACAAAACAACAAAAAGTCAAGTCTTAAAGTCTGACTCAGAACAACTGAGAGCACCGACAAATGTTGGTCAACTGTTTTTTATCAGCTCATAAACATGGCGTACAAGTTCATTTTGGTGTTAAAAGCGTGTTTTTGCCGGACCGCCATGTGTTTCTGTGTGCGTTATTGTGTCGTTGTGTGTGTGTGTGTGGAAGTGTGTTTTGCAGCTGTAAAATGAACACAGACTCACGCACACTAGCGCACACACACAGCTGCTGTCATTTTTAATAGCAAACACAACACGCAGCGATTTTTTCGCATGAAATAACACCAACTAAATGTACGATGTAGTACTAAGTAGTTCTCGTCCGAACCCAAACGAATCGCATACAATGGACTCGAAAATTGAAAGAGCAATCAAAATATTGAAATCGGAACAACTTTTTAAAGCATCCCTCAGATATCCATACATTCAAAGGTCTGAAGATATTGTAAATAGAATCAGTTTTTGACTTATTTAACTTATTTATTTATACCCATGCCGTGACAACACAATTTCTATTACATTTCAGAGAGCTTGGTCAACTTACTTAGTTTCGTCCCACTGTGCGCATTCCTTTGTTGAAGTAATGAAAGTGTTTTTGTATGGTGTACCCGCCACATACGCAACATGCGTGGAATCCTTCTAACCTGCTCTATCGCTTTTTTGTTCCTACTTCTCTGCCTCCTTTTAGTGCTGATGCTGCTGCTCTATGAGTGTGTGTGTGTGGGTGCTGAAAGTGTGTTGGCAAGCTAGTGAAATATGACAAAAAGCATGCTACATTTTTTTTTCTGTCTTCAGTTTTTGTCAGCGTTTCTAATAGCTAAAGTCAAAGGGTACTGAGGGGGGTAGAATAAGGCGCATTCACCAACAGCCTCCCTCTCCCCCTGCTCACCACGGACACAACTAGCAGTGCTCGAAAGGAGTCGTCGTTATTGTTGTAGTTTGTGTTTGAGTGTGTGTGCAATAGCAATAAAAATATATTTTACAAACTGCTGCCAACAGTTCGCGACCCTTGCAAAGCATGAAAACTGCTTAGGTTTTGCTTCCATCGCTATTCTCTCCCCTCTCTCACACCCACCAATCTACACATATTGCTGTTGTTATTGTTGTTGCTTGTTTGCTTTTTATGAAATATGTAGAGCAGCTAACAAGCACACACACGCACTTTTATACATACATACATGCAAAATAAGTTCGCAACATCAAATTATTGGAAAACCGAGAAGTTTTCCGGACGTTTCTCTTCTTTATTTTTTTTTTGGTACAGTGCGCATGAAAAAATATTTAAAAATCTCAACAACAACAGAAAAGATACAAAAATGCGAAGAAAAACTGTGCAAAAGTTAGCAAACCAACAACAACACATTATTTTTCGCAAGGGGGAAGGAATAAAACTCTGATACACATTGTGTATGTGTGTGAGTTTTGGGACGAATATGGATTGTGTTATTGTTGTTGCTGTGGTTGTTGGTGTTCTGGTGTTTTGGCACTAAAACGCGTTGTGCTTAACGCGCTCGGATCGCTTTGTTGCCTTTTGTTTGTGTCAACCATAACGATTTTCTTTTCAATTTAGTTTTACTGCCGTATTTTGTTCTAATTTTATTGCGTGTATTAAAATTTCTCCTTCTTTTTGTTTGTTGTGGGCTGCATTTTGATACGCAATTGGCAGCTGGTTTTTGGGGTGGTGTTTGTGAAGTGGTTTTAACACACAATTTGAAAGCACACAAACACACAGGCAAATGATAATATTCCATACATATTTTTTTATGATATTTATAGCTCTGACATTTTGCTTAGCTGGCAAGCGATTTACGAGTATTGAACATATATATATATATATATATATACAGCCCCAAACTCCTACGCCCATTTGTGATTTTCAGCTATACATATTTATGACTGGGCCAACTCTTTTGCCACATTTTTCATAACATTGTTTTAGTTTTCATTTCATATATATCCCCATTTTTTTCTTGTTGTTTTCGTGACTAGTTTTGTTGCATTTTTATGTTGTTTTTGTGGCTGTTTATTGCCCCATAGATACACAGTTATTGAATGGCCTGTCATATTGTGGCAACTTTTTATGTATGCCCCAACACGTTTCGATGGATTTTATTGGCGGGTTATTTTGAATACACTAATGCACTAGATACTATTATTATTCGCCAGTCTATGACTGCAGCATATAAAACATTATTCCGGAAGTTGCTATGCGGATTTATTTAAAATATGCACATTTATTCCATTTTTTTTCCACAGTAGAGAATCATTAGAAACTATGTTTAATAATAAAATGCCACATTTGATTATGAACAGTAATTGAATTTGTGTCATAAGCTGGCTTGTTTCAATTGACTAAGACAGGTTTTGTGATTTAATTCAATTCAATTTAGTGTCAGAATAAAATGTTTTGAATATGTTAAAGCTTGTCAATACTGATCTAATTATTCATTATGGTTTGACTCTTTCTCTCTTCAGAAGCTACTTTAAATTTTTGAACAAACTTTTCTACTTACAGGTGTTTTTATCCTGACAGCTCAAACCAAGAAATGTTTACTGGAATTTCTAGACAAGTATTTAAGTTGCTGGCACAAATATTTGTCTGCCAATTCGACAAGGAATGAAATGCTGGGCAATAAAATGTTTGGTAATTAAAATAACTGACCGAAAGCACTAAACATTTGGTCTAACTTGAGCTTCAGCTCACAAGTGTGCAAAACTGCTTCAAATGAAATTATTTAAATTTCATTTACTTACACACACACACACACACACACACACACATAAGGCAGCAGGCACACATGCTACATCCCTTAGCTTTACACTGAAAACATTTTGGCTATTTTATTTTTTAAAAATAATTTCAAGTGCAATGCCGTTTGGAATCTTTAGTCGACAGCTCGGTAAACAAAATGCACGTCAACTGAGGAGGGGGAGGAGAAGTGTGTGGCAAGGGTGGAAAACATTTGCATGCATGTTGCCAGTTAATTATTGAGCAACGAGCACGTACAGCTTGCCTCAGTATGTGTGTCTGTATGAGAGTGTGTGTGTATGTGTGCAACTCTGTTTGCATGTGTCTATGTTTAACTTAATTAGTGCTTCTATGCGCTGCATTTTGTGGTCCGCATTTAACACACCGACCGCCGAAGCGGGCACAGACGCCACCGTTGCCGTGGCAGTCGGCAACATCAGCGCCGGCGTCGACGTAGCTTTGGGGCACACACAACTGTCCCCCCGTCCGTCCGACTGTCTGCTTCTGCCAGCTAAATTTAAAATTGCTGCACACAGCTTCCAACAGCAATGGGAAAGCAGCAGCAGCTTCTGCAGCTTCTGATGCTCTGCTTATTTGTTTTAATGAACTAGGCAGCCAAAAAGTACATTCGCTAGAAGAATACAAATTTTTCCTTTTAATTTTACTTTATTGAATAAGATATTACGTTTAACAAATTCTTTTCCAGCTCACATAAAATCTTTCCCATCAGCACCAACTTTAAAAGAGCATTTCATATTCGTTCACTGACTTTTCACTTTTATTCTATTTTTACTATATTTTGCAAGTTTTTTTATAGCATTTCGCACACTCGTTGCAGGCAGCACGTAATTTGCATTGTTGTTGCTTTTAATTGCTTAGTGTTAATTGCTGTAATTGCGGTAAACTAAACTGCGAGTAAAACAAAAAATAACCAGAGAAAGAGATGTAAAAATAAAATAGGTACAAAAATCTAGCTTGTAAAGTGGACTTAACAAAATTTAATTAGATGCCGTCCTTGCTGCTGCGGCCCGAGGTCAATCAGCTGTTCCAGCTGTCTATCTGTTTCACGGCTCCCAGCGGTGCACAGTGGTGCAAGTGGCAACAATACAAGCAGCAGGAAAAACAACAGCGGCCTCTGCTCTCAGGTGTTTGGTGTACAATTTGTCATACGATCATCGCCCCCTTCAATTTGGTTTTGCCTTTAATTTGGCGCTGTCATTCAATATGTTTGAGGCTGCTGCTGCCGCTGATGCAGATGCTCATTAACGTTGTGCTGGGGAATTGGGAGCGGATGCTCGTTAAGCCCATTAAAGGCAATGCCAAAATGTTAAGGCAGCGAGACTTTAAAATGTCGTCAGGGGTCACGCCCATATCGCATGCTTTATTACACTCCATACAACAACAGCCGCCTACCCGCAAAACCTGACGAAGGATGTGGGCTCAAATGTCACAAGGCCTGGCCATAAATTTAACCCACACAAACACTCACACAGAAGAAGGCAACAGAAAAAAAAAAAAATAAGCTAAAACCAAGGCCAATTTGGTTTACTCGCTCTCAGCTTCGTGTGTCATTTTTGTGGGGTTGTCCACAAAGCAGCTCACCTGGCTGCCTAATTTATTGGCAAGCATTTTGCGGTATGTATTAATTAATTAGAGAGCGAGATGGCAACACACACAGAGAGAGAAACATACACATATTAATTATCGGGCATTGCTATGAAATTGTGCCAGTTGTTTGGTTTATAGAGCATGAAAGTTTTCTGGCCTCATTGTTGTTGTTCATTATGCCACATGAACAACAGTCATGCAACCTTTAGAGGCATTCAAATGGAATCTCAAGTCACATCCAAACCTCATCCTCCCACCACCCGCAGCCCCCTCAATTGATTGGCATACTATCATCTGCCCAAATGTGGTCTGCTGCTGTTGATTGCGGTTCTCTTCTCTGACTTTCTCTAACTACTACTACTACTACTACCTTCATTGCGGGTTGGCCAAGTTGCCTGGTAACGCAACTCTCAGTCTGTCTTTATGTCTGTTTGTTTGCTGTCCATCTACCAGTCCAGCTTGTCATTGGTTTGTCAATGTGTGGGTGGAGTGAGTTTTTGTGCACGTTTGGCACATGATTTGACCAACGAGCTGGAGCTGCTTCGGTTCTGGCTTCCTGTCCATCTCAAACAAAAGTCAATACAAAAATTAATTGATTGGGCAACATTATGTAGCTCTGAATGGGCTCACAATTAGTATATGATATCATATACATCACCAGTTAATATTGTGTGTGTGTGGCAACAAAAGAGAGCTGAAAGAGAGGCAAAAACAAAAAATAAAGCTATCAAATCATAAAAAACATATGGAAAACAATATTTGCAGCAGCCACAACTTTACGAAAACGACACATTAATGATCTCGCACACTGTGGGACATAAATATAAAGAGCTGGCGACCATTTTAACTGCTTGTCGCACTCGAATGCCAATTGGGAGACCAAAAAACCTAAAACGGCACCATCGAGCCTCATTTCTAGGGCGAATCGAGAGGCGTTCCCTTGTTGAACATAAAAATTATTATTGCGCTGCGTCGCGGCAGCCTATCAAAAAGTAAATGATTTTCTTTTTACACTCAACAATTTCCTTGAGCAGCTGTGAAAATGTGTGTGTGATTATGCATTACGTTGTCATTAAAAAATTAGCTTTATTAGTTGTTGTTGGTTGTGACGTCAGACGGCAAAGTGCGTCGCCATATTCTAATGAAGTGATTAATTGAATTAGAGACTGGCTTTCAAGCAATCAATAAGCAGGGCAGTCTGTAACTCTGTTTGACATTAATGGACGCCGCATCCTTCGCCTTAAAAACTTGCACACTTGCCTTGTCAAAGTCAGCTAATAAAATTACAAATTAAATTTAGTTTCACAGTGCTCGCTGCCATAATGCATGATTGATGATTGATTGATTGATGATTATTGTTTTTGTTAAGTGTGCTTTTGAACAAATGTTAATTAGAAATGCTTAATATAAATAAAGTCATAATTACCTATGTCTAAAATACTTTACTTTAGATAACTTCGTCAGAGCATAAACCAGTCAAGAACATAACCCAATAATCATTTATCTCATTCCACGTTAAAATTCTATCACATTGTGGTGTCTTTAAGTAAGCTGAGCTATATACCATTAATCAAAATGCTTAAATGAGTTTTTGAACAAACGGAGTCAAAGTTGAGTGTTTGTCGTCGTTTTCCCGCCGCTAACAAAGTGTTGACATGCCGTAAAAAATAACTCTTGGCTGACCAAGAAGCAGACAAAGCCGCTAAACGATTGTTGGTCTGGCGTCAGTTTGTCCCTACAGCTTCTGTGTGTGTGTGTGCCATTCGATTTATAACGTATTCCATGTGAATTGTGAATTGTGACGACGCGTCGTTGGCTGCATTCAATTCGATTGATTTAATTTGCCTGTGCGCCGTTTTGTGTGGTTATAAAAATTCATTGCGAGCATAGTTTTTTCTTTTTGTTTTGTTTTTATACACATTCAGCTGTCTCGCTTGGATTTCAGATTTCTGGGATTTGTTGCCAAATCATTCGTGTGCTCATGCCAATAAAACGTGTGTGCAGCTCGCAACTTCCATTCGATTTGATTTCTGGAATAATATGCGAAAGCCAAACCGACATCAGCTTAACAGTTGCTGCTCTGGCTCTCGCTCTGCTGCATTTTTCCATTCTCGTCATCGAGATTCATTCTTGTCGTCACTCAACGCAGCTTCAACACTTTTGGCAACAATGCAACCAGCCAAACAACTACAACAAAATCAACAAGCAATTGCCATTTACATACATTTACGCTTATTTGAGCACAATAATTTTTGTTTATTGGCCACAAAAACTGTGGCGAAACGACGACCGCTCTCCTTTTTAATGCAGGCACAACAAAAAAATTGTACGCCTCTTAAATACTTAAGCGCTGTTACAATTTTTTGTTCCTTGTTGTTTGTTGCATTTACAATGCGCTTTTTAATTGCTGCAAATATGAATATTTCATATTGCGCACTTATACAGTTCATATTTTGGGATATTTATTACTTTATCGGCATACTCGATGGCTTAAAAGCTCGAAAAAAAAATATTGACACTTTGAACGGGCAAAAAGCTTGTAGCACAAATTAAATTTAAAACATTTACTTGGCTTAAAGTCTAAAGCAATAAATTTAATTATATTTTCATTAATTTTGGGAATAGCAAAAAGCATTTCCTTATTTGTTTTTTTGTTTTTCACTCTAAAAATGTGATTAATAATACTCAGCTTCGATCGAAAGAAACATTTGCTAGTAGCTAAGTGCCTGATTGAACCCAAATTTGGACCAATGAGCATTAGAAATTTGCATTTGTGTGTGAGAAAAAAAGAAAGAACAGAAAACAATTCAAAGTAGAGTCGCCCACATACACAAATGTAATTTACTTAAGTGTTTCAAACGCACGCACATAAATTTTTCCCTAATACAACTCTTTCTCTGTATCTGTCTGCACCAAAAAAAATATTAAAAATATGCAAATTTGTCTCTTCAAGAACAGAGTTGGCTTTTATGAGCAAGCATAACCCTTTTTTTTTTTTTTTCTTTTGAACAGATAGAACAGAGCATATAATCCTGAATAGTTTTGGTCTATATACTGCTTGTATACACTCCATTTGGCAAATATAATAAATGTTTTGCTTTATGAAAATTGTTAGCTTTTATTTTGTGTGGGCCGTTGACAAAATTTCTTGCAGCACTTTTTGCCTTTTTGGCATTTTGTGATCTGGTCAACAGCAGAAAACAAAATTAATGTGCAAAATATTTTAATGTAGCATTCAATTGGGTGTAATAAGTGGGAGAGGCTTTTGTTTGGCTAGCTTAAACTATGCACAGATTTTGGAACTTAAAAAGCTTTCCATTTCGTTTTCCATTTTCCTCCTTGCTTTCACATACTTCATTGTCAAACAAGTCTGACTGTCACAATATTTCTTTGAGATGACTCAATTTCAGTTTCACGTTCGTTGTGGGTGTGTGTGTCAACACACAGGCATTCTTATTTGAACAACCAATAATCATCACATTTCCGCAAACACTCAGCAAGCAAAAAGACGAAGAAACCAGCCACAAGTCGCATGAAATTTTCATGGCCGCTTGTCATGCCCATTGCCATCACCATCACCATTTCCCCTGCTTCAGCTTCAGCTTCAGCAACCGCTACTGCAACAAATTCAAATACTCATAAACGACGAAAAATGACAGATTAACACAAATATTGATACAGCGACCGGCAAATCAAACCCCCCCAACAAACACACACACAGACACACACACTCAAAGAGAGAGTGTGCGACCCAAGGGTCTGCCTAGCACTTAAGCCCAGTCAGAAGCGTTGACTTTTGGCTGTCACGCGCTCTGGCCGCAGGATGATATCCTCTTCAATTCTCCTCACTCTTCCTTACTCTGGACGCGTTGTTTTTGTTGATGCTGGACGCGTTCGTTGTGTGGCCCGCATTGTTTTGAATAATTTGCACTAAACATGAAATATTAATGAGCATTTCTCTGTTTTGGCTCTTTACGCTTTGCGGCCACACTGCGTATACGCCATAAAATTGAATATGCAGCAAATGATGCACAAGTCCTTGACGCGAGTGGGTCAGACGGACGACAGATAATCACTTGAAAGCATCCAGCTGAGATTTCGATTGATTATGAGCAGCACGAGCATTATTAAAATGAAGAGTATCTCACATATCAAAAAATAAATATATTTCCGATTCAGATGAAATGAGTTCTCCCAGAACATATGCAAACTTATCTACTTTCTTCAGAAAGGCATTAAAAAGTATATATGGCAATGAAAATGTTTGCTGCGTGTGCACAAAACGAAATGAAAAGCGGAGAAAAATTGTTCAACTTGAATTGGGTTCTACATAAATTTAACTTTTAATGCGCTGCGTACGCGAATGTGTAAAAGATTATCTTTATTGGCCATTAATTCATATTTAAGCTGGTGCGGCAAAAGAAGAAGACGCCGTTTGCCGAGTTCATTTTTGCTGTTGTTCTTCTTGTTTTTCTGTTAGCTTTGTTTTCAGTACTGTGTTTTTGGGAAAACGTTTGTAAAACACTGGATTTACGAAAAGGATAAAATTATGCTTTGTAAAACAATTAAGCGGTATTATTTATGGCCACTGACCCCACCGCCAACTGCCGTCTACTTAGCCACTTACACAGCCCTTGCCAAATGGTGCGTTAGTACACATAATTGCTGTTATGGGTTGCGCCTCAAGAGCTTTATTTATGAACCTTACTAATGGCTCTGGCACTGGCTGAGTTTTGATCTATGTAGTTGGGCAACACAAAATATCCAATGGAAAGTGATTATTTCTACAGCTTATTGGGTAATGAAGTAAGTACAACCAATGTGAGAAAAAAATATCAATCAAATGCTTATACGCAATATCAATATTGAATCCGTACACTCACAGCTTCCTTCCTGCTATGGGGAATAAACCCTTTTAGCAAATTTACAAATTTCCGCAATAAACCAAATAACTTAAATAAACACAAAACATTCGCAGGCAAATGGCAAACGGCAAAAAAAAAGAAACCAACTTCAAATGCCAAAAAAAAATATATGTAAGGAAGACGAAGGAGTTGAAACTGCTGACATATGCAGCATACTACACTTTCTGTAGGGGCTTGCCGGAATTGGCAAAAACATCGCTTTTTCTTTCTTCAAATGGGTCGATGACTGCCTTTCGAGTTCCGAAGTTTGAAGTACGCGCAGCGACACACGCGAGTTTTCTACTGCTGCCAATTTGTTGGCATCTGGAAAAGTTTAAGCAGCTGCTTAAAGCATACCTGGCAAAAGAAACCCATATATGCACATGTACATCTGTGTAGGTTTAACATATAGCTTTGGCAAACACGCCTCTTACTACATGCCTTCTAATAGTCCAACCAAGCAGCCGGCTCAGTGCTGCTTCAACTTCTACAGAAAATTGCTCGCGCTGTGGTAATGAAATTTATTAGATCATTATACGCTTCTTCTCCTCTGCCCTTCTGTCTAAAATTTGTTGACGTTGATTATCATTTTCAAGTTCTGACTTTTCATTTTCAATTTGTGCGCCGAAAAAAGAACAACAATTTTTGTGTACTTTCTTTGTCTACGCTCCTGCGGATCCGTTTCTGCTTTTGCCGTTAGCTGGGCGTTTCTCTTAGGGCTCAGTGCAATTTGTGGTATTCTTTATGTGTACGACTCTTGTTGTTGTAGTCGTTGTAGTCGTTGACTGTGGCATAATTTAACTTAATTTTCGGCACAAAATTGTAATTTGCATTAAGTTTATGGGGTTGGGTTTCTCCGCCTTTTCGTTCTTGTCAGCCAAACAGAGCATCTTCAACTTCAATAAACTCCACTTTTGATAATAATAAAATTCAGTTTGACAAACCCTCTTCATCTATGTATTGTATATGATTGATAAATATAGAATATAAATCTATGCATAATTTAAACATATGCGATAATCCGTCGAAAATGATGATGTGTGGAAAAGTGAAAGCATGTGAAAATTGCATATGCGACGACTTTAAAATAAAATTGACAACACTGTCAAGTAGCTGTCCCCTCCAGCCAGCCTGTCTGTCTGCCTGTCACTCAGTCTTTCTCGAGAAAAGGCAAAAATTAGATGTGGGCCCACCCGGAAGTTGTAAGCCAGCAGCAACAACAACAACAACAAATTGGGCCACGTGGGTGTTGAAAATTCCCGCGGGAATTTTCATGCCATGTTGCCTGAGAAATTCGCTTAATAACTTTCGCCTGATGCGTGCGCCAAGGAAGCGGATTTAATGCCAGCCCCAGCTACTCCCCCGAAACATTGCCCCCATCTACCCTAAGCCAGTGCTTTCTGTGTACAGGTACAGGACACGCACATTGTGGCATTGGGACCCCAAAAACAGCAACCAGACAGTAATTTGTTTTAACAGCGCCTTTTAAAGATATTTACAGCCTGGTAGGTAGGTAGGCTGTGCCGAGTCACAGACTCCCGCATCGGAACTGACTGCTTGCCACAATGCCAGGCCTACTTGCCACTCACCTGTATTCTGTTTTCTGCCTTCTGACTCCTGCCTGCTGCGGCCGACGACGCCATTTCATAAATTATCCAACACGCGGCGCTAATATGGCGCAACATCCTTGGCAAACAGCACACGCCTTCAACCCCCCTCTCCTCGCTCCCCTCACACTTTTCTATCTCTCTGTGCGACGTCTGGTGTCCGGCTTTGGTGTGCGTTTTGTTCGCACGTAACCTCAAGTTAGTCGCCGTTTTGGGGCATTTGTGAAGTTGTTGTTCTACTTCTTCTTCTGGCTCAAATGTCGAATTCTCTTTTCAACTGCTGTTTACGCTGTTGCGCCTGCCACTACACGTGTCTACGTTAGAAGGGAGGGGAAGGGGAAGCATATTTAGTGGCTACAAGTTGCGCTTCATTTGTGTAGCCGTAGGGGCAACGACACCTGACAGCCTAAATTAACTGATTATAATTTCCAGATTAAATATTGCTTGTATATACATATATAAAAAAATTTCTTTTATATTTTTTTCATATGCTTTATAATAATTATTATTATTATTATTATTATTATAATAACAAATATTCCCAAATATTTATTTGTCATTCACACATTTATATTTATATTATGTTTTTTAACAATAAGACACACATGCTAAAACCTTTACTTATACTTACACTAACATTTTTGCAGTATGTAAACACGTCACTAAATTTCATCAAAATCAACCGAGCTTACTGGAATTTTTGAGAATCGCAGAGTAGAGCCGTGTCTTAATAGTTGTTAATTTTAAAAATAAAGTTTTCCTTCACCTATACTAAATTTCAGCAAATTCAGCCGAGCTTACTTGAACTTTTGACAATCGCAGAGTAGAGCAGTGTCTTAATAGTCGTTTATTTTCAAATTAAAATTTACTTTTACTTATACTTACTTTGTAAAGCCAAGGTAGCGTACTGGGCCCTTTTCTGTACAATCTATACACGGCGGATATTGATGCTCAACTGTTGGATTTATTAATGGAAAAAACTGTGTGATATACACCTAAGTTTAATCCTTAAGCCTGCTACATTTATTTCAATTAAAATCGTTTTATCTATTGATAACATTCCTAAAGCCTTTACACAAACAATACGCAATTTATCGCATTTATTTTAACGCTTATTAGCGTTAAATTTATTTTCAATTTTGTCTGTCATTAAATAATAATTTACGAGCTACAAAAACAGCATCAACAAGCGATTGCAGTCGCAGCATTTTGCGCCGAGTTTTTCAATTGAAAACGATTTGTGCTTCGTTGACCTAAAACCTGAACCCGAACACGAACCTCAACCTGAACTCGCAGAGCTGTCAGCTGCAACAGGAGTTACTTATTGTTACTGTTGTTTGGCTTATCTTCTCTTTGTGTGTGTGTGTGTTTGTGTGAGTTCAATTTGGTCTCAGCAATTGAGTTTTTGTCTTGATGGCAAGTGAAAAACTTTGACATTGATTGTTTTAAAGCTAGAAAATTATCGTATAAGTTTATATTTCCCCCAATGTTTTCTATTGTTGTTGTTGTCAAATTATAAACGAATTCATTTTAGATTAATTGCGCGTAAAGTTGCAAACAACAACAAGCAGCAGCAGAGACAGCAAATGGCACTAAGTTCTGAACCACAAACACTTCGGGGGTAGTTTAAGCACTGCAAATGGACGAGCCTGTGCTTTGATTACTTGAGGGTTGGAGAGAGGATGTCAAGGGGGGGTGTGGGTGCTTTGTTACAAGCGTGCAAATGCGCTCATTTTAAATGCGATGTCTTCGCTCTGAGCTTCAAATGGTATTATTTATTATTTTTCCAACCATTTTCCCGTCGCCCGCTTCTTGTTGTTGGTTTGGTCTTGGTATTTTTTTTTTTTTTTTTCGTTTTGGAGGCAAAGGTTTCGTCTTCATTGCGGTCTTGCTTGCTGTTTGTTGTCTTTTGTTTTATGTTGCGGAAAATAATCGGAAATTTTTCTTCTTACTTATATAATGTTAATAGTTATCTCCCTCAACGCGGCCTCCATTTCCGTTCGCATTTCTCACTCTTTCTCCATCTGTCTATCTCTTTCTTTCGTTGTTCATTTGGCTGGCTCGTTGGAGACTGTCATTATGCCGCAAAATGGTTCGCGTCCTCTTCATGTGGATTTTGCGCTTCAATTGTCTTAAGTTCGGCTAGTCCTTGTCTTCCTGTGGGGGTGTGGGTGTGTGTTTCGTCCTGACTTGGTTATTTGTAATTTATGTAACTATTTCAGTTAATCGAGCGTAATTGATTTTATTTTGAGCTTTATTATGGCGCTTGGCGGTTGACATTTTTCTCGCTTTTATTTATACATATATATTTTGACCGCAACTTTTGCCTCGACGTTTTCCTGAATTGAAAGAAAAAGGAAAAAAATACTTGACTTTCACATTGTGCTTTTGGCCACTGTGATATTTGTGTGGGCTTGTGACTGATGATTAATGTTGAAATTCGCTACGCTTTATTGACCGTCTTTGAAGGTTGATTGTAAACAGTAAAGGCCTTGATGTAATAAAGTAGCCACTAATCAGGTATATATATATATATATATATATTATTTTATAAATAGATTACTTACAGGTTTTTGCTTTATTTGAACAAGTATCTTACTTAAAGCCAAACTAAATTTGATTAGTCTTATAAAGGTGTTCAAAATTAAATTGAATTTTCGGCATTTTAATTAAAGCCTAATTGGTGTTCATTTAAGGTAATTAATACCTAATATATTCATCATCATAATTTCATATTTCATTGACCTTTAATTATGCTCGCCTCGAGGACATGGTTTATGTTGAAAGCCATCCCTTTGTCAACAATTTCCGCTTGTTTGACGACACCAACAAAGAAAAAAAAGTAGCATGCTTTTTGGGGCGCCGCATAATAAGCCTTGACCCTTCACATCGCTTGGTCATTGTCACACACCCCGCTGTGCCTGTGTGTGTGAATGAAGAGTGCTGCTGTCACAGTACGATAACGGTATTATGCACATTGACAACAGGCCACACACACCCCCTACCCACACACACACACACCCACACATACAAAGAGAAAGGAAGTGCGGCAGGCAGCATGTTAAAACGCCTGCTGAAAAGGCGGCCAGCGGCGCAGGCGATTGCCCAATTTCATTCAACAAATAGGTAACAATAACACACACAAGCACACTTGTCTGTCTTTCGCATAATTGTTTTACTTAAAAACTTAAATTGAAATAAGCTGGCAATCCGTAGTCTGGGCTTCTCCTTGATTTAAAGTGATTGGCACACTTGGAACTTTAAAGATTTAACACACAGAAATAATGTGCCCAACTAATTGGTTATTCGATATGGATGAAGAAAAAACCGCATGAATTTTTAGTTGGTTCTTTTAATTCCAAACTCAACATGTTGTACTTGGTTTGCAAACAATAGCAAAGCATTTTGCGCAGCAAATTCCCAGCAACACCGCCCTCTAACAAATAACATAACTCAAAATTTCCATTTGCATGCGCTTTGAATATGCATATCCCATACGCATATTGATTTTCATACCCAACACACAAGCACCACAAGCACTCAGGGGAAGAGTGAATGTAGAGGGGGGCGTGGAATGGTAGCGAGCGCTAACTTGCCGTAAAGCTGTTGTTTTTTACGCCAACTACTTTTATTAAAGTTAATTTACAAAGAAAACATGCAGCAAAAAACGCAGACCAGCTTAAAAATACATGGCAAAAAACGAGTGCAGTCAGTCTCTTGAAACAATCAACAAAAAAGTGAACAGCAAAATAACAACAAAACTGTATGTATGTATATATGTATGTAAGTTTTCTGTTGTGCTGTACGCATCCAGCTGCATTTACAATTTGCGCGTTTGGGGCAGCTGTATGAATAAGGGCGTGGCTTACAACAGACATGCGACATATATCAAATGAACTTAAGCACAGAGCTGAACACGTTAAAGAGCTATTTCCCTTACAAGTATCTTAACCAAGTAGAGATAATGCGCCCGATTTAGCCATTATTTGGCCAATAAATACTTTTCGAACAACAAAGAAATCGCCAAGCACTGCGAATCGAGCACAAATTAGCCAAATCTCTCTGTACAAAATGGCGTCTAACAAGCGTAGCCATAACCCATAACCACTTACAACAGCGCCTAAGCCATTGCGTGTGCCACTGTCCTTCAAAATCACCAAAGGCAACAATCATTTATGGCGCGGACTTAGCCACAAAGTCGGCCAATCAGTAAAGTCGCTCTGATGCAGACAGGACGCTCCTCCGGACTCCGCAGTTGCTCTTATTATGCTCAGAAGGCCAATCGACAAATCGTGTCTTAACATAATTTTCCCTATTGCCCCCAAAACGTTGCCGTTTTCGCCCGTTTTGCCTTGTTTTTGGGGGGTTGCCGTGCTGGACACAATACCCAGCGCCAGAGAAGTGCACAAAAAATTACATTTACGTGCTTCCAATGTGTAATTAAGGATTATTTTTGTGCTCAAGTGGATGCCTCTGCCGCTCCTGCTTTGTTGTCTAGGCTCGACAAATCAGTTCAAAAAGCTCAGCTGCGTGACTTTGTTGTCCAGGCCGAAAAAGTCGAAGGGTTTCTTCACTCCCTGTTGTCTCTATGAAAATTGACTAATGACTTTGGAGCTCACAGCTGCTTAAAGAGTTTCTTAAGTGGCTGCCAAATCACACACTTTAAGAAACATTAAGTACATTTAAATCAAAGCACAGCTGGCTAAAACAATAGAGGATTGATTCTATATAAAATCAAATGAATTAATTTGGTAATAGTAAGATTTATTTCAATATTATTATACATTAATTTATGTTTCTTTAACACATAGCACCATCTATATATTGTCTATCTCTAAGTTTGTTTAAGGCCACGTTCAGTTGACTAAGTGAAGCACACATAAGCTGGCCAAGTCCTGTTGGCAAGCTCAGCAAATCCCTGAGCAGTTCGATACCTGACGCTCGGTTGGACATGAACGGATATGGATAGATGGATGTGTGTGTGTGAACAATTTGCATTATTCACATGTTTAACATGCAAAACGCCGCTGGGACGAAGACTTTAGCATACTTGTCAGGATATGTGACTATGTAAACACACACCCACACACACACACACACACTCGACTGTAAGTTGTGCGGCGCCTTTGAAACTGGCACAATTGGCGTTTACAAATGGACCGCACTTGCGGCAGTGTGCAACAGCAAGGGAGCGGGGAAGCATTACGCAAATTCATTTCAATCTAATCAAGTTGGTCAAACAAGTTTAAATTGATTTCGCAAAGCCACAAGAAGGAGCTGCTACAGCAAAGAAGAAGAAGATGGGGAAAAAAGCTAAGGGACATTTTTAAAGGACAATTAAAATTTACGTCGCAGCGACAATGATAATGAGATTTTTAATAACCTCGTAAACTGCAGCCCCTTTCGTCGTCCTTCGTTCCCCGCGTTCCCTGCAGCGGTCAGGGCAAACGCCAAACCCGACAACCGGTTAAGCACAATGATAAAGAAAAGGATTCTCAAGTTAAAAAAGCCGGAACGACATGCGCGTCGTTCGTTCCTTGGTTCGTTCGCTTGGCCAAAAGTGAAGCAAACAAGAAAGATGTAGCCAAATAACCGCAAGCAACTTGAACAATGTGCAATGTGAGGTGGTTTTGTTCGTTGGCTGCTTGATTTTTTACATTATGTGGCTTTCTGTTTTTCTTTCGCTTCTCTATCTCACTCTCTCTTTACACACACATACACATAAGCCAAGCAGTTCCCTTAGCAAGAAACGGAAGCGCCAAAGCAACAGCAGAAACAATTAAAAGTTTCCGTTGCCACTTGCACTTCCTGACCATTTTGGCCACGCGCGCGCTTTTATCCTCCCCTATGACGGCACAATCAACTAAGTGAATATGTGTTTGTATGTGTGTTAGAGCTGCTTAGTGGCCAAGTTGAATGCTTAATTTATTCAGCGACATGAGCTTAATAAATAAAGCCCTTTATTACAATCTTAACAACAATGAATTCGGTTAAATATATTGAAGTTCTAGCTTACAAACAATGAAAGTGTATCAGAAATTCGTTCTTTTAGAGTGTATCATACTAATTTAAACTCAACATTATTTAGTTTGTTTGATTCTCAGCTCTCGGCTCTCATTTGAGCGTAAAATGAGCTCGAAAATTAATATTTGTCTTGAGAAAAAATCAGGCGTGCAAAGAAACAAAAACAAAAAAAAATAAAGCTAAACGGCTTAACGTTTATTTGCTTAGGTTCCAAAGCCTTCGGCTAAGCTCAACTCAAATTTACCGGAAAGTTAATTTCGCCACAGAAAATGCAGCAAATTGTGCAAATAAATGATTGACAGTCAAACACATATACTAATATGTGAAATAATCTTTAAACATAATTTGCGGCTTTAATATTTGCAGAGCTTGGAGCTCTGCAAGTTATTGCTGGCACGTGTTTGGTCAATCAAAGTTTATATAACCGAGAGAGCATTGCAATGGGAAACGGCGAAAATTCGAAATATGAAACCAAGTGGAGCGCGCCCTTTTTAATTACCCACTCGAGCAAAGGGCAACAAAGTAAGTCGGCAAAGTAAAAGCAGCAGCAGAAAGAAAACCAAGGAGTAATGTTAAGTTTCAATTGCGGGGGGCTGTGGGAGGGCTGCTGCTTTACCCGTGTCAGCCTTGGCAGGAAAAACAGTCAGGAGCTGGGCAATGACAGAGCCAACCATTCGGCACTTCATCAAGTCCTCTGACGTCGTTGGCCCAGTGACGTCCACGACGCGGCTGACAACGGTCTTGAGGCGAGTTACGTTGGGTGGAGGAGGTAGCAATGCAGCAAGGTTGACTCCGAGCGTAGCAAAGTGCTTAAATTAAGTTAAAATGAGAAGTACAAGAAAGGAGAGAAAGTGAAAAGGGCCGTAAATAAACAGCAAAGTTTAATGAAGTAGGCACTGAAGAGGGTTGTTCCTAGGGATGATGAGATCAAATCGAAGTATGTGTGTAAGCTAGGGTTGCCTTAAAAGTTGTTTTGGGCATAACTATAGGGTCGTGATCTGGTCTTGAACAAGATTAAATATCAAACAACAAAGTTCTAACATGTGAAAGTTGTTTGGTCCGCGGAAACGTATGCTTAATATTTGCTATGTGGAAACAATGGAATGACTAGAGAACATCATTCACCATGCACCACATCGCTCATTTATCAGCAATAAAGCAACAACAAAGATTGCTAGCCATGCCACATAACTCATTGCTTTGCAGTTAGTTTTCCCCTTCCCCCCTTTGCTCATATACAATTTCTACATTTCTTGTTCAGCGCTCCAAGTGTTAAATGTGACCACTTAACAGAATGACAATAGTTTTTAACTTGGCTAGAAGTTTTGGCGTCACCACAAAGTGGTTTTAGTGCAAATCTCTCACTCACACACACAACAGCAACAACAACAACGATGCGAAACTTTTCATATATGTAGCTTTCTTGCTTGCCAAGTTCTGTTCATGTTGCAAGTTTTGGTTTGGGGTCAACCCGCTACAATTGCATATGTCGCCAGCAGCAACAGCAGCAACAGCAGCAGCATCAGCAGCTGGAAGTGACCCAAAAGCAAAATATGCTACTAATACCCAAAATAGCATGCAATGGCCAAATGAAATTGAAATATGCATGTGTTCCAACACCAGCAAAAGCCAAAGCCAAAGTCGGAGACAAGGCAGCAAATGCCGCTAAGTAATCCGCAGCTCAAAGTGCGTGCTATTAAAAGAGCTAAATGCCGCAATTTCATCATCATCATCCCAACTATTGGAAGGAGTAGAAGATGTGGCCGCAGTTTGGTTTGGTTATAAATTTTACGCCAGCGCTTTTGGTAACAAAACACACAACCGGACACGGAATACGGCAGCCGGAAGCGGCATTTGGTCATAGGATTCCTTCCGGTTCGCTGCATGTGACTAACATTTTGCGGTAACACCCACGCCCCCAGCGCTGCCCATAAACTACATTCGAAATGCGTCCACTCGCTGATGTTTCAATTTGAGCCCATCTTTGACAGACAGGCGAACAGGCCACATTACTTTCGGTTGAGCCCTGACCATTGTCACGGGTCAGTCAACGAAATGTTGTCGCTGATTGTCGTTTCGCAAGGATTTCATTACGCAAACCGGAAACATTAATGCCCATTGGATGTGTTGTGTGTTCAACAAAAAAGGGTTTATAAAATAGATTTTGTGAGTGTGTGTGTTTGTTGCCAATTTAAACAGGTAAAGCCAAACTGACCTTTTGACTTTTCTATATGTGCACACATACTTTTTGGGAGTCATATTTCAAGTGTACATGTCAACTTCGTTACAAAGCATTGAGTTAACATTGACAAATTCAAAGAAATATCCTTAATATACAATTCGCAAAAATGTTTTGCAGTGAATTTTCATTTCATAAATTTTCCGGCTTCATGCACAGCATGTGCGTGACCTTTGACTCACACACACACACACACACACACTCAAGACGCATATGTGAAGTACAGGGCAACCACGCGTATGCGGCTTGCGTATACGCCATGTAAGCCATAGCAATTAATTATTTCAGTAAAATAAAAGGCCACACAATGGATTACCAGAGCAGAGGCAACCAAAAACACACATACATGTGTATTAATCTTTGTATTATTAAAGTAAAACTGCAAAAATAAGCAAAAAGTCCGCTTATTACATAAATAAAATCCAATCGAATTGCATTAAATTCTGAAATATGCATGTAAGAAGCAGCTGAAGTAAACGAAAGATGTAAGTTAATGAAGATATACTGTATCGACAGACATAATTCGAACTGTGAGTCGATTATATTGTGTCCGCCATTGAACAATTAACAATTAAATCTTAAATGCAGCAGAATTAAGATTTTAAATGAGCTTAACAGCAAATAAAGCAATACCTTATTTTATGTAGTATACAAATTTAAAGTCTTGATTGTCTAGCTGTTTATCCTTGTCACATTTTTTTTTGCGCATAGCAGTTATCATATTAACACGACAGCTACACAAGCCTCTATACTATATACATATATGCTTGTAAAGCTCAGAGAAATGTCACTTGCTGTCAATGTAAAACAAACAGGACAGACAGCCAAACCCAATTCGCTAAGAAAAATGTTAGCTGATCTCAAACTGATTGCGTGTCAGCATTTATCTCGCATCCTTGTTCACGTCCAGTTTTCAGACGACGGCGCAAACAAAAAACTTCACACGCATGTCAATATTTATCCGAAACCCAGCCCCTCCTTCCATCACCCTCCTTAGACAACTGCAACTTATTATAATACATAATGCCAAAAAATCAAAACAACACTAGAAAGAAATAAAGAAAAGAAAAGGAAAACAAGCAGCAGGCAACTGATATTTTCTTTATCAAAGGACTCAGACAGGAGCATCGAGTTTGAGCCTCTGCTTATTTCGGTTGTGTATTCTCGTTCGTATTTTTTTTTTCACATTTAATATAAACACATTTAATTTATACGACATGACAACGACAAGATTTTGGGGCTTAGATTGACGACCCCCGAGCAGATACGAATGTGAGTCTTAGTTGCCTTTCAACCAAACACGCCAAACACGCACCCCACACACACAAATGCGTGGCATAAACTTTGCCGCATATATAAAAAGATACCTTAAGGAACTTGCAAATTGTCAGCATGTGAATGTGTGTGTTTGTGTGTGTGAAAGAGGAAAGAGAGGTTGAGTTGCTGTTGTTTTTTTATGTTTTTAAGTTTGTTTGACATTGCTGTGTGTGTCCGCGGATTGTGCTTTGGGACTCTGGTGTGTGTGGGTGTGTATAAAATTGGAAATACTCTGGGATTATATGCTGATTTAACGCATGGAAACAAAAGCATCACGTATACGCATTTTATATTTGTTTTCCTCCATCTGCTTAGGGGACACAACATTGTGTGCAACTGATAGGGCAAAAACTTTTGTATCTAGGCCAATATGTCTTGGCTTGCCATTTTAATTTTGAGCTAAAGCTTTAGTTGCTTTTTCGTTTCCATGCCCCGCCACCTTTGTGCATTAAACAAATTAATGCCATAAAAATCAACAAAACAATCAACAAAGCACAAACTTTGCCATTTATATCGTTTATTTCGCAGCCTCAACTGTCATATATTAAATGTGTTGTTGTTTTTGTCATACATTTTATGTAAGTTGTGCCGACTTTTTATGTGTTTGGCTTTTATTTGCTTTTATTGAAAATAAACAAAATTTATTAACAATAAAAAAAAGTTAACAAAGCTCCACTGAAGCGCTTAAAAGTTCATCATAAGCCAGGCACAAAAGTCAATTGGCTGCCTTAAGAGATTAAAACTGGAAGCGAATCCCCAAAAAAACGAATTGCCCATACGCCGCATGGTACCACTAACAATTTACAAAAACACACAACAACAGTAAAAATCCAATAATAAACCACAGGCAACAATAACAACAATTGCAGTAAATGCAATTGTGGCATATGGAAATTGTTGCTGTTTTTGAAACCGAATGAAATTAAATCTCTCTCTCGTATTCTCGACACGCTTACTCCACGTTCAATGCCTACGTGTGTATATTGTTAGTGTTGTTTTTGCATAGAAAGCCCGCCCACTCCAATACGGCAATACCTTTGGTCCAATGCAAAACAATTAAAAAACATTTTGTATATTGCGGCATTTGGGGAAGCTCCCTTTTCACAGCTTGTTGTTCTTGCTGCCCGCATCCCAAAACCAGAGAATATTGTGGCAGCCACATTGTTTACTGTTGCCTGCACCGCAGAAGCCACCGCTATTTGTAATTGAGTTGATTTTTGTATGGGGCTCAATGCTCCAATGCAGCATTATTAGTTGCCACGCTGTATACAATTTGGATGCGGTTGTTGCATATTTGCACTGGTGTTTACCTCTCGCAAATTAAATCAATTTCAATTGCACTCATTAACCATATGGGGAAAAACTAGCCCGTGTTTATAGCCGGTTAGATAAATGAACACGTTTATTCTAAAAGTGTAACATAAACAGAAAGCCTTAAACTTACGCTTGCAACATTCTGTGTTGATGCATCATTCAGTGATTCATAACTGAATCGCAGACATACACATATAGGAAAATCAATCTTACTTTCCAATCAATAACCATTATAGCCCACAGGTTTGATGGCCAGACCAATGCATTGGCAATACCAGCCGATTTATTGCACTTTGCGCGACAATTTCCGTGCCAGGACTCTCGCACTTCTCTCAGTTCTTAGTCGCTTGAACTTTGCGCAGATTGCCGTCATTGTCAACATGCATTCAATTGCAAGGCGATGCGAGTGTGCGAGTGTGTGCCATAGCAACTGAATGAAAGGCTTTGGCACTATTTCATACGTTGCAGACTTGGACAACTTTTTATTGCTTTGGCGTGCTTGAAGTGCCAGCCAGCTCTAAATTGTTTTTCCATAGCTTCGACGGCGACTCTAACTGCAACACCAATGCTTACAGCAACAAATTGTATCGTATTGTGTGCAGCGAGTCACTAGCAAAAAAAAAACCGAATAAAAATCCCCACAAATAACCCACAGTGCTCAACACAGAGAGAAGTTCGAATCCACAGTAAAACTGGAAACTGTAAACTGCTGCGCTGCGTAACGGATGCGGAAACGGAAATCCGATATTATTGCGTTTGTATTGTATTAGAAGTGCGTCGATGTTGATGTTGCTGTAGCTGTCGCTTTCGTTGTTGCTGCTGTTGCTGTTGCTTTTGGTTTTGCTGGCGTTGTGCAGGTGTCTCTGTGGCTGCGTTGCCATTGTTGACGAAAATTGAAATGTCATATTCCTGGCTTTCCATTTGATTCGAGCTTAGCCAGACAAACGGGCCGCAGAGTTTTGTGGCTACAACAGGCAGCAAAAAAACAAAACACACCTTGCAATATGAAAAATATGAGTCAGAACAACAACTTTTTGTGTGTGTCCCGCTGTCTAGTGGGTATAAAAGAGGGGCATAGGAGGAAGTTAATTTAAGCAACGCCAAGATTCATTAAAAATATAATATGCGTAAATTCTCTCCTTGCTAGTTTAATCAGTAATTAAAGAGCTTTCATTAATATTCTCAACTATGTTTCTCTTATTCAAATAAAGAAATATTTGTCTGTAAAAGTTGTAAGCTGAACACGATGTGCTCCATAAAATGTATCAAAAATGGCAGCAAAAGAAATTTAAGTTACAAATTACAATAAATTTCGACATAACAACATTAACTGTGGCATTTCTGGGTGTGTGTGCGTTTTATATATTTATTTTGTCGGACATGAGACAAAAGTCAAGGCAAGTGAACACAAGTGTTGCAGTGGGGCAGGTGGCAATGGCAGAGAACATGCCGCACAGCATGTTATTTATGGCGCTTCAGGTTGTCGGGGTGCTAATAATGTGCGAGTGGCCAGTCAAAGACGAAAACGAGAATGAGAACGAGAACGTTGAGGAGCAGGACCGACTGTCGACTGTTGGCCGACAACTGGCAACGTTATGAGCGCCCAGGGCGCTAAAGCGTTCTACTACAAATGGGCAACTTTGTTGACTAACTTTGTGCACAACACGTGTCTAGTCTACACACACACACACACACACACGCATACACACAGGTGCCGTCAGTTGTATCCTGGCTGCTGTCCTTGGTATCTGGTCACTTCCATGTTTTCATGTTTCAGCTCGAGCTGCACATTTTCGTTTTCTAACGATATTTATTAAGTAGATTTTGGGCAGCCAAGCAGCCAAGCAGAGCACCTGTATTTGCTCCCTGGACCTTTGACCTCCTGCTCCTCGACACAAGTTGACATTTATATTTTGTTAGTATACTCTCGGGCGCACAGTAAAAAATAAAATGATAATTGCACAGACCGTACAGAAATTAGTGCCGCATTATGAACATGCATATTTTAAATTTAATTAATCAACAATTTTGCTGCCGTTGCTGGCAAACATAAAAAAAACATTATTGTCCACTTTTGGGTAATTACATTTTAATTTTTTGGCTTCACAGTGAGCTGCTGCCTTTAGTGGCTTTTTAAGTATATCTGTTTTTTCTGTTTTAACGACGCTGCTTTTATTGGACGCACTGCAAAGTGTGATAAATAATGGTTGAAGAAATATTAAACTGCCTTAAAGTAGAACATTTACTTAATGATATGCAAAGTTTTGTCAGTACTTGTTATAATTTTATCACACAAATAGAAACAGAATGTAAAAAGTATTTAATCCATACTGTCCTCAATAATTCTAATTGTTTACGAATACAAGCTGTCACTTTGTGAATGCAAAACGCACAATTACAATGCCACAGCTGTTTTGCCTGAGTTTATCATGAATAAGTATCTTGATTGCCTGGCAATCTGGCCAACACGGCAATCAGCTCAAACTAATTTCATCAAAACTTGTCATTCCAAAAATAAGCAGAGCTATTTAATTTATTACCAACTGCAAAAGCAAGGCAACATAAAATGATGTCATTTATTTAAAGCATGCACAAATTACCATTCAACACATACACGCACATAGACATTTCTTGAAATACAAAGTAATCTACAACTTAAATGAGATTGTAGAAGGTCTCTGTGGCAACGAAGACAACATTATAAATAAATATCATTTAAAATCAACTCTTAACTAACCTGTCTGCACTTTGTGAGCCAGCTACTTCAAACTCTCTCATTGGAAGCGTCGACGACACTTCACTGGAGTCAAGTCAAGTGCAATTTCAGTACATACACACATGCACACACACACACACATACACATGACGTCGCATTAAACGGCTGCTGTGTTGTGTAATTACCCATTAAACAGTACGCCAGGACATAGGAAACTTAAGCCGAATGAGACAGAGTAGTATAGGATATACCAAGGCGGAGAAGACTGAGGCTCAGCTGTGCCTACTTTTCGCTTTAAGTAGTTCAGAGTTAAGTGTATATGTGTGTGTGGCAATATACACACACATACATACTTACATATGCATGTTAAGTGCATGCAAAATGCTTGCCTAGCACTAAGACCAAATTGGAGGCGGACACGGAATTCGACTGAAGCTGTACCAGAAACAGAAGCAGAAGCTGCAGCTGGAACTGGAGATGGAGTTGGAGTTGGAGGTGACGCTACCAGGCAACGACGACGACAACGATAGTCGTATTCAGTGGCAGCATTCGCATTATGCAGTTAAATGTAGTAAATAAAATGCTAACGCCATTGCCATTAAATCTGAGCGCAGCCGACGTCAGCACGTTGGAAGCATAATTAGTTTTAAATGGGCTTGTTGATGGCTCAACTTGTGACGCTATATTCCCCATCATCATGTTGTTCCTGTAGCTGTGGGCTGGGTTTTGTATTTGTTGCAGCCCTTGTTACTATGCTGTAAGAAAAGTAGTTTTTCTTACAAGAACTGATTAAAATATATTAAAGTTATAAATCATGAATACATTTATATTTCAATCTTGTTTTGAGGTATTTCCACCACTTCATATCATTTCTCCAACCCGTTTAATGGAGCTGTTTCAAAAGCCCGCTGTTTTTATCACGGTGCAAGCCAGTGCAGCTTGTCGTTGTTGGCTGCTTGTTTATTTAACGACTGCCACAGCTGCCAGAGAATGGCGAGCGTCAAGGTGGCAACTGTCAGTTGGTGGCCACACGCACTGTGACAGGCGAAACAGATCCTGAAAGGACCCTGACTGCTGCTGTCGCTGCGGTACATTTAATCAAGTTTTCAGCTCAGCTATGTTTATGTCAAGTGTCTATTTGCCTATAACAAACAGACACAGTGACAGACAACTGGGAAGGGAGGGCCAGGGTTTAGAGAGGGTGGGGAGAGTACGACAGATGAGCAGACACTTTGCAGTTTACAAGGCAACATTAATTAAACAAATAAAGTGCACACGCCCAGGGTCCTAAAAGGCTGCAACCGCAATGTCATGCGGTGCCCCACACAAGACTGAAAAATGTGAGACCCTCTCTTTGTTTAAATAGGACGCACACACACACACACACACACACACACACACGCAGACGTACTTACACACAAAGTATTTTCTAGCAATGTTAAATGTTAAGCTTTTTGGGCGAGTTGGAGAAATTACGCATAACTGTCATTGTTCACTTTAGGGCAGGAGGGGTGGCTTTGCTTTTTATGTAGCACACTTACCTGCGAGTTTATTTAATTTCCTGCCCCCTCCCTCCCACGATGTGCCTTTTGACTGCCTGCCTCGCCTGCCTTGCCTGTCACAACACGAGCGCCATAATTGAATTTTTTACGCACGCTCATTTGTGTTTGCGTTTTTATTAACAAAAAACAGACCAACAGACAGACAGACAGACGTTCTGACTCTCAGGCTCTGACTGCGAGTCGTGGAAAAGTTTATAAAAAATAAAGGGCCTGTCAACTCTTAGGCGCCGCACACGTTTTGTAACTGTCTATCAATTATAACGTGACTGCTGAGCGTTTTTTTTTTCTCTGTATTCGTGTTTGTAATTCACATACCACAGTGCCTGTGTGTGTGTGTGTAAGTGTTTGTGACGAAAACATGAACTTTATTTGAATTCCTTAACTGCCACTTGCTGTGGTTGCCACGTCTGGCCACTGCTCCCATAAATATTTTAGCCCAAATTCTTGATACGTCCTTGCCAAAATGACTGTTTGCCGTTTTGTTTCTGCGCTTCGTTCCGTAAGGTTACTTTACGTTTGTTTGCTTGTTTGTTGGTCTTGCAGGAAATTAAAATTTACTCGCAGCAAGTGTAATGAGCTCTAATGTGTGCGAAATGAGCTTGGAGCCATGCGGCGTATGTGTATTAAGCATAAATATGTTACAGTCAAATGTATTTATATTAAGCATACGCCGCTTGGCGCAAAGCTTGGTTCAAACACATTAAAACTCATCATACATACATATACACATATATTTACCAAGCTGCTGCAAAATTTAAAAGCAAAGTGTGCGCTTAAATTTATAAGCAAATTGCAGCGAAAATGTCAACACAGTTTAGCTTCCTCTTTTTGCAATGTAACTGCAACTTGCTTTTGGTTGCTTGTTCTGTGCTACAGATTCATTTGATTGTTCCGTTTGCTGTTGCGCCTGTTGCACCTGCTGTTGTTAGCCTATTAATAATCGCAGCTTACAGCTGACTTAACACTGTGGAACATAGGTTGGATTTAGGAAGGTTTTTTCTATATTTATAGCTATATTTTTGATTTTGCATCCTATTTTAATATTCTATATCTATGCTTAAAACTATCTAAGTGTTATCTTCATAAGCTACCAAATAGTTGTTGCACAGTGTGACTTTCAAGTAAGATAGTTAACATGCACTAATTGAAGTTTGTTCTTGTTGCACATTTGTTTGGAGGCGCTCAGTTCTAATAACTGCCACCAGTTGTTGCAATTTTCGCAAAAGCCTTTCGTTGTTTACCGTACTGCAATTTTATCTACCAGAACGACATTCTTGCCTTCAAGCTGCATATAGTGTTGTAGGAGAATATATAGAGTATGGCCCAGTTCCGGCTGCCATAATTAAATATTAATTTGGCAAAAGGGAGAAAAAGTTTGCATAGAGTAGACGTCGGCCATTGAGGACTTCCTGCTGTCTGCCTCACTACTCAAATGCTTAAGGAATTTGTTTCAATTTTTGTATAATTTATTAGCTAAATACTTTTAGTTTTCGAGGGATTTGAAGCAAAGTTTCGGCTTCAATCACTGCACATGGCCATGGGCCAAAATGGCTCTAGACTCTTCTGAGCTGTGAGCAAAACATGCAAGCCGCTTAAGTCCTTAAGTTTATCTAGCCTGTTCTGTCCTGCTGTCAATGCCATGGCAATGAACAGACCAATGGGGCAATGAAGCAATGGAGCATTGAGGCATTGAGTCAATGGCGTGTTTGAAGTGCCTACGTAGGTTTCATTTCGTCTCTTGGTCAATCTGCCATCGTCTGCTGGCATGACAATCATATTTACGTGACCTGCATGTATAATTAATTCAAGGCTCGATCCAAGGCCCAAACCATGCCAAACCAACCCCCGCATGAAAGTGACTTAGGCAAAAACTTTGCCAAATTGTACACAAAACAGCAACAGCTACATCTGGCCAACTCAGCGTCACAAAGTCAAATCTGTGGCAAGTTCAACACAAAACTGCTGCTGCCGCTAACTGTTTGACTTTTTTTTTTTTTGTTTCGTAAGCAGTTTCTGTTTGGCTTGCAACTCCTGATCTTAGCCTACTTTACTTTTCTCTTCTGATTTTCCCAAATACAAAAAATAAATAAAAGAACAAAAATTAAGCCCTGATAAGTTTTGGCATTTGCTTCGAGTTAGCTGCAATCTCGGCCCACTCGAATGTCATAATTAACTTGGCCATTTGGCCACTATCCTTTTTGCCTTTTTATCCGTTTCCAAAATTACATGTAAATATGTTATTTATTATGTCCGTGAGGCTCGTTGACCTTTTAGCCATCGTCATAAGTAGCGGCTTTCATGTCTACTTATACATATTTATATTAGTTTCGATTATGATTATGTATAAATTGATTGCTGCTCAAGCTCATGCAAGTAATTACTGCGCCGAATAGGTTACAGAAAAGAAAACACATGGTACCAAATAAAATCTCTCAATGAATCAATATATGTTTTTAGCTTTAGAGCAACACGCAAGTTTTACACTCATATCATACTCAATGTCCAGCAATAACCTTTCCGAAAACAAAACCAACAACTGTCATTAGCTTTCAGTTGCTGCCAACAATTTTGCTATATTGGAATAATTGCTCGAGTTGAGAAACTAACAGACAATAGAGCAACACCCAAAAACAACAACAAAAACTTTCAGTTTGTGTGGCTGCGTATCAATTTTAGAGTTCGACCCTTCGCACAACTTGCTGCTGCTATTGCTGATAAATGCAGTTCTTAGCACCATTTGTTGGCTGTTTACTTTTATTACATAAGCTACACGCTACACGTTTCACATAGCTATAGTTGTTTTAACCCATTTCCGCAACCGACTGCTCATTATGACTTTGTGTTTAATGGGCAATATAAGCACTGGCGCGGCAACCTAGGCATCCGCACACACACACACACATATAGCCAATTGCCTGGGGTATTCAAGTGCACAGCTCAAACATTATAGCCGTGTAGCATCCGGGCAATCGCCATCCTAATCGCTCAGTCCCAGTGTCCCTGACTTTGTGTATCGTTAACGCAACGTTGCCATGACAGATATTAAAATAAATATTAGCGCTAATCTGTCATTTGTCGCTTCTACCATCCAGGTCCTATTCATACCAAACAACAAAAAGGTAATTCAGCTTGCGGTTGAATATTAGAGAGAATATATGATAGTATATTTTTCTAACGTTTTGCAATAATACGTTTTTTTTTTCAACTAAATCATGTAGTGATCCTTTCAATATCAAAAATTATTTCGGAACAGATGCTGGTTGCTCGTCTTACATTCTTCTGGTCAAAGGCAAACAAGGTGATGACAAGCTTGCGTCTTCCACTTTGACGGCCAACAGCCAAATCAACTTGGAAATCCGTATCAAACGTTTCATGCACAAATTTTGTCTACAAAAAGGAATTGTTATAAATAATATCATTTTTATATTGACTTATATGCTCTTACACCGGGACTGAAACACTTGTCTTTCACTTCTGCCTTATTTGTTATATATTTTGACCAAAACTTGTACCAATACTGGTTTTCATCAAATAAACTTTTGCAAAAGTCGTCGACCGTTATGGCTAAAATTGTTGGCGCCCAGTTACCACGATCAAACGTAAGCGTTTCAAATTTGACCTGAATTGATTTAAGAATCATGAATAAATTTAGTAAAATGTATGAACGTACCTGAATGCGATCTGTTGGCTGGATATCCCAAATTGTAGTCATATTACCTGATACAGTTACTTTATCGAAATCCATGTGAAAAGTTAGTTCAGAGAAGTTGAAGAGGCCATTTTTGATACCGATAACGTTACTGGGCGTTTTGGGGCAATCGGTTAAGTACTCCTCGCTTTCAGGCTCCAACCTATACAAGGTTGCACTGAACCTCTGTAGGGAAGCTAGAAAACACAGCACTGGGAACAGGAGGAGACAATGTGGCCACATCTTGTAGTTGTTTAATAGTGAATCAAAAGTGACAAGCTGTAGATGTTTTATAGAATCTCACATAAACAATTTAAATTTAGATTAATATCTACTTGTATTTATTAATGTTTTACTCAACTGACACATGTAGCCTTTCCTTATCGCAAGGAAATTAAAATAATTTATATAATTTTACACATCCGTTATCTGCACTGTGAATTTAAACATGCAAAATGTTAATGTTAATGTTTAGAGAAATTAGTACTATCAAGTAAACTGTGATGTTGACAATTTTTAGATACAATTTTACCACGCCTTTCTAGTAATTTTTATGTAGAAATACAGTTTCAGTGTTGTTCATTTTTATTACTACATAATTCTGTTAATCTAATTATTTTTGCCCGGTTTTTCTCCTTCTTTTTCGCACGCTAGCTAATTTGAGTGCTCGTGTATTTTGTGAAATTTTGCAATTTGACTTTGCAGGTGCGCAGCAGGCAGGCAGGCATCCAGCGACAAGTTTTAATTGACTTTACCAACTTTGTGGTAAGGTAATTAGTCATAGCTGCTAACACGCGCTTCACAGTCGCGACAGAGGACATTTAGTTGATTTATGTAAAACGAGCTCATAGTCTCATGTAGCCAACTAAATAAATCCTCCCCCGGTCAATGCAGGCGCTTCTAGTAAATAGCGTTTTATTGCTGCCGACAAAAGTGGGCAAAAAATGTTTATTTGTTGTTGTTGCCGTTTATTGCCTTCGATATTAATAATATTTGGCTGTGCTCTTGTGTATTTTTACTTGGCTCAGCAGTAAGCTGTAAGGAGATGTAGCTAAAGCAGCCAAAGTTTTTATTGCCCTGACACCCGCCAACGTTCTAGGTGACACCCTTTGACATGGCGCCCTCCCATCATCCTTCGCTCACTCTATTGCTTTCATAATCGCATGTTTGACGCTATAAAATCAATTCTTTATCTCACACACACGCATACACATTGAGAAAGGGACAGAGATAGACAGCGCCTGGTGCGTGTCATAAAAACGATTTAGCTCCAGCATCGACCCCCTCCACCCCGGGCATAAAAATGATATTACGACAAGTGTTGTTATTAAGGCCAACTGTAGTCGTAGTAGAAGTAGTAGTAGTAGAAGTAAGAAGAAGCAAGCAGCAGAATCGCGTTTTGCTGTTGATGAAAAGGACGACACCCTCTCATTTCAGTCAACAGACCCGCTGGCAATGATAACCGTTACTATAGCAGAACATATAAAGTTTAGCTCCAAATGGCATTGGCAGCGCAAGCAAAATTTGCTATTTTTTTATAGTATCTCTGCGTTTGAATGTATGTGTGTATGTGTGTGTGTGTTCGTGTAAGGAAAACAAAACAAATTGAAAAGCTCACATAAGCAGCTGATGGTTTAAGGGGACAACATGGCGGATGATTATTGCGCATAGAACAGCATAACCTAAGGGATAGCCGTATGTTTTACCGTATACTGGGTTGGTTCTAATAAAAATCTTATTTATCTGTATAATTGTTTTTCTCAAATTATAAATTTATTTCTAAGAGACAAAGCTTTAATTTAAGCTATGAAAAATATTTTTTGTGGTGAAAACTAACTGGCAACAATGAAAGGGCAGAACACCGCACTGCAAACAAAAAAAAGTTCTTTGTAAAATGCAAATTTGTTTATTATGTTTTGATAAAAATATTTTACACATATGAATATTTTATGCAGCGCGGTGAAAGAAAAACACTGCTCGCATTGTCTAGGCCCTGTGCAGGTTCAACTAATAACGCTGTCAACGCATCTCTTGCCGCCAGGCAATGCAAATCTGTGTTGACAATGTTTAGCAATTAAAGCAAAACAAAATGTTGCCACAAACTCACAACGCACAAACCCACGGGAGGAGGATATGAGTGCAACAGATTTTGATGACATGTTGCGCTGATATTTTAATCAGTTTTTGTTTGCCAAAAAACTAAACGCAGCGAGCTTATTGCAAAAAACAAACCAAATGTAAATCTTGCAAAAAGATATGGCAAACAAATACGAGGAATTGTAATGAGAGCTAAAGTCTTGTTAAGCTCATATAAACCATCAATTTATATGCTATAAAAAGAAGATTAGAGATTTTTAAATTTTTTCACTCTGTGACTGATAAATTCTTGTTCAGCTCCTATAGTAAATGTAAAAAAAAAAATTGTCAGATAAAGTTTCCAGTGAGTTCCTTAAAAATTTATTGGACATGTTGCATTAGTTATGCTCGACGTGCTTCAATCACAATCTACAAGAGTTGGCCATTTGTTTCAAAAAGGGAATTGAACTGCCGCTGACTTAGTATTAAGTTGTTTATAGCTTGTTGCTGTATCCGCAGTTTTCTTTTATCGCTCAGATATATCACAACTTGGGTTCCAGGTAAAAGTTCGAGCTGAATAAATGTGGTGTTTAAGCTGCACATATAAAAATTGTTTTTGATTGCACTCGTGCATCAAATTGCATAAAATATTGAGCAAAAAAAATAGTGATATAAAAGTCGCTTCACGTTTCAATGTGGTTTTCGGTTTTGCACGATCTTTAAAATATGACTGTAGTTTTCATATGATTTATATGACTTGTGGCACGCAGACAGAGCTACACTTGCATATAGTTGCACCAAAGGCAGCGAGGCAATGGAAATGGAATTAATGAGTGCCACATGCAGCGTCTGCCTGATGACTGCAACGTTTGCGCTCCGCTGATGACTTGCAAGCCAGAGGGTGGGCCAACAGGGACAGCTGCTGCATGCTACCCTTTCAAGGTTGTTGATTGTGGTGTGGCATGAGCTTTAGCCAAAGTTGTGCAGGGAATAGAACTTGTTAAAGACTTTGGTATATTGGTTTATGAGAAACTCTAGATGGACATTCGAGTATAAGGAGTATCTTAAAGTCCCGCTTTTCCTGTACTGGACTGCAACTTTAGCATATCATTTGTCATTGTGGCCGCTGGCTGGCAGCTCGCTGTGCACTTATTTTGTCATTGCAAATTGCATTCGCCCGGTTGGCATGACACATTTATATATACAACAGTGCACTACGATATTAAAGAAGCGACGCCATTCATTTTCTGTGCTGCTGCTGCACAAACTTGATTTTTAATTAACTCTTCGCGTGCTCATTCGATTTGATTTTAATAAGCAGTCAACGAACAACACGAGCTTAACACCACACAAACACATACACACACACACACTCGCTGCGACACCCTAATGCAATTAACACGTTAGCACCACCTGAGAGTGCATTGTAGCCGAAGCTGTTGTATCTGTGCGCACAACTAAACTAATCAAGTTTGCTAGTTAATTGTTGTAATTTAGTGCAGACAAAACCAATTGAAACAATTTAAACAATTACTTTATTGTGCCTTTTCCCACTGAAAGAAACCAAACTTCATAACATGTGGCTTATAAATATGCAAGCACGTGCTTATAAACAGTAAGTACCCTACACTATAAGCTTTAAGAAGCATTTGGGACCCAGTGAGCTGAATGTTGTTAACCAGTGTTGTAACTGATTAGCAAACAGCGCAGGAAACTGGCGCAGCAGAAGAATTTGTCTAGCACATGCTGCGTATGCGTATTGCGCACTGATTCTGATTGCTTCATTTGTTTGCCAATGCAACAAGCCAACACCCAACCACCCAACCACCCACTGCACCGCACCGCACCTCGCCATAGCATTGTGCAGCCCACGAAATGCAATTCGCCAGCCAATTTTGTATAATTTTCCAATTGCGAATAGCGGTTTTTGCGTTTTTACACTTTACTATTTAGCCAACGCACGGCGCACGGACTGCGCAACCAGCGTTCGGTTGCCTGGTTACTTTCTTGTTGTGTCCCGTATCGATTGCAAAAATCAAATTGGCTTGCATTATGGTTAGCTGGAAAATGATTCATTAAACGAACCACCTGTGATTATGATTATAATTTGACTTTAAATTTGGTTAGTAACTAACTTTACTTTTAAACATCCCCTTAAAGTTGTATATCACATTAGCGCATTCACTATCTTTGTCAATAAATCAGAGGTACAGTGCGCTCGATACAGTAAACTCAGAGCTAGAGCTGCCTCCCAATGGAAGCCAAGCGGCTCACATTACATCCGACACTGGTGATAATGTCGCGCAACTCAATTTGAATGCGGTTTTTATTTTGGTCCTACACACACACACACATACACCCTTTTTCTCTGCCCATAAACATTATGCGCGCATTTCCCATTTGCTATGCAGACCGAAAAACCTCGGCAAACACCCGCTTCCACTTACTGCCCCTCTGTCTCTCTATCTTGAACATAGTGCCTGTCCATAACCAGTACACTGTGGTCTTTGACATAGCTCATTGTTGTCCAGTGTGTGTGTGTGTAAGTGTGTGCTGACCAGTACACCCCTCCCACCCTCCATTCCCTACTTAGACCCTTGTGCATTCAGTTCGTGCCGTGCAGCATTCATTGTCCATTGCTCCAAATAATGGCATTTTCATTGAATTTTACGCGCCAAAGTCAAAAAGTTGTTTGCGCGAACTTTTGCAGTAATTGCATTGGGCGTATCTCTGAACTGCCACGCCCACTTACACACACACAGACACATGCGCATACGCACTATGATGTGCCTAATGAAGTTGAAGCATTGGGGCTACAGGCCACAAAATCGTTGCCACACCAAATGGCAAATGACATTTGAAAAGTGCTTGCAATGCGTACGGCTAATGACCAGTTTTCAAGTGAAGTTCAAAGTCTGACTGCGGGCGCAAGTGAATTATGAAAATTGGCTCCCTACCACCACTTCTTCTTTTCCTCTCCTTTCGAATACATACATATATAGCAAATTAGGCGCACAGAATACCCCAGACAAGAACATCTCCTGCATTTCAAGCACGTTGTTCGGCTCCAGCTTTTGCTTTTTTGAAACACACCTTTTGGACTCGCACATGTGAAACTTTTTTTGCGACTGCTACTTTTTGTGAATGGTGGTTGAAGATGGGAGGGGGGGCGAAACGAACTTCGCCAAATCACTTACAATATTTGGGACCCGCAGTACGTGCAGGGCTTAAGAATTGCTCCAGTGTTCCTGCCCACTGTCATACGCATCGAAGTATCTGCGACGCTTTTCTTCACCCTCCACTCCATTGCGATTTTCCTTTAACTGCTTCTCTTCCCGGCAACCGCTGATGCTGCTGCTACTGCTTCTCTCCGCCGGCTGTTGGTTTTTGGAGTTGGCGCTGCTACTTTGGCAAAGTTAATTTTCTTAGCGTCAAGCGTGAAATCGATATGGCCGCGGGCTGTTTCATAAGTTGAATTGAAACTCTGAAAATTGTTCAGGTTGCAGTTTTTTTTATACTTGTATTTATTTTTTTGGTTTTGTTGCGCTGCTCTCTTTTTCTTCATTTTTTTTTTGTTTTTTTTTTTGTGAGTTTTGGTGTGCGTTGCGTGAGTTGATAAATAAAATACTCAGAATTCCTGACTTGGCCGTAGGGATTGATTTTCTTATAAGTATTTCTGTACGCTGGCGAAACTTTGGGCGCCGGGCGCCGCAAAAGGCAACGGCAGTGGCTAATAAAATTTTTTTTCTTGTGCTCTTGAGCAAACAAGTTTCGTGCGCTTTTTATAACTGCTATTTTATGTTATGTCTTTCATTTTTTTTTTTCTTTGGTTTTTTGTAGAATATATATATTTTTTTTGTTGCCTTTTGGTGTAGTGCAAGTTAAACTTTGCTGCTTTGTGGCGTGCCAGCAAATGAAGTTAATAATAAAACAGTTGCTGGGGTTACTTTAGGGTTGTCGCTGCCTCAAAACCGTTGTCCAAATATTTAGCATTGGCTCAAAGATTCTCTGTTTAATTTGGAGACCACGAGACGCGAGCGATGGATTGCAGCTTTACGAAATAAACTTTTTTCCCTCACCATTTTGAATTTGATATTAATATTATAAACTTTGATTTATTGTCGCACTGACGCCGCCAAGTCCCACAGTATACCATGCCAACAGCAGCAAAACATGCCAAAAAAAAATAAAATAAATACACATGAGTGTGTAGAACAACAAAACAAAAGTGTTGTGCGAGTATTAACATAATGTATAACTTTAAAATAATGCATATTTTATATATATTTTTTTTTTTTTTTGCGGCACTCGATAAGAAAAGTTTTGGCAAATGCAAACTTTGATAAAGCAAAAAAAATGCTAGTGACATAATTTCTCTAAGGAATAGACGACATTTGAGTGCTCTATATGAAATGAATTATTTTGAATATCTTTGTTAGAGTCCTCTTTATAACTGAAAATAAATAAGTCGTCTATTGGTAGACTCTGATATAACAAGTTATTTTGGTAGTCTTTGTTAGAAGTTGTTATCTGAGATGGTTGCGCCTGGAAACGAAACTGTGCAAAAGCGTGCAGCCGTTTAGGCCTCATTTTTATGGCTCATTAGCGCAGACGTGGCAAATACACATAGGTGAGCTTAATTTTTGTCGTCAAAGTTCTCTTTGATCAGCGGCACTCGTTCAGTTCCTGGTACTCGGTTGCCATGGCCATTTTCTAATGATGATGATAATGATGATGCTGGTGATGGTGATGAGGGTAGAAAATAGAAAAAACCAACCGCTGGCAAAGCAGCTTCCTACATGTCACGCATACCAAATGAAGCCAACAAGCAACAACAGATACCAAGTTCAGTTGTCAGTTTCCAAACATCCGTTTAAAAAAAAGCAGCTACAAATTGGTTAATAATTTTTAAAGATACCATTGGACAAAGAAACTCATGCTCGATAGTTGTTGGCTCACAAAATAAAAAGGAAGAATGCTTAAAAAAATGATGCCAAAAACGGGTTTAATGGTAGAACAAACACATTTTGAAATCCAAACGAGTGATAACTAAATTTGCATTGATTTTATTGAGAGCAAAAGAGAAGAAATTAATGCAAAGCTCTGCAATTTATACCACAACACAACATTTGAATTTTCAATTGTATTTTTGGCCAAGTGCAGAGCAAATACAAACGCAAATCCAATGAATTGTAAACTAAAATGCTAAAAACAATCTAAAATAAACTGTTAAGTGAACATATATAGTGTGTATAATTGAAAAACACATTACGTATACGCCATGTGAAAAGGCTGACAGCTTCCAGAAAAGGCTTTGCCAATTTTCATATGACATTTTTACAGTTGATAAAGGTTGCACACTAAAAAAACGTTGACATTTAGTTGGATAAACTTAATTAACAGTCGTTGGAGAGTTGTGTCTGCTTTTTTATGAATTGCACTATGACCGGTGGACCAGCTGGACAGATTGATGAAACACTTGGCATTTTGGACAGCGCCTGAGTTGGGTTAAAATCGTCCCATTGGGCTATTGCTGCTGCTGCGATTTAATTAGACGCTTAGCTTGTTTACATTTAATTTGGTTTTATTTGTTGGCTGGCTTAAAGCCATTGCGTGTAGCATGCATAAATCTTCTGTACGGTCACTAATTATCTACCAGCAAGCATCAGTTGCCCTGGCACCCACATTAAAGTCAGTACCAGGGCCTAATCCCCCTAGTGCTTACACACTAACAAAGCATATGTCCCCAGTGCTGAGGTGATAAATTACCATCGGCAAAGGTGTCATATTAAAACACACACAAAACCCCAAACATGCGGCGCTGGCCTTTTAAATAAACCTTAAGCCCAAACGCGCGCTCGACTTTTGCTGATTTGGGATCCACTCCCCTCCTGGTTTTATATCCCTTTGGCATAACTAACGAGCTTAAAGGCAAACAAGGGGTGGTGGCCCAAGCGACAACCGCAAGTCCTAAACCAAATCAAAAGGGTCTGCCATGCTTATCACGGCCATAAAGTCAGTCAGACCCAACCGGAAAGCCAACACTAGTTCTCCCTCTGTCTCATTTAAACTATTTAATATTGGCACCTGCTCGGTGCTTGCCCCCGGCTGAAAAAACACAACTAGCATGTGGCCCGATGCCTGGGCCACTTAAATAATTTAAAACTAGCCGCAGAGATGGCAACGTGACACGATATTGTTTTAAAAAAGGCCAAATAGAATTTCTACATTTTTGTAAAACATATTCGTGAATCACGCTTATTGCTTCAACTCACATCTCTTTGTCTTGGCCATGCGCCAGTTGTTGGCCAAGTTGGCACACATTTATTTGTGTTACCTTTTCTTGCAATCGTAAATTTCAATTCCAGCCACTTAACATGGTGCAAAAAGATTATGCGACAGCCCCTTAGCAAAATGAAAGCAAATGGCAAACGCAGCCAAAACGAACAAGATGAGAGACAAGAGATTTTTCGTTGATGCTCTGGTTTAAATTACATGAATTGGCTTGAGGCCCTCTCTGGCTTTTTAACTAATTAAATTGTTGACGCTGAAGCAAATCAAAACAAAAGGCCAACCACAAAACAAAGAAAACAAAAATAAAACATCATAAAAATAAGGGTAAAGGAGTTCTTTTTTTTAATATCTTGCTCCCATGTGTGAGTCAACTCCAAGAAAAGAATAATAAATAAAATTACGCAAAGAGCACACGACATATAAATATATATATGTGCTTGCGTATGTGTGTGTATGTTTGTGTTTACTCCTTTTAACCCCTTTCAAATCAGACTCGACCGCAACGCTCGTTGGCTTGTGTAAACACATTAATCATCCGAATGCCACAGACAGAGATCGAAAGTGGCACCATAGCACCCAGATACTTTACTACCCCAAAACGGGGTAGTCTGGTAATCATAAACAGCGCACCGTATAGGAAATTAAAAGCAACAACAAGATACATGCAAATAAAACCAAACAAAAACAGAAAAAAACAAAACAAAACGAAACGAAACGAGCGAAAGAAACGGAAATGGAAATGGAACAACGGTCAGGATACGGCCCTGGCACGTGTGATTATCTCTGTGGGTTGACGTCACACAGTACACACACACATACACAGTCATACAATATGCAAATACTTTTGTTACTCCAGTGTAGCTATGCAAATTTGCTCAGTCGCAACCACCCCCTACCCCCTTTACAACCGTGCCACCATGCAGCAGCCACAACATTTTGTACGATTTGTGGTTTGGCTCGTTTCGTATTTGCTGGCTGCTTAACAACAGTTATTATTACATTTAAACTAATTGAGTTGATTAGAGGAAATTGAGCAAATTCAGATTCAATGGAGCAGCAACAACAACATCATTTAATGAATTATCGCAGACACGTTGCACATACCACATTTGTTCATTTGTCAACAGCGATTTAAATGCTTCATTTCTTATCAACAAGATAAGGTATTTTCGAGCAACTATATACATATCCCGACCTATCACAATTATTGTTTTGGGTGTTCTCAAAGCTTGCCCATAAGCTTATTTCTTATTGCTTTCATTGGGTAATGCTCTCTAAAATATTATTTATACATAAGTATTAATTCGTGAAAGTACGTGTGTACCTGTCACAAAACATGTTCATTTCTCCCCAAATCTTTCTCCCGCTATCTTTGTGTATTTTGGACTTTGTAATCGAAAGCATATCACTAGATTAAAGATTATATTATACCATGGGAGCTACTTTCTCATGATGACGACGCTTGACACGAAGAGTCTAGTCATGCATGGCAGGCAAAATTTATAAATAAAATACGCGATCGTACATATAGAATGAAATTTCCATAAATTCTATCCTTAACATTACTTTTCTTAACCATACCTATTTATAACATACTTAACAACATATTAATATAACAAAATATTTAAAAACATTCAAGACTAAAATACATTTCATTTATAAATCTACACATAGAATAAACTATGTCAAACTTTTATTGTGTATGAGATTAACAATCTTGAAATTAGAACATAGAGATGACTCGAAGATCAAGAATATTTAGACTATTTGTGGGAGTGGATTTTTTTAGTCTGTTCTATGCACTTGCACAACTTATGTATACCCTATTTTTATTATTTTTCTTTATCACTCTTTTTATAAGACTTCCTGTAACGTTGTAATACCTTAGACTATCATATAGGTAACTGTTTTTATTTAATCTGCTCCTTTTGATACAATCCATTTGCAAATAACAGTCAAAAGTTGACTCTTAGATACCCTGTATGCAACTTTAATTATATATTTTAAATTGTTTATGGCTTAACAACGATTAATTTTCCACCAAGTTTATGAGGGGTATGGCTGCTGCAGCTGTATTATAATGCGTTTACTACCAATAACTCACTTAAAGTTGATTAGCTCTCCAACATTCTGTCCACTTTTAAGTGGCCGGGGAGCGAAACTTTTGCCGATAAGCTGAGCCGGCTTATCTAATCACCATTGTACATCCGAGTACATAACAACTCAACGCTCGGCTGCTACGAAACAGTCCACCATTAGCTGTCGCAGCAAACAGATGGTTTAGTTGAAACATTTAATTTTTAAGATAGTGTTGTTTTTCTTTTTCGTGTACTTAAAACTGCGTCATAATGTGGCTGGAAATTATAGTGCTGCTGGTGACAGCGCTGCTCCTCTGGGACTATCTGAAGATGCGGCGGGCAAAAACAATGCTTGCAGCCGCTGGAATCAAGGGACCCAGACAATATCCATTCTTGGGCAATGCGCCTATCTTTATGTTTGGCGAGAGCGCAGACAGTAAGTAGTTAATTTCAATACCTGTGTGTTTAGATAAGAAAAGGTAATAAATTAAATTAATTTTTTTTTGCAGCAATGCTGGACTTGGAGAAGCGTTTAATAGAGAAATATGGCAAGAATATTATAATAACCATGTTTCAAGAGTTTGGCTTTCTCACCGCCGATCCGCGTATGATTGAGGCCATATTGAGCAGTCAACAGGCGATTACCAAAAATAAACTATACAATCTATTGAATGGCTGGCTGGGCACTGGCTTGCTACTTAGCACCGGCAAGAAGTGGTTTAGACGCCGCAAGATTATCACACCGACCTTTCACTTCAAGATACTCGAACAGTTTGTCGAGGTGTTCGATCAGCAAAGCGCCGTCATGGTCGAGAATTTATATGATCGTGCCGATGGCAAGACTGTCATCAACATGTTCCCCGTTGCCTGTCTAGCTGCCTTGGATATCATTGCGGAGACTTCGATGGGCGTAAAAATTGATGCACAACGCAAACCAAATTTCCCTTACGTGCAATCCGTTAATATGTAAGTTTAGCCATGAAGAACCTGCAACACTTTCTTAATCAATAACTTCTTTTAGTGTTTCAAATATGATGGCTGAGCGTTTTATGAGTCCGCTGCAGCGTTTCGATAGCACCATGCGCATCTTCTACCCGCTGCTGTTCCGCAAAATAAACCAGCACATCAAGTCCATGCATGAGTTTACGGACAAGGTCATCGCAGAGCGTCGCGATGCCTTACAAAAGTCTCTGAAAGAGTCTAGTCAAAGCACCGCAAGTGCTGAGGACGATGACGTTGGCAGCAAGCGACGCATGGCTCTGTTGGATGTGCTGCTGCAGTCCTCGGTGGATGGGCAGGCTCTGAGCAACGAGGACATACGTGAGGAGGTGGACACGTTTATGTTTGAGGGTCATGACACTACGACCAGTGCCATCTCCTATACCTCATATCTGCTAGCCAGATATCCGGAGGTTCAGAAGCGTGCCTTCCAGGAGGTAGTCGAAGTGATTGGCAAGGACAAGTCGAAGCCAATAACCATGCGAGATTTGGGTGAACTTAAGTACTTGGAGTGTGTGATCAAGGAATCGCTGCGCCTTTATCCACCAGTGCCCATGATTGGACGCCATCTGACAGAAGATCTGACGCTGAGTAAGTTGGCAAATCTAAGATTAATCTGTTAATATATATTTACTATTCTCCTTTACAGATGGCAAAGTTATACCCGCAGGCACGAACATTATACTGCTAATATATCACGCACAACGCGATCCCGACTTTTTCCCCAATCCGGAGATGTTCGATCCAGATCGTTATAGTGCGGAGAACAATAGCAACATCGATGTCTTTGCCTTTGCACCGTTTTCGGCGGGACCACGCAACTGTATTGGCCAAAAGTTCGCAATGCTGGAGATGAAGAGCACGATTAGCAAAATGTTGAGACATTTCGAGCTGCTGCCACTAGGTGAACCAGTTAAACCAGTTATGAACCTAATTCTGCGCTCCAATACGGGCATCAACATAGGACTGAAGCCACGTGTTTACTAAGTTTACTTAAAGAGGTTACTATACTTAAATGAACACATCTGCGACAATGTGCAATAAATAATTTATACACAGTTCTTCCTGCAAGATAACTCACTTGGCTAATACAGTTATTGGCCACTGTCAATATAAATCACTGACACAATCCCAAATACAAAGAGCGTCAGAGAGAGTTCGACTTTTAAGCTAATTAAATTATATATACGCAGCACCTAAGTAACGGAGCAGAAGATATGGCTGTCAGTTGAAGCAGTTGGACGGAACTGTAACCAAAGTGCTGGACAACTGGACAAGAGAGAGAGAGAGAAAAGCCCCAGCACGTCCAGTGCCCCATAATAAGCCACTTACCCGAGCAACTGCCGCAGTAGAAAACTTTTGCACTACTTTGAGAGAAGCTTTTTTTGTCTTCGCTTCCATGGCGAGCCAACAATAAGTTGACAATTTGCAAGTTATGAAAGTAAATAAGTGAAATAGTTTTAGCCAATGGCTAGCAATCTCTTTGAGACTCCCTCCCTTGTGCTTCACCAATAATCCTCTCTCCTCTCCCGTCGCATACGAAAACTTGAGCAAATAAACACGACTTGCAACAAATTGAAATGATGTATTAGGCCGCAGGGGAATAACGCCCAACTAATAAATCTCTTTGGACAACGATGCGGAGGAGAATGTCGCAACTTAGCCAAGTAGTCTTAGCTTAGCTCCACTGTATGCATTCTGTATTGTGTATGTATTTATTAATAAGACACAAAATACTCTGGGTCGACTTTTCCATATGCTCCCAACTTATTTCACGCTTTTCATGCAATTTTCTCTAGGGTCAATAAACTCCCACCAATTTTTTGCGCAGCTGGCCGTAGTCTGAGGACATTTAGTTGACACATATAGATTTGTGCGATGCGTGGATAATGGCAAGCAATTTGAGTTTTGTTCAAGGCACATAAATTGTATTCCGACTGTCTGTCCATGACTTTTAGCAGGAGGCTTTAATGAAACTTGAAACTTTGGTTTTCTACTTAAAATGCAGTGTTATTAAAGTTACATGAAAAGGAAAAGTTTTAGCCATTAAAGAAAATAATTAAGGTGTGGAATATCAAGTTTATAAAGGACAGGAAAACCCTAAGACAATCATTAAAAGTCAAAGTCGAAGCCTCCAAATTTAAAATAAATATCATTTACTTCAAAGTAAAGCAATGAAATAGTCATCATTTTTTGATACGCTGAGAATTTAACTTAATTGCATTACATGTCGCTGACGTCAAACGCACATTGACGAAGTTGCTGCTGCTGCTGCTGTTGCCATTGAGTGGCTGGCAGAGTCTAGAATGGAGTTGAAGGATATTTGGAAGGCTGACAGCAGCGCAATGTTGGCCACGTTCATTTGCCAAGCGTATTGAGTGAGTGTTTGTGTGTGTGTGTGTGTGTGAAGTGTTTGGCACTGGCCAACACAAAAGCTGTCAACTCAAAATGGAATAATAACAACGAAAATGAAAACGGAAAAAAAAAACCAAAATTATTAAAGTGCCGTCTACGCGGCGTTACAATAACAATAAAGTCAACAATAATAGCAACAATAGAGCAAGCAACAAACACCAACAATGAGCGTTGATATAATAGCAAAAGCTTTTCATATGAGTTGAGTTCAAGTTGCTTTTCAGTGTATAGCGAAAAGATAGCCCCTTGTCACCCGCCCTGGTTTGGCATTTTGTCAGTGGTGTACTTTGGTGCGTTTGATGAGGCGTGACACAAAAATTGGAAATTTATCTTTGATCTTTTTGTGTGTGAGTGTGTGTGTGTGTGTGTGTATACGAGATGAGACAATGTGTTCTGTACACTTGCTACCCTTGTCAATCGACACGTTGCCTATGAAACTGATGAGCTTAGATGTCACCGATGATAGCAACATCAAAATAATAATACTCCAAAATTAAAAGTCATTGCGAGTTAAGAAAAAATAAACAAATTGATGTTACACAGCTTGTTTTAGCTTCAAGTACTTTGTCTGAGAATCGCATTGAAGGGCGGAAAGCTGTCCACTTAATGGCCAACATCCTTGACTAGGCCATTTGTTTTGTTATCTCTTAGCTAATTAGTTTTATAATTATGTGTTGTGCGATATAATTTGCTATGATATATGCCCGACACAAACAGACCTAACACTCACACACACAAAACCACACACCCGCACACTCCTTGTAATGCAGCACAGCTTTAAGAGAGCAAGAGAGGGTGGGAGATAGACTTTCTCTACCCCCGCGTGACATTGCTGTGAAGACAATTGCATGGGACAGCTAGCAATTTGTTGTGCCTGTTTCTGTCGCTATTGATTGTCTGGCACTTGAAGTGCCATTTGGGTGTTGTTTTATAGCGTTGTTGTTGCTGTTGTTATTTGGTTCGTCCGCCACTTGGGCGACAGCATTGTCCATGGACCAAGGACTATATACATTTATATATATAGATACTATGTTGCTGCCCACTGAAGCGCACAAATTTAATGTAATTTTTAAAAAGCCATTTTTTAGCTAGCCTCAGCTTCGATAACGTAGTATGTACTTACATACATATATGTATATATTTTATCTATTCCGGGCCAGACTCGAATTTATGACAGTTGCCGCATACTTGACATGTGCTCTCGCCCTTTCTACCTCTCTCCTTTTTCTTGGGGCATGTCCAACACCTAGACGAAGAAGATATACCTCCATAACACTACAGTGTCGCCAGTTTGACGCTCAGAAATTAGCAAAAAAAAAAAAAAAAAGGAAAACTTTAAAGCTACTAACATTTCAGCATATCGCTCTACAGTTTTCCTTTCTTTTTCTTTTCATTTTTTTGTTTTTGTCACATTGTAGCTGATAAGAGTTTTGCTTTGCTAGTTTTTTAACTTACTTAGTTTCTTTAGTGGTGGCAAGCATATTGTTTTTTCTCCGTTTCCTTGAGCTTTTTTATGACACGCTTTCACACAAACATCGACATAAAATCTCTGTCACTCTGTCCTATGTTTTATCGGCCCGGGGATCGGTCGCCGGATATTTTTTGGGCAAAAGGCGGTCTAAAGTTTAACAGCAGGTCTTAGTAACAAAACTCAAACAATAGCCCATTCTAACCCCAACGGCTTTGAGGTTAAAGGTTTTTGTAATTTTAAGAAAAGACTTTAAAGTAGAACAAGTACAAATGAATGAATATTGAAATCAATATCTTAACTTAAAAATAAGTAAGTACTTATCATTAATTATTCACACGTTTTGAAGCAAACTTTACTTTTGAAGTCTCAAACCTCAACAGTTTATTCATTAAACAAAAGGAGAATCACTCGCAATTTTGTAAACCTTTTGGACTTTTGAATGCGTTGAGTGTGTCACTTGAAAAGCAATTTAGTTATCTACATCTTTGTCCTGATTGCACAGGCCTTTCACAGGCCGCACACACTTTCTGGCCTATTTGCAATAATTGAATCTCACATTGTTAGTAGCCAGCCGCTGCGCACAAAAGGTAACAAAATTGTGCCCCAAAAACTTCTCGACACACAAAAGCAGCAAAGTGTTTCGAGGCATGGGGCAACTAAAAACTGGAGGGCATGTCCTTTGATGTCGCAAATTTCTCGGACACTGAGCGCCTAATTACTTTATTGGTGACCTTTTTTGTGTGTTTGCTCAACCCCATGGCTGACAACAAAATATTTGCTTGCAACTGTCGAGACTCATCAGTTAACTGGCGTCGAGGAAGGGGTGGAGAGGGAGAGTAACTAACCTTTCAACTCGTCTGCTTGGCAAGGTTTCAATTATGAGCCTGAGTTTTTGTCTACTATTAGTAAGTTAATTGAATTATAAGAAATGGTGCCAAGTTCAAGGGTTTTTTTGGAATTGTGGGGCTCACAAAATAATAAAAAAAAAATGTAATTTACCAAAGCATAATAGAAAATAATAATTTGTGTTTTGTGTTGAGATTCGTTTCGTCCCCAACGAGCAAAATAAACATGATATTGCATAACTTAAAGGTATATTAAATATACACTCAATTCGTGCATCGCATTAATCTGTATGAATGAATTCTGAGTTTTTGCTTAAGTAACACAAATATGACGTAGAAAAAAAAACCATATATATATATATATATAACTAAAAATATAAACACACAAACAGGCATATAGTGAATAAATCCATATAAGCTTCTTGGTCAGAGACTGATGCAGAAACTGGACACGTGTGCCCAGGTTTATCAATTTTCATTTATGGATCACCTCTCAATTGTTGTTATTGTCCGAAAAAAAAAATATATATCGTGGCATGGAATGTTTTCTTTCCACAGTTTTTGCTGTTTTTGGTTGTTGTTGTTGTGAAACTTGTGCCTGTCATTCTGCTTGATTGGCTACTAAATACATTTTGAGTTATGAGCTGAAGTTGCCACCATTTGTGGTGCTAAGGGTAAGTTTGCAACGTGTGTATGTGTATATGTTGGAGTGTGGCTAGATATGTCGATGGGACGACGCATGGATGCTTGGATGAGTGTAAGTGCGTATTGTGCGTGCGTGCGTGAGATTTTGCGAAACGATAAATATTGAATTATTTGGCAAAAAGCAACCAAGTGTGTGTAAAAGTATATATGTGTGTGTGTTTGTGGGTGTATGGATAGGCGTATTAAATTGTCGAAACAATCGATGGATAATCAAGCAAGTAAAAAAATAATTACTTGAGTACTAGTTGACATTTAAGTCGAACTGACACTTCAAGGCAGTTCAAAAGTCAATACTAAAATCAGAAGAATAAAATGAAAAAATTATTAATACATAAAATGTATATGAGTAGAATTTATATTTTAAATATTACTTAAATCACATTGTATCCTATGTCCGAATTTAGAGTTCCAGGACATTCAAAAGCACTTAAAAATTAAGAGAAATATTTTTTGGCAAAGTCAAATAAAAGAGAACGATAGCTTAATGTTAAGCGGAAAGCTTTCCGTTTAATAACAGCTGACTGTTGTTTAACAGTGCACCTAACAGAACACCTAAGCAGCTTCATAATCAGAGAACAGTTATGAATTCAATTGATTTGCAGAATTTGCGCACAAATGTGGGCTACGCCTTTTTTTGGTTCCACTTATTTTTGTAATAATTGAATTTTTATTGAATGCATAGTAGAACACATGAAATTATTATGCCGTAGGTACTGAAATGAAGTACACTTGATACATGCCACTTAAACACCCAATCAAGTGAAACAAGTTCATAAATAAGCGCCATGGCAAACACTACAGAAGTCAGCAACTATGCACACACACACACACACAAACTGAGAAAATGTTAATAATTTTCGAAGTGTGCAAAAATCATGTATGTACAATATGTGTGTGTGTGAGGATGTGCGCGCATGCAGAGCAAATAAAATCACATACACATAATTGCAATTTAATGTAAAAGCAACAGCACTCGAGCATATCAAGTGCGGAATGGACTTCGGGCTGCCAAGCAAGCAAGTATTTGTAGTCAATATTTGATATTTGCACAGATGTTCAGCTGGAAAATTGAATATGGATTTTGCATAAAGCACACACACATACACACGAACACACAGGCCAAAGCAGGCTGATCTTGATGATGAACAAAAAAGCCAAATGTATGTTTGGGTGTGCTGTAAGTAGATAAATATTAAAGTAGACTGACCGAAACCCAAATTGAAAGCAGCAGCTAGAGATGGAGTATGCCACAACCTTTTGCCTGACCTCAATACAAGCAAATACGGAGGGCGGACATTTTGCGAGAAACAATTGTTTGTGTATGTGAGTGTGTGTGTGTGTGTGTGTGTGTGTGGTTTCACATGTGCCCCCAAAAGTCAGCCTCACATGAACATGAATCAATAAATGCATGTTACATTATTTTCCAATCAATTAATTTTCGGGTCACTAGATTTGCTTACAACAACAACAACAATTGTCTAGCTAGCTATAAGGGCTGTATCCAGCCAGATGGGACGGATCAGCGCCTCTGAGTTGACCAATGAACTGTCGAGTAAATCATATGGAATGATTTTCTATATATATATACACACGCACATCAAGCAAAGAACAACAGAAAGCTGGCAGGCAGGAAGCCGTTGAGCATAAATGTTTAATCAAATGAAGCATGCACAAATCGGGGTTCAGTTTGGGGTGCTGAGTGTCCTATCCTGTCCTGTCCAGTACAGGCCAGAATCAGTCTGGTTGCTGATTTAATAAACATAAAATGTGTCAGCATTGTAAAATTATTTTGTCGCCCTCAGGCGCAAACAAAGAGCAGCAACAACAAGTCAACAACAATCGGCTACAAAGTTTAACTTAATGTGTTTGTTTTTGTGTATGACAAATTCCATTTTCGTGTTGTCTTTTTTTATGCAATTTTCCAATACATTGAACGCCGGCTCTTCTGTTAACTTGCAACGTTGCGACGCGTCACATATCACTGCGTATACGTAATATTATTCTTTGTGCGATGCGAGTCAATTTCCAACATAACTCAACACACAGACAGACATTTGCTGCTGCGATAGCCTCACGGCGTTGTTTTTACTGCACTGTGTGCAAATTTGTTTTATGTAATGAGCAATAAATAGTAAATAATTAAATTCAATATGTTATTGTGGTTGCCTGCAATTGCAATATGCAATTCGACAGGCATTTATTAAATTACATTCACACTAGTAATAAAGTGCAAGCGCTGCAAAGCTGATTCATAAATATATTTACACACATATACAATGTTAAAATTGTGTACACATGATTGAAATGATTTTAAAAAACACTAAAGTTGTTATCAATATCAATTCTGTTTTTATTGTCAACGAAGCGAAGCTGCAAAAATAATGATAATGGATGCTTAAATATTGTAGCTTGACGATTCCTACTATAAGATTTTCTTTCTAGTGAAAAAAACAAAAAGTTTTCTGTTTCTATACAGTTTTTAACGCTTCCCTTCTAACAGTTTTCATAGCTTAAATAATGTTGCCATAACTTTTATTTTCCGCTGCCTGATTAACACAATTAAAAGTTATAAAATTAACAACTGAAACAGCATCCGGCTGTTGTCCACGGCTTAAACCGACAGAATATGCACGGATAAGTCGGAGGGATAACCACGCAACACACACATCACTCATCAGTCATATCTTCGTGTAAGGCAGACTGAGTGCTTTCTAATATGTTATTATCTGATGACTACATATGTAAATGCGCATTAAGACACGCAAAGTTTCTAGCTCGCGCATATCTATTGTTGTTGTTGTTGTTGTTGTTGACGTCCTGAATGGAGAAGCAACTGTGTAGTTGTGTAATTAAAGTTGAATACGGGCAACTTTTCAGCATGCATAGGAGAGAAAGAGAGAGAAAGCGGGGTCTATGTTGATGCCACACTTTTAGATGGCCCCTTGATAGCAATGCAAACTTTTTCGGGCAACATTTCTATAATAATGCGCCGCTGGCTGGAATGTATGTATGTATGTGTGTGAGTGCTTTCAATTCAAATTCATAGCCAAAAAAAAACTAAAGCACACGCACAGAATGTAAAGTTTTCGCTTATCGTTCCAGCAAAATGTTAATATTTGTTGAAACGAAAAACTACACATACACACACAGCAAATGCCGCAGACTATGTGAATAAAACTAAATATATTGTGAAAGCCGCATAAAATGGTAATTATAAAACTACACTACAACAAATACACCACGAGCAGCTAACTGTTATCTGTAATAGATTTTGTTGCTGTTTTTTAGGAGATTTGGGTTGTGTCTACCCACCTCTTATTTTCTATTGTTTGTGTGCAACTGTGCGTATGATTATTATTGTAATAATTGTTGAGCTACAAGTAATACTGTCTTGCCTCGGTCTTAATGACTTTTCTTTGGGAAAATGTCGAAAAGTGTTTGTGCGGCTTTTTGGATTATTGTGTGTGGTACGCTAACATTTACTCGCCAAGTTTTATTTGCTTTTGATAAAGTTAAAAGAGAACAGAGCAGCAGCAGTAGCTTACTTTTCGTTCTTGACTCCTGGCGTTTTGGCTTTTATGCACAATAATTTTATGTATGTATGCAAGCATGTTTGAGTAGCATAAAAAGCAAGTTCGCTTTACATTTCAAAAGCGCCTCTTGTTATGCTACATGCTTGGCACAAACACACACTAAGCCACTGAACCTAGGTCCAGTTTGTCGGTGCTTCTAGCATTTGTTTTCATGCATTTTCTTTTATGCTCTTTAGCATATCCATTTATTGTTCTTTTTAATATTCTTTTGTTGCGGATTAAGTATTTATTATCATACGCACCAAGTGTTTCCGACAAAAACAAATAAATGTTTTATATGCACACACACGAACACACACACGCACACAAATAGTTTTTACTGCACTTTAACTTGGCTGGCATAAGTAGTACTCCTTGCATACATACATATGTAAGTGTTGTTTGTCTGTGTGTGAGTCTCTGTGTCTGTGTGTATTTGCCATTACAAAAGCGCTCTCTGAAGTGCTCTCACTACCCCTTACCTTGTTGCCTTGCCAACAACTGTCGTTTGTAAGCACTTTTTGTGTTGCCTGCTCTAAAATATGTTTTATTATCTTGTAACTCGCCTGTTGTAGGTTAGTTTATATGGTTTAAGAAATAAAGTACACACAATGTTACATATTTGTACATACAAGTATTCACTTTTGTGGTTTTATTGCCTTGAGCCAAGTTTATTTTGTTAATGTTCATTTCTTATTGTTAAGCTGCTTTGGGTTTTTTTTTTAAATGATTTCAGTATTTGCGCTAATTATCAAAATGTCCGTTTAGTGAATAAAGTCTTTACTTCATTATTTGGTAGCTTCAATAATGTTTAAGCACAGCTTTTGTTTCAATTTGACTCCCTTAAAATAGAGAAGCTTATTAAAAATCACGGATACGTTAGAATAAAAACATTCTTACCGGATGCAATATATCAAAAAATCATGAATAAGCTACTTTACATTATTTTGTATATATTTTTATTTTTTTTGTAACAACTTCATATAAATAAATTAACTTGTTTTGTGTTTCTTATTACCACACCGTAGCTAAATAGATTAAGATACAAGCTGAATAGTTGTGGACTCAAGCCCCTGCAAAAATAGCTGAAAGTCCATAAATCACTTATTGTTAGCCAGTCTGTTATGTTTCAGCTGGTAACTCAGTCTTTGCCTAATTAATTCAACAGAACTTACGGACTAACTTTTTGGCATCTTATAAATTTTAAAATGCTTAACTGTAGCCTGAATGAGTCCGAGACCCCATCTAACCCCCTCCAGTCGTTTTAATGGCATGTTGCTAATCGAATTTCATGGCGTCTCCAGTTTTCTTATTTGCATTTTTTCTGCTTCTTTTTTTCGACGCTCTCATGACAGTTTAGTTGGTAGTAGTTTACTTTTTTTTTTTTTTTTTGTCAGTTGAAGTCGCGCTCAAGTTGAAAATCCATTTAGCGTAACTCAACACTTAAGCATATTTCTTGGAACTGAGCTGCTTCTGAGCTGCTTGTGCTCTGTGCATCTTCTCCTTTTTATCAGTTCTAATATAAACTTACAGTCAGCTGACAGCTTTTTTAATTTATTTCATTAAAAATTTTGCGCATGCAAAACTTTTTCAATTCGCATGCAAAGCGACAGATTTCTCTTGCAAGCCTCTGGTATAGAATGGGGGTTGGGTATGGAGATAGCTGCAGTTGATTAGTTGTGCATTTTAAATTGATTGCGTCGCATTAACACACATTAACCTTAAGCTCTCCTCCGCCTGTAAAGTTTAACAACTTCAAAAGGCAACAAAAAAAACTCAGCGTGTGGCAGACAAACAAACAAACAAACATAAAGCAGCTGCACACTTGACTTTTCCCACAATTGCCCGCAAGCGCTGCTTACACCACCTCCCCTTCTGCCTCCCAAGCACACCAATGTCAACTCAATTAAATCTTATCAAACTTCGGGGGAAGGTACACACGAATGTTTTACTCTCTGTCAGCCAAGCAGCCAAACACAAATATCAAACAAACTAATGTCAGTTGTCATAACAAAGCGCAAATACTTTTGATGCCACTTGGCCACCCACATGTCTTCTTCTTCTTTTTCTTCTTCACAAAAATATATATAAAGTAAAATGCAAACAGCTGCGCAATTTAACGTCGGAAAAGTAGAGCCAAGGGCATACAACGAACAACAAAATAATAAATGAAAAAGAGTGAGGAAGACAGAAAAAACAAGCCGACAACGAGACAAACAAACAAATGTACATCAAATATTATAGAGTATAAATTGTGTGTGTTTGTGTGCGTGTGAGGGTGTGTGTGTGTGTTTTGGTATGTCCTTGTCAGACATCACTGGCATGACTGTTGCCATTGCGATTGCCTCTCAGCTGCCTTGCTGCCTTCTGTTCTCTCTCGTTTCATACATATTTATAATAACTTTAATTAAGATTTTACAAGTAGATTATTTCTTAATAACAAAAACAACAACAAACAAGAACAGAGAGCATGCCGAGGGCGTGTAACACAACTACAAATACAACTACAATTAGCTCACTCTCTTGTGTGGTATGTTTTATTTATCAGGTACAGCTGCCTTTTAGCTCTACTTGTCGTTCTTTTGTGGCATTTGTTGTTGTTGCTGCTGTTGTCAGAACCAGATTCGAGATCAGAGCAAATGATATTAATTTCGGTTTTAATTTCAATTGAATTTCTACTCAGAATTTCGAGTTGATGTATATCATAGTTTATAGGCAAAGGTAGTTAAGGTATACTGTTTAACATTTCGAGGCATAAGAAAAAAAAAAGCCTACATTTAGTTCTTAGAATTTCAATTTAAATTTGCCTTTCTATCAATTAGTCAATTGAAGCATGTGCCCAATGTATAGTTATACTTAAGTGTGTGTTTGTAATGCAAAGCGATGTTTATGCAATTTGTGCTGAGCTTACAGCAACAAAGCATAATTATTCAGCATATATACACACAGAGAGAAACTAATAAATAGCTTTGGGTAAGTAATTTTAGCCATTCGTGTTAATAAATTTCCATTAAAGCTACGTAAACTCACACATATACACATTATGCAGCAGACCTTAATGCAATAAGAGCCACAATGCAAATCTTGAGCTTGGTCGGGTTCATCCATTCAACAAACCGTTTCGTGCAGCCGCAAAGCAATAACAACAACAACGAGCGTCTAATTTCATTATGGCCAGCAAATCACATGTACATAATTTTTTAGCATAGAACCTTGGAACTTCGAGAGTGTTTCTCAAACAAAACACACACACAGGGGTGCAGACATGTATAGAGCTGTTCTCCAGGCAGTTAGCAGTGGCACTTAAAAATTAATTAGAGAACTTATAAACAAGTGCGGCATGTGCAAACTAACTCGAGCGGCAAATCAAACGCACTTAACAGCGTCGGAATGCTGGAACGCGCCTGCTGTTTGCTGCATGCAACAAGGGATGCGGTGTTGCAAGAATGCGCCGCCTGCTCAGACAGGTTGTAACGTGAGCTGCTGCTGCTGCTGCTGGCATCACCAACAAACATTTGGCGTTGCCGTTGCACGTTTATTTAATGAAAATTGTGTGTGTAATTATGCATTAAGCAAGGCGCGATGTGGAGGCCTCCTGTATTCTGCCCAGAAGACAAAGCATGTGTGTGTTGTTGGAAAAATGTGCAGCATACTTTGCAGCGCTACTTTAGCATAACATTTTAATTAGTTTGACTTGAAACCGGCCTGTCAATTACCGAAGAACCAAAAACTTTGCTGTACAATTTGTGCATCGGAAACCCTTTCGGCAATATTTGTGGTCAATTAGGAAAACATTCAAATGCATTTGCCAGTTGTTCAATGCATCTAAATGAGCATTCGCCTTTTATTTATAATTAGTTTGTGTAGCAAGTCCGAAAACAGTTTCATCTGGAATTCTCCTTCAGACAGAGTATCTTCTTGATATCATCCTGGTGTTTAAGTTAAGAGCATGGCTCGATAAACTAAGCTGTTGATTTAACGTAAAACAAAAGAGAAGAGAAAACACTTTCAGGAAGACATCACAGCAGCAAAGCCCTTTTGAATGTGACACTGACATCAACACACAAACAAATACACTTGCTCACAGGAAATATAGAGGCATAGAGCAGATGGCCAGCTTTAACGCATGTCTTTAGAATGTTGTAAGTAAAACAAAATGTCGGACAATTAATTTACGATAACATGTAATCGTGGTAACTTAAGTAGTTTTGTTTGTAATGCCTCTCGATGACAACAACTACGTCGATGACAATGACAATGACTGGGACTCGTACTTTAGACTTTGGACTCTAGACCCTGGACCCGCTTGGACATGGACATAAGGCTTCAGCTGTAATGAAATTGTTGTCGGTTGCTACTCAAGCATTGAGGGCAGCCATGAGAGATGTAGTAAGAAACTTGTACTGCATACACATTGGACCTTGCTTTGTTTTCCTTTGTTTGTTGTTGTTTGAGCCTCGTGCCACGTCTCAAACTATGTACTGGTATGTCTATTGCATTGTCATGTTCATTGTCATGCCAATTATTTAATTTGTCCCATCCAAACACAACAATAAAAACATCAAAACACAAAAAAAAAAAAAAAAAGAATGCTATCAGGCTGGCAATTTAGAAATGTGATTAGTATCCTTGTGCAGGACACAACAAACAACAAAAATAATTTGTAAATTTTACGGAAATACATCAAAGTCAATGGAGCGGCACATTTGACAATACTAATTAGAAGTTTCCTTTCGCAGTTATTTTTGGAGATCATTAAAATTGCATGCAAGACATGTACTTATACTTACAGTCACAAAAAATCAGAGCTTACTTGAATTTTTGAGAATCAAGGAGGAGAGCAGTGTATTTATTAATAGTCGTTAATTTTAAAATTAAAAGCTAACGTAAGCGTAATGTAAACGTAACGTAAACGTAATGCAAGGTAACGTAAACGTAACGTAAGGTAAGCGTAACGTAACGTTTACTAACTTAACGACTATTACCTCCTGCTCTACTCCTCGATTCTCAAAAATTCAAGTAAGCCTCGTTGATTTTGATGAAATTTAGTGACGTGTTTACACAACGCGAAAGTGTGAGTGTAAATGTTTTTGCATGCGTGTGTTATTGCTAAGTAAAATTATATATTGTACACACACACATCATTTTGAATTCTTTTCAAAGGTTTTTCAGTTTGTTTCGATGATAACAAAATTGCAACTAAGCTTGATAGTTTTTAAGTCAACATTTTTATACACTTGAAAAAGTGTATTTTACTTTTGTGTTAAAATGTGTAAAATTAAGTGAATATATTCTTGATCAGTATCGTAAGCTGAGTTTACATAGCCATGTCCGTCTGTCCGTCCGTCCGTCCGTTCGTCCGTCCTTCTGTCTGTTCGTGATATGCAAGCTACGGGCATCGGCTTCTGTTAGTTGCTGTTGGATCACATGTCAAAATCGACAAGATCGAACAACTTTATCAAAAAGCTTCCTTACAATTACGAGACATTTGATATGATCTATATTTTTAATACAAAGAGGAAAAGAGAGGAAGAATAAAATAATGGTACTAAATATCACTTACCCATTCACTTGAATATCACTTACCCATATAAATATAGGCGTGTATTGCGTGCCTATCTTTTCCTCTCTGTTACTCGATCGGGTATCTGTCTCTCAGACTTTTGCAATATCTGTGCCACACTTTCTTTAAGTTAAACAGCTTGGTCTTTCCAACATTTTTAAATGCCAATTTGTTTTAATACAAAGATTATATGTAAGGAAAGCTTATAATATGTAGCAAAGTTCATTGATAACTTTTATTTTGATAGTTTTGTATTCTACTAAACAGCAGTTTTTGTGTTACTAAGGCACATGCCACATTCTTTAGACCCATTTCAGCGCTGCCACAAGACGGAAAACAACAATTTATTTATTAATAATTCAACAAACTGCATAACTAATAAAGCTGCCAAAACAAACAAACATACTACCCCCAGAAACAACTAACGGCTGAGCACAAAAAACAAATTCCAAAAAATCATAAATAACTAAAACCTTGTAAACATGTGCATAATCCGGCAAGTCCTGAGCAAAACAATGGAAAAGAAGAAGAAGGGCACAGCAGTTAAGCTTCGAAACGAACAACGAAATAAAAATCACATACATAACCGAGTTACTTTTAATCCTCGACACACAATCGACACATTAATTTATCACTGCTGCGAAAGCCAAGGCAAAAGCCTTTCAATTAATTCCAGAGCACATCACTCGACGGGTGGCAAACGAAGGAACCCATTCTGAACCAAGAGAGAGAGTGAACTCTATAAATACTTTATCGGCGACTGGCGACTGTCGGACAATTTCAGAATTTCTGGCATTTGGCATATTGACTTATGAGCGCTGATTTGTAAGCAGATTTTCTATATACATGAGCTTGTAATTAATTCATGTCCAGTTTTTTGAGACTTTGCTGCTGCCAGCAAGCATTTATCTTTATGCCGGCAACAGCGGAGGGAAGGAGGTAAGGTCTGTAACTCATCTGTGTTAGTGCATTTTTGGCAGCCAGTCAGCGAATGCATTTACTGTCAACCACAGAATCTTTTATAGCAAATGGCCAAGCTACTTAAAACAGGCGCCAAAAAGCAGCTGCTAATGTAATTACACTACGGCGGCTAGTAGGTGAATGAACCGGAAGGAATCAATTGCCAGTTGTGCAATAAACGGAAATGCTACATAGGTTGACAAAGTTGTGACGTTTGAAGCCTACACTACACTAAGAAAATAAGCTGATACATATGCAAATGCCGGCAGCTATCGGGCCAAGCCAACGAGCCAAAAACGAGACTAGAGTTTGTGCTGTAAAGGATGTGGTAAGTAAATACTAAATTTAGTTGGCTTCTCCACACACACACACACACACACAGAACCGCAGCGACATTTCCTTTTGGCAAGGCGTCGACATCCTTCTTGTCTGTCTGCCTGTCTGTGCCTCAACTTCAATTGTATGCACTTCGTGGCAGTGCCATATGAATGCTTCTGCTTAAGGATTGCTGTCTCTATTTCTCTCTATATCTCCTCTCTTCGTTTTTTTGTGCGCTGCCTGCCTGTTCTGGCATAAGAAAATTATGCAAAATAGTAGCAAAGTTTCAATTTCCTCGCCAGAAGAAAAGAAAAACCGACAAAATAAAATACATAAGAAAATAAAACTGGCTAGAAAAGGATGGCAAAAAACCAAGCAAAGAGCGAAGAAAATGTTGGAAATAAAGAAAATGTAAAGTACAAAATTGTGGTCTAGTATAAATAAGCGAAACTTATGAAAAGTTATGAAAAACTTTTGCTTTACAAGGCAATACGTAATTTGGAATGTGAACGAGAGAATATGTGTGCCTGCCAACTCCTTCAAGGCATTTTTGAAAGTCAGCGATCTGTCGACTCAATTTTGACATACAACATTTTTGAGTCCTTTTCGTGTACTTGCAACTTGTAGTGTGTGTGTGTGTGTGCGTGCACTTGTCGAATATAGAAGCAAATTATCATAGAAACGAGATGAGTAACAATTTGAGCAAGTTTATATACTGCTGGGTGACGAAGAAACAATCGTTTAGTAAAAACCTTAGGCTGCAAAACAATTATTATTACCGATCTCCTTTTAAAATACGCATAATTGCAACTAGAGTACTGAAAAATCACATTTCACATCACGCTGTCACAACATCCCATGACTACTACCGAAAGTGCATCAAACACAAGCACTTATTGTGGCATTTCAATTCATACTGACTTTTTGCATATTGTATGCAGTTACTTGACGATAGCAATAGCCCAACGACATTGCCCACCGGGCTTCAAAAAGAGAGATAGTTTATAGTTTTAATTTTCAGCATATTTTGCTGGCTGGAAGCACACAGCATCAAAGGGCAGAAACACACACACACACACACCCACGTATATAGAGCCATAAAGATGGAAAAGAGCTACAGAAAAAAAATTAGCATACCACATAAGACAATTGCCTGTCAAGCGGCGTTACAAGAAGGTTTGGGAATCATTTTCTTTTTTTGGGGTCGAGTCAAAGTCGCCAAAGGGTTTCTTGGCTTTTTTGGGGGGCGCTGGCTGCTATTTGATTAGGCCAAAAGCTTGTTAAGGAAATTTGACTGGCAAGTTGAGTGGCTGCTTTACTTGGCTGACTTGGCTTGCCTGCCAGCAGCAGCATCATTTGCATATAGTTTTGGCCATATTTCTGCAACAACTTGTCGACGTTATTCTTCTTTTCCGCCTTCTTCTGCGTAAATTTTGTTAAAATTTAAGTTTAAGTTGTACATACGGTTCGTTGACTGCTGCTGCTGGAACGCAAAATGCATAAGAACAAAATTGAAACAGTTTTTTGAGTGCTAACGAAGGTAAATATTGTTTCATTTCCATAAGCCAGCAAAAGAAATGCTTGCATAATAAGTTAAATTACAACAAAACTGCAACCCGCTTAAGAAATTTATTTGTTTACACACGTATTTGTGTGCGTGTGTGTGTCTGAACGCATTGTCTAAATAAAATTGCACAAATTGTAATGCATAAGTCGGTTTTGTAAACAAAAGTTGACTTTTTGTACTCCGCTTAATTGCCGGTCAAAGAGAATTAAAAAAGGGTGTTTTTTTTGCATAACTTTCTCATATGTGAATAACGAGGGTATTTTTGAGGTAGAGTATATTTTTGTTTGACTTAAATGCAATTAAAAGTTTCAATTAAAATTAACAATAGCATAAACCGACTGTCGCATTTAACAAAGTAAATATTATGGAATTACAAATAATTGAAGTGCTAAAGTCACGTGCTTGAAACGCATAATTTGGAGTATTTTTGCACACATATTCATATCCAATATAAATATTTAAATATTTTTACATGCATGTAAATTTGTTTGATTAATTATATTAAAGGTATTAATGCAAGTGTGCAAACATGAACGATTCCGTATAATGAGTATTTGCCTATAAAATATTCAAGGTGATTAAATTACGAATAAATAAAAAGTTCATACTAAGTTAAAATTTCCTCAGCCATAACTTTGACAAAACTGATCAGATTTATAAAAGTCAAGCCTTAGAATCTTAAATTATACTACATTAAACCTTAGGTTGAAAATTATGTTAATTTTCTAGCCTAAAATATTGCATTGCGAGTCTGGGTTGAAACTTTTCATAGCCATAACTTTATCAAAAGTAATCTAGGTTTTTTAAAGCTAAGACTTTTTTAATTATATTACTACATTATAGATTAAACTGCATAAAGTTACCGTTAAAATTTCTCGTTAGGAAACAAACAATTTTATAAATATTTCAAGTACTTTAACTTTCCACCCCTTTCTTTTGAGATTTCAATTCGATTGTTACTTGATATACTTCGTTTATCGTTCCTCCACACCCATTCTTTTGATATCTTGAAAAAAGTTTCAGATTTCGCAGACTAGTTCACGCTGTCTCTCCCCCTCTCTCTCTCTCTCTCTCTCTCTCTCTCTTCTCTCCCAACATTCAGCAACCAAAACCGAAAGCAAACATTTTAAATGTCAATTTATAAGTGACAATTGGGCCACACTCCACGGCTCAATCTCTGTTACAGTGCCCTGTCCCCCCGTCCCATCTCTATTCTTGCTCGTCGCTCGAAGCATGTGCTAACAGTTTTTGTGTGGTAATATAATATGCACAGCATGGCTTATAATAATAAAAACGCCAGCAGCGCCTGCACCAGCAGCAGTAGTAGCAATAGCAATGCTATCACCAATGATACCAATGGCCGAAACCGTTGACAGCCCGCGGCTGTCATACGCGTGATTGTCCCTTTGAAATATGAGCAGCTCTTTTCAATAACATTCCGCCTGTCTGTTTTCGACACTATGCAATACACGCACATTTCCCCTCTCTGTGTGTGTGTGTGTGTTTGTGTGCGTGAGTAAGGTCAAATATGATAAAGAGCCCGGCCCAGAGTTGGCAACATAAACAGAATCAGAGCTGGAGTCAGAGTCAGAGTCAGAGTTATGCTAGCATTTATTATGCCGCAGCCGTCGTTCAGCTTTTGCTGTCCGGGACCAATTCCAATGTTTCGTTTGTAAATTAACTTTACCGCTCGCGGCATCGAATATTTTTAACTTTTTTTCTGTTGTATATACCCTGTAAATGGAAGTGTGCAATAAGGGGTGGATTATGAGCACTAAAGAATGGCATGATCAAGGTAGGAGAGTTAAAAATTACTTAATTTTTAAGCATAATTTTAAATTAAAATATAAAAGTTTCCTCAAGACACGTTCAGTTTTGTAACGATTTTTTTAAGACACGTTTAGATTCGTTAAGTATCGTTGAGATTCTTTAGGGCCTCTAAGACTGGGTGAGTTTCGTAATCTCTTTATTATACTTATCAGTTTCGGTTCCTTTAAATTGTATTCGACATAACCTCACAAAGTAAACTCTAGTTGTTAACAGGGTAACTACCAAGTTAAAACTCTCCCCTTTAAGACCTTCCTCTTGGCCCCTTTTTGTATGCTTTGTTTTGTGTTTTTGGACTGTGACTTTGACTAGAATTTGGACGTATCAAATGCAACGCATGCTTCGTTCGAACTCTCATCGTCTCATCGACATCGTTTTCGCGTCTCGTGTTGTCTTCTTCTTTCGCTTATTCTTCTTCTTCTTCAGCAGCAAAGCAACAACAATTTTTTTAAATTAAAAAAGTTTTTCAGTTGCCATTCGGCACGTACCAATACGCAACGACAACGCCGCAGATATATGTACTTACACACACACACACACACACATATATATATACACCCTACATAACAAAAAATAAAACACACCCCTGCAGTCGCCCGCATATTGACAGGCCGAGCGCGTGGAGGCATGGCCGGGTAGCGGGAGCTGGCTTGAAAACTGGTAATAAATGCGACAGCACTCGGCATGCATAGCATGTCCATTTTCACAGTACAGCTTCCGATCCCGCTTCCCCCTCAATCGCATTTCCACATGCCAGCGATTTTTCAAAATTTTTCCTTTCGAGCTTTGCTGCGTTTTTGGTTTATTTATGTCAATTTTTGTGCAACCAAAGCCGCAGTGAAGTGAATGATGAGAAGAATGAAGGTAAAGGGAGAAAACGGAAATCAGAAAGAGAAAAAAAGATTGTCGCTATCACGGGGCAACAAAAAATAAAAAACTTTATGGCTTATATTTCCGCGTTTTGGGTTAAGACGTTAGGTGAATTTATTTTTTGTTTTAATACCCAGTATTTTGAAAATTTATGAACATGGGTAGGATTATGTTAGGATGTTTGTGTTTTGTATCTAGATAAATCTGTCTTTTGATTAGATACTTTCTAATCACTTTTTTTAACAATCTGATATTTATTTTTAATTTCTTTCATAATAGGACATTGTAGGGCATATTCTAGACACGCATTCTCTATTTGCAACAATTTTTCTTTATAAATTTTCCTTCTTTATTGCATAACGAACTAAATTGGCGGTGCAAAGCGCTATTGGAATGTAAGATGTGAAATGAAAGGCTTAGCTTTGAATGCCTTTTATTGCTGATTTGTGAGTAAGTTCAGGTATAGTCGAAATAAACTGCCAATACAAACATGTATAATCATGAAAGAGGAGAAAGCTTATGGCATTCTTAATACTTGCTTAATAATCTCAGCTCTGATCTGAGCCAAAGAATTAATCTCATTTTAGTCCAATCACATTCAGCACATAGAGAAATCATTAATATTTTTTTAGCTGTTATTTATCAAAGCATTTGTTGACATACCAGCGGCGGGCATAAATATCAAGAGAAAGAATAAAAATGAGAGTACGCCTTTACCGGGGTCGACACATTTCATTGCCATATAATTCATTCAGTCAGTCATCCCATCAATCAGTCAGTCAGTCAGTCAACGCCTAAAGTTTTATTACTTTTTGCTGCTGTCAACAAATGTTGGTTGTTGGTTTGTTGGCTGGTTGTCTGATGGCTCCTCTTTCCCCACTTTGGCCTTAGGCAAAACGCTGTGAATATTACTACGCCACATAGTTGCCAGACGCGTTTGCTTATTTTTTAATATTTGAGCAAGGGCTACATGTCGTATGCGCAATGCTAGCCAACTTCCATGCTCCTCTCTACGCAGTCCTTTGGTCGCCGTTATACTGCCTGCTGCTGCTGCTGCTTGTTGGTTGTTTGGCTGTTTGGCTGTTGGTTGTTGTGCTGAGACACAGTTGGGCAAATATTTAAGCTTTGTACGTCATTTGCCCGGCAATGATAATGTGCTCCATGTTTGCACTGTGGCAAAGCCATGCCAAACTGTTTACCGGCTGCAGAGAGGAAGAGCGAGAGGGGAAAACAGAAATCGGGCTACTAATATGCCATGACTGTTTGCCCATCGGCATTATTGTTAAGCCAAAATGTACTACTTACTACCAACTACTAGATAGATGCAGCCATTCAACTTATGGAGCACACACTTCATTATCAACTCATCTGATAGATATATTTTCGGTAGCTTCTCTCATTTACATATATGCTAAATCTAAACTATATTCGAGCATTGACTACTTAAGAAAATTGTTTGCCATCGCTGCTGTGAAAGCTGCCAGAAAACAAAATGAAAATATGCTCTCTTTCTCTCGTGTGTGTGTGTGTGTGTGTTTGTAATAATATTCAAATTGGCAAAATCCATTATGATCGCAAATATTATTTCAACTGGCAGCCAGTCAACCCAAAAAGTCTCTGATGTACCTAAAAATCCAGAGAGAAGTCTCTGAAATATGCTTAGCTCTTGCATCTGCATCCACTTCAAGCGAGAGAGCTTTAACAAAGAGAGAGACAGATAGAAAAAGTATCTCTCAACCAAGTTTACAGTAAAGATAGCTTTGAAGCTGATTAAAAAAATCTTTGGGGCATAAATCAGATATTCAATATAAGAGGAAAAGCAATTGAATAGTTTTTGATTCATGTCAATAAATATTATGCTCCAAATATTACTTCAAATACATCCTAGCATTGTTTCACTGTACTTGAGCATATGCATTTCAAACGAAACCAAACTTATAACAGACAAAAATGGGTTAAAAGTGTTGACAGTTAGACAAAGCGCAAATTATACACTCACTGAGTTGGTCGACGTATTTGATTTGCCATGTGGCAGGGGGAGGAGAGGGGCGTGGCCAGAGCCTGGCGTTGATTTACTTGGCCGTAAAAGTTACTAAGTTTGGCGCTCTCGGCTTCGCAATGCTATTGAAATATTTGCACACGATATTGGCAATCGAGTTAACAGTAACTGGCAAATATCAAAGCACAAATTGGCAGGGTGGAGCAAACGAAAGAACGGATGAAGGGAAGAAGAAACGTGAAAGAGGCGCTAAGGCGGCATATTTCAAAATACGGTTAAATTAAATTAAGGCCATGGCTATGATGGGGGACAGCAAAAGAAAAAATTATGTAAATTTAATCAAAATAAGTAGCAGCAGCCGAGGATTGTCAGTTTTGCCTGGCTAAAAGCGGCTTATAACAACAGTCAGTTGACTGCGCCAAAAATAATAACAACAACAACAACAACAATGGCTGTAGACAGTAAGATGCTAAGTAGACGCAATTCCAGCCACATGCTGTCAACGCAGAGAGCTCAAAGCAAAACGCAGCAGAAACCAACTTCTGCAAAAGCAAATGGACAACCAAAGCCAACAACAACGAATGAAAAGCGGACAGCTCATAAACAAAAAAATAAGTTAAGACGCGCTAAGCGATGTGTTGGACTATATAATACCCAATAACACGCAATAATTTATATTTTTGTTTTAAAATAATGTTTACAAAGGATAAAAGAATTCTTAAGCTACAGAAACTTCAAAAAGTTATCATGTACAACCCTTAAGTTCAGCATACCCCATTCGAAAATACAGCTGAGTATACCAAAAGACGGTTCGAGAGTGGGAGAAATTATGTGTAATAGACAGAGTCCAGTTGGTATGAGAGTCATAAAGTTCTTGCCGTGGCAATAATAAAAAAAATTTTAATGCTTCTTATTGTTTTGAGCAAGTTATCTAGAGCGCCTTTTTTAGAGGTAAACACACAACCGCTATAAGCGTATTTACTATTTGCCAAACAACAAAATGTAATTTCGTCTTTGTGTGCTGCGTTTCACCAAAAACGCAAGCCGCAGAAAAACATTTGGAGAATTTATGGAACAGACAATAAACAGAAATTAGACATTTTTTTCAACTTCATAATTTTGATGCAAAGATATCCTATATAAAACAAAGTCTTCCTTTAAAGTGCTTTAATGTTCGACTCATTAGAAAAATATCGCCAAAAGGCTTAAAAAGTAATTTATGTTACACTGTACGTACTTTACAATATACACACTCATATATATAAGTGAACGTGTGGGTGTTTTTGTAACTTTTGCTCAAAAACTAATGTTGAACAAAGCATTTTTATGGTTGTGCCACAAAAATGTTCTAATAAATGCAAAGTACATTTTGGAACTCACTCATACAAACAGCCACACCACTCTTAAATACACCCATACTATACACACACACACACAACCAAAAAACCAAAGCCATTTTGGAGCACATTTTAATAGCATTGTAGAAATTTTTTGCACTTAATTAAGTGTAATTAAATTTTCAACTAGAGCAAGCGAGAACGAAAGAGCGAATGGGTGTGTCTGTGTGAGTGTAGAGGGGGAGTTGGGTGGACCGCAGCAAGTGCCTAAAATGTGCGCCGTGCTTTATGCAACGAATTTTAACTTGAAGTTGCTAAAAACGCCACAACTCAAGTGCCATTTATTCCATGTAACAAAAACTTCTCCATTTTTGTGTGTTTGTCAAATAATAGCGGAATATAAAAGCTAAAGCTTACATATGTCCACAAGTGATGTTAATATTCCTAGATACCTTTAAAGGAAATCAACAACAATAAGCTTTTGTATATAACAAGTTCAAATTTTACCTTTATAGGTCTTAGCTTCACATGCAACTAATTATAATTAGTTGAAAGTACATTTCTGACATTCGTTGCGATTGGTTGCACAAACGACCGCAAAAGTGCCACCAAAGGCAGGCTGGCTCTAAAACTGCAGCGTTGCACTGACCAACAACAGCTGACGGCAGTAGCTGTAAAAGTAACAGTTAGAATGGCAGCAACAATGGCTGGCTGGGCATGTCAATGCCGTTAGATGTTGACTCAAGCGCAGCGGCGTTAAGTATACGCCGTGTGCCACACACAGTAAGTGCAGACGCATATGTATAAGTGTGTGTGTGTGCCCGCCGGATGTCATATTGCAAAATTGAATTTTTCGGTGCACAGCACTTTTGTTCCGCCAGCTGTTTGCCTCGTCATCACTGCAATGATTTTGAATTGTTGACATCAAGTAGCGTCCACAACGAAATCTAGCAGCGTTCTATATGCACACATAGATATATATTGAATTATTGTATACTTAGTACATATGTCATTGAGCTAAGTTACGTTATCAGCTTTATTTGATGTTTAGCAATTTCCTGATTTATCCCTCATGCTATTTCCGTTTTGCATTCGTATGCGCTGACCAACCACAACCACACACACATACAGTCAAAAACAAAAATTGACCAAAAAATGGAAGAATAAAAAACCGCAAAAATGATAAGAATTGAAATGAAATTTTACGTTGACTGTGCACAACAAGCACAGCACTGGGTGTGTGTATGTGTGTGTTTGTGTATTAATGTCGTCTGTAGTATGATTACGTGATGTTCAATAGCATTTCCTGCTTAGTCGTTTGCTCACTCGTAGCAGTAATATGTATCTATTTGGCCATTTTTGTTTGGTTTTTGATTTGATTTGTGTTGATATTATTGCTATTTATGTTCATAAGCTACTATCAACAACAAATTATTTTATAAGTTTAAAGAAAATATGATTTCAGTGCGTATACGTGATATTTTATTTGTCTCCGTTTAAAATTCAAAAAGCATAAGTAGTAAAAAAATTAAATTTCATTTGCGGTTCATTTCGAGGCGTAGACGAGCTAATTATTATTTAACTTTACTCAGAACACACACACATTCACACACACATGCGTACCCACTCCGGATAACATGAAAAAGTAGCTAGAGCTCATCACATTGTGGCCAAGTCCTTTTTACTGAATTTTTATGCAAAACATGAACATTTAGTAGAACGTTCTACGAATTTTTAATGAGTCGCCAAACTGTGTGGAAAGAGGGTGGAGGGTAGAGGGGCGTAGTAACAGCATGCCAGTTTTGGCCTTGTGTATGTGAGCTTTTTAGCATTAACATGTTTTATGAGTTGCGTTTCCTTTTTTTCTTTCTGGGTTTAGTTAGCTAGTCAAGTGCAGGTAACTTAAAAAGGCGCACTGGAATTTTTCCATACCCTACCCCTCAAGTCTCCTTGCCTGTGGCAACATTTTGCGTCACACGTACGTGTAATCAAATCAGTTGGTGCCTCAACTGCGTGCGTCACATAAATTTGGCAACATTTAACAGATAATGAGCACAATTAGTAGCCGGACTAAGTTGCATGCAACATTAGTCAACATGAACAACAGATGATGTGATAAGCTTGAACAGTTAAAATTCGTTTAAACTCAATTTGTGTACTAAAAAAAATGTTATTGGTATTTTAAATATATGAAAACCTAATAATAAATCTCTCAATTCTGAAAGTATTTTCGTTCAAACTTTTTATTTAGCTCAAATTATTCACAGCATATTTAAATTTGTCAGCTTTATATATACTCTTCCTTCTTCCTGCCGCATTTGTTGTCCAGTCAAACTAGGCCGTTTGACATTTTCTTTTATGTTTGCAGAAGATTGAGGTAAGAGGCAAAAATCTTTGCGTTACTTTATGCTTCAAGTACACACCTACCGCATTGCAGGCAGGCTAAGTAAATTATCGTGTTTCATTTGCCAACCCAACCAACAGAGCTTTTTTCTGACCAGGCTCAGATGAGGCGTGGAGGAGGAGGAGGAGAAGTTTGCTGTGAGTCCTGCCAAGCGTGGCAACACTTAGTCACTTGGTTTCAAGAGTAAACACATCTTATAAATTATTCAAAAACGCAAAAAAGCTATTTGCAACACTTTACCGTTAGCGTTACCGTTAGCGCTCGCTGCCTGTCACTCGACGCTGCTCCCATTCTATACTATATATATAAATAAATATATATTTTTTTTCTTCAACTTCTTTTCCTTGGGTGCCCAGGCAGCGCTGCTTGTCCTGTGCAATCAGTCAAAATGCGGCGCAACATATGCGTGGGTGGTGGGCGTGGCATTTGCCAGGTAACGGTAGCACAGCAGCAAAAAGGATGACAAATGAAATGTTCAAGTGGCGCTTAAAGCAACAAACAAAACAAAAGCAGAAAGAACAGAAAGAAAAAAATGAAGAGGAAACTTTACTCTATTTTTGGGCGAGTTTCTCAGTTTCGCGTTGCCTTAACGCTGACAAAGTGCCTCGGCTTACTGCATATACTCTCGACTGTGGGCCATGTAAAATGAAGCCAAAAGACCCCGGACAGAACCTCCCTCCACCCCCAACACCAACAACAACAACACATAAAAAAAAGGCGTTGAAAACTTGACTTTGTCAGTTGGCAACTTCTTGAGGGTGCGAGGAAGGAGTGTGTGTGTGTGTGTGCGTTGGGGTGTGGGAGTCACGTGAAGCCTTTGCACAAATATTTAACTTAAGTAAGCGTTTGTAATTAATTTCATCCTTAATACCGACACTTTGCAACACTTTTTCCACTCTCCCTCTGCCCTTTTCTTCTTCTGTTTTACTTACCGTTATGGCATAATGAACACGCATTTTAAAATAGGGTCTCTCGCTGATTTTATATTGTGTGTGTGCGTGTGTATGTGTGTGTTGTTTTGTGTTTTTTGTTGCCACGATGTCAAACTCACTGTTTGGTAGTTTGTCTGAAGCCAGCGGCATGCGACAACAACAACAGGAAAAAGTGACTGCATAATTTATGTGTCAAGAGTTTGCGGCAACGTATTTTTGCATTTTTTATTTTCATTTTCCGTTGCTGGAGGGGGGGAGGGGGGTGTGGTGTAATTGATGTTCCCACCCCGCAATTAACTCCCGCCTGCCAAAGATTTATGCTCTGGGGTTGGACGACGCGTGTTTTATGATGCGTCTTTTGCCTAAAAGCGTTCTCAATTACACGCAATTAACTCACAATTATGGGCCCAAAAAGCCAGCAAGCGAAATATGAACGAAAATCGCACATACGCTATGTTGGGACAAATATTGCGCATACGCAGTGTATGATACCCATATATACAAATGGAACTAGTCAAACGGAGAAAAAAATTTGTTTATGAAATACAAATAATAAAATTATTGAACTATTTTTTTATATATCTCTTAAAACTTTATATTCACAGCACTTAACTCGCACTCAACTCTTATTTATTTCTTGGTTTGAAGTACCAAATTTGTTTACCAACTTAGTTATGATATTTATTAAATCGAAAAATATAATATATGCTTCTCCTTCGATGCACTTATAACATTTATGATATAAAATCTCAACATTTTTTATACGAATTCAATATTTACCACATATATTTTGCTCAGTTGCTCTCGTTGTCAATCAATAACAGAAATATTTTACGCAGTTTTCCACATGAACACCGCATCAAATTTACGAAATTCGCCGCAACAAACAGCAAAGCAGCCACGCCAAAGAGCACACTAAGCATCTTAAAGATATTTAACAACAACTACAAAAAAAGAAGAATACAAAATGTTGCTGCTAGGCAACATAGCAGAGAACAGATATAGAAGAGAAAGCCGAGATAGCGTGAAATAGCAATAGAAATGCCAACTAAAAATTTCTTCTAGTGGTATATCAACACTTGAATGACCACTTGACTGTTCTTCCGGTTCTTTAAACCATTCCCAAGTCAGCTTGGCCTCCAAATCTCAACCTGTTTGCCAGCCACAACAAACTATGCAACACCTAATTATTTATGCCAGTCAGGTGTATATTATTAAAATATGCAAAATAAACAGGTAAAAATGTGTGTGTTGTATGCTCCAATACAAAATGCTCTGGAATAGGTTTAAGAAAAGTAACTTCTTGGCTAAGAATTTAATTTTTTTAAGTTTGTCTTTAAAATTATCTGCAAAAAAAAAATATATATATATATATATATGTTCGTGGCAAACTTTATTGGAACATTGGGCGACTTTCCGCAAAGGAAATAAAAATCAGGGCGCAGTCCAAAAATGCTGGATAATAATCAACCCCAAGGGGTTTGTGTGGTAGGGAGAGCCTACGTGCGTATGACTTTCCAATGCGTCACGTATTCGAACCGACTGCTCCAACATTTTTTGCTTAATTTCGTTAGAAGTTCATTAAATTTAAAAGGCCGTAATGTGGCGAAAAGACAGAGAAGGGATGCAAGCTTCATTTGAGTATACCCTTTTAAAACGAGAGGTTGAGATATACGGCTATATAAAGCTAGAGAGTTTATTGTGTGGATTGTAGAGTAAAATTGCGTCACAGGGTATATTCTAGTACAGCTCACTTAAATTGTGCATTTTAAACTCGGGCTTTTGTTCTGTTCTCTATAGTGCATATTCTGTTGTTACATGTCAATCCTCGCCCATTTTTGCAGGACCCTTGTGGCTGTTGTCGGTTTGGGGTCGCATTATGCGCCCGTTTCGCATGAATTTCACATATTTTACACGCTTCGCATATTTACAGCGCATATTGATCATATTTACAAGTCTATTGGTGTGGCAACCATAAATCGCTGCAACCAAACAGTTGCAAGTACCAATGAGAGAGACCATTAAATACCCTGGACTAGAAATTTATTTCAAACTGAATATTAATCATACGTATTCTTATTATATTTTCATGTAATAAAATATTTCATATTAATTTTTTCATTGGATCTTTTAGTTTCAACTTATATTATACACACCACAAAACAAACTTTAATGAAAAAATGAATTTTATAGAATTTTCAAGCAATTTTTTTGTGTCACATATAAAAACTGGTACGCATTTCCTCCAATAACTTCAATAATAAAAGCGTAGCGTTCTGGTTGACAAACACAATATTGGAAAGCAACGCTTTCCCTTGTTTTTTCTGACATATGTGTGGGTGTTTGTGTGCTTGTGTGTGTATGTATGTGTATGTATGTGTTTCTGCATAATGCATGATGCATTGCCATATTGCGTAATAAGAAGAATAAGAAAAAAAGCGAGTGATATTTGACATCGCGTTGGTTTCTTGATGCAATCGTAATTTGCTGCTTTGAATGTCGTTGGGTTTATTAACTACTTTGAGCTGGCATGTTTAATTAATAGCTGGTCTGCAATAAGCATACTGACTGCAGACTGCAGCCTTGATATGACAGCAGCAGCAAATTGAAATTTCTGAAAACACGCATGAAGCCCTATGTAAATGAAATATAGTTTGAAATGTTTGCCGACTGCCCAGCAAAATGAAACAATTAGCAAGATGTGCATATATGTGTGTGTGTGTGTGTATGTTAGCCTTATCGTCAGGCCAGACACTTACACAGTTTGCTTAACGGCAAAACAAATTAAAATCTGTGAAATGTACTCGCATCTGTGAGAGAGATGCAGACCATGCAGCACCCAAAGCTGAACCCACACGCCCTCGGACCATGACTTGTTGGCCTCTTGCTGCAGCTGCTGCTGCGGCTGCTGCTGCTGCTGCTGACCGCAGCAAGGTACACACGTCCAGATGTTGGCCATATGCAGCCACTTTCTGCTTGCCTTCCCTAAATATTTATGCAATTTATTTTTGTCTAAACTAATAAGTTGTTGTTGTAGAGCAGGTCACTTTATCTCATAATGAAATACAGCACATATACATATATATAAATAAACATGTCTGTGTGTTTTTGGTTATTTGCAAGCCTTGCATTTTGATGTTTGCTGCTTTTACTGCTGCATGTGGGAAACGATTTATTTGCTAGCCAAGATGTTCACATATTCATTGAATCCGAATTAGTTTCGAGCACTAAACTCTCTCACACACAAATTTAAGCTACATTTTGAGTTATGAGTCAGTTATTTTGAACCTCTGTCTACTACGCCTTTTCCTGGGGTTGACCCAATGGCCACACACTTGCTTAATTGTTTAGCATAACGTAGTTGCTGCTGCAATTTTTGTAATTAAAACATAAGTGCTGATGACGATAATGCATATTCATCTTAACAATTTGTTTATGGCAAAAACTAAATTCAAAACTTTTTTTTTTTTATTTTTTTTATTTATTAAGGCATACGGGGTAAGCCAGGAACCCCTTTGTGTCCTTTGTTTCTATTCATTCAGCCCATTTGGGCGCTCCGGATAACATAAGTTAGCTGTAGTAATTATAACATTTAACATTTACAAATTTAAAACTAAAAACTTACAATTTATACTATTCTACCTTAATCTTTGCAGTCCACTCCAACTTTCTAGCAGTGTATTCCAACCCCATGCGCCCACCTGAGCATCAATCCAATTCCTGAACGCCGCCACATTCGTATAGACGCCCGGATATTCGGGATGGGCACAGCCCAGACCCCAGGAGACGATCCCGTAGAGCTTGCCCTCCGTGCTGCCCGGCTGATAGCCGACGAGCGGACCACCGGAGTCACCTTGACAACTGTCCTGACCATCGAGGGCGGCGCAGAGCATGCGCTGGGTAACGGGCAACACTTTGCGATAGGCGCGACGACACACGCCCGGCTCCACATGTGCCACATCCACGTAGCGCAATACGGGCGACACGCCCTCCTCACCGCTCTCGCTCTGGTAGCCCCAGCCGCTGACATAGAGTCGCGTTTGGGGCGTAAGCACATCCTTGGCACTGGCCAATTGCACCGCTTGCAGTTCATCGTTGTAGCTAAGTCTCGCATTGAGCAGCAGGAGTGCCAGGTCATTATCATGTGTCTGACTATTGTAGGCACCATGGCGTATGATTTGGCGTAGACTCAACAACTGGCCACCTCCAGCGTGCTCGGTGGCGCCCAGGCGTACACTGTAGTCCAGCACATCGTATGGTTGCTCAAAGCAGTGTGCGGCAGTTAGGATGAAGTAATCTCCGATAATGGCACCGCCACAGATATGTTGACCATGCAGTTGGATGGATGCTTGGTAGGGAAAATCACGTATATCCGTTGTTTCGCCGCCCACAATGCGACCATCATATTGGGGCGTGGCAACAGCAACAGCAACCACAAGCAATGAAATACTGCACAGAATTGCTAATCGAGTCATCTTACTGTAATGGAGCGTGTATTGTAAGTGTGTCTTACTGCCAATTATTTCAATGCTTTTATATGTGGTGATATAATGTTTTGCTTATCAGTTCGCCTTATCTGCCGGAGTCAATAAACTGAAAACCAGTTTTGCCAATATTTCAAGTTCACCCGCCGTCTTATCAATAACTATTTGCTTTTACTCATTTCGTCGACTTTGTTGTCTGACGTTGACCCAATAACCTTCGTTGCGAACGTTTTTTGTACTACATTTAAGATGTTAATTTTTATTGTAAATATTTGATTAAGAAATTGCAAGGTAGAGTATTTTACAATTTGCACTTTGTTGACGTACTATAAGAAAGCTTATAAGAATAATATTTAAAATGCGCAAATTGACTAATTATGAATATTGTGTGGTTTCGTGTAGCATACTTTTCAGCTGCGGCTGATAATAATTGTAGTGGCTTCTTTGGCTGCTTGTTTATTGTTGAGATAAATCAATTGGCGTGCACCAAATGACAGCCACAAAAACCGCAACACAGCCAAGGGAGAGAGACAGAGGGAGAGAGAGAGAGAGACACTAAAAGTCGAACAGTAGCCATTTATATGTGTCAGTCAGTCGGTCAGGCAGTCATTTAGTCAGTAACAACGCAACTTCTGCTGCTGTAGCTGCGGTTTTCACACTTTTTTTTGTTTTTTTTTTTTTTTTGGCAGCTCGCATACTTTTATGGCCAAACATGAGACAGACGAGAACACACACACACACACACACAGTTATCTGGTGTTATTTCAATTTGTTTGGTTATCGCAGCGATTCTTTATTTTGGCTGAACGCCCGTGAAACGCGCCACAAGCCACAAACACCGCAGGCATCTCTGCGAGCGGTTCAATGAACCTCCCGCCCCCAAACAAAAGCTACCGATTTGAGATGCGTGGCAGCCCTGCAATTGACAGTGGCAATTATCGAATGAGAGGCGGCTAAGCCTTTTGCTCAAGCCGCAAATTGAAATGGCTTTCGATCCGTCCATAATCTCAATATGCGGCTAATCGGCACACAGCAAGCCAATAAATTGTATGTTGGCTTATAAAATGGCGTTGGGCAAAAATGTTGCTGGCAGGCCCTTAAAATGCTTTCAAAATAACACGCCTATAAATAAGCATAACTGTCAGCATAACAAAAACACCAAATTGCCAAGGGCCTATGCCAGCAACAACAACAACAACAACAACATTGCTGAGCTGCTTAAAAATCAGCCTTGGCTTAGCGAAAGTCTATGCCAAGTATTAGCACATTTTTACGTAACACTGGCGAAAAGGGGGCGTGCCCCGCCACACAGACAGACAGTTAGCATTTTGTTGTTGTTGTTGTTGTTGTTTGTGCCGTGTGAACTTTCGCTGCAGCAGTTTTTTTTTTCAGTGGACGCCTTCTTAACCTTTTGCCTAACATGGAAATTTTTGCAATCTCCCAACTGTCACAAACATGAAATTTGACTTTTGACTCGATTCGCCAAAAACTTTCGCAGCAAATTTATTTAAATTTTCTACATCTTCTCGTTTTATTTTCCCCCCAATTTTCATGCATTGAGAGCCCAAGGCATAAATTTCAATTTCAAATTTTAAGCAGTTTTTAAAGTTCATTCGAAGTTTGGTGTGGAAAGACTTGAAATAAATCAAAATCGAGCTTAATTCAAGTTTTCTCATTTCACTTAAATGCAAAACCAACATTGAAAATTGTCAATTTTACAAATGTATATATAAAAACAACAACAGATTAAAGCTGACTATGCCACCTAACCACACACAGCAAATACACACAAGGTGTATGTGCTGAACTTATCCCTTTGAAGCATAGCAATTTTTACAGGAGGACTGGTGCTCGTTGTGCACTAAACACGTCTCGATGTGTTTTCGAGTTTTGTAACTCATTTGCAACTAAACTGAGTTCATCAAAGTTAATTTGAACGTGCAACATTGGCGTGCCACACGCAACGAGGCAACGAAGTGGTAGAGAGACGTCAACCTGGCCGCCACACAATGCACACCTTCTCTCTGTGTGTGTGCTCCTCGTCCGGGGGCACGTGGCTTAGCGTCGATAAGTTTGACATTTGCACAACGTAAAATGACAACTGCAAACCCAAGCCAAATGCAAAATGAAAAAGTTGAAAACGCTGGCAACGCTGCCAACGCACAACCCTGACATTTGCATTTGTCTTCCGCAAAAAGCTTTCAAATTAGCGACAGCTCCAGGTTTCTTCCTTTCGCACTCAATTCTCGCTAACATCACGGAGAGAGACGCACGTCGCATGCAACACGCAAAGAAATATGCAAATAATTAGCAGCCAAATGCAGAAATTGTATTTAAAGTCGTCTATATTTTTTATATTCCTCTAAAGAGTAAAGCTATTTTGCAGGAAGAAAAGAGTCGTGATCCTGAAAAAAGAGTTTGTTAATGCGCTATAATATTTGAAATATTTATAAAGATTTTTCTAAGCTTTCTACGCTTTTTAAATTTTCATTTGTCTATGCAATTATCTTCATATGTAAACATATATTTATAAGCTAGCGTTGATTTCATTTGAACACCGATTTCAGTTATTTCAGTGCTGATTGGTACCAACAATAAGTCATGTACAAAAAAAAAAAAAACGAACGAACGCCACACGCAATTTGCTTTGCACAACTGATGCTCTCAATCCACTGAGAACTTTAGCAGCTCAGTGTTTGAGACAGAGGCAGACAGCAAGCCCTTAGCTAAGCCAAAGTTATGGCATTGCATTCGACCAACTCCAATAGAGCTACAGATACACAGATACACGAGTACAGATACGAAATCAGTTTGAAAATTGAATTCTAATGCAGCATACCGTATACTGCAAAACGAACTGAACTCAAGTGAACTGTATGTATGTGTGTGTGTGTGTGTGTGTGACTTTGTGCCATTGACTAAAACAAATGGGTTCCACAACATCTTTTACTGTCAGCTGCAACTTGTCGCCCCATCGTCCATTTGTGAGTAACTGTGTGTGTGTGTGTGTGTATAAATAAAATAAATATTTATATTGAAATGCAACGCAATCGAGCACAACCGAATTGAATTTCAGTCAACTCAGACCTATCCTATCCAGTCCTGTTTTGTCCATGTTCCTCTTTAGACTCTCTGCTTTTTTGTTTTTGTTTTTTGGCCAATGAAGTTCCGTAGAAGTCCGTCGATTTCTTTGGACCCAATTCAATTTTGAACTTTGTCACATTTAATTGCATTGCATTTTTGTTCCCAAAGTTGCGCAAAATGTGCAATTGATTTGAGGATCTTTGCAGGTAAACGCCACTAAAACCTAATCTTTGTACGTCTCGCAAAAAGTTCTTAAACGTGAATTGAATTGTCTTTCGCACAACTTCATCTAAATAGTTAGGACTTTTCTTTTGAAGCCAGCCGAGTGGCTTTTGTTTCAATTTCTTGCGGCAACAAGCCGGCGAGCTCTACGCCTTTGTGACTTGGCCAGCAACCGGAAGCGGAAATATGCTTTACGCACATAACGCATGCAAAAATGTAAGGGAGTAGCAACTGAAGCCTTTGTCTCCAATGGTTTATGCATGACAGCTCCCATTGCTGTACATAAAATTACATTACTCAACAAACAGACAAGCAGCAACAAATTATCATTTAGATAATACTTTTTAGTGCTTTTCAACACACGCACACACACACACCCAACACATTCCTTGTGTAGTCTTCTACTGTGTGTGTTTGCTTCCACTTTACTTTTTGCTACTTACTACCTTACACATGGCATTCTTTTTCGTACACTCTGTAATCATAGAAATTGATGTGCAATAGAGTTGTTTAAGCTTATAGACAAGATCATAGTTCATTAGCTGCTAACACAATCTAATTTACAGGTCAAATTCAAGTCCAGCATACCCTTTAAGTGCATCTTTCACATGTAGATCCCATTGTCTGTTGACTACGCTAACACTGGACACATTAGCAGAGCCAGGAAACTGGTTAATAGTAGGGAGTGTAGTGTACTTTATAGTCGTTTAGAGCCGCTCTTTGTGCGCTCCTTTTTTCCACTGCGGCGGCAACTGAGTGCTGTCTACCATTTTTTCTATGCTCTCTTTCCATCTCTCGCCAAGCAAAATGGCTATAAAAATACGCGGCAAAAACGCGTAAAGTAAAATGTAAGTGGCATGCAAAGGGGAGTAGGAGTGGGAGCTATAAGAATGTTTGGGCGTGGTTTGCATAATACGCATAATAACAAAGCGGAAAGTGTGCGAAAGCCGTCAAGCACCACCCCGCTACACCCCTAAAAGAAACCTGTCGGTACAAACATGAAGCTTGCGTTGATCTGAGCTGCGCTAAACTCAGCTGAGCTGAGGCCATTTGCAATGCCTGTTGTTGTTTGGTTGATGTCTTTGTTTTTGCTTAGTTGAGTGGAATTTATATAGTACTACATATTACATAGAAAATAACTTGTTGATTATTATAAGCCATGAAAATCTGAAGAAAAAAGGTAAATGAAAAAGTAAAAAGTTTAAGAAAGGAAACTTTATAAACCACACATTTTTACACTTCAACATTACAGTTAGAGGGGGTAACTATGAGATGGGGGGGAGGGAGGGGGGTGGGTTGGTTTGGGGGTGCTACTATTTGAAGTAGACATATTTATGCACTTCGTCGCATTTAGTTTTTTAATGCCTTGTGTAATTATTCTTTGTTTAAATAATTCACAAAGATGCACTTAAAATGTCAGCGCAAAAACTTACGACTAAAACACACACACACACACATGGACACATTACTCTTCACACACACACACGCACGCACACACATTTGGCAACCTTTGGCTGTTATATTCTGGTCCTCTTCTTCTTCTACTTGCCTTATACACGCGCTTTTATTATGATTTCTCACTTACTGTCCCTTCCCTCCCCTTCCCCACCTACAGCTCGTGCCATTTTGCACATTTACATTTTTATGAACATTTCGCTGCTCGTTGTTGTTTTTGTCGTTGTTGTTTTTCCTTCCTTGCAACATACCCCGCACTCATAATACACGTCTTTTATATGCGCATACACTAATATGCATTACGTATGCATGCGAGTGTGTGTGTGTGTGTGTGTGTGTGTGTGTGTGTGTGTGTGTGTGTATGTGTGTCTATGTGTCTATGTGTATATGTGTGTGTAGAAGACAAAGAAGCAGGGAGTGCAAGCTGGCATTAAAGTATATTAAATTACTTAAGCACAACGGATGAAAAACAACAACAAGAAAAAGAAGAAACCGAAATGCAACGAAGACATATGCTCAACTTTTAAAGCATAATTTCTCAAACATAAATCTTTGTGGCTTTTGCTCTGGCAACAAACAAAAATTAGTTGCACTCGCACTGCACACACACACAAAAAATCTAACTGAGAACGCATAAGCAACGGTAAATTATGCGCCGCAATATGTCAGCGTGTTGCCAGAGTTGCATTTGCACCCGTTGCGTTTGTCACACAGCATGGCGGCTCCGGCTTGCTTGGAGGGGTCGAGTTTTTTGCCCACGCTTAATCAGAAATTATTTGAAAATGTTGAGTCGACTCATGTCGGGACGACTCACGACTCACGCAGCTTTTCTTTTGCTGCTTGGAGCTGCAACTGCCACTGCTTGTTGCAATTTGCACACGCCACGACCCCGTGACCCAAATAGTCGTAGAAGAATGAAATCTCGTCATGAAGAACGGGGCACAAACAAAGGCTGGCAAAGCCAACTTTTATAGACTGTAGCACGCTGTGCGCGCTACAGTGACGCGGCTCATTTGTTTCCTTAACGCACAAAAGTATGCTGCACAAAACAGACGACAATACAGAAATAATGAAAATGTATCGAAATTAATATACCCTATATAAATATGCAATTAAATTATTCATATTATATAATGTTAATTTGAAAATCAAAAGCCCAGCAAGCAACTGTAATTTATCAAGGGTATCACAGCAGGCAATCTTTAAGCAGCTCTCATCATGATGCTTTAAAAGTTTGCCTTGGTAGCGTGTGCCAAATATAATGACACTGTTGCCATATCTCCCGCTTTGGTCGTTTGGACAACAAGGCGCACGCGCTTGAGTATTAGTTTCTGAGGCAGGCAGCCAGCCAGGCAGAGGATGACAAAAGGCATCGCCTGCGTCCTTTCGCCACAATGGCTTCATCTTGAACCAGTTGGCAAGACGTTGGCATCCCATTTCTCTCTCCCTCTCTCTTTCACTCTTTACAATAATAACTCATGTTAACCGAAAAACCCGTGCAGTGTCTTTTTTGCTGCTTCTCTCTTTCTTCATTCTCCAACACAATCCAATTCTCGTCTTGCTCCCAAAAGAAGAAAAAAGATGGAGAAAGGAAACTTTTCGCGCACAATCAGCTGCATTTCAACATTGCGTCGCATTGTTGCCTTTTGCTTATAATTTACTTTTACTTGTGCGCTTTGGCGCTCTGGCTTTGTGCTTACGTTTGTGTATTTGTGTTAGTGTTTGTGGCGTGTAAAATATTTGCACTGACAACAACAACAACGAGAACTACAACAAATGACAACGACAATAGCAGCATGGCATTAACCATAATAATTTTCTTTTTCGCAAAGTTGCAGCCAGGACATGTTCGGGGCGTCTCTGTCACTGTTAATCAGCTGCCAGCTGCTGGTAAACAAAATGCATTGAATGAAGCTGCCTTGAGTCCTGTTGTTTCCGCAACGCTCTTTGTTCCCCTTTCTCAGAACAAAAGTGACGTATGCAAGCACAATGTTTGTATGCTAAGGACCCATTCTACAGCACTCCTGTACTCGTGAAGTTTGTAAAGCGCTGTGGAATTTCTTTATATGCACTCTTGAGCTATTGTGGCAATCTTAAAATGTAAATTAAATTGGCTTAAATCTTGCAAAGCCTGAAAAATGTTGCACAAATTACTTCAGAAAAGAAATCTTACATTTTAAATTAAATTTCGAAAAAATTGTTGCTCAATTTATTCTGCAATAAAGAGATTATTTTCAGTTGATCATAATGATTAATGTTAAATCATAAAACAAAGAGTTGTGTTAATTATAATAAATGAGAGAAATCAAATAGCCTTGTGTTTGGTAAAGGTTTTCTTTTAGGAATTTTAAACTTTTAAAATCAAGAACTTGAGCTCTTAACTAATGATATTCTAAGATTCTTTTACATCCAACAGAAATGAACAGCTCATTCCAAAAAATAGATTGCATCACATCTTTTAGTCGATTTCTCAGAGCTGTCGACAGCTTTGAGTTCTTAGTTAATTTAGTGCTGACTTTGCTGCTGCCTATCAACGCCATTGGCTCACAAAACTCAATTAAGTTTTGCACTCGCACTTACTCAGTCATTCTCCCTCTCTCTCTCTCTTTCGGCTGACGCACTTTGGTGTAAAGCGTCTAAAATCGATTAGACTGGGGCACATTTTTATGAGCTTGGGGAGCATAAGTTTTTGAGGCGCAGCAAATGAAATTGCTTACAAGCCAAAAATTTTAACTAAGTCATAAATAGTATGTGTTAAAAAGTTTTTCTCTCTCTCTTACCAAATGCAACGTGAGCGCTTTTTGCAAGTTTTCAGAACAGCAGGGGGTAGGGCGCGGAGGGGAGTGAAAGAGGCAGGCAAAAGGCACGCAGCTAAAATAATTGATAACAGATTATGTTTTACAATCTAAGCAAGGAGATATGAGATATGCTCGTAATTTTAATGGCCACATGTAGCGGGCCACACGTAGACGTTGGCTGGCTTGGCAACTAAAATCCCGGACCCGGCACAGATTCCCGCAAAACGTTGGAAAACTTAATTATTTCGTGCTCCATGCTTTTGGCCATTTTCAGGCACACACACGAGCAGGGGGACGGACAGCTGAAAAGTTATTTATTTTATGGTCAAAAGTTACTTGCTGCCGCTTTATGGCACACACACACACACAAACACATACTACATACACACAGTTGTGGTAGCTTTAAAATTTACTGAAGCATGGCACATAAATCATAAACTAGTATGTAAACGTGATTCTCATATGTACAACGTTTCGTTTCGTTTCATTTCCACTTTCGGAATAGAAAAATAAATTTAATTGTCTCCTCAGTCCGATGCAACCTCGGCAGCGACGGAAGCAGCCGCAGCATGTGCTTCATTAGCAGCTATCATCGAATTGGTCATACGTTGACGCGGACTTATGCTCAACTGAGAGCCCCTGTTGCTGGCACGACCCATCGACATCTTGCTGGACGAGAGTCTGAAGGACATCACAGATGTCCTGACCACGCTTATATCACTCCTGGACTGCTCCGCTTGTAGTAGTGGCTCTTCTACGCTCTCCGTCTTAATGCCCAGACGCTGATTCTCCATCTCGAGCAGCACCGAGTTGCGGTAGAAGGTCGTCTCGTCCACCTTGACATTGTACATGCCCGTGGGATTCTCGCGATCGAAGGGCATTTCGTGACGTATATCGCTGTCGGTGACCAAAACTCGAGCGCCCGGTATGGGCAGGAATTTGAAGAGACGTTTGCGCAACTTGGGCAAGTAGGTGCTGCGCATGTGATGAGGCACGTGTTGCAGACGGCTGACCATCCGCTCCGGCCGCAGCACCACAGAATGATCGACGAGTCGTCGTTCCTTTGGCAAACTTGCCTTAATCGCCTCCAGCTGCTTGGAGGTGAGCTGCATGGGACGCGGACCATCCTTCCAGCGCTCCTGGCCGCTCATGAAGGCAATCTTCTTGTTGTTGCGCAGCTGTTTGCGCACCACACGCTTCGCAATGCAATTGTACACAATGCGTGGCACATAGGGATTGACGGGGAAGTCCCTGATGGAGATGGGCCAACGACGCGGATTGTCCAGCATATTGATATACTTGCCATCGGCAAACATCTTAAGCTGCTTCTCCGTCTTCTTGCCCTTGATTGCTGGCTTCTTCTTCTGCGGCTTGGGCAAATCAGCTTTGGCCATCTGGAACAAATGGCGATGTCCATATCCAAACACATGACGCCAGTCGGGCTCACAATACATTTTCGGGTTGATCCTTCTGTACGGCAGTCGTCGAAACTTGTAGCGCTTCTGTGTCTCGATGTGCAGCGTCAGCCGTGGCACGCTCTTCTTGCCCCGCTCACAGGCACACACATTCGGATAGCGTATATCGTAACGTCCCGGACCGGGCTCGAAGCCAATGTCTCGGCGCAATCGCACATCTCGTTTTGTTGGCACACAGGATTGACGCAGGAAGAGATGCGGATTTGGTGTTGGCACCTTGATAACGTGTGCCATACGAGTCCTGATCTCATGGCTGCTGTTATAGGTATCGGTGGGACCGGGTTCATCCGGATTGCGCCAACAGCTTGTTATGTTGGTGGTCATGAGCCGCGACGATGGACGACGTTCGCGGGCATCTACGATGAGAATATATTCATGCTTAAAGTAAAGTTCATTCCCACTTACTTGTCAGAAAGATGCCCTTTTGCTTGTTCTCCGGCCTGGAGAAACGCTCAATTTCCGCTGGCATCTCGTAAAATCGACTTGGTGGCGGCTTGATCGAAACCTTACTCTTGTTGTAATGCATTTTGGCAAACATGGTGCCCTTCGATCCCATGCGACTTAGATATGGAACGGGCAGCACACCATAACGATTCGGAGCCTGTTGGTAGCTCCTCCACGTGGTCATCGCTCGATTGAGTTTCAGGGGACGTTTCTCCGGATACGGATATTCGGGCGTCTTCTCAAAACCGGTGACATGACGATAGTGTTTGTAGGTTGCAGCGCTGAATTCCTCACCGCGGTTTTCTGTGCATGTGCAGAAACGATTTTAAATACTTGATTCATTTATCTCTTTGATTGCCTACTAACCTTGTTGACAGCGAGCATTGTAATGATGTCCGGCTAGCTTGAACTGTTTGTGGACGTTATCCAAGTGATCCTCAACCAGGCGATTACCTAAGGACGCAATGTTATTGAGCATTTAAATATTCATTTAGTTATCTTACGTGATAACATATAAAGCGGCAAACTCATGCGAGTTGAAACAAAGTTTTGTCGCTCATCAGCAGACAGTTTATGCTCATCCTTCTTCATTTTTTTCGCGTCTGTTTTTGAACTGTGCTACAAATTTGAAAACTATGCAAAAATAATTTATGTACTATGGTTTCTTTTTTGGCTATGTTGTGTTAGACAGAGGCAAAGCCAATGTGATTAAAGTTGTTTTCTTGTCAACAAATTAAAGAAATTACATTTTCATAATTATTACTGAATTCGCTACGTTTAATAACAATTGTAAAACGTCTCCCATACATTGATGATGAAGCATCTTCTCAGTCATTTTGTGGCTGCGTCGTTGATTGACTCACTCTTAACTATCTGTTTGTGTGTGTGTGTGTGTGTGTGTGTGTCCCGTGTGTTCGTGTTGTCCTGTATATTGGTTCATTTTGCCTTTTTGGCTGATTGCCTGCATTGCTGCATTTAATCGAATTAATTAATGGCACATTTCACATTCATCATTTACCCGGCTGCATATTTTTCATTTCGTTTTTGCTGCTTTGTATTTTTATTAACCTACATACCCAACCCACACACCCCCCCCCCCTTATATGCACCTCGCAAGTACCGGTCAACGCCCACATCCTGCTCCTGATTGCACTTTGCAGTCGCCGTCGCATCATTCTCACCGAGTGTTCATTTTATTTCATTTCAGTTCTCTTCTGAACTTTTTTTTTCGTTTTTTGTTGTTGGTACGAATCAACGAACTGCAAAATTCAATTGAAAATCGTTGAATGCAAGTTAATCAGTGCGCTTGGCTACGCTAATTATGCGGCCGACGGAAATACATTGATAAATGTACGATACATACTACATGTATGTAACCAAATTATTGTTGTCTAATGAGTTGTACCGAAGCTTTTGTCTTTTGTACGCCGGTAATTATGCTTCATGTGCTGGTAAATTAAACATTCAGTCGGCACGAGAAAAGTTTGAGGTGTTGCAACATCCTCTATCAACATATCAATGAATTGTAAAAGTTTGGATATTGCTTTAACAAAATACATAATTTAAATTATATTTTTTCCTTTTTATTTGCTGTTTTTATTTTTTGCCTTTTTTGGCTCCTTTTTTTTTGTTCTTTTTGGCGTCTTTTTTTGCATTCTTGGCTGCCTTTTTAGCTTTCTTCTTTTCCCGCGCTGCTTGTTTCTTCAATTTACTTAGATTGGCTGAAGAAAACAGAACTCTATGATATGCAAAAACCATAAGCCTTATTTGAACTTACCTTTAACTTTTCGCGCCATAGCCAAGTTGACAGGCAGTGGAGCACATTTAAAGCCAGCTGGTGGCGCCTTACTGAGCCGAATGAAACGAAAACCAGTTGAATAGAGCATTCCCAGACAGGCTTGGGGACGTATCCGCGACTTTTGCCAGTCCTTAAAGTAGAGATCCTTGCGCTTCACCTCCGGCATCTTGACGCCATCAATATCCCGCCAATAACGCATGTATTTGGGCGTGAAGGGTTTATTGGGCAACTTCCAACTATGATGTGGCGCATACTTCTCATACTTGCCCCAGCAGCCGGGCTTGTCCACATGGAACCAAATATCAGCATTCGGATAGAACCTCATTTTGATTAAGCAGTAAAATAAAATTTGTTTTCTGAGAGATTTTTTTTTAGATTTGGAATTTTTAACTAAATGAAATTTCTGTTAGAGAAAATTATGAAAATGCTTGAATAAAAGCATCGCTTGCTTCAGATACATCAAAAGTTGAAAGTGTCAATGAAAACAGTGTTTATTATTATGTCCAGAAAATTATATAAACTATTTTACATTCCAATTTCCGTTCATAAATTCCAACTCGTTATCTATTTTTGAAAGTTATTTAATTTTACTATAAAAACCCAAATGGATTCTCAAATGCCACATAAAAATTAGTTTATTATTCTTGCAGAGCATAAATTTAAATGGCTCCTTTGTCAGTTTCAACACAGCAACTAGCTCTATAGTTAAAAGCTAAGCAGGCAAAAGTTAAGATTATTAGATTAAAGGATACTCTTGCTGCTTACACGAAGGTGATGCCGAAAAACTGTCAATTAAGTTTAATTATTTTATGCTCCCAAATGGGGCCACACACACACACACAAGCTAACTAATGTGCAATATGACCACAAAAGCGTCTTATGCAAGTGCTTTAAACTGTAATACAGCGTGGAGGGCAGGAAAGAGGCGGAAATTGTGTAAAGAGGAGAAGGTCTTGACTTGTAACACACACTGCGCTGCCTGCCGCTAAGCAAAGTCAATTATCCCAGCAGCTTTGATGCAAGTAATTGGCATAATGAAATTTTCTCAGCCAACGACAAGGACAACCGCAAAAATAGAAGCTAGCAGCAGCAGGAGCAGGAGCAGGAGCTGGAGCAGCGTAACCATAACCGTATTAGCATATCAAGCAGCAACTGTGGAACTGATGACAATGACACAACCAAGCAACCAAGCAACGTTTGCCCGTCATCCTTGCCCCGCAGGCAGCTAGCTATCTCCTCAGGCTGATAAGCCGCGTTGACGCCATACTTTTTGCGTATTGAATAAATATTTAAACAGTCCAGCAGCTGTCGCACAATATTAATAGCATACGCTGAGGCGCCACTTGAACTTTCTCAGCCTCTGGGCAAATATGTTGCGGCCAGCACACAGCACAAAAAAAAATAACAAGGATAGAGTAAGAAAATGTTTAAATATTTTATAAGCCAAAGGCATTTGGCAGTATGCAGCAAAGCAACAAACCGTAACCAACGTTGCAATGGCCCCCAAAACTGCAACGACAACAACAACTAAAACAACAACCACTATAGTCAAGTGCAGTAGATGAAAATAACAAGTTGGCTAGCAGCACTTAACAAATCGTCAAACAGTTACATTAAACATAGATACATGAGTGTTTTTTTTTTTTTTAATTTTACAAGTTAGCTCAATAAATTTTGTATTTGGTTGCCTTTTATTACTTCAGCATGTTGTCAGTTCAATTAAATACAAAATACAAGATTTTAAAGTGAATAAAAAAATGTTTTTAAGCTGATTTTTCATATCTTATGAGTTTTATATACAATTTTCTTACTTACTTTTCCTAATGATCGATATATTTAATTAAACGATAGTATTTTATTGCAGTGCTTTCATACCCTTTACAATTAAAGATCATTGGATTTTGCATCGATGCAAATATTTATTATTTTATGAAGATATTTTTGTTATTATTATTACCAAGATTAACTAATTAACAACCCTCAAAACTTTTAAATAGGGTATTTTATAGTCCATTTCTATCATCTCATCACATTCTTCTTTTATTCTGTTTTGTTGCCCAACTCGCTTGGCATTCCCTTAATACCATGAATTTTCGTTGGTTGCATTTCAACAAGGGATGCATGCGCTGCCATTGTCTTTGGTGGCTCCAGCTGGTGGTGGTTGGCGTTGATGGTGAACGGCTGGCTGCAGAAGTAGTGGTTCTGGGTGGGTTTTGGGGGGTAGGGGGGTTGCCTGTTTGCGGTTTGTTGCTTTGTTTCCATTGCATATGAACGACAGCGCTCAACACTTTTTATCGTTGCCATCGCCGCACTGCTACTTATTATAATTTTTTTCTCTCTTTCTCTTTCTCTTTTTGCATTTTTGTTTTTTGTTTTTCTGTTGCTCGGCTGCGAGTAAATTTCCATGGGGGCTTAGCCAGAGTTGAACATGTTGTTGAGTTGATTTCATAGCGTGCGAGTGGCGCTTACAAGTTGGGGCATTGGTTTAGTGTGCATGAGCGCGCAAAAGTATGCTACAAATACTCGAAAGTCCCTGCTGCAGCTACAAAGGCAATCGCATTTAAATTTTGTGGCTTAAACGAACTAAATAAAATGTGGTAAACTGTTTGAAATGCTTGCCGCAAAATACATGCAATTATTGTAGCAGTGTACCCTACATTTAGTAAGCTGTGCAAATTAGAAAATTCACTTGTTTACACATGTAATATTGTTAGTTTTAATTTAATAAAGCAAGGCACATATATTGAAATTGAATTTTCAAAAAATCTGTCTAGCTGTTGATTGTAGAAAGGTTTATTTGAAAATCCCTTACGATAATGCGCTTAAACTATGTCTGGCTTAAGGCTTTTAATATTGCTGTCGCTGTTGGTTTATTTTAGGGTGCTTTTCAAGCAACTCCTTCCTCATGTGTATATTGAAACAATGCTGTCAGCGCTTCAGCATAATTATGTCGCATGGATATTTTTATCGATGCGCATTAAAAGGCTTTTAAAATTTATTGATATTACCGACTCTATTAAATTATGCCACACAGCCGCCAACACCCCAGAGCTGAATATGGCTTGTCTCTTTTCTTAATAATATTTTTTTCCCTTCTTTTTGCTTCCCTTTTATTTTTAATGCCGTATTTTGTGAGTGACGTGGCAATGGCAGCAAATTTTCCATGTCGTCAATGGCAGCGACCGATGACTGGCAGCAAAATTGGCAATGCCAAAAGCAGCGATGATGACGACAACAACGACGACGGCGATGAAGACGATGCCAAAAGCGACAGCGACTTTTGCTGTAAGCGCCAAACTCAATTTGTGTGGAAAGAATACTTTTAGTTGCTGTGCATACATTAAATATAATACACAGCCAACAACACCAACAACAGCGATTGTAAATTTTTATATGTTTTTATTTTATACATACCAGAAAGAAAAAAAACGTCGCAAAAAAATTAAAAAATACATTTTATATGCAGCATTAAGCTGAGCTTGGAGTAAATTAATGCACAAAGACATGCGTGCATGCATTGTAAGCAGTCTATTATGCGTCTGCACACACACACATGCATGCGTTGAACGTGTTGCAAGCGAAGCGCTTGGCTAGCATCCATTGCGTATGATTGATAAATTTACACTTTGAAAGGCCACCAAATTATAAAGCACATTTTACGTCGCCCTGCGTAAAAGTGTTCAATATATTTAAGTCATTGAGGCGCTAACAGTGGCTGATAAAAAGCAAGAAACTTTATTTTATTTGGGATTAATATGTTTTCATATTTTTATAAATACAAATGTATTCTAAGACAAAAAAAAAGATGACTATCACTATATCATTGCAATTTTAGCACATTTTACACATATTTTTAGCTTGCACTGTATAAATGAAAGCTGCCGCAATCGATCAAAACATGCACAAAAAATATAACCAATAAAATTCTCTACAAAAAATATATTTTAGATGCATTTTATTTTGCTATATGCTTGGCTGCATTTTAAGTACAGCATAAACACATTAATATTTCAATGCATTTTACTTATAAATAGAGCCAACTATTCAGCATTTAGAGTTTATTTCATAAAAATGCTTGTTTATTTGGCTGTTGTTTTTTAAGAATAAATTTAGCAATTGAGAATTAAATGTTTTGAGAAATCACAGCTTTTCTTTTATCCCCGAAAGTATGCTAACAAATATTCAATTTTTTATAATTATCTGCAGTGCTCTTAATTAAGATTCAATATTTTTAACCAAACGTTGGAACATGAAAGCTAACCCGACAAAAACCATTAACCCATGTTTCACCCTCAAAAGACAGATGCATCCCCCTTCAATCAAGCTAGAGGGAGTTACCCTGGAGCAGCCGTCACAGGCAAAGTATCTCGGCATCACCCTGGACAAGCGCCTAACCTTTGGACCACATCTAAGCTACGCAAAAATGTCGTACAGACTGCAACAACGCGGTGGTCAACAACAAAGGAGCACTCTGCCGCTGCGATGCAAAAGAGCTGTATATGTTCATTGTGTATTGCCGATATGGCTTTATGGAGTGCAGATTTGGGGAATTGCAGCCAAGTCCAATTATAAACGAGTACAAGTGTTGCAGAATCGAGTACTACGACAAATAACCAACTGTCCCTGGAACGTACGGGGTTCCACACTCCACAAGGACCTCAAACTGCATACAGTTGAAGAGCAGATTGGAAGGCACACAAGCAGATACAGCGAAAGGTTGCTGAGACACCGCAGCCTGCTTGCAAGAAGACTACCCCTGCCCGACCTTTAAGGCCAAGACGCTTGGGCTTCAATGAGACGTCCTTTATTTAAAATCCTCATACTGGGTTATGGGGTTTGGCTTTATGTTACATTTTCCACCTATGTGTTGTTAAGGTACTAATCATGATAGTACAGGTTCTACACTTAATAAATAATAAAAAAATATAAAAAAATAAAATAAAATAAAAATATTTTAAACGCTTTTGTTGTGCTGCAGGAAGGAAGTCACAGGCTGCAATGTTCACTACTCAAGTGGCAACTTCACGGCCCATTTGGGTGATTGAGCCGCCCAGGCGTGTTGGTATTGTCGGCAGACGCGTGAGAAAGATGCCATGGCTAAGCTGATGTTGGCAGTTGCAACTGCTAACTGGTAACTGCAACTTCCGTGGCAAGTTTGCCTCATGCAGCCATTATTTTCACACACATACCGAAAAAGGCCAAAAAGGAGCAGGAGAGAGAGAGAGAGCAGTGCTACAAATTGAATGTGCAGCCGACATTTCGTTGAGGGCATCAGATTGCAGCTACCGCGTGCTGCATAATTTATGGCGGGCCAACGTAATGCCCCGGTCCCCGCCCCACCACTATACGTGGTTTGTTTTTCGCTTCGCATTTGTATTTTGCCTTTGACACTGGCTACCTAACTCTATCCCTTCGTCTCCTTCTCATATATGCTTGTCTGCCTGTCTGTTTTCGAACTTTGCAGTTTTTTCGTGCCTGGGAGTTTGGCGTTTGTTCATTTCGCATTGCCGTTTTTCAAATGTCTGCGCCATGTGCATGCAAAATTTCAAATGCCCTCTAACCACCCCTCTAACTACCGCAAACTTGGTGCCACTGTTTGGGGCAGCGATAACCTGCGCTAATGAAGTGTGATGTTGCCCAAATGCTTGGTTTTATTTTTTTTTTTGGTGATACCACTTTTTTTCTGTGAGCAGGGCCTAAGAGCGTCAATGCGTGCAGAATTACAATTACTTGAGCTATTTGAGATTTTACGTTGAGAGTTCACTTGTTTGGCGTTTGGGGTAATGAGTTTTTGACCAACATTCTTACCAAAACTTAAACTTTGAAACTTTTCTAAAGATTTGACTTCTAGATTAATACTACATTCAAATTCGGAATGTGGTAAAGGGTCAAAGCTTTCTACAAAACGTTCCCTCAGACATAACGTTGTCAAACTATTCTGGTTTTAAAAAATCGAATATATTTATTCATTAAAATCCATATGGAAATTGGTTAAGAAAGCTTAACACTGTCAAAAATAATTAAATCAACACCATATTATTATTAGTTGAACTCTAGATATTTGTTAAGCTGAACGCTTACTAATTACTTTTCTCTTTAAGTTTCCATTCGTTGAACCTAAGACAAAGCTAATTAACTCTTGTGCGCACTTTAGATTGCAGATGCAAATGCAGCTGAGAAATATGATTAAAATTAATATCAATTATCAACTCTTGTCGCTGAAGAGCACTCAAATCCAGGTCGCCATCGTTAGATCAAGTGGTTAGTTGGTGCTCTTTGCCCTATGTGTGTGTGTGTCTGCGAGTGTCATCAATGCCAATAAGCTTAATTATAATGCATATTTTACTTTTCAACAGCTAGTCAGCGAACCAACCCATCGAGCTCATCCAGTTGCAGCTGGCCTTCGTTTTCTTTTCTTTTCTTGTCTTGTCTTTACACAACAGCGTCTTCATTAGCAAGTATTTTTTTCCGGGACATCCCAGGCGACATCTTCAGCGCAGCAGCAGAAAGGAAACTAATAATTAACACTTTTTACTGCCAAGAGTCGATAATTGAATTACAGAGTGCAGTCAATGGATTCTACCCACCCCTTCCATCAGCACCCTCATCAACAAAGAGTGGGAGAGGGTGGAGGTTGCAATTTTCATCTTATTTTTCATCATGCTCTCTCTCTCTTCTCCTCATTTTCTTCATTTGGCTGGTGCTTGGTTGGTGTTGTTGCAGCAGCTGCCAGAAAAATATTCGCAGCTATATGGCAAGAAAATGCAATCGCTTGTAGACCAAACACAGCGCAAAAGGCAAAAATTCAAATGCACTCCTCGCACAACAACAATAACAACAAAAACATCAACAATAGTAACAACAATAACAACAAGCGTTCCTGATGACGACCAACACAACCAAAAAGCTGAACCCGAAAAATAAGAAAAATGAGCGTTGAGCAGAAGATGAAGAAGAAGAAGTCGCTTCGGAATCTTGCATAAAAACGTTTAATTAAAATTCAAGAGGTTTTGTTTTCCAGCTGCAAGTTTTTCTCACTGTATATAGATGGTTGTAAGTATGTAAGTGTGTATATGTGTGTGTGTGTGTGTGTGTGTGTATTTGAACGACTTGAGTAATAGAAGGCGCTTAAGGAGCGTTGAGCCAAAGCTATGTAAATTGGCGTCTGTTTTGGATCGGCGTTAATTACTTTGAAGTAAAGTGCATGCGACCATTGCCCGATACCCAGACGGGGAGGATGAGGTAGGGAGAAGGAAAGTGGTGGGTGGTAGAGTCAAGGGATTGGATTTGACAATGGCAACAACTGCATTGATGATTTGAACTTATAAAAGTTAAAGCAACTGAATTGGACATGAATTGTAAAAAGAAGAAAGTTTAATGGCATTAGTTTACTTTAAATGGAATTGCAAAATGAAATAGTGATTAAGGAAAATGTATTGGAAATTGTTAAACTTTCTGAAAACAGAAACAGCAACTAGATAATGAAATAAATAGTTGCATAGATACCAGCACTAACTGCTAAGCAATTTTAAACCCAACTTTGAAATTATTATTGTAGCAGACAGCTTATGACACAGTATAAAAGTGCACTTGTGACGTTGTATAACAAACAACTATTGATTGTCACTACGCTAACTTATTTTTTGTGTGATCAGTATTTTAAGAAGAAGAAGATCTAATCACAGTAATCAGAAGAGACCAAATGTTTGTTTTACATATAACAAATAAGTGAAATAAACTGTTTTAGTTAGTTTTATATTGCGCTAGGTCTTACCAATGGCTGTATCGATCCCATGTCTTGTGCAATCGTGCGTTGAAAGTGTCCATCTCTAGTTGCCCCAATCTGCTTTGGCTGTCCGAATTCGCCTTGAGAGAGATGAAGTGGAGCGAGTGCCCGGCCACAAATGCTAAGCAAACACAAATTGCGAATGATAAATGCAACGCTCGCCTGCCGTTAATAATTTTCTATAAATTTTCGCGCACAAGTCCCAAAGCAAATTGCGAAACGTGGTCGGGGCCACGGGCGCTGGGCTAGAAAGAAAGAAAAAAAACCAAACAAGGAAGGAAATTTCGCCAAAATCCAATTTGCATTTCCATCAATAACAAAAGAATATTAGACGATGCGTTCAGGGAAATGTGCCAAAGAGAATGAGACATGGAGAAGGTGAGAGAGTGGGCTGGCGGGGGGGGGGAGTCGTTTGGTTATGAGCCGCCCGTCAAAATTTACCAATCGTTAAAAATACTTCCTGTTTCCTGTGCGCCATTTTCTAATGCGCCGGCTTGGCTTCCGCTTCTCCTTGTTTTCAGTCGTCCACAATGCTGGCCACGTTCACGTTCGAGTCGTCCAGCGGCTGCTGCCTGCCTGCCTGCCACAGTAAGTCATTCTCTCGTGCGCTGCTTTATGTAATTTATATCCTTGCTGCATTATCCTTTATTTACTTTACTTTTTAGCATTATGCGAGAGTGTATGTGTGTGTGCGTAGCAAAATTTATGTATAAAAATGAGCGAAATTGCAGAACACATTTTTTCCATTACTGAAAATAAATGTCTGAGGGATGTGCCCAGCGCAGGACCAGCTCTAACTAACTGTGTGTGTGTGTGTGTATCAGTATCTATGTGTGCGTGTGTCTGTCTTAGATCAGAAAAAATCGCTTCTCACTGATGAGCTTCAATGAATTCAATCAGAATTCATTTGAATACAGTCCGTGCATACCAAAGAGGCGAGATTAAGTGCCAAAGTCGAACTAAGAACTGCGAACTGAGAGAGCTGAGAGGCCAGTGAAAGTGCGACAGGATAAGATGAAGATGAAGACGATGAACCCCGGGCAAAACTCCTTATGAGACAGCAGGAGCAGCAGGAGCCATTCGCTTTGACTAATATGCCTGGTGGTCTCCCTGCCACTGGTTTGGAAGGAGCAGCTTAGCGAGCATGCCTTGGATTTTGTGCTGAGGAATAAGTAATCAGCGCTAAGTTGGTAATTGAAAGCGTAGCTTTCCACCCCCTCGTTCTACACCCGCAGCCACTTGCGGTTTTTTGTTGTTGGCTACGGTCAAGTGCGACGTCGACGTTGACGTCATCCACTCCACACTTGACTTGAGCTGCACACCAAGCAGAATGAAGCTAGAGTGAAGCTGAAGTGGAGTGGAGTGGAGTAGACTAAAGAGCCGAAGAAGTGTAGAAAAGAAAACAAAGTGAAGAGCGGCAAAGTTCATTGAAAACTTTCTATGAGGTTGCAACAACTACAACAGCAACAAAAACCATATTGGGGCGCTACTTATGGTTAAGTTTTTTTTTTTTTTTTTTTGATTATGTGGCTGCCACATTGCTACTTACTATAAACTGGAAATGTCACGACGATGTCTGCCAGCAAAGAGACACCTGAACACATGGTTCTAGGGGGGAAACGAAGAGGGTATAAAACGCCCAAGGCCAGACAAGGCAAAAACAAAACCAAAATAAAAAGGCAACTAAACATAAAATTCAAGAAAAATAAAATGAAGTACAAGATAAACAAACATTTACGCTACAAATATACAATTGTATAAATGTTATAATAAAAACTACTTAATATTAATACGTTTAAAAACAAATTAATATTTTAATTTAAGACATTTCCCTACCTAACCTGATTTTGACTTTTCATATCTTACATTACAAACTTGAAGACAATTGCCAAGTTCTCGCTCTCTTTTATAGAGCATCATGCCATATAACGGAACTTTGTGTACAGACCGTGCGTAACATGAGGTTGCAAAAATTATGTACAAAGATTAAGAAAGTAAACCGTTATCTGGCATGGCTCGGGGCAATGTTAACAGCAAAGGAAATGGGAACGCGCCGTGTTGACAGTTCCTCCTGGGGAAGTTGCCCATGTCAGTGGCATGGATGGGGAGGCATAATGAAATTATGCTCAAACCAACAATTTTTGTGTGTATGTTTCAAATGAGTTTTGTTTTATGTGAAAGATTTGCTTGTGCGGTTGCATCGTTAAATATGTAAAAACAAAATTAAAACACAAAACACTAAAAACATTTGCCAAGAGCAGGCAAAGATAAAAAATATAAAATAAAAAATTAAAAAAAAGCCAAAAATGTATTTCGATCCTGCCAGGAGTCGAACCTGGAATCTTCTGATCCGTAGTCAGACGCGTTATCCATTGCGCCACAGGACCGTTGACCGACTGCACAGCTATTCCCACAGCTAAGCTACAAGCAAGCGAGTGACGATCACACGAGTGCTTATCTCAGCTATTTATAGGCGCAACAACAAAAACGAAACATGAGAATTAAGTGTGAATAAATAAAGCAGCATAATAACAACACCAACAAAAAGCAAACACAACTGTGAACTGAATAGAGATAGAAATATGTGCGGTGTATAAGTGGAAAGACAAAGATAGGCACACACTTAACCCATTCAACGTTTAAGGTCTTGGCCACAAAACTGGTTAACGTTGTGAACATAATAATTTAAGCACTTTTGTTGCTTCGGCTGCCACAGTAAAAACTCATTGTCAGCAAAGAGAAGATGATGGTATTTTTGCTTAAAATACAATGACACTCATTTGTCGTCTATCGACAAACCAAGAATGTAACATGGAAATTCCGATTGATTTTCATCTGAATCAACTGCCTGATATCCGTTGTGTACTATGTCCAGCTCTGTGTGTTGTCTCAGTGTGTGTGTGTGTGTGTGTGTGTGTTGTTTCCGGTTTGCTTCGTTTGATTTCGATTCTAATTGTTTTCGTCTATCCAGGAGTGAGAGTGCCTGGCATCCACATCCACATCCACACTGGTCCAAGTCCAAGTCCAATCGCTTTTGCGAAAATTACCTGTGCTGCAGGAGGAAGAAAACTTTATCCCAAATGGGCAAATAATTATTCGTGCAAGCCAAACGGAGTCCAAAGCAATCCGCCCCTTGGGCAAAAATTAAGCAAATATCACGTCGATGGACGGACGGAACGAAAATCAAAGACAAACCAATGAAGCCTCTCTGTGTTCTCGGTTACAACAGGAGACGAGGACTGTAACAAAATTCCTACTCAAAGTGCGTGTGAAAATCTTTACGTGAGTGTCTAAAGTTTTTCTTATTTGTGAGTTTGGGGATGGAGGGGGATATCGGATCGGATTCGGTTTGATTGTTTGAGGTTTTAATTACAGAGAGTGGTTATTTGGAGAAGTTATCGAGCGAATGTGGACGTTGTGGGTTAGGAAAGGAAGGGGATGATGTAGGCAAAGACTAAGCTGGAAATTGGCACAAATTGTGGCTAATCTTTGAAGCGATTTCGAAACGATGAGAAAACAGAGAGCATTGATTTCAATCAACCCTCAAAGTGTGACAAGAAAGAACTGACAAAATATCTAAATAAAATAAAAAGGGCTTAAAGACTTTAAGATTGATTGAATTTGAGATTAAATATATTTTGTTAATTGTTTTTAAGACCAACAACCATTTACTGAGGAAAGTTAAAATCATTAGAAAACATACATGTTGCTGTTGTCGTTGTTGTTGTTGTTTGTGCAAACTGTGACACAGCAACTTTTGCGCAAACAAGATTCAAGTAAATCCAACAGCAGAACATGCTACTCGCTTTAACTTCGTTTCCAACTGCAGCGAGTAAGCCAAGCGACCCGCAACCCAACACATATAAGTTCATATATATCCCCCTTTTGGCTACCCCCCCTTCGCTGTTTGGCATGGCATGCAGTAAGTAAATTGTACAGTTGGCGCAAACGAGTAAAGAAATCGCTCATGCAAAACTGATTGACTGTAACGAAATACAAAAAGCAAAGAACTGTAAAGAGAAACACAAAACTTGTTACAGTCGCTGCTGATTTTAGAGGAACTCATCCCCCTCCCCACCACCGCCCCAACCCCAATCAGGAAGCCAAAAAATAAAGGAAGAAAAAAACCGAATGAATACCCCCAACGCAGCATGCCCCGTTATCTTTTCTGCGTTTATTTATGTAGTTTGGATGCTGCGCCCGTACGTATGCCACGGTTTCATTACTTTTACTTTGTGCCACGTCAACCAGGGATGCACAATGAGCTCCAAATAAATTAAACCGATTTGATAAACAGTGATCTCAGAATATATTTATATCTCCAAAAAAACAATGGAAAATTATACTGTGATTAAAATAACTATTAATTTTGTGTGAAAAAGTTGGATTTTTATAATTTAAAGGTTTTTTGATATATGTAATTTAATTACGTACAAAAAATATATGTGAACATTTTTTTTGATTTCACTTTAAACTTGACTGTCATCGTTTGCAGCCCTGAAGTCTTGCTTGATTTTTATTGAAACGAAAATATCGTTGGACGCTGGATTTTTTTTTGCACGCCTTTTTGTCGGTTGCGAACTTAATTGAAAGGAATTGTTAATTCACCAGCCTTTGCCTTCTTTCTTACCTTTTCGCTTCTTTGCTCTCTCTTTCTGTCTGCGTGATTGGCTAGCCCAAATGGAGCTTTCTTAATGATGACGACTATCGGCTGCAGGCATTGACTCCATGCACTTTTGCCTTTTGGCGACTCCTTTCGCCTCGCTTGATTTCTGCATTCCAATTTAATAACGTAAGACTTACGATACATATTTTAACACACTTGCGGACATACTCCATCCTCAGCCGCCAGAGGGCGTTAATTGCAGCAGCTGTCAACGCGAGTTTTTTGCTCTGTTTATTCCTTGACACTTATTTGTCATTTCTAGCATATAATAGCATTGTGTGATGATTATACAAGACTTGAGTTTACCCACACATATGTACTATATGTATGTATATATTGCTTACATTGTGCAAGTTAGTCTGACACTCGCTCTGCTACTTAACCGTAATAATTGCTCACGTTCATACGCTCTTCCCTCCTTTCGAGTCATTGTGGCTTTTAAAACCAATTTGGCAAAATATAAGAAACCCCATGCAGCTTCCCTCTCTTCTTCTTACGTTTACTCCGTTAAGGCAACCAGGTCAAAACGCTGCTCTAAGATGTGTGTAATTAGACGTGACTTTTCCTCAAGTTTTTCTGGCTCCTTTTGTATGACTGCCTGCCGGTTTAGTGGGGGAGCAAGAAAGAGAGTGAGAGAGAGAGAGAGGGGGTCCTTATAGCTTAAAGCCTGCTTAACACTGTTGTTGTTGCTTAAGACATAATTGTACTAGGGCATGGCCTGTGGGTGGTGATGGCGGCGGGTTTTAGATTGAGGTTAGACACCAAGTGCCAAAGGCAATTATTAGACTATAGAGTTAAATGTAATGGCATAATGTAACTGTACTTAAATACAAATTGCTACGTGAAGTGTTAAAATTCAACTAAAATCAAATCACAGCACTGCAAGAAATGAAAATAATTTAAAGCTAACAAGTGTAGAAATTATTTGATGACTGTTTTGCATGCAATCTGTTTCCCTTCATGACGATCCGAAAACGGTTCAGCGGAAATATTTGGCATATCTATACATCCCCTAAGAAGCAGCCCCAAGGACAAATAGCTCACCCTTGTAAGCAAACAAACCCGCATATTCTATATCTTTGGTTTGGCGTAAATTGAAAACATGCCAAATAATTACACATTTTAATATGTGAATTTTTCAATTTATATGCCGTCATATTATGCCGTGACGTGTCACGACATTGACATCCACGACATATTCCCACTACACTCATAAAACCCAAGTCAAAGGCGTTGTAGCCGTTTTGTGTAATGGTGTATATAGAAATATGCAAATGTCGACCTTGAAGTAAACCTCAACTTTCAAAACGTTACTTCGCCAAGCTTTCACCAAAGCTTAGCCAATAAATTCACCATTTTAAATCAAGGTTGTCAACCATAGGAAAAATCTGTTTACACAAAAATGTTAAGTTAACAGAACTAGGATTAATGTTACTTAAGAACAGCGATGTCAACTTTTGAGGACGAATAAAAGCTGTTTTTGGCTTTAAATTTAAAAAAAAAAGCGAAAAATTGCTGATAATTTCTAAGATTGCTTAAACTTTAATGCAGTATTGTAATAAAGGGCAATCTGTCACTATTAGGTATTACATTTGAAAATCGGATCAGTTTTTCCAAAGCTATGACAGTGTAAAGTTTGCAACTGACCATAGTTCATTTTTCAATTAGAGATTTTGGACACGCATATAAAAATAAATTAAGTTCTCAGCTTACTGGTCTGTGAAGCTGTTGAACCAGTGGACTTTGTGGAGTTTGTGGAATGTAACGATTGCGCTCTGTAGTCCAGGATAGTCCTGTAGAGCAGGATAGTCCACGGGCTAACGGTTGTCCTGCTGTAAGAGTGATCGTTAGCTTTCACAAGGCAGATTTCCCGCTTCCCGCAATTTGGCCAGATTTGACGGCAAAAAATCTGGTTTGACATCAGTGCTTGAAAACAAAACAAGTGGTTCATGTCCTGAATAAGTAATGTTAGAAATTCAATGATCGACCAATAAAATTAATAAGTTTGAGTTTCGTTAAATATTTTTTTATTTATGATCTTTATGTATTATTTATTTATTGCGTTTACAAATGTCTATTGCGTCCTGGAAAAAAGTATAACACGCACACAGAATGTATAAAACTGATAAAACTTTGCTCTGTGTATGATTTTCAATAAACACTTTTTTATATATATGAATAAATATAGTGTGATCAAAGCACACCATTAGATACGACGATAATTGATTCACATATACATCGTATATATATATATATAAGTTATTAAATACAAAAGCTGACAAAATGCATTTTCATACATTCAAAATGTACAAAAAAAAAAGAAAAGATGTGAATGTGATAATGATATCCATAGAACATAAAGGGGAGAAAAACCCAACAGAAAGGATTCGGAGTTACGGGAGTAAAGGGGAACAGCGAATGAATTTCTGTAAAGTATAGATGTGCAATTAACTAATTTAAACGCTGAGTAACTGGCAGCTTCTTGCGCCGGCGTCGCAGCTGTTGACTGCGATCCCAGTACTCGTAGTAGCGTTCCTGTTTTAACCACTCCTGATATTTATACCACCATTCTTCCCACTTGATGTAGTCCTGTGAAATGGGAGAAACCAAGTTAATTTGTGTGAGTTAAAAGTTCTCCATTCGCACTCACCTTTAAATCCAAATCCCTCAGATAACCGCGACTTTTGTAGTATTCGTAACGCACGCGCACATCGTCCCACGACAGCATGCCCGACGGTGCTGTTGTGGCCAACTCCTCGGGAAAGTGGCCAGCCGGCGCTGGGGAATACGAGTAGCGACGCGGAGGCGATTCCATGCCCTCCTCGATCATCACCTTGAGCGCACCACCAGCCGAATCTTTGGTGATGCGCATATTCTCCATGTTGCTGCGATCGATGCTCCATTGAGCCATTTTGCCGAAGCGCTCGGAAAGCGTTAGACGCGTTGTAGCCGAAAATGAGGGCAATGCCGGTGTGGTTGCCTCATCGCTATCGGAACCGCCCGAATCATCCGAATCGGATGACGAGTTGCCATTATTGCCACTTGCACTGGCGCTTGCCGCAGCCGTTGCACCTGAATGCTTCTTACGTTTCTCACCTTCGATTTTGACGCGCGCACGCAACTGTAAATGGAAAACGTTTAGTGACAACAAACTAAAAGTTGATTCGCTTTTAAGGTATTACCTCCTTTTCCTTCTTTTTCTTTTTGGCCTGTGGAGCAGCTACCGCCGCTGCTGCTGCTGCTGCCGGCTCTGGTGGCTCTGGCGGGCGATGCTTAAGACGCGGATCCTCTGGCGGCGGCGAGTGACGCGGAACGCGACCGACTTTCATATGCGCATCCGATGATGCACCGCGCTCGTGACCGATATGCCGCATTTTGGCATCACGATATTTGTCAACTGCGGCACTGCCACGCACCGGCGGTGGCGTTGTCGGACGTCCATGCAAACGACCATGGGAATCGGGCGGCGGTAACGACGGCGGGACACCGGCGCCCCGATAATGGCCACGTGGCTTCGGCGGCGGAGAACGCGGACCGCGAGAGCTGTGGGCCAAAAACAAAATAAAACCAATTGTTTATTGAGAGGAACAAAAATGATGTAGCTTACCGAGATCTGTGGCGATGACTGGGCGAGCATAGGGAACAGGAATCATCCGAGCTGCTGCTCATGGAGCTGTTTGAACGCGAGCGCATCGAATGCTGGAATAAGCATAATGGAACATGTTAATAGTATAAAGTTTAGCATTGAGTTAAGAGCTACTTACTCGAGGTGGTGGTGAAGGTGGACGCTTGGAGCGTGGTAGAATGTGACCGGGGCCCAAGCCACGTTTATCCATGCCCGACGACGACGACGACGATGGAGGCGGCGGCAGCGGTGGCGAACGACGCCGGCCCAAAGGTGAACGCGACGCGTTTATCGGTGGCGGCTTACGGCGCAGCTGAGATGACGATGATGAGCCAATGGGTTCGGGTGGCGAACGCGGACGACCATGACCGTTGCCCGGACGGCTGGTGCTGCTGTGATGGTTGTTGGGCGAACGTGGAGGCATGTTGCGCGGCGGCATCGGCGGCGAACGTGGACGGCCACGTAGCGGCGGTGGACCACCATGATGCGGCGATGGCGGCGACATAACCGGTCTGCGCTCCATATACTGCGGCGGCGGTGAGCGGCGGCGTGGATGGCCCGGCGGTGGCGGCGACAGCGGCGGTGATTTGCGCAAACGGGAGCGACTTCGCGAATGGGGCGATCTTGAACGACCGTAACGCGCCGCGGCGGATGACGAGGATGTGGGTGGCGGCAGGCCAGTGTTTGGTATGGATCCACCCGGATAGCGACCGTAGGCGCCGGCTTGTGACGAATCGCGTTCACTTTCGCCCGAGCTGCTTTCACCCTGAATGTACATTTTCTTGTAGCCAGTGTGACGCCATCGGTTTGGATCCTTCTCCTCTGCCTCGATCAGTTTCTTGTCCCAGTAATCGTTGGTCGTGTTCGCACGTGCCTTCTTCATAACGTTATCGATTTCGCGACGCTTGCCAGCGGGTAAAGATGGATCTGCAAATAGCACAAATAGAGTTGCGAAATATTTAGTAAAAGTTGATATTGTCTTGGAAACTCCATGTTTTCAAAATTGTTGTAATTATACTCTGATACCATCCTTGGAATAATGAGTAGGTCGGTTCGTCTGTGATCCTGTTGACTTGAAACTTGATATTTCGAACTGTTTGCTCTTGTGAATCTGGTATCAGAGTATTCCCTAGTCGGTCTTCTTACAAATTTTTTGTCACCCCACCATAAACAACTTATGTTTAACGAATAGAAATAAATAAACAACGTAGAAAAGAAACCATATTCTGCAGTTTTTAAATTTGTAATCGCTCTTGTATCGATTACAGCTTGTATCGATAGACCTATTAGGTACCTGTTATGCGTGCAGCTGTTGGCTGTCTGTCCATGTGCAGTTTGGGATTCATTTCGGGGCGTCTGCGCGACGCCATAACACGGAGCGTACCGCGATCTCTTTCACGCACGTTTTCGTTTTTCTTTCTTTCTTTTCGTTAAAATCGCGCGCAACACACTATTTCATTACATTTCAATTATATATATATATATATTCTTTTCATAAAAACACATACACAAAAAGCTGCAAATATATTACAATTGATTAAAAACATGAGAGAAAGAGAGAGGCATTAGAAATGGCGAACAAAACCAACAACAACAAGACTAACATTAACAACAATCAGAGAAAAAAAACTTTTTCACTGTAGCAGAAACGCGAGCAAAACGCGCGCGCGGTTGGCAGCTTCTTAACATGACGTTGTAGCGCTAACAGCCCACACAAACAAATATTATGGGGCAAGCGAACCGATTTACAACCAACATGCGAGAGCGAGAGCGAACGGAGACCGGGAAGCGATCAAACAGCTGAAAACGTAAGCGACTTTACGTGCATTCGCGTCGCGGCTGCCTCATGAACGTAGCGTAACCGTAGCCCGAACGAATGGATGTTTGTGGCTTTTTTCAACCCATGTCGCGGCACATTTTGTAGCCATGAAGAGCAATTAAATGCAAAGTTTCAAAATTCATTTGTACATTTTCGGTAATGTAACGACTCGCGCACCGGCTTCGCACCGACATTTGTTGTTGTACTCTTGACGCACAGAGCAACACAAACACAATCACGCACGTACCGATTTATTGATATGTATATGCATATATACTGCACTTGTATTTTTTCTGCTTCGTCAGATTTGGCAACTAATGAACACCGAACACGACACGAACCGAAGACAGGCAATCAAGTTATTTTAAGCTAATTAAAACGATAGTAACATTCACTAAACTAATTTGCTTACATTTGTATACGTTTTGCGTGCACGCTTGTATAGTTTTTCTTTGCTTTTAAGCTGAACAAATGGCAAACACGGCGCTCAAATTTATCTTTTTCACACAGTTTTTATGCGACGGCCATATTTGTGCTGGGTAGCGGTGTGACCAAATCTATCAAACATAAAATTACTCATGAGAACCGCGAACGCAAAGAAGACCAATGTTAGCTAACAGAACTGTTAGGACAACGTAAAAATGCTATCGATATGTATTTAGCACGCAACGCTACTTCACACACACGTGGTTTCTTTTCCAGTGTGTTTCTATCGTGCCGCGTGCGTTTCTGATTTGGATTGGTTTTTCAAGTTGAATTAAAAAACAAAAGTACAGACATTTAAAATGGGTAAGCAATTTGTTATGATTGTAAACAATGCTCTACAGGTGGTTATGCATTGAGAAATTCAAATTTGTGTAGCTAAATGCTAACAACAAACATTTAACCTCTGAATGCAATGCGGTTTCAATCAATATTAATAATTTGTTGATTTCTTTGCAGGTTTCAGTCCTCGTGGTGGTGGTGGCCGTGGTGGAGATCGTGGAGGTGGCGGTGGATTCCGCGGTCGTGGTGGCGGTGGAGGTGGCCGTGGTGGAGATCGTGGAGGTGGCGGCGGATTCCGTGGTCGAGGCGGTGGAGGTGGCCGTGGCGGAGATCGTGGAGGTGGCGGCGGATTCCGTGGTCGTGGTGGTGGCGGTCGTGGTGGAGATCGCGGAGGCGGTGGTGGATTCCGTGGACGCGGTGGTGGTGGTGGTGGCCGTGGTGGTGGTGCAGGTGGATTCAAAGGTGGCAAGACTGTCACCATTGAGCCACATCGTCACGAGGGCATCTTCATTGCCCGCGGCAAGGAGGATGCGCTGGTTACCCGCAACTTTGTGCCCGGCTCTGAGGTGTACGGCGAGAAGCGCATTTCCGTTGAGGTAGGTTTTTTTTTTACCAATCATTAATTGTTGTTTTCAAATTCTGTCTATGTCCATGATGATGTTGCGCAGGGGTACTGAACATGGCATTATGTGGCCATGAGCGTCCTTGGCGTCTGCCTCATCTGTGTGCACTTCAGGTGCATGTTAAACAGCTGTGGGTGGCGTCCATGTGATGCTTAGAACTATAGCACTACTGAGACAACTGCTCCTCACAATCATCTAAACAAAAAACTCTTAACACATGACTAATACTTTAATCTCTTTGTTAAATTCACAGACCGATGGCGAGAAGATTGAGTACCGCGTGTGGAATCCCTTCCGCTCCAAGTTGGCCGCTGCTGTTCTCGGTGGCGTAGAGAAGATACACATGCCACCCGGCTCCAAGGTTCTGTATTTGGGTGCCGCTTCCGGCACAACAGTGTCGCACGTTTCGGATATTGTGGGACCTGAGGGTCTTGTCTACGCCGTTGAGTTCTCCCATCGCTCCGGTCGTGATCTGATAAATGTAGCCAAGAAACGTACCAACATTATACCCATCATTGAAGACGCACGTCATCCCCACAAGTATCGCATGCTCGTCGGCATGGTGGACACCATTTTCGCAGATGTGGCACAGCCAGATCAGGGCCGTATTGTGGCGCTGAATGCGCAGCATTTCTTGAAGAATGGCGGTCACTTTGTTATATCCATAAAGGCATCCTGCATTGACTCCACAGCGCAACCGGAGGCGGTCTTTGCCGCTGAGGTGAAAAAGATGCAGGCAGACAAACTTAAACCACAGGAACAGCTCACGCTGGAACCCTATGAACGTGATCATGCTGTCGTTGTGGGCGTCTATCGACCACCGCCAAAGCAGTGAGAAGTTCTCTCCAGCGGAGGAGAATGTGGTTAGGTTTTAAGCTATATATACATAATACTTCTATCAGTTGAGTCGTATTGTATTAAGTTTCTTTTTACATATATAAAAAATCAAACAACAAATAATAGTTAGGATTATAACAAACAAAATGCAACCTATTTTTTGTAACAGACGTACAAAATATATTAAAAACAAAAAAAAACTAAATTGGCTATAATTAACCTACCAAAGCAGCTTTTACTAGATAGTTTGTATTTCATAAATTAAGTAAAAGTCTAAAAAAAAAATATTTATAATGAAAAATAAAAAGTTAATTGTCGCTGCGGACAGGATTCGAACCTGTGCGGGTAGAACCCAATGGATTTCAAGTCCATCTCCTTAACCACTCGGACACCGCAGCACGTGTTGATCGTTGTGTCAAATTACGCACTTGAATCAGAACCAAAAGCAGCGCCATCTGTGACATTCACATGCAAGCAATAAAGCACCACCTAGTGTTAAAATATCTCAATAACTAAGACTCAGCTGAGTTGTTGGCATTTTGGCATCGCTCGTTTCATTGCTGCGGTGTCCGAGTGGTTAAGGAGATGGACTTGAAATCCATTGGGTTCTACCCGCACAGGTTCGAATCCTGTCCGCAGCGAGTCTTATTTTTCAATATATTTATTTTTTTTTTAAATCAAACACGAATTGAGTTTGATTACTTTTAATTAAATTATTTTATTTTTTGTTTGATTGCTGAGTGCTGTTCACAAAATATATCGTTTACTGTTGAGCATTTGCTTCAGTTATAGAGACAAAAACAGTTTATTATTGCTTAAATTCTAAAAATAAGATTGTTTGCAGCTACAGTTTGGTATAATAATATGTTGTTGATGAGTCTGGCACACACACAAAGTATACACATAGGGAACAAAATGGTTAAACTTTAATTCTTAACAGCTAAGTAAAATCATGAAATCGTTGCAAATAGTTTTTTTCTTCTTCTTTTTCTTCGTCTTGTATCACCGAAATTGATTGAAGCGAGAGAAAGAGAAATAAACTTTTTGCTTACAACTTGGCGCGCTTGGGCACACCAGCAGCCTCGAGGACGCCACAGCTCTCCAGATGCTGGAAGAGCGTCTCCAAATACTCATCACGATGCTTGATCAAATGGGCCGCATGCTGTGATCTGGGCCAGCACTTGAATGTCACCTTAATGTTGGCCCGCTCCCAATTCTCGCGCACCGCCTGATTCGAGGCAGGCGGTCCAATCGGATCGTTCTCGGACACAAAGAACAGCGCCGGTGCCTTCAACAGTGTCGAATGAAACATCTGACTGGAGCGTATATAATGTACGGTTGCCTGATTGTGGAATGTCTTCATATGATACAGCGTATAGTTGCGCAAGGCGCTCTGCATCCGTTCGTTCTTGGGGAATATGGATTTGGGCACACCGACTGGTATTTCCGTTATGTCGGCAGCACTATCCCAAATCTGGCAAACGAAACGATCCAGAATGCTGCCATAGCGATCCATATCACGTGACATCTGCAGCATTATCTCGCCCATCTGGTATGCACCCACTGAGAAACCGTGCATCACAATCGGCGCATACGATTTATTGTTCTCCAGAAATTTCAGAGTCTCTGCAGCTACTACCTGAAAAACGCAAAAACGCAAAAAACAACAATCAACTTGTACAATTGCTTAGTGGATTGTGTTTTTGTTTCTTATCTACCTGTGTGCCCTTGGCGGGCCAGAGCAGCTGCCAGGGTGTAATGTGCACCACCATGACATCGAAACCCATTTCCGTATAGATTTGCGCATACTTTTTCAGATGCTTCTGCTTGGCCATTAGCCAGGCCATCATTAGCACTAGCGGATTGCCTGTGGGCTTCCTAAACTCCAGCGTCTTGGGATCCACATCGATGTTGGCCTTCTGGTTCGTATAAAGTGTCATATTCTTTGTTATATCCTTGGAGGATAGATACCGGCGATTCTTCAACGGTGCCATTGCGCTCTATGTGTTGACAGTGGAGAGAGAGAGAGAAATATGATTAGTTTTTGAATGAAACATGGGTCCAATGGAGGCCTGAGGATAGATCGAGTTGTTTTAATCTTCAACCCGATTAGATACGCTTGGCGCTGAGTGGCGTGTCTGTATATTAAAAAATGGTCTGATGGCTTAGTCTAGAATGCCGATTAGATATGCTAGTGATTCTAGGGTAGGTAAACCACCTGGCATACAGATTAATACACACATACACACAACTGTGACTATATCTCATGCAAATTGACTGATAATGTGCTCATTAGTATTTACAACTCAATTTATTTCGGATTTTTACAACACCATTTGACCTTCAACGCATACAAAAATACATTATCCACCTGGACCTGAAGATAACTTAAAGCAATGGTTTAGATAACAATAGATAAACAAAAAATAATTTGGATACTAGTAGTAAACTACCTATTTAAGTATTTTATGAGTGGAATTTTTCTTTGGACCGTTAGCAACACTTGTCTGCGGTAGACTAAACTTAATCAATGGTCTTAATCCATGCGACATTACGTTCAAACAAAATCTATATGTTGATAAGAAGGTTGCAATTTAGATAAGCGTTATACAATGTCGTCGGCGAATTTTTTTGGCGTTATCAGTTAGACAATTTCACTTCATAATCAATGGATAGATACTGCATTTTGATACTTGAAAAAAACTCACAAGTTTTATGCGCTTATAGATCTTTAATAGTATAATCAGTAGTACGAGCAGTAGCGCTATTTCAATTAGGAAATCCATAATTCAAATTATGCTGGAGCAGCGAAAAAATGTATATATCCAGCATGTGTATTTGCAGTCACAAAAGCTTTGATCGACTGTCTAAAAAGAGCGTAAAACCTTGTTTCCAATGCCAAGCTATATAAATCTGGAAGGCATTTAGATACATATGTGTATATGTGAGGGATCTGAATTGCCATTGCGGCGGATTAAATTACGTTGTGGCATTGGAAGTGCATACCTTATATTGCCTGGAAAGCTTAAAATGAGAGCGATCGAAAGCCCGAGAGAGAGAGAGAACGAGCTTGAGCGTCATTTATCTATGGTGATCTATTCTTAAAAGTTGGCCCCAATTTAGTGTGACCTAAACACGGACAACAGATGTCGCTACGCCTCGTGTGGATACCTAAATAATGTAAGGTGGTCATGCTATAAAACTAAGCGTTTTATTTTCTCAATGACAATCTTACTCAAGCGTTTAATGAGTGTCCGGTAATTGCGTATATAATTACAATAAAATATACAAATGCTGCATACACATATATTTAGCCGGAACATTAATCAAACGAATAAGTTAAATCATTCTCCTACGTCGAGATCAAAGTTCACAAACACATCATTATCAGCGCACGGCTCATTGAACAGAGCTCTGTGGCTTAACAGACAGGAGATGATAATCGCAATCAGTGTAACGTTTATTGTGCAAGGTGTTGCAGAGACAATGTAGTAATAAAATGCATTAACGTTAATTGAAATGTTAGGTTCATGTAAATGCAATGTTAGCGACAGCTGCAGTTTGGAAAATGCAAAATGTGAACAAATTATGAGTGTTCGAATGAGGTAATAAAAAAAAAAAAACAAATGCGCATAAATTAAACTTGATTGGCAAACAATTAAAGCAAAAGCAGAGCACAAGAATATATACACACACAAATTGATCAATATAAATATAAATAGGCTTACATTACGCACCAGTTGGGTTTGCAGACTTGAAAAATTGCGAGAAATCGGCCTTTGCAAATCTCGATACTCGGCCAGTGGACCCTGTAGAAGACCCTTGCCCTTGGCGGGGCAGGTGCCGCTGTAGAATCTATCCGCATAGACGTTCTCATATGTTACAGCGCTGGTGCGATTATTCTGCGCTGTAGATTGTTGTAAATAGTTGTTGGTGTAGTGGGAGTGGGGCATCCACACATATATGTATATACAAAAATAAAGTGATGTAAATGGCACTTGAGAAGAGAGTAATTTTTGAGCATTTACCACCGAAGGAGAGACCCACAGCAAGTGTGGCAGCCGTGCGTCCGGCCGCAAACGGTAGATTTATTGATTTTTTCGCTGCAGTTGCGTAAAATGCAGTGCGAAAGAAATGCGAAGCCATTGTTAAAACGGGTGAAGAACTTGGAAGAGATAAATAATAATATTTGTATAATAATTAGTATGCAGTGTGTGTGCACACAAGCACACACACACACACACACGCACATACACATAAGCAGACGCACACACAGACACAATCAAACGCTGCACAAAAATTGAACTTTGGACCGGGACATGAGCTGCTCGTCGGATGCAGACGAGTTTAATTTATATTAAATTGATATACATATATATATGCATGTATGTATGTACAACAAACACACCAAATTTAAAGGTGCATGTACATGTGTATGTGTGTGTGCGTAGGAATATGCAAATGATAGAAGCATCGTGGAGTTTAATGAGAAAATTGTGACATTTGAATATCTTTGCACTTACGCTTTTCGTTTATTTAACACTTGCTATATTGTTTACCTTTCCCCGAATACACACAGACACTGTCTGGCAACTAAACAAAAATGAATTACGCCGCCCGTGTTTGCGTCTTTGTTGTCCTATAACACCAAACACCATGTGACCGTAATGCGATAGTTGCTAAAATACCAAATTGTGCTATCGATGTATTGTAAGCTAAGGTAATCGATCGCAATTGCGCTTGGGCAATTTTACTATTGCTTAAAACAATTTTGAGAAGCTTATTTTAGTTCCAGATATACATATATACGCCTTTGATAAGCCCATAATATTACTTATTAGGTTTAATGTGAGAAACAAGTGCTGCAACGTTATAAAGCAAGTGTCATCCGACTATAAAAAACAAAGCTTTCATCGCTAGGTAAAATGTAATCACAATTGCATTTAAAACATAAGACTTTGAAATTTTCAACAAAACTTGAATTTTCATTTCAATCGTTTATTGAACAGTGCAAACATGTCCTGGCCCGGCATAGTGTCTGTTTCCCGCCACCATTTCAGCGCCAGCCTGCCGGCAAAGCCTGTACCTCCTGGCGCTTCCACTTGCAACAACGATTGCAGCTGTGAATGCAAATGCTGTCGCGGCCATGTCCAGAAGTTCGTCGAGTTTGCTCCATCAGGTGGACCCGTCCAGAAGATGGTGCGTTTCAGTACGGGGGACATGATGCTGCTGCTGTGCGTTGCCCAATCGCGCGAGAACTTTTGGAACAATGAGTACTTCAAATCCGACCTGCTTGAGGATTACTTGGCTTTGGTCGCTCCCTTCAATATAGAAAGAGGAGCAAAGCCGAACATAGCTCAGCTGAAGCAAATTATGGGTACAATAACGTCTGGCTATCGTCGGGCCGTATCTCGGTTAAGCGCTGCTAAAACAAGCTCTGTTCTCCGCTCACCGACACTTGCTCCCAGCTATCCAGGATTGCGTTGTAATTGCGAGCAGTGTTCACTGATGCCTTGGAACAAGCTGCAGCAGCTGGAGGACCATCAGTGGTTTCACAAGGCCAGCGACAACTGGCATTGCCGTCTCTGTTATCGTCGCTACTTCATCCAGCACAGGCTCCTCTTGAACCTGAGCCGCCACACAAAGCGCGGCCAAGGCGGCACACTCAAGGAGAATGAAGCGTACAAGCAGCGGATCGTGGCGCACCGACAGCAGGAGTTTGCGGCGAAAATGACGCCTGTGGAGGAGCTGCGTTTTCGTGTGCCCAAGCGCACTACAATGGATTTTGTTCCTGAGACCGAAGTCGAGATGTGTTTGCCACCAAAACCAAAACAAAATCCACGCAAGCGTTGCCTCCTTACTGCATGTCCACAATGCGATTACAGCTACCGCTTTAGCTTCAGCCATCAGCTACACATGCTAAAGCATCACACATTTAAAGATCATTCCAAACGCTTCGATTGCACTAGCTGTAAACGCAGCTTTCGCACTCGTCACGTTTACTCGAAGCACTTGCGCAGAGTGCGGCAGGATTATAGCCAGCGTGTACGCCGATACGTATGCGACTGCTCCTTTCGCTATCAGCTAAAGAGCACCTTAATTAGACATGTCGCCACGGCGCACACACGCTGGTACACGTGCCTCATCTGTAATAGAAAATCACAGACACGCTGCTGCGATAGGCACACTCGCCAGGAAGCCAGAGCAGCAGTAAATGCGCATATGTTGGATCGTCGTAGACAATTGGGGCTGCCGCCACCGAAGAAACCAGAGCCGAAAAGGCTTAAATGCGACCAATGCGATAAAGTGTATAGCAATATCTGTGCACTCAAAGACCATGTACAGGTGAACCACGTGAAGCGGAAGGATTTCATCTGCGAATCGTGTGGCAAAGAGTTTTACACGGTGAAGATGGTGAGCGAGCACGTGCGCAGGGTGCATATGGTGGAAGATTCGGTTCATTGTGATTTGTGCAATCTCACAATCAAGGAAAAGGGCAACTATAAGCGCCACTGTGAAAGCTATCACCATTTAAAGTTGTTGGCCGCACAGGAAGGCAAACAGAAACTTGATGAGGATCCGGTATACCAATCAACAATGACTTTTTGTGAGCTGTGCAAACGACGGGTTTCAAAGGCATCGTTCAAACTTCATTGCAGCTCTAAGGGACATATGGAGCTAGTGAAGGGACGTGAAGCAAATGGTGATATTAAACACACCTGCGAGCTGTGTGATATTGAGTTTAGAACAAAACATGAATTAGTCAAGCACACGCGAAAAATCCACAATCCACCTGAATGGTCACGAAAGTGTTACTGTGAGCCTTGCAATCTGAAAATTACTGGAAAAGCCAATTATAAGCGTCATTGTCGGACCACTCGGCATTTGGATAACCTAAAGGGCAAACCGTTGATAATTGATAAGGATGCTTTGAATGTGCCAATGTTTTATTGTGAGTTCTGTGAGCGGACCCTAAAGGGGGAAAAATTCTACAAAAATCATTGCCAGAGCAAATTGCACCTACGCAGGTTGGCCGAGCTGGTGGAGGAGCAAGATGATCAATCGGATTCAACATCAGCTGATTCATAAGAACTTATTTTTAAGATTATTTGAAAGCACACATTTTTTAATTTCATAATTACACCAATGTCTTTTTATTTCATTTTCAAATTAAAGATAAGACCCAAAAAAAAAATAAGATTTACAAATTTGAGGAACTAGAATTTAATTCAATCAACTGTAATCAATCATTTAACAAAATATTCCATTAACGGTAATAAAGCGATTTTTATTTTCAATTATGTATTTAACCATTACACATCACATCTTGTGTCCTGTTTTAGTAAATGCATTTTGTAGTAAAAAAAAACACACTTTGTTACGCTTTCTGCTCATAGTTCTCCGTTTTCATGTCGTTTAAGCCCAACTGCTCGTTATCCTCATAGCTGCGTTTGTATCTCTCGACTTTTAGATTATCGTCTGGCTCATCCTTGTCGCTCAGCGATTGCACATATGTATTGCCAGCCGGATCCTCCAAAACCAAAGTGATGGCAGTCTGCATCTTCAGCACATCGTCGAAGTGGTCCAGGAAAGCGTTGCATGCGCTGCTTCGATGGGTCATCGGCGGAGTCGTGAAAGAAAGTGCCGTCCAGCTGCTCACGCATGGCCATCAGCAAACCCTCCACAGTTGTGAAGCGCCCACAGAGCGCATGGGGACCCACATCCATGTCCAGTTCGGGTATGGCTAAGCTGCACGTTTCCGATTTAAGAACATCGCGCGAGAAATCCTCCTTGGAGGCAATGCGCACAGTGAAACGCACACCCTCTGGCTCAATGCCGCCGCCAGACTTGACCTCGTTCGTTTTGTGGCCGCATCTGGAGCACACAGTTGCCATAATGACCACCTCCTTGAAGTGCGGTATGTTTGTCAGCTTCATGTTTGTCTCACATGGCGCCTGACAGTTTGAGCAATTCGTGGCAAACTGCAGCACTTCACCCTGTAGATTCTCTATGGGCCACTCGTCCTCGGTCATGGGCTTCAATAGATTCTGATCCTCGTGGTTTTGCTCATAGAGGCCTAAAAGTTCGTTTTGTGATTGTGTACGCGTGAAATGTGATTGTTTAAGCTGCGGATCGTTGGCTGGCGCCATTGGATTCTCAATGAAACTATTGCCGGAGATATCTTCTAGGAGTAGTCGGAATGGTTTGTTTAGCTTAATCAGCTCGCGCAGCCGATCAATGTAAGCATCTATGGATGCTCCTTCTGTGGGATGATCGATTCGACGTTTCTCCTGATCCTGTGAGAGGCCAGCAATGGTTCGTTCTATGATGCCCTCTACGGTTGTCACCTCACCCTTCTGCGACTGCACGGGTATCTCCAGCTCAACATCTGGAATGCTTACACTGGAGTTATCGGAACGTACAACGCGCCTATTGAGATCTGACGGCTGCTGCACTTTCAGCTCGATGCGAACGCCGTTCTTTTGTATCTCCGAGGCCGATTGCATTTCATTGTTCGCGTAGCCGCAGTGGTTGCACTTAAAGGACATAAGCACTACCTCGCGAAAGAAGGGTATCTTGGTGGGCAGCAGTCGGGTGATGCCGGACTTGAAACAGCTCATACAGGCAGACTCAATCTCGACCAGTTCTACTGCCTGATCGCCGCTGATGTCTTGGAAAATAGCCTGCGGCTGTGATGTGGCAGATGGCAAGTCAGTCCCATTGGCGCTTTCAGCTGCTGTTGTTGTGCTTGTGGACATGATTTGGCTTTAACTTGTGTATGAAATTGTAATAAAGCTTGCTGCATACAACGTGCAATCAGTAGTGTTCTCGATTATTCTATTTTATTTATCAGCCAGTGTTGGGTAACGAAATTTGAATTGTATGCAAGTTTTAATTTGTAAAATTTAAATGTGAATGACTTTTATCATGGTAAGCAGAAAAGGAAATAAGAGATTTTAATTTTTAAATAGTATATTTAACCATTTCGCTTAACAAAAAAAACATCACACAAACAAACTATATAACTGTTTTAAGCTATTGTGCCGCCAACTTAGCATTCAATTCTTTCATGTCCACGCCCAGTTCGGTGAGGCGTTTCTCTTGCTCCTTGGTGTCCAGACCATGCTCTTTGTTATACCTGTAGTTGACTGTGAGCTGCACCTCCTCCAAACCGCTGACATGATCGTAAAGATTGCCCTCTAAACGCCGATCAATATCGCTCTCCTCGCGCAGAACGCAAAAGTACAGTAGAAAAATGGCCAAACTTCCGGAGATTACGTATGGCTGATACCACAAGGAATCATCGCTGCCGCCACTGCGAGTATCGCGTGCGCGCCAGGAGGCCGCCTGGCTGCCAAAGAACTGAATTGGCTCATTGCTAACCGGAGGTTCCTCGTCCTGTGACTTTGTGCTTCCACCACTAGGCACTTTTTGTGCAAAGCAACGAATGCCACTTGCAGGCCTCAGAGATCTGAAAGATGCTATGGTCATGCCATGTGAAATAACATGATAAATATGTATTTTTTACCTGGCAGCAAGAGTTTTTGTCAACAAACGCAACATCTTTACAGCTTACAACAATTTCATAACAACTATCAACAGCTGTTTGCCGGTCTATTGACAACGATATATATCGAAAATGAATCGCCCACAACTTATATTAGAGATGCGCGATATTTTTGTCATCTCAACGCTCGCACACGTGTTGGTCTTTAAAATTGTAAACACGCGCTGCAATTTAGCGCATTAAAATGGGCGCAACTAAAAATTTGGACCTTATCGGCACCATTGAGGATGATGCCGAGGTGGAGAATCTATCTGAGGACTCGGACGCTGAAGTAGAAGTAAGTTAAACCAAAATAGTTTGAACATTTCAGCTCTAACTTTTCTTCTCCCGGCTTAGTACCAACCAACAAAACTGCGACATAAGAAGGTAACGGAGTTCGAGAAGGGTTTTGAGTTTGTATCCTCGGTTAAGGAGTACAATCAAGACACCTGGGACGATCTGATGAAATATGTGAAACGCAAGGCGCGCACAAAGACAGACGACAAAATCGCTGCCCGTCTGCAACAGCGTGGAGGCGCTGAAGCCGTTGCTGCCGAGCAAAGCGACGAAGACGAGATTGCACTGTCAGATGATGAGCTCAAGCACGATAATTTGCGACTCCGCGAAAAGAAACTGAGCAAGAACAAGAAGAAAAAGTCAGCGGGCGATGATAGCGAAGAAGAAGAAGGCGAGAAAATGCAATTCGATGACACCATTGAGTCCAACGATTTAATTACCTCCTTCTATCAAATGAATCTGTCGCGTCCGCTCATGCGCGCCATTGGAGTTCTTGGCTACATTTATCCCACGCCCATCCAGGCATCCACAATACCCGTAGCCCTGTTGGGTCGCGATATTTGTGGCTGTGCAGCCACGGGAACAGGCAAAACGGCTGCGTATATGCTGCCCACAGTGGAGCGTCTTCTCTATCGACCGCTGAATAACAAGGCCATCACAAGGGTGCTGGTTCTGGTGCCCACACGTGAGCTGGGCGCCCAAGTGTACCAAGTGACAAAGCAGCTGTGTCAGTTTACCAGCATTGATGTTGGCTTGGCGATTGGTGGTCTTGATGTCAAGGCTCAGGAGTCTGTGCTTCGTCAGAATCCAGATGTTGTTATTGCAACTCCGGGTCGTCTGATAGATCACATCAAGAATACACCAAGTTTTAGCTTGGACTCCATTGAGGTAAGCAAAAACGATTGCTGCGGCAACGTCAGTAAAAGCATGATGAATATCAATCCTTGCGCTCCGAGCTTCTCGAAGCCATGCGGATAAAGCTTTGGTACTTGCGTCTGCGCTGCAGAGGCAAGCTGACTGCCATTCTCCAAAAAAATAAATCCTCGTTATGTTGGACACGTTTACAACAATATTTTGTAATCAATTACAGGTGCTTATTTTGGATGAGGCTGATCGTATGTTGGACGAGTATTTTGCGGAGCAAATGAAGGAGATTATAAACTCCTGCTGCAAGACACGCCAGACCATGCTCTTCTCGGCCACAATGAGCGAACAGGTCAAGGATCTGGCTGCCGTCTCGTTGGACAAACCGATCAAGGTGTTCGTGAATAATAACCAACAGGTGGCATTTAATTTGCGACAGGAGTTTATCCGCATACGAGAGGATAAGGAGGGCGATCGTGAGCCCATCCTGGCCAGTTTAATCTGTCGCACTTTCCACGATCATTGCATGGTTTTTGTGCAGACCAAGAAGCAAGCGCATCGTCTACACATTCTCCTTGGTTTGCTGGGCGTGCGTGCTGGTGAACTGCATGGTAATCTAACCCAGCAGCAGCGTCTGGAGTCACTCAAGAAGTTTAAGGAAGAGCAAATCGATGTCCTGATTGCCACCGATGTGGCGGCACGTGGTCTTGACATTGTCGGCGTGAAGACAGTCATCAATTTTGTGATGCCCATCACCACAGAGCATTATATACATCGTGTGGGTCGTACAGCGCGTGCTGGCCGAGCGGGTATCTCTGTTTCGTTGGCCGGCGAGAAGGAACGCAAGATTGTCAAGGACATCATCAAGAATGCGGAGAGCAGCGTAAAGAATCGCATCATACCACCGGAGATCATTGAGAAGTATCGCAACAAACTAACTGCCTTAGAGCCAGAGATACGTAAGTCATTTTAAATTCTATCATTTTGTAAATGTAAATAGCATTGCAAATCCTTTACAGAAAACATTCTTGACGAGGAGCAGGCGGAACGTCAGCTAGCAAAAACGGAGCAGCAACTGTCAAGAACGGAACGTAAACTCCTGGGTCAGCCCAATGAAAGACGCACTTGGTTCCAGACCAAACAGCAACGCGAGAATGAAAAGGCCCGTTTAGCTCTGACGTCCAACGAGGATGAGGGGAAACCGGCAGCGGTTGGGGGGGCAGGAGCGGGTAAGGGTAAATTTGCAGGCAAGCGCAAGCGACCCGAGTATGGAGGCGACGGTGAGGATGGACCATCTGTCAAGGAAGTTGAAGCCAGACGCAACAAGAAGAAGAAAGAGGAACCAAGAAAAAAAACACCCGAGCAGCTGGCTAAGGAGCGCGCCATGAAGGAAATTGAAAAGGTTTCACTTGTGCGAGCTAAAATGGCCAAGCTACGCAAGCGGCCTGGCAAACTGGGTGCAGCCACTGAGACGCCAAGATCTTTCAGCGCTGGTGGAGGCAAGCCCAAGCGACATGGTAGACAATCCGCATTCACCAACGATCTTACCGATGTCAGTCGGGGCGGTGCTCTACGTCTAAGGTGAGTAGACACAAACATTTTGTGTGATTGTGTTAATCTTATATGCTTTCTCATATTTTCAATTATAATAGATCCGAAGCAAATCGTCACAAGAAGATGTCCAAAATTGCGGCCAAGAAGAAGACTAGCAATGTTAAGTTAACCAACAAGGCGGGTAAAAATAAATTCAACAAGGGCAAAAGCTTTGGTGGGCCGCGGTTTACCAAAAAGGATAAAAAGAAGTAGTAATAAGGCTTGTAAATAATAAAATGAAAGAATATAAATATTGGGAAAAAAAATAACTTTTATCTTGCAAAATACGTATTATTTTTTGATTGGGCGCTCAAATGCAAATTTCTACCTAAGCTGCTCAGTGTGACCATAACAATTGTACGTTTCGTGTAATGCAAGTGGTTTTTTTTTTAAGCTCGCCTTGGTCACACGGCGTCTTAAGCTTTGCCATTTTGTTTAGTTTTTTGGTTTTTGCTGCGCAATTTTTTAATAGCTTAATTGATATGGTTTAAAGAATAAGGACAACAAAAATGACCACCAACTATAGCTACGGCCCGCCGCCGGATTCCGACGACTCTGATGCCAGCAGCTACGACGGCTTCTACTTTGCCGACAATGTGAGTTGCACGCTGTTATTTGATGCCATTTTATTTTGCAATTTTATTGTTATTCAGGTGAAACGTACGAAGATTACGCCTTATGTACCACCCGATCAAAAGCTGTACCAAGCTTTAATAAATGGCGACTTGGAGCAAGTGCGTGAACAAATCAATGCACTCAAGTTCCCAGTGGATAAACCCGTGTGTGACAACCAAACGATGCTGCTTCACGCCTGTCGCGAAGCACACTACGAGCTGGCCGTGTATCTCGTGACTGAGCTTGGAGCGAACGTTAACAAGCAGGTGAACTCGGTAATGCCGTTAATGAACGCCTGCGATTGCAAGCCGGAACAGGCGCATGTGGCCGAAAAGCTCGCGCGCCTCCTGTTAAGCCATGGTGCTGTGGTTAATGTATCCGATAAATATGGAATGACGCCATTTATGTTTGCCTGCCGCAAAGGCTTCACGAACATTGTAAAGCTGATGATCAACGAGGTTAGCTTTGATGCGGTTGACAACCAGGGCTGCACGCCCATCTTCCATGCCATTGAGAATAATCATGCGGATGTAGTCAAACTGCTGGTGGAATCTGGCGTCAATGCAAACCTGGCCAACAGCAAAGGCTATACACCAAAACAGGTGGCAGAATTTCATGGCTTTTACGATTTACTAGAATTGTTGCCGCGTGAGCATAACGCTTATTTGGTTCCTTCCGAGTTCCTGGGCTATAGCACTTTGCGGGATCATGTTCCAAGGATTTTCTTGAAGACCGATTGTCCGGAGTACTTTCAGGAGTTGAGCAGCATACTTAACTCCATCGATATGGCCAATATGCTCGAACATTTTGCTAAAGCTCGTATCTCATTGGCCGAATTTCTCAACATTGATGATCAGAAGCTGGCCAACATTGGCATTCAATTTCCCATCTATCGTAACAAGATCATGAAGGGCATACTAGAGTAAGTACAAGCTGGACTACCTTACGAATACCTTAACGAAATTCCCTGTTTACCTTTCTAGCTTTCATTTGCATCATTGGTCAACGAACTCGATTGCTCGCGTTAAAAAGGATGGCATGGACAAGTAAGTTTATATAATTTAATACAAATGTTAAGAGAAATTTTTATTTACTTTACTTCCCAGCTTCTATGAGATTTTGATGATCACCGCCAATCATCTACAGCATTTAGTAATCATACAAGCATCACTTCGTTTTGTCATGCGGAATCAGTTGAAGGGTAATCTTGGTCAGCCAACGGAGCTCCAATTGGCAAATTTGCAAAGCAATTTGAAAGCATATCGCGGCGTTATTAACGATCTAACCAAGACGGTTAAATATGTAAGAATGTGTATAGTATAACTTTTATATTACTAATAATATCTATCTTACAGCTTGGTTCATTTAGCCCACCCAAAAGTCCGCTCTATATTGACTATAATGAAATTCTTGCCGAGCGTAAGAGACGCAAAGTGCGTAGTGTATTTAAATATACAACCATTATTGTGGGCATTTCAGTTTTTATTTGCTTGAAATGCAAATGGATATTTTAATCTCTTACACACATCAGTGGACAACTTATAAGTATTAATTAACTAGCATTTTCGTTAAAAGTTTTGAAACACAATGCAGTACAAATAACCTTAATATAAGCTTTTTGAAAGTTCTCGTTAATTTCTCGAATCAAAAATAGCTATAGTTACCAAATGCTTTACGCAACATGTTATATGAAGTTTATGTTAAACTACTAATGAGTTAATAAAATACATTTATTGTTGACTACAAAAAAAAACTAGAAAACTCGGTTTTGTATACGAAAAATACCAGATTAAACATTCGATAAGTCGATTTCCTTTTTTTTTTGCACATCCCTAGTTTGTTTACTATGCTTTGTTGAGGTAGCAACTTTTGGCGCCATGTTGGAGCCGGGTATAATAAAGAAACTTGACGAGGTTGTTGTCAATCGCATTGCAGCCGGCGAGATAATACAACGCCCTGCTAATGCGCTTAAGGAGCTGTTGGAAAACAGTTTAGATGCCAAATCCAGCCACATCCAGGTGAACGTAAAATCTGGCGGCCTGAAGCTGCTGCAAATCCAAGACAATGGCACTGGCATTCGCAAGGAGGACCTGGCCATTGTCTGCGAGCGCTTTACCACCTCGAAGCTGACCAAGTTTGAGGATCTAACCGAAATTGCGACATTCGGCTTTCGCGGCGAGGCCTTGGCCAGTATAAGCCATGTGGCCCACCTGACCATACAAACAAAGACGGCCAGCGAGAGATGCGGTTACAAGGCCAACTATTCGGATGGCAAGCTGCTGGCCGCACCCAAACCATGTGCCGGCAATCAGGGCACCATCATCACAATCGAGGATCTGTTTTATACGATGCCACAGCGAAGGCAGGCACTCAAATCGCCAGCGGAGGAGTTTCAAAAGATTTCAGATGTGCTCGCCAAGTACGCTATACACAATCCTCAGGTGGGTTTCGTGCTGCGCAAGCAGGGGGAACAACCTTCACTCAAAACACAAGCGTGCAGCTCACGTGCCGAAAATATACGGGCGATCTATGGATACGGTGTGTCCAAGGAGCTAATGGAGTTTAATTACAAAGATGAGATGTTCAAGTTTGAGCTAGAGTGTCAACTAACACAGGTGAATTATGCGGCCAAGAAGTCGACGCTGCTGCTGTTCATAAATCATCGTCTAGTGGAGTCACCAGGTGAGTAATAACGATAGAAAAATCCTATAAGCAAGCTAATCTTTTCGAGCTTACAGCGCTTAAGACCGCCGTGGATGCTGTGTACTCAACGTATCTGCCGCGTGGGCAACATCCCTTTGTGTACATGAGCCTAGTGATGCCACCACAAAATCTGGACGTCAACGTACATCCCACCAAGCATGAAGTGCACTTTCTCTACCAGGATGAGATCGTGGAGCGCATCAAGCAACAGGTGGAGGCCAAGCTGTTGGGCAGCAATGCCACCAGAAGCTTCTACAAGCAGCTCAAGCTGCCAGGCACAACAGATCTGGAAGTTACCCAACCATTGGACAAAACTCAGCTCATCAATGAAAAGGAATTGGTGCGCACCGATTCCACAGAACAAAAGCTGGACAAGTTCTTTCGGCCATTGGAGAAAAGTGATTCGGGGCTGTCCACCAGCTCAGGCAACGAGACAACGCCAACAGCATCGCAAGAAGAGAGCTTCCGGCTAACAGCCTCACGCAAATCAAAGGAGGTGCGCCTCACCAGCGTCCTGGATATGCAGCAGCGCGTGGAGCGTCAGTGTCAAGTCGAATTGCGCTGCATCTTTAAGCAGCTCGTCTATGTGGGCTGTGTGGATGAGCGACATGCGCTGTTCCAGCACGAGACGCATCTCTACATGTGCAATACGGGCTGCTTGAGCGAGGAATTGTACTATCAGCGTATGGTCTATGAGTTCCAGAACTGTGGAGAGATTAGAGTGGTGCCGCCATTGCCTCTGCAACAACTGCTGCTTATAGCACTTGAGAGTCGAGCTGCTGGCTGGGTGCCCGAGGATGGCGATAAATCGGAGCTGGCCGCCAATGCGGTGTCCATACTGCAGGAGAAGGCGCCCATTATGCGAGAGTACTTCTCATTGCGCATCTCGCCGGATGGCTGTTTGGAGTCCCTGCCAGCTTTATTGCCCCACCATATGCCCAGTCGCGCCCAGCTGCCCATCTATTTGCTGCGCCTGGCCACCGAAGTGGACTGGGAGCAGGAGGCGGAATGCTTCGAAAGCTTCTGTCGCGAGACGGCACGTTATTATACCCAGCTGGATTGGCAGGATGATGGTGATATGCGCAGCCTGCACTGGTACATGGAGCATGTTCTCTTTCCGGGCTTCAAGAAGTTTCTACTTCCACCGCCCCGACTCAGGCAGCATCTCTACGAATTGACCAGCTTGCCTTCGTTATATAAGGTCTTCGAACGTTGTTAAATATTTGCATGCAACTTGTTTTAAATTATGTTTAGTAAAAAGATTTTTTTTTGTAACATTTCAATATATTTAACATTTCATCGTTTATTAATGTAACAGTAACTATATTGTAGTTATATATAAGCACAACCATTGTATTATTACGAGTAAATTGTTGGAAGGAACATCTGTGTGTAGTGTGTTTGTGTCTGCAGCAAGTAGCATTTATGTTCAAGTATGTCAAGCAATAAAAGTAAGCGTACTACGATTAAAAACGGAGGACGGAAATCGGGGAAAAAACCACTGGGAAAAACAATACGCAAGGCACACACTTTCTGAACTGTCGCCTTGTATACGTTTTTCCCCTTTTGAAATTAGTTCTGCACATAATAGGTAAGCTCTGGCTGCCGGAAACGCGTGACTCTTTCGGCATTCTTTACGTGCTCTTTGAACAGCTTCATTACGTTCGTTTCATATTGAGCGGGTGTTGGCTTTACGCCCGTCGCCCAATAGTAGATATCCCAATCGTTGCTAACGCCGTTAATGAGATCATCGTAGACCGCCGTCTCAGCCTCATCGAAATCCTTGAGGTACTTGTGTGCGAAGGTGCTCAAAAGCAGATCGTTCTCCAGCATTCCACGCTTGCGTGATTGGTAAAGCAAGCTAAGGAACAAGATATAGGAAACATCAGTACTCAATCTGTCAAGCTATCAACCCTTCGCTTACCGTTGCTTGCGTTTGCCCAGCGGCTCATCGGGTCGCTTTGGATACTCGGGCAGCGGCAAATTGGGATCATCGTAGTCCACAATGATGTCGTCTTTGGTACTACTGCTGGAGTCGGAGACACTGCGTCGCGAGGACAGCGGCATCAAAGAGCGTACCATATTACGGCATAACTGTTTTAAAATAAATAAAAATTGTGAAAATTTGAAATTGTAAATTATGCAATCGAAATGCATTTCGAGAAATGTTTTGCACTCACAAGCAGCTGAGGTAACATTACCAGACAAAATTTTATTTTATTATTGCGTTCCGAAAATATATAAATTTAACAATTAATTTTGTAGACGCTGCTGCTGTTCATAAATCATCGTCTAGTGGAGTCACCAGGTGAGCAATAACGATAGAAAAATCCTATAAGCAAGCTAATCTTTTCGAGCTTACAGCGCTTAAGACCGCCGTGGATGCTGTGTACTCAACGTATCTGCCGCGTGGGCAACATCCCTTTGTGTACATGAGCCTAGTGATGCCACCACAAAATCTGGACGTCAACGTACATCCCACCAAGCATGAAGTGCACTTTCTCTACCAGGATGAGATCGTGGAGCGCATCAAGCAACAGGTGGAGGCCAAGCTGTTGGGCAGCAATGCCACCAGAAGCTTCTACAAGCAGCTCAAGCTGCCAGGCACAACAGATCTGGAAGTTACCCAACCATTGGACAAAACTCAGCGCATCCATGAAAAGGAATTGGTGCGCACCGATTCCACAGAACAAAAGCTGGACAAGTTCTTTCGGCCATTGGAGAAAAGTGATTCGGGGCTGTCCACCAGCTCAGGCAACGAGACGCCAACAGCATCGCAAGAAGAGAGCTTCCGGCTAACAGCCTCACGCAAATCAAAGGAGGTGCGCCTCACCAGCGTCCTGGATATGCAGCAGCGCGTGGAGCGTCAGTGTCAAGTCGAATTGCGCTGCATCTTTAAGCAGCTCGTCTATGTGGGCTGTGTGGATGAGCGACATGCGCTGTTCCAGCACGAGACGCATCTCTACATGTGCAATACGGGCTGCTTGAGCGAGGAATTGTACTATCAGCGTATGGTCTATGAGTTCCAGAACTGTGGAGAGATTAGAGTGGTGCCGCCATTGCCTCTGCAACAACTGCTGCTTATAGCACTTGAGAGTCGAGCTGCTGGCTGGGTGCCCGAGGATGGCGATAAATCGGAGCTGGCCGCCAATGCGGTGTCCATACTGCAGGAGAAGGCGCCCATTATGCGAGAGTACTTCTCATTGCGCATCTCGCCGGATGGCTGTTTGGAATCCCTGCCTGCTTTATTGCCCCATCATATGCCCAGTCGCGCCCAGCTGCCCATCTATTTGCTGCGCCTGGCCACCGAAGTGGACTGGGAGCAGGAGGCGGAATGCTTCGAAAGCTTCTGTCGCGAGACGGCACGTTATTATGCCCAGCTGGATTGGCAGGATGATGGTGATATGCGCAGCCTGCACTGGTACATGGAGCATGTTCTCTTTCCGGGCTTCAAGAAGTTTCTACTTCCACCGCCCCGACTCAGGCAGCATCTCTACGAATTGACCAGCTTGCCTTCGTTATATAAAGTCTTCGAACGTTGTTAAATATTTGCATGCAACTTGTTTTAAATTATGTTTCATAAATAAGAGTTTTTTTTTTTGTAACATTTCAATATATTTAACATTTCATCGTTTATTAATGTAACAGTAACTATATTGTAGTTATATATAAGCACAACCATTGTATTATTACGAGTTAATTGTTGGAAGGAACATCTGTGTGTAGTGTGTTTGTGTCTGCAGCAAGTAGCATTTATGTTCAAGTATGTCAAGCAATAAAAGTAAGCGTACTACGATTAAAAACGGAGGACGGAAATCGGGGAAAAAACCACTGGGAGAAACAATACGCAAGGCACACACTTTCTGAACTGTCGCCTTGTATACGTTTTTCCCCTTTTGAAATTAGTTCTGCACATAATAGGTAAGCTCTGGCTGCCGGAAACGCGTGACTCTTTCGGCATTCTTTACGTGCTCTTTGAACAGCTTCATTACGTTCGTTTCATATTGAGAGGGTGTTGGCTTTACGCCCGTCGCCCAATAGTAGATATCCCAATCGTTGCTAACGCCGTTAATGAGATCATCATAGACCGCCGTCTCAGCCTCATCGAAATCCTTGAGGTACTTGTGTGCGAAGGTGCTCAAAAGCAGATCGTTCTCCAGCATCCCCCGCTTGCGTGATTGGTATAGTAAGCTAAAGAACAAGATATAGGAAACATCAGTACTCAATCTCTCAAGCTATCAACCCTTCGCTTACCGCTGCTTGCGTTTGCCCAGCGGCTCATCGGGTCGCTTTGGATACTCGGGCAGCGGCAAATTGGGATCATCGTAGTCCACAATGATGTCGTCTTTGGTACTACTGCTGGAGTCGGAGACACTGCGTCGCGAGGACAGCGGCATCAAAGAGCGTACCATATTACGGCATAGCTGTTTTAAAATAAATAAAAATTGTGAAAATTTGAAATTGTAAATTATGCAATCGAAATGCATTTCGAAAAATGTTTTGCACTCACAAGCAGCTGAGGTAACATTACCAGACAAAATTTTGTTTTATTATTGCGTTCCGAAAAATATAAATTTAACAATTAATTTTGTAGTTTTCTCCAGTTGTTTCAACAACGTGCCATAAAGCTGAATGATTATTTTCTTTTTATTTGGCTATTATTATGTGTGTTTTTGGCGCCGCCTGCTGTTGTTTAAAAAGCGTATAAGACGGGGCTGCAAAAGTAACTACGAGGGCTGCAAAATATATAAATTATATTTTGCTAATGAAGATGACATATCGGATGCAAGCTCACTTATCGATATGCGGCTTATGTTCGCGTATTGAATAAATAAAAAGAAGCAACACCCTAACAAAAATAGATCACATATGTTGTTTTTATGAATACAGCATTTAAAGTTATATTTTAGAATCGTACTTTAAGCTCAGCAGGAACTATGATGTTATTTGCTGACATGTGACGTCGTAAGATGACATGGTTGGTGCTCTCAGTATGTGACTGCGCAATGCGTTACCTTCTCGATTGATGCCCGCATGAATCGCTGTGTTTTTCTACTCAGTCTTCTTACGGTTTTCTTAGCGTGTGGTAGGATAACGGTGCGCGAGTTTCGTTAAAAACGCCGACGCAAAAATACATGTATTTAACACATATTAATGCCAAAATATATGTACAAAATATGTAAAAAATAAATAAAAATATAAATGTGTGCATTAGCAACGCAGTGCTTACGATTTTTTGAGCCTTGTGCCTAATTCGCTGTTTGCTCTAGTGTTGGTGTTACGTGCGTTCTTGTGTGTGTCTGTGTGTGCGCATATTTGTTATTCGCGCGGCAAAAAGAAGAAAAAACAAAACCGTGAAAAAGTAAACAAAAAAAATTATATATTGCTGCCACAAATTGCGGCACAAAAATGCTGAACATATAAACAAAACAAAAATATATTTTCAGCAATAGTTGCGACTGTGTTGGTGTTTGTGTGTGTGTGTGAGTGAGTGCGCGCATTGTTTTGTCTTATATTTACGAGTAAAGAGCAACAGCAGCAGCAACAACAACAACAACAACAGGAGCAGCGCAGCAGGCAGCGCGGCAACGGCAAAATGCCGGCGACAGCGAATTTGTGTCTGTTGTTGTTGCTGGTTTTCGTCGCCCTCGCCGCTGGCAGCAAATCGAAGCAGCTGCAGCAACAGGAGTCTGGCTCCACAGCTACAAAAGCAACAAAAACACTGAATCCCTTGACTGAGAAAGGTAAGCCTTAATTTGTTGTTAATCTTTCCGGCTGCGGTGCAATAACCCGACGGCAGTGACGTCGTAGTTGGCGTCGCTTGAGTAAACATATGAAATGCGCTCTCACCTCACTGTTCTTTTTTCGCTCTCTCGCTTATGCCAAAAATAACAAACAGTGCTGCCCCCTCCCCTTGCCATTGCTTTTGTTATGCAAATTCTTTTCCTTGTTTCACAAATACCCCAAAACAAAAATATTTGTTTTGTTATTTTTGCTGGATTTGCTTGAAATTTTTATAGCTGCGGCAAGTGAAATGTTTCGTACACCATTTTTATTTTTGTAAAACCAATAACAATAACAAATAACATGAAACGCTGCAGAAGCTGATTTAACCCACTGTCAACTGTCAACTAACCGTAAACCACTCATGGTGCAAATCAACAAATAAATCTAAATAAATAGACATACATATATGTATACGAGTATGTGCATGTATGGATTTTTGTGTATATATATGTAGTCAATGTGTGTGCAGCGCAATTTCTTAAATGTGGCGGCCTCTGGCGACCTGTGGCCGCATTATGCATCTACATGATCCAGAACGTCAAAAGACGTAAGAGGAAGACAATAGGGGAGACAGAGAGAGGAGATATAAGTCAACTTGAGCGTTTTAGCTCGTTAAGTTTGACCAAAGAAATTGTAAACAATAAATAAAAATTAAAGTAAGCATTTCCTCATTTGATGGTGTCAGGGCGACAATTTGACAGAGAATATAATAAATGGAGGCATCTCAAAATGTTTGTGTGCACTTTAAATCCAGACGAGAATCAATCAAAATTTCTTTTGACAACCATACAAACAAACGGATTAGAAGATTCCATACAAGAAACAACGAAAAATTAAATCATTCTGATTTTTAACTCTTTAAATATGCGCAAAATCTTATAATCCACTTCAATTTGAGATTTAATGTTTCTTTCTTTCTTAACTTACACTTTGCCTTCTGCTCAATCCGCTTCTCTTTTAGCTTAGCTTAACCTACCCTTCCCCTCGTGTCGTGAGATGGGCCCCTGGGCGATTCTCATTCTGCGAACAAACTGTAAACAAGGCAAGAGGACAATTTGTGTGCTGCGTTAAAATTATGAAGCGGCGTGTGAAGTGGGCCACGAGGAAAACGTTGATGCCGCGGGCGGGCACAAGGGAAGCACAGTGCAAACACAGGGGGTGGGGCTGTCTTACTCCTCTCTCTCACACACACACACACTTTTTTCTTGTGCAACCCTGTGCCGAGGGTTGGGTGACTGCAGCTGTTGGGTCCATTGCCCCTTTTGCCAACCCTTCGAGCAGAGCGAGAGCGCGCGGGGGCGGAAATATTGCGGAAATCGTTTATCATGTCGCCAATGGCTGCCTTTTAATAATTGCTGCGAGCTCAAAAGAGGGGCAGAGAGAACGAAAAGTAAAGAGCAGGCCAATTAGTGTATGCAAAAACAAAATACAAAGTAAGACACCTTTGACCAGAGACCGACCGAGTTTCAGTTTTATATATTATTTTCTTTAGTTTTTTTTTTTATAGTTTGCTTGTTGTTGTTTGTTTGCGCTGGCGCTGAGCTCAAGTTCAAGAGCAAACGATAACCTGCTCACAGACGATTAAGTAACAAAAACAATAACAACAACAAATAACAACAACAACAGCAACAAACAAGTCTACACACTAACACAAACACACTCGCACATACATAAGTCACACCTGCTTAAGGCCGAGCAAACAAGCCCACAAAAACAAAAATGTTAATCCAAGTGAGGCTAAGCGAGTAAAGCAACAACCCAAAAAAAAGAGCAAGTTAGAGTGGGAGAGAAATAGCGTACAGAAAAAAAATCTGCCGTCGCTTGTTCAAACAAACAATGTCAAGAAGAAGAAGAAAAAAAAGAGGAGAAATACTAAACAACTGGACAAGCCGGCCGGCTTTAAGTCTTGAGCAGCAGCAAAAGCAACTACTACAAAAACAACAACAAACATACATAAGTCAAGCTGCATAAAGTTAGAGATGGCAAAAGTCGCAGCTTAGATGCTCTAACAATGGGGATACTAATATATTTTACAAGTCGATAAACGGAATTTTTTTTCTTAACTTGAACTAAAAGTCGAACAGATGTTTTAAATTTAATTTAATTAATTTTTGTATGCTAAATCGAGACACAAAACTGAAAGCAAGACAAAACAACCAAAAAATTGAAGGTGACCAAAAGGTAGAGCAGCCAACTAAAGAGAAAAGAGAGGGAAGTCTGTTAAAAAGGACAGGAATCAGCAAAGCACACGAGCAAATAATTATAAGTAAACAATTAAGCGCTTACGTTTGTTGCTCTGCAACCGTTACATTTAACAGTTATTTTTGCGTTGACAAAAAACTTGGTCAGATTTTTTTAGAGTACATGTTTTTTTTTTTTTATTATTCTTTATTGATTTATTGCACAATATATTATTGTTGATGCTGCTGCTTGTTGGCAACAATAACAATCGTTGCAATACTTTTTATGGTCTGTCTGGGCCTGCATGACGCACAAACTGATGATGTGTTGTTGTTGTTGTCGCTGCTGATGATGATGATGATGATGATGATGATGACCGGGACCGGTTCGAAAAACAAAGACAATGCCAGCGTCCAGAGTCTAGACGTGAACGCCCTAATATGGTTATGGGCTTAAAAAAAAGTAAATGTACGTTTAAAACAAAACACAACTTACGAGAATAAAAAAAATAAGGAAAATTTCTAAAAAAAAAAAAATAGTCTGAAACTGTTTTGATGTAGTACACACACTTAAGCAGTAATTCAAGTCTATTTTTAATATATGTATATACTAAAAGACCACATTGTATTAAACCGGTTTTGGCAACATGCTTAAGTATGTTTAGAAAGGTACTTCTTAGTTTTTATATGTAGATTTAAAGCTTTGACCTAAGCTCATTTAGTAGCAGTTAAAGTTGTTGAAAGTTTCTAATGCGTTTCCATGCTTGTTTACTTAATGCAAAAATATTCCAAAGAGCTCCTTAGCCCAAAGAATTTACATTAGCTTCTCTCAACTTGCCATTCAAATGCTTCCTGCTACATTTATGGCAATTCTTTCCTTCTTGTTCTTTCTAAACCAGCATTCAACTAAGTACTTACAGAATGTATGTACGTATGTATGTATGTGGCTTTCAGGTTTTCAATTAAAGAACTGCAAATAATTAGTTGGCAATTAAAAATTCATTGCTCACTGCTGACATAAGACCGCCCACACACACACACACACACACGCCAATATTTGTGAGACTCATCCGGAGTCTTTCACGTGACAGCTTGTAATGAGCTCACACATACATACATAAGGGTGGGAGGGAGGTAGTGAGGAGGTTGCGAGGACAAAGTCGCGGCAAGCATTATGACATTTAAATAATTTAAGCTTCACGTTGTCTCTCTGTCTCTGTCGACATGCATTTGCTTTTGCACTAAACCGCAAACACACACACACACACATAGAATCTAGCTAACTGTATATGTGCCTATTGCTGTCTCTTTCTTTCGCTTGTGCTAGCTGTCTGCACTCAATTTAGTTTTAATTAGCAATGAGCATGAAATAATTGTACCAAAAACCAAAAAGCTACAAAACTCAACGAGCTGCTCAAGTGAACCACAATTCCAACAGCAGCAGGCTAACACAGACTGACCAATGCCCTAACCAAACACCTCTCTCGCTCTCTCTCTCTCTTACAAAAAGGCTTGCAGACATTTTTGGCATAATTATTTTTTGCTCCGTTTTCATAATGTAATTTATAATTGCCTTTGCTCGGCCGTTTTTAGACTTGGGGCCATTTTTTTCTTTTTTGACAGGCATTTGGCACTCGATTAAAATAATTTTAATGGTCAAGCGCAGTTTAGGGGCTTTAACGAGGGGGAAGCTGATGCTGCCGGTAAATGGAAGCGGCATTAATTGACCCAAATTGAAATGTCAGTTGTGTCTTCATAAGCAGCTAATCAATAATCGTTAATATACTGGGCTTTATTTAGTACCAAATAAGTTTTAGTTCCTATTTCAAGTAAACTTAAGCCCACAAAGTATAATAAGCTCCAAGTTCATAAAACAAACTTCTCTGGAAACGAGTTGGGCCCACTTAAATATGCTATAAAATAACTTAAACTCCAAATTAACTACAAGACCATAACAATGTTAAGTAAATAGTCATGTTGCCAAGCCATTAAATTCAAAAGCCTAAAACACGCACTTAAACACACACACAAACTTTATGTGCGTAAAACTGATCTTAAATGCTGTTTAAATTCAGTTGGCTGGCTATTAAATTTACAGCTAAGCACAAAACGTTGGCGCCTCTCTTTCTCACTCACACACGAAGTAAGAACAACAACAACAACAACAACAGCAGCATATAGACTTATAAAGCATATGCGAATGAAAGCATAAGCGGCAGTAAAGCCTCTCTCTCTCGGTAACTGTTAAAACTCTGTGACAAAGCAACAACAACAATTTCTCTTCTACTCTTCTTCCTCTCATTCTATGGATAAGTTCAGCACTTATTGAAAATCATTTTACATTGTTTGCATTTGCTTACTGCACTCCATAGAGGAGGGGGAGAGTGCGGAAAGTGGAAGTTATATAGTGATGAGTACTAAGGCGTTGAGCTTGTCGCAGTAAATGTTCTAGTCATGTAACGACAAAGCCGCAGTATCCAAAATCCACCCACACATGCACACACACACACGTACATGGACAGTACCGTTTAACTGTTACAATATAGAGACATAAATAATGTTTATGCAAATTGATTTTGTGAATTTTGTGTGCATGTGTGCACGTTATACCATATGTATACGTAAAATGTTTATAAGTTTTTGTGTTTTTCCACTTTGTTTTTATTAACCCAAAATGTGGAGAAAATTCTACTAATTTTTAAATAACAAGTGATCCAAAAAGTAGTTTATTTATGAACCTTTTTGTAGGAGCATAGATTTTTATTAAGTTTGAACTTTAAGCTTTTGGGTTGAAGATTTTACAGATGAACTAAATATAATAAAATCAAGCATATTTTATTCATATTTCTCTTATTTGTGTGTAAAAAGATTGATTTCTTTTAGTTGTATTATATTTATTTGATATCTTGTTCCTTTTGGTTGTCGTTCAACCACTCTTTTTGTACTTTACAACACTGAAAAGCACTTATCACGTTAGAGGTTATTCACAATATTAAGGCCACGTGTAAACCATGGAATATAGTTGCAGTCACTTGGTCGTCGTCATTGGCGTTTAGTTGTTTGACTTGGGTCGAGGCGTCTGCCCTTTCCCTTTTCCTCTCTCTTGTCTCTGTACAACATTTATTGCTCATACGCCGCGTTGCAGGCATGAACATTTTACAAAGTAATTTAAGCGACCGACGACAGGCGGACAAAAGGCTGCTGCAGGGAGTAGGGTGTGGGGAGAGGGAGGAGGGAGGGAGAGTGTGTATATAAAAGGGTAGCGTACGGCAACTAAAACGCAAATTAATGATACGCAATTGCGGCAAATCGCACGCTTCCATGTGGGCGCCATTTTGTTTGAAGTGCGCTTCAGTGCCGCACAACGTGAGTGCAAGGGAGAGAAAGAGCTTTTTTTTTGTTGCTGTTTTGTTATTCTTTTTTTCCATTTTTTTCCATTTTTTTTTTTGCATATTTGTCTACCTTGATGCAGTCACCGTTCACTGTGTGTTGTTGCTGTTGCTTTTTGTGTGCACACACTAATTTTTTCCGGGCTTTTCTTTTCGTGCGACGCCTTTTGTTTGCCAGCTTCTATACTCTCTCTCTCTCCCTTTCTCTCTCTGTTCCCCAGTGACTCGCAGTTGTTGCAGTTTCTGCTGTTATTATAACCAAGCGCTCGACGCTTTTGCAAATTGTTTCCACTTCTCGTTTTTACGCAACGCCTTTTGTTTGCCACTCGTGTTGCTACACTTGGCGAAAAAACCCAACTCAACTAGTTGTTCTTGTAGTCTGGCCTATTTGCAAATGTGCTTTCTAGCACTCTCCACTTTAGCAGTTGTATCTAATGCCTGGTCATCAGCAAATATGAGTGGAAACACAGTAGAAAAGTGATTTTCTCCCCTGCATCGTCTGTCTGTCTGTCTGTCATGTCGTATTCAACTCACATCGATAGGCATCATCAATATGACGAGTTTTCTTCCTAATTTATGACATGTCCAACTACATTACCAAGACAAGGCAGTAGAGCAGGAAAAGATAGATTAAAGTGAATGCTGCCTTATCAGTGAACAATAAGCGAGCCATGAAATATGAGCGCACAGACAATAGATGGACAATGAATAAAGAAACTTCAACCAGGCGAGAAAAGTAGCATTAAAGTAAGGAAAAGATTTAACTACAAGCTCATTAAATACCTTAATTGCACTAAAAATCAAACTTTAACCTTTAAATTTTGCTGCATACTTAATTGGATGAAAGTACATAAGATACCTTTTTAGTTAACCAAATAACCTAATCACAAAATTCCATTTTCAACTCAAAATGACACAAATAAGCTTTTTCTGGCTCTTGAATAATATATGTATAAGAGCTTATACAATTTACCTGCTGCCATAAATAGCTAGCTGCATTTCTAGTACTTCAGAAGCTGTCTCTCTCTTTGTGTGTGAGACTTCAAAGTGACCTAGAGACCTTAGTCAATTACTTGTTGGGTTCTTTCAATTTATTGTTCAAGTCCCAAATGCTAAAAATAAAAAGTCGTTTTCTTTCTCGACTTTGTGACGAGCAAAAATCTGTTGTGTAAGAAAAACTCAATTTTGTGCTTGAGACACAGAGACACAGAGAGAAAATTAAAAACTTTTGCCTAATCATTCAGCATAAAGCAAAAGCAAGAACGTTTTTCCTACCCCCCACTCCCCACTCCCCCTCTCTGCTTTTCCCACAAAAAGTTTCTACATTAAAATTGGCGCTAAAACTAACGAAAGTTTGTCCGGGAAAATGCCGCCAGAAAAACGCCCTCAAAACTGTGTGTGTGTGTGTGTATTCTACTCGCCACATAACACGAGTACTAGAGAGGGGGGAAACGCTTTTACTGTTGATTTATATGCCAAAATATTTTAATTAGTTTAATTTTGTTTAGCACTGAACTGACTACTACGTAGGAGTACTAAAGACCCCTGGAAAGCTGTAATACTGCTGGCCTAGGCATCGTTTTGCTTAATTGTTTCAGTGAATGTGGCGCGAAGCTTAATTAAAACATTTTGGGATCGTTGGTTTCGCTGCGTGAAGGGAGGGAGGAATGAAGTATGGAATTAATTTGTTTAAAAAGTTTCAATGGTTCATGCGTGATAGAAGAGAGGCGAGAAATGTGGCTAGATTTAAGTTGATATGATAAAGTGTGTGTTAATTGTATATAATTAAAGCAAATAGAAACTATTTATAATTAATACAATGTTGCTGTTTATAATCTAATCCAATTAAATATTTGTCTAAAATAAAACAGATTATTCAAAATTAATTAAATCCAAATATGAATGACACAAATTAATATTTTATACAACTAAGTATTCAATGCATTATTTACTTTGCATAACTAAATATACATTTAATTTTAAATTGCAATTTATTTGGCTTAAGCGGCTTAAATATGAAGGTGAGTTGCGGGGTGGGGGCAAAGAGATAAGAAGAAAATTTCATGCTGACAATTTACCTGCATCAATTTTCATTTGGAATTTTGCAAATGTGTGCTGCAAACAGAAAATCAATTTCAATTTACGCTAATCTCTTTTACGAATACCCTGCGTATACGTTATATAAACCCAAGTCAACTAAATGTTTAGTTACACCATTTCCTTATTGACTCTGGTTAAAGTGCTAATTAGCCATGTTTAACATTTTTGCACCACTATAAACACCATTGACCAACCACTTTGTGCCGTTAGTTAAGAGCCTAACTGATTTTGCTAACCATTTCATTTTTTTCTGCAATTTAATTTGCATCTGCATTTGATTTTTAACTCATTCAAATGGCAATCAAAACGTATATTTTCCCATTAAATATTTAAAATTGAAATTCAATAAAACATAAAATAAAATTGCACAATTTATATTCGAAGCTTTTTTTTTTGTTGGCTGCCGTTGATTTGTGTAATTTGCGCGTTTCATACAATTCTTCATTTTAATCAAAAAAATGGAAAAAATATTTCATGGGACGAGATGAAAAATTGACTCGCTCGATTGGTATTAATAACAATAATATCATTGCCAGACATTTTACAGATGAAATTGCTGGCACTCGACTCAAATGAATTTTAATTTGCACATTTCAATAAATATATATATTTATATTCACGCAGTATATATGCTGTATATATTACATGCGCTTGCAACAAACTGTAGTATCAATAATTGAAAAAAACAAAAAAATTCGCAAAAAACTTTATTCATTTGATGAAGTGCCAAATTGACAAATGATTGACATTTGGAATTTCACAACAAAAGCAAAAAACAATCAATAAAATGCAGCTGATTGCACTGATTGTTGACTTTTAAAAATCATGTTATATATAGTACTCTTTAATTTTATTTAAAAAAAAACAGTTGGAGCTAATGCCATATAATATATTTTATCAAAAAAATTACTTTTGTCATATTTCTCTTTCTCTCACATTTTTCATTTGTCTAACGCGTTTTTCAAATGCGGGCGACCCAGTTGCAATAATACGCGTATATCCTACATAAATACCCTTTTCCACACACACTCGCACACACACACACACATTGTTACTGAAAATCAACAGACATTTGTTTCAACTCGTTTCAACATAAAAAGTCACAAAGCCACCACCAAAAAAAATTTATGAAACAATTTTCCAGCACAACTTTTGTTGCCCAGTCTGTCTGTCTGTGCTCTGACCTCGTTGCTGCTGCTGCCGCTTTTTAACCCCCACCCCCCCTGAGCTCATCAACGACCTACGAACCCGAAGGGCGCGCCGCACACACACATACACTCACACACACACACACATGTTAATCAATCTTTGATAATCATTTTCATCTACATGACCCGAAAATATGTACATATGAAATCCATATATATACAGATGAGAATATATGTATATATATCTCTTTACTGCCGCATTGCAATTTATTTTTGAGACGCAGCGCAGATTATTTATACATACATATGTATATGTATATTTTTTGTTGTTGCAATTATTTTTTGTTTATTTTGCATTTACGACGCCAGTTGCCTGGAATTTTTTAATTTATATGGATATCCTGTGTGTTTACGGAAGATTTTTTGGGTTTACATATAGGATCTTTATTGTGTATAAGAAACATGTTTTTTTTTAACTTTGGCTGCAAACATTTTTTTTTAATTAATTTTTTTTTATATATTTTAAATACTCACATTTTGATATTTTTCTTAATTTTCCATCAATTGTTCTCGCGTTTTAATTGTTTCTTTTTTGGCTTCACATTCCTTAAATGTATTTATTTTTAAATCAATGCAAATTGCTTTTGTTGCTGCACAAAAATTAAGAACGTCAAAACACACATTGTTTTTTGTTTTTTCGGTCACGCTGATAAAGCACGCAAAATTTTCGCAAGAGGCAAAAAAGAAGCTGATAGCTTTCGTTGCCCTTTGACATATTCTGCCCAGCATCGATTCGAGCTTGTTTTATATATATATATATATTCTCTTTCTCTCTGAGCTGCCAAGCGCCATGTTGCTCCACTTTGTTGTCAGCTTTTCTAGCTGTTGTTGTTGCTGTTATTATTTTGTGTGTGCTGGTAAATTAAAACGCTTCTTTGTTTCACTTAACGCTGCTTTGAGCTTGGAGGAGAATTTTTAATTTCCTCATCCTTTGTGGCGATATGGCAGCTAATCCTAAGGAGGAGAAAACGTTTTTCAGCAGCTTGTCTGTAGAAGAAAAAAAAACCATTAGCAAACAGCAAAGTGCTTTCTCCACTCACCTTAAACACACACAGAGACACAAATAGAATGGGGCACACACACACACACACACACACACATTTCAGCTTTTAATCTTAATTTTATAGTAGTGCAGTTCCGTTTTTGCTCTAGTTTCTTAAACCACAAAGTTCTCCTATTTTCAACAGTTTTAAAAGCTGCTTACTTTTGTTTATAGTTAATTTAATCAGTTTACTCATATATGCACGGAGCTTATCAACATTGCGGGCCTCGCAAATAGCTACCCAATTAGTAGTTTATTTTCTAACATTTTCCACATTTCAATGTGTAAATTGCAAAGCTTTGCATTTGTTTTTAGGTTTATGGCAACTAATTGGAAAATAAATGCAGTTATTGCCAAACATACGGTAATATAGCAGTAATGATAACATATGTGCTGTGCCACATTCTCATCAATTTCGGTTTATGCAACAATATGTGTGGCATGCATTTAGCATATAATTTGCATGCACAATAATTGCATTTTATAAACTTATATAGGAATTTTTTAAAGCTTAAAGTTTGATTAGATTTAGTTTTGTTCTCTCAAGAGCTTTAAGATTTTTTTGGCAATGTCTGAGCATGTGTCTAACATCAATCAACATCTGCTTACACACACTCGCACACACACAAGTGACACATTAATTTGTCTAATTTGAAATGTTCTTCGTGTGTTGTACGAATTGAATTTCAATTTATTTCCCACGACAAAAACTTGTTCTGTGTGTGTGTGTGTGTGTGTGAGTGTGGTGTTAAAAATTACCATTGCATACTTGACGGCGTTGCCAAAAGTTTTACAACACTTGCATAGACACACACACGTCCTGACTCTGTCTAACTGTCTCTGGCAGTTCTCTTCATCTCTCTTTATTCTCTCACTGTCTCTTTGGCAAATTGCCTTGAAATCTTTTGACATGCTACGTCAAGTTTGTCATATGTCCTGCGTTGCCACATTGCCCTTGTCTACCCGCACACACTCACACACGCACACACAGTAGCGGGAAGAATGCCAGAAAATTGTTTTAAAGTGTGTCAGCATTTCCGTGTGCGCGCGTCTTGCTTGGTAAAGTGAAAATGTTTGGAATTTTAATGAAGGGGCGGCCGGCAGAGATTTGCAACATAGCCACCATAGTCGCAGTTGGCTGTGGCAAGTAGCCCAACTAGCTTACGTAGGCCGTCGACGTCGTCGTCGTCGTCGTTGTCAACGCAGCTGCTTTGCATATTTTTCCATTAAAAGCGATTTAAATACCTTTTGCCTGGTTTTTCCTTACCTTTTTTCTAAATTCTATGTAGATATATCTCTACACTTCCGCTGCCAGGAGCAGAAGCAGGACCAGGTTACTGGTCGCCTTGCGGATTTGTCCCGGACACTTAGCCTTAGAAGTAAAAAAAAATAAAAAGATTGAATTTTATAATAAATTTTGCACAGTCTTAAGATTGCTTGCGTGCAATGCTGGTGGCTTCTTCTATCTGGGCAAAACGTCTTGTCTCTGTTGAAATTTATGTGTGTGCGGGTTAAGTCGTCACTAGGTTACATCTCTGTGCCCATTTTGACCCCAAGATGCAACACAAACAAGTGGCAACATTGCCATTGATTTAAAATGGAAAAGTATTTAAACAAATTTTATTTTTTAACCCAAAAAGATTTCCTAAATAAAGCGCATTTTTGCATTATTTAATCGTTTTTTGCATTTGACCTTAATCCATTTGAATGATTTTACGCTCGAAAATCTCATAAATTTTCTCTCTTTTTGCTTGCAGGTAAGCACACACGATTCCCATTTATTTATTTTACCCCCGGAGCATGTTGTGTGTAAGTATTTTCTGAGAATTTCTCACATGGCGATTAAATCAAGCAAACATAAAGGAAGAAAAAAATTTCTGACTTAATTGAGCGCTAAATTTGTGAGCATTAAATTTATTAGCCATCGCATATTGTTGTGTGTTGTGTTGTGCTATTATTATGATCATTGTTATTGTTATTATTGTAACAGCAACAACAACAACAACAACAAATGGTAGACAAAGTTAACGACAGCACAAAGCACGAAAATAACCGCAAGCTTGCGTTTTATTTAACAAATTACGTATACGCCACAGACAGCCGCGGGACAATTGGAAGAACACATGTGTGTGCATCAGTGTGTGTGTTGTGTGTGTGTGTGTGTGTGTGTGTGTGTTTGTGTGTAATGCGCAAATCAAATCAGCTTAAGTGCCTATGAGCAGTCAGTCAACCAGACATAACTATACAAATAGTATAGTATAAAATGTACATAGGTATATGGATGTGTTTTCAACTAAATCAAATCAACGCTAAACAGCTTATAATCAAACTCAGCATGAGCCTCGTTCAGTTGTGCAATGGTTCGTTGAGTTTCGTCCAGTATTGTTAAGTTTCGTTAAGCTTTGTTCCATTTCGCCACTGATGTCAAATCAGCTTTTTTACCGTCAAATCTGGCTTTTTTGCAAACCGAATTGCTTGAAAAATTAGCAAATTGCGGGAAGCGGGAAATCTGGCTTTTTTCTGTTGAAAGATCAGCTTTTTCTGGATTTTTTTTTACACAAAATTTATACGCATTTTGTCCACTGCATCGTTATTCATCGTTTTTAAATTTTGGTTGCTATCTCTATTTTGAAAGTCCCAAAAAGCTTAGTATAAAATTGGCACAATGGGTTCCTAAATTCCAATAAATGAAGAATCCATTGAACTCAAAAAAATGTATGATATATTTAAAGAAAATAATGAATTAACTTTTTTTTTTTTATTTTTCCGCTTTTTTTGGTCTAAAATAAAGCCAAAAACAGCTTTTCTTCGTCCCCAAAAGTTGACATCAGTGCATTTCGCAATGATTTGTTAGTGTCGTTAAGATTAGCTAATTTTTGTTCAGTTTCGTTAAGAGTCGTCGAGTTTCGTTTAGTTACGTTAAGTGTCGTCTTGACGTCAAGATTTGTCAAGTGTCGTTAAGTTTATGCTCTTTAAAATGTATGATTAAATGAAACCAACTTACTTTAAAGTACTTGTATGACAAAAAATATTTAGTTGTTGAGTCAACAGAGTTTTCTACTAAAAATTGCATTTTCAATTCCAATTCTACACTTCTTCTCGCTTTCAGGACAACGGCCGCGTTTTTGTTTACGGAGTGTTTCAATCTTCAATTCTCTCTCTGTTTGTTTGTTTGTTTGTTTGTTGTGTGTTCTTTTGGCGTCTGCTGTGCTTCCGTTTTGGCAATTGGCCCGTTTCTGTTCGGCTTTAAAGATTGTTCCTCTTCTTGTCCTGTGCCCAGTTATAAAAGGGAGGGATGGGTGGGTAGGGGTAAATTTGCTAGCCTGAAGCTTGAGTACTTCATTAGCGCGCTTTGTTACTCATTATGTGCGCACATTACTCAAACCAGTAGCCCAACTTTTCATGCACACACACAACCACACACACATTTTAATGTTAATCCTTTTTCAAAAGATTTCCCTAGCCCCACCCCTCCCCTCCGCCACCTTGCCTTGTCCCTTTTGGCAGTAGCGGCTGTCTGACTGGCTCTGCCTTTCAGTTTCAATCAGCAGGCAGCAAAAGCAGGCAACAGCAGCTTGCATATTTTCATTATTAATGCCCCACAGACAGCAGCCTCCGCAGCCGTTGCAGCCTCCGCAAACACCGCAACACCCACAAGGCCTCTCAGTCACAGAAATTCTCATTTCCAACTTCTTTGCCCCTCTCTCTCTCTCTCTCTCTCTCTTTGGTTCTGTTAGGTAGCCGCAATTGCTGACTTGGCTTTTTGTCTAGAAGTTGCAACCACATTGCGCTGGTCATGGCCAGACGCTGACGTCGTCGATGTGGTGAGCTTTTTCTCTGTGTGTGTGTGTGTGTGTGTGTGTGAGTTGGCGTCACGACGCTGATGGTCCCTCCTCCCCCTCCCTCCCTCTGTGTGTGTCTTTACCTGTGCCAAGTTTTACGCCGTTCTGCCAAATCAATTGTTTGTAATGAACTTGCGACTGGCTGTTGCACAGTGGTACGAGATTAACAAAAAGTTGAGTGAAAAACTACATAGATTTCATAGAAACAATCCAATTAAAGTTGATACAGATAAAGTTTTAGTCTTTAGTTATTCACTTTAACATTCCTCAAATTCTTCATTATCATTTTCAACTCTTTTTTTTTTCTTTCCACTGTGCCAGTGTTTTGGGGCAAAAGTTCATTTAGAGTGACTGCGCAACAATTGAAATTAATTAGTGCTGTAATTTGATTAAGAGAACGACGGAAAAACGAGTGTCTTTAACAGTTGTTGTAACCCGTAGCTATAGCTCTCCTATGTGTGTGTGTGTGTGTGTGTGTGTTGTATTTGCATTTGGCTTAAAACATTTGCAAAAGTTCTCATTAACTAATTGCCTGAGTTTCCCTTCTCTTGGCCATATCATCAGCATCAGTTAGACATTATTAAAAGAGGCCAAATAAAATAAAATAAATAAATAATACAAGAGGAAAAAATAAGAAAAACACACACACACACACAAGACACGTGTTAAGTACATGCGCATATATGTAAATGAAGAGAATGAAGGAAAATCTCCCGAGGCAACAACAAAATATTACATGAAAAGTAACTCAATGTAATTTAAATGTTTTTTTTTTTTTTTTTTGTTATTTTGTTGTTTTGTTGTTGCTTTGGCAACACAGCGGGCGTGAACTTTGTCTTGTTTTGTTTTTGTACAAGAAACTTGGCAGAGAGAAGAATTTCCTGGACAGGGTACACTGATAAAAAATTATGAAAATTCGCCTTGTTGCTTAAATAAGTTTTTTATTGCCGGTAACCAAAGAATACTGATTTTCTTTTCTCTGTCTTTAGTCGCCTCTCTTCTTAAGTTTAGCCTCCCACGATTGTTGCCAGTTCTTATTCCATATAGTCTTTCTGTCTTCACGTTTTCTTTGCTGTCATGACAGCCGACAACAACGACAACAACTTTGTGTGTTTGTTTATGAATCGACGCTTTGCAATTGCAAATCAATTTGTTCAGCTGGCAAATAAATCAAACCCCGCCAAAGACATTTGCCCCAAATGCTGCCGATGCGAATGGCCTTCAAAAAATTGGCACTCACACACACACACACACACACTTTACACACACTTTACCCTCTTTCTCACACACACACACACTTGGCATATGCCGGCTACAGTTTATTTGCCAAATGAAATAAGGAAGCAATTTTGCAAATTTACAGAAAGGCTACCAGCAGAAAAAAAAAAAAAAAAATTTGCTCTTTCTTTACACATTTGCCAACAATAATAATAGCAACAATAAGAACAACAACAAACAGGCAGATAAAATTGCCGCATCAGCAAAAATACGACACTCAGAACTTGGGGGATTTGGAATTGAGATCTGCGAAATCGAGCCAAGGCAAAGACAGCAGCCAGAGCAAGTATTCAAAAAAAATAAGTGAAGAAAAGTGAAGAAAAATATGAGAGAATTTTGAATACACTATAAAGAAACATAGGTTTTATTAAGGAACTCATAAGTAGAAATTCAGTTTGATTGATTTAAAATTCGAACGTTTATCTTTTTGTACATTCTGCAACTTTGATGAGTTTGTCACAGTAACCCATGGTCAAAGTGTATAATGAAGTAAAATACATAAGATATGCGCCCAGTGCGTCAGTTGGTTTATCCCATCGACTTCGTCTTTACTTCTCTTCCCTTCTCTTCACTTCTCTTTATTTTGCCATCGAAAGTTTGGCGTATTATTTTCACACAGCGCCTCGGCAATTGAAATGAAATGTCTACTTGGCTCGGTTACTGGTCTGGTCTGGTCTGGTCTCTGGTATTCTGTTATTCTGGTATTCGTAGCGTGGTCTGGCTACTCTGGCAGCAGCAATCCGAAACAATTTACGCCTTGTGCCGCCCTTTGCCCAGAGACTTCTCTGCTGCTGCTTCTACTTCTACTTTACTTGCGCACACACAGTTCACTGATTTTAGTTAGTTTTGCAATGGACTTGGGTTTGTTTTGCTTCTATTACTTAAGGAAGCGGTGTCGACGAAGCATTCTCAGCACTCAGCTCAGCTCTCAGTTCTCTTAACGTTAAGCAGCACAAAGTGATTGATGGTTGAATGCATAAATTATTGATGGCAGACCCAGACAATTGAGGCTGTACACCAACAAGGCTGCCAATTGAACAGGGTCGGGTTTGGGGGCGAGGGGTAGATGAAGCGTGTCGGAAGGAAACTGTGGGGGTGTCAGATGCTTGTGTGATTCGGTGGTCGTGCTTTGGAAACTGTTTCAAGTAAATGATGTGCTAAAATTGTAGTTGTTTTGTGTGCACCAAGATTGCTCCTTAACTTACTTAGATATGACAAGAAACGTCAAGTGGGGAAAATAAAATGCGAAACAAGGAAAAATAATGAATAAATGAGGGCTTTAAAAACAAGTAAAGGGCTATCGATGTTATCGATTGAAAATAAATCGATAAAAGTCGATTATTGTTTGATTGTTTTATTGATGTGGTTAAAATCAACGTAAAAATAAAAATATTAAAAATCGAATAATCGACTAGAATCGATTATTGATTACTAGTTTAACCTACAAAATATAGTAAAACAATCGACCAATCAACTTGTTCAGTTTGGTGTTCGATATTAATCGATAGTCTCTAATTTATTACTCTTGAGCTTTTTAAAACTTATCTGCAGCGCATTTTGACTTCGACCCAAACGTCAAACTTATCCTAAACACTCAAAAATTTGAGTCGAGATGTTTCCTGAGGCAAAAGCTTTTTATAGATCTCTGTGCAGAGAGTGAGGCAGTGGCAAAAGCGGCATAAAAACAATTTAACCGTAATTTGAAGCTTAAGTAAACAGACGGCCATTCAGGGGGTCAAAGTCAACAAAAGAGGAAAAAGTATCCAATGCTTTTTACACTGTATTGTTGTTGTTGTTGTTGTTTTTGTTGAGTGATGGAACACTTTGGCAGTTTAATAGCTGCCTCTCCCCTCGAAACGCCGATTGCTTGTCAAATGCTGCTAAATCATTTGGTAAACGCCGAAAAAAATAAAATCCCTCGAAGCTGCAAATCTTCAAGATGAGCAATTTTCAAACAAATATACAGAAAAAAATACATCAATTACAGCTAAGAGGAAATAGTGAATTTACCACAAACCTCGAAAACTCAATTGAGACTTACGGCAAGCAGCCATTAATTGAGTCGATTCGATATTTGTTGAAGTGCACAAAGTTACGCTAAAGCTATAACTTCAAATTGAACAGTAGCTGCCTGAAAATATATTCATTGATTCGAGTTTTTGATGTGCAGCGCGACGACGAGTTGAGCGGCTTAAGTGTTCCTTCATCTATGCCAGCTGTTGTTCCCATTGATGTTTATGTTGTTTGAAAGGTATACAACAGCAACACATAAACAAACAAGCAAGCAGCTGCCCCGCTTCGCCCGCTTTCCCGGTTCAAAGCTATGCAGAGAGGGGCAGCAATCGATTCAATTTGAAATCGATGCTTCCAAGTTTTTCCAAGCATGATAAGATGCTCGTTGCTGGCACAGACAGACAGACAGACAATGCGTAGACGAACACTGAACTAGAGACATTACCATGTGTCACATGGGAGCCATATGGGGAAAGTATCAAGTAGTGTGTGTGTGTGTTTGCTACAATGAGCTCAAATTGCTACATAAATATTTATGATACTAGTTGGGGAATTGTGTTAGTAATGTACCAAGAGTATTGACAGCTTAAGATTAGCTGTCGGGATTATGATTATGATTTATTTTCCAATTATTTTTTATTATTTCTTTTATGTTTATGATATTGCTAACTGATAACTGGCATATTAAACAGTATTTAATATTGTTTTTTTCTGCGATTCGCAGATTCTGGTGAATTTTAACCTTTCTGTTATATTCGTAATAATAACTATAATATATTTTTCACTTACCTCTTGTCGGCTTGAGTATACCAAGAAAAAAATAATTGGAAAAATATTTATTTGCCATTCACACATACAAATTTTTTAAGTATTGAAAAATGAATTTTAGTAGAACCACATTAAACTATTGTGTGTGTGTGTGTACAATAAATAATTTATATTTAAATTAACAAAAAAAAATATAATATGTCTAAAAATATTTACTTATACTTACACTTACACTTGCGTATTATGTAGAAACGTCACTAAATTTCCCCAAAATCAGCCGAGCTTACTTGAATTTTGGAGAATCGAGGAGTAGAGCAGTTCCGTTAGTTAACGTTAACATTACTTTTACGTTATTTATCGTTACGTTACTTTTATGTTACGTTACGATTACGTTACGCTTTCGTTACGTTTTGTTAACGTAACGTTTAAAATTAACGACAATTAGGACACAGCTCTCCTCCTCTGTCTTTCTGAATAAAGAAAGAAAAGATATTTTTTTTAGGAACTGTTAATTCAGAAAAGTAGAGAAACGGCTCAAAATCTTGTTACTGACTTTATGCTACCCTTACTGAACTTCCTTGTAAAGTCGATATATAATTCTGTACGTGTGTTTTTGTTCTTGGCAGACGCAAACGTGATTATTTTATGAACATTGACAGGCAAAACAAAAACAGAAACAAACAAATCACATAAATTGGCAGTCAAGCACAAAAACATAATCCCCAAAATGACGCACAAATTGGACAGAAGAGATTTGATTGTCCGCAAAGCGTAGACCCAATTTTCATGCATCATAAACTCAATAAAGTAGATGAACGTGCTTAAAGCACATAAAACTGCATCAACCCAGTATCGAGGCTCCAATTATGAAATCATGAAAAATGCAGTTTAGTCAGCTTGTGATAGGAGTGAAAGATGCGTGACTTTAAGTCTAATATACCCTTCATCACAACAACAGCTAAAGTTAAGGCACAAAGAAAAAACATTTGTTTGTAAACATTTTGCGATTTGGGCAGCCTATGGCGCCTCCCGATGACCCGGACTATCGTTTCCATCGAATCTGTCAAGGTTAATTTGCGCTCATCCAAGCAAACAGGCCAACAAAAATAATCACAAAATGTGTTTCGCGCAAGAACAGTGAATGAGCTTTGTTAATGTTTATGTTTACTTAAAAACAACTTCAATTATAATACAAATACATTCGCATTAATCTACAATCTAGACAATTTGTTATTATTTTGATTTTTCTTGAGCAACTTTTGTGATTAGCTTCAGTTCAGTAGCTCAATTGGAGAGGCTCAAAACTTGTCACTCGGCATTTGTGTTACAGTTTCTTATTTTATTTTTTGTTGGATGCTCAACGAGGCAGGTAAACGGCGGCCAAGAAATCGGTCTAAACTAGTTTCTCAACTGTTAGCCAAACACACACACAAACACACACATGGCCCAAACTGTTCTGACTGCTGCCGGTTAACGACTTTCAAAGTTCCATAAGACCCAAAAAAGCAACCCACGCAGTCTGTGTGGAGTTAAAAACGATTGCAGAAGAAAACGACTACTCAAAAGTTAATGGCATGGGCCCCAAAAGATACAAACACAAACACACAACACAAATACAAATACAAATACTTAGGCTTGAGTGTGTGTGTAAATATTAATGGCATGTGCTCGTATCTAAGGCTAGATTACGGTGGGGTTAGACTCTTGGGGGCAGGTTTACTTTTGGGAATTTGAATAAATTATTGCACATTTACAGCTAAAATCACATTATAATGTGAGCAGTCACAGGTTTGTCCGGCACGTAGAGCATGTTTGTCCAATCGTTCGATTTATTTTAGATTGATTTCCAATCAGATTAGTTGAGCAGATTAGTTTACAGCACACACACACACACACTCTCTCTGTGTGTGTGTGTGTGTGGGTTCGAGTTCAGGTTCAGAGTCTTAACCCCCAATGGCAGGTGTTGATTTGATATACGAGTATGGGTGTGTGTGTGTGTAAGTTGAAACTTGTGTCTTGGAAACTCGTTGAGAGTTCATAAATAACACAAGAAGCTGTCCGAGCTGGGTTCCATGGATATTAAGCGTCTTGGAAATGACCAAAGGGTTTTTTTCTGTTGTTGTAAGCTGTTACAGGAAGTGTTCAAATTACTGAAGCATAATGTAAGGTAAAAACCGATTATCGAATGTCTTTTACGGTGCAAGTACTTGATTCATTTTTTACATTAGCTGATATTGGGTTTGCATAGTAAAAACTTAAAGATTAAGATTCAAACTTAAAGCTCAACTCATCTCCGCTGTAATCATAATCAGTCAAGTATCTTCTTCTTTACGTTGAAGAGTGCTGCTTGCCACCAATTCAATGATTTGCAACCATGCCTTGCGCTTCATTGAACTTTTCTGTGCATTAATGTGCATTTGTGCACAAAAGGGAAAAATCTTAATGTGGGAAACAAGGAAAAAAAAAACCAATTGAAGCAACTGCAACAAAATTGCAAGACACGGGCTGCTGCAATCAAGCGCAGAACGCAGTCCAGCTTAAGACCAGATCTCACTGACCAAGTGCAGCAGGAAGGGGGCGGGCGTGCAACGTGCAACGTGCAACTTGCAGCTGCCAAAGGCAAACGGCTTAACAAGCGGCTGGCATCAAATTTCTTGCATTTGGAAATTGACAAAGGCAAAGCAGAAGAAGACGAAGACGAAGACGAAGAAGAAACTGAGAACCGATGAAGCTAGTTGCTAGTTTCCTTAATGTTCACTAACCCTTTGGGCAATACTGTCCACCATCACCACCACCACCGCGCCCCCCGCCCCCGCCCCTTCTAAGCTATCTTTGGTAGGCAGCAGCTGCATTCAATGCAAACAGTTTTTCAGTGCAGACATTGCACACAAAATGATAAGAGCAGGAATCAAGACAAGACACACAAGTACCATATATGGACAGACGACAGACATACATACAATATAATTTATATATATATATATATATAAATTTATCAGACGTGATTTCTTTGGCTTTGTTGCTTGCTGCTGCTGCTGCTGCTGCTGAACCTGTTCAACTGCAGTTCCAGCAACGTTCAGAACGTGGACAACAACAAAAACGACGACATGTTGTTGAATTACAAAACAAGTAAGAGAACAAGAACTTAACAAATAACACATCCGCACCGAATAAGCTATACACTAACGCTGACTTGAGTTGCATTTAAACATTTAAAGGTTTCGATTATTAGTTATATATTTTGTGCAATAAGAAACCTGTTATATTTTTATAAAAAAATGCCAAATTCCATGACTTAAGGCTTAAGCTTTAGGGGCTTGGGTGTGTCATACCAGGGAAGGGCAAACAGTTAAGCCCTGGTATCGGTCATACTCTCTTTGTTGTTGTTGTTTGAAGGACAAACCGCAGTCGTCACAGGTCCAGACACAATGCTTGCTCGCGCCAGCTCTCTGTGTCTGTGTGTTTGGATGGTTTTAATATGTTCTCGAGGGTGATTCAATTACGTGGACTGTGTGTGCGCCTTTTTTTCTGCTGCTAAGCAAACATGGGAAGCTGTGGCAGGCAGGTGGACGAGTCAACTGACTCTGTTTTTTCTTCCTTTTTTTTAATGAGCAGCCTTGGCTGAGCTTTAAAGCTGCTGCTGCTGCTGCCTTGCGTGTTTGCACCAGACAGACAAGCGGATATATATATATATATAGAGAGAGGTAGAAAGGTGAAGATAGAAATTCTAGTGGACTGTCAAGTGCAGCTGTGGTTACTCTGCGATTTGTAGCTGACACCAAACCAAACCAAACCAACCCAGCAAACACCTCAAACTCAACTTCAACTCAAACTCAATCCTTTTTTTTTTTTGTTTTTTGGGGGGCGCCAAAAACTTTGTGAGCCACAATTGGCCAACTTGGCGGCGCTTCAAGTCTACGTCGTCATCATTCAATGCCTTGGCGCCTCTTGTGGTCACGTTTTGGCCATTATTTGAGCTGTGCGCTTGCTTCATTGTTTATTTTGTGCGCTTGTGCAGTAATATTTTTATAATGATGCCAAACTGGCCCCCAAGGTCTGTTGACAAAACCTCATGTAGACGGTTAAAGCTAACACAAATTTGTTGCTTGGCAGGATATCAATAAAGTACTTCATAATCATTGACGTCATAAAACTCATTTCATCCAAGCAGACATCTTCATTAAGACTTCTCCAAATACATACATACATATATAACATCTTCAAAATAGCTCATTTCAATTTCATTCAATTATGCCATTGTGTCAGCTGTGTTGAGCTTATGTGCGTGTGATTTATGCCACTTGAAATCCACAATAAAGCCACTTAATGTGGCCACAAAAATAAAAGATGAAAAAAAAAAAAACCATTACAAAACAAAGTACAATTGGATGGAAAATGCGCCAATGCAGAGAGTAAGTAATTACAAAATCCAGTCCAAAATTCAATTTATTCTCTCTGCCTTCCACTTAGCTAATGAAAACGGGGGCAGGGTTAAGTGTGCAACGATTCGTTTACTCTCCACTCAACCCGTATCTATACGAAGTACGTCTAATCTGACCTGCTCTGCTCTGCTCTGCTCTGCTCCTCTTTCGACATTTGCTGGGGCTAATTGAGCCAGGCACTGACTGACAACTGACTGACATTTCGCATCTCTTCACGGCGGGACATGACCGTACACCTAAATTGCGACTTAGCTTTTGGCATTCACTTTTATGGCTATTTGATAGCAGCTACGCCTGCTAATAACTTCAATGCTAGTAACTACAACAAGGCACAGTGGGCCAAAAATGATAGAGAGTGCTTAAACTGTGTTTAGTTGGAAGAAAGTGGTTAAGAAACTAAAACTAATAACTAAGGCACAGTGAAAAGGCTTGAAATGATAAAGAGTGCATAAAAAGGTGATGAGTCGAAATGCCTGAAGTAAGGCATGAAGTGAGGCATGAAGTGAGGCCTGAAATTTGGTGCGGAAAGCAGAAAAACTTTCTTTGTTCATAAATCTTTTTGCATAAACTTTTTTCACTTAGAATTGTTATTGTTGAAGCCACTGTTGCTTTGCTTATTGCAATTGCGTTGTTGTCACGTGCGTAAAACGTAACGGAAACGGAAGTGTTGCCTGTTGCCAGTTGAACTTATGAGGCATGCCACCTCAGTTATATCACAGACCGACTGAGGGGGGAAGAGGAAGGCCGCTTAACTGCGCCTTAAATCCAAACGACAGCTTATTGACGTTGTTGTTCTTGTTCTTGTAGTTGAGCCTGTGTAGTTTACGGTACCTGCGTTGATTACACAACAATGTATGTGTGTGTGTGTGTATGTGAGAAGTTTGGCTAACTATACAAAAATATGCTATACAACTTGAGTACTTCAGTTCCACTGCAATAATATGTTGCTCTTGCTTTTTTTGGCTGTAACTATTTTACTGCGTTTTTCATGCTTCGCCACCGTCAACGTGGAGAGAGAGAGCGAGAGAGAGAACTCTGCAGAATGTCTTACTTTTTCGTTTATTGCGCAAAGTTTTGCAATAATTTTTTATTTACTTGGTAGCACTGCTGCTACTGCTGCCTCTTTTTGCTTCTTGCCCTGGAATGCCGACTGATGTCTGCCTGTGAACTCTGTCTGTGTCCTGGCTGGCTGCCTCGGTTTTATTGCTTGAAGTAGTTGCAGGAAAATAGCAAATGGCAAATAGCAGCCGTAGTCGTAGTAGCTGCAACAATTTCCGTACATTTTGGCACACTCGACGCCCACAATTCAAAACTTGGCACTTAAAATATGCGTTCGAGAGTTGCAAAAACTTTTTAGACCCCAACTCTTCTTTCCTTCTATCTCTTTCTTTCTTTTTTTTGTAGCGCAATAATTTGGAGCATTTTTGTGGCTCACAAAAGTATGCTATGCTGGATTGACAAGAAAATGTCAAAAGTCGATCAAAATGGGGGTGACATGTAAATCCATTAAAGTGTGCGAAAGAGTTTTGCGCCAGTTATGCAGACGGATATTTAAGCCACTTAAAGACCCCACAAGAATTATGGGGCACTGCTTGTAGAGTGGCGCGGCAACAAAAGGGGGGCAGTGGCGGGATTAGTTGTGAGCAGGAAATGAGGAAAAAAGTGGAGACTGTCGCATGTGCTTAGCGCAACAGCTGACTTGTGTGTCAGCTAAGCTGTGAACTACTTACATTGACAGGCTGTTGTGTGTGTGTGTAAATGCGGCGCGTACGCAATATACACTTAAAGAAATATATGCACAAGCTGGAGTTTACAAAATCTCTTAACTTTAGCCCTAATATTGGTAAGGTCATTTATAAAAAAAAAAGTTAAAAAACTATAGCAATTAAATAATAATTACTTACCTTGATTATTCCCCTAGTTTCTTCGAGTGCTGTAGTACTACAAGGCATATGTTAACGTGACATTATTGTGTATACGCAGTGGTTAACCGCACAAAAGCAAACAAAACTGATAACACAACACACAAGCTGCTAGCTTATACAAGCCAATAAAGGCAGACCCTTAACAATTGACATATGTCGTCTGCACAAGATATTTATTGAGCCTGTCAAGGCAGCTTCTTACAGTTGTTCGGCTAAACAAAAACTAAGCTATCGAGTGAAAATCATCGTTTGATTGTTGTACAACATGACAATGCCAGACAGACACAATTTCCCCCAAATGAAAAATATATACATATATGCCTGTTTTGAACATGCAATGCTTGAAGGATATCAATGATTGTTCTCTAGTTGTCGAAATCAATGCAAAAAGCATTTAAGTCTTGTTGTGTTTGGGCGCATTCATGTGGCAGCAACAGCCACAAAAATTGTCAGCCGGTCCAAGATTGATGAACAACAAGCGAGGCAAGCTCTTAAAGTTTGAAATTTAATTGTTACATTGAAGATATTCATTTGCGGTCATCTATATAATAGGGCCACGTGGTTATTTTCTCTCTCTTCAAGTCAGATTGTAAAGTGCCAGCTGGACAAGCAGTAATATCGATAAGATATCCCACCGCACATTCTATTGCAAATGCTGTTAAAGGAACAGGTTCGAGGACACTAAAGCTCGGTGGCATTAACGAGCAAACATTGACAGCAGTGCCAACAATTTGATCTCGATGTTTGTTAATGGTTTCAATATCAGTACAATAATTACTTTTAATAATGTTCCGTTACCGTTAATAATTTTATTTCAAGACTTTTGAAGACGGAAAACAGTTAATATAACACATTAACTTTGATGGGTTTTTTAGGATATAGCGCAGAATAGTTAACGCGTTCCCTTTTAATTGCTGATTGTACAGAGCCCGCAGGACAATCGGATCGTAGGACACATGCTGGTATACTATTGTCCACAATATATCCTGGCTTGCATGCGCAGGGTCCACCACAATTTTTTAAGCAACCATAGTTCCTTGCCAGGCATGTCTGAGGACACGAAGTGGGACAAGATTGCACGGTGGCATTAACACCGCAGTCCACCACGGGCGGTTTCCATTTGCATTCGCAGGACACCAACAGAGCATACGTTAACAAAACTCCGATCAACTTCATACTTACTATCAATATGACTAAAATATTGGCTTATTTCCCACTTAAATATTCTCTTACATTCATAATATGTTGTTGCAAAACCGTAAATAATTATATTTTGTTTGTTAATTTTTACAATATCAGTAGAATAATTGCTTTTAACTTAATTAATAATAAATTTGTAGTAAAAGTAATGTTCTGTAACCGTTAATAATTTTATTTCAAGACTTTTGAAGACGGAAAACAGTTAATTTTACACATTAACTTTGATGGGTTTTTTAGGAAATAGCGCCCAATAGTTAACGCGTTCCCGTTTAATTGTTGATTGTACAGAGCCCGCAGGACAATCGGATCGTAGGACACATGCTGGTATACTATTGTCCACAATATATCCTTTCTTGCATTCGCAGGGTCCACCACACTTTTTCATGCAACCATAGTTCCTTGCCAGGCATGTCTGAGGACACGAAGTGGGACAAGGTTGCACGGTGGCATTAACACCGCAGTCCACCACTGGCGGTTTCCAATTGCATTTGCAGGACACCGACAGAGCAAACGTTAACAACACTCCGATCGCCTTCATACTTACTATCAATATGACTAAAATATTGGCTTATTTCCGACTTAAATATTCTCTTACATTCATTGGCTTATTTCCGACTTAAATATTCTCTTACATTCATAATATGTTGTTGCAAAGCCGTTAATAATTCTATTTGATATGGTTAATTAGTTCATTGCTACTTATATTTAATACGAGCTAGCTACAGTTTTTCTTTTCACAAAAATTGCACAATGGCAATTTTTGTCAATTTTTGGAAATAAATTAGTAACTCAAAGACTATGCGGTCAATTGTTAAAAAGTTGGTTGCTAAGGTAAATGCTTATCGTTTAGGATCGATTTTGACAAAATGGGCTTGACTTCGCCCCTCCTTCATCAATCATCAAGATCAACATCAACTTACTATGCTTATCATATAGCTCCCATGTAAACAATCGGTCGAGTTTAAGTGTAAAAATCGTATTAGATTTTAAGATATTTGGACCAAACCAACTGAATATGAGTATTGTTATTCTCCCTACAATGTGGACAAAATAAACCAACATCCGACCAATATATCATATAGCTCCCATAGAAACAATGTTATGTGTTTAACTCCGTAGTCATATATGAAAACAAGCAGTTGAAAACCAATAAAGCAACCCTCGCCAAACGTTAGAACTTGCCACAAATACAGTAAGCAGTGCAACAACAGCGGCAACAACAACAAAGATAACTGGCTAAAAAATTGTATTTATAAACATTTATGAAAGATATTTTCGCATCATGCCCCCAAGGGGGCAGAACGAGACTGCGGCACTGCGGGATGACGTTGCAACTGAGGCTACTGGGTGGGTTATGCTGCAATGTTGCAAGTGCTTTAAGTTATTGACAGCCAAAACTCAAACCAAAAAACTCCTCGACGAAGGCAAAAGTTTGCAGACGGCAAAATTATGCTGTGAATAAAAGTTTTGTTTGCCTTCTCTGCCTGCCCCCTGCCTCTGCCTCTTAGAGTCTAGTAGAAACCGTCATATACGGACTATACAATATGCAGATTAAAGTTGCAAGCTCTGACGGGCTTTTTATGGTTCCTTAGCCTGGGTTATTGAAGCGGCAGCAAAAGCTCTAGTCCCAATATATAATGTCAAGTGGCAAGCGTCTCATCAACAACAACAACAACAACAACAACAATGGGTACACCCACGATTAGGCTGGTTAAAGTTTAATATACATATACATATAAGTATTTGTTTTGGGATGTTGCACGGCAAGTTTTAAGTAGCTACCCAAAAAAGGTGTTGAGCGTCCTGGCGGCATGTCATTAATGCAACTTTTCGTATTTGGTGGTAAGAACAACAAAGCAACGCAGCAACGAACCCACTTAAATATTTGCCACAAAGTTGTCTTTGCCACCGAGTACAACTTTTTCTTCACTGGGGCAAACAGCTCTGATGATGCAGCAACTTTTTATGGCCCAACGCAAAAAGGCGCAAAAGAACATCTTAGTTGTTTAGAACCGAATGACTTTGAGCTAAAGTGCTGAACGCAAAGTTTTGCCAAATAACATAAAAATATAATATACCCATTTAATGTTGATACCAGGCAATAACTAGTTTGGCCAATTGTAGTGTCATTTAAACTCAATTAATGGTTATTAGTGTTGTAAAACTAAGCACTTATCGATAAATATTGATATTTTGATTATACCAAGAATTATCTACACATTATTGCTTTCACAATGTCAACTTAAGCTCCATGTTAACATAAACTCTATTTCTATGCAGCTAAAAGTCTTACGTAAAACACATTAATTTATTATGGCCCATGGGAAATTTAACCGGTTTATTCCTGTGACCGCTTTGCTGTCCTTGTAAGCTCACTTAAATATGTAGGTCCGAGAAAAAAAAAAATATAAAAATAAGAATGTATATAAATACATATTTTTAGCCACATTTGCCTTCGTGCTCAGCCTCTTATAAAAAAAAGGCTTAAAAAATAAATTCACAACTTTTTTAACCCCTTTGTTTTTGTGTTGTTGCCATGTTGCAGCTTGTTTTGTATTAAAACAATTAAAATTAATAAACAAAAAGCGTTGCAACTTTTGTGGCGAGAGTTTTAAAGTGATTTAGCTTTTTTCGAGTGGTCACCAAACACCCTCCCCCCTCTCTCTCACCCAGATGCCTTTGCAAGGGCACGTAATAAACTCGATTAAAGTGCACAAAACATACGGTCAGACAACAAACCGAGCCACAGCGAGCCAAACGTTCCAAGCGAGGCTAGCAAACAAGGCAAATGCCGGACACAACTGTGGCTACACATACACATACATATACACATACATATATGGAGAGTGTCCGGATAAAACTCCAGACTCTGGAGTACTGCCTCCTGTTTCCTGTTTGCCAGCTTCTGTCTGGATGAATGTATACATTTCTGGCTGGATAGCTGTCAGTCAGAGAAAATTTCTTTGCAACGTCCCTTTGGCTCATCCCATGTGCATTTAAAGTACATTTATGTCAATCACGCTCATTATGCGCACGTCAGTGCATTAAATTATACACACACAGACTGAAGAGAGCATGGGGGATAGGGGGAAAAGGGGAACAGAGAATGGTGACCGTGTTAACGACCGATGTTAATGAAAATTGCTGCCACAAAGGAAGTTGAAAAACGCAACCGGAAGGCGCCATATTTAAACAAGCGGGTAAAACGTTAAGAATTTTACCTTTGCTCAAGCTTAAGTTATTTATTAAGTCGCATGGTTGCAGTCGAGAGTTTTCGCATTGCAATTGTTCGAATTCCTGCCAGGTCTTTGGGCTATCATTTCGAGTGCATTTTCTTTTGGACTTTGCGCATAAACATTCCTTTCGAGCATTAAGCGTTTCGATTTTAACGGGCTCTCATTAAGACCCGGCTCGTAAAACAAGAAAATGGCGTGCGAATTTTCCGAGCAGTGGGTCATAAAAGTGTGTGCTAGTTTGTATGGTGGTTAACTCAACAACCATTTCCCAAGAGCGTTGCCAATTGGGGTAGCTGGAGATTTAAAAATAATAAAAACTGTTGCACGTCGCAAACTTTTTTAATGCACGCATATTAAAAACGTCAATGCAGGCAAAACTATTTAAATAAAATAGTAAATCTTAAATGAACCATGACTAAATATTATTTTTCTTTATGTCACCTGCTAAATAAACACCTCCGTTCATATATTTTGTTAAGAACCCGTTTAAAAAACGAAAAACCAAAACAAAAAAAATCACTGACTGTAATTTGAGTTGGCAAACTGCATAAAAAGTGTTGCATATGCTTGGGGCGCACGTACCGTTAACTGTCAACGCGTCACTCAGCGCGCTAATTAAGTGAAAAACTATGTTAAAAAGTGCTGCAGTAAGGGGGGCGTTGGCGTTGGGGTGGTGTTGCAGAATTGAAAACACTGTCGCATCTTTTTGACCCAAAAAACGTGCCAAGTTGTTGACAAACAACAAACAGTGTGAACCCGAAACCCGACTCTTCTGGTTCTGGTTCTGATTCTGTTTCTGTTTTCTGTTACTGTTACACTTTCTGCTGCCGTTACTGCCACACACTTCCGTGCGCTCACATAATTCTCGCAACAGTGTGGCAGATGCAAATGCGCGACTCCCGGAGTCATGCCCAAAGGCGCTTAACCCGCTTTCTCGGCGCTGTTGGATCGGGTGGCTTGCAGCAAAAAAAAAAAGCTAACGTTTTTTTGTTTCATGCCACGCAAAAGTTACATCGAAGCGCACAAAAAAAGAATATATATATGTATGTATAGAAAAGAGAAGCGAAATAACATGTAATAGGATGTCGTAGACAAGAAAACACTTGGCGACAATGTGACAGCCAGTCTAAAGCGTATCAAATTAAAATGGCTAACACACACACACACTCTAACACAATGCAGCACGTTTGTAGCTTTAGCAAGAGTCAATTAAAATTTCTATTTGATTTGGCAAATGTCAGTGGCAAGCACCACAACCATTCACTGTCCATCCCATCTAGCCCATTGCAATGGAGAGTTGCTGACAAAGCCCCCGCATCGTGGCCACCCACAATGTTGCTGCTGACCAAATGCCAACAGCAGACGAGCAGTCGGAGAGTTGGAAATTGGCTACAGGTAGAGAGTGCAAACAATGACCAGAAATTGTGTTCCCGGTTTCAGTTTCGCAAACAACTCTGGGAGAATTAATAGAGCTTTCAAACAACCCTTCAATTGTAAATTTAACTAGTAGAAATTCCACAGAAATCGATGCTGGGAACACACACTTAAAAGCCATTTTAGATAAACGAACGAAAGATGATCGGAAAGTAAAATAAAATGAAATTGAGAGCAAGTTTAAGTATTCAGAGCACAGAGAATACAACTTAGCCATTTAGAGCTACTAACTACCAATGTTAAATATGTTAGACAATTTGACTTTTTGACCATTGCACATACATACATAAAAGCCTTTTCGCAAACTAAATCAAAATGGCGTTAAACTTATTACCCAATGGCGCCAAGTCGCTGAATGTAATTGCAATGCTCATAAATTATGGGCGAGCGCTGATATAAAACAATAACAAAAATAAAAACAAGAATGTAGTGCGCATTGCGGACAAAAGCACACAATTTATGATGTTTCATATATACTTTTTTTTTCTTTCATATTTTTGTTGTTGCTAGTCTACCTATTACTCATACCTGCCCGCACACAGGAAACCACACCCACAAAAAACAACAACAACAACAACGGCAACGAAAAACGCCCATAAAACTTTACGGTGCGTTAATAACAATGAAAATAAAAGCGCCACCTATGTGGCGAGCATGTGAAATCGTTGCGCCAAAAAGTGTGCTACAATAAGGTGAACACAGAGAAACGTGCGGTTATAACCATTGCGTGTGTGTTGCCCCCAATCTATAAACAAGGATTATTTGCAAGTGCAATATACATATAACTGGCATTATTATAAAATATTTTGTGATAACTAGCAACTAAGTATACAACAACTAAATTTATTCGAAGTTCATTTTAGAACCACTTTTGTCCCTTTAACTGCAAATCTAAAGCACTCTAATGTAAAAGATATTTATAGCCAAGTCTTGGTTTCTTTTGTTTCTGTTTATTGACGTTCTTTTATGTTAGAAGGACACATAACATGTCCCTTTTGGTAACATTTTATTGCGACTGCACTTTGCTTGCACCATTTTTTCCTCCTTCTGCCATTGCGATTGCGCTTGTTGCCCTTGCGCTGGCCATTGCCACGCCTGTTGTGGCGCCTCTTGCCCTGCCGCCTATTCGAGCCATTTCTGTTGCGACGCCTGCTCGGGCCACTTCGGTTGCGGCGTTGCTTGCTGGAGCGCCGCCTGCCTCCCTGACCAGGTGAGGCACGCGACTCAATGCGGTCCTGTGCCTCCAGGCGATCAATCAGCTTGGTGAGCTCAGCCACGCTGGCATCATCCATTGCATCCAAATCCTGCTGATCCTGTTCCAGTTGAGCTGCCTCATCAAGTTCATCCTCAACGATATCATCGCCATCCTCATCGTCCTGGCTCAAGAGCTCCCCATTCTGATAGCGCAGATCCTTGCTCTGTCTCAACTGCTGCTCAATGGGACGTGGCTGGTACGTCTTTACCGCCCCCTCTGCCAAAGCAGCAGCAATGCAACTGAGCAGCAACAGAATTGTGAAGAGTTTTAAGCACTTAAATGACATGTTGGAATCTATATGTTGCTCTCGTTGCTGCCACACCGGCCTTTTATGCGTATTCTTTGGGCTTAACAGCCAGCGGCTGTGTCAACACTTTGGCCCCAGTTTGTTTGTAAGCTTACCCCAACTCCCTCCAAACGGTTGCAACAGCTTATCACACATATAGTACATACATATGGCGGCGGAGAGGGGGCGGAGAAGTTTATCAGGAAGCCCGCAACAATTTCTTTTTGACACCTTTTATTTATGCGTTAAGCAAATTTAAATTAGTTTTTATTGTTTACCAGACGCACAGGCCACACAGCAGGCCTGGCCCCAGAATGGAGCCAAACTAATGATGCAATGTTCCAAAGTCACGTACACGCAAACGTTGGCAGCATCGTCGCCAGTTGCTGCCACAATCAAATAACAAACAACAACAACAACAACAACAAAAACAGTTGAGAAACTTTTGTTGTGCTGCTGCTTTTTATGTTAATTTTAATTGTGGGCACGTAGCAAAAGGCGACAGCTACTGGGCACAAAACTGGCTATAAACTGCATGAAAACATGAAATGTTCTTTTTCGGTTAGTAGTTAGAAGATACATTTGTATCTATAGCTCATGCAGAACTTGTGCATAATCTTGGTTGGGCAGGCACGAATGCGTATTGTAATAAATATGTTTGTTTAATCGGGCACAATAATATTAAGTACGCGACAGTTAATTCTAAATTTGTTGTACACAGAGCGAAAAAAAGTGTTTGGTAGTTCAAACAATATTTTATACTTATTTAAGTAGAGATTTTATTTTTTTAAGTTTAGGGATTTTTACTTAAGTCAGGAACTATTTTTTTTTTTAATTACCGATGGATTTAAATATTAGTAAGAGGAATTTTGAACTTTACCTTATTATCTCTTATTCTGCAATCGATATTTATCGATTCTTTTATTACTTTATTTTTTTAGTAACTTTAAATCACGACTTTGGGAAGCATACATCATTTTCAATTTGTTTTAAACACTCTCAGTCAATTTTAATAAGTAACCTTCTTTAAACACTATTATGCAAGGCTTCCAAGTATTTAAATCAATTAATATTTTACCTCTAAAAGCTAACTATAATTTACGTTGACAGTATTTTATTTACAAGTACTTAAAACTTATTATGGCATAAATATATTAAAAGTTCAAACAAGCGACACTTTACACACTCAATTCATTTAATGTACCATGTACAATTTAATTTGGCATTTAAAATACTTTCTCGTTTGGAAATTTTTTTTTTTTTTTTTTGTTGGCCTCTTCAAACTGTCTCATGTGAACTGAACTCTATTTAAACATGACACAGGACACACAAATGTTGATGGTGATAGTTATACAACTCCTTACTTATTTTGTGCTTTTCTCTCTCTCCCTCTCTCTGGTCGATTTCAGGTCCCTGCCTGCCGTCGTATTTCACATGCAATGATGGCTCTTGCATACCAATGCGCTGGAAATGCGATTCCGAACCGGACTGCAAGGATGGCTCTGATGAGACCAGCGATTGCGGTGAGTATAGGCTACCCCTTTCACCTCCTCTAACCCCTAGATACGGCTGCTTTTGATGTTGGCCATTTGCCGTTGATTGCTATATTATTGGTTTGACTGTTTGGCTGTAAACGTTTTGTTTTTTTTTGTCTGGCTGCGCCTAATGACAGGTACTATTGGTCAACGCGCCACAAAATGCGTAAAAGCCTCTCCACCAAATGCAATTAGTGGCGCATGTTGAAACACTTTGCCCACATTGTGGGTGGCTCTGTGTGTGAACTTTGTTGCCTTTAAGTTGCAATTTCCATTTCACTTAATGAATGTGTAGACATTTTTGCGTTGCATGCCAATAAAAACCAACAACTGAGAACTGAATAATGGCAACGTTGACAACAACTTCGGGGCAAAACTTGGAATGTGTAGAGTTGTATCCATTCTCTGGCATTTTTAATTTCATTTTATATTATATTGTATATGTGGCGACAACAACAACATTAACAAGAGCAGTCAACAGAGAACAAGAGCAACAGAAAGCGACGACGACAACTCTGACGACAAATTGTCGGCAAATATTAATGCAACAGATTATAATAAATGTGGCAGCCACTGGTGGCAGCAGCGTCCTCATCTACAACTACGACGACGACGATGACATCCTCATGCCTTTTCACACTCTACTTTCTCTCTCACTCTCACTCTGTCATTGTCCCATCCACGCAATTTCAATTAAAGCTCACTGACTGCAGCCACACACACACACACACACATACGTTTTCATATATGTATATATATGTATGTATGTATGTGCATCTTTATACATACTAAAGTACTGGCTCTTGATATATATCGCATTTAAACTGCCTGAACTGCGCTGAAAAAGTTTTTCCTGGGGATTTGCACTCGCTCAACATAAATTTCATTAAATTTATGTGCCATTTCTCATTTTAGTTAACTTTTCTAAATGCTCTAAAACTAAAATAAAAGCACTGTTCTAATAACCATTACTCAGCGAAACCATTTTAATGGTGCTTTGTTAGCTGAAAAGCAGAAAGGAATTAGCTTCTAGTGAATTAAAGGCTTAAAAATGCTCTTTAGTGAGGAATTTGTTGGAAAGTACGTAATTAATATGTGCCTTTTAAAATATTTGACAGTTTTAAGTAAACATCTTTTGGCCCTTTTTTTTTGGTGTGCCAAGTGGCTAAAGTTAATGCCAAATGGCGCCCAGTTCTAGTGTCAAAGACTCCATTCACTTGGTTCAATGCACTGAATGTCCAAGACTTTTCTACACATTTTTGTTCGCTTCTTTTTCTTTGTTTTTAATTTTTTTGTGTTTTTGCCACCCCATATAAAAATTTAAAATGTATGCGAAACATCTGCATGCCCTTGGGCTTATTAAGTATTATGCGACCGGGCTCCAGTTGTGGCTCAAAAACAATAGCCGCCCTCTGTTTTCCTGGCTACACCCCTCCCCCACACCCTATCCATGTATGTAGATTGTCACGCGGTTTTGGACGTTGGGGTCTGTCTCTCTGGAGTTTAACCTCTTGGCAGCTCTCTCTCTGTCTTTTTTTTTTTTTTTTTTTTTTTTTTTTGGTTAGTCCCATGTGACGCCAGCGTGGCTTTTATGGTTATAGCCGCGCATGGATGTCGCTGTCGTTGCCTTTGATTTTTTTTAGACAACCAAACTCGTGGAATTCTTTTTATTTTTCTCTTCCAAAATATTTTAGCGTGACAATTTGGATTTTTTTTAATATTGTTTTCGGCGACAATGAAACAAAATGTGTTGAAAATGTGATGCTCAGAAACCAGAAAAAGTTTCAATGGAACTGTGAAAATGTGACCTGCTTCTAACAGCTTAAAAGAAGAAATTGTTAGAAGCCCAGCCCTAAATTATTATTAAAAAAAACTATAAGCTAAGTAGCTGCCAAGTCCACAGTATCTTGTACTTTAAACAACAATTCACAAAAGCACTTGAAACTTTATCATGCCACACACACACACACACACACACAAATACTAGTTTATTTGCCACCAAGCCCAAAACCCATGAAATCCAAAACTTGTAGTTTACTTACGCAAAATAATTCAGTGATTTGTATAGACAAACTGAAAGCCACATAAAACCACCCAAAAACCACCCAAACGCAATGGGAAACCGCTAACAAACCGTTCATAAATCTTCATTTACGTTATTGTTATTGTGGTTTTCTGTGTATTTCTGTGCAGCCAAGTCGCCCAAATGCAACGAGGGACAATTTCGCTGTGGACAGAGTCTGAAATGCATACCCAGCAATTGGCTCTGCGATGGGGAATACGATTGTGGCAAGGGCGACGTATCGGATGAGACCAACTGTAAGTACATCCCACCCAACCAAAAACTTATTATTATTGTGCACTAAGCTAACCCAAAACCCATCTTTCTCCTCTTCTTCCTGGCCAGGTCCCGATGGCGTTGCGCGCAAATGTCGCGCCTTTCAAGGCGAATGCCACAATGGCGCCTGCATCGAGCTGTCGCGTTTCTGTGACGGCCACTGGGACTGTGATAACGATGAGCTGCATTGTGGTAAGTACAATTGCAACAACACCAACCACAACATAGAACAAAACAATGTTAAGCATTATTCTCATTTACAACAGATAAACAAAATGTCGCCTGCGCTGCACTCAACTGTAGCTACAACTGTAAGTTGACGCCTCAAGGGGCACGCTGCTACTGCCCCAGCGGTCAGGTGCCGGAGTCAATAAACTCTACGCGTTGCGTCGACTACGATGAGTGCACGGTGACGGGGATTTGTGATCAGCTGTGCAAGAATACGCCCGGTTCCTATGAGTGCGATTGCATCTCTGGCTACAAAACGCTGGGCAACCGTTGCCAGGCCATAAATGGTGAGCAGTAATAGCAATAGTTCATTCCATGTCTAATTTACTGTCCAATCCCGCAAAACAGTGCCACCAGCGGAGCAACCATCGCTCTCCCTGCTCTCTGTGGGCACAATACAACGTATCAACACAGTTAGTGCAACGGGAATTGGAGAAGTGCTGTCCACACAGCCCGTAGAGTATGTGCTGGCCTACGAGGTGTGGCACAGGAATCGAACGTTGTGCATGCTGCAGAAGATGTCCCAGCTGGTCATGCATTGCCAGCGCATCGATGATGCCAACGTTAATTGGACGTTGCCCGTCTCCGCATTTAACTCGCCGCACCAAAGTGAGTCCTTTGGCCATAATTTTTCTACATTTGTTTGCTGATGCTGATGCTGATGTTGTGTGTGTTTGCAGTTTTTGTTGAGCTGCGTCTGGACTGGCTATCGGGCAATTGGTATTTCCTGAATGAGGACGATGGCATGGTCTATCTGTGCACCAATGCGGTCACCTATTGCCGCCTCATACTGCAGCAAGTGGAGCAGCCATCGTCGCTGGTGCTCGACCCCACCAAAGGCTATCTCTTTTATACGGACTGGTCGCCGAGCCTGTCGCGTGCTTTGTTGGATGGCAGCAATCGTACAACACTCGTCAGCACACAGATTTATCATTTGAGTAGCGTTACATTGGATTTGGCCATTGAGCATGTCTATTGGATTGATGTATACAAGGATGTCATTGAGCGGGTCAACTATGATGGACAGCAGCGTTGGGCATTGAAAAAGTCACCAGATGTAAGTTACACAAAGCTTCAATTTCAATGTTTCTGTTTTGTAAAGAGCAGGGAAAGGGCTTAATATTTTTTAATGGAAAAGTATGTTCACTGGGTACAAAATTTTTAGTCGAAATCTTAAAGATGCAGAAAATGTTTGTAGAATAAAGTTTTTTAAATGGGTAAAAATGGGTAGGTTTTACCGTAAATCCTTTTTGAGTTTTATTCTATAAAGCCTTCATAAGCAGAAAAATATCATCCAAGCCGCAACTTGTTTGCCTTTCGCCTTAAAAACTCCTGTAAACATTATCTGAACATATTTGCGGGAGTATTAAATCCCATTTGAGTTTTTCTCCTATAAAGCCTGCTAGCGGGAGTATTAAGTCCTATTTGAGTTATCTCCAATAAAGCCTTCTTCTTCCATCGTATACAGCGGAAATATATCATCCAAGCCGCAACTTGTTTGCCTTTCGCCTTCCTGTAAACATTATCTGAACATATTTGCGGGAGTGTTAAATTATTGTCAGATGTTGTTAAGGACGCTGTTTTGTGGTTAAATGTAATGTTCCAGCCATGTACGCTTTAATTCAAGTATCTCGATGACCCAAAAACAGCATACATATTTTAAAAAACAAAACCGCTTATCAGGGAGAAAAAAGAGGAGAGTTAAAACAAAACCCTACCAACCTTGTTTGCTATTGTGTTGCAAGTGTTAAACGCAATTTCCGTTCGTTTTATTTTGTTGCAGTCACCGTTGCCTTTGAAGACCATCCAGGCGGTGGAGGTATTCGAGAACACAATTTATTTGGCTGCCTGGACAGACCGGGCCATCGTTGCCCTGGACAAATTTAAGTTGAAAGCGCGCGTGCTGCAAGCGAATGTGACACGCGGTACACATTTTCGAATTTTCCATCGCCAGAAGCAGCCGGAGGTGGCGCATCCGTGCCGGGAGAACAACGGCAATTGCAACCAGATTTGTGTGCCGCTTTGGACACGTGGATTTGCGAGCGCCAAGTGCCTTTGTACAGCCGGCTATAAATTGCACAATCAGACGACCTGTTTGCTCTCCGCGCACGATAAATTTCTAGTGTATACGGACAAGCGTTTGGTGCGCATCACGGGCGTGCCTCTAGGCACCGAGCAGGTGCAGCAGCTGGAACAGCTTGGCGAGGAGCCCGATGTAATGGTGCCCATTTTCAATGTGTCCGCCCCAAAGGCCATCGATGTGAATGTGCGCGGTAAATCCATTCTCTACGTAATACCCGATCCAGATGCTTCACTCTCCGCCATTGAGCCCGTCTACACCATCAAGAGTCAGTCGCTCAATGGCAGCGTTTCACGTACTCTATCCACCGGTTGGCACAAGGTGCGCGCCATGGCTTACGACTGGGTCAACGAGCATTTGTATTGGACAGAGTATCAGAAATTGCATGTTGCCCCATTACGCAACATGAGCAAAGTGCTCACCTTTAACATCGATTGCAATCCCATGTAAGTATACTAGTATACTCTAATAAAAATAATATTGATATTGATATGTTGTTAGGTCACTGGAGCTGGATCCGGGCACAGGACTTCTCTACTGGTCACAATGGTCGTTTCAGTCCTGCGAGGCGGGCATCTACAGTGCCTGGATGGATGGCACGCACAAGGAGCTGCTGGCCAAGTCCACCGATGACATGACCATGCGCTGGCCACGCAGTCTGGACGTGGATAGACGCACCAAGCGCATCTATTGGTGTGATTTCAAGCTGGGCACCATTGAGCGCATGAAGCTGGATGGCACTGGACGTGAGCTGCTCTTCAAATCGGAACAGTTTCATCCGTTTGCCATTGTTCAGCACAATGGCATTATATATTGGGTGGATAATCTAAATTCCACAATTTGGCGGTTTCATGTGCATCACGCCAATTTGTCGAGCACCTTTAGTTCGACGGTGCATCTGCAACCGGCTGGCAACGCTGTCGATTTGCGCATCTTTGATGTGACAACGCAACCCTTGCCACAAACACCCAGCTCCTGTGCCCTGTCCAAGTGTCCGGGCATGTGCCTGAATACACCTAAGGGCGCAATTTGTCGCTGCCCGGATGGATATACGCTCAATGGCACTGGCACCCATTGCATTCCACAGCTGACGCCGTCAACGGTTGCGGCGCCGGTGCGTTCCAATTGTACGTCGGGACATCAGTGCAGGAGCACGCGGCAGTGCATCGATGGCAAGGATCTGTGCGATGGCTTTGAGGATTGTGACGATGGCAGCGATGAGAGCAATGATGAAAAGGGTCCATGCAATCCCCAGACATGCGACAAGAAGTTGCATTTTGTGTGCAACGGACGTTGCTATCAGCGTGCCCTGCTCTGCAGCTCCATTGCCTACTGCTCGGATGGATCGGATCAGCTGAACTGTGAGCATAATACGTGCAATAGCAATGAGTTTACGTGCGAGAAGAGCGGACGTTGTATACAACTGACTTGGGTCAATGATGGTGTGGTCGATTGTGGTCCCGATGATGCCTCCGATGAGTCTTCGGATGTTTTCTTTGGCAGCAAGTGTCCGGAATTTGACTGCGGCAATGGACGTTGTCGTCAGTTCTCCGATATCTGTGATGGTTTAGATAATTGCGGGTAAGCCAACATGATTTCTTATTCATAACTCACTTAAGCTTACGTATTCTCGTTCCTTCTCCTACTAGCAACAATGCGGATGAGTTTGCCTGCGAGCATGAGTGCGGTCTTGGTGAACGCTACTGTCGCCCCATTGGCTGCTATGGCGATATGCATATTTGTGATGGGGTCAATGACTGCGAGGACTTTAGCGATGAGGCCAATTGCAATGAGACAAAGAGTGACAATCAGCCGCTTGGCGGTTGGAAGGAGCTGGGCGAATGTGCGCCCTTTGAGTTCGCCTGCGCCGATCCCTTTGAGTGCATACCAGAGTTCCTGCGCTGTGATGGCATCAATCATTGCTTTGACAAGACGGATGAAGTGAACTGCACGCAGCTGCATCCGACCAAGTTTGACATGAACGAGACAGTTGTCTGTGAGGAGCCAGATCGCCTATGTGGCTTTAGCAACAAATGCATTACGGTCAGTCAACTATGTGATGGTCACAATGACTGTGAGGACACAACAGATGAGGGTTTCCTTTGTGCAGACAAGCTTTGCGATCAGGGACACGAATGTTCCCACAATTGTCACAATACGCCTGAGGGCTATATCTGCTCCTGTCCGGCACATTTGTACTTGCAACCGAATGGCAAACGCTGCAGCATGCAACACGCCTGTGAGCACTGGGACACATGTGCCCAGGTGTGTGAGAATAACGGCAAGGGTTATTCCTGTCAGTGCCTCGAGGGTTACGACCTGTCGTATGATAAGTTTACGTGCAAGAGCACTGCTCCCGATGAACCATATGTGATATTTACAAATCGACAGGATATACGTGGCATTAACCTGAAGACACTTGCAGCTAGTAGTTTCTACAGTTCGCTGCGTAATATCATTGCCCTAGACTTTTTGTTCAGCAACGAGTCGAGCGTGGAGATATTCTGGACCGATGTCATTGATGATAAAATCTATCGTGGACACTTGGTGGGTGAAAGTCTGCGCAATGTCGAAGCCGTAGTGCATTCGGGACTGTCCACCACTGAGGGCCTGGCTGTTGACTGGATAGGCAAGAATCTCTACTGGATCGACTCGAACCTGGATCAAATTGAGGTGGCCAAACTGAATGGCAGCTTTAGAAGAACTCTAATCGCTGGCAATATGGAAAGTCCGCGTGCCATTGCCTTGGATCCACGTGAAGGCTTGCTCTTCTGGACCGACTGGGATGACAATTCGCCGCGCATCGAACGCTGCAGCATGTCCGGCGAGGGTAGACGTCTAATCTCCACCAGCTGGCAGCTAAGCGCTGGTTGGCCCAATGGTCTAACTCTGGACTATACACAGAAGCGTGTCTATTGGGTGGATGCCAAGTCGGATTCGATAAGTAGCACAAAATACGATGGATCCGAGCATCATGTGGTGCTGCGCAACAAGGAGATGCTCTCGCATCCGTTTGCCATATCCGTGTTCGAGAACTACGTTTACTGGACAGACTGGCGCACTACGTCTGTGATACGTGCCAACAAGTGGAATGGCAGCGATATTCAGGTGTTGCAACGCACACAAACGCAACCTTTTGGCATACAGGTGCTGCACTCCAGTCGCCAGCCCTGGGATCGCAATCCATGTGGCGATAACAATGGCGGCTGCTCGCATCTTTGTCTGCTGAGTGGTCGAGGCACCTTCAAGTGTGAGTGTCCGCATGTTATGCGCTTGGATCCGGCGGATGAGCGCAACTGTGTGCCCAATGAGCAGGTTCTGCTCTTTGTCATGGGCGAGGAAATCCGCGGCATTGACTTGCATCAGCCCAATCATCATACCATTCCCACCATCAGACAATCTCCCAGGGTGAGTTAGAATTGCAATTTAAGCTTCTTGATAAGCTAATCATCGTTTCTCTGCCTTCCTTAGCTGGTGGCACCACAACGCATTGACTTTCTAGTCGAAGACAGCTATATATATTGGTCCGATATACAGCAGAATGAGATCTCTCGCGCGGGCATTTCTAGTGGACTAATTGAGCCCATCATCAATACGAATATTGAGAAGCCTTATGGCTTTGCCATCGATTGGATAGCCAAGCACATGTATTTCTCCTCGGGTCTAACAAAGTGCACCATACTCGTCAGTAATCTGCAGGGTGAATACACTATGCACATTCATGAGAATTTAGCTATGGTGGACAGCATTGCCTTGGATCCAGCCAAGTAAGTACCAACAAATTATACAATTCTTGAAATCTCCAACTAATTTGGCATTCAATTTGCAGTGGCAAAATGTACTGGATACATTCCTCACACAGCACGGGGCTGTGGCAGCTGGAGCAATCCAACCTGGATGGATCGCATCGATTGGTTATACACACGCACAATGACAGCATGCAAAGTTTGACCATGGACTTTGACTCGCAGCGATTGTATTATTCCTACGATGGCTCTGGCATTGCCTACTATGATATACCCAAGAATGAGACACACAGAGTGTTGGTGGCCAGCCTAATAACATCGATTAACTCGCTAACTGTCTACAATGGCAGTCTGTATTTTCCGGAAAACATTCAGAGCGTCATCATGCACTGCGAGAAGGAGCAGTGCCTGAATATGTCCTTCCTGCGTGTGAATACAAGTGCGTAGGAATGTGATTTATATTTGTATATGAATTTACGTTTAACTTTCACTTTTTAGAAGCCATTCAGAGCATGAAAATGTTCTATGCGGATGCACAAACTGGCACAAATACTTGCGCTGGACCTTTGCGTGGAGGCTGTGAACACCTTTGTCTAGCCACCTCGGCTACGGAGCATGTTTGTCGTTGCGCCCTGGGCTATGATGTGGAGCCAAATAATCCGACACGTTGCATACCACGCGCAGAGTTTATATTCTATTCGATTGATGTGATGCAGGGCGTGGAAATGGTTGATCCCAGTGAAGAGTTTGAGCCACCCAAAGCGGTATGAAATGCCTTTAAAGAAGTTTAAAAAATTACTTTTATTAACATTTTCTTTAACCTTTTTGTAGGCTCTTGTGCCCATTTCCCGCATCAGCTCGGCAAGCTTTATTGAATACCATGCTGCCACGGATATGCTCTATTGGGGTGACAACGAACTGGGCACCATATCCCGAGTGCGTCGTGATGGCACGCATCGCGAGACCATATTGGAGGCCATCAATCTGGCTGGCTATAAGCAACAGGATTGGCTCGGTGGCATTGCCATTGATTGGATTGCGGGCAACATTTATTGGAGCGATACAAAGCGCAATATCATTGAAGTAGCTCGTCTGGATGGCAGCCATCGCTATGTGGTTGTCGCAAATGTGGAGAAACCAACTGCCTTGGCTGTGGATCCGTTGCAGGGATTGCTTTTCTATGTCACACAACAGCACATTGGACGCACCGGTCTGGATGGCAGTCAACCATTTGTTCTGGTCAATCAAACGAGCTCCGGTTGGGCGGTCAATAGTCTAATTGTAGACATGGATGCCACCAAGGTGTACTGGTGTGAAAGATATCCTGATTCTCTAATGAAAGTGGATTACGATGGCAATTTGCGGGAGCAGCTCCTGAATGATACGCTCAACAAGCCCGTGGCGCTGGCCAAGCTTGGAGATTATCTCTACTGGGCAGAGAATAAGTACAATGAGGGTGCCATTAAGGTAGCACCGTTGACCAATCTATCGCAATGGCAACTCATCCTCAAAACGGAACAGGATGCCATCAGAGACTTGAAGATCTACTCCAAACGCGTTCAACACGGCACCAATCCCTGTGCTCAAAATAATGGCGGCTGTGAGCAGTTGTGTCTGTTCAACGGCACCAACCCGATCTGCGCCTGCTCGCACAGTCGCCTTGCCGCGGATGGAATTAGCTGTGAGCCTTACGAGAATTTCCTGCTGTTCAGCTATCGCAGCAACATCGAGAGCATACACATGACGGAGCATGCCAATAAGAACTGGCCCGTTCAGCTGATATCGAATGCGACTTTGATGCGTAATGTGATTGCCATCAGCTATAACTATGAGGCGCAGTTGGTTTACTACTCGGATGTGCAGCTGAGTACCATCAATCAGGTGTACTTCAATGGCAGCGGTCAACGTGTGCTTGTCACGCAGCAGGGACGCGTTGAGGGATTGGCCTATGATATGGTCAATGAGCAGCTTTTCTGGACTTCTAACAATGATGCAGCGATACGTAGTTTGGAGCTGTTGCATCTGACACCTCAGGCCGAACAGAATTTGCCGCATGTGAAGAATGTGTTGTCGCTGCAGAGCAAGGATAAGCCACGTGGCATTTCAGTGGAACCCTGTCTGGGCATGATCTACTGGACAAACTGGCACGAGCAGTCGCCCAGCATACAGCGTGCCTATCTCACTGGCTACGGCGTGGAGCGCATCATACGTACGGATATTAAAATGCCAAATGCCTTAACATTGGACTTGGAACAGCAACAGCTTTACTGGGCCGATGCACGCCTGGACAAGATCGAGCGTGCCAATTATGATGGCACCAATCGTGTGGTCCTCGCTCACACAACACCCAAGCATGCCTTTGCCATTGCTGTGTATGGCGATCTGTTGTTCTGGACAGATTGGGTCCTACACGCTGTGGTGCGTGCCAACAAATATACGGGCACGGATGTCCTCTTTCTCCGGGAGCATGTGGCTCGACCCATGGGCATCATCGCGGTACAGAATAGCAGCATCAATTGCGATGCGAATCAATGTAAAATATTGAATGGACTCTGCGAGGATGTGTGCATCTTGAGCAAGAACGGTTTGGCCAGTTGTCAGTGCACCCAAGGTGTCCTCGCACCCGATGGACGTCGCTGCATTGCTCCCGTGCACACCAGCTGTGGCAAATCCCAGTACAATTGCCATTCGGGCGAGTGCATTCCCTTGGAGCTGACCTGCGACAATGTAACCCATTGTCTGGATGGCTCCGATGAGTTGAGGAACTATTGTGTCATCCGGCAGTGTCCCGATAACTATTTCATGTGCCAGAATCATCGTTGCATTGCCCAGGAGCAGACCTGTGACGGCATCCAGCAGTGTGGCGATGGCAGCGACGAAGCCGCTCTGCTCTGCAAGTGCCACCCGGAGCAGTTCCGTTGCGGCAGCGGTGAGTGCATCTCGCGCAGCTTCCTCTGTGACAATATGCGCGATTGCCGAGATTTCAGTGATGAGAAGCAGTGCGCCCAGCGCACCTGTGAGCAGGGCGATGCTTTGTTCGAGCACTGTGCGAATAGCACCATTTGCATTATGCCCACCTGGCGTTGTGATGGCGAACCGGATTGTCCCGATGGCACCGACGAGATCGGTTGCAGCAATTTCACGCGCCCCACCTGTGAACTGGGTCAGTTCCGTTGCTCGAATGGACGTTGCATTGCTGCCGCCTTCCGTTGCGATGGCGAGAACGATTGCATGGATGGGATCGGCGATAATGGCAGCGATGAGTTGAACTGTCGTCCCAGCTGTCAGGTGAATCAGTTCAGATGTGACAATGGCTGCATTCCCAGCAGCTGGCAGTGTGATGGCAAGAGCGATTGTGAGGATGGCACCGACGAGGGCCCGCAGTGCCCCAATCGACCGTGTCGTGCTCATCTGTTCCAGTGCAAGAGCTCTGGACGTTGCATACCACAGAAATGGGTGTGCGATGGTGAACAGGATTGCCCCAGCAATGGGGATCAGGGCTCGGAGGATGAGGGACCGCACTGTGGAGGCGTTGCACACATTCCCGATTGTCAGCCCCCAGCTTTCCTATGTTCAAGTGGTAAGTTGGTGATTTGGCACAATGAAGAAATTAATAAAAGTATTGAATTATTACAGGTCTCTGCATTGATTCGCATTATGTGTGCGATGGCGACGAGGATTGTCCGGGTGGCGATGATGAGTACGATGGCTGTGAGCCCGTCTATCCGCCACACGCTTGTCCCGGTGGTGCCCAGATGCATCAATGCCAAGATGGCCTGTGCATCTTCAAGAACCAGACCTGCGATGGCAAACCCGATTGCGGCGATGGCACCGATGAGCTAGCCTCCCTCTGTGCCCACACGCGGGCCTGCAATGGCGCCGATGATTTCCGTTGCAAGAATGGAGCGTGCATCAGTGCGGATTTGTTGTGCGACAGGCGCAACGACTGTGCCGACTACTCGGACGAGGAGCTGTGCAATGTGAACGAGTGTCTGATACCGGATATATGTGAGCACGAGTGTGTGGACAAGGTGGTGGGCTATGAGTGTCGCTGTCGCGCTGGCTATAAGCTGCTGCCCAAGAGTCCGCATCTCTGCACCGATATTGATGAGTGCGATGAACAGCAGCCCTGCTCCCAGACCTGCATCAATACCTATGGCTCGTATAAGTGCCTGTGCGCCAAGGGCTATGAGCTGCGGGATCATCGCACCTGCAAGGCAACCAGCAATGTGACCATGAAGCTCATCTTCTCCAATCGCTACTACATTCGGCAGGTGAATCATACGGGCAACGGCTCCATACTCATACACTCGCTGTCCAATGCAGTTGCCTTGGACTTTGACTGGGATAGTCAGTGTTTGTATTGGTCGGATGTGACCAGCACTGTGGGCACCATAAAACGCCATTGTCCCGTCGAGAATAAGACTCAAACGTTGCATCAGGCCATGCTTAAGAATCCCGATGGCCTGGCTGTGGATTGGGTGGCCAAGAACTTGTACTGGTGCGACAAGGGACTGGATACCATTGAGGTTTCCCAGCTGGATGGCAAGTATCGCAAGGTGCTCATCAATGAGAATCTGCGCGAACCACGTGGCATTGCCTTGGATCCCTATCAGCGGCACATCTACTGGTCCGATTGGGGTGAGAATCCGCACATAGGCAAAGCAGGCATGGATGGCTCCAAGCCACGCATGATAATACGCGAGAACCTGGGCTGGCCAAATGCGTTGACCATCAGCTTTGAGACGCAGCAGATATTCTGGGGTGATGCCCGGGAGGATACGATTTCCGTTAGTGATTTGGATGGTAATCATACGCGTCTGCTGCTCGCTCGCAGCATCAATCCCAACTTGAATCTGCATCACATCTTTGCCATTGCGGTTTGGGAGGACCGGATCTATTGGTCCGACTGGGAGACAAAGTCCATTGAGTATTGCAACAAATACGATGGCCAGAACTGTTCCACATTGATCACAACCATACATCGACCCATGGATTTGCGTGTCTATCATCCCTACCGCCAGCAGCAGCCATTGAGCGGCAATCCCTGCTTGGCGGCCAACTGTTCCACGCTCTGTTTGCTGTCGCCCGAGGCGCCCTACTACAAGTGCGCCTGTCCCAACAACTTTGTGCTCGCCGATGATGGACGCACCTGTCGCGCCAATTGCACAGCGGCGCATTTCGAGTGCGTGAATACGTACAAGTGTATACCCTTCTATTGGCGTTGCGATACGCAGGACGATTGCGGCGATGGCAGCGATGAGCCAGAGACCTGTCCGCCCTTCCACTGTGAGCCGGGTCAGTATCAGTGCGGCAACAAGAAGTGCATACATCCCTCGGCCATTTGTGATGGCGTCAATCAGTGTGGCGACAGCACCGATGAGCTCAACTGTGATAAGTTTACCTGCTTTGAGAATCATCTGAAGTGCGAGGCAACTGCAAATAGTTCTGCCTTCTGTGTGGACAGCGTTAAGCGTTGCGATGGCGTCAAGGATTGTCCGGGTGGCGAAGATGAGGCTGGCTGCACGCCGCTAGTCTGCAAAAAGGATCAATTCCAGTGCGGCAACAATCGTTGCATGCCGTATGTGTGGGTCTGTGATGGCGACGTTGATTGTGGCGACAAATCCGATGAGGCCAATTGTGAGCATGTCTCGTGTGGACCCAATGATTTTCAGTAAGTCCTTTAAATACTCTCTTGTTGTACTTTTACTAATTCAAGTTTCTTTTATAGATGCAACTCGGGTCGCTGCATACCGCTGGCTTGGCGCTGTGACGATGAGGAGGATTGCCCCAATGGCGAGGATGAGCCGCCCAGCTGTCACACCTCGAAGGCCACCTGTGATCCCACCTACTTTAAGTGCAACAACTCCAAATGCATTCCAGGCCGCTGGCGCTGTGATTACGAGAACGATTGTGGCGATGGCAGCGATGAGCTCAATTGCCAGATGCGCAACTGTTCGGAGAGCGAGTTCCGTTGTGGGACAGGCAAGTGCATCAAGCATGATTTCCGCTGCGATGGAGAGATTCATTGTGATGACAGCAGCGATGAGATCAATTGTAACATCACCTGCAAGCCCAATCAGTTTAAATGTGCGGCATTTAACACCTGCATTAATAAGTGAGTTTTAAATCTACTTACAATTTTGTTATAACATAAACTAAACTGGCCTTTATTTGCTTTTAGACAATACCAATGTGATGGCGATGATGATTGTCCCGATGGCTCCGATGAGGTTAACTGCACATGTCCACCGGATCACTTCACTTGCGGCAATGGCAAGTGCATTATGTCACGCTGGAAGTGCGATGGCTGGGACGATTGTCTGGATGGCAGTGACGAGAACTTTGGCACCTGTGCCCATGTCCATTGTCACTACAACGCCTTCAAGTGTGCGAATCTGCTGTGCATACGCAAATCGGCGCTTTGCGATGGCGTCAACGATTGTGGCAACAATGAGGATGAGTCGGATCAGGTGTGCGCAGCGTTGCCCAAGTGTCGACACGATCAGTTCCAGTGCGAGAACGATGATTGCATCTCGAAGAACTTCCGCTGTGATGGACAGTACAATTGCATTGATGGCTCCGATGAGATGAATTGTCAGCCGCCAGTTTGCGGTTTTGGCACGTGCTCACAGATCTGCATTGAGAAGAAGGCGGGTCATTACAACTGCAAGTGCACGACGGGTTATCAGAAGGGTGCGGCAAAGAATGCCACTTGCCTGGCCTCAGGACCAGATCAAATACTGTTGCTGGCTTCGGAGCAGGAGTTCCGTTTTATATTGCCCGCTAAACAGGAGGGCACCACCGTTGTCGGTTTCTTTCAAACGGATAGCTTAAAGATTGATGTGTTCGACATACTCATTAGGCCAAAGGATACGCTGCTCTTCTGGATCGATTCGCATCATGGCAAGGTGCACACTATGAAAATTGCCACGCCCCATGTGGAGGGCAGTGGCGTACGTGTGCGTCGTGATCTCAAGGAACTAACTGCTTTCAATGTGAGTTGTAGATGAATTTACTTGTACATCTTTTCGTCTTAATGAATATATTTTCTCCTATTAGATTCCCGATTTGGACGATCCCAAGTCGCTGGCCGTGGATTGGATTACACAAATGGTTTACATCGTGGATTCGCGTCACAATCAAATCATTGCCACTGATATTGAGGGCAAGAAATATATCTCACTGGTATCAACGGGCATGAATCCAACGGATATTGTGCTGGAACCAGAATCGCGCGTCATGATTTGGTCTACGCTGGAGAATGGCATATTGGTTGCCTCGCTGGACGGCAGCAACAAGAAGAGTCTTGTGGAACGTGATGTCGGCTGGCCAATTAGTCTGTCTATAGACTATCCAACGGGTCGCCTCTATTGGGCAGATTATCGCAAAGGCACAATTGAGACGTGTCGTCTGAATGGCAAAGATCGCAACGTGGTGCGACGCTTTGGCAATCGCGAGAAGCCGCAGAAGATCGATGTATTTGAGGACTATCTGTACATTAAGCTGTACGATCAGAGCATCATTAAGATGAATAAGTTTGGCAATGATAACGGCACCTACTTGCTTAAGGGCTACCGATCCTCGGATATTGGTATACTACATCCAATGAAACAGAATCGCAATATTAGCAATCCTTGTGGCAAGGATCCCTGCAAGGCTTCCCGCGCCCTTTGCATACTCTCCACGGAATCAGCCAGCGGCTACAGCTGCAAGTGTCCCAACGAGTATGTGATGACCGAGGAGGGCATTTGCAAGGCACACACCGACATACCCAACTACTGTCCGCTGCTCTGTAATCTGGGCACATGCCAGCTGGTGAATCATGTGCCCAAATGCATTTGCCAGCCACAGTTCGAGGGTGAGCTGTGCGAGCATTATCGCTGCTCGGGCTACTGTCTCAACTATGGACTGTGCACGGTGGCGCCACAGCTGCCCGGACTGCAGGATCCTCCACCGCTCAAGTGCACCTGTCCGCCCAACTGGTCGGGCGCCCGTTGCGAGACTTCAGTGTCGGATTGCCAGAGCCGTTGCCACAATGGCGGCTCGTGTCTCGTCTCCGACACGGAGGGCATGAAGTGCCAGTGTCCGGACATGTATGTGGGCGATCAATGCGAACACTGCCTGAATCTCACCTGTGAGAATGGCGGCATTTGCCGCGAGACACTCACGGGAGCACCACAATGCGAGTGTCCCGATGGTTTCACGGGCAAGCGCTGTGAGTTTAACGAATGTGCGAACTTCTGCAAAAACGGTGGCACCTGCTGGATTGGCGCCAAGGGACAACGTCAGTGCAGGTGTCCCAACGGCTTTTATGGCGAGCATTGTGAGACGAACTCCTGTCGCGACCATTGCAAGAATGGTGGCACCTGCTTGAATCGAGGGCATCGCTTGACCTGCACCTGTCCCACTCGTTACATTGGGGATCGCTGTGAATCGGATCTGTGCAAGACATCGAATCCACCACGCTTCTGTGATGCCTCCCAGCTGCCGTCGCGCAATCCCTGCACGGGCATCATATGCCAGAACTCGGGCACCTGTCACGTCATCAAGGGCATTGCCATGTGCAACTGCACGGATCAGTGGAACGGCGAGTTTTGTACTCTGCCCGTGGGCGAGGATAATCCCTGTGTGCGCTACTGTGCCAATGGTGGCGTCTGTCATCTCAACGAGTATGCTCTACCCCATTGCACCTGCATTGGCGAGTGGCAGGGCAATTTCTGTGAGCTGCCACCGCGTTGCGTTGGCGAGTGCAGCGTCTGCCGCACGGGCAGCTCCATCAACGAATGTCTGTGCGACAACAAGAAGGTGGTGCCCTGCCTAGCTGAGAGCGCCGTTGCACTAAGTGGCGAGGAGGATCAAACGGACTCAGCCAGTTGGGTCTCGGTGATGGCCGTTGTCCTAGCAATAGCCACATTGCTAGTCTCGCTCTTTGGCGGCGCCGTCTATTTACTCAAGTGAGTTGAGGAACTTTAGCTCCAGTTTTTTGCAAATTCTAATCTTACATATCTTTTTGCAGAAAACATCGCATTGCGCAGCCGTTCACGCATGCTCGTCTCACGGACAATGTGGAGATCATGCTTACTAATCCAATGTATCGCGGCGATGCCGACGAGGCGCCGCCCTTTGCACACGAGGACGATAAAGTAAAAGACAACATACTCTATTCGTAAAGCAAAAACTAACCTTAATTTTTTTACGTTGCAGGGCAACTTTGCAAATCCCGTATACGAATCAATGTACGCGGATGCCATTGCGGAGCCAGCAAGTGCGGAAATAGCGCACAGTACGGCACCGGATGAGAGGAAGGGATTGCTGCAGCATACGCATGATGAGACGCATACGCCGGACATACTCTGATGATTGAGCCGTGTCAGTCAGGATCGTGAGCTGTGCTAAGCGCGCTCACAGATTGTGCACACACATACTCACACAATCACATTACTCAAGCATCACATTTTAAGAAATCCAAATCCAAACCGACTTCAAACACGAACAATGGACTGATAGCGTAGCCATATTACGAATTTTGTAAACGTTTTTGTATACATTTTGTTTTCTCTTTTTATTTGCGGGGGGGCTATGGAGTGCGTGCCCATCCAAAGAGTGCAACTGGGGCGTCTCCTTGCTTCTTTTGTAAGAACGATGTCCTTATACTCTAACTTTTCGTTTTGTTTTTTGTTTTTCATTGTCGCAAAGCTAACAAAAATTTGCCTTCCTTTACATTATGATTTAATATTAACCAAACAAAAACGTATTTGTGCATTTGTAAATTTTGTAGTTTATAGACTTAGTTAAAGATGACGTGCAGCTAAAAAAAAAAAAAAACGAACAGTTTTTGTAAATATTTTATATAAATATTAAAAGCCCGACTGGCAGCTAGTTAACATTTAAAAAAGAAGCACTAATCAATTTTGCCAATTAGTGAAACGTATAAAAGGAACAAGATAATTCGTGTTTTTATATTGACCAAAAACATCTTTGAAGAAAATGCATTTAGTAAGCACATAAAAAATATATAACGCACAAACGTAAAAAAACATGAAGCAATGAACGAACAAATTTGCCTAGTTTAAATACAATTAAGTACATTTAAAAACATTTGAGATAAACATTAATATATATCATTAACTAGTTTGTCACTTTTTAAAGCAATCGAACGAAATGCGATTTCCTGTATAAAATATAATGCTCAGACGAAAGCCAAATTTTAACATATACAATGTAAAAACTTAACAACTATAGCATATAAACATTAAATTATGTATGGATGTAAAGCAGAGTGCAAAACGTTAACAAAACGTTTAAACTAACTACATTCGAAAGCAATTGTAAAAATAAATATAAAAAAAAATTAAAAACAACAACGAAATTAAGTAAAATGTTAACTTAAAATTGGTAACATATTCACTTTCAGATACAACTTACATAAAGGAACCGCTTCCTTTTCTTTCCTTACATCATTCCAAACAAATGTTGCCATATGGCATCCTATTGAAAAAAATCTCAGCACGAAGCGGAAGTAACTTTCAATTTTCTTTTGCTCAACCTTTTTCTACTTTTTTTACAGCATGAAAAGGGGAAAGTAATTTGTTTCCTATTTTTGTGCCACAAAAAGGATATGCATGATAGAACAATTTGTATGCACTCAAAATTCAATTTGTTGATTTCCCGCATATTTTTCAAGTGTACGACGCGTGGGCACTTCCGTTGAGAGGCGTTCACCTCAAGGACTCCATTGACCCCTTATGGAGCCACAGTGCGTGGTGCCTGGGAACATTTTCTGATTATCTTTCAACAGATTTCGTGCATTTGGCTATTACGCAAAGATGCATTCTGTGCCGCTGTCTCACGCATATTTACTCTGGGTTATTGATATGAGATTCCAAAATACACTTGTTGGCCACACAACCCAAGCACAACGATCAGGGCTCATTCATTGGGTCGTGTGAAAAATGCAAGCGATTTGAATTTTGCTTGGCACAGGTAGACGGAATACATTTCATCCTTTGCTGTGGCAAAAAAGGATCGCATTCGGAGTATACTACTTTAAATCTCTGTGTGTTTTTGTGTTTGTGTGTGTGTGGGAGAATTCCTGCTAAACGCTGCATGACTTTGTTGTTTGTTTGTTTGCAAGAATATCTCTCTATTATAATACAAACGAGATTTTTGGGTTTAAGCTGAAACTTAGCTGTGGGAAAATGCATTGGTTACATTATTTGTCAAGTTAATAGCAATTAAATGGGCAAGGTTTTATTGTTGACCACTGATGTCAAATCAGCTTTTTTCCCGTCAAATCTGTTTTTTTTTGCAAACCTCGTTGGTGCTTGTAAAAATACTGCTGGTACTGCATTCACAACTGCAGTATTTTATTTTCGTTTTGATTGAGTTTCGCCAAAATACACCAGTTTTCTGACTGCAAGTACCAGGCGAACAGAATCAGCAGCAAGAACCGAAATCAAGACCTAATTAATAGTTTTGCATACTTTTAGAGTGAACGTAAATGCTGCAATATTCAGCTGCTACGCACGATTTTCATATTGCATAACTTTGCGGTGGCCTTAAATCAAGACTTAATTAATTTTAGTGCATACTTTTGATACCAAATTTAGACGCATCTTGTCCACTGCATCGGTATTCATCGTTTTCAATATGGGGCGATGTTTAAAGAAATCAAAAATCAATTTATTATCATATCGAACCCGTACATTTCTGTTGCTATCTCTTATTTTTTGAAAGTGCCAACTTTTCAATAAATGATTCTCCATTAAAATCAATAAAATTTCTAAAAATAATTAATAAAATATTTAAAAAAACCATCAGCTCTTTTTTACCCTTTTTTTCCTTAAATTTTAGCGTTTTTTTGGTTTTATATAAAGCAAAAAACAGCTTTTCTATGCCCTCAAAAGTTGATATCACTGTTGTTGACAATGCGAATTTGAAACTAGTTTGCATCCGTAGCTGTTTTTTTAGCGCTCCTTTTATTGCGCAATTGAAACCAGTAATTCTACCAAGTTTACCAACAATAGGGTTTAATATTATCCTTTTTTTTCACACATACATATAACAAGTTTATGAAAACTGCGCATTTATTTAGCTGGACCATCCTACTGGGAGGCCACAATTTATGCAACTAGAATTTTTCGAATAAACGAAAATGATTTCCATTCCCACCAAGCATGTAAGGAAAACGAAATCAAAAGTAAAAACAAAAGTGATAAACCGTAACGAAGTGCACAGGAATTTCACACAGAGAGATCCCAAGACGCCGACTGACAAACACACACACACACACACAGAATTCGAGGAGGCCCAGCATCAAATCACAGCAAACAGAGACAAAGAAGAAAGAAAAAAAAAGGATCCACAGAACAAGTGCAATGCAAACAGGCAACCACAAAGCAAACAGCGAAGCGAGCAAAGATAAAGGATCTTTGAGGATGTGTGTGTGGGAACACAACGAAACAAGTGCAACGGTATTTGGAGACTGCTAAAGGATAATAGCGCTAAAAGGAAATGAAAATTATGATAATTTAGTTCTTTCTCACAGCAGATCGGGTAACAAACGTGTCGATATGATTGAGTGTGGGAAGTTCGCGGTTGAGAGCAAGACGAAGGACGAAAGAACCTAAGTTGAGAGAGGGGGGCGTCGCCAAAGGTGATGTTCGTGTCGCTCACGACAGACACACGCAAGGCTGCCAAGGGTCCATTCCCTTACGGAAGTTATTACGGAAGTGATTTAAATTGAGAAAGGAAAATGTAAGGGAAAAGGGATGTAAATCAATTTATTGAAATCAAAATTTATTCAAGCACTTTTACTTTGGTTTCTCCACATGCAGTGTATAACCGAAGAGCTCCTTGAGCATGGCATAGATAATCATTTGTCGCGTCACTTCCGCCTCGTACTTCATATAGTCCTTCAACCGATGCAACTTATAAAGGCGTTCCAGTAATTCATATACTTCCATTTCTAGCGCTCTGAACGATATTTCCACCTCAGGAGTGTGGGTGCCGGAGAGTAGAGCCTGCATATAGATATTTGATACCTTATCCATTGCCACATCGAGGGAATGGAGCAGGTCGTCCTCTGGATTACTTAACAGCTGGGCAGGTCCTGTAAGCTTTGGCGAAGCGCGATATTCGTTGGCATCAATCAACGGTGATAGTGCCAAAGAAATCAGCAAGAGCTGAGAAAAAATGAACTTCGCTAGCATGATAGGACCTTTTTTTGTGGATAAAAACTTAATCGAAACACGCCTATTCAGCTTGTTTAGCTGATGTTAACTGCGTGCTCGGTTGCAAGCTGTGTTTGGGAAATTAGTGGCGGCAAAAATCAAAAGATGACACTTTATATAGCAATTGTGGGTTATCAATTCAGTGAATCGCGTTGCAAACTGCAAACAAGGTCACTTCCGCCACATAGATTATGCTATCAGCGGAAATTTCGTATGCAAGTTTCAGTTTCCGTTCTGTGGGTTCAAGCTCTGATGGATCAAGGTGAATTTGGTTCCTCTGGTGTACGAAATATTTCAACAAGTTGTTGCTTGTTTTGAAGCATTTTTTATTATAATATTTTTTCACTCACTGTTCAGTTGGCGTACAACTTACTATATAGACTAAAATATAATAAACTTAATTTTCAAACATGAAAAACTTTGATGCTACATAATTACATAACTTAGTTAAAAATTCTTGTAAGACTAAGTAAGTAGCTAAAATACAATAATAATAATAATAATAATAATTGCTTTAAAATTAATACAAAAATTATACAAGAAAAATTACACAAAAATATACACACGCATAAATAATCACAGCTGAACTTAAAATTGAAGAGAGCGGAAAACATGAAGAGCATAAAAAAACTTAAATTTTTGTTCAATAAATTGCAATGGAAATAAATTAACAAGAGTTAGGAGATAGCTAAAAAAACTTAACATACTACATAAAAATGATTAAAGTTGATATTATTTAAGGGATTCCTGCTTCACCAGGGTCTCCAGGCGGAGCTATTCTTCTCGATGGCAGCGGCCAGGAATTTCTTAGACGAAGGTTGTTCATCCGACAACGAACAATCGCTAGAATCAGCCTGATCCTGCTGCTGCTGGTGGTGCTGCTCCTCCTCACGTTCCCGCTTTGTGCGACGACTCTCCTTGCCGCTGGTGGAGCTGACTTGCTGCTGTTGCAAGTGATGTGCCACAAGGGAGCCAGCGCTGCTATCGTGACTGCCACCACTCAGATTCAGTGAGCCGCTGGTATTGAAGGATGTCTCCGCCGAAGTGGGTGGCGGCGTGGAGAAGACGCCCGCAAAGCTATGTTGCTTGGCCAGGAGTAGTTCCGCTTGGACATGAGCTGGGGAGGTGGCACGAGACTCATCGCCGTGACTCTGACTGGAGATGGAGGAGATGGGACTCAAAGGTGGACTGCTGGTTGTTGTCTTGGTGCTCACTGGGCCAGTTGCTCCTCCTCCTGCTGCTGCTGCTGCAGCTGTTTGTGGTTTGTTAAAGGCGCTCAAACGGAAGCTTTGCGCATAATCACTTAAGTGTGTGGGATTCGCAATGCTGGCCAATGCTGCACTTGCCGCTGATCCTGGCCAGACAAATGGTGCTGGAGCTGCTGCTGCTGCTGCTGCCGCCGCTGTTGCTGTATTGGGCATGATGAGCGCAAATTCACCCGAGGGCAAACGAGAAGGTATTAACTGTAATCCACCCATTTGTATGGCAGGAGCTGCTGCAGCAATGTTCTCCCTACTGTTACTGTTGTTGTTGTTATTCAGATCCTGTGGCAGCGAGGGAAACAAGGGAGCTGCAGCGCCTGGGAAGATTGTTGCTGGCATCTGACCCCGATAGCCGTTGTTGAAGTTGCTCATGGAGCCAATCTGCTCCAGACTATTGGCACAGTTGTTCAAATGGGCGCTGAGACGTTGACGCACACCCGGCTCGATGCCATCCATTTGGCTAACATAGCGATTGACCTCCTCGGCGCACTCGACAAAGCCGGTCTTGAATTTGTGCACCACACCCGGATCGGTCTGGATGGCCATATTGAGCTGCTGGCGCTGCACCGACTGCAAATGCTTCACCGTCATCTCAAGTATGTCGGCCTTTTCCAATTTGGTATGTCGCGCCGGCTAAAAACGGTTGGAGAAGAACAACACAAAACGGATAATGATGAGTTCAAGTTGATGGTGAAGTTGTTGTTGGGTGTTTGGTGTTTGGGCCCAGACTTAAAGTGGATAACAACTAAAGCAGAAGCCGCCCGGCTAATTGTTTTTCGTGCACACCGTGCTGACCAGCAACCAGATCAGACGGACTTTCAGCCTCTCTCAGCGACCCTCGTTCCGACAAGGCCCTATAACAAGTTCAATGCATGGGAAACAAGTGAAACACGTAAGCCAGCAGCTAAGCGGTGAATGCAAGACGTGAAAATACCCTGTAGATGGGGTGCTAAGAATTGTTGGGGATAGTTTAAAATTACCTGAAATTTGGGTAACTCTAAGCTTCCCCATCCACCCACACCTTAAGCACAACCTATATACCCATTTTGAAACCCTTTTAGCTACAGGGCATTAAAAAGTGAATGATGCAGAGACTCGAGCACGTTTCTTGCTTCATATGTCCAACTATTTGTAATCTACCTCTGTGTTGTTGTTGTTTTTTGTTTCTTCTGTTCTACAGACCACTTCACTGAATCTCACACGCCCCAAAAGCTCCTCTCTCTCTCTCTCTCTCTCTCTCTCTCTCTCTCTTTCTGTTGCTCACTCTCTGAGCAAGAAGTTTGCACAATCTGTTTGGCACTTCTTCTGCGTACGCTTTTGCTAACTGCTGGGCTGCATATTTTGCAAAAGTTTCCCACGCAGGTCGCCTGCTTTGCTGCCCCGCCCGCTGCGCCTTCTACTTCTACTTCTCCTTGTCTTCTTGTCATGTCTGCATCTTTTGTTTACTTTTGCTTTTTCTTCAATGTCTTTCTTATTTGATTTTTGGTCGTTGCCTGCAGAATTCTGCTACACTGGCGTCGGCGTCTTCGTTTCGTTTCGCTTCTAGCTCATCTCTTTTTTTATGTTTTTTTTTTTTTTTTTTTGTGTATATTTCTCACAGCAGGATTCAGTGTTGGCTCCTGTGGAAACAGGTTTAAAGTCTTCGCTGTCTGCTCTGTCGGAGATTTCTGCGTAATTCCTCGACTTGTTAACACTTTTGGTCTGTCTGACTGACTCGCCATCGCCATCGTCATCGTCATCGTCATTGTCGGCGCTCTCTTGTAATGATCATCAATAAAATTTAATACTCAATTAAACTGTTGACTCGTTTTCGTTTTGGTTTTTTTGTGTCTGTGCGTTCGTCTGTCCCGGTGTCCCTCTATTGTAGGAGTCTGCTTGTATATCCTTTTGTTGTTTTGCCGACTTGCCAGACACTTGAAAATGTTTGAGTTTCTCAAATTTATGTGTTTTATGACACCGTTTATAAGGCAAGTGAACCTATCGCGAACCTAGTTTCTAAATCACGGCTTGGACTTTTTTGGGGGCTGGCTTAGTTTTTTTTGTTGGGCTGTGTCTTTTTTATGTTTTTTTTTTAAGATACTTACGTCTTTCTTCATTGCTTCCAGGATAAGCGATTTGAGCTCATTTAAGCAGTGATTTATACGAGCCCGACGACGTTTTTCCATTATGGGTTTGTTAGTCTGTAAAAAAATAAAAAATCCAAAATGGGTTACATAATTTTCTTTAGTTCTTTTTTGTAATGAACATGAATTTCGATATCAATCAATGAAAATTTCTTATTTGACAATAATTCATTGATTGTAAGCCGATCTTTTCACATTCGTTATCTAAACTTTATCATTAACAAGCAGCTTAAAGCTCACCTTTCTAAGCTCCGCCTTGGACAGTCCATTTGGATTTGACATGCGTCCATTGCTGCCATAGCTGTCGCTATAGCCATTGGAGCAGTCAAAATCATCATCCGAGTTAAGATCGTGTTTGTAATCCATTGTTATTTAATTGGTATTTGTATATTTGTAATCCAAAAGTGTAATCCAATAGAACGGCAAGTTCAATTTATATATTTTTTTTAATAAAAACAACACTTAATATTTCACAACACAAAAACTTTGGTTGAAGTACGATTTCAAGTGTCAACAAATAAGTATTGCACGTACTTATATTTTGCAATTGTCCGAACAGATAAAACTTAACAAATTTTACGCGCTTTCGAGTTTTCAATACATTTCAAGCTGTTTGTGAGATTGTTCGATTTTTGTTTGTAGGCTGCGTTTCAGGACGAGCGGCAGACAACCGCGCACACGGAACGCCAAAAGGATACTGATCCTCGTTGCAGTCAACGCGCTGACTAAAAACGATACGCGACGAAGGCAAAACGAGTCCGAGTCCGACTCGACTCGTTTACCTGAGCAGCAGCGACGACGCAGGCGCAGGTAGCCGTCGTGAGAGCGAACCGCTCAGCAGCGCATTTGGGGTGGTTATGCAGACGCCGACAAGAAATTCCAGAGCAGGCAACTAACGCTCAAAACTGAAAGCACTCAAAGCACTCAAATGATGAGTGAGTGCTTGAGTGAGTTGCGTTTATGACTCAACAGAGTTGTCGAAGTCGCGCAAATTTGCATACTTTGACTAAGGGGCGATCGTGTGACCTGTCTGAGAACTTGTGATGAGATTTTGACTTTACATTACATTATTTTATGTATAAGAAAATTCAAGTATTTGAGCAATATTAAGGAACTCGACTCTAGCGAAATGAATTTTGCACAGCCACCCCTTAATCAATGCCAAGATCATTGGGTGCAATTCATTAAAAATTCTGGTTGAGAATGCTCGGGGTTGTCTTGCGCCAAGCTTAGGTAGATAGATGGACAAAGGCAGGCAGGCAGACAAGGCAGCTGTCTTAACAACCCCCCTCTTAAGACATGGCCTTATCTTAGGGGGTTGCGATTTTTGTCGTTCTGGTCACGGGTCAATCATTAGTTGAAGCTTACCTGACTTGCCTGCCTTTATGATAAGCGCACCAAAAACCGTAGGGCTGAGGAAATTTATTGCTTTACAATGTTGGCTGGATTTGGGATCGACAATGCAAAAATTGTCAATCACCCGGTTTTGGGTCATGCGTCAGCTGACAGCTGCTATATATACGGTTCGGTTAGCCAGATTTAAAGCACTCATAAAATTATTGCGTCGCTTTGGCAACTCTGGTTGTGCAAAGATTGCACTCAGCTGGCAATGCTAGTCGCATTTTGTTTGAGCGCAAAAAAACCCTTCATAAAACGAGGGGGAAAATAGTAGTTTTGTAAATTGAATAAGCGTCGCAGTTTTGACTACGATCAAAGAGTAGAAATGCAAATGTTAGTATTTATTTATTTGATGTGTGGTTAACCCCATGCTGTAAGTGTTGATCTACCCCTGATCACTAATACTAAGCTATCTAAATGATAATATTACCTCTGCACTTAATAAGCTGCCATTTAGCTGGCAAATTTGGCAAACTAAGTTCCCACGAGAAAACTCAATAAAAATCATGAGCTGGCAAAAAACAAAAACATAATGAAGAGAACCGCAGACTCATCACACATATGGGCGGCAGTTGGATTCGGACTCGCAACTTGCGAATGTGGATCAGTTCGTCTTCTTCTTGTCTGGGCCAAACGTGACGATCGCAACGGTCACACACTCACAAAAGTCGAAAAGTCGCAAAAGTCGGCTGGCTGGCTGTCTTGAGAAAATGAAAAATCAGAGAATGAAATTCTATAACAAACGCGGCCGGTATGAAAAAATCAAAGTTCAATATCAGCCCCAGAGTTGCTTTGGCTTCCTTCACTGTTGTTGTTGCTATTTTTTTTTCAGTCTTGTTTGGTTTCGATCATTCGGGATCAAGGTAAATGCCGTTTAGTGTGGCACGAACGGTGATCGCTGATCGGTAGCTGTCTTCTCTCAGTGCTGCTGCTGCTGCTGCTGTTGGGGCTTCCTTGTCTGTCTCTCTCTCTGTATTTTTAGTTTGCATTATTTTCGTTGCGTTTTCGGTAGATATTCTCGGCTCAACTGTTTTTTATGCCCCAAACGCACGATTTACACATTAAAACACTTTAATTTTTATTGTATCGACGCGATTGCTTCCCATTTTTTTTTCTTCTTCTGTCTTCACTTTTTCACTTTTTCTCACTCTTCTTAATCAATTCTGCTGCAAGGTAGCATATGTGAGACCTTTTGCAACCTCAAATTAGTGCCTGCGGTTATATGTACTTCTACTTTTGCTGGGATATACGCACATATATATTTTTAGCTGCATTATGTTTTTTTGTTCTGTGGGAACTGCACTTATTATAGGGTGTGCTACCTCCACCCACTCCAATCATAACGCACACCCCCCAACAGAAAAAAAAAACACAACAAAATAATGAGCATGAAAAATATGAAACAGTAGCAAATGTGTTAAGTTCTCGTTCTGGGATGCTTAGGCTAAGATATATGTTGATTTAAATGAATTTTTTGTTGATTTTTATGGCGCCCAGTTAGGGTGGCATCTAGTCTACACTACTAGAAGAGGGGAGAAACTTGAGTGAAGTGTGCGTTTGGGCTGGCATTAGTCGTCATGACAGGCGTAGAGTTCTTCTTGAGGGAGTTCTCTCTAGTTGGTATTTTATTTTTATGAATTTGATAAATGGCCAGCGGTAGTTGGGCTAATAACTGGAAACTTTTATGACAGATGTGTGCGGGAGAAGAGGCTGAATGTGGTGGCTATACCTGGGAACCGTTTATAGATCGATTGAAAATAAGTTCTCATGGGAGCAAACTTAAGTTTTATTTTTTAGTTTGAAATTTAAAAAATGAATAAACCAAAAATTAAAACATTCCCATTTCAGGAGAGTCTTTCAAGAACCTGGCGAATTTTGTTGTCCTTTGGACTATGTAACGGTTAACCAAGGCTTTGGTCAGCTGCTCTCTCTCTTTCTCTCTGTTTTTCTATGACAAAATGTCAACAACGATGTTGGTTCGTGCCGAAAGTTGGCACAGCTGCCGAAGAACGTTTGGCTAAGAGAACAATGGTGCCGGGATTGGGTCCGTAGGAGAAAACGGCGCTAAGACCTCAACTGACTTTAAGGGGACAAGCGATGCGCCTTAATTGTTTTGCCTCTGGCTTCGGGACAATCAACGTCTTACATAATCAGTGAAGAAGATGCGCGCCTAAGTAACAAAACAAATGGATTTGGATGAAGCGTGCCTGATGCGAAACAGCTGCAAGGGGACAGATCAGGAATCTGTGTGGAAGGGTTGCCTACGCTGCTGAAGAGATTAACTGCAGTGTACTTAAAGGATTTGTGGTTAGCGCTCTCTTCACAACTGCATCATCAGAATGAGGTTTTTTTTTTGGGTAAGTTTTTGATCTCACTTCTCAAACCATAACTAATACCTAAAAGTACTATAAACTATTTAAAATTATATTCATATTCAGTAATAAAAGTACAGTCAAATCTCGTAAAGAACAACTGCATCGCTCATATCAATTCATAAACAAAATAATTCCAATGCAGAGTCTAAAATTAAAACTCGAATTGTAATGTGAGAAAAAAACTTTCTCACGATCACCTTTTGGACTGACGCATAAAAATCCACGTGCAAAAGGGGGAAGAAGGAACCACCACCAACGACATCGACATCGACGGCAACAACTGGCGACAACTGCGGAAGGAAGCTAGAAGGCAGAGGCCACGCAGGCGGAGTAGGACGCAGGACATACACACAAATGACGATGGTGGTGGTGGTGGTTGTTGTTGTTGGTTTGGTGCTGACGGCCCCCTCGAGCCAGCAATGGTCCTCGAGAGTGCATGAGAATTTAAATTACAAACAAACAGCGCAAACACACAATCAGCGGCCTTTGTTTGTGTGCGTGTGTGTGTGTGTGTATCGGCATTTAGTAGGGACGAGGGCGCAGGACAACAGATGATGGTGTGGGAACTTTGAGCAGGACACAGTCGAGCATGAAGCGGGTGGTGGGTCGGGCAATTACCCGAGTTCGAGTCCAGGTTAACTATACGCTAATGCGCCACATTCCCACATTCGTTCTTTGACAGAGTGACTTCATAATTTTTCAAACAAAAAAATTAAGTTGAAACGAGCAGCCCACACGCCCGCCACACATGGGTGTAGCGCATCAGCTCGTGAGAGCGGCGCTGCTCACCAATACAGACGCTCTTTCTCTCAGCACCGGTGGCTCTCTTTGCGGGCGATCACGCTCATGCGCAACAAACAGCGTCTTGCAAAACCAAAAAGTAAAAAACAACATAAAGTAAAAGCGTTGATTTACACATATGGAATTTTTTCTGTGTTGTTGCAATACAAAATTGAAATAAGTGAAACGCATGCACATACACATACATAAACAGCACATACATATGCGGCTATTTTTAAACCCACACACAAAATGATAAGAATATTTGGTTGTGCATTGATAAATTTGAGACGGGCAGCAGAACAAGCGGCAGCATTGTCAGCATCAAAGTTGTGAGGCAGCTGCACTTCGACATGCCTTCAGAGAGAGCTAAAATTTAACGCTGGCAACGCTTACCGTGAGCGCGTAGTCAGTTGCGTGCTGCCAACGCGTGTGCTTCTTCAAATTGCTTATTTTGTTACACAATTGTTGCTTTAATTTAGCAGACTTGTAAGTCGCGAATATTATGTACGCTTTGTTAAATTTTTTTCAATTGATTTATAACTTTTACTGCATTTTTCTCTAGTCATTTTAATGATTTTCACTGCTGACACACTTTTGTCTTTGTCGCGTTGGCAGCACCGCTTTTGCCTGCAGCGTGCCATATGCTTGTGTGTTTGTGTATTACTCATGCGCTGAGCCCTTGAGTGTGCCATATGAGTTTCGATGTATGTGTGTGAACGCTGGCTCTTTCGTCTCTTTCATGCGCTCTCGCTGCATTGGCAGCAGTCGCTTGTTTTTCGCTCACTCAATAGCACGGCCATAGCGCGTTGCTGGCGTACTTATTATTTTTGCGCGAAGAAGAAGAAGCAGCAGCAGCAATACAGTGCAGAAGTTTTGTTGACACCGAAAAGAAAAGAAAAACCCTAAACCAGAGAAACTGAAAACTAGGCGTGACGCCTTAAATACGTGCAAAGTGAAAAAAGAACAAAATAAATACTAAAAAAAAAAAACAAGAACAAGAGCAAAAGCAACAGCAACAGCAAATGAATAGTCCTCGCACAAACGGCGCCATCTCAGCGCTGCCAAGCACATTGGCACAGTTGGCGCTGCGCGACAAGCAGCAGGCGGCTTCAGCATCATCCACAACGACAACGGCATCAAATGGCAGCGATTCATCCTCAGTAGCAGCAAATCCGACGACGACGCAGCGTCCACTGACGCAGCCGCCCAGTGTGCCAAAATCGCAGTTAGCCGAGTCGGCCAGTGTGACCAGCTCAAATGGTGACTCAAACAAGCTGACGCACGATTTGCAGGAGAAGGAATCGCAGCAGCAAAAGCCACAAAAGCCACCACTGCCAGTGCGACAAAAACCAATGGAAATTGCCGGCTACGTCGGATTCGCAAATTTGCCGAATCAAGTGTACCGAAAGGCCGTGAAGCGTGGCTTCGAGTTCACACTGATGGTGGTGGGCGCCAGTGGTCTGGGCAAGTCGACGCTCATCAATTCCATGTTCCTCTCGGACATCTACAATGCCGAACAGTATCCGGGCCCATCGCTGCGCAAGAAGAAGACCGTCGCGGTGGAGGCCACCAAGGTGATGCTGAAGGAGAATGGTGTTAATCTCACCCTGACTGTTGTGGACACGCCCGGATTTGGGGATGCTGTCGACAACAGCAACTGCTGGGTGCCCATTCTGGAGTATGTGGACAGCAAGTACGAGGAGTATTTGACGGCCGAATCGCGTGTCTATCGCAAGAGCATCTCGGATAATCGTGTGCACTGTTGTTTGTATTTCATAGCGCCATCGGGACATGGTCTGTTGCCATTGGACATTGCCTGCATGCAGAGTTTGTCGGATAAGGTGAACCTGGTGCCGGTGATTGCCAAGGCGGACACCATGACGCCCGATGAGGTGCATCTGTTCAAGAAGCAGATACTCAATGAGATTGCTCAGCATAAGATTAAGATCTATGATTTTCCCGCCACACTGGAGGATGCCGCCGAGGAGTCCAAGGCCACACAGAATCTCCGGAGTCGGGTGCCCTTTGCCGTTGTCGGTGCCAATACCATCATTGAGCTGGATGGCAAGAAGGTCCGCGGACGTCGTTATCCTTGGGGCCTGGTCGAGGTGGAGAATTTGACACATTGCGATTTCATTGCATTAAGGAATATGGTAATACGCACACATCTGCAGGATCTGAAGGATGTGACGAATAATGTGCACTATGAGAACTACAGATGTCGCAAGCTTTCCGAACTGGGTCTTGTGGATGGCAAGGCGCGATTGTCCAACAAGAATCCGCTCACCCAAATGGAGGAGGAGAAGCGCGAGCATGAGCAGAAGATGAAGAAAATGGAGGCCGAAATGGAGCAGGTGTTCGACATGAAGGTCAAGGAGAAGATGCAGAAGCTCAAGGACTCCGAACTGGAGATGGCACGACGTCACGAGGAGCGCAAGAAGGCCTTGGAGCTGCAGATCCATGAGCTGGACGAGAAGAGGCGTGAGTTTGAGCGGGAGAAAAAGGAATGGGAGGATGTGAATCATGTGACGCTCGAGGAACTCAAACGACGCAGTCTCGGCGGCAATAGCAGCACCGATAATGTCGATGCCAAGAAGGAGAAGAAGAAGAAAGGTCTGTTCTAAGTCAGTTCACACATAATTCCGAAAGCGAAATTAACCTCCTACTTCAACAACAACAACAAGAAAAGTGACAAAAACAAAAAACAAGAAAAAAAAACCAATTTAAACAAGCTAAAAATCTCGAGAACAAAATAATAATAATCTAACGAATTATAAATATAAATATATAGCGGTACATACCATACTATAAACAAATACATACATATATAAACAACCACACACATATATATATGTATACAGGTCTCTACTGTTTCTGCAACTATGCTCAATTCAATGAAAACAAAAAAAGAAAAAAAGTTTTTTCAATTAACTTTCGAGATTGCAATAATTACAGCTTAGAAGCTTACATTAACATAAACTGTTTATGGATTCCAGTCTTGGAAAACGCACACACACACACACACAAACAAACACATACACACACTAGGCTTTCTCTCCGCATAACGCGCATTTGTTTTTTAGATGCATACACACACATATTTAACAGTTATTATTGCAGTATTTTAACAAAATATACATACATACATACATATATTAAAGAAGCGCATCAAAGTATATATACACAGTAATAAGCATAATGAAATATTAAAAACTTGACGTAACATTTTTGACTAGCCTAAATGAATTGAGAAACGAAACCTTAATTGTATTTACAAAATACTTAAATATCGCTTAATTAACTAAGAGAAAAATGCATTAATATCATCTATAAACGTACGTATATTGTATAATGTGTGTATTGTATTTACTTCTTATGCATCAAAGTCATAACAACACAAAGCAACAAAAAACAAACAACAACAGCAACAAACAAATATACTCTTGCATTTTACAAAATAAAGTCTTCTTTTTAGTTTAACTACATACGCCATTTGGTGTTTCTTATTGTGTTTATTCAACTGCAAGTCAATTACAGGGTGTCTCTTTTGTGTCTGGCACGCGCGGAAATCATAGCTGGAAACTGGAATTAGCACCGTGACGCTTCGTTTCGAAATGCCGCTCCACTCGTCGTCACTTTTCAAATGCTGACTAATTTCTTAGGTACATAAGCACTACAACAACAACTCAAGTCTGTTCAATGCTTTTTTCTGAATTTTAAAAAAATACAAATATTCACTTTGTGAAGTCGCATGACGCAGCTTGGGAATGGGAATTCAATCGATGTATGTATCTGCGGTTCTGAGTTTTTTAAATTAGTAGTAAGCTCAATAGAATCTTATCTTGGACCCACACAATGCTACAGTAAGACTTTATTATAATGTAAGTGATATCTTAGATATACGTAGGCGCATGTGTTTTTATAGTGGGTCTGTTTTTCTTATCATAAGAATTTTAAATACAAACATGCACTTGTACATACTGTGATTACTTGGAAAATATGCGTTTCTAAATCTTTGACTTAATGAGAATTACATTATTAGCCAAAATATTTTTTAAAAAGTATTTATATGGTTTAATGGTAATATTTTGTTGAGGCCCACTGTACTTCAATGAAAAAAATCACTTTGCATATATACAACTTATATTAAATTATCAGCTATTACATTCTCAAGTTTAAGTAGTGCAAAACCTTCAGCACACTGTGGCAAAGTTCAACCGCACCCTGCACCACCCCCCCTTCACCAACGTTCTCCATGTGCATTATGAGAGCATGCAATATTATACCATCGTCAGCCACACCCTATACTATATATGCTATATGGTAGTTGATATGGCAGACGAGGAGCCCCACTTGAAATTGCTTTCTAAATGCTTGCTTGTGGGGCATAGCCGGCGAAACGGAGCCCCCGAAACGCGTATGGGTATTTAATTTATGCATAAAAATTAATCCATAACCCAATTGAAAGGCACTCAATTAATGCCGTATAAAGCGTAAAAAGAAAAGCCAAGCCAAGTGAAAGAAACAAGAAATGAAACATGGAGCGAGAGTGAGCGACCGACCAGTGGAGTGCGAAGGAGTTGCAAGGGGAGCTGGCGAAGGCGTGCAGTGTACATACAGTTACATACACATATACGCTATGTATGTGCAGAAGAGTGTGTATGTATGTAAGTCAACAACGTTGACGCAGCACTTAAACGGCAATTGCTGGCGATCAATGAACGCAAGCAGCAGCAACAACAACAACAAGAACAACTTTAGCACAGTGAAGTTTGGCTTTTTGCTTTGTTGTTGATGAGTTGTTTTTAGGACGATGACTCAAAAATATAGTGCACACATGTACATTACAAAAATATATACGCAAAGAGAGTGGTGAACGAATGGTGTTTGTGAAGCGCTTATCAGCTGAAACGAGAGCGTTGTTAAGAAGTTTGCATTGCTCACCCTGTTTTGCAGTACACACACATGTGTCCCACACATGGGGCTGGACACCCTGTAGCGCTAGCGCTGCCTGTCATGCCTCTTGAGCTACATTCTTGCACGTCAAATCGCGCAGAACGAACACTGAAATCAAAAACAAATGTTGACCGTTCTTCTAATAAGCCGGCAACCGCAACAACACACACACACAGACACGCACGCACTCTCACAGAACACACACAACACACACAGCCAAGAGCAAGAGCGAGAGCGAGTGAAATGGCAGCGACGCACGCTCACCCACACGATCGCAGCAGAGCTTGACATATTTACGTGAGCAGCCAATTGACCAAAAACTGAGCGAACGCGTCGCTGCCAACGTCGGGTAAGGCAGCGACTGAGACGCTACGCCTGCGCGTCGTTTTTATTTGAAATTTCCGTTTACAATTTCTTTTGCTCACTTCCAATGTTGTTGTTGTGTTGCTCCCCCTCTTTCTCACTCTAGTTGACATTTGACATTTTTCTTTTGCGGCAACGGGAAGTGATTTTTATAGGTTTGTTTGTTTGCTTGTTTTGGCTTATGGCTCGTTTGCATTGCGAGTTATTTTTCGCCCCCTCTACTCCCCTCTCTCAATGTCACAAGATAAGGGCATACTTGGCATATTGGATATTGTACATGTGTGTACGTTAAATGATTTCTCATATTTTCTCGTTTTCGTTTTATTTACAAACAAAGAAATTAGATCGTTTGTGGACTGAGAGTTTTATCAGTTAGTTTTATGTAACACTTGTGGGAATCACACACACACACACATATAGTATTGATAAAGACGCACTTCGATCGTAAATTATATTGCCAAGAATTTTTACGGCCCCAAGTAAATAAGCACTTGTTTAAGTTGACACATTTTTTTCGAGTGGGGTTGAGGATTAAATATTTGCATTGCATTTAGCGACTTGAAACTAAACCAGTCGAGTATTATTTGGTCCATTGTAAGGGCGCTTCATAAGGAATTGAGAGGTGTGCAAATGTGTGTAAGTGTGTGTGAGGATCCTCAAAGCGGACACGGAAGTTTTGGGCTCTACTTCCGTTTTCGTTTTTGCTGTTGTTGTTTTCGTTTTTTTCGCCACAACATTCGAACAATAGAATCGGTATTTCGGTCCCATAGCGGTAGTTATATTCCCTTGCACCTCCCCTGTCTTGATTCTGCTTTGATTTCCGTTGCTCGCGTGCACAACATCCGCTCTCATTGAGGCACCAGAAAGAGCGATAAACAAATATATCCTTACCGTTGTGCCTTTTTTTTGCGATTATTTCGTATTTGCCTCGTTTCGCTATTGTATTGTGCATTTACAGTTATAAGGGATTTTTATTGTCCTCCACACACACATCCTGGGCATGGGAATGAAGCCATTAACAGGTGAAAAACAATCCGTTGCTCATCTCATTTGAAGGTGTTATAATTATCAGGTCTGTATCTGTGTTGATCTTAAGTGGCTGCGATGATAATGGTAAGGATTGAGGTTGCATTTAAGAACAGGAAATATTGAGAAATGATTGTGCTTAAAATAATCTTTTAACTTGTCAAATTATAAGGAGGAATGTGAAAAACCTTCTGCAAAGGAACTCAATAATACTTTGTATAGTTTCGATTCCTTATTGAGACCTGTTCCCTGCCAAAAATTACCTTCATGCAATAAAATCCTTTCCTTTTTGTTAAGCATAACAAAAGATCTACATAATTTGCAATGCCTCAAGCTGTCAAAACGGTTGACATATGTTTTCAAGTACAATAACCGCACTATTATGGCGCTTATCGGACCATCCGATAAATGTGCAATCACAACAATGGAAGCTTAAAGTTACTGAATGGCCTTCTTACTGACCACAATTTCCATAATTGAGCAACAGTTGCCTTTGTATTGTATGTGTGTGTGTGTGTGTTTGGGCAACAGATTTGCGGTTAGCATGAAATGACCCTGAGAACAGATTCTTCAATACCCCATTTGTATTGACAGTTCATAAAGTTTTTTGGGGACCTAAGCAAAGTACTTAAAATTTGGGTCAACTCGTAATTGGCCAGCTACACAGATGCACAGATTGATAGCTACGTAGAGGGAGGGGATGGAGTGTGTTTGAGGCAAGCTCTTAAAGTGACTAAAAAGTAGGTTAGGCTGCGGCTGCCCCTCAACTTGTTGTCAGCCTTTTGTGCAGTATCTTGGCACAAGCCACCCTTTTATTTCTTTTCTTGTTGAATTTTTGTGAATGCCTCTGCATGCCGAGTGGTGCTCATCATGACGATGATGACGATGTTGATGCTGATGCTGAGGATGAGCACACGTCGAAGACCCCCCCCCCCCCCATCCCCAACTGAGTTGCAGGGCAGCCCATTCATTCGGTGCGACTCATAATTGATGTTCAAATTGCTGTTGAATGATGCGCTGCTGTCGAGGAAGCACTTGTCACAGTTTTTGTGCCCATTGCTTCATGTTCGTTCCTACAATGAGGGTTATGCAGGCAACGTGTATTTGATTTGTGACAATTTCATATGCCCTGTACATGAAGTGTGTGTTGAAAAAGGGTACATTGGTTACCAGATGAAGGACTCAAGCATAGGGAGCTTGTTGAGAGGGAAGTGAATATATATTTCTTCTATTATTTCAATCTTTTTTCACTACTAATCAAGAGTATTTCTTAGTTGCCTACTCCCCAATCAAAATAGATTTATTTTTTTTAACAGCCTTACTCGCTTTTCAGTTATTGCATTTATGATGGTTTAGAAGAGCGACAAATCAAATTGATTGAATTCGTTTAAATTAGAAAAGCGGAAGCTGACACAGAACTATGAGAAATGTTTTTAGAGTCTATAGAAAAAAAGATGTTCATGGTCTTTCTTAGTTTTAAAGCGTGCCACACGTGCCAGGAAATCAGTCTCAAAAGGTAGACAGAAAATACGTTACAGCAACTAATTTTCAAGGCTTCAACAATGCAGACAACAATTTTTATTGAGCCACGCGGCAAATGAGCCACGCAGGCAACAAAGGACAAGGGCCCCCTCGCACATGCAACGTGGAGTTGCCTTGCAAGGAAAACTGAAGAAGAAGAAGGACCCTCATTGCAAGCGTTGTTGCAATATGTCTCGGGGGTTGCAGTTGAGGGATATATTGAGCCAGGACGAGGCAGTTGTTAGGACCGTTCTCGTCCTGTTTTTGTCCTGTAATTATTATCAGTGATCCCGAAATGAACGTTACTTTGAGCCCGGTGTTTTTCGCCTGGCACGCGTCAAAGTCTCTTTTTCCTTTGGTTTCGTTTCGGTTTCTTTTTAATAGAGTCACAGCTGCAGCAAAAATCAACAGAAATCGATTTAATATAGTAAAAATAAAGTATGGCTCTTAAATTGCTTCTTCAAGACTCATTTAAAGACTTGATTGCTGTAAATGAAGCTATTGATTTTCTTATGAGCTCTATATATATTTTTGCATGACGGTCAAAGTTAAGAACAATTTGTATTGCAGACATAGGCGTGAAATGTCTCAACTGCATTTTGGCCATTGGCATTTCGCCGGAAAGCAGCGAGCACTCTAACCATTTTCATGGTTGCCGTCAAATTATCTATTCCGGGGTTTTTGGCTTTGGTCGAGCGCACAGCGTGCGCTGGTCGCGATTGCAAACCGACAAACAGCGACCACAGCAAGTGCCTGGACAGGACGAGGCGAGGCTGGCGAAGCGTTGGACACTCCCAGGACTCATAAACACATTATGCATGCCGCCTTGGGGGTAAAGAATAACTAAGCTCTCTAAAAACCTTAACGAAATTCGTATTTTGTTGTGAATGCAAAAAGTCTATAAAACCATAACGCGTTTTCTAAGAAAACTGTACACAGGTAAAATATCCTCACAGACAAAACAATGTTTTGCATCTTTTTAAGGGTATTTTGTGTAGGTGGCTCATAAAGCGATTATGATTTTGTCCACCAAAAATGCCTTGAACTACAAACATATTTTTAAAGTTGTTTAAAGCGCTCTAATTATGCCTACGTTTGCAATTTACGACTTGCTATAAAACAGTTCAAGGCAAACAAAGTTAAATTCAAGTCAACTCGGTTCTCTTTCGCTCTCTGTTTGAGTTCTGCATAAATAAACCATTAATTTAACATATCGCTGAGGCGCAACGAAAGCAAAGGAAGGAAATAAAAAAAGATATAGAGAGGTCAGGGTCCTGGGCTCGCATGACATGGTTCGTGGCCAGGTGTGCGCCAAGACTCGTGTAGCTTCAAATCGCACACGCAACATGGAACGCGTTAGAGAAAACAAAAACTTCCCTTCTTAATCTATGCTGCTGCGCAAAAAGAACGATCTAAAGTTGTTGTCCTCGCATGTTTAGAGCCACCCCATTTTGCTCCTTTTATGCAAGATTTGTGAAATCTTATGCAAAATGTACAACTCTCTCACAAACAGGGAGGGTTTCTTGGTTGTTCTTGTGAGGTTCAGTTAAGCGCAACGACCTTTGTCTTTTGGCCAGAACGGGGAGGCGATTTCGGGCGCACGTCTCTCCTTTCTTTCGTCTCTGCTTAGGGATCGGGGCTGGTTTTACTGTACTGTGCAGCTGTTGTTTTTGGCTGCGCAAGAGACTTACGTGTATTTCTTTGTCAGGCTGTGCCAAAGACACCCCAAAAATAATTATAAATCGTCTTTTGCTGCTTTGGTTCTGTGCAACGCGTGTGAAAGTTTTCTACATACAACAAAAACTTGGTCCACACACTTCAGCCATTTTGTTTTGGCTCCGTTCTGCCGTCATCTGGCATTAGAATGGATTTGTGATGAGAAACCCTACTCTTGCCAGGGAATGTGTCAGAAGTGTGTAAGCACACGAGCGGGGCTCCCTACAGTTTCTATGGTTTTTAGAAAATATTAGTATATAATAGATCTTATTTCAAACTGTTGTAATAGTTATAATATTAAGTAAGCTTATTTTCAAAAGAGAAGTCATGTATTTCTTGAACTTATACTTAACCGAAAAGTTTAACTCTAGATCTTTAGCTAGTGAAAGTAGGTTTAATATCTTATCCCAGAAATCATTAAAACTTCACAATAATAAATAACGTATATACATTGTAAGATTTGATATATATTTCCTCAGTTATATTAATAACAACTATCTTATGAGTTCCTACAAATAATTTGTATAGATAAAGTTTCACAAATAAACCAGATGATAATAAGAAACAATACTCCTTTAGTATATTAACTACTTTGGTAAACGCTCCAGTTTTAGTTTTGAAAAACCTTGAGAGTTGAAAAGTATCTTTCGATGAGTTTATGCTTACAGTTAAATTGCCGACCAAGTCAAATGCAAACAAATGTGTGCTGATGTCCTTGATGGCAGCGCTAATGTTTTTATATGGCCAAAAGGACCAAAGCGGGCACGGCACACAAGGATGCATCATAACGAGGCATGCACAAGGTTACACGATTTTACGATGCTCACAAGGCAAAATTTCCCAAGAGTTCCTCTTAAATGCAACGGCTAGAGTGAGAAACAGACGCACAGACGGGCTGACAGAGAGGACAGTTGGGCTGGGCTGAGCGAAAGGCTGTGCTGAAAGGATGCGTAAAGTTAACACCGAAGGACCCGATGCAAGAAAGGATAACTTTACGAGCGGGCTCATAAACGCATTTGCATTGATCAATATGTGCATGAGCAATGGGTGATTATTTGTTTTGGTCACAATAAAAGCGGCGGGTGGCAAGAAGGATAATGCAAGGACGATAGCCTTGCCAGCACTTTGTGCCATTAGCGCAACGATTAGCGGCTGCTTGTACAGGGTTAGGAGGAGGGTTAGCCAGCCAGCATCATTCCAGGAAGACATGCCAAAAACTATTTTTCTTACTGCTTATTTCTTGCATTTTTTAGACATTTTTTTCTTATTTTTCCGAGTTTTTTTCGGTTGCGTAAAAAAAGGTTTGGCGATTGCTCAACAGATTAAAGAAGTCAATTTCTTTCCTGGAATGTGATTGCATATTGCATAAAACTCCTTGCGTCGCATTTATGGGAAGGCTTTTGGGTAATGTTATGTAAGTAGTCATGCAGCCTTCCCAGTTCGTAATAACTAGGAATGCTTAAGGATACGATTTTCTGGAAAACCCTTAACCGTTACACAATCATAAATCTAACTCAAAAAATCCTAGCATCATAAATCCAAACAATTTTAAAAAACTACAGCACAGATTATCGCACACAGAAATTAGCAAAATAAAAAGGTACATTTCCCACAACAACCTCCCAATTAATACTTTGACAGAAAACACGATCAAGTACAATAAAAAACTATAAGAATAGGAAAAAATCCGCTAAACTAATTTTCCCAGCCCACAAACGGAGTAACAAGTGCGTGTGAAAAAAGAAAAATACAAATGTATAAAGGACTGAGAAAATATTCTCATCAGCGCAAAAATGCTGTGCCAAGGATCAGCAAGGATCTCAGGAGCGCACACTAATCGTTTATTATGATCAACGAGCTGAATCAATAAAACGAAACCAAACCAAACGAAACGAAACAGAAATGAAAACGAAGCGCCTACTTCAGACGTGTCGTCTAGAGTTGGAACCTGTTTCTCGGTGAGGGTTGTTGGATGTCCTTTTGTGTGCGTTGGAGTGTTACCGTTTGGCCGTGAGAACTGGCAGCGGGGCTAGAGGGTAACAGGTACAGGCTAACAGGTACAACTCACACTACATATGACACTCTTTCTCTCTCACTCTCTCTGTGTATGCAAAAGTCAAATTTCTGTATGGGAATTTGGTGTTTTGTGAGTTGCCTTGGGAAAAGTGTTCACCATGCAGGGACTTAACGGAGGGATGGGAATATTGTTAAAAAGAGCCATGAGAGCAAAAAAATATGTGGGCGGTTTTACAAATAAAAGAGTTTTGTAGATGGCAATAAATTGTATATAACTTAAGTTCATATGTTTAAAGATGCCAAAAAGGGACTTACTTTAAATGCAATATACACTATCTACATTCAGATAATAACGAATACTGTTTTGGATAAACACTGAAATAATTTATCTGGCTGTTATACGGGCTATCTTTGACCCCCATACGATATATTAATTTATGTGTTGGCCATGAGAACGAGGAAAGAAATCGCCCACTTCATCAGTGCCACGCCCACAAGAAACTCTTTCAAATGAGCTCTCAATAAAGGACGCAGCTATAACAATAAAATTTGTGAACTTCCTTCCGGTAAGCGGAACTGCAGCAGTCACAGGCAAAAAAAACAGAAAGAAAGGATATTGCCTCGCAGCGCCCAGACACAAAGTGTAGAAATCTAAATTGCAAAATATATAAAAACACACACACACACACATACACTCTTATAAGTAGAACTGGTCTGTGGGAACCCAGGACGAGGCTGTTCCCAATTTGATGTGGGCCCACCCTCGCACCGATAGCATTGTTATCTTTGAGCTGCTGAGAAAATCTTGTTTGTTGTGGCTGAGCTGAGGAATATCAAAGATTTCGCTGCTCTGCTGCTTAAATTGGTTTTCTTTTTTCCACTCATTGTTTGAGCTGCAACAATATTTGTATACAGAAACAGGTTAACAGGTATTTAGGTTGCGGATCAGTCAGGATTAGAGACAGCACATCAGCTCGAATGCTCAAATGGGTGGTCGCTAGGGATACATTAAAAGGACTCCACTAGCTCCATAAAACTGGAGCAGTACAAGAAAAATCCATTCAACTCTAGCATAAATTAGTTGAAGTGTTCTTTTCCACAGATTTGTTTCAGCGTTGTCAATTAAGCTAAAAAGGGACGCAGGATAAACACTTCTGGCAGCGCGGTTAAGTGCTTGACGACAGGTAGTCCTGCGTAGGTCCTGGGAGCTCATTTGCTCCTTCAAAGTCGCTGGCGCAACAAATCGCAACGAGCTAACAAAATGCTGATAATTGATCGTTTTTTTGCGCTCCTAAGTCCTTTTCACAGGGACATCCTGCGGCGTTGGCGGCATTGCTTCTAAGGCGCGTTAATTGGATTTACGGCTACTCAAAGAGATGGTCAGTATTAGACTGGATTTGAGCCAAATCACACGCATAATCACACACACACAAAGATGTACATACACCTGTGAGAAAGGACCGCACACAGGTCCTGGCGTTCCACTCACTGACCTCTCCCTTTCCCATACCTATTGTTATTCGCATTCCCTTGTATGATTATTATTAATTTGAAGTACCCCGCACTTCATGCAACTGTTGCGCATCGTTTCCTTTGCTCCGATCCTGCGCCCTGTTGTTGTTGTTCTGCGCTTTTGCACTTCCTGTGGGTCAGCCAAAACATTCTATTGTTCATTTTAATTGTTCCGACTATACACTCGCTGCGGGTGATGGACAGCACCGGAAGTGGATTGTGTATCAAGAATATCTGAAACTGACCAAGCAACCTCTGTTTGTGGTTTTAGCTAATTTGATGAAAGGATCACAGAAGTTGACTTTTTAGTGGGTCTGATATTACTGAGAGACCTGTAACTAAAACCAAATCGTTTGCCAGTCAAGTTGGGGAGACTAAAAAGAAGTCTCATTCAATATGCGACGAATCTCTTTTCTAACTATTTACATATGTTATACAATATTTTGTAAACCGACGAATTTTCTTCTCATAGTTTTCTTAGACTTATAATAAAACACAAATCAATATAAGCAATAAAGTATTTGACTATTTTAATTATCTACCACATTAATAACTAGAAAGAAGAGATTTCCCGACTACGAGATACCCTGAACCCTATTCTTAACTCAGGGTGATTTATTAACAGGGTGATCAATAAACAATGCACGAGTATGTTGAAAAACAAAAAGGATTGTGGCCGGGTGGTAAACATCGCCAGCTATCATGTTACCAAATTTGGTGACTTTTGCTCAAAAACTGTGGAAGATAACTTAACTTCAAAATAATAAAGGGGAGGGGCGGCAGAGGTGGGTGTGGCATCCAAAATTTTGAATCAAATCTTTTTAAATGTCACCATCAATTTTCCCACCAAGTTTGGTGGCTCTAGCTCAAAAACTCTTAAAGATATAGCCGATTCCGATTTTAAAAGGCGGGTGGCTTGGGTGGACGTGGCATTCTCTTGTAGGGTGTCTTATGTCTACCAAATGTGACTAAACTTCCTACCAAATTTGGTGGCTCTAGTGAAAAATATAGCGTTTCCTTTCAAGGGGCGGTGGCATCCAAAATTCGATGAATTTTTGGGAAAAGTCAGTACCTATCTTGACACAAAATTTTGTGGCTCAAGCCCTAAAAACTTTGAAAACTATAGGCGTTTCCAATTTCAAGGAGCAGGGAGGATGGGGGCGGATGGAGTGGGCGTTGCATCCAAAATTTTGTTGCAGTTTTTTCAGGGACATGACTAGCTATATGCGTGCAAAATTTGGTGACTCTAGCTGTAAGAATGTGAGAAATATTTGGTTTTATCGGTCTTCAGTTATCGAATTTATCGATTTCCCAGCCTCCTAGTAGGCGTGGCACACTGTCTTAAACTTTATTTGCGCCTATAGACAAACTTATATTGCAAAGTTTCAAGTCTCTAGCTCTTACGGGTGTCTGAAAAAAGTTGCGTTCATACAGACGGGCGGACGGACGGACAGGCTTATCGACTCGGACATTGCACAAAACCAATATATAATCGATTATTAAACGTAAATATTGTGCGATTAAAAATAGCCAAAAACTAGCTAAGTTATTTACCAGAATAGCTAAAATTGTAGTCTCTAGCTAAATTGAGTGGTTCCCAGTTTTTATCTTGCAAAATAGCCAGATCTGGCTAGAAAATAGCTAGGCTGGCAACACTGCACACACAACAACAACTTAATAAGAGGCAACTCAACTCTCTCATCTCCATTCAGATTTTTTTGGCGCATTTTATTTTTACTTAACTTGACACACAAAACAAAAAACCAAAAATAATTCTACGTGCATCGTTTTGCATATTATTTAATCTAAATAAACTCTCCGCTCATTTGGGTGTGTCGCAGCCCGGTTAAAACAAAAACAACAACACTTACATAAGCAAAGACGCCGTTATCCTCTCTCTCTCTTTAATTTTTTCACAAGCAGGAAAAGCAACAACAAATTGCCGCGCATATGCAGGCAGCATTTACACAAAAAAACATTAAAAAACGATTTCACGGCGATTCTATCTAGTTGCAAACACTTCGCGTACGTTCAGTGCTATTAATAGCCACTATTTAACTATTATTGTTAAGCGTATCAATTTTAATTAAATAAAAAGACGGGCGATTAGCCCCCAACGATGTAAAGGCGCGCAAAGTTCTCAGCCCACTGACATCGTGGAAGGAGTGAAACAAGTGGAATTTGAAACAAGGTGAAGTGTGAAAGCAAACGATCACACTCATTTGCGTGCAAGTGTACTATGTTTATGGACTGCAGCAGCCACACCTGAATAAGCAAACTTTTTTTTGACATTGACATTACTTTTGTTTTACAACACACCAACAAATTATAACACATTTAATGCAACTCAATGCAAAGCAAAAATAACAATAATGTCTTTGCACTCCTTTGTCGCGTTCATTTTCAAATAGCTTTTTATGCTTTAAAAATCCACCTGTTATTCTTCCACGGTATAACGATTGTCATGCTGTAAGTCACATATAGCTGTAAAATAGCTAAAATGGTAGCACAGCCCTGTGACTGAGAGCGATCGTGGTCCACAAGTCCACAAATTTCACTTGTTCCACTCCTTTCACTTCTTCCACAAAATCAGTGAGCTGAGAACTTTGCGTCGCCTTTACATCGTTGGGGGCTAATCGCCCGTCTTTTTATTTAATTAAAATTGATACGCTTAACAATAATAGTTAAATTGTGTTTATTAATATCACTGAACGTACGCGAAGTGTTTGCAACTAGATAGAATCGCCGTGTGATTGTTTTTAATAGTGTTTTTGTGTTAATGCAGGCTGCACAAAGCGCGCCAATTTGCTTTTGCTTTTTTTGCTCGTGAAAAAATTAAAGAGAGAGAGAGAGAGGATAACGGCGTCTTTGCATATGTTGTGTTGTTGTTTTTGTTTTAAGCGGGCTGCGACACACCCAAATGAGCGGAGAGTTTTAGTTAGATTAAATAATATGCAAAATGATGCAACTATAATTCTTTTAGATTTTTTTTTTAGTTTTTTTTTTTGTGTGTGAAGTGTAGTGAAAATAAAATAATATATTTTGGTGCGATGCGCCAGAAACAATCTGAATAGAGATGAGAGAGTTGAGCTGCCTCTTCTTCTTTGTTTTTGTTTTTGTGAAAGTGTTGAGTGCAAGAAGGAGCTGATGTGTTGTTGCTGCTGTCGGTAAGTGCAATGTTTTTTTTATTTGCACACCTTCTGCATTGTTTATTGATCACCATGTTTATTAATCACCCTGTCAGTACATTAGATTGAATAATTAAGTAATAGAAATATGCATTTTTTAGCTAAACCTTCTTTACATTGTCTTTTCAATGTACGTGCGTATGCTCTTGGTTTTAGTTTTTGTCTGCTTTCGGTTGGCTAGCATTATTTTCAGCTCCTTCTGCTGCAGCTGCTGCTTCTGACGGTTTTGGGGCAGTGGCCGGTTTTGGCTTTTTTCCTGGCGGCATCTCATCAACGTCGCTGTCGCTGCTTACTTCGCTGCTTACTTCGCTGCTTTCTTCGCTGCTTTCTTCGCTGCTTCCATCGCTGCTGCCTTCGCTGCTTAGATTAAACTCCGGACGTTTTTTCAAATTCTTTTTACCTTTCGACATAGAACGCACTTTTGATTCATAGTTAGCAATCTTTTCAAGCGCATTACTATGGACGCCTGACAACTTCAAAGGGCACTCCCATGTCCAGGAGTCAGAGCCCTTCCATTTCACCAATACCATTGGGCGGTTGTTGCTGTAAAAGCGTTTGCCCATAACTTCTTCAATCTCGGGCTCCGTCGGCATCGGTTGAGCAATATCAGATGCCGCGGCGGCAGCAGCGCTCGAACGTTTGACGCCCTTCTTTTTACCTTCGTTGCGTGGTACACCTGACATTGTTTTAGGCGTTTTTCTGTTGCAAAAATAAAATTTGTGCGTGAAAATTGCGAAAAAGAAAATGGCCGCGAGTGCGAATAGGAAGAAAGGAAGACACACGAAACGAGCCCGCACTTATATTTATATATATTATATATTTCACTTACCAGTTGCTTTCTTTTAATTTAATTTGTTTCGCTTTTGCTGCTGAATTTTGAGCGATTCAACACGAAAACTTTTTTGAATTGTTAAATTCCAATTTTGTTCACGTCCGACGCTTGCCTCTTTATGAATTAGTTTAGCAAGTAAAGAATGACAGTTGTCAGTTGTGACGCCAGAGTTAAAAATAAAATCTATCGATAAAATTGGGGATATTCCTTTGATTGAGGCTTCAAACGCCACTTCCACTTCCACTTCCACTTCCACTTCCAGTTCCATTTCCACTTGTTCCATAAGTTTAGCGAATAAATACTAAAAGCTACTACTATACATTTTAAAAGCTATAAGGCATTATTTATATTACATCCTATTTTTGCGTTAAACTCGTTTTTATGCTTATTTTTAAGCAAAAGCTATCAGCATCAAAAGCCGAGGCGATATAGCCATGTCCATCTGTCCGTGATGTAAAGTAAGCAAAGCATCGTTTTAGCTAGGTTTCACACCTTTAACTGCTTTGCTATTTTTGTCCAAAAACTAGTGTGTCCTAGCAGAGTTTCACACAAAAAAACTGCTTAGCTACATTTGCAAAATAAGCAGTGCAAAAGCAGTTCATAGCTTGCGCGCGTTTTGTACGCGTTTTTATCGCGCTTTTTGCTTTTTGAGTGATTTGGATAATTTGGACATAATTTAAATATAGACAAGTATAATTAACTTATTAGAAACCTAATGAGGGAACGGCAAGATGTCCTCTATTAAACTGAATTTGTTTACTATGAACTTTAGTGGATATGACAACAATCTGAGAGCTCAATACAACTAACTTTTATAATATGTTGGATTCCTATGTGTTGTGTATATGACTCCACTTCTGTCACTTTCTTGACAGTCCATGTGTCATCCAGTCCGTTCTTTAAGCCCCACAACTGTCGCTTAATATGTGTAGCAGCCAAGCCTTAGGGATATTTCTCGTTTGCAGCTGCTGCTGGACTTTGAATTCGTTTTAATTCGCTTTTATTTCTTTTTAATTTTTATTACATTTTCGTATATTAGCTTTGACTTTGCTTTAGTTGTATCCACTTTGAATTATTTGCTGTTTGTTTTCCGCGCTCGCGCATACACCCAGAAAAAAAACGTATGCGGAATATACAAATAAAGCAGCCAGCAGCCAAGTTTTCGTAACAATTCTTTTTTCTTCTTTTTGCTTTATTGTTCTTTTGGCCTCGGCTTATGTACGGGTCCGGTGTTTGGGATCCAGGTTCCGGGATTCTGGTATTCCGGGCTCTGGACTCTGAGTTGGACGTTTTGTAGTTTTATTGTCCAACGTTGACTGTTTACGCCAAATGTGCGCTGAGCGGAGTAGGAAATTAAAAATGGCGAAATAAAGTTAAATTTTTTATGGCTTGCGCAAATAAGTCACACGACCAGGCCCAGGACCAGGCACACACACACACACACAGCTCTGGTTGCCAGCATGCATGTAGGATCTATCAGCACACCCACACCTACCACCACCTCCCCCTCCCCCTCCCCTTCCCCTTACCCACGCCACAAACACTCACACATTGCTTGTTAAGCAAGAAAATAATATTAGCATTAAGCGTTTGTCTGCGCGCCTCGTGACAGCCGCGGCGCCATCCTTCCTCTTTCCCCCCCTCTCTCTCTCTATCTGCCTTTTTTATTTTTATTTATTTTACAAAATGGGCGACAAACTTGCCGTCATTTTGTGTTTGGCTTTCGTTTCTTTTTTAGGCGAAATTCACCTCCTTGCCAAACCCATTTGCCATTCTATAGTTTTTTTTTGTACAGTTTTTATTTAATGCCACATGTGTGGCGCCACCAGAAGCTGAAACAGTAGCAGCCGGAGAGCAAGGAGTACATCCAATTAAGCAGCGCTTGAAAATGCTCTAGAAAAAAACGCTTGGTGGCTTAGGAGAGAGTGTTGTTAGCGGGTGAAAGGAAAGGGTAATGCCAAGTGGCTCTTTTTAAAGTTGACAGTTAAAAGAAAAATATGGATGTCAATATGCTAAATGAAATGGTTTCTAAAGAAATTCTTTAAGTGTATACCAATTAAGATTCTTTTAAATTTATCATTTAGTAGTTTTCTTTGTAATTTAGTAATCAACAACGTTTAACATCGGAAAACACAATTACCATTACTTATTTCATGTTTAAAGTATTTTGTTTTAAGTACTTCCCATTATTAGTATCTATTTGGAGCAACACACGCTATTTTTGGCGCCCACAACAGTCCCCTGTTGTGACCCTTACCTACCCCAACTGGTCTTTATTCCACTACTACCTGTTCGTGCCTGTTCCACATTTCCGAAACTGGTTTGTGCCCCAAAAAGAAAAACAAAAGACACACACTTGCACTTTCTTTCAATTAGCTGGCAAGTTTGTTACTTTTGATTTTGCTTTCGTTCGTCTGTTTGGCTCTTAATACCCTAATTACTTGGTGGGCGTGGGTGCCACATTCGAGACTCGAGACTCGACTCTTGAGACTTGAGAAGCTTCCCCATTATGGTGCGGCTCGCGTGACTCTCGACTGTCAGCTGTCAGCGGCCAGCGGCAAATCTTGATGAAAGGCGTGCTACTACAACTACGATTTGAAGATATTTGGCAACAGGTATTCGGACTTTTGAGTTCTTAAGTTGCTGTCTTGGCCGCTTCTTGTTTAGTTTCACGCCAAACGTTGCTCAGATCATGCCGTGGAATTTACTTCAAGTGTTGTTGCTGCTGCGGCAGCTTGTTGTTATTGTGGCACTCTATGAGCAGTGTAATCATCAGCTGGAGCTGCAGGCGGGACAGCAGATCTACATTAATTCACCCTACTATCCTGGCCAGTATCCAGTGGGCAGCTCCTGTCGCTATGCTCTCCAAGCGCCCAAGGATCATGTGCTGAAATTCAAATGTGAACTGCAGCTGTTAACGGTTCGTGTGTGTGTGTGTGAAAATACTTAACTTCCTATTATTATTATTTGTCTTTTTCTCTGCTCTGCAGTTAGTTAGGGACACACGCTGCCGAGCGGAGGTGTTTCACTTTAATGCCGAGGGCGACGAGCTGTTGACAAGCTCCGAATACTTTTGTGGTGCTGGCAAGTTCGAGCGTCAAAGTTTTCTAAATCGTGCCGTGATTTCCTACATCTCGCAGAAAAGGGAGGCGGGTGTAACTGGTGCAGTTCCATCAGCGCTCGTGCCAAAGTTAAGGGATAAGCTGCCAACCACAACAACAAGTACTACAAAGGCGCCCTTAGTTCAACAGGAAGATGAGAAGCACAATGGTGATGAAGAGGTTGAGAATGAAGATGATGATAACGATAACTTTTCAAACGAGGTGCTGCACGTGCTGCAGGATGTGGGCGTAAGTGATGCTTTGGCTTACGTCGCCTCGCTGCTCTACGATGATGATGATGATGATGACAACAATGGTCGTCGAATTGGCAGCAACTTGGCCCAGTTGCCGAGCACTGCAAAGACTTCCGGAAAACGTGACCAACGCATTGTGTCCCTTTATCCATTGGGCGTGCCTGGAGGCGGTCGTTTCTCCTGCCACGTCGAAGCTGTTGCACCCAATTGCAACTGCGGCTGGAGCCAAACGCAGCGCATTGCAAGTCCCACAAATGATGAGGCTTCGCTGCATGAGTTTCCCTCTATGGCTGGCGTGCTGACCAAGAAACAGGGCAATGTATTTTGCGGTGCAGCGATCAGTAAGTAATTAATAGCTAAACTCAATCAATAATCAAGTTTATCTTAACTTCCCCAGTTCATCGTCATTATTTGCTCTCTGCTGCACATTGCTTTCTCAGTCCGGAGACAAATCACGTGTCGCTCTTGAGGATTGTGGTGGGTGAACATGATCTGTCCACCTCCTACGAGACGTTCTTTACACGCCGCTACGATCTCGATGCACTGATACTCCACGAACAGTTTAGCCAGACAAACGGACAGTTGCGCAACGATATCGCCCTGCTCCGCACCCGCACTCCCATACTCTTTAATCGTCGCGTTGGACCCGCCTGTCTGCCACTGCAGCCAGCGGAGAATGGCAGAAAGCTGCCACTGGTGGGTCAACAGCTGCTGGCCACAGGCTGGGGCACCACTTCCTATGGTGGTCCGCAAACAGATCGATTGTTAAAGACTACGCTCGATGTGATTAGTGCGGAGCAGTGTCGCAGTTCTTTGAGTGAGGGATCGGTGCCTTTGCACAGCTTTTGCACCTACACGCCCGGTAGGGACACGTGCCAATATGACTCTGGTGGTGCACTGTACGAACGCAGCAATGGTCGCCTTATGGCCGTGGGCATTGTGAGCTATGGTTACGCCTGCGCCACGCAACAGCCATCGGTGAACACAAGAGTCGCCTCCTTTATCAAGTGGATCAGAGCTAAGACGCCCGAGGTGGCATATTGTCTAAAGCAAACGTAAAAGATCTATCTTTTACTAAATGTAATACACTGTTTGACAAACCCTAGATGTATCTCTCAGTATGTAAACAACTTCCTTGCCACTTGTTGTTGAGTGGGTGTCAAGTTTGTCGCTTTGCTTGAACGCTTTAACAACAACATCAACCATCAACAGCCATCATCATTGATGAAGTCATCAATCATGCATGGAAATCTTAACGCTTCGCTGGCATTCTATAAACCCGATGCCGCAGATTGCAATTAAGCGCAAATGTCAACTAATTAACCTCAATGGGCTGCAGGCAAAAATCACAAGCACAGCCTTCGTCCTCGGCCTGTTTGCAGCCCTTTCATGAATTACCCTGCTCTCTGTTGTACTTTCAATAAAAATGCTGCAACTGTGTGCAATGTTCTTTTATTTGCTCTGATTTGTTTGACTTTTTTTCTTTTTTTTTTTTTGGATTTTGCTGTCTGTTCGGTCGTCTTCTTTTCAAATAAATAATTAAACGTTTGCCATAACATATGAAGCATGCTTTAAGGCTTAAAAGCAATACAAAAATCGTCTGACGGTTGCTGTCTATGCGGTTCTTACAGGGTATAATCAAATTGTGTTTGATAAATAACACATTTAGCTATAAAAATATTAATTTTATATACATATATTTTTATAAGTAAAGTAAATTAAAAGAAATTTTCGATAGGGTATTTAATGTGAGGTAACTTCTTATACCCTATATTTCTTTACTTCTTTTTGCTCTAGTATATGTTTTTTCTTTTCGCACACATATTTGTCTAGCTGCAATGCACTTTTTCAATACCCAGTTGCCCCGTCTATCTCTACATATATCTGACTGTCTCTCTGTCTACCTGTCTAACTAAGCTGCCTGCATTTGGGCGCTGCTATTGCAATGTCCCACTCTACCGCTTCTTCTTCTTCTTGTTCTCCTTGCTGCTGGTACATTGTATATATGTTTGTTTTATTTGGTACATGGCAGATGTCTGAGCCTCCTCATCATCATCATCATGCCTTGTGAGGCTCTTCTGTTTGGCACTCTGTTGTTCAATTTACGTAAAACGCGCGCGCAACAACGTCAACTGCAGTCGGCGGCATCAAGTGTTGCGTGGTGCCTCTGTCTGCCCCTAGTGGCCGGTTGGGTGAATGGGGCGGGGCGGGGCGGGGCGTGGCACTAGGCATAGAAATCTCTGGCATGGACTGGGGCACTAATTGAAAAGCAGCAGCCACTAACGGAAACAACAGCAACAGCAGCCCTTAGTTTCAGTGTGTGTGTGTGTGAGTCTGCTCCAGGGGAAATGCAGTTTTTTTAACTACAGTTAAGCTACAGTGAACACTAGTTGTAATGACCCAAAGGTTAATCAAACTAATGCTAAACAAATGTGAAGAGATTTTGATGGGAAAAATCTTCTTTTCTTTTCTTAATTTAAAGCCAAATTAAAAAAAATAAGTTCAGTTCTTAGATAAGGAACTATCAATGTTTTTACTCAATTTTCGTTCCCAGTAACTCTTCACTGTATGAAGAAAGCGCATTCTGTGCCGTTTTTTTTTCCGCTCTTTTTCTCTCGGTCGTTTTCAAATTTCCTTTGCATACTTTTGTGCTGCATTTGATTACAAAATGGCGTCGATGATGGGGGCCGTCTCTGCCACTACACAAGCTGCTGCCGCGGCGCTGTAACTGCAACTGCGGCCGTTGCTTTCGTAATATGCGCCTAAACATTGGCATTTAGTTTTCGTTTTGGTGAACCGCTGCCGCGCCAAAAAGTATGCAATACGAAACGCAACGCAACTGGCTCGACTTTGACTATTCATTAGCGTGTGTGCCAAACTCTAACAAGCTCAAAAAGCAATTTGCAAGCGGCAGCTAAAAATTGGCAAAAATATCGACATGGCCAGCTCATGGAATTGACGTTTTGGATAGGACCATGTTTGAGTGTTGATGTGTGTGTGTGTGTGTGTGTGGGTGGTGCCAAATTCGACCCGTTACATAAAACCACGCGTCGCACAAAAGCCGCCAAATCGTTGTTGCACAAAACACATCGAAATACAAAATGGCTGCCATATAGTATAAGAACATAAAACGTACAAATGAGCGAGAGTTTCCACAAATCTTTTTGACCACCATAACGCCCAAAAACCATATCGAAAAAGATTTAACAAAATAAAATACTATAAATACTCGACAAAATGTTGAGTTATTGTTGAGTTTTAGTTACTTGGAACACCTTAAATTTTTTTTTTTTTCAACTTTTTGTGCTGGTCAACATTTGGCTTTTCTATAGTTTTTATTTGTAGGCCACATTGTGTGGTCAGAAATTAGCGTCGCTTTGTTGTCCATGTAGTAGGCCAATTAAATCCGTGCACATCAATAAAAACATGGCTAAAAAATGCGTGTTTAGCCTTTTTGTTTTGCGTTCAAGCCTGACTGATGGCGAATGCAAAATATATAAGTGCTCCACTTTTATGACAACATTCGATAAAGTTCTTTTCGGTTTTTGTTTGTTATTTATCACCTTCTAGCGCATGCTTTTTAGTGTAATATTCACTTTGGGCAAGTTAAAGTGCATTTTACACTAAAGCTCATCCGCTTACAAGTTGAAAGTATTTGACAAAACGATTATACTACAAAATCGCCATAGATCATCTTGCGCCTGAACGCGGACCAGCGATGTTTGTCACTTTGCACCGTGTATTCATCATTCAATGGATATCGCTTCAATCCATTCACACGTCTTTCGCCGTAACTATTAATCGTATTCTGTCCCTTGCATACGTCTTCCGGATTTTGATTGGTGAATTGCTTTTGAATGTTGGAAGGCGTTCCGTACAAACGTTGGGACAACATCGATGTTCTTGCTGAGCCAGCTAACAAGGTGCAATTGCGACGCATTACGGATGATATCATTTATTAATAGTTAATTTGGAATTTAGTTTGTACGAGAATTTAGACACAAGCTGTTTATAAATTTATACGGGTATTTTGTTATTATTATAAATTTGGTAGTTTCACTTTGTTTTCATGACATACGAAGCATGTAAGCAATGAAAGAATTATAGAAGAAAAGTAAGTTAGTTAACACCTTTTTCGAATAGAATCAGGATTTGGCTTTTGTTTTATAAATATATTTGAAGTGCTTTTAACCCGTTTTTGGTGCTACTTAACACGCAAGTTTGCTCTTCAGAAACTAGCGACATACTTTGTCACATTTTCACATCCTTTTGGTGCATAAAACAGAGAAAGCGAGAGACAGAAAAAAGTGGCTAAAGAAAGGGCCGAATACAAATAAGAGTGCACTCAAGTAATACGCTTCATAATTTTTATTGTCAAGTCTTTTGGGGGTTTGAGTTCTTGGCGTCGTTGTCGTTGTTGCCCCACTCGAAAACAAAAGCTGCAAAGCGCTTGGCATAGAAAAAAAATAAAAAAAAAATACAAAAAACACAATAAAGCAAAAAGCGGAATGGAAAAAGGCATAAAATGAAGTGCAGGCTACAAGAGAGATTGCAACAAAGCAGAGCAGCATAAATTTTATAATATACAAAAAATCAATGGGGGCAAAAGCAAGCAAGTAAACGAATCAACCGACTGCGGAATACTCTAGGGTGGCTGGGGGCAAAGTAAAATTTTGATGCAGTTTTTTGAGGGACGCGACTAGCTATCTTCTTGCCAAATTTGGTAGCTTCAGCTTCGATTTCTTAGCCTCCTAGTAGGCGTGGCACAACATCATGACAAACTTTATCATTTGGACGGACATTGCACAAAACAAATATACTCTTTACCTTTGGTATCAGAGTATAAAAATAAACAACGTCAGTGCAAAAGGATTACGTGAAGAGGATCGTGGGTCGAGGGTCCTGTGCCAGGACAGGCCACTTCTTATGCAAAGCACTGGCCCACTGCCTGATGTCCTCTTTAACCAACCCGCCCCGCCCCGCTCCGCCCCGCCCCGCCTTTGCCAAGGCATGCAATTAACTTGCCCCGCAAAAATTCTGATTTCATTTTTTTCGAGCTCATTGTTGTTGGTCTTTGTTAAGTTGTTGCCATTTCTAGTGTTTTGAGCGAGTTAATTTTATTATACATACATACATACATATATATATATTTTGTTGTTAAATCTGGTATTCATTGTATTTTGCACTTGTTGGCGTAATTAGGCGCGACAGCGCTTTGACTTTGCCTTTGATGTGCCCAGCGTTAAATTGGGCCAAGTACTAGAAAAAAAGAAGTACTCTTGTAACAAAAGGGTAATTTGTTTTAATATTTTAATTGAAATCTACGAATTCTGTCTCTCCAGCAATTACATAAATTATTTACATGATTTATGCGTTTTGCTGTGCCCCAAACTGTGCCCCAAATGTATATATATATATAGAAAAACAACCTACTTAATACTTTTATATATAAATCTCAGTCAGGGGAATATCTGAAATGCTACAAGCCAACTCTCTTCACTGGCATCACGTCCAAAAACTCGAACCGCCGTAGATCATGCGATGACGAAAATCGGCCCAGTTACTGCGATGACTGCGATATGTATTGTACGGCGCAATCACCTTCGTCGAGAGTGTCGGCTCCGGAGCAGGCAGTCTATTCTTCGAGACGCGCTTCAGCAGCTCATCATCGACTTCACGTTGCCTCTCGAAGTAGTCATCGCTTGTATCCTGCTCACCATAGATGGCATTCCGCACCGAACGCACCTTCCATCCCCTTTCAACGACAATTTCCTCGGGCTCCGCCGTAGTCCTCTCCTCCTCTTTTGCATGGCTTGTCTTCTCATATTTACTTGGACGTTTCTTAGACGCATCCTCCATATATCTGCGCTTGCTCGTCGCATTCCTGCTCGCCAGTATGTTGTTGCGACGGTAGGCGGGACCTCGGCTCCTTGGCATCACATGGCTGGCTGTGTGTGCTTCCACAGTGCTATAATCGCGAAGGTTGTTCCAGCTACGGCTTTGACGCAACAATTGAACGGCAGCAAAGCTCTCCTCGCGTTGGGGCCACGAGCGCCTGCCTTGGAGCATCATGCTCAGGCCGAAGGCATCGCTACCCTTTTTGATAAGGTTCCTTTTGCTGTTGCTGTAGTTTCGCATTGTTTGGGTCAGCCGTTGCACGGCTGAGACGCTTTTTGATTTCATATTTTTTTTGTATGTTTTGTGTTTCCTTTTAAAATAGTTAACCGAAAATTTGGTCTATGTAACTGATATTTTGAAAAACAAATTTTTTTTTTTTTTTTTTTGGTATAATAAAAACAATTTTGTTTGAATGCGTGAGACGGAATACTAAAGAAAATAAACATTGAGCCTTGAAATTTGTCCCATTTCCTGAAATGACAGTTGAAGAAATGACTGCTTTAATATTGAAGCCTTTATATTTAAGCCACAAAACAAAGCATACAAAACAGACATATTTTGTGTGCTATTATTTATTTATTTGCGTATATTTATAGCTGCCAGAATTCAATTAAAAATCTACTTGAGTTGCGTTTCAAACACATTAAGACTACAAACACACACACACACACACAAATAGTCTACATACATATAAAACCAGAAAACAATTTTCCTCGTCACATGAACACTTATTAATTTTGCAGTTGTATTGGGGTTGAGGGTTGGGGGGCATTTGGCTTGTTGCCTTGGGAGGCCTATGCAAAATTTAACGCAATTTTGAGATAACAAAAAGCCGACAACAACACCGTTTGCCAAGAAATTGAGTTAGCACACAATTACAACAACAATTATGAGTTGCATTTTACAATAAATGCAAATAGCAAAAGCATTCGTTCAATAACAAGGCGAATAAGAAATACACTGTAACTAGCTTAATACAACAAACAGTTTGTAAGAAACATACTTATCTCGAACGAAAGCAAAACCATTCATAAAACTTGAGTACTTATCTAGAAAAAGTGTATAAAATGTCAGTAAATGTGATTGTGGAAACTATGCACAGAGCTGTAGGCTGAACTGCATGGCCAGCGGGGGGGGGGCGGGGCGTTGGGGTGCGGTGCAAGTTTGTGCGTTGTTTTAAATGTAGGCAAAACATGTCACAGCTTTTTAATTTAAATGCAAATTAAGGCTTTTGTCAACACTCCAAGACTCCAAGCCAAACTGAAGCAGCAAGACTACAACAACAACAACAACAACAACAACAACAACAACAACAAGAAGAGGAGAAGGTGCTGAAGCGGCAAATGCCGAAAATATCAAAAGAGTTGTCTAGCAATTGTCGAGCATCTTGCACTTGGCATATGGCATCTGGCATAGGCCAACAATCAATGAACTTACATTCCATTCCCCTCCCCCCCCCCCCCTCGCTGCCACCATTCAACGCACACAAGTTGAACCTCCTAGATAGCGCCACAGCCAGTTGAGATGTGCCGAGACCCGAGTATTGACCCCGATTCCATAGCGTTCTCCACAGGCGCGTCCATAGCTGATCACGCCCAGGAGGAACATGCGGGAACGTTGACGTTGGATGACAGGACCACCCGAATCGTACTGGCAGGAGTCCTGGCCCAGACCCGTGTGATCATAGGTGCATATCTGATTGGGTGCTATGGTCGCATTATAACGCCTGCTGCACTCCGTATTCACAATGGTCATCAGTCGTGCCTTTTGCAGTGTATTCGATTTGGCGTAACCAAAACCTAGAGTACCCCAGCCGGCAATGTCAACAATCTCGTACGTTTCAGTGCTAAATTCCATGGAAAAGGTAAAAAGGATTAAGGTTAAGTATGATAATTAAATTCTTGGAAATAGAGCTGTGAGAGATAAAGTTTACGAGAATTAAGATAAAACTTAACTCACACTTGTGCTTGTCCAAAGGGCAGACAAATGGGCGCCACACCCCTTGAGTATTCCATGGGTGCAACAGTTTGCAGCAGGGCAATATCATTAGTGTCGCCAATGCTGTTATAAGCTGGATGATTGATAATTGATTGTATGGCATACTGCCGAGCAAAAATCGATTCGCTGGCTGAGGAAGAAGAACAAAGCAATAAGTTAAGACAAGTCTAGTCAGAGAGGATTCAACTTACCACTAGTTAGATCGTGATCACCGACCAAGGCCATAAGGCGATTGGGCAACCTTTGAACGGTGCAATGTGCAGCGGTGATGATGAAGCGTTCACTGGCAATGCTGCCACCACAAAAGATGGCCAGATTAGAGCCAATATCACGTATACCCGCCATGGAGGGAAACTCGTGTTTGGCTGCCTCCACGCCATTGGTTATTCTCGTTGGCTGTGACCAGCCGCAGTCGCAGGGAACACGACGTGCCACCGCCTGGCAGCTGAGCCGGGCACGCTGATTAGTTGCGGCACTGCTCGATTGATAGCCCAGGGACATGGATTGGTAGTTGGAGGTGCGCGTTATTTGACCCATGCGACAGAAGCGTTCGGCATCACGGAATTCCATATCACCGTCGCGTGAGATGAACAGAAACTTGGACTGGCACACATCCGGATACTGAAATCGGAGAAGATGTAATAAAAGCAAATCTAAAGAGTTGTAATGCTTTCGTACCACTTCAAAGCGACAAGTTAGATGGATGACATGATTAGCTGGTGCTTTCAGCTGGTAACGACAATTGCTGCCAGCTGGCAATGCTCTTGGAAAATTGTAGCTGGTAACGTTGATGGGTTGATTGGTCTGCAGACTATATTGCCAGCTGCACTGCTGTTGAGCACGAGCCAGGCCAAGGAGCAGAGGAAACAGCACGAGAAGCAGCAACATATTCTTAACAACGACTGCAAGCCGCAACTCTTGCATTGTCAGCTCTTATAAGAGATTTGGAAACGGCAAAAAGTAAATAAATGATATGACGAAAGTAGATTACCAAGTCAATGCCACGCGAGTTTATTGAAGGATTTGTGGCGTAAGATATGAAAAAGTAAATGAATTGTGAAAGAAGAACTGATATTACTTTAAAATATTACTGATTTTATTATTATATTCTTGCTTCACTTTGGAGTTTTACAACAAGTCCGAATCTTATGGTTTAATACAGTGCTACTGGACAATTGGAATTGCCAATCTTCTGCCGAATCCAGCTTGTATATGTTGTGATGCGCGTGTTGACGCCCATGGAATAGGCCGTGTTGGCGCAACTCTTGCCAAAACTGATGACACCCACAAGGAACTGTTTGGAGAGACGTTTGATGACCGGACCACCAGAGTCGTTCTGGCAGGAATCTTGTCTCTGGCCCAGGTAGTCATAGGTGCACACTTGACCCGAATTGATTGTGGCAGCACCCTGATACTCTGCCTGGCAATATTGATTCTGTGTGACCATCAACGTTATCTTTTGCAGTGTACTGGAAGTGGGTCCCGTTAAGTATATTGTGCCAAAGCCAATTATGTCAACTAAATCCTGTGCAAAGGTGCTTGTTCTGCAGAGAAAGCAATGAGAGAAGCTGACGAGGATTAAGATTAGATACTCTACTTACGTGCCTACAGGTGGCAGACAGATGGGACCCACGCCACGTGTCCACTTGATGTTGGATGCAGTGATCAGCACGGCGATATCATTCACTGGATTTGGACTGCTCTGATAGTATTCGTGTCGCAGTATTTGCTGTATTGGATACTGTGCGTAATAATTGGAGCTGGTGGCTGTGCAAAGAGCATAGAATTAAGTTCGACATATTAAGTTACTTTTATATTGCGTCTTACTTACGACTTTGAAGGTTATTGGTGCCGGCAATAGCCACAATATTGGTGGGCTGTGTGACCAGCAGCGTGCAATGAGCAGCAGTTACAATATGACGATGTGAGACTAGAAAAATAATACAAGCAAATAGAATAAAATAAAGTTTCAGTGAGTATTCTTTTCAAGGAACTACTTTGTCCTTTCGTATACGTAATATTTTCACTTTCACTTTTATATATCTATCAGCATCAGGATCACTTTACTCTCCTTTCTTATCCTTATTGAACTTACCGATAGCACCGCCACAGAAACTAGGATTATTGTTGGTCACATCCGTGAGTGCCACAAAGCCTGGATACTCGTTGGCGGCAGCCTGTTGACCATTCGAGATGCGCGGTGAGGCAGACCAGCCACAGTTGCAGTTCTGCCGCACTATACTCACCGAGCACCTGAAATTACCAGAGGCACGACCCGTTGAGATGTAGGAAAAGGTGAGTTCGGTGAAGAGAGATTCCCGGTTGATGGTGCCACTGCCGCAAAAGTTCTCAGCGCCACGCATTAACAAATCACCTTCAGTGTCTATCCAAAAGTTGTCCGTAGTGCACTGGCCATTGGTCTGAGAGGATTAGGAAGTTAGGATCAAAGCAATCAAAGTGCAATAAGGTGAACCATTTACCGATGGCAAGTTAATGGTGCACTGTATTTTGATAAAGTGATCGAGGGGTGCTATGAGGTGATAGCGACACGAGGTGCCCGCCGGATAGTTGCCGGGATAGCCGGGCGACTCGAAGAAGGCGGGTCCCGTCAGCGGATACCTATTATCGCAGCCCTGAAAGTAGGCCCCCTCAGCGGGCAGAGCCAGCAGGCAGCTGGCGAAGATTAGCAAATGGCTCAGCATTGTGACAAGACCTTTTCGGTTTCGATGCCAGCACTTAACTGGGTGGAAATTGAATGCCGCCCCCAGCTAATACTCAGACTATGGCTCAGACAGGTAAACAAATAGCACACAAGCAAGCAAAGTCAAAGCCAAAGCCAAATTAGCCAACATTTTGCTTTATTGTAGGCTGCTATAAAATGCGACAGCAGTTGATAAAACACAGTTTGTGAACACATTGCGTATACGCCACATTATTTAGTATATAAAATTCTTTCATTTCAATGATTGTAAGCGCTGCACTTGTGCAAATTGAACGGAAAACTAACTAACTAACCTCACCTCGACCTCCAATTGCAGTTGATTTTGAACTTGGCCATTTGACGATCGGTTAACATTTTAGAATTTTATGACTGCCTAAATGAGTTATTATTGCTGCCGACTTGACGGAGTGACAAACTGATAAGAGCTTAAAACTTTACATTTAGGTAAATGTAGCGAGGGTTGTTTGAGAATTGAATCTATTTATTTATCATTCATTATGTTAAATCTCATTTTGAACCTTTTTATAAGGTTTTAATTCTCCCAGTTTGCTTTAATGTTGTTGAAACAAGTGTTTTTTTCTGAATAGATTGCAGAGTATTGATAAATAACATAATAATAAATATTTATACTGTCAACTATCTTTTGAATAAACCTCAACCTCAGAAGACTCTGACTGAGTTGTGTAAACAAAGACATAAAATAATAATATAATTGTTATTTGAGTCTTCTGTTTTACCCAGAACATTTAATTTACTGCTAGTACTTGATAAGCTTTGTGCCAAAAACAAATAAACACTTTGAAAAATGTGATCTAATTAAAAAAAAACAAAGAAAACAAATAAAACAGAGAAGAAGAAAGAGAGAAGAATATAGACACTTTGTTTGAACAGATTATATGGATAACAATGCCAACCTTAATTATTATTTTTTATCTTTAAGCGTGAAAGTATTCTTACTTAACAAAGCAAAAATGCAAACAACAATAAAATAATTGACGATGTGAAAACAAAAGTGTAAGTGTTTAATATTGTTTTGTTTCCTTGTTTAAACCAAGAAAGAGCCGACAGCAGATAAAAATTGCGGGTGGGATGAGTTAAAACTTTCCGCAGCCACACACTGTCAAAACTAATCACATTTTAACAAGTCAGAGTATTTATTTTTATTTGTTAAATTTGGATTAATGATTTTAGCTTACCTTATAACTTAATTAAAAACAGATACTTTAAAAAGAAGCTGACTATTATTTTCCTTTTAATTTCTTTGAAAAACGCCTGAAAATGACAAACAGTTTATGTTCAATTAACTTTTTACTTTCAAAGCCTTAATCACATTTGCTGTTAATGGAAAAATAACTATAAAATGGCAAAATAAAATATGTTAAAAATACAAGAAATATACATATACAGGTGGCAGCTGTGCCAGGGTCGAGCAAGTTTTCACAAAAGGTGATAGAGATAGAGCAATTTTTAATGGAAATGGAAGAATGGGCAGAAAAAAGTGCTACGCATAATCCCTAAATATGTGTGTAGCGTAAAAAGAGAGAGAGATCAACAAGAATCAATATGAAATTGACTTTATGCAAAGCAGAGCAAAAAATAGTGCCGCCTAAAAGCGGGCTACACTTTTAGCCAAGCCCCAAACCCGTTTTTCAACGCTGCGTTCTATAATTATAATATAATTTTTTGTGCCAACACTTTGGAAAAATGCCTCTCGTTGCACTTTTTTTTTTTTGGTCCATACACTCTCTATTATTGCTGTCTCTCTCTTTCTTACACATTTTTTTTATCTCTGTCTCTGCCCTGTCTATCTATTGCTGTGTGTTATGTATGTGTGTGTGTATATAGTAGTATGTCTATATTTTCTAGTGCCATTTTTTGTGCAATTCTCTTTCGGTTTTTTATTCGCATTTGCATTTTCCACTAATTTGACTTTTGTATTGTTGTGGTCGACATCCCAGCCCAGCATAGAATAGTTAAAAACCCCCCCCCTTCGCCCTCTTTGCTACCCTACGTCATGTGCAGCAATGGTTATGTGTTCGAGTTTTTTTTCTCTTCCTTTTGCTTTCCACCAATCAGCTCAACGCATTCTCCGTTTTCTGCCCATCTCTCTCACAGTGTGTGTGTGTGTGTGTGTGTGTGTGTGGGTTGTTGGGCGGTTGGGCTACGCACTTTTTGACTTTGGTTTGTTGCTGGGGACGGAGAGGGGGGAGATCTGTGGCTGGGGCAATGCGTTTTCCCAGCATTGGTTGGCTGTCGAATGCAGGGGTTGGGTTTCATCTCTCTAGGTATGTGTGTGTGTGTGTGTGTGTAGGTAGGTGCTTTGGGTTGCATTTCGAGTGCCTGTCATTTGATGTGGCTGTGACTTTGTGGCCATATCATTAATTGCCGCTAGCAGCAGGCCATAAAAAGTAGCACACAAATTAGTGGACAACACGTTGCATGAACGAAAAGGAGAACAAAGATTAGAAAATAGACTAACTGGCAGATATTAAAGTGTGTCGGATAAATGATGCACAGTGCACGGAAATATAGGTAAGTAAATTAAAGGGCCGATAAGGTAATATTCTGTTTCAATAAGAAAGAAGAAGTAAATGACAGATTAGAATTATAGAAAAGGAAGAAGCTTCTATAGAATAAAGATTTCTACTCTCTAAACCAGATTTATATGCAATTAAAAAAATTAAGCATTATTAAAATTACTAAAAAAAAACAATATCTTTATATTTTTACATATTTGTTATCAAAATCGATTAGTTTTATTATGAACAACTCAGAAAATGTTTTAAGCTATTGAAATGTATGTTTGAGTGATTGCCTCGTAAATTCTCTGAATATTTAGTTATATGCAGCATGCTGAACAGTAATTGCAACAAGCGCTTTGTGGTTATATCTATCTATCTATCTATCTATCTATATCTGCTATATAAGGCTGTTTGAACGTTCAAAACGCTATACGTTCAACTTTGCGCCTGTCCATTTCACTTACACATGCAAACCGTTTATCACTATTCCGCACACACACACACACACGTGCATACACATTCAATTTGCTGGCGTTTCAATCACAATAAATCCATACAAATTTCCGTTATATATATGCAGAGAGAGCCCAAAGAGGAACGACAGTAATAAAAACTTTCAAATGCAAACTAAGCAAATTTTAATTAATGAAAAATTGCAATTAAAAAAAACGAACGAATCGCTTGCTATCTCGCTCCCACGCAGCCACCACCACAGCTGCCATGGTACCATTTTTCATTACGTAGAGCAGCAGAAACTAAAAAGAGGAAGAAAAAAAAAAAAACACAAATAGTAGTTGGAAAAAATGCAATCAAAATGCTGCCTAGTAAATGCATAAAAAACAAAACGCACAAATACAAACATACAGGAAAAAATATACAGATACATGTATGTAGTACATGCGCATACATAAGTGGATGCGTATGTGTGTGTGTGTGTGTGTGGGGTGGGTGGGGCTGCTAACAAAATAGGCGTCATCTAAGCAAGCAGTGCAGTTTTTGTAGCTGCCGACTGCAACGGCGACGTCGACTGAGGCTGTGAATGCTGCCAGCATTGCCCGATTAACATAAACACGCAAAAACATTAACACCGCCGCAGCCGCAGCCAACCAACAGCCAACGGCGCCAGCAGCAGTTAGAAAACAACAACAACAACAGCAACAACAACTGCATACGTCATACATAGATAACGCGGCGTATGTGTAATGTGCGAGCGAGATAGCATGCTGTTATAGTTGGCACTCGCTCTGCCACGCTCATTACACTCATTTCGCATAGTTGTTGTTTTTTTTTTTTTTTTTGCGTTCTGTTTGACTGTAGTTGGGTGCGCATAGGCAATTTTCCACATTTTCACACACAGACGCTCCAGCCAGCCAGCAAATGCGAAAAAAGTCGACACGCAGACGCTGGCTGCGCAGTTGGCAGCGCCAGTTGGCGGCCGCACCCCCAAACCCAATCACAAAAACGCGTTAATAAGAAAACGTGGCGCAAAAAACTACACACACACACACACACGCCTCCCCCCCTTGGCACAGGCAATAACGTCAGTCAGCCAATCACAGAATTTGTTTACGAATCGCCCGGCAAAAGCAACACAAAGAAAATGTTGACGGCAGCGCTACAGCGTCGAAAAATATAAAAAGAGCGTCGCTCATTTTCTGTGTGCAATTTTTCCCACAGCATCAAATGGCCGCGCGCTCTCACTCTCTCTTTCGCTCTCGCTCTTACACTCTCACACTCGCTGCTCTCTCGACGCTGGCAGCGCCGCTTGGCACATTTTTTTTTGCTGCTTTGCCTTACATTTTCCTCACTGTTGCTCATTTGCGCTGCGTAAAAGGTAAAAGAAAAGCAGCCACGTGCGCTGCCCGCAGCGACGTCAACGCTCGCTGCCTGCAATGTGCGCACCAAAAGAGTGCACACAGTTACGCTCTCTTAGCGCTGTGTGCCGCTCTTTGCTTTTGCCAACTGGCGCTTCGTTGAGTTTTTGCTGCGACTACGACGCGAACTACGTTTACAGTTGCCGTTGTTGTTGTTGTTGCTGTTTGATTTGTATTTGTTCGAGGCGTTTGGTTGGTTGAACAATGGGAAAGAGTAATAGGTTTTCCTTAGCAGGTTTTATTTTTTGCTGAACGAAATATTTTGATGTTTAAGTTAATGCGGCTTATACCTGTTTTAATAAAGTATTTAATATTTAGTTTAATTTAATTGGCAAAAGTATTTTTTTGATAATAATATTAAGAACATCTTTAAATAATTGTTTGTTTTGGGTGCTATTATTTTTATATAAATATTTTTTGGTTGCTTTGTTTTACAAATAAGTTAAAATTTACTTTTTTATTCACAACTCAATTTACTTTGGGAGCATTCTTCCTTCTGCTATTTACGCTTTAAGATACCATTTTCATTAGATATTTAACACAAACCTTGCTAACCCAATTACCCAGTCATTATTACACAAACCCCTTGAGACAAATTCAGACAATAGAAAAACGAACTTTAAGAAGCAGCGAACGGGTTAAGAGCTTTCATGGCTTATACATAGCCTCTGAAATTAATAACCACTAATATTTAACGCAAGAGGGAAATTCTATTAACTAACAATCGATTATAATGCTTATGACCTGCGTGCCACGTTGCCACTTTAAGGGGTGAGTCCAGAGAGGAGGGGCAAGTTGTTGGTTGCACAATGGAAAACAGGTAAACAAAACGTAAACATAACGCATTAAATGTTAATGTTGCCTAATTGTGTAATTTGGTGTCGCATTTGATGTCATTTACATAGACAACAAATGGCACCAGCAACAACAACAACAACAACAACAACAATAGCACGCAATTGTTACCATAATGGAGCCCCCCCCCAACAGGAAGCCTAATGAACAGTTGGTGAAGGTAGAGAAAAAGTGAACGCTAATGAAGTAATTACAACAATTAATTTAATTATAAATTAAGCTATTGTTGCTTTTTTGTCGCCGCACGACATTTATGATAAGGAAATAAAGGCAAAGGGGGGAAAGAGGTTGCGTTTGTTTTGTCAACATGTTTACAAAGGACAACGAAGGACAACAGCGCTTGGGCTGCCCTTGCCCCTTCTCCTGACCTTAAATTTGCCTAAAAAATAAATATGCCAAACAACAAATTGTTGCTATAATTCAAAAGTAGCTCAAATAACTCAAACCTCAAACTGTTTACCGACTTCATTAATATTGAATTGAGGCGAAAAAAAAGAGTCGCCATTTGCACTCTTATCAGCACTGCAATAATTTACGCATTATCAACACTGGCACATGCGTCGCAGCAGCTGCAAAATGCACAATTACACATTATTATTTTTGCAGTAATTTTCAATAAATGCAGCTATCGAGTGTCTGGCATCAGTGGGCAGGCGTTGGCAGTAGGCGTGGCATAATGCAGACATAATTTTAATTTTAATTGGCTTATTTAATATTTCAATTAAGTGGCAAACGTTTGCAACCAGAAACCAGAAACCAAAACCAAACCAAAACCAGAAACCATAAAACCCAAAGCTTAACAGGTGTGAAAATATGTGTGTGTGGCACATAAATATTTGTGTTGTGTGTGTGTGTGTGGAATGTGTAAATAATAAAGCTAATGATTGCTACAGGCGCTGCACACACACTCATACACACTTAAATACAGTTCAATGCAGCTTGGCGGTTGCACGTTGCGTATGCGTAATATATACATTGTTGTGTTTCGCAGCCTGTGGCTATGTGTGTGTGTGTGTGTGTGTGTGAGTGTGTGAATTGCAAATTAAATATATTAAGTGCTTGTTAAGGCTTGATGAGCTAATATAGAAATTATGCCTGGGAAAATGTTAATTGCAATCATTTTAAATTGATAAGCTAATTGTGTAATTGTTTTCTTTAGCACTTTGATTAAGTGTTATTAGAGATAAGTTGTATTAAGTGTGGTTAACACTTGATATTGAAAATTAGTGGCAATTAAAATTAAAGGAGCAATAAATTCCGTCTAAAAATAATAAGAGTTGCAACCAAACTTAATTAATCTTAACGTAACAACTTATATGAACGACACTTAACGAAACCTAACAAATTTTAACGACACTTACCAAAACTTAACAATTCTGAACGACACTTAGCTAATCTTAACGACAATCTATAAAAATAAACGACACTCAACGAATCATACCGAAATTTAAATCTTTACGCGGGTTATTGAAACTGAACGAGGCTTACCGAGATTGAACGAGGCCTAACGGAACTTAACGAGGATCGACGATATCTACTCTTAACGAAACTTTTAACTTTTATGCTTAAAGATCAAAAACTACAACAGCTAGACTTAAGATAACAAACATAGACTAAGATAAAGTAAGAAAAATAGTGTAGAACTAATCAAAAAAAAAAAAACATAAGGTAAGATACGTAAAAAGCAGAAGTAGTAGTAGTTAAAACTCACCTAAACATGTTGGTTTGAGTTGCAACAAGATACTTTAGACTTGACAAGTTCTCATCTTTTCTAGCTTTCCCTTTCAACTCGTCAAAATTTCCACTCCACTAAACACACACACAAACAGTAAGGAATATCGCCTAATTGAGTACAAGTATTGTAAATGGCGCCTCATTTGCCCAAAGGCTGACCCAACAACACACAACCAACACACAAACACACAGCATGAAAAAGGTTCAATAGAAAATCCAAAAATTCAATATTTGAGTACTTGCAACACATGGCAGGTAAGTTAGCAAAGAACGTGGCTGTGCGCTGGAGTTGCAACTTTAGCTACTACTTCTTCTTCTTCTGCTTCGTCTTCTTCTACCATCGTCTTTTGCCAGTTAACGCCCCAAAAAGTTTTTGGGTACGTTTTGGGGCGGGCTGCTCTTTGCGGTTTTTGCTGCATTTTGGCGTGCAATTATTTAATGAAGTTATAAAATTTCCTCCTCACAACGCTGATCAGCTATGAATATGTATCCTGACAAGGATGTGGATGCCAGCACGCTAAAGTAGCCAGCTAGTACGTGTGTGTTGTGTGTGTGTGTGTTAGTGTGTTGTGGAAAATGTTCATTCGTTGGCTGACTTTTGTTGTAATTTGATTTTTGGTTTGTTGGCTTTTGTTTGAGTTCGCGGCGAACTTGTGCAACGGAATTCAATTAAGAAATGTCAAAATTTTATTGAACACAATGCAGATGCAGGTGCTCGTTTTGCGCCCTAGAGGCGCTCCAGCGGCTGGGTGGAATGGGGGAGGGGAGGGAACATTGGGAGGCTTGGTACCACAAATATGCAACATCCGTACATTAATTTAGACACGCCAATAACCTTTGCGCACTTTTGCAGCATCAATTTTCATTAAAACGCGCCACAAAAAAATACATTTTTCTCTTCTCTTTTTTTCTGATCCGCGTACGCGAAAAGTTAGAAACCGTAAGCGGAAATGAATCCCATGTGCATAAATACGTATAAATCCAAAAATAAATTGAATTAAAAAAGGCAAAACCAACCAACATAAAAAAAAAACGAAGCTAAAAATTACAAATATATATGTGCAAAAAAAAAGAAAGAATATTAACGCGAGCAAAGACAAAAACCGGAGTTCTAACCAGGCAATTGGAGTGAGCATAATAAATTCGAGCATCAGACTTTGTTTGGCTTAGTCAATGGTGCAAAAAAACAAGCAAAATGCAGAGCAGAAAAGCGCAAAACAGCGAACCAAAAAAAAAAGAGTAGGAAGCAGTAAAAAAAGAGGAATACTATACTGAACCGAACCGAAATCGCGAATTTATTGTAAATGAGCGCGCAAATGGAGTAGAGGGTGGGGATGGGGGAGAATGGCGAAGAAGCAGCTCAATGATTTTTAAATAACTTTGTCTAGCTTTAAAATTTATAGTAAGCGCCATTTTATGGCAAACACTTGCCACACACACACACAACCAAACTTGACTTGTGGAAAATGGATAAGGAAACTTGAATTAAGCACTTTTTATACGCTTCCATAGAAGAACTTTATAAAAACCTGCACAAATGATAGTTAGACTTAGTAAGTATCTATGGCATATAAGTTTCTTAGTTGAGGAATTAGCTTTTCTATATACATATATTCCCAAACGAAACATACTTCACCAGATCATTAAACAACTCTACGCGGATGTAGTGCAGAAAGAACAACTCATTTATCTTATTTTGTCAAAAAATTGTCATCGCAATGGAGACAGAGATAGAGAGAGAGAGAGAGAGATGGAGATGAAGAGAAAAGGTCGCATACAGAGTTCTCTGGCTAAGCAGTAGTCTGTTGTCCTTCGTCTGGCTGTCGTTGGTTGGTGCTGTTAGCCGGTTGGAAGGAAGCTTAGATGGGGTTCGTGTCTGCGCTTTGTTGACAGCAATTGTCACAATTACAAGTTGATATGTCCTGGCCAGCTGTGGCGTCCATGTCCGTCTCACACGTCTCACATCTCAGGACTTCGCAGCTCGCGTCGCTAAGTCAACTGATTTAAGTGATATTTATGCCAGACGCGGAGGAGAGCGTTCAATGGACCAAGTGATAAGCGTCGCCTGAGTGACAAGTGTGTGGCATGGACGCTCCGCTGATTAATGGCTAAAGTGGCACATAAATTTTGTAATGTTAACACGACATAAGACACAAGTTGCAGGCGTCACTTTCCACAACTTTTTGCAACTTTATTTTAAACCACTTCACATCTTTTTTTTTTGTGGCGCTTTTTCGTCCGCAAATTGTTTAATTTTGAGAACATTGATTACAACCTGGTTGCAGCCGGGTTTCAAACTCCCGCAGAGTGCCGCAAATTGTGGCACATATGTAAGTATACTCGAGATTGGTTTGTAAAGTTCTGAATATCTTAATTAATATATAGCTTGCAATTAAATATTTTTTTCTACAACTTGAGCAACCCTCGTGAGTATGAACTTTTTTTTTCCTATTCGGACTACTCATTTAGCTGACCGCAAAAGTTATGTTGTCTCATTAACTTTTAGCTTGTTGGCTGGCTGGTAAAAATGTTGGCGTTGGTTATTTGAGCCTTTTTTGTGCACTTCAACTCGACGTCGGACTAGAAGGACATTGTTAAGGTAACGAGCGCTGTAGAAATATTATTTTTATTAAAAAAGACAAATATTGTGGGAGGTAAGGCGGGGTAGTCAAATTGCAACAGAGTTTGTTTCCCAGCGCTCCATTTTTTTTCGCACTTTTTTCTCCACTCTTTTATGGGTTTGTTTTTGTAGTTAGCGCTAAGCTTTTGACTTGACAAGTGAGTGGAAAAAATGTATAAAAATATATACGAAAATTAATTTTAATGCAACAGTCGGAAAAGTCATGTGTAAGAGACGGGGCGAAAAAAAAGCTGAAATTACATATGATGTTTTAATTAGTGACATACGGGTCGTATGTGTAACATTTGCGCAAGAGCAAAAAAATAAAATGTTGCATCAAATGGAAAACATTCGTAACCACAAATAATTGGCTTGACTATGCTTTTTGCCATTTTGCTTTTTCCATTCACTAATCAAATACATTTTAATTGCATCCAAGCGTAGCTTTTGTGTTCTAAATGAACCAACAAACAAAATATAAGATAATAAATGAATAAAGTTTGCTGTAGATAGAGCGTTCATTGTAAGATAAGAAGAAAAATAAGTTAATGGTATGGCTTAGAAAGTTTCCTGTTTATAATTGGTTTGCTAACAACCTGAGTTTAGATATATTTGACTCTTATTTCATAACGAACTGGCAAATAGCAACTGCATTCATTTCCAAGAACTCGTTTGCTGCTGCATTTCTAGAACTGTTTGCAGCTGGGTAAACACACACACTCTCATGTTGCAGGCAGTTCTGTTCGTCCTGACACTTCTTCGGCGAGTTTTTTTTTTTTTTTTAGCAAAGAATTCACATGAGCGCGTTTCATTAATGTGCGCGAAAGCGTTCACATTTTTTGCACCTCTCGCAGTGCTAGGTTTTTTGGTTTTTTTGGTTTATTTTTTGTGCTTTGCCATTTGCCAGTTTTGTGATTTTTGCGCGGAAATTACAATTTTTGCTTGCTGGCTGTTGCCTTTACATTCAGCTGCAGCGCCTCCAAGCCAAACACCCAACTACCCAAGCTCCACCCACTTAATGCAATCTAAGCGCAGCTGCTGCATCATTACAACAACGTGTGTGTGTGTGTGTGTGTGTGCTTCCGCTCAGATTTAATTTCGCAAAGTAACCGAGAGGGGGGAAGGAGGGAGAGAAAACGCCAGCCAACTATGAACCGCCTGTTTGAACTTTTTTAGTTTGCATCTCCTCTATACTATACTATATATCTTTTATTTTTTTCATATATGTGTTTTCTGGCTGTTTTCCTTTTTTTTTTTGTGTTAGCTGTTTCGTTACTGACTATAATTTAATTCCGTTTGCATTTTTCATTTGCGGCACTTTTGGCGTTTCGTCCTGCCCAGGTGTTGTGAGTTATGTGCGCTGAGCTTTGGGTTGAAAATTAGAAAAAATTTTGCTACGAAAAAAATTGGGTTTTTGGTCAAAATCTCATGAGAGTTTTGATGTGGCTTCCAAAATATATATATGTGTGTGCAATTTTTGTAGTTATATTCAAGGGAATTTTAAAGTAAGCAAGCATACAGAGTTTAACAAACAATGAACCACAAAACATGCGCTCAATGAAATTTATTATTTTTCACCTATTATTGTTGCGCATTTCTCCTTTTTTTCTGTAATAAATATAATAATAATAATAACAATAATAATATTCCCACTTACCCCTTGTCCATTTGAGTGTAACAAAGACAATGATTGGACAAATATTTATTTGTCATTCACACATAGAAATTATTGTGTTAATTAAGTTTAGTAGCTACACCATACACACCATGCTAAAACATTTACTTATACTTACACTCACACTTGCGCATTATGTAAAAACGTCACTAAATTTACAAACCAAAATCAGCGTAGATTACTTGAATTTTTGAGAATCGAGGAGTAGAGCAGTGTCTTAATAAATACGCTAACGTTACGTTTACGTTACGTTAAAATTACGTTTACGTTTTTACACACTTTAAAAATAACGACTGTTAAGACACTGCCCTCCTCCTCGAAATTCAATTAAGCTTGGCTGATTTGTGTGTAAGTATATGTCAATGTTTTAGCATGCGTGTGTTATTCTTATTAAATATAAATTATACACACACACATTTTCATGTATACTAAAATCACTCAATACAAAAAAATTCTTGTGTGAATAAAAAGCAAATATTTGTCCAATCATTCCTTTTTTTATACTCAATCGGACAAGGGGTAAGTAAAAATATTACAATTATTATTATGGAAACTATACATATATCCACTTTTTTATACCCTGAACCCATAAAATGGGTGAAAGGGTATAATGGTTTTGTGCAAAAATATGTAACAGGCAGAAGGAGATCTCCGACCCTATAAAGTATATACATATTATGGACCATCAACAGCCCAGTCGATATAGCCATGTCCGTCTGTCCGTCCGTCTGTATGTATGAACTTGTCGATCTCAGAGACTATAAGAGTATGAACATACACATGTTATCGTCAGCAGGAAATATCGAAAATGTGAAAAACGTTTTAGAAACTACCGTATCAGATCCTTAAATGTCCTGCGCTTCATTCATCTGACCACGATTTGCCCTGCGAGCGTATACGACATGTCCCACCTTATTTAGCTTTTTGCTAAGCATGTCAATTAAAATACATACCTTAAGAAAAACAATAAAATGTTTTAACAAATTTATTAAAATGCCAAACAGAGTTTTTACTTGGTTGCAGTTCGATGCTTGCCAGCTGCCCAATTCCAATCAAGCATGTGTTTATATTTTAAATAGAAAACTTGTAAAATATATAGAGGAGACTTGCTTGCAACAAGGGGCAAGTGGCGAAGAGTTGAGGTAGCCAACATCTTGCCAGGAAGTAATACAACTTCGACTAGTGCCTTGTACACGTGATTAGAAAGTTTTCTCTGCATCGATGTTGTGTTGGTTACGTGTGTGTACATGTGTGTGTGTGTGTGTGTATGTTTGGGTTAGTGTATGTTTTTCTACTTTGTATGCACTTAATAACTTTCGCATACTTTTGCACATTTTATGGAAAATTTTCTTTTAATTTTCTTGCTAATATTCTGCACGACTTGCGTCAGTTGCCCCAAACACACAGTGTGTGTGTAAATGTGCATGTGCATGTGTGTGTATGTGTGTGTGGTCATGTTTGCACTCATTATTGTTGTGCCAAAGTAAATCAATTTATAGCAAGTTTCAAGTTTTTTGTAAGGCTTGCCACGTTGCCAAAGTGCAGCTTGACGCAGTTCTCAGAAAGTATGAAACTTTTTGCTTTTGCAGCAAGAAAACACTTTTGACCAGCGGCAATATGAGTTTGCCCTTCTCAGTTATTTTATATTTATTTTTAATGCTTTCCTTAAGAATATGTCTACTGCGTAGGTTTATAGTTTGTAAGGTGAACATAGAATTATTTTATTGAAGCAGTGTGAAAAGGTAAAAAATTATTTGACACTCTGACTGACATTCAACTTTAACCCCTTTAAATAAAGCTTTTAAAATACATTACACATTTTTTTTTTTGGGATAAATGTTCAAATTTCAGCTATTGACGTGTGCACAACAATGCCGAATAATTAAATAAATTAATGCCTTCAAAAGTTCAAAGGGCGTTTTTTTAAACTTAATTGCATTATGGGGAAATAAACTTATTCCAAATAGAAAATTTCGATGCACAAACAATGTAAAGCAAAAGTTTTTAATGCACTTTAGTAAATGCATTTACAGCAATAATGCAGTAAAATGCAATATCACTAAGCCAACAGCAACAACAACAACAACAAGAGAAACAACACAAAAAAAGTCATTACTAATTCAATTTTGTGGCATGTCAAAATAATTCGATTGAAGTGTCTGTTTATGTGAGTGTGTTGGCCATGATTTAGTTTTGACCAGATAGATATTGACTGACGCTTTCGGCCAAGCTCTAGCACAAAAAAAAGGAACCTATAAAACTCTCGCACTCAAAACTAATAACTACTAATTTGGCTGCTGCTCTCTTTTCAGCTTCTTTTGACTGTTTTCTTCAAGTTTTTGCGTTCGAGCCATGGCAACCGCAACCTTTCAGCCTGAGTCAGCCCAAGTTGAAAGCCAGAGAGTGTTTATAGTTTATTGTTGATTGAACACTAATTAAGTTGCCCAGTGCTGAACAACTTTTGCCAAGCTTTTTTGGGCCATGATGAAGATGCGTTGGCCATCTACTAGATGGACGGACATGCGTCGTTGATTGGTTGGTCAGCTTGCTTCTAAGATGTATTCCTTATAATGAAGCAAAATTCAGTCGATACACATGTATTCCCCCGCACACCCCTCCCTCGCAGCTCGTCTCTGTGTAAAAGTTTGTGCAAAAACTTTAAAAACTTCTTGCTTGTGCATTTAATAGCAATAATAATTTGTAGTTTGTATATTGCACAATGTATTGCCAGAGGGTTTATGTTGCAGCACCCCTTCCGCCTTCCGCCTTCCCCCTTCCCATATTCGCCAATTGGTCAAAACTTTATAATTTTCATGTGGCAGCAGCCTTAGAAAGACCAGAATTTCCATCATCTTGTATCTCGCTTTTTTTGTTTGATCAATTCTCGTATTGGCTTTTGCATACTTTGTGAAAAGAAAATATGTTTTCGGCTTTTTGCATTGCATTTCTGCAATTATTTTAAAAAGGCAATCTAATTGCTGCTGAGACATAGTGTGGATTCTGATGAGAGTGGTTAGTTTAACTATGCAATTTGCAGCGTAATGGAATAGTCAATAGGCAAGCGTGAGTGTTGTATGTTTTATCCCCAATCGGTTTTTGATTTATGCCAGTTGATTGCCAACATTTCTGAGCGAATGCTCTCAACTCAAGCCAAAAGGTGATTTATGGCAAATGCAATTAAATTTTGTGAAACTAGCAAATGTTTGACAGTTTTCTGATTTGTTATGCAGTTTTTGGAGAAATGTTTTCTACAATTAAGTTATGCCAAAGAAACATGTTTTAAAGTGCTTTCATTTTATTCATTAAAGTAAGTAACTTTAATTTGCAAATAATTCTAAGCATCGCCAGACTTGTTGGCTTATTGTGAATTATGTTTTGGCCTGGCCCAAACCACTACCTATATCGACCCCCCCACCCTTCTTAACCACTTCAGAGTCGCACATAAAACGCATTTGTATAGCCGCACACACACACAAATACTTATAAAAATGCCGCGTTTTCGACTTACACTTGTGCCAGGGCCAAAAAGCTGCCTAAAAGGCCCCAACTGCCCGCAGATACAACAAAAACGATAAAGTAGCAGGCACATGGACGCAGCTTTTGTAACGCTCCCCTCACTCCTCCTCCCTGCTGCCAACCCACTCTCAAATTGCAAAACTGGCCAACTCAAATGTGTTTATGCCTCTGGCACTTGAAAAAAATTGTTCTAAAAATTGTTGGCTTGTTGCTTTTGTTTGCCATTTTGTGTGTGCGAGTGTGAGTAGTGTGTGTGTGTGTGTGGCGCATTTTTTCGGCCACGTTTTGCGATTTTCATTTCTTTTTTTTATTTGGCGTTTTTGTGTTGTTGTCCAGATCTTTTTTCTGGTTTTTTGTTTTGGCCCAACGCCTTTTGGTAAATTAATGCGAAAATTTTTCGTGAAATGCGAAATTTCGCGTTATTTTTCAAAGCATACACACAAGCATGTGTGTGTGTGTGCGTGTGTGTTGGTTTTTTGTCTGTCTGCAAGTTGGCGACTGGTCCACGTTGTTGTTTGTTTGACGCTGCTTGTCCACGAAGCTGCTTGTCCACCTGTCTATGCCGCTTGATTGATGGTTATTATGCGCACTTGTACAGCACACTTCCCCCCCCTCCCAACTCCTTTTGCCTCCTTGCCTGTAATTTGGCGCAGACGATGAACGAGTCCATGGGCCCATCAATGCCAACACGTTCCCAAAAAACCAAAAAAAAAGTATATACAAAAAGTATTAGGCGCTTGTCATTTTCCCGAGGGTTGGTTGCATATAACTTCTTTTTTTTTTGGTTTTGGTTCCGGGCTTGATTAAAATACCTGCCGGTTATTTGCATTAATTTTGTTTTTTGGGGTTTTATGCGTGTCTTCATTTTGACATTTAATGCGTGACCCAAGCAACTTCATTAGCCACCTCAACAGCAACAGCAACAGTTGATCAATTTGACTTTTATTATAAATATAATAATCATTTTTCATTAAAACTGTACAAGTCTTAGAGTTAAAGTTTAATTGGTAAACATTTTCTCTCATTTTACAATCTTTAAGCGGGCATCATTTGAATTTCAAACAACTCAACTTGGTTGTAGGTTTTTTTCTTCTCATTTCTGCTAGTTGCTTATCAAAAGTCTTCCACAGTTTTTCCCTCTATTGATTCCTGCTTGTGCCTATGTCTATGTGTTTATCTATGCCTACATGTAGTTTTGCTTTCAACCATTTTTCTGCGCATTCTGTCTGCGTGCATACATGTATGTGTGTACTATATACGGTTGTATGTTTGTATTTCTTCCATCAGTTGGTGCCGTTAAAAAAACGTGCAAAAGACAACATACAAACAGTCAAAAGCAGGCAGGCAGGCAGGCAGCCACCCAAACCACCCTCATTGCGCCGTTATCTGCCAACTTCTATGTAGAGCACAACCAACGCCAAAAAAAAAACCAAGTGGAAAGAAAGAAAATTCAGCAAACATTTTCGCGTATTTCTAAAAACAATTTCTATGCCAGCATCCCACAAAAACTCAGCCGCATCAACCACCCCGTTTGAATCTATAAAAAAAAACAACAACTACGGGCCGTAAATGATGAAATGCGTGCAAACTACACAAATACATGCAGCTGCACCCACACACTACTCACACACACAGAGAGAGAAACGTTAGGCAGCGCAAAAAAGTATGCTAGAAAAAAGTGCGCTGCGTTTTATGGTATATATGTGCTGTCTATGTGTTTGTGTCTGCTCTCTAGGCTAGGCTCCGCCCTGCGTTGCCTGCGTATACAAAAAACTACTACTACAGCTACAACTACAACAATAACTACTCGCAGCTGGTTGCAGCTGGGGCCCGCTGGCTTTTTGGGATTGGTTTCGGTATTGGTGCATATGAGGTGGTTGCAAAGCCCGGACCCAGCAGAGTCGTCATCGTCGCAGTTGCTGTCGCAGTTGCCTGCAGCAGTGCATCCCCTAGCACCCAACCCTCCCCTCCCCTGTGCTTGGCGTTGTTTATCACTCGGTGAAGCCTACTTTTTGGCGTCTCCTATGTGCGTTTTTTTCTTCGTTGGCTACCACTGCTGCCTCTGTTGCTGCGCTGCCAACCGCACGCTTAGTTTGCAATTAAATCGAAAGATGCTCGCCATTTGTTGCCGTTGTTGTTGCTCAGCCAGCGCTGAAAAATGTTTTTGGCTTTTCTATTTCGAACTTTTTTTTCTGGTTCGGTTAGGTTTGGTTTTTTTTTTTTTTTGGTTATTTTTTGCATCTGCCGTTAACTGTCTTTGTGTAGTTGTTGTTTATTTATGTACTAGAGTCGCTTTGGCGAATGCTGTTGCCACGCAGCAGCGGCAGCAGCAGCAGCTGAAACGAGAAATCGGCAGCACAAATTTGAGCCCAGTTTTCCTTTTAATGAAAGCGCTTGGTTGCGTTGCGTTGCGTTGATGGCGTCTGTGGTTACAGAGCTGCAAGGCAAATGACAGTTCCACATGCGGTTTCCACTTCTATTTGCCTTTTTTCGGCCCTCCTTTTCTCTTTCTTTTTTTTGAGAGTTTTTTGTAGAGCTGTTGCGATTTGTTTCGTAACTGTTTAAAGTCGTTAAAGTTCTACCTACAGCTAAAGGTTGTTTGTTCAAAAAAGCTCTATGAAAATTGTATTGGATCTGGGCGTAAAACCTTGTTAGCATTATATCATAATTAGTTCTACTCAATTTGCGATCTGTTGCTTAAGCTGGTATTATTTCTTTAGTAGCTTAACTGTGATGTAATTGCCATCGTTTGTGTTGCATTGTCAGCTTGGGGCTTCTCGTTGCACATTGACTCCACATTGACTGCAGCTTGCAACATGCATCAAATATGCTCTTTGTTTGTGTGTGTGTGTTGCAACTGCATTCGAGTTCCATTCACAGTTTCAATCCCCCCTTTTCCCCTGTTTCCCTTGGGTGCCGTTTTGTTGCTGACTTTGCATGCAGTTTGCTGGCACTGCATTGTGCAGCGCTTGCAACATGTGGCACGCACTCTAGGCCGGCTTTGTGACCATATGCTATGTCCTGTCATGGCCCCCGGAGTCAGGCTCATTCACGTTGCCTTTTGCCATATAAAATATATATTGCATATATAAAAGTTATATATATATATATAGAGAGAGATATTTATTTAACACATTTTTATATATATGCCTGCCAGTTGTTGTTTTTTCGCTACGGTATGTGTGTGGAGTAGCTCTTGTTTTGTTGCTGTTTTTTTTTTTGTTTTGCTTTCTTTTCATCTTTGTGTTTGAACGCTTGCCGCACCGGGGTTCAAGGTCGTTGCACAAACAACAGCCAACAAAAAAAAATCCCGTCGAGTCGAGAGTTTGTCTATGTGAAAATATGCGGGTGTGTGTGTGTGTGTGTGAAAATATATATGGATCAATGTCTGATTTATTGCAGCTCTGGCCATTGCACTTGATTGTGTCCCAAATGCACAAAAAAAGGGGCCAGCAAAAAACAATAACGAATATAGAGCGTATAGACCTCAAAACAAAAACAACAAGTTTATATATAGTATATACTATATATACATATATCGAGAAATGAACAGCGCAAAAAATGCACAAAATGCATTCCATGCAGTTGAAGTATTTGGCTCATGACCCTGATCGTGGCCAAGCGGTCAGACAACAACAACAACAACAACTGCAACTGCAACAACCCAAATCGAAAGCACTTTTTATTTTGTTAAATTTCATTTTTAGCATAAAAAATGTATATCAAATTCAAGTACAAACAATATTTTAAAGCTGCCAAGCGCATTTCATGACATATTTATTTTATTTTGAATAGGTAAATGCTGCGTAAACAGTGCGTATGTGTAACGTTGTTACGGAAGTAAGCAAAAATATTATAAACGTATTATTTTTAGTGTATGCATTGTTTGGGAAGAGCAAAGAGTTTTTGGAAAATACTTTTTATTGGTATTGGTATTGTTTTTAACTTTGAAAAGCACCATAACAAACCTTAAACAAAATTACAAAGTGACTTTTTTTTTGGCTTAAGTAAGTTTTTTTTTCAACTTTAGATTTAATTAATTTCTTTTACAACTAAATGCAATGCAAAGCAAATTGCAAGGTAGAAGACGTCATTTTGAGCTTTGAAAAGGAAAATTTAATATTATTAATTCTAATACAAGTCTGTAAATGCAGGAAAAGAAGATAGTATTTTTCTTTGACAATTTTTATTAAGGCTTCATTTCAGCAAAGAAAAATTCAATTATAGCTCATTTAGACCTTACTATGAATGCAGTTTTTTAGTCCATCCGGCTTGCTTTTCTTCTACTTAACTACTTATTATTGAACATTTTCATAATTCAGATAGCTTGTGTTTAATTTACGATTGCTGTACGTTTAATAAACGATAGAAACCACAATGGTTCGTTTCTCCTTACTTATGGAGAAGCATCTCCGGCAAGCTCAGCCGGCGGAGGAGTCGTCCAGTCAGTTTGGCATGACTGAAACTCCCCTAGTGGTTTATGGCATCAGAACCACAAACCTTGCCGCCAGCTTCCGTGAATGTGAATGTTCAATTGTTTTGCTAACTTCGCGATGTTGTTGTTGTTGGTATTGCTGCCCCCGAATGCTTTTCATTTGACTTTGTTTTTTGGCGCAGACACACGACTTTTTTCCACATATTTTTTGACAAGGGGGGGCAAACGTGGCATGGGTCAGGGGAGGGATGCAAAGGCGCAGCAATTGTAGAATTTTTTGTGCTTTACATATTTGTGTTATATTTGAGTTGGTTTTATTTGCCGCTCTGTGTCTCTGATATCAAGCGGCAATCGCCTTTTTTCGCGTCCACCTTTTTTTTTTCTACTATTTTTACTGTCTAGAGGCGAAGAAGGGGGCGTGGCTGAAGGAGGCGCTGCTGCGAAACCATTTGAAATGGTCATCGACGCGCATTTTAAATGATCTATGCCCGTATGTGTGTGTGTTTGTTTTTAATGGGCGCCGGAGCTGGTTGCTGGGGTCAGCAGCAAGGGGGGGAGGGCGGAGGCAAAGAATTTAAGCATTTTTTGCTTTCTTTCATTACGAGTATTATCTGTAGAATTTGTAGTGGAAAAAACTGCGACAGAGGCGTCCCGATAATTAATTGTTGCTCATACGCCTAGTCAGCCAACGCATCAGCCCTTCCACCGCCCCCTCTCAGCCCTTCGTTGTCGGGCATAATCAGGCTTCGTGTGTGTTTGCGACTCGTTTATGCAGAGTGTGTGTTCGTTTTGCTTTTCGTTGTTGTTTTGCTGTCGTGCGCCGACGTCGTCGTCGTCGTCGTCGTTGCTGTCGTCGTCGTTGCTGTCGTCATCGTTGCTGGAAGGTTGCGCTCCGATTGGCTTAGAAAATTGCGTTGCGGCTGCGAGTAGGCTTGGCCATGGCTCTGACTACGGCTGGACCATGGGCTCTGACTAAAACTCTGCTTCTGCTTCTGTTTCCGGCAATGACCAAAAATAATCATGCAAAAAACTACAAGGTATAAATAGACCAAAAAAAAACATCTTTCTGTTTTTGCTGTTGTACTTTTGTGTGTTGTTGTTTTTGGCAAATCTTTTGGCTTTTCTCTTTAGCTGAGTGCTGCTGGCGTTTTAAGAGCAGCACAAAAGAGAAAATGGAGCTTACGTTGCGTATGCTTGATTCGAGCTTACTGCTAACAATTGTATTAGAAAATTGGCTGAGATTTTAACAGCTGGCTGTGAAGCTGACGGTTTCTTGAACTTGAAGTAATATTGGTAATAAATTGTGGTTGTAGCCAACACAACTTGGCTTAAGGTAATATTTGAAAAAAATATAATTAATTAAATCACTGTATTATATTATATAGTTATTGAATACTCTGTCTTAGAAGAACTTTCCAGGATTTGCTTAAGTTAAAATACATCTTGATTTATATTTATGTCTTGTTAACTTGTTGATCCGACTAGAAATATTTATTTAGAAAATCATGAACCAGTTATCTGTTAAAAGAATTGTATTTTTAGTGTACAAAAACATTAAACAAAATGCTGATATTGATTTAAAATCTGTACTCTCATAAATATATCTATCACTTGCTTACATCACATTTATCTCTGTATCATTTCCTTTTGAGTTTTTCCACCTATTGCTTTCCATTGTTTCATCACTTGTCATCACTTATCAATTGTATTGTCAGCCCAACCTTGAAACCATTGCCTTTAAAGAAAACTCACTCAAAGTTATCGCCTTTCCTAAGCTCAACAATTTTCTTGCTTCTCTCTTTCTCTCTTTGTAAAGACACTCAAAGAGTTTCCCCTCGTTAAAGTCAAGAAAAAACTACCCCCAATACGTAAGTACAACGACAAGGGGACAACAAATTTTCGTTATATTCTCCTACGCTGCTGACGCTGGCAGCGACGTCGCTGCTTTCTCCAGCTGCGACGCATTTTAGTTGGCAGCGAAGAACTCAAGTTGTTGTTGTAGTTGTTGCAGCTACTTATTTTTTTGGTGCGCGTATTTTATTTTTGCGCGCTTTTCCACGAAATTTTGTGATTGGTCGCGGTAGCTGCGCTGGCGTCGAGGACACGAGGACGAAGTGGATGCTGAGGACAACGACGACGAACCTGCCACACATATCCTCTTCATGTATGTGTGTGTGTGTGTGTGTGTGTGTGTATGAGCTATTTTTTTTTTTTTCTAGTAGTTAACGTTCGCGTTTTCGCTGTCTCTGTTTAGCAACGGTCGCTGGCGCTGGCGCATTTCTTATTATGATTAAGGATATGCGGCAGGAGCTGCAGTTGAAGCAGCAGCAGCCACAGCATCCTTTGCCTGCTTGCCGCCGCCGCCGCGGCTTTGGTTGGCCAGTTGACTCTGCAATTTATTTGCACCATGTTCACAATTTTTCTCTCCCCCAATCCTCTTTCAATTTTTTATTATTTTTCTATGTGTTTGTTTAACTGTTGTTGTTGTTTTAGTTTTTTTTTTTGTTGGTTGCTGCCAACTGCCTGCTACTTTTTTGCGCTGTTTTTAATGAGCAACAGCACTCTTTATTTTTTATTTTTTTTTTTGCAATGTGTCCTGCCAAGCAACTCAAGATTAATTGGATTTTTAGTTTGGCTGCCATTTCTTCTCTCTCTCTCTGTGTGTGTGTGTTTGTGATATTTGTTTGTGTTTGTATTAGAAATTAGTTTTGAGCTAGCGTTTTTAATTAAAAATGTGCATTTTAAATATTTGCACGCGACACGAGTTTATTTTTAAAGACTTGACACCCAAAGTTGCAACATTGAAGACACATATTGTAGGTGCATGTAGCATGTTGTGTTTGTACTTCAATCGTGTCCTTGAAAATCAACATGCAGCCAGCCAGACAGACAGACAGACAGACAGAGAGGACATCGTTTCGACCTTTTATATTTTTATTGTGCTTCAAACGTTCGTTGTGACACTTTGCCAATTGACTGAGGACTCTCTGACTGGGCAGCTGGGTTTCTGAGAGAGAGGGGGCGAGGGGGCTGCTTGTCTGCGTCTAGCTTTCTTCCTCTTCATCTTTTTGTTGTTGTAGCATCGACACATGTCCTGAAGGTGGTTGGGTGGCTGCTGCTAATCCTTTTGCTCTAGTTCTCAATTCATTGTCTGTTAGCCACGACCGGAAGCGTTTTCTTTGCGCTCAAAGTTATGCTACGGTTTCGAGCAGCTCCTGTTGGTCCTTTTGTTTCCTCACATCCCCCACATTGTAGGTGTGTATGTGTTACTTCTTTTTTTTTTATTAATATTTTTTTGTGTTATTGAAGAGTGCTTTGAAGTGTTTTGCTTTTGTATTTGTTGAGCATTGTTTCTCTGAAGCTGCCGACGAGAGCCTATTCTTAAGGGTGACCCTATTTTTAAGGAGTTCTTTTGAGTCGAGAGTCTTTTTAAGTTAAGTTTAACATTGATTGATAAATTTCTAAATTTGTTTATTTATTTCTAAAAAACTAATTGTAAATAACGAATTTTGCATTTGCTAAATTTATTAAACTGGAAAATTCAGTATTTTGATATATGTATGCAATGCAAATTTTTTACTGGCTGTCAGATAAACATTTTCCATTTAATTTGATATGGGGAAAAAAGTGAGCAGCGCTTTTAAGGTAAATATGATAAAAACAATTTGATTAGCAGCAGCTGCAGACGACCCCAGACAATGGCAGCCTGGACAATCTGATGGCTGGCTGGTTGGACAGAACTAAGTTGCAGATGTATATATGTATATATATATATGTGGCGTTGACAGCAGCGGAGCGACGCCATGACACCGGAAACGGAAGTGCTGCTGTCACCATATTGACATGGCGACAAATGCGCTCCGCTCAAGTTGAGATTGTAGCAAATGGCTTTCAATTTACCTGCCGCCTGCCGCTGTTTGTTGCATGCTGCATGCTGACTGGCAAATGCAATTAAACTATTTCCGTGCCGGTCGTTGTTGCACACACACACACACACACATACAGACAGTCAATAAAAAATAAAAGTCCATTTAAATATCAACATAAATAAATAACTTTACTTTATGAACATAAAACATAAAACAACCAACCGGTTTGGCGACTTCCAGGCGTCGCCACTCGCACATTTTTTTCAATATTGTGTGGCGTCATGTGATGGCTAGCTGGGTTATTAGCCAATTGGACGCCAGAAACTATGAGGCTACGATCATGCAGCATGGACGCTCTTTTATTAACATACAATGCAAATAAAAAGAGAAGAGAATTATTGATTAATGGCATAGATATAGTGGTAGTATAGTATATAGTTTTAAAGGCATTTAATCATATATTACTGTCTTTTGTTGAGTGAATTTAATGCTAAGAAAATATCTTAAGCGTATAAAAAAATAAATATAAATTAATTCTGACAAGTTTAATAGTTATCTTTATTAGTTGAGTGGAAAGTATAGCTATAAAAACATGAAGTCTATATTTAAATTATGTTTGGTTAACTTTTTGTATTTAACATTTCAGTTTATTGGTTAATTATTAGGTGTCTGCTTTATTGCCAAATTATATAGATTATTACTTAAAGCTAGCAATTATGTACAATACAGAGATTAGATACAATTTATCTTAGCAACTAAAAAATTAACAATTTAATTTAATATTATATATTTATTTGAAATTATTGTTTACTAAACATGGGAAAAAAAGGCGGCATTTACAAAGACCTTTAAAAATAATACTGCTCAATATTATAAAGTGAATTTGTTACAAAAAAATAAATCTTGCTAGGAACAGAACTTTTCTTAACCATTTTCATAACTTTCAGATTCTCCTGCCAGTATAAACAATATAAACTTTCTACGCATTACAACTATAATATAATCTTCGAAATCAATCAAAACCTGTTTAGAATAAGTATTATATTCTAGCATTATATATATTTTTAGCTCGCTTTCGAATTTACAGCAAAGCAATAACATTTCAAATCTAACCAAAAATGACAACAAGCATATCTAAGTTCAAGCCACATTTGTTGAGCAGCAGACTTGGTGGTCCTCTGGCCACTTTTGTATATTGATACCATTTGAATAGAGTGGCTTCGAGGGTTGTTGTTGTTGTTGTTGTTGTTGTTGTTGGTACCCGTTGGCAGCCGAGCAGTCAAGATTTACACTTCCTAGTGCATTGTTAACATTTACGCCATTAACCTGCGTTGGCTTTTGCCAGATATGCAACGACCACACACACACACACACACACACACACATACCACCTCCCACTCTCTCTACCTCTCCCTCTCTCACTCTTACGCGCAAATTTTGTGCAATTAAAATTTTCGTTAAGGCTTTTCTTTGAGAGTGGCTAGCTGGCAGCGGGATGGGGTTATGGGTCTTTGTAATAATTTCTACTTGAAACTCCAACTCCAACTACAACTTCGACTGGGAGACTGGGGCCTAAGTCACTTGCGCTGTCCTATGCAAATGCAATTGCCGTTGCAACCGCCGCTGCCTGCCTTCGTCTATAAATTAAATTATGCTTGCAAATTATGCATGCATAGCAGCGTCAATGGCCAAACAGAGAGAAGACTCTGAAGTCGAGGCTCAAGCCTCCAAATGGTTCGAAATGGTGGTAGGAAGGTGGACCAACCGTAGACCAACCGCCGACAACAAAAGCGGCTAACTCTGATGATGTCCAGGTGTGTGTGCGACTATGTGTGTGTGTGTGTGTGTGTGTGTGGCAATCGTAGTGCACTAATTCACATTTGATGTTCGTCGAATGCGTTTGGTCAATGAGGTTAAGTTACATGCAGCAGCAGCAGCAGCAGCAGTTGTTGCAGCAGCAAACGCGGCAGGAGTTCATTGCATCTAGCTGCGTCTATTGATGATGTTGATGAGGCTGGGCAGCATTCGAGTCGAGTCTAAGAATGTGTCCCTCTCTCTCTCTCTCTCTCTCTCTCTCTCTCTCTAGTTATGGTCAGGTTTTTGCGCCCTGGCATGTTAAGTAATGCTGTTCGCAAAATGTCTTTGGCTGGCTGCCTTTTTTTTTTTGCATCTAGGAATTGTTATTGTTTCTGCCTTCTCTGTCATTTCGCTTTGGTAATTATGATTAATTTATTAAATGAACTGCTATTCAATATTGATTAATGCATTTAACTGCAATTTGTTTGACTTATCCTTTGATTTTAATATTATCTTTGACTTTGTTTATGGAATTGAAAGTAGTTTTACTTCATCTAAACTGCTTTAGTCAGCCATAAAGAAAAACACATTACTTGGGTAGAAATTATTTACAACATTTTCAAACAACATTTTAAGTTTTTGGCAAGTCTGGCAGCATCATAGAAATTTCAGTTAAATACTTTAACTCATTTACTAATCCAAACTTTTGACACGTTTCACAAACATCTTTCCGCCCCCCCCCCACCCGCCCACTGCCCCGTTTTATTCACGCTCCAATTGCGCTTAGCAGTGACTCAAAAATTCCGCCACCCAGCAATTAGTAAACCTACACGACCTAACCCACTAAGCACTCAAGCAGCAACAACAACTGCAGCAGCAGCAACAACAACAACAACAACAACAGTCTAGTCAAATTGACAGCCTGCTTTATATAAAGAGAGAGGGAGAGAGAGAGAGAGAGAGAGAGAGAGAGAGAGAAGAAGGAGAGAAGTCTCAGTTGGACTTCAAACCGGTTGCTACGCTAAAAATTCACCCAACTTCAACGCCCTGCTTATCAGTGGGAAGCCCAAAATGCAAGCAAACTATGCCATGCTCCACTCCCCCTCCTTTCGCTCCACTCAACTTTGCTCGAAGTTTGCTTTGCTTTCTTGCTTCCTTCCTTGCGCTCAATTGATAGGCTCTCTCTCTCTCTCTAGCTTGTTCTCTCTCTTTTGTTGCTTGGGGTAGTCGTGCCTTTTTTCGTTCAGTTTTATTTTTCCCCAACGTTTCTCCTACACTCTGCGTGTGTGTGTTTGTGTGTGTGTTTGTGACGTCACATCGTTGCTCCAGTTCTCAGCATACCAACATCTTGGAGCAGTTGTTTTTGTTGTCTGTTTTTTTGTTTTTGTTTTTCGTGTGCGCTCTGCTTGCAATTCTTGCACGTTTTATCAGTTTGCCTTCGAGTGGCGTTGAGGCATGTACGCAGCTCTTGCAACTGTGTGTTATTTTTTGGTGAGGGGGGGATCTGGGAGAGATTGTAGTTTACGTAAAAGAAGTATTGACAGCTGTTGGGTGGGTTAAGATAGGTGCAAATGGGTTGATAAGTTAAAAAGATTGAGTAGAAGATATTTAAAAACTTGGATTTGGGTTAGCTTTTAAGTATTTTCAGGTAAAACAGATTTAAATTTTGTTAATGAACATAAAATTTGAGCTTAAGAAGCTGGGATATGATTTAAAAACCTTTTAATATATTCCTTATTTGATAAAAACAAAACGTTATCTGCAATATTTTCCTTGATCTTCCCAAAAAAAATGCATTAAGAAACTACAACTTATGACTAAAATCATCCTCAATTTTCGTTTCGGACAGTAATCAAATAAAAGGTTTAATACATTTTCCATTCAATGCTTAATTTACAATGCGTATTTTGTGTCCAGACAATTTCATTTATATTGGGGGCGTGTTGTGCGAAGTGTCTCGTAATTAACTTAAATGATAATAAATAACTTTTAATATTTTATTAATTAACTTCCGTTGCGTGTGTGTTCGGGTCCTGTCACATAACGTCGCATAACGCATTAAAATCCCATGTAAAATTAAGCATGGAAAACTCTCAATGCGCCCTTTTTGCCAACTCTCATACATATATATATATTTTTTGGCAAGTGCTTCATTAAAATGTCATTCGGTACAGGAAATTAAAACATTTAACGCCAAAATGGCAAATATACAACATTACACACACAATCACAACACAACACAACAAAAAAGTGCGTGTGGGTAAAATTGTATTAATATATAATTTAACATTTTTAGTTGAGATTGTTAGATTGTGTCTGCGGGGTTGTTGTTCTTGTTTGGTTCAACAACTATTTATTATTGGAACCGTATTGGGACATCGCATTTGGTTTGCAGATCATTCAGGCCGGCAATCATTCAAAATGTACTCTAATTTTGTATTACATAAACGAGATTCAACTCGTTGCTGGGGAGGTCTTTTATAGCTCTCAAAAGAGACGGAGGAGGAGGAGGAGGAGCACCGGGGTTTTGATATCCGCGCTTTCAGTATAATTTGTGCGCTTTAATTTGTAATTCTATTACCCAAGCAGTCTACAACTGGTTCTCAACTGCTGCTCGCTGCTCTCTTTGCCGCGTTCAATTATGTTAATTTGTCTTTGGTTTCTTTTTTTTTTTTGTCGAAACAGTTAGAGTCTCAAGCCGGTTGAGATTCAGGCATCCATCGATACGCCTGCCTTGCTAGCTCGTATAATAATATGAAAATTTAGCATTTCCGTTGTGAAATATCATTTCATTAACATTTGTCGGACAAACGCTTTTGGCTTAATTTGTGTGCATAAGTCGAACAGCTAATTGAGCATTTTGCATCACTTAAGTTCGATTTGGGTTCGGGTTTTCAAAATGGAAAGGTGTCGAAATTAAAGTCGAGTTTTATAGGCATTGCTTGTTCACTTCCTATCTAGTTTTGAAACATTGTTCAAACTCTTATCTCAAAGATGCTACGTTAGCTTTACACATTTGTTCTGAAGTGAGAAAGGTTTTTTAAGTTGCCACCCAGGCGGTCTCTTCTTAAGACTGCGTGTTCAGCCCTACTAAACATTAAGTTAAAATGTGCTAATTATAGAACTAAGACAGAATTTTCTTGCTACTTGATTTTGCATTAGTGAAACGAAAATAATTTCATATGCGATACATTTTACACTCGCACACTTTGCTTTTTGCATTTGTTGGCATTTCGTGTGCTAATTTTGTTGCGTGTGGCAAGCTGCCGCAACTTTTATGGCTTCAATTAATAGTTGAAGCTGCCCGAACTGTCGAGCTTTTGTTGTTGTTGCTGTTGTTGCTGTTGCCGCTGTTGCACGCTTCGCATTCAATTAGTTTGCAGCTTGACGTCATGCGCTAATTTTCCAATAAATTAAATTCACAAGAAAATCTAAACAAAAGCGCTCGAAAATGCAAATTTTTCGGCACTGACAGCGCATGCAAGCAAAGGACTTGCTTTAGCTTCAATTCCACCTTCTCCACCTCTCCACCCTCTCTCCGCCAGCTTCTCCAGCTTCTGGTGGCATGGCCAGGCTTTGTGTCTAAATTAATTTCGTAGTTGGTTCGTCCTTGTCGTTGTTGTTCTGGCCAGGAACGCCGTTGTCGTTGCCACTGCCACAGCTAGTGCTGCATCTGCCTCGCGCCCACATGACGCACACACACACACACACACAGCGCAGGCACATAATTGCATTTATTATTGAGCAAAATGAGTAAGTTATTGTGGCTGTGACAAAAGGCAACCGCATATATGTCGACGTCAACGTCAACGTCATAGAATCTTCTATGAACGTCATCGCCTTTCCCATCATCGCCATCTTTGCCAGACGCACTTTGTTAGGCTTTGCGGGTTCGTTGGTTGCTCCACCCTCTATTCATATTTATAATCAATATAATGCTGGTTACTTTGACGTTTGACTTTGTGTGTGTGTGTGTGTGTGTGTGTTGGGTGTGTTGTCAGTGTCATTGAAAGATTTCACATTTAGCCAAGCAATCAAATCAACCTTTTGGCAGCATTTTCGGCTGTTTTTGTTGTCCTTTCAGAGCCATAATTTATGCATTGTTTGGCAAAAGGCTGACTGTAGAAGTGAATTAGTTAATTTATTGTATATAAATAATATATATTTTAAGGCATGTTTTTAATAACATTGCAACTTAACTCTTGTTTAATTTTTGACTTCTATAAATCTCAAATCCTTACAACTTTCTCACTTTTGTCAGTCCCAGCTCTCAACAGCAAGAACTGAGCGTGAGCTCCATTGTTCTAAGTAGAACATTTTTGGCTTATGATGATGATGATGATGATATTCTAATTGAAATACGTAAAATGAAATTATGAATATGCAAAATAAGCAAATGGATGACAATGCTTAGCAAGTTGGATCCGGAATGAAAAGCAAACCGAACCGAACCACTGCATAGCGGTAAATGTTATGCGGCGGACAAAGTCTAGCCCAACCCTTTGCTGGCCCAACTCCCTTCCTGCCCTGGCTATAATGGAAACTAAAAATCAAAAAACCGTTGGCCAAAAGTGCGTGGAGTCGGAGTGTAGAAGAAAAGTTTCTAGGGGGAGGGTGGGAGGTGGCGAAAAAACATCAAAACTTTTGCATAATTCGCTTATGCTTAAAAATTGTCAAGTTGTTGTTACCAGTTGTTCCAAATTATGTGTGTGTGTGTGTGTGTGTGTGTGTGTGTGTGAGGATAGAGCAGCAAAAATTTTAATTAAAATGATTAAAATTAAAGTTGTTTTTGAGGGGAAACGAACAAGAACAACAAAAAGTATTGCAATTTAAGACGAGTACATATGTAAGTTGAGCAAAATACACCTATACATAATATGCATATATAAATATATATATATATACATAAGTATTGGGTTTTGGTCCTGGCAAGAAATTTACAACAGCTGCATTGAGCGTTGCATACTTGCAGGCGCCTCTAAAATTGTCTGCAAAATAACAAATTTGTGCGTGTGTGTGTGTGTGTGTGTGTGTGTGTGTTGTGTAGTATCAGTTCTAATTAGAAACTCAAAAATGCACACACACACACACACACGTAAACTGAACGGTGCTAAGGATATGCAGCAGACAACAACGGCCATGAGCAGGACAACAACACAAAATCATCTCTCTCTTTTCTTCACCTACACCTCCTCCATTCCTCGCTTGCAGTATTGCTTATTTAATGCATATTTCGTATAACTTTGATGTGCTGCAAATTTACTTGATGTTGTCGTTGAGTGTGAGTGTGAGTGTGTGTGTGCAATGTGTGTGTGTGTGTGTGTGTGTGTTGGCTTTTATGTATTTACGTTGCATATGAAATGATATTTATAGTAAACAGATTATTTTATATGCAGGTATACAACATGCCACAGCAGTTGCATGCAACTTGCCCCATGTCCAGCATATCTGTGTGTGTGTGTGTGTGTGCTCAGACGACAAAGACCGCCTGTTTGTGTTTGTCTGATACTCGGACTGTGTGTGTGTGTGTGTGTGTTGTCTCTTTAGGCATATAAAATGATTAGAACTAATGGTCAATATGCAGATGAGTTGAGTTGGTGTTTATTTGCACAGTGGCTCAAAAGTATGTTAACATGTAATCAAAATCAATTAGCACTGTAGGAAGATTTTCATCTGAAATGTATCTGATGAGGTTGCATTTTTGGAAATATTCTATCTTAGTATATATTGTATATAGACGATCCATATGCTATCATATCCCGAAAAAACATAGATAGCAGTCAGTCAGTTTTACTCACTTTTGACCACTGTGCCACTGGAAATGCAGGCAGCATCTAACTGTATTCTCATTATATACATTATGTATTGAGAGAGTGTTATATACATATATATTTTCTGGGAGCACTAAACAAATCAACTTTTACTCAACATTATTATCAACATTTATGCATTCAGAAGTCACACAGACACACACGCACACACACACACACACACTCACTCAGAATAGACAAACTAAGCACTAAGCCAAACAGTTTGGGTTTGAGTTGTCCCTGCCTTTCCCCACCTGCCCCCTAAAAACATGCGTCCCCTAAGAAATTTATCGAAATGTTGAAACAGATTTTATGCAGCAAAGTCGTCGCCAGCCGCTGACGTCAAGCCCAACAACGACGATGAGGTTGGTAGAGCAGCACTGCAACATGGGGCAGGCGAAGTGGGGGGGTGGGGGAGTGGCAGCTCTGCCTGACATGCTGCCAAACGGACACTGTGGGCTGCTGCTTCTGCTTCTTCTTCTACTTCTACTTCGAGGTTCCTAATTTAAATGCAAATGAGATTCATTTGACGACGACACCAACATACTTTGTCCATGTCCATGTCTTGCGCTTGCATAGCCTGTCTCTCCGAGGTGTGTGTGTGTGTGTGTGTGCGAATGTGGAATTTGATAGTGTAGACTCTATGTATGTGTGTGTGTGTGTGTGTGTACAATTAGACATCGGTCTGTCGTCTGTGCATGTATTTAGTTGCATGTACATAACTAAATTTTCGCATATAATACATAAGTGGGCTTTGGCCTGTCCACCCCTCCCTCCCCTTCTTCTAACTCTGCCCTTTCCTTGCCACACTGGTGTGTGTGTGTGTGTGTGCGTTCGCATTTTGCCATATATAAATGAACTATTGCAGTGTAAATGAATTAGTCGAAGACAGTGGCTTAGTGAAAGTTTGTTTGCAAGGGGCTTAAATGGGAGACAGTTAAGGTGAATGGTGATTATTTTAATCAAATATTATAAGCAAGAAGTTTAAATAAAAAAATATTTTTAATCATAGAAAAATATACATTTTTTTAAAAATTAATTTTTTGTGAACAAAGTTATTTTTTTGTCATTTAATATATATTTTATTAAAACTTTTCTTGCCCTTTCATGAAAAGTTATTAAATTGCTAACATTTTATATCTTGTTCACATTCATTTCTCGGTTTACCCCCATTCTGCTAATCAACTTTTCTTCTGTCGACGCCACTGCCTTAATTAAGCACTTGTCTGCATATATTAAAAGCAGCCACTGTCTCTGCTTCTGCTTCTGCTTCTGCTGCTGCCTCAGTTGACGTCGCTGTCGTTTTGTTGTTGGTGCAATTCGTTTGCTGCTGCTGCTTCTTCATTTTCCTTATTTTGCCCAAATACAAAAGCCTATTCCGCACCGATAACTGCAAACACAACAACAACAACAACTCAGTGCGTTTTGTGTGCTGGACAGGCTGAAACGAAGGAGGCAGGCAGGAAGCGTCAGGACATGCAGCCAGCTACTTGCACTCATGTAGATGACTTGCTGCTGCTGTTGCTGTCCCCGACTACAAACATACATACATTTATATATACACAATGCACAATTATAAATCTGTCCACACACACACACACACACACACTGCCTTACTTTACCCCTTTTTGGACATCGACGACGACGACGCTACGGCTGCTTAAGTTTTTGGCATTAACAAAGCTACCAGCTACACCCTCCGCACCCCCCCCAGTCAAAGTCAGAGCTAGAACGGAAACCAACGAACACACACACACACACGCATACACATATACAGCTCTCTCTCTCTCTCTCTTCTCGCTCAACACCAATACCAAAGCAGCGTCCTTGCCAACTCTGCCAAACCGCCTTGGAAAATTAGCATCAAACGCATAAAATGACCAAGTCTAAGTCTGCCGCAGTGCGGAGGGGAAGGTCTTCTACTCCTTCGGTGAAGGAAGGAAGGGAAGGGTGGGAGGAAGGGAGGGTGTTGAGCTAGCTGCCTTGCATTCTCATTTGGAATTACGAAAATTCAAAATTTACAAACGAAAATGTTATGAGAACGTAACTTGGGCCGGGATTTTGGCTCGTCGTCGTCCTCGTTCTCATCGTCGTCGTCCTCATCGTCGTCGTAGTGTGACGCACAATAGTAGTTGGTTAGTGTAGCGGGCCCCTCCAGAGAGACAGGAGGGGGGGCGTTGGGTGGTGTGCGGAGGTGTTTGCTGGCTTCTGTTGGCCATGCCGTACAAGTTAATTCAGTTAAAGGACCCAAAAACTCTGCTCTGAATTTTCGTTTCGGGGTTTTCTATGCATGTATTAGTATGCGTAGTTAAGTTCTGACGCCCCCTCGCACCCACCCCTCCCCTACTCATTTGTGTGTGTGTGCGAGGTGGTGTGAGTTGAAGGAACTTTAAGTAAATGAACAGAAATGACAGGCAGACATTTGCATTATTATTAGTACAAGTTGCAGTCGTGTTGCTCAAAAGGGTGAAAGGGGGGTGTGTGTGAGGGGTTTGGGTTTTGGTTTGGTTTGCTTTCGGTTCGGTACAGTTCAGTTTAGTTCGGTTCGGTTTGGTTTGGTTTGGTTGGATGGGTGGCGCCACCGCCTCGAAATGCATTTTGCATTGCATACATTTCGGAGGTTTTCATTACGTCGCACAAAACCTTTTGCCATCTCTTTCTAGATCGCACTCTCTCGCTCTCGCTCTTGCACTGTGCATTGTGCATGTTGTAAGTTTTCGGTTACGTGTCCGTGTGTCGAGCGCATTCAAAAGTCATTTTAAGTTATTGAATGGAATAAAATGTAATTTAAGTAAATTCGAATTTTGCAGCCACATACGACTCATTCCACATTTTGGATTGTTTCTTAACAACGTATGTATATATAGGCTTATATATGTATGTTTATATGTGTTTGGTTGTATGTGTGCACATAAGACATGCAGTCTCGAATTTTCTCACACTGAATTTTTAGCTCGTTTGGCAAATCGATTATTGATTTTTAGTGCTAACAATTTTTGAAGGTTGCTGTTAAAAGTTTAAGCCAAGGCACTAACTGCGCCTGGTTAGGCCAGACACACACACACACACACACACATACACACTCACACACACATATTTTTTTCCTTCTGCTTACATGCATACTATTTTGATTTTCTCGAATAAACGCTTGCAAGTTGTAAGGGCTTTTATTTAGCAGCTGCTTATTTGATATACAGTTAGATAAATGGATTCAAGTGCGTGTGCGTGTGTGTGTGTGTGTGTGTGTGTGTGTAAGTGCCTTAGTGTGAGTCTTGCTAGAGTGAAAGAGAATATTTGGTTGTTATTTAAATGCCTTTTCATTTGATTCGATACATATTTACTAACACAAGCTGCATTCGCTTTTGCGTTTGACTTCAATTTGTCTTGAAAACGTTCAAAGTCTATAACTTTATTTAAAACTGAGCCGTTTTTCTAAATTCATAGCTTAAAAATCATATTTTGATGTTTGAAACGCGTTTTCTTATCTCATTTTCAAAATCAAAGTTTTTTTACCTCGATAATGTTGCTATTTTTAGACTTTTAAATGTATTATTATTTTCGACTTTATGTAAAAGTGTTTGCAATAGAATTTGTACCTTTATTTTAGGTTATTTTCGACTGCCTCTTTTGTCAATTGTCGTTTAGATTGCTTGGCTTTTGCTATCACAACTGTACCTGTCTTGCCTGAAACGATTCACAAACTAACATCAATTTCATTGTCAGCCCCCAAAAAAAAAAGCTAAACCAGCGCAACAACAATACAACTGACAATGAAAGCCTACACACACACACTCGCAAAGCAATACATCAGGAGTACAAGCCACCATTAGAATTCAGCTCATACTCTTCTTCCTTTTCTGTCTTTTTTTTTTAGACCGATCGAAGCTGAAACTTGGCTTGCAATTGACCAGCGCACCAAGTCCAATTGTACCAACTGCCACCCCTCCCTTCCTCCCTCCACCCCCTTAACAACAACACTGGAAAAAAAGAAGAAACGAATAAAATAAACGCAAACCATTCGATTGTCGTCTGGCCAACACACACACACCCCACTACAACCCTCCCCCTTAACGGACAGAGAAGTACTCGGACTTTGCCTCTGTGCCTTTCAGCCAACAACATTTTTTTTTGCATTGCCATTTTTAGCGCTTGCCACACACACACACACACATACTCGCACACACACACATGTAAGTTCCTTTTCGTCTTGCTCATGGTTTATTTTTGGCTGTTGGTTTGTTCAAGCGCTTGACCAAATGGTCGCCACCCCTTAGCCCCTGAGACAACTTCCCGGACTCTGTTCCTACTGATTATGAGTACGCGCGCGTTGCAAAAATGTTGCACCAACTCCCCAAAGGGGGGTGTAAGCCAACAAGCAAGAGTGAGATGGAAAGTTTCACGTGCGCCCAAAAGTTTGTTTTGTGTTTTGTTAATTTTTTCTTGGCCGCGAATTTGTTTTCATTTACGTTTTTGCATTTTTGCAGCCAGTCCTCGGCCCTGCCCTCCCCCCTCTCTCTCTCTCTATATTTTTTTTTTCTGCCCGCTGCGAAACAACGCGTGGGTTTCGGTTCAGTAGAGCTTGGACCAAATAAAAAAAAATAAAGGAGGCAAAGACGACGCAGAACGCGTTTGGCATTCGCGCCACCTTAAGCCGCACACCCGAGCATTAAAACCCGGGCACATACTCACACCCCTTCTCCCTTCTCCCTGCCATCTCCCTTATGTGCTGCTCAGCTGTTGGTTTTTATTATTTTGGCCATTATCGCATGTGGTTCGCTGCTTTAGTCAGCAGCAGCAGCAGCTCTCTCTCTCTCTCTCTCTGTCTCTCTTCTGCTCTCTCTAGCGTCGAGTCCTGCTGATTAAACATTAATTAAGGAAAACAATGCTGACCATCGCTGCTGTCGCTGTCGCTGCTGCTGCTGCTGCTCCCAAAAAAAGAGTTTTCGCCTCTGTTTCGGTTTTTCGTTCGACCAACAAAATCATTTTTTGTTGTGTCTTTTCTTGCCATTTCGCCCCATTGTCCAACAAATAAGAACAAAATCGCGGAATTTGTATAAAAATGCAAAATTACGAATTCGCGATTTCGGGGCTCGTATTGTATGCACATATATACACACATACACTCACACATGCATGTGTGTTTGTGTCGAGTTGGGTGCTCAATTTTTTATTTTGTTTTGAACAAGCATGGGGTAGGGGCGACGGGGGTTGGGGTTGCTCGCTTAAATCGCCATAAAAAGTAGTAGAAAAATCATCGACAGACGTAATAAATTAAAAATGTCCAACGGTTTGGGGCACACAGGTTGGATTGTTAAGCAGTAGCAGCAGCAGTAGAAGCAGCAGCAGCAAAAGGCGTTGCCAGCAGCGAGAACAAAAAAATAGATAGAGCAAGAGCCAGGGTTGCCAGATGAGATGAGTCAGCCATGTCAAACTAAAATATTTATTCAATGAATTTCTGTTCTTATAACCTGAAGAAATTTAATTTATTTTTATTAACCATTTATTTAAATGGAATAATAATTTAATTATTTTTCGCCATATTGTTGCTGTTCTGACATAGTTTCTTTAGACTCAACACTTTTACACAAATATTATTATTCAAAACACGTATTTGCCTTACTTGACACACACACACACACTCGCAGATTCAAAGGAAAGTTGCTTTTGACGCGCATGATTATGCATTTTGTGTGTGCAATTAAAATTTGCTGTTGCATAAAATCAGGCTAACTAGCTTTGAGAACCTTGAAGTTAATTACTGGGCCAACTAAGTCAATTATGTGGGTTATTATTATGAGCAGTTAATTGAGCGGTGACAAGTGACAAATTATCGATGTCAAGTTATGAAATAGAACAAATATTTTTAGTCAAAGCAACTTAAGGCTAAGATTATAAATATTATATATTTATCTATATAACTGTTAAGGCCATAAAAGACTCAAAGGCAACAACAGTCACTTGATGGGCTTCCTTCCTCTCCACTATCCCCCCCTGTGGCACTGTTCACCTGCACTTTCGTTGAGAGGTCGGATCTCTTCTTCTTCTACTGCTGAAATTGCTGTTAATTTGCACAAAATGAAATTCGTGCAATTAAGTAGAAGCTGCGCTCAGCAACCGTGCCATAATCATAGTGATGAATATAATGATCATTATAGTGGTGATGATGACGAACGTAGCTGACCTCACCACCAGCAGCAGCATCATGTGGCAAGTAACAGTATTTTACAGGCGTGTCCTTTGGCATTTTGCTTATGCAACCTGCTGCTGCTGCTGCTGCTGCTGCTGTTGCTCTTGTGGCAGGCATCTTGCGGCACTTCATTTGCATCCGCGGCGCAGCGCATCCTTCATTATGGCGTGCTGAAAATAGGTTAGGGGTTAATTTTAGTGCAAAGTTATGCGCCCCAAAGTATGCAATTAGATTTTGTGTCACAGCTTCAAGGTGTGCCAATTTGTTAGCCTGTGTCCCAAATGTAATTTTCTAATTAGCCAAATTGCTGGCCACTTTTAACAGTTAAGAAGAAAATGCAACTGGTTTTTAGATACTTTCCCGAAAATTATTTAGATATTGAATGTAAATATTTATGTTCGTTAATGAACTTTTTAATTAAGCAGCCTGTGAAATATTTTTGATTAAAATTAATGGCAAACAATTGTTGGGCTTATAAAAATATGCTAAATTTTGCAGTTAAGCGTTCATTATGTTATTTGGCTCGATATGTCAACATCAAAAAAACCCTCCCACCCCACCAAAAAACAGCGACCAAAAATCCAGTGCCCAAAAACCAGATATTAGCAATTCAAATTTGGTCATTAAAAAGCCAAACTGATGACGATGTTGATGATGGCTGTGCCGAGGACTACAAAAGTCAAATATTGCCCAATTTTGAGATTAATTGTCTACGCACCTTACCAAAAACTCAAGAGCCAAGCGCCCATCACCGCCCCCCGTCCACCATCTTAAAGGGTTCACAATTAATGCAAAACTCAATAAACTTTTGTCGAATGAAATTTTATGCTAATCAGAAGTAGATTTTTCGGTAATGTCAGCCAACTGGACTGTGTTTTGGGTTTTTGCCTACTTGAGACAGTCCCCCCACTCCCCCACTCCACCTTACCCAACCCTTTTAGCAGCCTGTGGAATATATGTGGCCATCAATTGATTTGCATTTGTAAATGCGGCGCCAGCATTTGTCGTAATTTGACATTTTCGGCATAATTATGCATTTTAATTATGTGTCGGCGACAGGATAAGGATACCCAAAAGGGTTAATTTTGGTATTAGATAGATTGTTGTTGTGTCTTGGGCTCTTGGTCTAAACGTATGCTAATTTGTCTTTGTGCCTCGCTGTTTAAAATTGGAAAATGTTTTGTGGCGTTCAGGATTGTGTACAAAGGAAATCTATTTTAATTTTCTTAAAGGCTTTTCATGTATCTAGAGATAAGTGAATCAGCAGTCGATAAAGTTTGTTGTAGAGAGAATCTATAACCTTTTCTTCTTATATTTCTGATTTCTTTATGTTGTTTAAAATTTCATTTTATATATTTTTATTAGGTTTTTGCCTATAGTTTAAAGTTAGCTAACTTTAACTTAAATCCAGCCATATCACACACCAAATACACTGAAAGTTTAGTGTCAGTGGCAGCTTTTAGTTTATATATCTCTCTCTGATTGTCATGCCACCCAGCCCCTTGGTTAGAAATTACCTCCCACGACCTTCCATGAAATCAAGCTAAACAAAGCAAACAATTTATGTCATTGCAGCGCCGTTTTACATAACTCACAACTGCTCCTTAGACTCATCCATGAACTAAGCGCAGCCAATGCGCATGCCCACAACAACAACAACAACAACAACTACAGCCAACAGACAGACAACTTTCGGCTGGACAAACAGAAGCAGCAAGTCAGGCGTCCAGCTAGTGGTTAGTCTGGTGGTTTAGTTTAAGACTAGAAGGGTGGAGTAGAGAGGGGGGACAACTCATATATGTATATGATTCCGACGAATGCTCGTTATCGATTTGAAACTTATAAGGAAAAAACTAATGAAAACCAGGCAGGCAGTGGAAAACCAAAGCAGAGAGCAAAAGTAAAAAAAAAACAACAAAATTAAGTGAAAGAAGCGCAAAAGCCAAAAGAGAATTAAATTAAATTAAATGAAAACTAAATTCAAATGAGTTTTTGGCGGGGGCCGACTAAGAAGCAAAGAGTATGAAGCAAGTAAAAAAAAAGATTGGCAGCCACTGAGAACTCTGTTCCCCCCTACCCTTTTCCCTTGTTCACGTTGATTGTTGTTATTATTTCTTGTGCTGAACGGGTTTGTGTAATGAATTAATCCGCACAGCGCGCTTGGCAATTTGACTTGGCTGCTGGCTTTAGCCTTCGTTTCGATGCAAATCAGCTGGCCACACTGGCACAGTGGTGCACGATCATTGAATTTAATGAGCTGACAAAGAAACTAAATAAAACTTCATCACAAGTTGCTCTTAGAGTAAAATCAAGTTGATATAAGAAATATATCAGTTGAACTCAATTTCCATAGCTCTCACACCACTGTGCGCAGCTAACTTTGTCGCTGTACTTGACGTACCATACAAAAAAAACAAAAGACAAAGCAAAACAGAGCCACCAAAAGAGACAAATGCAAATTGCATGATTTCTTTTGTAAATAAGAAACTGATGAGCAGAAGCAGCTGCCTCTGCTGCTGTTGTTGTTGTTGTTGAAGTCGTCGCGAAATTAAATCGATGGTTCAGGCGATTGACATGTGCAGGCAAAGGACAGACGAGGACAAGTTGTTGTTGTTGCTGGCTGTATCATGGGATGCAAAATAAGTTGTCTTATGCATCAGAACGAAAATTAGTTTAATTGTATAATGCATTGAATTCGAGTTCGGATTCGGATTCGAATTCGGGACTTTCAAGCGGATGTGGCGCCAGCTGCGAATGCCAAATAAGTAAAATCGGGTTGCATTAACATTTAACACACAGGCAGCAGGGGCAGCAGGGGCAGATGGGCAGGGGGAGGTGAGTGTCATGTAAATTGTGCATTTCATCAAATATTTATTTAAACTTTTTGCAGGGGGTCAGCAGCTGCCTGATGGGCATAAAACGCACACACACAAAAAAAGAAACACGTGCATTGCATACTTTTTGGCGTAACCGCATAAAACAATTTTCATTTCCTCTTCAACAACCAGAGCAATAAAATATATATATGTATGCTTGCATATATAAAAAAAAATCAACAACCTTTTGTTGCCGGACTGTTGCCAGGTAAGAACGCAACAATTTTTAACCATTGTCAGCCAGCTCCCTTAAAAGCTGTTCAAATGGTCGTAGAGGGACGGGGGGTAACTTCAGGAGTACCTTGCTTGGCCAGCTGATAACTGATGCCTGCGCTATTTGGTTTGATAATGGGCCCCGCGTTTCCGGTGAATTCTCGACAACAATACCGAAAACAAAAATTGAAAAACCTATTTAAATGTAGTTTGTGACGTCACAACTTCATTTCCCTTTGTTAGCAGCGCTTGAGTTACCACAAAAACTCATTGCGGTTAAGCATAATAATATATACATTAGTATATTAATGTATATGTATGTTAGCCATAAATAGAGAACTGAATCAGTTTTAAGCTTAGAGATAAAGGTTGTCTTAATTAAACAAACAAAGCGCACTACAAAACGAACCAACTAAACAAGTTACTGCAAATAACAACAAAGAGTAGAACAGGATGTACTCTAGAAAGGCAAAAGCTGCTCATACGACAGCGCGGCACGTTGTAATTAGTGGCAATGGCAAAAACATATTGCATACTTGCAGGCACTCAAACAAGCTCCATGTGTGTGTGTGTGTGAGAGTGTGTTTATTTTTATGCCTATTCAGGTTATGTTGCTGTGTGTGCATTTAAGTATGTTAACAAGACTTAGGGTGGCGGGTGGGCGGGCTGGGTTGGCGAATGCAATTGCTGCAACAATTGTGCATCTAAAAACAAGCGCAAAAAGCAAATGCAACCAAAACGCGTAAAAGTGAGCGACTACGAGATGCCCTGTATCAAATTTTAAAACTGCATTTGAGCTTAAAAAATATAAATAATCAAATTCAATGTTTTGAGCTTAAAAAATATAAATAATCAAATTCAAGTTTTGATATAAAATAAAACAAAAAGCGAATCGAAGGCCCCAGTAGCTAGTACTCGTTAAATTGTATTAAGTTTAGTATTACATACTAGATTTAATTTGTTAAATAAATTAATTTTAAAAATGTTAAAGAATTCTTATAGCATTTTGAACTAAAAATTTCAGTTCCAGCACAGAAAGTTGACTTAAAGTTAGATTAAAATTTGTTGCTAGTTTTCATAGCTACAATTACAGGGTATACGACAAGAAAAAAAGGTAAAGGGACCCAGCATATTTTGCACTGGTTGCACTGGTTGACAGTTAAGTGGCACTGACGCTACTCAAAAATCTCTTGTTGCAGTTAAATTATGACATAAAAATGCCCGCAAGTAATTTGACATCATTAGCCCATGAGAAGGACCCTGTATATATGTGTGTGTGTGTGTGTCTCAAAGGATGCGGAGCTTGGTGGGGCTTTTTAGTGGCACTAGTTGTTGTTGTTGTTGGCGGAAGTGCGCACACACACTTGTGTCGAACTCTTCTTGTTGTTTGTGTTTGTTTGTTGTTGTTGATTTCTTGTTTCCTACTAATTAAGCGTGCTAAATAAGTTCTCATCTTGTCTATTTCCACATGCAGTTTGTGACTGCAACAATAGTTTGACTGCAGCTAAGAGTGCGTCTTGTTGTTGTCTTTTGTTGTTTAAGTCTCTACACTCAACACACACATACACTAACTAATTTGCATATAAACTAAGTAAATATATAAAGAATACTTTTCTATATATACACACACACACACCCACACACACATTGTATGCACACAATTCATCTGCTCGCTCGTTGGCCCAAAAAATTTGTAATGGAAAAACATGCGAGGTTATTTTCAGCATTTTTGACATGTGAAAGCTGCAGTTATGCAGCAGTTTCTCTCTCTCTCTCTCGCTCACACTCTATCGCTCTCTCTCTCTCTCGCTCTCGCTCTCGCTGTGCTTGTTGCTTGAGTGAGTCTGTTGCCATCTCTGTCGTCGGTGCTGGCATGTGACATAATCTGTCGCCTGGGCCAAAATACCTGAACCAAAAATCTTGCGTAGAATGTTGAAAATCATGTTGAAGTTTTGCTCAATGCCTCAGGGCAGGTGTTGTTGTGTGTTGTGTGTGTGTGTGCGTGTGTGTGATGTGAGGTGAGGCAGCCTAATGGCTTATGATTTCTAAGCTACACACACACATAAACGCATTGTTGCACATAATGTGTGTAGCACATGAAAGTAATTTTTCTTAATTTTCTTAGTTTATCCATGTGTGTGTGTGTGTGTTTGGGTGTGTGTATTTTAAAGTGCAAACATGCCCCGAGGTCAGGACAAGCAAGCTGACAGTCCCACCAACGCCTGAAGACCTGAAATACATACATACATATACACCTTTAGCTAGATTGTATAGTTAGATAGAGATGCATGCATTCATTTATCCGATATAGGCATTTGAAAGCACATAATTCGAAATTTATGAGCCTACCCAAAAATGCTTTCAAATTGCCAGCAGCGAGTGTTTTCTCCCCCCTGTGTGTGTGTGTGTGTGCGTGCGTGTGTGTGTGTTTGGGTCTGTCTTTTGTGGCAAATGAATTGAAAATGTGCTGCATTGAAAGCGAATTGATGTTTGAGGTGACCAAAAATGTTTTGCGGTATCTTCTCTCTTCTACCAATCAACAAACGAGTAAGTGTAAGCGAGATAGCAGCAGTGCTGTACTTTTCTAAAAATGTTTAATGCAACATATAAAATAAAACTCAAGTGATTAAATGACAACAAGGCTGCAAATTGGCTCAGCAATGTGGAAAGTCAATTGCCAAAAACTTGAAAACATCTTTCGTACCATATCAATCGAATTTGTTATATATTAATTAAGAGAGAGCGTTTCAGTGTCGCTTTTTAGTTTGTCAAGTCACAACTTTTCGAAAAATGCATACGTAGGTTTGAAAAGTCAGTTTGGTTGATTTATTTAAATATATTTTTACTAAACATTTGCTGAAAAATTAATAACATTTTGCTTGAACAAGCTTCAAAATTGCTTGAAATAAATATTTTGAATATTTACTGATGGAAATTAAAAAAAATGTTGATGTCTTTGGGAAAACAACTTAGAAAATAAACAGTTTTGTGACTTGTATATGAATATAATTTATAGTTAAAATCTTTTTATATTTTGTGATATAAAATGTGTTAAAGAACATCTCTTCTCTGTCTGAAATACCTTCAACTCTAACGTAACAACATTAAATCAACATACACAGAGCGAAAATATCGTATATTTCTTACTTAAAGCCAAAGAATTGAGGCTTAAGTAAAGTTAGACTGGATTAACGATTGAATTTATACTTGTTTAAGGAGTAATAAATGCATTTTTCTCCCTGTGTACTGACACCCACACCAGAAACCAGTTAACCGTTTGTGTTAACACTTGATTAAATTAAGCCAGTTGATAGTCCTGATTGTGAGAGGAGCATCAGAATAAGGGAATCACGGAAAGATTTTCAAACAACACGTAATTTAAGTAGAAAAGGATTTTTGAAGCGTCGATGAATCAAAGTCAAATTTAATTTTATGGAATTTCATTTAAAACAAACACCTTCCTTCCACTCCTCCCCGCCATCTTGCAGGGCTTCCTTTCTTGCTGGCGTTTACATTGCACACATGCCGATGAGGCATGTTGCAGTTGCAGTTGCAGTTGACCCGACGCCAATTATCAGCCAGTTGCAATTGTGCAGCACATTGTTGCTGTTGCAGGCTGACCGTGCCACACCTACCTTCCCTACCTACCTGCCACCTCCCCGCGGCGATGACAGCAACAAACTGTTTTTGCGGCCAGCGGCAACCGCATTATCGAAATCATTGCGCCGCCGGGCGGTCAAGTGCCCCCGAAATGCAATTTTACGTTTTCAATTAATAAACATTTGCGACAACCTGGAACCACGGAGCCACAACGATGAGGGAGGGGTAGAGGATGGGGTATCTGTGTGGCAGTGTTGGCCAGTCGGTGTATATTTTACATTTTGCGGCTACATAATTTGGTAAATGATTAACCGTAAAGCAGAAAGCCGTGAAGTGCCGGCAACCGCAGGACATTCCTCATTTACGCAATGTATTTTAACTTCTGCTTCCAGCATATGTATTTATAATTATTGAATGTACATCTCTGATACTATAACTGTAGACTCTTTATATATATATATACATATATATATAGAGATATTTTTTCATATTCGCATCTCTCTCTCCTTGGCGATTCGCCCAATCCAGCACCGACTGCCTGCCTACTACACACGCCCCCATCGCTAAAAAAACAATTGAGTGAGCAAAAAACTACGCAATGGCTGCACAGTAACAACAGCAAATAACAACAACAACAACAACAGCAACAACAACAGAGGCGACAATAAAAAAATACTCACACATGACTCCGCCTACTGCAGCCGCAGTCGCAGCGACGTCTACGTCGACGTCATCGGCGGCAATACCCACGACAAAAAATTGTTATAGTTGATTTTTGACAATTTTTTGTGAGGCGCCATTTTTTGGTGCTTTTTGTTTTGTTTTGGTTGGACGCTGACTTTTTGAATTTTTATTTTTAAAGTGCATGTTTATATGCATGGGCATGTGTATAAGTATGTGTGTGTGTGTTTGTTTGTACTTTTTTCTTGCTTTTTGGTTAGGTTGATGGGTGGATTTTATTTTTATTTTTGGGCTGCAGTTTTTTGAGGCATGGCTGCCAATTTATTGATAAACAGGGTGGCTTCCACAGCGCGCCTGTCAGAGGTTAAACAAACCTCGAGTGCTGTTTGACACCACACCGAATGGGATGTGCACTACTTTGCTTATGCGATGGACTATGGGAAAGTGCGTATACGTAATGAAATTAAGTATCTCTTGACTGATATTTATCTTTTGTATTTTAAAAATAGAAAAATAATATTGATGGTTGAATTCACTAAGTATATCACGATTTAAACTTCAGGACACTTTAAAAAATATTTAAAAATCTCAAAAATAATAAAACTTTAAAAGTTGCCCCGCAAAGAACCTTTATTAGAGTATAAATTGCAATAAGAAGTTGATGGTTATTGAATGTAACTGCAAACTGCCTGCATTTGACAACACACGAAACCGAGTATTTTTTCAAGTGAAAACAACGATTTGGCTTTGCCTAAATCGACTGAACCGGACATTGACTTTACCCCGAAAAACCTCACACTAAAAAAAGACTGAAATCACAATCGCTTTAAAAATCGTGTAATACGCGACGTATGCTTAATGCGTGCATTGCAACAGTGTTTATGCATTCCACACACACACACACACACACCCCAAATTAGCATTCCAATTGAGCGCATTTCAACCAAAGGGACACTCAACAGGCACTGGGGTGCGTGGCAGGCCGCATGAATCATCATAACGACAAGTGACCATCCGCAAACAAGCCACACGAGGGGTGGCAGGGGGAGGGGGATGTTGCCGCAATTGGTGTCCAACTGAGCCACATGCGAATTTATAGTTAGGCTAGAGTGAAAATCACTACAATGCGTTTTGCCAGGCGCCAAAAAATATGCCACAAACACTTTCACACACACACACACACACACACACAAAGTGTGTTATTTGTTGTGTTTACAAACGCGCCTGCTGGCATTCAGCCAAAAAGCAAGGAGTTTGAGATATTTTGGCCAGCATTGCGTACGTTGCATTTCCGGCTTTTTGTTTTGGTTTTTGGGTGTTTTCTGTTTTTTTTTTTCTCAGTTTTTAGGGGTTGCCAGCAACAGTTGGCCAACATGTTTTTAAAGCGACTGGCTGCGTTTAAAGTGTGAAAAATATGACGACGAAGACCTTGACCCGCTTTTTAAAATGGGGGCCAGCAAGTTGAGTGCCTCTCAAACATCAGAAAGCAGAAAAGAAGCAGAAGAAAGTAAAAAAAGCACACAACCGGAGTTGACCCTCAGCTGTAAAATTGAAAACGTAGACGTAGCCAGACAGTCGTCGAGCACAAGCTAGCGTCTAGACCCAAAAATAGATTGCATACTTCGTGGCTGAAGTTTGCAAACACACACACACAGAGAGAGAGAGAGAGAGAGAGAGAGAGACAGCAAGTGAGAGTGTGAGGAATCTAAAAAGCCAAAAGCGGCAAAAGCATTTGGCCAAAGAACAAGTGGCAAGTGGCAAGCAAACTGGCAGAGACAGCAAACGTGGAAAAACCCCTGCGACTCGCTTCGAAAAAGTATGCTACGTTTTATGCTTTTTCCGGTTTTTGTTTTTATTTCTGCTTCTTTTTTTTTGCACTCTCTTTCTCTGTTCGGTTTCTGTGTGTGTGGGTGAAAGTCCTTGAAAGCAAGCTTCTAAGCTCAGACAGTGTCTATATATTGAAGGTGTTTCTGTATGTGTGTGTGTGTGAGTGTGTAAGGATTGTCGTAAAGTTGAACGAACGTCCGTTTTGCAACAGCTGTTTCTAGCTGTTTCTTCTTCTTCAGCCAGCTTCCTGTCTTTGGTGAGTGTGTGTTTTTTTTGTCTGTTCACATTTTTGGCGGCTTTTTCCTCTCTGGTGATTTCCGGCCATTTTACCCATTTTGCGACCTTGACTGACTGACTGCCATATCCACACAAAATTTCGAGCATATTTCACTGTTTAGTCTCCGTATCTGCTGTTGTTGTGGTGCGTGCCTTAATCCTGCTCCAACTCCTACTCCTACTCTCAGTTCTCTGTTGCATTGACTGCATTTTTTGCATTGCCTCATGCAACACCAACCATGGACGAGCCCTGAACATGAACATGGACACACTATTGTCCATCGTGTGTGTGTGTGTGTGTGTGATTGTATGGCTGCTTTTGACCTGTCTACCAATTTGTTTGTCTCTGTGTGTTGGTGTGCTCACTTTCACTCACTGTTGCCATCCTTTCCATTCAGAGCTAGAGGCTCATAAATGACGTTTACTTGCACCGCCTGTGCTTTATGTCTATTGATGTGTATATCATGGATTTTAACGCCTTGCGTTGACCTAAAATCGATTAAATGCTCCACAATGTGCGTTGAGAGTTACACATTTTTTTTTATCAGAAAGTTTGCTAAAGGTCAAAACGATGAATAACTTCCTTTAATTTATATCTAACAACTTACGCACTATTTTACAACTTAAACCAGTCTAATCTACTCGGCAGCAGCCCTACAAAACTCAACTCAACCCCCGCACACACACACAAGTGTGTTGAGCTTAGCGCCTAAAAAGGCTTCCCAACCAATCGCAGAGAGCATCGGCGGCAGCTGGCGACCCAATCGCAGAAGCCAAGTGGAGCCATTGGCGCGGCAAAAAACGCGCTCGCGTTTTTCGGTAATGAGAAAAAACTCGCGCAGAGCTTCAGAGCTGCTAATCAGTAGGGAGGCAGGAGTCTGGAAAAAGCATCGGCTGCAGGGATGAAATGGGTACAGCAAATGGGGAAAAATAGCGCAAAAACCGAGAAAAGTTATTGCTGATTGTTGTTGTTAAGAGTTTCGTTGAGTTTTAGCATTGTTTGGGAGGTTTGGAGGGAATGAATTTGGTTGGGTGGCTTGATTTGTAAATATTTAGTAGGGTAGAGAGAAGTAAATGACATAAAAAAAACTAAATGCGATTACTCGCATCTAACTGTGAATTTGAATTGCATTTTAGCATATTTGCATTGGGCTTAAATACAATCAGAGAATGTATCAACAAATAAAGTCATGAAAATTTTGGATATGCTAATGCAAATGTTTTTTTTTTAAATTATCAATATAAAATTGGTATTTCATAATTAAACTTAATTATTTGTGTGTCAAATATTTGTTTATATAATATAGATTTAGAAAACCTCTCGAAGCCATAAATATTTTTCTACAAACCTTTCATTTACTGCCAAATAAAGTTAACTATAACTAACGCCGTCAAATGCGAGTAAAATGTTGCTAGTTTAATGAAAATTTATCACTAAAAGATCACAACATAAACATGCTCTTGGTAAATGGCTTGCTGACAGATTAACCAAATCAGTTTCCGACCAGGTCCAAACAAGCACAACAACAACAAGCAGAAAAAAAAAAAACAGAACAGAGAAAGACGACAAAATCGACAACCTTTTGAACTGCAAGCAAATCCATTTCACACAATTTATGTACAAGTTTATTTCGCGCTTCCAATTTTTTCAATGTCGTTCAGCTTTTTGGGTGGCTTCCCCAGCGGCTTTCCACAGAAACGTTAACAAGCATTCGAGCCCGTTTATATATACAAACACACATGTGTGTGAGTGTGTGTGTGTTGTTTACAAAGTGAAAATTACAACTGTGTGTGCGTCCTCCAAGACGACAACAACGACGACGACGACGACGACAACGAGCCAAAAGGAGTTGAAGCCAGACCAAGTTGGCCAAGTTGTCCAATGACAGTCAGTTGTTGGGTCCGTGCATTCCTAATCTTGTTCGCTGAATTCGTAATCTCATTAAATTTACATATTAATCAAGGGATTTTAATTACTCTTACACCGCAATGCCATTGCCATTGGCAATGGTATTGGCAAATGGCAAATGGCCAAAAGCTCTGTGTGCTGCTGCTGCTGCTGAAAATGAGCCAACGCCAAACTCAAGTGAGGCATAAGCAGTTGGAAATCGCAAATCGCGACAACAACAACAACTGGTTTTAGTTCGAGACATGCCCCTGCCTCACTTCACTCCTCTGTTTGGATGCGTCGTCTTGGCGTGTGGACCCTCATAATTTAATTGGACTTTGTGTGGCGCATGGTCGGTGGGTTCTGGCCCGGCTGGCTTGCCACATTACCATTTGCCACATTGCCACAGTGCCACATCGCCTTCGACCAGGATTACACGAATTTGCGTGTCAGGCGTCAATGTAAAATCGCAATAAATGAAACTAAATTACAAACTAAAATGCAAAATGAGCAAACTTTAACTCTCTACGGTGCGGGTGTGTGTGTGTGTGTGTGTGTGTGTGTTGTGCGGAGAATATATGTATTATGCATAATATTTGCTGCATTCTATCTTAGATAGCCGCTTTCTGGGAATTAAGTAGTGCAGAATGTTAGTTTAAGTAAGACTTTGGAAGGAACTTGGTGAATACAGATAGAAAAATAAATGGATAGGTATGAGATATATAAACTGACTTCAGAATGTATTACTATAATTTTTATACATATATGTTATTCTACCCATCCCTTTTTAAACATCTTTTTGAACAAGTTTTAAAATGAAATCGTATTTCATTATTATTATTAAAATTTAAAGTATTTGCTTTATTTAAAATTATGAGTTTTTAGTCTTCCCACGACTTGGAAGTACTAAATTTAAACCCTTTTACATATATAATTTGTATTGAATTTTTGACAGATTTGAGACTTTGGCACACACAAAAATAAGCAAACTTGCTTGCTGCACTCTCATTAAAGCCAACTGTTGCTGACTGTGGTTGAGTCTCTCTTAAGTTGAGTTGAGTTGAGTTGGGGGCTCGAGGCGATCCAAATTTATGGCTTTTATAATGACTACTTTGTAGCCGTGTATTGGAGCAGGCAAATGGCAAAAATGGCAAATGGGAAATGGCAATGGCAAAAGACACCACAAGCGCAACAACACACACACACACACACATTTTTAAGGCTTCATAAATTATAAAAAAAAATAATTATAATGAGATCAATTTTTAATCGCTGCGACGTTGCACGAAGCCAAACACGGGGCAACAACGCAACAGCGCAACAGCAACAACAACAACAAGCAAAACAGGCAACTTCCTGGCCAGGTGAAGCAAACAGCAAGGTGGAGGCTACAAACGGCGAAGGTGTAATTATTATCATATCCTGCATCGCATAAACAACAAGCAGAAGTAGTAGACGACAACACACAGAGAGAGAGAGAGAGCGACAGAGAGGGAGGGAGAAGAGGGAGCAACATGAAATACAACACTTGGCCTAAACACGCAGCAAGTCATGGAGGAGATGCCTCTCAACCTCGAGTCTTCGGCTTTGGCTTAGAAATTGTAAGACGACTCTTCTGCAAGGCGAGCACTTTGGTGCAAACATTTAGAGTAGCAACTCGTAAAACTTCAATTTAAGACACGTAATTTGCAATTCACTTGAGTGCAGATTAGAAGCGGCATCTCTTCGTAACGGCAAGAGGGGGGGTGGTTACGTTAGGGAGTGGCTAAAAAAATAACAGGCACGCAGTCGATGTTTGCTGTTCCTATTGTCGATGATGATGATGATGATGAGGCTGAAACTCATTTTAATAGAAGTAGATGCTAGGCTATAGTTAGGAGAACGTTTAACTAGGAGACGACAAACTAACTAACTGTTTAGCAAAACTAACTCGACTTTAAAGTAAATAAATAGTAAAAGATATGATTATCTTGTTAGCAATTAAATGGTGTTAAGAATCAAATATGTTGTAATAAAGATAATAATATAATGTAATAAAGTTATAAAATTTAATAATTATTATATTTCCTTATAAGAGAAAAATAAACCATGTCGTTTCATTTACAATATCCGCCCAAATCCTTGAACTCATAAAGCTGCAACAGCTTGCTTTGGGGCAGCTACAGCAACTGGAAAAAGAACAACAAGAGGAAGAGGAAGAAAACAGCAGCAGGCTGGCTGGCAAAACAGGCTGCGATTTTAATCGACTTTAATCAAAGAAATTTCATATGTGACCACGCCCACATGCAATTATGTTTAAGAATGCAAAACGATTTCTGAGCTCAGCTCCTTGGCTGCTGCTCCACGAAAAGAAGCGAGAAAATTAAAACTGGCAAAAATAAATAAAAAGCAAACAACTTCTACTACTACTACCATAAGGCTAAAAGCATAAATTTAACAGCAAAAAGAAATATTATTATGAATGCATTAAGTGAACAACGAACAACGAACAGTAACAACAAGAACAACAAGAAGCAGATCTCAACTGTGCCTAATTATAAAGTCGTGAGTTGGGCCGAACAGGTTAGGGCTGGACCAAGAATGAATGAATGCGATGCGGTGCGATGCGAGGCGATTTGAGGCGATGAATGGGCAGCCAGAAGGTAGAATATGAACTGAACACAAGGAATATCAGGGAGGCTGGACCGGAGGCATTAAAATCCAAAAGTTAAGCCAAAAGGTTATGCAAAACTCAGAAAGCTCAACTAATCATAAAAAATTATATGTAGGCTTAGGTTTAGCCTTCATATTTTCTCTCTGTCTCTTTTTGGCACAGACTCATAAATCTTTTATTGATTTATGTTCTTCGAACAGAAATGCATTTTAATTGGTTGTGCTCTCGAGACGATGGTCATAATTAGAGCTAATTTTAATGTTCCACTCTCAAAGCATAAATCATAAACACAAAAAAAAAAAAAAGAAAAAACAAAAATCTAAAATGGAAGTGACTCATAAGAGTTTTGACCAAAGAAAGTTGACAAAATCACAAAAGTCCAAAGACTTGAAAACCCGAACTGAAAAAAAACTCGATTCCGTATCCAGTTTCCGTAATGCGACGAGGTAAATGCGACGCCTGCCGAAGGAGGTGCGTTCAATTAAAAAATACTTTACGATATTACAAAATTACCACGTAGAATATACAATATATATGTGTATGTGTGTACGTGTGTGTTGGTTGTAGTCCAAGGCAGCGGAAAGCATCTCAAGCCAGACACATGCAACAACTATGCTTCTTCAGTCAACGTTCAGGTCCAGCTTCAGCTCCAGCTCTAAGTCATGCCACAAGTTGCAAGGCAGTCGTCGCACACGCGCCGTTTGCTTACCGCACTTGGAATGAGGACAGAATGAGGGCTTCAGGCTTCGTAAAAATACGCCTACTCACAGTGGAGCAAGTGAATCAAAAAAGTAATGAAAATCATAACAAGAATTATAATTTTGTCAAAGCTATCAGAATTTTTAAGCATTGCATTTTTAATCTAAGAAATTTCCATGGTGAGACTTTCTAAAAAATATTCATCCTATAAATTGGCAAAAAATTATTACTCAAAGCTTTTGATTACTAAACTTAAAATCCAGGGTTTTAAATGAAGATTTGACTTCTGATTCACAGCTCGAAACGCGCTTGATACTCAGAAAAATCTATTCCAAAACAAAATCTTTGAAAACGGTCCCAAGTTTTAGACTGCCATAACTATGTTAAAACTCAACCGATTTTTCACAGAATTTCGGACTTGAGCATGACTTAACCCCTAAAATAAAACCACATATAAAGTTATAAACGTCATTTTCGCTCAGATCAACTTCCCATAACCATTGACTTTGTCCCACTGTACAAATTATAGTTGTAGCCGTTTATGTTGTTGTCGCCGTTTTTTTGCTGTTGTTGTCGTTGTTGCTGTTAGTGTTGTTGTGATTGCTGTTTTTGCAGTTAAAGCGCATGCATGCAGCAACAAAAGCAATAATAAAAATTCAATAATCACAAATTTTTATGCGTGCGAAATTTTTGCGTGCCAAGCATTGAATTAAGTATTTTTTTTTTCTTCTCTGCGTTTTTTTTGTTTGACATATTTGGGTTGGGTTCTGGACAGGCTGCTCTTTGGCCATGATTGGCATTGCCACCAATAACAATTAGCATTCTACAGTGGGACTACTACTATTTGGAGAAGCTTTCACACAGTCCGGCTGCTTCAGCAGCAGCAGCAGCAGCAGCTCCTGCTTCCTGCTCCTCCTTCTTCCTCTCAATTTGAAGGTTATGACAGCCGCTTTGGCGCATTGTTTAGCTGTTTGCAACTTCAGCGCTGTGCTGTGATTAAACTCTCAACTAATTTGGTGCAGCACACACACACACACACACACACACAGTTTCATAAAACCGGTCAGCCGGAGTCTTGCAGTTATAGCCATGTTCAAATGTGTTCCCTTTACTCGCCCCTCTCGCTTCTTCACACACGCCCTGGCTAAGCGAATGAATTATGTTATTTGAAATTAGTTTGTGGCTTGCAACGCCGACTTCAAGTCCTACAACAGCAACAACTTCCAGCTTGGATTCCGAGCTGGCAGCGCCTGCGGAGTAATCAGGTTAATTTTAATATGTTTTCTGTTGAGCGTCGACGGCGGCGTCGACAACAACGTCGTCAGTTAATGGAAAAATATCTCAAATGATGTTGCAGGATGATTTTTGTAATTAGCAGCCTCGACCACGTTTAATTATCATGACCAAAGCCTCTCCCACTCTACCCCTCCATCTATATGGCAAACACTTTTATGCATATCAGTCAGCTGGCTTACTTGGCCAAAGAGCCTTTTGATCATTTGTCTTTTTATGCTTTTTATTTGCTGTAGATGGAGTCTAAGATGAAAGCGTGAAAGAGATCATAAAGCGCTCTTAAGCATATATGTTGATGTTGTTTAGAATGGTAATGTGATCTATAATCTGATTGAACATCTTAAGAATGAAATATACGTAACAAATCAAAGAATCATTTCCAGGCGGAATGAGTTCATTAAATTTTTGCTTTAAAAGCAGATAATATCGTTAAAAGTTTAATCTGATATTAATCCATCTGATTTTACATGATTTCGATGGATAAGCTTCAAGTAAAGAAAGCGTTAGAGATAAGCTTAAAGATAAGCTTATAAGTTTCGTTCAGATGATCATAATTTCGTTAAGCTTCGTCTAGCGTAGTTAAGTTGCGTTTAGTTCGTTTAGTTTCGTTAAGCCTCGTTAAAAAACCATTAGATTCGTTTAATATCACTCAAAGTCGTGTAGTTTCGTTAAGTTTTATTCAGTTTCTGTTAGTTTTGTTAAGATGGCGTAGCTCCTTGTACCAAGGAATCAGTTATCCCTCTCGGTGGTTACCTACAGGACGATATAAAGTGGAAGTAAAATCTCAAAATTTATAGCACAGTCAAAAGTTAAGAATATTGTATGAGAAAATGAAGAAAGAGGTCTTAAAGATAATTTTCGTACGTTGAGACATCACTTATTAAAAGTATCTTTAATAAATTAATAAAACTAATAATAATAATTAATAATAGTTTCTATGGACAAACTTTTATGTTGACTGTTTTCCTTATTTGTTGACTTTTCATGAAGGTCAAGTTTTTTACTACTATTATAAAAGTCAACCATTTTGTCATAAGCAATTTGTTTAACTTGAACTATCGTCAAGTTAAAATCTAATAAATTTTCCAAAAACTCTGTTCAGTTTGGTATCGAAAATGAGTTATTGCCTGTTGATGGTTTATAATTCATTTGTGGATTTATTTTCTTTGCGTATTTGACAAGTTTTTCGTAATGCGTTGGCTAAAAATGTGGCCAAAATGAGCCCGCTGGCCATATAAAGAGCTATATATACATATATTAGTTGGACATGAACGCGACGAAGATTTGCATTTAATTAGTGTGCGGGGCAGGGAGGGGGGGAGGGGGGTGGAAAGTCTGACTGGAAGAGCTGGGCTGCGTGTGTGTTCCATGCCAAATGGAATGGCAATGATAATTACAGAAAGCATGTAAACACTTGGACTTGTTGGTCGAGTGGGTGAAGAGAGCGAGGGGGGTAGGCTGGAGTACAGACAGGCCATGACAAGCAGCAGCAACGAATACAAATTGCCAAAGTAAGCGGGCGAGAGACAAAGACAGAGATAGACAGCGAGTGAGGGAGAGGGAATGTGCTAGAAAACGTTAATTTCAAATTTATGTAGAGCGTCAAGTTTCCTCCTTCTCTTCTGCTGCACACAGTTCCTCAGTCTGCTGATGAGGCTTAGAGACTCCTCTTCCCTGCCTCCCTCCCCCCCCAACCATCCCTCGCTATCTACCAGTCTTGTAAGAGAGTCGAGTCTGGAACAAGAAGAAGTTTCTAAGATGCCCGCAGGGCGCGTGCTGAATTTAATCAGTTTGTTGGCCATGGCCCGAACGATGCCAACGTAACGAATGACAATCAAGCCAAGATGGAAAGTGGGCAGCCTGGACCCCCCCTCAAATCCCCTCCCTTTCCAGGCTGTGGCTGCCGGCTAACGTAAATTAGACGATGGCTCGCCGTTGCTGCATTTAACGGTAATACAATTTTATAGCTGCCGGTAAAACGCTGCACAGAAATTAGACATAAAGACAACACACACACACACACACACACACACACACACACTGGCAATGTGTGTTGACCAACGTGTGGGGGAGGGGGAAACAACGTGAAAATTTCGGAAAATGAAGCTGAGCAGGAGAAGGGAACAGCGATGTGAAGTGGCAACAGCACTTAAATATATGACCAAAATTGGCTTAAAACAACCAGTTAAAATTAGACTTGTGCCTAATTGGATGCTCTTTGTGTAGCACTTGATCAACCAAGTATGTAACATAAGATTGTTAAAGGATGTTTAGCTCATAATATTATTTATATTTAACTAACAAACAGTGAAAATTTTAAGAAAAGGGTTGTTAAAATGTAATATGATGTTAAATACAACTGTTATTAAAAGAATGCAATTCATTTCTAGCTGTCATAAATATTATTTATATTTATATGTTTGTTTAGCCTTAACTAACAACAAACAGTGAAAATTACTTAAGAAAAGATGCAACTGTTAAAATGTAATATTATGTTAAATACAACTGTTATTAACAGAATGCAATTCATTTCTAGCTGTCATAAATATTATTTCTAGATTTTGTATTTCGTCGTTAGTCGTTAGTTCAAGATGAACAGTGAAAATTACTTAAGAAAAGATGCAACTGTTAAAATGTAATATTATGTTAAATACAACTGTTATTAACAGAATGCAATTCATTTCTAGCTGTCATAAATATTATTTCTAGATTTTGTATTTCTTTTATATATAATTAAAAGTATTTCTCATTGGATACACTAACTTTTTAGCTCTCTCTCGCTTTACCTTTCGGTTAAGTATTACCAACAATAATAAACAACATATGCGGATGGAAGAGTCTGCGGTGAGAAAAACGGAGAGACACGAGACAACAGACAAGAGACGATGGACGACGACGTCATTGACACCTCCGATAGCTGAGCGATAGCTGCAAAGCTGAAAATGAGCCGGGTGGGTGGCAACGACTACAGACTCCTGACCATGGCTTAGAGACTGAGACTGAGGCAGAGAGTGCGACGACCGGTTGCAGCTTCTCCTTCTTCTTCTTCTTGGCCCTGCATAAACTGGCCAACTGGCAACTGGTCAAAGTCAAGGCTTGGAACACACACACACACACACATGGTGGGGGAGGGTGTGCGGGGTGGGAGCTGTTTCGTTGCTGTTTCAGTTTTGGCTTGTCTAGTGACTTGACTGTAACCTCATTGACCAGAAAAATGCAAGCAGCAACAACAACAAGAACAACAACAACAGCAACATCGCAACAGACAACAAAACATCAAATGTGAATTAGTGCAAAAAGGTAGCATAAGGAGAGGGGAAAGAAGGGTGATTGGGGGTTAGAATTTTACAAATGCTCCATATTTATTGGCACTTTTCAGTCTGTGTCCTCTGCTGTGTGTGTGTGAAAAGGAGCAAGCAGTTTGAACAGGAAGAGCAATTGTAGATAGTTGACAAACTGAGTTGAGTTCGAGTTTGGAATCGCTATCAAAATCAAAGCAAGGGATTTGAATATATTCAGATAGAGAGCAAGAGGAAGAGAGATAGCTTGTGATGAGTTTAAATTGAGTTGAGTTGATGGGCAAGGACTGCGGATTGGCATTTTAATTATTAATTTCTTGATCAAAAAGGAACACTTTAGAAAATGTTCGCAATGCGGCTGCAACTGACAAATGGCGACTTCTTAAATACAATCGAATGTTCAACAGTAAAACACATGAGTATTTAAGATAAGGAATTGTATTTTATGTGAATACTGACGGACTTTAATTTTTTTTCGGGAAATTATAACATTATGATCGTAGGTTAATACTTAGACTTTTGTTTTACTTAAAGAACTATTTCATTTTTTATTTACATAAAAAGCACTTAGTACATTTTCCTATCTGCCCAAATAATTTTCAACGGAAAATATATACAAATTCCTAGTAGTATAAATCAAATGTGGTTGCATATCTTAAAGATGCAAATTGCGAGTTTTTTTTTTGTTGTTGTTGTATCATTCGCAATGCAAACCTCAAAACAATTTTAAAACTCGAAAAATTAAAATATGTAAATACAAATTAGAAGTCGCCCACGCGCCCCTCTTCACTTCGGTCTAAACTCACCGGTCATCAGTGCAACACCCTACACCCACCACCCCTCCACCAATGCCGGCAACAAGAATTGAGAAACAACAACAATTGCTCACAATTTGCGCTCACATTGCAGATGCTCTCACACTCTCCCTCTCTCTTTTTGGCTCGTTCAGTGTGTGGGGGGGCCGAAGCTTCGTCAAGTGTTCACTTCTCCTGCATCAGAAAACAGTTATAAGTGCTGCCCACGTCAGCGTCAGCGTAGCAGTCGCAGTTGCCGTCGTCGTTGGCAGCAGCAGCGCTCATTTGTGCGCTTAATGACGTCATTATTTTTATTTTAACAACACTCGGCAGCGGGCGGGGCAGCGACGGAGTAAAATACGACAACGAGTGCGAGTATTTCAATGGTTCATGTTGTGTGTGCGCTGCGCTCCTGCGCAGTCAACGCCGCTGTCGACGTTCGCTCGGCGTTTTGTTTCACATATTTGCTGAGACAAGACCACAGGCAGAAATAGCCACCCCTCACTTACCCACCCACTCAACCAACCACTCACTCACTCGCTGCCTGCGTCGACGTCAGTTTGACTCTGTCTGGTTTTGCGCTCTTTCGCTCGCTCTCTGTCTCGCACTCTTTGCCTCTCTGTCTTGCTTGCTCACTCTTGCTCGCACGCTGGGCTCTCTGTTGTGTCTCGCTCGCTTGCTCCTCCTGAGGTTTGGGCCCATTTGCTTCGGCTTCGGCAGCGGCTTCGGCAACCTTTTTTGTTTGCTCGTGTTTGTCGTAAGTCGTCGTCGTCGTCGTCGTTTTCGTTGTAGTTGTCGTAGGCTGCTTGTCGTTGTCGCTGTTGCTGCTGTTGTTGTTGTTGTTGTGGCCGCGCTTTGCTACTTATGTTGATGATTGTTGGGGGTCCAAGCGCCGTTTGTGCGCCACACGTTCATTCAGTCTGTGGACGACTTTGCGCCTGTACGTACCACTCACGCACCGTTACGCTACATAAGCGCGCATACAAACACACAAGCACATACACAGTTAAACGCATACGCACACACACACACACACATATACAGTGACTGGGTGCAACGCGTGTGCATTTTTGCATTCCATTGCCGGCGTGTGCCAGGCCAGGCAACATTCAAACAGCTGCATCTGCAACTGCAACTGCAACCTGAGCAAAAGTATTTCCAAGATTTCGCGCGCGCTTATCCCTTAAAAAATCGACGCGTGTGGCTTAGCAAGCAACTAAAAGTAAAAAACAAATAATTATAAAAGCATAAGAAACAAAAAACAACTTCAACTAAAAACTGCAATTGCAGCATCTTTCTCTGTGTGTGAATTCGAATAAAAGTGCATTAAAATGTTCCGTTAATTACTTTCTCAATACCAGTCCGATCGTATCGTGTGTTTTCAGTGTTTATAAACGCTATAAATTTTAACTTTTTGGCGATCTATAAAAATTAAACTTTAGAAAACTCAAAAAAGTGTTTGTCAGTGGTTTCTCAATCTAAATGTTGGAGAAGAATTAAATAAATTTTTAAATTAACGTTTAAAAAGTCTTAGCAAAAATCTTTAAAAAAAAGTTTCCGGCTTAAACATCAATTCAAAAATCGAATTAAATCTACAAAATCATTGATTGCTGCTTAGATTCTGAAAAAAAGACGGTAAGTTTTTAAAAATATTTAAGAAAAATTATATTAAGTGAAGATTTTGGACTTTAAGTTAGTTTTCTAAGTTACATGCTTGTAATAATTAAATTTGTCTGAAATTATGAATATCTTATAATATTAAATTTAAATTAAAATTTTTATTGATCGGCAATTCTTCTGTAAAAAGAATCTGCAACAGTAGTTATAGTTATACAATATTTTGCATTAATTACTTCGTGTATTAAATATCATTAATCAAAGCCTTTTAATGTATTATAAATACTTAATCGATCAGAGACAGTTTAATATTTTGTAATTAATAGTATTTATTTAACAAACTGGTTAAAATTGCTCTGTGCTGTAAACTAATTGGAAGTACATTAATTATTTTTTTCATAATAATAATTGTAGCAAATTGCTTAAAAGTCAACTAGAACATGTTCAAGATTACAATTTAAAACACGTTTAAGATTATTAAACATATTTTCAATATTATATAAGGTTTTAGGAAACAAAGATTATTGAAAATTCAAGTATTTATTGAAGTTCAACTTTAAATCATCTTGAGCTAATTGTGCCTTTGATCATTAACCAATACTTATAATATCATTAGCGTGTGTGTGTTTGTGTGTATTCTTCAGTTTCCAAAAATATAAATTTTTGCTTCTCACGCACTTTAAGAACTCGAAAGCAAATGCAAGTTTTATGCAAATCTTTTTTTTCGCCTTGACATCGTAATGCAGTTCTAATACAATAAATTGATGTGATTTTTATGCAATGTGAGATTAAAGCGTTAATAGCTTTAATTAAGCATAATTTTCGAAATCGTAAACAGCGTCATTAGAACGCTTCCTCCCCATTCCCCTCATCGTTTTTTTTTTTTTAGGCTTTTGTGTTGTGTGCACGAAAATAGATGCGGCCATCTAATAATAAAAGTAAATACACAATAATAAATAATAATAAAGCAGATTCAAACTAAACTAATCATATGTTTAGCGACGGCCGCGGCAATTTGCAACAATGAGCCGCTTAGAGAAGTGTATCTGTGAGATACTACAAACTAAAATAAATAGTTTAATGTGTGTGTGTGTGTGTGTGTGTGCCACCTAAGCCTTGCAAATGATGCCACCCCAAAGCAACAACAACAAAATTATTAAATAGATAACTAAATATTACAATTGCCATTTGAATGAACTGCGGACGCTGCTGATGATGATGATTTTTTTCTGTGTATTTATTTGCAAAATGCGCGCGCGCCGAGCGCTTGTAAAACTGTGTGTATCTGTGAGATAGAATAAGCAGCAATTCACACCAACAACAACAACAATAGCATTAGTAATAATCAGTTTCATTTGGCAGCGTTACAATTTTTTGTGTTTTGTTTAGTTCCCAGTCAATCCGAAGTTCTGTAAATGTATCTGTAACCTGACTATGGAGTATCTTGTATCTATGTGTGTGTATAGAGGGTTTGTAGACACGAGCTTGAAGCTGCTTTTGCACTTTTGCATTGTTCAGCCGCTTGGCTCGTTCATTTAATTAAATATAATTAGCTGCATTAATTGCAAATTAATACAGAGTTTAGTTGTGTTTTTTGCTTTTTCGCTTTTGCATTGTTGCCAAGTAGGGGCCTGGCCTGAACTGGCCTGCGTCTCGGTCAAAAGCTGCAACCTGCAACTTGTTTTCCACGGCTCGTTATCGCGTAATTATTTTTACAGATACGTAGCACACAGATATTTTATGCGGCAAACGTTTGAGAACTCAAACTTTAACTATTTGTCATTCCGAGGAATTTAATTTTCGTTCAGTTTTTTGCATTTAATGGGTTAATCATTTGTTTGAGTTTTTCTCACCGAGTTTTCTCAACTTGACCTTTTTGAAGATCGTGTTGAAAATCGAGTTGGAAAATGCCGTCGGTAATATGATATATCTTTATCTACTTTTTCGATATCTAAATGCAATCAATGACTGTTAGCTTAACACTTTATTATTTGTAAAACCATTTGCAGATTGTAATAAATACGTGTGACAAAACAAATAAATTATAAAATATTTTGAGTTTGTTAACCGGTTCCGTTGTGGAGTTCAAATTCAGCTTGAAGTCTAATTTTAAAATGCAAATGGTGAGGCGTTTATAAAATTATATAATTAATTGCATAGAAATCGTGTTACAGTTTTTTTTTCTTTTTAAATTAAGTCGGATTAAATTATTGAATGTAGTTTTTCTTTATATTGCATTTGAAAGTTGGCCTTTGGCCATTTTCTAGTCTTGTGTAGAAAATTATATTCCAAATTATAGCTACAAAATTGGTTGTATTAACCGTAATCTTTAATATTAACTTTAAAGACTTACCAATTTTTCTGCCATATTTTTGTTTTGGGTTGTTATTCATGGCATGCGATAATTTTTCAATTTTTTTTAAAATGCTAGAACGTTTTAAATAACAAGGAACATCGCATGAGTAAATTTTATGACATGGTACTTTAATCATACTTATTATAAGAAAATAAAAAATTAATTAATAAAAGAATATGAAACAGTATGTATATTTAAGAAGAAAGGATTTTAAATACAATAAATAATGACGTATGATACTTGATTAATAAATTTATAAAAAAATTAGACACATCAAACATTTAAATAAATATGAATGTATATTTTATTGAAAATTTTAAAAACGTTTATTTAAATAAAAGAAAATTTTCCCAACACTTTTTATATTTCCCCGCAAAAATTTGTAAGCATAAGTGAACAACTATCAAAAAACTAAAAAGGAAATACCAAATTCATACACTACAACAAACTAGTTGGCAAGCAATGTAAATGTGCTACTGCACATACATATAGGCTGATTAAAACATTCGCAAGAGATTGTTTTTAATGATATATAGATAGATATTGCGCATCATCAGAGAAATCCATTAAAAAAGACGCATGTTCGCAAAATGCAGTTGGCCAAGTTTTTATTATTTCTGTTAATGCATAAATAGCTGCACGAAAAATTACAAAAGCGTTGGCAAAAATCAGCAAAAACAACAACAATTATAAGATATTAAATTAAAATTAAAAATTGTTGTTGCTGTTGTTGTAGTAGTTGTTGTTGCACTTTTATGACAAACGGATGACGAGCGCATAAAAATGCGGCACACAAGAAACGGCAAAGAAAAGAAAACATTAAAAATAACCAAAAGCAAAAGCCATGCAGCAATTGCAATATCTACCCCCTCCCCCTCACGCCACCGCCCCACCCACTAAGCTATCTCCTCATCCGGCGTCACGTTGTCACTTTAAGTAGGCAAATCATAAAACGAAGAAGAAAAAAAAAAAAAAAAAACCAGCCAGAAAATGTGCGTAATTTTGTTCAGAGATTTTTGGCGTGCAGCTGGCTAAAATGCCGCCCACCAGCTAATGAGTGGCGCCCCTCTGCCTCCCACTTGCCTCTACTCTTTGTTGTTGCTACTTAAGTCCAAACAAGTTACTTCAACCTGGCCAAGTGCATTGCTGATTAAAATAATAATTACGACTCGTAAATGCATTGAAGCGCAAGCAAATGGCAAAAAGCAAAAGCAAAAAGCAGGAGCATCTTGAAAGGATTTTCGGCTTTTGATGTGTGCTGCCAATTTGGAAGGTTTTTTATATGCCTGCATTTTTATTGCCGTTGTATGTGGGCTGCAGCAAACAGGAAATGCATTTCAATTGTGAAAGGCGCCAGCCAAAAACTGGCTAAAGATGCAAAAGTCATTGAGTAGGAGAAGCTGGGCTGCAGTTAAGCTGTAATTTTATAATTGGCCGCGAATACACATAGAGTGAGTAATTAGCGTATAATAAGTGTTTATTGCAAAGATTAAAAGAAGATGAGTGGGTAAAATCTAAAACGTACTTAGTATAAAGAAAGTTTCCTCAGTAGTTGTAGAATTAACACCTTACATATAGCTTACTTCTATTTAGTTTTCATTGCATAACTTTCTTTAGAATTGATCTTCTATTAAACACCTTACATTCAGCTTACTTCTTTAGTTACTTTTTATTGCATACCTTTCTTAAGAACTCTTAGCTTACTTCCCTGGTTATTTTTCATGGCATGCCTTTTTAAAACTGACTTCTCTACTTCCTTTTCATTGCATACCTTTCCGCTGTCTTGTTAGGCCTTTTTTCTAACTCATTTAACACTGAAGTGTTTATGCTGCCAGTTTGTTAATCAAGCTTAAGTCTTCATATATCGCACCATCATCATCATGATCGTCATGATCATCATGATCATCATCATCAACGCGCATGCCACAACTCTAGAGAGAAGTATGTGTTCGTTCCTCGCATGCCCCAAAAGCCCACACAACAAATACCACAAAAAGCATTTTGCGACGATCTAAAGTGCTAAATGCACATGAAAAAAAAAACACGCTCATTTAATAATGAACAATAATGAACAATAATAATAATCAAAACGTGCAAAGAGAGAAAGAGAAAAAGATATACACAAAAAAATTTTTATCAACGAACGCGCATCATTTCAATTAAGAAAATGTCACAAAGTGTCCAAATGTAACGGCTCCTCTCTCTCTCTCTAGCTGTAGCTCTCTCTTTCTAGCTGACCATGCGACAACAAAACACGCAAAGAGCAGCAGGAAGACACGCAAAAGAGAGTAAGAGATCGGGAAGAGTAAAAAGCTGTTGTTGTTCTTTCTGATGCGCATTTTCATTTCTTCAAGCGCCAGGCCCCCTTATTTCCCCTCCTCTCCCCTGACTGATCACAGCCCCCCCCTCCCAGCACTGACTTCCACCCTAGTCTAACCATTTTATTTAACGGCTCAATGGTTTTTGGAGACATTTTTCTATATAATTAATGCGAATTGTCACACGCTAGAAATGAGATAGAAGTTGCCTTCACTTTTAATTCATTGTTATTTTTGTTGTTGTTGCTGCTCATTCTTAATTAGTAATTAAATAATTAATGCTTTGCGTTTTCAGTGCATCGCATTCCAGCAATGAGCGCACATGAAACCATAATTAATTTTTCTGTTTATGGTCGTAGCCAAAAAGTATTTTCGCTCGATTAGCAATTAAAGTTCTTCATAGAAACCATTGCGTGTGTCAAAGTGCCCACAACATGCTTCTTTGGAAGGGGGTTGTTTAATATTGGGTTTGATGGATGGATGGCAGATAAATGTCATTGATAATGTAAGTGTGTCGTGTTTTCTAACAGCATCGAGTTACGAAAGTGTAAAATTAATTAAGTGAAACACAAAGCTAAACATATGTTAAAAGATCTTAAGTTCTCATGTTACATTCTTTTTTATTGTTGCTAGATAACAAGGTTATATAACAAATGAAAAATGTGATATAAATATAATAAACAGCTCACTTACTGCACCCAAAACCTACTTTGAACCTTCGGTACAAGCTGCTTAGCCACTTTAGTCATAAAAATGTAACACCTGCTTATCTGTAATGCCTTCCACAGCACACTCCTTCTCAGCCATGCTCAGGACCTTGCACACACACACACACACACACACAGTAAACCGCAAGCAACCCAAAGCAACCAAAAACATTTCTCAAACATTGGGTGTTGGGCAAAAAAAAAAGAAGAATTATATTATAAAAGTTGGGTGGTGTTTTGGTTTGGGGTGTATAAAACCTGACCTAACCTCCAGCAAACGTTGGCGCAAATACCGTAAAAACACTTTACGGAATTTCTCAACGCCTGGTAAGCCGTGGCACGGGCGTAAAATCAACCCCAAAAAGACTTAACCAAAGTAACGCCAAAGCAAAGTCGTTAAAGTCGCCGCCAAAACAGCCGACGGCAAAGAAGAGAAAGGAGAAAGAGATTCAGAGCGAAGTAAGGGCTCACCAAATCTTTAAAAACATTTAACAGATTTGGGTATCGCTTTTTTTTTGCTGGTTGGGCGTTGGCAATGTTTTCATTTTACATGCATTATCCTGGCCACCAAAGTGTTGACATTAAAATAATAATTTTAATTGCTTCAAATAACACAAAGTCCGTTTTTTTTTCTCTCGATGACTTTGACCCTTGTGAAATCTAATTTTTTTCCTTCATGTGTGCAAAAGGGACTACAGTGTGTATAATGTGTGTGTGTGTGTGTGCGGGTCTATTTAAACACAAAGGGTAATTAACATTTTTCTTGCCCTGTCCTTGTTCTGGCCAAAAGGATAAGCAGCTTGTTCAGCAGCCCAAAGTCAAAATGAGCTGCGGACCTTGCCCAGGATCCGGAATAAATGTATATAGAAAAAAAGGACCACACATTACGAGGTTTTTTTTTTGCGGTTTTCGCATTTGGTTTAACTTTGCTGGTTGCTAATGCCTTTTGGGGTCTCTTCGAGGTTTCGTTCTGTGTGCGGGTGTGTGGGTGTGTGTATTAGATGTGTGTGTGTGTTCTTTCAACACCTTCAGCAAAGCGTGAATTAAGTGCTCGAGATTTTGCAACACTTAATACAAACAAATTTGCAGCCTGCGCTGTCCCATTGCATGCAACATGTGGCACGCTGTGGGTCACTCTCCATCTCTCTTCCTCTCATTTTCTTCATTCTCCGTGTCTTGGCAGTTAATTGCGCAATTAGCTGGACAGTTGTGTCAGTGCCATGTGACGGACGGACTGCGACATGTCTCATTAACCGGGCAGATGGTACTTTAGCTGAGACAGAAGATTCTCTCTCTGTCTCTTTCTTTTCGCGTTTATGTGTGTTAGTAGTATGTCAAGAGAAACGACATTTTTAATTGGTTTAATCAACAAAAATTAAGCGAAAAAGAAAATAATAATTATAAGAAACAAGGTTCTTTAAAAGTTTGTTGGAGAAAGAATTTCATTTAAACATTTATATATATTTTTTATCAAATATGTTGCATGGTTTTAATAATGAAATGGATCATTAAGTAAGAAAGTTTAAGATTCGTTGCTTGTCATCTTCTAAGATTCTTACAGTTGAGAAAATAAATCTATATCTTGATCTATATTTTGATATTTGATTCTTTTGAACTATTTTCCCGTAGTTCTTTTGCTGCACTTAACTGGCCTTTTTTAGTATTAACAGTTTTTCTTTAGTTTCTTCTTGCAAATCAAAAACATTTGACACTTTTCATCAGTCAACAGCATCAAATCTTTCAACATTTAAGCCACACTTACCACATTCGTGGTTAACAGAAACAGCTGTTTCTGGTTTTTCACTTCTAACTAAAAAAAACTCGCTAGAAACTGAGAAGCCAAAGGCACGATTAACAACATAAACAGCAGCATCAAACAGTAGCCTTAATTGTTTCGCACTTAATCAAAATGAGCAGCACTAGACAAGAAGGGAGAGTGAGAGGAGATGGGAGGAGGGAGGCACGGTGGTACGAGCCGGGTCTATGTCGCAGAACGGGTAACCCATCAAAGGCTGCCCCAGTGCAGAATGCTTAACCCAAAGTTGCACAAAAGCGTTTCGTAGATACACTCTCTTTCGTGTGTGTGTGTGTGTGTGTGTGAGTAGGGTGTAGTTGTTGTTGTGAAAAAGCAAAAAATTGAAAACTAAAGAGCAACTTGGGGCTGCACGCCAGTCAGCAAAAGGGACACAGTTTGCCAGACCGAAAGACAGACTGAGGACAGACAAACGACGACGACGACGACGACATCAACACCCGGGCGAAAACGTTTTATGAGCTCATACACAAAAAAAGGGACACACACACACACACACAGAGACAAAACAACCTGTTGCATATTTCAGCACACAAATTTGCCAAAGTGTGGCAGCAGCTCTTTTCTTCTACTGTTATTCTTGTTTTTATTTTTTATTTTTTTTATTTGATAGCACAAGTCGTGTGCCAAAATTATATGTTAAAAACATCGCAACACGAACAGGGAGACTTTTCCTGCCTTTTTTCTCTACCTCTACCTCTGCTTTATTTTGGGTCTTTTGTGTATAAGATTTGTTAACGGAGCTGGCTTTGGCAAATTCTTTTGCTCCTGCTCTTTGAGCCAAGCTGCCAAGTGTCTGTAATTTTTCTTTTAGTGGGTGTTTTAATAGAGTTTTCCTATTTGACTTGCCGTCTGTCTGCCGCTTGTTGGTGTTGGTATTGGTGTTACTGTGTGGGTGTAGGTGAGTGGGTGTGTGTGTGTGGGCGTTTTAAGTGCGCCTAATGGGCCACTTGAATGCTGGCTGCCTGAAATCAGTTGGCTGGTAGGAAGCTTTGGCATGTTGACTTGAAGTTGAAGCTGAAGGTCAAGAACTGAACTACCTGTCTAGTTAGATACAGTTGGAGGTTAAAGTGTGCTTTTAGAAAGAATGGGAGGTCTATTTCTTTGGAATGTTAGACTTTTTTGCTTCCAAAACATTCCACATTAATTTTCTTATGCCAAAAATCACATCTTTATTTGCTTTGCTTACTCATCTTTGGCGCTTTTGTTATTTTGTCGTTGCCTCCTCTCTCTCACCCCAGTTGCTTGTCTTGCCAACACCAGCTACAACAACAACTTGCAACACTCGCGTCTGTCACATTAAGACGACGGCAATGTTTTTTTTCTGCTGTGCGCCTGCTGCTTTGAGCCAAGTAACCCAACGAAGGCGCCGCCTGTTGCGCCAACCATTTCATGGCTCTTGGCCATGGCCAAGACGTCTAAGCTGAGAGGCTTTTACAACTTTATAAGTTGTTTTCTTTCCTTGTTTTCTTGTTGTTGTTGTTGTTGTTTTTGTGTGTTGTGTGCGCATCTTCGTCGTCAGGCGGGCATGTGACGTCACTCGTGCTGCTTTTGTCGATTTTTCGCACGCTTTTTGTTTGTTTGTTTGTGATTTTTTTTTTTTTGTGTCGTTTGCTGTTTGGCGTTTGCTGAGCTGCTGTTATTGCGGCGACGTCAACTTGGTGTGTGTGTAGTTGTGTGTGTGTGTTTTAGTGGCAATCTTTGTGCAATCTCCTCAAGCGTCGCCGCCTTCCATTCCATTCATGAACTTTGCTTTGCTTTGCTTCATTCATAAGCAAAAAAGAAAAATGCCAGCAAAAAAGCTTAGCGCCATTTTTGGTCTTCGTATTCGTGTGTTTTATTTATGGTTTGTTATGGCCGACGACGCTCGATTGATGTGCCCGATTAGCAGGTCGAAGCAACCAGTTACTGTTACAGCCAACTCCATTAGAAAAGGTACAAAAACTTATCTAAATGAGCGCCGGTCGTTTATTACATGCAATTACTGCAACATACATTGCGTATAAGTAATGCAAATTGTCTGCGATTGCCAGGGTAAAGGCACAAATCAACCGACTTTTCATTACTGCTGCTGCATTATAATTTCGCATAATTTACAAAATGCAAAGCAATACAAAGAAAACATGCCACATGACCTGTGGCAAACATTAAATGCATTTCTGGTGTATTTAAAAAAAAAAAATGCAAAAATACTGGAGTAGTAGAAATAAAGTTGGGATTATGTAATACTGAATAGAATAAGTTTTTCAAGGGTTTTCCTACAAACCTTTTCTTTTTATAACCTTTAATTAGTTTATTTTTCTTGCAATCGACTAACAAAAAAACGAAACCACAACAAAAATAACAGTCGCTGATTTTTCAATGCTGATTTAAGATTAACTATGCACAAAGAATGCCAAATGCATGTGAAAGTGTGTGTGTGTGTGTGTTGTGGGTTAGATATTGCCTATTACAAGGCATATGTATATCACAGTCCGTTTTCATGTCAGCTCAAGTCTTGCCTGCAATTTATGAGCCCGAAATGAGCGCGAATTTTCAGAGCTCTTGTTTGCCAAATGTGTTGTGTTGTGTTGTGTGAGGGTGTGAGTGTGCGTGTTTACACACACATCGGATACGTGTGAATTCAACGCTCAATTGGCTATAATTTTTAAATAATACGTCGATACATATCGTATTTGAAGTTGAGTTTGGTGTTTAATAATGGTTATTTTGTAGAAACAATATTTTTCTTCGTTGGCAGCCGAAGTTTTATGCCAAATGCTTAATCGAAATGACCTTGATACAAGAACGATATGTGTTATTTATTTTTTTTTTTTTTTTAGCAATTTCCAATAAATTTTATGCCATTTTGGCACACAACTTGCTTAGTCAGAATGGCAATGCGATAAACTGGCAATAAATTTGCTAAGCGCCACTAAAAATTAGATTCATGTAAGCAATAATTTACAAATAGACCACTTTATCCCAAGGGTCCCAAATATGTTTCACATAATTATCCAATCCCCGTATTTATTTAACAATAATTAAATCTGTCAAGCTTGCAAAATTTTTTTCTGTTTTTCAATTGCCGCCAAGCGCGTCGAACATTTACAGAATTATGAGAAATACTTTAAAAAAAAAAAAACAAGTTGTTATTGTTGTTGGAAGCTCTCTTTGGAGCGGTGTGATTTGTGATTGGCTGACGGAGTGAGGCTCGATTGGAAGTTGGAAGGCAGCTGCTGGAATGTTGTCGCCGTTAATTGGGCAAATTATTGTTTCTTTACTTATTATTTATAAATATGTGTGTATTGTGTTGTATTGTTGTTTATTAATTGGCAACGTCGCAACAGTTCAAATTGCGTCATTTGTGACGCGTGAAAACATTTAAGTCCACAGCGAGAATCCTCCGCAAAATGATTTAAATTCTAACCATATTTTCCATAATATTTCTTAGTATACTTTTACTCACAATGATGAAGAACTACTTAGGCAGTATTCAGTTCCCTTGGGTGTGGGATTTTTACATTACATTACATTAAAGCTGCACCCATATAGAGCCTGTATTCCAAGAAATCACCACCACATCATCAACGTAATCATCATCATCATCATTAGCTACAAAACAACGGAACAACAACGCACATGGCACATTGAATGTGTACAAAAATTAACACATTTAAATGACATTCATTAAAAGTTGATTAATATGGCCCTGATTGGTTATGAGCTTTGGTTTTTTTCTCCTCTAGTTTCAGCTTTCTTTGGGCTCAGTGGCGTCATTTGGTGGGCCTCCTGCTTCAATTATTGTCGCATAAATTGATCATTTAGTGTGTTTTTCACTGATTTCGATTTTTATTAATTTACGTATTGAACGTTGTTTTGTGTTTTGTTGATTTTCAATCAGAGAACTAGCGACAAACACACACACACAAACACACAGAGGAAGAATGCCTTCGTTTCAATAATTTTCAATGAGCCGTAATTTAGACTCATTTAAATAAATATATTTCGTTGATTGGCTTTTGCATTATTATTATTGTTATTATTATGATGATGCCGATGCTGATTCTGATAATGGCCAAGCAATTGCGATAACGAGTTCAATGCAAAGTTATTTAACCTTTTAATAAGCTACAGAGACACCGACAATCATTAGAGGGAGAAAATAAACTATTGCCGAATTATTAGCTAAAACTGAGCAATTGAAAAGGTACTGTTAATTGAAGTGAACTGGATTTAAAAAAATTCTATTCAATAAAAAAATTAAGCGTTTTCAACTTGACAAATCAGTGAGTCGAGCAGTGTCTTAACAGTCGTTAATTTTATGTTAGATTTTAATATTTCCACTTACCCCTTGTCCATTTAAGCATAACAAAGCGAATGATTGGACAAATTTTTGTGTGTACAAAAAATAATTAATATTTAAAAACAATAGCACAAGCTTGCTAAGTATTTACTTATAATTACACTAACAATTGCGTATTATGTAAAAACGTCACTAAATTTCACCAAAATCGGCGTAGCTTACTTACATTTTTGAGAATCGTGGAGTAGAGCAGTGCCTTAATAAATAGTCGTTACGTTAGTTTACGTAACGTTACGTTTACGTTACGTTACGCCAACGTTACGAAAACAATACGTTTACGTTACGTTACGCTAACGTTACGAAAACATTACGTTTACGTTACGCTTACGTTACGTCTCCTCCTCGATTCTCAAGAATTCAAGTGATTTTTGTGTAAGTGTAACGTGTTTACATAATGCGAAGGTGTTGGTGTAAGTATAAGTAAAGGTTTGAGCATGTGTGTATATAACAATAATAGCTCTTATTGTTATTAAATATAAAACATTTATTGACAACACACACACACACACTATTTTGTGTTTACAAAAATCAGTCAAAGCTTATGTGTAAACGACAAATTCCTTGTTCAACTCAAGCGGACAAGGGGTAAGTGGGAATATTTTATCATTATTATTATAAAATATATATATATATATATTGTATAATATTATATAATATAGTAAAACTAACTATTTTTATACCCTGAACCCATAAAATGGGTAAAAAGGGTATAATGGTTTTGTGCAAAAGTATGGAACAGGCAGAAGGAAAAATCTTCGACCTTATAAAGTATATATATTCTTGATCAGCATGTCCGTCTGTCTCTCTGTCTGTCCGACTGTCTGTCTGTCCGTCTGTATGAACGCGTCGATCTCAGAGACTATTATAGCTGGATTAGAATAGCTCCAGATTTTGAACATTATATCATCTAAGTCCTATTCAGTACAAGTTTATTTCCGATTGCCGATAACTATTTCCGTTTCCCAAACACACATTTAAATCTTGAGTTTTGAAAATGTGAAATGTGTTTTAGAATCTTGATACAATATAATGAAAATCTGTGAGATATCGAAGATAGAAGTTTAGTCATAGAGCCATACATACAATTTCTGTACGCGTTATGTACAGGGTTTGGGGTATTTCCTCGTCGGGAAATCTCAACTTGAGCCTTCTTACTTGCTATTGTTGATTTTCGTGTGGTTTTTATTCTGAATATAGTCAATTACATTCTAAATTAAATCTAAAATGTTAACATAATCTTTATGTTCTATATCTTTCTTTATTTTTCTGTGCTTCACTAAGCCATTAGAAAGTCATTGCGCCTGCGCTCGTACAAAACACACATTTAATTATGGTACAGTTGAGTCAGTTGCTGTTAAGTGTGGCGTTGCCCAATCCGTTGCTCATGCATTTATGCATAAGTCGGGGCCGTCACGCACTTAATGAGCCTCAGAGCGTTGAGACTGTACCTGGCAATTGCAACTGCAACACTGCAACACTGCAACAGTGCAACTGCGGGCGATGGCGACAACAAATTGGCGCATTTAATAATCATTTACACAGTGTTTTGTGGCCACTAATTTTGTTGTGCGCGCACTTTCAAAATTGCCCTCAGCCAACAGAGCGAGATAGATAGATGCACGCATGCGTGCAGGTTCGAGCAGTGGCCCCCACAGCGTTGCCATATCTCCACCATACGCGCCTAAGCAAGGCGTCGCTGTTGGTGTTGGTGTCGTGTTGCTGTTGTTGCTAGTTGCTGGTTGCTGGTTGCTGTCGTCGACGTCGCGTAATTTACATTAATTGGCACACGGCGTCGTACATATAAATATTTTGCGCGCTTAAACTTTAATTTCATGCGTGCCATTTGATTTTAGCTGTGTGTTGTTTGTGTTGTTGCCACAAATTATAGGAGAGTGTGAATACAACGACGACGACGACGACGACGACGAAGACAGAGTCTGTTGCAAGTATTGGGGCGTTTTTGTGGGCTCATTTTATGAGATTTTTTGGCCATAAGGAATAGAGCGGCGGCGCATATTTAGGCATCTAGTTATAGGTCTTTATATAACAGCCAAACGGTATATTCAATTAGCCTGTCTAAGACATTCTCTCTGGCCATAGATTTGCCATGCCATTCAAATATGTGACTTAAGTGGATTATAATATTTGTGCATACATTAAAAGACCTTTCTAATATTTAGCTTGAGAGTAAGGAATTTTAAAGAAGAACTTTTCATCACTAGGCATGCAAAAAATGTCTCTTTTTTTTATTACCCTTCATACTCAGAGTTTGTTGTTGTCTGCTACTCGTTTCATTAATTAACACACTTTCACAGCGCATTTCTTTCCTTCTGGCGACAATTTTTCGTTGACGTCAATTCAAGTTGTTGTTGTGCTCATTTTACTACTATATCATCAGGTCAAATCTCAATTAACAAATATAACGAATTTGATGTTGCTTTCGTTGCTTTCACGCTTTCTTCTCGCCATTTTCTGTACATTTTTTTCGCTTAACAAACAATTAAAAATATTAATAGAAATTTATTTCAATTGAAATCAAAAATTTCACAACATTAGCAACTTGCTCCACTTGAGAGAGAACTATTTGCATGCGGGTTCAAGCATATGAACCGAAGTCATTGCTTACAATTTTCTTCTTTCTTCTTCGTGCAGTAAAATTTTCATAATTTTCCCTTTAGCCCAAGTGGCATTTAGAGTTTACAAGCTTAATTAAAAGCCACAGCGCAATCGACTTGTAATCAGCTTATATGCCACTTAATTTACAGTTTGGTGATTATGTCCGTTTTACTTACTTCATAAACAAAATGACATCGCAATGTGTGAGTCACGCTTTAAGCCAAAGAAAGCAATTGACAACAGGTATGATTGACTGAAAGATACTCTGAAAATGATTGAATTTAATCGATTGTTATCGATCAACTTCAAAAATAAATATTACCGATTTGAAGCTTATTGATTGCAGACTATCAAGAAGATACTATGAGTTGATTGAAGAGTTATCGATAAGTTTATATCTAAAAAAATAAATTAGTTGCCTTTCTAGATTATTTACTCTCAACTATCGATAATAATCGATTATTATCAATCTGAGGAGTTGATAATCAGAGTTAATTTAGAACTTTTCGATAAGCTTCATAAGTTTATAGGATACTATTATAACGTCATGTAATGCATAAAAAAAGTGCAAGCTGTAATAATCATGACGTAGTACTAAATAGTTGTAGAAGGGTTCGGCTTGGGGGCGTCGTTTATATGCACATACTTATGTAGATGTATGTAGTCATTGTTCTGAAGCGGGTAAGCGATGCATTAAGTTGATTTTAATAAGCGTTGCCCAGCTAAAAAGGTAAATAAATAATTATAATAAATAAATAATAAATAATTGTTGACTGCAACAATAACAATAACCACTACAACAAGGTACAGTCATTACTCCACATATATGCACATGTTGCCCTCTCGCTTGCACCTGTGCTAATTACTAGCATGTGGCTAGGAGGAAGTTAATTATAATTACAGCACTTGCCAATGCAAAATGAGCTGCATTCGTTTCGTTACCAAGTGCTTAGTTAGGTTTAGTCTAGGTGCTTTGCCCCTCCCCGATCGCCCGGCTATGCCCTACTTAATCACGGCTTATTAAGCGATTTAAAAACGCCATTTCAATGCTACATTGTTGACGACATGTTTGTGCATGTGTCTATACGTGCCTCATTAGCGGGGTGCAGAGGAGGAGAATTGCTTGCAGTTCGTACGTGTATGTAAATTATAATTGTATAATCTTAATATAAGTATAATCGATAATTATCATAGATCAATTATTTATTTTTATTGCACTTACGTTGCTAATGGCTTTTTGGAAGACCCTGGGTTAATGACTCTAGCCCAGTTACAGAAGGTTCAAGTACAGTGAAGCTTTACAGTGAAACCACACGCACATCTGCTTGACAATCGCTGGCCAGTTAATCGATTTGCAATTCGATTACGCCAACACTTTGCCAGCCAGTCGGCCGCGAAGTTTTTTGCAATCAACCCGCAAAACACTTTACAACCCTAGAAAGAGAGCAACCCTTGACTGTACTGTAACCCTGTCCAGTTATTTGTACCCCGCGGCTAAATTCTAATTATAATCGCGTATCGCCGTCGTCTGTGTGCCAAAAGCTCCAATAAAACCTTTGTCAAGCGCCCCTCGCTAAGCTCCGAGTTCCACAACTTCGTTTTTTTTTCCTGCTGTCATTACCGGCCCACACTGCCCAAAACTGAGTACTACATGTCAGTCGGCATTTGCATTAATTTTGCAACGAAACAACGAACGCAGCGCAAAAAAAGTAAGAAATTTCCATAATGAGCACGTACACAATCACTTACCCCGGACTTGGCCTCAAACCCCTAACTCCGATCTGGCCACATGCAATTCGTAAAAAGGGTTTTTCGAATTCGTTCGAGGGTTGCAAAATTTTTATAATTAGTTGCCCGTTGCCCGGCACCAAATGCAATCCAGCAGCAGCAGCAGCAGCAGCAGGTTTTACAAGTACTACACATTTTTCCAGCACTTTTCTACCTTCTTTTTTCTTGTTTTTGGCCAAATATTTAGACGTTGATTATGTCGCCCTAGCCCTAACATCAAGCAAACGATTTTGGTGCGTGCTCAATTGGGGAGTTTTTTTTTTTGTTCAGTAGAGGAACCCCGCCCACAAAAACCTACATGCCATTTCTTTCTTTTGTTTTTCGCTAATTTAGCAAAATTATGTTTTGTGCTCCTTCTCCCTCTCTCTCTCTCTCTCTCTCTCTCTCTCGCTCTTTCTCTGTGTTTTGTGTCGTGTGCGATTTGTGTTGCAGTCAGTAGTCTCGTGATGTGCCCCACAACCCTTCATTCCTGCAATGCTTATTATTATTATACAACTGCAACACGAATGGAACATGCAACGTATTCAACCTATTAACATTTGAATACTCTAGCGGAAGAAGAGGCTCAAAAGTTTTGTCGAAAAGGGAAATATAATAAAACTTAAAACAGTTTCCATTTAAAAACTTAGTACAAAATTTCACTTTATAAAATATTAAAAAATTTATTTACTGAACAAAAAATCATGTTAATTAATAACATAAAGCATAGGCTTTGACATTTTAGTACGTAGGTGTAAAGAATTTAAAATGTATTGAAAAAATCTGTTATTTTATCATTTTTTTTAAACTCATTTAGCTTCTTTTAGATTTCCTGGCAACTCTTTGTTTGTTAGAGTATCTTAACGTTCAGATTTCATGTGTAAGCTTTGCATTCTTTTTTCAACATTTTCAGTTTGTGTTTTTTTTCTCTCATTATTTCCCTTCTAAATGAATTAAAATTGCCAAATGTGGGCGGGTTTGGTTGAGGGAGAGGCATGCTTTTTAATGCAAATACAAAATGCGAATAACTCATTACGAGGCGCATTAAGGACAACGTGTGTGTGTGTGTGTGTGTGCAGGCAGGACTCACGCTATAAGAGGGCTGCTTTTTAGACTCGCCTCGACTCGGCCTGGCATGACTTTGACTTCCTTTCCACGGGGCTTCCTCTTTCCCTCTCGCACTCCGCACTCCGTCTCTCTTGGGGGCGTTTGACTGTTCAGCTTGCACATGTTTATTGTTGTTGTCGATGCTATTGTTGTTGTTATTGTTATATTGAGTACGCCTCTGGTATTGTTATTGGCATCGCCTAGTGCGTGCTCAGTTTGAATCACGCAAATATATTTTTTTTCTTTTCTTTATTATTATTATTTTATAATGATTTTGAGTGGAGAAAAAAAAGTCGACACAACAAAAACACCCAGCTAAAATAGTCCACCGACCGGATTGCAATGCATTCGTAGTGGGAGGAGGGGGAGTGGGGGGCGAAAAGGCCCCCAGTGTGTATCACGTATGTAATGTAATGTAATGATGGCTCGTGCTGTGCGTTTGATAATATGCACCCTACTCTTATGGCCTTAGGTAATTTACTCAGTCTGCTCTATCAACTGATTGTAGCAAACGAGTTTTTTTTCCTCACTGAACATTATTGTTTAAAGCATTTTTTCAAATGCATTGCTACAACAGTTTATGCAATAGAGTTTAATTAAATCTAGTTAAGGGTTCAAGGTTTCATAATTGGCATTATAAATTGATGAATTTATTATTGTACATTGAAAAATATATATATTATATTAACATTTAACTTAAAACTAACGCAGAATATTTTACTACTTTACTTTTAACCAATTATATTTTTTTTCCCTAGCTGTAAGCCTTTCTTTCCACTAGAGTCTTGGTATAATCCGTTTAACACTGCACCCTCGAAACTTTTATGACGCTGGCTTAATTTTCAAAACTACATACATACATAAATGAGTTTGACTCTTGTTCTTTCATTACCAACTTCTATGATTGTGTGTGTGTGTGTTCAGCCCTTTCTCATGCCCAATTTTCATACACTTTACATAATGTGCTCCACCTTTACGGCTGTATTTCATGTGTAATCGTGTGTAATTTTTAAGAAAATTGCACGTTTACGCAAACACACAAAACAAACATACATACTAGCTGGGTGCATGAACATCCCTGACAACAACAACCCTAAAACAATGCAACAAAACTTTTGTAGCCTCATGTATGTGTGTCTATGTGTGCGTAAGTAAATGTTGCATAAATAATTTTAACAGAATGACTTAATGTGGTGCTTGCTTGCCACCCTTTTGTGGCATGAGGCGCATTATTGATTTTACTTTGCAGGCCGGCACTCGAAAAGTTAAGTTGCCGAAAAAGTTGCAACACTTTACAAGTGCCCCATACTTCTCTCCTTCTCCTGCTCCTCCTCGACTTCCTTAAAGTCGTTGTGGCATGGCATTCTATGCTAATTACAAATCTGAAGGCAATTTAATTGCTTGCGATGCATAAATTGAAGCCGGACGCGCAGTTTTCTAATCAGAAATTGGTTTGTGCCACATTTGAAGTCGATAGATACGTAGTACGTACCTCTAAATGGGATGCCAGAATGTGCTACAATTTAGTTTGACTATTAATTACAACAAGTTGCAGCAGCAGCAACAACATGTTTAGCAGCATGTTGCAGCTATGCTAAAATTATTGATGATTTTATTAATTTGAATATTGGCCACGAATCGTTTGCCGCCTTTCCACGTTCCTCGTTGCTGCAACGTAGTGTGGCATGACAAAATGCTGACCAAGACATTGGCTCGGCTTTGAGTCAAATGATAAATTTTTGTACCAATAGAAAGTTGCATGGAGATTGCAATTTATAGCTAGATTTTAGAGGTAGCAGCCGCGGCAGCAACATGTTGCAAGCACCAGCAAAATGAGTATAATTAGACCGGTTTTGTAATGCGTTATATGCGATAGGCGAGCGAGCGCTTGTTGCAGATGTTGCATGCTGTTGCTGTTGCTTTTGCTGTTGCAGCTACATTAAGAAAGAGACTCGAGCGCTTGATTTGAATTATAGCTGGCTGGCCATAGCGATAATTAATCGTGCTATTTAGTGTGCTACATGAAATTCTACCAGTTTGTCGGTTATTGATTAGATTTGTGGCAACAGCATAGTTGTTGCTGTTGCCAGGAAGCTAGCTCTCTGTGTTGCATGTTGCAATTTAGACAGACTTTTAATATGCGCAAATTGTACTTAATTTGGCTGGCACATTTTTTGTCGCTGCAATTTGCCAATGTTTACGTACCGAACTTTCACAACAACATGTTGCCAAGGTGCAGCAGCAACAATTGCTCATACGTTGCATGCACTGAGCGAATGCAGCATGTTCTTAGCTTAGTTCTCGAACTAACTTTACTTTTTCTCACACTGCTTTTGTGTGTGAAATTATTTTGTTGCTGTTTTTTTTGTTTTTTGCTTTGTTTGCTGCTTATGCATATGCCACATGCCACATGCCACATGCCTGGCTACGACCATGGCCGAGACATTTGCATGCAATGTACAAAATTAATTATTACTCCTTCTGCTCACCTCCTTCTTCTCTTGCTGCTGTCCACATCCTGTCCAAAATCTACAACACAACGTCTGTTGCTGCCTGACTCAGGCATTACATGTCCTGCACACACACACACACACACACACACACACACATGCAGAACTTGCAAGGCATCGTTCTCGATTCCCAACACCCACCATGCACCCTGCACCCCCCTCTCTCAGTCTCCGTTTGTGGCTCATTATGACCAACGTTGCTGGCGACGTGGCCGGAAAAGTGCGTTCGTTGACTGCTGCCGGCTGCCTCCGATTCCGACTCGGACTCCGATTCCGACTCCGACTCCGACTCCAACACCCAACTCCTCATTCTGACACCAGCAAACGACGCCAGACTCTGAGGTTGTTGTTGTTGTTGTTGTCGGTGTTGCATGCTTGCTGTTGCATTGGTCATGGCGGCTTTGCATTATTACAACTGCAGACATAGTTCTCCAACAACAACAACAATGCACACACACACACACACACACACTCTCATATGTGTATGTATGCACTTGCATTATGCATTAAAATCAACGCCCGTTTTGTGTACTTGGGCAATGTAAAGTCGAAGACAGCAGCAACCAACACACACACACACTAACACACACATCGCATTTAGTGTTCGATTTTCGTCCAGGCGTCTCTTTGTGTACAAAACACATTGTCCAACTGTGCGTATGTGTGTGTGTGTGTTTGACAGAAATGTCAAGGTATATAAGCAAACGTTTTGGGTAACTGTTGGTTGTTGTTGCTGGTGTTGTTGTGCCTACATTTAGGCGCATATAACTTGGCTTAGACAATTTGCAAGCTAGTAAGACTGAACAAGCTTATAAGAAGAAAATTAGTTTAGGGATGAATTTGAATAAGAGGCTGGCAGCATGAAAAACAGATTCAGAACATAATCAAACATGGGAATTTTTATATGTATGGAACTTCAGTAAAGAAATCTTAACGCTAAATAATTAATAATTGTATTTTTAATACTTTTCTGCGCTGTAATAAATTTATAACGATATTTTCTAAATTTTAAAAACAAACTTTAAACAGCTTAACAAATTTTTTGTGACTTCATGTTTGTACATTAATTTAAATTGCTTTGTTTTATTACTTTTTATTTTATGCTTTCTTTTCTTAGTCCAACTTCCTCTACAATCTCTCATAAGTTCTTTACATCTTATATACTTAAAATCTTAGACACATCTCTACATTATTTATGAACAAAATTGCATATATCCTTACACACACAAACACACACCTACAACTCTTGCAATTATATACATACATGTATGTGCTGTAACAAAAACTTTCTTGCCAGACGTGACTCACTCCCCACTCGGCCGAGTTTTCGGGCCAAGCCAACCCGCCAGGCATATAAATTATAATGCGGAGTAGGTGTAAAATTTTCGATTACGAGAGTCGGTCCGTTCCCCTCTTACTGTTGCTACTTTACCAACGTTCCCCTTACCCTCCTGCCCCTTGCCAGCACAGAGTCATTGTCCAGTTCAGTGCAGGACGTCGTGGCTTGCAAGGACATGCACAGGACTCGGAGTCGCAAGCAACGTTTTGCATTTGCAAAATAATGCGGCATGTGTGCGACGCTTCCTGCATGCCCCTTCCCCTTACCCTTCTTGCTTTCCGTTTTGCCTTTTTGTTATTTGTTTGTTGCTGTTGCCGTGGTCAACCGGATGGCAACAGGGATAATTAATGAAATTAATGCGCCTGGGCATGAGTTTTAAGTGCACGAAATATATTCGATAAATGTAAATTCTAAATTATGAGCCAAAAACAGGCACACACACACACACACACAGGTACAGTCACTAATATTTGGCTAGTCTGAACATAAAGAGGGTTGTTTGCTTAACTTGGCTGCAATTTTAATGACAATTAACTGCTGTAGAATATTGCAACAGATCCAGTATGGTGTTAATATATCTTTCTTAAGTGTGAAATTAACATTCTGAATACTCTTATATGCTCTTGCATTAAATCCTTAGTACAATTAAATAAATAAATAAATAAATATGCTCTTGCAATATTAAAAAATCTATATTTTGCCTATAGCATAAGCATAAATGTATAAAGAATACTGAAAAGATTTCACCCTCAAGACCTGCTGGACAGGACCTTTTCTCTTAAATTACATCTGTCTATTTCCTCCTAGTCAAACCCATTACATGTATACTATAATTGTTTCCATATAGCTTAATTTAATTGTATATCTGCCCATTTGTTAAAGGTAGCAGAAAGGCTTTCAATAAATAATTATTTCTAAAAAAAACAAAAAAGTAAACTTAAGTTAAATTTGTAAGGAATCTTAAATAATTACTACAACAGATAGACAATCTCCTCTTCTCACTTATTTATTTATTGTGTTAAACATTTCCTTCTTTTTTTCTTGCAACTTGCAGGTGGTGCACACAATGCGAGCGGGTCAGTGACATGGCCGAGGGCTGCGAGGATTCTGCCGGGGCCGCTGAATCCAATACGTCACAGTATAAGCTAGACAAGATGCTGGGCACGGTGCTGCCATGCGAGGCGGCTATTGTTGCAACGCCCGGCAGCAGCAGCAGCAACAGCAGCAACAACAGCAACAGCGACAGCAATATTGTGAAGCGAGAGTTTTGCGATGGCAGCCTAATGCCAGGTGCTAGTGTTAACAACAACAACAACAACACCAATAATAACAACAACAACAATAACAATAATAATAACAATAATACCAAAATGCAAGCATTGATCTGCACTGGCAACAGCAACAATAATAACAACAACAACAACAACAGCAGCAGCTCATCCTCATCATGCTCATCCAGCTCATCCAGCTCGTCCAGCTCATCGGCGAGCACACTAACCAGCTGCACCACCGCAGCCGTCGTGCCCTCGAATAGCTCCACAAATGCCAACAAATCACCCGATTCGCCCTACTCCCAAAGCGGCAACATTGTCGGCATCAACATCGGCATCGGCATCGGTCTCGCCAGCTCGCCCCTGCGCGAGGCCAGCCCCCTGCTCCCGAGTCGTCGCTGCTCACCTTCGGCCATCGCCGCGGCAGCTGCTGCGGCAGCGCAGTCACCGTGTGGCGGTGCCACACCCGCATCACCGCCATCTGTCTCCTCGAACAGCTCGTCGCATGTGCTGGCGCTAAACATCAAAACCGAGTCGGTGAGTCGCTTAAAGCAAACAAAAAAACCCACAGTACTCATTAGAAACTAACTAATCTGAGCAACTGCGTGAGAGTGAGAGAGCAGTAGCTCCTTTGGGTGGGTTTTACTAAGGTGATTCTATACCATAGGGAATATATAAAATATGTGTTTTAATTTACAAGTTTTGAAAGCACTTTTTTTTTATATCTATGTATATGAAAGCAATTTAAGCAAAAATTATTTTTGTATATTTACATATTCTAAACAATATTCTAAGTTCTTAACGATGGAAAGTTCTTTTCAACTCAAAACGTTCTTTCCTCCTACTTCTCAATATGGTCACACTTTTCGCTTCGCACGTGATTGGCGTGACAAATGCGACGATCACGCGCTCATCTCTAGTTGTTGAGTTAAATTGGTTTGCATTTAATTAGCATGCAAGCGTTGCGGCGATCATTAATTAGTTGCGGCACCGACTGACTGCCTAATCATGAAATCACCAAGCCTGCCGCAAAATGTTGCCGCTGCTGCCGCCACAACTGTGACAATTCCTGCACAAAAGCGTCAAGGGCAAACTTGGCGTCAAAACATTTTGCGCTACAAAATGTTATAGAGCAGCAGCAGCCTCAGGCTCGAGCCATGTCGTGCACCAACAAAAAAAAAAAAAAAAAAAAAACTAAACACAACAACACTCGGTCAAATATTTGTCCCAATTTTAATGACCATAAAAACTGAGCTGAACAACAAAAACAAGAAAATGAGATCACAACAACAACAAAAGTTTTGTGCAATTGTCAGCAATAAATAAAAATTTCGCATGTCCTCGTTGGACTCGTTGGTTCGACTTGGACCTCAGCTATAGCTATAGCTATGGCTATGGCTTTTGTGCCTGCTGGCGCATTGTTGCTTACCGAATCAGCAGAAAACAACAACAACTTTAAGACAAGACGCCGATCCGTTGATAGCTGAATCGTTTGATTTAGTTTCTTTTTACTTTTTTGGGTCTCGGTTTTCAAGTTTATTTTTGTTTAATTTTTGTCGTCTAAGGCGATTGTTTTCGTTGCTCATAAAAATGAACAAGTTATGGGCCAAAAAAAGGGCTTAGGGTTGGAAGTCTCAGAGACTGGCGTATGAGTATTGATTCAGAACATACTTAATACCATATTTTTATAATTCTTAATTGAAAGTTTCTGTTGAATATACTTATTGTGTTAATGTTTTAAGCAGAAGACAATTATCTTATTAGAAAATACTTCCAAGAAATATTCTCTATAAGTTGTTTACATTCATCACACTGCTTTCAATATTTTAGGAACCCAAAAAATCATTGAAAATAATCGCCAGTTAAGCAAAGTTCTAAGCAAGAATGAAAAACGCATTTGATATCTATGACCGCTTTTTGGGTTTTGGTCGCTTTGTCTCTGTCCGATCCACATTCACTTTAATGACACAATCAGCTCACACGACACGCACACATATATGTATGACACCCTCTCAACCACCCACCCACCCCACATGGTGTTAGCCCCCTTGAGCAAATCATGCAACCGAAATGCGAGCTGTAATGCTCCAAAAAAAAAAAACAACCAAAACAAAATGTTGTAAAAAGCAATTAATAAAAATAAAGCAATCAAAAAAAGTGCATACAATTTATGTGCATGCAGTCAAATGAGTAATCGTTTCAACACACACACACACAACAAAGACAACAACATTTATTGAAAATTAAACAAAAAAAGAAACGACAGCAGCAACAGCAGCAAATAATAAGCGAAAAATAATCAGCACAAGACACACACTTAAGCACAAAAAAATGAAAGAAATAAATTTATATTGGCGACTGGAAACAAGAAAATCCAGGTGCTATAAAGATCGTACTAAAGGCCACAACACAACAAAAAAATATATAAAGAATGGAAAAATCTGCAAAAAGAACGAAGCTGTTTTACACTTTAAAGGATATAAGTTATGAGTGTCAATAAAATAAAATATATATATATAAATCATTAGGAACAATATGAAACTAAGTTTGAAATTATAAATTCTTCGATTTTAAGTTTAAAGCTTCAATCAGAATCTAAAAACTCTTGGTAAGAGTATATTTTAATGCCTTAATAGCTCACAATTGGTTGGAAGTGGGGTGTTCTGGGTGCAGTTTGACAAAATATATTACAGCTAATTATGATCGGGGGCAGTTCGGACAGCGGCACATTGGCTACGCAATTTGACGGCTTTGGCAACTCTGTTTGCCGGCTGCACAAATTCAATGCTTGCTTTTCAGGCCAAGGCGGGCGCAAAAAAAAAAAAACCAAAAAGCAGCCCGCTGTGTGTGCCAGTGAGTCATAGACTTGAACTGCGTCTAATGAGCCGCAGGCCGCAGGCTTAACTTGGCCCGATCTCTGTTAGCTCTTTGTGGTGAAAGCGCATATGTACTCTAATTTAGAGTCCAAACTCGCTAATTACAACAAACTACAGTACTCGCACTTAAACTCAAACTCAAACTTGTGCGCACATGTTGCGCATGTGCAATGAGGATGCGCGGCGCGGTGGCATCCACGTTTGACATGAAGCTACGAGGCTACGTGCGTGCCAAGCGGATTTGAGGTGGGTGTGTGTGTGTGAGAGAGTGTGTGTGTGCATTCACATCTGCAACGTCATCATGATGATCGGCACAAGAACACAACTGGCAGCTAAAAACTGTCGAAACCGGTTTCTGCATTTACTTTAAAAATTTGTTGCAAATATTTAAAGCGGGATTATCCACAAAGTGAACCGGAGGCCTGGCCTGGTTCTGGGCCCACTTCTCTCCCTCTCTCTTGCTCTCTCTTCTCTCTCGCTGTCTTATGGCTGCTTGGCATGTAAATCGTTTGTAATTAGTTAAAAATGCTTGACGCGTCAACGTTTTTTTTTTTGTGTTTAAAAGGAGCAGACAATAATTGCTTATTAAAAAGAATGTTCTGCGCTGCAATTTTTTTTATGACCGTCATGCAAAGCGAAAATTGACTGCAAATTAGGTGAGTGAATGAACAGCGCGATAAATAATGCATTTTTTAATTGAGCTAACACACTTTTTCATCAAAAGTGATGTAGAAGAAATCGCAACACCGAACACTCTTTTCTAATTCCAGTCAATACAAATCAATAAATTTGGTTGCGTGTCCAACGTTTTATCAATTTATTTAGTTATCTTGATTGAAAATTAATTAATCTCAACTTACATCGACTCCACTCAATATCCACAACTTATGTTTTCGAGCAGGTTCCCAGCTTAAGTTCCACATTCGACACGCCTTCGCCGACGCTTTCACATGTCTGACATTTGACAGGCTCTTTAGTTGCACCGCTTCCCTACCCCCTTGCCATCCTGGTGAGTATTTATGTGGATAATACTTGGTCCCGGTCTCAAGTGTAAGTGCAACTTGAAGACAAGAGACCCAAATTCCATGCGAACAATTTGCGGTTGTTTTTTTTTTTTTTCGTTTATTAATTCAAAATTAATTGCAAATAAATTACAAAGCAATTTGTGTGTCTCGGACAGTTGTTGTTGTTGGTAAGTTTTTGTGGCTTGCCACGTCAGCTGCATGCAACTTGGAATTGGCAGCGCATTTAATTATAAATTAATTATAATGCAAGTTGTACTTATGCACGTCCCCACGTCCACGTAATGCCAATAATCATCAGGCACACTGCATTTAGAGGCAAGCTGATTTTTTTTTTTTCGCTTCAACGTGAGCTCATTTTTCATTTCACATGTCCCCCTCTCTCCACACACGCTGATCCCCTTTCCCCCTTGAGATCATTATTTGGGCCTTGACTCGCCTTAATTTCATTTTATTAACGCAACAACAACAAATGGCAAATTGCCTTCGTCTTAATTATGGTGGATATTAAAAAATTATTAACAATGTTGCTGACGTTGTCGACATTTTCGTTGTTGTTGTTGCTGTTGTTGTTGTATTAAATTGCGTTATTATAGGCGTCAGTCGAAGCTGCAAGGAAACTCTTGCGAATCGAGTGTTGCAAGCCAAACGCCACCTGGCGTCTGGCGACAGGAAATGTCGACGTAGCTTAAAGAATCAATTTCGTCGATCTGTGTACCATGTTTGAATAGCTGTTTTGCTTTTTAGATAAGTGTCTAAAATATGTATAAAAAGTAAGGTGAGGATTCTTTAGTTGTTTTGGGATAAAAAAATGTTATATTTTTAGCCATGATTATTATTGTAAGCATTTTTGGCATAACATTAATTCAATTCTCTCCAATATAAGGTCACTTTGTCTTTGCTTCATAAATCACTTTGTTTACTCTTCACAAGCCCATAACTCTTTGAAAATTCAACATTAATGACCTTTGCATAGTCATAGATAGCCTTTTAGCTAACTGTATTTGTATCTGCATCTGAGTGCCAACTGTTGCACATCTGTGCACTATTGAGCTGAACTCAACACAGCAGAGAACCGGCCAAAATAATTAACTTCAAGTAGAAAACTTTGTCTGTTAAATACTTGTACTTAATAAAACATTAAGCGCAGATATATAATCATAAAATAAGCCTTTGCGACAAGCTAAGGCGGTGGAAATCAAGGAACAACAACAACAACAATAACAATACCCTATGCCCACTAGCCATAATAGAAGAGAAGAGTCTGCGAAGGGGAGGTGATGGGGGGAAACTGCCTATGCAATGAGCGCGCGCGCATTAAAATAAATTTAATATTGGCGAGAGTGGAGCCGGTTGCAAGCAGCCAGTTGCAAGTTGCAAGTTAGCCAGTTGCTTGTTGCGCATGCGCCACGTTTTTATACATTTTGAGCCTGAACTTGGCGGGCCTCTCATAATTTGCAAGCTGAGCGGTGGCAAGGAGCGAAGAGGAAGAGGTAGAGAACGCGACGTTGTTGGTTCAACTTTGCTACACTCAATTAAATGCCCCACGGTGTGTCTGTGTGTGTGTGTGTTGTGTGTGTGTGTGTGCCAGCAATAGTTAAAGCCAAAAATAGCATTTAAACTCATTAATTTAACGCGTGATTATGACCATGTTTGAACGAGTACAACTACGACGACTGTGTGCTGTTGTTGTTGTTGTTGGCGTATGAAAAACGTTGCCAAAAGGTAGAATATTTGTTGCCTTTGTAGTTTGTTTTGTAGTTGTTGTTGTTTTGTTTTTTTTGCGTGGTTGTACGTGGCAGCATTCATTGATGTTTTATGCAGCAGAGAGGGAAAAAATCTATAGAAAACTTAGCTAGATTTGATAAAAATTTCGTTCTTCTTTCTCAAAATTTTTAACAACAATTTCAAACTTTATTCACAACATTTTGCCTACTTAAGTCACAAATGTTTTTTTTCAAGTGCTTCTTTTTCCTGACTGCGTCACAAATTAAATGCACACTCGTTTTACCTTATGTTAAAAACCCACAACGACAACAACTGAAAACCCACAAACAAAGCTAGCGAAAAAAAAGATGCCACAATTGCGATAATTTTTCTATTTGTTAGCGCTGCGTTTTGTGGCCCCGAAAAGAAATTGGCCATGAGCAAAACGTAACCTGGTCTTAAGCCAGCATTAATATTTTATGTGATTATTCGGGGCAATTGAGGGAGGAGGGCGGGAGGGAAAGGTGCAACTGAGCCCAGTTGTTTATTTAAGCCAGCCATGCAACAAACGGAGTCCCAACAAGAAACGTAGAAAGAAAGAATAGAGTCCAAAGTTGGAGTTGGAACTCGAAGTCGAAGTCGAACTTGATAATTGCAATAAAGCCAGCATTCTTTGGCCATTTAGCCGAAGGCGCTAATTCGTTTATTATGAGCAGGCCAAAACGGGCTGCAAGCAGTTGAGTTGAGTTTTCACAAGATGCACTCCACAGATGGGCTAACTAAATTCAGCTTAAAGAAAATGCATAATTTTTTCTCTGTCTCTGTTTGTCTTGGGTGTGGCCCATGGCCAGGCTAGGTTAGGCCCGGGCTCGTTCCCGGACCAGGAAAAGCACTAACAATGGCTAACAAACATGCTGCTTTTGTTTGCTTAATGACTCAAGATGGGCGGCTGGCAAAGAAAAACAGAAAAAAGGCAAAATATATCTAGAATCTTTTTATTTATTTGTTAATGTTGCGATGCTGTCTGAGAATAATTTAGTTAGAATTTAATTAGGCAATTTTTTTTTTTTATATAATAAGTACTTTATAATAAGTGTTTAAGAAAAAGCCATTATATTCAAATTACTTCATTTACCTCTAAATAATATGCTAAAGTTGCTGACTTCTGAATTGAAAAGTGAAAAGCTTTTATTGCGGAACCGGTAAAACAAGCTATAATCAGAACAATAAAGGTCACGTATAATTTAATTATATTCTGAAACACTTAAACCTCTAGACTAGAAAAATAGATAGTTTTACTGTACTTCAGACTGTTTATAAATAAATAGTGTTTAGTTCAAACAATAACCAGATTATTTCCATTCTTGTTTCAAAACACATTTGAGTAAGAACTTCTAGTTCACTTTTTCTCTAAAATGTTTACCCTTTAAATTCCCTTAATAGATCAATTTTGGTGTTGTGCCACATCTGTCAGCTGCTGCCTTTGCTGCTACTGCTGCTGCTGCTGCTGTTCCGTGCAACTAATTAAAACATACAATACCCAAATTAATTACTAAAACAGGTTAACTTGTGCGCAATAATAGTCATCTATCCAGTCAGTTTGGCTGGGTCAACAGCGGCCACAACCTGGCGAGAAAAGCTCGCTTGATGCGGCTGCCACATGCTCCTCTTGTCACATGCCACATGCCTCTTGCCTGCTGCTGCTGGCGCCAAACGAAATTTGTTTGAATAATTATTGCAGTCAACTGTGGTGGGTTGTCCCGTGGATACAAACGACTGAACGATCTCTCGCGCCAAAGTACCTATCTCCATCTAGCTCTAGGTAGCTGGCACATCAATTGTTTTATTAGTTCGTACAATGCCGTTGGGTGCAGGACAACGGGGCAACGGGTCGTATGTGTAATGCTTTGCTAGCGTCATGTGTCTTCTATCCAAATATTCTGTGTATATATTCACTAATAACTATTTTACCTTAGCGACATGTGTCGTTCAACCTCCCCTTCCTTTACCACCCACATGTATTTTTGTTAGTTATCCTTGAGCGCAAAGTTTGCTGTTTTGTTTTTTTTTTTTGGCTTGTTGACTCCGACACTGCGCATATGTCATTTATGGCGGCACTCATAATTTATTGAAGCACATAAATTTCACTTTAATTGGCATTGACAATGATAAAAAAAAACCCAAACAAAAACAACAACAACTAGATGTTGGTAATAACGATATATTGAAAAGTCTTCGCTCTCAAATGCACATTAGTTGCAATTAGCCAAAAGACTAATTACATGGTGCTCGACATCTATAGTACAGGGTGCCACACTGAACTTACTTACTTGCCAGCCGTTATCAATTAGTGGCAGACAATTTCTTGTTCTACTTAATAATTATTTATTATTAATTGCAGTTAGGTGCATAGATAATATTGTAATAAAGATATTTCTATTAACCGTAAAGGCAATAATTATTTAAGTTTAGCTGGTATATTAGCATATAGAGCTTAAAATGTGATTTTAAGCTTAATCGTATAAAGCTTTATGCTGCCTTAAAATCTTACTCTAACTTACCAAAGAAGTTGTTCACTCTAAGCAGCTTTCAAAGCATCTTAAGGTTTGCGTTACCAAGTTTAATTTGACTTTATAAAGAGCTTAAAGCTACTTTAAAAGCTTAAATCATCTTTAAAAGCTCCTTAAAGCTTACTTAAATTATTTGTTTCCACTTTAACCGCTAAGTAGCTATAATAGCCACAGTAAAATCTCTTAATTACTTTCAAAACTTAACCACTTGGGCAATTAATTAAAGTTAATTCACTTCGCCATCCTTAAATGTGCATTTTTAGCTGCACCCACTGCAACTCTGGCAACGCTGGCATATTTATCAACTGGCAAAGCAGGAACTGGAGCTAGTTGGCCGCAGTCCGTTGGTTGCCCCGCCGTGGGGCATCTAAGCATATTTCAAAGCCCGGCTAAATACATTTTTAATTATGATTTCACGTTAATAATTATGACCTAAGCAACAACAAAACGAGTTGCAACAACTGCTGGCTGAAACAACAACTAATTGTGGTTATATCCTATGCGATACCCCCAGAGGAGTCCGCGAATGCTTTAAATTAATAATTGCGGAGAAATAAGGCGCAGGCGACTTTCAGGCGCGTCGCAACATTTGCTTGCCACATTTGCCACGTTTGCATGCGGCGAGTGAAAAAAAATAATTAATGCACTTAATGTGTAATTATTTCAATTAAACGATATACGTATTGTTGCCAGAGTCCTGGTTCCGTATCGTTTAATTGCCCAACTAGTATTCAAGCGGGAAGGGGGAGGGATATTAAGGTCGGCCTAATTGGCATTGACTTGAATTGAATGGACTGAACGGGGCTTATTTCGCGCTCTTCGCTCTCTTGCAACCGATCATCGATAGAGCCTCCGCATATATGGAGTACTGGCTGCGGCTACCACATCAATCAGCCAGATCAGCTAAATGGCATGCGAAGGCAACCGGTTTTTTGGCTGGCCAACAATTTGACTTAATTATAAAATGTCGTGCGACTGTCATTACAATAAATTTTATTTAGTCAAAGTTGTAAATTGGACAACAAAAACTTCACAAGAAAAAAACTCTTTTGGGGCTGCCCCTAATCGCAACATATAAATTAATGTGGACACGCGTCCAATCCCAGCCAATATAATGTTGCCAAGCACTTAACAACTAAGTAAGCAACATGTTGCCAAGGTGTAAATGCAAATGTATAACCAGCAGCTGATTAGAGTTGCCAACGTGTGCGTGAGAATTTTATGACCCTGATTGAACGTTTTATTATTATTTAGTTTATTTATGAAAAAGTCAGCTATCACGCTCCCATCTCTAAAACATAGCTTGGCAAAGTGTGTGTTCGCAACATGCTGCAACAACATTTAATTATTGCTCTGTTGCTGGTGCTGCAGCCAGCTTATTCTCCTTTTCGTTGCCTGCAATTATTGTGCGATTAGAAAGTTTTCCGCTGCCTCATATTGATATACAAATGCCGCCTAATATTTCCACATATATGTATGTATTTTTGCATGTGGAAATGACGTCCGCTTTCCAAGTGGGTTAATGGCATATTTATTTATTACGGCCATTTGGCGCGACTTTCCAAGCGTGCTGCACTCACGTGCTCAGTACTAGTTCTGCCCAACTCTTGCTCTCACCTACGCCGCTCTCTTTCTCTCTCTCTCACCGCTGCTCTGCGTGGTAGCAGGCGCTCAGCAAAAAGCAGTCAAAGCATCTGTAAGTTTTGAGAAGTTTCGATGCCACACACACACACACACACACACACACAGGAAATACTCATAGTAGTAAACTGAGAGCAGGCATAAATACTTGTACTTGAACAATTCTTGGCAGCTAAGGAAATTCCTATAAGCAGTGGTGTGTTCGTGTGTGTGTGGTGGGAGTGTGGGTTGGGCTTAAAGACTTGGACACATTGAAGTGAGCTTGGGACAAACACTTGAAAGCTTTTCATTTGAAATAAGTCAACAATTCAGTGAAATATTCTTTTAATTATAATGGCAATAAGAAATAGTACTAAAGAATATGTTAATATTAAATTTAGTAGCATATCCTTGTTTAATTCCAAGTCCTCATCTTCAAATCTGGCAAACACACTCCGTGTAGGAAGCATCCGCAACTCTTGCTTTGGACCACATACATACAATTTGATTACGTTATGTCCGGCAGCTATTTTAGATTTGATTTTCACACAAACATACTCACACACACTCATTTCCCTCTTCTCTTTGGCTGCTGCTGCTGTTCCTTGTCGCCTCGAGTATTTTTCATATTTTAATTTAAATTAGTACGGGAGAGAGAGAGGGCATAAAGAGATGCTGGCACTCAACTGGCAGACAACGAGCTGTTATAACTCATTCAGACTCATGCTCATCCACACTAACACTCATACTCTCATTCTGCGCTTAACGCGCTGATGTATGCTAATGAGCCGCATTGTGCCCGGGTCCGGGAGTCTGTGAGTCCGGGAGTTGAGTCTCTCTCTAACTAGGGGCCCGTCCATAAATATGCATAATGCAATTAACAACCAAATGTAATTGCAAACAAGAAAAAAAATAAAATAAAAAACGCATACTCGAAAGAGAGAGAGAGAGAGAGAGGAGAGGAAAAACAAGCCACCCGCTTCACAGTGCCAGTGACTGCGACTCGTCAGCTGTCACATGCTGTGACTGTTTCTTAAAATCAATGTTGGTTTGCATGCCAGGCTGGCCAGGCACGCTAGGCTTGCAAGGCTCTTAACCTGTTCCCTGTGCACATTTTAATTAGCCTATTAAACAATTGCAGAGCTCATGTTAGCTGACTTTCAAGTTCCTTACCCCTCACCTGCCCACCCACCCAGCTGGCAAACCAGTTTCTGCCAGTTGGCTCTTAGTTCCGTCTCAAATGACTGCTGCGAATCTGTGCCAAATTTTCGCTAACTGCAACAATACACAGCCAAAAAAAAAAGACCCAAAATAAACCGTTGCGTGCCTGAGCCTGAGCCTGGCTAACAAAACTTAGGAGAGAGACTTGAGCAAACAGTTGTCTCAATCCATGTCTCTGTCTCCGGTTGTCTGTTAGCCTTTTTGGCTGATTGGGCGCGCGTATTGCCTTGTTTTGCATTTCTCTTATGTCTCTCATGGCTGCGTAATAAAATGTATTTTAATTTGGCTAAATGTTCAATTAAATCTAAACATGCGCAGCTTGTTGCTGTTAACCGTTTTGTGCTCTGTTCACTGTCATTGCGTAGACTTTAGGCCATCTGATCGAAGAAAGGAAATGGAATATGGAAAATGTTTTCTATTTATTCAGTTTAGTTCTAGTTATTCTACAAGCTGCATCGACTTTAAGCTCACACACAAAAATAATTCTAAACGTTTCGAAACGAGAAATTAATAAAAAAATTTGTCAGAATTCGTCCAAATTCATTGTTCTCTTGACAATTCAACTCACCCAAAAACCGAACAACTTCGAGCATCGAGGAGCAACAGAGACTAGTCGTAATGGCGAGCGCTTCCATTGTGGCAACAATCTGTGCAGAACGCCTGACCAAGTTCCTAACACGTTACAGCAAAGCACAGACGAGCAACTTGCGCAGCCACATTCCACTGGAAACAATTAAGCCAAACAGCTCAGCGCCCAGTGTTCAAATGGCCAGCGCTGATCGCAAGTATTCACTGTGGCAGTCAGCTGAAAATCAGTTTCAAGTGCCGCTTCTGGAGAAGCCGAAGTCTTTAGCAAACATCTATGGTTTCACTCTGGGACAGCTACCAAAATCGAAGCCAATCGACACCTCTGGTTTCTGCCTGGCCGATAAGCGGGGAAGTGAGGTATTGGCTCAAACGAAGGCTCGTGCTCAGGCATTGGGAAAGTATGCTAGTGCTCGGATAAGAAACCGGGAGCTATCACAAACTTTGCAATATCCCTCCGCATTTACAATGTGTCCAAACTATTTTTAGGTGTTTCACTATACTATGTTGATTTTTATTCTTGCAGCATCTTTCAGCACAATCGGCTGTAGTTTCATTACTTTAAAGAACTGTAAAGAAACTTCAGTCGTTTGTGGCTAAGGATTAATGCTGCCGTACTCTCGAAATAAAAAAAAAAAGTTACTGTAATATGAATTTTCTTTTAAACTAGTTAGCCTGACTTTAAACCTCAATCTACCAAACATGTAAGCTTTATTTTCATTGTTTTTATTCATTTCTGGCTACACCTTTGGAATTGTTACACAAAATTTAAATTTAAAACCCTGCAATGTTGAAAAATCTGACTAAGAGTTTCAGTACTCTTTCGTTGAAGCACTGCAACACCATCAATGTATCTAAAGTACATTTTCATAGCACTGCTAAGCTGCTTGAAAAGCGCGATAATCGTCCATCACTCAAATGTCCTGACTCAAAGAACGAAAACAATGAGCTAATGCCTGTGAAGAAGAAGAAAAAGGACGAGAAAAGAGTCTCCATGTGGGCAACGCCCGACGATAAAGAGCGCCAGTCGGCAATAGCATTGAACTACGAAGCCGAATGTTGCCCCAAATGTCCTGACCTTCCCTTTGACGTCATGTACTACCGGCCCTCGAACAAGTGCCGAGACTACCAGCGCACCTGGTGGGAATGCGTTCCGAGGATGGTGCCAAAGCGGGTTTGCTTACAATGCGATGCCCTTCCGCCGGAGACATTGCCTCGAGGCCCCCCATATTGTCCGACCTCCCAATGCCCGAGTGGTAGTGCCGCATGTTCCACCAAGAAGGAGGAACGATGTCCGCGCATCCACATGCCTTGCTGTCGAGCTGCCCGCATTCCGCCCACTTGCAAGATGGCTAGGATGCCCACGATATGCAAGAAGACCAAATGTCCCTTTCCCAGCTACTCGGAATGCAGACGCGAGGACCCTGCTGTACTGCCTGAACGTCCGCCCGAGTGCCGATGCTTGATGGATGTGTCGACTTGCGAGGTTATTCGCTTAGCAAATAAAAATGCAACTCGCCATGTAAAGTTCTGCCCGTGCCCCAACTGCAAAAGAGCATAATCCTTTGAAACTATAGTGTCTAACATTGCCGTCCTATGCAAATTTTTCAACATAGTCTTAAAGAATATGTTCTATTGCAGGGGCGGCAAGCAAATAACTTTTACAATACATCAATAGAACTGTGCTAACAAAATAACCACACTGTTTTATTCACTTGTAACCTTCTGCACTTTAATTCAGACAAGTCGAGACTTTTAAATATGAGCCGCTCCTAGTCCAGAGCAGTCAATGGCGATAGTGTGTTAGGACTATCTCCATGGACTGCTCTAGACAGTAGCTGAACTTCTTTCCTCTGGTTGATCTAGCAGTAGCTGAACTTTATGCCATAGGTTTCACGTCGTCTCTGCAGTGCGAAAATTTCGCACATGCTTGCTGGAAAATCGATGCATTCCTTTTGACGCCGGATTCGATGACGAAGTGGACTGTCCGAGAAGCAGGGATGAGGTGTACGTAACCTTTTGCAATTGGTAGGCAGGTTAGGCATGCTGCAGCTCATATTGCAGCGTACCGGCTTGCAGCAGGGCCAATACATCTTGAGACATTTCTTATTCTCCTCTTTGGCACAAAGTTTTCGCATACGGGCAAAGTCCAGCTCACACTTGGGATGGAGACAAGGACTTTGCCTGACACGTCTCTTCACTTCTGGCGGTCTTATGTCTTCCAGGCAGCAGACTTTCTTTAAGCGCTGCTTCACCGGCGGACACTCAACCCAAGTGCGCTGAAAGCATCTGCTCTTGTTGGATGGTCTGTAGTACAACTCATCAAAGCGCGGCAACATATCCGGACAGAAGGGCTGCACGCGTGTCTTACCCTGTGGCTCCCACATAGAGCGGAATGGTGGTGGTTCCTCCTTCTTCCGCTGCTTGCGTTTAGGCCAGGCAGACGTGCAGGGATCGCAACTGGTTGATCGTAACACGCAGCACTTAGGCTCTATTAACTTTTCCAATTTCTGCCTCTTGAGGTCAAGCATTTGCTTGTCGAAAGGCAGCTTCCGGGACATCACATATCGTGCATTCTCGCAGCTGTCTTTCACAAGATGACAATGCGGATGAGGCTCAATGCAGGGCGGATCTGGAAATCGGGTCTGACAGGACATCTTGCGAAGTCCCGTGGAGAGGACAGGAGAGCGGCACAGTCTTCTTAGCGCCGATAGGAACAAGGGGAATTTTGACTTCATGGCTCAATTAGAATTTTGAATTTGTATGTTTCGAAAGCTAAATCAAAATATGCTTCAGCTATGATTGAAACTGCCTCGCTCGCTAGGAGATCGCTAAGAGCTTCTTACGTTGTGAAACGTGCTCGTCTCTTGAATGGGCAGTAGCTGACAAGTGCTTCGGTGCACTTCTTGACTTAGATGGCGTTGCGATGATGACCTGACCACAATTCGCTAATTGAAGGAAACACAAGGCTTCGCTCTTTTTGTACATAATTTTGTGCAAAAGTATGTAACAGGCAGAAGCAAGCATCTCCGACCCTATAAAGTATATATTCTTGATCAGCACTAAAAGCCGAGTCAATATAGCCATGTCCGTTTGTTTGTCCGTCCGTCTGTATGAGCTCGTCGGTCTCAGAGACTATAAGACCAAGAGACATCAGATCTTAAACATAAGCTCATCTAAGTCATAGCCACCACAAGGTTTTTTTTCCCACCTTGCGATACCTCTTTAAATTTCCGATATACACATGGAACCGATAACATAAGAATCTTGAACTTGGAAAATGTGAAATTTAATTTAGAAACTTGACACAAAATAATGAAAATCTGTGAAAATTGTATCGAATTCGTTTAAGTCACAGATGCATACAGACAATGACTGTAACTGCGTTAATTAAAGGGTTCGGTGTATCTCCTAGTCGGGAAATCTAGAGAAGAGCCTTCTTACTTGTTTAATTCTTTATAAACCAGTATTATACCCCTTACACTGTAATGACATTTGGAATGCATGTTTCTCGGGTGTAATCAGTTCTTTTACTGGTATCAGAGTATTCCGCAGTCGGTTGCGTCCGACTGCAACGTTTTTAATTTTTTATTAATTGCATTAGACGCACAAGAATATGTTAATGCAGCAATTTCTTAGCGTATCATTGGGCAACTGGCTCCAACCGAGGCATTATGGACTTTTCGTTGCTGAAGTACTCCCACACTTCGCACACAGACGGTTTCAGAAGGCAGTTACATTCGATACACGGTGTCTCTCTTTCCTCTTTGCTCCTCGAACTTAAACTTTGCAGTATTCCTCCGCCATTACAATGTGTCCAAACTATTTTTAGGTGTTTCACTATACGCTTTCACGCTTCAACACAATCATTTCCACGTTTTGGGTATCACGGCTGGTCGTTTGAAACTGCGGATTGACTCTAAATTCTCGACATGTTGTTTATTCAGAATTAACAATTTTAGAACCAATCCCACCCCCTCCTTAAAGAATTGTAAAGAAACTTCAAACCTCAGTCGTTTGTTGCTGAGGATCAATGCTGCCGTACTCTCGAAATAAAAAATAAGTTACTGTAATAAGCCTTTTCTTTTAAACTAGTTAGCCTGACTTGAAGCCTCAACCTACCAAATATGTTGGCTTAAATTTCATTGTTTTTATTCATTTCTGGCTACACCTTTGGAATTGTTACACAAAATTTAAATTTAAAACCCTGCAATGTTGAAAAATCTGGCTAAGAGTTTAAGTACTCTTTCGTTGAAGCACTGCAACACCATCAATGTATCTAAAGTACATTTTCATAGCACTGCTAAGCTGCTTGAAAAGCGCGATAATCGTCCATCACTCAAATGTCCTGACTCAAAGAACGAAAACAATGAGCTAATGCCTGTGAAGAAGAAGAAAAAGGACGAGAAAAGAGTCTCCATGTGGGCAACGCCCGACGATAAAGAGCGCCAGTCGGCAATAGCATTGAACTACGAAGCCGAATGTTGCCCCAAATGTCCTGACCTTCCCTTTGACGTCATGTACTACCGGCCCTCGAACAAGTGCCGAGACTACCAGCGCACCTGGTGGGAATGCGTTCCGAGGATGGTGCCAAAGCGGGTTTGCTTACAATGCGATGCCCTTCCGCCGGAGACATTGCCTCGAGGCCCCCCATATTGTCCGACCTCCCAATGCCCGAGTGGTAGTGCCGCATGTTCCACCAAGAAGGAGGAACGATGTCCGCGCATCCACATGCCTTGCTGTCGAGCTGCCCGCATTCCGCCCACTTGCAAGATGGCTAGGATGCCCACGATATGCAAGAAGACCAAATGTCCCTTTCCCAGCTACTCGGAATGCAGACGCGAGGACCCTGCTGTACTGCCTGAACGTCCGCCCGAGTGCCGATGCTTGATGGATGTGTCGACTTGCGAGGTTATTCGCTTAGCAAATAAAAATGCAACTCGCCATGTTAAGTTCTGCCCGTGCCCCAACTGCAAAAGAGCATAATCCTTTGAAACTATAGTGTCTAACATTGCCGTCCTATGCAAATTTTTCAACATAGTCTTAAAGAATATGTTCTATTGCAGGGGCGGCAAGCAAATAACTTTTACAATACATCAATAGAACTGTGCTAACAAAATAACCACACTGTTTTATTCACTTGTAACCTTCTGCACTTTAATTCAGACAAGTCGAGACTTTTAAATATGAGCCGCTCCTAGTCCAGAGCAGTCAATGGCGATAGTGTGTTAGGACTATCTCCATGGACTGCTCTAGACAGTAGCTGAACTTCTTTCCTCTGGTTGATCTAGCAGTAGCTGAACTTTATGCCATAGGTTTCACGTCGTCTCTGCAGTGCGAATATTTCGCACATGCTTGCTGGAAAATCGATGCATTCCTTTTGACGCCGGATTCGATGACGAAGTGGACTGTCCGAGAAACAGGGATGAGGTGTACGTAACCTTTTGCAATTGGTAGGCAGGTTAGGCATGCTGCAGCTCATATTGCAGCGTACCGGCTTGCAGCAGGGCCAATACATCTTGAGACATTTCTTATTCTCCTCTTTGGCACAAAGTTTTCGCATACGGGCAAAGTCCAGCTCACACTTGGGATGGAGACAAGGACTTTGCCTGACACGTCTCTTCACTTCTGGCGGTCTTATGTCTTCCAGGCAGCAGACTTTCTTTAAGCGCTGCTTCACCGGCGGACACTCAACCCAAGTGCGCTGAAAGCATCTGCTCTTGTTGGATGGTCTGTAGTACAACTCATCGAAGCGCGGCAACATATCCGGACAGAAGGGCTGCACGCGTGTCTTACCCTGTGGCTCCCACATAGAGCGGAATGGTGGTGGATCCTCCTTCTTCCGCTGCTTGCGTTTAGGCCAGGCAGACGTGCAGGGATCGCAACTGGTTGATCGTAACACGCAGCACTTAGGCTCTATTAACTTTTCCAATTTCTGCCTCTTGAGGTCAAGCATTTGCTTGTCGAAAGGCAGCTTCAGGGACATCACATATCGTGCATTCCCGCAGCTGTCTTTCACAAGATGACAATGCGGATGAGACTCAGTGCAGAGCGGATCTGGAAATCGGGTCTGACCGGAGATCTTGCGTAGTCCCGTGGAGAGGATGGAAGGAACAAGGAGAATTTTGACTTCATGGCTCAATTAGAATTTTCAATTTGTATGTTTCGAAAGCTAAATCAAAATATGCTTCAGCTATGATTGAGACAGTCGCTCGCTGGGACTCTCCAAGAGCTTCTTAAGTTGTGAAACGTGCTCGTCTCTTGAAAGGACAGTAGCTGACAAGTGCTTCGGTGCACTTCTTGACATAAATGGCGTTGCGATGATGACCTGACCACAATTCGCACATTGAAGGCAACACCTTGCATTGACATTCGGTTGGACAGTATCGCTGCATGCGCTTCTTATTGCACTCGGAAAAGCTGGGATAAGGTGCAACTTTCCTTTCACAATTCGGAGCTCTTTGTGTAAAGCGGCATTTTCTAATTTTTTTTGATCCAGCGCGACACCCCTGACACAGTTGTGACATTTCGAATGCATGTTTCTCGGGTACAGTCAGTAGCGGACGTTTAGGTGGCCTCGGTCGCCGAGGGAGCTCTGGGTAAAACTCCTTGTCATAGCAACAGGTTTCCTTTGGTCGAAGCGTGGGCATGGGACACTCGGGCCAAGTGCGCTGATAGCGACGTCTCTTGTCCGAGGGCTGATAGTAACATTCATCGTGCTTGAAGACGTCGCAAGCATCATGTTTGGGTCTAAGGATCCTAAGCAATTGCTTGGAATAATCTTTTTCCTGTTTCGAGATAGGTTTTGGTACATCGACGGGCTTGCATACTGAATATTTTGATAAACATTTGGTCACTTCCTTTTGACGAACTTTGCCACATTGGCCAGGAGTGACGTCATAGTTGCCCCAGTGATAGCCATGTTTGGAAGAAACTAACAATCCATAGGGGAATGAAACTTTACGCCGCAATGCCAGAGATGTTAAATGCCGTGCTGAAAGCATTTTTGTTTAATTTTTTTTTTCTCTAAATTTTACAAAAAATTTTGATATGCCGAAATGAGAGCCAAAATAATGAAACCTGTCATAAAGCTATGAAATATATTGTGCATTTGGTGGAGTAGTTTCACCATGCTTGCTTTTATCTTAACAAAGCATAAAAACTCGCAGAATTTGTAAGTCCAGTAAGGCACAAAGCTGGTGCACTTGTATATTATCATTAGTTATAAGTAAGATCTCTTAAAATTCTCATTTCTTTATAAATAGCATTGGACGCTCTAGAATATTTTAATACAGCAATTTTTTTTAGCGTACCATTGGGCAACTAGTTCCAACCGAGACATTTAGGACTTTTTGTTGCGGAAGTACTCCCACACTTCGCACATAGATGGTTTCAGGAGGCAGTTGCATTCGATACGCGGTGCCTCAGGTAATGGGTCCATCAGGCACTCGGAGAAAGCCGGGTACTTGGTCAAGCGCTTGCGGCAATTTTTAGGTTTCCTTTTGCCCTTGCATTTCGGCGGGACAACGCTCGCCTTACAAAAAGGCATTGTCAGGCGAGGACATGCTGTCTTCTTAACGGGCTTGCATCTGGCGAGTCCCAGTTTGGGAGCACATGGGCTCCCCACATTTTGCTCACAGGCGGAAAGCTTGATGGGAGGACGTTGGGGCTTGCGACGCCTATATTTAACTGGCTTGCAGTAATACCTCATCTTAATTTTTGGCTTCTTAATCACACACTTAGACCAGGTGCGCTGATACTTGCGCTTTAGCTTGTCCGAAGGTCGGTAAAGAAACGCATCGGCACGAGGCACTTCCAACGCACAGTCATGCAATATACACTTTTTCTTGTAATCGATGAAGGAATCCAGCAAAAACTCTGGATCTGTGCGGCACTTGTACTCGGAACGGCGCAAGGATTGCCAGCACGGGTCCTTGCTCGAAAATAGATTGGGCTTTTTTATCTTTTTTAAGCCTTTGCGGGCAGTTGGTATTTTGTACGATTGTTCACAATCCTCACAAGACTCTTGAGTGTACAACTCGCCCTTACAACGGTGGGATGCCATGACGCACGTATTTCCGATCACTTTTAGAAGCTGTCCCGTGGCAGGATAGGAAGACCCCTGAACTAAACGCGGTAGCTGACGTAGGCCCATTTTTAAATACTGCATTTAAAATTTTTAACGAATAATTTTGAACGAATGTTTTTATTTTATTTAAAAATTTGGTTCGACCCGAAACTAAAAACAAGGGCCGAAAAACATTTCAGCGAAATTTTTTATCTGAAAAGATGCTTAGTCCAGAAAGTCTAACCTAAAAATGAATATTTTGGTTGTGTTTTAAGTGAGCTAACCAAAAGATTGTTCACATAAAATTCCAGGCCAAGGTGATGAAGACTTATTTATAGCAATATCTTTACGGGAATAAATATTCGTAAAGAATTACGGATAATAGAACCATCGATTTTATTTTTCTGCAGCATTCATTGTAACATTCATATTTGGTTTACTATTATGTTTCTATTCTCATGGATAATTAAGATACAGAAAAATTCCTTTAAGAAATAATATGCATTCATTAATCAGATCAATTTGTCATGAAGAAATTTAAGTTATTCAATACCGATACATTTATTTCAATTAATCGTTCTTTACATATTGTTATAGCAAAGAAAACCGCGAATGGATTTCGACCCAGCCGTACACACTTTCTACTACTTCAATACTCCGGGTTGAATCACTGATAATTGGTTCTTTTATTCGTAGCATTCGTGGTAATCGGCCCACGTACGAGTGTAGGTTCGATCCTTTGGGTGGCTTGGCTTGTAATGGACGTCATCCATTCGCTCCGCGAGCTGCGGTTTTTTTGTAGGCTCATATGACTTTTTGAAGGTAGGGCAATTTTTCTTCACCTCCGCTGCTGCAACCTTAGTGGTCAGCCTGTTACGATAAAATTGCGGATCGTAAGTGGATCGAGACAAGGCCTTGTTAGATTGCCGAGCTTGCTTGCGTAGCTCCCAGCAGCTATTCTTAAAGATGCTCGAGTTGGCAGCCAAACGGATGCCACGTACGGAAGTCATAAGAATATTACTGAATTGATTTACGCAGCGCATTGTTTTTTTTTTTTTTTTTTTTGGAATTTGGAAAATAAAAAAATCTTTGTTTTGTAAATCTTATTTCAAAAATTTAAAAATTACAATTTGTATAGCTGGCCTAAACAATGTGTTAAAATGATGAAGATTTTCAAGAATCTCTGCGTTGGAAAGTATATGGGTTGCTTCGATTTGAACTTCTTCGTCCCATTATATTCTTTTTATACTTCTTTCCCAGCGGCTGTTTATTTTAAGATCTTTTGCCGCATTCGCTAGGATTTTCGGATGGAGCTGGCTTTTTTGCGCATTCAGAGAAGCTCGGGTAGGGAGTTGGTTGTTTTTTGCAATCTGAGCGCTTGCGGGTGCGCTTGCAACTAGGTTTTGCTTTATCCTTGGCATCCTTAGCGAACAGGCGGCAAGTAATGAAACGCAGAGAGAAAAGATGCCGATCGATACATTGCATTTTGCGTTTTTGAATTTGAATCAAGATGTTTTCTGATCTAAGAGAGTCAATATTATAAAATTAAATCGAGGCTACAGCAATGTGTGTTGTACAGCTTCAACAATTTTTTTTTTTTTACGTTTGTTTTTGTACACTTTTTACTTACTTTTTAAAAATAACTACTATTTCTGTTTTGTCGGTCAGACTCCTTATATTTTCTAGGTTCTTGAGTAATGTTAAATTTTAAGATTTTTTAAAATTGAAGGCCGTTGACTAACTTAGGGTTCACCACAAGATTTTCCCATTTTTTTTCCCATGGCGACGCGTCGGCGGAAAAGTGCCCAAGCATCGCAAAGGGCCGGAAGGTCTAAGCAGCGACATTCAGTTGGCGGCGCTTCCAACAGAGGATCCTTCTTGCATTCGGAGAAACTGGGGTAAGGGGTCTTCCTCTTTTCACAGTTTCCAAGACTACGGAATGCAGTTGAGCATTTGGGTGGGCGGCGACCCTGTTTGCAGCAAGGTGTATTTAAATAAATACATGACCCTTTTTTCATTTTTTTGGCGCAGGATTTGGTGGCCGCAACAACTTCCGAGGTCTTGCGACGCTTGATCCTTGGGCGCGACATTTTCTCGTGGACGCACACCTTTTTAGGTTTGATAAGCAGGCGCGGACATTCGTTCCATGTTACCTGATATTTTCGCTTCCGCTTATCGGATATCGAGTAATACTTCATGTCGTAGCGCAGATCCAATTTACAGATATTTTGTTGTTCACAGTCTTTCATGGTCCACATGGAGACCAGCTTGGGCGCTTTGACAATTGGCTTTGGCTCATAGGTTTTTTTTACAGTCGTCTCACCGCATGGACTGGCTATTTTACCGCACACACTCGCTGCTTTCTTGCCACAACTGTCGCTTGCATATTGTCGCAGCGGCTGCCGGAAGATTAGGGCAGCGCCAAGTCGAGCTAACGACGAAAAGTTTCCTAAACAACGTGTAAACGGATATGAATTCATTTTGTAAAAAGTCACTGTATCAAAATCGTGTTTTTTATTTCATTAAGTTTGTACTGGGAATTTAAAAGAAAAATTACGGGAAAATCCAAAAAAAATACTGAGAAATTTCGAAAGTACTGGTCCGACAAACACAAATATACTAGTATGTGTTTGTCTGAAAAACAAAGCTACTCAAAACTAACTAAAGCTTTGCCTCCTACGATTAAATACTACTTTACCGTTATTGTAATTTCCCCATGACTCTGCCCGATTTTGTCCAACATTTTTTCATATCTTTCAATTCCTTAAAATGGCTTACACACAATACTTTTATTTATATGCATATTATATGTATATATATATATTTTTAATATATCGTATATTGGTACAAAATCTTATTTCGTTATTTTCAAGTTTAACTGATTTGCAGTGGAAAAAATGACATTAAATTGGGTTGGTTTAAAGTGTAAATAGGGAATTAGGGAACGGGTTAACAAGAGCAAGTCAAATAGCAATAAGGGGTTTTCACGTGGGTGTAATTGTTTGTCTTTTGCACTGTTGACCATTGCCCAGAAGTTGCATTGCAAGTTCTTAAATAGGTTGAGGTTACGTCAGCCGAATTAATTTAAACGGAAACAATTTTAAATGCCACAGCGTAATCTATATACGTGTGGAAAAAATTAAAAATCTCAATTTGCCACCAAGAACCTTTCAGCTTAAAGAAATATATATGAGTATAACACCAACAAATAAGAGAATCAAAAGTTTAATTCAATTTTTCTTTAATTTGCAATTGCCAATTTCAATTTAAATTTTAACAAGAAGCTTTCAAGGGCTTCTCTTCCTTTTGCTTTCGGCTCAAGACCTCATTGAGTGCTGCAGTGGGTTTTTCTTCTCTTTGCTTTCGGCCAAAGATCTCATTAAGTGTTGCAAGGGGTTTCTCTTCCTTTTGTTTTCTGCAGAGAATCTCTTCAAGTACAGCAGCCGGCTTTTCTTCCTTTTGCTTCCTGCACAAGATCTCTTCAAACAATGCAATGGGCTTTTCTTCCAAGTGCTTCCTGGCGAAGATCTGTGTATTCACACTGACGGGCTTCTCTTCCTTGTGTTTAAGGCAGAAGATTTCACCATTCACACTGGCGGGCTTTTCTTCTAAGTGCTTCCTGGCAAAGATCTGTCCATTCACACTGACGGGTTTCTCCTCTCTTTGCTTTTGGCAGAAGATGGGCTTTTCTTCCAAGTGCTTCCTGGCAAAGATCTGTCCATTCACACTGACGGGTTTTTCCTCCTTGTGTTTAAGGCAGAAAATCTCACCATTCACACTGACGGGTTTTTCATCCTTGTGTTTATAGTTTAAGATCTTTCCATTCACACTGACGGGTTTCTCCTCTCTTTGCTTTTGGCAGAAGATGGGCTTTTCTTCCAAGTGCTTCCTGGCAAAGATCTGTCCATTCACACTGACGGGTTTTTCCTCCTTGTGTTTAAGGCAGAAAATCTCACCATTCACACTGACGGGCTTCTCCTCTTTGTGTTTAAGGCATAAGATTTCACCATTCACACTGACGGGCTTTTCTTCTAGGTGCTTCCTGGCAAAGATCTGTCCATTCACACTGACGGGTTTCTCCTCTCTTTGCTTTTGGCAGAAGACAGGCTTTTCTTCCAAGTGCTTCCTGGCAAATATCTGTCCATTCACTACGATGGATTTCTCCTCCTTATGTTTGTAGCTTAAGATCTCACCAAGCTTTTCTTCTCTTTGCTTACGACTGACGACTGGTTTTTCTTCCCTTTGCTTCCTGCAGAAAATCTTTTCAAGCAATGCAACGGGTTTTTCTTCCAAGTGCTTCCTGGCAAAGATCTGTCCATTCACACTGACGGGTTTCTCCTCTCTTTGCTTTTGGCAGAAGACGGGCTTTTCTTCCAAGTGCTTCCTGGCAAAGATCTGTCCATTCACACTGACGGGTTTTTCCTCCTTGTGCTTTTGGCAAAAAATCTCACCATTCACACTGACGGCCTTTTCCTCCTTGTGTTTGTAGCTAAAGATCTTTCCATTCATACTGACAGGCTTCTCCTCTCTTTGCTTTTGGCAAAGGACGGGCTTTTCTTCCAAGTGCTTCCTGGCAAAGATCTGTCCATTCACACTGACGGGTTTTTCCTCCTTGTGCTTTTGGCAAAAAATCTCACCATTCACACTGACGGCCTTTTCCTCCTTGTGTTTGTAGCTAAAGATCTTTCCATTCATACTGACAGGCTTCTCCTCTCTTTGTTTTTGGCAGAAAACGGGCTTTTCTTCCAAGTGCTTCCTGGCAAAGATCTGTCCATTCACACTGACGGGTTTTTCCTCCTTGTGTTTAAGGCAGAAAATCTCACCATTCACACTGACGGGCTTCTCCTCCTTGTGTTTAAGGCAGAAGATTTCACCATTCACACTGACGGGTTTTTCATCCTTGTGTTTATAGCTTAAGATCTCTCCATTCCCACTGACGGGCTTCTCCTCTCTTTGCTTTTGGCAGAAGACGGGCTTTTCTTCCAAATGCTTTCTGGCAAATATCTGAGCATTTACACCCACAGGTTTTTCTTCCCTCTGTTTACGGCAAAAAATGGCGACTGGCTTATCTTCCATAGTGTGTCCATGCATGAATCCCTGGTCACTAGCCGTCACCGAACGGAACATTATTAGCCTTGAGCTAGAGCATAAATGGCGACATATTGGACTAACGGCACGGATACCGTTGGCCTTCGCAATTGACAGCATTCCCGACATGTTGTGTATGAAAATTAAAAAAAAAAATCACAAATAAACAATAAATACTTTAAATTTTGTTATTTTTGCCAAAAAGCAGAAGTAGAAAAATTTGGATATTTTTAAATTTTTATTTTATCTGTAGACACTAACAATACTTGTCGGAAACTGAAAAACAAATTTATGTGTTTTGCTAACCATCTGAAATATTAAAACAACGCCTACTATGATCTTAAAAAACGGCTACAAATTCAATAACTTATTTAAACATACACACATACTTGCATTTATCTAAATTGGTGTTAATTATTTTGTGCTTTCAAATAGAATAATTTGTCGATCTGTATAATTTAAATCAAGGACAGCGGCTACGAAGAAAAAATAACGACTAGACTTTTGTCTAAGACTGTTAAAATTTTTAGAGCTATAATTATGATTGCTCTTCGTGTCTTTTGTATGTATCTTTAACGAAAATTACAAGTCAAGAAGTCTAATATTTGTACCGTAATAAACCATATCTTTATTAAGCTTTTATAAATTTATTAAAGTATAATAAATTTGTGCATATCTTGCAAGCACACCCAATAATTCTATTTTAACAATTCTTGCATGTACTTTTTGATTTTGAGAAACCAAAAGTGTATCTATCACTTTTTGCATGGATTTAAACTTGATGTGCCATGGACAATTCGATGGTTCATCTCCCTGTAAAGATCACACATAGTTAATTTTTCCAAGCAATTACACTCGCTCCTGCGCTTCTTTCTCAATTTGGGGTGAGCGCATTCTGAGAAAGCTGGATATGGTGCCTTGACCTTCCTGCAGCCACTGGGACCGAAAATGATGTGGCACTTAAGACTTTTCGCCACTGGCCTGCAGCCAGGACTCTTAAGTTTTGGACAGGCCACTTCTGGGTCCGGGCACTCTATGGGCTTGCAGGCCGTAGGCGGTCTGAATTTTGGACTGCGACGCTTAAAAGGTATTTGTCCGCTCTGTTTGTAGCAGCAAATTTTCTTGGGCTTGATCTTGACTGGTGGACACTCCACCCAGGTGACTTGATACTTGCGCTTGTTCTTGTCCGACTCCTTGTACAGGCACTCATCAAAGCTGGGAAAGTCATTTTCAGCGCAATCATTAAGGCAGCATTCCTTTTTAAATTTGATCAGGTTGTAGAATGGAAAGGTCTTTTCTATATCTTTTGCTGAACGTGCCTTGGGATGGTCATCCGCACAGCGAACCTTATCGCTTTTGCTGGCGCACGTGGGCGTGGGACTGTGTTTCTTTGCATAGCCTCGAATCAGAGTCTCCTCCATGTAAATGGATCTACCCAGCAGGCCACGAGAGCCGTTAACTGCTTGCCTACAAAACTGCATTATAGTCTACTACAAATTTTGAACCAAAAACTTTATACTAAAAATTTTGAAAATGTTTTCCAAAATGCCGAACATGGAAAAACTTTCTACGATGTGAGCTCTGTTCTAAAACGACACACATTAAATATGTTTTGTCTAGGTGAAAACTTTTTCGTTTCTTAGATGACAAATAAAGTGAAGCCTGCTTTGTGATATATATACGATATTTATTTTTTGCTTTTACTGTTTGTCCGTCTGCTTGCAACCTAGGCTACTTATCGATGTTAATGCAAACCAAAGTCTCTCATCTCACATGCAAATCATCTTTGGGGTTCCTGCAGCGCATGTGCAAATGCAACAGCAACAAAAGAACAAAACCAAAAAAAAATAAAAATAAAATACACACATGTGAGGGAATGAAAAATCAAGGGGCTGACTGCGTGCCATATTAAAGTCGCTTTATAGCAAATTACCAATGCAGATATATACACACAAATCAGTTATACCCGGCATCTATCAGCATATGCACGTATGTGTAGATCGTATATATATGCAAGCAGGCCGCATTTATTTGAGTTCGACTCCAGTTCCAGTTTCGAGTTTGATGTACGAGCGCGTCGACCAAATGCATGTGCATAATCAAGCGAACCTCGCTGGCAAAAGACAATCGAAATGAGTGGAATCACATTTAAGCAGCTGCCAAAAGGCAAAACTCGACTTCAACATAATTGATGGATGGATGGATGGATGGATCTCTTGGCTTTGCCTTCGATGCCAGAAAGTAGTACCTTGCCAGAGACAACCTTCTTGCTGGTTGTATCGCGTCCGTAGCTATATCTTTCGCCTACCTGCCTAAATAATGATGTCGCATTATTTATGCCGCTCTTAATTTGCATAGGCATAGTAAACTGGCTGAGTTTTGAGCTGCTTTCCGTTTGCTGCTGCTGCTGCCGTTGCCCTCTGCAGCTACAAAGGAACTGCTTTCTTTAATAAATGTTTAATTTATAATTGATTTTCCCTCAGCACATTCACATGCTACAAAACAACACACATACACACACGCCTTAGTCTTAGCTAAGCCTTACAACTTTTACTCAGCCCACGGAGGCAACTGAACCGCAAAAGGATTTTGCCCGCGCACGAAAACACTTAATTAATTCGCATAGACAGACAGGCTGTGTGGTGGGGCGGGGCGGGGGCCATCCGGCAGGACGAGGACAGAGCCCACCCAACTGGTCAGACAGCTACAACTACAACATGCACACACTTAGACACACACACACACACACACACATAATATAAATAATTAGAAATTAGAATGGAAAATGTATGCAAGCCAAGTTGACGATAACAACGCCCTAGAAATGCGACGCCCACACTCCCATTCAGCCCATCGAAGCATATTTAAAGTGTAGCGAGGGCAACGTTGACGTCGACGTTTACGTCGACTGCGACTGCGTCATATATATATACATATGTATGTGTGTTTACATACTAAGTCCCTTTCAGCTAGCCCACGACAGCAATCCAAGACCAGGCGCTGTAGTTTTCAGTCTTAAACTAACGTCATAAGCAGTTTCGATTTACATTGGAACACACTAGGCAATTAGAGATGACATAACAAAAGATATTGTCTTTAAAAAATATATGTTAAACAAAAGTTAACCAATCTCGTGACGAAATGAATATCCACAATATACCTATTGACAATTATCATTCGATTAAAATCGATAGTTATCGATGGATTAAAACTAAGTAATAATCGAATATATAAAAGTTGCTTAAGAAAATTCGATTAATGCTGTTTAAAACCAGGATACTATTGATTAATGTATCAAATTTCATGAGTTAAATGTTCAATGACAAGTAATTAATCGATAACCTAAGAATTCGTCATATTTGATGAGACTTTTCTATCTTTAAGCTAATAAACTCATGTTCGATCGCAAACACAGTTGAAGCTATCAGCGCTTCCTTCAAACCCGTTTGTTGAATTACAAACTGTAATTGCTCAATTAATTGAAAACTTGCTTAAGTTCGCGTTGTCGTCTTCTGCTGTGCTGTGAATCAACCCTGCTCACAAACTAATCAGCGTATTCGATAACAAAAGGCGCTTCCATTACCACTTGCTGTAAGCAGAGTTGAGGCAGCAGGACAACGGCAGGACTACAAATGACGTGGGGATACATTTGCTGCTAATATCCGTTTACGTCTTTAGTTGAAAGAAAATTACAATATTTCGTGTGAGATAGTTTGCCTGACGCGACCAAACCGCACACCCCACACATCTATCTATACAGTGTGTGTATATACTTTTGTATCTAATTTAAATTTCACAATTTTGCGCTGCAAGAAAAACGCCATGCGAAAAATGAGCTGAGGGGGCTCCACAGCTTGAGCTAATTTTCTCGAGCTGCGTGTCTAGCTGGACTTGAGTTTGGGCTTTTTGGGTTATACGGCCAGGGTTTGGGTTGCTCTGTGCCGGATTAAAGCCCGGCAAGTGGACACACAGACAAGGGCCTAACAAGCAGGCAGAGGAAGGGGCTGAGGGAGACTGTAAGGTTTCGGTTTTGCCTTTGCTGCTTAGCCAAATTATATTATGACTTGTTTAAAATTCAAATTTGAAAACACTAAAATCATGTTTTCAATGTCTGGCCAACGTTCTGCTTCTTGCCGAGGATTGGGCTGTTGGGCAAGGGTTTAAGTAGTAGTTTTTGGTGGTAGTTTGGTTTGGTATCTTTGCCTTTAAATGCGCCACTCGCCAACTTTGACTGTGTCTGTGTGTTTGTTTTGGTCGGCTCAAGGCAATGTCCTTTCCTTTTATATCCTTTGCCAGGAGGAGGAATGAGTGTGCGTGTAAGTGTGTCTGTGAGCTCATTATATGTAGCCGAAACATAGTTTCAACTAGCCACATAAATTTTGCATGCCACTGCTACATTTTGTGTGTGTGTGTGTGTGTTGTCGTCCAACTTGCCTTTAAACAATTTTAATGATTTCATTAGTTGAAGGCATATATACATACAACTGGCAATTTAATGAGACCATTTTCAAGCATTCGAAACTTGGAAATTGATTTATCAAACGTGCAAGAAAATGTCTTTAAATTAAGTAATTATTTGCAAGAAGTTATCGATTTAAGCAAAAGAGAAATATATTTTTAGAATAAAATCCAGTTCATTATATATCTTTCCCCATTTGAGTATTGAGACTTATATTCAAAAAAGACCAGAGTTGCCAGCTTGTCTTAACCACTTTCGTAACCAAGTCAATTAGGCTCATTTACCGGGTTGACGTGAAAGTTTTGCTGACGAAACTATTGCACCTGCATAGGAAAACTCAACATTCGTCTTTGCACATATATATATCCTTTTACCTATCCTTACAATCTAATTAACTGTCATTGTGTTAAAAAGACGCCAAACTGGCAACCAAAACTTGCAACCAAGCCCCCTTCCCTCTCTCTCTCTCTCTCTCTTTACTGTTGTGGCCTGGCAGCCGAACAATGACAGGCCCGTAGTCCTCTAGTCCTTTAGTCCGTAGTCCTGTTGGCTGTTTGCGTGTCAGTTCTGACGGCAGTTGCAAGCGCTACTTGCCACACACCACACACCACCCACTCTTACGTGCAAGTCACGTCATTTGAGGCGCTAATACTAATGCGTTGGCAATAACTAGGACTGCACAATTTTACATGCTCGCATGGCGTTTCCCTTCTTCTTCTTTTGAAACTAATCAATAGCGCAAAATTTTACGTTTAATTAAAAATGTCTGCGTGTGTAAACCGGGCAGCTGGCAGAGCCTCAAGACATTGTCTTGTTGTTGGAAGTGTTTTCGCCATTTCTAGAGCCTATGACTAGCTTGTTAGCCATAGAGTTGTGGCATTAACCAAACTGTCAGACTGATAATTGCATTGCATAATGCATAATTACGAAGTAAAACAAAAGCCACAGACAATCACTCAGTATAAACTTTAGAAGTAGAAGCTCAAAATAGAATTTGAATAGAAATTATAAGCTCTTGCATCAGAGCTACATTATAGTTTATCGACATATAAAATAATTGTCTATACAAGTCTTGAATATGCTGCATACCACATCCTGACTCTGCTGCTGCTGCTGCGGCTGCCTTGGGCAACAAAGACAAGTCCGAATGATGCCGAATGTAATTACAAATCCTTGGCAAACACACACATACCTGATAATGTGTGTGTGTGTGTGTGTGCCTGCATTTGGTTTGATGTGCAAAATAAAGACATTTGGTTGCGGTTCTGTGAGTTTGAGTTTCTCCCCCTTTCGGCTATAGATTTTCTTAGGCAAACCGAGCAAACACACACACACACACACGAACAGTTTCTGTTATGTATATAATGTTGAGTACATATATGTACAGTATTCCATATTTACCTGTGCCTGATTCCATACTCATTCCCATTACCATTCCCCGACTCGTTCCTGATTCGCCTGCCCGTTGGACATGCGGGGGCATCAATATAAACTGCCTTCAACATTTAATTAGTGTGTTTTCGCATACATAGAAACTGGTTCGGTCATGTATACAACGTGGTCGTGTATGCAAATGTCGACGCGCACAACTGTACATGCTTACACACATAGTACACACACACACACACACACACACACACACACACACATATATACTCATATGCTGGTCGCATGCAGAAGACATTGACGTTCAGTTGGTTATGCAAATTCCATGCCAACACCTTTTCGGCCAAAGACCAAGACAAACTTAAGTGGGTTGTGCGGCTGTGTGTGAGTGTGTGCGTGTATAACATGCCCAGGCACACACACGAACACACAATTGCCTTTTATAATTAATTTTACAGTTAAGTGTATTTCAAGAAAGTTAAATTTACGTAAATTCGAAAATTTTGAAAGGCCATTGCCTTGGCCAAATCCTCTAGCTCACATAGCCCAAAGAGGGTGGGTAGCTGATGTGTGTGTGTGTGTGTGTATGTGTATGTGTTGGACAAGGCATAATGCCAGGACGAGACATCGCTGTGGTTTGTGTCTGAGACATTTGACTGCCTTTTGGGTCTTAGTTCGGCCTCAGACCAGCACCGAATTTTATTGAAATTGCCTCGGGTTAGGGTTAAGAGCTAAGACACAGAGACAGAGTGTGTGTGTGTGTGTGTGTCGGTGGATGATGGGGCTAGTTGTAGTCACTGGCCGCCTAGGCAACACTTATGTAATGCAATCTAATTATGTTTGTCAGCACATCTAAGTGTGTGTACTAACTATCCTCTCAGACACTTGCCAACAAAATGGCGGCCAAAAGTTCTTAACTTGCTTAAGTTCTTTGAGGCATTGCGACAAGTTAAAGTTGAAGTTTAACCAAGGTTGCTGGAATAACTGAATAACTAGATATTATAGCCTAGTTGCAAGGCTGTAATTTGCTATCCTTGCTAACTAATGACGCCACTGCCTAAGCTAAAATATTGATCAATAAATTGTTGCAACACTTGGAAAAAAAGAGAAACAAAACCAACAACTCATAATACACAACCCCCTTCAAAGGCAAACTGTCAAACACACACACACACATTGAATAGGGACGCCTTGTCATTGGAGCTCAGAGCCGAAGCATTTAACCAACCGAAAATATTTCAAATGCATTACAAATGCATAAGATTTCAACAATAGAACCAAGTGTGGTGTTGAGGACCTGCACGTATGTACGTAAGTGTGTATGTATGTGACCCTAAACAGTTAAGTGCAATAAATACATGACTCACACATACAAAGTGTACATGCATTGCAATAAACACAATCACAATCAAATAAATTACAAAGCATTTAATAATTCATTCAAAAAATGGCCACAAGCAGAAGGCCAGCAAATGGCAGAGCCACAAAAACTCAAACCCACGTCCAGCAAGCTTGATAATTTCAAAAATCAACAAGATATATATGTGTACACAAATATATGTATGTATGTGAGAAATATATATACATATGTGGATATGTGTATATTCATAACTGCAAATGCATTTTAACCGCAAGAGGAAGGTTTGGGCTTTGTTGCATACTTTACAGCTGCTGCTTTGAATTTGTCTTTATCCACTTGTCTAGCTCACACACACACACACACACACACACACACACACAAACACACACATATAGTCTTAAGCCGTTCTCTCTCTCTCTCTCTCTCTCTCTCTCTCTTTCACTCACTCACACATGCCACCATGCCATTGCACTCAATTAGAAGACTTTTGTCATTGTGTCTAGCAACAGTTTTGCAAATGTTGCTATCTCCTTCGCACACACATACTTGTTTTGTATTTTGATGTTGTGTGTTAAATTTCGCAGCCATTTTTGTTATTTTGCACTTTTAGTTTAAATATTTGATGGCTTGCATATTGATTGGTGCTCTGTGCAACGTGGCGCATGAGTAATAAATTTATCCATATATTTACACACACTCTAGCTACATACATATGTATTTAGTATATGGTAAACAGAGATGTGCACATACAAAAGCAATTTTTATATTTTTGTAAAGCATATAAGGAAGCGTCTCCATCAAAATCGGCCAGATCGGACAACTATATCATATATGTAGCTGCCATGCAAATACAAGATATTTGTTATGATTTAGGTATGAATGAATTTATGTTTATTGGTAATGTATTATTAACAGGGCTGAGAAGTTAAATGGGTTGTGTGAATACATGTAGAAAACAACAAAAGAGATCGATGTTTATTTATTCTGCCTTGAGAGTTAAGGAATAAAGTATAAGTTTAATTCTGCTTAAATATTAGAACTAATAGAGCATTTGCTAAAGTTGAAGGCAGATGCAGTGCTAATTACAGTGTCTTCTGTTAGAACCACCCCATAATTGTGAACCGTAATTTCTCGTGCAATGTGCGGTTGGCAGCCAACCCAAGAGTCAGTTTCAGTCAAAATCAACTGCCAGTCAGAGACGGAGACGCAGAGAGACACGAAGAGAGAGAAAAACCAAAGCCAGGCAGCAACAGCAACAATAGCAACGGCACTAATCAAGAAATCCAAAAAGCATAGCATATTTTCAGGCTGATTATATTTGCAGGCGGCTAGTCGGCAAGTCAGGAAAAGGCATGACACCTGGAAAAGCAGCCACAGAAAGTAGATAGAGCTCGCAGGCTGATGATTGCAACCGAGTCATGGGGAAGGTCTATGTTCTCGTGTCTGCCCCATTCGCATTGTGGGGCTTAAGTTGCGCCTAAGCGTTGCCAGTAACAGTCCGTCGGGCCAGTCGGCCCTAATGTATGCAACAAATCTCGCCGAAGCGACGCATTTTGTAGCCATTTAAGCTACTTGCATAAATGTAGCCACCCCATCATCAAAAGAAAAGCTCCAAGCACCAAGCACCAAGCTCCAAGGTAGGCGACTCCGAAAAACTTTGCCGAGGTTTGGGTAAAATGGTCCTGTGCCATGGCTTTGACCGAGACCAGGGTTATGGGCCTGTCCAATGTTGCAGCTCTTCTCCTCCGTCTCCACCTCGCTCCCTTTCTCTCTTGTTGGCAAATGAATCTCATTTGCATTTAAATTAGGAATGAAGCTCGATTTGTTGTTGCTGCAACTTCTAACGTTACATGGTTCTAGGTCTGGTTCTGGGTCTCTGTTCCAGTTGCTGTGGGTGTTGGTTGGGTGGTAGTTTTTAATGAAGACAGCGCAGCTACTTAGGCACCCATGCATGCATGCATGTCGCCACCTATTGCCATCTCTCTGCCTCTTCTACGCTCTTTCAATGTGTGTGTGTGTGTGTTTGCATTGGAAATCTGGTTATAGAACTTTTGCTACTTAGTTGAGCTGCGTTGGGCAGCTCATGGTTTTCGGACAAGTTGCTCGATTGCATGCCAACTAATGGCCAACAGCTTGGGACAAATGTGCTGGTAAATAACACACACACACACACACACACACACACACAACCAAATGGGCCACGTTATGGCAAATATGTTAATAACCATTTTTTCGGTGGGGGCTTCGGCTGCTGCTGTACAAAATTTTAATTAGAAATGTTATATGAGGCGCACGTTTTTGGCTCTTGGTCAGTTCCATGCTTAGACGTCGTACATATTAGGGTTAAAATGTGCAATGTGGCTGGAATGGGAGCTCAACAACGAAGCAGTAATTAAACTCTAATGGTGCACAATATAGAAAGAAAAGATCGGATTACGCGCTTACAATATTGCACAATTAGTCAGGGCTTTAAACTGACTCTAGCTCTAGAAATTGACACTACCACCTTTATATCCAAGTAATCCGGGTTCAAAAACCCGGAACTCGCTTATTATGCAGTGTTGTTATTAACTTTTAACTGTCATATTTATTTATTATAATGTTTGCTAAATGATGACAAGTGTTATCTAGATGTATTTGTACATTAACCGAGTGATATATATGTCTACGTATCAAACTCGTTTAGTTTTATCGCCAAATCGCACATTTGCTCACATTTAATCGCTTATTTCCCCTTATTTCGAATACGTTCCACACTCACAGTCCACCTGCCAACATTGAATTCTTGACTTTAATTAACTAAACGCTAATGCAAAATTACAATAAAACGAATGTTAAGTTGTTGTTGTTGTTGTTGCTGTGTTGTTGCTGGTGGTTTGGTGTTAATCTTGTTTCTCACCACACTCAACTGCCAAATGCAGTGAATGCAGCTATTCATTTATGTCAACGGTAATGACATTTTACATTGGGTGTGTGCCATTCACATTCACACTAGCAACAATTGCAAACTCATGCGGCTGTCTCTTGGTAGGCTCTCTCTTCTCTCTCTCTCTCTGTGCTAAATGGCATGGCGGGGGGGAGGTGTGAGGGCTGGGAACGTTGAGGCTTGGGCCCGGCTGCCATAGACAAGTGTCAGTTGTAATTGAAAAATAGGAATATTAATTTTAAAGTGTTGTAGTAGTGTTAGCTGGGGTGGGCGGGTGGTTAGGGGGTGTGGGGATCGCGAAAGTGTAACATGTTCAAGTAGCATGAGACACGTTGCAAATATGCAGCAGCAAAGTAATTACATTTTGTTCAACTCAATCTAGTCGCAGAGACGTTTAAGGATTGGTTTGAAAACGAACAAACATTGAATGAATGAAATGTAATGGCAAATAAGTGGTTTTTGGGCCTATGTCTGCTATATTCATAATCTTCAATATCTTTGCCAGCTGTTTTGTATTTGACAATCATGTCCTTATATTTAAGTGCCACGCATTCAAATATCGAATAGCGTTCTTTATCATTTTACCTTTGCCCAGCAGCCGCATCAGCCGCATTTCTTTTGAATGCACTCAGGCCATGCTAATGGGCCAATCGCTGGATACACATGACGTGGCTGCTGTCGCTGGAGCCGAGTGGCACCAATAGTCACCCAAACCCAGGCCCAAACCCCCCAGGTCCCACAGACTGTGCGACAGGGACAATGGACAATAAAATGGGTGTGTTGCTCTACGGCTAAAACAAAAAATGTTTTTCTGCTGTTGTCATTGTGGTACATGTGAGTTGCTGCTAGGGAGGGAGGGAAGGACGAAGTGGGGAGGGGAGCTAACAGGACCAATCAGCAGCAGGCGCACAAGCGTTACTTTTTCGTTTTCTTGATAAAAACGCAACGATGGCAGCGAATGAGAAGTGTAGAGAAAAGCGTACACACACACACGAACACAGTCACATCTCATATGTGTGTGTGTGTGTGCAAAGAGAAGAAAACATTTGCATAAAAATGCAAAGCTTTTGTGTTTTCTCAACGGCCGCCTAAAATAAAAATAACGCATCCAAAATGCCAACAACAAACAGCAACAAGAAGTAAAAGAAAGCGACAGACAAACAACAAACATAACGGTAGCCAAGCACTGGCTAAGGGAGCAACGAAGTCAAAGAGGAAGAGTGGGGGAGGGGGATAAATGGAGTAACTAAAAAAGCATACAAAAATTCGCATTCGAAAAAATTGTTAAAAATAGCAGAAGCAGGCAACAGGCACAAATTGAGAAAGGGGGGGTGTGGGTTGGGCGAGGCATTAAGGGGTGTTTGAGGGTGGTAGTGCTCATAAGTGCAGAAGGTAAAGGAAAGGGTAGAAAAATTCAGACTGACGCTAAAGGTGACAAAGCAGCAGCCAAGTGGGAGGAACAGGGAATGGTTAAACTGTAGAATGATGGTTGTATATAGAAAGGGTTAAGTGCTAGGAAACTATTTAAGCGGTTAAGCAATCTTAAAGTTTCATTTTAATTCAATCTCCTTTCTTCTCTACCTATCGTACAGTTTTAATCTCAGCTCTCCTTCTCTGACCTTTTTAAACGATTCCATGCTACGTATGCGTAATATGCACTGGACAATAATCATCATCATAAAAAAGGCAGGCAATGACTGTCGCAATAGGCACAGAAAAAGCCAATCAATGTTTCTAAGCCGCTTCTGGCTTATTGTCCGCCTATCTCCCTCTACCTTTCCCTCTCCCTTTGATTCCTTTTAATCTCTACTCTCTCTGGCACCAATTCCAATTAAAAATTTGATGTAAATGAGCAGCAGAGTCAAACGGAGCGGCCGCCCCCCGAGGGCCTCTGCAACGTGGCAATAAATGCCGCGACAGACGCCCAAAAAATGAAAGAAACACAGGGGAATGAGGCAACTGACCAGTCAAAAAGGGAGAGGTGGAGTGGGTGTGTGTCTGTGTGTGTGTGTGCAACTTTTACTTTTATTTTGGCTCGCACAAAAACGAAAAAGAAAAGACGGAAATGTGCCGCCAAAAGTGAAAATCAAGCAAAAGTTTTGCAAACGCAACGCAACGAAAGAGAGGGCGTTGCCGTTAACCTGAGCCAGTGCAAGGAAGGAGGGGGGTTGGGGGGAGATAAAATTGCATTTATTTGAGCAACGAGCAGCGGTCGACAAAGAAAGAGAGAGGGGTCCAAGAATAACTGCGGCTGACCAGCGACCAAGCAGTCAGAAAGTTGTAGCAGGCAAACACGGCGCTCAGGCCAACATGAAAAATGGCCAACAGCAAAAAAAAAAAAAAAACAGCGTGTAGACAGGGAAAGAGATAGAGGTGGAGCGAGTGCGAGAAAGGGCAAGCAAAAGAAAGCAAACGAGAGAAAATAAATAAAAAAAATTAAATGAAGCGGCGCATAAAAAAAATGCTCAGCAAAATAGTAGGAAAGGAAGCAAGAAAAAAAGAATTTGGCTTTGGGGAGGTTTGGAAAGCGCTGCCCTGGACAATACTTGGCCTTCATTGTTGTCGAGCAGCAGCAGCAGCACAACTTCTCCAGCCACCCAACACACCCAACACACCCAACACACACACACACACTACGTGGGGTTGATTGAGTGGCGCGCCCATTGATGTTGTTGTTGCTGCTGCTGCTGCTGTCGCTGTTGATGGGCCTTTAGACCACTGGACCAGGGGCGAAAGGGGTGGGGAGCAGCAATCGCCAGCTTCCTCTCTCTCTCAGTCGGCCTGTCCTGTGTTTTGTTCCATTTTTATGTGTGCGGCTCTCTCCACACACACTTTTGCTCCATTATTTTTTACACATTTTTGTTTTGGTTTTTGTGCTTCGCTGTTGTTTTGCACGCTTTTTTGTTTTTGTTTGGCCATTCGCCATGCGACTGTCAGCTGCGACCCAATACTCTTCCCCTTCCCCACTCACCCACACACACACACACACATATAGGCGGTATATGTTGTATATAGACAGACACGTAGAGAGAACCGGTCAAATTGCAATGTCTGCAGCTTGCAGCTTTTGTTTGCTCTACGGACTGATTGAACTGCAAAGGGGGCACAGGAGGGGCAGGAAGGGAGGGCTATCAGTAATGGGCTTCGTTGTATTCGTATTTGGTTTTTGGACTGCATTTTTATTCACAGCCAGGCCGGTGTGTGTGTGTGTGTGTGTGTGTGCTGAGGAAATTGTGCAAGAAATCGCTCGGCTATTGCAAATGGCGGCTCACGTTTTTATTTGTTTCTGTTTTTGTTTGTCTGCTTTATTTTCGTCGTTTACCTCTTCTTTTTTGTTACTGTGTCAATCGCTGTATTTTTTTTTGGGTCTGTTCAGTTGACGCTGCAGGTCAATGCATTTGGTCAACGCACATTTAGGGCTAAGCAGACAGCGAGGTGCGATTAAAATATTCTTCTTTTTATTTACAAATGTTAGTTCAACTGCAAGAATTATCTTGCAGGTGGTTTGAAACTTTTCTCTGTTACAAATACAAATATTCATACCTTTAACTCTAACTGTCACAATAAATGCGCCTTCTACTTTTACCTTTTAATTCTTCTTCTCCATCTCAACGAACTGAAGTGCAATGAACTCTTTTCACACAAATGCAATAGATTCAAACAATTGTCTAACTAGTTAGACATTGCCAATACCTAAAGCCACGCCTACCGCCCCAGGTTAAAGTACAAAACGCCCATGCTGCAAGTAGGCATGTCCAAAGTCCCCATTTACCATTATGGCCATTTTGTTACATTTGAGCTTGGGGCATTAACAATTCAGGCATATAAAGCAACATAAATATTAATTGAAAAATATTTTCACATCTCTGTGCGACTTAACAGGCGCAAAAGTACAAATAAAAGAAAACTACACATAACAACAAAACAAAAACAGAGAAAACAAAAACACATACACATACATATGTATATATACACTTACGCAACACACACGCATGCTCAGTGATGAAATTATGTACATTTGCATTAAACAAAACATTAAATATGCAAAAGTGCATTGCAGGCTCTACCAATATAAGGCTTCCAAGCAGCAGCAGCAGCAGCTACCAAAAATGTTTGCATGCACATAAAAGGGGGGGAGATGGGCGGAGGGTGAGTTGGCCAAGCATATAGCATATTGCTGGCCACAGCAGGCGCGCTGGGGCGACCAAAAATAGAACAAGTCAAATATTTTTCGACAATTTATGAGCCTGTTTTCCCCTGTTACCCCCTCCACTCAGCCTTACCTCTACAAAATGCATGTCCACTCAATGTGGGCAATGTGGGAAAGGGGGTTGAGGGAGAGATCCCCGGGTGGCTGTTGGTCAAGTTGTAACGCGAACGCGGCCCCCAAAAAATGCCATTTGCAATTAAAGCAAACAAGCAACGTAGCCGCTGCTGATTTCTTTCTTTCTTTTCTTTTTGCTGGCTACTTTTTGGCAATTGCATTTTTTAACAGGCGATGGCAGCGCGCACCCTGCAAATGGCCAAGCACAACCAGAAGAACCCTTCCACCCATCCACCCTACCACCCAAAAAACACTCAGACACCCAAAGAGTAATGCTGGGGCCCAAAACCCTTGCCACAAGTCGCGTTCGGCCCTGGTCGCATGTGTGAATTATAATTTCGCATTCGGCGTCGCGCTCAAAAGCATGCAACAAAACAAGCAAGAACTAAGTAATAGACAGTGAAAGACTAGAAGTTACCCTTCATAAAGATCATTTGTTTTATTTTACAATCTTGAGAGTAAAATTCATTCATTAAGTTAATTTTTGTGTCGTATAAAAGTAAAGTTTCTTTTCTTAAACTTAGTTCATCACTTCCACAACACAATTACAAATACAGGGTACACAAAACAAGAAACACAACAGCCTCAATACACAGTAAAACACACAGGGAAAAAAATGTGCCTGGCGCATAATAAGAAGAAAGCAAAAGCTGCCCATTTTCCATCGCAGTCGCAGTCGCCGCCATCGCTTTTCCATTTCGCGCCGGGGCTTTTGCTTATCACTGGGGCTGTCAAGTGCCCAGCATCTCCCACCCCTCTCATACCCCAACTTTCTCACTTCATCCTTTTGGATTGGGGGGCAACTCGCGCTCTTTGCAATAATTCAATTCATTTTCTATTTTTTGACTTATTTTCATTTGACGGCATCGCCGAAACAAGAAAAAAAAAGTAAAAGTTGTTGCACATTCAACGTTCGGCGGCTTCAAGTGCTCGCTTGATATGGAAGAGGGGTGGTTTGGAAAGGGTGGCAGCTCGGATGTATGCTGCTCGATGCCAGTGTCCAGCACTGGGGATGAGTACAAGTAGCATGGCTATAAATTTGGTGCTTTACCTTTTGTGGGCATTTGTGTTGCATACGTTGAGGCGCGACTGGCAACTGAGATATTAACGTAAGGCGATAGTCTGCAATTGCATTGACAGTAAACACCTTGGCGTTGCATTTAAGTTAATGTTGAAATCATGGAAAACTGCAAGGACAAACAACAAGTGTAAGGAAATATAAAGTCTGTTGGAGTTTTGTACATGAGTTGCAGGGAAATAAGGAAAAAGAAAAGATTAAAGTATCAAATGAATATGAATATTTATTTCTCTTAATCTAAGAACAGCTTATAATGTAGTTATATGAGAAAGCTGTTGCAGGAGTTCAGTGTTGATAGATCGGCATTATCAGCTGCCGTTTAAGCTGAAGTACTCGATTTTCTGAAATTATTTCTACTAATGAGTTCACATCTGCTTAATGCATCTGAATATTCTCAAAGCTTTTGTAATAAACTTCATGACACCTTACACAAGACTACACACAGAAATGTACCAACTACCCTCCTTCCCCTTTGGTGCAGTCAGCCTTCATACTAAATCAGTTTTTAATTTCCGCTCATTTGCGAAAACTACTGCGAGTGCCGGCAACAATGGCCAACATGTCAGCGCCTCATTATAAGCTCCGTTTTGTTTCAGTAACTTTGGTGCCGCGAGCAGCAGCGACCATCCTTGCCTCACCCACCACTTCCACCCACGCCACACCATTCAATTGAGCGTGTGTAAATATGTTGAAAAGTTAATTCATTGCACATCAGTGCATCAGCCCCAGCTCTAGATTCAGCTCCAGTTCCAGCTGCAGTCAACCCACCAACACAACTACTTTCCTCGCTCCATGTGTGTGTGTGTGTGTGTGTGGCATATAGTGAGTGTCAGCGTCGTCGGCGGTTGCCGTCTGTTTGCCGCCTGTTTGCACAAAGGACATGCATACAGGACATTTACGTTCATTTTTTCTTCATGTTTTTTGTAGTTTCTCATCTTTTCATTTTTTTTTTATTTTTTTCTCGTTTGCTGTGTGTCATAAATTTAGTTCGATTTGCTGTTCAACGGCATTAACTGGCATGGACGAGCCAGGTGGCAAACAGCCATCGAGTGTCCTGCTGCACCTCCTGCTTCGTTTGTTTTTTAATGAATTTTGCTGTCCTGGCCAACAGCCAGCTGCTAGCTGCTTAAGTAGTTCTGGTTGTTTGTTTTTTGTTTTTCAGCGTCAATAAATGTCAATTTCTCTAATGTAGTTTTAGCACGCGGCAATGAAATTTATCAAGCGCTTAATTAATGTCCTTATGCACATAAGACAAATATCGTTGCATACTTAAGGGTGATAGTTTTGTAATAGATGAACTTTGAGTGTCGATAAAGTTGATAGCAACATTGATTTTTTTACATCTTTAATCTACCCTATACTTATTAATTTAAAATATTTTTTTCTAGCATTATCCTTTACCTTTTTATGTATGTATAATCGCATTTGCTAGCAGCAACAATATTCATTTAATTTGCTTTGCCTATTGGTTCACCGAGCATTTAACACTTCGATAAAAATTCATTTAATTACCGCTCTGGCCAACACATTTCTATTTGCATTTATTCCTTACACACATTTAACACTTTTTGCCATACTGTCACGTTCGCTGCTTATTTTTATTGCATTTTTACTTGGTTTCTTGTTTGTATTTTGTGTACCCGTTTTTTTTTTGCGTATTTTGTTTTTGGGTTGTTATTTTGCACTACAATTATGTTAATTTCCTATGCAAATAAAATTTAATTGAAGCTCTGGCCAGGGCACGTCGCGACCCACGACGACGCCGGAGACGATGCCAACAACAACAACAACCCGCACTTAGGCAACTTCAACGCCCTGGCATTAATGTTGGACTCCCTTTCCCCACACCAGCACCGTCTGTCCCTGTGCCTGGCTACCATTTGGAGAGCGTCGCCAGCATTAATTGCCAATAATTATATTGGTTTACCTTTCTACTTTCTACTTTCTTTTTTTTTCTTTTTTTTCTACTGTTTACCTAAGGGCAAGTTCCTTCTTTTAAATACAGATAAAAGCTTTAAAGGGTTTAAATTTCGATTACTTGAAAAAAAAATGGTGTTATTTTTCTAAATCGCTTGAACAATTCATGTCAGTTCCTGCAATTTATTTATCCCACTCACAATTGCAACCAATTAAATTTGCATAAATTGAGCTGCAGCCCCAAACAGCCAAAGCATCAGGAAACACAATAAGTGTCAAACAATAAAAGTGCGTTGACAATTACAAACAAAAATTAAATTAACTTATTAACTCTCACATAGTAAAGTAGCCCCCTCAATACGATAGACTAGTATATATATTTGAACATGCAAATGAACACACAATCACACACAAAGAGAGAGAGACTCATCCTCGTTGAGCTGACAATGTGTAATGTAATACGAGTAAATGCTGTTGCTGTCGCTTAAATAATAATCCAATCAGCAAACATTTGGATCCCTGTGGCACAATAGACGCCCTGCCTCCTGCCCATGGGGGCGTGGTCAAACAATTGACAATGCTGTGGATTATATAATTACCAAATGCGCAAATATAATTTAATAATAATAAAAGCAATCACAGCTCACTGATTTATGGCGCACGTGGCGTATGTGTAATGTTAACTCACGCAGTTGCTCATTCAAGTTTTCTACTTTAAGTCACATTGCAAGCGTTAGACTCTTAACTAATTCTCAAAATTTTCTACTCTTCTTACAGGAATATGAGAAGGAGATTAGCTGCCATAAGATCCATTCGCCCAGCAGTAGCAGCCATCACTCCCACCACCCCCTGCAGCACCTACATCACAACCACATCATTAGCAACAACGAAGATGATATGGAGACAACGCTGCTTTCGCCCGCACACTCCAACCACTCGGCGTATGACAGCAAGGATCATGTCAAGGAGCTGGAGTTTTATAAGAATCTAGCCGCCAAGGCCGCCTCCCTGGCCAATCATCATCAGCGTGACACAAACTCCACTTCGCCCCTGCCCATGCAAATCGATGCGGACGAGGATGAGGTGGAAGACACCACGGCGGAGGTGCTGCGTCTGCGGCACGAGGAACAGGCTCAGGCCAAGGCATTTGCGGCACATCTAAATGGAACTAGTGAGTACATATCGAAAACCAAACCGAAAAACTCATTCACATCAGAGATGGAAACCAGTTTCGAAAAGCAACCAGCTCAAAAAAGTATGCTACATATATTTTAATCATAAGTTTCCATCTCTGTTTACAACACTTGCTATGCTTTAAGCCCCCCTCCCCCCCGCCCGCAAACTAAACAAGCAATTAGTGCCTGCAGCTTTTAGGGCTGCTTTATAACAACCCCCTCAATCCCTTTGCTTATAATCACATCTCTTTTAATTTGACTGAAAACTAATGACAATATTTTCTACCTCCCCCAAAAAAACAGTGCAAGACATGATAAATTTGCAAAAATTACAAAATTTGGCCACGCTGCAACAGCAACAGCAGCAGCAGCAGCAGCAACAACAGCAACATCCGCATCCAAATCCACATCCGCATACACATTCACATCATTCGCATCATCATCCGGCGACGGCAGCAGCACTTGCAAGTCTTCAGGGCTTAGCTGCCTCCGTGTTCAACTCACCATTGAATTTGAGCGTTGGCGCTGAGGCTGTGGCAACAGCAACAACAGCTACAACAGCAATAGCAGCAGCAGCAGCAACAACAGCAGCAGCAGTCACCTCAACATCAACAGCAGCTGCTGCTACGGCAACAACAGCGAGTACCTCGCCCAGCAACTGCCACAATGGCAGCAATAACAACAACAACAAGCACAAGACGTCAAAGGGCAACAGCAGCAACAACGGCAGCAGCAGCAACAACAACAGCTCAGCCAACGGCAACGGCAACTCCTCCAGCCAGCAGCAGCAGCCACAGGATAATCCCAGCAGCAGCTCCTCACCCCATTCGCATCCTTTAAACGCAACGACGTTGGCCAATGTTTTGGCTGCAGCGACCGCATCGCCACCGCCAGCGCTTCAAGCGCCGCCGGCAAGCGCCCAAATGCCGCAACTGATACTTGCCTCCGGCCAGCTGGTGCAGGGTGTGCAGGGCGCCCAGCTGCTCATACCCACAGCGCAAGGTATGTAAAGGGATTAGTTTTTAGTTATGTGTGGGTATCAATAACATAGTTGACTTCACTTGACTTAGTCGTTGACTATTAAAGCCACAGCTAAAGCGATTAGACAGCTCGCAATTTCCTCGTTTTTATTTATTCTTGGAATTATGAGTTTAACTCCAGAATTGCATCGATTATATATTGATTTTTATACTATACTCCTTTCAGGCATTGCTGTTCAGACCATTCTCACAATTCCCGTGAGTCCACAGATTCCCACCAGCGAACAGTTTCTGCCCAATGCATTCGGCGCCTTTGCCAGCTACCAGCAACAACAACAACAACAACAACAACAGCAACAGCAACAGCAGCAGCAACAACAGCAGCAACGAGAACAACAACGTGAATTGTTGGCTCCACCGCTGGCTGCCATGCAACATGCGCCAGCCTTGCCCCAACTGGCACAAACACCCACGAATTTACTCAAGCCCAATCTGTTCTCGACAGGCGTGCAACAGTTGCTGACAGCCTTGCATCCCGAACTGTTTGCTGCCGCCGCTGCCAATCATCAGCAACAGCAGCGCGAGCAGCAGCAACAGCATCAACTGGCGGCAGCAGCTGCAGCCGCCGCAGCAGCCAGTCACTTGCCACATGCCGCCCACCTTGCAGCCGATATGCGACGCTCGGCGGAACGCACGCCACCCAGCGGCTCACCCACTGCAGGCTCCCCCTCTGCCCTGCCCAGCAAGCAGCCAGCACCACCGCCGCCGCCAGCAGCAGCAGCCTTCCTGCTGCAACAGCAGCTGCACATCAAGCCCGAGACGCAGACGCATCTGCATCCCCATCATCATCATATGCTTGGAACGACGGCGGGTGGAGGGTCGTCGTCGGGTCAGTCGACGGGGCATCCACAGATCAGTTTGCGGCATCCGGATGAGCTGACGGCGCCGCAGCTGGAACTGAAACCGCTGGAGCTGAGCAGTGGGAGCAGCAGCATCTCACCGCCCGCTCTGCCGCCCTCGGCCTCGGCACTGGCTCGCCATCATTTCGGGCACAATCTGCGCAGTGCGGCAGGCGGTTCACCCAAGCATAGTCCTGGACGCGGCGCAGGCATGAATCTCAGCCAGCATCATGAGCGCATGGAAAGGCGTTCGCACACGCCCACGGCGACGGCAACGAGAGCAAGTGGCTCCAGTGGTGCTGGCTCAGTGCATCTCTTGCCACATGAACGTGGTGCTGGGAATAGTGCCACGGGACGTTTGACACCCACTGCAACGGCACCTGGCAACGTTGGCAGTGGCAATGAAAGAGGCTATTCATCTCCATTGTTTCGCGGTCATTCGCCACCGGTGCATGTCCTTAACATGGGCGGCTCACCGCGTCTGGAACGCGACTATCTGGGCAATGGTCCAAGCTTGGGCTCCACTAGCGTCTCTGGCGCCACCACCAACTGCACGGCGGCAGCGTCAACATCCAGCTCCGCCAGCAATGTACTTAGCAGCATCAATAGGTGAGGCATTCCTCTAAACTCTGATCCTTTCAAGGTACTAATTACAGCCTCTCTTTGCAGACTCAATGCCTCCAATGGCGAGCTGACCATTACCAAATCGTTGGGTCCGCCAACGGCTACGGCAACGCGTGCCTCATCCGCCTCGCCGCGTGACGATTCACCCGTGCCGATGCCATCCACATCGGGTGCTTCTCTCATGCAGCCCCTCAAGCTGAGCCCCTCCTCACGCAGCGAACCGCCGCATCTGTCACCCAATGGCAATGACAATGACAACGACCTGCTCATGGATTCACCGAGTGAGTAAAGATCGACTCTTTTATCTTTCAACCTTAAACTTAGCTAGCTTAAGTTAGTATTAAGTGCTCTTAGGCTAATCCTAAGAACTTAGACAAACGCCTTCTGACAGCTCTTCCCTGCCAGTGAAAGGTCCTTCGCGACAGCTTCAACGCTGCTGCTAATTTGCCTAACACTTTCGCCTGACATCTTTCAACTTTTGGCAAGCAAGCAAGCAACAACAACAACGCGTTGCCAAAATCTTTGGCTCGAGTTTTGTTTAGCAGGCTCGCGGCTGCATCAATTATGAACCATGTCCTGGAGAAGTCGTGTAAATGCACAGCAAAACTTTTCACACACATACACACAAGACGACAAAAGACATGAGGGAGAGAGAGGAATCTGCCAGATACTTGCAACTTGGCATGCATTTTCTTTTGGCAATCGTATATATATGTATATATAGTATATGTGAAATCCACTTGAACTTGTTAGGGCTTGTTTTCATTTAAAACGAAGCCAAAAGTTTCATTGCTGCACAGCGTTAATTAATGTTGAAAAAGTTGCCCATCAAATGACTAGCTGCTGATTTGAATGTGTGTGTATATCGCTCATACGCCTCGCTGCACACAATCTACAAGTTCGTGTGTATGTGTGTGTTTTGGGGCCAGCCCTTAAAATATCAAATCATCAATTCAACATTATTAACAGCAGCTACAAATTCCAATTAGATTTTTTTTGCACCTGCCACTCAAATTTCATTTCTGTGCATTACATTATAAGTGTGTGTTGCAATGTGTGTGTGTGTGAGTGTGTGTGATTCTTGAATATTTTTACTAATTGTGTAAGCAAATATTTATATTTGTGGGTTTTTTGTTATTGGAGTATTCAAGTTGAGCACGAATAAAGTTTTTTATTAGATAAGTTTATCCGTTTTTTGCTAGAAAATATTATAAACATTTATAGAACTTACAGAGTTATGTTTTATATCAAAGTTAAATTTATTTCTTGTCTTGTATTATTATTCAAACTAAGTTATAAGCTTGACTAAGTATTAAACTTCATTACCTAGAATCATTCATAATAGTTGATTATTAAAGTCATCAGCTCTTAAAGTCTTAACCGGGCTCAATTAATATTATGCTCACTAACAACACTAGATACAATTTTGTATGTATGTATTCGTTGCTGGCAGCCTTTGCTAAGACTTTAATTGAAACTTTGGATGCATTAAAAATGCAATCAGCGCAACAAGAAGCAGCAACAAGCTCTCGCAGCTAAACCATCAGGCTAACAGGTTTAGTACGTTGCGTTGCTTTGCGTTGTGTCGTCTCAATTGCAATTGGTGGATCGTTTGCTTGCTACTTCGCTTCTTGTATGCTTGATGGCAGCTCTCTAGTGTCGCATCGCATACAAATTGCAGACAATATGCAGCTTAATTACTACTAATTGATGCATACAAAAACTTAAGATGTTTTCGTATTTAATGACATATTTCACTCCGTCAAGCCAAACAAACAAACAACAACAACAGCCCAAGTTATGGCAAAGATTCAGGCAAAGGATAAAGAGAGGAGTGGAGGGTATTGGGGAAGGGTGCATCTTAATTACCGCTAAAGCGCCGAGGCTGCAGTTACATTCAAGTGAATGGCTTTGCTTTTGGGCTGCTTCTGCCTGATGGTGTCTGCTGTCGTCGTCCTTGTTGTTGTTGTTGTTGTTGTTGTTGTTGTAGTCAACGTCTCCTTGTTGCCTTGGCTTGCATATCATTAATAAATAAATCAAATTTCTGTGTGCGTGCCAAGAACAATGAGCCAAGAAGGAGGAGAAGAAAGCAACAGCTGCTAACAAATTAAGCAGATAAAGTAAAGCAATAAGTTTGCGCTCTCGCGAGTTTACCTAATAGACAAGCATAACAAGCGCTAAGTGACATACAGCAACAATAACAACAATTATCTACAAGTATCTTCCTGAGCTGAGGGCAAATGAGTTTTATCAATTTACCTACGACACTCTAATAATATTTCGCAATTACCGCAATTAACTGTAATTAAGAGCAGCGACTCGACTCAACTTCTCGGCAATTTATGTCGTCATTTCGCATTGGCAGTTATTACCTAGAACCGAGCCCGTTAAGTGACTATCAGACAGACGAACAGTTAGATAGAAACATTTTCTTCATTTTTCCATTTCCCTTAACCATTTTAGCTTAGCACTTAAGTACCTTGGAGCTAAGTAGCGTTCGACTTTAACCCTTGAAAACTTAAATGCATCTTCCAGATGAACCTACCATCAATCAGGCTACCACGAATGTGGTCGACGGCATCGACCTGGATGAGATCAAGGAGTTTGCCAAGGCATTCAAATTGAGGCGACTCTCGCTGGGCCTAACCCAAACGCAGGTGGGACAAGCCCTATCGGTGACAGAGGGACCAGCGTACAGCCAAAGTGCCATATGCAGGTGAGATATGAATAGTGAATATGAATTACGCTTCAAGTTTAGGTAGACTAAAAAGACTATTTAAGTATTAATGTATAACTATATATTAAAAAAAGATTTAAAAGTATAAAATGTTCCTCAAATCTTGATAAGGTAGCCTAAGTTTAATTTAATTTCGTCTCTTTTAATAGAAACTTAAACTTTTGCGGCTTAATAATAATTTCTAATATTGTAAATTTGTTAACTTACCGAAAAAAAAAACTCTTTGGTTACACAAAAATACATACACAAAATATAAAATATATTGCAACACATTGAAATTTAAATATTTTTATAATTTACAAAATTCAATTGGAATTTTTAGGATATTTAAAAGTATTTTAATTTAACAAAAGATACGATTTTTGCATTTGAAATTAATTTTTAATAAGTTTTACAATATTTTATGGAATAATTTTTAGAGTGCCAGGACATTTTTATCAAGTTATAAGAAACTAAATCAATAAAGTATATGTAAATGTAATTCTATCTAATGCTTAATTAGTTCAACAAACAAACAAAAAATAATGCAAAATTAATTTTATTTATTTTATTTGTTTATTTTTAAATCGCCAACTGTCTCTCCTTTTCACACTACTACAACTACCTCAACCGTTTCACTCGCTCTCCATGCTGCAACCTCGAATATCGAATATCAAATATGAAATGACCAAATGCAAGCAGTGCACTCGCTGCGCAGATGTATGCCGCTCAGCTGTCGACGCAACAACAGAACATGTATGTGTGTGTGTGTGTGTGTGTGTGTGCGTGCGTGTATGTGTGTGTGTGCGTGAAAGAAACATAACTAAAGTGCAAAAGAACTCATTTTTTATAAACATTTTTGTGTTAGTTTTTGATTTTTATGTTATAAGTATGCGCTTCCCAATTAATTTGGCCAGGGCATTGCCAACGAGCAATTTTTAAGCAGCTTTGAACAACAAATTTTGTATGTTTTTTTGGCAAAAACAAAAAATCAAAAGAAAAAAAGTATGCTACTTGACAATGTCCTGGCACTTTAGTTACGTTTCTTTTACGTTAAAACGTTTTTTATAGCGCATACAGACAAGCAAAAAAAAAAAAAGAAAAGAGAGAGTGTAGTCGCATATGATACTAAGTACCTCTATCTTATGTAGGTTCGAGAAATTGGACATTACACCAAAGAGTGCACAGAAAATCAAGCCAGTCTTGGAGCGTTGGATGAAGGAGGCCGAAGAGAGGTGAGAGTATGGAGGCAGTTCCACGCACCGTTAAACCAAACACAAAGCAACCCAACTAAACAGTGTTTCTTTCTCAACCCCTATAGTCACTGGAACCGCTATAAATCGGGCCAGAATCATCTGACAGACTACATAGGCGTTGAGCCGTCAAAGAAACGCAAGAGGCGCACCTCGTTTACACCTCAGGCGCTGGAGCTGTTGAATGCGCACTTTGAGCGCAATACGCATCCTTCGGGTGAGTGGTAACTTTCAGTTGACAAGAAAGCATTGCCTACTTTTACGCGCATACTTAATTTATTCTCTGTCTTTTTGGACTTTAAGGCACCGAAATCACTGGGCTGGCCCATCAACTTGGCTACGAGCGTGAAGTGATTCGCATTTGGTTCTGCAACAAGCGGCAAGCTCTCAAAAATACCGTACGCATGATGTCCAAGGGTATGGTCTAGTGGGGCATTATTGTGTGCTATATATACTGTATATAGTAGGTGTGTGTGTGTGTGTATTTTGTGATAGTTTTAAACATTTAGCGTGTAGCATTTAGGCCATGTAAAGTGAAAAGGTGTGTCATAGCATTTACAATAAATGTCAGCATATGCCCCCCTCCTAAGACCCTATTCCCACGTAAATATATAAAAATCAAATACTATGTACGACTAACATTATGAGTAATATTTATCATATCCAAAATAGCCTAAAAGTAGTCTAAAGTCTCTGTATAGGCGCAGACTTGTGCCGTTTTTCGAGCCCATTTAAAATATATTGATGTGCCATTCCAAAAAAAATAAAAAAAAAAAAACAAAATAAAATATACTAAAACTTATATGTATAACAAATTCATACCTAAACGAGTTTTACATTTAAACAATTTGTATGGTTAAGCGCAAAAAAACAAGAAACCAAAATGGCAAAGACACAAAATATGAATTTTTAATTAATAAGCGCTGATCTAAAAATAATTGCATTTAATGCGTTGGCTATATTATTATTAAATATAACGTGTATACTAAAGTGTATTTTATTTAAACAATTTATAAACAAATTATAAACTCTAGACATTAACAATTCTCATTTGGCCATCAAAACCCCAAATTCCAACAAAATAAACAATTAAATGGAAAACCTACTAAAAATGTATGGCAGCGCACTAATTTAGAATAAGCAAATTTATGTAGCAATTTAAAATGATGGCAAAAAAAAAAAGAAAACACGTACATAAAATACAAAAAAAATATTTCAATTACAAAAATTCAAATGCTACACAAATGAAAAAAAAAAAAAAAAACAATGAAAAACTGAACAAATATTTAAATAATTGTAATAAAAAAACAACAAACATAATTAAAAATATGAAAAATTCTGTGTTTTATTTTCTATTACTAGACATTGTTCTTAATTGCTCTTAATATAGGCTGGCAATATCACATCCAGTTTGATTAAAATGGCAGGCTAATCAATCAATCACTTAACATGACCTCCAAGTTCTTTTGCTTTTGCCACACCCGATATTCAATCAGACCATATCTAAAAGAAAAATGAAATAATATTTAAAAATATTCAATATTTTATAATTATACTAAAAACTTACCCCACACAGCCTACAATCATCACACCCATGAGTATTGTCAGCTTCGTAGAAGTGCATAACTGCGAACTGATGATATAGCCAATAACCGAACCAGTGCTCTCCCATAAACGGAAGTTGCTATAAGCGGCAATCAGATGGTTGGGAAACAGGATGCCATAGAAAGCTGCAAGGCAAACGCGTGAGAAACTCGTTTAAACAGTGATGTCAACTTTTGATGACGATGAAAAGCTGATTATGGCTTTAAATGTGACCAAAAATATCGCAAATAATTGGAAAAATTTATGAAATATATTATTAATTTTATTGAGTTCAATGGATTATTCATTTATTGGGATGTAGGAGCCCATTTTGTTTATAAAAGTATGCATTACAATTAATTAAGTCTTGATTAAAAGGCCAGCGCAATATTATGCAATATGAAAATCGTGCGTAGCAGCAGAATATTGCAGAATTTACTTTCACTCTAAAAGTATGCCAAACTATTAATTTGGTCTTAATTTAGAGCCAGCGCAATGGTATGTGAAAATTTTCCGGTTCTTGTTGCTGATTCTGTTCGCCTGGTATTTGCAGCCAGAAAACTGGTGTATTTGGGCAAAACTCAATCAAAACCTAGGTAAAATACTGCAGTTGTGATTGCAGTTCCAGCAGTATTTTTACAAGCACTAACGTCAAGATTTCAAACGAATAAGAGATAGCACTTTTAGACGAAAGAGATGGAAGAACCAAATTAAACGGGCTCGATACGATAAATAATGAACAGAACTGCCATCCACACATTTGTTTTTACAAAAAGGTAACAAAAGTGATATTCCTTCTAAATAAAAGTTAGCTGCCAATTTGTTGAAAGCTTTGCACTTACCATTGACAACAACCAGCCAGACACCATCGCAAATGCCCCAAATGGCAGCAAAGGCGCAATAGCTCAGATAATCACCTTCACGCGCTTCCCAGGTGTACATGTAGGCAAGCAGGCAAATATTTATTACCGCACAAATGGCAGCCAGTGTGACCCTTCCAACGCGCTCCACCAAAGCGCCAGCAATTCCGGCAGCAATCGCATTCGCAACACCAAAGCAAATCATAGCAAAGCCAATTTTCGAGATTCCCCAACCACAGGCAACGAACGACTGTGGTGAGTTTGAGAGTGGTGAAGCTTTAGTCAGGTTTCACAGCTAGTTTGTAAGCTTGGACACTTACCCGTGTAAAGTCAACGGCCAGAAATGCCTCCTCCAGTCCAATAAACATGGTTATGGGCAGCATGAGTATCTGGCGGCGTTTGCGCAACAGATTAATGGTAACCGTTAAGAGCTTTAATCCAGACATGCCATCGCCGGTGTCGCCACGCTTAACGCCATAACTGAAGGTTTAGAAATGAATCAATTCTCTTTTGAATTATGATAAGATTTCCAGCTTACCGCTTAAGCGAGCTAACGCCAAAGATCATCATGACCACAGCACCAGCCATGCATGCGAGGAAAATGGAGTTGAGCAGCTGAATTTGTTCGGGAGCGGGTGGCACCAAATTGGGATTAACCTCAGCGCCAATGCCCGGACAGAAGCGAGCACCACACAGCTCACCCACTCGACTAATGCTTGCCTCAAGTGGCTCCACTTCAAGGCTCTCGTTTGCGGGCGATGTTGTCGCTGCTCCAGCGCTGAGTGTAAGCACCGAGGAGGAGATGAGATTGCCCCACACCTGGGCCATTTGGTAGAAGATGAAGAAGAGCCCAAAGAACTTGACCGTATTGACATCCTTCCGCGATTTGTTGCCCCGCACCTGAGTCAGCGCCTCCGAAACGGTTGACAAATAAGTGCACTTGGAGCACCAGAGTGGTCCACCTCCAAAACCCACCATGAGAGCAGCTGGAATAAGTGTCTCGAAGCGCGGATAAAACTGTGCAGCTATGTAGGGCATATAGGCGAACAGGGCCAGGGCCATGGTCAGACGGCAGCCGAACCAACTGTTGATTAGAGTAAGTGGCAAGAGTTTAGTGTTAGCCGTTTGTTTGTGTCTTCTTTAGGCCAGTGGCTGTCCCAAGGTCGGCAATAAATCTAAATAAATCGAGTTAACTGATTCAACTTGGCTTGCAGCAGCATTTTTTGGGCCAACGACTTTGAGCGCGCGTGCCTGGAATAAGTCAAACGGGTCGGAAAAATGTGTGTGGGCGAGAGAAAGAGCGCTACGAAAAGTTTCCTATAAATTAGCGATTTGTTTAAATGTCAGCCAAGGCAAAATGGTTCTCGCAAGCCAGCCAAATAGAAACAAAAAGGCGAAACACCAAAAGGATGCTATGCAGAAAAGGGAAAAGTCAGATAGGCAGCCGCATACCAAAAGGGCTGGCCACACCCCCTCAGAAAACTGAAGCTCTTCTTCCTGTTGACATTTAGCAGTCGAACAGTTTTTGGGGACTCGGCTCAAAGTATTAAGTGCTGACTGTTGACTTCCTTTTGGCTGTCACATCTGCATAAAATTGCCATAAAAATGCCACGCAATTGCCAAACATTTATGGCATAGGACAATATAAGCAATTATTTAACGATGAGATGTGTTTAGGATTTTAAAACTTTTCATATGGTGATTATAAATGGCTGGAATGGACCCTTGACTTTTAAATGGTTGAATAAATTGATTATTAACGCCATCTGTATATTTATAAACGTTCATAACTTGTGTTTAACTATTCACGCATTTTAAAGAGTTTTTTTTTCAAGATCCACTCGAGTGGAAAGTATAGTGCATACATATAGTTACTCACCTAATCACCGTCATGGGTAAAAATATGTTGGACAATATGAGCGAGCCATAAATGACGGCCAGTGTTGTCGTTCCCAGTGCCTTGTCCGCATTCACCGAACTCTGCAGATTCGATGTGCCATGAAAGGCCGTAAAGTGTATCATGAATGCCAGACCAATGACAACCACATTTTTGGTTATTATAAAACGTTCACGCGGCTCATATAAACGTTGATTTAATGGTTTGCCATTTTCATCACTCGTTGTGTTGATGGGTGTAACGACTGGAGTGCCATTTGTGTCCAGGGCCAGTTCCTCATTGTGTGTGTCCACTGTGTCTTTGGGATAGACCATGCTCTTGATTTACTGAAAAGTCCATTAAGGTAAAAGTTTTTAAATACAAAAGTTCATTTAATATAAGCTTAAGTTGTTAAGTCTTGAATGTTTATTTATTCATATTGTTAATGTGTTACAATTATTTGTTGTTTTTGTGTGAAAAGTCTTTTTAGTGTCGTCCCTCCCTTGCTGCCAATCATCTGACTGTTGCTTACTGAGGTTCTTCTTCGAAAAACTCTTTATAATATGACCGATATTGCTCCAGCGCAGTCTCCACGTCCCAGTTCTCATCGGACAACACAAGACGCGCTAATTCCTCATCGATAAAGTTTTCCGTCAGGAATTTGATCTTCGAATCACAATCCGGAACTGCATACGGCCCATTGGCATAAACGTTTGTCCAGTGCTTGGCAGTAATCTCATAAATATCCGGATTGTTAATGAGCTGCATGCCGGCCTCAAGATTATAGCAGTCATTTGGATTGCCTTCGGTCATCAAGAACTGAATCGCCAGCAGCATAAAACGCAGCGACATGCCACTATTCCATTTGTGGTACAGTATGTCCATGCAAATGTGTCCAGAATTGGGCAATATGTTGGGATGCCACACATTTGTGTCAAAGCGCACCTTCGGTGGGCTATGTGGATATCGACTGGGCACATTTATAATGAGAACAAACTTGCCGCCCTCGTAGGGCGTGCCCAGTGGTCCGGGAATCTCGGCACGCAGCTCTAACAAACTGTCATGAATTGGCTCAATTTTATACAGATTGTCATTGTTCTTGTGCAAAACCTTAAATTCATCAATAATACGTTTTTCTGCCATTGTTTTATGCGTTTGTTTTTTTTGGCAACAGTTTCTGCGGTAGTTTTGCACTTTCTAATTAATTTTCTTACAAAATTGTATGATATTTTAATTACACAGAAAAAGCGATACGTTTGGTTGAATAGAATATTTTAGACTGTCAGATTTCTAAGCACACACATATACAAGAAACCCTGCCTGAACTAAACTATCGCTCATTTTCATAGCGTTGCTTTAATGCCTATCGATTAATGAGTCAGAGAAGAATGTTTTATTTTCTTTTAAAGCTATCGTATATTTAGAATTTATTCGATTGAAAGCGATTTTAAGCATCATGTTTGTTTTTATTCAGAGCAAAAACATATTCAATAAAGAAAGCAACAGGAAAAGACACTAAACCGCAATACACTTGTCAACTTCTGCTTATATATATATCGCAGGGTATATTAGCTCTTGTAAGGCAGCCAATTGGCTATTGGGTTGAGGTATATCAAAGTCAATCAGCATTCACTGCTGTCTTTTTGGCAATAACATTCACTGCAGGCGTTACGCCCCGTTCCCCACGCCCCTCTTTCAAAGAAAGTGATATAAATTTTTGCGCGGCATGAAGCCGTTGTTTCTCTGGCAAGGACGACGTCTGCTGAGAGTCGAGTGCCGCCTTTAATCCTTTAGGCAGTGCCACACAGCACGTCGTGCTCAGGCTTTAGCACAAATTTATGCCTGTCTACGCCCACACACTAAACACACACAAACACACATACACACAGATGGGGCGAGTGTTTGGCAAAGGCTGAAAAACTCAGCTCGAGATCTGTTTGCATTTGATTTCGCGATGCCAACGACACTTGGCTGCAAATTTAGCACCTTTGACAAACTTAAAGGTTTGTTTGAGAGCCAAGCCCAACCACCTTACCCAGCACCACCCACTTGGTATTTTAGAAAGGCAATGATTTTGATTTAATGTACTTTGAGGACGCCCACGCCGCAGACAACTTGATTGAATTGAATTTGCCCCTTCTCAGCTCCTTGGGAGGCATTCATCGCTTACTTAGCGAATTGTTTTTCGTAGATTTTTGCCACCGCGATAAGAGGGTTAAATAATCAAGCGAAATTGATAAAGAATACCTTGAGGCGTGCAAGCAACGAATATTAATTGCTTCAATTTAAAAGCTTAGGCCAAAGTTGAATTCATCTTTAAATTTGAAATTACACAGTTTCTCAAAACAATTTCACAACTCTTGATAGGCAATCAACCGGGCTCAAGCGTACTTTGTAAATCACTTTTACGAGCAATTTCCCAATGCCCTCACGCGCCTCTAATAACGAGCCACATTAATCATACGCATTGTGGATCGATTGTCCCTGCATGCAACTAATTGGTATTACGAACTGCACTTTACCACACACATATCAACTTTTTCTGTAACAGAGTCAAAGCGAATGCTAATTAATTGCATACACTACGTGTCACTAATTACACGTACCTTAATTTCAAACACCTCAAAGTCAAAGCAGAATTTTACGCTTTAAGTTCTTGATTATAACAGGTGCCAATGGGTGGAAAAATTATATTCGTAAAACCTAGAAAGGATTTCTCATTAATTGACTATTAAAGTTTTAAAGGTATAAGCTGCAACTTTATCAGCAGCACTGCAGCGCTAGACATAAAATGAGTTTAAAGTATAAAATCACTCAGGCAACAACAACAACAACCAATTGGAGTTGAGTGACCAAATTGTTGCCACGAGACACCATTAAAAATAAAACTTTTTTTTATGGTTTGTTGACGGCTCACGCGAGGCAAACATAAAATTTAGCACACGCCCGCCGATTGCCCAGCCTATGCACAGAGGACAAGCTGCCTGTCCATCATCTAAATGAAAATTGGGCATAATCACCAAATGTAGAAGCAAATATGACAACCATTTTCAAAGTGCTGCCGCACAAAACAATGAAACTTGGAAACTGGACCCAGTTCGAGAGCCCTAAGGCTGCCATAAAATGCCGTCCAGCCAGAGTGTGTCTAAGTGAGTGTGCGTGTGAGTGTGTGGGAAGCCAGATAACAATAATTTTTTTTTCTGGTATATTTGGTTTATGTTTGCTTTTTATGTGGCGCCCCACAGTATATTTTATTAAATTATTGCCGGCAACAAGACCAACTTTTTTTGGGAGCACTCGTTTTCAAGGATTTTGCTTTTATTAGATAAGTGATGAGCAGCTTTAGTTTATGTCCACATTGTGCCATATGAAATTGTTATTTCAGAGAACTGTATATCAAGTTTTACACTTCCCATAGCTTCCGGTTTGATAACTGCTTCGATTTTTGTAAAGAGAATCAGACTTGGAGAAACATCTGCTGGCCAGCTAGCTAATCAATCACGGACCAACAACTAAAAGAGCAAAACAACACCATAAATAGAGCAGTGAAATGTGCTAAAATACATATTACAGGCTGGGCAAAAGTCAGTAATTAAGCCAATAACTTGGCACTTAGCAGCACATGTTGAGTTGTGCAACAATAATGCTGGTGATTAACTTTAGATCTGTCATAGTTATTATATGTTTGTTTTGGCTCAATCAAGCACCATACAAAACACACATAAATGACTCGAATACATCATGAAATCAACGTTGCTTGACCAACTGATTAGCAGCCATAAAATTTGAATAGCTCCTAAAAGCAGGCAACACTAATCGCAAAACACGCATTCCTACAATTCCGTATGTTAGTGTTAGTGTGCGTGAATTCTTTTTTGTTTTTGCTATCACAACGATTGTTTGACATTCGCTTTACTATTTGCTCCATTAAATTCCCATCAATTTTGTGAGTGCCATAAATCCCCCAAATACAGAAAGAATATATGCATTTTAAGACGCATACAGATGTTCTTAATATCAGTTTTACCCTAACTATGCTTAATAAAAAATCTTACTGTATTAGAGTCATCTCAATGTATAATAAAAATTGGTTTCTATGTGAAACTCTGGCAACTCTGATATATAGAATTCTATGTTCGTCAAACGGTTTGCAGTGACAAAAGAAATTACAAACGGTTTGCAAGCGTTTACAACCAAAGAAAAAAAAGATAGCTAGATAGACAAAGAGTGCAAAAAGATAGAAAGGGTGAGATGAAAATTCCAACAATGGTAACAAAAGCCATGTTTTATAGTGTTTTTCGTAGTGCTTTGATTTGACGCTACCCTGCATGATGACTAATATTACGTATACGCCTTTAAAAATCTCAGAAAGTAAATTCCCTTTAAATATAAACTAAACATCCCAATTCTTTAACAAAAAACAAAATAAAATTTTATATGCTACTTGACCTTATATTTTTGGGACAACCACCAAGGATGTAAGGGACAAGTGCAAAGGTCATTGTGTATGGCATTCCCAATAGTTGACAGTGACATTTGCAGTTGATACGACTGCAGTGAGATTTATGCCCACATTTCTCATATGCATGTAGCTTGCAGTTTAAACTAACTTTGATTTGATGGCATTGCTTAACTGACAGTCTGCTTTATGCAGCTGTCATAAAAGAGTTTGTAATATGACACATCAAAGAGCAACGTACACTCATCAAAGATACTTACACGCACACACACTTATGTTCGTATGTAACGGCAGACAGTGCGTCAGGTGCAAACAAAACACATCAAAGCGAACAATGCAAAGTTTTGTGTGCATTGCCAAATAAAAAAAAAAAAAAAAAAAACGTACAGCAAAAAGCAAAAGAAAATAAAAAACCTTACCATGAAAACTTACTTTGTGAGCTAACCAAGCACGCGGCCAGGTCATGCCCCCTGCACATGCCCACCCCCACAACACACCGCCCACTTTCCGGCCCGCACATTATAACAATGGCTGCAAGCTGGCGGAGAAGGAGGAGTCTACCCAAAAAAAAGTTGGCTAGAAAAATTAAACAAAAAAATATGTTTTTTTTTCAGTTGCCGCCTAAGAAAAATGAAATGCAATTTTAATGCCGGAACATCGAGGCAAGAGCATAAATCTTGCAAATACCTTCAATGCGGCTACTTTTGCTGATGCTGCAAATGCGGCGGCTGCTGCTGCTACAGTTGTGATTTCCTTTGTGCCACACACATTTTTTACAGCTTACTTTTGGACGAAAATTGTTTTTACTGCCCAGTGAGTAAGTCGGGCAAGTGGTTTTAGAAAAAGGAAAGCTAGAAAGATTTGAGACTATATAAATTACATTGCAGATATGTATTTAATAACATAAAAGATTCTTGACACATTTATCAAGTTTTTGCTCCACTGTGCTGACTAAAACTTTTATCGCTTTGAGTCGCGTTGAGTATGCGATAATTTAGCTTATGTTTTTGCCGTTTCCTAATGAGCCATGGAGCCACCAAAATGTGACGTCTGCAAATTGGCATAACCCAAACATATGACAACTTTTATGGAAAAACACACACACACACACACACAACACTTGAAGCTGTCGTCTCGAGAAATCGTCGTCAACCAGTCAGTCAATCATAAATTTATAATGTCATCAAAACCTATAAGCATTTTTATGTTTATCACCAACCCCCTTGCGTGTTACAAGCCAAGTTACTTAGGAGCACTTTGCGAGCACTGTAAGCACTGGTTTTTATAGGCCGTGCGCGTCAAACTTAGGCGGAACTTGGCCCATAACCAACGAAATAAACATACCGAATGTAATGCAAACGTAAACGTTTTTCATTACTTCAGCAAAATTTGAAGGCCAATAAAAATGACAATAATAACTGGCGACGACAGTAAGAAAGGTTAAAGTCAAAATCAGTTCTTTGGCACAAATAATTCACGTTTATTATGCATTTCAATCAAATAAACTTGGCTTGTGATTTAATTTCACTTTCATTTTAGCAAGTTATCGCTTAACAGTTACTGATGCTGTTAACATAACAGCAAGGTAACAGTGTGCTGCTAAAATTTCCCTTTGCTCTCACAGCATGTAAAGTGCGTTAACAGCTTAAGAGAAAACTGTTAAGTTTCACAAGCCACTTTGAACAATTTCCGTTATCAAAACTGATAAGCAGCTTAAACAAGTTGGGCGCCAGAAAGCGTTCGTTCTAATGAGGTTGTTTCTCTCTAAGTTGGCACAAAAACTATTGAACCAAAAAAATGACATCAATCAAACAGAGTTATTGCGTTTCTACTCGACCAAGAATACTCAGATTTCTTTCACATCCGTATGAAAAAATAGAGAGAGAAATTATAAAGTCATAACTAATTGAATGATGCAATCACTGGCTTTAGAACTCTTTATAATATGTGCATGATTATGTAATAACTCCGTCTTTGTGAACATTAAAGTCAAACTGTTCCAAAAACAGTCTAGGTCAATTGGTCTGCAAAAGAAAGATGGCCCGAAAAGTTGATAGACCATTGACCAGAAATCACATCAAAAGCTCAAGTTCAGAGGAATCCTAGTGAAATGAGGTCCCTTATGAGCTGCAGCTGGTCGCACATAACCATAAAGTGCAGCAGCATCATCAGCAACGGAACAATGGAGCCAGCTTGCAACAAAGTGTGCAGCACATCTGAGTAGAGTACTGAGTACTGAGTAGTAGTTGGATTGAGTGCTGTGTGGCTCCCACAACTAATTTGGCACGTAGCCGGGCTTGGCGAACTGGCAGCAACAAAGTATAATGAAAGGTAAGCATGCTGAGAGGCGGCACATGCAAAAGAGCTACAGCTAACCGGAAACGGAAATGAAAACAAAAATGAAAATGAAAACGTATTGCAATTGAATTGCGTAATTTTCACTTTACCGAAGCAGGTGCAAAAACGATAAAGCTGCAATATGTTCCTAGTATGCCAAAGGTTGAAACCATTAAAAAGTTCATCAAGTCGAACGGTCAATTTAGTTAGGCAAAGTTAACCCCAGTCGTTTATATTTAGTCCCAACCACTCCTTAGGCCATAGAATTACATGCAACTGCAATTTTTTTCTAAATGCCCCACAGGATATGTTTTGCAAATATTTGCCCCGTTTGCAGTTTGTCGCTTACACTTTTTTTTCGCGAATTGTTGCTTAAAGAGTGTGTCAAGAAAACCACACACACACACACACACACACACACACACACACACACACACACACACACACACACACACACACACACACACACACACACACACACACACACACACACACACACACACACACACAAACATGCAAGCATGTGTTAGTCTCACATGCGTGTTTGCATTTGCTTGAAGTGCACACAAAAAAAAAATACTGCTAGTTTTCTTTCTTTGGTTTTTTATTTGCGAAGTACTTCCGCCCTGCTGCTCTTTATGTTGCTTATTTTCTGCTTGGCTTTCTTACCGACTGACTTACAGGCTGACTGACTGACTGACTGATAAAGTGAGTGGGTAAGTGAGTGCGTACGAGTATTCAGCTGCAATAAAAGAGAAAGAAAAAACACCCATCACTCCATATGTGCAATGTAGTATTTCTTATGGCTGGAAGATAGCACTTAATGTTGAACTCTTTTGGGTATTGTGCAAAAATGAACATTAAGGCTATGCCCTTAAGTTTTCTTTCTTTTTTGCTTTTCGTTTGGCAGACAAATAAATGCACGGCTCATTAGCAAGGAGAAACTATATATTGTTGAAGGTGGCAGGAATTTATTAGTTCTACTATGTGTTAAGGTAAAAATGCAGGAAATTAACTAGCTTAGAAAGTCTGCCAAACGTCTTTGCTTAAACTTTAACTGAGTATATTATTTAATTACACTGGAAACTTAATCTAAGCCTATTTAATGTGTTGACTTTAATGATAGATTTCGTTAACTTATGTATTGATTTTCATTATTATTCCCCTTCACTTTGTGCATAACCCAAACTGACCTGCTCCAACTTTTTCAAACAAGCCTTTGCCGCATGCATATATAGTATTTTTCTCTTTGATTTTAGCACGTTATTGTTAAGCATCTCAACAAGCAATTAATAAACTTTATTGCACAAGCTGCCAATGGCCATGACTAGTTGTAGTTGTAGTTGTAGTAGTAGTTGGAAACCCTGCAGCTTCATAAACATTGTTCGTTTGTTGGGTTGTACATTGCAAATGCAAACGAATAACTAATTACAACAACTAGCCGCTCACCGCCCCCTTCCCTCTTCCCTCTTCCCGCATGGAATGCTGTTGGAGTCTGTTCGCCGCTATGGCTAAAAAGCGTGCTAAAATATTTCAATAGCTAATCAGCTAAGCAGCTGGGAATCAGGAATTGAACGATTTTGTAATTGGCATTCAATATGCATAACACAAGCACATTTATGGCATAGCTGCAGCGTGAGAACGAACATCAAGTCTAGTAGGGACTATCGATATTTGTGTTAGCAGGGTGCTGATGCAATTTACTTGATGGCTACAATCATCGAGCCATAAGCTCAAATTGTGTAAACTGCTTCAACCACTACTCTTAACTATACTAACACCAAAATGGCTGGCGATGTCACATTTGCCAAGTGTTATTTATGGCATATGAGCAGGAGAAGCGGGGTTCAAATTGCAAATGAGGGTTTGCATAGGGATATAACAGGGATGAGCAAAAGTTGTAACAGAAAAATATCATATAATCATAATTTAATTTCAATAATCATGGCTAACATCGGCTTCATCGTGAGATTAAAGTTGGCTTCGTGCTTTTGCTCTCGTGACACGAACACGCGCTCATCTCCAACACTCGGAATAGAGAGAAAGATGGTCTTTCCTGTTCGCGAATGTTGAAACTCATAACTTAATTCATATAAGTATATATATGTATGAGAGAGCGCCATATTAACATTTGGCACATGCTGCACGCTAAATATCTGATGCCACAAAGCACAAAGTGGGGGGCGGGGCTTGTCAACTGAGCTGCAGCATGCGTGTAAGTATAATGAATGCTGGGAAGGCCAATGTTGCCGCAGTCTCGTTTGCCGCCACCACCTGACTAGTAGTTGTGCGTCAGTGCGTGATATTCAAGCTACGCAACTCTGAACGAATCACACTTTTGCGTTTCCGTAGCGCATTTTAATGAGTTTCGCGTGTGTGCGTGTAAAAGTAGCAAAAGAACACGAAAAAAAGCGTTCAAGTCAACTAAAGATGGATAGGCGTTATTAAAAAGCTAAACATTATCCGTTAATATTACAAAACAACAACAAAAAGTAGGTTCTAAAACCTTCTTCTTTAACTTAATAATAAATCAACTTTAAGTAAACTTAATCAACTTTTTGTCACACTTTTTACAGCTGCCAGCTTTTTTCTTTCTTTTCTTTACTTTGCCACTTGAGAGTCGTGCCAACAAACTAAAGTTGTCCACTTAAATTGATTGCAAAATTTCTAAATTTATCGCAATTATTTGAACCGCACTTATTTCACTTTTACACTTAAAACGCCATGGCAAAACTTTGAACTTTGCAACTTTGTTATTCCAAACTAAATTTAATACTGTCCGAGGCAAAAAAGAAAAGCCAACAATGTGGTCCAGCACCCATACCATTCACCATCCAACGCACATTTCAATTATCATACAATTTTTCCTCCCTTCTCTCCCTTCATAACGTCTTATGGACAAAGTTCTACTTCACAGCGCCTGCGGTGCCGTTTTGTAAAAACTGTTTGACCAAGGCAAATGCTATTGGAAAATTTTGGCAAAAAGTCAAATAGTATTGAAAACCGCATGCATTTAATTAAGAACAGAGAATGCTGCACATCAATCTTACAAGTAATGGAGTTGCTTTACATCCGGATTAAAAAAGCCAAGGAATTTATGTGGAACAAATTTTGTGAAAGGTAAGGAATTCAATTTTGAATTATTCTAATTATTATTGGAAAGAAATTGAAAACAAAGTTGAGTTAACTAGTGAAACTTTTTATTTATTTTAAAACAAGATTTAAATGCGTTGAAATTCGAGCACTTAAAAGTTATACACACACTTAAAATCCAAAGCAGTATTGTCGCTTTTATTAAACTTGATTATATATATTTTCTATCACTTTAGTTAATCTTTGCTCAACACAACGATTTTTATGCAAATTGACATTCTTCTTCTTCGTCTCAAAACAACAATCAAAACTGGAAACTCGGCGCTTTACATATATGGAACCAAATTAAATACAAACACACACACACACAGCAGCCCGTTTTTATATTCTTGATATGCCCTTAAAAAGTCTCCCATCTTCTTCATTTATTAAATTGAATCGCGCCGTTATTTTTGGAGGGCTTTACTATTTTATCCCTTTCGCAGTACGCAGTTCTCTCGTATCTTATAATTAAATGCACTTGTGTTGGTGATTGTGTTTGCGTAATTAATGCAATTTCCTTTTGCACGCACGCTGCGTATACGTGATGTTTTCTGTCCACCATAAATCACATCAATTGCAATCAATTATTATTATTCATTCTGTTTAAACATTGCATGTTGTGTTTTTCATTTGCAATAAATTTGATTTATTCCCATTCTATAGGGCTGCACTAAAATACACCTTTTATTTATTTATTTTTACCTGTTTACAAAAAACTGTAAATTTTAATTCACTTTTCACTCTCCGATACTCAACAGCAAACTGACAGCTAGATAGCAATGTTCCCGAGCTCCGTACCGTTGTCGTGCGCTATTAAAACTGAACTGAAATCTCAAAGCGGCGAACTTCTAAATATGAAATGGCATGGAAATAAATGCGACAAAAACAACATGAGGGCAAGACAAGACAGGTTTTTGGGCTTTGAGTCGGTCGGGTTCCCCCTTATTATTATTATTATTATTTTTATTTGCATGTTGTCGATCGAAGCATTGTATTTAGTCGCTGCAGTCACTTGCAGCATCGTGACGCTTTTGGCCTTTTGGCAATGTGTGGGGGTTGGGCAAGAACTTGGCTAGCTAGTAAATGCTGTACTCAATCAGCTGGTTTTGACCGCAATGTGCGGTTTGGCAAGGGTTGTGCATGTGAGACGCTGCTGCTGCTATAGTGAGTGCATATGAAGGCTAAACACACTCTCAGATCAAGTTTACACCTGATTACTCATACGCCCTGTGTGTGTGGTTTACACAAAATCGCAATCGAACCCGTTCGAAAATCAAAAAGTCAGAAAACATTTCCACAAGTGAGTTTAATGAACGCGCCAATAAATCACCAGCTTGCGTTGGCTTGATAAAACGAGGTTTTGCTGGAATACTTGTTGTAATCAGTGCTAAGTGGCTTAAGTCTTAGATAAGCCATTTAACTTGTAAAATATCAAAAGTCAGCAGATCAAAAAATCAAACCAGAATTTGTTCACTTTGCTACAAGTTTGTTCACTCAACTATGTTCAAGTCGATGTATTGAATGAAAGATAGCAAAAGATAGCAAAATATTGACAAACAAGTTTTATCAATGAACACTCAAAGAAAACGTTTCGTTCTTAGATAACTTTGTCAAAACAGCTTCCCAATCATAATTGTATATTTTCATTAACAATCAAAAACATCAACTTTAATTGTAGTTCAGAAATATATAATCTATTCAAAATGCTTTAACCTTATTATTATTATACTAATAATTGGTTTTTAGCTATCGCTGTAAACATTAAACTGTTTGTTTTAGCTAATTTATCAAAGCAAAAATAATGAATCTTAATTTTTAGCTGCAAACTAATTCATTTCATGCGAATAACTTATTTGTTGACTTATTCGTAATCATTTTGCTAATGTATGAAAATTAAATCAAAACACAGAAGTAAAGCACGCATGCTTTAAAATAACATGCAGACAGAGAATTATTAATTAGTTTCGCATCAGTTCTTCGACAGGCAGGTATAAATTAACAAGTCGTCCAAAACTGACGTAGAAGTAAATGATTTAAAGTTTTTTCTGTGTTTCTAGGTATTTCCCCAACTATTTGCAGATGCGTCAGTTCAACAGAAACTGGTTTCTCATTTGTTTGTCTTCAAGTGCTGCTTGTGTGTTGTTTTGTTGCCATTTGGGGAATCTGTTTTGCTACTAACTGAGCTTGTGTGTGCTTTACATTTGGTTTGGTTAAGTAAAAAGAAGTCCAGTATGTGCAATATTCGCTCAGCAAGTGACGAAAGGCGATTTCACAACTGTTTTCCTCTTTTGCATAATCCGCTTATATGTTCAGAGCTATAACCTAAAACCAAACATCGAATGTGCCCCTCCCAACCCCCTCTTCGCTTGTAGCTAACATTTTTTATATTTTGGTTAAAGCTTAAAGTACTTCAATGTCTTTCTGCTTGTTGACGCCTTTCACTTGAAACACTTTGCGAATTTGAGTTGAAACTGTCCGCTATAAATTTACAGCTCTGGCTTTGTTGGCATAAATCCAGCTGAAGGTCGTCTCTATTTTTTAAACATTTTTTTTTGGAACGTTTTTTATTAACTGAATTCCGGTCTGAAGTGTGCATATGTATGTGTTTATTTTTATGTAGTTTTTAAATTTATCGTGTCTGCACCTCATGTTAACATATAAATAAAAAGTTTTTATGCACTTTAGTTAAAATCACTTTTAAATCAAGGTTAAAAAATCTAATTAAAAACTTTTTGAGGTGTTGAAAAACTAACTAACTAAAAAATGTACTATTGAAATTATTCAAAACATTTCAAGTTTGATTAAAACTCCCATTTAAGTTCCTTGAACTTCAACTCAAAACAAGCCAATACATTTCACTTACTATTAATCACGGTTAGACACTTGATATATGTTAACTATTTCTCGTTTAAGCCATACAAATTGGACTCTCATTCAGATAGACTAGTGAATCAATGACTTAGACTGTTGATTTATGTGCCTTACTAATGTCGATGTATCAGTTTCTATATGTCTGCCCTGACATTTTCTAATTAATTTGAGGTGCCGATTAAGCATACTCAATCTCAATCAATTTGTTGCGCTCCCGCCAAAATGCAAATTGTTGTTAAACGTAAAATTGATACAATATCGTTCAGTTGTTTTTATTTCAGCCGGCACATGTTGATTTAGGCAGAAATAGTTTTAAAAAAAAAACCTGACAAATACCGTGTATAGTGTTTTTATTTGATTTGCAACTATTTGTGCTTGCAAATCAGTTGAAAATGTTGATTTTATGGCACATTAAACACCAAGAATGTCCCCACCTATCCATCTAACTCCAAATGAATGTGAGAAAAGGGGGAACAAGTTGCATGCTGTTGCACTAATCGATTAATTACAGTATTTTGTTTAAAGACTAATAAATTGCTTAAAGCTGTTGAAAAAATAATGGTGCTAACGAGTGCTTAACAATTTAATTACAAAACTTAAGTCGCACGCGTTATAATTTTATTGACGGTAACGTTTAGACTTCTTAAACCTGTTTTAAAACATACGTTCCACAGCAGGCAGCTTAAAAGCTTTTGCTAGTCAATACACAAACCTGTTATTGGGACAATGTCAGGGCTATGTTAGCTGTCTGCATTTTAACAGAATTTGTCGCTGTTAATAGTATAAAATGACTTGTTGCTGTGTCAATTTGCTTACTAAAAATATGAATGAAATATAACAAACAACAAGGTCCTCAAATCGTCATTTTATAAACCCATTAGCCAAAAAAAAATTCACGTCATTTAAGATAACATAAAATAGTATTGCCAATTACAAAAATTAATTGTTTTAAATGCAGTTTACAACGTAATTTTCAATTAACTTGCAGCTTAAGCTGCCAATCTATATTAACGATAAAAGCCAATTTATTTAAATGCCCGTAAAGTGAAAAAATCAAAATAATTAAATTCAAGATTACATCGCCAAAACATGACATAAAAATCGTATTATTGAAGTTTTGTAAACATCTGTTAAGTCGAGTGTCAAAAATAGATTAAAATACAAAATTAATTTAAATTTAATACAAAAAGACACAAAATAAATTGGTTGATAAACAAATCGAATCGTAATAAAACTTAATATTTATGGCTGATTAATAAGCAGCAGTAAAACAATGGGATTGACTTGAATATACTTCGAAGTTAAGTGTAATTTGATTATATCAACTGTGCAGTAGGTGTAAAAGACAAACACATTCCATACACACACACACATTCACTTACCAAGTATCTGCTGCAATCAATTTTGGAATTATTCAAAGCAGCAAGTGCATAATTGTTGCCTACGTTATTGTTCAACCGTAATTGAATTAGTTATTGACAGGTGTTCACCATCAAAGCCAAATGATTGTCAGGACATGTTTTACACAGAAATTCATAAACACTTACACATTTATGACAAACTCATATTGCTGCCTGACAATTAGTAGTTCTTCGATTTATTCTGGTACATACAAATTTAATTAAAATAAATCTGATAATATGTTTTACAAACTATTTTACGGCTCATGGCAAACACCAGTGCAATTTACTTTTTTGGTGCATGTGCAAAAATTAGCAAGAACAAAATTTGATATTCTGTAACCGCGAAACTTGTTTTAGCAATTAGGCTCAATTAATTGCGGTTGAATGCGTGTAATTACAAATTCCATTAGGCTGAATCGAAGCGTGCAAATTCAATAAATAATCAGGCAATAAGTTTTCGCACTTCACACGCCCAACAAACTTTAAAGCCCTCCACCAACACCACAGTCATCGATCAACGTCAAGAGCACTTCCAGTTGGCAATTTTTGGTGCGTGTGAGGCTTCATCGCTTTAAGCTACCAGTTTCCACCAAAATACCAGTTGTCCTTTTCTTTCCTTTATTTTTTTGTGTGTGTTACAGCACACGCAAATGTTGACAAAAGAAACCCGAACCTGTCCCTGCGGGCAGCAAAAAATTGTCAGTGCGGGAAATAAGCAAACATACAGAGTTTAACAAACATAATGAATGAACCACGAAATATGCGCTCAATGAAATTGATTACTCTTCACCGTTTGTTGCGCATTTCCACCTTTTTTTTTTAAAGGGCTTACATACGCGCCTTTTTGCTTTACGTGCTTTAAAATGCTTACAAAATGCTTCAAACATTTAACTGTGGATGGCGGACGAACTTAACAACATTTATTTATAGACCTTAAATGGAAAATTCACAAAAATTAGCAGAGCTTACTTGTATTTTAGAGAATCACGGAGTAGGGCGTTGTCTTAATAATCCGTAATTTAAAAGTGAGTAAAACTATCGTTTTGGTTTGGTTTCACGTATTGGGTTAGTTTCACCCACTTTAAAATTAACGACTATCGAGACACTGCCCTCCACCTCGATTCTCAAAAATGCAAGTAAGTTCAGCTGATTCTGGTGAAATTTAGTGATGCCCTTACATTGTGTTTAGGTATTAGTAAAAGTATAAGTGAATCTTAATTTGAAAATTAACGACCATCAAGACACTGCCCTCCTCCTCGATTCTCAAAAATTCAAGTAAGCTCAGCTGATTTTGGTGAAATTTAGTGTCGTGTTTACACAATGCGCAACTGTAAGTGTAAGTATAAGTAACGGTTTAAGCGTGTGTATGTGTAATAATAATAGCACTTATTGTTATTAAATATAAATTATTTATTGCACATACACACATTTCTGTTGTGTCTACTGAAATCACTCAATACAAAAAATTCTTATATGTGAATGACAAATAAATATTTGTTCACTCATTCTCTTTGTTACACTCAAGCGGACAACGACTCAAATTGCCAAGGACTCAAATGGACAAGGGGTAAGTGGAAAAATTATTACTATTATAATGAATATAACAAAAAGGGATAAAGAGAATATTTTTTCATGCAATGTTTATATGTAATAAATACACATACATATTTATGTATAATCACTTCATTTAACAACTCTCTTTTCTTGCACTTTTATGCACTTTTAACAAAAACGAACATGTTTTGAATTCCTTTCAAAGTTATTTTAGTGAAAACGAGTTCGTTATTTGAGCAAAGCACTTTAACTTTAATTAAAAAACTTTTTGCTGCGAATATAAAAGCACGCCCACACACACACATACATATATACACACATACTGCATACAACAATTTGTATTTTTCGGCCAGGCCAACAAATAAATCTTTATGGATTAGTTGGGCTGCCAAGTTGCCATATAACATGAAGTAAAATACTATATTGCTATTGTTGTTGTTGTTGTTGTTGTCGCTTCTGTGTTTACGCAGCGGCGAACAAAAGAATTTCGGGAGCTTTAAAACTAAATTCTTGCCTGGCGACCCCTCCCCAGCAACGGTAGGCGGCAGGGGGGAAGGTGTGTGTGGGTGTGTGGAAAGGAGGATGCCAAAATCAAAATAGTAGCAAACAAAATGGCGGCGGTCAGCATCGAGCGTCGAAGTGATTTATGCAGCGTGCGAATTGGAGAGAGGGGAATGGAAAGGAAGAGAGGAGAAGTGGGAAAGAGGCAACGGAGCGTGTGAAAGCCGTGGAAGTAGCGCAGCCGGAGCCAAAATATTAAGGTTTAATGAACTTGAATGTTAATAAATAAATTTGTCAATAGAAATGCCGCCAACAACAAAAAAAAGCAACAACAGCTGCGTTAACAACTCCCTGACAGCCTGGCCGTCTATTCGAAGTGCAAACAAAATGACGACGTTGTCCTTGGGATCCTGGGTTGAGTTCGGGGTGTAGAATTACGGAGTACCTATAACAAATCGAAAAAAAAAAAACGAAACGAAACGAAGACGAATGACATTACCAATTTCATTTCATTTGGTAGGCGTATTGAATGCCTTAGCCATTTTAATTTGGCCCGAAAGCCTCGAAACAGTCAACACTTGCGTTTGCCTAATGAGCTGGGCCCAAAAGCTAATTTGCAATACGTGAAATGAAGAATAGGCAAACAAACAAAAAATACCACACACACACACAATGAAATTGACAGCCAGGATCTGCATATTAAATGAGCATTAAAGCTTTTAAAACGAACAGATTCCTGAACTAATTATCGTTAATTATGTAACTGACAGCCAGACAAAGTAAAAGACAGGACAATCAATAAAAGTGCTTCAATTGAAAATAGCTTTGATTGAATAATACCTTAAAGATATTACTTTGTTTTTCTTTATCCAACAAAAAATGCTCTTTTAAGTCTCAATTGGTATTCCATTGACCCTCCCATTTGCTAGTCAATTTAAACGTGCTTTAATTTCACTTTTATTGCATTCCCTTAGATTCTTCTTAGATGTTTATCCACATTGTCGATGCTTCACGTATGGCGCGTCTTTGGTCAATTTTCCACTTGATTTTATTGTTTGCTGACCAATTGACTTGTTTCTGCTCCTTTCGATTGCTTCGCCGAGGCAATCATCACATCATCCAAAAAAAAGAGAACAAAACCTTCGCGTGTCATTAAAGTAGCATTGGAGAGCACACACACGCACACAGTAACATTCACATTCCAACATCCTTATTATAACCATCGTGCACATCATCAATGACAGCAACAGCAACATTATCGTTTGTTTTGATAGGATTTTTTTCGTTGCTGCTGCTTCTACTTTCTATTTATTTTTATTTTTTCTGGTATGTTTTTATTTCTGTTTTTTTTTTTTCGTTTTGGTCTATTTTGTTTTCATTTCACTTTGGCAGCTTTTTGGCTCTGTGTCTAAACTTTTTGTTGCCACACACACACGTGTTAGCTGTTGTAAGTCAAGTTTTTCTCTCGTTTTTTTTTTCTACGTAGCTTAATCTTCACTGAAACAAATCATGCAAAGCATTCATCAATTTTGTTATCCTTCCGGGGGGGTGGTGAGTGGTGAGTGCTGTGCTGTGCCTTTGGGTTAGGCCTTTAGGCCAACAAACATGAGCGTTGAACATGATTGTTAGCAGTCGCAAACATTTGCAGGTGCTTAGTCAACATGTTACGCATCCTAAAAATAGGCAATGCAGATTGAAATTGATGGCCCTACGACTGCTTGTTGTTGCTTGTTGTTGCTGGGGGAAACAGGCACAAGGCTTGTGAAATGTTTTAAGTTTTGATTAGAGCACAAAAGCCGCTTAGGACGTTTAACAGCCCAGCTAAGTGGATTCAAACGAAAATCAACTTCAAAGCACTAAGTGGAAACAGATAAAACGCTTGAAAGTTTCAATTGCAAATTGTTGCACAGATTTTTTTATTGCTGGTTAAAGGTTTAAAGTGAAAATCTAAACATAATTACAATGCTTTTAATCGATATTAATCAATTAGTTTTAAGCAAAAATTCAGAGATTATTCACTTTAATCCCATAACCATAAACAGTTTACACTAGCTGATTTTCTAGCCACACCAAAAGTATTTATAAGCCGGAAACACACACACATACATACATACTACTAATACACATTTAACTGCGGTTAGCAACAGCTTCGCTTACCCTCCCCTTCCGCCCATTTTGCTCACTCTCAATGTCAACACTGGCAACAGCCATCTATCAAAGTTATATTTTTGGTTGATTTTCCCCAGGGACAAGGCAGAATCAACAAATTTTCGTTATAATCATATGTGACGCCTGACTGACTTACACGCACATACAATACATACATACGCATATACACATATGTGAATAAGTTCGTTTTTGCATATGTAAATAGTTCTAGCTCTTACTGTGTGGGTGCTATATGTATTTGTAGTATCTGTATTTGGGTACATTTTTGGATTTTTCACAACAACTTGTGAATTTTGCTATTGTGATTGTCAAAAACATTGACAGGCATTGTCGAAGAAATTGAAATTTGGGATGTATTTTCTTTCTGCTTGGTTGCATTTGTTTGATAGTTCGATTTGATATTTGAATTTTTTTGACTATTTCAATTGGCAATGAGAATATATTGATGGATTGAGCTTTAGTTGATGGATGCTGGATGAAGGTTTAGTTTTAGCAAACATCTTCAAAATAGCATAAATAAACCTTTTGTGACATTTTCAAAGGTATATTCTTTTCATATATATTTATAAAGTATAAGAAACTTTAATCAAACGGTCATTAAAATATTTCTTTTGTAATTTTACTCTGTTCACATTTCCATTACTTTTATTGTTTTCTACAGAAACTTTCTACTTTGAAACAAAATAGAAAAGCACGGCACGGTGAAATGTCAAAGGAAGTAAAACTTTGAAAATGAGAATATTTCGACTATTATTGCATAGTTTATTTGCAACAATTTAGCTGTGATTAAATTAGTTCCAGGACCCGGACTTTGTGTCAAAGAGCAAAGGTGAAAGAAAACACGGCAGCAAAATTGAGAACTGCAATCAAACTTTATTTGACATTAATCCTAATTAAAGCATATTGAAGAACAAAGAATTGTTATTGACATTTTGGAGCACCTAACAATGTTTTCTTGGTGTGTTCAAACTTGTATATAAAATTATGTTAATTACATAAGGTATGTATATATGTTTTCACAAACTTTTGGTCGTTTGTGTTGATAAGCAACAAGAGCAAAAAGCAAACATCACAATAATAAACCACAAAGTGAGCTAAACAAATGCGAAAACACACACACACACACACAATCGCACACATACACAAAGCAATTTCAATCCTAATGAGCAGCGCCCAGCTCAATGACAAGGTCAAGCAAGCATTCCACATCCCTCACTGCACCCCTCTTCCCCCACCACTTCGCTTTTGTCCTGCTGATAAAACTGATAAGCCAAAGTCAACTGCTGCCCATTGCCGTTATTGAGAGGGGGTGAATAGGGGAGCGATGCTAACGAAGCATTTTTAGCACACACTGTTATACGCGAGTTCACATTTTGTATAACAGTTGAGATTTCCCCTTCTGTTTGCCATCTGCTTAACCACCAGCTTGAATGTTTTGATGGCGATTTTATATTTATATTTTATTTTTAATATTTTACCTAGTTTTTAAGCTTTTAAACTTGGAATCCACTTTGTATATCGATGTTGTTAGCTGAAGTTAAAGAGATTGTTTTGAGTCACATTAAAAAGCGATGACGCATTCAACAGAATTTATCTCATTTCAGTTGTTGGCTCGATGTCATCTGACTGTCCCTTAAGATATCGTGGAAGACCTAAAGACAGAAACCGACAGCGTCATTCTATGTCAAATTAATGACGTTGCAATATAAATATTACATAAAATGACAAACTCTGTGCTACCTCCCTTCCTAAGAAGCGGAAATTGTGCGTGACAAATTCGAGCAAGCGAGAGAAAAAAAAAACTCAATTCATAGAACGCTGTGTTAAATTAGTGTAAATATTTCAGTTTATTTTCATTCATTGCGTTTTTGTGTTTGGTGTTTGGTGCTCTGGCCAAATCGCGTCAAACCAATTACAAATGCACTGCACACAATCCGCAAACAATCAGAAAATTTGCAAAATTGCCAAAAACCAAAAAAGAGAAAACAATTTCACATGCACACGACGCATTCAGTTGGCCAAATATGCGAAAATCCAATAAAATTGAGGCCTAAAGGCAATGGTTATTGAGTCCAATTGGAACGCATATTGGACGAGTGGTTTAGGTCTGTTCTGGACTGGTTTGTACCCCTAACAACTGCTATTGCATACTGTGACTGCCATCAAAAATGCAAATGGCACTTACACGCCTTCAACTCCCCCTCAAACTGCCCTGCAGCTGCCACAAGGCAAGGGGAAAGTGTAGCCGAATTTGGAAGCTGCACAGAAGAACAAAAAAAAAGATAGTGTATGAGACTTGATAGCTGCAAGTCTTTAAAGCTTGATCGCCCCTAAGCCATTTGACCTTTTACACACATAGTATATGTGTGTATGTATGGGTATTTTCGGCTTGCTTAACTTTTCATAATCGATGCGCAGGCGAATCCCCAAATCGACCCACAGACGGGCGTCACATTATAAAGGGTTTCCAACTTTGACCTGCACCTTTTTTTTTTTTAAATATATGTTTTTTTTTGTGCAGACTTGGCAAATAATAATAAGAGTGCCAAAGTAGCAAGACACACACAAAAAGTTTCAAGTTTGATGTGGGGAGGAATTTTTTTGATGGCTACCGGCATTTTTACAAGCGTTCCCCAAAGAATTGGGATGTGTGTTTGTGTGTGGGACGATATGAAAATTGTTGTGAGAGAGTGCAAAGTGTTTTAAATTGAGAAGTGTTATTGGATTGAGTAGCTTTAAAACAATAAACCAAATAGACTGATAAGTGTATACATATGTATATAAAAAAGTGAAAGAGGAAAAAAGTCATTGAAACATATTATGTGGAAAGTAATGATGCTTGAATTTTAACATAAAAAAAAATGTATATAAAGGTGTACATACCGATTAATATTCAAATATTTTATGGCATATATCAAAATAAACAATTTCTTATTTTTGAAATTTCAATGCGCGCGCAATTACAGAATAAAAACCACCTGTCGCTATAGCAGTCAGCTTTTTGATAGCAGCTCAACTGTGAACAGCTGGTGGTTTGAACATATCGATAGTGTTGAAAGCGATACTTTTGCCTGACCAAATATTCGTAAACAGCATACTAGTTTTAATTTATCGATAATATTAAAAGAGCTGAGCAGCTGTGCAGTTAAAAGCAACCAAACATTAAAAGCAAAGAAAACGCAAAAACAAATAAAAAAAATAAATAAAAATGGCACAAGACATGCTTCTTGGCACTGAGGAGCCCAGCAATAACAAGGAGACATTTCTGCAGCAGTTTTGCCTGCTTGCAAAGAACGCAACCGGCGCCGCTCTCTTAGATGTAATCAAGCAAGTTTTGGATGCGCCCAATGTTTTTGTTTTTGGTGAGCTTCTAGCGGAACCCAATGTGGCAGAGGTAAGTTATTACTGTACATAGCAACTGTTATCTTGCTAACTTTTCTTCTTGCAGCTGAAAGACGGACCCGATGCCAAGTATTACAATACGCTGAATCTGTTCGCCTACGGCACCTACAAACAGTTTCGTGCCCAGCAACAGGACTTCATCGAACTTACACCGGCAATGCAAAAGAAACTGCAGCACTTAACGATTGTTTCACTGGCAATCAAAACGAAGAGCATTCCATATGCGATCCTGCTAAACGAACTGGAAATTGATAATGTGCGACACCTGGAAGACATCATCATTGAAGCAATCTATGCAGGTGAGTTGTTTATTATTAAAGTTTATGCTACAAAAATAGGCAATAGCATAAATAGATGAGAAACAGCGTAGACAGATAATTTGGGCAACAAGGCAACGAGCTAAGCAGTGTTTCAGTATTTTCAGACATTTTTTTTTAATATATCAGTCAGCTTATGTCAGTGATAGTCAAATCTTACAATAAGCTTGCTGCCATACAAACGATGAGTAAACAAAATTTGAATATTAAGAATTAGTTTCAAAAGATTTAGATTCTTATTAACCAAAATAAGTAAATTTTACATCTTAAATGGAGTTTATTGCATAAACTTAACTTAAATAATTTCTGTTGGTAATTCATGACTCTCATTTCCCTTTTTCATATTCTGCATCAAATTGCGCATAATTAAATCAAATTCTAATTTATTCCGCTTTCTGAGCTAAGTCGCAACACAATTACCATTTCAAGGCTACTGCTGCTGCAGCTGTAATGTTGTCGCAAGCTGCCCCCAAAATAAGGTGAAATTTACACCCCTGAACCGACAGACCGACTGTCCGACCGACGCACCGACTGGCAACAGTTGGCACAAAAATTCCAAATAAAGTCGTGTCATGATTCTCGTCTGCTTCAACTCCTGCCAAGGCAGTGCACTTGATTAGCCTGCCAGGACAGAAGACGTGTTCATAAAGTTGCTTTTCAGCTCCACTTGCTACCTTCTAACACCCCCTCCCTACAAAAAAAAAAAACAACAATGGGGCTGGGGCATTGGCGCGTGTTCTGTTCCAAATTTATTAAATGACGTGGGTCCTTTTCGGATGAACAGTCAAAATGACGTTCAACAATTCCCAAAATCAACTCCCACCAGTTGCGCCTTAAAGTGTATTTGTTGAAATTAGCTTTACTTTTGGAATTGAGTACAGTTTGAATTTTTTTTGTGTATTTTTCTTGAAAAATATTTAACTTTGTTGAAGTAACTATTTGCATTTGCATATTTTGTAAAATTGTTGCAGCTTAGAGCTGTTTGCCAATTGCGATATGTGGCTTATATGTATATGTATGTATATTTTGTAACATGGCAAAAAGAAACAACAACAAATGTTTGCAATTGCCTGCTTTACACTTTTATAGCCAAATTGTTGGCATTCATTCTGTCTCCCTCTCTCCTCTTCTGAAAGCACCTCATGGTGTTTTTAATTAATTTTTAGACTGAGCCCGTGCAGCATTCTAACAACGAGTAACTAACTATTTGACCCTCTTTGGCGCAGTGAATTTACATTTTTGTTGTCTGTGTGTATTTGTGTGTGCAATACACAAAAGCAAAAGCCGCAAGTTAAACGCAAACCGAAACAATTTTTGGAGGATCTGCAGCATTGATTAGAAAAACTCGCATGAAATTTTTCGCGCTTGTTGTGTTGACTTTTCAGCTCTAGCCACAAGCTTTCTGTAAAGTGCTAGTATTGCAATATTTTGGCCCTCTTTTATCAGAGATGCAGTTAACTAGGATTTGTTCTTGCTGCTGTGGGCTACTTTAATGCGATTTCAACACAAATCTCTTTCAATTCTGGGGCACAATACACTTAAAGCGAAAAAATCCAAACCAAATAACCAAATCTACAGCTGTTCCAAAGTAAAGCAAACACCTTAACGCCCTGAATTATGCCATTAAGCGAGAGGAATATGAAAAGCAAACAAGATTGAGGTGAGCTAGTAGATACTCTTCTATCTGTGATACATTTATTCATTTAAATGCTGAAACAAAACTTAATACAAGTAACCAATAACGGAGTCAGAGCCGCTTTCTTTTCGTTTGTTTGAGTACAGGGTATAGTTAAATGTAAATAGTGCTCAAATGAAATCTTGGCATCCATTATCGAAGTAATCAACTAAGCAAATAATGTGACAACTGCTATGCTGTTAGCGCCGCCGCTTGCCCGCAGGACTAAGGACAATGTACACTGTCCAGTGTTGATCTCAGCTGAGTGTCCTCATAAATAAGACGCTATGTGAGCTAGCTGGCTGTCCACACGCACTACCTGTTTAATTGCTTTTCAAATCCAACGTGAAATCCCTGCCACAACAACAGCTACAGCTAGGGGGCAAGATTTATGTTATGATAGGAATCGTTGGGGGCGTGGGAAGGTCGACAATCTCGACGCCTAAAAAGCATTGCATACTATTAAGCGCAATCTGAAATCGCAATTGTGGAAGGTGGTCGCCTGAGAGCTTCTTGGCCATAAGCTGCCATTAGACTAGCTACAGGGGCGCCACAGGACACGACTCCAGTTGTTTGCTGTCATCACTGTTTGTATGTGTGTGTGTGTGTGTGTGTGTCTGGGTGTGTGTGTGTGTCTGGGTGTGTGCTGCTGTTAATGTTTGCTCTTTGGTATGCCTCACGTTTCACGGCGACCCATTAGAGCATCATTTGTCTTGACAGTGCGGGGGGTGGTGCTGGCAGGGGAAGTGTGGTGTGGTATTTGGTTGCTGCTGTGTCTCATCCCATCACGGTGCTAGCGGTAATTAAATGCGTTTTATAATTGAAATTTGGTAAGTTGAGTGGGCTTTAGTTGAACCAACAGCTAGAATTGCTTATAGCCAGATTCAGATTGTTTTGGCATAAGCATTTTTCAATAATTTATTGCTTAAATGTTGCCATTTCGATGTTATATTAAAATAATCATAAAAGAGGTATTTAAATAGTAATTTAAACTTGTTTATGTTCCTTATGTTCCCTATTCTTTGTCTGGCTTAACCTCCAAGCACCTTTTGGTTTACCACAACACAATGTTCTAACTTTATTATGGTACCCAAATTTAGATTGACATTTACTTTCACCTTTTGTGGTCTAGCTGTTGTTGTATCCAGCGTTTTAAACCCTTATCATCAGCACACAGTTCAAGCATGTGTCCGTTGTCAGTTGCATCAACTTTTCAACTTGCTTTGCTTTCCCTGTTGCTCTGTTTTACCTGGCCCCAAAAAACAACAAGCAAAAGGCTGAAATGCATATTCAAAAAACAGCAACAGCCACAGCAGTTGAAACAACCACAAAAAGAGAGCTTACTTACAAATACAACGTAGTGGCAAAGTCTATTTGTGGTGTAAATTCCACTATGCCGCGAAAGGGGTTCTTTTTTTTTAGCTATAAGAAAGGTTTACTTAGTTTTAGGAACCATAATCTGAATATTTACGAGAACATGTCTCTCTTATGTGAGAATACAACTGCAGTTGGCTTAAAAGTAGTATCTTTTTTATATACTGTACTCATAGTTAATGAGTAACTAGCTGTCTAGCATGCCTTTTGTTTGGCGCTTGCATCGCTTTTAGTGCTTTTCGTGGCATTTTTTCTTTTGCTGGTTGTGTTGAAAGGTGCCGAAAGGCAGGACTTGGTTTTTGTGAATGTAGCGCTTAGTTTCATCTTCGCTTTAATTTCTTTAGAGGCGGCTTGTGTCAAAGCATGGAATGTCGCATAATACATAACGCTTTTGAGCCTTTGACACGAGCCTTCGCTTTAGTTTTGCGACCATGCAGATTTTGCAGTTTGGGTATTACAATTTTGTTATAAAGTGTGAAACATACTGAAAGAATAATTTAGTTTAGGATTAATATTTATTCTATTATATTCACGTTCTTAAAAAAAACCACTTTTCTTCATCAGAAACACTTACAGCATAAAACAGGCCTGCAAGTGTATTTTAATCTTCGGCCAAGTTACAAAAAGGAAAACAGTTTCTGCTCTTTTTGAATATGCAATTCTATCATTTAGTTGCTCATGTTTTTTGGTTTGCTACGCCTCATATACTTTGACTGACAACACAGGATGTGTGCCACGCCTTGGGGCAAAGCCCACATCATTGCAACAAACATGCTTGGTTGTTCAGCTGCTTTTGATTGCTGTACGCTTGCATTGCATACTTTTGGGTGTCTACGTCGCACATTGTTGTAGGTGTATTTGTATGTGTATGCGTGTATGTAAGCCAGGGCCGCGAAAGTTTACAGTTTCGAGAATCTACCCTGGCACTTTGTCAGTTTTAGGTGAAAAGTTTCCAATAGTTGTTTGCCTCGTTCCTGCCTGCCCCAAACTTAATATTGATGGTGCAAGTTACTGCGTGCCTTCTATGTTTTCTCTCTCTTTCTCCCCGTCTGTGTCACCCTGTCTGTCTGCCGGTTGTCGGTATGCTGAGTTTTCAATTAATAAGTTTTCATTTTATGTTCGTCTTACAACAAAAAAAAAAAAAAAAAATAACTGAGGGACTTTAGCGAAAGCTGTCAGAGACAGGTGTATGTAAAGTTTTCTTAATGCTCAGCTTTTCATTTCTTTGACTCTGAGCCATTAAAATGCGACGCGCCGTTAAGCACACAGCGGGGGCATGCAACTTATTGAGTTTTAGGCACATGGCAATAAATGAATAGTTTAGTGAGATATTGCTATATTAAAAGCTATTATTTATTTTACAAACTTCGTTCGCTCGCCTTTAAGTCGCACTTTAACAATCTTGAACATGTTAATGTTGCATTAAAATTCAGAAACAGTCCAATAACCGAGAACCTAACAACAGTTGCCGCATCAAGAGATTCTCTTTTAGACAGACGACAACAGTACCAATTTTTGGCACAATTTGTGGCGCCCCCTGGCGGGCGCGGCTTGCATGCACAAAAGGCATGATTGATTGTTTTGGCGTTGAATTTCCAACACACACAGACGGACAGACACACACCCACACAAACACACAACAGCACGACATATGTCAACAGCAAAAATGCCGCAAAATTTTACAACACTTGTGGCTGCCACGCCCACTTACCAAGCAAGCATTGTTAAAAGGCGTGTGTATCGTGCTTTTCTTCTCCTTCTCCTTCTCCTTCCCTTTTTTACTTGCAGCATGTCTTTTCAATTATTTGTTGCCCACAAATCCAATCAAAATGCTTTCAGCTCAAGCTAATTAAACTAAATGCTTGAGGCAACCCACACGTAGGAAAAAAGATAGAGTGTGTGTGGAGAGAAGAGTAACTGAATCCTGTATACATAGTTATGACTAAAGTTGGCTCATATTCAAGGCCAAAATGCGCTTAAGGCTTTAACTTGTAATTCGGATTAGCCAAAGAAGAAAAAAAGAAATGAAGGAATAGCATAAAAGTGCGTCCTTGACACTAAATGGGTTTAGTTGGTCGTGTCGAAAAGTTTCCAACACTGGCTATCGCTTAAGATAGTAGTTGTCCTTAAGTAATCTTTATGTTGGCCATTTAACCCTTTTGCCAAACTCTGTTCAATTGAAAATTGCTACTACTAATCCATCGTTAGCCTTTACAACCAAACCCAAAAACTCAACGACAACAACTTCAAACTAATTACTGCAGCAGCAGCGACTGGCTTTTAGTAATTGAGAATCTGACAAACAAGCTAATCACATAAAAACCCTGCCATAAAATATCTAAAACAAAAGTTCAACATTCGAATTGTATTTTTCATTTGTATCCTGCTACCAATTTGGACTAGGAGCACGTTAATTTTATTATCGATATTGTGTTGCGGATAAATAGGGGGAGGCAAATATCTCATCAGCTTAATTGATATTTGATTTGGTTGCGGAGAAAATAATTGAAGCTACTTAAAAGTTGAATTATTGAACGATTTCTGTGTATATACTAAACATAATTAAACTTGATTTATGTTAGTGCTACCTAAATATTATGATACCAAAAGATTTTTGTTTATCTTCCAATAGCATAAATTTGTATTTGTTTCCAGCTCAATCAACTTTAGATAAAAATCGTAACTAACTTTAAAGTTTGCCCACAAAAAACAACAAACTTTCAACTTATTGCTTGGAACACGTACGTGAGAATCTTAAACATTCCAAGGTCACACATGTGGCTCAAAGTTTAACTTTCTCCTGAAAGAAGAAGCCCAACTAATGACACATGGACGCAGTTTGAAGTGTTCTTCAAGCATACTTTGTCACTGTTATCAGTGGCCAGTTAGTAAAGTGTTTGGCCTTAACAAGTTGGGGCAAGGCAAGCGGCAACACAGTTGCCACATATACAAACTTTAGCTCGAGACTACTGTGCATGTCGAATCCTTTGAGCTCTGCCTGCAGGCGACACACTTGATAGTCCACTTCGTTATTCCAGTGGTTGACCAACATTCTCTCTCTTTTTCTCTCTTCTCAGCCAGCTCAATTAATCAAGCTGATGCAGTGTATAAATAACTTGCATGTTGCACAAAAAGCTGCGTTTACTTTAAGTACTGGTTTTCTTGCTTCTTTGCAGACATTATACATGGCAAACTGTTTCAGAACACTCGCATTCTGGAAGTCGACTATGCCCAGGGACGTGACATACCGCCCGGTTATACGGGCAAGATTGTGGAAACCCTGCAGGCTTGGGTCAATTCCTGTGACAGTGTCTCCAACTGCATTGACATGCAGATTAAGTATGCCAACACCGAGAAGGCAAAGCGTCTATACAACAAGGAGCGCATAGAACAGGAGGTAAGTTGTGCCATATTATAGAAAACTATATACTAAATGATTGAATTCACTCGACTAGCTCATCAATTTGAAGAAAGTTCTGAAGAGCCAGGCCTCCGACAGCGATGAGAGCATGCAAGTGGATACACATGGACCAGGTCCCAGTGGCAGCGGTGGCTTGAATCAACCGGAAGTGCGCAAGAAGCCCACCAAGATGAAGAATCCACGTAGCGGTGCGGGTGCGATTACAATTATAACCAAACTCTCTATGTTTAAACTAAACTCCGTTTTACTTTGTCTCTTTAGTTGGGCTCAAGTTCAGCAAGTGAGTGCAGGAAGGCCGAGTGCCAACCAGCCAGCCGTAAGGCAACTGAGAGTAACTAAAAGTGGGCACCTTCGGCAGGACATTCATTTAAAGACTACATACGCAAAACTCATTATCATCATTAGTCATTAAAATAATCGCTAAATAAATAATGGTATAAATATAAAAAAAACAAAGCTCAGCCAAATTGCAAATTGAAATACAGCTGAATAAAAAAAACACACAAATATTGCTGGGCAGCTTGTTTTGATAAATTCGTTTGTCTAATTGCGTTATTTGTTATCGTGTGCACGTGCCTATATCATAACATTTAATTAAAGCCAGCATAATAACGAGTAACTCTTTACACACACACACACACACACACCACACCCATACACACACTCATGTGCATGTAAATTGTGCGTGTATTTGCTTGGACCGCATATTAAGCGGCATACATCAGTGATTTGTGGCAAATTAGAAGAGCGGCGCAACGAGCCGCATAACCAGTATGTGTGTATGTGAGTGTGTGTGTGTGTGTGAGTGAAATTGAATCTGCCTCGAAACATTTTGGACAAACCATTGTTGCTATCCTCTTTTACGCAAATGATTTGAATTCATCAACATGTGTGGCACAGTGTGAAAATAAATGCGTTTAGAACTTACAACAGCTGCAAATTATGGCCAAACTGGTAATAAAAACCTTTTTCAATATACTGATAATTTGTTTTTCGTACCGATTCATACAAAATATGATTAAAATGGTTAGGTTAAGTGTTAATGTTACAAACGGTCTAACGGTCCGTGAAGGACTAAAACCATAACTCAAGTGAGCTTGCTGTAAATGAACGATACACATTTGTGAATTCTCCATTGTTCAGCAGCAAATAAAAGTGCAAACAAAGAAGGAATGGAACTGAAAGTACGTAAATGCATCTCAATTGTTTTCAAGCAGCATGTTCTCCTTTCTGCTGCAGCATATGGCAAAGGAATTATTCTGTTCCGTTGTTTACACATGCTAAATGTAAGACACATAGCTGTAGTCGCTCGAAAATTTGACTTTAAACTCGATTTCACAATATTTTCAGTCAAAAAACATTAAATTTTAGGCAGAACTTTGTGAGACGTGATAAGTATTCCAAAATGTTGCACATTTTACTTGTCTAGTTAGAGTATTTAGATGAAACTATTGTATACGTGCATAGAATTCCGGCCCGTAACTACATCTAAATCAAAGCTCATGCATATTTATTTACTTAAATCAAAGCCGGTTTACACACACACACACACACATGACATACGATAGATCCTGAGCTGAGAGAAGGCAGGAGTCAGATGTCTACCAAATATGGAGCAACGATGCAACATTTACTTAATTGAATTTTACTTTACTACACACACAGAGAGAGTTGAACAAACTTCATCATTACTAATAATTCATTAGCATCAAGTAAGACTAAAGTCAAGAAATTACTTTTACGCTTGTGGTTTGTTTCCTGCTTCAAATTAATTCAAAATAATGTTTAGTACTTAGGTAATTACATATGTTGTGCAAGGACAACCAAGACTAGAGTTTTTTCTTAAATAAACTTGTGAGCAAGCGTTGAAAATCTAAATTTGCATGAATTGGTAATTTAAAAGTTTCAATTAACGCACTGGAATGATAAGAATTTGTATGTGAATAAAAAGCATTTACACGTGTCCCTTGACAAGAAGAGAAAATCATACATTGTGTAATTGACTTGGCGACTAACATAAATTATGGAAATTAGTACAACATTGTAGCCGAGTATTACCAAGTATTAAATCACTCAAGTTAATTAATAATTGCACTCTGTTAACTGTTATTTGATACACGCTTTTTTAAAAGAGGAAGCTGGCATATAAGTGTATTAAAATGTTAATTTGCTTAAAAACTGAAACTCTAGCTGATTGCTAGCTCTAACATACTTTATCGGTTCAACTTTGTAGTTGTATTATCATATTGAGTGCAATAATATAGGTGGGTAAAATGAATGCAGTGAACTGCATTTCATTCAGTTTTCTCGAATAGTTCGCAGCGTGAATATGTTCGATACGTTATTCCTAGTCGCGATCTGTGTAATCGTTGTAATTTGTGCAGTGCTATATAAAATACGATTTGGGCGCTATCTCAAGCAATTCGATGAACAGTTTAAGGGTCCATACGCCTGGCCATTTATTGGCAACTTGTTGCAGTTGGGTTTCACACCAAATGGTAAGTAAAAATGTCAACGCTTTTGGAGTTTTCGTTCTTTCTGACTGGTTTTGTTTGAGTGTTAATTATAAGTCTGGTTTTCTTGTTGCTATCCTCAAAAGTACAATTATTAATGTTAGCGCCTTTTGGCATTCAGTCTCAAATCGGGTTGTTGCTGTCATCTCTTTATGTTCAGCACTAAATATTTGTGTTTACCTGTTCAAATCAAGTTTGTTATATGATTTGAACAAAATGCTTCAATGCTTTGTATTACTTTTAGTATCCATATATGTGTGCATACAAAATAAAATGTTTCTTAAATTGAAATGTTAATTATTAAGCAATACTCCAGCTTATTGAATAAAATATTTGTATTCATATTTATCCTTAGCAACAGCTAACATCAAACCTGACTGTAATATTTATACAAATTGCTTAAATTTATACAAGTACGTCAATATATATTTATTTAATTTTCAAACAATCAAAACACTCTATTCTTCAAGAGTAAATTAAATAAAACAGTCTTTTTATCACTTTCTGAGAAAGACTATTTAAGAGAAGATTATCAAGAGTACTCAAATGGTTTTTAAATGTTCTTAATTATACTAATTTCTCAACTATGTGAATAGCAGTTTGATTACTACAATAATATTGCTGATTAACAACAGATTAACTAACAAGTGCAATAGAAAATCGACAATTGTCTTCCCCAAATTAAATTGCATTGTGTCGGTCAGGAAAGTAGCACTTATTTAGACTTGAAAGACACTCGACTAAGTTTCGAGATAATTTAAGTCGCTTGCCGGCCGGCAAAATTGTATTGATGCCAAGTTCGAGGTAATTGAGTTAAAACACGTTATTTTGCTTTAGCTACTGGATGGTGTATATTCGTTTTAAATATCCGCAAATATGATGCAAATCGAAAGCGAAATTAAGCTTTGTTCAAATGTGAACCGGTTTGTGCAGTAATATATTTAATTTTTTTTTTTTGGCGTTTTATGGTCATGTTGCGTTAGTTTCAAAGTTGGGGAATACTGTAAGCTGACTAATTCATAAACAACAATAGTTTAAAATGCTTTCAACAATTTGTTGCATATATTTTTTCTTCAGAAACAAAAAAATTTACAAATTGTGGTTATCGGAGTATGTCCATTAAACGATCAAGTCAACATTAGCAGAGCTTAATGATGATTCTCGGGTGCTGGTGGATGGGCAGCAATATAGTCCAGACCGCGCTGAATCGCAACGGGGATTGGGTGTGGTGTGGGCAGCAGATCACTATGGGGCTGGTAGCCGTTCTCATCAGCGGTGTAGGTCAGAGCGATGTGCTGGCCCTCGGGAGACTCCCAGCTGAAGCTACCATGGATGTTGCCGTGCACATCACCGCTCTGGGCTTGATCAATGCCATTGGTGGTCTTCAGGACACTGTCGAAACCATCAGGACGCACATCATCCTTGCGCTCCACAACATCAGCGTGCACATCTGAATCAACAGCGGCGGCCAGGCCAATAACAGCGCAGATTAACAGCTGAAAATAGTTTAGTTAGTTTTGAAAGCTATCTTATCCTTGCTCATCCTTCCGATAGCTACTTACAATTTTGAACATTTTGAGTTTGGTGCAGTTGCTGATTGTAGAGAACAAGCGTTGACTGATAATCCCCTCCAGCTAGGCGCCGTCTTTTATACATATTCCTCAGTCGTTTGCTTATAGCTTCCGAAATGACTTCAGACTGGTTCCTGATTATCGCATATGCAAAACTCCAATCGCAAGTTAATAAATTAATCACACACAAAATTAAGCTATAAACTTGCAGTTTAGATCAATATAAACGCTTAAACAAAATTAGCTTTGTTGATTGCGAAAAATATTTATATTGATACATTGAAAAACTTTTACTAACACAAGCAATCCTAGACCTTGTTCTGGTTTTAAATTATCCATAACTTTTTTTCTATATACATGTTTCCGATAACACTTTAATCTTTTAATGAGTAAGTGAAGAGCTTGAGATTAAGATATAACACATAATAACGATCAGCTGTGAAAATTTGTTCGAAATCGGTTAAAAACACCAGACTCAAGATGTATTTAACAAGGTGGACTCATTTGTGACAGCTCGGTACCAGTTGAGTGCGAAAGGGAAAGCGACATTTTCTACTCTCTTGCTTTTTAACTATGAGTGCGAGGGAGAAAGATTTCTGTTTTGCTGAGCGACTGGGCTAGCTGGTACCCAAAATTTGAGCGAGCTGTCAAATGTGAGATCACCTTGTTAAATACATCTTGACCAGACTAATCGAAGATTAACGCAGTGCAGAAAGCTAACATTCTCTGTATTCGTCTGCACATACAATGACTTGGTGTAATGGCTTGTAAGTGTTCAACAAAGAACGGCTTGCTTGAACATGTCGCAGGTTAAGTTTTAAATGTATTCAATTTAAAATCTTAATTTTTTTTTGTGAATTGGTCGCACCTTATCACATAGTGCTAAAGGAATATATACAAAACACAATTAAACTAAAAATTACTCCGTTAACCAGCCTTAGACTGAATATTTAAAAACCATTCTCATTTTGTGATTTTTATTAGCGAGTGGAATTTAAATTTTATAAAATGCATAAGCAGAAATACAACTGGATTAACGAAAGCAGAACTTGTTCAAATCGAAAAAGATGTTCTTGCATTCGCTATGGTTATATAAATTATATATCTATATATGTATATGATATATATATATATATATTTTCGACATTTTAATTTTTATTTGTTTTTTGTCAACCTAAACTGTGGTAAAGCAACAAGTAATTAAATGTAAACGGGTTATAAATTCACTGCATATTTTGTATTTATTTCATAAATAAATCATACTGTGAAAACAAAAAAATTTTGCACAATATTGTTGTGAAGCTAATTATCCGTTGAGTCGTTCATTCCTTAATCCATTTAACATATTCAGAGCTTAATGATGAGGATCCTCGTGATGAGGATGGGCAGCAATCCACTCAAGAGCGCGCTGGATCTCAACTGGGATTGGGGGAGCAACTGGCAACCAGGAGCTCTGTGGCTGGTAACCGTGCTCATCAGCCACATAGGTCAGATCGACGTGCTCACCCTCGGGAGAGATCCAGCCGAAGCTACCGTGGATGTTGCCATGCTCATCGCCGCTCTCCGAGCGTGTGATGTGGTTGCTGGTCTCAAAGCCAGAGTCGAAGCCATCGGCACGGACATCATCCTTGCGGGAGACGACATCAGCGTGGGCATCTTCACCCGAGGGGCCAGCTGGCATGGCGGCGGCAAGGCCGATAACGGCGCAGATCATCACCTTTAAAGGAATCAGATAATGAATATTGTATCATTGTTAACATCCACTGGGTACTCACAATCTTGAACATTTTGAAGGCAGTTGGTGATTGTAGAGAACAAACGTTGACTGATAATCCACTGCAGCCAGGCTATGCCTTTTATACATATTCCTCGTACGTTTAGGAAAGTAAAGACCTGTTCCCGAGCATCAAATATGCAAATCAAGAATTTAAATAACAAGTATCATTGTTGCACAAAATTTTAGGCATTCCAGACGAAAAACGAAAGTTTAAGAATCCACAAAAATAAATGGTAATGCATACTAAGATACTCCTTAAGCAACATACATACATTTAATTTTTTTGACTATGACTTATCTTAAAAACCAAAGAAAGAGTATCAGAAGAAAGTTACCTTTTAATTTCCTGTTCTTTATTTGAATGTTAAAGTGCATTAGAGACTGCTTAGAAAACAGGTTCATCTGCCTCAAGACACGTTCTAGTTATTAAATAATTATTTGGCAAATGCCTTAATCGGGCTATGAATATTTAATTACTATTTACATAATATGCATTTATTGTCTAACAAATCAAAGCAACAGCCACCAAACCTTGTATGAATATGCATGCTTATTGCTTCTCAGGTACATTCAATAGCCTGGCAGTTGACTTTTTCGATGTAGTTTTTTATATCTATGTCTACTTTTAATGCTTGTTGAGCGTGTCACATAAATGCATTACATTTTATAATTAATAAGTCTAACTGTTTGCAATCTCAACAAGCTGCAGCCGACATATCAATTAAATTACCTCTGTCAGTCGACCTGTAATTCGCCTAAATGTTTTAAACTGATGCTGTTATAGTTTAAAGAAAATAGAAATCAACTTTACATATTAACATTTATATTGTCTTTATTGTCATTTATTTTATCTTTATTAATTTACAATTTTCCAATATTAAAATTGTGTATAAGCAATTGTTTATAAAAAAAATGTTTTAAAGCGTTGAAAATAAATCGAAAAAAAATATTTTAAATTGGATACTTAGATAATAAACTTGTTAAAAGTTGTGCCACTGAGATTAACATTTATCCAATTCCGAGATTTAGTGAAAATAAACGAGCCCTCAGGATGGTAAGAGTGTCTGTTTGATTTTCAGTGAGTGTTTCGGTTTATGCATTCTTCGAATATTGCCAAAAGTTCAAAAATATTCCAGCTATTTATTCAGGTAGAGTCTTTTTATAGAGCTCACATATGAAACATTTGTAATATTAAAATAATTTGTCAAGGGAAATCAAAGTTTTCTTAGCAAATTGCCCAAAAACCCATAAAAACTGATTAATTATTAGACAAAACATTTTCTTTATTTGCCATAACAATTGCGCGTTAAACTTAAACACTATCGTTGTCGAGGGTAATTCAAGAGTCAAATCCAGGTACAAGTCACTTAATGGTGAGCTTCGGCGGCCTGGGGATGGGCAGCCAAATACGCAAGAGCGCGCTCGATCTCAACTGGGATTGGGGGAGGGGTTGGCAACCAGGCGCTCTGTGGCTGGTAACCGTGCTCATCAGCCACATAGGTCAGATCGACGTGCTCACCCTCGGGAGAGATCCAGCCGAAGCTACCGTGGATGTTGCCATGCTCATCGCCGCTCTCCGAGCGTGTGATGTGGTTGCTGGTCTCAAAGCCAGAGTCGAAGCCATCGGCACGGACATCATCCTTGCGGGAGAGGACATCAGCGTGGGCATCTTCAGCCGAGGGGCCAGCTGGCATGGCGGCGGCAAGGCCGATAACTGCGCAGATCAATAGCTGAAAGGTTGAAGGGATTGATTGTTGTGTGTTACTGTTCTTAATCCTTGAGTTCGCAGAGAGCTACTTACAGTCTTGAACATTTTGATAAGTGTGCAGTTGTGGAACGTTGAACGATCGATTACTGATGCTTTAGTCGAGAAATTCTGTGGCTTTTATACAACTTTCTCGAATAATTTTTTTAATGCATCACACACGCAAATTTTGCTTAAAATTAACAAAATACTGTTATGTCTTTTGGAATACGAATGCTACAGTGCATTAATAACTAGAGAAAACGGGTCGAGCTACTTCGAAACACGTTTATACTTCTAAATAACTGCTAATGAAATTCCCCAAAAAAGAAAATAAAAAAACGCAACACAGCCTCGCAACAATTCTAATTTAGTTGAAAGCTAATTAAAATATAAACTTGTTGTCTAACTGAGTCGCAATTTGATGTTACCAAATTCACCAATAGGTCAAGCAAATGGGAAGTGGGACCTACAACGTTTGCTATTTTATATTTATATTGCATGCATATTATTCATATCATATAATTTGTAACTATCCAAGTAACAAAAAAGTTTAAAAAGTGGAAAAAAGTTGGATTTCGGCTTATTGATTTTTAAATGGAGTTTTTGGCTATTTGTTATTTATTTTAGCTGTCCAACCGCAGTTCAATTTTCTTTATAAAATCTCAAATGTATTTGAATGTAGATATTTATGTTATTCTTAAATATAAAAGTTGTTGAATCTTTTTATGTTGCATACTTTTTGATGCTAACAAAAACGCAACAAGCTCTTTTAAAAAATTTCGGAGTGCACAAACTTTAAGCTCATGCAATTATTGGGGTGGACCACAAATGTTTTTTTTCCCATAATATATAAAGTTACGTATATTAGGGCTACATATTGTGCTGCCACCTTAAAATATAGCATTAATATTTAGGTCAAACCAAACTGGTTTTTGGGAATTGGGTCAGTTTTGCAAGAACTCTATGCAACTTTGACCTATCCCTACTTGCCAAAACAAAAATTCAAAGTGTTGATAAAGAGCTTAGATTGAATCAGCTTTGCCAAAGTTAAGCGTTTAAATACATTAAAAATCTATTTTTCCAATAAAAATGCTTTTACCATTTTTTATTTATGTTTTTTTTGCTACTTTTAAAATAACTATTGAACTTTTTTTGCATTTACGTGACAAAAACTCGTGTTTATATGTGCAAAAGTGTTAATTTAAGCTCAAGGAACTAGTTTCAAAGCGATTTGATTTGATATGACGATGTTGATATTGAATAAATGAGTGCGCTTTTGGCTTGGTCTAATTTTTAATGTGTTTAATAACGTGATTTGCTTAAGCAGATAGCTTTTGTGACAGATTGGAACAAGTTTGCGACTAGTTGACCAGTTCGCTTCATCCGCTATTGATGCACTTTAGCATTCAATAAAATATTATAACAGTATATCATTATTTTTTGAACTCACATGTATTTCGCGATGCTTAAGCATTGATTTTTAGGGTGGGCGTGCCACCTAAACCCATAAATTAAAGCCATTATTGCCCGATGCGCCCGAACTGGTCACAGAGTAGAGATCATAGAGATCATCATCGTATAAAAGACACTGCCTGTCCAGTGTGCAGCATCAGTCAGCGTTTGTTCTCAACGTTCTACAACTGCCAAACAAACAGATCAAAATGTTCAAAGTAGTAAGTAGTTGGACAGTTCTAGGATTTAACTCACCTCTAATTCCAAACCTATTCCTATAGTTGATGATTTGCGCCATTTTCGGCCTGGCTGTTGCCTCTCCCCTCAGCCCTGGATTACTTCGCGGCACCTCACGTCATTCGGCTCCAGTGCATCATGTTGTCCACCACGCCAGCCACTCCGCAGCCCACAGCGATGATGCCCACGCTGAAGTCCTTTCCCAACACGAAGATGTCCGTGCCGATGGCTTCGACTCTGGCTTCGAGACCAGCAACCACATCACACGCTCGGAGAGCGGCGATGAGCATGGCAACATCCACGGTAGCTTCGGCTGGATCTCTCCCGAGGGTGAGCACGTCGATCTGACCTATGTGGCTGATGAGAACGGTTACCAGCCACAGAGCGCCTGGTTGCCAGTTGCTCCCCCAATCCCAGTTGAGATCCAGCGTGCTCTGGCATATATTGCTGCCCATCCTCATCAAGAGGAGAAGTACTCTCGTCATTAAGTGAGAGAATGCTTTGATCTTGTTTCTAGAGTATCGTTGAAATACGATACATTTTTAGTAAATTTGATTACTAGTGCGAGTTTAATAAATAAAAAATGATTATTATTGAAATCACTTTCTGAATCTTTATTTATTTGGTTTAATTAGTTAGAAAACCCAATCTTTAGTTTATGCAAATTAATTTGTAAGCCAACCTATATATTCTGCCGTCGACTGACCGAAGTTATTATGATAAACCAAATTTGTCAAATGAATTGCAAATTATGAAAATTTTTAAACTAAAGCTAATCTGCTTTTGTATATTTTGCATTCGAGCTAAAATTTAGTAAAGATTCTATGCGTGAATTTGATTCGACTATTTTGACTACAATGCAAACAGCATTAAAAAGTTTTATTAAGACAAACATATCTATTGTAGTCATATGCTTATTGCTTTGTTTCTATTTGTCGTGTGGTCTACACAGACCAAATATATTCTCAACCACCAGATTAGTTATACACTCCTCAAACTACAAAACTATTTTATTATAATATATAACTTAAACGAGAATCAAGTTAACAACTTAAGGAAATCGCGTATAAAAGTCGAAAAGTTGGGTGTATCGGTCATCATTTTCTGTTTTGCAGTTTTGTAGTCAAAATGTTCAAAATCTAAAGTACCCTTAAGTAAAAAATACACTACTATTAAAACCTATTTTAGAAGAAGCTCTTGTTCAGAATGGAAACTTCTACATAGTACAGCTATTCTATGTTGCTGATGAGAATGGATACCAGCCCGATAGTAGCCTTCAAAGGATTAATAATTGTATTGAACAATAAAAAAAAATCAAAAGTTACAATTCATTCATATCGTATGATTTCCGTTTATGATACTGTGATACTAAAACCGGTTCAAGCGTGACTTCTCTTTTAATACATTTTGTGAATAATTATTTAAGCCAACTAAAACACGCCCGAAAGTCATAAAAAGTTTACTTAAACTGGATTTAAGAAATTTAGATAGATGTCAATACGGAACTATTTTTGTTAACATAATTAATTTGCAAGTCTTTCACAATGGATATAAAATTATTCTCATATGCGAAATGAAACAATAAACATCAAGTATGTTGATTAATATTTGAATCTAAACAAATTTGAATTGCATTTAATACAGCTCATTTGAATAGTCTGTTGAAATGGTTGGCGGAATACAATTACAAAAACTTTCGTGTCCTGATTGGTCCACAGGTCTATGCGATATTCATTGAGAGCAAATATGTCGAGGTAAGCATGACAAATGCCCTATAATAACCTCTTCTAATCCATTATCTTATTTAAGCACATTTTAACCAGCCCTTCATTGAACTACAAATACGATCCGTATAACTTGCTATATCCTTGGCTGGGCAATGGTCTCCTCACAGCAAATGGTCGTCAGTGGATGGTGCGACGTAAGCTGATAACGCCCTCGTTTCACTTTCGCATCCTCAAGGACTTTTTGCACATTCTGAACGAGACGACGAGTCGTTTCATGAAGTTACTGGAACACGAATCCGATTGCGCCAAGGGTAATGTGCTGGACATTCAGGCGCTGGTCACCAGAAATACCGTCGATATAATTTGTGGTCAGTATTTACTTCCTCATTTCTACCATTTTGTAGACATTTCTTTTTAGAGACTGCAATGGGCACTCGAGTTAACAGTATTGAGGGTTGTCCATCGCCAATTTCGGGCGCCATCGATAGCCTCTGTGAAATTATGCCACAGCGCTTAATTTCGGTGTTTAAGCGTTTGGATATCTTCTACAAGTGTACTTCGCTTTATAGGCAACAACAAAAGGCGCTGAACACGTTGCGAGTGGAGCTTGTAAAGGTTGGCATCCTAAGAAAACGTTCTTCAAGTTCCTCTTGTCACAATTATTTGTTTGTTTAGATCATTGAAAAGCGTCGTCGCCTGTTGAAGACATCAAGCTATCAAGCTCCGCAAATGGACGATTTGGATGCCAAACGACCCAAAATGGCATTTCTGGACAATCTACTGACAGCTGAAATCGATGGCAAGCCGTTGACATTTGAGGAAATCTTTGAGGAAGTTTCCACATTCATGTTTGAGGTTAGTTATACATAAAAAAAAAAACAGATTACAATCTAGTAATACAATTTATGTGCTCTCAGGGTCACGACACGTCTGCCTCGGCTATAACCTTTGCGATCTTTTGCATAGCCTGGTCGCCTGAAGTACAACAGCGTGCCTATGAGGAGCAGATGCAAATGTATGGAGCAGGCGATAAGGATGAACCGGAGCGGCAGCCAACATACGATGAGCTGCAGGATATGAAGTATCTGGAGCTGATCATCAAAGAAACTTTGCGTTTATTTCCCAGTGTGCCATTCATCTCTCGCACAGCTCGCGAACAGACTGTCATTGGTGAGTAATAAATGTTTCCATTTCTTTTTAAAATATGTGAAAACACATTGTTCGACAGTGGATACAACTGTGCCACGGGGCACAACGATTGTGCTGCCCATTCTGGCAATGGGTCACAATCCACACAGCTATAAGGCACCCTTTGAATTTCGACCCGAACGCTTCAATGCCGCTGAGCGAACGCAGGCCAACGCCTTTGATTATGTGCCATTCAGTGCGGGTCCCAGAAACTGTGTGGGTAAGTACTTGTAGAAATAGGGAAAGAAAACATCTTTATTACTTGTGATATTGCAGGTCAAAAATTTGCCATGCTCGAGATGAAAGTGACGCTCTCAAAGCTGTTGCGTAAATTTCGCATTCTGCCGGCACCTTTGGCCAAACAAACAATCGCTCAAGTCTTTGATCCTCAATATAAGCCTGGTCCACAAGAGTTAAAGCTACACATGCCCATTACCCTTAAATCTTTAACCGGAGTGCCCGTAAGACTTCAAAGGCGATAAAATTGTATATGCAAACAGTTAATAAAGTGATTTCAAGTTGTATAGCATTTCTTTAATAAAAATTAAAGTCGTCACTACATTTAGCGTTGTTTGAGCCTGATTTGTATGCCGTTCTCTGATTTGAGTGTGATGCGAATATTCAACACTGGATCGTATTCGCTCTGGGGCACGCAATCCTCACGCGAATGGTCATTGATGCCCGGGGGCAGATTATCTACGGCTGGCAGTATTTCAAAGTGTCGAACCAGCAACGAGAGTAGCGCCTGGAGCTGGAGCATTGCATACTTTTCGGCTGCAATGTAGATAGAATGGGTGGAATGGAATGAGTGAAGTGTTAGCCACGTCAATTTGTGTGGAGTACTTACCAATACAGCGTCTGGGTCCGGCGCTAAACGGCACACTCTTGTAGGCCTCGATTTCGCTATTCGAGTTGGACTCCTCAAAGCGTTCAGGCCGAAAGGCGCAGGGTTCCTCAAAGTAGCGCTCATTGTAGCCCATTGCTATGAGGCACATGATGACCGTTGTGCGCTTGGCGACCTTTGTGCCATCTAAAGTGAGATAAGTTTTTAAGGGATATTATCAAATGAAAGATGTTTACTTACTTATGTCAATGGATTTACGATTGGTGCGTGCAATCAGAGGCACTGAGGGATAGAGGCGCAGTGTTTCTCGAATAACCAACTCCAGATAGTGCATTTGCTGTAGCTTGTCTATATCTGATTCACCAGATAGATCCTTGCCAAATATGCGCTTTTGTTCTTCGAAAACCTTCTGCTGTATTTCAGGATGCCGTGAGAGCGTGTAGATCGTAAAGGATATGGCAGAGGCAACTGGATCGTGACCCTATTGTCAAAAATAATTAATAACTAAATGCTTAAAAGTTTTGTAAAATGTCCAACTTACTGTAAATATAAATGTGGACAGCTCCTCGATAATCTCGCGCTCTTTAATTGGACGTCCATCGAGCTTGGCGGACATCAGGACATCAATGAAAGGTTTATTGCTCGGCTTCAACTCCTTTTTAGACTCCTTGGCTTTCAGCAAGAATTCTTGTCGCTGTGTAATAATCTTGGCAAGACATTCAACTTTGAGTATAGATTATTGGTAACATTTTATTAAAACACCTACCCTTCTTATTTCATTCTTGAGCAACTTGAGCGCTCGCCTCTGCTTCATGTAGTACGGAGTTAGTCGGAAAAGTGCATCGAAGCGTTTCACAATGCTAAAAGTGCGCTCCTGAACGACATCGCAAAGGCTTTTAAAGTGGGAAAAGGTTATAAAAAAATAATTTAGTTTATGTTTTGGCATCCAAATAAACTTACTCTTTAATGGCGCTATGAAAATCTGATGGCTCGTCGTTCAATGAATTGCTGGCATTGCCCGTAGCGTTTTCTATGTGGAAGAGAAATTGCAATGAATAAAATGTCACAAAATAACTAATAGGTGAACTCCTATCATTAAACGATATTTCACTTTCAGCCCTTTTCAGTTCGTGCCAAATTTATTTCCTTCAAATTTTTCATTATTAATTTTGGCCAATATCTCAAAGTTAATAAACCTTATAAAAAAGCCACTCGCTACATTTTATGCGCTGTAAAAGTTTTTCACCGCACAATCTCAGCCACTTGTACAAATTTTCTATGCAATAAATCTTATTTATAAAAGGTCCATAATAAATTACAAAAATAAACGAGTGCAACGCGCCCAGAAAACTTTACCCAAAAAAAAGATGCCCATGACAAATGCTTAAAGTTTCTCAACAGTATGTCCGTGCCAGTCATCCTGCCGCAACAAACCAACCACCAATCCAACCACCTACCGCACACGATATCCAGAGTACATTTGGCAACCAACTCCTGGGCGTCAAAGGGCTTTGATGTTTCAGCCGGTTGGCGCAGCTTCTCCACAAACTTGACGCCGGTTCGATGCACCACACGCAAATATCCTTCGATGGCCGAACGCTCAAAGGCGGGCACATAGAGCTTCTGGTGTTTGAGCCAACGGGCACCGGAACTCGTGAGCAGACCATCGCCCAGCCAGGGTCGCAAAAATGAATACAAGTGCTCCTTGTACAGCAGTGAAGAGCTGGATAACATGTTCTGGAAAATAGCAACGGCTATTGTTTAGTTTTCAGCTAAGGGAATGGAAAACAAAGCTCAACTTACCTGAATTTCCGCCGGATCGCTGAGCATTATGTGATACTGCAGGAACACCAGCGAGCGGAAGCCTTGAAAATCATATTTCCGACAATATTGTAATACCTTTTTCGGATACTCTGTGCGGGATAACAAATACAATGAAAGTTTTGTAAATTATTGAATAATTAAAGAGTTTGTTTAACAGTTAAGTTATAAAACCGAATGCAGTTCCCTATGCCTTTCTTTGCATAACACTTCAGTTATCAGAGGCATCAGAAAAACAACCATTTCCACGAGCTGCAAAACTTGGCAAAAAGTTTGAACGATGCAATTTCCCAAACGATGTGAGCTTAAAACAGTCTGCTTTGGTAAGTACTAAGTGGTTTGTGTAAACTACAAACGCCGGTTAAGACAGCAGTTAACATTTAAATTTTGCAAATTTCATTTAAAATTAAATGTAGTTTTGTGCTTTGAACTGTTAAATTGCAAGGTCTTGGCTGATAATCCTTGCTTGAGGCAAGCTTAGTCAGCTTTATTTGAAAGTTGCCTTGCTGTAATGTAAATGTTACTTTAATCCACAATAGGCATAAGCCATGACAAGCAAATGAATAAAGCACAATAAATGAGCAAAAGCTGCATACAAACAAAGAGACTGCCATCAAGTATCTATTAAAACGCAATAAGAGAAAAATCAAACAAAACCAACAAGGATGCCATAGAAACGCACAAACACACACACAGCTTTGATGGAGCGAAGCATCCTAGTCATATTAAGGCAGGGAATGCCATCGAAGCATGCCAAAGCTATCAATTGTTGTGCTGGGTTTTTGTTTGCCGGCTATTGTGCATTTGGAAAATGATTACTTGTCGTTGTTGTTTTTGTTATTGTTGTTGTTGTTGTTGGCAAGCATGTGCAAGGGGAAACAACACCAAAATTACTCAACAAATTGTGCAGGTGCCTGGGGCCAGTCTCTGGGCACAAGGGAAATGTGCATGAAAACCAAATCTGATGAAAGTAGCAAAAAAGAACAACAAGAAAATGCAGTGAAAATCTATCTAGATATTTGTATCTTAGATATTCAAAATGCAATTCATATTTGTATCTCAATCTAGCAAATGGTAGTCACAAAAAGAATATTTAATGCTCACATTTAAATTGTTTTTCTTCTTTCGCACGTACAAAAAGTGCATAAATATAGGCTGCGAATGGTGCTTACCTGCCGGCTTAAGTCCAAACTGAAAAAGATTACCAACAAATGGATAGGGTGTTGGACCCGGTATCATTTCCATTATACCAGCCATATGGTCTATGTAATTAAATATTTTGACACCCTTGAACACCAAAACGGTGGCTAAAATTATGCCCGCTGCAAGCAAAAACATTTTTCGATATCTTTTAAACACTTTTTTCGCGGTCTGTACAACTTGAAAACACTTTGTTAACTGAGCGCCTAACATCAAAATGTCTTTAATATTTGGCAAAATGTTATGTGGTCCAAGCGTTGATAACATAATCGATAGCTTATCTAACTGCAGTGGCTTTATGGCCAGATACTCTATACGCATTAATTTAAGCTTGTAAACAACACTCAACCACTGGCAACACACTTTAGAATAATTACAATTGTCGCCAGCTAATTGAAATTCACATAATTTACTGCTGTTGTTATTACACCTTAAAGCGTCTGGTGGTATTAACTTCAACACTACTAATTGCCTAATTAGTGGATTAATTGACTCACTCGTAATTCATAATAATGACGTGTTAGTCTAAAGGGCAGTCCAAAGCAACGCCTTCTTAATTGGCTTTGATAAGGCTAATCAGTTTGTTTGGGCGCGATTATAGACAAAAGATTGCAGTTGTGCAAATTGGACAATAATGTGAGTCAATGTTGAACTAAATTGATATTATTAGAGATGATTGAAATTAAGCTTGTACTAAATACAATTAAGAAGCTGTAATAAGGTATTGCTGTCTTTGAGATATACTTAAGTTATTCATAGCAATTGATTCACTTTCGGTTAGCAAAGATTGAAACCCTTACGAGTTTTTAAATAATCTTTGCATAATTTTGGGCTGCTTTTAAAAAAGCGTAACAAACTGACACTATCTTATCGACGGTTAACTTAAGAGTTTAGTTCTCAAAATAAAACTCTTAAATGTTTTCAATTTTTGTTTACGTTTTTTTCATGCCCCTTTTTTTGGGACTTGGAAAAACCGGACTCTTAAATGCAGTCATCATTTATGTTTATGTTTTTTTATCTTTATTTCGATTCAACCCTACAACAAAATGTAAACAAAGAACCGGTTTTTGTTGTCGAAAAACATTTATTATGGTTTGCTGGTATTCAAAACGTTCTTTTGAATGTTATTCAAGACGATGAATGTCGATCTGTTAGTGCCGGCTGCTGCTAGCAAAGATTACAACGAATAACGCTAAAATGGGAATTTAAATATATTTTTCTCCCTTTTAGTGTCCGTTCGGCACGTAAGCTTTCCGTTACTTCCCGCTCTCTCTGATATCTCAAAGCGGCAAGTCAAAACAGATTCGATGCTTGGAATTGTATGCAAGCGTATATAATATGGTTTTGTCATAATCATATTATATAGTAAATTCGAGAGAGTGTTTTGTTTTTGTCTCTGTTTATGTTTGTTAGCTTAGTTTCAGAAGCGTGACTGATTTTTAAAGTAATCAAATCATATACGACATAGTAAATACAAATTGCGCTCATTAACCAAATATGTTAACATTGACACTCTATATGGTAGTGGAAGAGTTCAGTGCTCTCTTCTACACTCTCTCTCGTTGTTATTTTGTCAACTCATTGTGAATTGCTGAAAGCCGCGAGTTTTGAAAGTAACTCTAATCTGAGAAACAGTTGATGCTGCCTTTTTTCGTATTTAAACTGAGCGCCGTCTTATACGAGCAGCATTTTGATTCTTCAGCTTGGTGTGATCGGATCGGACGAGACCGGACCGCATCGAATCGATTTAAATTGAGTATTTTTTCAATTTTGTTTTGTTTAGTTTTCGTGTGTGCGTGCTCAAAACAAAATGTGGTTTATATTATATGCGTTTCTGGCCCTGCCAGTGCTGGTTTTCGTGTACTTTGAACTGCGTTTTGCCAACAAGAAACGCGCGCTTAATAAGATACAGGGACCGCCTGCCGTGCCCGTCCTTGGCAATGCCCATCAAGTGGGCAAAAATCCAACGGGTAACTGGCCTACTTTACACAAAAAAAACTGAAAATGAGAATGAAAAGTTTTAATCGCTCCTTACAAATGGCTAATTGCTCTTTCTCGAATTGCATTATGCCTGATGACAATTGTGGATTAACATCAGTTATAATGCTATTCGAGTTAAAGCATTTATGAATTGGCAACGAGCATTTGTTGTAATTTTATGCTTTTCCATTTACATCCAACCAAACAACTGTTATGGCCCAAATATATTAACAACTCTGCTAATAGCTATGTGTGTGTGTGTGTGTGTGTGTGTTGAGCAATAAATAAGTGTTAAGATTAGCGTCAAGATAAAACAAAAGCCATTGTGTATTTCGGACCAGACTGTGTGATAGTGCAATTATATGATAAGTTTCACATAACACTGATTGCCAGCTATAAAAGTGTGTACAAACATAGATGTGTGTGATAGTGTCCGTAAGGGAAAATTGCAGGGTGTTTTTAAACAGTTTTAAATAGTTTTAGCTTTTTTGTCATAGTAGTGGAATAGTTGCCGTATAAATAATCGGCATATTTTTACAAGTGGGTGTACTCCGTTTTGTAATAGTTATCTTTGGCATATACAGCTATAATATTATGTGGACTGTACTGACTACTAAAATGTGACCAGTTTCAAAATTTACATATAACAACAACAATCACAACACATCAACAAGTATAGTCAAAACCAGTTTGGCTGGTAAATATAAATCATATAAATTATTTGCTTAAAATGATGAGTAGTAAATTCTTAATTGAAAATGCCTTTTCTATAAATATTTAATAGCGACTTGTCCGTAATTGGCTGACAAAATTTTGCAGCTGCTCATTAACTTATTACTTTACTATAGCTTATGCAATTTATATTATAAACTAGTTAGTGTCCTGCTTGCTTCGCTGTGTCGATAGATAGAAAATACTTATTTAACAACATATTATAGCAAAGTATTTAATATTCGCTTTTCCTAATTAACCTGAAATCTTTTTGATGCTTCTATGTGCTTGTCCCTATTTTTATCAAGATATTTTTCAACTGAATGTTTTTGTGAGTTTTTTTTTTTTTGTCGGTGAGCCGACTTCTTCATTTAACGGAATTTTTAACATTTTCAGTTTTACATTCACTTTACGTATCAGGATCATGAGCTAATACTTCTTCTAAAGGAATATAAACATCAAAATGTCCATTCAATAATGGACCGGTAAAACGCAATCTTTTTACAGGATGCATTATATTTCCAAATGCTTGTAATAAATTTCCATTTTGAAAAACTTGGAAATTTACAGCAAGTAGGCAAATCCACCCCTATACAAAGGTGTTCGAGATTATTTATTTTCGTTCAAAGGGCTCGATATAGAAAAACAAATACAATTACATGTATGTACATACATATGCATATGCAACTTTGCATATATTTATTTCAAATTAAATTATCTTTCGTTTCTATTTGTTAGTGTGTTTGCTTTTGCACGGAATATATTTTGTGAAAATTGTTTGCTTTCTTTTAGCTTGCTTCAGAAGTCAACAACGTATGCATGCATTTATATTTGCACTTGCATTTGTTAATATATATGTACAACAATGTACTTACATATGTGCATTTGCAACACCAACCAAAGTTTCGAATGTCAGCTCTAAAATTATATCAAAACAATGGCAAATGGTAGATCAAAAGTAAAATTTCTTGTGCTTTTATGTATGTGCTTGTGTGTTACGTTTTGTCTGAGTTTGATAATTAGCAAGTTGGTAAAACCACCCCCATAACATATTCTAGTGTGCAAAATTTTTCTAGACGGACCAAGTTTTCTTTTGTTGTTGTTTTTTTTTTAAATCAATGATACCAACAAAATGTAGCAGTGCGGGCCCAACAACAACACTTACAACAACAAACGCTACTAAAATTATGAAATTTAAATTTTTAAGCGCATTATTCACTTATTTGTGTATGCACTTATTCACTGAGATGCGGAAATACGTTTCATTTTTGGCAAGTGTACGAACCTTTTTTTTTATGACTTTGCTTGTGCAACGCGAAGGCGTCACTGCCCATTTGTTTTGTTTTTGTAAACTCGCTCGCGATCAAACCCTCAGCTTGTGCGACAATCAGGCGCCAGCAGGTGGAATGAGGCAGTGTTTTGTTTTCGGACCTAGGTGTATGGGAGGTCCTCGAAGGAGTTGTCCAAAATAAAAATCCTTTCTTCGTGCTCACTTACTACCTGCATGGAATATTTTGTGAAAATTTCAACCTTCTAGCTCTTTTCGTTTAGGCTGTGGCAATGTAGACAATCAGGACAAACTCTTTTATATATATAGATTAACCAAACAGCTAACTAACAGCTAAACTAACTGCTTTTCCATTACTACAACCTATATATTGTTAGTTAAATGTAATTTCTTTTTCTATTCAGAAATTCTAAACACCTTTTTTGATTGGTGGCATCAATATGGCAAGGATAACTTTCGTTTCTTTATTGGCTACTATGCCAATGTTCTAGTTTGCAATCCAAAACACTTGGAGGTAAGTCTTAAGCACAAATACACATTTGTGCAAGAGCTTTTCCAGTAACTCGTTTTCTTCTTTCAGGTCATATTGAACAGCAATACTTTGATACGGAAATCAGATATTTATGATATGTTGCATCCTTGGCTGGGCGAAGGACTTCTCACGAGCACCGGCAGCAAATGGCACAAGCATCGGAAGATGATAACTCCAGCTTTCCACTTTAATATACTGCAAGACTTCCATGAAGCCATGAACGAGAACTCAACCAAATTCATCAAGCAGCTAAAGAAGGTTTCCGCTGGTGATAATATTATAGACTTTCAGGATGAATCACATTACTTGACCCTAGATGTCATCTGTGATACGGCGATGGGTGTGACAATAAATGCCATAGAAAAACGAGACACAGTCGAGGTTGTAAAGGCCTTTAAAGAGTGAGTTTGTCTTAGTACTTTTCTCAATTCCTATATGTTATAGTGAGTTTCTTTCTTACAGCATGTGCTACAATATGAATATGCGTGCTTTTGATCCACTCAAACGGAATGACTTACTGCACCGGCTGTCTCCCACATATCCCGCCTATGCTAAGACACTAAAAATCCTTCAGAACTTCACCAATGAAATCATTGAGAAGCGCATTGCAGCACATCGGGCAGGTACCGCCAAGAAGACTGAGGGTGATGAGTTCTCCCGCAAGAAGATGGCTTTTCTGGACACACTGCTCTCCTCTACCATTGATGGACGACCCTTGAATCAGCAGGAGATCTATGAGGAGGTCTCAACATTTATGTTTGAGGGTCACGACACAACGACATCGGGTGTTGCTTTTGCAGGCTACATACTCTCAAGATTCCCGGAGGAGCAGGTAGGTTATTATTAAGTGATCAGCCTACAAGTATGCTAACGTTTTTGTCTTATTCAACCAAAGCGCAAGTTGTATGAGGAACAGCGTACTGTGATGGGCAATGAGATGCATCGCGATGCTACATTCCAGGAAATTGCTGAGATGAAGTATTTGGATCTGTTTATCAAGGAGGCGCAACGAGTATATCCCAGTGTGCCTTTCATTGGTCGCTACACTGAAAAAGACTACGACATACGTAAGTTTTCAGAAACTATCTACGATTGAGCCCCACTGAGTGTTTTTTATTCTTTTAGATGGTACTGTTATGCCTAAGGGCACCACTCTGAATCTAGCTCTCATCTTTATGGGCTACGATGAACGCACTTTTAAGGAACCACATCGCTTCTATCCGGAACGTTTCGAGCTGGAAAAGCCCGGACCCTTTGAGTATGTGCCCTTCAGCGCCGGTCCACGTAACTGCATTGGACAAAAGTTTGCGCTGCTGGAGATCAAAACTGTGATTTCGAAGCTAGTGCGTACCTTTGAGGTGCTACCCGCTGTGGATGAACTGGTTTCCAAGGATGGCTACTTAAATACCTACTTGGGCCTGCCCAACGCCGAGAAAGTGATGAAGGAGAAGCAAGGTCACAAATACGATCCCATCCTGTCCGCCGTTTTGACCCTTAAATCTGAGAACGGTTTACATCTGCGATTGCGTGAAAGAAAATAGGTTCAATGGCTTTATTTAGATATTAAAATTTTAAACAATTTATTATTATTAAATTTTTTAATATTATTGACTAATTCAGCTGGAGTTAATTAGATAGCAACCAAGACTGTGGCACAATATCCGTTGGCCACAAAAGCTGATGTCTTGACGGTATCGCCATTGATGTGTTGCGACTGCAACGAGCTGGTAATGACCTCTGCACTAGTTCCCAAGCTGAAGTATTTGGTTAGATCGATGGTCTTGTTGCTTCCATTCAGATTAATTACAACAACATAAAGATCACTGCCTTCAGTTTGGCTGCAGAAGATACAAAGAGAAAGTTGCAGTAAGTGAAAACTTTGATAGAGGTTAAATTAAGTACCGTGAGTAGACGAAGACATCATCATCGACAGTTTGCATCTTCAGAGCACCTTTACGGAACGAGGGCTCCTGCCTGAGACGCACCAGAGTCTTGAAGATTTGCAGATGCGACTGAGGAGCACGCAGCTGTTGCAAGGCATTGTTCGTCATGTAATCTTCCGACACTGGCAGCCAGGTATGATCAGCACTAGTAAAGCCTGAGTAAGTAAAAAGATATATATGAAAGGACCGACAACAAGGGAGTGTTTAATAGCTTACCCGCCATGGAGGAGGCATCCCATTGATAGGGTGTGCGTGCGGGATCTCGAGAGCGTGCATAGTAGTGTTCCGGATCGGAGTTACATGCTGGTGGATCCACAGTATCCTCCCAACTGATGTACACATCGGTCATGCCAAGCTCCTCTCCATTGTAGGTTACCGCATGACCTGGCAAGGTCTGCAGCAGAATGTTGATCAGATCCGTACGCTGCACACCAAAGCGAGAAGCCACACGCTTGTTGTCATGATTGCCCAGCACCCAATTGGCATAGACACCGGCTGGCATGGCATTCATCCACTTCTCAATATGCTCCACATAGTCGGAAGCCTTCGAGGCGTTGTTGACGTACGAGATGAAGTCAAAGTTGAAGGGAATATGTGAACCATTACGAATGCCATCGCCATAGAACTTGATCATGTTGTCGAAACTGGTATAGGCTTCAGTCATGAGCACGCGCTGCTCCCCGCCGTGCTCCGCGCGGAACTCGTCGACCACCTCGCGCCACTGGTAGGCCATGTCAAAGGTCTCGGGCTGGTCCTGCGTGTAGATGTGCTGCGTGTAGCAGTGATCGTCGGGATCGGGGCAGTTGGTATCGTTGGAAAGTGGCTCATCAGGATACTGATTGTAGCGATCCAGATCGATTTCAAAGAGATAGGGCACCGCATCAATGCGGAAACCGGCAACGCCCTTGGCTAGCCAAAATCTGATTACGTTCTTCATCTCATTGACCACAGCGGGATTGCGATAGTTCAAATCTGGTTGTGCTACAGCAAACTGATGGAGATAATACTGCTCTCTGACATCGTTCCATTCCCAGGCACTGAAGCGGAACTCCGAGATCCAGTTGTTTGGTGGCACACGCTCACCTGTTTCCTCATCGATTTTGCCATCGTGCCAAATGTAATAGTCCTTGTACACAGGATCTCCATCGACCGACTTGAGGAACCATTCGTTCTTATCGCTCGAATGATTGGGCACAAGATCCAGTATAATGCGAATTCCGACCTCCTTGGCGCGAGCAATCATTCGGTCAAAGTCTTCCATGGTGCCATACTCCGGATGTATCTGATAGAAGTCGGCAATATCATAGCCAAAGTCCACCATGGGTGACTTGAAAATGGGCGACAGCCAAGTGGCCGTGAATCCAATATCCTTGAGGTACTGCAGCTTCTCGGTAATGCCATTCAGATCTCCAATGCCATCGCCATCGGAGTCCCGAAATGAGCGCGGATAAATCTGATAATAGTTTCCGCTCTCCCACCACTCCGTGGCGCTACCAATGCCCAGCACCACAGCCAGGACCACAACCACTGTTAGCAATCGCATGTTGAATGAATTTGTTCCAATTTACCGCCGACAGGGGCCTTTTATTTGGTCCGATAAGACCATGCCCATTGAGTTGTTGCCCACTTGGAGTGGATATTTCAATTGCTAGACAAACAACTAGCTCGTTTCATGTATTTCATGAGCTACTATACCATGAAAATAATAATGATAATACCCCATTCGAATGCCATTGTTTTTAAGTATAAACACCGCTACACTTAACTATGGGAAATCAAACAATGCGATTTGGCATTAGCTTTTTTTCTAATATCACTCAACTGCGATTTTCGATAGTGGAAAATTTGTAATACTCACGTTTTAGTTGTTATTATTGCAACTGAAGTGCATTGAGCATTAGTCAGTTGGCAATCATAATCATTTGATAGGAAGTACAGAAGAATTGTCAGAGTACTTAACATGAAAGAAGCTTAACTCAGAGAGGTGTTATTAGGAGATAGACCTAGGGAGGTTTAAACAACCTATTTGTCATCGATTTTAGATAACCTTGCAAGTGTCATCAACAAAGTGTAGTTCACCTAAAATCGTGCCAAAGTGAAAGAATTTTTGTTTTCTTCACAAATATTTGAGGTAAGTTTTTTGAATGGCATGTCAAGTTGCTAAAAAGCGTTAAGAATAAATTAAAAAGCTATATCAATTATTTTCGAGTTAGCTATAAAGATAAGATTAAATGAGTCAAATAGAAGCAATAAAATAAAAAATATGCACATTTGAGTAAAAATATTGAATATTGATAACAAGTTTTCCTGGAACTGTTTTACTAAAATTAAATGACGCCTTTAAATTATTTTGATATATTAATTCAAGTCCAGATTCATTCGTTGCAAATAAGTATTTATTTTACTTGTTGAAAATAAAACATTCTTAAGTTTTGAAGAGCTTAAAGGCTAGCGAGACATTTTCGAGACTAGTCCGTTGTTCATTCCAAGTCTATCATAAGCCATCGACCAAAAAGCTAACACAGCTTTAATGGTGAGCACCATGGTGCACGGGATGTGGGTGGTGGACCTCAGCGCCATGGGGATGCGCGGCGTTCCATGCAATGGAGCGCACAATGTAGTCGGGAATGGGATGAACTCCAGTGCCTGATGGCTGGTAGCCGTGCTCATCGGCAACGTACTTGATGTCAACATGTTCGCCCTCGGGAGAGATCCAGCCGAAGCTGCCGTGGATGTTGCCGTGCTCATCTCCGCTCTCCGAGCGCTGGATGTGGTTGCTGAGATCGAGGGAAGAGTCGAAGCCATCGGCACGGACATCATCCTTGCGGGAGAGGACCTCAGCGTGCACATCGTCAGCGTGGACATGATGAACTGGCGCTGAGTGGTGGGGGTCAACATGGTGGGGCACTGGGTGGTGCTCCACGGGGTGGTGCACAGCGGCGGCCAGGCCGATAACAGCGCAGATCATCACCTGAGAGAAAGGAGATTATTATCGGAATTTAGATCCGGCTTGGTTCTACTTACGATTTTGAACATTTTGACTTAAAGGTGGTGCAGTTGTGGTGCGTAGAAAACGAACGTTGACTGATGCTCCACTCTGGCCAGCTGATGCCTTTTATACAATTTAAGGTGGGTGTTGCCCGGTATAAATTGTGTCCATTTTATGACTTGTTGCCATCTCACCGTTATTGCTCTGAGTTATGGGTTTACTCGCCGAGCCCACTTTCAAATTATTTGCTTAGCTACATTTTGACAATGTACGGTTATAATCTTCAAATTAATATTAATACTAAAGTGCATCAATAGCGTGCCGATCAAACGGGTTCAATTTGTTGTCCCAAACTTGTTTCTACTTGAAAATAACAGAGCATCGAGTGTGTCACGAGCCCCCTGAATGTGTCTCCTCATAACTCTTTGGGTTTCTCAGACTTCGCAAATATTCCATTGAATTCTTTTCAAATAAAAATACAAATTGTTTTGTCACAGAAAATTTTCAAGCGCTTAAAAAATAATTTATAATTTTAAAACAAGTTATATACACATTGTGTTGGACATCAGGCGTCTTTTTGGCTAAAATCAATTATTAACAAAATAATGCTAATCCCATGGTAAAACAAAACCAAAAAAGAATGAGATATGATCGATCAAAGTGATTAACCAAATAAGTGTGAAACAAACAATATATTAATTTTGTTCAATAAGTTTCATGACATTTATTGGATAAAATAATATTTGACCAGCTGCTTTGACCTATTATTATAAAGGGTACAACAAAAACATTTGTGTTAAGCACAAAGCTAAGATAATTTCTTTGATTTTATTGTGAATTCATTAACATAAAACACAAATACAAACACCTGGCAGTGCAATAATAATAAAAACAACTGTAAATAATTAAATTAAAACAAATTAGGACATGATTTTTAAACGTGATTTTTGCCTCTCCCTAATAGGTATAAGCGGTAATGCATTCTTTTCGTGTCGAATAAAATGACTTTAACTTTAATACAGAATCATAAATGTCCTCCCATTAATTAAGTAAGTGTTCGGTTAAAGCAATGTAATTTATTAAAAAGCACATCAAGTTATTAATGGCCGTGGGCTGGCAAAAAATTTGTCAAAAATAAAGTCAAGCATTTTTAAAAAATGTCAAGTGAGCGGTCGGTCACAGTTGACAGCTGTCAAGTGGCCAGAAGGACACGTACATGAACTTTTCCACCGTTGGATTTTATTGCGTGAAGTATAAAGCTGCTGTCGCTCCTTCAGTGTTCGCCCTTCCGTGTAAAATACGAGGCGCTATCGTAATATTTTATTCATGCAACATGTGGCTTGAAATATATTTGTGAAACTACAATTAGAAAATGAAGATAAAAATCGTATTAAATGCTTAATTCCCTAAAAACATTTATAGATACCATGTTATCAAAATTAGTTAAGTTGGTTATCTACATATGATTCATTTGGGAAATGTTTGTTCCGAAAACCTTTTGAGCAACCGTCGTAAATGTGAAAGCCAAATGCTATGCTCGGGTCAAATAAAACCATTTTATGGCAGTTTTTGTGATTCCAAGGGGGACCCAACAAGTATCGACAACAACTTCAGCGCATACGATATGCGTATCACAAAATAAGTGTACTCAACGAAGAGATACCTATTAGAAGGTGGGTGTAGCTTAATCGTAGTGCTATGGCTCTAACTCGATGAGGTTGTCGTGATAGCTGCAGTTACCCAACACGCTTGTATTCCCAATGTGGTTGAGAGTGTTAAAAAGCGCAACTTGTGTAATCTAACAAGAATGTCATAAAAGTGGGCAGATTACCCGTGGGCTATGTCATATACATATATATACCGCGTATATCGTGTACGAGTAGGCTTATCGCCTCAATTCCTATCGCGCAACATGGTAAGCTTTCAATTGTTATTAATTAATTGACTTGGCTGCACTCAAACGCGAGCGAAATGTCAACGCGATTACTTCTTGGTCTGCTCGCAGTGCTTTTAGTGGGAACCACCACCGGCATAGCCTCAACGGACATCGATTGGTGGGAGAATGCTGCACTGTATCAGATCTATCCGCGCTCATTTCAAGACAGCAATGGCGACGGCGTGGGCGATTTGAAGGGCATAACGCAGCGACTGCCGTATCTGAAGGAAATTGGCATCACAGCAACTTGGCTATCACCGATTTTCAGCTCGCCCATGTCGGACTTTGGCTATGACATATCAAACTTTAAGGAAATTGATCCTATATTCGGCACAATGGATGATTTTGATGCCATGATGGTGCAGGCCAAGAGCCTAGGTCTCAAGATTATACTGGACTTTGTGCCCAATCACTCCAGTGATCAGTGCGAATGGTTTCACAAGTCTGTAAATCGCCTTGATGGTTACGACGACTTCTATGTGTGGCACGATGGCAAGGTGAATGCGCAGACGGCAGAACGGGAGCCGCCCAGCAACTGGGTGAGCGTCTTTGGTGGACCACAGTGGACATGGCATGAGACGCGGCAGCAATACTTCCTGCACCAGTTTCAGGTGAAGCAGCCGGACCTGAACTTCACCAATCCCATGGTGCGTGAGCATATGCTGGATGTGCTGGGCTTCTGGCTGGATCGTGGTGTCGATGGCTTTCGCATTGATGCCGTGCCCCACATCTACGAGCATCGGAATGCGGATGGCAGCTACCGGGATGAGCCACGGAACGAGTGGAACAACGATCCTAATAGCTACGACTATCACAATCACATTTACACCAAGGATCAGCCGGCAACTGTTCAGCTAATGTACGAGTGGAGGGATTACCTCTTGAAGTACCAGGCTGAGCATGGCGGAGATACACGGGTACTCCTAGCTGAAGCCTACAGTGCGGTGGAAACGCTGAGCGCTTACTTTGGCAATGGCACAAGGCAAGGCACCCAACTGCCCATGAACTTCCAGCTGATGTATCTTAGTGGCTTCTCAACGGCCAAGGATGTAGTTGGTTCCATTGACTACTGGATGAACACCATGTGGACGAATCATCAGACTGCCAACTGGGTGGTGGGCAACCATGATACACCGCGTGTTGCAGATCGCATGGGTGCACATAAGGTGGATCTGCTCAATGTGATTGTGAATGCTCTACCGGGTGCCTCGGTGACCTATTACGGAGAGGAGATTGGCATGTCCAATGTTAAGACTGAGTGCACAGAGATCTCCTGCGATGATCGTGATGGAGAGAGAACGCCCATGCAATGGTCCTCGGCTAAGAATGCGGATTTCTCCACAGCTGATCAGCCTTGGTTGCCAGTTGGACCCGACTTTGAGCGGTACAATGTGAAAACGGAGCGGGGTGTGGCACGTTCTTCTCTACAGGTATTCAAGGGTCTACAGCAGCTAAAGAGCACTTCGGCATTTAGGGCATTCAAGGAGAAGGATGGATTCTCTTACAGTGCAATCAAGGAACAGGTTCTCCAGATTGTGCGGTAAGTAAGGACTGAAGCTACTTAAGGGAGAAGAAATAAATCTTTCTGTTCCAGCACTAATAATCGGAACGAGGAATATCGCATTCTAGTCAACATGGGCAACAACATTGAAATTATTGACGCTCTTGCGGATAGAGTATTTGAATACAGGCTTGTTACTGCCTACTCCGTACACAGACCTGGGTAAGTTATCCTTTCCTACCCCTCGACTATAGTTTTTGAAATGATCTTTTGTTTAGGGATACTGTTGACCTAAGAGAACGACTTGTCCTAATGCCTTATGAAGCAATCGTCTTACGCTGGCTGGCCTGAGTCATTGATTTGTATTTAGCTTAATCAGTGCATTTAACAATCCTCGTAAAGATTAAACTTCATGGTGGGTTTATGGAACTATGTGCCAATCAGTTCCTTGCCGCATGACAATAACAGCTAGGTAATTAATACAAAGTTCAATTGGGCATTGATTGCCAATTACTCAAACAATATTGTAAATTCAACACTCGAAGAGGATTTCAATAAAACATTTATAACATTGATTGTTTAAGGTTTACAAAGATAAGGTATTTTTTTTGTTTCCGTATGGCATTATTTAATTCTTTAAGCTGTATATTTTGGCAACACAGATTATCAGTAAATGAGTTCGAAAGATAAGTAATCTTAAGTAAAGTTATCAATTATAAATTTAAACAGTGCTTAGAACGATGGCTTCTTTGGGCATCAGCAGCACTGAATTGGCATAAGTAAGGTCACTACAAAAGAAAACATATTGTTAGGGAACTTTTCAGATACCAACTCTCCAAAGTTTACTTACTTCTTGCGACGCACACTTTTATCGTTGACAACAACGTAGCGCAGTTGGGAGCTGAGGTCGGTGAAGACAGAGTCTAGATTAACCGATTCAACATCATCGTTGATGTTCCAAACGGTAATGTACGACTTGTGACCGGCAAAAGAGCTGTTAAAAGATGGAAATATTAAGATAGAGCATTAAGCACAAATCAAGTTTTACGAACCGCTTGAAGGCCAGCACATTGGGTCCAATGGCATCGACAGTGACATCGCCATGCTTTAAAGTGGGTTCATCGCGCAGAGCACGCAGCTGCTTGTAGATGTTCAGATGGCTAAGTGGAATGCCACGCTCCCGCTTCACATTCACCAGCTTGTAGTCCTTGGCGAGGGGCAGCCAGGTGCCGGAACCACTGGTAAAGCCAGCCTGTGCCTCATCGGTCCACTGGAAGGGCGTGCGAACGGGATCGCGTGTAAGACGTTCGAACTCCTGCTCATTGGACTGGCAGGCCTGTGGATCGACAGTGTCCTTCCAGCTGATGAAGACATCGGTCATGCCCAGCTCCTCACCCTGGTAGTTCACACTGACACCCGGCAGTGTGGTGAGCAGCATGTTGGCGGCATCGATGCGATCGGCGCCGAGGCGGGAGCCAATGCGACTGGAGTCATGATTGCCAAAGACCCAGTTGGCCACTTGGCCCTCGGGCATGTTGTCCAGCCAGTTGTGCAGCAGCTCCGCGTAGTGATAGGCATCGGAGTTGTAGTTAACATTGGCGAGCAGCTCAAAGTTGAAGGGAATCTGGGAGCCATTGTGGGTGCTATTGCCGTAGTACTGCATCAGAACATCCAGCGGAGCGTAGGCTTCGGTGAGGAGAACACGATCATCGCCACCTAGCTCCTGGTCAATATCCTCGAGCACTTGCCGGAACTGGTAGACCAAGTCAATGGTCTCGGGCTGATTCTGTGTATAGATATGCTGCAGATAGGAATAATCCTCGGGATCGCTGACAGCCTCATTGCGCGGCTCATCGGGCCAGTTGCCATTGGCATCGGGTGCGATCTCAAAGACATGTGGCACCGCATCGATACGGAAGCCATAGACACCCTTGCGCAGCCAGAAGCGCAGCACATCCTTCATGGCCTCAACAACCTTCGGGTTTCGGTAGTTCAGATCCGGCTGCTTGGCCAGAAACTGATGCAGATAGTAGGCCTGACGACCCTCATGCCAGGTCCACTGCGAGCCGCGGAAAACGCTAATCCAATTGGTTGGTGGTTGTCTAACACCGTTGACCACCTTGCCGGTGTGCCACACATAGAAGTCCTTGTACTCCTCCTCGCCAGCTGCCGAGCGGATGAACCAATCGCACTCATCACTCGAGTGATTGGGCACAAAGTCCAAGATGATCTTAATATCCAGCTGCCTGGCACGCTCCAGCAGCTTGTCAAAGTCAGCCATGCTGCCAAAGAGTTCATCGATTTCGTAGAAGTTGGCCACATCGTAGCCAAAATCAGCCATGGGCGAGGTGAAAATCGGCGATAGCCATGTGGCTGTGATACCAATCTCCTTCAGATACGCCAGCTGTTGCGTAATACCTTTTCAAATAAAGAAGAAATAGAATTAAAGTCAACTTGGCAGAAAGTTGAATCCTACCGTTAAGGTCTCCGATGCCATCACCATCGCTGTCCTTAAAGGAACGCGGATAGATCTGGTAGAACTGCGCCGTACGCCACCAGCCCTGTTCGGCCAGGGTTGGCAGTGCGAGTGCCAAAAGGCAGCACAATGTCAGAGATTTTGCCAACATGTTGTCGAAATGGCAATTGCGGCAATGGATTAACTACGTCCTCTATTTATGCACTGCAAGAATTATCGATAAGTGATAAGCTAAGGTCGCGATAAGCGATAAGCCCCCCCACTGCAAACTATTGGCGATTGATTAGATCTTGTTTGTTTATGACCGAAGCGCGTACACACTATATATGAAATCAGAAGTGGGTATTTATGGGAGCTTTGTGTTATCGCATTTCTGGTTTCACGTTTGCAGATCATGCGACCGATAAGCAGCAAATTAATGTCGTTGTTGCATAAAACTTATGACCCTGGCCCTGGCCAGATACCAGCTGGTTTTCTATACGACGAATTTATGATCCTAGCTTTTCGCTGGGGGTATTTTCAGAAAGCACCTTAGTATTTATTGTCTTCTGGCGAACAATCTTTTATTAGATAACCCAAAATGGAATGTCTAGCCAGATAGTATTCACTTTTATTAAGCCTACTAATGGCGTTCTTTTTACGGTCAATCCGATTCAGTAAATTACCATTCCACTCTCAACACAACTAATTATCCATTAGGGAACAAATATTTTTCAAGTATCTAAAATAAATTGTTCAAGTGCCTCAATCGGAACGTGGCAATATGAAATCTAATTTAAGCGATCCATAAATAACAAAATCGGTTGCCTGGACAACAACGATAAGCCTTAATTCCATATGTTTTACAATCCAGATTCGTACACTTTCGATAGCAGTTTGTGGGCACATATAAGAGGTCGATGGACCTCGGCACTCCCTTAGTTCAAAATGACCACTTGGTCTAGCATTGTCTTACTACTGGGATTAGGCCTTTTGGCCGTCGATGCCGCTGCTCCCTGGTGGCAGACAGCCTCCTTCTATCAAATCTATCCACGCTCCTTCAAAGACAGCGATGGCGATGGCATTGGTGATCTGAATGGTGTTACCGAGAAGCTGGAATACCTTAAGGAGATCGGAGTTACAGCCACTTGGCTGTCACCGTTCCTGCGCTCACCCATGGCTGACTTTGGATACGATATTTCGGACTTTAAGGAAGTGGATCCAGTCTTCGGCTCAATGGAGGACTTTGAGAACATGGTGGCGCGTGCCAAGCAGCTAAATGTTAAGATCATTCTGGACTTTGTGCCCAATCACTCGAGTGATGAGTGCGACTGGTTCATCCGCTCTGCTGCCGGCGAGGAGGAGTACAAGGACTACTACATCTGGCATCCGGGATTCGTTGAGAACGGTGTGCGCAGGCCACCCACCAACTGGGTGAGCGTGTTCCGTGGCTCTGCCTGGGAATGGCATGAGGGTCGTCAGGAGTACTATCTGCATCAGTTCCACAAGAAGCAACCCGACTTTAACTTCCGCAATCCCGTCGTACGTGAGGAAATGAACAATGTGCTGCGCTTCTGGCTGGAGAAGGGTGTCGATGGCTTCCGCGTGGATGCCATCTATCATGCCTTCGAGGTTGAGGCCGATGCCAATGGCAACTATCCCGATGAGCCCCGCAACGACTGGACCAACGATCCCGATGAGTATGGCTACACCCACAAGATTTACACAGTCGATCAGCCCGAGACTCCCCATTTGGTTTATGAGTGGCGCGAGATTCTGGAACAGTTCCAGGAGGACAATGGCGGCGAAGAGCGGTAAGTCAACTATTTACCTTACTTCTTGACTTTATTTTCCCCTTTGGCTTTGCACTAAAAAAAAAATGCCTTTCAAGGAAAAACAAACCTAAGCCAATATAATCCCTGTTATGAAACGAATCTTAACTTTGTTATTGCAGCATACTCATGGTGGAGACCTGGTCACCAATTGAGGTTGTGATGCAGTACTATGGCAACTCAACGGCCGACGGCGCACAGATACCCTTCAATTTCCAGCTGATAACCAATCTGCACATGGATTCCGATGCCTATCACTACGAGTACTTGATCAACAACTGGCTATCGCTAATGCCAAACGGCAAGAGCGCCAACTGGGTGGTAAGTGGACTTTAAAAAGCAGTTAGTAGACCATGTGACTAATTCAGTTTACCGATACGACAGATTGGCAATCATGATAAGAACCGCGTGGGCTCCCGTTTCGGCGCTGATCGTGTTGATCTATTCAATATTCTGCTGTTGACTTTGCCGGGATGCAGTATCACCTATCAGGGTGAGGAACTGGGCATGCTCGATGGCTATGTATCCTGGGAGGATACTGTCGATCCCCAGGCCTGCAACGGCTATGAGGAGAACTATATGGCCATGTCCCGTGATCCGGCTAGAACACCCATGCACTGGACCGATGGCAACTTCGCGGGCTTCACCACCGGCAGCAACCCTTGGCTGCCAGTTGGCAATGATTATGCCCAGCGCAATGTGCAGACGGAGCGTGGTGCTCCACTCAGTCATCTGAACATCTTCAAGCGTCTGCAGCAGTTGCGCAAGGAACCAACTATTGAGCACGGAGCCGCTGAAGTCAAGGCTGTCAGCAGCTATGTTCTAGCTAATAAGCGGTAAGTTAAAATACACTAAATAATCTCGAAATACCTTTTTATAACTTTCCCATCAATTGACAGCTATCTGAGTGGAAACTACGTTTATATTGCAATCTTCAATATCTTCAACCATATTGAGAATGTGAATCTGCATGAGGTCTTCAGAGGGTTGCCCGATAACTTCCAGTATGCTCTGGTCACCGGCAAGTCCATCAAACAGCTGGGCGACAAAGTCTCCGCCGGTAGCGTCACTCTGATGCCATACGAGTCCATTGTCTTGCGCTCCACCACAACTCAATAAGCACAAATCCTGAGTTGTATTAAACAATAATAAATCACAAATGCTTTCATCACAATGTGGTTTATGCTTTGCACTTTCGTTCGAGCTGATAAAACTTACTATCTGCAAATGTGATATGAGATTCATGCTCTTTTTTTTTTTTGCGGGTTTGATGTTGTCGCAGTCTCTGAAGCCATAAAGTGTGTAATAATGAACAAATGCACACAACTATATACATATTTACTGTGTCAGCTAATTTTTGTTAGCAAATATTCAAACTAGCTACAACATACCCTGCAGTAACATTTTAACATTTATCAATATACATATACATACATATGTACACATTATTCAAAACAATTGAGGTTTAAGTGTATTGTAGGAGCTGTTTGTTATTGCTATCAAGTACTGCAATAAACAGTAATTGATAAGTTTAACGTTATCTTTTAATCTTATTTCCCTCGTATTTTGTGCATGCTTGAACTACTAAGCTAAGTAGAGGGTATGCAAGCACAAACAGAAAAGCAAATGAACAGTTAATTGACACCGGCTGCTGTTTAACATACAGAGAATGAAAAAATGAGAGAGCAAATTTAAATCTGATAACAGTGACTAAAATTAAATGCAAACATTGCAATTGTGGGTGCTAAATATAAATAAACAAATGCAAACAAAGCTAAATGTTGTCACACAGTGTGAACACATTAATTGATATACACACATAAATAATAATGTACATACATACATAAGTATAAATTTACATTCATACATTCTTTTGATAATTTTGTACCCCTTATTACGCATAAAACTCTTATCTGCAACTTCTTCACAGTCTTCTTTTTTCATTAACCGTTCACTGTTATATGCTTTCTGTGCTTTTCTCAGACGATGCGAGTCGATCACAGAAATGCTAAAAATAAATTCTCAGCATTGTGGGAGAGCTGCAGAAGAGAGAGTATTATAGAGAGATGAGCGGTGAACGTTTGTGAATTTGCATAATCTTCAAGTGTTTCGCATTTGCTCGTCAGTCGTCTCTGTTTGTTTGTTGCGTTCAGTTCAAACGGCGACGGCATTGCAAACACGGAAGCTGCGGAACGGAAAACGGTAAAAAAAAAAATGTTAAGCCTCGTGGGGGTTTCGTTGATGCTGCTGACGCTGCAGTTCATTAGCCCATCGTTGAGTCAGCCATATCCCAACTACCATGCAGACTTTGTGGACATTGATCAGCATAACAATGAGCCCAAGTGGTGGCAAACCGGCGCCTTCTATCAAATCTATCCAAGGTCATTTAAAGACAGCAATGGGGATGGCGTGGGCGATCTGAACGGTAAGACAAAAACAAAACAGACTAAACTTTAGTCACTAAAGCAAAGAAACTTATAAATTGACAATTTCAGGCATTGCGGCCAGCTTACCTTACCTGAAGGAACTGGGCATTACGGCCACTTGGCTCTCCCCCATATTCACCTCACCCATGGCAGACTTTGGCTACGACATTGCCAACTTCACCGAGATAGCGCCAATCTTTGGCACCATGTCTGACTTCGAGCAACTGATGAAGGTTGCCAAGCAACTCGATATGAAGATCATTCTGGACTTTGTGCCCAACCACTCGAGCGATGAGTGCGACTGGTTCAAGCGATCGGCAGCTGGCGAGGATGAGTACAAGGACTTCTATGTGTGGCATCCTGGACACATGGTGAACGGTACTCGCCAACCGCCCAGCAACTGGGTGAGCGTCTTTCGGGGTTCCGCATGGCAATGGCACGAGACTCGCAAGGAGTACTATCTGCATCAGTTCTTGAAGAAGCAACCGGATCTGAACTACCGCAATCCCAAAGTGCGAGAGACAATGAAGGTAAGAGCTTAAGATTATAATTCAATTTGATAGATTCTACTTTAATCTTTACTTTCCCCGTGCAGAATGTGCTCCGCTTTTGGTTGTCCAAGGGCGTTGCCGGCTTTCGCGTTGATGCCGTACCATTTCTGTTCGAGATAACGCCAGATGGTTCAGGTCAGTATCGCGATGAACCGCGCAACGATTGGGTCAACGATCCCGATGACTACGGCTATCTGCAGCACATCTACACGGTCGATCAGCCCGAGACCATTGATATGGTATATCAATGGCGTGCGGTGCTCGATGAGTTCCTTCACAAGGGCGACGAACGCATTTTGCTCACCGAGAATTATTCACCCATCGATATTGTCATGCAGTACTACGGCAATGCGACCATGGAGGGTGCTCAACTGCCGTTTAACTTTCTGCTGATAACCGAAATCTCCAACAGCTCGAATGCAGAGAACTATGCACAAACCATACAAAAGTGGCTGCAGCACATGCCACAGGGTCGCACAGCCAACTGGGTGGTAAGTTTAGAATACTATATACATATGTTGATGCCTCATCTCTCTCTCTCTTTTTTTTTACAGTTGGGCAACCACGATCAGTCGCGTGTGGGCTCGCGTCTGGGTGCCGATCGTGTGGATATGTTGAATATGCTAATAACAACCTTGCCGGGTGCTAGTGTGACCTACCAGGGCGAGGAGCTGGGCATGACGGATGTGTGGATATCGTGGAAGGACACTCAGGATCCCTCGGCCTGCAATACCAATGCCAGCATCTATGAGCACTTCTCACGCGATCCCGAGCGCACACCCTTCCAATGGAACGGCAATACCGATGCTGGTTTCAGCAATGCCAGCAAAACCTGGCTACCCATTGCGGAGGACTACAAGCGGATCAATGTCGAACAGGAGCGTCAGCAGCCCCTGAGCCATCTCAACATCTACAAACAGCTGATGCAGCTCAGAAGGCAGACGAAAACCCTGCAAATGGGCGACACCGAAGTGAAGGCATTAAGTGGTGCTGTTTTAGCCGTTAAGCGGTAGGTTTTTTTTGTAGCTTAACCAACTGTTATTAATCCTCTTTTGTGCTTAGGTTTCGGCAGCATGACTTTACCTATTTGACGTTGTTAAACTTGTTCGATGGCCTTGAGACAGTTAATCTGAACCAGAGCTTTAGTGACTTGACAGCACAAATGCAAGTGGTGCTGGTATCAGGCAACTCCAAATTGAAAGTGGGGTAAGTTCTTTAAAATCCCTCATCGTAGGACCATTCACATTTCTTTGGTTTCTTTTTTAGTGATGTCATCGAAAGCAGTTCGTTACAACTGCAGCCCAAGGAGTCATTGATTCTGAGAAGCACATCTACTTATTATACCTACTATACGAATGGGGAACATCGTCAGTTGCCCGTGATTGGTATTTATCTGCTGTTGGCTCAAGTGGCGCTTTATCTGAGCTCTCGACGAGTTCTCACACTCAATTGTTAGCTGGTAGTTATATGTATCATACTATACTCATCCTAACTAAATAAATACTTAAACACACAATCAATGCACTCGATGCTTATCATGATGTGGTCGGCGTATATAAAGCGCTGCAAAACCGATATGTTCGTCAGTCATGCAACATTTTTACAAGTTATTAGTCACGCTGCTCGGTTTGGGTCTGCACTGCAGCCTCAGCCAGGCAGCTGCTGTGGATCTGGAGAGAGCTGCGAGTGAAGCCACGCGGGATTGGTGGCAGGTGGCGCAGTTCTATCAGATCTATCCACGCTCCTTCAAGGACTCCAATGGCGATGGCATTGGCGATCTACAGGGCATCATCTCCAAGCTGGACTATTTAAAAGATCTGGGCGTGACGGCTACTTGGCTATCGCCAATATTTACCTCACCCATGGCCGACTTTGGCTACGATATTGCCGACTTCTATGACATTCAGGAGGAGTACGGCACCTTAGAGGACTTTGATGAACTGATTGCGGAGGCCAACAAGCGTGGCCTCAAGATAATCCTAGACTTTGTGCCCAATCATTCGAGTGATGAGAACGTCTGGTTCCAGAAGTCCGTGAAGCGGGAAAAGGGCTACGAGGATTACTATGTGTGGCACGATGGTTACTGGAACGCCACAACTGGCAAGAGGCAGCCACCCTCCAACTGGCTGCAGGCCTTCCGCGGCAGCGCCTGGGAATGGAACGAAGAACGTGGCCAATACTATCTGCATCAGTTTGCGGTCAAGCAGCCTGATCTCAACTATCGCAATCCAGCAGTTGTAGCCCAGATGAAGCGCGTCCTCACCTACTGGTTGGATCGTGGCGTTGCCGGCTTTCGCATTGATGCCGTGCCCTGGTGCTTTGAGGTGCCGCCCGATGCCGAGGGTCGCTATCCCGACGAGCCACTCAGTGGCTACACCGATGACCCCGAAGACTCGTCCTACCTCAAACACATCTACACACAGGATCAGCCCGAAACGATAGACATGGTGTATCAGTGGCGCCAGCTTCTCGATGATTATAAGCGTGTGCATGGTGGCGATACTCGCGTCCTCATGGTGGAGACCTACTCGGGTGTGGATTATGTGATGAAGTTCTATGGCAATCGCACCACCAAGGGAGCTCAGATACCATTCAACTTTCAGTTCATTGTCGGCGGAGAAGGCAATAAGGATAATACGAAACTGAACGCCAAAGGATTTCTGAAGATCATACACAGCTGGATGAGCCAGATGCCAGCGGGACAGACAGCCAACTGGGTGGTAAGTAGTTACTAAGGTAACATTGAAACGTTCTTACACATTAAATCACTCTGCAGATGGGCAATCATGACCAGCGTCGTGTGGGCAGCCGTTATGGAGATCAGCGCATCGACCTGATGAACATGTTGCAAATGTTTTTGCCTGGCGTGAGTATTACGTACCAGGGCGAGGAGCTGGGCATGACGGATCTGGACATTAGCTGGGAGGATACACGCGATCCGGCTGCCTGCAACTCCAACGCCGATATCTATCAGCAGTTCACAAGGGATCCGGCCCGCACACCCTTCCACTGGAGCAGCGAGCCAAATGCTGGCTTCTCCACAAACAGCACCACTTGGCTGCCCATCAATCCCAACTATGTAACTGTCAATGTGGCTACGGAAAGTGCCGCCGACTCCAGTCACTACAAGCTGTACAAACAGATGCTGCTGCTGCGTCAGGTCAAGACATTGCAGTATGGAGCCACGAGGTATGCTGCTATCAATGATAATGTGTTGGCCATTAAGAGATCGTTGAGTGGACAGCCGAGCTATGTGCTGGTGGCCAATGTGCTGGATACGAGTGTGAGTGGTGTTAATGTGGCTAGTGCGCTGTATGCCTCTGGCAGCTATAAGATCAAGCTGGCTAATCCTCAGGCCAAGGCCAGTGTTGGGTAAGTTCACAAAACCTAAATCTATGGTTCAATTTATGAATTTTCTCTTTCTTGCTTGCAGCGCCAGCATCAATTTGAGCAACTTATCTTTAGAGCCATATGCGGCTTTGATTGTGGAATCTGCATAGATGTCCTTTTAAATAATTTGCCTTGTCATAAGTTATCAAAAATATTGTATATATATATGTATGTTTGAATGTGTGCTCCCTTGTAGAAAATTCATTGTCAAAAATTATTGGAAAACTTTTTAATTTTGAGGTCGCTGAATGTGGCAACTTATTATGAAATATTGGGGAACTTTGTCTGCCTCAAGTATGCGGCAAACACACACACACTCAGAAAAGAAATTCCATTAGACGTGATTGATAAGACACACACAAATCACGTATACGCAGAGTGTTGCAGCGGACCACAAAAAAAATTACGCACCTTCTGTAAAGTTGCCCTTGTTGACAATGCCACCCCACCTGGATGAGGGTGTAGGCGGGGTGAAGAGACACGACCAGAATGGCAAACGACAGCAGGCAACGTGAACTGGGGTTAGCTTTTTAATTTACTCATAAAAAAATGAAGTGAAATTATTATGAGTTTTCACCTGGAGGCTATTCTTATGACGTGCTTCACAATTTATGCGCTTTTCTCTTAGCCACAAAACATCACAAAAAACATGCCCGGAACTGTAACTAAAACATTACCTCGTTTCCCCCGCAACATAACAATTTGCGTTAAAGTGCAAAAAAAAACTGGTAGTAGTATAGTTTGTATGGTTAATTATTTAGCGGTAGAATGGTAGTAAAAAATTGCTAAATGAAAGTTAAAACCAGAACTTTAGCTTTCTTATCGTTTCCGCGCCTTCGAAAGCATTATTGATTGGGCCACGATATCACTTCCAAATCTAATCAGGCTCTGAAAAATATAGAAAGGGGGTCTCCACCAAATCAATTTAAGCATTGCAATTCCAACAAAGAGCTTTAGTTATTTCACAATGCTACAACTGATCAGTTTGCTAACGAGCATTTTGCTCAGCCTTCAAATATTTTACAAATGGATGGGCTTTCTAATTGGACTACTCTACGACCGCAGGGATCTCAATCCAGACCGATTTCTTGAGTTCCGTTTTATGCTGCAAATAGCAGAGCGGTTGTTTCAAATGCGAACGCCTATGTTACAGAATCATAACACACCGGACAGGGAAGAGAGAGGACCTCTGGCAGCGATTGAGGATATACCCGCTGGACATAATCAAACTATGGATTCGCCAGCACAGCACGATATAGTTTCCGAGGCAGAGGTGGCGGAAAGAGTGGTCGATCAAATGTTTGGCATTGGAAGACAACTAGGACAAACATAGTTTGAAGTGAAAAAATATTTTTTTTGTAAATTTAACTTTTTATTTTAGACACAAAGCATATTGTTTACGAAACTATTTTTCTTAGTTTGTGCGCAGTGTTGATAAAGAGAATTTCCTCGAAATTGATAAAAGTCAGCTTTGCAAATAAGATTGCGAGTTTTTTGTTCTGTTGCCCTGCGTTGAGTAATAATTAACGTAAAAGAGTTCTTATCCCAACAGCTGATATAAGTAAAATTCAAGGTCTTATTTCTTGTCATTGTGCGGACGGACATTGGAAAATTAGCAGTTGGCGGCAAAGCGGCTTACAAAATACATATAAAAATCGTGTAAATGGCCGTGTGACTCGCCAACCCATTAAAAGGGTCGCAGACACAATCGCAGCCAGAGCAGCCAGCGACTGAGGCACTTTACTCTCGGTTACGTGACCTGAAACCAAAAAAAAAATAAAAAAGCCCAAAATATATATATACTTATGGAGACGAAAACCACAAGAGAAGTCAGAGCGCCACCTGGCGGTTGCTTTTAGGGGCCTTTTCGTGTGCATATTTGTTATTGTGAATCGAGAGATAATGAAGTTAATTTCCCGAAGAAGGAAGGGTGCTTAAAAAATCAACGCATTACCGCATTAAGTTTTAGATGCTGCTCGAAGATTTACGGTTGCTGAAAACCAAAACTTTGGAATGCATTAAGTTTGTAATCAGTAGTAATTTTTGTAGGCAGGAAGCAAGCAACGGCACATTTACTAAATGTATTTCGGCTACAACAGCGTTTGCATATTAATTTTTCTTTGCACGCACACATAGCGTATGCGTAATGTGTGTGTGCGGTTCACCTGTGTTTGGCTTTTCTAATTTTCCGGACATTTCTAGGCATGCTAGCTGCCCCAGTTGTTGTTATTATTAAGTTGTTAACGAGCCTCGTCCCTTTTTTTTTTTGTATGTGTGTGTGTGTGTTTGTGTTTGTGTGTGTGTCCTTTTTGATGTGATCTATGCGAATCACGTACGGTTTTGGTCAGGTAAGCTTTGAAAGTAACTTTAACCTTTCAATGAATCGTGTTTATTTGGATTTATGTAGCTTTAATCCCAGCCAATTCCAAATGACCTGAAGATATTTGTTTAATATTGTATTTTATTGCGCATTTAAAAAGCCATTAGCTATAATTGTAATTTAAAATATCTTTTTGGCATTTATTGTTAAAATCGTTCTTTTACTTTTGTGTTAATCAACATGCAGCCATGCGTGAGACAGACCAGACAGTCTGCCTTTAATTGCAGCACGAAGCTGCTGGGCATCTGTGAAAAAAAGGGTTGGGAACATTTCGCATCCCTAATTTAAATGCCTTTCACGTAGCCGTCACCAAAACGACGACAGTTAATGCCAACTGAAAGCGTTGAAAACTGGGCAAAAAAAGTTGTCGTAGATGCAGTTTGAGTTCCTATGATCTAAATGATTAATTGTAATATTTTATACTTATTGTCTAGACACTAATTGACTCATAAAGTCACTTTATGTAGATAAACACTTACCATCAACTAGGCAATTCTTATTGTTGTTTGTTTTTTCTCCTCAAGCCTTCTTGCACACCTTAATCTGCTAATCTGGTCATAGAATCTGCCCAGCTGCGTGCTAATGGCCAGAATGTAGTATACTTAAGCTCTTATCACCTTAGGATCTGTTAACAGCATACATAAATTCTATGACAGCAGGATTTATGTTTTGGTGTTGCCCACGTGGCGTATGCGTTATATGCCTTGCATGTCTGCTGTTAACTACAAATTAACATGTGTAAACGCAATTTAATTATCTATACCGTAATTGAAATTTCATTTTCAGCAGCCTGTACGAAAAGTCCAAAGTGAGGGTTGATTATTATTATTATTTCTCTTATCTATTAACATTGGGTAGAATAGACCCAATGAAGTTTTCAAGCAACCCTCTTGCCTAGCTTTGTAACTTCAAAGGCGGCCAGGACTTACGGTTAAGGTCGAGTTTTGGATTCCACTTTTATCTGTATTTACATTGCGTTACGCATACTTTGCTTTTCGGTTGCTGTTTCTCTTTGAGCGCACTGAATGTAAAAAAAAGTAATAAAAAAACTCCAGACGGTTCGCAGCTTGACTTTAATTTGTGTGCAAACACTTTAAATAGCAAGGAAATTACACGATTGTGCCGGGCACTTGAGCCTATCTGAAGGCATGTGCGTGTGTGTGTGTGTGTGTGTGTGTGGTAGTTTGAGTGTTTTGTTTGTCGATTTGTTCGTTCGTTTATTTATTTATGTATTTATACAAGAGTCGGCATATATGCTTTGAGCCATAGGTACACCCCAAAAGTTGTTCAAGAGTGTGATAGCAAATTTAATTGGTTGGTCTTAACACAAATAAAAATCCAAGTGGAGAACATTTTTTTCTACGCATTCAACTGTCGCTTAGGACCAAAGCCTCCCCAGCAGCCAAGCTAAGACCGTTCGTCTCAAACAGATCCCTGTAAAATACATAAAAGCAAATAAGTTACGATAATCAGCGGTAGAGAAGAAAAATAAAACCTACCCCTCTGCCTTGCTAGAGTTGAGGCTGCGTATTTTGAGGGTCAAATGTGCAGGCAAAGTCTTGTCAAATTGGCTCAGATTAATGGTGGTGGTGGCGCTGCTGCCCAAATTGGCCACCAGAACAATGGCAGGAGATCCAGAAAGTGAACTATAAGGAAGTTTACCAAATAATGTTGAAAGGATTTAGAGAGGAAGGAAGTCCCGGACTCACCGCTTGACCACAAACACATCCTCACTGAGCACAGCATATTTGGTAGAACCGTTTTGGAGAGTTTTGGAGCTCTTGCGCAGTGCCACCAGCGATTTGTAGATCTTCAGGTGGGAACGTGCATCCGAAGATTCAGTCTCCACATTCTTCGTCTTATAGTCAGCGGCAAGTGGCAGCCACGTTTTGGAGGCAAGGGAGAAGCCAGCATTTGTGCCACTTGTCCACTGGAAGGGTGTGCGTGAAGGATCGCGTGTGAACTGTTCGTAGATCTCCGAATTGGAATTGCAGGCAGCCGGATCCTGAGTATCCGTCCAGCTTATCCAGCCATCGGTCATGCCCAGCTCCTCGCCCTGATAGGTCACACTGGCACCGGGCAGCATCATGACCAGCATGTTCATCGCATCTATGTTGGAGACGCCGTAGCGGCTGGCAGCTCGCCGCTTGTCGTGATTGCCAATCACCCAGTTGGCAGTGCGTGAGGCGGGCATCTTGAGCAACCAGTTGTCCACCGCCGTTTTAATGGAGCTGGCCGAGAAGCCATTGGACTCCACCGATGTGATCAGATTGAAGTTGAAGGGCAGATGAGCGCCCTCTACGGAGCGATTGCCATAGAACTGCATTGTGTAGTCAGGCGGAGCATAGGTCTCAATGAGCAGTACTCTGGTATCTCCGCCGTTGATGCGCTGATGATCGTCCATTACGGTACGCCACTGATACGCCATGTCAATGGTCTCGGGTCGGTTCTCGATGAGCTCGTGATTCAGATAGCCTCGATCATCCTTGTCGTCCGTATTGCCGCTTACCGCCTCGTCCGCATACTGGCCGTTCTCATCCATCTCCACCTCGAAGAGCACAGGAACCGCATCGCATCTGAAGCCAGCAACACCCTCATCCAGCCAGTAGCGGAGCACACGCTTCATCTGAGCCACCACATCCGGATTGCGATAGTTCAGATCCGGCTGTTGCACTGCAAACTGGTGGAGGTAGTACTGCTGACGCTCCTCCACCCACTCCCAGGCACTGCCTCGGAAGGCCTGTAGCCAGTTGGAAGGCGGTTCCCTCTTGCCTGTCTCCGCATTCACCTTGCCATCGTGCCACACATAGTAATCTGCATATCCTTTCTCTCGTTTCACGGACTTAATGAACCAATCACTCTCATCACTCGAGTGATTTGGCACGAAATCCAGAATAATCTTTATGCCCAACTCATTGGCTTTCTTGATGAGTGCTCGGAAATCCTCGAGAGTGCCATACTCCGGCTGTATATCATAGAAATCGGAGATATCGTATCCGAAATCAACCATCGGTGACTTGAAAATAGGAGAGAGCCAAGCAGCCGTTACGCCCAAGTCCTTAAGATACTGTAGCTTGCTTGTGATGCCATTAATATCGCCAATGCCATCGTTATCCGAATCCATAAAGGAGCGTGGATATATTTGATAGAATTGAGCAGTTTGCCACCAATCCTTGCTGTTCGTTGTTGTCGTTGTTGATGTGTCCTGGCATGCCTGGCCAAGGAGCGCCAGGCAGAATACTGAAATCAGCAGTTGCAAAGTTTGCATTTTAATTACTCGTTTTGTGCGCTCGCTCAACGCTTTGACTTTATATACCAGCCAGCTGCAAGCTGCAAGCTGGCCAGCTCAACTGGGCTTAAATGATAAGCGTGCCTCAAGTAGCCACGGAATTTGCCAGGCACTTGAGCAGCTAACGTTGAGTGCGTCAAGTGCATACTGAAGAAGAGAAAAAGACAACGAAGAGAAAAATAACCTGGAAATAAACAAGTAAGAAGGCTCTAGTCGAGATTTCCCGACTAGGAGATACCCCGAACCCTATACTTAACACGCACAGTCATTGTCCGTATGCATCTGTGACTAAACTTCAATCTTCGATATCTCTGGTGTTTCTTAACCGAGTTCTATTGTTACCCATTATTTCAACCCCAATTTTTACATATTCAAAATTCGAGATTTTTTTGTGATCGATTACATGTGTATATCGGAAACGGAAATAGTTATCGAAAATCAGAAACAAACTTGTACTACCTAGGACTTAGATGAGCTTATGTGCAAAATCGGAAGTCTCTAGCTCTTATAGTCTCTGAGATCGACGCGTTCATACATACGGAAAGACGGACAGATCGACTCGGATCAAGAATATATATACTTTATAGGGCCGGAGATGCTTCCTTCTGCTTGTTACATACTTCTGCACAAATATTGCATGTTGACTCATCTAAACTGCAACGCATTGGCATTTTCTTATCGTTGCTTATCTAACCTCTATCTAACGCTTGTGGTATATAAGGTCGATTGATTGATTTAACTGTGAAACATAATGACACTTCAGGGCGAGGAGCTGGTTGCCTCTGGCTGCTGACTAAAGAACAATAAATGTGGAGACTGAGTCCACAGCAAAGCGTTCTCATCTACTTATCCACAAGTTGCTGACAAAGCTGAGAGGCAGTTTGAAAAATCTACAAAATAGTGCCACCAATAACGATGCGCTCATGGACGATTTATTTGTGGTGAAGCGGTAAGATTGAGACATAATTCTGATTGCGATAAAAAAATTGTACAGCAGCTTCGCTGCAGATTAGATATCAGCACCAATTTGGATGTTGGTGCTTGTAAAAATACTGCTGGTACTGCATTCACAACTGCAGTATTTTATTTCCGTTTCGATTAAGTTTTGCCAAAACACTCCAGTTTTCTGACTGCAAGTACCAGGCAAACAGAATCAGCAGCAAGAACCGAAATCAAGACCTAATTAATAGTCCTGCATACTTTTAGGGTGAAAGTGAATGCTGCAATATTCAGCTGCTACGCACGATTTTCATATCGCATAACTTTGGGCTGGCCTTAAATCAAGACCTTATTAATTGTAATGCATACTTTTATAAACAAAAATTAAGTTCTGCATTCAGCTGCTATTTCTGTTAGCCTGGTACTTGCAGTCAGAAAACTGGTGTAATTGGGCAAGACTCAATCAAAACGAAAATAATTTAGAGGATTTTTTTTATACCAAATTTATACTGCATCGTTATTCTCCTTTTCAATATGTTAAAGGTAATCATAAATCAAAACTTATCTAACTTACCGCTTGTAGTATAAAAGGTCGATTGTCTGATTAAACTGTAAAGCATGTTTTAGCTGAGTCTTGTTGTTTTGGCTGCCTGGCATGCCTGGACACTACAGGGCAGGGATGGCCAATTAAGCTGGGAGGACTTTGTCGATCCCTAAGGCTGCCACTCCAATCCGGATATTTACGAGAAGTACACCAGAGATCCTACAATGAACGGCGGGAACATATGCTGGCTTCTCAGCTGGTCCAAAAACTTGGTGAATCGGTAAGATTGAGGCATATTTGCGATAATAAAATTAGCCATACTTTTTAGCTCTTTGTCTGGTTCTAACTTTGCCTTGTAATCAGTTAATTTAAACGAGTTTGCTAAAACTTTGCCAACAAATTTACAGCAGCTTATCTGCTATTTGGAGTTCAGCAAAACGGAAGGGTAAGCAAAGTGCTTTACATACGAACACAGCCTCCTAATACTCTATATATTTAGTGCCAGCTATTCAAGTCAGTCGCTTACAGCTGGTACAAGCTGTGATTTGAAGCACGGAATAAAGAACAATTATTGGAATTAGTAATTATTTTTATTGATAGTTTTCTTTGTTCAATGCTTTTTGTAAGATCTCGTAAATATATATATATGCCACCCAACAACACTTAGCAGTTTTTAATATACATATATTGTTTAAAGACATTTAGTATAAATATGGCTTGTATTTTCATATGCACTGTTTATTTTTATTTTAGTTTGTAACTTATTTACATTTAATACACACAGAATATTTAATACACATGCAGTTTTGCTAACAGTTAAACTCTTATAATTTGGCTAGACTTTTTTTTTTAAATATTTGATTTATACTTTTAACTAATTTTATTTGCGTGTTTTTCTTTCTTTATCACCTATTCACAAGACCTTAAGCTAAACAATTTTTTATATATATTACTTGGTAGAAATGCCAAACTGCAGCACTTTTAATAATTATGAATACACACTCACACACAAAATGAATATACTGCTAGATTATTTTAAGTGTATATACAATTCGCTTAAAATTAAAATGCTGGGGCCGTTTGACGCCTTTGTATTGTATTCATTTAACAATTTAATTTACCATGTTGCTGGGCTCAAGCAACACAATAAATGCAATTGTTAAAAACGCCTTTGCCTTTGTCGCCATGTTGCAGAGGGGTTGCGGGAAGTGGTTGTTGCATGTATTGCAACCCCTTTGTAAAATACGTAATCATCATCACCATAATATATTCCCTTAAAAAAACCTAGATGTCTAAGAGTTAGCAAGTACGAGATTAGTTTTTGTTTCTTTTGGTTTTAGAAAACACACATTTTTGAAATTATATCACATTTTTTTCTCTTTTTGGTAATCTTTGCTGCGATTGCAACCAAACCACACATGCTCTATATATAACTAGGTAAGCTTATAAGTTAAAACATTTAAAACGTTTCGCAATTGTTCAATTTCAAATATAACTGACAACTATTATTTTTCGTTGGGTTTATTGTAAAAAAGTTGGTGTTCCCATATTTTACAATAACTAATTTCTAGCAGAGAATGTTGAGAAATTTGCCAACAATTAAATAACCTAAAATTTGTTCACCTGTATTTTTGATTTAAATCAATTCAAAACGAAATTTTCTTAAAGAAAAACAAATTTTAAGCATTAAAAATGGTACTATCTATGAACATTAAAGATGCAGCCGCGTTTAAACTGGTATAGCAGCGCGTTTTTTGCTGCTTCCGTTGCCGATCGTTGCAGTGCTTCCGCTGTTGCTGCCAACACTTGCAACATCGCTGCCATTGCTGTTGTTGCTTGCGGCACCTTCAACAGCTGCCGGTTGCGGTTGCTCCGCCTCCACCGGATTGGCCAACTCAAGCTGATGCTGTTGCTGTCGCTGCTGCTCCTTTAGCAGTTGCTGTTGTAGTTGCTGTGCGTTTAGCTATAAATTTGTCTGCAGCACCGGCGCTCGTCTGCTGTTGCCGTTTGATGTGGCCGTGGCGACAACATCCGCCGGGGCAGCATCAGCATCCGTTACGCTCACAGTAACTGCTGCAGCAACTGTTGTTGCTGTTGGTGTGGCAACTGGACTGCTGGCCTGACCATGTTGCTGCTGATTGATTTTGTTGTTGTTGGCCACAACTTGCTCATCGCTTGGTTGTGTATGTTCTTCTTCTTCAGTGTTTGTTGTGGCTGCTGCGGTATTATTTGGCACATATTGATCAGCATACGGTATCTGATTGTAGGCATTGCAATCCAAAGACGCAAATATGCTAGACAATGCAATCGTTTGTGTGGCCATTTCACACAACTTTTTCGTCTTAACCAAGTGTTCTGAAAAGTGTAAAATAGATTTTGTGTTTACTTGGCATACTTACTACTATCCAACTATAGCTACCTGTATCGGGGGGCGTGATATGTTTCTGTAGCTTCTCCTCCTGTGCACAGGTGGCAGCTGTCACAACGGCGGCGGCCATCATGGAAGAGGGTCCAGTGCCTGCCGTGCGATGCATGTTGCCATAACGTGGCGGCATCATGCTTTGACGCACATTACGCTCCGGACGAACAAGAATTATATACAACTGAGAGGGAGAGAATTAGTTTGTAACAGTTAAAAGCTCAAGCCAACAATTGCTTGCCTAGGTTCATTCATTCATTAATCATACGCCCCATAGTACACTGTCATTTCTTTCTTTGTCGGTGTGCGAACACGCCCACAAAACGCTCACTGTGTTTGCCATTAGTAATTTCTCGTCTTTTGCGTACTGTACTACGTTAATTATTATCAAAGGCCACTGACACTGAGGCGACGTTCAACAATTTCAGCCCATTAAATTGTCAACGGCTACGGCTCAGGCTCAGGCTCAGGCAAAACGTAACGTTAAGCTCTCTCTTGGTAAGGCGCTGCCATTTCCGACTTGGCGTGACATTGTTTGGCTACCATTTGCCGCCGTTTGTTATTGTTTCTGCCCTCAACAGAAAAAAAAAAAACAAACAAACAACGGAAAACGGCACACAGGAAGAGTACCAGCCGGACCCGGACACGGCAACGGCAAAACGAAATACACAAAAGGCAAGGAAGTTGCTTACTAGCCTTACTTGCCTTTACCTCTGTGTGTGTGTGTGTGTGTTTGTGTTTGTGCCACGCCTCTCTACCCTTGTTGTTGCCTTAGTTCAGTGATCCCAGTTGCTTTGTGCCTTGGCTATTTGTTGTTGTCGCCCCTTTTGTAGTTGGTAAAAACCGCAAATACTAAATTGCATTTTTATGACCTCAGGTGTTTATGGCAGTCAGGTGCGTCGACACACACACACACACACACATGTGTGTGTATGAGGCAAAGTGTGCATTATGTGACATCGGATAGCTGAAACTATGCGAACCTTTCCCCCCTGGCATTCCCAGCAGCGGAATAGCTTCCATTTTGTGGTTTAATAACGGCAACTGCGCTTAGTATTTATCGCTGCTGCTGCCGTATGGTAAAAACTATTTTATGATAACTAGTTGGGAGTTGTTGCCCAACAAAGAAGTCGGCTAAAAGAATGTCTCTATGCAGTGTCCAAACACACGTGTAACTAAAATAATAATAAATTCAGTAGCTTACTTTGTACAGTATTCTAAAGCTGCCTTAAGCCAAAAAAAATAAATAAACAGAAAAAACTATGTTCAGAAAACACACAATTCAGATGCGACAAAAAACATGAAATATTCAAAAACAATACAGTTTTTGTGAAATGTTGCATTTAAATTTTAAAACCGATTTTCCATCGAAAGTTACTGTCAAAACTTTGTGAATGATGAATGGATTTTCAAGATTTGCATCTAAAATGATACGGAATATTTTTGGTCAATCTTAACTTACTTACAACTCTATCCTCTCTGAACCCTACAGACATAAAGTAGACTGCACCCGAAACTTACATTCTCGTTATTCATATTGTTTTTTATTGTATAAGCAAGCGACCAAGCTTGAAGACTTCCTAACTGAAGTTTGTGTGAAAGAAGTGAACCTCAAATTTTGGTTTGTCATGGAACAATTTTAAGTTGTCAACTTGGTGTCTTCGGGCCAAATAAGTTGTAAGTCTTGAAGCAGTTCAAGTAGATTGTTAGCTTAACTTTTATGTGCACTGCTGTGCAGCAGACAACTCAACAAATTCCATCATTAATCCCCTGAAGTTCACTGCTATGACCATAAACTGCTGCAGATATTAAGCTTGACTTGCAGTTGGCCGCAACTTAATGGCCAATAATGAAGCGATAAGATGGTTGCACATTTCAGAAGACTCTTTGCTTGTTGACAGTAAAAGCTACTTTATGTCCGCCACGATTAAAGCACAGCAAGATGTGGCATGGGTCAGCTGCAATAAATATTATACAGCATACTAACTTGGGCAAAGTATATGTAATCAGCGGAAGCGAGATCAGACACAGCTTGCCTCAATTATTAATAAGGAAATAATGGCAATTAAGAGCCAGACCCCGACTGGTAATCAATTCGCGAATTTTCCAACTCACAGCCATCATAAATTGTTAATGGCCCAGAAGTACGCTCGTATGTTGTCTTACCTTTGGCGTGAAGAGACACGCAATCGTCACGCTGGCGGACAGACTAATGGTCACCGACATGCTCGTTATTCGCAGCGGCACGTGATTGGCAGTTCCAAAATATAACGGTACAAAGGCCAGCCAAATAACACAAGTGGTGTACATGGTGAAGCCTGAGAAAGAGTAAATAAGATGAGGAAAATATTTAGTCTTAAAGCTCTAGCTTTATTTTCACATCACATGAAAATTAAGTATTATTATTATCTTGTCTCGTTTTTACTGACAACATTAGCAAGTGCATTAAGGTTAAGTATAATTAGGTTCAAACACTCACCGATATGCTTTGATTCATTGAATGCCTCCGGTATCTTGCGCGTGAGCACCGCATAAACGGTGCACACCACAATCAGGACAATGGGATAAGAGAACGCAATCATGTAGGAGGCATCTATGTAGGAGTCGCACACCAGCAGATTATCCTCGCGTGTCGGATAATGATGCATGGCATGTGATGGCGCAATTACCATCCAAACACCATTAATGAGTATCTGCAACGAAAGTTCAACAAAATGTTTCCAAGATTGTAAGACTTCTATCTTTATTTGCTTTACTTACCTGCACGCTGATCAGGCACGTGCAAATGACCAACTGTGATTTGGGGCTAATGAATGAGGGACGCTTTGCAGACTGTTTGCCAGCCTTGAAAATGCGAGCAATGCGATTGGTTTTGGTCAACAATGCGGCATAGACGACCGTAAAACAGAAACCAACACTGAAGCTGCAAGTTGAAAAAAAGCAAGGTCAAATCTAAAATATTCTCAGTTGCAGCAAACACTTACCGCTGTATGGCGCAGACAATATTCGTTGGTTTGAGTACGAGGGCAAAGGTCACACCGTAGCACATAAAAATGCCAGCCAATAGTATATAACTCAGTTCACGGCCAGAAGCTCGCACAATCGGAGTGTCGTTGTGTCTGTTAGTTAAAGAGAAACACATAGCATTCAGAATAATAAATACATATTCCAATACCAATGAACTGCCAATTAAACCAAGTTTCAATCTTGCAGCAAGTGCAAAGATATCAAACTTTTTAATTGCCACACATAGATACAAACTTTTGCACACACTCACAGAGACAAACTTACCTGACAAACACACCGACAACAAAGAGAGTTATTAATATGCCTGTTGCACTGAACGCCATGGCTCCAATGGCCCAAGCTGATTCGGGCCTTAGATATACCTCCGGTATGGGACGACAATACTGTTTGTGTGCATCGGGCAGGGTGCCCAGCTGACAGACCAGGCATTGTGTCTCATCGTCCGGATGACGTATCTGCAAAAGCGAAAGAAAGAAAGAATTGAAAATATTGAGAAATGGTTAATTAATGCGGAATGCAAATCTGTTGAAACCAGAGATAAAAAAAATATAATTGATGATAAGTAGCTTGGTTGCTAAAACTGCAGAAATAAAGTAGTAAAAGATATCCTATAAAGTCCATCAAAGATAGTTAGAAACATATATTCAATACAATACTTGTGAATATAGGGTACAAGAACTGAACATAATTACAATTTCATTATTGAAATGAGAAAAAGGGAAGAGCACAAAAAATAGGTCGACACTAACTGTACTAATAACAAAAGTTAATCCCTTGGGTATTAGTTTCTCGACTATTGGCTAATTGAAAAATGTAAATGAAAAATGAATTTACAAAAAAAATTCATTTAATAGCAACATTTAAGCTGCAAATCAATATTGATAATTGATTTTAAAGTATGTTTTTATGTTAAATCCAAATCGGATACATTTAATGATTAAATGTAGCTTGTTTTTTATCCTATTTTATATTTTTTTGTATTCGATTTTGTTTGCCATTCTCTAGTTCCCACACAATAATTCACTACATTACATTTCAATCACGACAAAAGCCTTGCAAATAAATTACGAAACTTGCGGTAAGTCCCAATTCCACTTAAGCTTAAATCAGGCAACCAGCTGAATGCACACTGCAGTGCACTAAAAGGGGAGGAAGGAAGTTTCACTTACTTGATAAGTTGTACAATTGAAACAGTGCCAACAGCAGCTCTCGCCCTCAACGTATCTCTTCGCCTGACCACGCTCACAGTCCAGACTGCAAACTGATTCCGGTGGTTTCGGATGCAACAGTTTGAACTTTACCTCTGGAGAAAATATATATATATATTTATAGAGAGAGAGAGAGAGAGAGTAGAGAAAGCAAACACAAACCGAAGGTTGAATAAATGCCTGAGTGGCACCTGTGAAGTGTCTATCTACTTACCGGACATGTTGAGGCGCAGCTCGCCTTCGTAGTATTCGCCAACCTTGACCCAACGATACTGACCCGCCACAGATTGCTTAAAGTGGATGATGTTGTAGCGGGCGGGACCATCTCCGTTGCCATCGAAGCGAAAATCATCGCCGCTGAGGCCTGCACAATGAAAGATTTGTTCAGTCGTTCTGGGGTTAAATACGTTTACGGCCTGTCGCCCCAGAGCCATAGACACAGACAGAGAGAGAGTGAGAGTGAGAGAGAGAGGAGGGTGGGGGAGAAAGGACCCAAGACTCGAGATCTTGAGCAGGCGGCTGCTTATCAGAAAATTGACAATTTGCGCGTTTTTGCGTCAGACTGCCTGTTGCCAGTTTACCAGTTACCAGCTACCAGTTGTGTACTGTTCTCTTGTATAATTTATTGAATTTCAAATTGAGTTCAATGACGATGACAAGCAAGTCAATTTTCCACTCGAAAGCATGGCCAATACGCATTGTGGACCACATCCAATGACTATGACTAGAAGTAGGACGAAAAAAAAAGGGCAGAGGAATCTCATTCTCTCACTCTCTACTTAAATTATTTGCGCAACACTTGCGACACGGACAAGCTTAAAACAAAAAATAAAAAAGCTGCAGATAAGAGCGTTAACCAACTTATCTCATAAAACTTTACTCAAATGCTTGAATTATTCATTCTAAAAGTACTTTTAATTGTAATCTAATGGCTATGACATAGTTTGTTGGCCTAGTTTTTATTTGGCCAAAATTCAATCTTTGTGTGGTTGAAGAAATTAGGAATGTGATGCCGAAAAGCAGTTTTAGACATATGGTTTTGTGGCTTTACCAATATAAAGTGACTTAAAACCAAACTCAATTTTCTCCTGAATTGATTTATCTATTTCTATACTACAACTTACCCTTAAACTCGACTTTACGCAAATATTTGAGTAAATCAGCACCCTTTGTTGGCTTCATGGCATCGCACAGTGAGGGACGACCACCGCACAAATCGCGATGCATATCCCTGTTTAAAGATTTTAAAGCAATAATTATACATCCAGTGGGGGTGTGCGTGTGGAATGTAGCGGGGTCAGCTTACCTTAAGGCATAGGCAAAAGCCATTACCGCATCGCTAACAAACTGCAATTGATCTTCAAAGTCGGTATTCTGGCGTGAGAGACGCTCCTTGGTGGTGCAGCTGCGTGTGTAGTTGTTGTAAGGTGTGCTTGTGCTGCCTGGGTAACGGCATTGGAAATGGTCTTCCCAGAATTCTGCAATACCAAAATCGTTCAGATACACTAATTAACAAAAGCACTTCGGGCACACAACGACCGAATAGCAAATAGGGAATAGCAAAAGTGCAACGGCATAAAGGAATTTTAAATATTCACGTACCCACAAACCAAGGATTGCGCTGGTTATTCTCGACGGTCAGGTTAAGGAAGTATTCCTCGAAGCCGCGCACGGGATTTGCTTGTGGCTGCACGGACAATGTGCCCTCCACCTACGGAACAAAGAGAAAGAAAGGAGAAAAAGAGAGAGAGAGTGAGATACGTTGCGTATGCGTAATTAATTTGAGTTCAGTCACTGATGTTGTATGTGTGTGTGTGTGTGTGTGTTTGGGGTTGCCAAATTAATTTGCCATAGCCTCGCCTCGCCTCGCCTTGCGTCGAGCATACACAATTTATTTCAATTAAACCATAATTCATCATCATAGTTCCAGTTGAAGTAGAAGTTGTAAAAGTAGAGCTGCTTTTGTCTGTTGTTGCCATCATTTATAAATTTGTAGTTGGTGTCATGTCACTGCACGCCCGTCATCACTCATCTGTGTGTGGGCGTGGCACATCAACAGCCAACGATTCATTAATCACACACTCTGTTTTCCCGCACATTAATTTGCTCATCATAACCGGCACGACATTTATGCTAAATACTAGTACTTGCCTCCGGTTCATAGTCATCGGAGACCAGATTCCGTGCACTCCAGCCATCGGAGCCGATCCAGGAGAAGGCGCCTGTTGCATTCGAACGCCTCACAGCACGCATCACTTGACGCACTTCCTGATCCGAGCCAAAAATGATTGCGCCTGACCAACGTTCAGAATTTTGCAATATTCGCATGTGAAGTGGCGAATGAAAAAGAGCAGATAGTAAAAATTAATTTTAATTGCATTAAATATTAATTAAGCGGATTCGTCAGTCAGTTCGTTTCGTGTGTGCCAATTTTCAATAATTCGTTGCATATTCCATTCCATTTTGCGTTGACCTTTTTCCCAACAGCAAATTGATTGTAAACTGCATTTTCAGTTGCATCAATGTGCAATATGAAAGAATATAAGACTCATTCCAACCTAAAGTCTTAACATTTTTTAGCCAATTTAAAAATGTAATTGAATTTCTTAATTTTCAATTTATTTTAAAACACTCTTTTAGGGGCATGTAAATTCATTTGATTTGATTTATACGCTTACGCCGCGACAGCCCAAACAATGCAAAGGCGTAAAAAAATAAAATTTACAATCCTCCTCCCCCTTCCCCGTCCTGAACTCCATGCCGTACAATACTTTATTGCCAAAACTTTTTGACATTTAACATGACGGAGCGTTAAAAAAACGAAATAAATGAAAATAAAATAAAATTCACCCATTCAAATCATTTTTCAGCTAAATTTTAAATGACGGCAACGCAAACTGCGTCAATCATACGCCCTGCGGTACACAATAATTTATAAAAAAAAAGATTTCATTCAATTCGATTTGCATATCCTGTACGAATAAATACATTTAAAGAAGAGATTGACGCAGAGCCAGAGAACTTCTTTAAATACCCACAGGATATCTGCAAGTCGTGCCCTCTTTTCTTGTTGAGCTCACCCACTTAAATTTTTATTGCTTTTCAGGTATTGTGAAATGTATGTAAAAGTCGCTTTGATTTGCAAATATTAATCAAACGCCAGTTACAGACGATTGCCATGAAGAAATATATTAAAAATAATTACCATCACAAGGTCTAGGCGCATATCATTAATCAGGCGCAAGGGGGAACTCAACAAGAAAGTCTTCGAGGCCAATAACATTCGAGTTCTGATTTACATAAATGCGCCATCAGTAGTCGTTAAAAAATTGACTGGCTGTGCACCTTTATCGCAAAAGGGTTGCCAGTCGCCCAATCATTATTTATTGTGATTTGTGATTTGACGCCATTTACCAGCACTTTTCCCATTCAATTTCGCCAGGTTATTAATCAAACTGACAAAGTATGTGCGCTTGAGTTTTGCATACATGTGAGAAAAAGGGGAATGTTCAAGTTCTGTTCGTCTACGGTTAGTGTAACTGCAACTGCTAACTGTCAGCGTGGGTAAAGTTTGGAATGTAATGTGCCCAGTGGGTGTGACCGTATTTTTTTATGGTTCTCCTACATGGTTTTGCTCTTTAGTTGACTCTGTCAGTCACAGTTTGCTTGACTTTTTCCATTGTGTGTTGAATTTATTGCACAAAATTTAAATGGCAAATAAATAGAATCGCAAAACACTTGAACACAGAATTATTCATTCGTTATCTGGTATTTATTAGTAAACTAAAGTGCTGCATCTGGTTTGAATTGGCAACCAGTTAAAGTTCCGATAGAATGTTTTTGACACAGTTAACAATTGGTTAAAACACGCCCAGTGCCCTTGGGCGCTTTCCACGTGCAGCTTAAGTTGTTAAAGTACTACCCAGTTTATGTACTTCCTGCGCACTTTGGACAACTCTCAGCTCGGTCACATAGAACAAAGAAGTTGCTTAAGTGTAAATTCGAAGGAAGCACAGAGGCCTTCGTCAGAATATTTTCTCCGTATTGCTCGCTGTGTGCAGCTGTTGCTGCTGCGCCTGATTAAGTTTCGCTTAACTTTAAACTGAACACAAAAGCCAATCGATAAGTTTGGAACAAGAAGAAGCCAGAAAGTCAGTCAGGCAAAATTATGGCGCAAAACAAAGGCATCAATATGAGAGAAATATAAGGTTGGTTGAAGCTGCTGCTGTCGCTTCTGTTGTTGTTGATAAGAAATGACAACTGCAGTTGGCAATGAATGGTCTACAGTGGATTGGAAGAGGGGCAGAGAAACATCTCAGTTTGTTTGTTTTGTGGCCATAACAATGAAAGTCATAACAATGAAAGTAACGTCGCAAAGGGATTCTGCCGCTGACCATCGAGAGTCATGCGTCAATAAAACGGACACTTTTCTGTCCCCCTCCACCCCCCTTCCCCTCACCAACCTTAACTTGGCCCATCATTAACAGGCAAGACGAAGAAGCGTTAAGTGGCCGGCTGGTCGCACAGCAAGAATTTCTTGCTTATTGTTTGCATTTTGATAAGTTTTGTGCGGCTGATGGCTCTCCAAGTTTCCTTCAAGGGTCCTACACCAAAACGTTCCTGTCTCTGTCTCGGTGTCTGCTTATTTAATTAAGCATCTTGAGCAGAACAACTTTGTGTTTTTATTGTATACAATTTAAAGCGTTTGTTTTTATCGTCGCCTTTTGTGGCTTTGATTTGCACTTGATATTGTTTATATATTGGTCTTGGCTTAATTTACATTTTGTGCTTAATTGGCGTTTCTTCTTAACTTGACTTTGTTGACTTAACTGAATCTGAAGTGATTTTCTTGTGGCTAGATGATGTGTGTATTCGCTTGAATAAATATCCCAAAAACCTCAAAGAAGCTGCATATATTATTAATAAGAACTGTCAAGCATATAATCGGTCTAATTGTTTATGCAATGAATGTTCTTGAAGTCAAAGCACTTTAAAATTGAATTTTCTCTTTGTTATTGCTTGTTAATTGAGCTGGCAATTGGAAATGACAACAAAAAGTTCAAATATCCTTTACAATTTGCTCGTCCATTACAATTTTTTTTTTTTATACTTTGATACCGAAGGTCTCATAGTATATTGGTTTTGTGCAATGTCCTTCATGGTGTCTGTCCGTCTGTCCGTCTGTATGAACGCAACTTTTTTCGACACCCGTAGAGCTAGAGACTTGAAACTTTGCAATTATGTTTATCTATAGGCGCGACAGATAAAGTGTTAAGATCAGTGTGCCACGCCTACTAGGAGGCTGGGAAATCGATAAATTCGATAACTGAAAACCGATATAACCAAATATTTCTCACATTCTTACAGCTAGAGTTACCAAATTTTGCACGCAAATTTTAGTCACGTCCCTCAAAACACTTCATCAAAATTTTGGATGCCCCGCCCACTCCTTCCGCCTCCATCCTCCCTGCTCCTTTTGCAATTGGAAACGCCTATAGTTTTCACATTTTTTGGGCTAGAGCCACCAAATTTTGTGTCAAGATAGATATTGACGTTCCCCAAAACAATTCATCACAATTTTGGATGCCACGCCCCCTGATAGCTGGCGATGTTTACCACCCGGCCCACTCCATTGCAAGCAGACTCCTTACCATCCGTTCTTTTACTGGTATCAAAGTATTCCGCAGTCGGTTGCGTCCGCCTGCAACGTTTTTACTTGTTTTTGTTGCTGTCGTTAATTTTTTGCTATTGTTTTCTTACAGCTGGACAGCTTCAACTGCAGTAGTGCAATTTGCCGGCAGCGCCTGATTGTTTATTTTGTCATTTGCAAAGTCGCTCAACGAAACATTTTAATTTCCTGCGCTGCAGCGCTGGGAAAATTGCGTGGGAAGCGTATAACGGTGTCAATCTGGATAGCTGCAGCAAAAACTGCAAAGCTTCAGTTGTGAAAAAACATTAGCAGGCAGCTGCTGAAGATTGCTTGACTAGAAGATGCCCTGCAGCTATGTACATTCATAATATGATTTATTCTTTCATTCTTTCCATTATACATATATGTATTGAGATTCATACTAGCCGCATTTGCTTGTTTTTAATTTACCCTTTTTAAACAGTTGTTATGCCCACAGGGTAGAATTAAAAAGAAAAATTCTCGTCTGGAGTCGAGTGTTATTTTATGCATTTCCATTTAATTTGTGCAATTTCCGAGGCTGAGCCTCTGGTGCAGCGGAAAAATCTCAGCTATCAAGCAACACGAGCACTGCAAAAGTGGGTGTCAACTTTTTGTTATCCGTTGACATTTAATTTAAAATTCGTTCATCTTATACCCTATGCACATAATACGATAAACTTATGCAAGTTGTATGCAGTAATCAAAACCAGAGAGTTTAAGAGGTAACTTCAAACGTATACCAGCGTTTACAGGGTGTTTATCTGTTGGTCAACATAAATAAGTTTTGGTTTCACTGCATCAGGCTGTTTTTATTGGATTTGGATAGCACTTACCTCGTGCGCGGGGTTTTGTGAGCAGCTTCTGTACAATATTATCATATGCAATATCCTCAGCCACACCCGAATCCTTGACGAGCTTCTCCTTAATGGCAATACAAATGTTGTGGCGTGCCAGCAGCTCTTCTAGCTCCTCAAATGCCTGCAACAAGAACAAGTAAGAATAACTATAGTATAAAAACTTAAGTAGTTCGTAGAATCGCAGCACATCCGGCACACAAGTGGTGTCCTTACTATTAACGCAATAACAACAAAAAATAAATGTGCAACTGTGCAAAAACTAAGAAAATTAGAATTGCAACTGATAAACTGTCCTCAAACACGCTATGTGTGTCTGGAAACGGAATCGCTTAAGATCTCTGCTTTATACTTTTAAGTTGTAGAAAAAAAGAATGCATAAATAGAAGTCAAGCATGTTGATGTGTGAAAGCTTGCTGCTGTTTACCACAAATTGTGCACTCACCTTAATGCCATAGTTGCTCTCCTCGTAGATAATCGAGACATAGGTCCAACCCATGCTCTTCACAATCTCAACCATGGCCTTCACCTGGTAGTGGTCGGAGGGTATGGTGCGTGAGAAATATTCAAAACGTTGCTTGTTGCTCAACTCCGGGCTAGTTGAGAAATATGATACCTGCAAACGATGAAAGCGACAAAAGCATAATGAAAAAATAACTATTTCATTTTAGTGCAATTTTTGATAGTCAGAAAAAAATATCCTCAGGACATGCTTGATACAAAATTTAAATAAAAATGTATGCTTAAATAAAACTATTTGTTTGTTATTTCTTCAGGGGTATTTGTGAACGGAACTCGTTTAATAATCGTGTATTGCAATAACAGAAAATGTTTTGATAGTACCAGGAAAATCATTTTTATTTACTTTGAGCGCTATTCTTTATTTGCTTACGCAAAGTGTAACAATATTATTAGATTATTGTTGTACCATGTATTTGTCAGTTTTCAGCAGCTTTTTCAATCAATTTACAAATCCAACTTTCAATTTTGTATGCATCTGTGCACATATGTGTTATTTTACTACTTTTCTCTACTCACAGTTGCCATTTTCCTTTTTATACCTTGAACCCATAAAATGGGTAAAAAGGGTATAATGGTTTTGTGCAGAAGTATGTAACAGGCAGAAGAAAGCATCTCTTGATCAGCATCAACAGCCGAGTCGATATAGCCATGTCCGTATGTCCGGCCGTCTGTCTGTCTGTCTGACTGTCCATCTATCTGTCTGTCTATATGAACGCGTCGATCTCAGAGACTACAAAAGCTAGAGACTTCAGATTTTGAATATAAGTTTTCTTATACCATAAGCAGAACAAGTTTGTTTCAAATTATCGATAACTATTCTGGTTTCCGATATACACATGGAGTCGATTGCAAAAAATCTCGAATTTGGAATATGCAAAAATTGGGATTGAAATAATGGGTAACGATAGAACTTTTCTGAAAATTTCATCGAAATCGGTCAGGTCAGGTTTAGGTCACAGATGCATACAAACAATGACTGTGCGCGTTAAGTATAGGGTTCGGGGTATCTCCTAGTCGGGAAATCTCGACTAGAGCCATCTTACTTGGTTTTTTTTTCGTTCAGTTTGAGCACATCTAAGCTTATAGAAGCTCTAACGTTTCCAAACCATTTTCCAATGCTTATTTTTTTTTTTTTTTTTTGCCTGACGTTCTTTGACAACGTGATTTGCCTTACGCTCTGCAGCTGTCAGAAGTTGTTTGCCTCATTTTGCGCAGCTTCGTGCTGCTTGCATCCAACGAACCACAAATCCCTTGACAATGAATGCAATGCACTAAAAATCAAAGTCAAAGTCAAAGCCCAAAAACCAACAATCAAATACCATTGACTTTCCTCCCCCTTCAAAGTTTTTTCACTGGAAAAAAGGAGCGAAATCCAATTTCACGCACAAATTAACGCCGCCGTTTCTAGTTGAGGGGGAGTGGCAATTAAGCTAACTGCAAGTCTTTTCGGCACTGAATATTTGAGGCCAACTAGAACTTGCACACGAAATCCTTGATGGTAAAAGCGTGCCCCGAGGCAGTTTCAGGTATTTAGCCAACAACTTGAATTCTAATTAAGTGTCATTATCATAAGAATGCACCTCGACCTCCCGCTCCCACTCCTTCTGACTCTTTATCTGTCTGTCTATCAACAGTTTTGCCAGACAAGTGTTTGCGCAACCTTCGAGGTAGATAATGAAATTCTCAGAATGCTCCACAAACTGTCGCCGCTTTGTGCGAACTTGTTCAAGCATTTAAATTTCCTACGCAAAAGAAGAATTCGAGTGTGTTTATTTCTACGTGGGCGTCGTGTTTTCTATGCAACAAATCAAATGCTGTTTTCTATGCTTCATTGACTAGAAAATTATAAACAAGTTTTGTTACTCGAACTGTTTAGTGGATTGAGATCTTTAATTTGGCAGACCTTGTACTAAAAATCTTAATTACTGAAGGTCTTTACCTAAAAACATTGTATTTAAAAATCGATTTAGAAGCTTTATCGGTGCACAATTTGTCGTGTTGCGCTGTAGACATTGTTTGTGCCAGCCACAAACAGGCATCAAAGCCATCAAGCAGCTGAAATACAATCAAATGCAAACACTTGATTTATGGCCTTTTTAGAGCTGAAGTTGGGTTTTTGGAGCTGCATGTACGTTTTATGGCAGACTTTGCAGGTTTCTACTTAATATCGCATATTGACTTTTGGCCAATGTGCACGTAGTGGCAACGCTGCGGCTACTCAATCTTGGGAGGCGACGTGACTTTTGGGCTGCCACACAACGCTCAGGGGCATGAAATACTACTACTTACCAAACGGGGCAACAGGCGACACACAGCGAGAGAGAGAGCGGAAGTGGAAGTGGAAAAGGAAACGGAAGCGGATACTAGCCTAAAACGGAAGCCGTGTAAGTGCCCTTGAAATTTGCTGTTAGTGCAGCAGATGCACTTTGCCTGATTTGTTGGCCCCGTAAGGGGCAAAACTAATTTTATAGCTCCTTAAACTAATTTCCAACTCAACAGTAGCAACATCAGCAGAAGCAGCATCAATATGCGACAATTTTTTTAGACTTTTTAATTACAGCCACAAAAACTTTTTTTGCTACCAATCTGAAAGCTACAAACTGCAGATGGCAAACACAGCTCAATCTCTCTAAAAAAAAAAGTTACGACAAACGACAAAATAAAAATGAAATGGAAAAAGACCAACGGACGCCAAACACTTTGTACTGTGAAAAAGTTACGTATACGCAATGTGCAACAACCAACCTGTGGTATCCGAAACAATCTCAGCAAATTGGCCACCTGTATGGATGTGACCGATGAGGCAGCGCCAACCACACCCGAAATGACCTTGCGCACTTGCGTCTTGTTGCAATGATATTCGGCATCGTCGATGTTACTAATCGAACCTGTAAACAAATAAAGATATGCAAATGTTAGTGAGTTAGGAGATTCTGCAATAGTTAAAGTTGTTATTATCACACTCGTAACTTCTATAAATACATAGTCAAACTTGACCAGTTTCTACCTTAAAGCAAATCAAAGTTGTACCTTCAAAAGGCCATCTAAAAATAAACTATTTAAAAACTCATACAAAGTAGTTGGTCATTTTGTTTCCACTTTCAAAAACACACCCCCACGCACATATACACACACAACTGCTTGGCGACCCCAACATTCATTTGCATATTTGTGTTTATGTTTTTGTGGTCGTTTTTTTTTTCTATGAATGTTTTGTATGCTATTTAATTATAAAACTTTTGTGCAGCCAGCAATTCGTTGGTTTCGAAACGCGCCATTAAGTAGTTGGAAAAGAAGGAAAGTGTACTTTGTTTTGTTTGATAATTATAATTACGCTTTATTTAATTTTATTTGTATTTAAGTTAGCGCGTCGTATAGTTCGCAACACACAAAAAAAAAAGGTAAGGAAGAACACAGAAAAAGACTTTATTTTGCTGCAATTTCCTGTTAGTTTTCCGGCTCTTTCTGCATTTTGCCTAACCATTCGTAAATTGCGTTTACTATGTAACTAGAGAAGATTGTGTTAACATGGGTTAAACTAAGCAATATATTTGTGCTTACTAAAACAAGTTGTAATTTAGCACAGCTTCTTACTAGCTTTGCTTTCAGGAACTATTATTACCGTAAAGCATTGTTTATGAGAGCTGTGTTTTTCCTGTTTTACTACTTCATATCAGATTCAACCAGACCTTCTTTGTTCGCACACAATTCTACGTGTATTCCTTACAAAAATGTACGGTTGCAAAGTTTTAATTGTTGCCTGTGGTTGGGTGCAAATAATCTGTGTAGTAAACAGATGCCAAGTTTTCCAACTCCGTTTCTCCTTCTGGGCTTTGCTGTTAGTATTAAATTCAATTAAACTAAAGTCTAGTCGATTTAATTCAGAAAATATGTACACACAACATTGCTGCTGGCAGTTCATACAAATGTGTGTTGGGTCGGTTATTGTTATGGGCTTGCCACGCCCTCGTCACATCAACATGGACCACATTTTAGCAGCTGTACTTAAATACAAATTAATTAACTCTATGGGCAGAACGCTGCCTAACGCTGATGCTGAAACTGATGGAGATGATGACTTGTACATTGGTTAAAAGAAAGAGAGAGAGAGAGAGAGAAAGGGAGACAAATGTGGCTCATAGTTTGCGGGAAGCCTAATCCTGTCAATATAATTCAGTGACTTGGAAAATTATATTTTTCATACGTTAGCTAGGAAAAAGAGTAGGCAACGCTGAGGCACGTCCCTCAAATAAATCCTTGCCGCGCACATAAATAATGAAATTATGGAGATTAGAAAGTGTTCAGGCCTAGCCCAACAACAACAACAACAACAATAGCAATAACAACGACTACGGCACTTGTAGCTGCCACCATTCTGGCGCAATTGATTATAGATCGTTGTTGTTGTTTGTGTTGTTGTAGATGTCTCATGTGCCGCTTTGTTGCCAGATAAAAGCAATAAGCGAATCTTTTATGCGTCCTGGCAGAGTGCCAGACACAAAACTGACGACCTCAACGCCTTTACACTTCCGCCGCTCACCTCGCCAACTTCCGGCCACCATGTGTGTTGATCTCCGCTCACATTAACACGTGGGACTTCTTTTTCTCTGCTGTGTACGAGTGGGTGTGTGTGTGTGTGTGAAATTCAATAAATGACACCGTTTTGTCTTAAGGGAATTATGTATGTTAGTTCAGGTGCACGAATAGCGCTCAGAGCTGTTGCTTTTGACTTATCCCCGCTGAGAAAACGCATAAATTATTTATTAATTCTGTTTATTAATACAGTGTTCGACGCTTGAATAAATCGCTAACGGCGGAATATTTCCGTCAGCTTTATTCAAATGAAAGCAAGTGGTTGAAAACAGAACCAGAAAACTTACGCAAATGGAAATTAAACTTTCTGAATTTACCTTTTATGAAATCCACCGCCATTTCCAGGCCATACGAATCCTTATCGCAATCGTCGAGTAAATGGGCACCGAGTGTTATGTTTGGCAGCAATGCCATCTCATTAATGCGATCGATGGTATACAGCATGGCCTCTAATGCCTGAATGCCACCCTGTGGCATGATGGGGCCACAGGTGATGCTGTCCTCGCGCGAATGCACCATCATTAAGCCACCCAAGATAACATCGCCCTCGACAATGGCCTCACGCTTGACGGGCCAATGACGTTGTGACGGTTGTGCGGCATAGAGACGATCCTGCAGAAAGTCAACGGAGTCGGGCAGCGAACGCAGATACTTGCCGCTCAGCTCCGAGATCAATGGCAGCATCACATTATTGTGATTGCCATTGATGTTGCTGTGGCTGTTGCTGTGTGTAATCACGTGTCGGCCACGATGTCGACCCGAGCGGGGTGAGGCAGGGTTGGGCAACTCAATGTTCATATAGCGTTGATAGCTTTCCAAATCGAAATTCTGGTTGTTGCTGTTGTCGTAGCTCTCGTCCTCTTCATCGTTGACATAGTCGGCCAGGGGTGGGCTTGGAGTGGGCGTGGTTGGCGGTTGCAGCCAGTGAAGAGAGTTTTTGCCCAGCTGCTGTCGTTGTTGTTCCAATTCGAGTGCTTTGTAATGACTTCGTCTGTAAATCGCGCCGCGGTCATCATCATAATGATGATGCGAATGTGGACGATGCTGATGATAATGATGATGATGCTTTTGACGATGATGCTGCTGTTGTTGTTGCAGTTGTTGTTGTTGTTGATGATGTCTCGCGGCTATGAAGCTGTCCAACTGTTGAACTGGAAACAGTCGCAACTGTTCCGGTTGCGCCTTCTCGTTTGCCTCCTGTTGCTGCTGTTGCTGTTCGTCATCGTTGCTTGTCCACTTTTCGTATATATCACCAATTACCGCATTCTCAACACTACAGCTAACAGCTCGTAATTTGCCCAGCACCAGCAAAATCGCAACAAGAACAACACAAATATGCACAGAGAACCGTTTGAAACATGCTAATTTCATGTTTGCATCAACTTTCTATTGAAGTTTGCTGGTTAGAGTTGTTGGCGGAGTTTTTTGCAAATTTATTTGATTTTAGATTTAGTTTTAATTAGTTCCATTTTTGGGTTAGACAAACAACGCATGTTTGCAGCAATTTCTATTTGTCATTTAGTTGCACTTATTTGACCAACTAAAAATATGGCATTTAGTTAACAAATAGTTTTAGTATTCACTGCAACGGAAATGCTTATTCCAAATCCCGAAAATGTTATTGCATTTCATTAAAATACATTTAGCAGAGGTCAGTATTCAAATGTTTGCTCTTGTTTATTATTATTGTATGTCATTAAAATTGCTAAAATTTCTGCGGTGCTATCAGCGGTCGCACTTTATTGCAACCAAACTCTAAACAGGAGCTTTCAACTGTCAACCGCAGTAAATAAATAACAAGCGGTGAGTTGGGCCATAAAAATTATTGCCATGTATTTGGCCTAAAGTAAATTAAAATTTCTTGCATATAATTTATGCGCGAAGGCGCAACATAAAACGAAACTAAACATAATGCAAAAATCCTTTGCGAGCGAAAAAAAAAGGTGTAACATACAACCCAGCGCAAAAAGGTTATTAATCAAATTGTTGGCGGCATAATGAGCTTGTCGTCCTGTCAGAGCGCACCACCTTGAAAAATCAAGAGCTGGAGAGAGTGAAAGAGAGACTTTGACTCTGACTCTGACTAATCAACTGGCGCATTAACGCCGCTTTTGAGGCTGGCATCCTCGGTCTGCACTTGCGAGTTTACAAAATTACTTATCATCAGCATAATCAGCAGCATTATCAAGCTAAGGGCAAGAAGTTGCTGCTGGTGGTGGGGTGGCTGTCATTGCGCCCTGACCTCAATACTTGTCACTGTCAGGGGCACCCCCAAAGCCAGCAGCAAGAAGGCCTGTGGGTTGCAACACCAGTAGCAGCAAGAGCAGCTAAAGCAGCAGCTGTGCCGTCGGCTTTGGGACGCATCTAATAATGAGATTGCGTTAAACAAATGGTGCTTTCCTTTTATTGCCCTTAATAGACACCGGAGGCTGCTTACACGCTCGTAATTTATTTTGATTACATTTTGTCGCTATCTCTGCTCCTCTCAAAAGAAGCTCTCAACTCTCGATGTGCTGCTCTACTTGTGCAAGGTTTCAATGTGTAAGTGAAGGGTATTAAAGTTTGCTTAGCATATTTGGTGCTCAATTTTAAAAGTCTAACTTGAATTGATTCATTGAAGGATATAACTCAGTTATGGCACTTAAAAGCTTTTATGAATCCATCAACTTTAATCGCATAAAATATTTACTCTTAGTAATAAATGAAAACTTTTCATAGAAAAAGTCGTAAAAAAGTGTAACAGTTTTCCATTAGCATTTTCTTGTGAAATTAACTCAAGAGTAAAACATTTCAAGCATTGATGTCGCACAGCTATGACAGAGGCAAACAACCAAAATATAATGAAAAACTTGTGTATGTGCATACAAATTAAATATGACAAGGATAGTGTCCCACTTAAAATTCACTGCATTAAATATAACAGTGTATAAAGTAAATGTATGTATGCTGGGAATGTCTTATCTAGGCTTATCCTTAGTGGCATTGTGTTTTAGGGTCTGCGAAACTGACACTGGACCATGGACGAGTCGAGTCGTCGTCATTGCGCTGTGTCCTTTGCCCTTTGTCTTATTTTGCATGTCATTGTATATACGTTCGGCGAGGACTTTGATTTGATTGAGCATTTCACTCACTTTCCTTTTCCCTTTTCCCATTTTCCTTTTTTTTTTTATTTGCGCTTATTTGAATTTCCCGGCATTGAAATTGAAATATGTGTATGCATTGGAGAAATATACGGTGAGACCCAGGATTTAAAGACAATTTGTGAGTGCCAAGAAGAACTTTTGAATGCGACCAATTTATTGTTGTGGGTGCGTGACAGAGCCTGCGTGTTGGATTTCAGCATTCAGCTTGTGCAAATTGATTTTCATCGATAGCCCGACAAAGTTGCATAAATTGCCACTTGATGTGTTTGTGTTAAGCCCGGCACAAGGTCAAACACTCGATGCGGCGATGGCCGCTTAAAAGCCAATATCGTTTTAACCATACGCACAAAAAGCCAAAAAGAGAAGCACCAGCAAACTGAACGCCATAAAATAACACTCGATGCGCTGATAAGTATGCTGTGAAAAAAGGCATGCGAAAAGACTGTAATTTATGCATTCACTTTCAGCGCCCGAGGGACAAGCGCGACGAGTGCCTCGTGTACAATTTCAACTGGCAGAAATTCCAAAAATATCCATACACTAGTGTATTACCGTATATCACTAAGATACGCATAAGTAGCTGATTGAGTGTCAAAGGCGAAAGAATCATTTTTAAGTGATTAAATTCAATTTTTTTTTAAAGTCTTGCCCAATTAACTTTACTTTGGCTGGAAAATTCAATGCCATAAATTTCAATGGCAATCACAAAAGTTATGTTTGCAACACTTGAAATATATGTTTGGGGCCTGAACAAACATGCTGCCTTTATTTAACCTTTCTCAGACAGACATTTACATAAATGCCAAGCGCAAACAACAGGCAGCGTTAAGAAATTTCCCAAATTTCACATCAAATAACATTCAATCATACTTTTCTTTACACACACACACACACACATACACACACACGCATACTGGGACACCTGGCCAAGGATGTCAACGTCCTGCAGCTAATGGCTTGACAGCATTCGACGTGGGAGAGCGAAGGCACTGTAATGCAGATTAGGCAGCGTCTTCAATTTGCTACGCGACGAAGCAAAAAATTAATAGCAACACATGTAAAAAATGTTGCCTGCCAAAAATAAAACATGAAGAAAAAGTGCGCAATGTCAGAAATATGAATAACTTTGACAGGTGTACACATACGAGCTGATATGCAAATTCCTTACCCTTAACTTCTTCTTTCTTTGTCCCGACGTCTACGTCAGTAACAAATGTCTGCCAGTGTGTGATAAATTTCGTTGACAAACAACTTGCGGGGAAGACAGATTGAGAGAGAGTTTGGCTATAGGCGGAAAAGAAACTGTAGGCTACAAATTCATGGCAACTGTCTACTACAGTGCCTGCAACGGTATGCGTACTTGCATACCTTTATATTTCAAGGTAATCAGCAACAGTGACAGCGACACTTTTGACAGTTGCACAATTGGTTTAAATTTGATTAGCTGTGTGTGTGTGTGTGTGTGTGTGTGTGTGTGTGTGTGTGTGTGTGTGTGTGACATTGCTATAAATATCAACCGCAAGCTTTGTTAAGCGAGAAACAAAGAAAAGTTGCAAGACAAATTAAATTATAACAAGCAATCAAAATAAAGAGTTGCTGCGAGCGACAAAAAACCAATAATCAAGCAAAATATGCCAGCGTTCTTGCATCTGTTAGCTTTTAATCTATAAATACTTTAATCACGTAAAAGTTTTGTGTTGGCTTAAATATTTTTAGGATCTCTTTGAATCAAATAAAACTTAGATGCCACGAAAAGTTGAATTCATTACGAATTTCAGTTCCTAATTAATTTGAATATCTCAACAAATCTAGATGACTTGGCTGCTGACACTCCTTGCCACTCTAATTATATCTAGCTAATGGAAATAATTGCTGATTTCATTACGTGGGACATATTAATGAGCGGCCGTCAAATGCTTGCCATGCAGCAATGACTACGTAGCTGTACTAAAAGTCATTTTAATAAAGGTCAACACACATATAAATATGGGCAGAAAACAATTTCGCTTTCATTTCCTGTCCTGAAAAACTTTGCTATGGCAGCTAACTTTTCTTTTTTGTTTTTTGCTTCAGTAAATACATAAAAATATGCGCAAATAACAATAAAACCTACAAAATTATTGATATTGGGCGCATAAAAATTGCTACTCAATGTGGGCGTAACTCAGAGCACGTTTTCAAGCTAAAGCAAAAGCTGAAGCTGAAAGCTGAGACTGTAAGTGTGTAGCTAAAAACTAAGCAAACAACCCTTAGATATTGTGTATACGCATTCAATGCATGCTCCTAGAGGCCAACTAATATTAAAACAAATATGCTTGAGTCGAGACCACGTGTCCTAAGAAAACTTCTGCCAGCCAAATACTTTAAGGCAAACTTTATTAGCTACCAAAATACCTGAGATTTGTGTGTGTTGTTGCCGTCAGGCTAAATATGGGCAGAGGCATCTTAGGCAACTCTCCGACCCAACCAAACCCAACCCAAACCTAAGTTATGTGCATGTGCTTTGGAACATGGTACGAAATGTGGAGAATTGTAATTGGTTTCGTGTGTTTAACGCTTTGCGCCTTAGGGCCACACAAAATGCGGCTAATAATCCTGTCTAGGCACGCAGCTAACAGCTCAAACAACAACAGGTTCTTTCAAGTGTATGCTTTTTGGTGTGTTGCACAAAAAATTGATCGTAGAATTTTTTGCCCTTGTTATGATGATGTAAAAGTTTGCAAACTTTTAAGCTCTTTAGTTAATAGTTTAACATTTTAAGATGAATTATGCAAATTTCGAAAAGTTATAAATTAATAAGTCAGGAAATTAAATGTATTAATATAAAATATCATTATACAATTTCCCACAGTATCACAATCAAAACCTTTTTCCTACCTATTGTTAACAGAAATATATAATTTTCCACAGCTTTGTGTGTAAATGCATGACAGATTCAATAAGCGTTAAACAATGAAAAGCAATCAATGGCATTTATGACGGAAGTAATTAAGCAATACGTAGAAGAAAAGGCGCAATGCCAAAGCCAGATGAACTGCAGTGAAGCGGAAGTGTCATATAAATACACAATTATTGAACACACACACTCGCACTCACGTACAAAGAGCACTCAAACATGCTTTTTACACTGGCAGACACACGTTCTACAAAGAAAAGAGAGCAAAAGAGAGTTAAAGTTCGCGCAAGCTAAAGTAGAGCACATGACAGGAAATCGACAGGCGCTGCCATGTAGCAATTTAGCAGCAAATTGTTTTCTTTCATATGACAGCTGCAGGCACTCCAAACTCAATCAAATGTCATGTTGCGTACTGTTCCAAGTGTGTGTGTGGTCTCAAACATGCACTGATTTGGTCAATATTGCGTTCACACATTAACCAATATGAACACAGCTGTGTTTTCTTATTGGGAGTGTTATGAATAACAAGTATTTAAGGATTTAATTATAATCTTTAAATATTATACCGCATCTCTTCTTGATAAGTTTATTTTTTGCAAAAGTATCCCAAAGCCATTTAACACTTGTCAATGGTTAAAAACTTAAATTTTTTTTTGTTACATTATCTGATAAGCTTTAACTATAGTTTATAGTGTATATGACAAAAGCAAAGAACTTGCAGCGTTTTACTTTTGTGTGAAATATGAGACATTTTCATAATTTAATTTTACACGCCAAATAATAAACGCATTAACTTAACAAAGTTTCAAGTAACCAAAAACTCAGACGTAAAGTGAAAATTTTCATAATTAATTTTTGTGGGCTTCAAGTTGTTAGGGTCTTCTTCTTTCTTTGGGGATGTCTCTGTACCCAAGCCCACAAATTCGGCTCGACAACAAACTGGCTACAGTTTTCCATGCTTTTGCCATGTTTACGCGCAATTTGTCCAGTTTTCGGCGCTTCAATTTGGACGACTGTTTGCCCAACGACAACACAACAGAACGCAGGCGAGGACAATATGCCCTACACCTGAATGCCTGCTACAGAGAGAGGGAGAGAGAGGAGACGCGCGGGCCACACACTTTCAGCTAGCACTGTGGCTGACCGCGCCTAACACGCATCGAGCACAGCGACATCCGAGCATGTTGCATAGACACTCATCCACTGAATTATTGATGCGCCTAACGAGCCACGGCAAATGGCAGACGAGCTGAATTTGTTCGCTGAAATCGTTGGCATTTTTGTGTACTACGATTCTAGCTTACACTTATGTACGCATTTGGCATGCATTAAGTCTTGCCAATGGAATTTAGATAGCGTCCTCAATGCAACGACATTCGACAATTTGGCTAATTGAATTCTTTGGGACCAGGCTTAGGCCTAATGTGGCTATTTATAGTTGTACTCATAACAAGTTTTCTTTGCCAATTTGTTAAAAAGAATTCTAGTTTGAATTTTTGTAGGACTTTAACTTTTTCGCTATGAAAACTGTTGGTCAAAGTGACTATTAATCACAAGCTACAATTGAGCTATTTATTTACTTGACAGTAAATTAAAGCTTCTCCCATCACCTGCTCTCACTTACACACAAAGTATAATTTTCTCAGTCGGTTCAGTCAGCTGGCAACTAGGCAAATGGGCAACTGAAGCAGTGGGCAGCTGTTGACAACATGGCAGCTGGCAGTCATCAGCATTTACTACCACAAGCCGTCAATCTTGCTTGCACAATTTCATTTGTGCATTCGTGTAGGGCCATAAACAATTTTTCTTTTGACAAGCGACAACAGTCGCTCCTCATGCTTATCAGTGACTGTTCACACTTCTGACTTCTTCTTCTTTCTACGTTCTTTTATGTGCTTTTCGCTAGAATTTGTGCACTCTGTGTGTGTGGTGGGTGTGAGTGTGTGTGGTTAGAGTTGGTTGGATCAAAGCTTGAATGGCAGCTGGTGTACTAGAACACACCCTCACACACACACACATTGACACAAATCGTTGTGCATGGCGCTGTAAATAATCTATTTCATGTTTACTTGCCACTTGCCAGCTAACCAACCGGGATATCCCATTCGCAAAAACCTACTATACATATGTGTGCGGGTGTCAACTCTGTAAGCTGCTGTGTATATAAAAGTAAGAGGCAACACTATAGCTGGCGTCAGTTTGTTGCCAGTTTGTTTGCTGGTGTGACAAATTATTATGGTATATTGGTTCTCAAATCAAATGTGCACACATGTAAGCATACTTCACTACATTCGAATTGACTGGAACACACAGAGTGACAGAATCTGAACATCCTAAATGTGTGGCTGCAATCGACACTATATATATATATATATATATATATATATTATATATATATTGCCAACATGCAAGGCCCACTTTAGATTGACATTCAAATGCGATATATTCGGCTGAGCTTTTAAGTATTTTAGCACACATTTACATACACACATTTCTTCGTTGTGGAACTTAAGTGTGGAAGAGTCGTTAGAAATGAATAAAATGTTTTCGGATTTAAAATATTTGTAAAAGAAATTTATCAAATTTCTCTTACTCGCAATCTTTTTATTAGCTTGTTGCCATGAAGCAATTATGTTAATTTCCATAGTCTCTTCTTTAAGCGATTCCCAAAATGCATAAATGATAAATAGTTTTATACGTAACGCAATTCATTTTGACCTTAGTAGATATTGTTGCCATAGAAATAATTGCCTGAAAAGTTGCAAAAGAAGCAATTCGATTTAAATGGTTGGCAAGAGAATTGAATATTCACCATTCATAGATAAAAGATTATTGTTCTTTGCTTGTAGTTTCAATCAAAAATGGATTTTGTGATTTTAATTTCAGATTTTTTTCTTGGAAATTCCTTTTTTTTTTAAAAGAATTCATTTTTAATTTATTTGAGTTTTGATTTTTAGTATTTTTTAATTTAGTTTCTGGCTCTTTGTCTAACAAAATATGTCTAGCATGCAACAGTTCCTCCCCCTCCCTCTCCCTCTCTCTCTTTCTCTCTTTGGATAAATTCCATTGGAAAAGGGTTAAGTAAAATTTATTTATGGCAGTTGCACACACATGTTAGTTGGCCTGGCATGTCATATTCCACATTTTTGTAGTAACGGCCACAAAAGCAAAATGTCAAATTCTGCTTTATGCAGTTTTGCATTTTTTCGCTGCTCGAATGCAGTTAGGAGTTTATAAAATGTTCATGAAACTGACTATTTAAAAAGCATCGCAAACAAAACAAGTATGGCCCATGGGCAAAGTAGTCCACTTTTTTTCCAGAATTATTACATTTCCATGCAAATTTCGTGCGATACTAAAACTCAACATGCACATCATAGTATATGAAACCTGTTAACAAAGCTGTTGCCAAAGTTCCGGTTGCGGAAATTGAATCATTGTTTCTTGTTTTTTTTTTTTTTTTTTTTTTTTGTTGTGTGTAGCTGTTGCACCTGACTTACCGGGGTTATAATTAAAGCCAACATGCACATTGATTTCGTACAGTTAGCATAACTCACGAGCAGCTCGAAAATTTACTGGCTCTGGACATGCAACAAAGTAACGCGAGGTATCCGAAACACATAAACTCTGCCAGGTGGCAGGTCGCATTAAAATGGTGTTAACTGTTTTTCATGCAGTTCACTGACCAGCCTATTACAAGGATGGTCTCAACAGGAAACCGGAAATTGCCTGGGCGGGTTGAACTCTTTTAGCTTGTTGCATGGCTGCAAACTTTTCTTTAAAGCAAAAGTAAAAGCCACAATCCAATAATAATTCTAAGACAATAGATATATGCGTTTTCAATGTTTGCTCAATGGATGTGCCTTAAAATCTGCCCATAAACCTTTCACAACAAGCATTTTATGAGCCAGAAAGCACTCCCTGTTCAACTGGAGCACTGTGGGCTGCCTGATACCACAGCCTGACCAGCCGCAAAAACCAGTTCGAGTGTGCCAGCTGGCACTGTTGCGATGTATCAATGGCCATAAATTTTTGAATAGCCTGCCCCCCAAGCGGCTTCTGTAATTGCGTGGAATACGAACCCCATTTTGCAATGTGCCTAACTCATTGTGAATGCCCCAGCGGAAGCAGATGAAATTAGGTGCAAAGTGTTGGCGCCGGAACAAAAAATGTACGAAATAATAAAATGTTATGCGGCTGTAAGTTTATGTTGTATTTTGTATGTATGTACTGGATGCGAGACGGCATAAATTTCACACGCCAATATGAGGTCGAGGCACGTAAATGCCATATTTACTTTTTACGATAACAATGTTATACTTTTTTCCCCTCTTCCTTTTTTAAAGATCGTAAATAATTAGTGCTGCTTCTGCTGCCATAAAAAACGCGTCGTCTGCGATGAGAGTGACAAGTGACATGTGACAAAAGATACAAGATACTTATGTACTTTGCGTCGAAACTTTTTTATGATTTGTGTAAAATTTTTGAATAATAAAATTAAGTTTATCGCTTTGTCTCTGCCATGTGTAATGGGCGTGTTAACATTGTATTTAAAGTTATAAAACGTGTGTGTGCTTTTGTCTTGTGTAATTTAAGATACTTTATCTTTCAATAACACTTAAGTGCAAGCTCAGCATGCTGCACACGAAATTACAAATAAGTTTTTCCGTTTTTAACTAAAAGCAATAATCGTAGCGTGTGCCAAAAGTTTTAAATACCACATTCGTATGTGCCTTACAAAATTGGTTTTGGCAACGATTGCCAAAGGAAAATCGTTGATAATTGTTGTAGTTTTTGCCAAACCGCGCCGTGTGCCCATTAAGCCAACCAAGAAGCCAGCCATATGAGTGTACTATGTATGTATGTGCGTATGCGTTATTTAAAGACACTCAAGTGGCAATTTCCGTTTTTGCTCAATTGAATTTCAGTTACTGTAACTGTTACAGTTACCGTTACTATTACAGTTGTGCAAATGGTTTTTTTTCTCGAATCACAAATCGCGAGTCGAAAATTTCATAACGGAAAAAACACACTGAAATGGCAAATAAAAAACCAACATTGCCAGCTGTGCGCCATTAAGAAAATAATAAAATCAGCAGAGAAACAATGGATTCACAATCTACAGGGAATACTCAAATGCCAGGTGGATTTTGAATTAAAAACAAAAAAGCACTGCATTAAATGTTATTTCCGTTGAATTAAGCAATCGTTGAGTGAATCGGAGAAAAAGTATTACGGGTTTTAACTACAATTCAATTTATTTTTTGACAAAGATTTTTAAATATTTATTGCATTGAAACAGCTTTTTGTGTAATGCAATCAGAGTATTAAAATAATCTGTGTACCATTTCAGTAAATATTTTTATTTACTTTTAAAATATGTGAGAAAGGATTTGATTTAAATGTAAGATGGAAACGAAATCATATTCATTAAATATTCAATTATTTTAACACTGCTACACAGTAAAGTTTTCACTATTTACTTTAAGAGTTTATTAAACGTTTGTTTGCTTTCCTCCCAGTGTGACCAGACTCAGTGATTGACTATGCATTAGACATTGGCCGTCCTTTCTCGCCAGCCTCGGGGGAGTTTTATTGAATTTCTAACCCGCAGTCAGTCAGCACATAGAGCTGTTGACGTCAAAACTTTTGTCAAGTTTAACTTGATGGATTGATATTTATGAGCCTGTCTTGCCTTTCTTTTTTTTATCATTTAGAAGTCAAACCTTTTGGCATCGATTAGTTTGACTTTGACGTATTTGCGTTGAGGCCAGAGAGCAAACAGCACATGTATAAAAAAAAATGGCAAACAGTGCAGACAAAGTAATAATAATAATAAGCATATTCAATTGCCACCATGAACATAAACTAGATATGCACTTTATTACTTTCTATGTGTCTATAGTGGTATGGTTCATATTTTTCTGCAATTGCATGTTTTATTACGCTGCCAACTCAGCTGAATTAATGCAGCTCTATAGTTTGACTTTGTCAGCATAAACAGACAGTGTGCTTATTCGCTTCACTGTGTGCTTTTAGTTTTCAATTTTAAGCGCAGCTCACGTACCATCCACAGATGTCGACAATGTTGCGTATACGCAATGTTCAACTCCATGGGTGGTACATTGGATATATATGTATCTCTTTGTGGGTCATTACAAGCGAGCGTGTTTTTCATGCTCTCCCCATAGTGTACCACAAAAGAGTTTTAATTAAACGGAACAACGGATAAGCCGTAACCAGAACGTGGCACAGAGCAGCTGCCATTTACAATTTGGTCATATTAAGTATTGAGAGAAAGCTTAACAGCTGGATTTATTGTACATTGTAAGTAATTTGTATTAAAGAAATGTGAGCTAAGACCTATTTAAAGCAAGTGTCAATGATGTATTAAGTGTTTGCCACTTGAGCACGACAGATTGATATCTGGAAGAGCATAAATATAGTATATCGGCTGATGTCAGCGACATTTACCTAAGCGACCATAAAAAGCATTAATAAAGCACTCTGGGCGTAGAGGCGTGGCAGTGGCAGCAGCATCATCGTTGTCTTCAGCCTGCGTTGCGGCTGCTATCAAGAGCCAATAAATGAAATCTCATTAAGTTGAAGCCGCAACAGCGAGTCTGGCGAGGAGAATGAAGTCGCTGGTAGCGGTTAGACGGTTATGCGTATCTCATGGGAAAATTATAAAATTTCCATTTTATTGACATTTGAAATTGACTTATATCAGGCGCGAAGAAAACGAACTCTTGGCTGGGCTAAAGTGTTTGCCTGTTGGCCATTCTGTCTTACCCATGACTCAAAACAAGGCCACGATAAATAAGCAGCAGAAGAAGCAGAAAAAACTGTGTGTGCAATAGCAACAACAATAAGTCAATCAAGTTTGGCGAAATGGTTCAATAAAGTCAACACACACACACAGAGAGTAGACGACCGCAGGGGGTTGATCACGGGGGGCAAAGCCCTGCAGCACCAGCTGGGTTGAAGTTCAAACAAATATTTTTGGGGGGTTGCCTTACCCCCACACTTTCCGCTACATACAGAAATTACATTAACACCGCACCCAGAGCACAAAGCGCAGAAAAGAGATACCAAACGAAATAAAAGGGAATACGCAGACAAAAAGAAAGAGTGGAAAGAGAGAGAGAGAGAGTGTGTGTGTATACAAATGAACACGAAGGAAGTGGAGTGGAGTGTCGATTGCTGATAACAGCCGGAAGCGAAGTACACAGCAAAAGCAATAACAACAACAGCAATAACTAACAAACGCCAACAACAAAGCTCAAAAGACAAAAGCCTTGGGCCTGCCAGCGCGAAGGGGGGGAGGGTGAGAAGGGCAAATAATTTTGTATTTTTCTCTTCTTTCTGCTGTGACAAGGCGAAAATTTTATAAACGAAATTGGCTAAAAAGCAATTTTTGCATAAAGTTCATATACAAATAGGTGTGGCGTTATGGTGCGGGTGGCAGGGTGTGCTGTAGGCGTGGCATCCTTGTGGCATGAAACAAATTTAGACATTGTTTTGGGTCGCCGTTTGGAAACGCACTATGCTTGGTTGGCTTGCCAATCAATAATTCAAATTATGTTTGGTTTTTTTTTCCACACCTATATAGGGTGGGGAGGGGGGAAACAAAGAATCGCATTAATTTGCATGCGAAGCGAAATAAACTTGAACTTGTCACTCAATATTTTTCTTGCCATATTTATTTATTTGCTTGGCAACAGCAACTTTTTTGCACTTCTACTTTGTGGGTGAGAAAAGTTTCTCATTATTTCTACACATAAGTTGGGTGTAAAGATTGTGTAATATTTATTTAGAAACGACGGGAGAAAAGTTAAATTAAGTTGCAAATTTAAAGCTCCTATGATGAGAATTCTCTTAATTATACTTTCATCAACTTTTCAGTTTGCTAGCCACCAAAAAACAATATGAGAGTGGCTAGAAAACCAACTTTGCTGTAGGCCAAACGAACTTTTATTAGAAACAATAACACAAACATTGGCTATGGAGAGAAGTTGTGGAAAAGGACCAACTGTTGGCCAAATCAAATATGCAATATAAATAAACAATAAATTATGCAGTCACTTAAAAACTCACAAATGAGCAAATGACCAGCAGCATTCATCCTCTCTTTCTCACCCTCTCACTTTCTCATTCTCACACTCTTGGCTCATAAATCATTATGCGAAAGTATGCCAAAAAAAATAGCAACAAAAATCGAATTGTGAATGTGAACTGTAAACTGTAACTTTCTGCTGCTGCTGCTGCTTTTGCTGCTGCTGCTGCTGCTGCTGCTGATGTTAGTTGTTGGCTGACTGGGCCACTGTTGATTTATGGCCTTAATGTAAGCTTAAAAATGTTGCAAAAGTGCACAAGCTGCGTCATGTTCTTGCTGCTGTTGTTGTTGTCGTTGTTGTTTGCACGTGCTTGAGCGCTTTTCAAGGCGGCTCAATCTATGTTTGCCTATAATGCGACTTTAAGGATGTGGTTTTCAAGATTCTAACTTTAACAAATGGATTAAATTTGATATATCTCGTGCCTGGCTCAGTTTCCTTTATTCACCACTATTGTCTTAAACGTTATCATAAAATGCATATGAATATATCCCATTATAATCGATTTGTTGTCGTCTCTTCTGTTGAATGGCCCAACAACAACAGATTTAAATGCTCTATAACCCCAAGTAAATAAATACATATATACACATATCGTTGGCTGAGCTTAAACGCGTGTCGTTTACTGGTGCCAGGCACACATGAAACAGATACGATTTATATGGCCAGCTCGCAAGCAAATAAATAAATTCCCAAAGAGGCAGCAGCAGCAGAAGCAACGATATAAAAAACAACATCAAAGGCAGCAAAATGAAAGCAAAGCTTGACTTGCCAGCCATAAAACAAATTGACATTTTTTTTATTATTATGACAAACAGTCAGGATATCACGCTTTGCATTCCAAAAAGAAAGAGAGAAAAGGAGACGAAAAAGTAAACAACAACAGGGGTAAAGGCAAAAGTGCTTTTGATAACGTCCATTCAGTTCAGACTGTCAACTATTTAGAAAAAAAAATAAAACAGAGATGATTTCAACAGTGTTAAGCTGCAACACTTCCAATTCAATTCCCTCTTTGAAACCACCTGTTAAAAACTGCAGAGTGTCCATCAAAATGGCAATCAACTACACTTGCCTTTGGCCTGTGTACGAACAAAGCTTGGAAATTGTTAATAACTTAACGTACCCTCACACAACACACACATACTCGTACTCGTAAATATTTTGCGCATAGCACACACATCACTTTCGCACGTCCAGGCAAATGTGCATTTTGATTTTTTGGCTTTTCTGAAAAGCCCAACGCATGTTTGGCAGACAACACTGCTGCTGTTGCTGCTGCTTCTGCTGCTGTCAGCATTGAATTTAGTGCATCATAAAGCGATTTTTGTGTCAAAAGTAGAGAGGCGGTTGCAAGATCGCTTTGTGTCGTGTCGTGCTGATGTGCCACAAAAAGTTTAAAAAGGGCTTAGCATAAAATTTTTATGAGCAAATAGTTTGCGGCTGTGAAAATTTGTATACAATGTTACCAGTTTTAGTGCTTTATTTTATGAATCAGAAAGTTAGAGGTATTATTGATTATTTTCTGCTTTTCTCTTGCCTGATTTCCGCACCATTAACATCTTCCAGTTTTTATAAAATTGTATTTGAATATTCATTTCAACAGAGTAAGGACCTTTGTTAATTAATATGCCACGTTTCTCTCCACCTCCGACCTGGTGATTTAAATTCCACCTGCTTTTCTAAGTATGCAAAACGCGAGCCAGTAAATCCAACGTGTTATTGTCAGTCAACTTTGAGTTATCTTTGATAGCGCACATTTCGACAGCTCATAAATGAAAATGCCCCCAAGCCAGTCAAGAGTCAAAAACATATTCAAAGCCTAGCCGAACTCTGCCGTTAATTATTATCATTGTGAACAAATTATTTGCCATTGCCTTGCCAGACGGCTGCCTGCTGCTGGATATTAAATTCATTAGCCTCTTTTGTGCCAGTTAAGTGAACAACTTTAAGAACTGTTTGCTTGACTATAAAATTACCCTTAAAAAGTTTGTGTTTTGACTTTCACTTCAATTATGTACATAACTTAGTTTGCCAAGCAACATTGCTCGGAATTTCTTATTTTTATCATGTTAATTAACAGACACTCACTCTGTTAACCGGCTTACAGCATGTTGCTGTTAATAGGTATTCGGTATTCTGTTTTAAAAAGTTACAGCTTTAATGAAATAACTTTACTTTGATCTAAGAATTTCACTCCCTCCAACCTAAGCCCAATATTTTTGTATAGGATATCACTGTGCCATTGGCAACAGATTGTGAGGGCTTTAAAGGTGTCTGTTTCACGTTTCTCTAAGCTAGCTTTAAGTTTTGTAATGAAAGCGCAGGCGGGCAGCAGAAGGCACGTGTGCGGCATTTTAATCGGATTTCCATGCAAAACATGCCATTCATTGTCTCTACAAAATTCAATGTATTGGAATTAATCAAGGGACAGAGTCCTGTTTTTGCCTTTTGCCCTTCTGCTCAAGTTTTTGCCTCAAATCTGTGTGTGCTTGCGGCCTTGGGTGGCAAATTCTTGTGCTTGGCAGCCAATTTTCAAATATTTTTTGGTTGTTTTTATTTTGCCCTCGCCCTTTAATAGCCAATGTGGCCGTAAAGAAGTGGGAGAGCGAACGCACATAAAAAGCCGTCCGAACTGTAGAGCTGCATAAATATTTTTATTTTTATTTCTATTTTTACGATGCCGCGCGCGCTCAGATAAACCAAAAACACAAAAAAAAAAATATAAGCGGGCAAACAAAAAAGTGAAAGACAAAGGGCGTACATTCGATGGTAAGAAAAGCAGCTAACATAATATTGGGGAAATGATTTTCGGTGTTTCCTCATGCACTGCTGCAAATAGTTGAAGTCGTTAATGGGCAGCCATAAAAGCACGCAGCTCGTTGCCGTAAGACAAAGCAAAAAGCAGCCATGAACCAATAATAAGCACAGCTTACGTATGCCGCCTCCAAAACTTTGGCCAAATTGCAAGGGGAAGAGTGAAAGAAGGACCGTGGTGACCTGGGGCGAATCGAGAACCCAGAAAACCTGCACCCTACCTAGGGTCTGGGTCCTTTTTCGATTGCGGTCAAGCTGCTGCTAAGCTTCGCATTTGACGCTGACTACGCACAATGCGGGGTCGAAAAGTACAAAAAAAAGGGTCAAGTTGGGGTCACACTGTTGTCGATTTGATTGTGAAAATTGTGTCAAAATGCTTTAAGCACATTAAATTCTTAAATAAGGGTGGCCATAAAAAAGTGTTGACAAAAGAAACAATTTTAGTCAAAAATTGCCAAGTAAGTTGACCAAAAATTATCAAACAAAACTTATCCGTACTTAGTAGAAAGATATGCATTATCTTACTGCCTTAAAGTGTGCAACCAAAAATGAGTTAAGTTTAAGTGAAAAGGATTTCGTGGAAAAGGCAATAAAGAAGGAAAACGACAGCCGTTTTCACTCCGTTTGACAGCCTTTTTAATATGTAACCAATGCCAGAGACAGCGAAAGCGCTGCACACAAACATATATATATATATATATATATATAAAGACCATATCTGTGTGTGCGTGCACAAATTGATATTATGCAAAAAAGGGTCAAATGTGTGTTACATGTTTGTTTTTCGCTCCGTTCCAGTTTGTTTGGGCTCTACATACTTTCTGTTCTGGGCGCTCTATGGTTTTTTGGTGTGCCGCGTAAATTGTACTTTATGGATTAAATACGTTGTTTGCTTATGCAATGGCAACGAGAAAGGGACAGAAAGAACTGAAGCGGCATCAGCTGGAGCACAGAAGTTGGCGTGAAATAAAGGACAAATAAACAACTCCCGGTAAAAGGCTTATGCATGTTGAAAAACAACTGCGCTTCGTTGATTTCCAAGCGGCTTAATTAGTGCAAAATGTGTCCTTTTTACAGATTAGTTCAAATGGTTATTCTAAATGGGTGTCATAATTCGTTATTTATTTTTGATTTAAGTCAATTTCCTATGCATTTTGTTTCACACAATTTCCCAAAAATTAAAAATCAGCTTAGCATGAAATGATTGAAACAAACGATGTTGTATTTCATTAAATGTGTGAAACTAGACCTGTCAAAAAAATATTTGCATTTCATTGACATCTGAAAACATTCAACGTTGATGTCATTGTTGCTAAAAATATTGTATGTTTTCTTTTTAATATTTCGATAAAAATCTATTAAATTTCAAATTGAATTGCAGCCATCACATATTTAGATTTCTATTTGTATGTATTTCTAAAAAGCACATATGCAATATTGAATTTTCTATGTTATGTTAGACATTTTGCATTTGTAACATTTTTGACGTTACAGATTTTATGATATATTTTTGGTGCTTTCATATAGTAGTCACGTTATGTGAGTGAATGTGAGTGTGAATGCTGTGATTGAAACTATTGTCAAGTGTAACCGCAAAACGCAAGCGCTAGCTGCAAGTCAACTTATGCAAATTGGATGCAACATTCACCACATGAGGTCCTTGCAACACTGAAGTTGTGTGTGTTGCCAGCAAGTTTGACAGCTTTAAATAGCTAAATTCAATATGCAGTTAGTAAATTCGGTTATCTATCAATTTGTACTACATACCGTGACTGATATGGCTAATATGGATAGTATAAATTGAAATCACAGCTGACGTTTGACATTTAAATATATTACATATCGTAGAGTACATAGTTAAGCGTGTCTCATTGAAAAGCTAATTAATTAAATGCTGTTTCAGGCTGAACACCTTCTCTGCCCACAGTTCTTAGTAATCGTCACGCATGGCAGTCAGGATATATATTCAATTAGACGCTCCTAAATATGCATAATAATCATAATATACTTGGCTAAGCATGAATAGCAGTGAGCCATCTGCATGACAGCTCAAAAAAAAAAAAAGAAAAACACACACACATTGCTGTAACATAAAACTGGTTAAGCAAAGCAGCTGGCCAAAAGGCAAAGGCAAAGGCGAAGGCAAGAGTAAAACAGGTGGCTGGCGGTGGGCATGTGGCAGGCGACAACATTCAGTCAACTTTTCTCTAATGGTGTCAGGCGAAAGTGCAAGCCTAGCAGAGCCATAAACGTGACGCTCGAGTGGCAATTAAAGCTCAGCAGGTGTCGCTCGGAGACTGTCTCTCACTTCTATGCTAGAGATGTGCTTACTTTGAAGCAATATAAATAAATAAATATGCCCTAAGCAGCATAACATCAACTGTCATGGTGTCATAATTGAAACTGGCAGCTAACTTTGTAACAAAATGAAAATGCCAGATTTATTCAGATATTTCTAAGAACTAATAGCATTTACTATATTATGTTTTGCATATCGGGTTAATATAAAACGAACATGTTGTCATCTCTACCTATTTGTGGATTTTGTAGCTCGTATAACGGCACTTAATTATTTTCGCTTTAAGCAGCAACGCTCGAGTCGAGAGTATGTGTGAGTGTGGTGTGCACACACGTGTAGACCGCATAGCGGCGTTTGAGATAAATAACGACAACTAAATGGGCCTTGGTTAGTTGTTGGAGTGGGTGGCCCCTTAATGACTGGCATTTGATAATACATATGCTTCTGCCTGCCTGAATATCTGCCTGACTGTCTGGTTGGCTGCTTTCGACAGGTGCTCAGCATACAGCGTAATTGCCAAAAAAAAAAACAAAAATATAAATTAGTAGAGAAAAAGAACAACATAAATGTTTAGCACACACACAAAAATGTAATTAAGTTATTATCTCAGCTGCCACTACTTTGCCAACTTGCCACGCCCCCTCCCGACTAAGAGGATGGGCGTTTGGTTTTAGTTTTTGGCAGCTGGCAGATTGCGTGTCAGCATCGCATTTTCTGAAGCATACTTCTGAGCGGACGCTGTCAATAAGCGAAAATTGCAAGTTGTAACGATTTTTTTTTTTTTTGGTTTTGGCAAGTGCATTTAATGAGTTTCAGTGACCAGGCAACTTAATTTGACACTATCCACCACCCCTCTCAGTCACTCTTCACGCTCTGATTGAAGCGGGACACTTGACACATGGCGTCGCTTACGGTTGAGTGTTGTTGCGAATAACATTTTAATGCCTTTAAAAGCTATTCCTTGCTGCATAGTACAACTTTTAATTTGATTACATGCCACACGCAAAACTCCCGCACAAACACACACATACACTAATGTAGAATATGACGCGCCGCGGCTCAGCGTGTGTCAGCTGCCACACACACACACACATACACTAACGCCAGCCCACAGTTACATGCATATTTCATAAGTCCAACACGCACACGTACGCACTATAAACACACTAACACAAACATAGCAACGAGCCGAAAAGTCGAAATTTATGTGCTGCATAAATATAAATTTCAATTTTTTTTTTTTTTTTGGTACGTCAACCCGCCTGCCCGAACCAGCATCGCCATCTCAATCGAGAGAGAGAAGGTCTTTCTCTATTTCTGCACCTTTTCTGGGCGCTATTTTTGTTGGTTGGCTGCACAGCAGTGGGGGAGGGAGGGATGGGGTCTTTGATGTATATGGCTTATAGGCTTGAGGCTTGTAGTTTCAGGCAACAGACGGCAGACTGCGTAAATATTGTTAGGATACGGACAGCTCAGATGCTCGAGGCAATACGTATACGCAGAGACTGGCACCCACTTAGACAGCTACTTACACACAGAAACGAGGCTTTCTCATATGCCTGCCAACACACACACACACACACACACACACACACACATGCGTATCTGATTACAAGTGGCAGACACTAAGCTACCCTGTTGTGGAATAAATCACACAACACGAAAATTTTGATAAATTGAACTTTAATTTTAACCTAAACAGCAACGGTCAAGAAATTTATCTACAAGACAAACTTTTGATCTTTTTTTGTCAACCTCCCCAGATACCCTAGCTTTCTCTCTCCCCCTCACTGTGCGTATAGATTCCTTTGCATGATAAACTTCAGCTAAATATTTTGATATTTTATAGATGGCTGCGCCTAATTGTGTGCTTGGCTTCGTTGGCATGCGTTGACCTTCGTTTTGGTCCTACTGCGTTAAAGCCAGCCAAAGCAAGCACTTGCCAAAATTTGATGGCGCTTTGAGTGCGCATAAATTTGCGGCTCTTTAAGCCGAAATATGACCAGGCTTGGTCCATACAAATTATTTATGCACAACTTGTGCAATTCCCGACAAAGCTGGCTGCTTAAACTATCCAACAAATTGAATGAGCAGACAAGCAGACAAGCAGCCAACGAGATGTGAGGGAGTCTTCCATGCAAATTATGATTTTTCACTCTCGTCAGCTGTTTGGAAACTTTTTAATTATTATTTCATTTGCCAAGGATACCAGCTTGTTTTGTGATTCTGGCTGGCACCGGGCCTGCGATTATTTTTAATTGCATTATCACCCATTATTCATAAGTTGAAGTCTAACAAATGCAGCTAATTTTCTGTTAACGCCCTTGGAAAACTTTTACTAGCAACCAATTGCTGGATATATTTTAAAGTTCCAGTGTTATTAATCATCTAAATTATGTTGAAAACTATCTAAAACGTTAAATAATTATATCATGGAGCTATCAGATTTGCTAAATCTGTTGAATACTCTTAGCTGAACTTTCTTAATACCAGATAAATTTCACTTTCTATTTGTATATTTTTTATTCAATGTTATTAGTGTATACAAAAAATTACAGCAATTACTGTTTACATAAACGTGTTTGACTTGACACCTAATTAGGAAACAATTGACGGAAATAAATAAAAAGAGCTAAAAGCCCCTTTTCTCTCTCTGTACAAAGGCAATCTATTTTAATACAACAGCGACTATTTGACAAACATACAATAACAGGAGAACAGACGACAGTGCCGCTGACAAAACAAACAAGTAAATGGTCAGCAACGCAAGCTGGCTAACAACAGTTACAGGAAATTGCAATAGTAGAACGACAACAACATTAGCTGAGAAACAAAGCAAAATGTTAATGGCAAGCAAATGTTAATGTTTGTGTGGAGAAATGTCGCATAAATCACAAAACCTACAAAAAGTGGCGTCCCCTAGTGTCACTGCCATAGCTAGCAAGTGCATTTTTCACCTAACTTTCTCTGGGCAACTCCCCTTCCACCACTCTTCGTAACGCCCATACATGTGGCATGACATATTGGTTGGATCTGGCTTATAAAATATATATATACATATATGCGTATGGGTATGCTCTAGCTGGTTTATTTTGGCACGTGGCTTGCATAACAATTGTCGAGTAATATACAAATTGAAAGCAACAAATACATTGCCAACTTACAGGCGGCGCCCATTTGTAATGTGGCCCGAGTATTGGGCGGATTTTGCTTGCGTGACAGTAAAAACGCTCGAGTCAACAAAAACCCTCGAGTTTTGCAAACAATTCGCATACAATCGGAAAATACGACAAAAAATATTTAGCCCAAATACGTGCATCGAAAAGTTTTACAGTAAAAGCTCTTACTGTTTGCTATACTAATAATTATATTATAATTTTTCAAATAAGTTTAATTCTCTCTCTTCGTGTCACGCTGCCATCTCTATGTTACAACTAATATTATATGCGCATGTTGTGCTCAAATCTGATAAGGATTTTTAGCTGGTTGATTTTCTGGGAATTTCTAAAAACCTCCAGCGCATTTTGCCAACCTTTTCATTTTCCTCTCTGTTTCTCTGTGTCTGTGTCGACCACACACACGTTGCTATTTGAGTGCACATTACGTAGACGGGCGGTGGCATATTTAAATAGCCATAAAGTGGCCGCTACCACAAATCCGATTAAAATGCTCTGCATGTGCTAGCAACCTTAATTTATATGGGTTAAGCTTCCCTTTCTTTTTGTTTTAAATACGTCTGCTAAAAACTAAAATGCGCAGTTTGAATTAGCAGCTTTATTTCTGCGAAATTGTTGATTTAAGTAACGAAATATAAATCTGCTTGCCTTGTTCACCTTCTGCGGGTTTATCTGAACCAAAATAGACAAAGCACATGGTTCTATTTTTTTTTTTTTTTTTTGTCATCTAAAAGCGCAAAGTCATCACAAATACAACCGAATAAAATTACATGAGTGTGTGTGGGCTTTTGTTTGTTTTTCTTCCTATTTTCGGGTTGTGTCCCTTTCCCAAATTGTGCCTCGGATATGAGCAACAAAAAGATCATTACCACAGTGTCTATTGTGTGGCAGTTTCAAGAATGCTTAGCATTCAGTCGACGCTTTTATTTGCTGCACACACACACACACACTCTCATAAGCTGTGCTGCACAAAAACTTAGTACTAAATATTTTATAGCTTTATATTTATGTATGTATTTCGCATATATATCTTCATCATATTTTTATTTTTATTTTTTCCTGCTCTGCAACTAACTAATAAATGCCAGCCTGGCATGTTTACTGTTTGTTGTTGCCTCTGGCTGCCTGGCATAACAAAAGAACAGAAAAAACATATATTTTCGTCACATATGCCTGTGTGTGTATGTAAATACGCACGTACATGCATACTTGTATTTAATTCTACGCCCTAAAGTGTGCTTTAATTTGGACAGCCATCAATTTTGTGTCGTCCTTTGATTTGGGTCTCATGTGCTTGTGTTTGTGGCATTTGTTTTCATTATGTTTTATGACAACGCATGCGTCTCGCATTCAATTTAATTTGATGTCCAACATACTTGAACTTTTCACATTTTCCAGCCACAAGCACACTCAAGTGTGTCTGAAGAAGACACTTAATTCGCATTGCAACAAGAATGTCAGCAGGATTTCTTTTAAATTGCTAATAAAACTAACTGCTTTAGGGCGGGGCATTAAAAGTAGGAGTTTAAGTCATCAATTTGCCAAGTTCGCCAACTTTGCCAACTGTAACTACTTTCTTTTCCTTTCCTTTTCCACTTCTCTCCAAAGTCCATTTAACTTTGGCTCTAGCGAAACCAACTCAATTAAACCTTATCTAAAAACAATTTAAATTTAAGCGCTGCCCGACGCCATCACAAAAAAAATAAAAGGAAAGCCCGCACAGTGTCGCAGAGTTCATAAAAAGGCTCGTAAAACTGTTGGCTGAAAAACGAGTAAAAAACCAAACACAAACAAGCAACTGCAAAAAATAATTGCATAATTAGTGGCGCTTATCTCTCGGTGTGTGTGTGCGTGTGTGTGTGTTTGTGCGGGTGTGTATAAAACAGTGCTTACTGCAGTCAGTCGACCAATTAAATGCAAATTGATATGTTTGCATTCTGACAAATTGGTAAAAAGGCAAGCAAGCAAGCAACTTACAGCCAGCTTAAATTGGCCGCCATTAAAGAGCAAACGTTTGGTTTTTGACAGCCACCTTTTGGCTGCCACATTCAAATTGACTTAATCATAAAAGTTTTCTGCACTCAATCTGGTATGCTCAACTTTTTTGTGTTTAACTGCCAACAACTTCTCACATGCACATACACACACATATTTCCGCCAAAGTTGCTCATTTTTATTTGCACGCAAGTTTTACACACAGAACTTGCACTATACAAACATTCACATAAATATATAAAAGGTGGCAGAGCGTGAATGCCACGCCCAACTTTGTCTGGAGCTTGAATAACGCTCTCATATTTATCTGGCTCTGCGTGTTCCACATTTTAATTGCGCTTCTTAATCGCACTAATGAGCAAGCTTCGATGCGGAATAATAATTTATGTGAACACAAGTAAGGAAGCTATCTTCGGATATCCGAAAACTATATACACTTGAAAGCCCTATTATCACAAAATTAATATACACTAATTTTTAGTGTATACAAAAGTTGACTCAAAAACTAGCAAGCTTAAATGCATTTTTGTTTCCATCGAAATAAACTGAAAAAACTTTGAACAGAATTAAAAAAATGTTTGTTTTTATTCAAAGTGCAAAAAGTGCAAGAAAGGAGTTGTGCTTATAAACAAGAGATATTTTTGTATTCAAATAATAATAACACTTCCACTTATCCCTTTTCCATTTAAGTATAACAAAGAGGAAGATTGGACTATTAAGACATTGCCCTACTCTTCGATTCTCAAAAATTAAAGTAGGCCTCGCTAATTTTGTTGAAATTTAGTGACGAGTTAACATAATGCGCAAGTGTGTTTGAAAGAATAATTAAATGTTTCAGTATGCGTGTGTAATTGTTATTTAATATTAATATATTGTACACACAATCATATTTTTGTGTCTACTAAAATCGCTCAATACAAAAATTCTTATGTGTGAACGACAAATAAATATATGTCCAACCATTCTCTTCGTTATACTTAAATGGAAAAGGGGTAAGTTGATTTGTTATTAATATTTTGAACATAAAGCAACTCAGCTTGCGAAGCTGATCAAGAATATATTTACTTTATTGGGTCGGAAGCGCTTTCTTCTATGCGTTACACATTTTATCACAAAATTAATATACACTTTTCAAGTGTATAAACACGAGATTTGTTATTGTTTCATGGAACAGCCCAAAAACAGAACTTTCTCGCAGCGCTTAACTTTACGCTTACGCGCGAGTTAAAGTTTAACACTGTTTGCGCCATTTCCGTTTCCGCCAAGCACCTGCCAGCCGTCTGCACTTGAATGCCACTGTTATTTGCTTGCGTATGGGGCAAGTTGTGGTGCTACGTATTTGATTTTCTAATTATTTTACTCATGAGAATTTATGGCGTGTCTGGGCAACAGGTAACAACACAACACAACACAAATTGTAAACGGGGTTTTAAAGGCTTTGGCTTGGCCATAAATAAATTAACAGTTTCCCCAGCGCATACTTATGCATGTGTGTGTGTGTGTGTGTTTGTGTGGGTCAGGCTTGTGGGCTCATTAGGCGTACTTATTTATTTTAACTATTGCCCCATGTTGCATGCGGCATAATTAATTAGCTAGCTGCTGCTCCTCAGACACAAATGCTCTTCTGATGTTTCAGTTTATCAAGCTACGTTCCGCATTCATTACTACTGCATCGCTGAACAATTCACGCTAGAGCGAACTTTTTGCAAATAAGTTGGCGTAAAAGTTTGTCATTTTGTGGCATGTGTGAAGTGTTTGCAACATTTATTGTCAATTTATGCTCATTAATTAAAATCAAGCTTAGAACATTTTAAAACAGTTTCTGATAGCCATAGCTTTAAGCTTATCTAACTCCCTACAGCATTTGGACAGTTTTTGGTAACGGTTGTTATTTATTATCAAGCATTAAAATGCAATTAGAAATGCGTTTATTGTCAAATAGATAACAGGGGAAATTGCAGTGACAGTCAATTCACAAATTACGTATACGCCTAATTTTAATCAAGATATGTTCGAAAAGTAATTAAATGTTACAACCAATCATTAAGTCTAATAGAAACTATAGTTTCATCAGATACCACCTTAAGTAAACTATTTTCAAGTACAGTTTCCATTGCTTTACTACATTCCCTTTTTGCGTTTGGCTTATGGCACTGCCAAATAAATGGTACAAAGAGAATTTATTAGATGAGGGAATTTATTGCCCAAGCCATTTATCTTTTGGACTTGACGTTCACTTTGCTGCTAGCTGTTTCTAGCTGCAAGGCTCTGTAAAATATTTATTACTACTAGCCATGTATAGCAATTCAAATTTTATTACTTATTTATACATGAAAGAGTTAATATCTTCGGATTATATTTAAATGGAAAGAAGGAGCAATCTCTAACTGGAGATTTCATAACAACAAGGTAATTGAATAAGGCCCAAAAGGGTCTGCAAGCTTGATATGATAAATAAGCCTACAAACGTTGGCCAGTTCATTAACAGAGCAGCAAAGATACCCATTTTATAATTAAACAAAGGTCAGCTCCAGCTCAGACGACGACAATGTGTCAACGACTGCTCCCCAAGGAAGACTCGGAAAGAGCATTTATCACACACACACACATCAGAATACGTGACCAAACTGAACTATCTTCTAACATCTGCACGCACATAACAATGGGAACTAAGCTGCAGATTTGTATACAGTCCGAGAGACTCTTGTAATTACTAGACAGACGACATGCGTTTGCTTCCGACTGCTGCTAATGCGCTTAAGCTGGAAGTAAAATGTTCAAAAGTTGGCCAAGTAAGGAAATTAAATATCCTGTACGTACGGAAAGGTAGTCAACAGACACACACACACTCGTTGGGTAATTGTATTTTCATTTTTATTAGGTCTAGCTCTTATCTGAGCTTTGCTTGGCCTCTGATTTTTGATACCACACACATGCAGCTCATGCAAAATTTTTGGAAAATTTTGCATAATTTTGTAATTAGTTAAAAATGCTTTTAATTGCCTCAGTGAGAGTGGAATTCTGACTTTGGTTAATTAGCTTCCCAGCATTTTGGACAGAAGTTTATCAGCAGGGCGGCTGGAACACACCTGTGAGCCACGTGACGTATGAGCAACGGCTTTGCATAATTTGTAGCCGTTTGGGATTCATGTTCATGTGCGAGAAAGAAAAAACGTTATTTACTTTAAAACTACATTTTCCCCAAAAAAGTACTTTGAATAATGTTAAAAAAATTAGTTTTTGGTACTAACAAAAAACTAGAAAACATTTTATTCCACTTTTGGCATCGTGTTAAGAAGGCAGATTGCTTTGATAGCTGTTTGTTGCGCGGACAACGAAGAATTTGATTGCCTCTTGTCCTTGCCAGCACTTTAATTAAAATACTTCAACGCCTCAAACTTGGGCTCATGATGAACTTTTTCTATTTTCATTTTCAAAATAACAAGAAAGTGTCCACTCAGCCTCCATCACAAAAACGAAAAAAAATAATATCAACAACTCACCAAAGTCCAACGGTAGCAAAAAAAAATTATTTAAAAACAACTTATAATTAAAGGTAGAACATAAAGCAAAAACGCAAAACTTTGTTTGACTTTTGCTTTGCTCGAATTTGGGTTGGAGTTTGCTATCCGAAGCGCAGAGAATTATTTAGATTTATATTAATTAATATTTGTTTTATACTTTTTGAAGTGACACTGTCTATGAGTTTCGCTTTGGGGAATGGCAAATGAAAGTACCACGAGTCCTTGCACTAATTGTTTTTCTATTTAAATAATTAAATAAGTTTTGCATTAAAGACTTTTTGTTGTTGTAAGGAAGCTGAGTAGCTCAGGATTAGGATTCAATCTGTCTTAGCAGCCATAAAAAAAAAGATTAGTTTTGGGTATCACAAGTGGATTAGATAAAAAATTCAAACTTTTAATGTAAAGGTTCTTCAATATTTTATTTTGGTAAGCTTTTATTTAATGACATTATGGCTTATAAGCGCAATTAAACGTTTCGTGTTTTGTTCAATTTATTCCACATTTTCAAAATACATTTTGTCAACCTCTATTTTTTTTCTATGATTTATTAGTATGAAATTATAATTTATTTCTATTACTTTTTTGTTTGTATGATATATTTCATTATTATTGAATAAACTTTCTGACATTCTGCAAAAAATATTTCATTTGAATTTAATACACTTGCAAACTCACGCAATTTGTCAGAGATAAAACCGTTTTAATCGTTACATTAATCAAAGCCAACTGAAATCGCGTTTATGTTCGGGCCTCCACTTTAAGTCGACAACTGATAACTGTTCTTGAGAAGCCGAAGGTGCGTCTGCATCGTTGTAGGGCCGGCGTGCAACTAAAAGACGCTCAAGCTGCCTCAAAGCCCCAAAGCTAGGCAGCTATCCGAATGAAGGACTCGTGCATTATTACTTCGTGTTCGTCCGAGCTCTTGTCGTTGGGGATATGTGTACTAAAAACTTGGCTTTTGTGTAGCACAGTTTTGGTGTGCAATCGGGGGCACTGGGTTAGTCGCTAAAACGACAATTTATGAATGGAACAAACACTTGTTAGCGTGCGCATGGGGAATTTGTATAACACTTTAGACGTATTTGTTATACAACATGATTATGTTTGCTTTATTTAAGCCCGCAGCAATTTTTACAACTCATTTTTGGTAATTGTCAAAAAGTTGTTTAATAATTTTTATTTCAATTTATGCAACCTAGCCTAAGGTCATACAATATTTATGTGTGTATTTTTCTATGAAATTATTTTTAAGGTTTGTGCTTTGCATATTTCAAACTGCCCGAAAAATAAACAACATTTGTTTCCCTTTCCGCACTCAAAGAGTTTTATTAATAAACTTTGTTGTCAACCGGAAAACTGTTGCCATTGCCAACTATCTTACACAGATGATACAAAAAAAGAAAAAGCAAGTTCTAGTAAACTGTTTTGTAATGGAATCCTGAATTATCTTTGTGCAACTGACTCGACCAACAACATTTGGTTTGTCCCAGAGCAGTCTGGTCTGTCCAACTGACCACGAAGTGTGTGTGCCCAAGGCTATTTCTTGACTGTCTCATTGGTCGAGTTTCTGGCCTTTGCGGCGGGTTTGCAAAAAATTACCACATTTAAATTGTACAGAGGACATGGAAATTCACTGGAGATCTTGACATGGCACAAAGGGCACTGTTGATAAATTTGCCAACAAAACATAAAGCTTAGATATTAAAGTTATAAATATATGCAAATTGTTAACTGAATATAGATATGGCAGAAGGTGAAACGGATATCCAATTATATTTTCAGGTCTCTGTGTTTGCTGTTTTTGGTATTAGTATAAATTTAAATTCCCGGAATTAAAGTGCAATAAAATCAATAAGTTAATTAGTAATGCAAATCGCACTATGCATATTTAACAAATTCAATTATATTTTTCTCAATAATGGAAGCTAAAGTTAATGAATTTTAATATAAATTGTATACATTTTTAAACAATATTAACAGCTTATATAATAAGTCACTTATTGCATTTCCTTCATTTATTAAAACCTTCATACCATTCAAAATATTTATCTTAAGTAACGACTTGAAGGCTCTGACTGAAAAATGCACAAGTCTGCACGTTTTTGCTGCAATTGTCAGATGCAGTCAAGTCAACAGAAGACGAAGTGAGCGCCACAATGTAAACAACGCGATAAATGCAGGCGCTAGCTGGCAAAACCGGGTGGGTGGTAGATGGATTGCTCAAGCAACTACTGCAGACAGACAGTCAGTCAGTCAGTCAGTCAGTCAGTCAGTCAGCTTGTAAACTAAGTCAACAGTCAAGTGCCGAGAGGCTGTGCGAAGAAAGCAATCGGTTAGGTATTCAACTCAATGGAAACAGCAACAATAAGCAGTAGCCAGAAAGATAAGCTAAATAATTGAAAAAGTATGCTTGACTACGTTATACGTTACGTACACGCTATGTGGCTAACAGGATATAACAATACTTCGACCAACATACGAGTTAGCTTTTATGTTGTTAGCAGATTGCAGCAATCGATGCTACTGTTGTTATTTTTCTTCGGTTTCCTTGCGCCTCGGGCCGAGTACAATATAAAGCTGAACACTTTGTGAGAGTATTCAAGTCGTACAGTATACATAGCAATACCAATAGTAACAATGAAAACAACGCAAAAATGCTTTGCCAAAGTGGAGACGGTCGATAAACTGTGCGAGAATACGAAAATACGACAAAAAGAAGGTGGCAAGAAAACATGTGCCGAATCTGATTCTCGGATTCTGTCTGCTTCTCAATTTTGAAGCAAAGTATTGCTTACTGTCAGGGGTAAATGGAAATTGATATGCGCTATTGAAACGGAAATCAGGCACATATGCATGCCCCACATATATGTGAGTATAAATGACACAATTTTGCAATATTCAGCAGGAAATGAGTAGCATAAAAACAATCTCAGACCACTCAAGTAGTCAGCTTTAAATGTTTTGAAACTGTTGAGAGCTTGGACTTGAAGCAGGCTAACAAGGAGTAGAAAAAGTAGTTGTGTGTTGCTCATGCATTAGTAAGTAAGTAAGTAAATTAGGCAGTCGAAGCAGCTAAGCATTTGGCCAATAAAATCTTGTTAGCAATCAAAGTCAAAGCAGGCTCACACGCAAGGCTTCAAGACATATTTTGCGTTCGAAAAACACAAAAAAAAAAAAGAAAGAAGATGGCAAGCCGCAAAAAGTTTTAGCAAGTTTTAACAGAGAGAGAATACGAGCGTCTTGTTTTTCGCACAGAGGAAACAGGATGGCAGACGTCGAAAGGATAATGCCCGGCATGCGTAACGCATAAGCGGCAAATTCCATTAAGTGGCAAGCAACAAAAACAACAAACGAGTAACGAGTAGACAGGAAACTGAAGGGTTGGGGGTGTTAAGGAGTTCGGTGTGCACTGGCGAATTAAAATGATACGAGGAAATAGGAGAGAAAGTGAAAGTGGGCTGCCAGAGTTGCCGCAGCGTCATGGCAAATAAACTTTTTTATATGCCTTTTGATGAGGGTGAACTTGTGTGCGTGCATGTGTGTATGCGTGTGTGTGTGTGTGTGGAACGAGAATATAAAATTTCAATTTACAAGTATAACTGGGTCAGTTAAAGAAAAGGCAACGGATTCGGATTTTTGAGAACGCTGCGATGCAGATCGTAAAGAAATTTCTTACTCCTTTTCAGGCCAACATAAACAAATTATATTCATTGATTTATGGTCGCGCAAACACATACACATACGATATGTACATATATAGCCACTTAACTATAAATGAAGCTTAGCATTTAAGCCGTATTAAATATTTCACAGTTTCACAAATAAAGGCAAGCTTTTCATTTGTTTCAATTAATGCACAACGTATATAGTAATCAGAACTATTCAGAGAATTGCAACTATTTATTCATTATTAGAATTTCGATTACATATGTGGCAATTTTAGATTGATGAGCAATTTTGCTCAGAAGTCAGGGCATTTAATTCAATGGTGAAACTTATCCACTGGTAAGTGAAAAAGGAATTGATAGAATGAAAAGGAATTTAATTCATTCTTTACTTTAAATCTGATTATCAGAGACATCAACTTACAATAAATTCTTACTATTCTACAAATTTTTACTATCTTAATGCCAACAAACATTTAACAGTTAAGAATTATGTTAAAAGAGTTGTCCCAAATATGTAAACAAGCTGTTATGCACAATTTTCTGTTTAACACTTTACAGTTTCCGGTCCCAACTTTAAGCAAGGACACCAACCACTTGCACAAAGCTTTCCAGTCTGTTAGTTAACAGCAATAGCAATAGCATCCACAAAACTGTTAAGTTCAAATCACAAAGCAGCTAATACAAAAGACAAAATGTCAAGTTCAACGAACGGCAAAGGACATTGATGTGTGTGCAGCAGGAAATGTGGCATAAAGAAAGAAAATGAAAACGAATGCATTTTGTTTAAGCCAATTAGATGGCTGCTGGGAAATTACAAGCGCAAACAAATAATACAAAACAGCTGCTCAGATTGACAAACGTGCTAATTATACCCGACAAAGAATGTGACACCAACGACGAAAACAAATGTGCTATGGGGTTGGAAGGGGAGGCGGAAGGAGGTACACGCAGTTGACAAGTGCTTTACAGCAAAAGGAACAACAACACAACAACATCAACAAATTCATTGCAATGTTGTTATTTAGAGAAAAAAACACGCAGTCAAACAGAATTGTTTGTATGCAAATAGAGAGACAGAGCTTATGTATAGCATGTATTTACACCCCTTCCGCTTCTCATTACCCGCACCCGATACCAACGAAAGTCAGAATTAATATTGCTGACAATGGGGTTCCTCGTTCTGCTTCTGCTGCTGCTGCTGATGTTACTGCCGTTTGTTTCATTGGCTTTCGAATGACGCTGGCGAATTTGCTAAATTGAATTGTAATGAAGTTATGCTAGAGCTGGCGATTGCTGTTAAGTTGTCAAAGACATATTGGAACAAACACACAAGCATATGCCCCTATCCCACCTCATCTTCTCCCTATATCTCTATTGCATTGGGTTTTACACAAAGAGCAGACATGGTTTCGCCAGCATGGAATTAAATTTTACATTTATCTGTACATAGTATGTTGTGTGATTTTAGCCGCTATTTCTGCTACGACAATAGGTTTTACGCATTTACAACCACTAAAGCTTATTTCGTATTTATCTACGGCTGGCATACGGATAGGCTTGTGGCTTAACAGCAAGCAATTTACTTACCATTATTTAAATACGTGTGTATACTTTAACACCCCTTGACTGTTGTCAGCATTGCATTTTAAAAAAAGTGCAATCTTTTGGCTCACAGGCTTTTTCATGCAAATTAATGTTTTCAGCACGCAAACAGTTCCGTTTTTACATCCGTGTAATCGTGTTTAATAATTGGAACATAACCACGCGCATTGGTACAAAAAAGGTTGCATCTCTTAGGCGCATGCTTTAAATTGTAAACCGATATGTTTACATCCCACATTGTGTTATTTATTTCTTTGCATTGTCGTTGGTATTACATTGCGGCCTTCATATTTCACATACTGAATTTATATACATATAAACACGAATAAATGGAAATATATCTGTTGATATATAACTTGATTTAAACAAAATTTGTTGAATTAATTGAACAAAAATCATTGAAACTTTAAGTGGCATTACACATTTAATTGGCAGTTTATATAATAGGAACCATATAAGTTCATTATATAATTACCTACAAAAGTATTCTAAGCAATCATACATTGTTTCCCCCAATAGCTTTATCAATAGCCTTTTCCCATTGTTGCCGTAACAATAATTTACCTGCAGAAATATTGTATAAACAATAGAGCACAGCTGTTAAGTGCTAGGCACTTAAATTTTATAATTCAGATACTGCTTGCTTTATTTTCAGTATTATTTTATTTATACCTATTATTAAGTATCACTTCCCACATAAGTCAAGCCCACATCATTCATATATATTTGTATGCATATTCATATTTAAATATTTATGTATGGAAATGCATGTAAGTATATATATTTCATTTGTCTGGGGCGCACTTAATATAAAAATGCCACTGTCATAAAAATATCTCTGTGTCGTGCATTTCAACCGAAAGTGCTCAACTCATGTATGACTTGCGAACGATTCAATGGACATTTAATAAAAGAAAGAATCAAACAAAAACATATTTTTATTATGACAACTTTCAAACGCGTTCATGCAATTTTTAATTTATGACATTAAATGTTTGGCATTCCACAGGCATAAATTAAAATCATCAGCCCTGATAATCATTAAAAATTAAATTAAAAACAACTTCTAACTCCAAAAAGAAAATATAGTTTTAACCGCCTACTGTCCGCAAAATAAAAGCATAACAAAATTATCAAACTAAAATAAAAACAAAATTTACATATGCATAAATATTCATTCTAATCCCGACACTAACTATGTAAATTCTGTGCAAATTCTGCGAATAGTCAACAACTTTTTCCACTGTCGAGCCGTTATTTACTGCCATGAACTAGTTTTATGCAGGTGGTACAAAAAGGAGTAAAAATTTAATGCAAATGTTTGCATTTCCAATCTAAGTAATTGAAGCAACAAGAGATATCTCAACAAACAACATACGATTATTAAAGGCAGTTCATTAAAACTTTGTTAAAGTTTCCAATACATATTTCACTGCAACAGCAGACAAAATTAATTGTCGACTGGGCGATATGAAAGTGTTGTCATACATTTTAAATGTTTGTTCACTTCTGTGCGTGTTTAATGGACGACCTTTTGTCGAGTGTTACGCGAAATTGCACAGCAATAACAAAAGATTTTTATGCTTGTTGGACGCCTCTCGCACACACACGCCTCATAAATATGCAAAATTGCCAGACCAATTATCATGCACACTCGTACACTCGAACAGTCGAACACTCGAGCACTGGTCGTATGCGTAACCAGATAAGAGTGCATGAGCGTGAGAAATGTGTGTTTGATTGTGTATTAAACAACACTTACCCTTTATAAAATCGACTGCCATCTCCAGGCCGTAGGTATCCTTGTCGCAGTCATCCAACAAATGTGCACCGAGTGTCACATTTGGCAGCAATTGCTGCTTGTTCACCTGATCCAGTGTGTAGAGCATGGCCTCAAGTGCCTGTATGCCACCCTGTGGCATAATTTGGCCACAGGTGATGCTATCCTCACGCGAATGCACCATCATCAGTCCGCCAAGTATAACATCGCCCTCAAGAACAGCGGCATGTTTCACTGGCCAGCCTGAGGATGTTCCTGATGCTGCTGCTGGGGCGCTGCCGGCCATGGGATTACCCATTGGGTTGCCATTCAATTGGGCCATGTTTGTGCCGCCCAGCAGGCGCAGGGATGGTAGCGTTTTACCTTCAATTGTTGTCGTTACAGTTGCTGTTGTTGTTGCTGGCGATGTTGTTGCTTGCCAATTAGTTATATTATATTCATTCATTGCTGGTAGTGTCAGCAATGTTCTTGCTGTTGCAGTTGTGCCATTTTGTTTCATATTTAACTGGATTGCTGCTGGGTCCACAGTTGTGGCTGCTGTGGCTGCTGAGGCTGCTGTTGCTGCTGTTGGTGTTTTTATTGTTGATGTTGCTGTGGGCGCAATGCGTTTAGTTTTTATTGGCATGGCTGTAGATTGTATTGTGTCTGACATAGTTTTGGCATGTGCGGCTGCTGCTGCTGCTGTTGTCACAGTTGCTGCCGCTGCTGCTGTTGTTGTTGCTTTGTTCGATATTGGGGCAGAGTGTTTTAGTTTTTTGCCAGTAACAGCAGCAGCTGTTGTTGCTGCTGTGGGCGTCTGACCTCCATAGTTTTTAATGATTGTTGCGGGTGCTGTTGGCGTTATCCCGGGTATTGTTGTCGCTGCTGGTGTTGCTGGTGTTGTTGCTGTTGTCGACGCTGAATTTAAATTGCCGCTTCGAGCTGACCTTTTGCTTGTCTTCGTTACAATTGTGCTTGCATCTGCAGCTGGCAACACCGTTAATTGCTCCGCTGCTTCATTCAGCAATCGTTGCTGCTGCTGTTGTTGCTGCTGTTGTTGTGCACGGCAGGCCAGCAACATCAGCAGCAATAGCACAAGTGATATGCCTTTTGCTACACTGAACAACATTTTGGCTCTATACGAGTGTATGTGTACGTGTGTGTGTCAGTGTGACAGCATTAACAAGAAATGTGACCGAATTAGTTATCGGCGAGTGGCCAAATAAATTTCAATTAATTTCCAGCAAAGCAACAACAGCTTAAATTCGCTGCTGCTGCTGTTGGCCAACCGTCTTTTAATTAAGTTGCTGCTGCCAGCTAAAATTGATGTGGCTACTAATTTCACACGTTGCTGTTGTTGTTGTTGTTGCTGCTGTTGTGGTTCCTTTTTTGTGGGGACGCATTTTAGTGTGTCTCAACTTTGTTGTCGCTCCAGTTGCATGATGTTGTTGTTGCTGCAAAGAGAAAGCAAGCGTTAAGTTGCAACGAAGAGAAGAAACAGTAATTAAGCTTGAAAATTATAAATGTAGAGCAAAACAGAGGAAGAAAACCAACTTTGTATACCCTAAAAATGAGTCAGACATTTGTTTATATCCCCATTTCACACTTTGTTGAGTTCTAGGAGTACGATTTCTTGAATTATCTCTCGTGCTGACTGACCACTCTACCCTTTCATTGGCCACAGCTCAAAGGAGTGAGCAAAAGGGCATCCATCAATTAAATGTCAGCCAATTAACACTACAAAGTTGAGCATTAAAACCCAACTGCAATAAAAGACTTTGCACATTTTGCACACTTCTTCCTAAATTACCCACACTTTCGGTAGCTCTTCTCTTCCCTTCTCTCGTGTTAAGCTGTTCCGCAAGGCAGCACTTTCATCATTTTTAGTATTTTATGGCGCAAGTTTTACGGCAGCTTATGAAAAAAGATATTTTAACAAGCTTACGGAAAAGGTCCATAGCTTAAAGGGTTCTTTCTTTTTGCATAATATTTTTGGGATGTTTCCTTTCTGAGCTGCTTGCATTTTAAATAATTGTTACAAAATATTAACTGAAATTCATTATAATTATCGTTTAAGTAAACTTCTTTTGAATGAGACCAAAACAGTTTGCACAAGCTGTTGACATTTCAGATAGAAATTGACAACCTACAAATAGCTGTAATTTGTGTTGATTATACTAGTTGACAGGGCTCAAAGACCAATGAGAATGTAAATAAACACATGAAACTAAACTGCTGAGAGAGGACCGAAAAATTGCTGAGTCTACAGCTCAAATGCGGATATCCTTTTTACACTAGGCAAATAAACACGACAGGACTTTAACTACTAACCGGAAGTGTTGGCCGGAAAAGCAAGAGCATAAACATATCCCTGTTAAGTGGAACCTTTTTGCCCCAAAATAGTCACAATGCCTGATAGTATCTTGCCAATATCCTGAGCCTCTGGCGACCGTGTTGTGCACCGGAAATTGAGTTATATGGTTATTGGAACGCGTTATGCTCATTAAATATTAACACACAAACACACACACACACACACACATACAGCGGTAGCAGTGAGTAATTAATTAAGAGGCGTCCGAGCAAAGGATTTTCCGGTTTAGTTTTTATGAAAATCCAATTAGGCTTCTCCTTCTCGTTTGCTGCAGCTTTTTAATTAGCTTCGCATAATAACAGCTAAATGGCTATTCAATTTGGGTCTGGTTGGCATTCTTTGTTAACAACTGCAATTTAATGTTATTAGTTGAGTTCAAGTTAAGTACCTGCCACACTGTGACCCCAACGATAAAGTCTTAGGTCAATGGCTGTGCTTTAGAATTAATCGATAAGCCGATAGCACAAAGTAACTTTAAAGATATGCCAACGATTAACTGTGGACTTTATGGGGTTTATTCTCCTACCATCCAACCAATTGTTAACATATTTCGGGGCACAATATAAAAATACCATTGGCGCATATTTTTGGCTGGCTGTGACATAATCTTTAATACTCCTAACGACACCCTTGGGTCCTCCCACAACGCCAAACTCAACTGAATGCTCTGCTTATCTCGCAAATACCTGAAATGCCAGCGGTGCCCTTTTTGTCTTTCCCCCCCTCTGTCCGCCTCGACTATTTGTTTATTTTGCAGCCATCCACTCAAAACGGCAGCAACAAAAATAGCCGCAGGCTGCGCGCATTGCTGGCATTCTCTTTTTGTATTGGCGCTAATATTCTTTTTATTGAAACGATATTGGGAAGGTCGTCCCAAAAGTGGTGTGCAAGGTCGTTTATTTGTTTGTTTGTGTGTTTGTGTGTTTATGTGTGCGAAAGAAGTAGGCGTCAACTGGCATGTGGCCAGCATAACGGCCGGACGTGCGAATAAATTCGACCAACTAATGAAATGTTGCCCCAAAAGGAACTAATGAAACTCTCGCTGCCTGTCAACTAGCTTCCGCCTCATACGCATCCCTCAGCCACCATGTAAATTTAATTAAACTTATCAATTTTTGCTGTATTTGTGCGTTTGTTTGTGTGTGTGTGTGTCTGTTGGCCACAAGTCAAACAATTGACAGCTGTTGGTCATTATCTTTGTCCCAGACCACAGACATATGATGATATATGACACAATGTGCCACATGTAGTACGGATAAGGCTCAATGCCCACAGAAGCAGCAGCAGCAGCAGCAGCCAGCAGCCAGAAGCTTTTTCCACAAGTTTCCTGATAATAATGAATGATATTATAATGAAAAGTCCTAGTTGTTGTGCGTTGTTGTACATATGATGCTAGCTTAACCCATCCATAACATATACTGGACAACAACAAGGAGAGATTTGAAGCCATAAAATATTAACTATATGTGATTTACATTCAGCTTTAAAGCAACTGTAGGCCAGAGTATGTAATAAGCCCACAAGCTTGCATCTGCTCAGTAAATATACATTTAAAAGTTTTGTGTACTTATGTGATTATTATAACAAGTTGGGAATGATAAATATTGCGTCTACGTACATAATTAATATTTGTTTTAAAACTTGCCATAAATCAATCAATTTTAAATCGACTTATGTTTCAAAGTTTAAATACTCAATATACTCTACAAAAAGCGCACTGTAATTGTGCAATTACCATAGGTATGATAGAAGTCATGTTTGTGTGGGTTGTCAATCTACAACACAGAGCAAATGTAATTATCAGTTTGACAAAACTGTCAAAAGTGACATGAAACAACTGAGAAAACAGCAGCAGAAATTTATTATCAAAAGATTTACACACCAAGAGAATACAAAATCCCAAGAGATTAACAAATTTGTAGTAATTGGGATAAGGAAAAAACCACAAAATTAACTTCTAACTTATCAAATGTTTGTTGAGCTCATCTCACATTCAATTACAGCATTAAATGACCGAAAGAAAATGCAGCTTATTAGAGCCAATTTATTTTAATGCATATATTGATTTCCATGCGTTGCGGCAAACCTTTTAGCTACAACTGAAAAAATAATAAGCTGCATTCCTCTAAATGTTGTAAAGTAAATGGCAACAATACACACACAACAACAAGGTGGAAGATTGTAATGTTGCCGTAACAGTTTTCCCCATGTTTTTTTATAGCAAAATTATGCAAAAAGTTGTGGAACCTCTGGAGCAAGGACCAGGACCAGAACCCGCTGCTACCGTATTGCCATTAAAAAGGCTGCAACAAATGCAAAATTAATGCTTCGGCTCCATTAAAGCGAGCATCGCGGTACAGACATCGTCATAACATGCCAGCCAAGTTCATTTAGCTGGCGCTCAATTATTGAAATATTATTTATGAGCACAACCCAAAGCAGTTACCTTTTTGCGCAAAAGAAGCAAAAACTGTAATATCATGTGGAGCAGAAAAAAAAGAGTCCTTGGCCAGTTCATATATAACGCATACGCATCGTAATGTATGGCACGTGACCTGGGAATAGGCTGGACTTAAAGGAGAGCGTTGACCACTTAATGCATGATTATCTCTAATGAATATGCAATGCGCATAAAAACACTTTCCACTTCTCCACTTTCTGTCTTGCTTCTTTTTTTTGTGGCTTTTCACTGTGGTTTATGGTATGCAATAAATTTCCAATAACGTATTTTTATAGTGCGGTAATTTGTCATTTTCAAATTGATTGGCAACGGAAGAAAGGGGCGTGAAAAGAAGCAAATTTAAATAATTTGCTTAAAAAAAAAACTAGGACCATAAATCAGTTTGCTGACTCTTCCCACAGTCTCGGTTTCGTGGAAGATAAATAGTGGAAATAGTTGAAAAAAATCGAAAAGCAAAACACAAAAAAAATGTGTAAATAATGAAAAACATTTCTCGGAACTTTGAATAATTAAATAAGTTTCCGGTTGATTAAAGCTTGAAAACATTATTGAAAGTTAATGTTCGAACCAATTCTGGTTAAAAACTAATTTGCTCAATAAATGAAATGTGCATTTTTAATATTTAAAGAGATAAATTAAGCTGGTACCGCAACGATATAGCTGTTTTCGTTAAGGGACCAAATATAATTCGATGTTAGAACTTTTTTCCGCAGTATGCTTTATGCAAATATATATTTCTTTTTGTTTAGTCGTTTAACTTCATTTATTATCAGTTTTATTGTTTCTTCAATTAAAAAGTTTTAATATTTATTCCTTGCCATCAGTTTTTTGGCCAGCCGCGGTTCTCCCATCATTTAAGGCGTAATTTTTGGGCACCAAATTTAAGCACACTTCGCTGACAAAATGGCGACACAGCACGCCAAAAAGTTGCGCGAAAACTTTTAATTAGCAGCGTCCAACCGGGAACGAAAAAAACAACACCAACAACAGGAGCTAAGCAAAAGATCCCAAAGGAAATGGCACCAAAAAACCAAATTTCTTGCAATGGGAAAATGAAACTCAATTTTCAATGCGTAAAAATAATGAAAATGTCTGCCACACGCTAGTAAGGGAAGTTGGTGAGGGGGAAAGCGGGGTGTGCTACATGTGGCTGAACAGCTTTGAAAGTTTTTCAGCATGCTAATGAAAGTTTTTGGCTAGTTGAGGGAGGATTTTGTGTTGACAGGTGTGCGGTTAGTTAAGCGGTTGCTTATTTGAGTTTGATAGATCAATGTTCGGGCCTGCCTGTGTGTTTTTGTGTGTGCGTGTGTGTGTGTCAGCAGAGCGGCTAAAGACTTTTTAAACAGTTTACCAACTGAGATAGATTAAAATTAAAATGGACCAGGGCATAATGAAAAATGTGAGCGCCTAATGAGTTATTTTTAGGTGAACAGCCGCTGCTTTATTAAAAGGGCTTGCAAAATCCATTTCATACATTTTTAATGAAAAATCTTCTGCTTTGCATTCAATCAAAATGTTAAATATCCAAAATTACGTTGTTTCCTTTCTTTTTTTTTGCACATTTGCGCACATATTCAATCAAAGGATTCCCTATTTGTTTTTGTACCCTGAACCCATGAAATAGGCTAAGAGGGTATAATGGTTATGCAACAGGCAACATCAATAGCCGAGTCGATACAGCCATGTCCGTCTGTCCGTCCGTATTAATGATCTCAGATTTTAAGCATTAGCTAATATATGAAAATAATTAACATAATGAAAACCTAAAGTTTAGTCACAGATACATACACACATAGTCGGGAAATCTCGACTACTTGTTTATTATAACAACTTAGTTTGCAAATACTTGGCAGCAATGTGACAACTTGGCAACAATACAAAACTGAAGTAGTTAAAATAATGCCAAGCTCGATTTCAAGTGCACTTTTTAGCATATATTTTCATGGTCATGTGCCGTTAAGTTAAAAAAATATCATGTTAAATGTGCTGTCTAATAAAAATAAACGGGGTTTGGGACTTTTTCGCCTACTTCCGGCGGCTGTCTAGAGGCCATAAAGTGCCATAAAGCCAAACACTGACAGTTTGGGAGGGCAAACTAGGGGTCGCGTTCTGTCTGCTTACATTCGGCTACGTAGTAAACAAATTAATCCAATTTCGTAAAAGCTGCGACTCCGACTCCACAGAGGCTCCAAGCACAAGCTGCCATTGCAATGGCATAAATTAAGTAATTAAGTGAGTGGGCGGATAGAGAAAAAGCGAAAGAGAGTTACGTAGTTGCTCACTTTGGTTAATTGATGCTGTGTCAAAGCGTTTATTTAGTGCTTAAGTGCGCATTTTTGGCTAATTAAATTGTTGTTTGTGGCAAGAAAAGTTGGCTTGAATATTGCATACAAACTTAAACACATGTCGCATGATTGATTTGTTTATAAACATCAAATGTGGTGCAAAAGTTTGCGAAACAACTTCTTGTTTCTATTTTGTCATGCATCAAGATTTCATAAGCAGATTAAAGAAGAAGGAAGCCCGCCAAAAAAAGGCTCAAGCAACGAAGGATAAAAGGAGCGAAAAACGAAAAAAATTAATCAAAATTAATCGCATTACGTACACAGACAAAGGCAAACAACAGGGAGATAAAATGGGTGATACGAGTGAAGTACTCGACTATAAGATACCCCTTGGAATAGTTGAAAAAACCAATCAATAAGTTCATTGCAAAATCCACGCTCCCACAGTTTTTGTTTGCATTAAAACTTTTGACATCAATGTGGGTCAGCCAAAAAAGTTTGCGTAAAATATTTTTGCGTACATATTTTTTTTATAAGATTCAAACACCTCCTGCCGAGTATATGGTATAAGGAAGCTGCGTGAGGCACAAAAGCAATTTACGTTTTCCCCAACTTGACATATGTATGTATATATATGCACATGTCATATGATTGCTTTTTGGTCCCGGCACGAACTCAAATGAAATTTGAAATTTCAAACACTTTTAAGTGAATGCCGAGAGAGAACTCATTACGGAAATTACTTTACACACAGCACAAGGTCTCCTTCTGTCTCTGGCAATTTGGCAACACTTTATGGCTCGCTGAAGTTTCGCTTTCTCTGTGTTTATGCAAATGATGTGTTCATTGAAGTGAGCTTCGATGCGGACGCTAAATAAATAAACAAACAAACATTCGCTTCAAAAAGCAGTTGGATATCTAGATAGCAGCAGCAATTAGTTAGTACCACGAAGATAACAAAAGCAATCTAAGCAAACACATGCACTATCTCTATATATAGTATGATATACATGAAAACATCCTTCCAAAGAACGAACCAACGAACGTTGCTCAAACAATGACACGAGCCTGAGCGATTGCTTGCCCAAATGAGAGTGACAGCGTTTTACAGTGGGTCGAACACAAATTTTTAGTGGATTATGAAAGGCTTAATTCTACTGCTGGAGTCTTTAAACATTTTAACTTAAAGCTTGCACATTTCTAGAACTTTCTCTATTGCTTAAAGCATCATCAATACTTCAGGGATGTATACTTATGCTGTATCTGAATCACTGTCGCTTCTTCCTTTAAAATTTTCTACTACCTGTCAATACTCAAAGCTCTGCACCAAATTTGTCTAAGCCAAACTGTTTAGTTGGTTTATTCTACTTTGTTTAAGCAGCGCTGCTGACAAATTTACTTTTGTTGTTTATTGATTTTGACGGGCTGACACAGAACGTCGATGTAGATTGCTTGTGATAACATTGAAATGATATACACGCCACATTAAATGGGATTATTTAATGTTGTCAGTACGTAAGTATGGCGACCAAATGATGCGTATAGCTGATAGCTAAGAAGAGGAACATGCCTTCTTCATTTTCCTGGTAATGCTGTGGCATCCTCCACGTTTTGGATTACACACTCGGGACTCGTTTTTCCTTTTTATTTGTGTCTGTGTTTGTTTGCTGCTGCTGATGCTGTTGTCGACGGGTTTGTCATCGCCATTTGTTGTTTGGTTTTTTGCCTTCATGACTTTAAATGGAGGCTAAAGTTGATTGTGCTTGAAATTGGTAGGCTCGTACTGTGTGCGTGTATGTGTATGTGTGTCCGTGCCAGTTGCTGTAATTGCTGATATGCTTTCTCTTTAGAAGCCAGCCACAGTTTGCCACACAGAGCTTGTAATAATAAATTAGGCAGCAAAGTTTGCGAGCTCCAACATTCTTGTGGTTATACTTGTTGCTGTTGTTGTTGTTGTTGATTATGTTAAGGTGGTAAGCACTTAGAAGTCTCTTGATATTATGAAGATAGTCACTAAAAGCGTCAACCCACCTGTGGCTCAAAATGTTCAAACACGACTCTTGATTTGAGGCTGTCAATGACATAAGCAGCAGTAAAGTGAGTCGAGAAAAAAGCGAAGTGTTTTTATATGGTATTAAGGTACACACACACATACACTCACAATTGAAATGTGTGTTTTGTGTGTGCAAACACTTAAATAAACGTTTTAGCAAATTTGCTTAGATGCTTATAGGATTGTTTGTATTCATGCCCACACACATGAACATGTGTATTAAAAGCTTGAGCCTGCAATCAACATGTTTCACAATCCAATTATATTTGCTGGAGCCAAGCAATTTTATTGGCACGACCTTTGACCTTGCTCGCATTCGGTTGAAATGTGCTTGAGATTTGTTTGCTATGCCGCGCACACACACTCCCACACATCCCACACACACACACACACACACACACACTCATGATCGCCACTGTGGCATAATTAACCACATTATTCAAGTCTATCAAGTGTAATTCGAACAACAAACTCAGTCATTTTTCAGGCTTGCTTTGCCAAACAAACACACATACGGCAGAGAGTGTACGACGAAGTGGAAAACAAATACTTGTGTGTGTGTATAAAAAGCAGCATGAACATAATCCACTGTACTTCCTTTCCATCGCCCATGGGCTTAGATTGGCTGATCTATTTATGACCCAGCCATAATATACGACATTCTATGGCTTTGCTTATAAATATGCATGCTGTGGCATAAATATGTTTAATGTGCGTCCTTCGAATTATTCGATTATTTCTTCACAGACCAGCTGTCTATGAATAATATGCATAAATCCATATATCATTTACAGTTTCAGCTACTGTTTCTTTTCCAGTTGACTTCGTCTACTTATCCTTTGCTTGCTAGAGGGCAACAAAATTTAATCTTTAATTCACCCAAAACAAAACTGCTTAAGAAAAATGGACAATTGAAAATGAAATTCAGCACATGCTGCAATTTGTAGGCATTCCGCTAAGCCACAAGCTTATCCCCACAGAACTCAAACCCCAAATGCACTGCAAATGGTTGCTGCTTATGCAAACATTAGCTCCCCTATTGTTATTATAGCAAAGGCAGCGAGAAGCTGGAAGCCATTTCTACTAACAAACTAAAAAAAAAAAAAAAAAAAAACAAATTTTAACTTATTCAATTACATTTAAATGCAAATGCAGCTAAGTATGTAGATGAACACAAAAAAAAACTTCTTTTTTTTGTTGGAGATTTTATACTAATGCCACTTAGTATAACGTAAGTTAGGTGCTTGATTTTTACTCCAAAACTACGAGAATTGTTTAAGTATTTAGGTCGGAGAATTAATTAAGGCTAATTGTTTGCATTGTGAGTGCACTGAAGAGTCAAGTTACTTGATTTACATACTCTGGCTGCTGTTATTCAGATAGGTGCAGCAATGTATAAACTTTTATAGTTTGTGCTTCAGAAATTTGTAATTTATTTTGTGCTACAACAGAATATTATAAATTAAAACAAGGCAAGAGTGCTCATATGCATAAGAATACGAGGTTATAAACACGTGTATATATGCAAATAATAACCATGAGTGACAGTGTGTGTTTTCCTTACACGTCTGTTATTCTCTGCTCTTCTTTATTTGTATATTATACTCATCATCACAGTCCCAACAGTGTAAATTCAGCATATTAAATTTCTTGGAACAGTTACAACGACTTTAATTTTCTTAAACTGAAACTGTTGCAGTAATTAAGTGAAATTGGGAAGGTTTAAACAATGTATTGCTGCGTCTCAAATAAAGTCAATTAATTTCAGATTCCAGATAAATCCACATTTAAAAAGTATTTAACGCCACCTCGACTCGACACATTGTTTATTTAATTAATATTCTGGCAAAGCCTTGCCATTTGTCATGCGCTTTAAATGCAGATTCTCATATCTTCATTAACGAGCATTTGTTAAAATTATTGCAAAATTTTTTACGCACAAACCTCTCTGAACTGTATGGTAAAACAGTTTTTCACCTCATTAAAATATGAAAGTCGACGTTAATCTGCGGAAAGTTGCCGTTAAAGGCGGACGGCGGCTAGCTTTAAAGTGCCATAAAAACGGATGCCATAATAAATATTAATGGCGGCAGCATAGGCTAAATGTGAGCTTCCGTTTTCGGTCTCCAAGGCTGGTCGCCGCCGTAGTCCCAAGACCAGAGACCTCAGTCGAAGACGATTGTTGCTGATTCTGCTTCTTCTTCTTCATCTTTGTTTACATTCACACCGTAGAATATTTATTTATTTGCGCCGCATACGAAATGCGCGCCATGGGCGTCGTTTGCATTGAAACACTTTCCATTGTTGTTCGTTAATCTTTGGCACTCGCATATAGAATTTAATTAAGGCGATGGCCTGCCATTATTCAATTCCTGATGGGACCACATCACTCAGTCTGCCCGCCCACAACACAATGTGCACAAAGTGTGACCAAATTTTGCCGAGACATGCCTCGTTGGCCAACCGAATGTCGAAGTGAAGGCCAAAAAGGTTTCGCTCTTCAGCTTCAATTTAAATAAGTATTTACTTGATTACTTCTCATCTTACAAATATGGTTTGCAAAATGGCAAAGCACATTCCAAGTGTAAGCCCAACGTTCTATGAAAAGCCTCTTTGTTGGGTAATATTCGACAGACGGCCGGGCAAACGAGCGAGCAAGCAGATTTAATTTTATTATTTTGGCATTAAGTACCCAAAAAAGACCCAACAACGTCCATGCATAGCTTTAAGGTATGGCTATGGCTATAAAATTCAAAGATGAAGATATCACATAATTGCAAAGCGTATAACCCGAAAGCATGTTAATTAAAAGAAAGACGGCGCCAAAGACGGGCTGATATCAATAATAAAACAGAAAAGGAGAACTTTAAATGTTCACATTAAATAGATTTTTATTTTTAAATGGTACTTTGTGTGGCACTTCAAACTTGGCAAACTGACATTTGTAGTCGTAATAAAATCACGTTCGAGGCAACACGATTGTCATTCAAAATCAAGTGCTAAAATTTATTTAGACGTCATTATATTTGAGAGCTCTTTTTAAGCTCAAAGTGTACACATTTCTGTAAATTAGTCATAGCTAAATAAACTTTATTTTTATATTTCACGCAAAAAGAGCTTAAGAAAATAATATATTAAGTAAAGTCAGCAATAAACACCAATATAATAGCTTTCTCACAAGCTTAAACTTCATGCCACACGATAAACTTCTGAATACTTCCATCAACATTTTCTTACCCCTTGAAGTATGCAACGAAATACTTGAGACTGTTGATCCCCACGTAGCCGCACACATAAAGTGAAGGCAACCACTTTAAAACCATTTCACAGCTTTTTACATTCACATTTGTCGCTGGCCATGCTCAAAACCTATCCTTCACACACACTAGATGCAGTAAAGGTGCTCAGTAAGCATCAAGTAACTAAAACTTTCACAACAGAGGCAGTCACAACGAGTTTCAAGTTATTAACAAGAGTTTTACCTTTTAGCTATAATTATGTATAAGCCGGCACCAACTTAAGCCGGTTTTAAACCAACACATACTTTTAAATGTATGCGTGCTTTGACCATTAAAAAAAAAAAAAAACGGTGTAAAGGAAAAAGTTTCAAACTTGATTTTTTTAGGTAATGCATTAAAAACCATTTTCCCGTTGACGCCTTTCACCACACGAATGTGAACTGAGCAATGGCCCAAAACTAATGGACTGTCAATGCTGACTATCGTAACATTTAAGCTGAAAACTACTATAGAGAAAAATAAAGAAGTGAAGCAAACTGAATGTTGTGAAAAATTGTAAAGTGCAGCAGGAGGAACATTGATGTGTAAATGCTGCTGATGCTCAAATGGTTGGTAATAAATTTAAGTGACTTCCTCTGACATCTCATTTAAACTGACAACCAGGCCCTTAAACAGAAATTGAGTGAAGGGGATGGGAAATATGAAGGCTCGTTAACCCAAAAAAAAAAAAGCGCTTTAGACAAAATCAGCACATTTCTTGCCTCACACACAAAGGAACACTTAATGAGTCAGCCTAGAAAAGAGAGTACACACAAAATTTGTAAGCCCTCTTCAATGGTGACCTACAAAAATATATATATATCATTCAGTAAGAGGAAAAACAATTGCCAGCACATTAATCATAACTTTCATTGGAATTTAAATTGTTTACAGCAAATATTTTCCGTAAGATTAATTTTGTTTTCATTCACATTTATCACTGCAAACCCACGCAACGAATAAAAAGAACACTTTCACATTTCTCAAGTTGAACTTAAACAACAACAGCACCAGTCACCTTAAAAATGTCTACTACGCCCTTTTGCCATGTCATTTCTAAAATTACCATTTTAAAGCAAAGAATAGTGAAATCAGTTCTGTTGCATTTTTTCAACGTTCCAACATTTCACAGCAAGAAAAATTGCAAAAACAAATTCGAATGCATTTTAACTTGTTTTTTTTTCGGACTTTTTTATTATTGGACGTAATGATGTGCGAAAACTGTCAAATCAAAACTAAATAAACTTCAAAGTGCAAAGCAAATTTGCAACTTTGTTGACTCCGAAAACTTTTTCAATTAATTGTTTTGTGAAATGTCATTTGAAAAGGTAAATCGCGGGGAAACGGATTTTGAGTTAATTAAATTAAAACCAAAGTTAAAAAGAACTTTAACAAAAATCATGTTTACATATCATTTATAAAATCTGCTCACCGTAAGTACTTAATTTAATTGATTTTATATCTATTTTTTTTTTTTCAATATAGTATTTTGTCGATAGTAGCTTATTTATGATTTCACATGATTTATTCAAATCTATGGCACTTAGTATTTTACGCTTAATCACATTAATGTATTCATAAGCGTTTGTTTAATTTCACGAATTTTTGTATTGTATTATTTATGCAGCCTTATTATAAGTTTGCAAACATTTTATATGTTTATTGATAACACTTGAATTCCTTTAATTATTATTATTTGTATTTAAGTTATTTATTTTATTTAGATTTCACACACTTTCTGTACATATAATATATATATTGCAAGTTTCTTAAAAGAAATTTTAATTTCTGCAGTCTTCCCACACTTTTACTTATACTTAAAATACAGCGATTTGTAAACACAAGTTCGACTTTGGCAGTACTTTAGACCAGGAGCCGCAGAACTGCTCGGCTCTGAAACGCGTTCAAGACTGTCGTGTGAATGTTAGATAAAAGTGATGGGAAGGCCGCCGAATGTGAGATGCTGTTAGCAGTTGTTTTGGGATATTTTAACAGAGTTCGCTTAACAGACTGTTATGTTAGAAACAGCATCAATGTTGTTGGTATAAAGTCTTAGGCAGCTAACAAAGTTACTGGAAAAAGTTTAACTTTTCGTGTAGATCCAATAACTTTGCCGGGAGTGCTAAAACAGTACCTTTGTGAACATGCTAGTTGCATGAATGCTAAAATGCTTTTCTGCATGGCTTGCGATTTGTTAGGTGGAGCAACAGAGCTTGAAATGTGCACAGAAATGTTGTAACGAAGTGGTTTTTGTGCTTGACACGCTGCAATCTTCCAAGAAGCTAAAATGAACAACTTGCATTCCTCTCTCTCTCTCTCTCTAGCTATGATTGTGAATTCCCGTGGAATATTACATATTACGCATACGCCACGTGCTTTTTACAAAGTTATTTGCTTGACGACCCGCGAACATTAGCTATGCCTGAGAGGGCGCCTTTAAATGCTAGACATTAAACATTAGCGCTGTTAATACTAAAAGATACGTAAATAAGCATAATTGATGAGATCGGGATAAGCAACAAATGCGTGCAAGCCATTCATCATTCAGAAGCGGAAACTTTTATCCCACTCACCAAAAAAAAAAAAAGGAAAGAGGCTGTGGACACACAAAATATGTTTCATCGTCAGCGTTGAGTAGTTTTTAGTTAAATAAATGAAATGTGAGATGTTGGCTTTTAATTGTTCTTAGTTTTATGGTATCGCCTTCAACTTCATTGAACATTGCCACAAGGCACATACGTGTAATAAAGCTTTAAAGCCACACACACTTACCTGAGCCACTTAATTGAAATCTTTTTGCACTTCAGCAAAGCCGACATTTCCAAGAAAGTAGCCAACCAGTCAGCTTAATGTTGTGTGCATTTAACAACATGCTTTTATCAGAATATCATGTTAAAATGTAAATAATTAAACACAACTTTCCGAAAACTTTTACGAAACCTTTGAGGTCTTAACGCAATTATTGTCGATTTTACGCAGAAAAACATTTGTATACAGAATACAACTTACGTTTGTTAATACTCTTATATAAATAAACAATGATTTCAATATTTTTAGCAATCTTTTCTTTTGTTTTACTTTAAATAATTTGCAAGCCATTCACAGCTTACAATAATTATTTTGTCATTACACGTTTTCCACTTTTGACTTGTCAACTGCAAATTGAATATTGAAAAAAAGAAGAGAACAAAGTTTAATGCTTAACGCGCAATTAAGCAGGCAGCCCCGGTTAGAGTGCGTGCCAATAGACATTAAATAAATATTTGCTCAGGACCAGACAGCCTGATAGACCAATAGACAGACAGCGAGAACGTGCACGGCGTTAAATACTTTTGCACGTTGGTGCCAAGAAGCAGGACAAGATGTGGGCGACAAGCAGCAGCTGATGTTGATGACTCAAACCGAAGCCTCGGACCTCGACAGTTGACTGTCCAGCCGTGATGTGCTTTTTGTTGACAGCATAATTACGTTGATGACAGCGGCCGGCGTGTGGTGAACAAAAGAGACAAGCAAACACAGACATGCAGCACATCAAACTGAACTCGGACATTGGTTAGTGTGACCTACACACTCACACACACACTCGCACACTACGCAGTCACACATTCCCCAGAGCACTTTATGTCGATTTGTGTGCCAGCATTTCTAACTGCACGCAGGTGGTTTTTGTGGATAGCAATGAATTTAACGTCGCGCACAAAAGCATGCTATAAATAAACTGCAAGCTAACCTCTGCGTGTGTGTGTAAACTGAATAGGGCACTAACTTGTACTTAGGGCTAAATTAGCTAAACTGCGTTAAAATCAAAAGCATTTATAGATTATATATATAACATATATAAATAAGTATTAGTTTATTGACCAAACTAAATGATTATATAGACTAGTCTTATCATAAAAACTAAACTGTTTACGTCCTATAGATAGCAACATAAATCTAAAAAGGTGCCATGAATGATTCACTAGTATATTCAATTCAATTTCCTTAAAATACTAGCATTTCTCTAAAGACAACAAAAAAATCAATACAAGTCACAAATTATACAAGTTTTTAAGTTGAGATATATTTTTATTAAAAAGGGTTTTGTGTGGCACAAGCCATCCCTTTTCACTTCTTGTTTACATCTAGTTTTTGTTTACACAACTTTACTATTTTCATTTTTCTTTTGAGCTTTCAAATTTATTATTGTTACCAATTTGTTATGTCTTGTCCAAGTTGTATAAAGCATCCCAGAACACAACTCACAATACACACAAGTAACATTTTATATGTACACATGTACTATTTTGTAAAAGTAACTTTGCTAGTATCTTCCCGTTTTCAATCTGTTCACAAGAAAGCACACTGCGAATTCTCAAACCACAAAACAATATGAACAAAATTCAACAATGAGTGGTCAGCAGGTTAGACATACCTAGCGTGCTATCCAATAACAAAAAGAAAACCCCAAAAAATAAAAGGGAAAGAATAAACTGTGCGAACCGAAAAACACAAAAACGTAAAAGTATCTGTAAGTGAAACCATGTGAGGGTTGCATATCCAGAACTTTTTATACGCGAATAGCGTCGAGAAAAAGTTTGTCCGCATTGCCTGACAATAATTATAATGGCTGACTCGTAAGGCTAATGAAGCCCTTGGGTCGTGTGTGTGAATGTGACACGACCCCCTAAAAACAACATTTTATTTTGATTGCTATAAGAGTTTGCGAATTATGTCACATTTTTCCAAGCACCAAGGCCAAAGTAATTGCACATAGTTAAAAAAAAAAAGTTATTAATTATCTGCACGGCGTTTGCTTCTGTCTGTGAGAAATGCAAATTTAGCTGCTGCTCAGTTGCCCTTTGAGCCAACTCTTGCTCTCGGCCCAATCATATGCAATTAGTGTGCATTAAAGTATAGTGTCGTCTCTGTATGTGTGTGAAACACTTTTGAGTATGTGGTATGCGGCAACAAGGTTAACTAGTTTCCAGTTTGTCAAAGGCAATAAAGTTAGCACCAATTTAACGGGCTCAAAATTAATAAGCTACCTTGACGATAACTTAGTCGCTGCTACTCAGATAGTCAAAGGCAGTAGCTAAGTTACTGTTGCTGGCATAACCGCTAGCATGCGTCTTAGTTGTGATAAAGTGAGTTTTGGCACCAAGTATACCGCTGAAATTATCATTGTGTTGCCTGACAACTAATGCAATTTAAGCAAAGTCTCGCTTCTTGCTCGGTTACAATTCCGGTACTCAACTGCAAAGTTTTTTCATAAATGTACTTGTAAAACAAAATGCTTTTCTTATATTCAAGTGAATGAGGCTCTTTAAGGCTTAAGATAATTATTTCTGAAAAGAAACCATTTTTAGTTTAATATTTTGTAAAAATAGCTCAATTCAAAGTTAAAGTTGCTTTGAATCTTTTGAATTTCATATCCTTCGACACTTTAATTTCTCTATTCGAGTAAACGATATTAGTTTCCAAACAGCCAGTATTTAGTTTAGCATCTCTATTAACAAATAACTTTATTGACTTGGCAGATTTCAATTTAAGAAAGTTGCGTTCAACTCTGTTATGTTTGTATTTAAATTTGCAATTTGCTTTCGACTTCATTTTCCATATGCAAATGCAAAATCCTCGCATTGCTTGCCGGCTTGATGCAGTTTTTGCAAATTAAATAAAATCTCGTGCCAAAATCCAGTCTGTTAGTTGGCCAGTCCTTCAGTTAAACAATCAGCCATTTAAGGCTTTTGTTGGATATTTCGTTTAGTTTATGGCGCATTGGAATCTAAGGGAGAACGTTACCGGAATTTTGGCCAACTATTTTGACTAGTCTGACTCTGTATCTGTTCATTCATTCCCCCTCTCTCTCTCCCTTTCTCTCTCTGTATGTTTCATAAAAGTGCCAACAATTGTAGTGTTTTAATTGGAAATTTTAATTTGTACTAGGAAATTATCAGCTATGGGTTAAGAGGATCGTATGGGAACATTTCGTTCATCATTTGTTTTCTATAATTTAACTACATGTTAAAGTTGCAAATAACCTACACCTACAAATTAAACATTTGTGGCATTTATATAAATTTACCAAATCTTTAACTATTTTTCTTTTTACTACTTTGAAAGCTTTTATGTCATTTTGTGCATGTCATCTTGTTTTTTAGCCTGTCCATCTCAACAACTGACCCAAAATCTAACCCAAGTCGCTTGTCCTGTGTGTCGTGTGCTTGTTAGCATTTGCATAAATAGCCCACAGTTCTGTACAGACTAGCAAATAACAAAAAAGAGAGCAGATACAGGTCAGCGCACTGGCTGCAGCCTCCAGCTGAGGTCAGCTCTAACGCACTCAACCCAAATCATAAAACGTATAAACACATGGCGCCGTCGGCTTTAAGTTAAGTTTATATTTGTTTCAAAGCACACACTCACACACACACACTGACAAAACTGACGCCAGAGAACAGAAAAAGGCGGGCGTATGTGAAGGGCATAAATCCTTGGTAGTTGCTTGAACCAATGGCAAATGGCAGCCAGTTGTCATAAAACTGTCAGCTCGTGGCAGACACAAAAAGGCAAAATCTGCGATAAGTTCAAAGATTTGCTCTAGCTCCTAGACGAGATTTGCATATTTTTAAAATGAAATGTATCTTTAATTGCGAGTACTTTATTATTTATTTTTTAGTTGTTGTAGTAAATCTACTCGATTTACGATTTTATTTTGTACTACTTTATCTAGCATGCAAAATTAAAGCTTTGACACTTACTGTGATATTTTCTAGGATAGAATTAAAGTGTTTTGGCAGTTGCTTTGAGGTTGAGAAGTACGAATTTCGAGTAAATGCTGTGCACCAGAAGTGGCTCCTTTTTAAATGTCACGCTCCTTGAATGCAATTTAAGCACACGCCAAGTAAAGGTTGCGATGCTAACTTGACGTTTGACCTTTTGCTACTTTTGCGGCTTGTTTGCAGTTGCCTTCAAAACGATGGAGACGACTTTGGAGACGCCAAAACTATCAATAAAATCGGTTTGATTGCAATTTTACATTTGAAAAAGGAAATTAGAGTTGAACGGAACTTTTATGTTTCTCTGCTTTCGTGTGAAGTTTATTTATTTATGATATTTAAAATAATCAAATTAATCCTTTACTTAATCAAAACTCTATCCAAGCCAAAAACATATTTAAAAGGTGGCCAGCAAAACTTTGTTGCAAATTAATTTGAATTAATTGTTTTTTAGGTTTGCCGTAAAAACTTTCTGGTTTCGCTTTACGATCCAACACTTTAGCATGACTAAACTAACATCAACAACAACTAACTGCAACAAACAACAACAGAAACTTTCATTATGATGCTGGGCGAGGATTTGGATTGGTTCAGTGAGAGAGAGAGAGAGAGAGAGAGAGAGAGAGGGAGAATGTGGGCGGTTTAGTGGCAGCTCCTAATGAAATACGCCCGACTTATTTCCTGTTTATGGGATGCCCCAACGCCCACAAACTTGAAGACATTATGCAGTCATTGTTGTTGTTTGAAAACAGTGCGAAGTTTGGCGAATGCCGTTGGATCCAGCTAAAGCCATGTCTGTGTCACTCAACTGATTAAAGATTTTATTTTATGGCTGTGTTTTTGGTCGAGCTGCAGGAGGATGCTTTATGTTGCCTGTTGGCTGTTTGCCGCTGTCTGTTGCTTTTTGTAACAATTTATCAATTTTCAAGGCTGTACGCAGCAGTTGTAAAAACTTTGCCATTTTGTTTAGCACCCGTTCACATTAAATTTCTAATTTAATCAACTTACTGCTTCGGTCAAGAGGCAGCAAATTTGTAGTCATATTTCATGGTTAGGATAAAAACGTTCCCTTGCCTGACCTTTAGATATTCAATCGACTGGACCGACGCATTAACTCTTCTGCCTCTTTCATCTCTTTTTTTACGGCTCTAATCGAAGGTCATGAGGAGGCCCATCAAAAATGATTGATGAACGCCATTTTGTCAGAGCAACAGGACTTTGGACAATGTAGAGAATTTGTAAGGAAAAACTTTGCAGACAGCCGGAAATGCCCAAAACTTTCCACTTAACAGCTGTCACTTGCCATTTGCATAGTACAATAGACAAGTTTTTGGCCAACTCATACACAAGTCCTTGTTCCCAGCATAACAAAGAGCACATGGCCTTGAAAACTGTTTATCACTGGGCTAATTACCTTTAAGAACTTGCATCGCTTGGAACCACGCAACATTCTCGTGTTTCTCAACTTATCTCAATGACAACTGCATTAATTATTCAGGTGCAAATTGTCAAAGAGCATAATTACACAGCATTTCCCCAAGGCACAAACATCAGCAGATAAAAGACAAGCACAAAGGCAAGCAATTGTTTAAGGTACTATGATTTTACATTAAATACATCAATGAATTTTCATTCTGCAAGAAGAATTAAGACGAATTAATTAATAGATTGTGATTGTGTTGTGCGAGCGACTTAAAGATTATATTGTTTAGTTATTAAAGTTATTAATGTTCTTGGAGTTGTTCTTGTTGAAAACTATACTAACTAAATGTATATATTTCATTTCCAATGAATTGTTCATTTAATTCATCAGTAATAAATTTTAATTAGCATACAAAATATTTAATAACAATTAAAAGCTCAACAGATTGAAAATACATTAAATTGTATACTGGTATTAATTTAATGTTTTCATAAGTGTTAAGCGTCATTATTTAACTAGCGTGTTAACTAACCATAAAAAACCATTAAATTGATCCATTTAATATTCAAGTAAAGAGTTTAAAAACTTGTTATTTTATTAAACAGCACATCAGCACTTGCCAGCACTCGAAAAGTTCTAGAGCAAGGTTACCTGATCTCAAAAACTTTGGTCAGTGTCCCTTCGCAAGCCATTAAGCTGTCGCCTTCAGATCTATGCCTATAGCTAAGCGTTAACTAGAAAAGATATTGCCTGCCAGCATACGGCTTTTAAGTGCAAACAAGTTTGAACTAGTTATGTGCAAGTTGATGCTGGTTGCAAGCTCATAATTTCCGTTAGGAGATGATGACAAACTTTTAAAGTACATGTCGGCATATTTCTAGATGCAGCTCAATTGCAGACTCGCCTTAAATGTATATCATTAAATGGAATATCAAGAATATATTGATTATTTTGTCGCTACAAAGGAGTAAGAAAAACAATTGCATATATTTCAGCGCATACAAAGTATTTGCAATGCAAAAGAGCAGAGAAAAAGTTGCTGGCTTAATGTGTATGATTTGTATTTCATCACAAAAAGAAAGAAACCTTTCTAATGAGCAGCTGAAGTGTGGTGAGTGCCGGTACGTGCATCGCCCCATCTGAACGAGCAACTTGTTGTCAGCGACACTGACACCATAGCGGAAATTCATTGTCCCAGCATCACAGCTGCACTGGCATTGCATTTGTCTGCTGGCGCTCATTTGGCATGGCAACGTTGTTTGTTTGCATAAATTTTTGAACATGTCTGTGGGGACAGGAACGGCAACGTGGGCGCTGTCACTGAATGAAGACAAATTCAACGAGCGAGCTAGCAAGCGAGGGAGCAAACTCTTTCTCTCTGGTCTTATGTGTGTACGCTAGCTTTTTTATAGACTTTTTGCGCCCCTTTGGCGGCTACTTAATATGCGAATTCTGCACATTGTAGATGCAGGCAGCAGGGAACAGGCTTGGTCATATCCTGCCACGCATACATAATGTCATAAGGTTAGCTTTAACACAATCAAAAAGATAAAAGAGGTCAGCAAGCTGAAGTTGGAAGCTACACAAAAAATCAAAAAAGGAACCAAATTGAATTTAAATAATTTAATTATGACAAACTTTTAGCAACATTTTTTTGGTAGCAAAACCAACCTTGCAGGAAATGCACAAATGTGCTTACATGCGTTAGTTACTTTTCCTAGTTGACCCATTCTGTGCCTCAAGACATAATGCACTGCACTACGTAATGTCATTGGTATATCATCTGCAAAAATTCGTTAACAATATGTGTGAAATAAAAATGTCAGTACACATAAAGAAACCCACAGCACACTCTGTGTGTGCGTTTTGAATGGAATTTTCCATTAGATTGGCTTTTGGACATAAATTCAATTTGGTCACACAGTTACTTATACAATGTGTGGTTCGTGCAACAAATGTTGACACTGCTTGCTTTGCACTATCTGGTCAAGCTCCAGCCAACACAGCTGGCAACCCACTCACACATTTATTAATCAGGCAACGGCAATTCTGGCTTGTCATCCATTAAGTTTAAAACTGCCAACACTTGGTGCGAGGGTGTGAGACAAATGTGCTTTGGATTACATGCTCTTCCTGTGCTCCGAGATGTGACACCATTGCACATTACTGTAATATTTCATGTCTAGGGAGAGTCTGAGGACAGCAGCACCAGTTTTATCATGTCAGTTGGTTTATGTCACTGCGATTGCGGCACATGCCAACAAAACGACGCTTCATTTAACTTTGGACCTCTAGCAACGCGCAAGGTGAGCGCATTTTACAACACTGGCAAGTTGACAGAACGTTAGTCACAACCAAGAACGAGCGTTACAATGATACATTTTTATTAAATCATGTATATTATAATCAGTTAAAAAAAATAAACAAAAGGTTGATTTGAGTGCAAAGCAAACATAAATGTACTTTAATTGCAACAATTTTTTCAACGGCAAACTGTTGTGGCATTAAAGTACATATATGTTTTTTTACAAATCGATGAACATAAAAAATGCAAGTCTGATTTATTGACCCGCACGGGGCACCTTTTAAAACAAATCCCTTGAATGAAAGCCAAAGGCCAATTTGCATTGGCAAACCACAATCGACAGATGTTAGATGCTTAAACGTCAAAATAGATTGATGGCTGGCATAAAGCCAGCACCAGCGCACCAAAGATTACTCCATATATGTATAACGTGTCAAAGGATATAAATAAAAGAGAAAAATGAAACAAAGTTGCCTTATCTTGGTTTATTTTTCTGCCACACACACACACACACACACAGTTTTTGTTGGAATATATATATATTGTGGTTTTTGTTGTTTCTGCAAATATCATTTATCATTTTTGAGCTGGCCAATTTATTTTTATATATAAATATTTTTTTCTTGATTTGCAGCTCTGTCATGCGCAGTGTTGGCCTAAAATTTTTTAATTGTATGCCTCGAAGTAATTGCAAAACATTTGCAATGTTAAGCAAATTGAATGGAACGCTTTGTATTTCAATCTGTTTACTACCGAACAGATTTTGCCAATTATTTGTGTTGAATTTGCTTAAAAATATTTCCAAATGGAAAATGATGCGCACTTTGATCCGATTTTAATTGCTTTGTGCATTGCATTGACATTCAAATATCTTCTTTCTTTTTTTCACAAAATTTTGATTGCTCAGCTCTGTAATGGCAAATCAAATGGGCAAAAAAAGATTCTTCAGCAACAAACAATAATAATAGCATAAACCACTCAGGACGCAGCACTTGGGCAAGGCAAACAGTTTGATTTTTATTAGTTTTGGGATTTGTTTGTGGATGCCCAAAGTTTAATTAACTTTTTACAGCCGCTTCGTCTGAAAATGTCAACGAGCTGCCAATTGTACAATAAATACATTTGCCTCCACTTCTTGAAACTGAGTCAAGCGAAAATTATTACAAGATGACACAAATTAAATTGCATTTTAATTGCTTTTGTGGCACAAAATTCTATAAATAATATACCGCAATTTTATTACGTTTTTTTAATTGGTCGTCTCACAACTTATGGCATTGAAATTTGATCGACTTTGGACTATTCTAAATACAGACATAATAATCAGAATCATTGGGACAGAAATGGACTTTTTCATCAAAATTAATTTTGATTTGACACAAATGGAATTGATTTGCATATAAAAGCAATATTATTACGGCGTATTTAAATGCGCTCTTTTCAAATTTGGTTTTGCCTAATGTGCAATTTATAATTCATAGGTAAAATGTGTATTAACGACGAAACCGAACCACATGTGGCCACCAATTTGATGGAAAAAAGCTTTCGTAACCCACAAACGAGCACTTGAACCCAACAGCTGAAAAGCGATAAGCACAGCATCTCAATAGGATTTTATTATGCCTAAGTCAAAGACTCACTTGCGGTCTGTAATGCACGACAAGCATTTTAGCATTTATAATTCATGCAGCCAGTAATGGCATCATATTAAACATGATATAACAAAATATAAGCTAATGTCCTGGTTTAGAATACATATTTAGATAAAATCCTCTTTTAAAGCGTTTTAAAAGAAAGTTAAGAAAAGGCTTAAGCCAGTAAACATAAGCTGTGAATATTTCTAGCTGTTGACTTTTTTCTGTTAAATGTGCGCCCACTTGCTTTCACTAATCTGTCTTCTTACTCGTACTTGAGGAAAGCTGACAAAAAAGTGGATTTAATTTGTCGCCTGTCCTTTTGACTCTTGACTTTGACCAGATGTTCGCACCATGAAGTGTCTTTGTTGACGTTTCCAAGCTGTAATCTCCTCTGGTGCTTGAGGCCTATTGTGTTATGCATGATGCGGTTTACTTGCTTAGATTGCCACTACATGGGTGGCATGTTGATCGTTGCAACTGCAAGATAACAACATCTTAGCGTAAGATGTCAGCAGCTGATGCAGATTCACACATTCATAGAGTACATCGTAATCAGGTTTAGCTGCCTGCAACATGAACATACTTTATTGCTTTTAAGCCAGTTGAGTTCACTTCTATAGCCCAAAATCAAGCATATGCAATACAAATAGTCGATACCAATAATAGCGTTTAGGGAAACTAAAATTGGTTTATGCACTCCGCATAAAAGTATGCAACACTTTGCTAAACATACGCGTTAAGTTCGTTGTTAGGCAACTCATAGCAAACATAAAGTGGCATAAATAACGATAGAGCATGTTAAATCCCCCACACACACAACACATACAAACACACACACAGCAAGTCAAACTGTCGACTGCACACACACACAGCAAGCGAGAAAGCACTGCAGGCGCTCATGCGTAAAACTTTTGTATGCAGAATTTCACACTTTTATTCAGGCCCAAACAGCAAAACAGCATGATCCACCCATAACGAGACACACACACACACACACACACACACGAGCACATTTGGCATATATCAGTGACGTGTTTGAATTTGATGAGCTCATATTGATATGATGTAGAAATTATTTTCATGGTCGCCTGATTTTCTATACTGAATAAAAGCCCTAACTGGAACATGCAAATGGGATATGTATTTTTCTAGGTCTGTATGGTCGGCGTGTGTTGGTGTGTTTGTGTTAACACATAGAATTTAAGTATGGCAACGCTGACTGTTAGATAAGCTTCCGCTTTGTTATGTGTGCCCATTGCATGCCTGCTTATATTTGATTGACTGCGTTTCGAGTTGACAAAGCAGCCATGCAGAACCGCCAATTACTATGATAATGTACATTCATTTTAACACACGAGCACTCACTCCACTCACACTAACACTGGAGCTGGCAAACAGCCATTGTCTGTTTTTGCCAACTTGGCACTGTGGCACATAAAATAGGCAAAAAAAAAAATTCACACACATAAAAAAACCGTCAATTGGCGACACGTTACTCTGACAAATTGCTGTTCCAAAGTAGCAGCTGTAAAGAAGAGGCGTCAAAAGGCGTTGCTTTTTATTGCCCAAAGAGGAAATTATGACAAACTGACAGACAGTAAGCAGTAAGACGAAGACTGATTACTCTTAATACTTACTCTTTAAATCCATTTATAGTACAAAATGAATTAAAAACTTTAAATTGTGGCAACTGTAACCAAAATAACTGCAGTTTATTATTATTCCACTTGACAACAATCACGACATTCAAGTAAACTATGCAAAAAATGTTTTTATTATTGTGGTGCACACAAAAGCTTGTAAAATTCAGGTCCACAACCCAATTGTGTACTTGTATGACAAACTAAATCTCGAAATGTGAGTTGTTAAATTGCTGCCAAAAACTTGTAAATGGAAGTTGCCTGAGTCCACTTCGGACCATGCTTTCCATTGTTGTTGTTGCTTGCCGATTATTCTTACATTTTGTATTTTGTATATTTTTTTTATTACAGGACACGTAGCTGCTACACACTGTGACCTCTAAGCTGTGACTTTGTGCTGCAGTTTATTGCAATTGCGACGAAGCAATTGTGTTGTACAGTTGTACACTAAAAGATTTACAAGCTGACAACACAACTTTTGGAACACTTAACAACAAATCGTGTTTGCTTCTTTAGCCCCAATTGAGACTCAACATTGAGATAGAGTGTGTAAAAAGAAAGCGAGAGGGAAAGAGATGAAGCTATTAAGCTGACGCTTTTGAATAATATCAAATATACATAAAAGCCAACAATTTGAAATCAACACAAAATGTTGCATAACTTGTTCAACTGTCAACTGTCATGTCCAAAGTATTTTAAAGAACTTTAGCTTGCCTTTTTTACTTGCATCAAAAAACAAAAACTTCAAAGCAACAGCATTCTCCGGGCTGCCAAAAATCAAATACCCTTGCAGACGAAGCATAAAGTTTGCAATATCTTATTAAACAATGTAATTTGAATCTGACGAAAGCAAAGAACTTAAAGTCTGCACGACCAGCTTACATAGAAAAGTATTTCGCAAGTGTATTAAAACTCATTTAAGTATCGTTTGCATATTTTTTCCAAGAAGCTGTGCCGCAATTATTTTTCATATATTTTTTTATACCCTAAATTAAATAAATTTAAGTAAAAGAGGGTATTATAAATTTGCTATAGGCAACCAGAAGGAAGCTCCTTCGATCCCATAGGGAACTTGTATCAAGTTGATGTCATTTTTTCAACCGCTCTTCTGTTTTTTTTTCCTGTTTATGTAAGTTGAACACCTGGGTATAAGATACCTCTGCGGCGACTCAAGTTTTACAGTGTTGTTTTACTTTGCGTTTTGCAAAAAATAAAAAACATATTTTGTTTTTGTTCCACAACTATCAAAAACTAATGGCAAAACTTTTCTCACAACTTTTTGCACAATCCTTAAAATACTTGCAATAAAGCACAAAGCGTCGATTTTCGCTTTTCTCGTTGTTCGTCGCCTGCATTGCATCGATTTTTATTACACAATACTTAGTTTCCGGGCAGTGGTGCCAACTTTTAAGAACTAAGCTGATTTTAAGGGAACAAAAAGTTTAATAGAGCGTATAAGCCTTACCTTTTATGAAAGCCAAATCAAGACCGAAAAAAGACTCAGTTGTCAACACGATATCCGGTTATTTGGGAAAAGTATTCATCTACTTTTGGATTGTGATTAAAAACATGTTTTTCAAATAAATTTTATTTTTTCCGGCCTTGAAGTTGACACGTACTACAGATTACGTATACGCACAGTGTGCAACGATTGGGTCATTGGTCAATTTATAATAGTTAAGCTTTGATTGTGACTAGTCCTGGCACATTTATCATGATTTAGTTTTAAGTGCTGCCGAGTTGAGAAAAATCTACAAAGACACTTTTCAAATTGTGCTAACGGATGAATAAACCCAAATCAATTTTAACTTATCGAATTTGGCTTTTAAAAATTCAACTGCCATTGATTGATGACAATTGTTACTGGCAAATAAAAAGTGACCGATAACCAATGCAAAAAGTTTGACTTTTAGCTACTGAAATTGATTAGGAATGGTTGTTCAACAACATTCAACATTCCAAAGTAGGCATAAAGTGGCATATAAACGAATCTAGGCTTAAATACAAATACATTTTTCAGTTATCGATAATATGTTTAATATCTTTGTTTTAACTGAATGCTTTCAGGAGTTCATATTAAACTCTTGAGCTACCAGCTAAAATTAAAGCTTAAATCTTTAAAAAGTATAAAAATAAAAAACTTTAAAAACACGCCGTAAATTAATATACATATTTACACATGTTTTTTTGTCTCCGGTTTTTTTTTCAATGCGGTCTTCTTGTTGAGTTTTCGCAGCCACAATGCAAATTAAATGAGGCGCTTAAAATTGTGTGTTTTAGTTGACTGTGTGTGTGTGTGTGTATGCACAATGTGTGCACACACAATGTGCATTGAAGCCAATCAAGAGAAACTGAAAGGAAAAAACGGAATTGGGCAATCTGCCAGTGAAAACAACTATTGCTGACAGCAAAAAGAAAAACTTCTGTACTGTCATAAATTCATGATAAAGCAAAGGCAATGAACCTGTTACATATGATTTATCCGTGTACCATGTACATACATCAATAATGTAACGATACATTTTATATTGAGGCTTTTAAGTTGAACTACATGCCAAATCCAGACTCAGAATATTTGACATTGGAAAGTTTGGGTACGTTCTTAGTTTAATTTTCATGGTATGGTTGATGCTTGAAACCAAGTCATGTGCGAAAATTTGTTGCTTATTAAAATTGGTTTAGTTTTGTCAAAGTTCTGGTTGTGCAAAGTTTTGACTTATATTTCTTTCTTAACAGTTTGCCGGATATGATGTTGTCTACTTATAGTCAACCAGAACTACTCGGAAGGAACTTCAGCGTATCTTTAACAGAGGCAAGGTGCACTTGGAACACAATAAAGCTCTTTGCCAACTAAAATGAACTCTGACAGGAAACAGCCAGGCTTAAGGTTGTGAGTGCGTGTGTGTTACCAAATGCCATTGGTTCATGGCAGCAGGATGCATATACGCCTCGGTGACGTAGAAAATTATCCAACTGCATGCCTGCAGCCGCCACGATGCTGCAAGAGCAACAACAACAACAATAACAAAGCAAAGTTCAGTTTTCAACGAAGAAAAAAACACAAGAAGTAAAAAAAAAATATTTTCGTTGTCAACGTGCAGAGCAAATATGGCATACGATTCGGGCAAGGACAAATAATAGATGATTTTTAAGCCGGCAACACACACACACAAAATAAGTTTGCCGGCAACAGGTTCATATTCAACAGGGAATGCAACAAGAAACTTTCACTGCGATGTCAACATAGATATAAAAAAAAACACTTTTGCTGAATTTATGCTCAGTTGGTAAAGAAAACCTTGATTAATTGAAAGATGTTGCTATCAGTACGAATACAAAACACCCGATGTTAACAACACGCCTTCTACATAACGCATCCGCAGCGTGTGCATACAAATCGTAGCTACACAAGTGCAGATGAGTGACAGCAGAGACAGTGCTTGTCATAAGTAGTTCGCCTGTTGCTACGCTCATATAATGGCCAATGGCATTTAATGTGCGCTTAATGAATGGCCCGGCAACGCTGGCAAGTAATATATAAAAAACTAATTAAAGTCTGCGCAGAATAAATCTACGAAACGACCTCATTGTCATGGTATCCGTGAAGTAGGAAACAAAAGTCGCAGGACAAAAATAGGCAGGGTCTATTTAAAAGTCATTGGCTTGAAGAGGTTGCCGCCACAGTGGCACACAAACAAAATGATTTAACTGGCAAGAATTTTCAGTCGAATATTAAATGCACTTGCTGAAATAATTCTCTGATAGAAAATCAATTTTAACCATAAAAAAAAAAAAAAAATTATCATCCACACTGAGTTCATTTAAGTTAATGGACAAAATATATAGGTTTTTTTTCATAGACTAAAAGTTAGCCAACAATCGTTGCCACGGCACCTGTCTGTACCAGACTGACATGTGATTATCCGGATAAAGAATACTATATACAATTCCATTCACATGTGGCTATAAAATTATAATGCCTTTTGCAAGGGTATTAAAAAAGAATGAACGAAAAATAAAGCGACGACTTCTCTCGACAAATTGTTATTTAATTGTGCGGCAGAAAATGACAAAAAGCTGAAAGAGACCGCATAAAATGAAGATAATTAAACGCGCCAGACCGTCCGGACGGACATGGCTCGAGGATTAGGTGGTAATGGCAGGTATGACGTAAAAAAGGACCCCATAGCAAATTAGGATGACTGAATTAAAAAGGAAAAGCAGCGACATTACGGAGAATTTTGTGTATACATTAAGAATAAACTTGGTTAACTTTTATGATGATTGAAGAATAAGATGAAAATCCAAATTATATATTTTACAGCTTTCTTAAATTATCTGAATATCATATTCACATATATAGTAGACATTTAGTTCGAGTGTCCCTGTGCGATGCTAGATTGTTTATTTGTCTGTCTGGTTGTCATTCACTCTGACATTGCATATTGCATTATGTGCTTTTGTAAACCGCTTAACCGCTTGCAGACAACTTGGAGGGTGGAAAAAGAGCTGACGACAAACGATGAAGACAATTGTCTCGCTAACAATGAACAATCATTGCCTTTTCATGGTGTCAAATTAGTCAGAAGCCAAGGGAATACTCTCCGAGATTGCACTGCAAATAAAGCTAGAACAATGTCCTTGCCACATATACATACATGTATATACACGTATTTTAAATGCCTTAATTAGCACCTTTTTGCCTCATTTAATTGCTTGAGCTATGTGGTTTTGTAATTGGTATATTTATCTTACAAAATGTCTCCAACGCCACATTTAATCATGGATTAAGTATTTATTTTAATTGCATGCAACTAAACCTAATGACTTCAATCAACAAATGCAATACAATTTGCATACTAATAAGAATATCAGAATGTGCCCAAAATTTAATGTCGTTTGCAGTACGCTCAAACTGTTGAAATAATTTATTGAGCCTGCATACACTCCAGCTAGAGCTTGGCAGACAAACAAATTATACTAGCAGCACTAGCAAAGCCCACAGAATTTGTTTGCTTGTACATATGCAGGACGACATTTGTTGACCTTTGCCAGTCTGCGGCTGACATGGCGTATGCGCAACACAACCAGTTGAAAACGTAATTAGCAGTGATGGCAACCTTACATCATTGTGCCGTACCGAGAATTAAAGCTGCGAATGGCAGCTGAGTACACTTGTATGCTCATTTGCATATATGTACATAAATAGTCCGTATACGCAATTCTTGGCTTGTAAATTAGCTTGAGAATAATGAATTGAGACAGGCATAGGTTTCACACATCTCAAGGTCATGTTTTAAAAATGATCATTAATAACATTTATTACAAGATTGTAGAGAAACTAACGTGATTTAGTCAGTCTTCAGTGTGTCGGCTGGGCAACAAATTAGATTTAAATTTGCTCAACATATTTTGGGGGAAGCCGGCAAAGTTAGTTTGAATAATATGTCAGCAGTGGCTAAATTTATGCACCTGATAGGCTGCAGACCTCTTACGGAAAAGCGAGAATGGATAGCCCGATAAGGACACGGTGCAGGCATAGGTCCTGGTCCTAGTTGTAGGTACATAAATTAAGTTGACCGAAATCTACATCTTGGTGATTTACGTACGCACTTTATGCGCCCATATGGGCAATGTTTGTCCTAATTGTTCATATTGCCGGACACCAAATGCCATTTTTGGCAAATGAACGAACGGTAAATTTTATCTGTCCAAGCTGGTTGTCTTTTCTGTTCAGTTTTTGTCGGTCTTAATTATGGCTACGTGGGCTCTGAGATAACTTTGCCAGCATTCAAATAACACATATGTTTCTTTAATCGGCCTGTTTTTACTCAACTTTACAGAAGGAAAGTAAGAAATACGATATGGGGAACAGAAGAGTGAACTTTCAAGGGAATAAATTTAAAAGTTTTTAGATATAATGCCTTTTAGCTAAAGGGTTTGGATTATATTTACTTTGGATTTGAGACTATAACTAACTTTAAAAGTGGCCAAATGCTAATAAAATAACTTTGCATTTAAGGCCACAAAATTCATTTGGGTAAAGCGAACACATAAAATTAAATTTTCCCACCAGTTTTCTCAAAGTTAAAGCACCTTAAGCCGAAAATAAAAAATTTAAAAAAGGTCCAAAAAGATCTCCATTTCACTTACAACAACAGAACGAGCATCTTAACATAATATTTTTGGTCAGCACACAAAGTTCAGTTAACTTGGCTCAGAGCTCTTTCTCGCTGCTCACTTTAGGGCCGGCTTTTGTAACTCTCAGCTCGCAGTTGACACATGAGAAAGGTTCTCAGTGGACAAACGTCAATGTTCAGTTTCCACTTCAACCCCCTAACCACTCAACCCACTTGTGACAGCTGCTCTGCCAGTTGACCACAAAAAGACTTACTTTCACACACACATAAGCGCACTCTTTCAAAAGCAATGTTGGGATTTATGGTATTCTAGCTCTTGCTGAATGAGTTTAGAGAGCATGTCTCCTGTGTACATGAACACCAAATCTTATGCAACCTTTTGCCTGCCACTTGACAGTTTTTTACACACACACACACAGAGAGAGAGACAAAAAGTACTTATATAAAAGCATGTCACGCACTGAACGCAACGTGCAACTGCCGCAAATGACATGTTTTTATGTTAAGGGCCTCGTACTTTTCAGCGAATATTAAAAGTGCCACAAAATTTGAAGGCAAGCAATTAAAACTGGCAAGCAGCGTATAGAAAACGGGAACAAAAAACCAAAATAAATGAGCAGAAAACATGATTTATTTATGGCATAAAAATGGTACAAAATGATGATCAAGTTTCGTGTTGACATTTTTCAGAAGGATGAGTGCCGAAAAAAAGAAAGATCATGCAAATCATGATGAAAATAAAATTTGGTGCACGAAGACGACACAAACAATTTAATAAAACTCAACTTGAGCGAAATTTACATGGTTCACAGCACTTGAGTGACAGATACTTGGCATTCCTCGCCATTCCAAACCCATTCACAATACAAAACGTCTTCTTTGTCTGCGCTTACAGCTTACGACGATAGTTAAAGTTTTTTTCTTAGCTTTCACACTTTACACACACACTAACACACCCACACGTCGTCTTAGCTTTGTCTCTTGTCGCTTAACTTTTGCCATACTATTGTCTAGGCAGGGCTTTCTACCCTAACACCAGACAAAGTTTTTTCTGCATTCGTGCTCTTAAAATCAAATTTGTTTCACAATTTCGTCTGTTGTAGAGTGAGTGTGGAAAAAATAAAGTGGCAGCAAGAACCACAAACGGTTTGTGGGCTTAATAAATGTTAATAAGCTCAAGTCGTTGTACTTTTTTGGGGACTAAGACTCCTGTCAAATCCGATGAATACAAATAAATTATGCGGTTATTCAAATCAAGAAAGCTGACGGCATTTTAATTTTAAGGCTAAGGCGCTTGTCTCTCCAAACCGGCTTTAAATTATCGAAACATTTTAGATCTGGGCAGCATTTAGGCAAAGTTAGTAAAGTGGAATAAATCTTACAATCCTTAATGTGAATGTTGCTTTTAACTTTTGTGACAAACTCTGGCTAGACATTTCCAAGAAAACATATTAACTAGTTGGACAGTTTAATGAGATTCGTTTCAAAAGGAAACGTTCAACATAATTTCCTCAAACTAAACTCATATTTACTTGTTTAGCAAGAACAAATTATGTAAATTATAAATCTGTCACAAGCAAACAATGAAATCTTATTAAAGCCTACTCTATGCCACACTGAGGCAGTGGAAAATTTAAATCACACAACATTCACCGCAGGTGTAATATTTCATCATGACCTCATTTGGGGCAAGAAGAAGGAAGAGCGCAAAGCTCAAATCAAATATACAATATCGTGCACAGAAAAAAGCAATCATTGCCAAGCATAAATAAGTGAGGTAACAACAAAAAAGGTAAAGATAAAAAATATGATAAAAAATTGTTGAATACATTTGAGATTGAATATGTGGGCGAGGCTTGGGTTGGAAATGGAAACTGGCTTGTTGTATTCAAGTGCAAATATGCGTGTAATCAGCTTACTTACGCATGTTTATTATACAATGTTTACAAATATTCAATTTTCTAAATTTTTGTAAATACTCCTAAATTGCATTTAGGTCGGAGGGGCGAGAGACGAACAATAAACAAGTTTTTGGGGCAGAACTTTGTTGACCAGCTTAAAATAAGCCGGAAAACTTGTTGGTTTGGCTCTTTAAATGTGAATAAATTGCTACGAAATTAATGTAAATTTTTGCCGAAGCGAGCTAAATTAACAATTATAAACGTCGACAGCTCTTATCGTACAATTTACATAAAATTTACGCGATTTTGTGCAGCTTCCCAGCTCCTCCTTCAACGAACCCCCTAGGGGCAGTCAACCCTTCACTTTCTTTATCATTTTTTTTTTGCACTTTCAACACGCCGCCGTCTGTCATTCTTTCGATGTCCTTGTTGCTTTTTGCTTCTGACAGCCCTATTTACCGTATTTTCTTCTCGTGTTGTCATTCGAGCAACGGCAATGGCTACGGCAACTGGCATCGCTTTTATCCCAAGTGGCTTGTTTGTTTATAGAATTTACAGTTTTTCCTCCCAGCTCAGCTGTCGCGCAGTTTACAGCGAGCAGCCAAGAAAAAGGGCGTTTAAAAATACGGTGGAATGTTTTTTGGTTCCAGGTGTGCACAGTGTGCTTATAGTGCAGCTAATGCAGCCTGCTCATAAATCTGCTGATGTCTGCTATTTTATGCAAATGGAACGTGCAATGCAGCGTATACGTGATATACACACACTCGTATGTACCTTAACTCACACGCACGTTGTGTGTATATAATGATAACAAATTTTATGCGATATAAGAAAATGCATCAAATGCAGCCGAACAACGCATAAAGTAACGCAAGAAATATGAAAATAAAAAACTGTTTGTGGTTACTAACACTAAAAAAAAATTACTTTTGTGTACGTTGAAAGTTGAGTAAGTTTAAAAGATATAACATAAATTGTGTTCGTCTGGACTTGTTGGCACTTTAATTCGTCTATCTGTAAATATGTAGTATCTGCAGCTAAATTAAAGCCATTTCTTACACTCGACTGATGGAGCGTGCCCTTTTCATCAGCTAATAATTTTCAAGTAGTTTATTTTGGTGCTACAATTAGTGAGAGATGCGAGAGAGAACAGTTAGCTGCAAAATAATTTCACGGCTGATTACACAAAGGACAACAAAAAACAGGCGAAATATTCTTAATTGGAAAATGATGTCAAGCTGCTGTCTGCCATCCGGTTCTTGTTCTTGGCTCCCGCTCCTTGTTGTTGTTGACGATAACGACACAAAACGACGAGGAAGATGAGAACGGCAGCGTTAATGTTTAAGTTGTGACTGTTCCACACTCGACTGCTGATTAATTAACTGAAGGCAAATCAAGCGAATGGCAGAAAAGCATGCGGCAAAAAGCTGATTTGGGTCAAGCCAAGAATATAAACAGAGATAGAGACTCAGAACTGTTAATTAATTTAGCAAGTTTGTGGCATTCTATCAACACAACAACAATTACTTCTGCCTTTAAAAAACAAAGAACTGTAAAAATTCAATTCAACAATGAAGGCAGCATTGTTCTTCCCCGCCTTCGCTTCATTACAGTATTTGTTGCGGTAATGGAAAACAAAAAACCATACAATGGCAATAAAAATGCCCAGCTTCAAGTCTTATTCTCCCACATTACACACATATGTATGTATGTATGTATGTGTATGGCCATCTGATAGTGCTCAGACTGGGCCATTGTTGGTGTTGCTCTGCTTAGGCCTTGGCGCCACTTAAATGTTGCGTATGTGAGGCAATATAAAAAACCGAGCCATATAAAATATATATAAAAGTGAATAGATGTTCGCACAGTGGCGTAGAGAAGAAGAAAAAAAGGGGGACAGGAATTGATTACACTTACTACCCTTTACTATTAAAATTTGTAGTGTATAATAAAAGATTTTTAACATTTTGAAGTGCTAGTTGAGGGTTCAATAATATAGCAATTGCCTAAGAGGAAAAAGAGCAGCAAGCTAAATGTTCATAAGATTCCAGACTGGCATTTTTAATAGAATGAATACCCTTTTGGTCTACCGCACTGTTTAGTAACGTTTTCTCCACATGTGCATGTATTCTTACAATATAAATAAGCGCCACATGCTCAACATTTTTATGCTGTTTTATTGCATTGCGCTAAAAGGCAAAGCAGACGAAATTCAAGCAAAACCAAAACCGTGACCATGCAGAGAAATGGGCAAAGCTAGCTAGTTGGTAGTTGGTAGATGTCAGATGCTTGATTCGATATTTTTTTTGTTTGCTCACTTTGCGAAGCTAAAATCTTATTATGTGCTACATTTAACGCTCAAATAGCTGAACATTTCAGTCAGATATATCCATTTATATGGTTAAAGAAAATGTCTTTGAATACTTTCATGTACAATCCTCAACTTTGCTACTTCACTTAATGTTTACTTACGCACTTTTAGTATATCTCTGTCGTTGTTGGCCATTTTATTTGTTAAGTCAGCAGCAGTGCAACAAAATCGAACTGCTTTGTGTAAGCCTTTCGCTTGCGTTGCGATTGTACCTGCGGTTAACTTCAACTTCTTTCTTCTGCCTGGAAATCGAAGCGCAGTCATAAAAATTCGCCAAATTTATTGCATACTTTTGTGCGTTTGTCGATTTTTACACCCTTTCTGATTGGCCTTTGTGCAGATTAAAGTTATATACATATATAAAGCAAGCATACCATCGTTAAAAACGTTTAACAGTGCGTATGTGTGAGTTGACAGCTGGATGTACATATATGCCGTTGTAGCTGTAATTGAAAATGCATTAATTATTCAGAAAATGAAACAGCGTGAGAGAGAACAGAGAACGTGTCGCATTTACAGCTTAATAGATTATGCAACGCTATAGAGCGCTCACTGTGGTCGGCGTCAGTTAATTGAATTGATTTTTTAGAAAATTACCATGGCATTAAGCGCACAGTGGGCGAATTCAATTAAAAATTTAATCGAATTAATTACGCGACAGTTTTACTGACACCAAATTGACGGCGGATGCTTTGAAGCTTATCTAAGCGCTTTTGGCGACTTTAAATTGCAGGGTAAACAAACTTTACTGATAATCGTTAGAACAAAATCTCAACATTAAGTTTTAATGAATGCTTTAAGCAGAAGTCAATTAATGGCCAACACACAAACGCACACATGCAAAGTGTATTGTTCACTTTGTCCGCCCCCACACACTTAAGAAACTCGTAAGCATTAAGAAACAACAAAGTGCAGCAAACAACCTAAGTCTTGGCCATAATGCAACAGTAGTAAAGAACAGCAGCAAACAATGGCCAACAACACAGACAGCACAGACAGCCCAAAACACTTGAAAACCAAGTAACTTGGCCAACTCTTAAGTAGCCAGCCAGCCAACAAGGCCAGCAGGCAAACAAACTGCAATGCAGCTGCGACCAGACACACAAACTCTCTCTTTCCCTGAGTCCTGTGTGCTTGGCATTCGAGTGTGCCATGTGTATCGAGGCGTGAAAATAGCTTTAGTGTTGAACTGATTTGCAGATGCTACTCACAAAACACAAAGCTTGATAAAAAGGTTAAAAGAAATCACAAATTTTGTTTAACTGCTTGCTGGGTATTCAAAGAGTCGACTTCTTTCTATGCTAAAAAACATTTTTTTCGACATTTGAATCGCGAACTTTTTGGCACTTGCATTTAAGTTCGTTTTGCCAGCCAATTTCGTCAGGTGTCAGCTTTGCCGCTTGCCAAAAAGTTCACTCGGCTTTTGTCAGCTTCTTAAGGTTGCAGTCAGCCTCCCAAAACGAACATAATTTGGCATTAAGCCAATTTCAAAAGATGCTAATTGTAAACTTGTCGTTTGCTAGCACGCGATACGGAATTTATAAGCAGCAGGATCCTTTTGATTTTACCGCTGTTCGCAAGTGGAACATGCCACAAATGCAAATATTTGCCGTGTTTTGTGTTGCGATTAGAATTGTGTACGGATGCGAATGCGAATGCAGATGTTCCTGCCATGGCAAGAAATCACGCAGTTCGCATACGCCATTGAATTTTAAATGAAGCCGCCGCTGTTCAAAGCGACAGACTCTCAAAAGCCAGTTCTTTGAATGGAACAGATGTAGATATAGAGACAGAAACGGAGACAGAGAGAGTAAGACAAGCACGAACTGTGATATGTTTACAAACAACAAAAACGAAAACACAAAAAAAAAAAACGAAAAACGAAAAAAAAACACAACACAAAAAGTCCTTGGCGCTGTTTAAAACCACTCAAGCCAGCAATCTACCGAAATCCAGCTGCCACACCCACCACCACCGACATTTTTGTGACCACATTCAGGACATAATTGGCGACGTGTGCGCGTTCTTGTTGCCGTCGTGGTTGCCCTTGGTGTTGTTGCCTGCACAGTTAATGCTTATGAAATTCTTATCGGCACTTGCTTTCAGCTGTAGCTACAGATATGCTTATTATACAATATACTAACCAATATGCAGCGGCTTTGCGCAGCTGAGACTCCACCAGAAAGCGCCAAATTATCAGAACAGAAAAGAGCAAATTTGCACAAAAATAGAGTATGAAAAATGCTGTGCGCATAATATGAAATATATTAAAAATGAAATAAGAAGAATATAAAATCTTAAAGTAATAAAATGCTTCTTTTCATAGATTCATAATAAATTAAGTGCAAATCTTAAAGGACATTTTTACTCATTATGCGTACCTTAGGTGCTTTCAGTTCTATTCATGATGATGAGGTTTACCTTTTGGTTGGTCTCTGTTTATTTTAGCAAAGTGTTGACTTCTTCTTTCTTTTTGTGGCATCGCCATAAAAGTTTGCTTCAGAAGATGTAAAAATATAGCTTCACTTTTCTTGCTCCTACGTAACTGCTATTCAATTTGTAATTTTTTTATGACCAGCAGCTTCAACTTTGTTGCAAAACACACACACACTTCGAGGCCATGTAGCATGCGGAAGCCAGCTGCTGAGAAGGAAATGCTGCACTTTCTGACATTTAATGCATGGAGGCACATTTAACATTTAAAATAAGTACGCACACTCTCTCTTACAAACATACTTTATGATGTCACAATAATGATTTCCTAATATTCAGCCTAGCCCTGGCTTGCTCCCAATCCCTTTCCTGCGTTGCCACTTTTGACCACAAAATGGCATAGATAATGCTCAACTGTGTATGTGTGTGTGTGTGTGTGTGTGTGCTCGTGTATGAGCCATAGGCCATGAAAAGTTGTAAGCATACTTCACTAAAGCTGAAATATGAGCGTAGATTTTCATGAACAGCAATGCGGGAAATGTGTAAAAAGAGCCAAACCAAATATTTGTACTGTACAGTTAAAATATGCTGAATAAAATCTGCGCAAAGTTCTGTTAACGCTTTAAAGTAAAATGAATTGGAATTTTGGAGAGATTTTATGGTGTTTTAAAACTGAAGTTATTTAGTTTGAATAGTTTTTCATGATTAATTAACGTATATAAAGAAAACTGAAGCATGATTTTAACATTCGAATGAATGTGGTTTGTTTTTGAGTCTGAAACAAAAGAAAAAGTTGTCTCAATGGTTCATAATGACTCGAGTAAAATACTTGAAACGATGGCGAAACTTTGCCACCTACGTCACGACCCAGCTGATTTATCACCAAGGTAACCATAAACAATAAAGATTTTTCGAGTGGCAAAAAGTATTCTGCTTGCCCGAATAATCATTATTATTAAGGCATTGTTTCAACAGTGTTGACTAACTATTTAAAAGGTACAAACACAAAGCAATTACGCATAAATAATAGTTGTCATAGAAGGAGATTGTTTCGGAATTGTATTATGTTTTAATTTGATTCCAACAAATAAATTTATTTAAATCTTGCATTAATACAGTTTCAAAAACTGTCAGCTGTATAGGTTTCTATGCAAATGTATTTGCATTTAATTTATGCCTTCTAATTGAATCTGCTGCTGTGCTTTGCCATTGTTCGCAATATAACTGTTAATTAACGTCAGCATTAACGGCAGCAGCCACTGAGCACCTACACTAATGGATGGGCATTCAGGGATTGGGATAATGGCACTAATAAACGGGCAATGCAGAATTGTCCCAAAACCCATCCCAGCGCAACAATGAGAACTGAAAATGCATGGCTATTATTTGAGCCATGGAAAAGTGTGAAGAGAGAGGGAATTGTTATTCAAAAAGGTATGAAAAGATGATGCATTTCCAACTTAAAGTTCGAACCACTTTAACTTGCATAAAGCTTAACATTTTGATCAACTTTCAACTTTGATTTAATTTCTTTGCTTTCCACAAAAAAAAAATACGAAATGTTCTGCCGGAAAGTTTTATTTATTAAGGGTCACATAATAATCTCGAGTACCCCGAAATATTTCAGTAAAGAATCCCTGTGCACTGAATCAATAACAATAAATTTGGCTTGGCACACATAAATGCCAGGCCCTCAAGCATAACATATTTATGTATATATGAAAAATATATTATTTTTTATACATTTATATACACTGTCTGTCTGTGCAATGTGAAAGTGCTATCAATATATTTCCAGGCACACGTGTGTTGGTCATAAATTCATCTTCTGGTGCCCTTTATGCTACAGTCGCCTATCTTTTTGTGCTGTGGTGTAAAGTGTTTTATGTTGCAGCCAACTAATTGTGGCAACAAGTTCGAAATGTGTTGGCTTCCGGCCAACAGAAGTTCCTGTAAAGCTCTAAATGCACACAATAACAAAAAATAAATAAAAGCTAGTGCGATAACTTATTCCACACGCATAAAAAACGAAAACAACTTCCGGTTCAGTAATAAATATTTTTTCTCACTTGCAATAACAAACTAATTTTTTAGCTTTAAACTTATCCACTTTTACTTGATTTCGATAGTTATATTTATAAAATTCCTTTGTTTACCTTATAATTCTTGTACACACTTAAAACTTAAGCATAGCTCGAGGACAAACAAGCATAAAATATGTATCTTTGCATACTACAAAGCGCCGCGAAAAGAACGAACACAAACAAAACGCACACAACGTTTTATGCCATGAATAATTCGAAAAGGCTCGCAGTTCTGTACATATTTGGTTACGTTCCTTTTTAATATGCCGACTGTTACAGAGCGCGTAATTGGAACACTTTTCAACACACAAGCACACGTCTCATCACACACAGACACGTCATACGATCATGCGGTTGTATTGCATACTAAGCGGCGTTTAAATGCGAGATGCTGAAGCCGCAAAGCAATACGAGAAAGGGAAATTTTAACAGAGCGGCTGCCATGCAACACGTGTCCGTAACAGAGTCGCAACAGAGTTAACAGTTGACCCAATTGCCGCTGTTAAGCTTAACAGCTGTAACCCAGTGACTTACATTACATTGCTCTTAAGTGTGTGATTGCTCTTAAGGTTTGGGAGCTGTCAACTAAATACATTTGCGCATTTATTTATTCAACCAAATACATTTGATTAAATGTTGCAAAATGTCACAAGCATGCACGTCGGAACAACATCTAAAGACACACACACACATACACACAGAGAGTCACACATAGCCACAATTTCTTATCTCATAAATTCATGTCAGAAGAGGGCCAAGGTTGCTTTAGGAAGCCACAGGTGTGGCAGCAGCAAATTAAGTTGCACATATAACTCAGCAGCCACCCAAAGACGTTCACAAGGAAATTGGCTACACGCGTGTGTGAGTGTGTGTGTGTGTGTGTGTGTGTGTGTGTGTGCCATCTATTCCTACAATTTGTGCGTTAAAAGTTTGCTCGCAAAATATAATGTATACGACCCATGTCATGTACTTTACAATTGTTGCTAGCTGCGTTTGTCATTACACCAAACGACTTTGACAGAAAAAATACCAACGCCCATAAATTACTAGAGAAAAACACAAAAAAAAAAAGAACAGCAGCTGGCAAAGAGATTCTTGGTCCGCATTGTATTAAGCCGCTTAAATTATGCCATTAGAGTCAAAGTAATGTCAACGACTCGTTGCGTCCAAGCAGACGGCGGCATAACTCGAGATAATTCAGTTATAACGTGCTGCACACAAAAATACTATATATGTATAAATGTATCACAGTGTCAATGAACGTGTTATCCAGCTGTACTTATACGACCCAGAGTCCATGTCAATTGCGATGTCAATGACGTGCAGCCAGATAAACTTTAAGCCGAGTGTAGACAGCAGCTGAGTTATATATGATTATTGCAATTTAATTTGACTTATCAAGTGCATAAGTAAACATCTCAAATAGATGACTAACAGTTGGCATCGTCCCAATTTAGATGCTCGCTTTCACTTAACATTTAAATGTCTGAAGACTCATAGCTCGGCCAAAAAAATAAACTCTTATAAAGAAGCTTGAAGAAATGTTTCATATTAACTTTACTTAGCTCATTGAAACTTGAAGATAAAAGCAATTTATAAAAAAACATAATGCTATAAATACTCTTTGATTGAGTTCAAAAAAAAAAAAATAACTTTAAACAAAGCTTAAAGTGCAAAGCAATCTTTTCTGAAAATCAAATCTGTAAATCAGGTCCAAGTATATGTATGTGCAACATCTTGGCAACTGCAACAAATTTGCTATGCAAATCTTATAAAATATGAAACATCTTGAATAAAATAGTATGCTGCACGATTGCAAGCATGCAATTTAATTTGGACACCGAAAGAGAAACGGCTGCAAACACAAACATATAAAACATCGAGCAGGTTCACGTGAGCGAAGCAGGAATTGTAGAACGGCAGTTAAAGTGGATTTTGGGCAGATGTAATGAGCAGATAGCAGACAAGAGACAACCAATTGAGAAAGTATATAAAGTGTGCAGCACTTTTCGTCATTCAATTGAGCGCAACCAGGCAGAAGGAACAGACCACTAACTGCTACAGTCTGGCAGTTGCAGCTGTCTGTGGCTGTTGCACGTGACAACTCGGTTGACTCAACTTGACGCCAATATTGTCACTGCACTTTGGTTTGTTCACGTGAAAGTGGCAGAAGCGGACAATGCATACAAATTAGCGCATTTCGCATACGCCATGCATGCCAAATTCTTACACAGGTAAGGTTCAGTGTGCGCATCTCAACTCATTAATCAATGAGCAGTGACGTCGCAATGACAACAACGACGACAGCTGAAAAAAAAGCTAAAAAGTCACAGCCCTTAAAGGATTTACCAAGTGGGCTAAGCGACGTGACTTGCCTTCCAACCCTCCACACACACAACACAAACAAAATCAAGCTCTGATTTTATTCGTTTCTCACTGTTTGTGCTCTGCATGAGACTATTTGACAGCCTAATGCGTGGACAACAAACGATTTGGAAAATTGATTGTGTCCACACATTCATTTTTACTCCAGCCACTAATCTCGAAGGCCAGCAATTCTGTTGCCAAGCGGCCGGATCAAGCAAAATGTTAATGCTACACAAGTAAATATGTTAAAAGAGATTCTCTGTACCAAAAAGTACATAAATATTAAGATTTATATACAAAAATTCACAAGTATTCTCTGTACCAAAAAATACATAAATATTCAGATTTATACACACAAATTCAATATATCCTTCTAAACAAATTTAAAAATACAGAGTAGATGCAAAAACATGGGTTTTACAAGCATTTATCATAAATACGTATATACAAATATTTATTTACTTAAAAAAAATCAGACACTATTAGCAATCGGATTAGTTTCATATGTTTACATATTATTGCAAATAATTTCTAGTGTCAATATTAAAATGGACCAGAAGTGTTAAAGCGAAATGCTTAATAAAATAGCTTAATTTACTGTAAACAATAATAAATGGCAAACTCGAAATTGTATACAAGCAATAAATTAACAGCTTACACCAAGTCCAAAAAGTATTTTATATTCATTGTCAGTACAGCAAGAAAAGTTGTATGATTTTCTAGTCAAGGTAGATTTAGATTTAAAGCACAAAAAATTAAGAACTTAATTTTACTTTTAGAATCAACCTATTAAATGCAGATTAAGATCAGATTTCTATATGCTGAATCTTTCATTAGTGTGGTAAGAGTATACAATCTTCTTACTTGAACTTATATTTCGCTTTTATCTGTTTTATTTTAATGTTTTGCTGTAAACCACTTAGTTTCAGCCGATTGCCTTCGATGGCAATAATTTCTTTTTTTTGCATTTCTTCCTTATTTCTCTATCCAATGTTGAAATTCTTTTCGTTGCTGCTCAATAAAAAAAAAAAAGCATAATAAAGCGCATGATAAATTTACAATAATGCTTTGTCAGCACTAGACTTGCTGTGTTTGGGGAGAAAAAAAACGAAAAGTTTCTCAAGTGTTTGGTGTCCGAGCTTTCCGCTCAAGTAATTAGCAATTTATGCAGCTTTGGTTCCAGCCATTTGTTATACAAAGCACTACACACAAAGTGGCCATGGGCCATGGGTCATAAAAGTTAACACCTTTTTGCCTGGTCCGAAAAAGTATGCTATAGCAAATTTGTATGCAGAGAGAGAGACGAGACACCAAAGTGACTCTCAGCTAAGCATAATGAATTGTAACCTAAGCATGATTTATCTATACACAGCACATAAATCTCACATTCAACGCGGAACACGCAAAAGAACCGAAAACGAGTGGTTAAGACTTCAAAATACCCTGCTACAGAATATAGATGTAATAAGCAGATAAAGCTTTTAAATTCATGATAATACTGGTACAAAGTGTTGGAAAAAGGGGTATAAAAGTTAATCATAATTAGATTAATCTAACCAGCTTCTGAAGTCATTTTTTTGCTGTTACAATCGACACTTTGACCTTTTGGCCACAATATGCGCTCGTTAGTCAATATGCTCGGCAATTTATTGTTGAATCAATAATAAATGTAAATAACATAATAGACACTACAGCCTTTAGGTAGGAGGTGTAGGTTATGCTGTTGCTCTCACAGTTGATGCTGATGATGATGCCATCATCGCAGCTAAAGTAATCGAACAAAAAATATATAAAAATTGTAGCAAGAGTGAAATATGAACGTGCTCCTTCAATATAATTTAGCGCCACATCATGGCAGCTGTTTTTTTCGGACAAGACAACGCCGCCAATTGACCAAAAATCAATGGGCCCCCATCAGCCAAGTTTACAGCTTCTCGTTTTTTCTCTCGGGTCATCAACACATACACACACACACACACACACACAGCAGAAACCAGCAACATGAGTGTAAATGGTGTATCTACTTTTTTCGCATACGGTTTTTTGACTGATAGCCATGTGGCATGTTGCAATTTGTTAGCCTGCTACAAATTGTTGGAAGACACGATCTTTAAATAGAAAAAAAAAAGAGAAGTTGTATATAAACCACATGGAATCAGTTTGGTTAAGCTTGCAACTTCTTCTCATCTGTTTTGGCATTTCATGCTGTTAATTATTTTATTTGTTCGCTGCCAAAGTTTCTCTTACATGCTGCCCTTAAGGTTCGTTTCCATCCGTGACTGCAATGTGCGATTGAGAAAACCGAAAAGTTTTCGTTTATTTCGAGCTCTTTCAGGCAGCTAAAGTTTTCATACCTTATTCAAATGTCAACAATCAGAAATGTAATTGCATGAAACTATCTTTTCGGACTAATCAACCAAATGCAATTACACAAAACCGCTTGCAAGCAATCTTCCCGGGAACAATTATCCAACGCGTTGACTAAACCACAGTTAAAGCAAATGAATATGGTCAGCGCCTAACCCGTGGCAACAATTTAGACATTTTGGGCAGCTAACCAATAAAACCGCCAACTACATTGCAACACACAACGCTACAGCAAACACACAATCAGTTCACACTCACCCTCTCTCCCTGTGCCTTCTATTGCCTTGGGGGGAGCAGAGTCTGGGAAACGTTTGAACAGTCGCATATCCAATTGCTTTTGGCGTCCCATTGGCCTGCTTTGTAATTTGCTCAACCAATTCCATTTCCTTCACACATTTATTGGAACCAACATTTTTCGACGTCGCGCGAAAAAGGCCAACAAAATTTTCTGAAATTGCCAAAACAGCGCGCCATAAATTATAGCACAACGCCTTTTGCAAGTGCTTCTTTTTGCCGATTGGCCGAAAAGAAAAGAAAAGTTAAACAACCCAATATAGAAAAAGCAAAGTTCTTCTTCCAACTAATAGAAAATAATCAAGACACAAGTTTTTCAGCATGCTTTAAGTGCACAGCAAATTGGATTGTGGCAATATACTTATGGATATATTTATGTTATGCGGATTTAAGTATTAGAAATTCATGCAAAAAAAATGTTCCCTTAAATCTTCAACGTTTTCAATCAATATTTTAAACCCTTAAGCAACAAACAAGCAAACATCTGGGCATAAGCTTAAAGCAAACAAGTGCCTCAAAGTCTAGGCTTAAGTAAAGTTCAGACTTGTTGTTTTGCTTTCGCCTTTTTCCCGCTGTGAATTTAATGCGGCACACTTCATTGCAATTCGGCTAAAACGCAACATAACAACATTTTTTATGTCTATTCGAAAAAGGCGATGGCACATTAGCGGCATAAAACAGGCAATAGGCATTATATCAAATCCTTTAAGCACCAATACACACACACACACACACGCACACATAGCACACTGCTGTTTTATTAGCGTGCACGTGCAAGGCCCTGATTCGGGACAAGCTTCACAAAAAAGGAACAGCAGGACCTTCTCCGGTTTCCGGCGGCGAGGCGGCTGCCCATCAAAATCAACGCTTAATGTGCCTCTAATCGCTTTCGCATAAATTTCGAAAGCGATTTTGTAATAAAGCTGGTAGGAAGTTCCCTCTCCTAGCCCCTAGCCCCCTAGCCCAGGTCAGAAAACATAGCTGCGGGGCCATTGGCTGTAAATTTAATGTTAGTTTCATAGACTTTACGCATGATTTGATTTACCACTGGCCGAAATTTAATTAAATGCCAAATGCCAAAAGGCAAATACAATGAAAGCAACAACAACAAAAACCAGCCAATGGAAGGGAAAGAAGGAGCTGCTGACATTCCAATTAGAAAGGCAAATAAAGAGGACTTTAATTGAAAAACTGTCATCAGTGTCCAACTCGATTGCAATTGTTTACAGGAAGACAGACGACAACAACAAAAGGTAACCAAAGGTGACAAAAGGTGAGAAATGTGTTGATAGATTGAATGAGACAATTTCATTATATGCCACTTTGTGTAGTTTTTACTAACAAATAATGATTTAAGTCCTGAATTGATGTAGTTTTAATTTTTGTTTACTTTCAATATTGCATAATAAACAAATATGTTAAGCAAACAACAGAACTATTGAAGATTTAAGCTGCCAACAGCGCCATCTATGTCTGAAAATATGTTAACATAAACAGTGACTCACAAAATAAATGCTATTTCACTTATGTACAAGTTCTATCTAATCCTTAACTGACTTTTGGGTCTTACTGTCGCAATGTAGCTCTAAAAAGTGAAATTAATTATAATAATCTCTTTGGAACACACTGCTAATTATTTGGTATTCGTCATTTAGGATAGAAAACACCAAGAAATGGCAAATAATATCTTTACACGTAACAATTAGTTAATTTGTTTACCTTAATAAACTCACTCAAACGAGCTTTAATTGCCCATCACGCTTGTTTACTAATACGCCAAAAGCTCTCTCCGCAAGCTTTTAGCCGGCATTTTTGTGCTTATAAGCATAGAGAGTTTGACAAAACTTTTAGTTCTCGATCAATGCTTGCTGAAGTTAAACTTACCGAAAATTAGTTGTCCCAATGCTGCTAACACTCGCCCTCCTGGGCGTGGCACTCTCACTGCTCTACCAGTTTTACCAGTACACGTACACCTACTGGGAGCGTCGCGGTGTGCCGTATGAGCGCCCCTTGCCCATAATTGGCAACATGAAAGGTGTTGGCACCAAGTTGCACTTTCGTGACGTTAATCAGCGACTTTATGATCGCTTTAAGGGCAAGACGCCGTTTGGTGGCATGTTTCTGTTCTTCAATCGCGTGGCGTTCATTGTGGATCTGGATCTGGTGAAGCAGGTGCTGATCAAGGACTTTACGATCTTCCAGGATCGCGGTGTGTTCAGCAATGTGCGAGATGAGCCCTTGACGGGACATCTGTTTACGCTGGAGGGTGAGGAATGGCGCTCCATGAGGCACAAGTTGACGCCAGTGTTCACCTCCGGCAAGATGAAGCACATGTTCAACGTGGTTGTCGAGGTGGGACACAATCTGGCCGAGACCATGGACAAGGCGGTAACTGCAGCAAATGATGGCGATGTGGAGATCAAGGAGTTGTGTGCTCGCTTCACCACAGATGTCATCGGCACCTGTGCCTTTGGGCTGGAGTGCAACAGCTTGGCGGATCCACATGCCGAGTTCCGTGCCAAGGGTCGCATGCTGTTCGAGAAGCCGCGTCATTCTACGCTGGTCCAGGCTTTCATCTTTACCAATGGCAAGCTGGCGAAAAAGTTGCGCATGAAGGTCGTCCCCGATGATCTGTCCAACTTCTTCATGCAGGCCGTGAAGGAAACGGTTGCCCATCGAAAGAAGCACAACATTAAACGCAATGATTTCCTCGATCAGCTGATCGAGCTGCGTGCCGAGAACGAGGAGGCAGCCCGTCTGGGCCAGGGCATCGATCTATCGGAGGGTCTAACCATTGAACAGATGGCGGCTCAAGCTTTTGTATTCTTCATTGCCGGCTTTGAGACCTCCTCCAGCACCATGGCCTTTTGTCTCTACGAGCTGGCTCTGCAGCAGGATGTGCAGGAGCGTCTGCGGGCGGAGATTGAAGCGGTGCTGAAGGAGACTTCCAATGGAGAGCTAACCTACGATGCCATTGGACAGATGAGCTACTTGGAACAGGTGCTGGCAGAAACACTTCGCAAACATCCCATTCTCCCGCATCTGCAACGACAAGCCAACAAGGAATATAAAGTGCCTGGCACACAGCTAATTATCGAGCAGGATACAACAGTTTTAATACCTGTGCACAGCATACACCATGATCCGGAGATATATCCAGATCCTGAACGCTTTGATCCAGCTAGATTTGAACCCGAGGAAATTAAAAAGCGACATCAGTTTGCTTATTTGCCCTTTGGCGATGGACCCCGGAATTGCATCGGCGAACGTTTTGGCAAAATGCAGGCCAAGATTGGCTTAATCTCTTTACTGCGTCGCTTCAAATTTGGTGTCTCCAAGCAGACGGAGGTGCCACTGACTCTTAGTACTCGAACCTTTACACTGTCCACAAAAGATGGCATACATCTGAAAATAGAACGCATTTAATAAGACTTTGAATGTACTTAAAACAAATCTTGTTAATTTTGCCTTTTCAGAAAGATATTTTAAATTAAGTTAAAATTTTGCAGATGTTTTGTAAATTTAATTTGTTAATCAATGTTACAATCAATGTTCCTCAAATAAAATTTTCAACTATTTTTGTATAAGTATGTTTCATATATTTTGCGATTTGTATGCATTATTATTATCACCTTCTCACAATGACTTGCTTTAAATGAAAACTGAGCTCACAATTTAAAAGCTCTACCTTTTACTATGATAAAATTAATGCACAGATGAAAATAACTTTATAACAACAAATACAAAATAATTGTTATCTGTATACCTTGAAAATAAAATGCTTTAGCAGACAAAGTATTTTTGTCTATGCGATAAGTAACACAGTAATTATTATAAGCTGACATATTTATCGATCACTTTATGCATATTTTACATACCTATAAGCTCTCTCACAACCAAAGCGACAGAGAGGGAGAGCGAAGTGAGCGCGCAAAAAGCTTTCACAGTCGACTGCAACATTTTGTCTTGCATTGACTTTGACTTTTTAGTTGTGCTTTGATTTTTATGGCAAGATGTTAGTGTTCCTGATTTTGTTGGCCATTGCCATTGGCGTTATCTATGCCTGGCTGAGACAACACTACTCCTACTGGCAACGCCGTGGTGTTCCCAGTGAGCGTCCACTCTACCTCCTTGGCAATATGCGCGGTTTTGCCCGTAATCTCCATTGGACGGACATCAATTTGAGGATCTATAACAGGTTCCGGGGCCAAGAGCGTTTCTGTGGCTTTTACACTTTCCTCACCAAGGCGTTGTTTCTAATGGATCTCGATCTGATCAAGAGGATTATGGTCAGTGATTTCAATATCTTTGCGGACCGTGGACTCTTTCACAATGTGCGCGATGATCCCTTAACGGGCAACCTGCTCTTTCTGGATGGCGAACAGTGGCGTTGGTTGCGTCAACATTTGACGCCCGTATTCAGCTCCGGCAAGATGAAGTTCATGTTCCCGACAGTGGTGAAAGTGGCGGAGCAGCTGACACTGAGCGCCGAGCTGGAGTTGGGTGAGTTTGAGGCAAAGGATTTGTGTGCTCGCTTCACCACCGATGTGATTGGCAGCTGTGCCTTTGGCCTGGACTGCAATAGCTTGTCCAATCCTCAGTCGGAGTTTCGTGAAATGGGTCGCTCCATAACGGAGCGGCCACTGCATCAGGGCGCCGTTCAAGTCTTCATGTTCGCGCAGCCCAATTTGGCGAGGCGCCTCCGCTTGCGTCTGTTCCGGCCCGAGGTGAGCAGGTTCTTTATGGAGACCGTGCGTCAAACACTGGACTATAGGAAACGTGAGCACATCAAGCGCAACGATCTCATCCAGCTGCTCATCGAGCTGGGCGAGGAGTCGCAGGAGGCTAAAGCTCCGCTGAGCTTTGAGCAGATTGCGGCTCAAGCTTTGGTATTCTTTCTGGCCGGCTTTGACACCTCCTCGACCACCATGTCCTTCTGCCTGTACGAGCTGGCACTCAACCCAGAGATACAGCAACGCCTGCGCCTAGAAATCACATCCACATTAAGTCGCCACAAGGAACTGTTGACCTATGAGTGCCTGCATGAGATGACTTACCTCAATCAGGTCGTATCGGAAACGCTCCGAAAGTATCCCATTTTGCCTCATCTGCTGCGACGCTCTACCAAGGAATACCAAGTGCCTGGCTGCGGTCTCGTCCTGAAGCCTGGGACACGGGTTATGATACCTGTACACAGTATACACCACGATCCGGAGATTTATCCCGATCCCGAGCGTTTCGATCCAGCGAGATTTGAGCCAGAGGCGATTAGAGAGAGACATTCGTTTGCCTATCTGCCATTTGGCAATGGACCACGTGCTTGTATTGGTGAGCGTTTTGGGCTGATGCAGGTGAAGATTGGCATTGCAACCCTGCTCCATCGATATCAGTTCAAGAGTACGCCAAAAACTCAGATTCCATTGCAATTTGGCAAGAAGAACTTTTTGATTGCGTCCGAGTCGGGTATTCATCTTAAAATGGAACGATTTTCTGCTGACTAAGCATTACTTTGTGACTTTTTAATTCCATTTACGTATTACTCTTTTATATGTTGTTATAGGTCATGCTATGATGCGTATTATCAGCTACTGAGATAGACACGCATAAATTGACGCAATAAAATAAATATAATGAACGAAAGCTCTTTTTACTAAGCTTTAACTCTTATTGCTCTCTCTCTCTCTCTCAGTTTGTTATCCAGCGCTCTAATGTTTATTTTGTTTGGTGTTTACATATAAACCAGTGGAATATAAACACAGATGTTTTGCATATGAGCTTGTATGTAATGAAGATCGGTAGGCAGATTTAATGCCCATTACAACCTACACAATTGAATTGCAGTCTTTGCTATTGTAAATCATGTGTAGGGTATTTTTCAGCTCAGCATTCACATCACATATTTATATTCTTAGCAAACAAAGGAAACGTTAAAGAGCAAGAAAACAGTTGCATTTTATGACAAAGCTTTACTTTTTCGACACTATCTGTATTTTCAAGTTCATGGCGCACTTGTTTGTCAATTTCACGTACGCTCTCCTTCTCATTTGCCATTGCTGCCTTGCTCACACTGTGCTCACAACCTCGCTTCGCTCTCTTTTCCAATTAATCATTTTGAGAGCAAATAAACAGTTAAACGAGGCTACAGCAGATATGTCTGCCTGAGTTGTTTATATTACACATGCACTTTGTACATCAGTTGATAATAAATCTAATAATAATAAGAGTCTCGCAGAGCTAATAGTTTTGCCGCACAGATCAGTTGCAAGTGAGACGCGTGGCAAAATGCTCGATGTGATCGCATTGCTTTTAATTACACTGGCCGTCGGCTTCTGGTACGTGCGCACCAGGCTCAGCTATTGGGCGCGGCGCCAGATCAGCCATGAGCGCCCCACCTTTCCCATGGGAAATTTGCGAGGCTTTCGCACACAGAGACATTTCATAGACATACTCACACCACTGTACGAAAGCTTTAAGTCTTGTGGAGCACCCTTTGCTGGCTTTTACTTCATGCTGCGTCCGGTTGTGCTGGTGCTGGACTTGGAGCTGGCCAAACAGGTGCTAATACGCGATTTTGCCAACTTTGAAGATCGTGGTGCGTATCACAATGAACGCGATGATCCGCTCACTGGACATCTCTTCCGCATCGATGGCGTTAAGTGGAAGCCGCTGCGTCACAAAATGACGCCAACTTTCAGCTCGGGCAAGATGAAGTACATGTTTTCCACCGTTTGTGCCGTGGGTGCGGAACTGGCTCAGGTGTGTTTGGAGCACTCGCAGAATTCCATTTGTGGCATTGTGGAGATGGGTGATCTGGTGGCCAGATTCACCTCGGATGTGATTGGCAGCTGTGCCTTTGGCCTGGACTGCAATGGTCTGCGCAATCCGGAGGCTGAGTTTGCCATCATGGGCAGACGCGCCTTTAGGGAGCGACGCCACAGCAAAGTCATCGATGCCTTTATTGAAAGCTTTCCAAATCTGGCACGCCGTCTACGCTTTTGTCAGATACACCAGGACATAACGGACTTTTACTTACGCATTGTCAAGGATACGGTTGAGGAACGCGAGTCGAAGAACATTGTGCGCAATGACTTCATGAGTCTACTCATCGAGATGAAGCAACGTGGAGAGCTTACCATTAACGAGATGGCCGCTCAAGCTTTCCTTTTCTTTGTGGCCGGCTTTGATACATCTGCCTCCACACTGACCTTTGCCCTCTACGAGCTGGCCAAACAGCCGCAAATCCAGGACCTACTCAGACAGGAAATGGCGAACGCTTTGGAACAACATGATGGTCATTTCACCTACGAATGCATGCAGGAATTGCGCTACATGGAACTAGTTATAGCAGGTGAGTCTGATGAACGTATTACAGCCCTGGTTTTAAGACTCAGCTTGCTATTTCAGAGACACTTCGCAAGTATCCGGTTCTGCCACATCTTTCGCGCGTCTCTCGCAACTATTATGCAGCCAATGGCAATCGACACTTTTATATGGAACCTGGCCAAATGCTCTTTATACCCGTCTATGCCATCCACCATGATCCAAACATATATCCCGAACCGCACAAATTCATACCGGAACGTTTCCTCGCCGAACAAATGGCCCAGCGTCCCTGCGCCTCTTGGCTGCCCTTTGGCGATGGACCCCGCAACTGTATTGGGATGCGTTTTGCCAAGATGCAGATGAGTATTGCTCTGTTCAATCTGTTGTCACACTTCCAGTTCAGCGTCTGTCCGCGCACTGTCTCCAAAATTGAGTATGACAAATCCAACATGTTGCTGAGTCCGACCGGTGGCATTTATCTCAAGGTTGAGGAGCTTAAATAGAGTTTTATTGTATTGAATTAATCCACTTATAAATAATGTACTTACTTACTCACTTTTATAATGACCACTGCCATGAATTGGAATTTTATATATATAAATATTAAACTATATATTTGTTTTCTCACTCACTCTTTTTAAAGCTCATCCTAAAAATATTTTACGTGCTATTATTATCTAAATGGGCTTGTCCAGTTTCTAAATATAAATTTGCTAATCGCAATGACTTATCAAAAAGTTTGATCTTACTACAATTGAGTAAAAATACTTGGGAACAATGATTTCAACATTTGAGTGCAAGTTACGGCATTGAGTACTATGAACTGTGATTTAGATAAGATATGCAAACGAAATGAGTGCAAAATTGAGTCACTTTGATTAATAGTAGTAACTCTCTGTATCAAAGCATAGTATGTAGATAACTCATCCCAAAAGCTCTGTGAGAGCAAGCTTTCGCCTATAAATATCGAGTATGCTACGATTCTGCGCTCAGTTTGCAAGAGGTTGTTAGAAATGTCGCTTGTTTTGGCGTTTATCGGTATTATTTTGTCGCTGCTTTATTACGCAGCTCGGCATAGGCACAACTATTGGAATCGTCGCGGTATTCCACACGATGTGCCCAAGTTTCCCAAGGGCAACATTGGCGACTGGCCGTCAAAGCGTCAAATTTCCGTCGTCTTTCGAGATTACTATATGAAGTACAAGAATGGAAAGACTCCGTTTGCTGGCTTCTTTTTCTTCTTCACCAAGAGCGTTGTGGTCACGGACATGGCGCTGGTGAAGCGCGTTCTGATCAAAGACTTTAATAACTTTGAGAATCGTGGTATATTTCACAATGAAGCCGAAGATCCTTTGTCTGCCAGTCTGTTCAGCATTGAGGGTCAGAAGTGGCGCCACCTACGTCACAAACTCACGCCCACCTTCACCTCCGGCAAAATGAAGCATATGCTGCCCATTGTACTGAAAGTGGCTGAGGAAATGGGCAAGATCTTTGAGGAGAAAGTCTCATCGCCAAAGGAGTTGGAGGTTACGGATCTCATGGGTCGCTATACGGCCGATGTGATTGGCACCTGTGCCTTTGGCCTGGACTGCAATAGTCAGAGGAATCCCAATGCCCAGTTTGTTACCATGGGCAAGCGAGCTGTGACGGAACGTCGCTATTATGGACTTCTTGACTTCTTCATCTTTGGCTTTCCCAAATTGGCGCGTCGCATGCACTTAAAGATTACCGTACAGGAGGTTGAGGACTTTTACATGCGCATTATCAAGGATACGATTGACTATCGTGTGAAGAACAATGAGAGACGCAGCGATTTCATGGACATGCTTATCGAGATGTATAAGAAGGAACAGGAGGGCAACTCCGATGAGGGTTTGACCTTCAATGAGTTGGCCGCCCAGGCATTTATTTTCTTTGTGGCCGGCTTTGAGACAAGCTCAACAACAATGGGTTTTGCTTTATACGAACTGGCTCTGAACCAGGATGTACAGGATAAACTGAGGCAGGAGATTAAGGATGTGCTGGCCAAGCACGACAATGAATACTCCTACGACAATATTAAGAAAATGGAATATCTGGAACAGGTCGTTATGGGTAAGTTTAGATTTACAATTCTTCTAGCATTTCTCTAACTTTTTGTTTGCCCTTTTAGAAACCCTTCGAAAATATCCCGTGCTAGCTCATCTGACCCGTATGACCATCTCTGACTATTCACCGGAGAATCCCCAACACTATATTGAGAAGGGTAGCATTGTGATCATATCCGCCCTGGGCATACACTACGATCCCGACATCTATCCCGATCCACAAAAGTTCAAGCCAGAGCGCTTCACAGAGGCGGAGATTGCAGCTCGACCCGCTTGCAGTTGGCTTCCCTTTGGCGATGGTCCCCGCAACTGCATTGGTTCCCGTTTCGGTCTGATGCAGACCTGCGTGGGCTTGGCCCACCTGATTAGGGATTACAAGTTTACAGTGTCGCCACAAACACAAGTTCCCATGAAGTTCGTAAAAATGAATTTTTTGCTATCATCGGAAAATGGCATTTATTTAAATGTCGAAAAAGTTGCCAAATAAAATGAAATTAACAGAAGGGTTATGCAAACAACAGTTTATTTCTTATTCGCCATATCTAATCTCATAAATATTTAATACATAACATTTCCCAGTCATGCGTCTAATCAATTGTTTGTTATCGTACATTGTTTAGCTTGAATGAACAAATCGTTCTAACACAAATTTAATGTCAGCTAAAAATTTATATTGATCAATGATAATGTTTGTCCGTGTTTACAAAAATATACTGCCCCTAATTTACCAAAGACTTCTTCATATACTTTCCATGATTTTATTGAGGGGTCTAACTTATTTAATAGAACCCCTCCCTCTATATTTTGCTCTTTAGTTATCTCTTTCTCAACCCTTCTTATACGTAAACATTTTTCTTTAAAACGTATTTATTTATTGTCTCTATTTGGTTTAGTGATACGACCAGATTTAATACTGGCTATCTTTTTTATGTTCATAATAATAATAAATATTCCCACTTAACCCTTGTCCGCTTGAGTATAACAAAGACAAATATTTATTTGTCGTTCACACATAAGAATTTTGGTATTGAGTGATTTAAGTAGACACAACAAAATGTGTGTGTGAGTACAATAAATAATTTGTATTTAATAACTTTAATTGCTATTATTGTTACACGCACACATGCTAAAACTTTTACATATATTTACACTTACACTTGCGCAATATGTAAACACGTCACTAAATTTCACCGAAATCAGCCGAGCTTACTATGCATTTTTGAGAGTCGCGGAGAAGAGCAGTAGCTTCATAGCCGTTAATATAAAAAAAAAGTTTTCCTTAAGCTTTAACTAAATTTCACCAAAATCAGACGAGCTTATTTGAATTATTGAGAATCGCAAAGTAGAGCAGTGTCTTAATAGTCGTTAATTTTAAAACTAAAATTTACTGAAAGAATAAAATAAAGTTAAAGCTATGACCTAACAATAAGTTTTAGCTGTAAGACAATTGCCATCCAAAGGTTCAAAGCTTTGTTGTTTAACACTATTCAAATAAACATTAACTAACGACTTCTATTAATAGCTAAAACTTATTTTAATCGCTACTCGTATGTAGAAAACAAAATTCTAAATAAACCTCAGTGATGGGCCACTAAAAAACAAAAGTTTAAGTAATTAAGCTAGAGGTCCTGACCTGCCTTTTTTGCAGCTTGGCTATAAATGAAGGAGAACTCGAGCAACTGCTGTCTAGTTTTAATTCTATTAGCCAAGTGAAATGTTCGTCTCGTACTCGCTGTGCGTGTGCATCCTGATCGGTCTCTATATATGGATGCAACATCGGTTGTCCTATTTCAAACGTCGTGGCATTGCACATGAAACACCCTTGCCGCTATTGGGAAACTTATGGGGTTGGCGTGTTACCCGCCATACCTCGGAAATAATGAGAAAACTGTACTTCAAGTACAAACATTTGGGACCTTATATAGGTGGATACTTTTTCATGACACCCATTTGTATAATAACGGATATGGAGCTGCTGAAACGGGTTTTCATCAAGGACTTTGGCAACTTCGATAGTCGTGGGCTGTTTTACAATGAACAGGATGATCCTTTGTCCGCACATCTCTTTGCCATCGATGGTCCCAAGTGGCATAGCTTAAGACACCGAATGACTCCTATTTTCAGTGGTGCCAAGATGAAACTAATGTTTCCAGCTGTTACTAATACAGCTCGGGAATTGGCCAGTGTGCTGCAGGAACGTTGCGCTGGAAGAGCGGCTGACTTGGAGGTGACCAAGTTGTTGGCCTGCTATACGGCGGATACCATCGGCACGGCCATATTCGGACTGGAGTGCAATAGTCTGCGTGATCCCAAAGCACCCTTCGTTCAAATGGGTCTGAATGCAATGTTGAAGAAGCGCCTTGATTATATCTTTTGTCTGCTGTTTCCCAAGCTGAGTTTGAAACTCCATCTGAAGCGAACGCCACGCGATGTGGAGGCCTTCTACATGGGTTTGGTCAAGGACACCATTAGCTACAGGGAGCTGCACAATATCAAGCGCAATGACTTCATCGACATCATGCTGCAAATGAAACACAAATACGAGGCGGGCAACTTGGAAGAGGGTCTGACGCTCAACGAGATCGCCGCACAGATGTATGTCTTCTTGGTGGCAGGTTTTGAGACAACAGCAACGGCTTTGAGCCTGGCTTTGTACGAGCTGGCCAGAAATGAGCACATTCAGTGCCAGTTGAGGGAGGAGATTGAGGAAGTAATTGCCAACTATGGTGAGAACGGAGAGCTCAACTATGAGGCTATGCAGAAAATGAAGTATCTGGAGCAGGTTATATCGGGTAAGCAAGCCAGAAACATATTTCCGACTATTAACTGTATTAAATATATATTTTCTTTAGAAACCCTTCGCATGTATCCCGTTGCTTCCGAGCATTTGCGGCGTGCCAATGCACACTTTGAGCTGCCCAATCATCCGAATCATTATATACCAGCTGGTGCGAATTTGATCATACCCGTGTACTCCATACACCACGACCCAGAATACTATCCGGAACCGGAAAAGTTTCTACCAGAACGCTTCACGGAGGAGGAAATTCAAAAGCGTCCTACTTGTGCTTTTCTACCCTTCGGCTTGGGTCCCCGCATCTGTATTGGCATGCGTTTTGGAAGAATTAAACTTGCCGTGGGTCTGATCTCATTGTTGCGTAATTTTCGCTTTAGTCTGGCTTCGGATACGCCGCAGCCCATGGAATTTGAGAAGCATTCGTTTCTACTGCACACGAAATGCTTTAAGCTTCACATTGAGCCACTTAGATAAAAGCTTAGATTAGTTTATAGCATTTTCACTTTCTACTCAATAATAAGACTATTTAGTTACACCTCATTTCAGTGTATTCAATAACGCAAAGAACTTAAACAAAACAAAACAAATAAAAATATAAACAAACGAAACGCAAAACTGGTTAATAACATACACACATGTATGTACATATGTTTACTCGTGTATATAAATAGAATCGTTTAGAATTTGAAAGTGACGTAATATTCTCGAGTACAGGTTATGAGCTTTTTACTTGATTTGTTATTATTATTATTCTGACCCGAGAGAATTGTTTCCAAAAAGCTTTTGTTACGCTCTGTATTTAAGTGATTAATACAATGTTTGAATGAACTTTAGATACGCAAAGCAACAACAAAACATAGGGTTGAATACCTTATTAATTTAAGTATAGTATAATTAGTTATTATAGTTATGTAACTCTTAAATGAAGCAATTTTAAAAAATCCAACTGAGTGTAAGAATTACTACAATAATTCTATGATCATTAGTCCGTAAAAGCATCGCTTGAATTATTTTAAAATTATTTACAAACAATTTATTATATTGTTAGAGGTAATACAAAATTGATCATATTTTTAGACACGTTCCACCTTCAGGAAAATTCCAGATTCACTTGCAACCAAAAAACTTTCCTTGTGATTTTTAATCGGTATCGGTGTCTGATCGCATACCGAAAATTTAAAGTTCTTTATAAGCATGGCCAGGCCAACGCGAGCCTGCATCTCTCCAAAACGCATACCGATACAGTTACGGGGTCCATCTCCAAAGGGAAGCCATTCCACAGAGTCCCTGGCTTTGACTTTTTCCGCCTCAAAGTTATCCGGGTTGAAACGATTTGGTTCGGGATACAACTTTTCATCACGATGCATAGCTCCGGCGGGTATTAAAACTGGCATTCCCTTCTTAATTACATAATTGGGATAACCGGGCACCACAAAGTCCTCCAAGCATTCACGATTCAAAACCGGTAAAACAGTATACAGACGAAGGGTTTCTGGAACGGCATTTTATTTGATTAGTGAAGATTCGTGAGAATAACTTCATTAACTTACCTGATATGACTTGACTCAAATAATCCATGTCTCTGATGCATTCGTACGTTAGTTCACCATTATGTCTAGCTAAGACCTCATTGCACTCCTCCCTCAACCGTTTTTGGATGTCCTCCGCTTGAGCCAATTCATAGAGGGCAAATCCCATTGTTGTGGAAGAAGTTTCGAATCCTGCTGTGAAGAAAACGAAAGCCTGGGCAGCGATTTCTTCAATTGTCAAGTTCATACTCTCGCCAGTCTCTGACTTCATCAGGCGATTGTTCTTCAAGTCAATCAGCTGATCCATAAAATCGTTGCGTCTAACATTGTTCTTCTCTCTAAAGGCAACAGTCTCTCTTACGATACGCATGTAGAACTTTTCAATGTGTTCTGGCGTCATTTTCAGGTGCATGCGACGCGAAAAATTGGGAAAACTATTGAGCAGTGCAATTCCCAGCGCTCCATGACGTACATCAGTAATAGCCTTGCGACCCATGATGCGGAACTCTGCCTCCGGATCCTTCAGACTGCTGCACTCAATGCCAAAGGCACAGGTACCAATAACGTCGGTGGTAAATCTCGCCATGAGCTCTCTAACTTCGATAATCGAAGTCTTTGCTGCCATTTCTCCGAAGACATCAACAAACTCATGACCAACTTTAATAATCGTGGGAAACATGTTCTTCATTTTACCGGAAGTAAAGGTAGAAGAGAGTTTATTTCTCATGGATTTCCACTTGTGTCCATCCAAGAGAAACAGTTGACCCGACAGCGGATCATCCTCGGGGTTATGAAAGAATCCTCTGTCCGTAAACTTATTAAAATCCTTGATCAGAATGTGTTTAACCAGAAAGGGCTCCAGGATAAATGCAGCTGGACGCTGGAACCAGTAGAAACCAGCAAATGGTCCCGTTCCTCGGAACTTCTGATAGTACTGCATCCAAATTTCAGGAAACGAACGCTTTGTACGCACTCCCGCCAAGTTGCCCATCAGAAGACTTGGCTCCTCACATGGAATGCCTTCGTTTTTCCAATATTGCAAACTGCGCCGTATTCGTAATATTAGATAGCCGATTAGGGCTATTGCCGCTGTGAGTAATAAGATGCCGATACCCATAATGATCGACAACAACAACTACGCCTACGATTTAAAATAAATGCCGCGGAGAAAAGCTCGCATGCGACGCGAATGAACTTTGCCGCTGAACTGAGAGACACTGCCTTCGGGTTTGTCTAATTAATGGTGAGTCAAAGCTTTCTGCAGTCACAATGACAATTGATTTTCCGAAGCGATATACGGAGAATACAAAAATGTTTCCTATCGCACGTGAAATGCATATAAAAGCTTTATCAGATTGTTGTTTAGTTGCTTATGAACTACAAGATTTCTTTTACGGGCTTTTAAATTAAATTTAAGAGCTTTCATGTTATCTTTACTTATAACATCTGCCTATCAAAATATTGTGACTCACTCTCATGAAGAGGAAAGACGTCAGCTGTAAATAAAATTGGTCTAACCTACCTCAACAGCATTTTATGATTTATAATATTGGGTCAGCTGCAAAAAGCTAAGCGTTTATTGAATTTAAAGTTTAGGGTCAATGAACTCTGAAAAGTACAATTTTGATGTGTCATCTACAATATCAGTTTCCATGTACTTTATTTTGAGGTCTATCAAGGTGGGTTATACTCAGTTTTGATTATATACTACTATCATATATGATCAGCTGATAAGTTTCTTGTAGTGTTTTTGTCATGGCCATTGTTAAACACGCTCAACTTTCAAGTATATGCCAGACTCGCTGCATACCAAGAAGCTTTCCTTGTGATATTGAATGGGTATTTGTGTCTTATCGCACACCGAAAATTTAAAGTTCTTGATAAGCATGGCCAGGCCAACGCGAGCCTGCATTTGGCCAAAACGCATTCCGATACAGTTACGGGGTCCATCTCCAAAGGGAAGCCATTCCACAGAATCCCTGGCTTTGACTTTTTCCGCCTCAAAGTTATCCGGGTTGAAACGATTTGGTTCGGGATACAACTTTTCATCGCGATGCATAGCTCCGGCAGGAATCAAAACTGGCATTCCTTTCTTGATTACATATTTAGGATAACCGGGCACCACAAAGTCCTCCAAGCATTCACGATTCAAAATCGGTAAAACAGTATATAGACGAAGGGTTTCTAGAAACAGATTTTATAAGCTATGACTTTTAATGCTTTTAGTTGTAACTTACCTGATATAACCTGATCCAAATACTCCATGTCCCTGATGCATTCGTATGTTAGTTCACCATTATGCCTGGCCAGAACCTCATTGCATTCCTCCCTCAATCTCTTTTGTATATCCTCCGCTTGAGCCAATTCATAGAGGGCAAATCCCATTGTAGTTGAGGAGGTCTCAAATCCAGCAGTGAAGAACACAAAGGATTGAGCAGCGATTTCTTCAATTGTCAAGTTCATACTCTCGCCAGTCTCTGACGTCATCAGGCGATTGTTCTTCAAGTCAATCAGTTGATCCATAAAATCGTTACGTCTCACATTGTTCTTTTCCCTGTACTCAACAGTTTCTTTTACGATACGCATGAAGAATTTTTCGATATGCTCAGGTGTACTCTTCATGTGAATGCGACGAGCAAACTTTGGAAAACTATTAATCATAGCAAAACCGAGGGAACCATGGCGTACATCAGTTAAAGCCTTGCGACCCATAACGCGAAACTCGGCCTCCGGATCCTTGAGACTGCTGCACTCGATGCCAAAGGCACAGGTACCAATAACATCTGTGGTATATCTCGCCATCAGTTCTTTAACCTCAACGATAGAGGACTTTGCTGCCATATCGCCAAAGACTTTAACGAACTCTTCACTTATTTGAACTATTGTGGGAAACATGTACTTCATTTTGCCAGAAGTAAAAGTTGCCGAGAGCTTATTCCTCATGGATTTCCACATGTGGCCGTCTAAGAGAAAGAGTTGACCAGTTAACGGATCATCTTCTGGATTGCTGAAGAAGCCACGATCCGTGAATTTGGTAAAATCCTTAATCAGAATCTGCTTTACCAAGAATGGTTCCAAAATGAACGCAGCTGGACGTTGGAACCAGTAGAAACCAGCAAAAGGTCCCGTTCCGCGGAACTTCTTGTAGTATTGCATCCAAATCTCAGGGAATGAACGCTTTGTACGCACTCCCGCCAAGTTGCCCATTAAAAAACTTGGTTCCTCACATGCGATACCTTCGTTTTTCCAATGATTCAAATTGCGACGGAGTCTCAGGTAGAAATAGCCCAGCAGGGCTATCACCGCAGTGAATAGCAATGTGCAGATATTCATGATGAACACTAACAGCTTGTTTCATCCACGGAGCACCTCGATTGAATTTTGCTGGAGTACTGACTTATGTTGTCAGGGTGCTGGCCATTTATAAGGCCAGGTTTCGCAGTCACAATGACAATATTATTTACAAAACATTGAGAGTTTGCTATCGCATAGAAGCTTTTGAGTATACAATCTTAACTATAGTTAATTCTTGCAATTTTGACAAGCAACTTATCAGTTTGGAGCTTTTGCAGACAAAGTTTGCTTGCCAAAAAGTGGCGAAGATCGTAAAGTGTGCAGCGCCATCTGTTGTTCAAAGGCTTATAGACTGCACGAATTGAAAGCATTTAAAATTAATTTCTTAACGGTTATTTTTATAGTTCTTAGCTTCCTATAAGCGAATATTTTAGTATTGTTTCAATTGTAGTTATAATTTGAATACTTATTTTATAAAACTTGTAAATAATTAATGATGAAATATGTCCTCGAATGGCATAGTAGCTAGTATTTATAATGATATGGCAACGCTGTTAGTTTGTTTGACTATTGATTAGATTTCAAGTGCGGATATTAGTAGCAACTATAACAACAATATAATCACTTCGAACAACAACAACAACAATATAACAGCTTTTCATGTTCTTGATTTTTTTATACACAATGTTTAGGTGAGTTTTTTTTTTCACGCGCTAATTGAACGTAAAAATCAGCAGGTTTATTCAACAAGTAGTTCATTGAGAGCAAGAGCTGAGAATATTTTATACTCGAACAAAGTGTATCAGAGAAATTAAAAAACCGATGTGAATTTCAGAATTCAGAATGTTCAGTTTTTGCTAGTAAATCATTAATCACAGCCCGTTTCGAGTTGATGACTTAAGTCATTATAAATGTACACGTTCAACAATGATAAGCGCGTGTAAAATATTTATTTTGTGCACACAACTTTTTGGCACAGTGCAATCAGTTTATGGCCCAGATTTAATTTTAGCCAACCCCGCCTCAATGAGACTAAACGTAGGAATTTCAAAGGCAACAACGCCTCTTTTATCTATAAAAACCGAAAAGAAAAGAGTACGCAAAACTGATAACAAACGAAAATGAACTTTAAAATTTCAATAGGCAATGTAGATAAATTACAATGGACAGCTAGGTAGACTAGCCGAATGCTCTACAATGGGAGAACAACTTCAATTGAGCTTTCAAATTCTAAAAATCATTGATTCAACCTACACGTTAAGTTACATTGAGCTATGAGTACACTGAGAAAAAGAATGATTAATTATCTCGCATAGAATCGTAAGAATTTCTTTGACCATAATTGTTTTCTGTTGTGTACTGACTACGACTTCATTTGCTGGCCTTAGTTTGAGCGCCCACGTCGCATGTTTAAGCCAAGTTTATGGCCATAAGCAGCAATAACTGTAGTGTAGCGCACTCTAACGCGTACTTCACCCCTGCCCTGAAAAGCTTCCAACTGGCTGACTGGCTGGCTGGCTGGCTGGCTGGCTAACGGCGAGCGTATCGTAAATATGTTTTACTCAATTGCACTCAGTCGAACAGCGCGTTTTGGTAATGAACGTTTGAACAGATTCAACTTGTCGCTGAGAACGCGTTTCGCGATTGCCCGCGTATTAGATCATTGACAGTTTCCGGGCAATACAACAAAAGAGTCACTGGCCAAAACACTGTGATTTATAAAAAATACTATAAACAATACAATATATATTGTGTGTGCAACGAATTGAAAACAAATTAAAATGAGAGGCATGTGGATAATATTTATGATATTAGGGCTAATCGTGCTCTGCCTTTTGGTGCTGCTGATTATGGCAGCGCGTTATCAGCGTGATTATTGGCGTTATTTGGGCATACCGCACGAGAGGCCGAAGAAGTTGTGGCCCATTATCAAGCAGCTGATCACACAGTCTCTCAGCACGGAGTCGATGAAGACCGCACACTATACGGCTCTGTACACCAAGTTCAAGGGCAGCGGACCCTTTTGTGGCTTCTATGCGCTGCTGCAGCCGAGAGCTTTGGTTCTGGATCGTGAGCTGATACGTCAGATAATGGTCAAGGATTTTTCGAATTTTAATGATCGTGGCATTTACTGCAATCAGAAATCGGATCCGTTGTCGGGCGATCTTTATGGCTTGCGTGGCAATAGCTGGAAGGAAATGCGTCAGAAGTTGGATCCCAGTTTCGACAGGGAACGCATGTCCTGGCTCTATGGCAGTCTCTACGTGGAGGCGGAGCAGCTGCTGCTGACTGTTAGCACCACGCTGATGAAGCAATCGCATTCCACGCTACACATACAGAAGCTAATGCGACGTTATGTGTTGTCCGCCTTGGCCAGTTGTGTGTTTGGCCTGAATGCGGAGCAGCGTCAGAAGTATTCATTGGATGAGTTCGAGCGCATGACGGAGCTGGCATTGAGCACCAAGAAGCATGGTTATTTAATGAACTTGTTGATGATACGCTTTCCCAACTTTTGTCGCAAGCTGCGAATGCGCCTGACACCCAAGCAGGCTGAGGTTTACTTTCTCACCCTGCTCGAGGATATTGTGCAGCAGCGTGAGGCATCCCAGGTGCGGCAGCAGGACTACTTGCAGCTGCTGTTGGATATCAAGGCTCTGGAGTTGACCACCCATGAGTACGAGGCGGACAAGGAACTGAAGGCGCATCTGCAACACGAGCTCGCAGTTCATGCATTTGTCTTTCTGAAGGCAGGCTACGAACAAACGGCAAACACTTTATCCTTTGTCCTCTATGAACTGGCCCTGAACACAGAGGTGCAAAGCTCAGGTAAGGCAGGAGATCAAAATGGCCATGGAGAAGCATCAGAATCATTTGAACTACGAGTGCATTCAGTCGCTGACTTTAATGGGTCATGTCATACTGGAAACACTGCGCATGCATCCCATTACGCCGTACATAATGAGAAGAGTCCTCAATAACTATTCAGTGCCGGATCATCTCAAGTATAATCTGGTTAAGGAACTCTTTGTGATCATACCCACCCATGCCATACACAACGATCCCGAGTACTATCCAGAGCCAGAGCGCTTCAAGCCCGAACGTTGGGGCAGTCCTCGAGATTCCTTCAAGGAGCAGAGCACTTGGTTTGGCTTCGGTGCCGGAGTTCGCAACTGCATTGGCATGCAATTTGCTCAGTTGCAATTGCGTGTAGCCTTGGCCCTGCTTCTGCTGGAATTTGAGTTTACTTTGAATTCAAAGCGACCTCTGGTCACACTGGAAGATGGCATAGCGCTGCAGCTAACACCTCTAGGTGTGGTCGAACCGGGTCTGGAGGAGCGTGCGGTTTAACTAAGATCAAATTGGAAACCTTTTCAACTTGCAGTGTTAAGAGAATTGAATTTAAAGTGAATTTAAAAAGTTAAGCAATAAACTCAAATCAGATAAACAAAACCTTAAAAAAAAGCTAAGTTATTAAAACAAACAATATTTTGAGTATACACAGAACTATTCAAAGCATACAAAACTTAAACTTGAATACCAAAATTTTAACATAAATTGTGTTTATTTAAAGTCCACTAAACAAGTAAATATTATATAGTTTTTAAACATATGTAGAATTAAGTATAATATTAATTACAATATGCCGCTTCAGAATTTTGGGATTTATCAACCATTTGTTTTATTTATGTAAGTAGCTCTGCAAAAATAATTTAATTACATATTTCATAATTGTTTGTTTTTTTTTTTTTAAATTGTATTTGTTACTGTTAATTTGTCGTTTTGTTGCATTGTCGTTTGCTGATATGGTTGCTATATGGCTGCTACTTCTCGGGTAGCCCAGTTGAGTGCAGTATTTATTTGTGTATATTTTGTTATAAGTACTTTCTATACAGGCTTATAAGACATTTTAAATATGTTAATAGTAATTAAATTAAAAATTAAATTAGTTTTGATAGTTTTTCGTTTGATTTTAGTAGCATAATTAAGTAACTAAGCATTAAATTGTAAACTATGCACAAGTTAAGTTTAATTGTGAGCGTTTTTTTTTAGACAGTAAAATTAATTGTAGAATAAATAAAAATAAACAAATTAATATTAAAAAACTACTTTGCGCCTTTTAAGTTGTGTGTGTGTGTGTTAAGTGATATGGAATGTTTTTGCTACTTGTTTGTGTCTCTACGAAATGCTAATTTATTACTTAAGTTTTATGTTTGTTCGACATTTTGGCCGCTAATACATAATTGGCTGACCCTCAATGACCCCTATTTTGGTGGCTTGGGTCTGGCGGGCAGGGGCAGAGATTTGCGTATGGGTTCACCACGATTTGGCAGCTTGCTGCGCAGCATTTGTTCATGCACATAAAGCAAGAGACCCACATCCCGATGTCCAGCCTGCCAGGCGATCTTAAATGCAGTGCTGCCATCCTGCAAAAAGAAAAGGTGAATTAAGTTTGAGGTGGCTAGGGAAATCTCATCAAAACTCACCACATCCTGCACTAGGGAATCGCAATCCTGTTGCGACAACAGATGCTTCACAATATCCACACGTCCATGTTCTGCAGCACACATCAACGCCGTGCTGCCATCCTCATCTTGGATGTTAATGTCTGCGCCAGCTTCCAACAGCATGGCAACCATGTCGCCATTACCATGCGACACAGCGAGCATCAAAGCGGTCTGGCAATGCTGTGAATCAAACAGGGGCAAAAGGATAGAGGATAAAGGCAAAGTTAGTAGGATAACAAACGTTTAAAAGAGTGTCAAGTAAATCAAACAGTTCAAAAAGTTGGCAATATGTGGTTATGCCATTTACCTACCTTCTTGGCCCGTATGTTGACATCGGCCATCTGGAACAGTCGCTCGACGACCGTCCGATGTGCCGGTTGCTTCAGTTTGGCCAACGATACGAGCATCACGCATGTGTATCCAGCGTTATTCATTTGGTTTACGTTGCAAACCTTTGAATCCAGCAATATGGATACAACATCAAAGTTGCCATGCGAGACAGCATAATGCATAGCTGAGTTGCCCTGCAACAGATGGAAGGAAATGTTAATCAAGGAGAGGATTTTAAAGAGAAGAAAATGAGTACTTACATTGCTGTCGGAGAGATTCACACAATACTCCAGCAGGGGCACCGACAGGGACTCAAAATAGTCCAGATAATCCTCAACCTCGTGTGGATTTGAGGTCGCCGTGCTGGAGATGCGGAACCAGTGTTCACTTATTGTTGCCTTGGATGACTTAAGGCTGAACGATGAGAAGGGTTTGGAGCCCAGCTTTTTTAGCAGTGAATCATTGATGACTTTCAGAGCTTCCTTCATCTCCTTAGCCAGCTCCGTTCTGTTAATAGATTCAATATATTAATAAAGAAAGTTTTGGGTAATTTTATAGAATGCCTACTTCTGTCTGGGCTCGGACGGCGCCTGAGCCAACTGATGCAGCTGAGCCTTGGTAGGCGGCCGTTCCTCCTTGGCTGCTTCCATGGGCTCCCGCTCAATGACGGTCACCTGGGAATCCTCGCTTTGACTAGACTTCAGTGGCGTGCTGGACTTCTTGCGTGCCCCCTGTGCGATTTCCCGATCCACATTCGAATCACTCGAAGCAGTTAGAGCCTGTTCCGGGGAAGCGGATTTGCTGCTGGAGGATGAGGTCATCAGGGGAGCAGGGGAGGCATCTCTGGACCAGCTGATGCTAACACGTTTCTCCTCACGCACAATCAACTCATCGTCACCCAGTTGACTGACATCAAAGTCTGCTGACTTCTTGGACGGCTGTTTGATAAAACTTTGAGACTCTGGTGAGGAGTCCACCGAGGCACTGGGCGGCTTCTCCTGCAGCGAGCTGTGTAAATAAGGCGTGTTTATTAATTTTTAAACATTTAATACTTTCACTTAAGTTAAACCCACGTTACGAGCAGCGCTGAGCAGCCACTGACCAACAGTGGATAGCAGGTGAAGCTGCTCAGGCCGGAAAACATTGAGAACACCATTTGGAGAACTCAAAACGAAAATCCAAACAATAAACAAAAAGTCGATAAACGAAGAGAAACGAGGCAAAGAAGCTGCAAACGCGCCAAAGCCAAAACGAGAACTGAAACCTGAAGGTCAATGCGACCAAAATCGGACGGACTCCAAATTCGGAGACGATTACTAACGCGCATGGCATGCATTCGGTTGGGGGTTTGTGTCTTGGATAAAGCTTTTAAAAGTACTTTGCTTAAAGCTTTTTGAGCACTGTGGTGCGAATGCAATAGAAAACTGTAAACTCACCTTAGCCGTGTTTTTCGTTCCGCCTTTGGACTCTTTGTGGGAGTGGCTGTTGTTGTTGTTGTTGTTGGTAGCGTGTAGGTATTTTGTCGCTGGAACTGTTTGCGCACGGGACTGGGACTAGTGAGATGCTTGGGACGCGGTATGCGCGAATCCGCCGAACTGGAGCGTCTAATAGTGGGTGGTGGTGTGGGCGGTGTGGGTGGTGTGGGTGGTGTGGATGGTGTGGGATCCGCCTTGGAGAAGTCCTTGGCCAGTAGCTGGATGGCCTCCTTGCAGGAATCACAGTAGTTGGCCGCACAGGCAATCGAGATGTGCGGCTTGACAATCTCGCCACAGCCCACATCGCGTTTGTGCACCTGCTCCGTGTTGCAAGAGGAGTGGGCGAGCATGCGTTCCGGCTTTGCCACGGCCTGTGGCAGCTCCTCCGTATTGCTGGCGATGTGGCGTGTCTGTGGACGCGTCAGAGGCGCCATCAACTGCTCGATGTTGGTCACACTGCGTGTGAGACGCTGCAATCCTTTCGTATCCGTTTGTCGGCTGGTGGACTCCACGCCACACTGTGTGCCGACCTGTTGCTGCTCGGGCTTGATCTGGGCAGCCGTGGAGCGCACATTGGTCGCCGTGGTTTGACACGATGCGCTGAACACTTGTGTGTTTGGAGTTTGAGAAGCGATCGTCTTGCTTTTGATGGCCAACTTTTCGCTTTCACCCAGACTGAAGGTGTTGCTGCGTCCTGGCAGCTGTGGGGCAGGCTTGGGCTTCTCCGGCAGCTGTTCCTCGGTGCCGCAGCTGACGCTCACACTTCGCTTGCTTATGGCACACTTTTCACACAGCACATCCGTCACCCGATGCTCGGAGCTGCCCACAGTGCGCACATCCGGCTTGCAGCTGGTGAAATTCTCCCGGGTCATGGGCTTGACGCTGATGCCGACATGGTGCTTCAACACTGGACGCTCTGGCATGGTCTGATTGCCCATCTCGCGTTGCTCCCGCTGTGGCACATACATCTGTGTGCCCACCGAGATGAGATGCCGCAGACGCTGCTGTTTGCTATCACTCAGAGCCTTCTCAATCCGCTGCTTCAACTCCACCTGGGAGTAGAGTGTCTCCGCCTGCTGTGTGCCTGCGTCGCGAGTCTTCAGCGTGGAGCCCACTGCCACATCACGTGTGGCAATTGCCTTGCTGGCCGCCTGTGTGGCAACATCGCGTCGTATTATGCTCGGCGATATTGAACTGCTGCGCATCCTTGCCCCAAGACTCTCGAGTGAAACGGGACTGATGCGCTGCGGCGTAAATTGCACGGGTGAGGCAGTCTTAATGCCCGGACTGGGAGGCGATGGCGTCTGACGTTGTCCACGCAGCAGCTCCTCGTTGCGACGCTGCAGCCGCTGTTTCTCCGAGCGCAGTGAATTGAGCTCCAGCTACAAAGTAGATATATATTAGTCAAAGGTAATAAGAACTAGTATCAAAGTATCTCAAATGAAACTGTTTACACCAAGATATAATATCATGACATCTGTCAAAATAGCTTAACTGCCAACCAATGCGACACATTGCATACGAATAGTTTTAAATATATTTTACGTTGAAAGTGTCACGAAGTCATATGTCGCTTGTGTTCAAACTTCTGCAACTTACAATTTTGACAGATGTCATGACATTATGTCTAAGTGTAAACATCCCTTAACGGATACATTTTATGTGTCTTTGTGAACTAAAAGCTTTTCATGTTTTTCATACCTCCATATCTGGTATGACCTTGACCTGTGCCTCTAGGTCCTTGAGACGTTTCAAGCTGAGCGCCATTTGTTCACGTATCTGGCACAGTGCTTGTGCATCCGCCGTAGTCTGGCCGGTCTCAGAGCTGGCGGGTGACTGAAGGGGGCTGCCCGAGGCATTGCCATTCGTCTGCTCCGCTTTGGGTGTGGCTGTCAGATGATGGCGACGCGGTGGCGGCGGTGGTGGCGTCGCCTTGTCTGCCACACTGCCCTGCTCGGGCTGTTCCACCGGCGACTTGGCATTGGCAGCCACCGTGGCCAGGACATAGCTCTCGTACTGGACCTCGGCGGGACTGGGACGCTGCTGCAGCGGCAGAGTATTCGAGCGCTGAAAGAGTCGAGGTGAGCGATTGCCGGCCATGCAGGAATCTAGTTAAGGAAAATGAAAGAGATAAAGTAAGCTTTAGATTGTGGGTGGGTATAAAAACTTTAACTTGCTCTGTCGATAACTTTGCTCAAAACAATTTTTATTTGCAAACTTGCCATAGACGCTTTCAGTTAACAACTGAGACTTGTGATAAAAAGTATAGTAATAAATGATAGCAGAGTTTAAAAACTGTGCCACAGTGCGCATAATTTGCACACCAAACACAAAAACTATGAATAGCAAAGGCAGAAAATATGAAAAAGCACAATAGACAAGAAACTACGCGTCTATCTGTCCTTTATGTGTGTCTGTGTCACCCAACTGATAAGTCGAGGGCGCCAAGTATTATTATTCAATATTGATTTTACCTACATACTGACAATATTTATATACAAACACTCGTATTGCATTTGTCATTTGTTGTTGGCTTTGTGCCTCGACTTGGGCCATTGAACGGACCTGAGTGTTTGTTTATCAATTGCAATACGCATGGATGCTATCAAAATGCTTATCGATAGAGTGCCAATAAATTATACTATACAGGAAAAATTGCAACACATGTTGAATGACAATCTACTACAAAAGTGCGAGATTAAAAGCTTTTCGATAAGTTATCGGTTAGTATTTTATGTAAAACTACAGAAAACAATCTTTACTAAGATACATTTTATTTTTTTGACATCACGTACGCGTATTTATCATACGCACTGTATGCCAACAGTTGTTACTCATCGCCTTTGCCGGCTGCCAAGTATTTTTGTACTTTTCACAGTATTTTTGCGCTGCTCCATTTGCTACTATTACTTAATTTCTTCTTTCTTTTGTGCACTGAACTTTCGGCCAAGAGAATAAAAAAGAAAAACAGCCAAAATAAACGTGAAAGATTTCTATTTCTTTTTTGTTGTGTTTCTACATTCGGTGCCAAGTTGAAAGATGGTCAAGGCAAGAGAAGATGGGGCTGGGGCCGAAAAGAGAGGCAAGCAAGTCGCGTGTTTTGGTAGCATTGACCGGGCGCATAATTAATCAACTTTTATGAGCTAGAAAATTAAGCAAAAACATGAAAAACTGAAAACACGTGTCTTGAACAGAGAAAAGATTCCCTACTTTCATTGCCTACTTAGCTAATGAACCTACAATCATTCCACCAGCTTTTTAATGGACTCTGCCTTGGCTCCGGCTTCATTTTGATCTTGCGTGTCGTCTCCTTGTTGCGTCGCAGTGGCAGAGTGTCACTACTAGTGGCAAACATTGTTATTGTTGATTGTTGATTTTTTAGTTTTTAATTGCACATTGCAGCTTTTTAATTAAGAGCGTAATTCCAGCGGTCAAGGCGGCATTGCACTTTAGTTTGTTGTTTTGCGTTAATTAAAGCATTAAAGCTGTGTGTGAGTAATAAACAATATTTATTTGATTTGCTCAGCTATCAAGCTTCAATATATACTAGAGACAACAGCGTCATACACAGGTTATCTTTGACAGTTCTGTGTAAAATTACATGCACACCTAAAACTCACTCTGCATGAATTCATTTTTGATTTGCTTTAAAATCGTAAGTATTGGCATTGAAAATTATTCGTCGTTCTTTATTTACACAGGGAGGTGGTATTGATTTATTTTTAGCAAGTTTTTATGTTGTGATTTTTAGTTTAGTTAGCTTTTTCCTTTGAACTTGAAGACAAATAAATCATCTGCTATATTTTACTTATTTTTCGTTTATATTTCGTTGAATTTGACTAACTTTCGAACCGTTTTTAATGTGCTAACAATTTTTTCGCTGATTACTTGTTAATTTTTGTCGTTTATTCTAATTAAATTTAATATCTCACTACAATCGTATCATTAATATATTCGTTTGGATCATTTCGGTGATTTAATTGCTTTTCATTTCGTTTGCTAGACACATTTTTTTTATGTTTTTCGTTCGAAAGTTGTCGACAAACTGCGTTGAAAATTTCGAGCTGCTGCCAGCAACGAAAAAAAAAAACTAAAACATCATTTAGCAGCAGCTATTTTGTTATTATTTAACAGCTCTTGTGCAAAAGCTGAGCACAGCACACAGCACAAATATTGTTATGTATTACTAACAAAAAAAAAAAAATTAGGCGCTTGAGAGCAGAGAGAGCGGGAAGCGCAAAAAGATTGCGATAAGGTCGTCGCTCGCTCAGCAAATACAAATTAAACAATCTGAACAACAATACTAACAACAACAACAACATAAACAATAGTAGACAACAGTTTGGAGATAAGCTAAATGCACATTATTAAATGATAATGCTGATTGTTCCGAAGACGCGAACAGAAAACCATTTTGTAATATTTTTAGATACATCCAAGAGCTAGCTGGGATCTTCTGTTTTCAAGGTGTATCTTCTGGCATTTAAGTTTGCCTGATCAATTAGCGAACAAATATTAACAATTTGTGTTTAGCTATTTCCATATCAAGTTGTTTTGTTATGTTTGAGATGAGTTTTCAATGTTAAAAACGCCCCTATATTTAAGGTTTTTGCTTTCAAGTGCAGTCAATCGATCAGTTTAGATAAATCTATAAGGTTGCTGTCAAAAGTATAACTCATTTATTATTGGGTTAAAGTAAAGCTAATGTTACTGTAGTATCTTTTATCTTCTAGTTATTTTCCACCCCTAGAACACACTTGTTCATAATCATATTAATTATTTTCGTAGATTGCCTCGAGGTTAATTTGTATCTGGCGATAAAAGTTTTCAATTGTTTTTAGACCCGCTTTTAGGCCTCAAGGTTACAAGAAATAATCGCTGCACGCATTTTTGGCATTGACTATTGCTGCCTGCTATTGTTAGATAGATTTTCGGGGTTCGTCAAGTTTTTTTGGCAAGCGAAACGCATTACAGTATAGGCAATTTATAAACCATTTATAACGGCTCTAAGCAGACCCTCACATATCGTAAAAAAAAAAAATACATGTGTACTACAGTAATCATTAATCAATGTCAGTTTTTGACTTCTTGTACCCTAGAGCTGAAGTGAAATGTTCGCGACAATTTGATTTGTTTACTTGCGTGAGTTTCTTTGCATTGCTTTTTGCACACTTTATGGCAAATTTATGGCATAAACAAATACAAGAAAAACGGGCCAGCACTAAAAAAAAAAAAACACAAAAACAACAACAACAAACATTAGCAGCATTTGCATGCAAATTGAGCGCCAAATGCGCATTTCAAAATTGATTTAAGATACGAACGCCTCGAATATCGCCTTGAAGTCGCGCCATGCCGCTTGTAAACTCCAATTGAGTTTGAAATGCCAAAGATGCAAAGCGATTGTATCTACATGTATATCGGCTGTATCTGTATCTGTGTGCAGCCCAAGTCTTATGCAGCTTAATGTCTTTTGATTGGCCTCAGACAGTCGTTATTTTTTTTTTATGGGGCAAGGGGGCTTGGCGCATAAAATTGAATTATGCGTTGCTATATTGAGTTTGCATAGATTGCGTTAGGTTTTTCTCTTTTTTGCTTTTTTGGAGCAGTATTTAAATATTGCTTTGATCTAACAGTTTGCGTGTTGGACTGTGACAGCTTCATGTTTAATGTTCACTAGCTATGAGTAAGTACAATGGGATGGGTTGGTTTAAATCTATCTTGAGTTAAGTTATGTTTCCACCTATGAAATAGGAAATTTCCATCTTTACAGCCACTGTACAAATAAACACTTTTGCTCCATTGTACAGCATTTCCAACAGTTGTTCAAAATTTTTCACACTTTCGTGCGTAAAAGTGTCACAAGTGCGGCATCGTCGCTAATTGCTTAGAGAGAAGCAAGCAGCAAAAGTATCTACAAGATACAAACAACCAAAGATGAGTCGTCTGCAGACTATGAATCATACATAGCAAAGAGTGGAGCGTATTTTCTCATCTATTTTGAGCGTGAAGCGAATTTCACTCACCTGCAACATCAAAGTAACGATCCCACGTGCTGTGCCCCATGCGACGATCCTTCATCTCCTTCAACTCCTTGGCCTCCTTGGAGCCATAGCCATTGCTGTAACTCAAACTGAGACTATTGTTGTTGCGATCCATCGATAGGGCGTGGCCATTGGTATAGCTATAGGCGCCGCCCTTACGCCTCCTGGCCGAGGCACGTTCCAGCGTTCGCTCAAAATCGCTGCACACCTCATCGAGGGCATCGTGGAGAAAGGCACGCGTCTCCGGCGGACTGTTGGCCGGACGAGCATGGCCGTAGGTCTGATAGACGCCCGCATCACTCTCCACGCCGCCACGCAGCGAGGAGCACGTGGAGGAGGCGGTGCCAAAGGGTGACTCGGCACGTGGCAAGTTCCCAGGGCTGCTGTAGCTGAAGCGTGGCACCGACGACGAGCGTGGCCGATAGCAGGGCGCGGAGTTGGGAGCGGTAGCGGGCAGGCGTGGCGAATCCGGTTCACTTTCATGTGCGGCCTGTGTGTGTGTGGCGAAAATTGTAAACAGGTGACAAGTTAATCGAGTGCGAAGTGCGAACTCACTTTGAAGTTGCGACAAACAGAGAGAGAGAGAAATGGGAAGTAGTAAAATCTCTCTAGAAACTCACCTCGGCTAACTTGGGCTGCACGCGACTCTCCGCCTGCCAATCGCCGCCAAAGAGACTCTCGAAGCCCAACATGAACTCCATGGATTTACGTGAACGGCGACGATCCCGTCGTTGCAGTTCCTCCTCGCTGGGCTTGGCATTGGCCAGACCCTCGCAGTAGCGCACAAAATCCAAATCGATGTGATAGCCATAGGGACAACAGTTGCAGCTGCGCACCGAGCGGGTCAAAGTGGAGCTTGGGGTGCCATTATTACCGCCCGATGTTTGACGAGCTGAGGAAGAGGAAAAAAAATAAAGAGAGAGTAAGATAAATGACCGGATGGGCAGAAAAAGTGTAAGACTTAAATGCATATCTGAATGTCACTATCAAGGTCACGTCCAACTGAGTTCGTCTGCTTTTAATATTCTTGGTATTGGCAGCACACACACACACACAAACAGCATTATTGTCTGGCTTAGTTTTTGTCTGTTGCAAGCATTAATGTTTTTGTCTCAGAGCCACACCTGCTTTTGCCTGTCTGCCTGCTGCCTTTGGCCTAAAACACGTTTCTGGTTTTGTTTTTTGGTAATCTGAGTCGCCGTCGCCCAAGCGCAGTTCTCGGAATGTATCCGTAAGATACATTTGCTTTTGTGTGTGATTTAATTGCGTCATATCTTAACTTAACTTCATTTAGATAACGAGCTATGCACGAGACTCTGTTTTTAGTTTCGCTTTCATCAAGCAATTTATTGCCTTGAATTCAGCGTAAAGCAATTTATTTAATTGCTTTTCTTTGCAATGAACTTTGATATTAATTAGTTAGATATTATTTTTATTATAATTTTTTTAATAACATATACGTTATAATAATGAATTAACAAAGTACAATACATTGGACTTTCATTGGTAAATTAGTTCCAATTGTTTTTATTTTCACTGAACTTCTTCTTCTCACTCACTTTCACTGTTTATCCTTGATGGCTTTCTTGCTTCATACGATAACCAAAGCACACCCAACCATAATAAATTCCAAAGCATTTTCGATTAGGCCAAGGTCAAAATACACGTAAAAACTGGCTACGATTTACCGACCATTTGGGCAGCACGTTCTCCACCCAACTGGATGGGCCGAGAATCAAAAAAAAATTCTTGTTGTACTCATCATCATCATGCAGCTAATTGGCGATAAGATACGCAATATTTTTTTTCGACTTTTGTGCTTATCAACAGTTAAACGACAACAACAACACCTAGCTATGAATGCAGCGTGGAAGCTTTTTATTTATTTATACATTTCTGATTAGATGTCATGTGGCGCCATCTAGCTGTGAAGTTGACTCTATCAAAAGTGAATAAATTTAAAAATTTTACTTTCAGTTCGTTCATTCATAAAAAAAAAAAAACTCTTACTGTGGGCGTTTCTTGTAGGCGTTGCTTTGGGAAAGTGTTGTTGCTGCACTATGCGGCGTATACGTGCTGTCGTGCCAATGTTAACCAGGCCAATAAGCTGCATATTGATGAGCTGTACGTTTTGCTGTAATTAACACAGCAGTCAGGGCCATGGCCGACTGTTTGCGGGGGCGTGGTGTTAATGACGCTGCTTTGCCGGCATAATTATCAACGCTGTATTGGACACCAAAACACACACCCACACACACACACACACACACATACATAATCACAGCTGTTTGTTCAGTTTGGCATGTTTGCTTTTTGGCCGTTTGTCTGTTGCTGTTGCACTGTGGGCGTCTAAGAATGCGGTCTAATGCCTAATGTCGCCTAATTGGTAGCGTGGAGTGAGTGCTTGTTGTCTATATACCATATAGTATAGTATGTATATATGTCTCGTCAGTGTTTGTCATGCGTTTGTCATGTTTTGAGTATTGCAAAACACGATGTCTACACTTGATTGACTGCTGCAAATGCAAATGCACGTGCTAATGAGCATCTGCTGTTAACAACTACTCAAAAGTGTGACTCTCTCCCCCTCGTTAATAATTATGGTTGTTTTTGACCAGACTCGATAATCATTTGCCTTATGCTTTTTAATGATTTGCTAGGAGCTATGCACTAAAGTGGGTGTTAATAGGAGACGAAAGTGTGACTTTGGACTATCTCATTCGTTTTAGCACACTTTTTCCTATTTGACTTACTGACTGCTATCAACGCACACCCCAAACGGTAAGATATAGAGATCTAATTATTTATAGACTGTAGGTTAACACTTTGATTGGATTTTTGACAACTATTTTAATTCAGAGCTTTAAACATTAAATACTTTTTTTTTTTTTTTTTTTTTATTTTTTTTAATATCATTAGGGTGCTCATATCTTCTTATTAACATATTATTTCTTCCAATTTCCATAATTTACAAATTTCATGGGTTTGCAAATTTCTTCTCCTTTTATATAAAGCCATAATACAGCATGACTCAATAATCAGCTACCATCAAATTACACTTAAATGCTGCCCTACCAATCTCATGCAGCGTAATATCTTTTGGCCAATTTGGACAACGTTATTTACACAATCCCGGGGGCACCATAAAAGGTGCCTATTTACTCGTACAATGACATAAATCGCGTACTCAGTTCACATAAAAATTAAGAAATTAGCCCAGCAAAGGTAAATTACGAGCATGTCCAGACCACGTCTACTACAAAGCACGTAGCACAGACTCTGACTCAAAAGTCGAACATCGTATTCAAGACACAGACCTCATCCTCATCATCGACAACATCAACATCATGATGATGATTGCTTGTAATGACTAAATTTTCAGTGTGGGCGTCTCGAGCAACTTCAGATGCTGCCCAGCATACGAAATGAAGCCGGCTTGGCTTGTGAATGAAATTTTCAAGAGACAGAAAACAAAAAATTAAATTAAAACTGGTTGTCCAACTAATACATATGTGTTGCAGTTTTTGGGGGCTGCAACGGGTAGGCGTTTGTTGCAGCTGCGAAGCTAATGAAGCTAACGGTGCAACAGCCGCAGCAGCACTCACACAACAAATTACCGTAAAGTGCAAAAGCACAAAAACTAAAACGTAATTATGCTTGGCACGTGCAACCGCTGTTCAATCTAATTGCATGCCACGACTCACAACAGATAGGAAATAAATAAAAATTAACAAACAACTTATAAGTTATGTATTTGTTAACTAGTCAGTTCAATAAATATGTGAATTGGAGATTAAAGTTCGAATTTAAGTAAACTGTTTGTTGATAATAATGTTTAATGTTCAAGCTGTAGCCTAGACCTTTGACTTGATTGTTGTGTTAATCTTAACAAAACTGTGGAAAATCCGGAGAATTTTGAGATCAGGCAAAATTAACTTAAGTGCTTTAGTTCCTCTAAATATTAAACTAATAATTTGACTTTGTGATGTTAACAAATAAATAACTAAAATATAATTTAAAAAATGTGTAATCATCATTAAAGATTTTTTGTCAACAATTTGTGTAACTTTTTAAGTGCCTTTAAAGCTGACCACCCAAGTAGAAACCTTAATTGTTTTTTTTTTAACGATTTAGGCAACATAAAACTAACTAAGAAATTAAATCGTCTACCTTAAAAATACCTGCTTGGAAAAACGTAAAACTTAATAGACTGCGAAAGTTAATAGACCCTTACATTTTATAGAGTATCTATGTAGCTTTTTTTGCTTAATTGCTGCAGTTGGCTTTACTCTTCTATTTAATCTGTTTTTACTTTGATTCAAAGTGCTCCCCTGTGGCAAAGACGAAGTTGGTCAATTTATGGCCCTTCCTATGCATTTGATTGCCCAATTAATGCAACGCTTTTGTTGTTGTCATAATTAAGATTCTGTCCGTGTCATAAATTGTATGCGTAAACACATTAAAAATACTTTGTGTGTGGCTAATGAGACCATTTTGGCAACTGTTGCTGAGATTTGGAATTGGCCAAGAGATTTGGCAACTTGGCATTTTGCATTTGGCATTTGATTGAGTCAATTAACGCCTTCAAAATAAAAACTGGCCACGCCCACGCCTGCCAACTCATATCCGCTGTCATAAATTGGCCACCATAATTTATCTATATCGAATCTGAGCCAAATATTTGAGCCTCAAAACCGGCTTCGACTTTGTCAGCTTAATTAAAAGTCACTTGAGAGTGCCGAAAATATTTTTTTGATATTGCAAATGTTGTTGTTTGGGGGCGTAAAAGTAAAGACATTTGCATAAGTCGCTTGCAGCTGAGAAAACATTTGCCACGTGTGGGCAACGTGTGTCTGGACAATGGAAAGTGCGTTGCAACTATAACTATTGCCAATCTCTTGCTGCTGCTGCTGCTGCTGCTGTGACAAATTGAAGTAGTGGGTGGGTGTTGCCACCATGCCTCTTTGTGCGGGCGTCAAAGTTGACCCACATCCGATTTCACCACTCATGTGGGCTTAAGCCACGATTTTTTTATAGCTAAATAATAAACAACCCACGCTAAGCAAGAGTTCTACGTACCATTTTCCTCAATGAAGGCGCGTTGACTTCGCAAAACCAACGACCTGCAAATAAAAAGTAAATAAAAAATATTAGTTAAGAGACAAAGAAGGAAAGAAAAGATTACAGAGTAGATACTTATTATTATTTCAAGTAAAAGTTAAAAGTATCAAAACTCAATCCAAAAGTCACTAGAATCATAATGCAAAGAAAAAACTTTTCTACACACAAACAGAAACATCGTATATATGTCATATATATATTTCTACGTTACAATGTTGTTATTGCCTCTGCTTAGACGATGTGAGAGAGACAAATTTATGTATGAAGCATAATGATACGTGTATCATAATCATAAACACACATATTAATTTGGACTGCACTCCAAAAATAAGCGACGCCGTCGCTCGTTTCACATGGATGCAACGCAACAGACAGCGGGACAGCATGATGAGAGGTGGGGGGGGGGCTAGCGGGGGTGGTGGCTCCTGTCATGCATGCGATACGGAAAACCGCATAAATCAGTTGACGCATAAATTTTCATTTTACATAAATTTTGGAATCGAAAAATAAGAAACGCAACATGAAAAATATGGCAGCAAATTGCAAAGACGGCTTTCAACATGATTTGTTTATTTTATTTTAAATCAGCTTGTTGTTGCTGCCGTAAGCGTGGAAAACATGACAGGCAATTAATTTAATAAGATATGAAAATGCACGGCCCGTTGGCCATTTTTGTTAGCCTAATTGCAACAGGTTGAGAGGACACGTCACCAAAAAAAAAAAAAACAACAGAAAAAAAAACAAATTATAAATAATTGCAGCTTCCGTTGCACACAAGAAAAACAAATGAAAATGAGAGATTTTTCCAGGAAAACTTTATATATTCCACACGCGTAAAAAGGGGGGAGAGCACGAAGTTCACTAATGAGTGCAGTTGTGCAGCCTGAAGATGCGACCCTTGGTGCTTTATGGCATGGCAAGGAGATTATTGTGGATTTTGTGGCGCGCATACTTTCAAAGATGTTTCAAAATACCGACGACAACAGCAACAACAGCAGCAACAACAACAATGACAACAATGAGAACAAAAGGGGAGGCAAAACTCAAAATGTTGACAGCTTGATATATTTTATTATAATTTACCCAAAGCAAGTGTGGAACTAACAATACGCAAAAGTATCTTTGTATCTATTCTATCTTTCGTGTGTGTGTGTGTAGCTGTGTGTACAACGCATATTTGTCGCATTCTTGTCCCTTGCTCAACACTAGTGCATTGATTTATTTATAAATCTGATAGATAGGTTCTATTTGAACAGTTGTCAATAGCAAAACAAATATTGAAGCTTTGTCTGCTGCACACTTTCAAATCGCGCGCGTTTTACAGGCGGTTTTTGCCGGCATTTTCAAGTTGTGTCATAAAATAAGTTGATTTACAGCTTTTACGACTTTCATAACGCTTTTGACCATTAAAATTGTATATTTAGCGTGTGGCAAAGATATTAGAATATTTTACTTAATTATTTATTCAAATAATTTTAAATTTATAAAGACTTCTTTAAATTTTTAGTCCATGTTTTTTGAAATATTTTTATAAATCTCATAAATCTGTCTTACTCCACACTTAAGCGCAATCTTTTAAAGCAATCAATAAGTCAAAGAGTTTTAGCTTAAAGCTTTTAGCTGATTAACTGGTTTTCTATTAACATACTTTGTCCAATTAATTTTAGATAAATTTAAGATTTATGTATCTTCAAACACCTTTACAAAAAAATCTCCCACACAATCTTTACAGCCACTGAGATCTTTAAAAGAGATTTTAAATCTTTGTAAACAGCGCCCAATTAATTAAAACTTTCCGGTCTTTATCGAGCTGGAGATCAGCTGGAAAGTGTTTAATGCTTATCTTCTTACCTCCAAAAACGCTTAACGGCTTCCCGTTCGGTGGGCGTCAGGTGCGTTATCTTTTGGTCAAATACTGACTCATCGTAGGCAAGAAAATCGCCGTTCCCAAGACTCACACTCATGCTGCATACGTTTAAATTTAGTGAATGGCTAATTAATTGGCATGCGCTCCTATTCTTGGCCGAAACTAATTAGATTTGATTGGCGAAACGTACATAAACTTCACGCCATCGTCAACACACAGCGAGCGACACCATCCAACTTTTTTAGACTGACTCAAAACATTTTTACTGCACTTTTCGGCTGACTCAGCTTGGACACACTTCACTTCACTTCACTTCACTTCACACACGAGTAGGAACTCTATATTTTATTATTTATTTACTTTTGTATTTAGTTCTACGGAACGTGAACGCTCCGCGCTCGAAAATCGCTCGAATCGAACTGAAATCCAACAGAGAAAAACTTTACGTTGTTGCCGCTGAACTTTATGCTCTGTAAGCGTGTTGTATATCAGTGTGTGTGTGTGTGTTGCGATATATTTGTCTTGCTTTTTTGTTATTTATTTTCTGTGTTTGTTGACGGCCACAAAAGAGCGGCAAGACAGACAAGAACTTTGTTAAGTCCAACACACAATGCGAAGTGTTTTTTTTTTTGCTTCTCTTATTTTAAAACACAGCTCACAAATGAGAGAGTTTATCGATACGTTAATTAATAAATATTTAAGCTGGCTGGCTAGACAACAGTAAACCAGTTCGACGTAACTCGTTGGAACACACAAACAAGCGTTTATGTCCGATAAGCGCTTTACAGCTAGCCGAGAGTATCTGAAAGATATTTATATACTTCTTTGAGGAACACATTTGGAACAGAAGCGTCAATATAATTTGGTTCTTTTGCGCCTCTAACAGAAAAATGATTGATGATGCCAAAAAAGGTGTCGCCTAGCTGTCAAGGGAGAGAGTTTGGGCTTCCACTTTGATCTTTATAGTTCTTGCTTTCATAAAATTTATTTAAACCATGCAGTAGCTGAACTTTGAATAGCCATTAATTAAGAAGAAAATAGCTATAACACAATTAGCAAAGTTCAGCGAGAACTTTGAGTAAATAAATGTTCAAGTATTGAGCGCTTTCGCCCACTTTGTAAACACACACCAACATATATACAACCCAATCCGCCAACAACGTCCGGATCCAAGCTCGACTGCAATACCCCAAAAAAAAACAAGCATATTGTATAAATAAACATTTTCCACACACACACACACACGCACAGATTGACAAGACTAGACAGCGATAAGATAACACCTAAACAGTTCAAATCATTACAATGTGTCCAACTGCATGACATGCAGTCTGTCAGTGTTATGCTCTCACACACAAAAATAACAATAGCAGAGAGCGCACAATTTACAGTTAACAGCCAAAATGTTAAAGCTGTTACAAAAATATGTTTACAATGATTTATTATTGACTTGCAGCATTGCATGTTGTAAACGTTTAAAGTCATGATTAGGGTAAGTTTCAAATATTTACTGTCATAATATTGTCAAAATGGAATCGATTTTCCAAAACAATGGCGATTTTATGATAGTTTAAGCTTTAAGACAATACTACATTTTACTAAAAAAAAAACAGACAGACAGATAGACAGAGAGATGGGCATGGCTACATCTACTCGGCTGTTGATGCTGATATATGTGTATACTTAACCCTTGTCCATTTGAGTATGACAAAGGGAATGATTGGACAAATATTTATTTGTCATTCACACATAAGAATTTTTGTCTTGAGTGATTTTAGTTGGCACAAAAATATATGTGTGTGTGTACAATAAATAATTTACACTTACTAAATTTCACAAAAATCGGACGAGCCTAATTGAATTTTTGAGAATCGAGGAGTAGGGCAGTGTCTTAATAGTCGTTAACATAACGCAACGTAACATAAAGTAAACTAGACTTACGTAAAGTAAACTTACGTAACGAATTTTAAGACACTGCTCTATTCTGCAATCTATACACAGCAATAATTAACTTTTCAGAAATAAGACCACACACCAAGTGTGTTTTTCTATATTTGATGACAAAACGTCAGCTAATGAAAATGTTTATTTATATTGTAAAGTAAATAAAATGTTTGTGCTTGTAAGCATGTAGTAATTATCAATGGCTCATTATGGCTGGCTATTTACACAATTGCCGCCTTATAAGCGATACTAAAAATACTTAATAGATTTCCATGTCATAGCCTATCAGCGATGAACTCCAAACTAGCCCAACAAGTATCAAGGCATGAAATTGTATTTTTTATTCGATGATTATTAAATAGCACAAGATTGTTGCATATTGATTTATGTATTTGTTTATAAGCCCATAGTATGTAAATGTTTTCCATGGAAGCGCCTTTTGAATATACAATATTTAAGTTGTAGCGCCGAAAACTGTTAATGAGCTAACAACGAAATATTTCATGCTCTATGAAATTGGCAGTGAATTCTCTCTCCCAGGTTGCTTATTAATTGTCACGACCCTCGAGGCCAAGGCGTAGATACAAATTAGCTACGAGTTATTATTGTTGGCAGCAAACACACAACGAACGTTAAGTGAGCCGGTTATAATTCGCATTCTCATATCGTATTTTATATATGTTTTTTTGGTATCTATGATTTCATAAACAAGTTTTGTAGCCTGCGGATTTCACGGCTTTTAATTATGCGTTAGAGAATTCTGCACACACATGGATATCTCAAGCTCATTGCGGGATCTCCCCTCTCCCTGTACAATAAATGTTTAAATAAATGGCTGCAATTATTTATGCGTCACACCCAATCGATTTCTACTCTGATAGTTGCCGGTGCCTCAAGCTTCGATTCTAGATTTCGGCTCAATGAAAAAAAAATGTTTTATTGATGTGTTGTAGATAATGTAATTTTGTATTTTTTTTTTTTTTCTACTTGACCGCCGGCGTTGATCAGTTTTTTATGGCCTTTGTCAGTTTTTATCGTCTTGTGCTTAATTATTACAAAGTCTTGGGTTTAAAGTGACCCGCTGTGTGTGTTTAACTACTGTGTATTATTGGTCTTAAGTGAGATTGGTTTTTAACAGAGTTGTTCAATTAATGTTAGATTAATGTCGGGTTTATTGAAGAATTCCTGTTAAACTTGTAAAAAGCAAGTAAAACAAAAAATACAATAAATCATGAACTCATGCATACTTATTTACTTAAACGCATCTGGGAAAATTATCTAGGAATACGCTTTGCTTATTCACAAACATTGAAATGACGTATTCACAATTATTTTACTTTTTATGCATCGTTTGACATTGATATAAACAGAACATACTCTTCCCAGGAACAAAGATTATAATTTGATTGGAAAATCCCAGCTTATCTTTACCTGAACCTCTTGGTATATAAGTATATAAGAAACAGTCAAGCTTTAAGAATTCTTAGTCAATTGATTGCAACTTAAGCAGAAACATTAAAATGGAATTTTACAAAATATTCACTCTATTGGCCCTTATCCTGGCCATTACTTTGGGACCAACAAATGCTGATTGGTTCGATGATCTTGAAAAGGAAGTTGTAAGTTAAAATCTGAATACAAATTTTAAAAATAAAAAGCATTTTTCACAGAACAAAAATTTTTTTTTATAGGAAAAAATTGGCCAGAAAGTTGAAGAAATGGGCAAATCTTTTGTGAGTATTACTATCTATACAAATGTATTAACCTGACTTATATAAATAAATACTTTTATATTTTGCAGGAAAATTTTGATCATAAATTCTTTAAGGACGACTAAAACACACAAATTGATTTTATAGGGTATTCAAAGGGTAGACAAGTGTGACTACATTTCAGCAACTTTGTTGATTAGTTAAATACATTTATACATATGCAAATAAATACATATATTTCAGAAGAATATTTGCTGTCTACAATAAAAATAAAAAAAAACAAACAAAAAAAATATATAAAAGCTGTGGATTAGTTAACTAATAAAACTGAAGAATACCCTTAACTAACTACAACTGCTGATAACTAATTTGAGGGCACAATGAGTACAGATTTTGTTATTTACAAATTTAAGCTCAGAAATTCGTTGGGCATACAATAATTGAGCAAGTTGAGTTTCTAAAAATAATATGCGTCAAATTGCCCAAGTTTGAACACACTTAAAGAGAGGAGCATTGTAAATTGCTAACGACATTTGCAACACATTGAAAAAAGGTATCTCTACATTTTATAATATTTAATTTCCTGATCAAGACTAAAAATTGAGCATTTAATTTTATCTAGTTTAAATGCAGATATTTTACTAAGTAACTAAGTTAAGTCATTAATTACAAGTGCAAGGGTATTTAAGCTTCTCCATAACTATACATTTTTATATATTTTTGGGCAAATGTGTTATCAGCGTGGTTGCGTCTATTAAGCTATTTATTTATATGCCAGCGTAGATAAGACAGCAGTCGTATAATTCACGTAGAATCTGCAGCATCTCGAAAACCTAACCGAAAAAAAAAAAACACAACACAAAAAATTCAATATGAATTACAGTCTATTACTATTTATTGTTCTCATTATGTTGGCCGTGAGCGTGGATGTAACTAAAGCTGATTGGTGGGATAGCATAAAAGATACTTTTGTAAGTTTAATGTTTGTCTTTACATGTATATTTTATTAATATACTTTAATCAATTATAGAACGACATGATTGACGCCATTAAAGATTTGTTCTCATAAGCACAGTGATTAAATTGAAATGGAGTAAATAAAGTTGACCCGAAATAACTTGTACAGTGTTTGTTTTCAGTGCAGTGTATTTATACTGTTGTGTGTTTGAAAGGCAGCTCTTCATCTTCATCTCTTGCCTTTTTTGGGGTCATTTCAATCAGCACCTGTCACACGCTTGTTGTTGCTGTTGAAGTGTATTTCGGAGTCGTGTCTAGACGCTTGGCAAAATTAATTAAAAGAAATTGTTGTTTGGCCGCTGAGACAGTTGTTGGCTAGAACATCATTCGACACTTTCGCTAGCTTGATTTACTATTTTTTAGCCTTTTTGCATATCGATAAATGGCTACAGTCATAATTTATATGTTTCGGCGCAGTTTATGACAGGCTAACAAATTTTCTGCTGCCGCCCCATGTGGTCAGCAGCAGCGGCAGCCAGCTACAGATACAAGAGATACAAAGATGCAAGACATAAGATACAAACGCCAAAGGCGGCTTGCCATCAAGGCCAGCGCAACGGAGTCTGGAGTCGAGTCTCGGTGGAAAACTTATGACTGGCAAAATGCCATGAGGCGCATAATCAAAAACAGAATGCACGCGTGCGCTGACGCTTGACGCCGGACGCCGAACGCCGAACGCTGCGCTGTGCGCCATTCAACTGTTAAATTATGATATATGCTTGCAGTCGATGCCAAACTGAGCATAAATATATGTATAGTTTTTAAGTTGATTACAATCGGGAAAAAAGGTGAGCAACTTAGTCATGATCTTCATCATCAGCGCTTGACCTGCCCACCCACACTCCTCGCTATTTGTCAATTATCTCTCAATGACCGATCGCAGCCTGGCATTTTAAATCGTTGCACGTATCTGGACTGTAAATCAGAGACAATTGTGCCGCCTATTGCATCATGGCACAAAAATTTTGCATCGATGTGTGATTACAAATGAAAACTAACAGCAATAGCGAACAAACCTGAACACTGAATCGACATTTCGCTAACATTTTGATCCACGGGGCGTATACGCAATTAGCATATGTCTAAAAGCTGACGCTGCTTCATTAGCCGCATGTATCATTAGATACGCTTGCATCTCTCACCTTTTCAAGCTCTCACTCTCTTGCGTTAAAGTTTTCTTTGACTTTTGAATGCTCTGTTCCAAGGAAAATTATTGGAAATATGGAAAAGTTTAGCAAATTATGATTTTCCTATTGGAGTTGGTTTAACAACTTGAGTTCAGTTAAAAGAAAATACAAGATCGATCCACAAGGTATTTTTGCAGAGTATCTCACAGTTGACCAGGTAATTTTCTCTTAAGCTTGCACTTCGCTAAGTTTTCTGCTCGTTTTGTTTGCCAATTAATAAACATTTACGCTCTTCGCATTGATTAGCCGCTGGCGATAATGTTGAAGCGACTTTTAAGACCTGGGCGTACTGAGTTTCGTAATTGAATTTCAGATTTTCAAATGCACGCCGGTGGTGAAAGTAAGTCGCAAAGTTTTTCATTTGAAAGGCCGCTCAAGTCGATGACGTCTAATGCAAAAATGTTTTTTGCAACGAGTCGTGAGCGCATAAACAAAAAAAAACAAAAACGAACTCAAAACAATTTCCGAGATTGAAATTGATTTTTGTTTTGTGCTTTGCTGCGCAATTGGCCGGCTTTACTTTAAGGCCAGGCCAAGCAGGTGGAACGTTTCTCAGACGGCATAAAAAATCTATGCAAATATTTGGACGACCGAAATGGCGACAAGTTGTTTAATAATTTCAAACGCCAGTCGACTTAAGTCATAAGAAATATATGTTTGTGTTGTTATGGAATTTTAAGAACGTAGTATTTGTGTCATATGCAAACGAGGCAGCTGAAATTCGATAGCTCAACACGAAAAAACTATGTGGAGTGTAAATAATGAATGCTGTTGACAGTTCACAGTAAGCCCGAAAAAAAACCAGTTTGTTACACTGGACAAAGGAATTACTACTTGCGATGATATCATTATAACCTTTTCAGCAGCATCTTTATAATATTGTAATGGATACTTTTTCTTTACAAATCGAGTGTCTCTCTCTCTCTCTCTCTCTCACACACTATGAACATTATTATCCAACAGATACTTGACCGCAAGCAAGAAATGAAGTAATAGTTTTTGCAAAAGCTTGCCCTGAAGCAATATAATTATGCCATTACGTTGACGAGTGCTCATAAACACAATATACAGCCTTCAAAAAGCGTTGTTAAAGTGTACAAATTATAATTGGACATTAAGCTGTTGCCCCGAGCACTCGATTCATACACAATAGACAACGAGTCGAGTCAAGTATCTCACACAATTGGCACTCCACAAACGGAAGTTTGTCACCGAAGGCTGACTTGATTTAGTTGCCAAAAAAAAAAAAGCAGTTGCTGATGTTGCATACGAAATGAGATTGACAGCTGCAAATCAATATGCATAATAAAATTTGTGCAGCTGCCACAAAATTTCAAGAATAATTGGTAAGCAATTTAACGTAGCTTTCTCACAGCATATCAAAATTCAGCAAGTGCAGCGAAGAGTTAAGCCATTATAAACATACAAAAGAGATGAAAGTCATAAAAGACGACTTATTAATGCTCTTTACCTTAGCTAACTAATCAATTGGCAAAACTTCTTAAATAACTTTTAATTATCAACATTTTCTAAACAAAAAACTTTCTATAGTTCTGGGCTTCAGTTTATAAAAAATCTTTAGCTATTTAACTTAAGCAACTCTTTATACCCTTTCTGCAACAGTTTTCTTTGTGTTGTTGCCAACTGCATAAATCAAAATGTAAGGCTCTGGTTACCAAGGGCCAAAAAACTGCAGAGGCAAGCATTTGTTTCTTTTTTCTACACGAATGATGAGGATGATGATGGAACCGGCTGGCATAATAACAGAGAACACAGAAAACTAAGAGAACTTCTTGGGGCACGACGCAAATAACTTGCAGCGTGACTGGATAAAACCGATGATGATGCCCAAGATCCAAACGAACTCAATGGCGAGACATCTTTTCCAAGTTTCCAATCGTCGCCAGTCGGCAAAATTCAAACAAATCGCTCAAACAATGCAACAACAAAAAGTCGAAAAAATAAAAAATACAAAGCAATTTTTTGACACGACTCCGCGCAACTTTGTGGCTTTTGTTGTTGTTATTTTCGTGTGGAATTTGTGTGGCTGAGAGATATTAGAAAACCGCACAATGCGTTTTTTAAGCTCAGATTTCAGTTAATTGATTAGAAAAACGTGTGCATTTAGATAAGCTGTTTATCCAAAAAAATGTATAGTGTATAACCAAATACGGTTCTTTAGTATAAACATATAAAAACAATAACGGCTATGCATTATACTCTTGATTTGCATTTTGATCGATTTATAATATTCCAAAAATAGCTATGTAGATTTTATGTGAACCAAACAAAATTATCATAAATTAATTTAATTTAATTTTGTTTTGGATTTTAAAAAAACAATTTTTGTCTGGGTGACGAGATCTTAATTATCTGGCAGACATATTTATTATGTTGCTGCCATTTCAGCTTTAGGCTATAGTGATCTAATCTAAACTGAAATCTTGTCATCTAGTTGGTGATGGGTGTTTAATGTTGGGTATTAAATTTTATGTGAATGGCTAAAGAAATTTTATATGGCGTAAAATTTAAAGTTAGTATTAATATGGCAATAAAAGAATATCAAGGATAATATTTCAATGGGTTTAAAGTTGTCTAAATAAATATTTGTTTTGATAAAAGAGTCCAATATAAATAAAGCACTTTATTAATATGGTTTTTACTTAACAAAAAAAAGTTCACTTAAATTTCACCAAAATCAACCGAGCTAACTTGAATATTTTGAGAATCGCAGAGTAGAGCAGTGTCTTAATAGTCGTTAATTTTTAAAATAAAGTTTTCCCTTACTCATACTAAAATTCCCGAAATCAGGAAGACTTACTTGAATTTTTGAGAATCGCAGAGTAGAGCAGTATCTGCTCCAAAGTAATTAGTTTTTAGTCTTGCGAAGTGTTTTTCTTTGATTTAGTAACATATTTTCTCTGACCTTCAATTATTTTTTTTAAACCAAACGAAAATCAGTTTTTGTAAGAAATTTTCTTTGATCTCATAAAATTTTCACACTTCTTGCTCAAATTGGCTAACAGTTTTTTACTGCAGACATTTTGGCTACTCTTAACTCGCGACTTCGCAGCTTTGGTGTTCATATTTTGGCTAATGACCGCTACTAACAAAAAAAACAAAGTTAAATGGCCACGAAAACCGCATTAAAAGTGGCAGACACCGCTGCTGCAATTGCAGTTGTTGTTGCTGTTCAAATTTGTTCACATAAAGTTTTTTTTGTGCTTGTATTTAAGTTTATTATTATGGCTTTTTTGCACTGTCGAACATTTATTGGTTGCTTGTTTATGTTGTTGTGTGTTTGTTAATTGTTGTTGTGGCTGTTGTTAGCCAAGTTCATTTGAGGCAAGACTCCTCCTGCTTGAGGGTCACAAGTTGGTCTACTATTGTTCTCTCTTTGGCATTTGTTTGTTTGTTAATTCAGTTGTACGAGGCGTGGCAAATGGCTTGTGAATGAAACTGATGGATAACCAAACGTGCCGCATTTATTGCTCAACCACTTTAAGCCTATTAAAAGCTAAGCAACTCAGGCAATGTGTGTGTGCAACACAACACAGTCAGCTTATAAAAGATACTTTTGTGAAAACTATGCCAAGCCGCCAGCAACAAAAACAAAAACCAAAAAAACTCTTTTACTCGCAATGTGCGATCGACAAATTGCCAAATAACTGAACAAACACAAAACCAATACCCCAAGTCCAAACTTACTGAAAAAAGATCTTTGCATCAAAAGTTTTGCCGCCGCCATTCAACAAAAGGGGGCAGGAAATGTGAGGCACAGTGGGCTGAATAAGGTTAAGTAATGTGATATTTAAAATAACTTATACTAATAAAGGCTTAAAAGCCTTTCTTTATCGATGCTTTAAGGCTATTCTTAAGTAAGAAGTACTCAAAATTAATAATAAAATACTTAAATTAATTATAAAAAGTTTTAATTTAAGAAGAAATAATCATGATTCAAGTCAAACCTTACTTTAATTAAGTAAAATTCTACTTTAATCAAAAAAACTCTTCTTTAATAAAGTAAACAAAATATAAATAATCTTAAAATAGAAAATAATCTTGATTCTAGCTAAGCCCTAATTAAATCAAGTAAAACTCTTTCTAAATCAAGTAAAACTCTATTATTTATTATTATTATTATTTATATTCTCAAAGTTCGAAGATTTTCAAATTTTTCATATCTAAGAAGTTTCTTTGAGCACAATTCAATACTTTATAAATTTTCTTGCTTCCTTTCTGAAGATAAAATCTTTGAAGAATTTGCTAATAAAATATTTCCTTTTGCCCCGTCGAACTTTGTGGCAGCTTTGGCATATTTTATGTTGCCAGCTTAACCCGTTGTGACCCATTGTTAGTTAATGTGAATGGCACGCGATGCATGCCCCTCAACCCGCTATGCATTTTGTCTGCCACATTGTTTGCGTGCCGCATTTTGCTTATTATTATTTTTTGTTGCTTTCGTCGTTGTCGGCTACTTAAGCAAAACATGCAACATTTTAAGAGAGAGAGAGATACGCGGCAGGCTTATTAAAATGCAATCAGCGCAGGAAGCAGTATCTGCACCCGATACTTATAAGTAACTGAGTGAGTGTATCTTGTATCTTTGTATCTGTGGTTTTGACCATAAGGCGCAGTTGCTCCAAACCGCCTTCAAAACTATGCGCGGCATTTGTGTCAAACACGCGACCCAGTCGTCGGCCCATGCTTCCCCAACAACAACAACAACAACTACTACCAGTTGTTGCCTGTTTGCCAAAACTGCGAGACTTGCCATTGCACCAAATTGGCAACTGGCTTAGAAAGTCACCAACAACAAACACAATAAATACTACTACAAAGAGTCTCTTGTCTGGAAAGAAAGTCAAATGCCATGTTGCCACTTACATGTTGCTGTTGTGTTGCCGCTGTTGCTGTTGCTGATGATTTTTCTTGTACTTGCTATCGATGTTGCAATTGTTGCCGTAGTTGTTGCTGTTGCGCTTTAATTAGCAGCTGCAGGGCACAGGCCTACCCAATGTTGAACAACTCATCTTTAGTTTGACTGATTGGCGAATTTTTCCCTTGTTGTTGTTGTTGCTGCTGCCTACCGGCAATTGTTTGTTGTTGCTGCTGCTGCTTTCTGATAACTTCGATTGCACTTTTGACGTGCTGTTGTCGTTAGCTTGTCGTTGTTGTTGTTGCTGTTGCTGCTGTCGTTTGCCCGTTGCATGTTAATTAAGCGCACCTTGACTGAATTTGCCTCCAGCTGCAGTTGTTGTTGTTGTTGTTGTTGGTAGTTCACTGCAATTGTAAATGTTTGTTGTAGTTGTTGTTGTTGTTGGTGCTCATGTTTTTCATTATGCTGAGCAGGCTGCATTTGTTTTATGTCAACTTGATGAGCAGTTCAAGTATCTATTAGATAAATTACTTAAGCTATGTAAAGCTGGCATGACTTGAACAACAAAAAATACGTGAGCATGAATATATCATAAAGTCATGAATCTGTCTGTCAACGTTATATAACTTATGAGACTTAAAGTTAACGTTCCTGCATTTCAAAAACTATATTTCAAACGCTTAGAAGCGTGAGACAAAACGTATTAGATACAAAAAACTAAGCAACTGCTTTAAATATCTGAAAAATGTATCTACTAACTTCAAGTCTTTGCGATTTTATTGATTTGTCCTACAAAAATAAATTTCTATCATCGATTTCAACTACAAAACTTTTTAAAGGCTATAAATTTCTAAGCAAAATATGCTGCTCCATAAATCTCATTCTAAAGTGGCCTTAAAAATTTTATTTGCCCCTGTAGTAAAAATGTAATCAATTTTTTTCGAACCAAAATATTTAAACTTTATATTTTGTAAAGCTAAAAACAGCTCAAAAATTTACGTATTTTTTATGAGCTTGGAAAAAATACTTTAAGAAAAAATATTTGTATGATCCGTTTCTTATTTTTCCTACACCTAATAAAACAAACTATGTGAGACATTTTTTCAATTAAGACAATTAAAAAGTAACTATTTGTGTCACGCATTTGATTAGCAAAGATTTGAACACAACACAAGGTTTCTTTCTCAGCATTTATTTAATAGTTGTGTCCATAAGGCAACTGCAACCCACACAAAGAATCCATCAAAACAGAAAAAAATAGCTTTGAGAATCAAGTTATTTGCGTTGGTGGCCAAGTCAAGTCAAGTATTTATGCTTTTAAGACCAAGTCCACAACCTGAACAACAATTAAGCAAGAATCAACACAAAAAAAAAGTCATTGGCAAAAATTTATGAGTTTGTGATTTTGGTTTTACGGGTTCGAGATCGTAAAAATCTAAAAAGCACATGATATAAAACACACTCAGAAATATTCGCGTGGGTTCGTTTTTAGTACGAATTTGAGTTACGACTCCAACTTAAGCTAAGCTCTATGGGGAAAGAGCGCAGAAGGAACACTTTTGTATCATCTTCAATTTAAACTGCACATGGCTATAGAAATATTTTCTGCAAGTCATTGCAGGTGTTCGGATCGTGTAGATCTTAGAATTTCCCGTCGTAATGCATTTTTAATGATTTAATTGTTTTTGTAGCTTAGCTCTAAGCAACTCTTTTTTATGTTTTTGGTTTCAGTTGAGGTTTTTTTTTTTTTTGGTGGTTTTTCATGCGTCGACGCACCTGTTTCACTGTTACGTTGTCTCCTAAAGGCAAAACAAAAGCAGCTGCCGCCAATTACAAGCGCCAAAACGTTTACATCTAATGGACAGACATTTTTGTTGCATTTTTTCCCACCACACACACACACAAGCTCGAATCACAACACAATATAAATTGATAGCGAAACGGAAACCGAACAACAAAAAATTCGTTGTTGCAAGCGACGCGCACGAAACGTAACTGTTGCAGCCCAGGCGATGAGAAGCTGCAGCTAGCTGCTGTTTTTGTAGATCTTGATCTCTCAAACACACACGAACACAAACTCAGACTCCCTCGCTCTCCCGCTCACATGCTCCTTGCGTTCTTTACTCTCTCTCCCTCTCTTTTGCGCGCCCAGGCAAACTCCATCCACAGACGAAAAAAAAAGTTCTAACTCGTAACAAAATGCTGAGCACGTAGCGATATTGCGATTGCGTTTTGCGTTTTGTTTGCCGTTGTTGTTAGTTGGCCGCGCTGCCCACAACTGAGCGCCAGGTGCGACAGCAACTGAGCCGCAGCCGCAGCTTGGGCGCTCGCTGCCATAGAAAGCAGCGCAGCAAGCGCTGAGCGCAATGCTTGTTTTATGTGTGTGAGTGTGAGTTAGTGTTGTTGGCTTCAATGGGTTAAGCTTTGCCTGTTGTTGTTATTGTTGTTTTGTTATTGCTTATCGCCGTTTGTCTGTACACTGCGAGAGTACAGTTAGTTTTTTGTTATAAATGCTTATTGAAAAGTAAAATTATACACTATTTATGTCGTTTGAATGTTATTTTAGGAAAATGAAATAAAACTGCATTGGTGTTTGTGTGTGTAAACTTGGGTGCAGGGTATTTGTTAGTTCACAACTATTTTCAGGTATACAAATTTGCGTTTGTAATAAAACAGGTCGTAAAACGCCCTAGGCGGAAGTTGCATAAACAGCAGTACTTACCTGGACAAGTGATCTTTCTTACAGCTGCCAAGTTATTTTCTTAGGTGTCCTGTTTTGCGGGCCCTCTAATGAGCATGCGCCGAGATTCCAGAATGTGCAAAGCCGATGAATACGATAAGGACAGTGGCGTCAGCTCAACGAAGAATTACAGTATGTCGTCACCCGAAGGTGAGTATGTAACTGATAGATAACGAGGAAAGGAACAAAGGAAACAAATGAAGCATCCCAAACTCAAATTAGGGCTGTCTCTCTCTCTCTCTCTCATCTCACTCTCACGCATACCTATGCAAATAAGAACTCAGGTAGACAGAGTCAACGTTTCTAGCACGCATGCCCTTATAAGGCTCTCCCTCTCTTTGAGAGATGCGCTCGTCAAAACAAACAAAACGACAGGCAGAACGAACTGGATGCTGAATAATGTGACATATTGCACGATCTGAATGAGAATGGCCATTATAAATGTATGAATGAATACGAAAGAAAGAGTAAGAGAAAAACGTGCACAGGACTGCAACAGAAACGGCGACTGGATTGTTGGCCATAAATTTGCCAGCTTGATTGTGTTTGACTTTAAGGCACTTTGTGGCATAAATCACACAGGACAGACTCCCAGAGAGTGTGTGTAGAAACTGACCCAAGGGTTAATTGCTGACAATTTTCAGTGGCAGGCAGACGACCAGCAAGAAAAAAAATAAACCTCAAATGCGCCTTAGAGAAAGATTCAGCCAGGTTTAAGTTTTGCACACTTCTCCGATTTTAATCTTTATTTATAGGCCTCGTATGCGTGCCAACTAAATGTGTGTGAGTGTGAGTGTGTGTGTGTGTGTGTGTGTGTGTGTGTGTGCGTGTTCAAAGTCTTTTGGGGAGTAACTAGCATTTGGTAACAAGGCAAGAAGACAGTATGATCATCAATAAGCAGCTGCCGTCGGCACATTCTAACCATTCGCCTATTAACGAGCGCAAGGAGCTGGCCCAAAAGAGATTTGCAAGTCGTTGTTGTTGTTGTTGTTGCCTTTGGCAAGCTAACGAAGTTGACAACTTGATGACATTTGATCTCTTCGCAACAACAACAACAACAAGAAAGACAAGCCTGCTGGCAAAAGGCAAACCGCAAATGACAGCACGATGATCAGATGAGACACGTTCAGAAGATCAGAAGATCAGACGATCAGGCTGTGGTCGGTCAGTTGGTTTTGATTTTCGTCTAGGACGGCACGCACAGGCAAAGATTCAAATTGAATAGGAGCTGGAGATGAAGTTGCAGATGGAGTTTGTTGCTGGAGGATTGCATGGACACAGCATGGGCGCTACTTTTGAAAATCCTGAAGTATTTCAGGTCAGTAAACATGTTGAAAGTTATTCAATTTGATGTAGAACATTTTAACGAATCTTACAAGTATCTTACATACCCTTTAAATAAGTTTTGAGCCATTACCTTTAGTCGTTAACTGACACCAGATATCGATGATGTCTCAAGTTGAAGTCTCTTGTTGTTTGTGGTTTTAGCGGGCAGACAGAAGAGACAGAGAGGGAGAGGCAGAGATATCATCCAGACGAAGACCACCAGCAGGTAAGTGAGTTAGGTTATCTGTGGAGTCTGTCAAGGTTTTCGTTTTACAAATATTCCACTTTATTTATCAAAAACTTGAACACCCATACAAAAAATGAGACCGACTACAAAATGCAAACTGAATGCAAGCGGTTGAGAGAAGGTTGTGATGAGAATTAGACTAGGATTTTCATATTAGTATATTGTACTAAGTTTAGTTAGTTTCTCTAAAGTTTGGCTTTCATAACAGCTGGCTCTTTCCTCTCCTCCAGCTGTTTCGCTGGCTGTGGCAACAAATTTCCCACCGCAAAAATGTTCCTCGGATCCAGATGTTCCTTGGCAGCACTGTAGAGGGCGCAACCCGTATCGGTGACTGCATTGCGATACCAATGGCTACGTATTTTGCCCACACCATGGTGATGGGATAGGGAACCACCGCAGCCAAGGATCTCCTCTCGAGCACTATGCTCAATGGCCTCGAACACCTCCACCGGATTCGGGATGTTCAAGTAGCGAAAACCGAAGTAAAAGTAAATGCATGCACCGGCATCATAGGTCTGTGTGACCCGAGCGGAGATAGTGTAGTGGGTTATATTATGCTTTCGACATTCCTGCAAACAAATTGGTTGTTAGAAGTGTCTCTTCTTGGTAGGTTATTCCGTCTTACCGTAACAACCCGCTGTTTGACACAGCGACAGAGCAAACTGCAACGATCCCAGGGCACCGAGGTCTCAAATGATTCAGCCACAATTCCTTGATGTAGTGCAAAGTCCTGTAGAAAATAATTTTGAATTCAGGTAAAGGTTCGAATGGGTCAAACTCACCCTAATGTAGGCGATGACAAATGTGAATAGATAGCCACGTTCACCGTTCTGACCACCTGCCGGAAATCCTTTGTAGTTTGAGGCTATTTCATAGATGAGCGCCTCCTGACGCTGCACATCCTTCTGCTCGCCCTCAAAGAGCAGCGTGGCAGCACAAATGTGCGTCAGATCGATACCCTTCCAGCCGGTCACATACTTCTGCTTCACTGCATCCACCCAGCTGGCCAGCCAGCTCTTCTCGGGCTTCAGGGCTTGACCCAACATAAACTGCTCGTTGTCCATGAGGCGAACCGAGGCTGGTTGACAGCGTCGACGGGCTACTTCACGCATAAACAGGATGCCCTGCTCAAAGTCGGGAAAGACGAGGGATCCGTAGCGCTGCACGGGTGGCAAGGGACGCACTTTCAGCACCACTTCCGTTATGACACCTAGGGTGCCTTCGGAACCCAAGATGATGTGATTAAAGTCTGGTCCACAGCTGACACGCGGTGCACTGCACTCCCGCTCCAGGGTGCCCGTAGGGGTGACCATTCTCACACGCACCACCAAATCCTCAATGTTCCCGTACACGTTCTTCTTCATGCCTGAGGCACGGGTGGCCACCCAACCACCCAGTGTGCTGAACTCATACGAATCGGGCTCGTGACCCACCGTCAGGCTCTGCTCCCGCAGCACACGCTCCAGATCCTGACCCACCACGCCCGACTCGAAGCAAACGGTGAGATTGTCCCGATTGAGCCACAACAATCGATTCATTTGCGAGGTGTCCAGCACACAAATCATGCGCTCCTCCTCCTGCGGACAGGTTATGGCACCCGATACACTCGTTCCTCCGCCATACGGCAACAGCATCACGTTGTGCCTGTGGGCCAGATTCACCAGCTGCACCACTTCGTCGTGGCAGCGGGGCCACACCACCACATCCGGTATGCGGCGAAACTTGTTGTGCCACAAACTGTAGATATCATTCAAGGTCTGTCCGTGGCAACGCACCAAACGATCTACGCCCTCCTGCGAATGCTCCACCTTGGTGCAGCTGCGCAGCTCGTTGAGGAAGGGATAATTCTCGACGGGCTGGGGGTATATCGGTGGCAGCTGTGGATACGCCTTGGTGGGATCGACGCACAAATCAAATTTACTCCTCACCCATTTCGTAAAGTTTGGCAATTCACAACCGCCCAGCGGATATCTGAAGGTAGGCAAAAGTTTTAATATATGTATGAAGGAAGTTTTTAACAGGATTGTGCTCACTTGTCGCCTTTAAAACAGATGATGCCCTGCTCTCCATAGAACTGAGAATCGTTGTAGCCCCAGCCGTACCACTTGAGCGCCTCCTGTCTACAAAAGAAACCAAAATAGGGTTTTCACTCAATGAAGTGAGCTTTTATACTTCACACACTTACCGCTTCTTGGGTATCACGCTCTCCACGTGCCGCGAGAGACGTGTGTCCAGCGTGGGAGATGTGCCATGTGGAGGCGTCTCCGGCACTTGTGTCGTCACCGTATTGCGCTTTGTTAACATTATTTATAATTGCGCTCTTATTTGCCCTTTAGCTAGTATTTGTATATTTATTTATTGCACAGCCCGTTTGAGGTTTTCCTTTTATCTTTTTTTTGGTACAGCGACAAAAAATCGATAATTTCGTTATTTGTTTTGCTTGCTTTTGAGATAACAACAACTTGGCCTGCTTAGTGTGTTTAAATTGCCAATTGATTGCTAATTAAATATTTGTGCTTTAAGTTAAGAACTAATTTGTTTGCTATTTTCCTTACACTTTGCGCTATTAACTAAAATTAAAATCGAAAATTTGACTAAAATACTTTTTCTATTTTGCGGCAGCTGCTGCACGCGCTTTTCTTTCGCTTTCGCTAGCACGACTAACTGTCAACCCGACAAATGAGAGAGCGACCCACAGGGCAGGAAGAAATGTGAAAGAGAGCGAGAATATAAGCAGCCCCCAGGCCAGGCAAAGCACTCTCCTCTCACATTCTATTCTTTGTGGGGGATGGGGCAAAGCGAAACGGTTGCGAAACGGTTAAGTTACACTAATTGATAAAGAAAATGCAATTTGTAAAGAAGAAGAGTCATAGCAATCTTTGAAATTTCCCTCCATCACATTTTCCTGCCTGTATACGCCAGTAAATTTCCAGTTCAGATTACAGTTTTCTAAATTGTGGCCTAACAGAATATTTTTATTTCAAAAATATTTCTGAATTTATGTAAATTTTTTGTACGTCTTCTTTTTTTTGGGATAATTGTAATCATGCCTGCCAAAAAAGGTAGCACCACCAAAAAGTCAGCAGTTTCTAGGCTGGTGGCAGTCACTGAAGCGGATGCAGCAGCTGCTACGCCTGCAGCTGCCCCAAGTGCACCGACAAAAACTAGTGCTGTGAAAACCGTGAAGAAAAGCAAGACAAAGAGCAAGTCTAAAACTAAAAGCAAGAATTAGTAGATATCTAAGCTAGGTAAAGTATAAAAAAAACATTAAAAAATATACATAAAAATAATATAGTACTTGTAGAAAATCATAGAAAAACGCGCTAAAGTAAAAATGGAGAAAAGAACAGAAAAACTTGACAATGAGAATACATTTCCAAAGCAAATTCAATCCAAAATAATGCTAAAATCGGGAATTAATTTATAAGCTTTAATGTCAACCCAACACCTGTTCTATTTAAAGTACAACATCACAATTAGAAAATGAAATAAATTGAAAATTCAAATTAGCAACATGTTTAATTAATAAGACACCCCGTAGACTAAGCTCGTCTAACAGTAAATCAGACCACGAAAGCATAACCGTTTCACTCTCTTCCTTAAGCACTCTCTCTTTCTCTTTACCGGCTTGTTTACATGGGGTTGGATGGTGCATAAATAATGTGGGTTGATGTATGGGGTTGCTAGTAGTATTTAAGGGGGTGGTAAACTTTGACAATTGTGAGTCATAAATAATGCGTATCGGTAATGTCAATGAAATTTTGTAACTGCCGCGACAGGTGGTTTAAATTATTTATCAATAAGGGTGTTCAATTGGCTCAATTCAAGTAGGACTCTCGGTTTTATTATAACGACGTCCACGACGACCCAATAACGTATTAAAAACTGGCTAATACGGCATATTTAATTTATTTGTAAGGGAAACAACAGCTGCTTGTTAATTTCAAATTCATATTGACACTAAAACAACTTTTTTTTTGTGTGAGAAAAAAAAGACACCGAAATTATTTGTTTTTAGTTTTTGCCAGGCTTACGTAACACAAAGATTTGAAGCACCGACACTACACATTAAATCGGTGAAGGTTAAAAAATAATTAAAGATCAAATATTTTGATTATTTTTATTTTCATAATATTTCTCACAGCTAAAATGACTCATGCTTTAAGAGTTAAAAAAAAGTTTTCACTTTTATTTAAATATTTGAATCAGTAACGAAAACTTCTTGAGTCCCATTCTCAAAGCTCACTTTATTTTATTAGGGATTTGTAACGGCGATTTTTCGAAATTATTCCCAACTGCAGTGCGCGGCATTAAAAACAAAACTGAAACCCTAAATGCCAATTGCATTTGACGTTTACGTCGTTGTCGCGCTTCGCGTTGTTAGTAAAATTTTGTGTCTCTTGCAAAAGCCGACAACAAAAATAACAAGATATGTTTATTATGCGCTTATTTACACATCTCCGTACAATTTTACAATTGTCTGTTTGAAGTGTAAATTCGTCAAGAGACCCCCTCGAAACGAAAAGTGGTCACTATTTGTTTAATTTTCGCACTACGAGCACGTCACTTAAAGCGTCTTCCATTTGGGAAGTGGGGCTAAAGTCATTAGACTTCGTCTCTTTTTTTTGATTTCTTTTTTTTTTAGTTTTTTTAATTGGCGGCATTTGCTCGAAAATTTGCATTTATGTGTTTGCAATGGAGCTTGAAACGCTCAATTTGCACTTCCCTAGTTATTGAGCTGTTTGTTTACACTTGCGATTAAGTCTATTTGCAAAATGTTACGCAGCCAGGAAGTGGGAAGCAAATATTTTCTAGCAAATACTATTCGACTTGCAATAGCCACTGCACAATACCTAGTTTATAATTTTACTTTTCGCAACATTTAAATATCAACAGTTGCACACAAGCGCCATCTGGCGAAAACGATTTGTAACCAAACTCTTCTTACCAACACTGGCACTCAAGTTTAAAAACTTTGAAGTTAAGCCACATACACAGCATAAAACATTTAAAATAATAATAAGCTATAATAAATATTGCATTAATTGAAATCAAATTTAAATATTTACTCTTAAGTAAAATTTGAAAACACGCACAGCAGCGCGGTTCGTGCAGGTGAGTATCGATTGCCGCTAGAACCTGTAATCGATACTTCGGTTGCTATGCATTCCTGTGGATTGTGGCTGCTGCCAACTCGCAACTTGTCATCTTCAAATCGAAAAACATTAAAGAAAACGGAAATTGAGTGCAAAACTAAGCATTGTATACGTGCACAAAGCGAAAAGAGCATAAGATAGCAACGTCAAAGGTTTGCAAGGTGCCGGCTGCACAGGCAAACGGCTTCCAAGCAGCCTTTATATTGTTTGTGTTTGTCCAAACACTTACTGATGTGTAAATGTGCGGATGTGTGTTTCTATATATGTATGCGTTTGTGTGCTTGAGTGTTGGAACAATAACAAGCCCCAACAAAATGCCAATGAATTGTAACGGAGCAGCGTTCAATGCGGCCGCTGTCTTTGTGCTGCTGCAGCAGCAAAAGCAGCGATGATTCATAGGTAAGTTATGCGACTTGGCTTAAGCGCATATTTTATTCTGTCTCTTTTGTGTGTTTGTATGTATGTATGTATGTATATGTACTTTTTGTAGACCGCAATAAATATATCAACAACAACAATACAACGGCCGTGCCTTAATATCGAACGTAGAGCAATAAAACATATAGATATTACTGAATCATTTGGCAAAATGCCGCTGCTGTCCAAATGCTTTCCATGCTTCAAATTTAAACGTGAGGAGGTCATCGACAAGCTGGATTACAGCAATACACCGCTCCAGGATGCCTTTCCCGAGGTCTGGCAGCACGAAAGGACACTCGAGGAACTGCATCTGAGCAATGCGCGGGTGAGTTTCCAGCTCTTATTGCCATTTTGTATTTGTTCTAATTGGCTTTTATATGACATTTCAGTTGCAAACATTGCCGCCGCAGCTTTTCTACTGTCAGGGATTGCGTGTGCTTCAAGTGAACAGCAATAATCTGGAGAGCATACCCCAAGCCATTGGCTCGTTGCGTCAATTGCAGCATCTAGATTTAAACCGTAATCGTAAGTCACTCATCAAACATATGAAAATAATAGTTAGTAACCTCTTTTTGCTTGAAATCTTCAGTTATTGTCAATGTGCCGGAGGAGATAAAGGCGTGCAAGCATCTAACACATTTGGATCTCAGCTGCAATAGTTTGCAGCGTTTGCCGGATGCAATAACGTCGCTTATATCGCTGCAGGAGCTGTTGTTAAATGAAACATACCTCGAGTTCTTGCCCGCCAACTTTGGTCGTTTGGTCAATTTGCGAATTCTGGAAGTGCGCCTCAATAATCTTATAACACTGCCCAAGTCTATGGTGCGTTTGGTTAGTCTGCAGCGTCTGGACATTGGTGGCAATGAATTCACTGAACTGGTAAGCATTTGTCAAGTCAAATATCACTTCGATTTATATCACATTACTCCCACATAGCCAGAGGTCATTGGTGAACTAAAATCCCTGCGCGAACTATGGATTGACTTCAATCAAATTCGTCGTGTTGCACCAAACATTGGCAAACTACGCGAACTGCAGCACTTTGAAGCCAATGGCAATCTGCTGGACGCCTTGCCCAACGAGCTGAGCAACTGGCGCAATGTTGAGGTGCTGTCGGTGTGCTCCAACAATCTGGAAGCGTTTCCCTTCAGCGTGGGCATGCTCAAGTCGCTAGTCACCTTCAAGTGTGAGTCGAACGGCTTGAGTGAGCTGCCCGACAGCATCAGCTACCTGGAGCAGCTGGAGGAGCTGGTGCTCAGCCATAACAAACTGATGCGTTTGCCCAGCACCATTGGCTCGCTGACCAAGCTGCGCTTTCTCTTCGCCGATGACAATCAGTTGCGTCAGCTGCCCGACGAACTTTGCAGCTGCAGTCAGCTGAGTGTGCTGAGCGTGGCCAACAATCAGCTGTCGGCACTGCCCCAAAACATAGGGCATCTGGGCAAGCTGAAGGTGCTGAATGTGGTGAATAACTACATTAATGCACTGCCCGTTTCCATGCTGAGTCTGGTGAATCTCACTTCGCTGTGGCTAAGCGACAATCAATCCCAGCCGCTGGTACCGCTCCAGTATTTGGATGCCAGCAGCAAGACACAGCTGACGTGCTTTATGCTGCCGCAGGTGACATTCAAGATGCAGGCACAGCAACAGCAGCAGGTCCAGGAGCAATACGAGTTCGTCTATGCCAATCACAATCATCAGCCGGCACAGCAGCCATCCTCGAGTCCATCGCGTCGCATTTGCTTTGCCGAAGAGGCGACCATCTTGAGTGCAAATAATGCCAGCAGTGCACCACAGCCGGCGCCTAGTTATCCGGCCAACAGTTATGTGACGGCGCCAGCTACTCCGGATCAGCAGCTGCCAGCTGGTAGCTCCTCCGTGCGTTTAATGCGCTCGCCAACGCCGTATCCCAAGGAGCTGCGCCAAATGGCCAAGTATATGCGTCAGGCGCAGGCAGCAAATGCAGCAGCAGCAGCGGCCGCAGCTTCATCATCACCGCTGGCCATGGTATCCACGTCACCGGCCAGTGAAGTGCGCGAGGCGCGTGTCGTTGTGCCAAATGGTCAATTGGCCATGTCACACTGTGATAGCAATCAGGATGCTGTGGATCATGCCACAGCAAGTGCAATATATGGTGTTGCCACAGAGCCGGCACACATCTATGGTGTCTATCAGCAGCCGTTTCAGCAGCAGATCACCCAGGAGTATTATGGTTTGCCGTTGGTCAACTACGATGCGCACTATCAGCAGCTCTATGTCGATGCCAGCACAGTGCCACATATGTCAAATGGCACGGAACACAATTATGAGCTGCAACCGTTGCAGCAGCAGCAGCAGCAGCAACAAGCACAGCAACAGCAGGCTGCGGCTCCACCGCCACGAATGGAACCGCCACCGTATCATATAGCACGCGTTTATACAAAGAAGACGCCTGAAGATTTAACGCTTTACGAGTCCATGCGACAGCGCAAGCAGCAGCAGCAGCAGCAACAATACGAGCAGAGCAACAGCTATCAGGATGCATTGAACAGTAATTTCAAGACGACGGCAATCAATGCACAAACCGAACAGCTGGACTACCAAAACAATATTAGCGTTGAGCAGCTAGAGCAGTTGGAGCAGCAGCTGGAACGGGAACTGGAGCTGGAGCATAAGCAGCAGGAGGCTGAGAACGAGCAGGAGGAGCAGCAGCCGCTACAAGATATGGATGATACATTATCGCAGCACTCAATGAACTCCACAGCCACGAACAATACGTATAGAGGTGGCAAGAAATCAACCTGGATCTTTGGTGTGCACAAGAATCCGACAGTGAAGCAGGTAACACTTAAATGGGAGCACAACATGGGCTTTGACGTAGCCGAGCTGCTTAATCAGGTAAGTTCAATGATGAATATACATTATTAGGTCAAAAGCTAATAACGTTTTAATTTGAATTTCAGTCTGGCATCTTTGTAAGCGCTGTAACGCCAAACTCGAATGCGGCGCGTTTGTTGAGTGTGAACGATAAGCTGCTGGAAATAGATGGATATGACCTGACCAATGCCAATCTGAGCGATGCCAAACGTGTGCTGCATAATTGCGGCACTGTTATAAATATAATGCTGTCACGTAAATGATGGCGCCAAATTCTTTGCCCCCCAATTTAACCAATCCAATCCACTCCGAATCGAGACCGAAGACTTTGCATAACATTTTTCTAAAGCAACTTTGAAATATGCTAATATTAATTAGCCTTTACATACATTATAATATTAGCCAACTGTATTTCCAAGCCATAAACGTCCTTTACACTGGCGCCTAATGTTCATAACTACTACTACAGTCAAGCTTTCGGTTAATGCATTTAATTTAGAGTCGGTTTAAACTGCCATTAACGATATACATTTATAAGTTCGTTGTGGAGTGCTTTTCTGAATCCTTTATTTTGAGTTAATTAAATTAAGTTATACTCTATTCTAACAATTGTTCTACGCCTTAACTAGTTAATTGTTAAGCAGTATATAGGTTTCAGTTCAATATTCGATTGGTATTTAAAGGCAACAATATGATAATTATTATTACAACTGCAATACATTAAGCATATTTATTTGTATAAAATTCGTATAGTTCATAAATGAATTGTAGATTTAGCTCGCTTTGGGTACTTTTTGTTGGCCGCCAGTGTAATTAATAGCAATACATACAGAAAATATAATAAATAGTGCAATTAGCGTTGATAATACGTACATACAATTACGAGTACCATAACAAAAAACGGCATTTACAAAACATAAACTTAAAATATATATATATATGTATATCTATATACAATATTTACAATAAGCGCCTATTTTACGCCCAGCGTTGTTCACATTTGTTCCAAAATTTAAATTGATTATGTATGCATAGATGAAAGTTGAACAAAGATATTAGCTGGTTATGTTAGTTGTTATAGTGCAGCAATACAAATTATCTATATAGTATATATAAATATAAAACAAATATGTATTCCATATATTTATTGTCTATATTGAATCATTTTTCTATAGAAAAAAAACTTGTTAAATTCTCATACCATTGGCGTGTTGTGAACAGTATTATTATTTAGCTGATTAACAATTTTGAGAATTATGCTAAAGTTAAACATTTCTTTATCTATATTAAACATACAAACATTATTACAAAAATACACACACACACATACAGCTAGCTAATAAGGGCGCACATTCATTCAAAAGTGCAATTTTGTTTATAAGCGCTACAACAAATCACCCAGAGACACACTCGAAAAAAAAAACACATTGATATTAAAAAACAATTAAATAAACACAACTTTTCACCTAAACTTTGTTAATCCTTAACTACTTAGCATTAATTTAATGTCTCAGCCAAAGATTAGTGTCCCTTGATAAATGTTATCGACACGCAAATCAATTTATGGCACGAATATTATATTAATGGCGCTATAAGATACCCTATAACATCCTTTAAGTCCCACTTTTAGCACGTTTTCAGTTTGTCTTCCTTGTCTGAATAATGTAAGTGATGCACATATCGTTTAATTTTATCCCACTCAGCTTGGTTTGCCTCACCAATTATTCTTCCAACATAGTTTTTCTGGGTAAAAATATCTTGACGGCTCATTTCGCCTTTGAGTGGTGCTTCTATCGTATACTTTGATATCCAATTTTGATCTTTTAGTTTCTTTCTTACTTCGTGCATTATGGCGTCGGCATTGATTACGCGAACACTCCAAAAGAAATAATCTGGATGTTTGGTGTGACTGCAGTAAAACTGAAAACGATGAGGCTGATCATCTTTCTCAATCACCGTCAATCCAATCCAGTCCGTTCGGCATGAATCATCGACAACGGTAATGGGATTTTGGGTGCCCAATAAAAGTAGATTTAAGCGCTTGTAGCAATCGTCTTTAAACAATTTTTTGTCATAGTATTTCACTGGCTTCTTGAACTTTAAATATGTATTTTTATCGCCAATTCGCAACACATAATCTCTTGATATCACTGCTGTTAAATGGATTGATATATTTAATACGTCTTTAATAACTAAAATCTTTAACTTACTTGTGTCTTCTTTATTATTATCGCCTGCCATTATTATTGTGTATTTGTTTACTTATTCTTGCAACAACAAAATCGAAAGATCTCACTTGAAGCGAACTTTGTGACTGTCTAAAAGCTCTATCGCCTCTCTGGTTTTATGCACTCACCATCATGAAATACAAATAATTTCACAATAAAACTGAGCGAAAAGCTCGATGGAAGTTTAACGTTGATTTTTATCAACACTTTGAGTTACGTGTTTTCTATAGCGTAAAACATATAAACAGAAAAGTTCAGAAAAGCATTTATATTATAAGTATCACAATTTATTCTTAACACAGCTCTTCAAAAGATTATGTAAATTTTAACGTATTTTTTTTTTAAATTTACTTAAATTAGCTGTGGAGTCGTCTTTGAAATTGGCCATTTCATAGTAAATTGTGTTTGTTTACCTATTCTGTACTTTTTCTGAACAAAAGCTTTCAGTTGAGTTCTCTGTTGATAAGAACTTTTGCAATCTTAAGTTTTAAACTAATTACATGCAATAGCAATAAAAAGTTTTAAAATCCTTAACTTATAGAACTTATTACATTTTATTTTGCACCACAGTGTTTCTTATTTTTATTATAATCTCTATGTAAGTACAGGACTTCTGTCATTTAGATTATGTTCAATTAAACACATGTCTTAACCTAAGCTTTGCAAATCTCTCCAAAAGATTATGTAAATTTTAACGTCTGTTCTTTAACATATTCTCTGTGTAAGTGTAAGAGTAATTTAAATATTTTCTTGTCTGTATCGCCAATGGCATCAAAATAAATATTCCAAAGGTAGCGTTCTTCGGTTTCATCCTGCTTATTGCCGATGTCTGCTTTGAGCGGCATTTCCAACACATATCTAGACTTCCAGTTCTCATCCTTTAATCTCTTTCTCACCTCATGCATTATGGTCTCTGCATTTACCGTATTCCCGTTAATCTGTCTCTTATAGTCTTCATACTGTCCACCGCGCTGACATGAAAAATGACAACGATCAGGCTCATTATCTTTCTCGATCATTTTCATACTAAACAAATCCATTTTATTCCAATCCTCTTCAACTTTAATGGATGTCCTGGTTCCATATAGGAGCAGACTTAAATAAGCTGTGGAGTCGTCTTTGAAATTGGCCATTTCATATTTCGGTACTTCACTGTTTACAGGCTTTATCTTTGTCTCATTATCTTTAATAGATATAACTTCTGCTTTTGAGGTCATTGCATCCAGTGCTGTGAGTGCAACAAGTATTAAATAGATTAATTTATTGGCATGATAGAAAAATCATGATTGCTTACCGGTTTCTTTTTCAGCATTCAATTCGTCCATAGTAAACTGTGTTTGTTTATCTATTTTGTACTTTTTCCCAAGATGACTAACCACTTGCTTGAAGCTTATTTTGCGACTGTCTGAAAGCTTGCTAGTTCATTTGTTATATACACCAAGCATAACGAAATACAAATTTCACCACAAAGCTGAACAAAAGCTTTCAGTTGAGTTCTCTGTTGATAAGAACTTTTGCAATCTTAAGTTTTAAACTAATTACATGCAACAGCAATAAAAAGTTTTAAAATCCTTAACTTATAGAACTTATTACATTTTATTTTGCACCACAGTGTTTCTTATTTTTATTATAATCTCTATGTAAGTACAGGACTTCTGTCATTTAGATTATGTTCAAAATACATAACTTAACCTAAGCTTTGCAAATCTCTCCAAAAGATTATGTAAATTTTAACGTCTGTTCTTTAACATATTCTCTGTGTAAGTGTAAGAGTAATTTACATATTTTCTTGTCTGTATCGCCAATGGCATCAAAATAAATATTACAAATGTAGCGTTCTTCGGAATCAATCTGCTTATTGCCGATGTCTGCTTTGAGCGGCATTTCCAACACATATTTAGACTTCCAGTTCTCATCCTTCAATCTCTTTCTCACCTCATGCATTATGGTCTCTGCGTTTACCGTATTCCCGTTAATCTTTGTCTTATAGTCTTCATACTGTCCACCGCGCAGACATGAAAAATGACAACGATCAGGCTCATTATCTTTCTCGATCATTTTCATATCAAACAAATCCATTTTACTCCAATCCTGTTCAACTTTAATGGATGTCCTGGTTCCATATAGGAGCAGATTTAAATAAGCTGTGGAGTCGTCTTTGAAATTGGCCATTTCATATTTCGGTACTTCACTGTTTACAGGCTTTATTTGTGCCTCATTATCTTTAATAGACATTACTTCTGCTTTTGAGGTCATTGCATCCAGTGCTGTGAATGAATGCAACAAGTATTAAATAGATTCATTTATTGGCATGATAGAAAAATCATGATTGCTTACCGGTTTCTTTTTCAGCATTCAATTCGTCCATAGTAAATTGTGTTTGTTTATCTATTTTGTACTTTTTCCCAAGATGACTAACCACTTGCTTGAAGCTTATTTTGCGACTGTCTGAAAGCTTGCTAGTTCATTTGTTATATACACAAAGCATAACGAAATACAAGTTTCAGCAGAAAGCTTTCTGTTGAGTTTTCTGTTGGTACGAACTTTTGCAAACTTAATTTGTAAACAAATCAAATGCAATAGCAAAACCAAGGAGCCTTAACTTATAGAACTTATTACATTTTATTTTGCACCATACTGTTTCTTATTTTTAACATAATCTCTATGTAAGTACAGGACTTCTGGCATTTAGATTATGTTCAATTAAACACAAATTTTCACCAAAGCTTTGCCAATCGTTAACTACTTAAATTCAGCTCTCCAAAAGATTATGTAAATTTTAATGTCTGTTCTGTAACATATTCTCTGTGTAAGTGTAAGAGTAATTTACATATTTTTTTGTCTGTATCATAAAGGGCATCAAGAAGAACACGACTAATGTAGCGTTCTTCGGATTCATGCTGCTTATTGCCGATGTCTGCTTTAAGCGGCATTTCCAACACATATTTAGACTTCCAGTTCTCATCCTTCAATCTCTTTCTCATCTCGTGCATTATGGTCTCAGCATTTACCGTATTCCCGTCAAGCTTACACTTAAAGTCTTCATACTGTCCACCGCGCAGACAAGCAAAGTGACAACGATCAGGCTCATTATCTTTCTCGATCATTTTCATTTTAAAAAAATCCAATGTACTCCAATCCTGTTCAACTTCAATGGGACTTCTGGTTCCATATAGAAGCAGACTTAAATAAGCTGTGGAGTCGTCTTTGAAATTGGCCATTTCATATTTCGGTACTTTACTTTTTACCGGCTTCATCTTTGTCTCATTATCTTTAATAGACATTACTTCTGCTTTTGACGTCATTGCATCCATTGCTGTGAATGGAACAAGTAAAAAATTAATTTATTTATTGACCTGAAAGCAATATCATGTTTGCTTACCGGTTTCTTTTTCAGCCTTCAATTCTTCCATGGTTGTTTGTGTTTGTTTACCTATTTTGTACTTTTTCCGAAGATGACTAACCACTTGCTTGAAGCTTATTTTGCGACTGGCTGAAAGCTTGCTAGTTCATTTGTTTAACACACCACTCATAACAAAATACAAATTTCACCCGAAAGCTGAACAAAAGCTTTCAGTTGAGTTCTCTGTTGATAAGAACTTTTGCAAACTTAAGTTCAAATGCAATAGCAAAAACAACTTTAGGAGCCTTAACTTATATCATTTTAATTTGCAATAATTAAAACTTTTTCTTATTTTTAACATTGGTCAGTGCTGTAAATAACAATTGCAATGTATATTTAGAAAGTCTTTATTATATCTGTCACTAAAAGAACATTTTTAAATAGTTGATGGCATATTACTTATATCTTCAATGAGCAACTTCTTTCAGTAGTTGTGTTTGTTTACTATATTATTTTAATAAAGTTGACTTTTTACTCTATCGAAGGAACTCGAAATATAAAATTTATTTGAAATAAAAATCACCGAATATTTTAAAAAGGGCACAAAAGCTTAAAGTTCAAAATGAGAGCAATCAGATCATGGTAAATTATTTTACACATATTTATAATTTATTTAAACCAACAAATTGTATGTATTTTTAACAGATTTTTTCTTTAACATGTTCTATGTGTAATTGATGAAGGAAATTAAATATTCGTTTGGATTCAGTGGCACGGACCTGTCTTACAATATCTGAAACTTCGTTTTCTTCGACTTGACAGTATCCCTTATCCGATTTAGATCTAGGCGGCAATTCTAACACATACTTTGATATCCAATTTTTGTCTTGCAGTCGCTTTCGTACTTCATGCAGTATAGACTCTGCATTAACAAGTAAGTCGTAATAGTGAAAATTATGTATATTATGTAAAGCGCGTCGACAATAAAAGTGACATCGTTTTGGCTGATTCTTCTTCTGAATAACGCTCATTTCGAATATATCCATCGTATACAGAAAGCTTTGAGTGAATGTGCAAGTTTCTTCACCCATTAAAAGTAGACTCAAGTGATTCCTGCAGTCTTCCTTAAAGTTCGACATCTCATAGCCTTGTACTTTCTTTGGCTTTGAATATCTAGGTTCTATTCTCAATATATTGAGTTTTGGCGATACTGTGGCCAGTGCTGCAAATGCAATAAGCTTAGAATACAGCAGATAATCAGAATTAAAAGCTTACTTGTTGCTATTTCTTTATTATCTTCTTCAACAGTTTTCTGCATTTCTTTACTAGTATCTGATTCGGCAATTTCTACCATTTTAGCGATTATCAGTGACTGACACAGCTGACTTATTTCGTGATTGAACTTACTTCTGTGACTGTCTAAAAGCTTCACGCTTGCATTTCTTTTATACGCTTTTCATAACGAAAACCAAATTTCACAAAGCGTAATAAGAGCTTTTAAGTTGAGAGAACTGGTGCAATGTTTTTGTTTATCTCTCACTTAACTGTTCTCTCTGTTGTGTTTTCTGCATGATGTTCTTTGCTTCATGTGTTTTCTGCACCGCAAACAAACCAGTTCTTATACATACATATAGACATTACATTTTTACTCCAAATTAAAAATTCTTGCATTCATTTCACATGCTCCTCATGTAAGTATAATATAAAGTTAAATAACCTATCAGATACTGCATCAAGAGATTCGGAAACAATATGTTGGATGTAATGATCTGTACCATATTCAGATTTTCTTGTTAGGGGTGTTTCAATAACATTTCTTGATACCCATTTTTCTTGACTTAATCGTTTTCTTACTTCCTCAAGTACATAATTTCCGTTAGATGTGCAGCCTCTTATTATAACGCCGGGCGGAAAATTTCTTCCAATGGCATAGTAAAAGTGATATTGTCTGGGTCGATGATCTTTTTTGATGCTTGCTGCTGCAAAATGTTCCAATGATTTCCAATCATCCGTAAGTTTTAAAGGCTTATGATTTCCCACTAAAATTTGGCGCAAATGCTCACAGAAACGGATAGGCGAGTAGTTATTGTCATATTTCTCCGCAGGTTCTTTACTTGAAGGGAACTCCTCATCTTGATCGCCTATGGCCAATACTGTTACTTTGGATGTGATTTCAGGCACAACTGAAAATGCAAGTACTTAAATTAATATACATAAATAATTGGGTTAAATTAAATTACTTGTGTCTGTTTCCTTTTCTGTTTTAGCTTCTTCCATTTTAACGTTTTCTTTTAATTGTTATTTACTTCTCCGGCACAGCTGACTGACTGAGAGCAAGCTTTGTAATTGGCAAAAGCTTTTTGTTATGCACCTCTTAAATACAATGAGCAAAACAAGATTTCACAACGCAAGTTCACCAAAAGCTTTGAGCTGTGTGTGTATTGGTTAACGTGACCAACACTGTGTAATAAGCTTATTTGTATTAGTAGTCAAGCATTTTGTGAGTCAGTCCCAGTTGAGTCGAGCAGCTGCTTATATTTAAGCGATCAAGTAAGAAGACAGACTTTTATTTAACTTTTTGACTAGAAAAGTCAGACATGCATTAACTAATTCTTTTTCATATGTTCCAAGTGCAACTGATGCACAAATTGAAATATCATTCCATCTCCTACAGTCAAGGCATCACAAACTATTTGTTGAATGTATGAATCGGGATGAAGGTAGTATTTTAAATCGGTAGGTTTTGTTATGAGAGGCGTTTCGATAACATAGTCTGATATCCAGTTTTCATCTTTCAGCAGTCTTCTGACTTCTTCAATTACGTTTTTTGCACTAAAAGTGGCCGACATATAAAATTCATTTGGTGGACAAATTCTTTTGCGACTGCAGTGAAATTGATAGCGTCTCGGTTGTTTATCTTTCTTGAAGCTGGATACCGCAAAGTATTCGTACGAATCATATTCCTTAGAAACATCGCTGGGTGTTCGAATGCCCATTAAAAGCATACTCAAATGACTTTGGGCTCTAATGCGAAATCGTTTGCCTTTGGATATTGCTTCAGGCTTTTCACTTGTTGAGCATTCCTCCACATCATTCCCAATAGATAGTACTTTTACTTTGGCTGTGATATCGGTCACTGTGGATAGTTTAGAAACTTAGATATTGGTTTGGTTTGCTTTATAAGTTTTTATTAACCTGTATTTGTTTCGCTTTCCATGTTTTAATTTGAGTGTTTACTTCTTCAGCACAGCTGATTGACTGATTGTTGTTTGGCAAAAAGCTACTTTTTACCATAAAACGCAGAGTGTAAATTTCACAATGACAAGCTTTAAAGCTTAATTTGTATTTTTGTTAAGTGCTCTCTTCTACATTTAAAGTAAAGTTATCTTGCAAAACCTCTTCAACTTAATACACAAAATCACAGCTGGCAATAATATTTACTCTAACGGTATTTGCTAGTTTGCCAGTTGGTGGGCCTTGTCCTTGTCATGTTTCGTTGCTCGTTATCTCCATGGACTCTTCGGGACCCATGAAATGGGTAAAAGGGGTATAATGGTTTTGTGCAAAAGTATGTAACAGGCAGAAGGAAGCATCTCCGACCCTATAAAGTATATATATTCTTGATCAGCATCAACAGCCGTGTCGATATAGCCATGTCCGTCTGCACATAAGCTCATCTAAGTCCTAGGCAGTACAAGTTTGTTTCCGATTTTCGATAACTATTTCCGTTTCCGATATACACATGTAATCGATTACAAAAATTTCTCGAATTTGGAAAATGTAAAAATGGGGGTTGAAATATTGGGAAACGATATAACTTTTCTGAAAATTTCATCGAAATCGGTTTAGAAACACCAGAGATATCGAAGATTGAAGTTTAGTCACAGATGCATACAGACAATGAATGTACGCGTTATGTACAGGGTTCGGGGTATCTCCTAGTCGGGAAATCTCGACTAGAGCCTTCTTACTAGTTGTTATTGTTGTTGCGGTAACAACATTATAAAAAAATACTATAGTTGATTATTAATTAAAATTCTCGCATTCATTTCACATGCTCCTCATGAAACCAAACTAATTGATATTTATGCATCAGGTTTTTTTTTCGAAAATTTTACTTGCCTAATTTTTTATTAATATTTAGCAGAAAATTTGTAACAAGCTGCACAAAAGCTTAAAGTTCGGTTCTTTAAAAAAAAAAATTAAAAGGAGAGCAATCAGATTATAGTAAATTATTTAAAAATTTTGAAGTTATTTCATATGTATATATTTACGTAAAAATATTGCATATTTATTTTTAAGCAAAAAAGAAGTACCTTCCAAACAATTTAATATATTTTTTTAACAGAGTTTTTCTTTAACATGTTCTATGTTCTATGTGTAATTGATGAAGGAAATTAAATATTCGTTTGGATTCATCGGCACGGACCTGTCTTACTAAATCTGAAACTTCGTTTTCTTCGACTTGATAGTATCCCTTATCCGATTTAGATCTAGGCGGCAATTCTAACACATACTTTGATATCCAATTTTTGTCTTTCAGTCGCTTTCGTACTTCATGCATTATGGACTCTGCATTAACAAGTATGTCGTAATAGTGAAAGTTAATGATATTTTTTACAGCGCCCCGACAATAAAAGTGACATCGTTTTGCATGATTCTCCTCCTGGATAACTCTCATTTCAAACCTATCCGTCGTATACAGATCGGGTTGAGTGTATGTGCAAGTTTTATCACCCATTAAAAGTAGACTCAAGTGATTCCTGCAGTCTTCCTTAAAGTTCGACATCTTATAGCTTTGTACATTCTTTGGCTTTGAATATCTCCATCTAGGTCCTATTCTCAATACTATATTGAGTTTTGGCGATACTGTGGCCAGTGCTGCAAAAGCAATAAGCTTACATTAAAGCATTTGCTAAAAGATAATCAGGATTAATAGCTTACTTGTTGCTATTTCTTTATTATCTTCTTCAACAGTTTTCTGCATTTCTTTACTAGTATCTGATTCGGCAATTTCTACCATCTTTCCTATTATCAATAATTGACGCAGCTGACTTATTTCGTGCTTGAACTTATTTCTATGACTGTCTAAAAGCTTCACGCTTGCATTTCTTTTATACGCTTTTCATAACGAAAACCAAATTTCACAAAGCGTAATAAGAGCTTTTAAGTTGAGAGAACTGGTGCAATGTTTTTGTTTATCTCTCACTTAACTGTTCTCTCTGTTGTGTTTTCTGCATGATGTTCTTTGCTTCATGTGTTTTCTGCACCGCAAACAAACCAGTTCTTATACATACATACATTTAGACATTACATTTTTACTCCAAATTAAAAATTCTTGCATTCATTTCACATGCTCCTCATGTAAGTATAATATAAAGTTAAATAACCTTTTTGATACTGCATCAAAAGATTCGGAAACAATATGTTGGATGTATTGATCTGTACCATATTCAGATTTTCTTGTTAGGGGTGTTTCAATAACATTTCTTGATACCCATTTTTCTTTACTTAATCGATTTCTTACTTCCCGAAATAAATTATTTACGCTAGATGTGGGACCGCTTATTATAACGCCGGACGGAAAATTTCTACCAATGGCACAGTAAAAGTGATATTGTCTGGGTCGATGATCTTTTTTGATGCTCGCTGCTGCAAAATGTTCCACTGAATTCCAATCATCCGTAAGTTTTATAGGCTTATGATTTCCAACTAAAATTTGGCGCAAATGCTCACCGATAGGCGAGTAGTTTTTGTTGTGTTTCTCTGCAGGTTCTTTACTTGAAGGGAACTCCTCATCTTGATCGCCTATGGCCAATACTGTTACTTTGGATGCAATTTCAGGCACAACTGAAAATGCAAGTACTTAAATTAATATACATAAATAATTGGGTTAAATTAAATTACTTGTGTCTGTTTCCTTTTCTGTTTTAGCTTCTTCCATTTTAACGTTTTCTTTTAATTGTTATTTACTTCTCCGGCACAGCTGACTGACTGAGAGCAAGCTTTGTAATTGGCAAAAGCTTTTTGACATGCACCTCTTAAATACAATGAGCAAAACAAGATTTCACAACGCAAGTTCACCAAAAGCTTTGAGCTGTGTGTGTATTGGTTAACGTGACCAACACTGTGTAATAAGCTTATTTGTATTAGTAGTCAAGCATTTTGTGAGTCAGTCCCAGTTGAGTCGAGCAGCTGCTTATATTTAAGCGATCAAGTAAGAAGACAGACTTTTTGACTAGAAAAGACAGACATGTATAAAACTTTAAAGTAAATTGAGCATTAACTAATTCTTTTTCATATGTTCCAAGTGCAACTGATGCACAAATTGAAATATCATTCCATCTCCTACAGTCAAGGCATCACAAACTATTTGTTGAATGTATGAATCGGGATGAAGGTAGTATTTTAAATCGGTAGGTTTTGTTATGAGAGGCGTTTCGATAACATAGTCCGATATCCAGTTTTCATCTTTCAGCAGTCTTCTGACTTCTTCAATTACGTTTTGTGCACTAAAAGTGGCCGACAAATAAATTCCATTTGGTGGAAAAATTCTTTTGCGACTGCAGTGAAATTGATAGCGTCTCGGTTGTTTATCTTTCTTGATGCTGGATACCGCAAAGTATTCGTACGAATCATATTCCTTAGAAACATCGCTGGGTGTTCGAATGCCCATTAAAAGCATACTCAAATGACTTTGGGCTCTAATGAGAAATCGTTTGCCTTTGGATATTGCTTCAGGCTTTTCACTTGTTGAGCATTCCTCCACATCATTCCCAATAGATAGTACTTTTACTTTGGCTGTGATATCGGTCACTGTGGATAGTTTAGAAACTTAGATATTGGTTTGGTTTGCTTTATAAGTTTTTATTAACCTGTATTTGTTTCGCTTTCCATGTTTTAATTTGTGTGTTTACTTCTTCAGCACAGCTGATTGACTGATTGTTTTGTTTGGCAAAAAGCTACTTTTTACCATAAAACGCAGAGTGTAAATTTCACAATGACAAGCTTTAAAGCTTAATTTGTATTTTTGTTAAGTGCTCTCTTCTACATTTAAAGTAAAGTTATCTTGCAAAACCTCTTCAACTTAATACACAAAATCACAGCTGGCAATAATATTTACTCTAACGGTATTTGCTAGTTTGCCAGTTGGTGGGCCTTGTCCTTGTCATGTTTCGTTGCTCGTTATCTCCATGGACTCTTTTTGTTATTGTTGTTGCGGTAACAACAATAACTACATTAAAAGTACATACGTATAGCGGCTGTAAGCGGTTTGGAACGTCGCTTTTTCATTGACCTTCGCGTGTTGGAAAATGCCTGTTTTTGTTTTCTTTCACTTATTTTCACTTTTTTTTTCCTGGTAGCATATAAATCTCCCACACACACACAATCGAAGTGCCAAGTATAATCGTCAAGGTCCCGGATATTTTGACATATGATGTGACTGCAGCTACGCTTTGTGCCAAATACATTTATCAATACTTGCGTTTTTCTCTGTTTTCTGTGTTTTCGCCAAATGGAAATACAAAACTAACGCAAGCTGTCACACTATCCCATCTATTCAGGCATCTACCTATCCATCTAGCGCCTATTGTTTGGCCACCCCCCTTTGCCCCCCGCTTCGGGTCATTAGCATTTTCGGCGCATATTTATGGCCGCAAAATATTACGCCATAAACATGACAGCAAAACAAAATGCGACAAATTTGCGACGCCCCCGAAAAACCGTAGAAATAATGGGGCATTGTAAGTGTATGTTGGCTGCGTGTGTAGCAGCTTGCCTTGCCACCCATCCAAAATGTATGCCACCCCACCGCGGGTAATATAATTGTCACATTTATATGTAGAAAGTTTTTCTTTGCTCGGGGCGGCAACGGGCGGTGGCGGGACGCAGCCAATTGATATGAGCAACCAAAAAGTGTTGTCTTACGCTCAATTTGAGGCAAAGACTCAAGGCAGCAAGCATTTCAATTGCAATGCGTTAGAAGGACACCAAATATAAGGTGTTTGGTAGAGTTATGAGATACCCTATGTTTCCATAGCAATTATTTACAGGGTATATATCAATAAATCACACAACGAAATATGTCACTCTATCTTATAAATTAATTTTCTTTCCTATTCTTACTTCAATTGATTGATGATTAGAATTTGATGAATCGTGAAACTTATAAGACACTCTCTGGTTGATGACAGCGCATAATCTATTGAAACTAACCGCTCAATATAGCTAATGCTACCCCATTCCAATATGGCTCTGGCCATAACAATTGCATACTTGGCGGCGCTTGGGGCTGCCTAGAAAAAGTAAAGTTTATTTTTATGCTCAACGTCGACGGGCGCCGGCGACATGTGTGCAAATGTTAACACACAGCAAACACATACACACGAACACACACCCCTACAACAGTGCTTAGAAGTGGGGGTTGGGCTCCACGCTCACTCACGCATACACTTAGCGAAAGATATATGACCTTCAAGTTACAGATTAGAAATTCCATTTCTATATTGTTTGATTTTTTAAAGAAAAAAATAATAGTTTTAAAAAATATATTTTCGTTATGTTTATTTTAAAACTTACGTAGAAGGATTAACTACACCAATATAGCGTTAAACTCATATACAGGTATATTATTAACACAATTCCAGATCATCACTAGAACATCATAAAACCTGAAAGCCTTACTTAAATTCATGAGAATCGAGTAGAGGGTTTTTAAAAAATTTAATTTTTTAATGTCTTTATTTTAAAATATAAACCAGAAGCTTTTTTAACTTTTTATTATTTTTAACAGTTATACAATTGTTATTTCGGAACAATTAGATTTTCTCAGTGCACGCCCACTTGAAGTGAAACAAATCAACTCTGTTTTGGCGCCATGCGGCGCTCTTAGCTGTTCTTTGGTTTTGGCTTTGGCTCTGCACTTTTTCTTTTTTCTAGCCACAACAACAAAGAAAGGACCCATAGACGAACGCAACTCGACCAGAAGCAAAAGCAGCAGCAGAAGCAGCAGCAGTAGAAACAGAAGCCGACCAGAGGGCCAGAGGCAGCAGGCCAACCAGTCAACTAACCAGTCAACCAAGCAACTACCACTATTATAAAAATTTGAGTTCAGTTCTTTGTGGCATTATTGTGTGTTGTTTAGTGTGCCATTGACGCTGAATGCTGACGGTTCGCGTTTCTCTGTCGCATTTCCGCTTTAAGCTACAAAGCTAAAAAGCATAGCATATCTAATTGGGCAGGCGTACCTAAGGTGTTGTTAATCAGCAAAATTTAATAAAGTACCAAGTGTACATGGTAAACGAACATTTACTGTGGAAATTGTGTGCTTAAAACTTTGCTCGTTTTTTCTGTGCATTGTGTAATCAGCTGTGCTTGCATATTGCATTTTGTATGCAATTATTATTAAGTATTATTAATTTGAAATCGATTTTCAGTGCAGTCCACTGTTGGCTATGTCGTTTCTGTCGCCATCGCTGCGCATGGAGAATCTGTCGACGGTGCCCATCATGAGTCAGGATCATGTGCCCGAGGCTCAGCGCTATAACAAAGATAACATCGTTGCCCAATGGTGTGCCCCCATCAATGGCAAGGTGCAAAATCAAATCAAATCAATTTCGAAAATCAAATTAAAATCACCTCATTCTATATGCAATCAACAACAACAACAACATTGATTAACATTTAATTAACTTTCGAGCAGATGTACCGCATCGAACTGGAGCATGGAACTACAAGTGGACGCCGCATGATTTGGGTCAATGGTCGGGTAAGTGATGAATGCACTTTAACACACACACACAAACACACGCCCTACCCATAAACAGCGCAATTAGTAAGACAACCAGGGCCAGCCAAAAACAAACCCAAATAAAAAATTTGAAAAAAAAACAAAATTAACAAAGTACGCGTACGAAAGAACGTTTAAGGCGGTATTGTACTAGTAGATACCCTATTAAAATAAATAAATAAATACTTACTCTAGAAACTTCTTTGATGCTTTTTGCAGGAAGTGCTACGTCGTGACTGGATGTTCAAGCTAGTTGGCGAGGATACGTTTGAGATTGATCAATCACGCTGTATTATACGCGTAGATCCCGCACCCGGTTTCAAGTACGAGTACTCGCTCTATATAGATGGCAAGCCACATGCACAATACACTGAGGAGCTGACGCGTCAATATCGTCTGTGGCTGTGTACAAGCGGTGCGGGTGAGGCGGGGACAACAACAACAACGGGCGATGCGGCACAGGAATACCGCATTATGCTCCAGCTGGACACGCTTAGTTTATTTGTGAACGATGAGCTGCGCGAGGAGACGGTAAGAGGGGCTAGTGGGGGGCAACCAAAGACTGCCAATCAATCACCTTTCTCTCTTAACTATTTTGTAGGCCGTTTTCGTGCACGGCGGCACGGATACGAGCTTTGTGCTGCAGGACACACAATTTGTATTACAGGCACGCTCGAGCGGCAACAAGCACGATGGCATTATTCACACCCTGCTCGTTAATGGGTTGCCGGTGCCGGAAGCAAAGATCCAGCAAATAATGCAGGAACCCGTCTCCATACTGCAAACTACCTGAGCCAAGTTAACACACACACACACACACACACACACACTTTGCATTTGTTACATTTTCGTTAAGCTTAGTTTCTTAATAAAACGTTTTAAAGAAAGTGGTTCAGTGATTCATGTATCCATAACCCATTACCAAAAACAAGTACTAAATTGTAAAATGTTTTTTTACTTACTCAATAGTTTATTCGTTTGTTTATATGCATAATTGTAACGCAAATTGTTTACGTTCTCAATTTCGTTTGACATTTTGCTAGCATTCAAAGTACTCAAAGTGCATTTAGTATATAAAATAATACAAAAAACATATTGACATAAACTTATCCAAAAAACATATTTATCGAAAACCGTACATGGACAAAACATACTCGTAAAGTAAATCAAAGTATGTATAAAATGAAATATAGTTGTCTAAGGTGTATAAAATATATAATTTGTTGCTGTCGTTTAACTGGAGAACTTTTTGCTGTTTTTTTTTTAGAATAATAATGTGCATTCTAAATTTGTTCAGTGTGTATTCGTCATCCTGTTTCATAGGTATGTATGTGTGTGTATATAAATTATGTACTATATGTTTACGATTTAATTGATTGTTTGCTATTATTTCTGGTTTAATCAAAACATTTTGTATTCGCTTTTGAGTGTTTTATAATTTTAAATTGCTTAATGTGTTTTCACTCTAAATACATTAACAATTAACTTTATTTGCTTTGAGTTTTTTACTTTATTTATCATATACGATTTCATTTTAAAAATTTGTGGATAATTTTAAACACAATTTAGTTAAATTCTCATTCAAGTTAAAGCAACACAATGATATTTTTTGTATTAAATACTAATTCAATTCTGTTATATTTTTGTTTTTTGTCTACTTTTTTTTTAGGGTGTCATAAAAACCATAATTTACAATTTTATTTAAATATTTTTGTATATATGTATATTTTTGTTTAAAAACTCACACAGTGCACAGAATTGGAACAATTTTCTAGGGAACACACAACAAAAACAGAGTGTGTGTGTTTAAAAAATATAATTTAATTTTTTGATTTTTCGTTTACAACTAGCAATTAAAATTGTGACATTGATAATATTATAATAGTTTTCGTTTTCGTTTTTTTATTGCTTGGTGAAAATCTCATACTTATACGTATTTTACAATAATTTAACAACAATTTCGTATAGTAAGTACAAAGTGGAATGCATTTTGTTGGTTTGAAAACGTAAAGTTTCTAATACTTTAACACATAAAAGACAGACATGAAGAAAATATTGCCAGTAGACGGATGTTTTTTTTGTGTAAATATAATATAATATAATACGGAAAATCCAATAAATTATCAATTGCTTATATGTATAAATATATATATATTATTTAGAGCGATTCAACATTTTGTTCGTGTTCGTTTTTTTTTTTTGATAATTTTGCCAGTTCACTTTTAGTTCTATACTTTAATGCATTTTCTGCTTACACACACAAATAATTTATCGCTTTTTAAAAACCATTCTGCTCACTAACAATAACACACACATACACTTCACATATTAATTACGCGCTTAATTATAGATTAGATTGATTTGCTTATAATTTTTTGCTTCTTTTTTTTGTAGTGTTTCTATATTTTTGTAGTAAAATTAAATGTCTTGCTTTTAAATATTAAAAAATTATATGTATATTTTAAATATATATATATTTTTTTTTAGATGTGTATGCATGTATAATTTTTGTTTGTAGATTTAATTAGCTTAAAAATTGTTGCTGCTTTGCATACTTTGAGTGTTTTTTTTTAACGTACGTTGCTGAAAAGTCTTGCTTTAAGTAATGAAATTGCTTTTGTTGTTGTTGTTGTTGTTGATGTTGCATGCAAATAGAGTTTGCCTAGCTGCCTAGGTGCTTAAGTAGTAAAGTAATCGTTTGTAGTTTAGTGTAATACTCGCAATTTGTGACAGTTTTTTTTTTGTTTTCGTTTTTTTTTTTTTTTTTGGTATGAAAGTAGTTCTTATTTTCTCAGATAGAAGTTTATAATTATTTTTGTTTAAGTTTAGTAATATAATATATTTTAAATATTTATCTGTTGCATTTGCTAGTTGTTGTTTGCTGTCTGTCTAGCTGTTGTTGTTGTTGCTCTGTTCATTATCTAATTCGTTATTTTAATTAGTTCAATGGAAGGCAAAACATGTGCTGCAGTAGACTTTTATTATTATTTGCTTGCATTTGATTATTATGATTGTTATTGTTACCATTATGATGATGTTGTTGCTGCTGTTGCAATTGCTGATGCTGTTGCTGCTGCTGCTGTTGTTGTTGCTGTTGCTGTGGATTGTATGGATGATATTGCTGCTGCTGGCGATAATGTTGCTGCTGGCTTATATTATTATTGGTATTGGCTGCACCTCCTGCGCTATTCAAATGCAAAAGGCTCAAATCATCAGCCACAGAATCGTAATCACTGGAGTCCTCGCCATAGAGCTGCAAATGTCAAGTTTAAAAACGAAATCTGACAAATCCAAGTTCAACTTTAACTTACACGCATATTATAAGGATGCAAATCACACGTCTCGTGGTGTCAGACGCAATCCTCCAAGGACATTAGCAATGGGTTAACATACTCAAAGCCCTCGAATTCCGATTGATCAATGCTGTCAATAACATGGCTAAGGATGAGAATAAAATACGTTAGTCGAGTGAAATTCAAAGGTTTTTTTTTAGAAGGTGGAAGTGGAAAGAACTGAATAAACAACAACTTACTCATCATCTGGTGTCAGCTGCACCGGTTCGCCGGTAAACTCGATCGGGAAATTAGCCAAATCGCGTTCTGAGTCTAAACGTGGCTTGAATGGAGGCGAAACCTGTTTGCGCTCGAGCTGCATGAGGTTTGAAATTGGCATGTGCGGACGAGTGTTTGTTTTATTTTTGTAGTTGAATGTAATTGAGTGCAAGATGTTTGTATATATATGAAAAGATAGTAAAAATAATATATATGGTTATAGCTAAAAAGATACTGCCAGCCAATTTCGGCAAACAAAACGAAGGATACAAATTTCATAAAACACCAAGGACATAGATTTCAAAATGCCAAATGTCCATGTGAGTTTATTATGTGTGTACGTCATGATAATGATGATAAGTAGATATATATAGACAGAGAGATAGAGAGAAGGGCAAAGAGAGCGAGCGGGGTAGGGCAATGTGACTGAGAGAGCAAACACTTTACCTGCTGTTAGTCTGACCACAAATGCATGATACAAATACATATACATATATATTTTTTTTTGGGGGGATTTTTTTCTCATGCGTAGAACAAAAGTAACTAGAAGGAATTTGACACTTTTCGTTGGTGGACACAAAACTTACGGATCATCTGGCGTTAGTTCAGCCGGTTCTCTAGTAAATTGTACGTCAAAATTGGTTGTCATATATGGATCGCCAGGATCAAGGTTTGGTATATAAGGCGGTTGTACCTCCTTTTGTGCAATCTTTTTTCATATATTCATATATATATATATATTAAACATTATAGAGTTAAGAATATTGGGCGAAATATTTAAAAGACAAAGATTATTGAAACCTAAAGCACCTTGAGTATCATCATCATTATTATCAACATTAACACGATTACAAACACACACAGAGATTCCTTAGAAGCTGGCCTTAGACTTACCATTTCCCAGTCGATGACCTTAAAGAAGGGATGATTGACAATATCCATGAAGGCGGATTCACGATGACAACCCAAGCGATCAGCTGGATTCTTATTGAGGAAACCTTTCAGCACAGAGGCAGCCTTGACGCTCAACGAACGCGGTATGCGTATGGTCTTCTCCAGAATCACTTGGAACAGATAATCCTCAGTGTTCTACAAATAAATAAAACATTTAACTAACTTCTTAAAATGCAAACTCTATTGATATTTACCTGATCGGGATTTTCGGAAGCGCCCGCAATGTCAAAGGGACTGCGACCCGCAAGCATCTCGTAAAGGAGCACACCCAGTGCCCACCAATCGACGGAGAAGCCATAATCCTCACCACGCAATATCTCGGGAGCAATATAGTTGGGTGTGCCGCAGAACGTCGAAGTTGTATCTCCCGGACGAATGCCCTCCTTGCACATACCATAATCGGTGAGCTTGATGTGACCCTCATGATCCAGCAGCACATTGTCCAGCTTCAGATCACGATAGATGATGCCCTTCTCGTGCAGAAAATTGAGAGCCAAACTAATCTCAGCCGCATAGAAGCGAGCATGCTCCTCGGGCAGGCGTCGCTGTCGCTGCATGTGATACATCAAATCGCCGCCACGCACAAACTCAATGACAAAGAAGAGACGCGAGGGCGTCTGAAAGCAGGAGTGCAGCCCCACCAGGAACGGATGATTCGAGGCCGTCTCAAACACATGCTTCTCGGTCTGCACCCAATCGATGTCCTCATCGTCGGTGACCAGCGCCTTCTTGATCACCTTCATGGCATAGATGCGACGCGTCCGCCTCAACTCCACCATCAGCACCTTGGCATAGCTGCCACGTCCAATGACGCGTATCAGCTCAAAGTCATTGATCGAATACTGGCGCTGTGTGGCCGGCTCCAACGAATCCTCCTGCGGCGCTGGCACCACAATGTGCGTATCATCGTGCGACTCAAATGAATCGGTGCCACCACCACCCACCGCCTCGACAAACGGCAGCGGTGGCAAGGGCACCGGCATCGGATCATTGGACTCCTCGGCACGTTCCCGCACCAATGGCTCCGGCTGATCGGTGCAGTGCTTCTGCACTAGCTTATGACACTTTTTGTGCACCAATAGCTTGCACTGAATGCACTTGAAACCTTGTCGTCCCAAGCCCCAGATGCGATCCTGACAGTACGCACAAAAGGCCCGCTAGAAAAGAGAGAGAGGAAAACATGAGTGAAAATGTTAAAGTTGAAGCATTTGTGTTCTAGTTTCGTTGACCCCATGACAGACAGACAGACAGTGTGTGCAATGAATGGTTGTATCTATGTATCTATCCATCTATCTATCTATGGTATATGGGACCACATGTGTTTTCAACTTACGCGATTGAAACGCTTGGCCTGGAAAATGTGTCCATTGACGCGATACAATTTGCGCCAACGACGCGCGCCTCTTCTGTAGATGCTGCCTATAAGCAAGAAAATTCGATTAACAGAAATGATCTCCAGATGGAAAAATAATTATACTTACGATCTTCACCATCGCAGGACAAGCCCGGCGCTTGAGGAACATTGGGAAATACTGCAAGTAAAAACAAAATACACAAAAATTTTGCATTAGTTGTAGTGGAAAAAATCAAAGTATTTTTCATGCTTACGGCCAGTTGATTTACCCATTGGTAATTGGGCCTGGCCTTATCAATTTAATGGTTTCTTTTTACTTATAAACGGATTTTTGCCCAGCCACATTTGTCGTTTATTGTCTGTTGTTTCTGTTGTGGCGGCTTGTTAACATGTCAGCACCAACTCCATGACTGAGAAGCAAACAAAATGCTTGCAAACTTAGCTTCTTATCTCTCCACGCACCATATACAAAATACACACACACACACACAAACAGATAGAGAGTGAGAGAGGACGCTCTTTGAGTCATTTTTCCCCGCAAGTAATTGGCCACAGTTAATTAAGTTTTTCCGCAAAAGAGACAAAACGATTCAGTCTTCAGTCTCAATTGAGCTCAATTGTTTGCAACTCGAGTGTATTTTATGTTTCTTTAGCTATCACTCATATTCAATTAGCTAACTGTTCATTGGAAATAGGGTTCAAATATCTCGCTCTCTCACAAGGCCAGAAAATTGTCACAACATTGTGTTGTTCCCTTTATCTTGCATTGACCTAGAAAACCCTTCGTTTCTAATGCCTCTATCAGTTATTGAATACACATACCTCATGGGCGTTTATCTTATACACACATGTGTGTGTGTGTGTGTGTTTTAGTTGTTCTTATCAGCCACATTGTGATATGGATGACAAAATTTGTTTGGTTGCGTTGTTAGTGTAGCCTTTGGTGTATGAGATAACACCAGTTAGAATTTATAGACCAGTTAGAAATATTGGGAAATAAATAAGTAGCTTAAGGAAGGGTCGTTAAGCAGTCGGCTTCGTCATCGAACGAAGTAAAAAAAAACCCCTCTTTCTAATCAACAAACACATGCAAAATGTTTGTGGAACTTGTGTGGATTCCATTTGACCAAATTGATAGCCTATCAATAGTTTAAAAACAAGTCATTTTCAATGACAGTTATTGATTCACACACATTGTTGTGTTTATAGATCTTACGCCCACTTATTTTGGTATCAAAACAGACAACTATTGACACTTTAAGTATCTAGGGTAACAAATCAAATACTAACACGAGACACCGCCACTCATAAAAGCCGCTGTTTGGGCGCTATAAATTTGTGCCGCCTCACAGAAACCGCTCCATATGATCATCTTTTTCGCTGTATAAAGAGTTCAACGCAGGTCAGACACAGTCGGCAAAGAAATGATTTTTCAATTGGAAATAAGTCGAATAATAATAGTACAATTCTTGTATGTTGCTTTTGGCACGCGCGACGCGTCGTCTCCGCGCGACTTTCAGCTGCGAACTGAGACAACAGCAACTGGGAAGAAATAATGCGAGCAAAAGAACCGAAATCAAAAAGCACAACAAAAGAACTAGAGAAGAAAAGGCAATAAGCAATAACAGCTTCAAGAGGCTATTGAATTGTCACAAGAATAAAAACGTCTAATTGGGAGCAAGTAAGAGCGAAACGAATAAAGCAAAACTATAAAATCAGGGATGGAAATTAGTATTCAAAGAGCATAAAGAACAAATAATAAAACATAACACATAATAAAGTAAAAACTTTAAGTTTGTTAGATTCATTAAATAGCGGTAGTAAAAAAAATAAATTCATAAAAATCCATCTTAAAAATGTAGAAAGGTTTGTATAAATACTTTTTAAATGGCTAAGAATCCCTGTTGAACCTTTCCTTACAAGTCCTTTACACTTATTTACCTTCTTTCTTTCTTTTTCATCATATTAACTTTAATTCTTTTACATTGTTTTCCATCTTTCTTTCTTTTATATCATATAAACTTTTCCATTAAAATTCCTAAAAAGTTTTGAAGAAATACTTTTTAAATGGCCAAGAATCTGTTTTGAACTCTTCCTTTTACTATTTAGTCCTTTATACTTTTTTTTTCATCACATAAAACTTAATTTTTTTTGCATTACTTTCCATTTTTTTTTTTTTATCATAAAAACATTAATTTATTGAAATTTCCATTAAAATTCTTTTATACACACTGTTTCCTCACAAATTTACCTGTTGCATAGGCCGGTTCGATCTCCTCCTCCGACTGTAGCTGATGCTGTGATGACATATGATGTTGTTGCTGTAGAGGCTGATGTTGTTGTTGGTTTAGGGTCATGGGAACTGTGGGTATGGGCACGGGAATGGGCAAACGTTCGTAGTGGATGCACTCGTGATGATATTGCTGATGATGATGACCATGGCCATTGTGTATGGTGCCCAGGACACTGCTGCGTCCACCCAGACTGCCACCAGCAATGCTGCCGCCACCGCCAACTCCAACTCCATTGAGACCGCTGCCAGCGCTGCCACTATGATGGCCATGATGATAGTCCATGAGCATGCCAGGTGCACCAATGGACACGCTGGGTGCATTAGGTCCACCACCACCGCTGCTGCCACCGCCCGAGTCATCTGTGGTCGTGGTATTGTTGTGGCAGCGACTGGAGCAGCGACCCAACGAACCGCTGCCCGTGCTATGATGCCCCAGGCTGCCCATGTGCCCCGCATGACCCATGACGAGCATGCCACCCATGATAGAACCACCGCAGCCCTGACTCGAATCCGAGCCCGAGTCGTGTCCAGTGCACACGGCACCTGCCGATCCAGGGCGGCTGAGTGTGGCATGTGGCGGTGTCACCGATGCCGTTGTCTGCATATAATGATGCGTATACGGATGCGGATGCGGCACATCGTAATCGCCCGTATCTATGTGACTGGCCGACATCATGCCAATGCTCCCAGTGCTCCCAGTGCCAACACCAACACCAACTCCCACTCCTACGTTGCCCTGCAAACATCCGAGGGAGCCGTGTGCGCTGCCATGATGACTGTGACTATGATGGCTGCCGTGGGCGCTGCCGCTGCGGCTGTGCAGGGAGACGCCACGGGTGAGCGTATTGTTGGCCGACTGTATCGAGCTGACAACGGCGCCGCGGCACATGATGTCCGACAGCTGATTGGCCTGAATATCAAAGTACTTTGACTGCCGTGGAAGGGAACAAAATGTCAGTCAACAAAAGGTCAATTCCTGTGAGAGCTGTGCATGATTTACAACACTTCGCCTTTGCCTTAAATACACATTCGAGTTGTGTATTTATTACATATTTTCTAATTACATAGGTGCCTTGATTTGGTTTAAGGTTGTTTCTAATCGAAATTTTGAGAGGTAAGCCGCTAAAAAAAACTAGCGATTTATAAGAGGTTTCTATGTGTATCCACAGCAGTTAAAGGTTTTTGGATAATTTTAAGGAAGTCGATTTATATCGATAATCGAGTGTAAAACTGCGGTATTTGAATATTTATCTATCTATTTTGTTTAAGGCTGTTTTATTTGAAAGTTTGAGAGGTTAGGTAAGTAAACAGATAAATCACTAGCTATTTATTCGAGATTTCTAGTAATATAAACTTTAAGCTTTTGAAGCCATCCTTTTTTAATCGATTTAAATCGATTATTGACTGTAAAACTGCATAACTTTAATATTTATTTATCTAAATAAAATGTATGGTTGTATCTAAGTAAATTTTCGAGAGGTTACCTGAGGAAACAGATAAATCACCAGCGATTTATTAGAGCTTTCTGGTTATATAAACTTTTAACTTTATTGGCAACCCTTTAAAAATCGTTGAATATCGATTATTTAATGTAAAACTGCTTTACTTGAATATCTATCAAAGATTTCGATTATTTAAACCTTTTTGTGAATTTGTGAATGATTTTCTACAGGCAACAATATTAACGGGTTCGAATCGTGCACAGCTCGGGTTGCCCTGATCTATGTAGTACCGTGTTGAGTACCTGCGGACTGTCCAGCTGATCTAGCGACTGTCTGCGGGCAGCGTAGTCCAGATGTGTCATCAGCTGCTGGGCAGCCGGGCAATTCTTGTTCGAGTGCTGATGCAGATGCTGTTGCGAGGAGGTCATCAATGGCGGGGGCGGCGGCGTTATCGAGCCACATGGCGAACCCGGACACGGACTCGAGCACCGTGAACGACATGTGGGACTGTAGCAGAGTGTGCCGCCTCCTCCTCCGCCTCCGCCGCCACCTCCTCCTCCTTGTTGCATGGCTGAGGGTGTGTTAGGGCAGGTCTGCGATTGCTGTGACTGCTGCTGCTGCTGTTGTTGCTGCTGCTGTTGTTGTTGTTGTTGGGGCAAGCATGGTGGCGGCTGTTCCTCCTCCTCCTCCTGCTGTACGAGGTTAACGGGCAGCGGGGTGCACTGCGTCAAGCGGCGCGGCGAACGTCCCCGATCCACTGTTGTGGCGGACCAATAGCCCCAAGCCATAATTCCTGTGTGCTGCTTTTTTTTTTTAGTTTTTTAGTTTTGTACGCGACGCGTTGAAGATTTTCAGTTTGGTTTGTTTTGCACTTGACTTTTGCTGCTGCTGTTCTCGCTGCTGCTGCTGCTGCTGGTTGCGATTAATTGCCGCAAAATTTGCATGAACTGGCAATGTCAACAAGCGAACCGAAAAGTGTGCGGAGCACCCAAGTAACGGGTAACGGGCAAAAAGTGGAATGAGAAAACTTTAGACCAAATTGCACAGTGGCACAAAATGTAAGCGAACTTGTGCAAACTGCAACAGCATTTGGATTGTTTTCAATTTGAAAGTAAGCCTTGAATAAATTAACACAAAAGGCTTTTAAGACTTAAATCTAAAAAGAAATGATAATCCTGGTTTTCTTAAAAATATTCTTGTCTAGTTTCTTCTTTTTCAAAATCATTATTTGGTAAGAGTATAAAATACTTTAATCAAGTACAAGTTATAAACAAAATAATGTTGGAAACAATTAAACTTCACCTTAATAAGGTTAAACCCATTCAACTGAAGAATTCCTCAAAATTCCTAGCTTAAAATCTGTAGACTTTAGTACAAAATAAAAGAAATTTTTACTTCGTGAACGTTTACATAAATATCTAATCCATAAAGGCTCAAGCTGTCGTAATCAAAAAGCAATTCCTAATAATCAATCACTTGTCGAGACAACTTTTAAGCACATTACTTTTCCCGCACTTGCCCCACTGTGCCCGGCTCAAGTGCAAATTGTGTGTGTGGCAGCACATAACAAAGAGCAAAAGGGAGGAGAAAGAAAAAAAAAAAAGTAAAACAGAAACCGGGACAAGGCCCAGGCAGCAGCTGCAATGGCAGCTTAACTGCAGTTACACAGAGTTGTGTGGGTGTTGGGTGTGTGGGTGAAGAGAGAAACGCCGCGGGCGAGCCTAAAACTATGCAATGCAAAAGTTTTCAAAGCCAAGCGACAGCTGCGCCCCCTGGCGTGCACAATTCTATAGTTTTAAAATGATTGATTAAAAAAACTGCAGGCAATGTGCGCGCATTTTTGGGGCGTGGCTGGCTGGGTGGGCGTCATGCAGACGCAGTCGCCGCAGAAACCACACCTAAAAGAAGAAGAAAAAAAAAGAAGAAAACCACACAATATATACTATAGATATAAATGTATAAATTGTGTAATAATGGGCAAGCAGCACAGCGGGATAGAGGGAGAAGCGGCGCAATGCAAGCGAACAAAACAGCTGACAACTCTGTTCACACACATACAGTGAAAGCGCGTTGCGACAATCACAAACAATTGAACCCAAGTCAAACGAGCGCACAAGTTGCTGCAAATTGTCAAAGGCGTGTGAAAGGCCCAAGCAGCCAGAGCGAGAGGGAGAGCAATAATCAAAGAGAGCGAAAATTGAGAGAGAGCCAAAGCTCTGCGCAAGGGAAATTTTACTCTCAGGCCAGAATAGTTGTTGTTGTTGTTGTTGTTGCTGTTGTAGTAGTTGGGTGTATTGCAATCCTTCCCTTCTTCTACACACAACAGTGCACTCAAGTGTAAATAGAAAATTTCTTCAAGTGTATTGGTAGGTCACATCGAAACTGCTTGACGTTGGCACATTGTTCTTGTTGTTGTTGTTGGTTGTTGAGACAATTGAAATTAAGTACTCTACTTTCATGCATAATTCGCATGATTAACGAGGCGACCAGAGGGAGAAGGGACAACGGGAAGGCGACAGCAGCAGCAGCAGCAGCAGCATGGTCCACTTGAGGCAAGTGCTTCTGTCGATCCTTATTTTTGTGCTGACACTGCACCCAATGGGAACGCCTTTGGGGGGGAGGGGCAAAACATGGTTTGCTAAATATAAACACACTTGCCAGGCATTGTTTGGTAACTGCAATTGGAGCATGAATATTGGGTCTGGTCCCTTTTGGGTCCTCCCAACAACACTAGGGACCATAAATGTAATTTGTTGCGGGGGTGTAAGAGGGGCAGGAAGAGCGGGTCACTGAATGAGCTGACAAGTTGGTTAGTTGCACAGCATCCCCCAACCCCCCCGCAGTGACAGTGTGCGGTAAATCAATCAGTGGCTAACCCCAGAGAAAATGTGAATATAATTTATGTATGTGTTGCATGCAGCATGCAGCATGTTTCCTTTTTTTTTTTTTTTGTATGTGTCAGTCTATTAAGTGGATAAACCTATAATGGGGCAACAATGCTAATTTAAATGGCATTATTTGACTATTTTGAGCTCCATGAAAACTAATCGATATAATTGAAAAGTAATCGCAGCTGATTTGTGGGTGAAATCAAACTGTTTTCAACTTTGTTAGTTGGCTTACCTTAATGAACTTTTAGTTTCTTTAACTACACCAAACTCAAGTCTCTTAACTTTAATGTGAAACTTAAAACCTCAAAAGTTGCCATTGATAGTTTGTAACTGGTAATCAAATAAATTTGAAGCCTTTCTTAACTAAAAGGATTGCTTAAATGATAAATGCCAGCTTAGCAAACCTAAGACATTACTCATACGCACTGTTGGGCAACTGAAAATGAATGTGAAACATGTTTCCGAGCTATTAACAATTGACAATTGAATATTTCCCAACTCATTAAGCAATATTGTTATTATTGTTTGTAATGTGGCAATCAATCAGAAAATGAATCATTTATGACACAAGCTCTTTTCACTACCGCAATACAGCTAAACCCACTTGATAAAGTATGATAATTAATGCATTATGCTGTTGTTGTCAAATTCCATTCAGTGATCCAATGATTAAACGATAGCCAACAACACACTACTTCAGCACGAATTGCTGAAATCAACAATGCTTAAGTATCTGCAAACAATGGGATTCATTTCTCTCTCTCTCTCTCTCTCTTACATCACATCCTTACACAGAGAAGGAGAAGAAGAAGACGCTGTGAAGCGTTGGATGTTTATCAGGACACGCCCCAGTGAAATCCACTCAAGTTCTATACAGCGATAATAACGATAAATAAAACAACGGAACGGCCATCTTAAAGTCAGTTTCCACTCGCCTTTCTCTCTTCGTTGACCCAACCAACAACAAATTTGCCTGCGAATGACGTCAGACGGCGGAGAAAGGAGCATAAAAATGTTTTGTGTGCCTCCGCCACCTGCGTCCAAAACGGCAGCACTTTACACTGTAAAGTTTTACACGCCACAAGAAAAAAGCCGAAAGAAACGGAATGGAAGAAAAAACAATTTGGCAAAGGGAAGCAAAACGAGCAATGTAAGCAAAGTGAGTTCTCCATTTCTCTATAGCGCTGGCCATGCATGCAAAACGAGCCCAAAATGTACGTCATGTGCATACTTAACGAACGTTTTCCAAAAAGGGGGGAAAGGCGGAGGGGTAGTAGAGAGGAAGGCCTACAACTGGCTAACAATAATTTCATTAAGCCCAATGGCATCATTAAAATATATATATATATGCGCCAAACAATCATAAAGAAAGTGGCGTACCCTAAAAGTATGCAATGCCAAAATGTAAATGTGTTGATTTGCAAACAACAACAACAAGTTAAAGGCGACAGCTTGGCCAACAATAACAGAAAAAGAAATGTCGTCGATTGTAGGCTTTTGATTTTTACCGGAGTGCCAAATAAAACACAGAAAACAAAAAAATAAACTGAGATTGTTTGCCCTGCAGCATCTTGGCAACACACACACACACACACACACACATATGATAAGTGTTTGAGCCTGGTCACCTACCAAGAAAACAAGAAGAAGAAGTGTTCTTTGAAAGTGGGAATTGTAATGCAGGCAACGATGGCTTGATGAAGTGCAAATGCCTGGCGGGGGTCAAGTTTAGGATGGGGATTCAACAAACACAAAACACAAACACACACACAGATAAACTTAAACATGTGTGTGTGTGTGTGTGTGATGCCGCCTGTCTGTGTGTGTGCGCGTTTGTTGTTTGCATGTGTGTCTGGTTTGTGGCACACAAGCACAGCAGCCCAAAAAATACCGAATCAGCGAAGCAAATGAAAATCAATGATTCGATTTTTTTTTTTTTTTTGTAGGGTTTGAGGTTGGAACTGAACAAACGAGGTGCCACGTTAACATCATGCAGGCAGGCAGGCAGGCAGACAGGCATGCAGGCAACGGCGGATTACAGGATTCGCAACGTAACGTAACGTAACCAAACCAGACCAACAACAACAATTTGATTAAGTGACAAATGTAAAACATGACACTCGCCTTGCGGCACGGCACACAAATTGGATGGCAACATTCGAAACGAACTTGTTTTTGAGCATTCAATTTCGATTGTAACAAGGTGAAACTAAAAGAAAAATATATATAAAGCTGCTTTAAATTATTACATTAAAGGAATTTATGGAGTAAATAACTCAAAGAATTGTAGCTAAACTTTAATTTAATGTTCTTAATACTTTCTTCTCAATACATTTTTTTTTTAGACGTAAAACAAATACTGTATCAATCGAATTAAACATGGTTTTGGAATTTATATTAAATTTCTCAATGTTTTTCTGCTTAAAAACATAAAATTTTGTCAAAAATCAATGTTCTCTAAGCTCTATCATTATTAAATTAAAGTTTTAATAGAAGCTTTAAGTTTTAGAGCAAGTTTTAAAGCAGCTTACATTTTTTAAAAGCCTTAAGCTGATATATTTTAAATAAACATAAAAAGGCTTAGCAATCAAGCCAAGCAACTGCCAAATTATGCTCCGCTCAAGGTAAAAATTCAACTTCACAAGCCTAAAAGCAGGCAATAACATTTTCAAGTTGCCTCAATTGACATCTTTAGCTGCTTGGAGAGCATCATTATCATTGACTTTAAGTAAGACAAGTGCTACCCAAAAAACCTAAGCGGCTTAAGTAATTCAAATGCCGAAAGCTTGGCTAAAAATGCTAGCAAAAAGTAACCGAACAAAAAATACTTATGGTGTATATATATATTTATAATACGCCCCGTTGCACACTGAAATACATTTTTGTGGAGACGCAGAGAAACACAGAGAGAGAAAGAGGTGCAATCAGAGTTCCAATCCAAATGCGTGTTGCCAGTCAAAAATATATATATATATATTGCCCAGGGGCAATTGATTTTTTTTATTTTCTTTCTTTCAGTTTCTTTACTTGTTTCGGTTTTGGTTTCTGATTTTTGTGTTTTTTTTTTTTTGCAGCCAAACAGCAAAAGATGAAGTAACAATTTACAAAATTAAAGAGTTAACACTTTTAAGCAATAATTTGTTGCTTTGCGCTTTAACGTTTCAGTTTAATTTCACTCCGTTACACATACATAATATTGTATTATGTATTTAATTAATATATGCGGGTTTTGTGTGTGTGTGCGTGTGTGAGTGTATGGGTGTGTGTGTGTGCGTGTGTATTTGCTGTGCGCGACGACGACGCGACGTTAGCAACAGCAAGGAATAAAGAAAAAATAAAAGCGAAGCTTTCAATTTTCTCTGCTTCTTCTTCTACTTCGAGTTTGTGTAATTTCGGTATTATTCTCGTTTCGGATCCGCACGGCACTTCCAGACAGGCGAGCAGCCACGGCGCGAGTGTTGCGACAGGACGACAGGCGAATGCCGACGCAGTCCACACAAGCTAGGGAAATTTTTGCACACAGAGAGAGAGAGAGTAAGAGAGAGAGGGAATGTGTCTGCCCGCTGTTCAATGTCAGGTGACGCAGGAAGGCAGCTGGCGTTGGACGCCTTTTTTAAGTTCTGTTCCTGCACTTGCGCTCAATTTCATTTGCTTTGTAAGTTTTGGCAGCCGGCGCAGCATTGCCAACACTGTCGCTCTCTCGCTCTCTCTCTGTTGGTTGGCAATGCTGCCGCCAACGCTCAGCTGTTTTTTTGGGCTAGGGAAATTCTCTCTCTTTCGTTGAGTCTATCTCGTTCTGATGTAAGGGCATCTTGTGTATCGACCTTTTATGTGTGTGTGTTTGCCTGGATAAAGTTTTCGAACGTGTGTGTGTGGGCAGCGTTGCCATATTGCAGGCGCATAAATTATAACGGCAGGCACAAAGATAAAGAGCGGGAGAGAGAGAGTGAGAGAGAGAGACGATTTCATTGTTAGCCGGAGATGAAACCGGAAGGTAGAACACAAAACACAAGGCAACCAAAACAACGGCTTATAAAAACGCCTGGCCCCACACACACACACACACACACGTACACCATTTACTAATCAACACAACAACAGCAACAGCAGCAGCAACAGCCACACAACAGCAACAACAATTGCAGCAATAACAATAACTACAGAAACAAACATGCAAAGGTAGCGAAAAAACATCAACAGTCGCGTCATGTAATGCTTTTAAGGCGCTTGTATGAGTTTTTGTGGCATACACATGTAAGTTTGTATGTGTGTGTGTGTGTAGCATAATATGTCGGGAGCGGAGCAGAGAGAAAGTAGAGAGAGAAAAACCGCACAGAAAATGCTTTTAATACATTTTAAGCCGCATTTTTTCACACGTGGCTACAAAATACAAGCAACAACAACAAATCATGGTATACATATGTATATATACAGATAGGAATATGTTGAGGATAGTCAGAGGAGCGCCAACAAAAAAAAAAAAAACACATCTCAAAACTTTGTTGAGTGTTTCGCGGTGGCAAAAATTATATCAGCTTCTGTTTTTTGTTAGCTGAATTTTAGTTTTTGCTGCTGCTGTTCCTTACCACAACAAAACTATTCTCTGATAACATTGTGAGTTTGCAAAATGAATTATTCAGTCATTATGAGGTTACAATTTAGCATAGCAACTTTTAAAGCATACAAAGTTTTTAGAAAAGAGTTTTCTGGATAACTCAATTTCACACAGTCGCTTTGACAGACCAAAAAAAAAGGAAAGGAAAACTTTGTTATGCTTTTCTTCTTTCTCTTCGACTAATTGTTCTGCACACACCAAAAAACAAAAAAAATGTTGTATCTTGTCAAAAAGACTGCAATATATTTTCACACTAATTGTCAAAAGAGGCAAAACAGAAAAGAAGAGTAAAATAAACACCATATACTAAATATGTTAATTTTGAAGCCAAAAGCATCATCAAATTCTTGTTGTTGTGTTCTTTTTTTTTTTTGTTGTTTACAGTTAATTTAGTGTTGTTGTTATTTTTGTCATTAGGCGCACACTAAAAACTTTTTTTGTTTTTGCGGCAAGGCGTATAATTAAGCACAGACAGTTAACTAAGCCGATCTGTGTGTGTGTGTGTGTGTTTGTGTAGCATACTTTGAGGCGTGCTTGCAATGCTTAAAACCGGCATAAGAAGAAGAAAATTAAATTTAAAAGCCGTTGCTAACCAGCGCGTTGCTGGCAGCCAAACAATTTAATTATAATGAATTATAAACGAGGCAGCTATTGGGTCCAGAACGGCGGCAGCGGCAGCAGCGAAGAGAAATTAAGAGCAGCGTGAAAGATACAAAATGCAGAGTCTACTTATGGGCGCAAAAGAGGAGCCAATGTGTGTGTGCCTGTGCACAAGTTAATTAATATTTTATGTTATTAACATGGTCGACTGCTGTTTGGATTTGCAGCCACCTTCCCCCCCGGGAGCAGCAGCAAGAGCGAAAATGGCTGAAAAGGGGGCGCGGAGTCGGATGTTGGCGGCTTCGTTTATTGAGCTAATAAAGCAACGAGCATATTGTTTAACCAGGCTGAAATGTGCACCGAAAATTGCGGTTAAATTGTTTGCAACATCGTTTTCTGACCCATTTCAACACCCACAAAAACGAGAGAAAAACTTTGCTAATGAAATTTGTTGCAAAAATTAAAAACTTTCACATAGTTTTTGTGCTCTCTGTTATATTTTTTTTGTTGGGTGTCGCCTCCAACTCATTCAAATCCTCTTAAGGACACAAAATGAAACCCTTTCAACTAAGCACATAAACCACAATTTAAATAGGAATGTGTGTGGAGCTTAGAAAAACACAAGCTCGTAAATAAATTTACTACTTAATCAAAGCAGTTTTTCTTGTTAGTTTTAAACATACAATGCTTTCATAACACTAGAAACAATGTGTGTAAATGAAAATTAATTTAGGGTTTTAGTTTAAAAAGCAACTTTTTGTAATGTTAACGAAGTGGAATTTAGCATGAAAGATGGCAAACAGTTTAAAAAGTTTCCAAATTCCCAAAATTCTTAAATTATCTTAAATACAGAACCCTTTTATGTTTTATGACATTGAAAAATAACCCACAAGTGACACATTAATGAATAAAGTGTCTTCTGAGATACAACAAAAAGGGCTTATCGCATATATACACAAAGTATAGTGATAAGAAATGCTTTCCACTTACCATGTATAACAAGCTGAGAATCATAATTTGACTCATATAATCGAATGGCTTCATCCAGTTCCATGTTCGTTGATATTGTGCACGGGTCATTCTCCTCATCGACCCACTTGATGGTAAAGGGCTGTCAGAAGAATATTTATCATATATTAAAAAACGTTTTCATTGATAAGAAATCCAAATCAAACTCACCTGATCAAGGGGAAAGCGGCAAATATTGCGTATCTCATAGCAGAGCTCCTCATACGTAATATTCTTATTGATGGTTGTGATTATGATTTGGCCATTGTAGGCAGTCTTCACTGTTATGCTGTTGGGCGTCGTACCCAGCATTGAGGAGGCATTATTCAAGCTGCCATCATTTAAGATTTGCGAAGGCATTTTCTGCATTTGGGACGGAACGGTAAACGTACAAAACGGGGATTGAAAGACGAAGGAGTTTGTTGCAGTTGCAGACTTATTCTCGTTGGTATATTAAAATGAGAATTATTTTAATAAAAAATTGTGTAGACATGCACAGGAATCACAGAAATTATAACGAACTGCAATGAATTAAACAAAACAAATAAAGTATAATAAATAATAAATAATTTCAAAATTTAACATGCTGCTCGTTTTAACAGCACTGTTAAGCTATGCTTTAACAGTGGATTTTCCCTCTCGTTTTCCCCACACTGAGATGCATCTTATTTTGCACACGCACAAAAGCTTTAATCTTAAGCGACTCTCTCTTTTTGTGTCTCGTAATTGAGCTTTCTAAATTCAAATCTCATTTTAGGATGCGCCACGCAGCTGTCAAAATGTGAACTTTTGCCCTCAGCGCCGGTTAAAGTTCGCGAGCAAAGCATAAATAAACAACACGCATGCCACAGGTGTCTATTGTTGTTGTTGTTGTCGTTAACACTAACATTGCAATGCAATGAATCATAGCATTGACGCCCACTGTTGTTGCGAAAGCAAAAACAAAATTTGAAAAAAAAAAAATTATAACGCAAAGCTTGGCAACAGCAACAACAAGAACAATGTTAAGTTTACTTATTGCGCAAACACTTCAACACAACGATAGTTTCTATTGCTTTAATTAACGCCGTGCATTGACCAACAAAAAAGGCAGCCAACTACAACAACAACAACAACAATAGCAACAACAGCAACGCGATTGCCAAGCCAGGCCAACACACAAATGCCAAAGCGTAGCAGCGACAACCTGTATTTTCTTTCTTCATCTTTTCTTTTCTATGCTGATTTGCATTTGGAATCTGGGGCTGCTTTTGCTTCAAATTTCTTTTTGCAATGATGCTTGTTTTTGCACAACACTATAAACTGTCGAATCGCTTAATTTCACCTCATTATGCTTACTTTTGCTAGTCGTGGTAATTTGTTTAACCAAAAATGCCGCACAAGGCAACAGTAACAAGCGCTTACACACACACACGCACATACACACACACACACAGATAAAATACGTATTTAAAATGAATCACGAAACATAGAACATAAAAGTTTAATTGCAGTTAACTTAAAAGCCACTCATTATTTGATTGACAAAATCGAGCGCACGCACTTTATATTGTTATTGTTCGGCCATCAATTTTGTTTAAAAATTTGTAACATTTTACACAAATGCAACAAGTGTGGCTGCATGCGGCTAACAAAATGCGCTGATTTATGCTACTAAATAGAGATGGCACTTAATTAATTGGAGCACACTAGCCGTATCGATGAATGGCACAGGGTGTCTCAAACATCGTCATCGACTTAAAAATACCAAATATCGCATGCTGGTATTTTTAATATCGATACTATTATGGTTTTCGTGGCATTTCTCCTGCAGCCTGCAGTCACACTCAGTTATGTTTTTGTTTTCTTGCTGAACGGTTGCGGGTGGCTCGCGTCGCTTAATCGCGCGAATCTTGATAGTGCTTAAACAACGCATAAATTTACTAAATTGTGGCACAAAACTAATTAAAATATTTTATTGACAAATTAATAATTAAATCTATGTTAATGATGCGCTGCGTATCACGAGTACAATAACAATTCATTAAGCGAGATAACAACATAGAAAATGGCGGCGTAGCAAACAATAAAAAACCAGCCACAACAACTACTACGTAAGCAGCGCAGCTTAATAAACTCTTTTATTTGTCGGCTGCACAAAAAAATTAATCTGGTTTTATGTTTTACGTTAGTGCGTCTCGCGCGCGCCATTTGTAGTTGTGCTTGTGTTTGTGTGTGTGTAAAAGAGTGTTTGTAGAAAATACCATAAAACGTGCAGACAACAACGACAACAACAACAATAGTAATTAATGCCCTGTTACAGTTTTACATTTGTTTACTTTTGTGTGTCAACTTTCGTCGCGGTTGTGCTTTAATGTGATTGTCTCGTTAATTGAAAAGCGTAAACACTGGAAAAATAACTAAATACATTCCACACACACACACACATACTTTACAGGTGAGTTACTTTTTATAAGCGGCTTTAAATGTTTTTGTTTTGACATTTGTGTCCTGCTGCTGTCGCTGCCGCAGCTGGCGTCGGCGCCGACTGTGCCATCTGTCAGTTGTCTTCTTCTTGTTCGACAAGCCGTACAGTGGCTGCCAGCTGTTCTGCTCCTTTATTCACAGTGGCCAATACCATCTGCAGGAAATTGGTTTTTATTGTTTTTCCTTTCTCCAAATTTTTTTCTTTGGCTCAAGACAATAATGCAGCTGCATCTGCTTATGTAATTAATAAACCAACACGTGTCCGTAGTGTCGGCGTTATGCTTGAGCACCGATGCTGACGCGTGCTGCTGCTCTACTCTCCTCTCTTTCTCTGTCCTGTGTGTGAGGCAGACAACAATGGCGCGCTGCGGCAACTCTGGTTGCTTTGCATAATTTATGTATTTCCCAACAAAACGCGCTTGTCGGGCAATTAAATGTTTTTGGCTGTCATTACGCATTGTTTTTATTTTAATTTTGGCAGCATTTGAAAATTCATGGCGCGTTTACTTCATCTCGTATTCTTCTTCTACATAGCTAAGCTTTATACTCGTTGCAAAGTACTCAGATTGCGCCATAAAGCTCATATAAATCAATAGAAAGCGCAGTACAAACCACACACACACACACACATGTATAGAGGCTCATAACTCACTTGCCATAATGGGGAGCGAGACTCTCGCGTATGCTCAATATGCAGAGATTTGTGTGGGAATCAAATGACTTGATGTCTCGTTGCCGTCGCAACGGAACGCAATGGAACGACAAACGGCTCCAATGAAGTGTTAGAATTGTCGTTGATGTGGGCAGGGGAAAGTTGTCGTGGGAGGGGGGGAACAGCTTAGTGAGCGTCGCGTCGTTTCGTTTGTTTTGTGAGAGAGAACACATAGCGAGAGAGAGAGAGAAGGAGAGAAGGAGAGCGTGCGCAGTTCATTTAATAAAGTTGGAGCCTTTTTTGAAGTTTGTGTTGTAAAAACTCGTGTGGAGCGCGTGCTCACGGTTTATTTCTCTCTCGCTCATTCCATGCCACTCTTATTGGCTTATGCGGCAAGCAAAGTGGTTGACGGTCCAGAGACCAAACTTGTGTGTATGTGTGTTGTGCTTGGATTTGTTTGTCTTTTTTGTGGCACAAATCGCACAGTGGAACAACTTCAATTTAAAAAGTTGCAAATGATTATTAAGAGATAAAAGCTTTTTTGATATCAGTTTAATGTAAAATACAATCAATGTATATTTATGTAAAACGTTTACTATGTACTTAACCTTGAGACCGCGTAATGATAATGACTTGGACCCAGATTAATTTGTTCCCATGCCAAACACGATTTAATGCAAATGGCTTACAAACATTAAACATGAACTGACCTCTAACGCTTATCGTCCAGATCTTTGGAAAAACAAATAACAATGCCATGTTGTAAATATTTCTAAAACTGGTTTGTCACATGCATTTCAAATGTTTGCTTCACTGTGCGCTTTCATTGTACAACATAAATTGAATGCATTTCCTCTCCATGCGTTTGCTTATCAGGTTCCACTACAACTGTGGAACATAAGTATGCATACGCCTATTATCAAAACGTTGGCTACCCCTTTCATTTTATTTATTAACTAATTTGCCAGCAACAACCAAATTGTCCGGCAATTGTTATTGTTTCAATTGCAACAAATTGCCTTGCTTGTGTTTATGCCGCAAAAACCGAACTGAGCACAGTTTCAATTCGCGCATTCCCTCTCACTCTCTCTCTCGCCTTACGCGCGCTCTCTGGTTCTCTGGCAGGTTTCTCTCTCGCCGTACGGCAGGAGGACTCTGACTTGGACTCGAACTTGAGCCGCGTTTTCAATACGCTTTGACTTGCGGTCGCCGTCGGCTCGTGCACGCTCCGCCTTTTTTTCGGCTCGTTATTCGTTTCTTTTAAGCAGCAGCAGCAGCAGCCGCCGCCGCCGTCGTCGTTGTTGCCGCAGCGGCAACTTTTTTGCGCTGCCTTTTTCATATGCTTTACTTGTTTTGCGTGTGTGTTGGTGTTACTTTAGTATGTGTGTGTGTGTGTGCGCGTAAAAGAAATTTGCACAGAATTTTCCGACGCGTTTTTGTGCTACAAAATCAATTGCAATTTATGCGAAATTTGTAATTAATGCTCATTTTAATTGAGCCACAGTGTTTGAGTTAAAAATTGTTGCAGAAATCAACGTTTTCAAATGGTAATTTGCATATTTTTGGCACAGTTGTTGCAAATTGTCTTCCCCAATATATATTTTATGCATGTATGTATGTGTCTCTTTCTGTGCGTATTCGTGTGTGTGTGTGTGTGTGTGTGCCTAGTAGTAAACGCACTTTGCAAGTGGGTGGCAAGTGGTTGGGCACTAAAAAGTTCAATGTAGCTGTAAATGTTCGCCTCCTTCTTCTTCTCTTCTCTATTACCATTGTTGTTGTTGTTGTTGTTGTTGATGTCGCTTTGTTCGCATTTGCTCGCTTTACAACTTGTTCGCGTTTTTTGACCAAAAAGCTTGAATCGATGGTCGCTTTTGGAGCTCTTTTGCTGCTCTTCGCGTACGTGCTGACAACCGTATTTGGTTTGTCTGTCTGTCTGTCTGTGCTTCTTCTTCTTGTTGTTGTTGTCTTGTCTGGTGCCATATGCGTTTTGCATTAACCGTTAACTGCACGTATGTATAGTTCCCCATTCCCGCACGCTCGCACGTCTCTCTCTCGCCCACACATTTGACACATCTTCGCTGCATTTGTGACTCGACTCCAACTCCTACGAGCTTTTTATGGGCTCTTGTTTGCTCCGTTCTTGGCGTTGCCAGATGAAACCTGAACACAAAACAACACAACAACAACGCAAAAGACAATGCAATAACAACTACACACTACAACAACAACAACAACTACAACTCCCTTTTACAGGCAAAACAAGTTTATGCTGCCTGCAGCCATTGTTGTTGTTGTTGTCCTCTCCTCTGCTTTGCTTCTTGCAAGATCAACATCTCCAGTTATCGACAGGCAGCGACACCATCTTATTTTGTTGTATGTAGTTGTAGTTGTAGTTGCTGACAAAACACGCTACCAACAACAACAAAGCACACAAGTACAACAAAACTCTTCGGGGCGTGGCAAAATGACACACACACACACACAAAAACCTTAAAAGAAATGTAGGAGAAAAAAAATGCACCCGAAAAACTTTTTTTTTATCAGCTTTGCATTTTAGGGAAAGTAGTATAGTGTATATGAAAAACTGTCTCATGACTTATGCAAAGCACCCGCAACAAATGCAACAGCGTATGATGCGCCCAATGATATACCCTGTAAATTGTTGGAATGCCTAAAATAATCGGACATTGTTATATTCTAGAAATCAACAATAATGTTTCAGAAATGGTTTCACAAACAAGTATACTTTGCCATCCCTGGAATCGTCGTATTAAATAACACTTCAAGCACTTAATTCTTTAAAGGGAGCTTAAACTTTTAAGAGCTGTCCACCCTGTTGCAAGTACAATATTCTGTGTGTCTTTTAGAGGGTGTAACATAAAGCCGTTGTCAATAAGTCGCGCTGGTAATGAAGTGTTGCCTGGGCGGTCCCTTTATCTAGCAAGCTTAATGACACCCACACACTTAAGCACACACACACACACACACATGCATACATATATCCCAGTTAAGCACCGTTAATAAACATGAGAATGAAACTCGCTTCATTTGATTTCAGCCGCCAATCTCCTCCACAGTTTCTGCTTCCAGGTCCAGGCATATGAATCTGGCCATGAAGTGATTGCTTGGGTGCTCTAGGGTTGTGGTTCGGGGGTGGGGGGCTTTTATATCGGGGGTGGCTGGGCCCGACCCGGCCTGATAGATTGGCCGTTGTTGCCGTTACCATTTTATTGCGCTCCATTTGGCTGATTACTCATGCCAGTAAACTTTAACGGCGCGCAGAGCGAGCGACAAACATCAATTGATTGACAATTTGACGAATATCAAATACACTTACGCACATGTTGGTAATTGATTAAATGGCCATCAATAGCATACGAAATGTGAATTAGAAATCAGCTAGGAGTTGCTTTAATATTTTTACTTAAAGCTTAAATTAACATTTCTCCAACTGTTAACTGATTTCCTTTGCTCATTCCTTTTAAATTCAAGTTCTTATCGCACACCCTATTCAAATATAATTCAAACTTCACAACTAACTGTAAATACCCTCCCACCCCACATAGCAAAAGCGTATAAACATTGCGGTCCCTTTGTGCTTTACACTATCTGTGTGCCAATTTGTATGTTTGTGTGTGTAACCATAATTATTTTTAGTTGCTCAGCATTTTTGCTGCTAACTTCAAAACCGCAACTCCGCTACAATGTGTATACATATACACCCATTCATTGACATATACAGAATTTGTCTATGTGTGTGTGTGTGTGTGTGTTGTGACGACAGCGACAATCAATAAATCTTTCAGGCAGCACTGCCCTTTGTAATAGTTTTGCATTGTGTTCAGAGTTTGTAATAGGAAAAAGGCCGCCCAAGCGTCCAATTGCATTTCCAATCAGTTTTTATGCTCGCACACTACACACATACATACATGACCAAGTGTTGTGCTCATTATGATTACTCACCACCCACACCCACACCCAGCAGCACCAGCAGGAATAGCAACAACAACTGCAATAGTTGTTTGTGCTATCTACGCCAGGGGGCGTCCTGTGTGTGTGTGTGCTATGCTTGCAATTAAATGTGCAAGCAACAAAAGGCAACTCATAAAAATGGGCAGAAAACGACACGAAAAAAAATAGTTGTAAAAAAAATAATCAGCAAGGCAGACAAACAGAAAACTGTTAGCCCAAAAATGCTTGCCGGCCGCACGGTTCAACAACATCTGCAAATGCGCGCAGCTGGGCTAACGGGGTGTGTGTGTGGTGTGTTGTGTTGTGTTGTGTGGGTGACAACAACACAAGCAGCAACAACAACAACCGCAAATCGCAACCCACATTTGTGTATCGTTTGCAGTTTGATATACTACCCTACTACAACATTACCGCTGCTTTTGTGCGCGCTCTCTCTCTCTCGCACTCTCCCACTCTCTTGTTGTCGAGCACTCTCCTGCTCCTTCGGCTGCAGTTTTTCGTTAATTTTCGTTTCACGTCGCATACATAAAAATTCATTAAAGGCTGTCGACGACGTCGACGGGCTTGTAAATGAAATTTACTACTGCCACCGTTTTACGTGTTGTTTTTGTTTTTTTCTTGCTTTTGCTACGTTTCGGCTTTTTGTACTCCCACACGCAACACACACACACGTTATGAAATTTTGCCACCTGCTTTTTCTGCAGTATTCGTTACTCTTTGTCACTCTCGCCATGCCGCTCTATGTGCTCTGTGGATTTGTATGTTTATGTGTGCCGGGCATCGAGTACTTAATCGAACAGGTGGCCGTTTGCTTGCAGTTCATGCATGTTATCGATAATCGACAGCGGCAGCTTAATCGTTTTGGGAATTTAACTGTTTCACTAGAACTGCATATTAAAGCTTAGTTGCTGCTTACTTGTTATTGCTTCCGAGTATTTTGCGGCTTTTGTTCTTGCTAATGTTAATGACATGGCAAAAGCCAGGCAAAAGTGGCTCGCATTGCTCTGTTCGTGACTTTTGCCAGATTTACGCTACCGCCTGCCCTGCTGCCTGCCTGTGCATTTTTCAAGTGTATTATGACGTCGCGCCTAGACACAAGCCACAGCTAGATGTCGTCTCTGTCAGCCAACCCCAACCCCACCAAAATCCAACCCGCAGTCAACGAACTTTGACATCGTCTCTCTGAAGCTTCTTGCTTTCTCCCCTCTGTGGTGTGGTGTGTTTTTGTTTGTTGTTGTGTTGTTTTTGTGAATGAAATTTGTAATACGATGCGCTACGTGCACGAACAGTGGGTCAATTTGAGCTTATTAAAGACGGCTTCAAGAGAATTTCCAGCATAAATATTTATTTGAGTTGTTCCGACTAATATTACCAAATATGTAAAGTATGTAGAAAAATTAGATCATATTGCTATGATTTATTTATTTAATCCCACTGTGCGGCACTCTCGTGTGCTCTGTGGCAGTTTATTGACTTGCCGCAGCGGCGTGACTGCGCGTGTAAACAGTGTGACCCTATTTTTAGCTAGCGCTAGAGCAACGAAAATTTATGCCCAATTATGCAGATTTTCTTTTAACTGCTGCCCCACCATCCAGATGTGCAGCAGATGTACATAGTTGCAAGAACTTTTGCCCCACTATTCATAAACATGCACGAAAATAGTTCTAATGCAGATTTTTTTTTCTCTTATTTGCCTTTGCAGGAGCTGCCACAGCTAATTTGGCCAGCGTGGCCAGCAGCACTAAATAATAAAGAAGAAGAAGCAGAAGTGCGCCATGCATCGCTCATTGAAGCCGCACACATCGACGGCACAAGCTAAAAAGGTACAGCCGCCAACAATACCAGGAGATCCGCATCCGCATCCACAGTTGTCGCCCACCTCGCCACCACTTGGCCAACAACTTAATCATCACCATCCACATCATCATCATCAACATCCACATCATCAGCAGCAGCCGCTGATACCGCTTTATAGGCTAAGCGGTCCATTGCGACACCATCAACAACAACAACAACAATTGGACGATGGCATTTGTAGCATGAGTGGCAGCAGCATTGTCTCGTCGCCCTCGCTGGAGGAGGGCGGCTTCAACTTGCCACGCGAGACGAGCGTCGCATTGCGTATTAAAGATGAGCCCGGAGTGCCGGGAGCAGTAGCAGCAGCCGGAGTTGGAGCTGTGCCGGGTGGGGGATTGGGAGCAGCCACTGTGGTGGGCAGCGGCAACAAGACACCGGCACCGCCCAGCATTGTGGCATGTCCGCCGCCCGTCTTTTGTGCCACACTACGTGAGCCACTGACCCACAAGGCGGCCGTGTACTATCATCAGCAGCTGGCGCTGCAGGAGGATCAGGGCATTGATTTGACCCAGTCGCCGGGTCGCGATTCCCCCGGCTCCTCTTCGGGCTCGGCTGGTTCGGGATCGCGGCACAGCACCGCCAGCTTGGACTCGGGCCGTGCCTCGTCCTACTTAACGGGCGTCTCCTCATCGGGCGCCTCGATACGTGCACCGCTCTCCTCACCCCGCTGCAGCTCGGTCAGCTCCTGCTCCATCGGCAGTGTGGATCGCCAGCGCAACGATGAGCTGATCATTGACTGGCTGCTGGAGATGAAGCACGAGGAGTACGCTCAGCTGTTCATTGCAGCTGGCTACGATCTGCCAACGATTGCACGCATGACGCCCGAGGATCTCACCGCCATTGGCATCAAGAATCCGCATCATCGGGAGCGCATTAAGCAGCGCATCGACAAGTTGCAGGTGCTCGACAATTTGCCACACTTTGTGCCGGTAAGTAAACAAAAATGCGACAACCAATCATCGACCGGTTCCGCTTTCCTATCTAATCAGCTAAACACAACTCGTGATATTTGCATACTCTAGAGTCAACTTTAGTCACTTTACCCACTCGGTAATTTGTCAAATTGGCATTAATTGCGGCATACTAAAGGTGAAATATAATACATATATATATTTTTGCTTGGATATAAATGTATAAAGATAACACCTTAAAGGTTTTTAGGTTTGCCTGTCTCGCTACAAAGTAACGAGTAACAAATGTATTGAAGTGAAGTTGACTAACTCGCTACAAAGTAACGAGTGGAAATGAAGAGACTTGAAAACTAACCACAATGCTTATGAATACAAATAATTGCAAACGATTTCCCCCAACACCTTCTTTCAAGTCATTTAATATCTTCCCACGGCTTAAATATCAATTAAACTATCTATTAATGAAAATCTTTCTTTTTCTCTCTTCATCCCTCATCTCTAACCGCAGATAGTTTCAAGTCGTTCACTTTTCTGTTGTTTATTTCTTTTTCCTGCAGCTTATCTTTTTTTATATACATTTATACATATTTCATTAAAAAAGCATTTGCAATCCGTGCTGCAAAAACTCGTTTCTCACATACGCGGGTCCCCCACATAAAAAGTATAAAAAAAAGAGCGCCGTCAGCAAACAGTTTTTTTTTTTTTCTTTATTGTTAATGAAAGAATTTCGTTTAATATGCGCACATTAATTCCCATAAACAATTCATTAAAAAAGACACTCAGCTATATAAACACAGACTGAAAACAACTCAAGCTTTGCTTAACTTTGCCAATTTATACAAATGTGTTTAAGCTGGCGCTACCCGGGTCCCCATACGGGTGACATAAGGGGAATACGGAGCAATTTTTGTATAGATCTTAAGAGCACGTTAACATTGATCCGACAGTTCAAAGTGACTAGTCAAGAGTCATGTATTACCTGGTAACAGCTAATTACCGGAGCCATTTTTCTGTAGAAAACTGATTGTTAAGTCATTTTCAATAACTGGTTAAGATTTGAATGCTACAAATCAGCTTTAATTGGAATATATGACTAATCTTAATTCGAAACTGTACTTGATAAATTTACAATCTGATTCAGGCACGCTCTGAAAAAGAAAAGTTCCGCTACCAATATTATTCACAACGTTATCTTATTCACATAATTTTTTATGTACAACCATATCCGATCAAAATACTACGTGACATAATGAAGTGCAATGCGATTCTCTTATCGATATGCACTTCACGTGCAACCAAAACAAGCCCTTCAACACAAGTTTCACATACCCAAATGTGGTGCTCAAGCCCTCTTAAAACACCATTTTCAGAGCCAACCACCAATAAAAGTAACGAATAAAAATTAATCGTTATAGTACGTGTTAGTTGCATGAGCAAACTTCCTTATAAAGTATCCAACTTTAGAATCAATATCGATTAATGTAATGCATTCCACATGAATTTCACCTTCAAAGATTAATTCAGTTCACAATGCAACAGCTTTTAGCTGCATTCATAACTCTGGCTGATTCATTGATTTCGTCAGGCATCTCAAAACTTTAACTTCAACTTGCATTCACATTCACAAAAATTCCCCTTTCCACCCACCTCGTTTTTTGTTGTCTGTTGTCAGCTGCCCACCTGACTTTATGCATGCCACGAATGTGTTTTTTCTAAACTGAAAACTGAAAACTGAAATATCATTCATCGCCTATCTATACTCCATCTCTATGGCTCTCGAACTCTCGGACTTTGAATCAAACCGCATTCCATAGTTTTACTCGCTCTTAATTGCTTGTTTCAAATTATAACCTCCGGTTAGTTTTTTTTTGTTTCTTTCTGAGTTTCCATTATCTGCCATCGCATATCTTTTGTGTTTTGTTTAATAACTGAGCAAAGTATATGCCAATATCTATTTTTCTTGCAACAATTTGTGACGCTTTGAAGCTGTGCAATTTTTCAAGTCACAAAATGACCTCAGCTTTTGTTCATTTCGTGTGCTTGTTGGTTTTGAATTTCAGGTTGAAAAATGCGCCATAATATTTTTAAGAATTATTGTTTTATGTATTTATTTATTTTTGTTTGGTTATTTGTTATTTATTATGACACTCCGTGAACGTTTTCGCAAGTCTTATCTATACACTAAAAGAAAAAAGGAAGTTCTACAATGGGTTTGCCTTAAATCTTCAGAACTGACTTTCAGATCAAACTATTACTCAGTTGTTTTGAGTGTAGTAGCACCCCAGACTTACTTTATTTTTGTTTACTTCCGTCAATCTTGAGTGACAACGACGCCTTGGGTGTGGTTCCAAACTTACATCATGCCCATATATATCATAATCAATATATACAATCTGTCTGGAAATGAAAGTTTTCTGCGAGCGCATGCAAAAAAAAATTGTGGGACCCCCATTAGTAGCTGACATTCTAAAAAAATAAATAAAACGATAAAAAAAATAAATGCGAGAAAGAGAAGAGAAAAATCTCTCACAATTCCCGACGCTTGCAAAAGATCGCAACCGGCACTTTCTTTATCTCGGCGAAAAAGGAAATAAAGCAAAATACCTCAGAGCCAACAAAAAGCTAAAAAAAAGAAAAAAAAAGAAGTTATTAAACATCGTCAACGACATGTCGTTGCCAATCTGTTGTTGGCCCGGCTTCTATATAATGCCTTATACCTTTTCCAGCAAAAACCGCAATCAAGCAACGACCTTGAGGCTTATACTACCAAAGTGTTGTTGTTGCCCCGTTATTAGAGACTCAAATGGTATTTAGTTTTCGGCCTGACGTACTCAGAGACATTATATATATTTTTTTTTTTTTTTTGGTGCGTACAGTTTTGCTGGAAAACCAGTTTTAGTGTTGACCATTGTTGTTGTTGCTTGTTGGCTGCTGTATGCGGGTCTGATGTGTTAGTGTGTGTGTGTGTGTGTGTGTTTGTTGTTGGTGTCATACCATATGCTACCTGCTAATGAGTTTCAAAGTAGAAAACAAAATATGTATGGATAATACACTCGTATATCCATGGAATGACGTTAGATAAATATTATTTCTAAAGTTTAGTTTTGATTGTAAAAAATAAATAAATATGTCGTCGTGCCCAGGCAACAGATGCTCTCTACAAATATATGAATATGTGATTAGCATCTGTCATAGGTAAGTGATTGTAGAGTAGTGTAGAGTTTGGGTGGACCAAAACCATTGGGCTAAAGATTGATTACTGCTGTCTCCAATAAGCTTAGTTGAAGACTTAGATAAAGTTCTTATCACCCAATGCCTTATAAAGACTTAACTTAAGTTCCATTGCTTAAATGTATAAACTGTAGAGTGGGACACGTGTAGTGGAGACTTAAAAACTCATTGATTTTAAGCGCCGTAAGCTATGTAGAGTTTACTGAAAGCAATATTCTACTTTGTTATTTATGCGTCCTTCAAAAGTCTACACAAGTCATGCCAAATCAGTATCAAAAGAGTCAGCTAAGGAACGTTTACAAACATCCAAGCATCCAACAGAAGACATTCACATTCGATTAATTAAATAGAAATCAACGGCAATTTAGACGGCGGCAAGCAAGCTAAAGAGCAATAGCTTCATAACTTATTAACACGTCAAACGCACAAAAAAAAAAACAAACAAGAAGTGAAATAAGTTAACGCTATACTAAAATGTAGGCGACTTGGAGATACTCTTTCTTCACTTTTTGTGATTTAAAGATACGAAGATGCAAAGGAACTTAACACTTCTACTCAATTTTGAGAATGCAGGGTATATAAAATCACTGATGTGTTGATGAATTTTGACTGCGTTGTGTGTGTGTGTGTGTGTGTGTTTGTCTGTGGAGACTTTTGGCTACCGTTTATGGGCAGACAGCAACGACGACGAGTTTTGTCTCTTTACCCGTTTTCTTTATGTTTGTGCTTTGACGCGATTTATGTCATATCTTATCAATTACAACTGATTAGAGCCGCAACGAACTCATCAGCAGCAGCAACATGGAGAGTGTTTTCCCTTACTCTACACACCCTCCCCCCTTTTACATGTGTGGTATCAGCAATATGTGGCCTGGAATTAGTTCACGGACAAATTGTCAAACGTTGATGGGGTTAGACTCTTAATCAAATGCGATTTAACTATAGAATAAATATATTTTTCCATAGAAAAAAGACTCATAAAAATTATACTCTTTACAGGGTTCCATTGAGGAATGGCTGCAGCTGTTGCGTTTGGAGGAATATATCCAGCCGCTGTTGGAGCAGAACTATAAGACAGTGCGCGATGTCACCCAAGTGACTTGGGAGGATCTCGAGGACATTGGCATTGTGAAGTTGGGTCACCAGAAGAAAATCTTGCTGGCCATCAAGCGTGTCAAGGACATCATCAGCGGCAAATGGAATCCAGGCGGTGCCAATGCCTATCAGCAGCAGGTAACAAAGTGGTTCTAAAATTGTGAACAACATAGTATAAATAGTTGAGGATTTAAATGGTGGAGAGTTGTGACTAAAAAAATGTGACAAGGACAGTTTTTTTTTAGAGTAATAAATTCTTTTTAAGTCTTATTTAATATTTACTTTAAGTGCAATTTTATTTTTATATCATTTCTTTATAATTTCATAACATTTATTTTCTTGTTCTTTTATTTTTGATTACATATTTGATTTGATTAATGGACCTGTTAGGAATACACCAACAACAACAACAACCACAACGGAAGCCTTGGCAATTTAATGTGCCCATACCTAGTACGCCATCTTATGTGCCAACTACGCGGGTGTCCTGGGACGATACCAAGATCTATGCGACGGCGACAAATAGCAACGGTGGCGGCGGGGGGGTGTTGAGCAATGCCAGTGGGGGGGATGCCTACTATTGCACTGGCAGCAATCACGAATGTTGCAACGGCAACGATGTGGTGCTCATTAAGGTGGGTGTACAAGTGTGTGTGTGTGTGTGTGAGTGGGTGCTCGACAAATGTCAGTCGTCCTTGAACTATAACTATCTCTCTCTCTCTCTCTCTGTCTGTCTGTATGTTTAGGTGCGTCAGCCGCGTGGCAAGAGCCTGGAATCGTTGGAGGATATACACGACAACAGCACGCGCAGCCATTTGACCTTTAGCCATTATACGACCACAGACTATGGACACTTTGGACCGCCCACAACGGCGGCGGCGGCAGCAGCCATGGCTGCGGCAGCCACACTCCAACAGCAGCAACATCATCATCTGCTCCAACAACAACAGCAGCAGCAACAACAACAGCAGCAACAACAACAACAGGCAGCAGCAGCAGCACGTCTGCTTGGCAGCAATGCAGCTGCAGCAATGGCCTGGCGACGTTCCTACGATGATGGCGACATAACACCCACCAATGATGCGACACGCGAGCTGCTCTACGAGGAGGGTGGCGGCACGCTGCCACGGCAACAGCGTGGCATATTGCAACGCGCGGTGCTGAACACAATGCCACCATTGGAGCATCATCACTACATGAATGCGGCAGCAGCGGCAGAGTATGTGACAGCAGGCGGCGCTGCCGATGCCACAACAGTGAGTGCGAAAACACTTCTTGTTAAACCGCCCCTCTAATACAAATACCTCTCATTTGCAGGCCTTCCTCGGCGGCAGCCCATTGAGCGGCAAGAAGATAGCACCGGAGCCGCCAAGGCGTCACTGCAGCATACGCAACTCCAGGCAGTTGAGCGTGGAGGCAGCGGCACAGCCTGCGGCAGCCAACAATCAACAGCTGCCACAACAGCCACAACTATTCTATGGCCACACAGCGCAACATTGGCAGCAGCAGCAGGCGGCTGGTGTTAACGCGCAGCAGCAACCAATCTATGCGAATTATGCGACCATACAGCAGACAACGGCCGAGATACACTGCGAGAAGTACCATGACAGCAAGTCGAATTCCAGCATTGATTCGATAGATACGATACCGTTTGCCAACGAGAACACGGGCACCATTAAGCAGCGACTGTTGAATCGTCAGGAGCTGCAGTCGACGGGTTCGGTGAGTGCTGGACACCATGCGGCCGGCACGCATTTGCATTCCTCCAGCTCCAGTTCCAGCTCCTCCTCGACGAACACAATTGCCAATAATATAGCGCACTCGTTTCACTCGCTGAAATCTTCCAGTTCGCTGCACGATACCACACTCGCCCGCAGCGACAGCATGAACAGCACAGCGAGTGCTGGGAGCAGTGCTCTACACTTGAGATCGCCCACTTTGGAGATGGCAGCGGGCAGCACTTTGGAGTCCTGCGCATCGCCAGAGCCAACGGCTGTGGCTGCAGCTCCAGCTGTGGTTAATACAGTGCCGCCAAAAGTATCGGTCAATGTGCTCAATGATATTGGCAATATGCTGGCAAATCTCACAGATGAGCTCGATGCCATGTTGGAGGAGGAGAAGCGTGTGGGTCTCAACATTGACAGTGAGTAAGGAGGAGTAACAAATCAAATTGAAAGCAAAGTTTCCTTAAGCTGGACTCCTCTAACCCACATCTCGAACCAGAACATTCACGTAGTGTAGCTGAATTTTTTGTGTAATCGTCTCTCGTTAGTGTTCCCTTTACATTTGTTTTATGCCTGTCAGTGTTTGTTTTACATGTTTAGTTTTTAGTGTTTTTTGTATGTACTATCTTTAGTTTTATTGTTTAAGCAAAGAGTATGCTGTACTCGTTACAATGTGTATATAACGAGTGCGATTAGCGAGTGTAAAATGCCCAAAAAGATCTTTTCAAGTAATTGGCACATTTCTTTAAATTTTGACTAAATTTAACAACTATTCCTTTTATATTTTAGACATTCCAAAAACTGAAAACATTAATTCATTGCTTTGCTAAAACATAAATAAGCCCTGGAGTAAAAGATCTTAGTTTTTAAATTGTGTAACTGACGAGGCCAGTTTTATTATTATTTATGATTATATTGAATGAAACTTGAAGAGAACTACAACAGAAAAGCTTTTGAAACACGTATACTTTTGTACTTTCCCCATTAATGTTAACAAACAAAAAAAAAAAAACAAGTAAATCACACAATACAAAAAGCAAAATATCTAAAAATGATGAAAAACGTAAGCGCAAATTGCATATATGCAACACTTGCATAGTTAATATATAGCATAAAATATATATATTGTATACATTTAATAAATATTTAAACAACAAAAACATTTATATGGGCAAGTATTTAGAGGTTTGATACTAAACAAAAAGAAAACAAAATGATGATAAACATAAATGAAATGGAAACTGCAAAGCACACATACAAGAAACAGCAAACACACAAACAACAAACTATTTAGCAAAACTTTTCTACTACAAAGAGCTACAAATGCATTTGTCTTGTTTTTTTTTTAAATATTTATTTTTTTTTTTTGAGATAAACATCTGTTACAACTGGTAATTAAACTACAACTTGAGTTGTTTAAGCATCATTTACTTGTGACACTTGTGTTTTATATACTATATTTTAAATATGTATACAAATCAATACAATACAAAAGAAAAACAAGCAAAATCTATATGAATGAATGTATAATTAAGTGTTATTCCATATAAACTATAAAATTCATTATATATTAAATATAAAACAAATTATATATATATTAGCGTTATATTAAGCAAGCAAATACGGGCATCAATGCTAAATAACGTATAGAAATTCCGTGGTATACACTTCTATTGCCTTTCTTTATCATTTACTTAAATAAACGTTTTTTAGTGAAAAAAATAAATATTGAAATCGTTTTCGTTTCCATTATAATTTTTGTGTTGTAAGCAAATTATTGCGCTAAGTTAGTTTGTTTTGGTGCGCATATCATTATTAGTAATTGAATTTGGAAATATACATATACGTATACATATATGCATATAGTACATACATATATATTAACAAAAAGTAAAAAGAAAAACTCACACAACATGTAAAGCACATAATGGACATTACAAAAATGATAACAACAACAAAACCCAACAAATTAAATAAAATTTCATAGTAAAAATGCATCAAATGTTTTTATTGCAACTTAAATTTAATTAAATGTTGACGGTGCTTTATAGCAGCTTTAAATAAGTGCGCCCTTTTGTTTTAGACAGTGTTGTTAATCAAGTAGTATTTTTTATAGCAGCACTGTTATACACTTAACATGAATACCAAATTTTACTCCACACTTAACATATTAACTTCTCTTTAACATTTCTACTCAGAAAGTACTCCACACTTAACATATCACTGTTAAACTTATCGATTGCTATCGATATTTGCATCAATATGCAGTATTTCCAAGCTAGCCAATTGCGACCACATTGAGTCAGCTTTTCACCTACAGCGCGGTCGGACGCTCCAATAATTTTAAGATAGTCTAGCATTTATAACGAAACTATTAACAAACAAAATCAACAACAATAATAGAAGTGTGTGTCTATAATTATTTATATGTGCTCTAATATATTATTCTAATCGTGGTTTAGTTCGTGCGCGTCTCTGTCTTTCCCTCTCTTACTTTTAACACACAAACAACGCAGTTCAACAAATACTTACATTATTATTTTTTTTTTGTTAATTTACAAAATTGCCCATGTGAAAAGCATTTGCATAATATTCTCAACACACACGCATGGGCACACACACACATATGATTATTGCTAAATTAAATTCTACCACACAAAACTAGCAAAGCGACAACAAATCGTTTCGCTGGCTAATAAATGAATGCAAGTGAAAATGCAAATGCAAACTAATTGAAAAATAAAGGCGCAAAGCAAGCTGGAGACAAAAGTGAAAAGGAATTTGAATTGAAACGCTGTCGCAAATTGAAATAGTTGTTTGAAATTGGCAAACGCGTTTACAACAAATTGTACGTAGTGCAAAATGTCTAACACTGAAGACAGCGAGCTGGACCCGCAAATTCAGGTGAGTTTTATGCCAAAAAGTGTATACATTACACGTGTGTTCCCCTTGCCATCTCACCCGCACCCTTGGTGCCAGGCAGTGACAAGCGCACATCAGCAGCAACAATCAACAACAACAACAATAATGATTAAATGCTCAGCTGTTGTTGCCTTGAATAGTTGTATTTTTGTTGTTTGTTGTGCATTACTAGCCTTTGTTTGTAAATTGTTGTTGCCCTGGCGCTCTCTTTTGTTTCTCTTTCTCTGTTTCTATCATCTCCCATTCTCTGCTAATTTGTTGAGCAGTTGTCATAGCCTTTTACAGGAAGGTGGCGTTAGTTATTCATTTCACTTTGTGTTTTACATTTACAGTTTTATTTGTTTTATTGCATGTGGCTTTTTAACGCTTGGCTGCATTTTGTTGTTTGACTTGTGTAGCAATAGTAAAAATCAATTTTCATATTCATTTTGCCTGTCAATTAAACAAATTGTGCGCTTCCTTTTAATGAAACTGTTAAATATTCATGGGAATTTCGCTGCCTTAGAAAGCACTTGCAAAACAGCTGTCCCTGCGCATTTCCACACTCGGCAACAGTCACATCCTCTCTTTCTCTCTCTTTCTGTCTTGCCCACCCGCACAACGTCAAATGTCCATGTCCTTGTCAAGTGTTTTTGTCTTGTTGCCTCTTCCAAGTAATTGCATTTTATGCTGTGCTCTTTGTGCGTAATTTGGAACTCGCATTCATACATATTCTATTAACACAGTTGGGAATTTTGTCTCTGTGTGTGTGTGTGTGTGGCCATTACAAATTTTGTCTGACCGAATCGAAAACACAAACGCAGTGTTGCGTTTTAGGTGAAGTTCAGGGCGTGGAGGTGGGAGGGCAAAACTCGACGAGGAATGTGAGGAATGGCAATGGCATGCATAAAATTATAATGTTAGGGAAATGCCAAAACGCCGACGCAAGCAGATGAAAACAAATGCGCAAATGTTTGCCTGAAGCAATACAAACGGTTTTTTTTCTCTTTTGTTGTCGACTTTAAAAGCCTCGTGCGCAGTTTGCATAAATTAAGCTTGGTTTGGTATTTGTTTTGTTTTTTTTCTTTTTTGTTTCTTACGTGCCTACAAGAAGAGTATTAAAAGCTAAGTGCTTTATTGAATACGGTACGAGGCAATTAAATATACTTTAAAATCGGCTCAAAAAAAATAAAAATCCCAACAAGTACCAAAAATTTCCCACACAGCCACACATTTATCTATTTTTACACACAAACACAGTTGGAGAGCAAAAATAAAATAACTGAAAGATCCCACGCTGCGAAATAACATTAACAATAACAAAACTGATTGAGAGCCATGTGATTTGATTGGAACGTTCGTAATATCTATAAATACGTTTGTGTGAATATAAAGAATTTATTCAATTGCCGATGTATGCTGAATATTATTGCCATAACAAAAAACTTGTTTTTTTTTTGCAAATATAAAAATGGCCAAATAAGCTTTAAATAATGTAATGCACAGATATGCGCATATGTACATATGTGTATGTTTATAAATATTTATTTATTACTGTATATGCTGTGATTTCGTTGTTTTCTATGCTTTATGCACCACTTCCTTTTACCAAGCCAACGGGTTTTTTTTTTTGGTGCTGTTGCTTTTGCTAAGAGTAGGTTTATCAATGAAATTTATAGCGCGTGCAATTTCGTTGCGCCTTGTCTTATCACAGTTGTCGCTCACACGTCAATACAGAGTGGGCGAGATGAAGAGAGAGAGAGAGAGAGGTAAACATCGAATGGCGGAATGCGAAGACATGTGTACAAAGATAGAGGGCAAAATACGCGATGACGTCTCTTGGCGTACGACAGACAAAGAAAGCTATAAAACAAGACAATACTAATGTAAAAGGCTTCTTTAACTTTATCTGCGATTTGGACAGCTGTTTCATTGTTTTTGTTTGCGCTCAACTGAATTTGTTTTTCGCTGCATCTCTCTCACTCCCACACGCGTCAAAGTTGAGTCATTTTTGTGTGGGGGAGTTTTTGGTGTTTTTTTTTTCTTTCTGTGGGGTACTAAAACTTTCTTCATCGTGAGTTGAGTAATTAGTGGAAACTTATCGCTGATACGATAATCATTGACATAATAGACTGAAAGGCGATAATATGTGTGAAAGCAGCAATTCTAAAAATTATATATTTGACTAACAAATAATGAACTTAAAGTTATTAAAGTTTTTAAATGGTGTGCGAAATCGCATAATCAATTTTCCACGGATTAAAAAAAAAACACATGTAATTTCTTTTGAAATTAAGTTCGTATGCAATATCAGCTTTTTACCTTGTTCCACTTGATAATTTGATTACCAAAGGAAACTTTAGCCATAAATAACAAAAAAAAAAATTATGCTAATGACTAATAAAACACGATATCGGTACGCCATATTTGTCAGCAAGGTGAGACGACTTAGAAGAACACGACAAACACTAATGAATCACAAAAAGCGTGCTTGGCAAATCGCATATGACTCAAAATTTGCTGTAAACTAAACACCACACAAAGGCGATTAAACAATAAGTCTATTAGGTTTACTAAAAATACAAAATACTTGAAAAAAAAAAAAAATCCTATTGGCAGCGGTGGGATTCGAACCCACGCCTCCGAGGAGACTGGTGCCTTAAACCAGCGCCTTAGACCGCTCGGCCACGCTACCTTGTGATTGATAGCCGCACAAATATACTTCTCATACGCAGCTTTTAGGCACTCAATTATTTCTTTCGAAAATATATATATTTATAAAGACAAAACAAGCAAACAATATTTGTACATATTTGCTTTGCACTTGCCACAACGTTGCAACGACACTCGCTGTTGCACCATCAACAATTGTATCTATAACTTTCTGTCTTACCTGGCCTTGAATTTCTTTATCTAGATAATTTTACTGACGTCATAATTATTTTTAACTTTTCATACTAGTTTAAGTTAGATATCTATCTGTATCTATCTTTAGCGCTTCCAAGTATATATTCCAAGCGGCTTCTCGAATTGTTTGCTTCGTTAGCTTGTTGTCCAAGCACAATTTGTTTGTCGTAATCATTTATTTAACCAACGTCTCGAGTCTCCCTCTTCATCAACATCAACTTCAATGATGCATAACCAAAAAAAAAAAATAATAAAAATCTGTGTGGCAAAAGCCGGCGGTTACCGCACAAAGTTGTGAATATATATATACATATTTTTTGGTTTGTTTATTTTTCGCTTTAATTAATGAATTTCCAATGCCGCAAGCAAGGCGCCCAACAACAATATTGTTACGTTATTTTTGTCTGCTTTACATTTAAATTGCATTTTTGCGACAGAAATTTATTCGTTTCCGCTCTGCAAGAAATATGTCTTTAAGCACTTGTTTTTTATCTGTCATTGTACTTGTTCAGAGTCATATCAAAAGTAATCTTATCATTAAACAACGTCATTAACTTGTTTCAAATGCCAATCGAAGTTCAATTTGTACAACTTTTAAAATAAGGCTTTAACTTTTTCTAACGAAAAGTGCTTAAACAGTTGTTGCCATTAAATAAAGTTTTGTTATTTCAAGTTTTAGTGTACAACTAAAAGTATGTTAACTGCATAAGCTTAAACAACTTCTAGGTTTCTGAGACTTTCAGACTTTCATAGCCGAACAAGCTTTCTATTTGAAAAGCAATCTAAATGTTCCATAAAAAATGTATCTCTTATCTCTTTTGCTTGACTTGGCTAACACAAACAAGCTCATCTATCACATCTCTTACTGCTGACTTTTCTTGGTTAAAATTTTTTCTTCGTTATCGGATTTTTCTTATTGTATCTTTTGTTGACATAACTTTTTGGTTTTTTGGGGTTAACGCTTTTAGTCTAATTAAAATTGTTGCGGTCAATTGGGTTTTGAGTCAAGCTACGCTGAGTTTGTGCCTTGCCTCTTTTATATAACAACAAAAAAAAAACACTTTCTCAGTACCTTCAACGACAACAACAACAAAAGCAACACTTGTGCTAGTTTAGTTTTGAGCCCTTTCAACCCACTTCAGGTTTGAAGAGCTGAACTTTCTTTTAGCCGCATAGCTCAAATCTGTATTATTTAGGTTTACTTTTGGTTGCAAGTGACGCAATTATTCTCATTGGAGTTGAATGTCCCCTTTTTGACTTGCCCTTTTCCTGTTCCCATTTATTACACAAGCACAAATCGATGAATGGGGCTTTCGCCATTTTCTTCCTTGCTGCTGCGAGGCCAACGCAGAACTAGGTCAGGTCAGGTCAGGCTTCACGCCACCCAAACACTGAAAGCTTCCTAACCTTAGTTTGTCTTGCTGGCGTCATTTCCACATTGTGTTTGGGGTGTGTCTTCAAAGGGTTCGGCTTGGGGTCAGTTACTAATAAGCTAATGATATATATGTACTGTAGAATCGATAAAGATGGAAAGTTTACAACCATAAACTATCAAAAAAGTTGTGATAGTTGAAAGTCTTGAAAGGTTATTCCTTGGCACAAAGTTACACAGAACTGTTTGCTTTTCAGCAGTTGTCAGTCATCTTTTTCGAATAGCAAAAGCAGACGACGTAATCAACTTTATTGCCTTGTTGCCTGAAGGGCGCCTTTTTGTCTCCTTCACAAAAAAGAGAGGGAAAAACACGTCATCTTGTGTATAGTGTTTTTTTTTTTTTAAAGATAATTTAACTTTGTTACCTTTTGCATTTGATTTGTTATTTTACCTTTGCCCTTTTGTGGTGCGCACCTTTCAAAACCCTGACGAGTGCAGAAAAACAAAAAACAAAATTCAACGTCAGCACATTGCGTGATTTGCCATCATTTGGCGGCGGGTTTTATTTTGTTACCATGCGATTTTGACCCTGTTTGTGGGAGAAGACAATTGACGTATATGTCAATTAATCAATAAATTATGTTAGTTTTAAAGGAACTTTAAACTTTAAAATGCGCCAACAAAAAAACCCAATTTAATATTCTCAACATTTTTATCTTCATTGCTTGCATAAACAGCAAAAAAAATAAATAGGTACGTAAAGATTGTGCAAATAATTATATTGACGTACATATTGTGTATTGTAAAAATGCTGAGACGTCATTCTGTGTCAGTCAATAAGTAATTATTTACCTCTTTGAAGATAATCAAATATATATTTTTTGCGTACTCATTCCATATCCATAAGTAAGTACAGCTGTCTGGCCAAGCAGCTTGGTAAATAATTTAACAACAATTCAATTGCAATGTCAGTCTTTATTGACTGCTAAATTGACAATACTCGTGTATTGTATTGCATTTAAATTTTTTAAAAGGTCTTTGCCTCTTTTAGGGCCTTTTGCACACGTCAGCCATTAATTAGTAGTGCATCGTTTGTGCCGCTAGGGGGCGCGCTAACTGTTGCCAACTTGCAATGTTTTTTTGCTGTTTGGTTTGTGTTGCATGTTGCACATGAAAATAGCTGGGTAATAGGCCTGAAAAACAAAAGAAAACAAACGCAAGGAAAAACTTTTAATTAACAAGCACTTTGCACAAAGCCCAAATACTTCCTTTGCTTTGTTGTGCCATCATTGCCAGATGCCAGCGAATTCCTGAAAAGTTCAACTGCAATGCGTCGTAGTAGACAACGAAACTGGTTTAGGGGCCATAGCCAAAAAGGTAAACGGTAAACCGGTCTGAAAAAAAAAAAATACTGAACAGCTCCCTCGCTTGTTCGTCTCGGCCTTTAAATCAATCAGCCTCCAGACTCTGCCCCAAGATGCTCTGTTTCGTTTCACATACATGTTTACACTTTACCTGTCCCTTGCCCATATCCGGTATGTGAAGAAATGCCCAACGAACGAACACACGATAAAAATTAAACTGGGACAAGCTTAATAAAAGCTGCCACAAAAAAGGCATATACATACGTTTGTGTACAGACGAAATTCAGTCCGAAAAATATGATAATTAAAACCAGTTTGTATTTTTTATGTGTTGTTTTTCGTCTTTTGACCACCAACAACAAAGCAAAGCAAAGCAAAACAAAACACAAAACTGTAACCGCAAGCAGTTCAGCGATCCGTGACAATGTTCGCCGCCGGCTACAAACAATACACACATATGGGGAATTTCAAATGCATTATCCACAAGTAAATAACAAGCAAGAAATATAAGCAATCTACAACGATATACTACGATACTTATGCCCAATTGAGTGAATTTCTCATGGTATTTATTCAATTTTGTACACTTTGCTAGTGGTTAACATTTCTCATCATTTACATCTGCAAAGGGCATTGCCATACAAAATGTTAATTTACATGGCGGTTTGCGTTATGTGAAGTGCTCGGTTTGGCCGACAGTTCGTTGATGTTGGCATGGAGCTCTGCGTTGAGTTGCGGTGCTTGTGAATTGTAGTTCGCCGCAGTCGCGGGTTCGAATCTCATAGATGTTAGATAGAATTTTTATTTAACAATGTGCGCCCCTAGGTTTGCTTTGGAATTTGCTGTTCGAAAAGCAATTTCATGTTCACATGGGGCAATATCGACACGTTTGCTTCACTCCACGGAGGGTTCGCGTTTCACCCTAGCGAATCCCTTCACTACAGACTATTAAACGGACATTACTTTCTTTTTTAATGCACTGCACCAAATCCTTGAAATCAAAACATTTATTTGCGTTTATATTCTCGTTTTTTGTTACTTCAACTCTCTCTGCAAAGGACATAATTGAAAATGTTAATTAACATAGCGGCTTGCTGTTATGTGAAGTTGTTACCTCTGCCCAAGAATTCGTTGGTATTAGCGTGGAGCTCTGCGTTGAGTTGCGCTGCTCGTGAATTGTATCTTGTAGTCGCGAGTTCGAATCTCGTGGTAGATTAGAACTTTTATCTAATTTTATTTGTGCGCCCCTAAGTTTTGCTTTGAAATATGCTGCTCAAAAAGCAATTTCATGTTCAAATGTGGCGCTAGAGCAAAACACGTTTTCTTCACAAGCCCCGGAGTGTTCGCGCTTACTTCATTACCTAGCGAATGCTTCAGTAAAGCTTATTCAACGACATAACTTTTTATTTGTATTTTATAGATGTATAGTTTTACAATTTTTTATACTTTGATACCGAAGGTCCGTCCGTATGAACGCTATTTTTTTCGACACCCTTAAAGCTGGAGACTTAAAACTTTGCAAATATCTTGGTCCATATCTGCATCAGACAAATTGTCACTGGGACAAATCGATGTCTTTATCGATAAAACACGCTTATATCCCACATTTTAACAGCTAGAGTTACCAAAATTGGTAGAAAGTTAGCTTGTGACTTCCTTCAAAAAACTGCATCAATAGTTTGGATGCCACGCCCACTCCTTCCGCCTTATAAGAACGAGAATGCCTGTATCTTCCACATTTTTTGAGCTAGGGTCACAAAATAGGACAATAGGAAAATAGATGGTGACATATACCAAAAATCTGCATCAGAAATTTGGATGCCACTCCCCCAACCTACGTCCAACACTCCTAGGCTGTTAAATAACGGAAATGCGTGTATCTTTAAGAGAATTAGAATTCCCTAAAAATCTACACCACCAGCCCTCTTTTAAAAATACGAATGCCTGTATCTTATGGAGTTTTTAAGCTAGATTCACGTAATTTAATAGGAAGACAGCTGGTGACAGATCCCAAAGACTTGCAACAAAAATTTGGATGACAAAATCGAAATTTGGTAACAAAACAGCTCCATTGCAAGGAGACTCCCTACCATCCGTTCTTTAACTGGTATCAGAGTATTCCGCAGTCAGTTCCGACCGACATTTTTATTGGTTTAACCTTTTTTGTTTTTGTATATACACTTAGCATTAGAAACTATACTAAAAAGGTCTTCTTGTTAACAAATAAATTTTTAAGGATGAAAAAAAATGCATTGACAAAAAATACAACGTAATAAGAGTAGATCGTGGATTTAAAATTAACAGTGACTATTACGGGTTCTCTATACAGCTAAGAACATCTTTAGTTGAGTGTTTGCACTTAAATTTAGACGAACTCATAGCCAATGCCAAACTGAAAACCATTCAGGACCTTGTCAGTGGCTTGCCGTCTCAATGGGATGCAATAGTTTAACTCAATGCGAGCCCTCTCCGCCAGTTTGACAGCCAAACCCATTCCATAAGCGCTGCGCATGTTGTCTATGAAAAGGAAGATGAATTAAATATATTTCTTGGATTATTGATTAGTTTATAAAACACAAACACACACCTGTTGTAAATGCATTGCTATTGCCCATGTTGTAAAAGAAATGCATACGGAAATGACTAGCGAGTCCCTTAAAGACGCCGGCAAACGGCAGCGGTGTCCACAAATGTGCGCCCGTGCACCAAAATGTCTGTGCACCAATGGGCGTGCCATCGACGACAGGTCCAGCACCGCCAAACTTAAAGCCACGCAACGTAAGCGGACCGCCGCAATAGAAGAGATTGTTGATGGGCAGCACTGTTGTCTTCTTGGTCTCCTTGATGACGCCAACACGACCGCAGAACTGTGCCACCAAGCCCGCAAACAGCGGCACATTCATCTCGCCATGCGCCGTGCTGCTGGTGTAGGAAATATTGCCACCCAAGCCGCAATACTCATTCACGGACTTTAACACAATGCCTCGAGTGGGAAAGACCGTGTTATCCCGAGTGTCATAGACCAACGAATAGCGCAGCAAGGATGCCAACTTGGGTCCACTATGATCGCGTATGGCAAACGGCACCGATTTGTTCAACAAACTCAGGTCCCTGATCGAGTTCTCATACTGCAGCGAGTGTGTGAGCTGTGAACGAGATTTAGTTAGAGATTGTACTCAAATGAAATAGTTTAAGACTTACATCGACGCCGAGCATAGTGTGGGCACTAAAGTCAATCAGGTAGCCCAAGTTGGTGGTCTGAAAGGAGCTTATGTCAAAGCGATCTGTTTGCCGAAACACGCTAAACGAAACTCTGGTAAAAGAAGTCAAGCCAAGTTAACACAAATAATCAAATATGTTTACAATATTCAACTACTCACTCTGGTCGATTTTCGCGAAAGCGTGTATGAAAGAAGGGTTTCCAGAACTTTAGCTGCAGATCGTTGGCTCTGGTGCTGCTGTAGCTGCCCTGCAACGAGATGCTCTCACCACGACCCAATATATTCGGTATGGTCAGCTCGGTGCGCAGCGAGCCCTCGTTCTGGCCAATCTCTGTGCCCGCCGAGCCCATGATCCTCGTGTACTCGTTGCCCTTCAAAGTCACCTCATAGCCCTGCGGCGAGGCATCGGCGCCACGACTAATGTCAATGTGCACCGTGATATCCTTGAATATGCCCAGCTCATGCAGATAGGATTTGGCTGCCATTGCCTCCATCATCATGGTCTGAAAGTTGTCCGCCTTGAACAATCCCTCGGCAGCCCGATTCACATAGTCATTGTGGGTGCGCAGTAAACCGCTGACATTCACACGATCCACACGTGCTGATATTTTGCCCAAATCATATTTGCTATTTGGATCCTTGTTCATTGGACCGCCACTTGGCGACTTTGGCATTTTGTGTTCGTTTTTAGCTGTAATGATAAAAATTGTTTACTTTTTACTTTGCAGATTGAACTGGAGAATCTCAATAGTGCTACGGATGAGATTAATAAACTAGAAATAGAATTGGAGGTGAGAATATTGAAATGAATTTGTTAAAACCCAAGCTAATCTTCTGACACTTTTATAGGAGGCCAACTCGACGTTTCGCATCTTGTTGAATGAGTCGACGCGGCGCCTAAAACTCTCCTCCAAGAAGCTAGGCAACTGCATAGAGAAGGCCCGACCCTATTACGAGGCTCTGGACAAGGCGCGCGAGGCGCAAATTCAATGTCAACAGGCGGCAGTCAAATTTCAGCGAGCCAACGGTAAGAAACGAATCCAAACCAATCAAAAACCTGTACTGAAAGTAAACTACTTTCCGCAGAGATCCATGCAGCAGCTAAGGAAACTGTGGCGCTGGCCGAGCAGCGTTTCATGTCCAATTCGCACGAGTGGCAGTTCGACAATGCCTGGCAGGAGATGTTGAATCATGCCACACAGAAGGTCATGGATGCCGAGAAACAAAAGGCCGACTGCCATGCAGAGCATCAGAGACGCACGCGAGTCTTTCACAGTGCCGAGCAAAAGTTGCAGCAGCTGGAGGATCGCTTCAGGCGCAGCATCAACAAGTCACGTCCGTACTTTGAGGAGAAGCAGGTGTGCCAGGATCAGTTGCAGACGCAAAAGAATCGCATCCAGGAGCTGCAGCAGCAGGTGGGCTGTGCCAAGACAACATATTCCACAGCGTTGCGCAACTTGGAGCGCATCAGCGAGGATATACATAGACAGCGTGGCGATTATCCGGCGTTAAGCGGCTCGCCACCGCCACCAGGACCTCGAGAGCCGGGCGTGGGCGCTGAACTGAACACACCCACCTCCAGTGCGTTGCCATCGTTGCCCGATTTCCAGCTGGAGCTGGAAAAATGCGACTATCCATCGGTAGCGGGCAGCCAAATGTCACTGGGAGCCGGCACCGCCACGCCTGCTGCCACGCCCTCCGCCGTTGAAACCGAAGATGAAGCCGAAGAGGGGGAGGAGGACAATGTGTGTGACTACGATGAGTCAGCGATGGGCAACGATCTGCGTGGCGTTGTCGACGAACGTCAGCTGGAAGCGCTGCGGCAAAAGGTCAAAATACTGGCAGTGCGACCCATCGAAGGTGGCGATGGCCAGCAACAGAAGCATGTGTGGGAGCACGAGCTGAAAGCCACGGTCGATAAACTAGATCATCTCATGATGCTGAAGGAGGCTGCCAAGCATCAGCTAAAGAAATCTACAGAACTGCGACCCGATTCACTTGGCGCCGAGGCGCTTAAACGCCACACCGATGTGGACGTGGTGGATGCCAGGGATATTGTGATTAAAATAAGCACCGCCGATTCAATTGCCCCTCACAGTCTGCCCGTAACGCCGCAGCATCTCCAGCAGCCCAACGATAGCGCCATTAAGAAGCTACAGCAGCAGCTGGCGCCGTTGCCATCCGTAAATGTGTCCATGCGTGAGCTGCCACTGTTGGCTAGACTCTCGAATGAGCTGCTCGATCGCAGCAGTGCTGCAATGGGCAGCGTTCGGAGGCAACTGAGACGTCGTTCTCTCGAATAGCAGCAGCAGCAATTACAACAACAGCAACAACAACTACAACAGCAACAACTCTCTAAGAAAGAAAGCTCTAATATCAACTTTAAAAAGTTTGTTTATATTAAATGAATTGTAAAATGTTTGTGAATGCAAGTTCGAAATGCATTTAGTTCACACTGAATATTGAGTACACAATGCCTATCACATAAATATACATATATCTACATCTATTTTTCGTATATATTATATTAAATTATCATAAATGTTGAGTAATTGTTTCGAGTGTCCTGCGTGTTAATACTATACTTATTAATGTTCTTTTATGTGATTCAAATTGATTGAAAATTGTAATAAAAAAAGACCACGCACTAAACAATAAGCAGCTTTAAGTTAATGTTTAAAACAAAAATACTAATTACAGAGCAATGAGCAAATTGGACACATGCACTAAATAGTTTAGCCGAAAATAACACAATTAAAAAAGATTTAAAAAAAAAACTGCACTCGTTTGAAATGAGAAATGCAAAAAAAAAAAAAAACGAATTAAATTAGCCATTAACGAAATTCTCAAATATCGTAAAAGATGCGCGTAAACTGTATATGAGTTATAAATGCGAAAGCAGGCAAACAAGTATTTCTGTGTAGTTAAAATTACAATTTCCAATTAAAAAATAAAAATTTACATTTTAACTTTGTCTTTTTACTGTCTTGCTACTTTGGAGTGCTTGTTAATCTTACTACCGGCTTTCTTCCCCCCCCCCCGTAAAACCCTTCATGTTATCACTGCTGTTAGCATAACAAAATCACATCTTTCATTTCACTTTTGAAAAATCTTCACAACAATCCTTTGATATTTCATAACAAGCATTTGCTGCTTTTGTTCGACTGAAAGAACTATAACTAAAGTATGATGTCATTTTGTGCCTGCATTTTGACACAAATCTATAAAACACAAAATTTTTGGCCCACAACAGCCCAACAAATTATGTAAGCCAATGAAAATCGACAGTCTTACCTGTCTTGTTTGCCTTCCAAGTTTGTTAGACACACGCGACGGTCGAAATTGGCGGGTTTGTGTTAGGAATTTATAAAAAATATAAACAAACTGAACGGCGCCTATTGCCAGCCAATATTTAACAATATTTCTTCCGACTTAAAACGCACGCGTGCGACTATTGAATGTTCCACTAACAGCTACAGCTGTGGGCACCCAAAACTTTAACATTTGCTCAGATGTTTTCACAGCGCGCAAAAATTTGTATGTGAATATGTAAAGGCTGCTGCTATTATAGTAGATATAAATATATTTATATTTTTGTGTAAAACAATAAAAGTTTTATGTGATTTTAAAGTGTTTGGCTGCGTAGAAAGTCGTAAATGAATGAATCTGTCTAAAATAGAAATTTAACATTTCCTAGTGCTTCTGTTAACAGTTAGAGAATGCATGTTACTGCTGATTGTGAATGACAACTATCGAGAGTAATATTTATGTTCTTCGCAACAGCTGTTATATGGTGTTTTTCCCCAACGATAACAATTGCGGAACAGAAATAATTTAAATCAAATCCTTTGACCAATTACGTTCTTTGATAGTATTTTATTTACAGGCGTTCAATAGAAGACAAAAGCTTTTAACGTTGTTTTTTTTTTTTTTGGAAATAATATTGTGTACTTTAACTAGACATACGTAAATGAAGATGTAAATTACAAGAAAATTATTACTATTATTATTAATAGTTAGACTTCAGTTATAAACTTAGAACATAACTTAAATTATAGCATGGCTCCTTCGTGGCCTTCAGCTAACATGAAAATTACTAAATATCTTTTCGTCCATTGTTTACTTTAGTGCATTTTATGCCATTCGATTGCAATTTACGCATTATATCTAGTGCCTGCTGCTTTTTAGAAAGAGCCACTGCATCAATAGGCGGGTCCGGAGCCTCACGCGTGTTCCGACGCTTAACTTCAACGCCACATGCGCGCAACTTGTTGAGTATCTGTTGAGTGTCGCCATTAGCTGCAGCGTTGCCAACTGGTATGCAAACCATGGGCGGAACAGCTGTTGTTATTGTCCTGTTTGCACTGGGTTGTTGTTGTTTCCTCGTCACAAAGATCAACAATCATATTTGAAGCCACATGAACATTACTATTGGCTTTGGGCGGATCCAAGCTGGCGGGTCTTTTATGCTGTTGTTGAGGTTGGCTTGTGAGAATCGTGCGCCTTGGCATTGAATGGCGCATACGTTTAGCGGGTGACTGTGGCGATTGCTCCTGCCGTTGTGACTTCTGCGCTTGCTTTAGTAGCTTCTCTTTTTCTACCTCTTTGCTTGCCTGATGGCGCGTACGGATTTTATCGACGTTCTCTTTGGCATTGGTGGGCGGTTGTTTTGCCTTCGCTGGTTGCACTCGATTGTCATCTGTGTACCAGCGCGGATCCTCCAGCTCAGCTTCCCAATCTATACTGCCGTCAGCGCTGTTGTGTACTGCATCTGGCTCATAGATTAACAGCTGCAAAAAGCACTCATTGTTTAAGGCTCTAGATTGCTTGCAGTATTAACTGTAATACGACTAACCTCTAGCTTGCCATTAGTCATTCTCCTCTTTCGCTTGTCTTCCTCGTACTGCAGTTCGTCAATCGAATTGGCAATGTGTTTAACAGCGCTGCATTTGCTTATATGCGTTTGGAATGCTTCCAGCGTAAGGCAATGCCGCTGGCAGGAACCGCACAGGAGTATCAGACGCTTTTGCTCATCAAATAGCACATCACCGAAGCGCACAAAGCGCAGCGATTTAAATTTACGGCTTCCGTTCATTTGTGCTATAAACAGGCAATGTTGTTTTCTATATTTATTCTTAAATGATTATCCGGTTAATTGTTTATGCAGTTGTAATGTAAGGCCGCATAGTATCTTACCGTCACATACAAAGTGTGGTCACAAATTTCAAAGCTTGCCTTCAGCTATTAACTTATTGCATTTTGTTTATATTTTTATTTCTTTAGGAGTTTTGTACAATAATGCGTTCCGCTAGTAATAATAATTTGTGGTGGCCAGCTGATTAAATGCTATTGGCTCGATATCAGTTCGATTGCTACCACAAGTTCAGTGTTGGTAAGCACCTGTTATCGGAAGCTTCCATGGCGCGCATTTGAACGTTTGTTTCTGCAGTGCATTCGCCCGACAGATGTTTTTAGTTTCTTTTGTTTTCCACTTTTGCTAATTTAATTGACTGTTTTGTTTGTTTTGTACTTTTTCTATGTATCGGTTTAATTGTTCTTTTTAAAACAGCAGATGGCTTTTGTTACCATTGATTAACGCCCATGCGATTTAAATTAAATCGCTTGCAAATGATTCGTCGTCGTAGCAAAAAAAAAATCAACTGTAAATGCCGCACCATTTGCCATTTGTTTGCAGTCTTTATTGTTTTTATGTGTGTGTACATGGTGTGATTTTGATTCCCTGACTCCAACACACAAGCCGACAAAAAAATCGCTTTCATGTTTTGCGTGTCGCGGCACTTGTGCAATGAACTATTTTTTTCTCTCTTGCGTCCTTTCGTTTCGATGCTGTTACCCGTAAAACGAGCTGCACATTTGTCGGATCACGTGAACATACACAAACACACACACATACAAGCACACATACGCAAAACAAAATCGTTTCTGTAATCACCTGGTCATCAAGCTTTTAAAGTTGTGCCTTGGGAGTTTTGTTGCTGTTTATGCTTAAAATTAGTTTGAAAACAAAAACCTAATATGCATGTTTAAGAAGTGACACTAAGAAAACGATAGAGCAGACATAAAGTAGACAACACTTCTTTTGGTGAGGGGGGAGAACATCAGCAATTGGATTTTGGGGTAGCATGAAGTTGCCATGCAATTAAGCAAGCAACGCTCGACCTGCCCCCCTCTCTCTTTCTCTCTCTCTCTCTCTCTCTCTCTGTCTATCTCCCTTCGTGTGTGTCCTGTGTCCCATCCATACTATATTCCCTAGCCCATCTGCTGCTGTTGCCGTTTGCTCGTCGCTCGTTGCCCGATGCCATTGCAATGCTGACCATGCAAATTACGTTGCCCACAGAGACACACAGAGAGGCACGCACACATTCGCACACACACACACAAACTCACATATGGGGTATGGACACGCAGTGCTGTCACCATTTGGCCGTGCATTTGAGTGATGCAGTGAGACAGGCAGGGCACAGGGGGATGGGAGGACAGAGAGATGGGCTTGTAAGGACCAAAAATACAAGCAATGCCAGCAATGCAGCATGTAGGTCCAAAGTTAAGTTAAATGGACTTGCGGTGCACTCAAGCAGCCAACACACACACACACACACACACACACACACACATACACACGCACGCACGCACACAGACACACACTTACGCACACTTGCTTTAAGCTGTGACTGGGCTAGTGCATGTCAAGGTAGCAGCTCGACTAGTAGATTAAATTAAACGCAGCAACAGAGGGATGGAGAGTGGATGTTAGAGCAACTGCACCCAAGCAATGCTGCATGCAACAACAACAACAACAACAACATTTAACGTGTTTACACCATGTCGGACCAGTTGATATGCCAACTGCACACACACACACACAAATACACACACGTACAGATTCTAACTAGTGCGTGTTTTCGCTTATGAGCTGCGACTCTGCCTCTCTGGACAATGAACACTTGGAATGCCACAGCGTCGTTCTCGACTATTGCCACCTCTCTTTGCCATTGTTGCGGCTTTTTGTTTTCCAGTTACAGAAAGAACGCCGTGGGAAGAAGCCAGGAGGTGCATGTAGGGTACAGGAACAAAATCACTGCATACTTTCAGGTGCAGCTGCTGTCATAACACAATACACAAAGTCGGGAACAGAGAGGAGGGGGAAAACAACGCGACATTGTGTGCGCGCCCTGACTTTGAATTAGCCTTTGGCTCGCAGCCACACACACACACACACACACACACACACCACTCTGCCAGGTAGTAGACTCCGCCCTATGTCAAAGTGCTGCATGCTTGCAGGCAGCTTTGTCACAAATTCTCTATGTATATATGTACGTGTGTGTAAAGGGGGGGTGGAGGGGGTGCAACAGTAAGTTTGGTTAGTTGACTTTTTAAAAACCATGGCATAGCACTTGCTGCTGTCATTTAGCTGAGCATCTTGCAACTGAGCTGCAAAATATTGTTGCTTGCTTCAACATTTTTCAGCACAACGCTACAATGTCAATTGAAGTTATGAAAGTTTTTCAAATTGGGGGAGATTAGGTATAATAAGTAATAGATTTATGTGCATAACTTACTTAAAATATTTTCGCTTGAAGTAAGATAGTTATTTATTGCTAGTAAGTTTACAGTTCAGTGTTTAGTTTTGGTCAACAAAGAACTCAGTTTTTGTTTACCGCTTTTAGGAATCGTTTTCCACATAGCTGAATTGAAACTGCTTTTAGGCTGACTGCGTTTTCTTTATTGACCGGACGAATCAAAGAAAAACATTGCATTTTCTTGCTTCAGTTGACCTTACCAATGTCTTAATATTACGCTCATTTATTGACCAGACTCAAACAGAGCAGCAAGAGTCAAGTTAAATTGCTCCTCCCACTATCAATGCACATGTCTGTGTGAGTGTGTGTGTGTGTGTGTGTGTTTTTGTGTGCATGTGTAAAGAAGAATGAAGAAAAATAGACAAATGCAGCTGCGCTCACTTCCTGAATGACTTCTGGCTATGGCTATGGCTATGACTACTATGGCAATGGCTTTTTGGCTTTGGCTTTCTGGCATCGACTTTGGGAAAGGTAGAACGATTGCAGGAGATCGCCAATTTCCTGATGTGCCTGCAGCAGGTAGCCGAAGTTGATTACAAAGCACTAAAATCAATAGGAAATGCAGTTAAATATTTTGCCAGCCGAAATAATTGCACAAAAAGATTTGAAGACAAATCAAATATGAGACAGAAAGATGCTCAAACTTTTCACATTTTATTGCAGCCTGCCGCTCCCCCGCTGCTGCTGCTCCCTCTGTTGTTGGCAGAAATTATTTAATTAAAAGCTGAGGCAAACTGAGTTGCAGCAACAGCAAACTGAAACTGAAACTAAAGCCAAGCCAGTCTTCACTGGAATTCTCACCAGTTTTTGGCTAAAAAGCAACGACACTGAGCGCCGAAAACTTATGGACCGGTGTGAAAAGTTTACAGCGGCCCCGGCATACAGGTGAAAAAGTTGCTAGATTTTAGTTGTTGTTGTTCTTTTTTTTTTTTTTTGTTCGTTTTCTGTCAGCTCAACGTTGGCAGCATTCAACTTGTTAAACAATTTTCGTATATACGAGCATTTTCGACAAGTTTGTGCGCTGTGTGTGCTGTTAAAAATCTTAAAGATACGCCAACGAGTGAAAAAATAAAGAAATGCAGCTCTGCAACAACCTACAAGATACAGATACAGCTGAAGCAGCAGCAGCCTGAGCTACTTTATGCGTCTGGTTGGCAAAAGTTGTTGCAAGCAAAGGAAGGGAGGTGTGTATTTGAGGATAGTTATACATGGCTGTCTGTCTTTCTGTCTGTCTGTCCTTCTGTCTGGGCAACTTTTGCCAGACAATTTTTCTGCTACTTTGCATGTCAGTGCAGCAGCAGCAGCAGCAGCAGCATCCACAGCAGCATCTCAGCCAGTGCAAATAGTCGAAAAGTTACAGCGGGTAAGTTTTGTGCACAGAGAGAAGTAGAATGTCTTCGACATTTTGCAATTGAATTTAGCCCGAAACTATTTTTTCCTTACCTTGCTCACATGTTTACCTCCGTATCTTTAGACCTTTGTATCTGTATCTGCACATCTGTATCTTTTGTAGTGTGTCCCCTGACGCTGCGGCTGCTCTTGACGCCCAAGGTGAGTTCTGGCTGCTGCTGCTGCTGCTGCTGCCCATTCAGATAACACATTCTGTGGCATAAAGTGTGCGCTTAAAGTGTTGCCTATTGCCCATTGCCTTACATCAATAATAAATGGAACTATGCCCGAAAACAGCATGCAACAGCATTTAGGTGCTTAAAAATATGGCAAAACATTCAATAGACAGCTTAAAACAGGGCTGCTCTCCAGTACTACCATAATAAATTGACAGCTTAAAAGTATGCTGTAGTAAATTTGAATTATAAATGGGTCAGCCTTTCACCAAGGCTTTAATCAAATAAATAGATGTGCTTAATTGTTGAAATAAAATAAGCGTGACGAAAGGTAAGCTTTCATAAATTATTACAAAAAAAATTTGTACTAATTTCAAAATCACACATAGACGAAAAATAAATAAATAAATATCAATTTTATAAGCGCTCTCCACTCATGAAATACATATTGTCTAATATATAACCTCCTTCTTTTTGGAAGTCGGTTAAACGTGATCAAAATTCCACTGAAAACAAACTGTAAAATGAGGCTAAAAGGTTAAACTTTAAGTATTTGCGTAACTTAGATATTTTGGAAGGGATCAATAAACGCTTATGGCACATAATTTAGCCACAAAAGGTAGACGGTTAAAAAACCGCAGACACTGGCAAACAGTAGATGCGACCAAATTTTGTAATCACCCATAAGCATGGCCATGGCAAATATTTATACCAAAAAGTAGGCAACAAACAGCAAACACACACAATTCAATATGAACATAGTAAAAGAGAGTGTGCAAATATTCGCACGTTTAGTTGCAGCTTAAAGTGCAAACCACCGACAACGGTTTACAATTTCACCTCGAAATTAAATTTCGCTTCCTGGAACGAGCACTCATGACTTTGTGTGTGTGTGTGTGTGTGTGTGCATTGGCGCCTAAATTGCTGCTAAACAAAAATTAAATTGCAACGGCCACAAATGAAAATCGTAAAATTATCAGCTGCCAAGCGACCGGCAAATGATTTTCCAAGCCTCACCCCATCCCAAACCACTTTTCCCATCGCTTTTCATTTCATGTAGTACTACACTGTCCGAGTTTGAGTTTTGGACGGTGTCTGTTGCAATTCGCCGTGTTTATTGAAAATCAGAGCCTCATAGAAAAACCTTGTTGCCTTGTTGTCCAACCGTGCGCGGGGAAGGGAAGCGGAGGGAAACAACATGGAAATATGTGCGTCCGGCAAATTTGTCGATGTTCAGGTTTCTTTGCTTCCGTTTTCCGTTTTTTCTCTATAAACACACACACATACGGTGTGTGTTGTGTAAATAATCGGCATCCAAAAAGTCGCCAGATTGTTAAAACTATCGCATGAAATAATTTTCAATTCGCAAAAACGACAAAAAAAAACCCGTTTGGTGTTACATGTTGTTACATGCAGGCAGTTAACTTTTAGTTACTCTCTAGCCATAATACCCTATTAGTTTTGAATATAACTGGGTATTGTGTATATAGGTTTTTATGTTTCGGTTAAGGTTGTGATTTCAAAGCTTAATCTTCAATTGAAACTATTTTAAACTATCAATATGTTTATCTCATTTGAACTGTATTGACTTTTAGACGTTGCATACCCCTTAAAGGGGACACCTCAATAGTGTCTAGGGTACACAAAGGTGCAAATGAAAAGTGTAGTGAACGAGCGGTGAAGAGGAAGAGAATTTGGTGAATGCAGCCTGGGAATGCAGCCACGTAGCACAAATATTTGTGAACACGTGTCCAATGAGCAAAAGTGACGAGCCAAAAGTGCGGCGAGCCGTGAGGTGAGGTGAGGCGATATCCGGATACAAAACAGTGGTCACAAGCAAGGGGGAATAGGGAAGGGGGGTGGTGTACACAGTACAGGTCATGTAACTGCAACAGCCGCGCTTTTTTCTTCTAATAAATGAAAAGTAAATAGCAAAGCGGCCAGCTCAGCTGCAGGTTGCAGGCTGCAGTTAGCTGTGTGCCTCTGCCCCAACTCTCTTGCCACGTTTTGTCAGCAGAAATATGAAATAAATTTCGGGAAAAAAAGGCGCACACTATTGGTGCAGGTCAAGCAGAGTCAACTTCGCTTTTTTCCAACCAAAAAATGGCGAAAGCAACCCAAAAGTAAAACTTTCGTCACGTAGACATGATTCATCGACGGGGTAGTTAGGGTTACGGTAATGGCCGGCGGGGGGAAGGTTGTCAGTTCAATAACTGACGATTCATTAGCACTCTCCCCCAAAAAGAAAAACAAAACGGAAACGAGGTCACTTAAAGTCAGGTTAAAGACAGCTCTCGTTCCATGTGGCTAGTCAGAGATTAGTTGTTGCCATGGACCCTCTGTCCAAAGTACACAAAATGTAAATGTTTTTTGTGAATCAAAGTCCAGACACTCTTTGTCTGAGTCGGAGCAAGAAAAAGTACCCGAAGCTGCACCAGACGCTGACTTGTTGACAGTTGAGTATATTTTTAATAATGCATAAACATACATACACTCCACATTAGCTCATTCTACAAAAAAAGCACACACACACAAAGGGAGGGGTGAGAAGACACACAAAAAAATGTACAATTTCGCACGCCGTAGCGCCTACAAAATGTCACAGTAGACAAACAATACACAGAGCGAAAAATATTAAGTTTAAACAAATGAAATTTTATATTTCATCTACTCAATTGAAGTTTTAATTGGCTTAAGTAAAGTTTTACTTAATTAAAGATTATTTTCTTTTATAAAAAGACCTTTTCCTTTAGCTTATTTAAATATTTTATGCAAGCTTTTTCTTAATGCAAGATTCTATTTCCACTTTATTTTAGTATTTTTTTTGTCCATTTCAGGGCATTTTCTTTAATGAATAGTGGATTTTACTTAACAAACTATAATTAATGCTAATTTTAAGGAATTTTAATATAAAAAAATAATATTTGGAAAAGAAAGGTTTATTTTAAAACAATTTCCCAAAGCCTGCAAGTTTCATCTTAGCCTTCTTTCTCTCTGTATGGAGTGGTTGGTTGGAGGAGCAGTAGCATGAGTTGCAGGGGGAGAGGGTGGGGGATTTGGAGCGCCAGTTGTTGCCGCCGCCGCCGACGATGACGACGACGACGACGACAATCAGAAAAGAGACAAATCCTGCAACGACTACGACGACATGGACGACGTGGACGAGGATGTACACGAGCTTGTCGCTGTGTCTGTTACGTGCCACATGTGCGTCAGATGTGGCAATGATTTGCATCGAGGTGTGGCATAAAAAACAAAACAAACAGCGGGGGCAAGTGGTGGAGCAGCAAGCAGCAGCAGCAGCAGCTGTAGTCGGATGTGGGGCAGAGAGTTATGCGTTGGCTGTTTTTATGACACATATGCCTCGCTGGCTGCAGCATGGGGCAGGCAGACCTTTACCTACATACATACATACATACATATATGCGAGAATATCAAAACAAACAAGCAAGCGAGGGGTGTGGCGTCTAGAGGGGGCTGATGTTGTTTTTTGACGGGCTAACCTTGTTTACTATTTGCTTCTGATAGGTCACAAAACATAATTGAAATTTGCCAGCTAGCGAGATTTTAATTAACGTGGGTAAGAAGTTAAACATATTTAAAATACGCACAAAAAAGTGGGTGGAGATTGGAAAGAGGGGAAGAGAAAGTGTGATTAAAGTTGGTTGTAAACAAACCAAGTGTTATTTACGCACTTGTATGTATGTATTTATTTTATTTTGATAATTAAAAGTGTACACACATTTATTTTAATACGATTAAAAAGTGATTTATATCAGCTGCTTAAAGTGCAATAATTTCAGCTGTTAGATTGTTTAAAATGCTTGCATAACAATATGATTAAAAAACTGGTCTTTGTCAGCAAAATTTAATTTAAACCCATATTGTTTTTGAGCATATTTAATTGAAAGTTTTTGGTTTGATTAAATTGCCAATCATCATCAATATTTTATTTTGTTTTATTTGAATCTGTCCTGGGAATCATTTTTTCACATATGTATTAATTGAATTATAAACTTTAGCAAAGGCAGTATAACCAAGGTTAATGTTTTGAATGCACATTTGGCGATATGATAACGCCCGGTTATCATCCTGTTTGGACGCATCTGTAAGTGTCAACTGGGCTAGGAATCACATGTCGGAAATATGTTAATAACACTTGGATAGGCAACAAACGTCGTTGACGGCAATTTCTAGTCATTGCGTTTAAGCCAAGTTGTTGGAGAAGCAGCTGCTGCAACAGCAACGGGGCAGCAACTGTTGGTCTAAACTGGCCATTAAAATGCACGGCAACGAAGCGGATAAGGACACAAAACACTTCCGGGCTAATTCGCACAACGGCAACAACAATGTCTCAATTTCTATCGGCTCTCGACTTTTATTAGAGAGCCGAGTGCAAGAAAAAAAAACGAAACAAAACATAAACATAAGCATAAAATTTAATGCGAATAATAAAAGCAAATTAGCCACAGCAAGCAGGGGGCATGGGGGCAAGGGAGGAGCTTAGCTTGGTGGGAAAAAAAGCCCAGAGCAACATATATATACATATACATATATAAATACATTTAGCATGGGTATCAATAATAATATTGACAGCCGTATCAACAAAAGCGAAACCAATAATAAGCTCATTCAAGTTCATGTAAAATGCTTTAGCTAGCGAGAGTGTGAGCGGAGGGGCTGGGAGGGGGGACGTTTAATTGGCGTGCGAAGCAGTAAAGAAAATTTGTGAAGAGATAAATTACGCGTGTATCTTTAAGGTCGGTCTTGGCAGAGCCAACGAAAACTGTCAATACGCGTTTATGTTTTGGATGGTCATGGTGGGGGGTATGAGGTGTGAGGTGTGTAAGGTGGCAAAAGTCTTGAAGAACTGCGCTAATGAAATCAGACAACATTAGCTGCGATGCCGGCAGCCAAGACAACGAGCAGCAGCAGCTGATGATAATGATAATGATGATGATGATGATGATGATGCTGGATGCTGGATGCTGGATGCTGGAAGACACCAAAAACTGAAACGAAAACAGGATGAGGGGCGGGGGCCAACAGGTGAGCAGTTGAGTGAATTAGATGGGCAATTGTTGCATGGAGAAACACACACACACACACACACACACACAGAGAGTTATGAGCGGATGTATGTGTGTATAGCCAAGGGACGTAAACGTTTCATGTGACGGAACTGAAATAAATGTAATTTGTGTGTGGTTATTGGCGGCGGTGAGCCATAAGGCCATAACGTAACAGGCTATTGAATTTCGCACACAGAATCAACTCTCTCTCTCTCTCTCTCACACACGCTTTCTCTCTCTGTCGTGCTCTGTGTTTGGGTGACATGTTCACAGAGCTCTGGGTGAGCTTCCGGTGGCGAAAGAACGCTCAAGTTACAAGTTTAGAGAGTGTAGGCATTTAATAAACAATCAATAAGCAATCAAATTAACTTTATAGAAAAAGTTCATAATTACATAAGAGCTTACTATTTGTGTCATAATAATATTACTTACATCATTGCATGAGCATAAACTGATTTAGGGCAAACTTGCCTAACAGAATGATTTGAAGGTCTTGCTTAAATTCTGTGAACGGAAATTTATTTAGATTTCAGCGAACATATGATAAGCCAAAACTTTTCCTAGAAACTATAAATTGTTTGCCTCAGCTGTTGCCGCACAGAATTCTCCGAAGTGTTATATACATACGTATGTATATTGATTTTATGGTTGCTCAGCAACTTTTAAGCCAAGCCTAACACGAATTTATTAATTTATAATTTATCTAAGAATTGAAAACGCCAAGAGTTCCAAGAAACTCATTGAGCTATTAGCCTTGTCTGTTGTCTCTCAATCGATTTTGTTAGCTCTTAATGCCCGTTAAGCTCTTTAAACAGCTTATCCTGCTCTGATCCTAAGAAGCTGAAGAGGAAGAACGAACAACCGCTAATCGCACAAAAACATTTCTGATAAATGCATTGCTGCTTGTTGTGAGTTGTAAATCCGCTAACCAAGCAAACCAAAGCGCCAAATGCGACAAAAACTTTTCAATTAGTTATGCTCACAACTTCATAATGCAAAGCCAAACAGACAAACAGTAATACCGAAATTTGCAAAACAGCCAATAAGTAATCCAACAAACAAACTATTACGTCCAGGCACAATAGAATGAACAACCAACAGAAAAAACAACTGCTAAAGTTACAAGTTGACTGCAGAATGCTCTGTAAAAGTTTAAGGTGACTATAAAATGTATAAACTTTATTTATTGTATTTTTCTATTAATTTTCCGAATCAAAAGTTGACCTTTTATAAATTAAGTGCTTAAATTATACCTAATTATATTTTGGTCATCATTATGCATTAAACTGTTTATTAGCTGGATAATTACAATTGATGTGTTCAAGGTCTGTCAGTTGCCCTAATTGCCTTGCTTCTCTACCAATATATTATAGGGTATCAACAGAGAAAAAAAATGGCAAAATGGCAGCCATTTAATTTGCTGCTGTCATGGTGGCAATGAATAAAAAGCCCCAAATCTAACCCACGGGGCATAGACAGTACTCAATAATATTATTTCGAGTGTGTGTGTGTGTGTGTGCGTGTGTAGCTATCTCTCTGTATTTAGTTAGTTATTGTTGTTGTGGGCTTCAGCTTCCGCTTTCCCTTTAGGCCCTACCACGACTACAATAATTCTGTTATATCTGTTGGACAGTTTTCGACTGTTTTATTTATTTGGTTAATTATGGCAGCGTTGCGTTGCGCGTTTGCATCGTTTTGTGCTGTACAAAATAATGAAATCAAGCAAATAATACAATTACAGGATATACACGCAAAGCGAAATACAATTACGCGCACACACACACACACACACACACAAGCAAATACAATTATATGCTGGACAAAGCGAGATAGTGTAGAAAGAGACACACGTTTTGGCCCAAAAAATAATAAGCGCGTAATTATGCGAATTAGGCGACAGCAGCCGCATAAAATAAAGTGTAGCATACGCTCAGGGGCAACTAAGCAACATAGTGCACATTTGGCATTTTCTAGTTATTGCTGCTAATTTAGTGAAGTTTACATGCATTTGTTTAATGTGTGCATAGGCAAGTTTGTGCAAGTTTGAGTTTAACAGGAAAATTAAGGTTTAATATTTATTAAGCTAAGATAACAATCACTTAGCTCTAAATAAGGCAAATAGTAAGATAAATTAATTTGCATTAATATGTATAAACTGCTAATAAAACGAGCCTAATATTTAAACATATTAAAATAATTATACCTTAACACACATAAATTTAAATTGAAAGCTCAAAAACACAATACTAATAAGATATTCATCCGAACTGGCTTACTCGGCATACAATTAAATAAAACACACATTTAATACTTATACGTATAATCCTAGTATTTATGCTCTGCAGCGAAACAAAGCGTATTTAAGCTTCGGCTTTGCTGCAACAACATTTGTTTGTTTGTGTTTGTTTTTTGCGCGTGCCACATGCTTGCAGTAGTATTTATTTTATTTTTGGTAATTAGTGCTTATACTTATTTCTACATGAGCAGCAGCAGCAGCTTGATATGAACGAATGTAACACAAACTGTGCACATTTTTACCTTTTCAAGTACTTGGTGTTGCAACAACAACAACAACGGGAAGTGCATTGCATTTTCAACAGCATTTCAACATTTCAAGCAGTCGTGCAACGTGCCGTGGCTGCATAGAAGGGCAACTAAGGCGCATAAGCGTCGTCATCTAATAAAAATTTAAAGCCATTATTGCATCGTCCTTCGTCCTGCTAGCTCCTTATATCGCTCGTGTAGGGAGCTTAAGGCACAGTCGCCCGTCAGCTCCACCGCCAAAAAAAAAAGAGGGGAAGGCAACTCTTGCCTCGCCTGAGCATTAAAACAAATTCCCAAGTATATTGTTTGAACAAGTCTCGTAGAAAACGTCAAATGTTAAATTGCCAATTTTTTCACTCACTCCCCCCCCTCCTCTCCTCTTCCCTGCCAGCCTTGCTGGCTTTCCTTGCTCCTTTCTATGAGTGTGTGTGTGTGTGTGTGTATTTGGAATTTTGTAGCATAGCCCGGTTGCCATTTCACTTTATTTGCAACAAATTCTAAGCTGCATCCACAATAGGCAAGATGTGTACCCCTTTCGACAATGTGCCTTGTGGGTAGTGCAACAAAATGTTACTTGTTGGTGGGGCTGTGGGCTGTGGGCTGCGGGGTGGTGTGGGGCGTGTTCATGCATAAATTGTGCACAGCTTTTGGGCCTTTTGGCCAGGGCTTTGGGTTTTTACTACTTTTTGGCTTATATTTTATTTTATTTCGATGCATATTTGTTGCTTTCCCTCTCTCTCTCTCTCTCTCTCTCGCTTTGTGTGTGTACTGTTTGTGTTTGTGCCATGCAACATTTATGACATCAACACAGTTCACAGTCGTAGTTAGCCTCCTCCCCCCCCTCGTCAACGACCCCATTCCCATGCCTTTGCCAGCCAAGGCACAAAAGTCGTTTTATGACGTAAATTAATTTTGTATAAATTACATTTGCGATGCAAAAAGCATCAGCTAAGGAAACTAAGAAAGCAACGCGTCAAACCAACCATATAGAAAGCTGCATAAACAAACAACAAAAAAACGGGCCGGAGAAGAAGACAGAACTGAAAAATGGCTCAAATGTCTGGCCAATTGAAGATGGACATGTTGAAAGCAGGCCAAGGCTGTAACGGAACACAAAGCAAAGAAAAGCAACCAAAAACTCGAGAGTTTATCCAAAGTGCCAAAATGTTCAAAACCAGAACTCTGAGTTGTGAATTGTGAGATTTCAGATGGGCCTCCTCTTTTGAGCAGATAAACAATTGCCAGGATTTTCAACTGTACATGTTTATGTGTGGCATGTGTAAGAGTGTGTGTGTGCCACAAACAAGACACTTGAAAACCCATTGAACATTGGACATTAATTAACTAGTCCAGAATCAAGAAGTGTGACAATTTATATGTTGAGAAAATTGAGAAAATGCTTCAATGCTAAATTTAAAGTAAATTGTTAGCAAAATTATTGCTTCATTAGTAACTAGTCAGCATTAACATTGAAAATAATGTGAGCACTTCAAAGATATTTAGTTTCAGTCTAAAATAACAATTTTAACAATTTTACTTACTTAAAGCTTGTTTTGTTTGAACTTAACCTTAAATCATGGTTCGTTGACATATATTTTTCTCTACGAAATATTATTATTCGTCTGCGAATTAAGTCAATTAGCAGGAATGGTTAATTTACAAACAAATATACACACTATAAAATAAGTAAGTTAATGAGCTGTTGAACTAATTGGCAATGCACATAATAAAGCATAATTATAATACAAAGTGAATTTTCAATGGAAACATCGCCAAACAGTTGTTAATACACCGAAAATTTCACATTTAATTTATTTATAAGTTTGACACATTACATTTGGATGGAGATGGATGGGCTGAATGTTGATAATTTTTATGGAAAGTTGTTATAAAAATTGGAGTAGTTATGAAGTAAATATTAACCATTAATTTATTCATCAACACTGACCCATTTGGTTCAACCTTTTCTTTAACTAAGTAAGTTACTTGAAGAATATATCTTTCAGCTACCTTTCCACCGGTCAGCTCGCTATCGTTTTGAGTTAAATAATGAATTTTTATGAGACATGAGAAAAGCAGAAGCAACCTACAAGAGACTTACTACAACACAGTTGTCTCGATGGCCGTCAAGCATCGTACAGCAAAAAAGTCGCTAATGAATTTATGACTTGACAGACAAACAGTCTGCTAAACTGTGTTGAACTTATGGATTTCTCTTGAGTGGGTGTGTTTAGATTGAGAGTGTGTGCGTGTGTAAATGTGAACTGTATGAGATGCCAACAAACACTTTTCATACGCGCTGCTTGTCAGAATTTATGAGCACAAACATTTTTAAACATTTGCATATGATGAGGAGCAGGCAGCAGCCCTAGAAAGTATGCTAGACTTTGAGAAAAACCTTGCAAGAAGAACTTTTAATGCACTCAGAAAAAGCTTACGCTTTTCTTTTATTTAAAAACAAAATCCGCAACGATTTAAGCCTTACACATATAAAGTAAATAGGAACTTAAAATATTAGAACTTCCTCAAGGATTTTATTCTGCTTATTCAAAGAACCTTTGTATTAGCTTTTAAGTACACAATTCTCTTGAAGTTATTTAAGTCTGTATTTTTTTTTTAGTGCACTTGCTTAGGCCGCACTTGTCTAAGAAGAAGAGCGCAGCCTCTGAGTTGAAAGCCCACTAGCGCACTAATATTTTTGTAGTTTTGCAAACACCTCAAAAAACACACACAAACACAGCCACACACACACACAAACAGACACACTAACACAGAGAGAGTTACTTATACACCCAATTATTTATTTATGCTGGCACCCTCAATGGAGCCTTTGCCGCCAAGGACATCAACAGCATCCTCAACGCTAGCTGTCTTATCAGAGGTTGCAGTTTGTTGTTGTTGTTGCTGTTGTTTTTGTTACTCGTGTTGTTGTTGTTGAGCAGGTTAGATAAGGTTAGGTTAGTCCTCGCTCTTGTTGTTGAGGTTATGTTGAGCGTGGCGTGCACGTTGTTGGTGTGCCTAAAAACGGATTAAAAGGGATTAAGCATACGCAGCGTGTGCGAGCGCGCCTTCAACACATGTTTAAATTATGTTAAAATTTGCTTAAAGCGCGTGTTCTGAGCGGTCGGGGAGGTTAAGCGGAAAGGGGCCAAAGGGAGGCGCTTGTGCAAGATAAACGCGTAATGTTTATGTTTGACTGTATATGTGTGCGTGTGTGTGTGTGTGTGTGTGTGTGTTTGTTGGCTTTGTTACTGATAACGTGCGGTGCGTGGCGAAAAGGGGTGCATGCCAAGAGGGGGGAGTGAGGCGTTGTCGCCGCTTCTTGACTTTAATCGATGCTAATTTTCGGTTTAATTCAACGGTTTTGTTTACATGTGTTGAAAATGCCACCATGCTGTGTATGTGTGTGAATGTGAATAATGTTGTTATTATCCTGCCTGATCTGTTAAGCAAAAAAAAACAAGAGTGAAACATGAGAGCAGCAGGTGCAAAAATACGCAGCCAAAAGATAAAAGATACACTTCACAGTGTCTATGTAGGTGTGAAAATTATGCGTATGCCGCTAAAGTTACCCTAGCGTTAATAATAACGGCTTCTTATCAGTCAAGAGCTGACAAAGGCGAGCTGTCTGTAAATTCTGTCTATTGAAACCAACCAGTTAATACTTTTCCTTAAATGGAGCAAAAAAACTAGAAAATTCACATCTCACTTAATTTAATAACTAATAATATTAACATACTAAAATTACATTTAACTGAACTAATCGCTTATTCTTTTTACAACTGAATTGAACACATTATTAATTCATTGATACAAAATATCTTATTTCCTTAATCTGTGTGCAACATTATTAACTGCTTAATAAATTAATTTAAAAAAAAAGGAAAGATAAATCACCACATTTATCTAGTTTCGTTTAATCGTTTGCATTATCCAGCGCACTTTTTGCGATAAAAAACAAATTAAATACAATAAATTTATGTACGACATTAAATTTGTTCTCAATTTTCTCTTGACTGACCTCTAGACACACACCACACACACCCACACACACACACAATGTTTGTGTGTATCAGTTTCTTAGTTCATGTCTCAACATGATTTACTAGGGCTCTCAACTGTAAGCAGCCAGCTAGAGTATCCCAATCTCAAACCCAAACTATTCTATTGAGAAGCTGCTGCCTTTGCCTTTGCCGCATATATGAAAAATTACACGCATATATCACTTGAATGGCGCACAATTTGTGCAAAGATAGACATATACTACACACATATACACACCCGAAAATTCATTGAGGCGTAATAACAAAGCCAATGAACACCTTGATGACAGTTAACAAAGTCAACACAAAGACGACACAGTCACAGAGTCTGCCCAAGAAACGAGCCGGGGACTCGAAATAAAAACAAAGCCAATGGGCAAAAACAACAGCAACAGTAACTACAACTGCAACAACATCAACAACAACAACAGCAACCACGTTGCAGAAACACAAAAAGGCGAAGAGATGGCGCAAATTACAGACAAGCTTATTACGCAAAATTTCGCTTAATTAGCAGGCAGACATCAGAGACGCACAAAAGTAGGCAACAGTTGCCTCAACTTTGGCCAGGACAGAACAGAGAAGGCAAAAATAAATAAGAGTACAAAAACTACACATTAACTTGAACTCCCTCTCTTTCTCGCCTTCTCTCCCTCTGTCTCTCTTTCGTTCTCTATACACACGTACACACATATATGCATAGACTTATGGCACCTTTTGCCAGGCATAAGCATAATATATGAACTGACCTTAACTACTACTTGCCGGTACGGTAGAAACTCACAAGGCACAACAACAACAACAATATGGGAAAGAATAATTATGTTTTAAGGTTGCGAAAGATTAAACACCCTTAAAGCTAGTTTTACGATATGGTAATTGGATTGTAAGCAAACACTTTCTTTTTGATTACGAACTTTTTTAAAGATTGTGTAAAAATACATGTGTATAAAATTAAAAGATACAGTTGCAAATTGAATTTTAATTAACAATATTTACAGTCAAACAGGAAATTTAAAAATGGATAAGAGCTGAAGTGCGAAGGATATAATTAAAAGTTCAAGCTATTATTAGATGACTGTGCAAACAGAAATTCTTGGCTTAAAGAAAACAAAAATGTTTAATATACCCTTATTGAGACAAACAAACAAGCTCGTAGATATTCTGGTAGGCAGCAACATGTGAGCAGCAGCAAGAGAAGAGCGAGAAAATTTACTTTGGCCAACAGAATATTAAATGCCGCGTGGGAATTCTCGCTGTTTATGGCTGCAGCAGCTCGGAGTTGCCACAACCACAAGGCGAAAAGGGAAATGCCACAGACAGAAACTGAGGCACAGGCACAGGCACAGGCACAGTGGGCATGATGGGTAGGGAGGGGGTGGGGATGAGCACTGGCAATGGGTCGCCATGCTTCAGTAATTTCACTTAAGTCATTATGAGCCATTAATAAAGCCTGTGTGTTGCCTGCTGCCTGCTGCCTGCCTGTGTGTGGATGACTATTGCTCTTGGCCAACTGCATCACTATAGTGGCTTACACATAGGTATAACTTTTGTGCACATACATACATGTAACTAACCCCCACCCACCCCTTGCTGCTACTGCCTCCTACACACACTCATACGTTATCCATCGAAAGTCAACCACGTGAATGATGCGCCCCAAAATGTCTGTTGCAGATGGCGAGCGAATATTGCGAGTCTTTGTTGCAATATTTTTCATTTTATTTTTTAGTTTTTACACGCACACATCTTTTTGTGATTTTTTTTTAAAACTCTGCAGCCAAATTTTTATTTGGGGCTATTGCAAAATCGGTTTTATTGCAGTTTATCAGTTGGCAAAGGCAAAAGCAAAGTTGATTTTCGCTTCGAGCACATTCACACACACACACACACACACAAAATGCAATTCAATTCATTTGAAAAGCATTTTACGAACATTCGCATAATCATTTTGAAGTGATTATAAAAACGATATGAAATTTTTAACTTTATTTTTTCCTTCTTTTTTTACGTGGGCTATATTTTCGAATTTTGTTCGGAGAATTTCCAATATGACGCATTGCCTCTTCAAAAAAGATAGAGTATCTGTGTAGTATTTGGTTCAATTCTATATAAAAGCCACTTGTAAGTATATTGCGAAATTCTAAATAAAAACTCACTTGTAAATTAATTGAGTGTAAAGAAAGACCGTTTATCGCAAATTAAATTTATTTGCCAGACAACAAAACTTAAATTTGGCATGAAAACTATAGAAATTTCTAATAAAACGATGTTGAATGTGTTTAAAAGTGTAAAAGTCGCGTTGAATTAAAGATAGTGTAATTAAATTTGAACCTGAACTGTAATCAGATAGGAGTTCCCTCATTCAAAAGTCATTGTCAGGGGTAAAAAATATGACGATGAGTATCTATAACATTCACACAAATTTACATTCTTGTTAGTTCTTAGAAAGTGAGGGTGTGTGTTGGAACTCGTTATGTAATCAACAACAACCACCCCATTTAATATTCAGTTTACTGTAACTGGTTTTTAAGCACCTTGAAAATTTCTTGACATGTTAAGTACTTTATTATGTGTGGAAGATTAAAATTTTTAGTTGTCATCTTTGAAAAACTTGTGGAAGTTTTAAGGAATATCGTAAGAAAATTTAACCTTTTTCACAAAGAGTGTTTGAGTTCGATAACTTTAACATAATCCATCTTTCAATATACATTAAAGTACAAGTATTATATTGTTTGGTTCGTGAACTAAGCACCCAAAATTGACTTTCACTTTCACATTTCTGAATGTGTGTGTGTGTGTGGAAAACTTTTAGAATCTTTCTACGCTAAAACTTGTTGTTGTTGTTCTTATTGGGGCCCCGCCTGCATTTTCGATGAAGTTTTTGCCATGTTTTGCCACTTAGGTTGCCAGATGGACCGTAAGACGGACACTTTTACTTTCATAACCGAAAAAAAAATTCGACTGCCACTTCAGACATGTTGCCTCACAGCCTCTCTCCGCATGCAACTCTTCTACGCTAGCTACGCTACTCTTCTACAACAGCGAGCCTCTCTTATACAGCTGCTCATTTGTGCTCGTATTTGGCTGCGACTCTGCGAAAGCAGTTCGAAAATGTATTCAGCTATTGGATGTTGCCTGCGTAGCAGAGTTCTGTATAGGAGTGCGTCTGCACAGTTCGTAAATAATAGCAGAGTTGTGCACCTCTTCGACGAGAGCTCGGCGCAGTCGCCGTGGCTGCTGTGCGAGAGTCGTGTCCCAGCTTCAAACGAACTTCTCAACGAAGTCGCTGTACTAAAAATCATACAAATCGTTTTTAGATATACTGAGAGATACATAGCGAAAATATTACAGAAGACTGCCAAGCAAATGAATTAAATTAATGTAAAAAGCCATTTGTTGGTAAGAAAATTAGAGACAATTTTTAAACCTTCTTTTTCAACACACTATTTCACTTGCAACCTGCAGTTTTGTATGAGCGTTCTTTCTAGTCGCATGACTGGCTTAGCAATGACGCAAACCGACAAGTGTGTGTATAAGTGCTCACTTTAAGTTCGAGTTCGTCAGCCACCTGACATCAAGTTCGAGTTCGCTGTGTGAGCTGCGCTTGACAAGTTCGAACTGTCTGTTTTGGATGTATCTACGGAGGCGGCATTTCCATCTGCGTTTAGTCTTCAACGGTCTGCGCGTTGTTTATGTACACGTCGTGTCACGTAGCTCAAGCAGCAGCAGCAGTCGAGTCAAGTGCAACGAAATTCGTTTGAGTCGCAACGAGTCGAGACAACAAACAACAATAACAACTGAGCAAAAAAAGCCGCCTAAAAATTGTATTTGCATGGCTAAATGAGTTTAACAAATTCAACAAACAGTTAATAGTGACTGTGTGTGTGACTGTGAGTGTATGTGTGTGTTTAGTGTATATTATTGCGCAAAATGTTTGCTCAAATGCATGGCTTAAATGCATGGCCAAGCCTAAAGCAGGCAGCACCAGCTTGCAATTAAACACAAAGAAAAAGATACAACAGAAAAAGTATCTGCAACTGTAAACAGCAAAGCAAAAAAAATTCCACGTGTTGAGCAACACACAACACACAAAACCAAAACCAATCAAAATTATAAAAGAGTTAACAACAACAACAACAACAACAACAAACATTGGCAAGATGCAGTTTTGGATAACTTTGACATTTGCATCGCTTTTGGGTAAGTTATTATTAAAGCGTCATGTGCGCCACAAAAATGTATCTCATAGATGCCTCTCTCTCTCTGACCGTTGCGCTGCGAAAAGTTCATGACATTTGACTTGGGTTACAACAACAGACAGCAACAAAAAAATTTGTGTGTATATAAAATAGAAGATGAGCTTCAGACGCCGCTATATCTTTTTTATACATATAACTCCTTTTGTCTGGCTGTCTGAATGTCTGACTGTCTAGCTGACTGGCTGCTGGTTTTTCTTGCTGTTGACATTTAAACACTTGTTTTTGCTGCCGCCATCGTCGTCGTCGGCGTCGCTGCTGCCGACTGCGGTTTCAACTTCACAAGCGCAAATAATACGTAGATATAAGGAAAAATTCGCTGTCTGTTTTTTTTTTTTTGGCCAAGTGTTGCGCTAACACACGGTGGCCAACCACCCCCGAACCCCTCTGCCCCTCCGCACCGTTGCTACAGTTGCCCCAGGGCTCGTTTTAAATGCAAAAGTTTTTCGTATAAATTTTTTTCTGCGCTCAGTTATTTTTCCTCAACATTTTTGTGCAGGCTCAACTTTACTTCTTCTTGCCACAGTTTTTTTTTTTTTTTTTTTGCTGCTGCCACTGCTGCTGTTTATTTGATTTATGCGACATAATTCGAGGCGAACTTTGTGGCACACATAATTTAATTTTTGCCATCGCACTTAGTTGTTGCTGTTGCAGCCTGCAGCTTGCTCCTGTTTTTAATTATTTGCCATTTTGCATTTTTATTATTGTACAAAAAGTAAAGTTAGTCGCTTTTGTTTTTGTGTTTGCCTGGTTGCCTGGAGTAGTTTGTTTGCCAATTTGTTTGACTGCTAATTGAAAACTGTTTTCCATAAAAAATGTAAAATATTTAACAAACTTTTGTACTAAAAATTTGTGTGACGTTACACAAAAGTTCTGCTTTTGATTCAATGCTAATGAATTGAGCGCGACATAGAGCGTAAAAAAAGCTGTTGAGAAATCGAATTAGGAATTTTTAATTTGTGGTTTACACAGTTTAAATGATTTATATCGTGCAACATGACGAATTTATTAGTGAGCATTGAGAATTTTTCATTAACATGACGTTAATTGAAACCTTTTATGATCTAAAGCGCCGCATTAAACTAAAGCAAAGAAAACTTAAAGCATTTGTTTAGATAACATTTTCCATGCCCGAAAATAAATTTAGTTTTTCCTTAAAAACCGCAACTAAGCAGCTTACAATTTAAGGCAAGAAATAAACACTGCATTTTAAAAAATTTAGAGCACAAAAGAATTTGATGAGGAATAACCATTATTCTACTGAATCTGCTTTCAAAGGAAAAATTATTTCCACACAACAGTTTATTATTAAAATGCTTTAACATAATAAATGATAAAGACGATTTTCGCAACATATTCATTAAGTATGCTTAATTTATGTACTTGCTGAAATTGCTTTAAACATTTTTTGATGGCACCACATTTAATGACGGAACAAACCTTCGTCAAGACAACATTTAGGCGAGCGAGAGGGGAAACTTTTCCAGTTAGTGGCATCATTATTAGCAAACAGCTCCAGCTGCATGCCACAGCTCCAGTTCTCTCTCTTTGTGGCACATGCCCAGGGATATGCAGGTTAAAGAAGGAGCAGCTGCCTCGGCATGTGGTCGTTGTTGTTAGTATGTTTGTAGTACTACCAATTTCAATTCCAATTCCAGACTCCATTTTGCACGCGCTCAAAATTAATACCAGTCAAGCTGCAAAAGGCAAACAAGCCAAACGGGGCAGGCCGAGCAAAAAACTCAAAAACACAAAATACAGTAGAGAAAAATAAACACGAGCCAAGCTGGCTGGCTGGCTGGCTGGCTGGTTGTTGAAAAGAAATACACCTGCCCCAGAGTTGCCGCAATGGGGCAACAACACACACAGTTTAGAGGCAGTCAAATTTTTCAACACACACGTGAGTGTGTGTGTGTAGCCAAAAAACCTAGTACAAGAAAAGGCGGCAAACAAAAATTATGATTACGCTACCTATTTCTTTTTTATTTTTTATGCTTCTCTCTTTTGCCAGTTTTTAGCACAACTAGAAAAATTGAGGATGTGGTTAAGCGTTGAAAGACGACGAGACATGTGGCAGGGAGGGAGTGAGGGAGGGGGTTGTTTTAAAAAAAAGAAGTGTAGAATTTACAAATCTCTTTTGCCTACACACTCGTAAACGCCAAATGGCGAGCGAAGAGAGAAGAGGGGGAGGAAGGGCTGTAAGCCAAATATGTAGGTTTATGCGAGAGACTAGATACATAGCATATATGTACATACGTCCGACTTTGCCATATAATCCCCAGCGATTTACCTAGGCAAATTGAATTAAAGCTTAAACCTCGGCTAAAAACAGACGGACGAAATGGCGGCGGCCCGTTGGCTCATAGCTGGACTTAGCACCGATTTGGCTTAAAGCCGTTCCAAAAAAATGTGTGTGTGTTTGGCATAAGAACTTTTGACGTCAGACAGTTTGTAGTCCATTGAACTAACTTGGCTTTAAGCTCTAAGCAGCTAATCGGTGGGCAACAGCAGCAGCTGCTACAAATCCACAGCTATGAGTACTTAGCGCACTTATCCAGTTAGCCACTTGCTCTGATTACAAATATATGGCTGCGAATTATGTTGAACAGGTTGTTAGATGGTGGAGAGAGAAGAGGATAGAGGGGGTAGTGAGGCAGCCCACATGAGTGCAGCCAAAGGGGCAAACCAGACTTGAACTGACCGCAATTGCCTCAGCAAAAGAATGAACAAATATGAAGCTTTTGTGCTCCACTTGGAACTGGCCCAAAAAAAAATCAGTTTATGCAATACTTTTCTTAGGTTCTTGCTTGTGCAGGTTCTTAAAAGATACTTAGCATACGGTTTTAAAAGCTTTGAGCTTAATTCGTTTAATTAGGTTAGAGAAGTGAGCTTTTGATGTAAATTTGTTTAATTATCTTAGGGAGAATTTAAAAAAATATTTTTTAAATGTTTTTCAAATAACTTACTGTGAGTTCTTAAAAAAGTTTCCTTAAGCCACATTTATGGTATATCTGAAAATATATAAAAAGAGAATTACGCGTATAATATATATATTTTTTCTGTACATGTTAAAAATAAATTTGTTCTTAGCATAATTTTTTTATAAAGCTAAAAACAAGCCTTTAACTTAAAAAAGTTATATTGCTCTTAAACAATATTTTTTCTCTACCATTAAATGATACCATAAACAAAATTTATAGTAAAAAATGCTATAAAAAGATAAGTTTTCATGAAATAAATTTTATCACACTTTTGTAATGTGTTCTCCCATTTAAAATTAGCTTGTTAATTATTAAACTCGACATTAGCTTATCTTTGTTGCAGTCACAGCTCATTCCATTTATTAAAGTTTCCGTTTGGTTGTTTTGCACATTTTTCCTATACCTAAGCTATCTATGCTGTCTATCTAAACTATTCTTTTTAGCTGGTGTCTGTGTGTGCTACTTGTAAGTAAAAGCCATCTACAGATTATGCTGTCATCAAGGCTTTCACAATTCTCTCAAACACAAAAATACACACACACACACACACACACGAGTACACCTATGTAGTAGTATGTATTTGCCAGCTCATGCTCTTCAACTCTGAGCTGACGATTGCAACTTTCCCAAGCGAAATTCGAAAAGTGCTCGAGCGAGCTTACGACCAGGCTAAGTCACAGAGAGCCCGGCCAGAGACCCTTTTGCCAAGGCATTTTGCCTAATAGACCTACCAACGCTGTGTGTGTGTGTTGAGGGTTTCAACTCCCTCCCTCCCTTCTGTGTGTGTGTGTGCTTGATAATTACAACCCCTGTCTTACCTTTTTTCTTCTTTTTTTCATTCATTTTCTTTCGTTTCTTTTGCATTTGTCCATTTGTACAACTCACTCCCGGCTTTGACTTTGACTGTAACAACACCCAATGCTTGAAAATGCTGGTCATTTGTTTTTATGTAAATAAAATGCGCTTCCAAGTTGTTATTGCTGTTGTTGTTTGCTTATGCATTCAACGAGTCGCTCAGTCTGACACTCTTTTTATATGCAATATAAATATATATACACATCTATATAGAGATGATGTTTTTTTTTTTTTTTTGCATGTTTTGCAAACATTTTTGCTGTTTGTGCCGCCTTTGGCTGAGCCTGGTCAAAAGCGCACAACATTTTCCTTTTCCCATTTTTATTTTATCGTCATGTGTGTGTGTGTGCCTTGCTGTTGTTGTTGTTGTTGTCAACGTTGTATTTTTTTGCAAATTCACTTCCGCCACAAGACTTTTGCCAACATCCCAAAAAAGAAGCAGAAAAAAATTAACACGCAAAAAAATAAAGACCATAAAATAATAATAACGAAAAGCAGCAGAAAATTGCTTGCTTTTTTTTTTCTTTGCTTGCTTTTTGCACACATTTTCTTAGTGCAATAAAAATAAATAACAGTTTATGAAAATTTGCCAAAAATATCAACATCAAGCTGAACAACAACAACAACAACAAAGTGAAGTGACTTTTCCTGTTTTTGGCGGCTTGGCATTTTTGGATAGAAACGCGTTCGTTCTGCTTTACGTTTTTCATTCTATTGTAAAAAGCTTTTTCGTAGCTGCCCATTTAAAAGGCGTTGACAGCAATGAGAACTCACACCACCCCTCTATAACTCCCACCCCCCTTTTAAGCACCCCACATAGCAAATTTGTGCTAACGAGTTGTCGTCGCTCGTTTGGACTGCAGAAAATGTAAAAATACAGAAAAAAAATATATATGTAAAGCAAAAAACATCACACACAAAATAAAGAAAATGCGAAGCCTGAACTGAAGCTATCCAAATAGGCCCATGCCCCTCATCATCATCATCATGAGCCGATGCTGCCAATGTTGCCTCAATGTGCTGTCTGACACAGCTCTTCCCACCCCTCTTTATCACCATCTTTCTCTGTGTTGTCTTTGTGCTAAATTGAACCAATTTTTTTTTGTGTGTGTGTTTTTTTTATATAACTTTTTCTTCTAGTGTGTTGTTGCTGTTGTTGTTGTTTTTTTAACTGCGCTTTCATTTTGTTTGTCTTTTTACAAACTCTCTCACACACACATACATATGTAGACCTTTATACTTGTGCGAGCATCGCTGCGCTTATTTTGCACCACTTTGCGCGTCAAGTGAGTGAAAAAAAAAACCCGACCGCTGCCTTCAACGAATGCGCTTTCAAAGCGTCACACTGTCTATGTCTCTCTATTCATGCGTGCAGCAACGGGTGCCTTACAATCCCAACCAAACCCAACCAAAACCTAACCAACCAACAAACCTCCCAAAGTCACCCAATCTCGAGCCTATTTTTCAATGCATTCAACACACTTGTACGTATGTGTATGTGACGTGTGTGTAAATTAGAGATGAGCACGTTCGCATCATCGATATGGCTATTATATGTATGTATGTAGTATGTTTATGCGACCTTATTTTGTTGTTGTTGTCTTTTTGATCGTTTTCACACGCTCACAACAACAACAAAAAAAAAACATGGCTTTAAAATTTTTCCCATTTTGTAATATGTGGAAATGTTTATTTTTTACGATTGTATTTGTTTGGCAACTAGTTAAACATAAAATTGATTTGATAAAGCATAAAAAGAGTTTTTAATTACACTGCACTTTAATAGGAATTAGGAAAGTACAGTGTTGAGTAACAGTACATTAAGCATGGGTTTATTACCAGCACCATAAATTAATGTTGGTAAGCAAGTGAACAAATAAGCTAGGTAGTTTAGAGCTTTAAATATATTAATCTATTTTTTTTGAACTAGCAATATATTTTTTCATTTAATTACAAATTTAATTGCATTTTTTATTAATTACAAACTGATTTTTATCAGCAGTTTTTTATGAGGCTTCTGTTTTTAAGCCACAAAATTCCATCTCTATTTGCTGCAACCTCAAGCTCAATGTTTTTCTAAGTCTATCGCTATGTTCGTGTGTGTGTGTGTGTGTGTGTGTGTGTGTGTGTGTGTGTGTTGCATGTTTGCAATTGCAGATTTACAGCCAATGCGGCAGCATTTGGGAGTGGGTGCCACATGTGTGTGTTTGTGGAGTGGGCGTGCGTGAGGTGTCAGTGGCACAACGGCATCTACAGCGATGCAAGCCAAGCGGCGACTCCTACATACATATGTACATAAATACATACATATGTCTTTAACTTCATCTCCAACTTCAGCTCCATCATTGTCGCCTGTCTGTCGTCAGCTGAAGCTGCTGTTGCCGTTGTTGAGGCTGTGGCAACAACTGCGGTGGCACAACTGGCGGCTCGTGGCTGCCACTGCCACTTGGTTAACTCAGCAGCTAGTGTGTTGAAGGTTGAACACTTCAGGGGAGGGGTGGAGGGCAAGGGGTTAGGGGTCGGCTGTTTGCCAGTTGCAGTTTTCGGTCATTATTCAACGTCATTGCAATTTGGCGCTGTGGCAGCTTCAATGATGCATAATTTGTAGCGTTATATAAATGCAAAGACTCTGTTGATATTTTTTATGCTAATTGCATGCAAGTAAAACTTAATACACAGACACACCACACACACACACATACAGTGCGGTGCATGCTGTAATTATGTGCGCCAGCGAAAAAAGAAAGTTGACAGTTAGGTGGCGTCAACGGCAGCAGCAGCAGCAGCACCAAGAGCAAACAAGTTGCAACAGTTGCAGTTGTTGTTGCTTGTTGCCTTATTTGGTTGTTGTTGTTGCTGTCGCTGCTTATGACGGGCATGCTCGTAACGAGCATATATATTGTATATATATATATACAAATATATATATTGTATACATGTGTACAGTTAGGTGTTTGCATCTGATATATGCAATTATGCATGACGCTCAGATCGATGCGATAAAGCAACAACTGCAACAACAACATACAAGAGAAAACGACAACAACAGCTCAAAAAAAAAAGAAGCTAAATACAATTTGCTGCAAAAAATATATATATATTGGGTTAAAGATGTGTAACGTGTGAAGTTTGCTGCTACGGATGTTTTATATACATATTTCTTTTTTTTTTCGCTGTCTGTAACTAGCGGGTTTTTAGCGGTAAAACGGCGAGTGCTGCTGCAATTAAAGCCAAGGTGCGTGGGCATTTTTAAACATGAAATCATGTCTGAAAACACGTACAATAAATAATAATTACTGCCATAAAAAATATATGTGGACATGTATGTCATGTTTGGGTAGACAACGTGGGTGCAGTAAATAACATTTACTATTTGATTTCATTGCTTGAATTTAAACGAAATAAATAAAGTTCGTTAAGTTATCTTTTTGATGACAACTCAATCTTAGTGCTAGAAATATTCATAATTGATTTCATTTTGTGGACATGAGAGTAGATTAATCTAAACATTTGGTCGCTTTACATGATAGATCTTAAGGGTGACTTTGTGACACTTGACACTTAATTTTACATTCATGTTTTACTCTGCTGGCTAGAAGTCTTAAATGCGGGCTTAAAATACACCCTATCTATAAGATCTACAACCTTTTGAAAGTTCTTGACCTCTGGCTAAAGCAGACAAAATTATGGGAAAAATTTAAGTGCAATTATATCTTTGAAAAAGTCACGCACATAAATTTAAGAATCCACCCATTAAATACATAGCTCTGAAATTTAATTTGCAATTGTTATTCACGCCGTTTAAGTCAGTAAAAAAAAAAAAACAGAAGCTAGATGTAATTGTTGAAAAAACGAAGCACAAAATAACAACGCTGTTGGCCAATTAATTAAATTTAGTACGCACTCATGAGACGCAGCTTGTTGTTGTTGCTATTGTTGTTGGTTGGCATATGCTGCTATAAAAAGCTGCCATAAAAAACGCTTTACGCACTGAAATTACAAGTCAAATGCTGCTGCCGTCGGAAGTAACCGTTAAAAGGCACTTAGTGGCGCTTTAGAAGCACCCAAAAGCAACTGAAAACGCCCCAAAACAACTCCCTCTTTGACAAGATACCGATGCCATATACTTTAAGGCAAACATAAAAATTCATTAGAAGCGCTTTCAATAAATTATCAAGCTGCATTAATACGCTCGATGCGCACTTCAATATGCGCTATCAATGGTCATTAATCTGCAATAGGGGGATGACAACAACAAGGCGAACGTTGACGAGCTGCGCTTGTTGACTGAGCTACTATTCCCCCCCCCTTCTCCACTTGGCCCTTAAAAACCAGCCAATTTGGCTATGCAAAATACTAGAAAAAGTTGAATGCACGATGTGTGTGTGTGTGTTTGTTGTTCAAGTGCTGCCAATTAACAAGGCAGCAGTGCCTGCGAGCAGTGCGAATCGATATTTACTCAATTAATTTATTACTTCCGCCAACAGCAGCAGCAGCGACAGCAGTAAAAAGGCAGCGATAGCGACAGCAGCACCGATTTTTCATTCATTCATAAAAAAAAGAGAGAGAAAAAAAAGCATGTGAGCTGGCAAAAGTTGGCCAACAAAAGCTGATGAAGCGTCGTCGGGGTCGCTGTCAGCGCCTAAGCGTCATCGACGAGTTTTCGAGTCACTCTCTTTGTGGCACACAGGAAGCAATCATCGTGCTACAAGTCATATTAACTTACGTTGGGCGCACAAAAAAACACAAGAGCAACAAAAACAAAGCACACAAAAAACTAGCAACGAACGAACGCAGAATCACAGCAAAAACAGAAGCTGAAGCGAGCCAGCTGGTCCGGTTCCAGATCGCTTCAGAACTTCACAACTGGAGCGCTGTTGTTGGGAGTAGCTGGGTGTAGCTGGAACTATAGCTGGATGGCCAGCATATGTTGTTGGACAAGTTTGCGCATGCAAAAGTTGCATGAAACAACAAACTATCAATGAAGAAGGCGAAGGCTTCCTTTTCTTAAACATGCTCTTCCCATGGGCCCAGCTAAATGCGAGCAGGTGCACCTCACAGATACTTCACACACACACGCACACACACTCGCACACACAATATCATAATGATGGATGGCTATGAGTTTGCTTGTGCGTGTTTTGTTGTTGTTGTTGTTGTTGTTGTTGTGTGTGTGCTTGAGTGTGTGTAAGACGCGCCTAAGCCGGTTTTGGACAACAGCAGTTGTCAGTCCCCCCCCTCGCTCTCTCCGCTAGCCGCAATTAAACTGCCCGAGAGACGTGGTCGAAAACCCACAAAAGTGTACATTAAATGTGCCTCAAAAAAGAGGCAAAAAAAAAACAACAACAATATAATCAAATAAAAAATTGAATTAATAACAAGACGCGACAATGTGAAAATTGTTAAACGTTGTTGTTGTTTTTTTTTTTTTTTCAATTTACCTTTTGCAATTACCAGGAACAACAAAAACAGTTAACAAACAGCATAATAAGTAGTGTTCAATATTGGGTCAATAAGCATTGAAAAAACTTAATAAAAATCATGATTGATAAGTGTGGGAAAATAATGAAAATAATTTCAAGCATTTATAGTTCCATGGAAGTGATATTTGGCTTAAATTGAAAGCATTTAAAGTGTGTAAGAAATATAGAAAATGAGAATAAGAATTTAAAATGCCTTGAATTGGATTCAATTAATATTCACATAGAATAATTTTGAGAACTATAAGTTTTATATTTGATTACATAGCTTTAAGGTTATTTTAATTGGCACATCTGTTCACTAGACTTATTGCTAAACAATAATTAATAACTGACTGCTCCTACGCATCGTGTGACGGAAACCATCTTTTATAAGTTAGTAACTGTTTAACATTAGCAACAAGCAGATTAACAACAACAGCAGCAACAACAACAAGCTCAAATTCAGCTTTTGGCTTTCTGGCTGCGTGTTAATTTTGACAAATGAACATTTTGGTTGCTGGGCATGTGGAGCATTATATTCCATTTCCATATACCCTCCGCCCCCGCCCCCTCCTCGACCCGACTCTAAGGCGTGTTGTCTATAATTTACAAATTCGGACTAAAGAGCGACTGCGGCGGCTTTGCTTAATTATGGCTTCCATACCGTTGGCCTGGCCTTTGTCTTTTCTTTGGTCTGTTGTCTCTTGTCTGTTGGCCTCAAACTAATCAGCTTGAAGCCATTAATCTGGCCCAGTGTGGCTATGTTTATAGTGTAGATTGCAGCTAGTATAAGTATCTAAGTTTTTTTTTTTGGCTCTTGGTGTCGCTTGATTATCTAACTTTTTGGTAGACAGTTGTTATGCTCGAGCAGTTTTTCAAAATGCCGTCAGATAACTTGAATTTCCAGCCAGACGACGCGCTTGACTGGCTTTTCAGTTCTTAGCCAGTTGAAAAAGGTTTATTTTACAATCTGTTGACATTACCCGCATTTGTTCACACACAAAAAAAAAAAACAATGCATGCATAAATCTTAAAGCTTAATTAAAACACACACATCCTTGAAAATATGTATATATCTTTATAGGTAAACTGAACATTTCGGTCGGCAATCAGGCGGCCATTAAACTTTTTTAAACCACACTCGAACACAAAAATCCCACAGTTGAAATAAAGTTGAAATCTGCATACATAAATAATATGAAACAAAAAGACGAACACAAAACAAAAAACCAAACTAAAAATAAAAACCTTTTTTAACAGAGCCGCAAACTCAACTCATTCATGAATACTACGTGACTGTGTGCGTGCGTGTGTGTGTGTGAGTACAAGGCAATATAATAAAAAACACAAAAAAAATTAATAAATAAAAAATCAAATGGAATTGCATACATAATTTTTGCATCTGCTTATTTCTACATGATTAAATGAGTAAAAAACATTCGCACATTTTTTTTTTATTTTGGCGAGACAATGGCTTAAAAGTGCATTGGCATGAGATAGTTTCCCGTTTGCCATAAATTAATGACTTTAAGCCGCTTTAACTTATGCATATGAATGGTAGTAAGCTTAAAAGTCATTTTTTAAAGTAATTAAGCAGTTGTCGACTCGATTAGAAATTTTGCTAATAACAATATTGTTTTATCGCCCCGGCACTGTTTGTCTTCAAAAGTTGATCAAATTTAAGCTGCCAGCTTTTTGAATTTATGATTCCTGTTATCATAATTTCTTAATATTGCTTTTATTTGAAATTCACACATATGTTTTTTTTTTTTGTATATTTTATGTATATTAAGCAGCAATTTTAATGTTATATTTATCGAGGTTGATTTTTGTCGTTCTGCTTTATAATTTATGACCTGATTTTTTGGTAGTGTGTATTTTTAAGAGCTGTTTTAATTGCATTTTAATGCGAATTTATGTTTTTAAAATGCTTCTAGCCCAGTTTCGCGGGCCAAGCTACTTGCTTAAGTCGCACACTTGAGCGACTGAAAAGTTCAGCACGTCAATAAAAAAAAATGTAGTTTGACCTTTTGGCAAGACAGACAGACAGTCAAACAAACAGCTTGCCAAAGACAAGACAACAACAAAAATACAAAAAACATAATACAAAGCCAGCCAGCCACCGGGGCCGATCGGTCCCAGACATTATAATTATGCAGCTGCCACATACACCAACCAGCCCCAGCCAGTAACGGCAACAACAACACAGCCAAGTGTGGCATGCAATGCAATGCAATGCAATGGCTTCGTGTCTTGGCATTTGGCTAACAACGACAAGTGCAGCCGTCGCGTCGATCGCTGTCGATCCGCCAATTCGCCGAGCGCATTAAACTAAGCCGGCCAAGTCAAAGCCAGGTGCGTGCTCAAAGAGAGAGACTACGACTAGAGCGCTCCCCTTCATCAGTTGTTTGTTGGCCAGTTTGAAATTGAAATTCAGTTTAATATGCGCCACAACTCAAAGCCCGCAACGCTTCTCGGCGTCCCACGTCTTTGTGAGCCATTCATATGGCGGTTGCCATTCATAAACCCGTATTTGTTGGTTTTTTTTCTTTTGCTTTTATAGGTACGTAGGTTGTGGCAGCGACGGCGACGGCTCTGTTAGTTAGTGGCACTTGAACTGGTTTTTCTAAGCCCAGGCTAAAATGTTGATTTTGATTTCTTTATGAGACCCTGTCTTGTTGTACCATTTAGATTTCTTATTCAAATACCCTAAAGCGTTGTGGGTTGTGTCAATGGACAAGCTGGACGCTTGTCATTGTGTGTGTGTGGGTATGTGGGTGTTTCTGGGCTTAGCTGAAAGACCGGTAGTCGTACCGTTAAGAGCCCAAAGTTAGCGCATTTAAGCCTCAATGCTAAGGCATTGCTGTACTTAGCTGACAAAAAAAAAAAAAAATTAATTTGCCTGCCACATCGACAACAACAAAAACAAGAACAATAACAAGAACAAGAAGTGCCTTAAAACTTTGCCCATTTGCAGACAAACACCCAACAGCCAAGTTTAACGAGCGCACTAAATAATATTTTGTTGCATATTTTAAGGCTACGCTGCTTCTTCCCTATTGCCATATTGAGCCAAACTTTCCTCTTGTTGTATTTTCACTGACTAATTTATTTTCATAGACTGCCGACTCAGCTTTATATTTATATTTTGTTTTTGTTCTGGCCTAGGTGTTGCCCATGATTTTTATGCTTGTCCAAAATTTATGACTAATAAAATTTGTCAAATATTATTTTTTTTTTCAAAATACAATTTTTGTGTTCCCCCTTTTAGCTGGAGGCTCTGCGGCCTGTGTGTGTGTGTGGGTGTTAGAGATGTTTAGCCCACGCATCGGAGACAAAAAGACAAAAAAAAAAAAATTGACAACCAGACGAACGTCGAAACCTATAAACCAAGCGAATGTTTCGTTGAGTGGCTTATAGACATAAAATCATCAAACCTATTACAGTTCTCTGTTATTTTATTTTTAAAAAGAGAAGAAATAGACAACAGAGCCGTATGGATTTATTTTTGTAGCTCTTCCGAATGTTGTTAAATTTGGTTTTAAAAGTTGTTGTTTAGCTTTTTATTTATTTTGTGAGCTCGAGCTTCATAAATTCACATCTGTACACAGCAGATATTTTAAGTTTCTCGAGCTCAATTTGCAGCTCATTTCAGTATGAATATTTAAATTTATTATTTATGTTTAAATATTTGTGTATTAAAGTTGTGACTTGGCAGGAAATAATTTTTTCTACCTAAAATGCCGGAGTTAATTTTACTAATTGCCTTGCCCGCATGCCGCTAACCGCAAAATACTTTCAATTTTTAAAACAACATTTTTTTGTTTTGGTGTGTTTGGTGCGGTCAACAACAGCAACATTAACAACAACCACAACAACAACGATAACTCCAAAACGGAACATTAAATATTTTTCTGTTGCATATTTAAAGAAAATAGTTGACAGCAGCCACAGCGAGTTCAAAAGGGGCAATAATTTTTATTAATTAATTAAAGATGAAAGCTCCGGTTAGCAATAAATGAAGAAGAAGCAGCAGCAACTGAGTAGAGCACATCTTCAAAACGGTTTTTCGAGCATTTCTCTCGTTCATGTTCATCTAAAATGCTCATGAAGCAGAAAATAATTAATGTTAATGCTATGGCTGGCTGGGTAACTCTCCCTTCCCCCGCTTCCCTCCCTCTCTCGATCTGCCAGTCCCGATGTCCGCCGTGGAATGGCGCTCTAATTTGTGCAGACCGCAAAGTTCATAGCAAATTAGTTGATTAGTTTAACGTCGCTGCCAAAGAGCCTGTCCATTTTTGGAGCCGGAGTAGGGTAGGGGGGTGGCAATAGGGTGCTGTGTGTAGAGAACCATTTGATATGGCTGGTCACATTTGTTCAGCTGCAAATTTTATAATTCAATCAGTGCACACACACACACACACACAGAGACAGAGAGACTTGGTAATGCGGCAATTTGTGTGAAATTCACCAAGAGCTAGGAGAGGCAGTGTTTGAGGGGGAGTAAGTGATTCAGGGAGAGAGAGAGAGAAAGATAGAGAGTGTGGGGAACAATTTTGGCAACCTCTGCCCCCTCACCCGATTCCCGCTGGTTATTGTGGGGGCTGGGCTGTGTGTGTGTGTGTGTGAATCGCGTGAGTCAAATGCGTTTTATTGTGAATTTATTAAGCGTGCCCAAGGCGAACATTAAATGCTCAACTCCGTGACACTGGAGATGCTCGGAGGCTGTTTGAAAAGAGGGAGGGAGAGTGGGAGAGAGCCATAAATACGGCCAAAAGCGGGCAGACAATAAAGGAGGAATATTGAAATCGATGGCAAGTGTGTTTCCCAATAAAAGGATGCTTGAAAATATGAAAATACAAGCGAAGTAAAAATGCGAAAAAATCAAATCAAATCAATATTAAGATAGAAATAGAAATAGTTAAAGCTCTCAAATTATTATTATTTAAAACACGTAACACGAAAGATATAAAAAAAAGAGAAAGAAATGGAATATTAATATTTTTATGGCTGGAACGCAGTGTTGATATTCTAGCCAAGTATGCAAAAAACAAGTTTAACTTGAATGCTTGAGCTTGTGGTGCTGAAGATTGATTGGCATCTTGGCGATGCGGGCTGCGATTTATGGCTTTCAAAGCGTTTTTAAATATATCACAACATGCTGTGAAATTTGAGCACCTATTTGTCAGCGACTGAACTCTTTTAGACAACGATGAGCAAAACGAAGCAGTAACTAAGCAACTTTTTATGCCATAAATACAAGTACTTTGCGTAAATCTAAGCCCGCTTAGCGAAAAATGATCCAACAATCTCGTTGGTTAAAGCGGCTGGTTGTGTTTATTTTCTTTTTAATTTATAAGCTCTTTTTCCACACATATCCAAGGAGGTTTTTTTTTTGGTGCTGTGGTAGGCTTTAAGCCACATGCTGAAAATAATTGTCATGACTACGCCAAAATCCTTTTGCGCAGCGGCAGCAGCAGCGGTGCCCATTTAAAACAATTCCAAACACTTTGTGGGCGCTTAACATGGCTGACAACAAATTTGACACCAAAGCCGCTTTAATCAATATAATAAAAGACATTTGTTAAATTAACAAAACGCGTTTGCGCAAACACACAAACAACAACCACATCAGCAGCGAATAACAACAGCAAAGTAAAAAAAGCAGAAATTTTAATTAAATTTATAACGCAAAGCCGCAAAGAGGAGCCTAGCAGCAGCAGAAGGAGCAGAAGGAGGAGCTCTATGGGTGAGATTTATGTGACCGTTAATTTTGTCAAAGTCATTCTGTGTGTGTGCGTGTTGTTGTTGTTGTTGTTGTTTGTTTGTTTGCTAACTGTGTGCACGACGCTAAGTGTCCTGACGGCAAAAAAAAAGGAGTGCGAGGAAAGAAAAAAAAAACCTCACCGGATTTCCTGTGATATGCCACAATATTTTCCATTAACGCTCTGAAGTTGCAGGCAAACAGCACAGAGTCCGAAACAGAAAACAGAAAAACAGAAAGCAGCAACAGAAAAACAGAAAACTGAAAACTGGTCTTGATAAGACACAACAACTGGCGAGAGAGCAAAAGAAAAAAAAAAAAAAAAGAAAACAAAAGCAAAATGTGCGTTGGTCCAGCCGATTCCCTGGCCAGGTTCAGGTTTTAGGACCATGCCACTTCACAATATAGTTTGCTCTCTCTCTCTGTCTATCTCTCTTCCTCAGTGTTGCAACACATGGAAAATCTTTGCCTGCTGTGCGACAGCCGCTGGCTTTATATGAGTTAATGACTTGTAGATAGTTTAACTTACAAAGCACACACACACACAAGCAACTCACAGTGAGAAAGACTAGTACAGGGACTAAGGAGTCAAGCAGGGAGAAGGAGGGAGCTAGGGGTTTATCATTGCGTTGACCATTAGTGCGACATCCGGCGTTGCGCTTCGCTAGCTATTGCCACACGTTGCTTGCTTGCTCTCTCTCTCAAAACTATTAGCAAGCTTTGAGCCTACACACACACACACACACACACACACAGTTAACTTGGTTCGAGTCCGAGTCAAAGTCGAAGGATCGACATCATCAGCAACATCATCGACTACGATACGGTTTTGTGGTTAAGCTGTTAGTTTAGTTTGCGTACAATTTGTGGGCCCAGTTGACAATTACTGACCATTTGCATGAGAGTGCTCCTACTAACCCCTACTAGCCCCTACTAACCCCTAGCCACTGCTCACTGGCCACAGAGAAGGCATGAATGAAATGGTAAACCGGTTTACTTAAGCATTCTGCCTTCTGTTTCGTCTTTCATTTACTTTGCACTTTACTTCAGTTTATAGCCCTCTTCTTGTTGTTGTTTGCTTCTTTTGCTTCCTACTGTCACACTTCAAGGATTTCTTTGTTGGCCATCCTGCTGCTGCTGCTACTGCTGCCTTGCATATGTGTGACAATTACCCACCTCTTATTGTCTTCTGTACATACTATATGTATGTATATATAGGGTGTAGTAGAGGTGCAGGGGGCACCTTCGTAATGACACTAAATGAGTTGTAGCCAACCGGAGACGGGGCCTGGGCTTGGCCTCTGTTTTCTCTCGTCTCCGTCTCCGTTGTCGTTGTCGTTGCAAAAAAAAACCTGTCAAGTTGTGCAGTTTTTCATTGTTGTTGTTGGTCGGTTAATTGCCGCAGGAAATGTTCTGGCTGTGCAGAGTTGGTCAACTGTCTCTGGTCTTAATTGCTTGAACTTTGGGCCAACTTAATGCAGCCCCTATGCAAATTGAACCCAAAAAAAAAAAAATAACGAATGACTAACTTGCAACTGCGGGTGGTCGACTTTGTTGCGTTTCCGTTGCTGACCAAATCATATTCAATGGATAGCTCTATCTATTGCTTTTATTTGCTTGTAGTTTAATTCGTGCTCATTTCAGAGACCCTGAAAGCCGTCGACGACAAATAATCAATTAATCCATTGATGAAGTCCACGACAGCGACGTTTATTTGTTGAGCCATTTGTAGGCAAGTCTCACGCAGCGCTCGCTTAGCCGTGTTCCTGTGCCGCACACTGACGCAAAAATCTTTCTTAAAACCCGTTTAAGTTTAACTGAGAATTTAATTGTATTGGCTGCAACTAATTGAACTCGTTTTGATTGGCAACCAATTTAAGAAAATGAGCTGAGAGAATGATAAATGTTAATTGATTGCAGTAGCTAAATTCTATAAATCTTTTTAAAACATGTTTGCGAATATATGTATCTTAATTTGCCAGTTTGTCAACTTTTCTATTGAGTTGTAGCTCAGTTTTGGGTCCCTTTTCCAAGTTTACTATGACCTCGTGACACTGTGCGTGCTTTTATGTGTATTACCTATGTAGATTGCTCTAATGCTGATTAGGTCGACGACAAAACACACACATACACACACACACACACAGACACACTTAAGCACATATACAGCTAAGTAGTCGGTTCAATTTGGTATCGAAACGTGGCCTGCTCTTTTTTCTTTAAGACATTTTAATGCTAATGAGCCGCAAGCAGTAGAAACCTACTTCTGACTTTGGTGTGGGCCGAGACAGCGACACACAGACTGGCAACGAGCAGACCATGATGATGAAGACAGAGAAAGACGGATGGATATGTCCATGTCTCAATGACAGCCTCAAAGTGCCCTGACATATACACACACCTACTCACTGAGACACACACGTGTAAGCCATGTGTGTGCGAAACAAATAAAAGAAAACAACAAAATAAAAGTTGTTCCAAATTAGTGAGATGTGACTGGGCCGGATCGTTGGGTCTTACGCTTAAGTAATGTGTATTTTATATATGTGTGTGGGCTGCGAAAAGTAGGTAACTGTAACTGTGACTGTGAGGAGAACTGTGACAGGTCGATTCGACGATTCGTCGATTGCCTGCCTGCCTCCAGTTGCCAACTACGTGCGCAATTGTCGAACGTGCCGATTAACAATATGCGAATTTCCTACTCACTCTCTAACTCTCAATCTCCCTCTCTCCCTTTCAGTTGGCGTTTGCTGCAGTGCTCAGGCTCAGGTTGCCCCGCAGCAAAGCTTTCGCGTTACGCCGCACGATGTACAAATACTGGAGGGCACGGATACATTGATGCGCTGCGAGGTGGCCTTCCGTGCCGGCAAGGTGCAATGGACTAAGGATGGCTTTGCGTTAGGATTCTCGGCAGTCATACCCGGCTTTCCGCGCTACTCGGTCATAGTGGATGCGGCGCATGGCTCGTACAATTTGCAAATCAAGAACGCCACACTCGAGGACGACGCCGAGTACCAGTGTCAGGTGGGACCGGCTGCAGGTAATCCAGCGATACGCGCCAATGCCAAGTTGAGTATTGTGGCTGCACCGAGTAGCATATCCATTGATGGCTATGCACGCAATGCCAAGGTCGAGGTTGTTGAGCGACAGAACCTAACGCTGCAGTGCATCACCGAGAATGCTAATCCGGCGGCAGAGATTGTCTGGTTTCAGGGCGAAACCCCATTGACTTTGGGTAAGTTATTGACTTTGGTTTGAATGAAGTGTTGTGTGTAACTTGACTGGTTCAATCACAGTGCCCATTGTGTCCGTGAATGAAACGTCGCTTAAGCGCTTCCGCACCAGTTCCACGTTGCATCTGCAGCCACGTTCCGATGATGACTACAAGGAGTTCTCCTGTGAGGCGCGTCACAAGGCTCTGCCTCCAGATGTACCCATGCGTGCCCAGGTTCAGCTCTCAGTTCTATGTAAGTTGATAAGCTTTCCAGTTTGCTCCAACTTTGACCCTTTCCTGTCTTAGACCCTCCCGGTCCGCCATTCTTTGAGGGCTATAGTCAGGGTGAGACCTTGCGTCGTGGTCAGGAGCTGCAAATCGCCTGTCGCAGTCGTGGTGGAAATCCGCCCGCTCAGCTCGTGTGGTATCGCAATGGTGTGGTCATCAATTCACCGCAACGCACCTCGGGTCGCCTATCGGAGAATGTGTACAAGTTTACGGCCAATACGTCGGACAATGGCGCCAATTTGGTTTGTGAGGCCAAGAATCTGCTCTCAAATACACCTCTGCGTGCCGAACTCAATCTGACCGTCTTTTGTAAGTCCCTTAGATAATCTTTATTTATCCAGTTCCCTCTAACCCAGAAAAACCTTTAATACAGATGCACCGAAGGATGTTTTCCTGAGTGGTGCCACCCAAGCTAAGGTCGGCGATGCTGTGCAACTGAGCTGTGTGACCGCTCCTTCGAATCCGCCGGCTCGCATAAATTGGTCCATGAACGGACGTCCGTTGATCAACAGCACCTACAAGACAACAAGTAGCGCCGATGGTGGCTGGGTGAGCAGCTCCAATATAACACTGAACATTGATTCCCAGAGTCGCACCTTCATCACGGTTTGTCATGCACTCAATGTGGAACTCTCACAGAACGTTGTTGGATCACATACAGTGAATGTTCTTTGTAAGTTTAAGAGAAACCTTTTGCGGCATAGTTGATTTTACCCCTCTTGCATTCGACAGATCCTCCTTCGTCGCCTTTGCTGACTGGCTATAATGATGGTGATATTATCATCTCTGGTTCGATATTGAAACTTCAATGCAGCTCTGCGGGTGGCAATCCCCCGCCCACTTTACAGTGGTACAAGAACGATAAGCGCCTGAATGCCGCCACAAGGGTTACGGAAAACAAGATTAGCTCTGAGTTGTCACTGCTGGTGAATGCCTCCGATAACAATGCCATCTACAAGTGTGAGGTTCAGAATGCTGCCATCGAAATTCCCTTGTTTGCTACAAAGACACTCGGAGTTCACTGTAAGTCAAGATAGAAAACTCTATTTTAGGGTGTTTCCTGACCCAACGTTACTTTCTTGTCCGCTTAGTTCCACCGGAGACGGTTAAAATAAGTGTAGCTCCCAAGAATCTTGTACCTGGCATTCGTGCCAAGCTGATCTGTGACTCCAGCTCCAGTAATCCTCCCGCTAAGATAAGCTGGTGGAAGGATGGCATTCCAGTGGAGGGTTTGAATCTAGCCAATCGTCCTGGTCTTTGGGGTGGCTCAGTATCGACACTGGAAATGCATGTGAACATTACCCAAGATCTCGATGGATCCATCTACACTTGTCAGAGCCACAACGAAGTTCTGCAGCGCAGCGTTCATGAAACCATTAGCTTGGATATACTTTGTAAGTGCCCCAAAAATCCTTGCTCCCCAAAGAAAACCCATTCTAATTATCAAACTCCCCTTCCACCTGATTAACAGTTCCACCCAAGTTCGATGTGGCTCAGGTAACCACCTTTGTGGGTGTTGAGGGTGCACCACTGCAAGTGGAACTGCATGCGAGTGGTAATCCAATGGCAATTAGCTACACTTGGACCAAGGATGGCCTGCCCATTAGCAGCAATGCGCTGAGCGGACAACGTTTGATCTCCGACGGACCTCGTCTCAATATAAGTCGACTCGGTCGCAACGATGCTGGCGTCTATGTGTGTGAGGCCCTCAACACCCAGGGCACGGCCATGCTCGAGATTCAAGTGATTGTTGAATGTAAGTTTGTGTAATTGCATCCTAGGCAAAAGTCCTGTATTGCTGATTTTCCTCCACCAAATTAGATGCACCTGTTATTACATCGGTCACGGAGGGTCAGAGCTTTGCCATCGGGGCCCAGGCTGTGTTGGCCTGTCAAGTTCAGGCCCGCCCACTGGATGCCTCCCATGTGCGTTGGTCACGACCTGGTTACGATTTTGCCACGCGCACAACCTCCACTTTTGAGAACAATACCGCTCTGTTGCACATTGAGAATGTGCAGCGCGGAGATATTGGCAACTTCACGTGCACCGTGGACAATCAACGTGGACAGGCTGCCACACAGAACGTGCTACTCGTGGTGCAAAGTAAGTGCATGAATTGCTTTAAATTGAACCTTAACTAATCTTTCGTAATGTCCAGCCTCTCCGGAGATTGATCATACACCCGCCTACACACGCTTTGCGGCCCGTTTGGGCGTTCGAGCTCAACTCATTTGCCGTGCCTTGGCCTCGCCGCAGCCCAGTTTCATTTGGCGACGTCATGGCAAGGATCTCAAGATGCAGCGACGCAATAAGTTCACAAGTGTGGAGCGTCAGGAAGATCCCCTGCACTTCGAGTCCGCTCTGCTTGTGGAGAGCACCTCGGCGGATGATTACGGACAGTACGAGTGTGTGGTGCGTAACTCTATGGGTCAGGCCAGCACCACCCTGGAGTTCAGTAAGCCCTCCCGACCGGATGCACCGCTCCAACTGAGAGTGGGCAATGTGAGTGATGCAAGTGTGGAACTGATGTGGACACCTGGCTTCGATGGCGGCATGCAGGTGTATTACCGTGTGCGTTTCAAGCAGCACGGCGAGGATAAGTACAAGTATGTGGACGCCAAGGTGGGTCAACAGAATATCACGCTGGAGGGTCTCAAGCCCGGTGGCACCTACTATTTCTCTGTGATGGCGCACAACGAGGCGGGCGGCAGCAAATTCCTGCCGGACATCAAGCTCACGCTCAGCAAGGGTTCGCAGCCCCATTCGGCTGAGTATACGGAAAAGGATGAGCTGCCCAATGTGATGATCATTGGGATTACGTCAGCGGCCATGGTGTTGCTGGTGTTGAATGCAGCGCTTGTGGCATGGTTTGTTATACGACGACAGAACAAGACGCAGGGCGAGACGGAGCCGAGCAACGATGATGCCTACTCCAAGGATGACAATCAGTCGGTCTATAAGGTAAATAGACTTCAGCTTATTGCAAATATTGAACTGCAGACTGATTGGCCTAATCCTAACCAGCTGCCCATCACTGCTTTGCAGGCGGACGTGCAGAAGAAGGCGGCCGCTTCCACCTACCTGGTGGAGAACGTGGACATCATACAGTCGACTGCCTATCCGCCCAAGTACCAGGAGAGCTCCATGTGCACACCACCCTATCCGCTGTGCAATCCGGACTTCACACGCACCCTGCCCAACCCGAAGCGGCATAGTCAACGCAACAGTGCAACGGGCATGATTGATGGTATGCCAATGCGTGCCAAGGATGATCATATGCTGATCTCCAATGGCTTGTATATACCATCGCCCTCGCCCGCCTCCTCGCTGGTCATCAAGGGTAGCTACATATCATCACCATCGCCAGCGCCGCCCGCCGATGGCTCCTACTTCAATATGAGCGACAAATACATGTCCTATCCACCTGTGGTAAGTAGATAAAAATGGTAAACAAAAAATAATCCCACGAAATGTGTTTTCTAAAAATATCCGCATTAATTATTATAATTTTCAACAAAGAATATCTTTCCACACTTTGTTACTTTTGCCCTTGTTATTATTAATAATGGCTTATTAAATCTTTTTTTCTCTATTCTTTTTTTTCCTCGCTCTAATTTATTTGACAGACCTACTAAAAACCGAGCAGCGCGTCAAAGACGAAAGACAGCAAACACTCCAGCCAAAAACAAGCCCAGCTAGACTGATTGACATCACAAAAAAAAAGAAGAAAAAAACAACAGCGGAAATTGAAATTGAGTCGATTTCAGTCAATTTATAAGTTTTTGATGTTTTTTTTTTGCTTTGGGTTTGGTCTGTTGCTGTTGCAAGTTTCTTTTTAAGAGGTTTTTTGTTTATAATTATAACTAAATGACGTTGATTATTATGGAGCGCAAAGTGGTAGTAGAAACATGTTGAATGTATTTTGAGAAAAGACATTTGCATGCGGCGCTCGAAGGCTGTGATAAGTACCTGTATCCAAGGCTCTCTCTCTCACTCCATATGCTCCAATCGGCTCCAACACGCACATCGTAGAAATGTTGGATCCACATCAATCAATGATGAAGCGATGCCGATGGCAATGGATTTATGCCTTTGGGGCAGGTGCGCAAACCCCCAACTCTACAAATGCTTGCCCCCTCTCAACACAAAACAACACAACAAACCAACAAAATAAACCGACAAACAACATTAATAGACGATAAAGAAGAAGAAGAAGCAGCATTCGTAAGAAAACAAAAAAACTCAAATATTAATTTGTAGGCATTTTTCTCGAGATATATATTAAGTAGTAGCAATTACGATTTTTAGCATTTAGCATAAATATTAACGAGTCTGTCGAGTCGTGACTCATTCTCATTAGCAGTTGTTCAAGTTTAAGCTCTAGACATACCAATATCTCTATATATAAATACATACACATATGTATTACCCTAAGGCCCGATAAGCGTAACGATCTTTAAACAATTAATTACAAAACGATTCGAAATCACAATAAAACAAAAACAACTTTTTCACAACAAGACATACATCAATTATAAACTAATTTTAAGTGTGATTTTTGTTAGATGTAAGTCGGCGATTAAATATACATATATAAGTGCATACATATACAAACAAACATACATATATCTGATATACCGTATTTACACATACATAAAAAAAATTCAACGACTTTTTTATCATGCATGACAATAAATTATATACATGATAAATAATGCGTACACGCGCAAGCGCCAAAAATTATGCTATAGAAAGTACACAGCAAAATTGTTAATTCAGATCTTTGCATTTAAAACAAGATAAGCAAGTGTACCATATAAAATCAAATTTAAATAAATTATACATATATCTATAAATAATGTAATTAATATTTAATACATTTCAAATCATAGAACGAAAAAAAAAAACACAAAAAGAAAAAGTAATTGAATAAATAACTTACAAATTTTTGAAATTATTAAAATTCAACATGGTTAATTTATTCGGGGTTTTCTTTTCTGGATACTTAACGCCTACGATTGCCCCCAGGTTGCCCCTGCCACCTGCCACATGGCTGTTCAAATTTGTCTATTGCCATCAATCAGCGCTTTGGCTTTGTTCATCATACCTGCTGCTATGATGCCACCATTTATGCTCTAGGCTCTTCTCTCTGCTCTCTGTGTATTAAGTAGGCGTGCCGGCTTACACCTTAAATGCCGCCTAATTGTTTTTCGGTGCCCAGACTTAACGGCGCTTCTAGTCGGCTTTTTGTTAAGAAAATGTTATTAATTAATAGCAGACTGGCTTGCTTAATTAATGAAACATTTAATAATATTTATTTCTTAATTTATGGAGGCTGCATTAGCGGATTATTGAATTAGTCCGAGGCAAGCTTTCACTGCCCCAAGAATATAAGAGCCAGGTGGTCTACAGCAAGTTGAATCTTTAAGCTAAAATCATTTATTCTGTTATTTGCATATTTAAACTTACCTGGTGCACAACTAGTTCAAATAAATATACATTTCCCACATTCGCACACAATTTACACAACAAGATTTACTCGCTTTAACGAGAATCAGGTCAACATAATGTCGACAATTGTATTTAAAATATTAATAAATTAAATAAAAATGGATTTCAGATTTTCAATTTGATATTTGTTATTTGGTTTATAATTTGTTTACGCATTTTCCATTTCATTGCTAATGTATTTTTGTTATGTATAGAATTTTATTTTCTTTCAGTTTGCTTTCTTTGTTTATTAAATTGAGTATTGCTATTTGTTTAAAAACCGACTCCGCACAATGTCAATGATTGTTAATTAAAGTTGCAATTGTCAAAAAGAGAAAAAAACACAGCTTGCAATTGGATATTGCACAGTCATTCGATATGGGAATAATAGAAAATGTTTTTATTAGCAAATGAAATAAAATAAAATAAAATAAATGTTGTTTTAATTACCATGTTGCCGGCTGTCATTGCAACATTCTCTAGCCAGGCAGGCAGCCTATTCTGAAAACCTTTAATCGTCTCGATTGCATTCAAAAGCAAACAAAAACACAGCAACAACAACAGAGTAAAACAATTAAAATTAATTTTCAGCATGTTTTAAGTGCGTAGAGAATGAGTGTCAACAGCAAAAATAAAAACAAAAACAGCAACAATGCATAATTAAATACAGTGAATTCATTAAATTTTAATTAAAACATTTGAACGGGCAATGGATTTTTATTTTACTCGACTCTATAATTGCGCAAGCAACAACAACAAGAACAACAGCAATAATAAATGTAAAGGATATGCTATAGAAAACTCGATACTTCTATACCCTTAGCTCGGAAGAGTTTATAGATTTATATTGGTATTTTAATATTTTGTAAAAATCGAACAAAGAAGAAACAGCTTAGTTCATTAATAAATTAAGCTCTAAGTGTAACGAATTGCCCACAAAAGTCGTCTAGTCTAAGTTATTACTGTAGTGTATAATAGAAGCTACTACCGACAACAAGAACTTGAAGCCAAGAGGCAAGACTAGAAAAGCCAACAGCGGCACGAAACGGAAAACTTCATTAAAAGTGGGCAGCAGTTGGCAGCAGCCGTTGCCAGCCATTTACCAAGCGGGTGGTGGGTAGGGGGGAGATTGTATGTTCGTTCTGGTCATGATGTTCTAAGTACTGACTTGCCAATGTGACGACGCCCGGCTCGACTTCACTTCCTGTGTACGCTTGTGTGCTGTCCAACCAATCCAGGCCCCAAACTACAAGTTGACTGCAATCGAACGCATAATCATATTTAATAAGCGCGTCGCAGTCAGCAAGTGAAAAAAAAGGCTTCGTTCGTTCAGTTGCTGTCTGTGATGATGATGATGCTGTTGCTGTTGCTGTTGCCTGATGCTGATGCAACAAGTGCGCCCCAGAACGAGGCACAGATGTGCAGAAAACCGGTTTACGATAGCTGGCAACGCTTTAACGCAATTTGTTAACCTGGCTGACAAACTGTTGCCTGCCTGCCTGCCTGCTTGCCTGTATTCTCAAAAAAAGAAGAAGAAAAAAATAGGTGCGAGTGCAATTAAGAGCCTGCCTGACCAGTTCCGAGTGCTAGAGAGTCGAATCCTGGCCGGCAGCAAGCACTTCATTCATAAAATTACGCTCATGTTGCGTGATGTTGACGCTAGATAAGAACCAGAACCAGAACCAGAGCCAGAGCCAGCTGGAGCCTAAAGCCCTGCCCAGTTAGGGCTCGATGCCAACCTGTTGACGTGGACTTGGATTTGAGCAAAGCTGGACTGACTGGCAGGAAAAGTGCAGCGGTATAAGCTGAAGGAAAAAAAAACTCGCTTTTCTTGGTAATTAATGAAAGCTGCCACGGCTCAGAGACTGAGCGCAAGAGGCAAGAATAAAAAGTGCAGCAGCTTGGCGGCTACTGTTGCCGCCAGTTATTAAAATGTTGCGATAAGTTTATGCCGCGCATCGAGCCACATTTGTATGCAAAGTGCCAACAGTTTTTGATGATGCGGCCGACGCGCAGGAAGTTGTCGCTGAAAGTGATATTGAAAACTGCTCGCAGAATGGATTACTTCCTTTTCGGGCCAAGAGCCTGGGCACCTGGGAAACAGCAAGCAGCAAACCGGAGATGAATGATATAAAAAACACTGAAATGCGCTTCAAAAACTTTTAAGATTTAACAAGGAAAGGGTCTAAGAGGATTCCGACAAAGTTGTGTAGACTTGAAGCAATTTATTACAAGTCAAACTAAAATACAAAATTAATATTTAATACGCTAGAAACAGCCAAGGCAGATTCTCAGAACTTAAGGCAAAGGGGTTTTGTTTGATGTTCTCGTTAGGGTTGGGGGGGTAGCCCAAGCCTAAGCAATAAATATAATTTCTTTCATTTGTGGCACTTGACGTACAACTTGAGCTTTTCTCACAGCTCCCACCCAACAAACGGGCGAAACAGTGGCAGGAGGGGATGTGGGGCTGTGGCAATCAACTGCCACACCATTTAGCATCATTAAATTAGTAGGTCAAAACATCAGCACAGGCCATAAAAAATGTCACAGCTTAGACGAAAAATGCACTAGTCCAACCAGAAAAGAAAAGAGTGTGAGAAGGGAGTTTGTAAAAAATGTAAAGAGTACTTGAAATTTGTTCTGTCACTGCCAAGAAAATAAAAATGAGAAGTCAAGTTGGGCTCATTACGTTTTGGGGGTCTCTGACATTTGTTTGTTGTGCACACACACATAATCTGTGACACAATCGTAAGCAGCAATAATTATCTATGTCAACGAAGAATTTTCCCAGCACTCTGGGAAGGAAATAAACCTCAAGTGGTCAATGGCCAGCGTTCGAAATTGTCTTTTAGGCAATTAGAACGTTTAAATATTTATAAAGTTGATGCGTTATGTAATTTTCAAGAGATGCGCCACAAAACCAAATGAAAAATTTAATGCGCCACTCGTTTTGGGACCTGTTTGGGGGGGTCGACCAGACACAGACACATGTCGACAACCAAACAAAAACAAAACAAACACAACGCAACACAACGCAAAAAAACACAACACAAGAGAGACGCCTCCAGAGTGCGTTGGTTGTGTTGCTGTGTTGTTGCTGTGTCGACCTCTAAGAGCAGTTGAAGTCGCATTCGTAGTCAGAGTCGCGCTTTAGGGTCGTCATTTGGGAGTCGCAGTACTTCATGTTGCATGTGGCCCCCATTTCAAGTGGCAAGTTGCTTTTGCTTCATCTCTCGCGCTCTTTTTTAAGTTATTAAAAAATTAAAGCAGAAAAACTGTTGCTGTTGCAGCAGGGGGCTGAAGCACATTATTCACTCATTAAAATCATCAGCTTAATAGCCTGAGCGCAGAGAGAAAAAAAGCGAAATTATATTTTTTACAAGCTGCTACAAAGAATTATTAACAAAAATTCTAGACATCTTCGCTGTACATACGTACATAAGAATACATAAATAATGCAATGTGAAGTGTTATGAGATGTGCAGGAAAAAAAAACCATGGGACCTTATTCTAAAACTGCGCCGAAGGAAAAAGGGGTGAACCACGAACGTGTCTTGGATTAAAGATTAAGGTGCAGCCGTGACGACTGCTTAAATGACCTATAGCTGGAAATTATGTTCGAGTTTAAAACAATGAAACTGGCAGTTAGATTATGTGAATATTAAAAGGATACATAAATAATTATATTGCTAAAATAATTAAAAATTATTATTGCTTCAGAAACAAAATATTTAAGAGCTTAATTTAAAAAATGATTTAATTTCTATAACTTTGATATTAATTAGTTAAGCCAATATCAAATAAATATTGCTACAATTATTACTAAATCATATCTCACTAATAAGATTTAAGATTAAAAACCTTTTTTTAAAAAAAAACCTGTAATTAAAATATGAATTTTATCAATTGTATTGTAGTTCTACCCTAATGTTTAAAAGGGAGACATTATTTCTTTTATCACCTAACAGCAGTTTTAAATCTATTTACATAATATATGTATATCCTTTATGACTGCAACTGCAACAATAAATATTTTTTATTTGTTGACAATTTGACAGCTAAAATCCTATTATTTGTCATAAACTTTTGGCTATATGTACTACAAATCAATATTTATTTTAAATTAGTCCAATTATTTATGGTTTTTTTGCTATGCAGTTTAATGCTATTATCGCATAATAATCTACGGCTTTTGATAATAAAACATATGTGAATTTTTATGCTGTTTAGAAATACGCTTATCTAAACATGCGCAACTATTTATGTGTGTAGACAAACAAATAAGCAAAAATGATATAGTAGGGGTATATGTGAGTGTGTCTGTTGGCTTATTATTTAATTGTTGGAAAAAGTTTATAAAACGCTTATTTTATGCATGATATAATGATGCAGATATTTTTTGTTTATTTATTAAAATTAATTGTTTGTCTAAGTTGTTCAAATAAAAAATATGCTAATTTACTGTCGAACAACCTCTGAACTTTTATCAAATTTAATGAGCCCAATGTTGCTGTTGTTGTTGTTGTTGTTGTTGAGGGGCTCATCCATTTTAACAAGGCAAATGATTTGTTATGGCTGAGAGGAGAACAAACAGCGCGTCTGGCCAGCCGTAAGTGCGTCCCAAAATGGCCATTGCAGTGCAACCATAAAAAAGATGAAGCGATTTGCAGGCACTGTTGTAATTGTGCCGCTTAGCCAAAACGCCGAGACAGTGAATCAAAAAGCTAAAGAAAAACGGCACAACAAGTACGCGGCAAGTACATAAACTGTGTGCCACGTAGATACATATATATGTATATGTATGTGTATAAAATGTTGCGCCTTACCGCAGACACAGGCAAGTGACGAACTGACTGCAGATGCCGAATGAAGGGCAAGAGAGAGGGGATAAGGGTTGCGAAATGGTAGCATCGGTGCTGGGTATCAACGAACGAATGAGTGAGCGAGTATCTTGGGAATCGTCACAGGCCTGAGAATAATTAATTCCCACGAATTAATGTGCACGGCATCAACGGCAACAGCAACAGCAACAGCAAAAGCAGCAGCAACAACAAGTGCCTTCTGCGAGGTGTCTTTAAGGAAGCTGGCGGCGGCTCAGCCGTGGCACAAGTGTAGCAGCAGCAGCGGCTGGTGTATCTCAATCTCTTCTGCTCTGCTACAAGTTGAAGCTTAAGTTACTTTGCCTTTGCCTTTTGCGCCAGCACCAAAGAAATTAATATCTGTGATGCAGCAGCAGCAACAGCAGCACCAGCAGCAACAAAAACAACCGCTTTTTGGCATCGCTTTACCTGCCACAGTTGCTACAAATTACACGCAGCTTGAGAAACTGCCAAACTGCCTGTCAACCACTCCAACCCCTCCCCTGCCCCTCTCGCAGCACGGCACTCTTCCTGAATCACTTGAATGTATTTAGTCACCTTAATGAATTCTACACATGATGTACTGGGATTTTGCGACAAAAGCCTGCACAGATTTGCCAGCGAAATGTTGCACACAGAGAGCTATCAAAGTTTTTGCCCCATTCTCCCGGTTCCCCAGTTACAGATACTTTATATAATTTTATGCGAAACGTTTGCCGGCATCATGTGTTTAGCATTTCATCTTTTTCCTTTTCCAACTCTCGGTCTGCAGACGTCAGAAGTGGTACAACATTTAGAAAATCACCTCACCTAATCCAAACAGTGAAATGTGACTGCAACTGTGACAAAGAAATTATCTACTTAAATTGAAGAATTTTCTTAAAGCAGATTACTTTGATTAAGTTCATTTTTGTATAAGAGACTTTTGTACTTTACCAATTTGTAAATCTCCTTCTCATACTTCTGTAGACAATAGTTAGCACATTTTGTGTTTTTGTTTGGAATTCTTAAAATGTTCGTTATGAAGTCACAGCTTGTTAGCTGTTACCTGGCATCTCCGATGCTAAGGAGCCTTTTTCTTGGGCTATATTAAATAATTATAATTTTAATTAAAATAGATTAAAGCCGTGTTGTGTGCTCGAGCGCCTTGTGAGGTGATTAAGTAAAAAAGGCAGACAGCCAGGAGCGTTGTCGGGAGTCTGCTGCTGCTGCTGCTGCTGCTGCTGCTGTTGCTGCCACAAGTGGATGGAGAAAAGGAACAGCAAGGAGCTATAGAATCTGCAACAAGGAGTCTAAGAAGGGAGCAGGAGCAGCAGGTAAGCCTTAGCCGTCGCAGGCGGATGAAAAAACACAAATCACTTCAAGTTGTTGATGTTGCTGTTGAGATTATGACGATGATGAAAAGCTCGCGCTGCTTTTCCTACACACAAAGTTAAAAGAAGAAAAGCCAAAAAACAACAAGTGCTCAAAATGAGGGAAAATGGGTAGACGGAATTACAAAGTGAAAAACTTTGGCGGCTAGGCGTTGATGAGTGCTCTTTTGGGCCCGTTTTGGTGGTAACACACAAGCATCTTAAGTCTGTATGCATATAATTAGAATTAGAAAAGCCCCTCAGATACCAAACATTTTTTGTTGCAAAGACAAAACGACCACACTCCCACACACACATACAAATTTAAGCATAATCCTCACTAATGAATTTTTAGGTTTTTTTTCGTTCCAAATACTTTTAAATACTTTAAGTCATGCCTCTCTGATTGCTTTAGATTATCATCTATTATACGCTTTGGTCCCCGGTTTTCAGTAACATCTTTCTGCATGACCGCAATAATTGCTGAAATACAATACCGCGTCCTAATAGACAAATCCTCATTGAAACTGTCGCATCAAAGTCGAGGACAACAACGACTACTGTTACCCTAAATCTCTCAACAATATCCCTTTCAAGTGCTCTGCGCCACATCCTCGCCCGATTGTCGCCACAACACACAACAATCTCAGACTTCCGCTTTTGACCTTAGGATCTCAGACTGCTTGCAACCTGATCGCCGCCTCGATGTTGACAAATTAATGTGGCAGCCAGGCAGCCTGTGTGTTAGCTAACCTTTCTTAACCTGAAACTCGATGCGGCTTACTTGAAACGAGTTTTTTTTTTTGGCCGATGTGTTGATATTTGAATTCAAACTCGACCACGTTGACATAATACTCATAAATAATGCCAATCGGCCAAAGATTGTACCTCTCGCTTCGTCCTTGTGTGGCACAATTTGTTTGTTGTTGTCTGTTGCATGCCGCCCCGATACCAACACCTTAAAGGCAGTAATTAGCCCATCTAGCCCATAGTAGTTGTTTTTGTTGTTGTCCTCTCAGCATAGGGCGCCCATGTGGCATTCATCTTGACTCTCGTTTTGTCGTCCCAACATGTCTTGGCTTTTATTTTTAAACCGCACATTCCTCTAGATGCCCGCTGGGTCCGTTTGCTGTACGGTTTTTCATCGTCTCCTGCTTCTGCTTCTGCTTGTTATTATTGCTGCATGCTGGATGGAGTACATACATATATATTGTGTATATTTTCATGACCTTTGCGGGGGTTTTCATTTCACTCGTTGCTTTGTTCAATCATTTATTGATGCCGCCTCGGCTACAGCATCCAGAAGCATTTACTTTAGCTTGGCTTGACTTTGGCTTTTGTAGTCCCTTTGGGGCATGTTTTGTATAAAAATACATGCATATGATTTCGTATTTCGTATTTCACATCATGTTTTCTCTGCGGCTACACACACACACACACACCGCACACACACACATATTCAATTAGCATATGTGTATTGGCTTTTTCATGCATAGTACAACGCACAATTATTTTAATATATATTTCTTTATTTTTTCTCTCTCAACTGTAAGTATTTTTTTTCCATCCCATACACAAGCAATGTCTGTAGTCATTGAAGCGCAAGCGAAGCATTGCCTTTCCGGCTTATTATAGATAGCTACATAGATACATAGATATACAAATGTATCTTTAAGATGCCAACGAAACGACGAAAATTGAGCAGCGCGTGGCGGGAGACAATGTATGCTCGTGTGTGTGTGTGTGTGTTAATAAAAAATGAAAATTGTTTGATGTTCTGTTAAGTAGCTATAAAATTTGAAAAATGAGCCCATTTAGTAGGTAGTTAGCCAGAGCCTGTTGGATGCCAGATTCGGGAACGCTTCTGTATGATGATGATAATGATGTGCTTGCTGATGGCACCTACACCCAACACACAGTTCCTTTGTAGAGGGAAACACCAGCAGTCGCTGACAGCGTTATAATAGACCTATCCTCCTCCTCCTCCTCCCCCGACCCCTTTGCATGTGCCAACTAATGAGCAATTGGTTAGCCCAGGCCGTGCACGTCAGCAACAGCAGCTGCCGGATGTAATAGGAGAGCGAGAGTGAAGTTGGGATGAGCTTGGATCAGAGTCTATGCATGTACTAATCACTGTCACTGAATTCCTGTTAACAATTCTTCTCTTTAAAGTTTCGCTTAAACTTAACCTCGTGTTAATTGTAAGTGATTTTTATCCATAAGTTTGGCAATCCAATTTGATATCAATTTAAATTCCATGAAGTACTTTATATAATCCGCAAATATGCACATGCATAAATCATTAACCCCGAATTGCTGCTCAAACATTCATAATTCAATCAGACCAGTTTCGAATGTGATTGGTAGCAGAGTAGTAAGGCGATGGCCAAGACATTCGCACCACCCAACCACCCACAGGTGCCACACAGCTCAAACAAAAAGCGCAGCGCAGAAGAACCTCGAACTCAACAAGACGACCTCAGGCCCATTTGTACACATGTGTGTGTGTGTGTGTGTGTGTAGGTGTATGCAACCCCTAACTTCCTGTGTGTGTGTGTGTGTGTGGCAGTCCCCAGCCAGCCCGGATCCGACCACACGTGTCAAAGCAAACGGTAAACGGCAATCGCCGCACCTTGCGCAAATGTTGTCGAAGATGTCGGTGATGAGAGCAAGAGAAAGGGCGGGTACACAAGGGATGTGTGGAGGTGAAGAGAAGAGGAGAGACTCCCTCCCATAAGTGGCACGTCCCGGGCTACATATTTGTACAAGTTTATGGCGACAAGCGATGCCATTTGCCTTCTTCGCCAGCTGATGACTGGCCCCGATACAAAAGTCATGAAAGCCGGAGTCGAGTGAAAATATTGCACGGATTTTCAGTGTGGCGCAACAAAAAGTGTTAAGTGTGGATATTTTTTATTTAAGCGTATAAAACGAAAAGCAACAAAAAAAAAAAACGAATTTCAACACAGCAAAGTCAGCAAAACGAGCCGAAGTTATCGACAAAAATATAAAGCTGGAAAATCAGCCGTGCAAAAATTTGCATGCAAGTCAAGAACCAAAAACCAAGATGTAAATGCGAATGGGTTGTGTGTGTGACTAAGTGTGTGTGTGTGTGCTTACCGATAGCACTTTGACAGGATTACGCCTGCCTAAGGAGCGCATCAATGCGCACACACTGAAAACGTTATTACCGCAACTTTTTTGCGCCTTGCGTCGATGGCCAATTGAAAAGACATTTGCTGGCACATTTGCCCAACTCTCTCTCTCACACAAACTTAAGAGCATGACTTAAAAGTTATGATTCCAGTTTGGGTTGCAGCCACCACCCTTATATCTTTTTTTTTTTTTTTTTTTGCTGATGCTCTGCACGTGAGACAATTTCTAATATTTAACTCTAAATTAAGTTAAGAAACGAGAACCCGAAGAAGAAGGGTTCAAGGCACGTCTGCTCTGCGGTTGAACACCCAGCAGCAAGGAACAGCTCCATTTAAAGGGCTAGTAGACAGTAGCTAAGTCACTTTAAGATTTTACCAGGCATATTTTATTGCAAAAGTCGCCCCCAAACCCAAACCCAAACCCAAAAGCAAATGATGCAATGGGAGCTGGACTTTGAGGTTAGTCGTCGTCTTCGTCGTCTTCAGTCTGGACAGTTGGTTTATTGGTCACACTTGGGCTCGCACATAATTTATGTGGGAAATAGTGAGCCCAAGTCATTACCATCACCATCACTCAGCCCAGTCAGGCGAATTCAGATAGATGCACAAACTGAAACTGAAACAGAGACGCAGACAAAGGTAGAAGATAGAAAGATAGAAAGAGAGACAGTTACCTAGGCCAAGCTCAAATGAATTGTGTGAACTAAATTAAAAGCAAAGCGAAAACAAAACATATGCGAATTATGTTTAATACGTTGTAAGTGACGAGCAGATGCTCTATATGAAAGAAAGGGTATAATAGAAGATGGAAATATTGTTAATGACTATAATACTCAGGAAGTAACGGTTATGTTTAAAGTTTTCTCTATCATTATTAGCATTATTTTTAGTTCCCATTTTTGCAACTTCCCAAACATTGAAGCTAAACAATATTATCTGTTAAGTATTATCGTCAAGCTCTCGACTCAACTTCCCAAGACAAATTGCTAGTTGCAAGTAGGACTTACCCGCCTCTTTCCCCCTGTCTTGGATACCCTTTCCGAACCGAAAGCCCACAAATGCAGATCGCAGTTGTTGTTTTTTTTTTCCTGGTCTCTGAAGCTTCATTCTGTGCACAAAATGATCTGTGCATTGGGAACTGTGTAAGAACTTAAAGAACTTTTAGAATCAACAACTTCTTAGTTTTTTTTCTGCCACCATCAACTTGGTTGCGTGTGGCAAACTTCCGTTCCCAAAGCGCGAGCTGCATGCCGCTAATTGTTTTGTACTTGAGAAACTTGCGACCGCTAAAAGTCAAACAGCAAGCATTTATTAAACTTATTAAAAGAAATGAAGTTGCACTTGTTGCAAACACACTGTTGTTGTTGTTGTTGTTGCGTGCATTGAGGTGGAGTTATGTACACACACACACACACACACACAAATATATATATATATACGTGAGCAACTTTTGTGTAATCACAATTGCCTTTGAACAAAGAACGCACTGATTAGGCCTGCCACGCCCCCCTCCCCGACCCACTGTTGCTGCTTTTGTTATGCAAATTAGTGAAGCCAAAAATATATATAGCACCCACTCATTCTCTGTATGTATTCAACCGACCCACAAACTGTTATAATTAATTGCCTGCTCGATTTTTGGCATCCAATTACCACGCAGCTCACCGTTTTTCCCCCCACTGAGTGACAGACAGCCCACGCTCTTTTGTACGGAATCGATAGAAGCTCTCGGTATATACTTATGGATATAGATACTTTATGGCATAAACAGGTTCCCAAAGATCAAAGACTCATCAGCAAAACGGAGCAGCTTTTGATGCCACTCTGATTGTCGTTGTTGTTGGTGTTGTTGTTGCCACAACATCCGCTGGCAAGTGAGCAACGGGGGCGTTCGGTGTCAGCTGCCACGGCGCACAGTTGTCAATTGTTTAGTTTTGTAATTGAGCACAAAATTACAACATTTTCAATGAGGGTGTCAAATAGCTGTTAAATTGTTACACACACTCACTTTCACACCATCAGTGAACAAGTGTTTTTGCACTTGCCAAAAATGATGTGTGCAAACATTAGTTTGTTCCACTGTGCACAAGTTGTGGCCTGAACTTGATTTGAGACTTGTGTGTGTGTGAATTCTGGTTTTAAACTGGATTTGGCGCTTGGGATTTTTATGAATGAAGCGAGCGACAAAAACAACAAACAGTTTCAGTTCCAGTTTCAGTTCCAGCTTTCCATGGCCATTTGTGTTTACTACGACGCTGCTGCTGCTGCTGTGGCTTTTGCAATCTGCTTTTGGCCAAGATACAAGATACAACATACAAGATGCGAAGAACGAGATACGAGATACGAGAGCACATGTGAGGCGGGTGATTGTGCTTGTGCTTGCCTGGGCAAATAATAATGAACATGAAACGCTTGCAGGTGTATTTCTCTTACTAACACTCCTCCTTCTTCTTTTCTTCGTTTTTCCCGTGGCCAAAACGTAACTCGAGTTTCGCCCAGTTGTTGTTGCTGTTGGCCACAGTTCATTAATAAAATTCACTGAAGCGAAGCAACTTTGCTTAGCTGCCCATTTATTTTCATCTGCCTGTTTGTATCTCTTGGATAGGGATAGGGTTTTTTTATTATTTGTCCACGCTACTAGATAAAGTATTCTAGTTTTTTATTTTCATTCGTTTCGTCCATTCGTTTCGTTTTTTCATCATCAAAATGAAACTAATTGAATAATAATCCCATGCATTTCCATATGAATAGCCCGATTAAGACATGTTGCTGCTCATTTAGCATAAATGCTTTAGCTTGGCGTCAACCATTGGAAATGGCCAAAACGCGTGTGTGTGTGTCTGCGAGGGAGTAGTAGAGGGAGGTGGTGGGGCAGAATTCGATACGGCTTATATTAGCTTATGTATGAGTGTCTGTGTGTGTTACCTTATTATTTCCTCTTCTATTTTCCTCGTTTTTTCATAAGCTGCATTGATGTGTATTCGAGCAACAAAGAGAGCTCGAAATTAACACGATTTTTAGCTGTGGATTCTGCTTTGTGGCCAACGCTTAATCAGTTAAAATGAAGCTGCTAAGTTGTAGATTGTAGTTACACACTGAGTTAAAGAGAATTCTAATCAATATTAAAGCACATAAATATTTAAACCGCTTAAGACTAAGTATTAAATGCGTAAAAACAATGTTTATTATTTATAGAATTTAACTTTGAGCATTTATTGGTATTCTACTGTGTTTTTAGTTAAAAATGCAATAAAATTTATTTATTTAATTCAATTATTTCTATTTTAACAATTTATTTGGTGCCACCGTTATTTATACTGTTTGCTCTCTCTCTCGTTTTTGTCAACTCGTTTTGAAAACTTGTTAAATTGATTCTTTTTTCGCTGCTAAAAAAATATACACAAAAATATACAACCACAGAATAAAATTCCAATAACTCAATCACTAAATGCACGAAATTAAGCCGCATTAAAAACAGACGAAAAAAAATAGTTCATGATGCCATTAAATACCATGCGAGGCCATGTGCTTGCAATGTTTTAAAGTATTCAGTGTATGGATAAATTTTGGTTGCACAAACCATTTTATATACACACACACACACACACACACTTCCTTTTTTTCGGGCACATACATTTCCCCACTGACAGCTGCCAATTGTTCAATTATTGCACAGTGGCTCAATGGCTCTTTGGCTCGTTGGTTGGTCGCTTGGTTGGTTCATTGGTTGGTTGACTGCTGTCGCAGCATTTAAAAAAAAAAAAAAAAAAAAAGGAGAAAGATGGAGAAGAGAGCTCCAACTATCATTTAATCATAAAAAATGCATGCGCCTATAGAATAAATCCCAATGCGTCAATTGTCCCGTTCCTGGTTTTCGCAGAATCCGTCTCTCGGCTCTGTTAATTGCATATCAATGCAGCATCAGCAGGCCCAGGATCAGCATCAGCAGCAGGACAGGAAGCAGCATCAACTAACAGTTCATCAGAGTGTCATTGACAGCAGCAGCGTCGCTGTCGACGTCAACGTCAACGTCGCAGTCAGCGTTAGTGTCTGTCGTCTGGTGATAGTTGTAGCCACGGATGGCAATTAAACTGATAGACTTTTAACGCATTTTGTGATTTTAATTATTAACTTGGCATATCGATAAGCCAGCATGCCATATATATGTCCTTACTTCTGTCTCTCTTTTCTCTTTTCTCTCTGTCTCTCTCTATGTCTCTTTCTGTGCATGATAAATGCCTTTTTAATGACTTCAACATGTGCGTGTGTGTCTGTGTGTGTTGTGGGAGTATTTGTATGTGTGTGTGTGTGTGTAGACATCAGTGTTGTGCAACAGAGTTTTCAAGGAAAGTTGTCATATTAAAGAAAATATGGTAAATTAGCTATTAAAACGTGAAATTCAGTTCAAAAAAATGTTACATACATAATTAAAAATACATAAATATTATTTTTATAGCTTTTCATTTAAAATTTGCGTATAATGCTGAGGGGAAAAAATATTACTTAACTAAAAAGATCTAAACGGTTCAACTCTGTTGTGTGTTGTTGACCCTGCAACATGGCAACATGTGGCTGCCTCTAAATGCCTTTTAAAACGAGACTTCGACTCCCTTTTACACTATTGTTGTTGTTGTTGTTGTTGGCATATCTGGCTTGTCATTGCACATTATGTATTGTCTTTATTTAATGTTTGCAATTTGGCAAATTTATTATGCAAGGATTTGAGTTGCCCCCAACGGTATCCCGACAGTGTCATTTATTGCATTTATCATCCAGCAGCGACGACGCCTCATGCAGAACATTCCACAAATACACACACATGTGTGTGCGTGTGTGTGAACAATGCGACGTCTGTCTTGTCTGCCAAAGCCTGACACTGATTGCAATTTTAATTTACAATAAAACTCATTAGCAGTGATTGCTGTTTACTGTTAGGCAGGCAGAAATCCAGGCAACCGTTGGGCTAAAGCTAAATGTGCCAAGTGCTTGTACTATCTCTCTCTCTCTCTCTCTCTCTCTCCCTTCAACTCTCTTTCACTCTAAGTGCATAAACGTGTCAGTGTATTACGAGTTCATTTACTCCATACTGGCTAGCTAGACGCATGCAGAATTTCCTCTGACCGCCCAACCACACCCACTTTCTGAGCTTGGCCCTGCCAATCTCAACATCTCGTCGCACATTTGCATCTAATGCCGCATCTGCATGGTGCTCAAACATTCTCCACTTGTGTGTTGACTTTGGTAGGCATTATCATTAGCATTAGGCAACTTTAAGTTGTAATGCATGCTTAACGTTTTAGACATTACCACCTGTGTTGCAACGGCAGAAACGGCAGCAACGGCAGCAACATTAACAGCAACCACATTGCATGGCAATTGCAATCAATATTGGTTTAGCAATTGCTGAAAATGTTTGACAATTAAATCATGTTGTTTGGCATTTAGCTCATATACAGAGCAATTGAAATATTCAAGTGCAGCGCGAGTGCTACCCAAAATTAATGGCTCTATTTACGAAATGACTATGTCAAATATGCTAATATAAAAGTATTGAAAATGCTGATAAAACTGCATGAAAAAAGCATATTAAATATTTTTGTCAGAAAAGCTGTTAAATAATATGAGCATGTATCGAGAAAAAGATAACTATAAGGATAACTTTTAGTTCCTGAGCAGAATGCTCTTGTTAAACAGCGCATTTTATTATGTTTATTAACAAACAAACCTAAAAAAAACTGTGTTTAAATTTAAATCAATTAAAAATTTGTTGTCAAAAGTTGTTCTACCAAATATTTAAATACATTGAAATAATGATTTCACACATAACCAAGAACAAAGTCAATATTTGTAAAAGCTTCGCGTTGGAGGTAAAAAAAAACCTCTGATATGTTTGTAATTGGTTTGAAAATATTATGGCAGAGTATTCACCTTAAGTTTTCTTAAATAACTAAATAACGTACATAACTTATTGATAATTTTTTCTTCGTGTTTGTCAACTGTTTTTCAAATTTTTTTTTTCATTCCTGGTTCATTGGTCATTCGTTTGCTTTGATTTATTAATAAATTGATGTTTCAGTTTTATGTTTTTGGGTTAATTGCAATAAAATTAATTTACACAATCCTTAGCTGAGAAGGATATTTGGTTGCATGTTGTTGGCATGAAATAATTTGCATGAATTGCATGCATTCAGAGAACATTGTTGAAATATTTCAATATCAGAGCCTGTCACTTGATTTTAATTGTAAATAAGTATATTTGCACTCTGGCCACAAAGGTGCGTACTTAAACTCACACACACACACACTCACAACGACAGACAAATATTACGTATGTATTTAAATACATTCGATTATCATGGCCATAATTAAAATTGACCAAAAAAGCCGATATACGATGGTTGTCGACATTTGTTGCATGTGTCGAGTCGACAGCTGCTGCATAGGAAATATTACGTATACGTAATGTAATGCACAACATTACAATTAATCATACGACCGGTAAGCTGGCTTAGTCCCAGCACATTAAAATCAAATATACAACCTCTTTGTGCGTGTAATTGTATGTGTTATTATTTGTGTGTGTGTGTGTATATATGTCAATGTTCTGTTATTCACACGCTTAAGCCGCGTGTATGCAGCACACAGCTTTCTGCTTCTGATATATATTTTAATTGAGTATACGCCATGGTTATATTAGCTAGTTAATTTCATTATGTAATACCCTTTGCCTGGCATTTTGTTATCATTATTGGCTTTAATTAAGCATTATTGGCAGCATTCACATATTAGCCGCAGCTTATGGCTTCACCCTGTATGCGAATTATGTGTTAATTTAAATTAATGATCCGTGGATTTGTCACAAAAATCAATTGAAAATTTTGTTGTGGACATGTGTGTGGTGTCAATTTAAAAAGCCACTTTCAAGTGGTTGAACTATTTTATGCGAAAATTCGCTTAATCTGTTAATTAAAAATACAAAATAAGAAAACATTAAAATATAATAAGGAGGAAAAACGCTAAAAGCACAACGCTGTCAACAAACAAACAAACAAATCAAAACAGAACAGAACAGAGCTTTAACTACGAAGTTTGTATACCCTAGAGCATACTTTAATACAGGTTGCTCATATTAGTTAAGAGCTTAAGGCTTAGGCGCAACTTACTTTGCATGCATTGAATATTAAGCTTTGAGTTCTGAGTTAATCTCATTAGCTTCGACCATGACCATTAGGCGGCAAGAGCATTAAAGTGAGAGTGCAACCAGAATTTGCACTTATGCAGATCAACTCTTGGCTGCCTGGCAGACAAATGGATCCCCTTTTCCCCCTTTCAGCAGCAAGCCATATTCTCAACCCGTTCAATTTGCATTCAGCTGGGACAGGCAGGCCAGCCAGGAACGGTTGTTGTTGCTGGCGTTAATGTTGCCGCATCAGTAGCATCAACGGCAGCAGCAGCAGCAACAGCAGCAGCGTTTGTGTTAATAATTATGGAAAATCAACGCTTCGGCATCATTTGGCAACTCATTAAAATTCATAAATTATACTTCAGCGTTTCATTAAAAAATCAGCCAGCAACAGCAGCAGCAGATGCAGATGCATAACGGCGCATAATGGTGCAAATAGTAAGGGGGCGTGGCAATGTGGCATCTAAAGTGCAGACAGACAGCATGTGGCATGGACACACAATGGGAGAGTGATAAAATATATGTAATAAATATCAATAAAAATTCAAATTCATTAAATCAACAATGCAAAATTTAATTAAAATTTTAAGCAAAAAAAAAAATAATAATGATAACAATGACGATAATTCGTACTTAATTGAACTAAAATTTAAACGGCATGGAAGTAATAAATGCGTGCATTAAATAAATACGCTTTTTTTAATGTCATTAATTAGGCTAATTCAAAGCGCAACATATCATCGATTATTAAGTTGCTAAGTGAAATTAATTAATTAACATGTATTAAGAATCAAATTAAAATTTTTTTTCTCAATTTATGATGCCACCAAACACAAATGACAAGCAATTCATTTTCTATATCAGCCTGTCTGTTGTGAATCCAAATTCCATTTATATATTGGATTAATCGCAGAGTGTGCCTCTTGGTTGTCAACTTCAGTTGCATTTGCAATAAACAGGTAATTAATGTGTAAATGCATATAATCAATTTAAGCATTAATCAATAATTATTTTTATTATTACAATTGCAGTGCGTACTTGTTTAAGCGCCATTAAATATTTAATAAAAATTCAATAAAAAACAAGTACTAAAACTTGAATAAATATTTGCACACACTATTTGTTTGTTGCGGTTGTGTCGCAATTCAATTGCGGCATGCGGCATTTTCCACATTTTTCTCTTTAGCCTGGCACAAAACTATAAAAATGTCAGTAATTAAGACTTAAGTAAGGTTTACTGTACGGTGAGACGTCCTATAGTATATAGACTTTTATAACTTCTAACTATTTTTAGAAATTATGCATTGTATATTTTTTTGATCTAATAGATTTTTGTAATTGTTGTTTTATAGATTTTATTACCCATATAAATTCTTTCCAGGGTATATCAATAAAAATAAAAGCCAACATGTTTAAAAAGCTCTAGGCAAAAACCAAACACAATATTTAAACAATTTACAATTGCGCTATAATTAAATTACATGATAAGGTTTGTTTTTTATAGCTACAATATATGAAATGCCATAAAAATGTACAAATTATATTCGTTAAAGCAGCGGACGAGTGCAGAAAATTGCTTAATTTATTCCTTTTACATTTGCCAACTTACTCAGAACTCGTAAATTGGTCAAGCGGCATTCGGTGAACCGTGCCACGCCCCCACCTCCAATAGCCAAGCGCCCATCGGTGGACGCTCATTAAAACACGTCAGCAAAAGGGATAAAAGCATTTTAAATGGCAAGTGTGCGCCGAACAGACTTTATTGCATACATACAAGAACAAACATACAAACATGTAGATATTCAAACCATTTTTTTCTGTATTTGCACTGAATTCCAATGGGATATTTCTGGCTATTTTTATAGGGAAGTTTGGAGTTTAGTTGTCTGCAGATAAGTTATAATTTAATCAGCAAGGGAATAAAAATATGAAGAAAAATGAGGAAAGGGCATAGAAAAATAATGATAAATATTTATTTTGAATAAATTTTTAGCACAATACGACAGACAAATTTTTCACTATTCAGAAAAAATCAAATTTTGTAGAGTAATAAGTTGTTAATCATAAAATTCAATATTGGTTTAGTGTATTAAAGTAATCGATATGAAAAACAGAGTAAAAAGTTCATAGCGCACCCGAGCAAAACTTTTTCATATCCTGCATTACAGTTTGTGTTTTTTTTTTTTTTTCAATATTTTTTGCCTGTCAGCACGAAATAAGCAGCGAGAGCAGCAGTGGCAGCGAAATCAATTAATGAATTGGTAAAAATTAAGTGCTTCAATTGTATGAAATTGATTTCGAGTAATAATTTTCAGCTCGAGCGCCATTCAAGGAAATATATATCTATATGTATGTGTAAATGTGCAGCAGCTCTCACTGGTTGGACACGCAGGTCGGGGATCAAAAGGAGGACGGGCAGGATAATAATAATGCATAATGGCTACCGCCGGCGGCGATGTCGGCAGCAAAAATAACAAGAACAACAACAACATCATCGTGGCTCTTTCACAGCGTGCAATGACTCCGGACAAGTTCAAAAGGCCGTCGCATCCGGGTCTGGCCAACAAACGGACCCCCAAAGGACGACTTTTCTTTCTTTCACTTGCACAATAAAAAATAATAATCATAATTTTTTTTCATTGCCGACTGCGAGTCGTTTGCATTATCCAGTCCAGGCTTTTTTTAATGCACTTAGTTCACGGTTGGAATAAGCCTGTGCATCTCAGGCCATACTCAGGAAAGCGGGCAGGATCTGCCGCAGGTGTTGGTCACCGTTAGCAACGTATTTTAATGGGCATTATCTGCATCATGAAAATTAAAAACTTTATACAGCTGCAGTTTTCTCTCCTCGTCCTAGTTGTTCTTATTGTTGTTGCCATCTTAAAGCAAACATACACAAACACACAAATTAATTTCCCTAATTATACGGCCAGGTCGCCAATGCCCACAATGCAATCGTAAATTAGCCAAGTTTATGCGCGCTAGCAAAAGTTTTTGCTTTGGCCAAAACCTGCGGGGCCACAACGACCAAACGCGATAATGTTATCTAAACAAGCATAAAGTTTTGCATCAAGGGCTAAAAATCTAAATATTATTACCAGCATCCGGTTCACTGCGCCCCTCTCTCGCGCGCTCTGATTTACTCTTTGCACAACTAGTTACATGTTACTAGTTACTACTAGGACCTGAACCTGCCTGTCCACTTTTATTTTTAGACCAAGTTCTTCGCTCGCTGCTTGATTATAGTTTAAGGCAATTGCTAGAACGGGCGCGGGGCGGAAGACACAGCGGAGAAGATGAGTTGACTGCAGTGGGCAGTGCCTTTAATTTGCTTAGAGGAAGTGCAACGAGGCAAAGTGTGGCACAAACTACATTGCGGCCATAATGTGGCATGTAGCTGGCTACTCAATGATACAAAGTAAAGCATATTGGTTTTCATTGAAGGTTCAAAAATTAAAAGTCTTAAGGAGCTAAACAGATATTTCTAAATCAATGAAGTTCCAAATACAACCAGCTAATTTTTGGAATTAAAAAAAATATGTACCTTACAAAGTTTCTTTTAACCGCAGCTTACAATGTAGCGCAACTTAACGTCCAGTTTCAATTCATGCCCAGCGTGGCACATTAACAAGCGTTACCCTGCGTTCCAGTTTTTTTTATGGCTAGCAGGAAGCGCAACGAATTGATTGCCCATAGAATGGACATGGAAATGGGTATAGGGCTGGCAATGGTAATGGGAATGGGAATGGGGGACGACATGCGACAAAAGTGCTGATTATTGAAATTAACTTTGATTTGTTTGTTGTTCAGCTGCATCGGCAAATTAAAATAAATAACTATATACAACATATATCCTAGACATGACACAAGTGGCAAAGAGCAGAAACCAATGCCAGAACCAGAACCAGACCAGAGAAGGCAGGCCAAATAAAAGAAAAAGGCATTGCAATTGCATGCAGCAGCAGCGTGAAGAAAGTGGTGCAAAAGCAGTGAGCTGAAAAGGGAGCTGAAGCTTGGCAATATGGCCAAATGGAAATTGCTGTAAAATATGAACTACCAATTTCTGTTTGGTACTGTTGCAGTAGCAATAGCGCCGAAAAACAACAACAAATAACAAGTGCTGAATGTGAAAAGTAAGAGACCAAAAGATATCCTTTAAAGTACATATAAGGGTTGACAGATTCCATTAACTCAATTTTAAAAATATTTTAAATTTATAAGCCAACTTTTTTATTGTGCAGTTGAATATTTAATAATGAAATGTCATACAATTTTCTTTTAATATTCCTTATTTTTAATATGTATTTATTTTTCGCCGACATCAAGCAATATATTTCACAGCGGAATTCTGAAGAATTTTATTAAGGTATTTGTAATGTTTTATTTTTAGCTTTGATTTCCGAAAGTTGAAACAAAATGAGCAACTTTAGTATACCCTTTCTTTAACTTTTGCATCTGTTCATAGGGTATTGGAAAAAAAAAAATCCACTCTGGCACTTTGGGCGTGCACTTCGGGGGGTTTTACGTTAGCTACGAGACATTGACACAATAACACCTAAAGTGGCTTTGTCCACCCTGGCAATATTGACTGTCAGAAAGTGCGCACGACAGCACGAGAGAGATACCCCCAAACCCAAACCCAAGCCCCAAACCCCAAACCCTGAAACTGAATCCCAGTTACAGTAGTTACCCTTTCGCCATTCCCTTCGCCATACACAAAGCTTGCCACCACTTCCAGTGGCAGTTGCCAATCCTCTTCCGCCTGCAACTCTTCGCTGACTTCAGTCGTTGTATTCATGCATGAATTTTGAACGAAATTTTCATACCTTTTTCGCAATATTCTTTTCGTTTTTGTTTTTTTTTTTTACTTTTTATGGTGGGGGCAGTTTTCCACTTCAGTCCGTTACTTTTCAATTTCCACTGGCTCATGCACACACACACACACATACACACAGACAGACCATTGTAAACTTTTTGCACCGTGTCTTTGGCGCGATTTTCTGCTACACTGCACTTTCATTACACTTACACGTGTGCCGAAACGAGACGCAGACACCTTAAACAGAGACGGCAACAAAAAAAAGCAAAGACAAAGAAAGCAAAGTTCTCCTCTTCTCTTTTTTTGAGTTAGAACCGCTTGTCAAAGGCAGGCAGCAAGGCAACCAGTTGGCAATTGAAGTCGACAGTTGCCAGTCGCCTTATTGCAAATTGCTTGAATTGCTTTTGGCTTACGGGTGTTGGCCCGTTTACCTCTTCCCATTGTGCATCTCTTTCTCCACTTAGTACTTGCCACCAGCCACCTGGTCGCGTGGGCATACACTTGGGCGCCTCGTGTTTACTCACTTATTTGCCACACTTGACCAAAATCAATTGGCAGAGACAGCCGCAGAGAGCCAAAGAGCGTCGAGCACGCCAACTTTGCCGGCTACAACAGATTATGTTGTTTAACAATCAAATAAGTCACGCGGCGCTTAACTCAGCTCAGGTGGAAGTACCACAGTACAAACGCAACGACAGCAACAAGCAACAAGCAAACTGGCAACAAGAATCACAACATCAAAGGAACATGCAACTTTTGTTTAGTCGAAACTGGAATGCTCTTTGCGGGTTTTGTGCTAAGCACTTGCATTTAAGCTAGTTAGCTTCAAATTTTTATTTAAAATGTATTTGCATAAAAATAAGTAAATATTCTTTCAATTGAATAGTTTGATTACTTTCTTTTAGTTTTTCTTACACCTTTTTAGCATACTGAAAGCACTTAAAATGTTCCCACCTTTGTGTTAACATTTTTATCGCTAAATGCACATTTTGGAATATCTTTATATGCGCCAAGTTTATCTGAAAAGTTATCATGCCACACAAATGTGAAACAGGGCAACACCGTCAAGTTCTGCACGAAAGATTTTTAGCTACCTTTTTTGTTTTGTTGCCGCGAACCTGCAATGTCCGTCCAACATTCACTCTTTGCCCCCACGTCCGTTGTTCGTCTCTGGCTCCGTCTGGTGTCCGTTGTCTCTGCAATGTGTGGCTTATTGTATAAGCGCGTCCGTCTGAAACTGAGCGTCCAATGTGGGCGTTTTATGTGGCCGTGTCCCTAAGTTGTTGTTGTCTGCTAGTTGCTGTTACCCGATGTTGCTGTTGTGGTGTTGCTTGTCTGATTGTTGTGATTCTTGGTTCGCATATGCTTCCACCTTCCGCCCGCCTTCCCGCCTTTCGCCTGCCGCTTGTGCCATGAGCCGTGTAAACATTGGCGCGTGCCTGCACTGCCAGCAACAAAAATAGCAAGAGGCAACAATATAACACCTTAATGTGTGCGCCTGCCTGGAACTGATTCTAATCGCTTGGAGTGTGGTGTTAATGTTGATGTTTCAATTAATTTTTATTAGTTCAAGTCGTTATGCGCTTGGCTGCTGCTGCTCCTACCTACCACCTTACTATATATGAAAAATGATGAGTCGCTTGTGATGTGGGCGAATAGTTGGGTTTCAGTGGAGGACAGCTCAATCAAGTAACAAGCTAAAGCCATAAGCTTAGCCAGCAGCCCATTCCCATTCCCATTCCCATATGTACATGACCTATCGAGGATCCATCAATTTGCATATTGCAGCAGCTCAGCTCAGCTCAGCTATCGGGCCAGCTCACCTATAAATCCTTTGCTTGGCTCTTTTGCACGCCGTAAATAACCAGGCCCCAACCGGATGGGCCAAGGCAAGGCAAGGCAAGGCCAACAGGACGACACAACGTCGCCGCCAATCATTTATCAAAAATATTATCAATCAGTCAATAGATGAAATGGCTTGATGAATGTCCAACAAGCAGCCTGGCAGGCAGGCAATAAGGCGGCCCAGGCGTCTCTGTTGACAGGCGTCCAGGCGCCTCCTACTGGTCAACAGCATCTACATATATTGTACATACATACAGCAGAGCCGAAAGGCAGCAAGCCTGCATTTGATTGATTTCAGAAAATGAAGAAAAATCGTGTCGAAACACCAAGACAAAGTGAACAGCGACCAGTCCCAAAAACTGAAATTGCACATTGCTCCATGTATGTGTGTGTGTGTGTGTGTGTGATATGTATTGCTTTGCTGAGTGAAAAGCACTTACCTCTCCCTCTTTATGCCCTACACAATTTTTGTTCTCTTAGCCCTAAGTCGAACGTGAGGGATTCTAAATTCAATTTTGTGGAGAAACCTCAAAAACGAGAGCAGGTGAATTACGATTGCCATATAGGGATGGAAAATATGCTCGAAAATATGGAAAATACAATTTGTGGTAGCTTTTGTGCACAGAAATCAAAAGCCAAAGTAATTCGACGCCTGAGGGTCACATGAAAGCAGGTAGGCAATGCTATCGAAAATGAGCTATTAGATGATGGTAACTTTTAAGCAGTTTTTTGTGTGGTAAATATATATTTTTTTAACTTTATATGAATTTATTGTAGAGCATAGAATTTGCCTGACCACAATGCGGGTCGCTTTATTAAGCACACACACACACACACACACTTTGTATCTTAAAGAGCATTTGTGTGTCGAGTGTGCTCGAGGTGAAAAGCCTACTTCCGTGAAAAGCTTTTCAAACTTTTGCAACACTTGTACTCGTTTCTAGGGAATACAATTTGAACAGAGAGATCATTTTGGAACTATATGGGCGATGGGCGAGAGCAGCAGCAGAAGTTCATCAGAAAGCGATTAACACTCGTTCCAGCCAATGCAATGGAAGCAATGCAAATTTGATTATTTTGAACAGAAGGCACACAAACACACACGCATAACAACATGCGGGCAACATTTGTTCTTTTGTTTTGCAGTGTGTGTGTGTTTTTTTGTGCGGACTTATTCAATTTGCTCTGCAACATGTCAAAAAGTTTTGTGCAGCAAATGAAAAATGTGCAGCAAAAGTGCAAAACGCAGCAAACATGCTACGAAAATTACAAATTTTTTTCACTCACTCACTCTCTCTATGCATTCATGTGTGTGTGTGTGTGTGTGTGTGTGTGTGTGTGTGTGAGCCGTTTTTGTGTTAGTTTGTCTGTGGCTTGTTGTTGTCTCTGGTGTTGTCAAAAAGTATGCCAACGCCGGTCCCAAAATGATGGAGTGACAGTGGCTGCCATCCGGGGCGGGTAGATTGCGACTACTGTGGCAGAACTGTATTTGGTATCCACCATTGGGGCAAGGGGTCGATGAAGCTGAGCTTCCCTGCTTCTGCTTCTGCGAACTCTACACCCCTTTCGACTCGTTCTCGTTCTCACGCTACAGTTTGACAAGTGGAGTGTGCGGCCAAATGCCTTTTAGTACCTCTTTCATCTGCAAATATTTGTGTTATTAGAATTTTTAAGCCAGCTCGCAGAAACGTTTTTACCAAGCACAAAAACTAAACACACATACATATGTATATAAAGCCAGAAAGTTTTGGCTCCTAAACTCGGAATCGAAACACTTTCGCCAATCATTTTTATGTGTTTTTTAAAACGGAAATTCTTTCCATATATGAAAGAGGTTCTTGTTAAAAGTGTTTCATTTTCAGGCGAAATCGATTTGTGGAACACTCTTGACTTTGCTGACGTTATGTGTAGCATACTCTTGTGCGCAAACAGTGATAGTATGTGTGTGTGTGTTTATGTGTTTCGTCGTCCGCTGTCAACAAAAATGTTTTGAAATTGTTTCGACGCGTTTTGTTGTTGTTGTTTTCTCCCTTTTTATTGTTGTTGTTCATTTTGAGACGAGTTCTTTTTTTTTGGTTTTGGAAAATATTTAATTTCCGCATTAACGCTGCGACACAATTTTTGCATATAGCAGAATGCCAATGCTCAAATATTGACACGCTTTCTGCAGCGTTTTTTTTTTTTTTTTGGTTTGTTGCCCGGCTGCCTTTATACTCTTCTTTATAATTCATTTCTCAATGTCAATGCATTTCAATTTTGTGGCGATGCGTCGTCGTTGTCGACAATCGAGCGGAATAGATTTATGACAGCGACACTGCATTTTATTACACTTAAAGGAAATCTTTCTTGAAATTGGCACACGAAAAAAAGTTTTGTGAAAAATAAACGCAAAATGGCAGAGGGCATGGCGACAAAATATGGTTGGTAGAAGATGAAGGAGTAGGAGAAGGAGGAGCAGGTAACCAGACCGATAGAGAAGTTGGCGTAAGTAAGGCAACGCCATTTATCAGCGTGACACCTTGCCGGGTGGCCAACTTGGTCCTGGATTGGTTTGGAGACTAGTCGTCTGCTAGTGTGTGTGTGTGTGTGTGTGTGTGTAGCATTTTTATGGCATGTGAGAAATGGCGCAGAAAGTGTGACACAAAACTGTAGACAAATTGCTTGAAATGATTTCATTTCTTTTTATTTATGATGGCAAAGCGTTCGACGTGGCTCTTTAGAAAAACCAAAGCTAGCATTAAGCCCACACGCAGTGATTTTCTGATTTGTATGCGAAATGGATTCCAAACATATTTTCAACAATACTTAAGAGGTGTATATTATCAGGCTTTGCATAACTTTGATAAACCCTATCTTTGTGCCGGCTACAGGGTATGCAGATAATAGAAATTCCAAATGTTGTCAACTGGTTAAACGTAGACATGTGCTCAACTCGTGCGCAATATATTGTTATTGTTTGAAACGGCGACTCCGGAAGCTTTTGTTGATAACACAAAGCAAACGTCGCAATTATCCTTTAAGAACGCAGTGAAGCTAATATTGATAACGATGGAAATGACTAAACATTATCGTGACTTCGAGAAGATGAAGGTGTACTAGGCCGGATATTTATGTTGAATGCTTAAATTTACAATCAAAACATTTAAATAATAATATAATATTGATAATAGTGATTTTTCTCTGACGGTTTTAAAACAGTTTCGATAAGATACTGACCGGAACAATCGTTGCCTTATCAATCCTACTATTAAAAAAGATAAATAATTAAAAAAACGGAAACCTGAGCGCACTTTAAATAATATAGATAGATAAAAGACAATCCAATTTTGTGATGTGAGGAAGAAAACTAAACTGTCATGTGAACGAAATAGAATTTGCACTGCAAAACATTTGGCAGCATAAATCAAACGAAAGCTGGCGCCCCAACAACAGCAAAAAATAGAAAAAGAAAAAAATAATAATAACGAACCCAAAACCATATCCATATCCATATGCCATGTCAGCCTGACAAAACTAAACTAAAACACAAATACATATGCATAACATGAGCTGAAGCCGGAGCCGGAGCTGGAGCTGAAGCCGGAGCTAAAACAAATCCTCAACACAAATAACTGCCAACACATTTGCATATATCTCACAAATAACCGAAAGCAAAGCAAAATAGAAACCAAAAGCCCAAACACCAAACACCAAAACAACAACGACACACAACGCGTTTACAATTGTTGAAAAGAGAGCGAGAAAAAGAGTAGTAAAAAATGCAAAACACTTCTAAAAATGAGGCATTTCCGGTCGACACACGCAACACCGAGCGAGCGGCACATAAAAATAAAAACAACAAGGGGTTAAAAACAAAAAAAAAGAGGCGCGAAAAAGTAAAGCATAATAAACGCCGAACATAAAAATCGGCGCTTGAAATCTGCACACAACAAAATGAAATGAAATAAAATAAAAAGAAAAAGTGCTGAACACAAAAGCCATCGTTTCCGAATTTGCGAAAAGGGACAGGCAATATTTAAAGCATATGCCATGGCTAATACAATAATATAAAAGGCAATAAAAATCGTGGCCGTGGCCCGGATTCGTGGGCAGCAGAGGTAGGTAGGTACATAAGTAGGGATACAAGAGGCAGCGAGAGCAGCTGCTCCTATCAGTGTGAAGCCATCAAATTCGATTAGATGATGCCCGGGCCTTTGGTCGAGGGGGGAGAGGAGTTGGCTGGCAATAACGGAAAAAGAAACACTTGACTGTTTTGGCAGCTGCAAAAGATGAAGATGATGAAGCCCCCGTTCGAGCGTGAAGCTCTTAACATTATTGTTGTTGTTGCTGTTGTTGTTGGGTCTTGCTACTGAAGCGAGGGAGGTACGAAAAGCTGTTGTCCTGTTGCCGACCGGTAATTGTTTGTTTTGTGTTCATATTTTTTGCATACCCGAAAAAAAAACAACAAACCCCTTGGAAAATGAGGACTGTAAAATAAGCTGTCAAGCTAAAAGTAACTATGGAAAGGAAATTTTCGTTATCTTTTGATCAAAAAGTCGTGTTAAATAGAGCTAATGAGAGAAGATAACAAGTTTTGATTCATGGAAAAACCCAGCGCGTTGTCAAGGAAATTAAAAGTCATCAGTATTATTGATAAGCCAGTAGTTATTGAAAAATGAGTTAAATCGGATAAACTTTGCACCATATGCGATAAATTATCACTATCACAGCAAGATTATTAAATTGGCAACAGTTCGAGGCTATATAAAGAGAATTATTCAGCGGCGTAGCACAAACAGTAGTTCAAAAACTTTTGGATCAAATGGCAGCCAAAGCACTTTTCCCCACATTCTTCGATGAGCAGACAAAAGTGTGGAGCGGAGTTCAAAGACGTCGACACTTCCACTACGATTGCTCTGTGGGCGACAGGGTGTACAATGCACTAAAGAACTGGCCACAGAATGTGGTTCAGATCACACACATGGATGGCCGAGAGGTAACCTATGCCGATGTCCAAACCTGGGCCACACGCATTGCACTCTACTTCAAGAGCGAGAAACTCACGCATGAGGATGTCATCGGCATTATTGGCAATGCCAGCACCTATGTGAGCTCCCTGACTATTGGCTGTTTCTTCAACACCACACCTTTCCATGCCGTTGCCTACACGTACATGAAGGAACCCGAGGTTATCAAGGCTCTGTTTGAGATGACAAAGCCTAAGATTATGTTCTGCGATGGTGCAAACTATGAGATAATCAAGGATGTCACAAAGGATTGGAATCCCAAGATTGTGACGCTAACAGGTCGTGTCGAGGGTGTGCCTAGCATTGAGGATCTGCTGCAACCGCATCCCATGGAACGTTTTTACCAGTAAGACGGAAGAATACTTTATCCAAATTCAAGCTGTTCTTTAAGACTTTCCTTTTCCTATTAGACCTGAAGCTCTGGCTGTGGGCGGTGATCAAACAGCAGCTATTTTATGTTCTTCAGGCACTTCGGGAAATCCTAAATCTGTGACCATTTCCCATAGACACATCAACAAAACTGAACCGTAAGACGAGTTCAAACTTATTTCAATTATTTCCTCGATATAATTTTCGTTCCTTGCAGTTTAACCAACAGCGTGGATGTGATCTTGACCAGCGCCACCTTGGACTGGATGACGGGCTTTGGTGTAATGATGTTAACCTTCTTCTATGGCTCCACCCAGATCATCTTCGATCAGCCCTACAATGGAGATAGTTTCATAGACATGATTGAAAAGTACAAGGTCAGCATGATTGTGTTGGCTCCTTGGCAAGCCTTTGAGCTGATCACCAGTCCCCAGGCCAACGAGCAGAGTTTAAGTAGTGTACGGAAGTGTATTATTGTTGGTGGCTGGCTTTCAGCGGCCAACTTGCAGAAGGCTCAGAATCTGATGAAACAGTGCTACATAATGTTCTCCTACGGGGCCACTGAGACGGGCGCCATTGCCATCAACATAGACCAGAGACTGGAGAGCTCTGTGGGAAGACTTCCAGCGGGTGTCAAAGTAAAGATCATCGATGATGAAGGTAATGCTCTGGGACACAATCAGGTCGGTGAAATAGTCATCGATGTTGGTGTCAAATGGCAGGGTTATGTGAACAATCCTGTGGAGACTGCAGCCGTTTTCAAGGATGGCTGGTTTCATCTCGGTGATCTTGGCTACTTTGATACTGACAACAATCTATACCTCATCGATCGCAAGAAGGAAGTGCTCAAGTACAAATCAAAGGACTATTGGCCCAATGAAATCGAGCAAATCATTGCCGAATTGCCAGAGATTCAGAATGTTTGTGTTGTTGGTGTCAGAAACATGGGTTGTAGCGATGCTGCTGGCGCCTTGATCATCCGCAAGCCTGGCACTGAAATCACCAAGGAAAAGATCATAGAACATGTGGAAAAGCGTGTTGTTGTGGATTACAAGCAACTGCATGGTGGAGTGCAGTTTGTGGACAAGTTGCCTCAAAACAACAATGGCAAAGTGTTGAGAAACATGGCCAGAATAGTATTTGAATCGCTGATGGTCAGCCAAAAGTGTATTTAGTTTAATAGTATATTTTAGAAAGTAAAGTTATGTATTTAAAGTATATGATATAAAAAAAAAACGCTTAAGTGAATACTCGTTCTATTCATCTTATCTTATGGTTATTATATCCGAAACAAGTAATTTCCTAATCATTATCTTTATCACTCAAAAAAGCATTCAATTATTGATTGGCCCACTTAAATGCCAGAGGCAATACTTAAATTTAATAAAAAATAATTATGGAATTTACCCAAGATTTTAATTAGCATATAGAAATATGATAATGCTATCAAACTTCCGAGTTTTAGTAATTTTTGAAGTTTGGTAAATAAGTCAAGTTCATGGTGCTACGAGTACATATAGCCGGTTAAAACTAAATCAAAAAGCAGATAAAAATGCTAGTCTAAACTATTTTCAATGTCAGTATTATCTTAACCTAAACCATTACTATTCATAATATAAGTTTTGATAAAAAGTTATCTAAATAATAAGTATAGCTTTCAGCTTGATAGCTTTAAAACTGATGGATTAGCTTGCATATCAACAGAAGGACGGATATATATTTCTCCAATCAAAATGGACGAGGGGTAAGTGGAAATATGTATTATTATTATATAGAATATAAAAACATCTCATGTTTATAAGCACTTCATTTAACATCACTCGTTTCTTGCACTTTTAATAAAAACAAACATTTTTTGAATTCTTTTCAAATTTTTTTTAGTTTATTTCGATAAAAACAAATTCGTTATAAAAGTAGATTTACCATACATTTTCTAATTTATAATACGTCTGAAAGTATTATGTCACTTTCGAAGAAAGTTTAGCTCTTTTAAGTAATATGATATGGATATCTGTAACCCGTCACCTTTGACCCCAGCCACGCATGTCTTGCGTATGTCACCCAAGGGTCATAGTCATTGTACTATATACAAACACACAAACATAGCATATATACATTTTGTAACCCGGCCCCACCATTAACACTTTAAGCGCAATCCTCTCGGGTCTACTTGGCAGGCTGAGTAAAAGACCCACTCCTACCCCTCCCACTAGCCCGCCCTCAAAGTAAACAGGACGAGGCCACTCAGGCGCACTCGGGTTGTTGGCCAGACAATTTTACCTACTTTATGTTTATTTATTTGCATATTTTTCAACTTAAAGACGACAATGAGGGAAGGAATACTAGAAGCAGCATCACTACAACCAGGACTATTGTGCCGCACACAAAAGCCATGTCATCCAGGACAATGACAAGAAGTAGAATAAGAAGAAGAGAGAGGAGCAGGAGTCGCAGCTGGAGCCGCATGCATTGTACCGCTATTTTATAATTGACAATAACACATAAAAGATAGGTATGCATGGAGAAAGAAAAAAGCAGCTAGCAAAGAGCATAATAATGGTAAGTAATACATTAGCCAGACATAAGCCCAACTTTTACTCCACCCCTGCCACCCATACACCCCCCCTGGGGGCAGGCGGCCCACTACTGACACTGACAATGCATTTGTGTCCGTGAAAAAAAAGGTCACGTCTTATCTATTTACCTAAACAATTTGCTTAAAATGTTTACAACATAAGCAACATCATCATCAGCATCAGGCGCGTGGCACAACCGATGGCTGTCCTCTGCTGTTTGTTGCATGTAGCAGCCATGGACAGGTTTTAGGTTCAGGTTCAGGTTCAGGCCGGGGCTAGTGCCATCTATTTACCTTAAGTAGTCATACGGCCGTTGCTTTTTCCTTCTCCACTTCGATGTGTTTTTTTCTTTTTCTTCTTTCGTTCCTTTTTTAAGATGGCTGGCCATGATATGAGGGGTTTGGCGGGTGGCGGGTGGTATGGAGCTGGGAAATGCTCGACCAACATTAGAGCGCAATAGCCAAGGGAATTGTTTTATAAGCTATGAATAACAGGACAAAAAAGAAAACGAACGTAGGGCGAGGGTAGAGAAGGAGCAGAAAGCTTAACAGCAAGTGACAAGAGTCGAACTTTAGATACTCTAGAAGAAGCAAGCAAGACAAACCTCAACAGAAAGCAAATATACCTCAAAAGAATCAACGAGAGCAGAAACAAAATATGGCAAGAAGCAGAGCCAGGCACTGCGGCTTGTGGCTGCCTCATTCCTTGACGCAACCGCCACAAAACTGAAAGCGACTGTTGCCTTTCTCTTTGCCCCAACTTTGAAGTTTCTGTGAGAATGTGCGTCACTGTTAAAAGGTCGCGAGCACTGCGTCTCTGAAAATTATTTGCTCGGTTTTTTTGTTTGCTCCACCAAGAACATTTACGAATTTCCTCACTTATCTTTTGCGCTCAATTTTATTTTTTTTTTTGCTGTGTTGAGCTGCGGCACGCGCTGCCTTCGTCTTGAAGGGCTTAGGCACGGTCCTGACTTGATTATTGGTTCGTCGCATCAGTCTTTCCAATCAACATCATCTATCAGCATTAAACTCAAAGTCAGGGCACACACACACAGCAGAACCAGCAATAAGTACAGAAAGAAAGAGAGAGAGAGAGTGAAACAAAAGGAAAAGAAAGCTTTCTGGCTTCCGTTTTTCTTTCATTTTGGGTCTCACAAAAACAAATGTAATGCCTTTAATTTATTTGTTGGCAATTTTCTAATCACACGCGGCTGCCTTTAAGATAAACAAATGTTGTTGAAATTTTTCATCGTGTTAATTGTATAAATATAGTCAAAGTTTTTATGGGTCTGCAACAAGCAACCCTCATTTCCCAGGAACATAGCAAGCGAGACGGGGGAACATGTTAAATTTTATGAGCTACATCTATGGCACAAAAGTGACTTATCTTGTTACAAAGTCAAAGTTCCAACAACAACAACAACAACGGGATCATCATGTGAATGCTCTAATGCAGGACTCTCATTAGCTGTAGCATTGATTTTACGGCTCAGACATCAAACAAGGAATGTGAATGTGAGTGAAACTGTCAGATAAAATCACGACTCGGAAATGAAGCAACATAAACAGGTTGATAAGTGCGTCAAAGCGTAAGCTAAATAATCCAGAGCTAATTTTTTGCCTTCTTTATATGGAGCTGAAGATGTAAATGTAAACTATCTTCAGGAACTTTTCAAATTAAACATTTCTGCAATGCCAACTTTTTTATTTCACAATTTACTTATCAAAATCAATGGCGAGGGTGGAACCTAACACCATCTTGCTATAAATTCAATCCTTTGCCCAAACATTTTACATAATTCAACGTATAGAAGCTGGCATAAAGCACTGCCTGTGCTGCCCCCCTGCTGCCCTTGACCTTAGAGCGCGCGCAATTCATCCCCAATTTTCGGCGTAGAGTATAGACATAGCTGATGAGTTTTTGTAGGAGTTTTGTAGGCTCACAATGGCCACAGCGACGCATTCTAGCGCATAATTAGCTCGATGAATGAAAGCCGAAAAGCAGAAAGCGCGAGGCAGCTTTGTGTGTGTGCAAAAAATTAAATTAAAATATATATATATAGCAGGCACAATGAGCAGCAGCACGAAAAAAAAGAAGAAAAATAAATAAACTTTAGCAGCCGAGAAGAGCTCAACGGTTGCCAGCGGCGCTGAGTTTTCCACAATTTTCTTGTTTTGCCTAATTGAAGATTTGCACTCGAAATGATTTTAGCGCTGCGATAATGCCCGACCCCGACCGAAACTAAGCTGGGAGCGGTAAAGAGGCACCTAAACAAACTTTGGCAGGCAGTCGCTCACTTAAATGACTCTCGAGCAGCCTCTGGAAAATTAATGCACGAAATTCCAACAGCTAGCGAGAGAGTGTGAGAAGAGGAGACAGGCAATAAAAAGTGTAAAATTGATTTGCATAATGAAAATTTGTGTGAAATTGCCGCCATTTTAGTAGGCTCGCTAAATTGCTTGTTGTTAGTTAGTTTTCGATGTTGACTGCAAATTAGTTGGCTATATCTGTCTGTCTGTCTGTCTGTCAGTTCCCTAGCCAGTTCGAATGGCATTTTTTTTTTTTTTTTTAGCTGGAAGCGCTTTTTGCATTTAACATTTGTAATTGAATTAGACAGACACGTAAACACATATACACAGAGACAGAGAGACTCGACACACGGGCCTAAAGCGGCTGAACATGAGCGCTGACATATTTCAGGCAAGTACAGCAAATGGCAGCTAAGGGTCTCTCTCGAGGGGAGGGGAAGGAGCAGGAGGAAGTGCTGCTCGCCTATCTAAACACCAGCAGCTGCCGTAACGTCTATTTTGCATTTTATCTTCATACACACACTTATACAGGGACAAGCTTAGCACGCGCACAGTGCGCGAAATGACGCAAAATGGCGTCGCTTGTAATAAATTACGTATACGCAGCGTTGTGCAAAACTTTCAATTGTATGTGTGTGTGTGTGCTGGTATCGATGTGGTTGTTGTTGTTGCTGCTGCTGCTGCTGCATCCGTTTGGTTTTGGCTATGCGCGTACACTAGAACGCCCCAGGCGGTCACCACACTTACACACAGAGTCCAATATATGTGTGTGTGTGTGTGTGTGGTAAATGAATGTGCAAGTATGCGAATGACAATGGCAACGTCAATTGGTTTGGGTTTGGGGCGTTTTTTTTTTTTTTTCTGGTTTTCGTCGGTCGCGCGTTTTACTCGCTGATTTTTGCGTAGGTAGCGCGAATTTGTCGTGGCTCTCCTTTTTCTGTGCACTGTGTACTGTGTGTGCTGATGCCATGTCAGGCATTTCATTGTTATTCTAATGCCCGGTTGTAGTTTCATTCGCAAGCGCCATAGATTACGCTAAATTGCTTAGGGCCATGCAACACAGCACAAAATTGCTCAGCAACAAAAAAAAAAAATAAAAGATAAACCTAAACCACTAAAGCCGTGTGAGCTGCAATTGTCGCCTGATAGATGAATGCTTAACATTCGTTGAATTCTCTTATCTGTTGTTGCACATTTAAAGCCTTTTTGATCCTAATAGTTGAAGGATGTCGACTTTTTTTGCCCTTTCATTTAAACTGGTAATTGATTACCTTTCACCAATTCCCCAAAACAAACCTAAACTAGGTAATAAAAGTTTTTATGTCACACACACACACACACATATACTTATGACTTATGCAATAAAATAAATAAACTGCAATATATTTTGTGAAATGTTTTCATTTTCATAATGATTGCATTTTGTTATGTGCAATGCAACAATGTTTTTAAATTATGCACACACTAAATCACAACTGGCAACTTTTCGGTATTGTTTTGACTTCTATATATATATAAATAAATGTGTGTGTGTTATTAGCCCAATGCTGAAAAACAGTTTGAAACTATACGAGCGCCCATCTATAATGGCTCAACCCAGTAACTAACTAAGTACACGCTATAAATCACACACACACAGAGAGGGAATGAAATGAAAGTTATGCCCAACAGTTTGCAGCAACTGTCAAACCAACTGCTCATTACGCCAAACCCAACATTCCCGCACTGCTCAACACTGGAGCACCCTAACATGCTGCCACAGTTAGCCACTAACCAAAAAATACCACAGTGAAACCCATTGAAATGGCAGTCCAAACTGTCCACTGACTGAGCTCATTATACTCTATTTTTGTTGTTTTCTGTTTTCCATTTTTTTTTCTTTTTTTTCTGCTATTTTTTGGCTTGCACATTCGCGCCCTGGACCATATGCTGCAAATGCAGAAGGAGTGCGAGTTCGGTCAGTCGATTTTTGGCGACCACATAACATCCACACACACACACACACACACACACACACACGTACGTACAGACATTTTCAACCAGTTGGCATTGTCGTCGTTTCATTTTGTGCAGTCAGTTGGCAGCGCGTTTTGTGGCCACTCTGGCCCATTGTTGTCATTGGTTCATTGCTAATATTGGAAGCTTCTTCTTGTTGCTGTTGTCGATGGCAGTGTCAGTGGCACTGACATTGCTAAGGCTAACATTCGCCTCATTCATGTGTTTTATTGCCACAAGCACACAAACGCCAAATAACAACAGAACAGAACAGCACAGAACAGAACTGAACTGAACAGTTCAGGAAGCTACTTCTCCTCTTCCCTCACTCCCTGCCGCTCCCTCTCTGCACAAAAGCTGACCTCATATATTTATGCTGCATATGTTTGTGCCATATCTTCGTGCGCATAAACCACAAACTGAACTACGAGCTCAACGGAACTGGAGCAACAGCAACAGCAACAGAAACAGTGGCATTCCTCATTACCGCAAAACCAGGGCTGCAAACCGAATCAATTTTCAAAGCAAACAATATATTTCTTAAAATTTATTTGATAAACACAATTTTGAAATAAATCAAATATCGATGATTACTTTTCATTGTAGAAAATATGAAACTGAAACTGTTTTTAGTGCTAATTTTCCCTGGGCGAGAGCTGCTGCCAAAAAATGCTCATGGCTAGTGTCTCCAACCACATTTCATGCCACAGAGACCACAACATGCTGGAAAAATGGTCAACAAAATGGCCAAAACTAAGCTGCCTGTTGGCTCTTGATGGCTCCGAGTCTGTTTTAATCAAATTGCCACAAAAGTTCACTGGGGCTAGTTCAAGTGCAAGCCGTTACTTTGCGATTTAGTGGGCGTATCTGTGTGTGTGTGTGTGTGTGTGTGTGTGTGAGTATGTGCTTTTGGGTATGGCCATAAATCCATTCAATATTTAACAGACAGGCAAGAAGTGCAAACGTTGGCACTTTTTGGGTTTGTCGACTGAGCAACAATAATAATAATGTTTATTATCGTTTATTTTATTTCATTTAAATGACTCGTTTCGACCTGCCAGAAAGCTTTCCTGCCTGCCTGCCAGTCGCAAAAAGCTAATAAGCTGCAGTAATAAATTATGTGCCATGCAGCATATAAATTATCCGCAATTAACTGAAAATTCTGCATAGAATGCACAATATTTTCATGCATCCCAGCCGCTTAAAAAGTATTTTCGGTTTAGAAAACTTTTATCACAAACAAAAACACACACACACACACACACTCACAAACACACACCAAACAAAACACTTTAGGAAAATTCCCAAATATTTTCAACCATATTCACTTTTAATGATGTCACACAATGTGCACACTTTCTGTGTGTGTATGGTGTGTGTTTGTGTGGTGTGTGATAATAATATATAAATTTAAATTTAGTTTTAAGTGCCCAAATAAACTGGTCTTAATTGTTTGTCACTGGCATTCAGAATGGCATTTATATTATCTGCTCGCTGGCCTATCAAACACCTATATATATTTTAGTTTATTTTATTTGCGCCTGATTAAAGTTTATGGCCATGTTTATTCGAGGGGGGCACAACATGTGTTGGCATACACACAAAAGATGATTAGCGGCACCGAAATTGAGTTATTGTCATGGTAAGACGGCACACACAAAAGAAGACCTTCAGTCTGAATAGAAAGTGATACACGTTGTAAACGATTTTGATGAGTTGGCTATAAATAAAAAATCTCAATTTGAAATGAGCGCAAAATTGTATGCCCACTGACGAATTGAATTTTTATGTTCACCAGCATACATTAGCTTAAATGAATGGGCGCTTAAAAAAATAAAAAAACTAATAAACAAGTTGCCTTAATCTACTTGGAAGGAACTATTGAACAAAATAAATATCTGAATTATTTTATATGAATAGTTCACATCGTTATATTGTTCTTTGGAGTACTGCAGAATAAAAGGTTTAAAAACTTCTAAAGATCAAATTCGGAAATAGTTTTAATATTAAAATATAATAAATAACAATAAAAACTGAAAATATTTTAAAAATAAATTTTAAAAAATTAAAATTGCTATCAACAACAAATTGTGCACTAAATTAGAAAAGACAGCATATGAAAAATTATAAGCTATATTTTAAATACAAAATAACTAACAATGAAAAATGTTCATAGGCGTTTTAAAATTTCAAAGAGTTGCTGCAAAAATTAACTTGTTAAATCGTATATTCCCAGTTTGTACAAATTTAATGCAATAATGATTAAATTGCCCCTCCGCATATTGTTCTAAGCGCCTTCAAGCATTTTCTAACAATCAGCAACACAGCATGAAAACACACAATTCAAATGCACTATTGAAATGGAGGCTTAAACAACAAATTGTTTGTATGATGCATACAACATGTATGCATTTGTTTGTTGACAAAGTCTGGGATCGATCCAAAGGGCAGGCGGCTCATGCCGCACGTCAAAAGTATTAATTGCAACAACGCGTTGTTGGCAACGCAAAGCCCAACGTTGCACAACAACTGACCAGTTGCAGGCGTCTGAAATCACAGTCCGAGAAGTTGGAGGCAATGTAAAAGCGTATTATTATGCACAGGGCCCAAAGGGAGGGAGAGGGGAAGGGACGGTGGCACAAAATGCAGCCCATTTAAATTTATGTGCAACTTAACGCTTCAAAATTGAGTGCAACGAACGTAGAGCGCGTGGTGGATGCTACATCAAAACGGCGCCCACAAACAGCAGCAGCAGCAGCAGCCGTATCAAGTATACGCCATGGCAACCGGAAGCGCGACTTGGAGTGTTTGCCTGACTGCCTGCCACCATGCCACTGCAGAGCAAAAACAGCAACAATGGGCGACAAAAAACGGCAACAACAAGGACGTCGGTTTCGCCTGCCTAGGTTCATGTTTTCTTTGCCGCTTTTAATTTCAAAAATTTATGCGCTCGCGCCACACTAAGCGTAAAATAACGATGCCGGGCAAAGTCGCAGCAGCAGCAGCAGCAGCGTTGTTGCAACATTGTTGTGTGTATGCTCTACCCCAAAAAGTGGCCATAAGCCAACTTAAGTGGCTAACAAACTTCATCATGCATCAACTAATGAGTTGCTTTTAATTAAAATGTAACTAATAAGTATACAAATTGTTGGCATTTAACTTGCTTCATTATTTCATACGATTTATAGAGCAACAAATTTGCTTTGTACCTCTATTAATGCGGTCTGGTAGAGCATCAGAAGTTCGTTGCATTCAGAAAAAAAACTGGCTTCCTATTTGCGTTTGTTGTTGTTTGTGTTCTCTCATGCAAGTTGATCCTTTGCCGCCATTTTGCAACAAACTCCCAGCATGCACTCCATTAAACTCTGCCGTCGACTTTGTTGCACGACTCGCGCCAAAGGAAGAAGGCAGGGGGGTAGGTAGTTCGCAAATTTTATTTATTAAAAAAGGGTAACGTACAAGTCAAGTGGCTCAGCTCGAAAACAATTAAAATGAAGTTTGTTTATTTTTCTTCGCCTTTTTTCACTCTATGTGTGTGTGTGTGTGTGTTTGTTTGAGTATATGTAAAATATTGCAGTTAGCGCTGTAGTAGTTGAAGTTGAAGTAAAAGTCGCAGTTTTGTTTGTTGGGGGAGGGTGTCAAGCGAAGCACAAACTGAAATCCAAACCGAGCATAAAATCTTAACGACTTTGGCTAGTTTCACATGCGCGGCAAACAGAAATATACAGCAGCACAAATCTTGCGAGAAAGAATGGCATAATTAATTGCCGTTGCGGTTGCCAAAGTCCCGACACTCAACGCCCCGCGTTAAATGTTGCATGCAAATGGATGGAAGATGGCGCCGACCGGAATAAAACCACAACCCAGATGAGATATGGTGTGAAAAAAAGGTGCGTTCTTCCATTTGGGTCATCCACAGTGCGTAACGTGCTGCATATTTAATGGCAACTTTAGTGAGCGTCGGTGTGTGCCACACCACTTACACCACTTGCCACCGAACTAGTTCAGCAGGAGAGGTTTAAGTGAAGCGGAATATTGTCATAGGTAAAAATCGCAGCATAACTTAAAGTACCAAAATGAACACATTTGGAACCAGTTCACCACTGTACCAACTCACTCTTATGAACTTGTTTGGCTCGACTTCAGCTTCATTCAGTTCTTAAGTAAATATTTGCCTTTGAATGAAATACTGGCGCTAGACAAGTGCCAAGCTCCAAGTCTTGTAACGCATCGTTTGTCTTCTTATCCCCCACATACACTTAAGTTTCCAGTGTGTGTTTGGGTGTGTGTGTGTGTGCAGCGTGAAACCATTTAGCACGCAATGAGGTGCTGCCGAATTTGCAAAGATTGCAGCAAAACTTGACAGCATCTGCTGCTGCTTCAAAACACCAACTTTAAGCGAAATAAAAACATTTCTCAAGCAAAACTGTTTTCATTAACGTTGTAAGCTTGCTGAGCAGCAGGAACAGTAAGTAAGTAGTACCAGCTAAAGCTTGAAAAGTGATTTCATGTGGCAATATTTTGTGCATTTTGTTGGCAGAACACATAAGGTTGACAATAAAAAGCTGAATAACATTATGGACTTCAGTGGAGTGTGTAACATAATAGGATTTAACGTTATAGCAAATGAAGTGGATGCAACGTTAAGCGGCTTAGAATAAAGTTTACCATACAATATGTAAATAACAATATTTTCTGTTGTGTTTAGAGTGTTTTTTCTAACAACCATTGATTTGTTTTTGTGCATAAAAAAATGTATATATATATATTTTTTGTGTGCTAAGTACTCTACATTTAATTAATAAAACATTTAAAAAGAGCTTATTAAATAGTAGCATAATTAACTATTACGTAAATGACATGACAACAAAACAAAAAGGTTAAAAAAATATATGTAAATTGTGAGCACAAGTTGTTAAGCGTTCCTTAACATTTTAGCAACTTCAGCTAGAGTAAATATAAAAAAAATATAGTAGAAAAAAAAACTGGACAGCTGTTGACTCCTTTTTCATAGCAAAAATGTCAGCTTAGCCGCAGGCAACTCGTTGAAACGAGCAGGAAAAAAATACATGGTAATAACAAGTGAGGTTGCAATTGGAAAACATTGCTCGACTTAAGGATATCCAGTAATCATAATAAAATATAATGAAAATGGCTGTGATCTATAACTAACTATTGAAAAATGTCAATACCTTATTCATACTCTCCACTTTGTCACCTTTTATTAACAACTATATTTTATCCCACCCCTTCTGACAACAGGGTATTTGAAGAGAAAAGGTAAATAAAAAAGCAGCACACGTTGCAACTAATTTTGTGTTTGTTTTATGCACTCTTGCAACATTGTTGCGACCCACACATAGAGACAACACACACAGCTAGACAAACTTCAGCTGCCATCAGCATCAGCATCAACGACATGAGAGCCAAGTTAACTGAAGTTGAGTTGTGCGAGAACTGCAAACGTTTAGCATGCCATGCCAAAGGGGGGGAGAGGGCTAAAAGGAGGTTTTTGGCAACAACAGGCAGTACATTCAACAAACTTTGCGGCATTTTCAGCAATTTGTGGTATTTTACTATTTAATCCTTAACTGTCTTGGGTGTCACACTAATACACAACGAGGTCTTCTTTCCCCCTTCTCCTCTGACAGCTGCCTGCCACGGCTGCCTGCCTGCCTGCCTGACTGCTTGCCACAAGCCATCAACAGTTTGTTTCAAATCAGACTACGATGACGAGCTCCTGGCACCTGGTGTGTGTGTGGTGTGTGTGCAAGTTTTCTCCTCTCTCTCAAACTGATCCATTGTTCACCCAACACCAGACTCAGGCCCATTGTGCTTATGAAAGTCCTGCCTAGCTCGCCTGGCATGCCTACTTATTGTTGCCAATCCCTGAATATCTCTCTGTGTGTGTGTGTGTGTGTGTGTGTGTGTGCTTGAACTGCCAAAAGTACTTCTCTGCTTCTCAGCATTCTCACTGTGAAGTTTAATTAAAGTCGCGCTACAACTTTTGATATGTTCTTCGAGTTGTTCCTGCCGCGTTCATCCGTTTCCTTTGCTTCCTGGCTCTGACATTGTGGCACAGTGGGCAATTATATGCATATCTAAACAACCCTATTATATAGCTTCACTTTACTGTTTGCTCCACTGTGTGCATTATAATAAGTTTTGCTGTTTGGGTTCATGGAGGACTTACGTACTTGCTGGAAATCTTTCTATGACAGTTTTCGTTGCACAGTTTTGTTTAGTTTGCTGTTGAATGTTTAAGTTTTCGTATCAACTTAGACGCACATGCACATGAATGCATTCATTGTAACATAATGCGTGTGTGTATGTGTGTGTTCTAAGAACACACTGACAGACATTTATGTGCAGTCTAAGTCTGGTATTGAAAGCCAACCGTGAGTAGTGGCTAGCAACAAGAGAAAAAAAAGGTTGCACATTTACTTTTCTTCTAAGAAATAAAATTCTAAATTTATATATTTTTCAGTCCAATTCAGTTGTGTCCCCAACACAAAGGCAATATTATTTATATGAAATATTCATAATTCTATTATTATTGCTCCAAATGTATAAAATGGCATTCAACTTACATTTAATACACTTCCAAAATTGCGAGTAGGTTTCTCATCCGGTTTGTCCAAGTTTTGTTCATTCTGTAAGAAAAATTTATAAATTGGTAAAAATATAAAGATCAAAATAAATGTTATTAATTTAATAATGAAATCAATTGCATATTAAAAGCGTATTAAACTAACTGCTTGACGTAGTTAACTTCACAATCGTTTTCTTTTTACTTTCTACACAGATATTTATATGTATGTACATTTTGTGCAGGCAAGCGCACAAATTGACAGCATTATGAAAGGTCAGGTCAGAGATGGGCGACCAAATTTATATATATTAGCCCAGCACGTAAGTAAAAAAGGACATTCCATTGTGCCATAATGTCGGGCAGTTAGCACACACATACACACACACGCACGCACACAGCTGCGAAAAGAAAAGTCTGAGAAGGAGAGAAGGAGAGACCAACGGTTATCCTTGCTCGTCCTCGATTTCAAGCCACTGGCAATCGTGTGAGTGTCAAATGCCAGGCCATGGCCACTTCGTCCTGGCAGCACATGCGACTACCCCCCTTCTACCCATCCGCCTTCTTCAAATGCCAAATGCAAATTTTATTTATGAATATGATTTCTGGCAACAAACAATAGCGCCCAGCATTCGCACACCATACACATATAAAAATAATAAAAACCCCAAAAATGTTGGTTTGACAAACTCATACAAAATGGCCAAGAAGCAAATACTCAAACCATGGCAACTCCTGGCGCCGGGTGTGGCTGCAGCTGTTAACCCTTGCACTGACTCGACCTAACGACCCTGCTTCTGCCTCTGATTCTGGACCCCACGGGCCGCTCGAGTGCGTGCCAAAAATGTACCATTTACCATCCTATGGCTGACTTGTGCTCGTGTTAAAATAATAAAATATGCTGTCGACTCTTGTTGTTCCATCTCCATCTCCATCTCCATCCCAATTGTGATGTCCTGACCGCATAGTGCAGGAAATCAAAAATTGAGGAAATGAAATTTGGTTATTAGTCAGCGCGGCACGTTGTCAAAGACGAAAGGGGGGATGGGTGTTAGGTGTGGCAATGTCTGCTGTCTGTCACCCCGCCCCACTCAACCACACACATACACAATAATTATAAATCAACGCAGGCAGGCACTCGAATCAAGTCTAGACAATGCCTGACAAAGGCAGCCACAGTCATAACCCCGAATGAATTGGCTATGGACGTTGTGGAAGGGACTCTTTTTTGCTTGGCCAGATGCCCAGCAATGACCATCATTAATGCACCCACACACGAGACCATCCTTGTGCTGTTCAAACATTTTGAGAACCCATGCCAAATGTATCAAATTCAAATTTGAATAATAACCAGTTGATCAGGGGTTGAAAAGTTTGGGCTGCTTGCAAAAACCAATTCATTCAGCACGTTCACAAAACAAAGAATTTAACAATGAAAAATTAGGCAAAATAATAAAGGCAACAAGAGCGGTTGACTTAAAGCTACCCTGTTCATATAATAAGATTCTAAGCCATAGTTTAACATGCCCTCAGCTGCCTATTATTATAAAAAGGGTATTAAAAGGGAATAAAGTGCTTCTAAAATATGAAAATATCTTTGGGCTATTAAAATTTTATTATTTTGTGAATATTATATTTATTACTTTGCATAGAGAAAGTCAGAAAACAAAGGCCAAACGCACTTTAAATAAACAAAAGGCTAATAACTTTTTAACCCCAGCTGTAAACCATACAAAAATGTAGTTGCAACTAAATGCAAAACCAAACTGGCGGTCGAAATCAGTTGCTAATATGTGATTCATATGGTCAGTTTGTTGTGTGTATCAAAAGGTTGCACCGCCAACCACAAAAACCAGAATGTATCCACATTTCAATTGGTTTGCCAGCTGCGCTCAAATGTAGGCAACAGTATTTTTATTTCCATCACTGGCTTTCACATTTGACATTAAATAGCTGCTGAAATAAATCAGCATGGCATAAAAGTACTCACACACACTAACAACAACAAAATCAGCAACACCATCAGTTCTCTTATTATATGGGAAAACGGGCAAAGTGGTAAGGGATGCAGTGTGTTGTTGTGGTGGGGGAGGGGAACTCATATCGCACGTGTAGCATCTGAGCTGTGCAGGCTCTCTCTGCATGCAATAAACAAATAAATATGCGAATTGGTGTTGCTGCCGTCGCTGTTTATTTTAAAAGAAATGCGGGCCATGATTTTTAGCGACGTGGCACGTACACCAGAAAAAAAGGGAAGAGTGTTTTGGGCATGGGTAGGCCAGACAGTTGAGCACTTGAAACAGCCTAGCAGCAAAAACAAGACACACAACAACAACGACAGCAACATCAACTGAAGCCAGCTCCTGTTGCTGTCAATTTTGGTGGCAGACAAGCTGATGAGTCGGGCTGTGGACTCGGAATGCCGTTTCATGGTGCATAACTCGCCTTTAGCTGCCAGTTGTTGTTATTGTTCGTTGCTTGGATGGGTTCAGGTTTACACACACACACACACACACACACACACACACACACAGTTAAATGCAGCTGTAGCAAGCAGCAAAAATACGCAAATGTAGCCAGACACTTTATGAGTACACAATTTTTCGGACTGGCTTAAAAGATTTAAGGATTTAACTTTTAAAATCATAGCTCAGTTTAAACAAATGTCTTACAAATAGCAGGAAAATAGCTTGCAAAACTTTAATAAATTGCATTTCTCTTCACTTTTTTTTTACCGTATTTTTTGGAAGTTTTATTATTCCAGCACATAGAACTAAACTTTTGAGCTTCGACTTACCATAGATATTTAATATCACTTAGCTATCAGTTTTGTTCTCAGCCCAAAGCCGGATCCTATTTTATCTGATTCAAACAGATTTTGGTCTGGCCTTTGGCTAAGCCCAATTGGTTTGCCTATCGGCCAAACAGAAAATTGTTTTTATTTCAACTTTCTTTGTTTTTTTTTTTCGGCCCTTTTTCTCTTTGCTGGCAACTCGCTATTTATGCGTCTTTGATGCTGGTCTCCTTTTATATTACACGACGCTGAATAAGATTGCTATTTCTTTTTTTCATTTTTGTGTGCTTTTTGGGCGAAACTTTTCGATTACTTCCATTCAATTTGTTCGTTTCAGGTTGCGTTCTCAACAAGTGGCTGCCTTTGCTCTTGATGTTGCCACCGTTGCCCGTTGCCTTGACAATATTTTTTGAAGAAAATATGAACACAAACAAACAATTATCGACACAAGTGCTACAATTTCTCACCGAAGTTTTCTGGCTTTTTAAACAGCTGCTGGTTCTACTTCAAACTTTACTTGAATGCATCTTTAATCGAATTTGAATTTAAACTTAAATTGCCTGTTTCCATTTTTCATTTGCGTTTTTCTAAAGCCATTTAACTGAGCTCATATTAGACTGGTTTGGTCTGTTTTAATAGTTGACGGCACATTTTAATTGAGTTTTTCATAAACGGTTCTTTGAAGTGCTTTGCGGGGGTTACAAAATAGTATCTATGCACCAATTTCATAAATTCTCATAAAACAACGTCGTCCGTCAACATTATGAGTTTCAATTTCATTTTCAGTTTCAGCTGAGGAAAAATCTCCAAACTGAATTTCCGCTGTCCATTGTGGTTTTAAATGTTTCGCCTGAGTGCCGTTTTGCGGTTTTGTTGCTGTTGGTTTGTATTTTGGTGCAGGTTCGTTTCGGTTCGGGTTCGAGTTCAGTTTGAGTTGGCGTCGGCTGACCGTAATGGAGCTTCATTTGGCGGGCAATAAAGCAGTTAAAATAGCTCTACATTAAAAATAAAAATAAAATAAAAATCGGGCTTGTTTGTTGCTGCTGGTTAATTAAACAAGTGTCGGCATATGCAGCAGTTAAACAAAGAGCTGTATGGACATTATACAACAACATATCAGCAAGGACACACGCAGGACACAGGACAAACACAGAACGCGAATTAATGCCAAACATAAATAAGAGCGCGTAAAACAATTGCAACACCAGCGCCATAACAATAATACTAGTAATAATAATAATTGTGATAATAATATGTATAAATGATATGCGAATGCTATGCAACATGCAATAAAACAACAACATGCAACACACAGGACAATAACAAACAAACGAGGGTGTGTGTGGAGAGTTCCAATATATATATAATTACAGTGCTGCTGCTGCTGCTGCTGCTGTTGCTGTTGCGGTTAACAAATTTATAGCAAGACCTGTGCCTCAACTAGTTTTGGACATGCCACGCCCCACACACACACACACACAGACACACACACGCACAGGCACTTGACCAAATGTTTCCGGTGCACATGGGCCACAGGTTGTCACAAAATTGTTCCGAAAAGCTTGTTGCAGGCGAAACAAAAGGGCTCGAACCGGGTCTAAAGTCTTGCCACCTGACCTCCCCTTCCCTCCACTCCTGTGCAACGAACCCTTTCCGCATCCGATGTCGACAGCAGTCAGCTGTTTGATTTATGTATTGTTGTTGTTGTTGCTTGTTGCTTACTGCTTGTTGCAGCACAAATTAAAAATGTTCAAATGTCTGGGGCCATAACTCAAATGTCGATGCATTTGTTTAATTTGAAATGTGCATGTGGCAGCACTTTTGACTTGTTGTTCTTGTTGTTGTTGTTGTTGTTGTTGCTATATGTGTAATTGCCCAATATAAGCGATGCATTAAAACTTAATTAATGTAATTGTATGGGACAAAAGCAAACTCAAGAGAGAGAATGTTGGCAAATTGCTTTAAAGTTGAGGTTAGCTTCGGATTTGTGACAAAGCAACAGGCACTTGATACTTTTAACTAGCTATGTGTGTGTGTGTGTGTGTGTGTGTGTGTGTGTGTGTGTGTGTGTGTGGTGTATTATTCAAAATGACTTTGACTTGAGTTTCAAATTACAAGTAATTACTTTGAATAACCATTTTTGGGGAGTTCAAGCAATTGAAAGTTTGCCATTAAGTGTGTGTGTGTGTGTGTGTGTGTGTGTTTGTGTATGTGTCAAGAGAAAGGTTATTTACATATTTAGTTGGACTTGCAACTTTTGTGTGCATTTAAATAAACGACCTAACTTCAGAAGTTGAACCTGTGACCTGAAATTTAAAGACTAAACCTAAAGTTACAGAAAATATGGCCTAAGCGGATTAAACAAAGCTAACAAACTAGTTTTAATGCAGAATCTGCAACCTTGACGCAAGCTTTAAGGCAAATTCTTGGTTGCTAAGAACTATTTATAGCTAGTTGACGACAGAACACCACAGCCATGACTTTGTTGACCGCTGATGACATGTCTGCTTAGCTCGTCCGTCCGATAGACATCAATGCAACACAACAGTAAACCGCACCTTGACGCAACTAACCCACAGTAACTATAAATGCAACGGGCCGCTTACCGCAAGGGACGCAAGGGTAAAGGGGGGGCGAATAGAGTCGGCGATTGGCACCACATCAAAAGGGTAAGTTGGAGAAGTTGCAGACATTGTTGGCGGCAACAATTAGATAAAGATCAACAGGCAGACAGAGAGAGAGAGAGAAAAATGACACGCCCATTTAATTACATAAAACATAATGTCACATGCGAAATACATCCAGGAGACGACGACAATTTAGCTGGCGACATTTGGCATCAAAGGGCAGCGCTAACTGCCCCACTTTCTCCCCCCCCCCTCTCTGGTCGCTCTCAATGCATAAAATTATTTCCGCTGTGCAGTGGCTAGCAATTCTAATTAAGGCAAAAGACATTTCGGATTGACACGAGACAAGCGATGGGCTGTGTTGTAAGTTGCAGCAACTGCTGACTAACACCCGCACCCCTCGGCAACCCCCCATGATCCAAGCCTGGTTTGCGTCGTCGCAAATTGCATAGAATAAATTTTCATTAAATACGCGAACGCAAAGAAGTCACAGACAGAAAGTCAATGAAAACTGGCAGGACAAACTGTGAACTGACCGCGCCCCACTCGCCGCCTAAGGGAGGGGGTCAATGGCCCCTGTCCGCACTTGCCATCGACTCTTGTCCATTTTCATAATTTTTAATTATTTTTAATTTAATTGTCGCGCCTCGCGTGCTCTCTGCAACAGCCAAACAACAACAACAAGAACAACAACTGACTCTGAGTCAACTTTCGACTGCGGTTCACTTCCCGCTGCGAGAGGGGCTAGAAGCGGGGTGCGTTGGTAGCAAGCGCAGCAATAAACAGCGTCTGCAATGAATGACGATGAATGTCTGTACAGAGTGTGTTTAATAAGTACTATATATATATAGGATTGATAAAGATACAGTCAGTATAGGCGAACATGGAATGCACTTACTGAGAAAAAAACATTACGGAATGAAGTTAAGAATCTAATTAAGATAAAGGCTATATAACAAGTGATTGTAAGTCTGAGTCAGTTCTAGACTATAGCACTATATAAATACTGTAAGAGAAATGATGATTCAGTTACTAGCCGCTATTTAAGTTTTATCTACCTAATAAATATCAGTTATCCGTGCTCGAAAGTAGTTTTTAATTGAAATTAATAACCCTATTAATGTTAAAGCAAACAACGATTTAAATAGTGTATAAAAGTAAAAACTTCATAAGTATCACAATCAATGTACTCCTACCCAAATATTTGAATAATTCTTGAGAAACTTACGACAGCGTGAAAAATTGGTGTGTGTCTATAAGCATTTAACGCTTGTTTCAATAATTTAAGTTTTTCCAAGAATTGTTTTTCAACATTCTTTTTTTGTTCATGGTCGCTTTGCGTGTCCAAAACGACGAACGGAGAAACATAAACACAAAATTTTAATTACTCGAAATGTGCGGGCGCACTTAGAGAACATTTTGCGGGGTCAGCTGGGCGAAGTTGGAAGTTGGGAGTTGGAGTAGTTAGTTTTTGGACAGTCAGGTGCCCAGTAGCCCGGTAGCCACAGCCAGCGGGACGCTTGCCTGCCTGCCTGCCTGCCCGTAGTTCAAAGTTATTTACCCCCGAAAAATTGTATGTAATTACGAAAGTTTTTGGCGCTCGGGCTCTCTGAATGTAGTAGTATAAAACGCTGGTCGTTGTCAACGTTATGGCAAAATTGTTATCATCATCAGCAGCAGCAGCAGCAGTAGCTAAAACATTTGCGCTGCCAAACCTCAAACACCCCACCAACAACTATGGGGGGATGCCAACTTATTGTCGCCGCTCAAGTAATTCACACAGCAGGTGCTCGCAGTTAGCTGCGGTTCCCAACAACGTCCAACAACAACAACACAACAACAGCAACAGCAGCAACAAAAATAATTATCACTCTTGATTATCTTTTGTAGAAATTAGTGTGCCACGCGCCCTTTACTCTTCTACAATCCACTTCTATCTCGTACTTACTTTCGCAGCACCTTTAACCAGGCATTAAACTCTCCCACACAACCAACCAACCTCCCCTCGTAAAAGTAATTGTTGTGTTTTTGTCAAAAAGAACCTTTTGGGTAGACAGTCGCCCGAGGGGGCAGGTAAAACTGCCAACGAACTATGCTAACTGTTTAATGTTGTTACCTGAGCAAATTGTCGACGCTTGTGCAAATTTCTCAACGTTTTATTTGTCCTCTGTCCTCTGCCTCCGTTGTGGGCGTATCTTCTGTTTACCTACAAATTGCTTCATATGCTTACAATATAATTTACTTTTTAATGGCCTGGCTAAAGAGTTGGCGGCTTTTACGCATAAGATTTTATTGAAAATTTCTTTGGTTTTAAGGTTTAAGTTAGTGTAAAAGATAGTAACTGATTGGACTTGTTGTTTAATTAGACTCTGAATAGGCTCAAGAGCTGATGTGCTTTTGGCCTTCTCCAGATAGTTGAGTGCAATTTTGTAAGCCAAACTGCATGTGCAGATTGTCGAGTGGCATTTTAGAAATTCCATAAATGGCTGAGACCGAAAACTTTTCGACATGACATTTGTGACCCACAACCCACAACCCACTACTCCCCTCCCGCCAAGCAACTTTCATTGCCTTTGCCACATTTTGTGTTAACAACGCCGCGCATTGCGCATTTCCGCTGCTCTGGTCGTTGTTGTTGTTGCAAGAAAACTTTTACTTTTGTTTATTTGTCGCTCATTTCAGTTGATGTTGATGTTTTTTCATCATTTGCAGCTTCGGCTTTCAGCATCTCTATCTCTGTCTCTCTATCTCGCTCCCTCTTTTTTGTATCTGTTCGGTCTTGTTGTCTCTGCCTTTAAATGAAAGCTAATTAAGTTTTATTTTTCAACAGTTTGTGAATACACTCTCTTTGCCTTTACACACACTTTTTGCCTCTGCAGCTGCTCGCACTTTAAGTACGTCCGCCCCACCCCACACTCTCTATTTCTCTCTTCTTCTCTCTCTGTTTCTGCCGGTTGTTTGGGAGCCTCCTTTGGTCATTACAAGTTGATTAACTCATAAACATTTACTGACAACTGACGTCTGACAAGTGGCAACTTTGTTAGCGCCGTCAGCCAACAGCCAACTGATTTTTTTTTTTATATATATATATATATATACATATATACGTATATTTTTAACTTAACTTCTCTTGATTTCTTTATTACTTATTTAATGCCTGCATTTTTTCTCCACTCTTTTCTTTTTTTGCACTGTGGAAAAAAAATGCTGAAATAAATTTGCGTTTTCCGGAATTTGTACGCATAGCCCTAGCCTGTGACCCCCTCCCATCCCCCACCCCCCTCCCCCCTACGTACTTTCTTTTGCGTTAGCTTCGGTCTCGGTCCTTCATTTTGTTTGCCTGGCTTGTGTCTATCTTTCGTACTTATTTCGAAATTTAATTTCAAAGAGTTTGTTCGACGTGTTTTTTTTTTTTTTTTTTCTTCACTCTCCTGTCGCTTTAAATTCACGACCATTTTTTTCGCACTGTCATTTTGCGCTTTTCATTAATTTGGCGCTACTTTTTTCCCCGTGTCTGCTGCCCTCCCGTTGTGCGAACTTTTTATGTGTTTTTGTGTTGTGTTCCTTTTTGTTTTTATTATTTCCAGCTAGGTACATTTTGGTCAAAGTAATGTTGATTGTTTGCTCGGCTGACTTTGATTACGAAATTGTTCACAAAAATAAATACAATTACGTTCAACAGCAGATTGCTTAAGCTGGCACCAAACAGACTTTTTAATTGACTTTTCAATGCTCTGTAAAAACAGGAAACTTAAAGGAGTTGAGTAAACTTTAACAATTAAAAAATGTGATAGTTATTAGTTAGGGTATTGCTTAGTCGAGCATTGTTCATGTTTTCCTTGAAGTTGACTTTTTTCTAAGCTTGGGAAAAATGCTTAATTTGTGATAGGGAGCGTACATTTCCTCCAGAAACAGGTTAACCCTTTATTTCAGGGCTGTCAAAGTTAATTAGAACGTTACCTGTTGATTTTTTGACCATTATTTAGCATATAACTGCAATTAATTAACAAACAAAAGAACTCTTACTCAAATTATTGGAAAATAAAAAGCGATAACTGCCGGGCAACAAACAAATCGATAACGAAAGCCACTGGCTCGTTATTTATCGCATTTAATTAATTTGAGTGCATGGCATGGAAAATTAGTCAGCCAAGATATTCGTCGATTGATGGCAATCAGAAAGTAAGCCTTAGGCACGAAACATGCAAAATTTTTGTGTTGAATGCGTTTTATCTTTATTTATAATTTATGCAATTATCAATGCATATAAATACGCATTGAAATCTACGTTGTAATTACATGCAAATGTTCAATATTGTCAATATTGGCTTTTAATTTTTTTTTTTTTGCATCTCTTTGTCCAGGCATTTTTCATTATGAATTTTCCAACACACACTCCCACACACACACATACCCAATTCGTTCGTTGTCTGTCATTCGCTGTCATTTGTGAGCATTCATTTCAGTCATTTATTTATTCATGCATTCATTCGCTTTGCTATTAGTTTTACTTCAACATTCATCTGGCTGGCTTCTTTTTTATTTATTTATTTCTCATTTTCTATGTGGAACCTTACTTGCCACCAACATCCCATCATTCATTCTGTAAAAGCATCCGCTCCCCGCGCCGTTGTCAATTTGATATGCCCCACTGCAATTTCCGTAAATTGCGCGTAAATCGTTTCAAATTTTCACTTGTCTACGTTTGATTTTTTTCCCACACACACACACACACACACATAATTCAGCAAACATTTTTTCCATTATATCTTTCAACTGTAAGCCAAATAAATCAATAAAAAATTATGCTCCATAATGTATAGAAAAGTCGTTGCAAAGTCTCTAAAGGCAAACGAATCCTCAGGAAGCCGCAACGAAATGAAAAACAAACTGCCCGCCACTTTTGTGTGTTTGTGTCCTGTAAGGAACGGCAAGGACGAGAGAGGGGGGGAACAAGAGACGAGCGAAATTTTAAACGGCATCTAAAGCCTGCAAATATGAAACTTATGGCAATAATATTGATGTCGTCGTCTTTTGACTCACTGGCAAAAACCCTTCTTCCTACCCTCTCGCCGCGCCTTCAGTGCTTGGTTGCAATATCAAAAGACGCCCGCAGCATGAAAACGATAGACAAGGGTGAGGGGTTGGTGGAGGGGGGGAGCGACAACGAATTGCGATAAAGATAAATAAGCAGCGATATACTTGATGATGTCCTTGTTGCTCTTGTCGCGCTCACGGCTGCCTATTGACTTGTTGTTATTGTTGTTGTTATCGCTGTTGTTGTTGTTGTTGCTTCTGTTTCTGTTTGCTGGTTTCGTTGTGAATGGCGTTTTGGGTTTCCCCCTATTGTATTATTTAAATTTGATTTTATTTCAAGAAAATTGAGTTTCGTTTTGCGGGCTTGCGCATATTTCTGTCTCCTCTTCATCTCTCTTCCTTCCTTCCTTTCTCCTTCTTTCTTACTGTGTATTGTCCTTTTTTTTGTGTGTGTGTGTGTGTGTGTGTGTGTTTGCTTCTTCTTATCTCCGTGAGGCTCGCGCGGCATTTGTTGTTATCGTTTCATTTTTAATGCAGCCGAAAGAAAGTTTGTAAACAAATTATAATATTGAACTTGTCATAGATACGCGCCCCCAAAAATTTGTGGCAAGTAAGCTCCCTACCCTCCGTCGTCCCTGTCTAGTGTGTTTTAATGCGGTCTGTTTTTGAGGCAGGTCCTAAGCATCGCAAAGCGGATGATGTGGGTCAAAATCAGCTTGGACATGATTTTGTGGCAACCAAAGTTGTTGTTGTTGATGGAATGTTTTCAGATGCCAATTAGGACTCATTCAATACAACGTATTTACCTGCTACCTAAAATAGTAAGCAATTGATTTAATGGTCAAACTTACTGAAAATAGATTGAAACCTCACCAATTATTGACTTTGTAAGCCATATATATATATATATTTTAAGCCCTTAGTCAGCTATAAATCTGAATATAGACATTTTTCAGGCGTCACTTTCATCTTAGCTCTGATTGCAATTTTTAGCTCAACTGACCGATATACATTTTACTACACATTTGAAATGTGCATTTTGCATTTTTGGGGGATTACAAATCTCAATTTTATTATTTTCTACTTTATGTTGCTGCCTGCCTGCCTGCCTGCCACTCAAGAAAATGTTGCATGTTGTATGTATGTTGCCAAGCTAGCAAATTAATTGCAATATCAGCTCAAAAAATATTTGATTCATTTTTCTCTCCCTCTCAATGTGTTTGTTTGTGGCATCGATTTTGGAAATAGAAAACCACACACACACAAAAATACTCAAACTTTTTCTGTAGAATATTTTTGCGTTGACTTGGCAAAATTTTGTGTGTCCAAAGCTTTGAGATTGAAATATGTATCTCGCTCTCATTCAAATGAGATTTGCAGGACTTAAATATGAATATTTGTAGATTGGCTTTACTACAGTCTCGGCCCTGACAGCACAACAAAACAATTAAAAGGCAAAGATTTTCGCTTTTGAACATCAGTCATTACTCTGTCGCCGACATCATTCGGTTCGGATGACTTTGCATGCACTTTGACAATGGCACACACACACAAAAAAAAACGTCCTCAGGCTCTCTTTATTCTTTTTTTTTTTTTTTTTTTTTGGTTCCATATCTAAATTGGCTTACCACGCATAAACAGAAAGCTGCCTTCCCCGCCCCACACTTGAGAGCGAGCTCAAGTTGCTGTGATTATCGTGCAATTTTCGCTGGCTGGCGTATGACAATAGCGCCCGTACCCTCCCCGTCTCCCCTCTCCTGTCTGCCGCTCCTGTCTGAACGTTCGTGTCGTGGCATTTGACATTACGTGTTGAGGCGTCGCCTTGCCGTGATTATCACTGCCTTACGCTTCAATGCATCTCTCTCAATTTTTCTGCGTCTTGGCTGCAGGTAGAGTACAAGATGACAACCCTCGTCTTGTGTTGCATGCCTCATACTACACGGAGTTAAAACGTTCTACGTGTGTCTCGCTCACTTTGCTTAATTAACGCGTTCACACACACACAGGCACACACCTACGCACAAAGGTCGCCTAGTCGAGACTTTGACTCTTTGCCAATCATTGCCCCCAAACCCAAGACGGCCAAGAGAAAGAGAGAGAACGAGAACGAGAGAGAGATAGAGAGATGACAATGGCAATAGACCGCTTCGCATCTGTCGCATCACGTTTTAGGCCCTTTCTGAAGGTTCTCAGACAACATCCCATTTTGGTGGCACGTTGTGTGTGCTCTGTTTATTTAAACATTGCCTCTTTAGCCGCTTTTGCTGCTTTGCGGGTTTTTCCCTACAATGATTTTTCATTCACTCTTTTGAGTCTCTGCCTGTTTACCTTTTGCTCTCGTTCATAATTTCGTTTGCATGTTAATTACCATGATTATTGTGTTGCAGTCGTACGTTTTTCTATCCCCCTCCCCTCCCCCGCAGCAATGCTAATACACCTGGGAAAAACCCAAAAACTCTGTCTGTGTGTGTGTGTGTATGTGACACTTTATTATTTGTGATCTTTGGATTTGTTGTAGTAGCATGGACACACAAGTGATTGGGCAAATATTATGCAGAGGGCAGTACGGAAAATTATGATTTTCTCACAGTTGTTTTTCCTTTCTCTGTGATGTAAAAGAACGCAATTGAAGAGTATTGAGTATTTCATATAGAAGGTATACGGAACTTATTTAGAACTTAGGTTAAAAAAAAACACCTAAAAACCTAAAAAAAAAATAATTTGTACTTTACCTCTTTCTTCTCTCTCTAAACTTCTAGTGCAATTATTTTCTTACACCTTCTTCCCTTTTCATGTGTAACATATTTTTTTTAAATCGTTGCTGATTGCATGTTTATTGCAAAGAAAACTTATTCTATTCGCCCCTCATTTATTTTTAATTAAAAGTTAATCAAAAACTTGCAACATACTCGCAACGTATCAATGACCAACCGACGCTTGCCCCGTGCCACATTTATACACAGCAACCACAATAAACTTTTCGCTTTTCGCCACATTATCTACAACAGAAAAAAAAAAATATAACAACAATACATAGAACACAAACCGCTTTTGCAACAATTATGCTTCAATTTTGTGCCGAACAACCAAACAACCTCTTCACCTCCTCCTCCTACCCCCTCACCGTTGTTGAGCAATTCGCTTTATGGGTTTTCTATTTTCTACCGCCGAACAAACGAAACAAACAAACAAAACAGATTCGCACAACAAAATAAAAAATAAATAAAAAAAAAAACCCGGAAAAACAACAAACTTAACAAGTAGTTTTTAATAAGCTGCCAAACTGCGCTACGTTTAACTCCAGCCGAACCACAAGCACCACCCATCGAACCACCCACTAAGCCACCCATCAAACCACCCACAAGTAGAAGCTTTTGAAACCGTTGGCGCTGACTCGCTTCTGTTGATTTTTCCGCTTGCCATTGCGAGTTTACGCTAAGAAATTCTTGGGACACGTTGTTGATTTTTCTAGTCCATTTTTTTGTTGTTGCTGTTGTTGTTGTGCTGCAATTTTCCACCTTATTGCAAAAATATATCTAATTAATTCTCTAAAATGCAATAAGCGGATTTAGACTTGTTGTTGCAGCTTAGCGCACATTTTGCTAGCCATTTACGCATTATACTTTCAACTTTGGTCATTTGGAACGATTTAAAATTTTCGAAAATGCAGCGGTCATTATGAAATTGGTTTAATGGAAAATGTTTTCTTTTATATATAAGTTTCTACAGGATATTTTCTAGTTGAGTTATCTCTGTAACATTTTTTTCTGAATTGATTTTATGCTGTGTGTTATTTTTATTACACATTTTCAATATTTTAACAATTTATGGAATATTTCCACATTTTTTTTAGAAGCTTATAAGCTTATTTGTGCTTTTAAATATTTGAAATTGATTAAAATTCAGTAGGAATGCCTGAACATTATCTAAAAAATTTATAATTAACTGTCTTTTAGTGTTTCAAGTTGGCAAAAAATATGGCTAGGAAATTGATTTTTAACCCTTTTTGAGCTTAAATGTATTTGTTCAAATAATTGAATTTTGCACTTCAGTTTTATTCATTGCAATTAATATGGTTTCACATTGGATCGGCGGCAACAAGAAAACAACAGCAACAGCTCTTAACAGGGCTTTGTTTTTCTAGCTGGCTGTGGCAACAGCGGCAACAAAAACAATTGTTGCAAGCCCAGAAGAAGATTCGAGCAAGAACAAACTAATGAAAACAAAATAAAGCGCAACTGTTGAAAATTATCCCTGGGTCACAATGCAATAAACACACACGAGCTGAGTGTCAAGCGTGTGCCACAAGAAAAAAAAATAACACCAACAAAATGAATCCTAAACGGAAATGTCGATTTAAGCATTGCAACCAAACTACAGAGGCAGCAACTGCAACTGCAACAGCAACAGCAGCAAACGAGAGACGACAGCGACAGTTAGCGCGGCGACACAGTCGCACAGTTTTTCCAGTTTTTCACTATTTCAGTTTACACTTCACACACATATTGGCCAAAAGGTTCACTGACCAACATGGCCAGCGATGAAAACGTGACACGAAACTAAACTTGAAGCTGGTAATCGTGAGAGAAGGAAAAAATATTTGACTTAAATCTCAGTGTGGATGATGGCTAAAAACTTAGCTTACATTTTACGAACAATATAAAAAGTTTTAAAGCTTTAAATACTACATGCATTATGGTTTTAAACTTAGCTTAAATGTTACCAACATTAAATAAAGTTTATTTAATAAAATAAAAAACAAATATGTTAAGAAGAAGTTATAAATTTCTATATGCACTTCAGAAGAAATATTAATTTCAAGTACTTTCAGCTTTAATTGTTATTCTCACGCTTGCATCACTATGAAAACAACAAGTTCGTCTGCAACAACTTAGGCAGAGTTGGAGTTGGGCAAAAAAAATAACCGCCATATTGACCAACTGAGTGTAGTATGGCAGTGAACAAGCGTTTGCAGATGGCGAAAGAGATCAGGCGGGGATATAGATGACTCGGTCTTTTTGTGTTAGGATAGGGGAAGGGGGCAGCGGTGGGGGGGAGAGAGGTGGTAAACTGCCCACTCGTTTTTGTTTTTAGCCAAAGTGAGCGCGAACTGTGTTGACAAACGCGAATGGTTAGCATGTGTACATGTGTATGTGCTTCTGTGTGTGTGTGTGTGTGTTTATTTGTTTTTGTGTATGTGTGTTGGCAATTCAAAATGGCATGCACTTCACTAAAAACTGCGCATTTCCGGTCAAAATGACGACGACGACGACGACGAAGCGACTGCTGACAACGCCAGCCGCATGTTTGTGTGCTCCTCTCTCTCTCCCTCCTCTCTCTCCTCTCTTTCTTCATTGCTTTGTGCCTGAAGCTTTACTAGTTCTAATGTCTGTGTGTCTGTCTGTTTAGTAAACTTTTTTACAGCTTTAATAGTTCCACTTGGCATTTTTTCTCTGTGTGTGTCCCAAAAAGTTTTGCGCCAACGCTGCGCCAAAGTGCGTCATAAATGTGTGTAATAAAATATTTACTTTTCTTTTTACACACAAACACACACACACACACACACATAGGGCTTAGAAAAAAAAGGTGCGCGTGCCATAAATAACCAAAAATAAAAAAATAAAAGAAGCCCAAATCTAAAATACAAAATGAACGCAACTTAAATGAAACTAAAAGCAGGCGCATTAAATTCAATTTTTAAGTTTCTGTCTGTGTTCTTATTGTATTGTTGCAACAACCCCACAAATAATGCCTATGTAACCCCTCTCCCCCTGCACCCCATCAAGCAGACAAAAGCAACAACTGACAACTTCCGTGTCCTGCATTTTCTTTTTTAACTTACTCGCAAACTTTTCTTTTACTCTATATAAATATATATACTTCATTTTTTTGCAACCCTTGTGCAATTGTTTACTTTGTTTACCAGATTTACAGATTTCTATTTGGTAACAACAGAAAGAAAAAAACGGGGGAAATTGTCGTGCTATTTAAAAAGACCAGTTTACAGCATTCAGTTCTTGCCCCGCCCGGAAAAACTTGCCATTTAAGTTTGACATGCGTCTGCTTTCGGGTCTAACTCCCGACCCTTCAAGTGCACGTCAGGCACAGCTTTGCCCCCCACGTCTGGGCTCCATCCAAACACCAAAAAATAAAAGCTGGGAAATAGAATGCGAGTAACCCTGAAAAATTCGCTCGTCAACTGGGCTTAGTTGTTGGCTTACGGTTGGGTTGGGTTGGGGTTGGGGGGTGGTTTGTCGCATACAGACTCATTTTTGGGGTCGACGTCGTCGTCGGTCCACCTGAAGGGTTCGCCCCTGGAGTCTGAAGTGGAACTATAATTGGCTGTTGCCAATGTTAATGCCTGGTCGGATAGTCGTATTGTTGTTAAGGGCGAAATGATGACAGCTTATGGAGTTGAAGCAGCCCTTAAGGCGGTTAAAGTACAACAAATGTTGTTATTTGCTTATGTTCTTGAATATGTTGCCGTCATTCACCGAACAAAAAAAAAAAGAAATGGATAAATTGAAGAGAAAACGAATGTGACAAGTGCAGCGAAAAAGGGGTTGAAGGGATGATGACGATAATGATTCCAATAGGATTTGTGTGATGACATAATTCTTTAAGTATCCCTCAGCCTTATAAACTATAAATTAATAAACACTTTTTACTAATTCACTTTCGTTTGATGCAAATCTTTTACACAGTCCCAACCTCAATTGATTTTGGCCAACTCTTTCATTTCCTTTGCATTAAAAACTTTTGCTCCAGTTTACTACTGCCGTTGTTGTTGTTGTACAATATTTTTGTTTCTTAGCAAGTTTCTGCTTTGGCTTGTTGGCCTCGTTTTGGCCAAGTTTGGCGAATCCTTTGGAGTACGGTTAACCCGGGCTAAAAACCTTTTGCTTTTCCTGTTGCCAACTTGAATTACTTTAAATTCACGCCTTTACTTCCGGTCTTAGTCTTGTCGTCTTACGGCTTAATTTGGCCAATGCATTTGCGCACTATCTTCTTCATTTCTTTCTTGCCTGCTTTCACCCTATTTGCGAACCCTTCTTGGCTCATTTTTTCTTAATATCTCTGGCAAACTTGCATTCAATGTGCCTTTATGGCTTTTGTCTTTAACTTTCAAGGCGGAAAAAGTTGAAGCCTTGCGAAAGTTTTCTTCCATTTCAACTGAAAACAGAAAACGACAACAAAAAGGAAGAGCATAATCACACTAATAACTATTCATATTGAAAGTGTTCTCAGCATTTTTCTTTTATGGTTATAGCCAGGTGTAACGCTTGGCAATGAAATAGTTTCCATTGATGTTAACTTTTATGTGTATTTTAGCGTTTTTAATTTCAGGAAGTGCTTCGTACTTTCATCGCATTTGCCTATTAAGTCACAGCGACTATCTTTTAAACTCTCGGTCTAGTTAATCATATGATATTCCGGCCATATTACTCACTCATGGCTTTACATATCGCATATGGCACTTGTAGCCAACTTTTACTAGCCCCAAAAAGCGACTACAAGCCATTGGCCATTGCATTAACTCAAACCGTTCGTGGGCATAAACATCCATACACACACATAAAACACATGCACACAGCGCTCCACTCCACTCCCCTTCCGCTCCCTTCCTGCTGCTCCTTGCTGCTGCATATGTGGCGCGGCACTTTGGCAAGTTTTAGCTTCATTGCGTTGACGATTTTTGATAGCTCCATTGACTTTATTGCCAGTCGAGACCCTGCACACACACACTTTCAGTTTTATACACACACCCACACACACACACACACACCCACACACTCAGGATGACTATGACGATGCTGGAATCTACAACGTTGAAAGTACGAGTGCAATGAATTATTTCATATTTTTCTCAAGGCTAGGCAATAACAGCGAGGGTTGCTTCATACATTTTTTGGGATTTAATCATCATTGTAATAAATATTAAATATATTATTTTTTTTAAATATTCTTGAATTTCTATCAACTTCTTTAAAAATAACTCCACTTAACACTTTTTTATAAACTAACCTCGAATCTGTCTGCCTCCCTCTCCCCTCTCCCTCTCCCTGTTGTTCACTCACTTATATCATTTTCATTCGCTGTAGTCAATCGGTCTTTGTCATTGTCAATCGTAAAATTCCAGTACTACCAGACACACCTCCACACACACACACACACACACAGACACAAGGCACGCACAAAAGGACAACGCTACAAATAATAAGCACAAACAAAGATTTCGATATCAAGTAAATAAGATGACAACAACAGCAAGAAGAAGAAGCAGCAGAAAAAAACTCTCGAGCCGTTTGTACTTCACAACGTCAGCGTCATTGCCGGTGGGCTGGGGAGAGGAGGGGGCGGGGCGGTGTTAGCCAAGTTAGAGCAAGTGAGTGAAAAATGTAACAACAAGTGCTGCATGTGTGTGTGTGTGTGTGTGTGTATGATCTTATATTCATATTTATTGAATTTACGCTTGACAGCCCTGAGAGCAGCTCAAAGGGGAGAACTCACACACACACACACACACACACACACACAGAAGCTGTTGTTGCTGTTGTCAGGTCTTCTTCACTTTTCACTTAAGGGTGGCACATAGCACCACATATATGTATGTGTATGTGTATGTGTGTGTGAGCGTGCATGGGACTTAGTGGATATTTATGCGGCTTGCAACGCGCGACGCTCAGCGGCAAACAACACTCGACTAGAAGCAGAAGCAGCAGCAAGCTTCGTTTTCGCCGTTTTGCCTCTTGCCTTCTTTTTTTTTCATAAATATTAAAACAGATAAAAAAAAAGTATAAAAAAAACAACAACAACAACATCAGCGGACTAAAGTCAAATGTCGTGCAAAGGCATTTCAGCTGTCTGCAACAGCAAAAATATAAAAAAGAGAGGGTGAAAAAAAGTCAGAGAGCATGAATTGCATTGCATTGCATTCGGTTGCATTCAGTTGCATGCAACGTGCTTTTTATATTCATTTACTTGACATCAACTTTTTATTTGTTAATTCATTTACAACATCTACAAACATTTCTACCCACTATTTCTTTATACATTATTTTGTAAAAATATTAAATTTCATTTAGTTTCCAAACCTGCCTTAGTTAAACGCAACCACAACCGCAACTGATTTAAGACAGGTTGTAAGTTCGTGCTGTGGTTTGACAGGCGACATGTTGGAAGGTTTGGTTTGGTTGCGTAGCAGGTTGGTGTCTTTGCTACGGCAGCTTATACCAAGCTTCTAAGACCACTTCGCCAGTCTGTCGAATGCGAACTATAATTTGCATTTAAAGCGTAGCAGTGGTGAATTTGGGCATAACTTATAATATTATAAGCTGTCCTTATACACTGACTACTACTGTCTCATCTTCTACGTCTTATAAGCAACTTATATTTATATTGCTACTTATACAGTAAATTGTTGAGTGACTTTGTGTGTCATAATTAAAGACTGCTTAATTTTGCATCATTTAAAGAATATACAAGTGCTTAAATAAGAAAACTTTAACACTGACAAAACATTCGAAATATTTAGAAGACGAATATAAGACTGTTTTCACCCAAGTCGCATACGTATCATATAACAGTTTTGCCATTGACTTATACAGCTTATATGTATAAGCTGACAATTCTTGCGATGTTTTTGGTTGGATTGGTGTTTGGGTTTAAGAACAAGGTTATATTAACAATTGTTGGGTTCGTTTCTTATACTTTTTAATACTTATACTTTTAATGTTGTGTACTTGAAAACATAATTTAAATATTATAAATTTAAATTTATCAAAAATATAAATCTAAGTGAGGAAAAGTGTCTTATTATTAGTTTTTGATTTTTTTTGGTTTGGTATTGAAATTCTTTATATTAACACTTGCTTTATTTTTAACAATTTTGGTTATAAGAACAAACTGTATACTACGGCTTATTAGTTTCCTGTGCTGCACCACCGTAAAATATCTTATAAATTAAAAACATATGAAGAAGAAGGTTTAAAAAAGTTCAAAGTATGAGTTGGTTTAGCATAGACATGCACCTTCTACTCAATGCCAAACATGTTGTCAGTCAAACAACGCTCGATCTCGCAACCTGTTGGTTACAAACGCCATGCAACAAAAGTTTTCAAATTAAAAACTTTAATGTTGTAAGCAGAAATTAAAAGATGTTCGAATGAAGATTGCTTGTTTGAAATAAACGAACTTATAATAGGCAATAACTATAAATAATAAAACAATTTAAAATTTCACAAAAGCTGACAAATAATTTATCTCTAATTAAAATTTACATATTTTATAACATTTTTTATTACCAGCTAACAACTTATTCCTTTAAAATCTTTAAAATTGACTTCATAACTGTACTTTAAAGTTCAGCTTCCAATTACTGCTTATTTCCGTCAATTTCAACTCTTATGTGTTTTTTTTGCCAAGCTAACAACACAGTTTTTTCACCCCCCTCCTTCCAGCCCAATTACAAACTGATTACCTACGTCTGCACACAGTAGTACTCTGCTCTTATATGGTAAAGGAAGAAGAAGGAAAAAAGTCAGCCATAATTTTGAATAGCTCACATTTTTTCCAGCAAATTAATCACCCGCAGCGTCAACACACACATAAAACACACACATCCATACACGTTACGCACACATACTAAAAAGTAAAATATACCAAAATTTAAAGAATAAAAAAAAAGTGCCCGAGTTTTCTGGACGCCGTTAGCAACCACGAAGTATATACACACATAAACGGGGAATCAAACTCAGAATCGGAATAATAGAATAATGCCAAAGGCAAACACACACACACACATGCAAAGAGGGAAACTAGGGCGGAAAGAGAAAAAGCCGAGGGGCAATAACTCCTCTCTCTCTCTCTCCCTCCCTCTCTGCTCGATACGCAGCGCGATTTACTGGACTTCAATAGTTGTTGTTGTTATTTCACTTGTTGTTGTTGTTGTTGTTGCAGTTTTTGTTGCACTTGAAATTTTCAACCTGCCCGCAGAGCTGTCCGCTCCGTTTCCATCTCTCCCTTCCTCCCCTCATGAGTGTTTTAAAAAATAAAAACCCCAAAAACTATGAAGCTAAGTAAGAAGACTGGACTAGAAGATACCTTAAACAAATAGTTTATATAATTTATGATTTATAGCTTTAAATCATTTTATTTGTAAAATATAACCATTTTTTTCATTCAGTTTAAAATTGATTTATTTTCAACACATTATACAGAATTCAATGTTGTAAATGATTAGAAAACAATCATGTTTAACCATTTTATTTGTCAGCTTGTGATCTAACATGTATTGGTGGTATTAAAATTCCAAGAACGATCAAGAAAACAATTGAGAGCTTCATATTTAACGTTTTTAACTGTAGATTTTTTCTACTCTTGATCAGCTTTTATAGCTAAAACAAGTAAGAAGGCTCTAGTCGGATTTCGACTGGGATACCTTGAACCCTATATTAACAAGTCTTGTCTGTATGCATCTGTGACTAACTTCAATCTTCGATATTCTGGTGTTTTTAACCGATTTCGATGAAATTTTGAAAGTTATATCGTTACCTATTATTTCAACCCCCATTTTTACATTATCCAAATTCGGAAATTTTTGAAATCGATTACATGTGTATATCGAAAATGGAAATAGTTATCGAAAATCGGAAACAAACTTGTACTGCCTAGGACTTAGATGAGCTTATGTGCAAAATCTGAAGTCTCTAGGTTTTATAGTCTCAGAGATCGAGGCGTTCATACATACAGACAGACGGACATGGCTATATCGACTCGTGGGTTCATGGGTTCGGGGTATAAAAACAAATGTGAGTGTGTCTAAATAAATTTGTTACGTTTACATAATTTTATTTGGCTTAACATTCCCAATTTAAATGGTTAAATTATTTGTAAAATGATAAAAATATCTTTCAGCTTTATATTTATTTATTTTCAACACATTATACAGTATACAATGTTATGTTGTAAATGATTAGGAAATCATATTCTTGATCTAATACGGCTTGGAGTATTAAAACCTCCATTACGGTTTGGATCCAAAATAATTCCAAGAACGATCAAGAAAACAATTGAGAGCTTCATATTTACGTTTTTAACTGTAGATTTTTTCCACTCACAATCAGCTTTTATAGCTTAAAAAAATTTGAGTGTGACAAAGTAAATTTGTTACGTTTACATCATTTTATTTGGCTTTAAATTGCCAATTTGAATGGTTTAAGCTATTGAAATTAATATTTTTCTGCCAATCAAGAATACATATACTTTTGTGTTTGTAATCGCTTCCTTTTGCCTGTTTCATATATTTACATAAAACTATTATACCCTTTATACCCACTTTATGGTTTTAGGGTATACAAAGGGAAAATAGCAGGGAGAGTTTGTGTGAATAATGTGAGGAAGAGGTAGGTTTGAGAGTGGGAGAAAGGGAGACAGTTGTTGCATTAACTTCGAATTTTGGACCACTCGCAACTTTATTTTATATTTTATTTATTTTTTTCAACCCGCAGCGCGTCAATAAAAGTTACCATGTTCCGAACGTGGGCAGTTTTCAAGTCAATTAGAAACTTTTAATTTTTTTTTTTTGGGATGCGATGCAAGAGTGAAAATAAAAGTATCCACTAACTATTGGACTTAGACTTGTATTATATTATTAAATATATTTCTAAGGCAGGTTGCTTAAAAAAAAAAACCAAGCATTAAGTTAAAGATAGAAAACTATTTCTTAAGACTTTTTGGGCATACTTTTAAAGGCTTCTTTGCCGATTTTAGAGAGGCAAAAACAAATTAGGATAAACTGCGACCAAGTTATAGATATATTTTTCAATCGATGGTAGGAATTAACCTTATTTATAATAGAAACCTCAAACGAAACCTTAACGCTTATAATGTAGCCCACCATTATTGTTAAAAACAACACTTGTCTCTGACAAAGTTTAGAGTTAACCCAAACTAAAACACACACATCTATACACGTTACGCACACATAGTAAAAAGTAAAATATACCAAAATTGAACGAATAAAAAAGTGTTGCAGTTTTTGTTGCACTTGAAATTTTCAACCTGCCCGCAGAGCTGTCCGCTCCGTTGCCATCTCACCCTTCCTCCGCTCATGCGTGTTTTTAAATATGCCCAAAAACTATGAAACTAAGTAAGAAGACTCGACTAGTAGATACTAGAGAGCTGCATAAGTCCATTCACAACTGTAATTTAATAGAATGTATTCGAGTTGAATAGCGTAGAATGAGTGGCAGGCAAAACATAATATGGGTGAATATGAATAGTAGCATGTGTCGATACTAATATTCATCATAATTCATGACATTGAAGTTGAATACTATGAGTAGAAAACGCAAAACATACTAAAGCGTAGACTGATTCCACTCATTTGTATTGATTCCAGTCATTTCGTGGGCCTAGAGAAATTACGTATATATGTATGCTCTACGCCAGACTGACGCACAAGCTGACGGTCTGATCGCAAGCGTCGCCCCGTCAGCGCGACGCACAAGCAGCTCGGGCACAGGGTCATAAAAAAAGGGTTCTGTGTGTGCACTTATAAAAATACTGTAGACCTGCATCTTAGAGAATGCGTGCATAGGCAAATAAGTCAACGATGCGCTGGCAAATTAAATTGTCATATTTTTGTGCATATATCACTTCGCTCAGTGCACACATTTTTGGTGATATTTTCGCGCCGCTGATAATCGATTTATGACCTAACGCAAAAAAAATAAAAAATTATGTACATACATACATAGCAGAATTTATTCTCGAGTTGCTTCAGTACTACTCAAATATAACTGTAAATTTTCATTTATTTGATCCGTGGCCTGAGGTTTGGATGTGTTGCGACTGCGTACGTTGCCAGCGCACTGCGTTCACCTATACAATTTTGTCAAAGTACTCAATACCATTCAATCCATTTTACGCATTGTATACTCGAATGCCGTTTTTTTGCCATTCATGCAGCTCTCTAGTAGATACCCTAAACATATAGTTTATATATTTTATTTCATAGTTTTATCCCTTTTTTTGTAAAATATAACAATTTTCAGCTTTATATTTTTTATATTTCAACACCTTTTACAGTATACCATGTTTTGTTGTAAATGATTAGGAAATCATATTCTTTGATCTTAATACGGCTTTTTTTATTTCCAACACTCCATTACGGTTAAACCTGGATCCAAAATAACTCCAAGAACGATCAAGAAAACAATTGAGAGCTTCATATTTACGTTTTTAACTGTAGATTTTTTCCACTCACAATCAGCTTTTATAGCTTAAAAAATTTGAGTGTGACAAAGTAAATTTGTTACGTTTACATCATTTTATTTGGCTTTAAATTGCCGATTTGAATGGTTTAAGTTCTTGAAATTAATATTTTTATGCTGATTAAGAATACTATATAGTTTTGGGTTTGTAATCGCTTCCTTTTTCCTGTATTCATATATTTACATAAAACTTTTATATCCTTTATACCCACTTTATGGTTTTAGGGTATACAAAGGGAAAATAGCAGGGAGAGTTTGTGTGAATAATGTGAGGAAGAGGTGTAGAGTGGGAGAAAGGGAGACAGTTGTTGCATTAACTTCGAATTTTGGACCACTCGCAACTTTATTTTATATATTATTTATTTTTTTCAACCCGCAGCGCGTCAATAAAAGTTACCATGTTCCGAACGTGGGCAGTTTTCAAGTCAATTAGAAACTTTTAATACTTTTTTTGGGATGCGATGCAAGAGTGAAAATAAAAGTATCCACTAACTATTGGACTTAGACTTGTATTATATTATTAAATATATTTCTAAGGCAGGTTGCTTAAAAAAAAAAAAAAAAACACCAAGCATTAAGGTGAATTAAAGATAGAAAACTATTTCTTAAGACTTTTTGGGCATACTTTTAAAGGCTTCTTTGCCGATTTTAGAGACGCAAAAAAATAATTAGATAAACTGCGACCAAGTTATAGATATATTTTTCAATCGGTGGTAGGATTTAACCTTATTTATAATAGAAACCTCAAACGAAACCTTAACGCTTATAATGTAGCCCACCATTATTGTTAAAAACAACACTTGTCTCTGACAAAGTTTTGAGTTAACCCAAACTAAAACACACACATCTATACACGTTACGCACACATAGTAAAATGTAAAATATACCAAAATTGAAAGAATAAAAAAAAAAAAGTGTTGCAGTTTTTGTTGCACTTGAAATTTTCAACCTGCCCGCGGAGCTGTCCGCTCCGTTGCCATCTCACCCTTCCTCCGCTCATGCGTGTTTTTAAATATGCCCAAAAACTATGAAACTAAGTAAGAAGACTCGACTAGTAGATACTAGAGAGCTGCATAAGTCCATTCACAACTGTAATTTAATAGAATGTATTCGAGTTGAATAGCGTAGAATGAGTGGCAGGCAAAACATAATATGGGTGAATATGAATAGTAGCATGTGTCGATACTAATATTCATCATAATTCATGACATTGAAGTTGAATACTATGAGTAGAAAACGCAAAACATACTAAAGCGTAGACTGATTCCACTCATTTGTATTGATTCCAGTCATTTCGTGGGCCTAGAGAAATTACGTATATATGTATGCTCTACGCCAGACTGACGCACAAGCTGACGGTCTGATCGCAAGCGTCGCCCCGTCAGCGCGACGCACAAGCAGCTCGGGCACAGGGTCATAAAAAAAGGGTTCTGTGTCAAAGTACTCAATACCATTCAATCCATTTTACGCATTGTATACTCGAATGCCGTTTTTTTGCCATTCATGCAGCTCTCTAGTAGATACCCTAAACATATAGTTTATATATTTTATAATTCATAGCTTTTAATCCCCTTTTTTTTGTAAAATGATAACAATTTCTTTCAGCTTTATATTTATTTATTTTCAACACATTATACAGTATACAATGTTATGTTGTAAATGATTAGGAAATCATATTCTTGATCTAATACGGTTGTGAGTATTAAAACCTCCATTAGGTTTGGATCCAAAATAATTCCAAGAACGATCAAGAAAACAATTGAGAGCTTCATATTTACGTTTTTAACTGTAGATTTTTTCCACTCACAATCAGCTTTTATAGCTTAAAAAAATTTGAGTGTGACAAAGTAAATTTGTTACGTTTACATCATTTTATTTGGCTTTAAATTGCCAATTTGAATGGTTTAAGTTCTTGAAATTAATATTTTTATGCTGATTAAGAATACATATACTTTTTGGGTTTGTAATCGCTTCCTATTTCCTGTATTATATGTTTACATAAAACTTTGATATACTTTATACCCACGTTATGGTTTTAGGGTATACAAAGGGAAAATAGCAGGGAGAGTTTGTGTGAATAATGTGAGGAAGAGGTGTAGAGTGGGAGAAAGGGAGACAGTTGTTGCATTAACTTCGAATTTTGGACCACTCGCAACTTTATTTTATATATTATTTATTTTTTTCAACCCGCAGCGCGTCAATAAAAGTTACCATGTTCCGAACGTGGGCAGTTTTCAAGTCAATTAGAAACTTTTAATACTTTTTTTGGGATGCGATGCAAGAGTGAAAATAAAAGTATCCACTAACTATTGGACTTAGACTTGTATTATATTATTAAATATATTTCTAAGGCAGGTTGCTTAAAAAAAAAACCAAGCATTAAGGTGAATTAAAGATAGAAAACTATTTCTTAAGACTTTTTGGGCATACTTTTAAAGGCTTCTTTGCCGATTTTAGAGAGGCAAAAAATAATTAGATAAACTGCGACCAAGTTATAGATATATTTTTCAATCGGTGGTAGGAATTAACCTTATTTATAATAGAAACCTCAAACGAGACCTTAACGCTTATAATGTAGCCCACCATTATTGTTAAAAACAACACTTGTCTCTGACAAAGTTTAGAGTTAACGCAAACTAAGCTAGTTTTCTAAACTACCCTCTCTCTCCAATCCTCCCACAGGGAAGTGTGCTTGGACCCTTCTTATACACTCTGTACACTGCTGACATGCCAGCCCCGTCAACAACCCGAAAGTACTGCCCTGCAAGCTGCTCCTGGCCACTTAAGCGGACGACACTGCCATGCTCGCTTCCCACCCGTCGCTACAAACCGAATCCGAAGCAGTTCAGGAATGGCTGCATGCGATGGAGCGATGGTCTGCCACATGGAACACTGCTACTTGGGTGTCCACCTAGACAGAAAACTGATATGGAAAGCCCATATTACAGCAGTCAAAGCTAAGTGCCTGCAATAGCTTGACTGGCTCCTGCGATCTAGCAAGCTCCAATTGTCAACCAAGACTCTGTTGATAAAAGCCATCCTAACGCCTACTTGGACTTATGCCATCCAGGTATGGGGCACTGCGTCTAGAAGCCAGCTCGACAGGCTAAGAGTCGTATAAACACGTGCAGCTAGGCGTGCATCCGGGCTTCCCTGGTACGTGACCAACAATGCCATCCAAAGGGACCTGAAACTTGTACTGATCGGGGACCAGATCAACCACCACAGCAGCCGATACGCCGACAAGCTCGCGGTGCATCCAAACCCGTTGGCGAACAATCTTGCTGACCCTTTACCCCTCCGACGTCTGAAGAGAGTTCATCCTACCGATCTCCCTACACGTAGGATTTTCTAGCATGAAAATTTTGTAAATATATTAGTTAAGGTTCCCTCTGTACCCATATTATTACATTAAAATTAATAAAAGGTTATTTATAAAAAAAAAAAATAAAAATAAAAGTTTTTGGTTTGTACTTCACAAGAAGAAGAGGGGTGGGGGGTGGGCGGTGTAATACACACACATCTATACACGTTACGCACACATAGTAAAAAGTAAAATATACCAAAATTGAAAGAATAAAAAAAAAAAGTGTTGCAGTTTTTGTTGCACTTGAAATTTTCAACCTGCCCGCAGAGCTGTCCGCTCCGTTGCCATCTCACCCTTCCTCCGCTCATGCGTGTTTTTAAATATGCCCAAAAACTATGAAACTAAGTAAGAAAAAAAGGGTTCTGTGTCAAAGTACCCAATACCATTCAATCCATTTTACGCATTGTATACTCGAATGCCGTTTTTTTGCCATTCATGCAGCTCTCTAGTAGATACCCTAAACATATAGTTTATATATTTTATAATTCATAGCTTTTAATCCCCTTTTTTTTGTAAAATGATAACAATTTCTTTCAGTTTAATATTTTTTTATTTCCAACACGGTAATAAGGATTAAAACCTGGATCCAAAATAACTCCAAGAACGATCAAGAAAACAATTGAGAGCTTCATATTTACGTTTTTAACTGTAGATTTTTTCCACTCACAATCAGCTTTTATAGCTTAAAAAAATTTGAGTGTGACAAAGTAAATTTGTTACGTTTACATCATTTTATTTGGCTTTAAATTGCCGATTTGAATGGTTTAAGCTATTGAAATTAATATTTTTATGCTGATTAAGAATACATATACTTTTTGGGTTTGTAATCGCTTCCTATTTCCTGTATTATATGTTTACATAAAACTTTTATATACTTTATACCCACTTGATGCTTTTAGGGTATACAAAGGGAAAATAGCAGGGAGGGTTTGTGAAAATAATGTGAGGAAGAGGTGTAGAGTGGGAGGAAGGGAAAAAGGGAGACAGCTGTTGCATTAACTTCCAATTTTGGAACGCCCTGACCACCCGCAACTTTATTTTCAATTTTTCTTTTTTCAACCCGCAGCGCGTCAATAAAAGTTACTTTGTTCAATTAGAAATTTGAATACTTTTTTGGGAACGATGCGAGAGTGAAAATAAAAGTATCCACCAACTATTGGATTTAGACTTAAATTTATTTCTAAAGCAGGTTGTTTAAAAAAAAACCAAGCATAAAGGTGAATTAAATATAGAAAACAATTTCTTGAGACTTTTTGGGCTTTTAGAGAGGCAAAAAAAGAAAAGAAAATTAGTTAAGCTGCGTCCAAGTTTAAGATAATATATAATCTTAAGATAATAATGTAACCCACCCCTATTGTTAAAAAAAAAAAAAAAAAAAACACTTGTCTCTGACAAAGTTTAGAGTTAACCCAAACTCAGCTAGTTTTCTAAACTACCCTCTCTCTCCAATCCATTCTCACCCCGTCATTTATCTTTTAGTCACTTTCAATAAACCTAAAACCCTAAACTTCATCCCCCTTCTCACCTCACCTCTCCTTTTAAACGTGCTGCGTTCAACTCGTCAACCGTTCATCTAATTTTCATTCAGTTCGCAGGAGTACCGCAATGTTTGCAACTGACAACTCTTAAGCCTGTGGCACATTCCCAACCAAAAACTCTTCTTAGTCCCTCTTTCCCCTTGCCCCTGCAGCCAACCAATCAGTAAATACAGCCATCGAACTAACCTAGCTAATTGAAATGTCTGTCAACGCGGATTGATCGCAAAAACTAAATGCAACTCAATCAGCGAAAGTTTTTCATCAACTTTTGGCAGACATTTCCCAATGTATCCCTCCCAAAAAAAACAACAAAAAAACACTTATACCCCACCCCCTGTCCCTATCCCTCCGCCATTCCCAAGTGTTGCCAACTTTGCGGCGAATATTTAAAAACCAACAGACAATTAAACATGAATTATGTATTAATAACTTCTTCTGCTGCAATTGGCCAAAAAAAAAAAAAAAAAAAGCCAAAGAGACGAAACACAAAAGAAAAACAAAGAAAAGAAGAAAAGAACTGAAAACTAGAGAGGCAAGTGGCTTTATACTACTTTAGACTAAACTGTGATTCAGCAAAGTTAGGCATCTTTGCTGGGGGTATGGGCAAAAAAAATGTATGCGCTACACACACACACACACACATACATACATATTCACAGACATAGAGACACAAGCAACAAAAGCAGCGGGCAAAAATGTTCAAACAAACAAAACATTGAAACGCTTCCCACGCGCGTTCAACAATGGTGAGAGAATTTTTTTAATGCTTTCCATTGGTAAAACAACAATCAAATGGGGCCTTCTATTTTTTTTTTTTTTTTTTTTTTTTTGGCCAACAGGGTGGGATGGGGGCTACTTGCGGCCAAAGTCTTTTGCCACATGCAACAGCAGGTCGAGAGCAGAGCTGTACAGTTGGCCAAGTTAACAAAGTTTGCAAAAATAATATTCACTAAAAACAGCTAGAAGCAGAACAAGCTTAAAAGCACCTCAAAGCTTGCTGTCGAGTTTAATCCTGCGATAGCTTAAAAAGCTAAATTAAGCTTTAGTTTTAGGCAGTCTTCTTTCGATTAAAATTTAGTTCACAAATTGTTATGAACAATAAAAAAAAAAGATAAAAGCTGCTTTTTAGTCAACTTTAAGCTTGTTGCTCAATACAATGCAAGAGGTTTAAGCTAAAGTAAGCATTCGATTAGCATGTCAAAATTCAATTAATTTTCATTAGAAACTTATCTTCAACTGACACTTTTAATTGTAACCAGACTTATTTAGCTTATTGTTCTATCTTTTATACCACTTTTAATTTACGTCTATTTTATATTGCCCAGCAATTATATTAAGGCAAGATTAAAATGTGCGATTCAATCACACATTTTTTCATTGTACATTTTTTGTAACTTTTTTATTATTTACATATCGTTTATTTATTTAAAACCAGGCACGAAAAACATGATTTACAACGTTTAAAATATAACAAGAGCATTATTTAAAAAAAGTTGCTCACATTTTTTTGTGAGGATTACTTTAATATACATGTTTTTACCATTTAAATTTTTGGCCACCTTTTGTTGATTGTTTAAATGTTTTGTTTGGGCTGACCGCCCATTGTGCAACGCTTTGGGGCAGAGCTAAGCACGCGTGGGAGTTCACGTTGCACTTGTGTGTGTGTGTGTGTGTTGGAGTTTTTTTTTCCGTTTGTGACGCCATTTTCATAAGCAGCCGGGGCAACATTTTTTTCTCTTTTTCTCTCGCTGTCGGTGGCCCCGTTGTTGTGTATTCACTGTAGCCGTTGTTATTGTTAGTTGTTGTTCATTTTTTTTTTTTGTAGTGTCGTCTAAATAAGTTTTTCCGTTTCTTGTTTGCATATTTTAAGCAACTCGTTTGTCGCCCCACACTTTTTTACTTATTTATTTGTATTCATTTTTTAAATCATTGCATTTTCATTTCGTGCTTTTGGCTTTGGGGCTTTGCTGCCTTTTTAATTAAATGCATAAAGCCAGAAGCCTGTTGGCCGGTATAAATGTTATATTAAAAATAATTTTTGTTCACCAAATAAAACAAAAACAAAAACAGAACACAAGCAAAAGTGTTACATTTTTTACACAACTCGAAATGTGGCAGACAACAAATGGGAAACAAATTACGCGGGGCGAAAGCTGATGGGCTGCGGAAAAACGGAAAATGTAGCTGCATATGGAAAAGCGGAGCAGCAGCAACAACAACAACAGCAACTACAGTGTATTATGAATTGTTTTTAATTGCATTGAGGCTTTTTTTTTGCAATCTTCTCTTGTGAAACAAAAATCGGGGCCAGCAAAAACATGGAAAATCTTAAGTACCTACAAAAAAAAAGAGGGTATGAAAATATCACAAATTTGCCGCCTGGTGACGATGATTAAAAACTTTCTGAGACAGTTGACGTTGCAGAAAAAACTCAAAAAAAAAAAAATAAAAAAAAAGATTAAAAATAAAAAAAAAAAAAAAAAAAAAAAAAAAAAAAAAAAAAAAAAAAAAAAAAAAAAAAAAAAAAAAAAAAAAAAAAAAAAAAAAAAACAAGGAAAATAAGAAAAAAAAAAAAAGAACACAAATTGAAAACAAAACCCAAACAGGCAACAACAAAATTAGGTTAGTGGTGCGGCGTCAATTGTTGGGTGGTGGTGCTTGAAACTGTTTGGGGCACATTGCGGAATATTGCTTACATACACATACACACACATACATATGTATATGGCCACATATGCAATTTGATTAAAACTTTACAGACCAAAAACAAACAAAAAAAAAAAAAAAAATGTTAAGCTTCAGTTCATTCCAAAAGGAGAAAAGATACTGTAATATCAGATTAAAAGTTAACTCAGGATGAAGTTTACATATTACAATCATTTATGTTTTGAAAGTTTAAAATTAAAAATAAATCCAGAGTCGCTTCACTGAAAAACTCACAAAACTTGCGAACCTTACTTTAACTCATGAGAATCGAGTAGAAGGAATTTAAAAAAAAAAAACTATTACAACGTTCGTTATTAATATTAAAATTAAAAGCCGCGTAACTGAAGAAAGGGATGATTCCTGCCACAAAGGGGTGAATCTACACCGTATTCCTTCTAAATAAATTAAATTAGAAATTAGTCTAACTTTCAGGCAAACATTACCTTATAAGAACTATGCCGATTAAAAGTATTCATCGTCAGTCATTAAAATTCATTTAATTGAATTGAGTTTTGCCTTTTTACATGCTTTTATTTATTTATTCTTGTAATCAAATTTTCACCAAGTTCCCGACTAGCTCTGAAATTTTCACCAAAGATGTGTTTCAGATGACAATACATGTTTTTAAAGTTTTCGGCACGATAAAATTTAAAAACCACGAAAAACAGTTTTCCCTTTTCTTAACTTACAAATTTTACGCCCAAAATTTACAAGCTCTTGTGGCATGGAGGGAAGACTGCCGCTTCACAGGCCGAAGGTCGTGTTTTTTTTGTTTTATTAATTAAAACATATTATAAATGCATAAAAGCAAGTCTTCAAAATTTTTTTTGATTTACTTGTTTTGCTAATATTATCACCTCTAAACATATGATTTATAAATCTTTTTTCAAACATTTAACGATTTAAAATCCGAGTATTGTAACAAGCAGCTTTAAAAGAGGCACAAGTGGTTGCTGTCACGGCTATTAGAGTGGCAACGCCACACCAAGAGTGCTTAGAGCTGCCACACTAAGTTTTTAAGGTGGGAAAATTTAAATGTTTAAACTGAAAATGCATTTGTGCTTACGCTTTGCAAGGAACGTTTAGGTTCAAAGGTTAAACCCTTAAATTTAAGATGAAAACCTGCTTAAACAAACACAAACTATTTGGAATTTAGCTGGATGCTTTACTTGTTTAATTTTAGAATGTGGGAAGATTGTCGATCAACTTTTGCAGTATGATTAATGTTAATTTAAGAACGATTTAAACTATTTCTTTAATGAAGAAAATATAAACATTAATCTCGTTTTTTTTATCTCTGAATACTTTATGTTCTGGCCATTATAAGGAATATAAGCAAGAAGTAAAAGTTACGAAACTCTCATAAAGTCGTTGATGCTCCAAAAAGCTTAGGGCACAAATAACGGTATACTTTTTGTAAATAAACATGGCGTCCATGGTATGAGCGACATTTTGAGAGCGGCAGACAACTAACGACAATTTCAATGTGTGTGAGCGAGAGAGAAAGCATCGCTCGCTCTCCTCTGCTATGCGTGTTTGTGAGAAAGAGAGTTCTGGAATGCGCGCGCTTTTTTGTGTAATAGCAGCAGCAACAGCAGCAACAACAACAACAAGATGCGTAATAAACAGGAAGCTTTTTCTACAATTGCACAACTCGGAGCGCAATTATTGCGCGATTGGCAATCGGCGCGGCAACAACAGCAATAACGCTGCCGCCGCAAAAACAAAACATACCTAATACACCTACACACAGACAGGCAGATATTACAAAGCAAATAACGGTTAAATTGTTAACGGTGTGCGTGCAGGAAGGAAAGGGGCGAGGTGCGCCGCCTACCTCCCGACAGAGCCAGAGCCAGGGCTGCCACACAAGCACAAAAGTCGCTCTGGTTTTGCATTTTAGGAGCAGTCATTGCTTCTATTGCTGCTTCTCCCGTTTCATTCAGTTGCAAATGTTCATTCAGTGTGTGAGTGTTGATGAGGTTAGTTGTAAAAGCCCCATTGTGTGCGATAAACGTCGACAAGCGCTAAAGTAATCATTAACGGTGAAAAAAAAGTAAAGTCAAATATGTTTAAAGTGCAGTGTGCGTAATCGAGTCAAGGAACAGGAGCCAGAAAAAAGAAACCACCCAAAGGGGAATACCAAAAGTGTGGCGCTGCTGAGTGTGAGCTGGCGATATAAAACTGTGTTGCATACTTTTGGGCTGGCCGCGAAAATCGTTACGAACATGTTGGTAAGTTTTGCAACGACTAAAACTAGGCAATAATATTAACAAATCGTTTGCTATTTTACGAAAATACCGTTACACGAGATTTGAAAATGTAGAAGTCGAAAAATTCAAAACATATTTAAAGACATTTTTCTTAATTTAATCAAAAACATAGCCAATTTAATTAAGCAAATTGAAAAATCTTTGGCACAAAAGCAATTAAAAACTTTTCCAACAAATGATTTATTGATTTTTCCGCACTGCGTTTGTCGTGTGTGTGTGTGTGTGTGTGTGTGTGCGAGTGAGTGTGGGGCCTTGTCTGTGTGCGTATAATTTTCGGTATGCACTTTTTCCAGAGAAACACCCCACCAACACCATCAACACACATAAAAAGCAACAGCAACAACAACAACAACAAGGCAGGCAGGCAGGCAGCAACTATTGTTGTTGGCATCCAAACAACCCCCACAACTAAAAAGCGCCAACTTCTATTTTTCCATCATCAATACTTTGCTCCACATGGAAACATTTGCCATGTTGTTGTCATACATAGACTCTATGTATTGGTATTGGTATGGTTGCTTGGAGTATTGGAGCAGGCGCTCTATGCAGCAAAAATACCAACCCCCAAAACAATGCACACACTCAAACCCCTTACAAGCACACGCACACACACACACACACACACAGACACTGTAAAACTCACTCACTCTCCCACACACTCACACAATAAATTGAAGCTTTGGCTGCTTTGGCATTTTGGAAAACTACAAAGCTAGGCAGGCGCGGAAGGGGGTGGGGGGTGGTTGGGTGGTGGTTTTTCCCACCACCGGGCGGCGCATATCATAAATTTTGTGTCTATAACAATTTTTGTTCTACTCTATGCTCGGATCAAAAAACTGCAAAGGAATTGTTGCAGTTTTGACAACACACAACGCGAGAGAGTGAGAGAGAACGATAAAGAAAGAGAGTGAGCTTTGTACTTTTGGCAGCCCGCTCTCTCTTTTTCTCTCTCTCTATCTCTCTCTCTCTCTATCACTCTCTTGCATAATGTCACATAGTTTCAATTTGCCTTTTCTCTCAGGAATGCAATTGCATTTCTTTCATTCTGTCTCTTTCACACTTTTTTGTGGGCGTTGTTGGGCGTTAATCGCATATGGTTTTTGTGCTTTTGCTTTTTATGCAACATATGCGGCATATGTGTGTGTGTGTGTGTGCAAATTGAAGAGTTGTGTGCGTGTTTTTATTATATAATTTGTATTTTGTTATTTATGCTCATGCATTTTGTAAAACTAATACGCTTTCTGTGTGTTCTTTTGTGTTGTTGTTGCTAGGCAATTCAAGTAAAGATTTTTGATAAGGGTTTGGGGTCAATGTCTGAATTGCATATGTGCGTTATGTACATATATACATATAAATTGAATATATGATTTATATATCTTATATAAAATGCAAAGCTTTATGCATTTGTTTCATTTGCAAGGGGATTATGAATATACAAGCAAATATATATATAAATTTTATAAACATATGTACATATGTATGTATGTTTGTACATACCTGGTTTTGGTTGGACTTGTTTAATTTATTCTTTGTGCATCTTCCATAGTTTTTGATGAATTTATTGCTTTGCAACACTTTAATTAAATTTACCAATACGACTTCCGTTTGATGTATTGAAGTTATATGCATATATAATCGGCTTATTGCACTCACTTATATTATAATTACACAGGCTTAAATAATAAAAAAAATACATAGTTTTCACTTAGTCAACTGCACTTCACACACATTAAAATAAAATAAAATAAAACAAAAAGCACAGCAGCTATGCTATGAATTGATCCTCTCTCTGGAATTGTTCCGTTAGATCGCTCTGTTTTCTCTCTTACGAGCTGCTCTCAACAGTTTGCCTTGTCGTTCGTTGCTTTTGGTCCTAAACGGTAATGCAGCTGAATCGGTTAAACGTCTCTCTTTATGGATGCACTCTCAATTACAATAGCAAAATACTAGGATGTGAATGGAAAAGAAAAGAAACATTTAAAGCACTTTTATTAATATATCAAATGGCTTAATTTGAAGCGGCATCTTAAATGCTTACCATTTCCTGTTGATTAAATTCCAGTTTGACCTGGCAGCAAACAACAACAACAACAGCCCAGAACAAAAAAAAAAAGCACCTAAAGCCCAGAAACCCGTGACTCACAAGCGAGCACAGCCCAACCGCAAAAGCGTTTGGCCGGGAATCGTAGCTAAAAACAACAACAACACACGTACATACATACATACATAGAGAGACGGATAGGAAGAGCGAGACTCGCAAACAGACAGACAGAGATGAATAGATGGACGGCCCACCCACGCCCACGTTTTCAAGTAGTGTTGTGTTGTTGTTGTTGTTTTTTTTTTGTTAGTCGTCAAATTGCGCATGCGTTACCGTTCCCCGAAACTCGCCTGCCCTTCGCCCCTTGCCCCCCTTCCATCCCACGCCACGCCATATTGAATATGTGTGATCGCAACCCACCCTTTGGCTATTTATTGTCTGTTGTTAGGGTCAGGCTTGGTTCGGGTCTGCCCCTTGTTTTAGTGTTGCCCCATAAATTTATTTTTTTTATACTCTTTTGTTAAATGAGACGTGACAAAGTGCAGGCAAATCGTGACGAACGCAGAGTGAAGGCTTTCCAGGGATTTGTTTTTAAGGCTGGCGCCTTATAAAGGAAGCCTTAGTCAGCGATACTTTCTCCCACCGATAAGAAGAAGAAGAAGGGCTTCAACAGGTTTCCACTCTTCGAGGAGGTCGAAGCCATGTGTCGTTTTGTAATTGGCTTTGGCTCATTACGCAGCTTACGTTATATCACACAATTCGTATGGGCCAAGGATGGCCAGAGGTTAACATAATAATGGTGCACCCGACAAGCAAAACAGCTGTGATATTCACTGAGCCCATCGTGTTGAGTTCGATTTTAATCGGTTGTCGGCTGCTTTCCTTGGGCCAGTGGGACACATGTTAAACTCTTGGTCTCAAATAGGGCTGCTGCGACTGCGACTGCGGCTGCAAAACCGGTTCGATGGCAAACTCCTTGGCAAGGCGGTCGCGTCATCCGCTCGCCACTTGAGTGGCAATGAAGTTTAAAAGTAGGGTGCTCCATTTCACTGACTAACCTGTTTTGTTGGTCTCCGATCTCAGTGATCACAATGATCAAAGTGCGCTGCATTTAAAGCATTTCCGATTTCTGAACACTGATGCTGAGGGGGAGTAAAGAGTAAAAAATGTAATAAGTAATAGCAAGTAGCGTGAGACTTCAAGAATATATTAATTTTTTAATTTATTTTAGTTTCATTAGTCAGATTTTTCTCGTGTTATTACAGTAACTTCTTCCCCTTTATTACAACTTTTCAATGTAGCGCACTCAAAAGCTCTGTTAACCGTTACTTCACCAACTGCATTGCCATCCACTTTGTGCTTTATGAATTTATGCCCATAGTCTTTATTTACTCGCATTGCGTCTCTCTGATTACAACAACAACGGCAAAGAGAGAACCCTAACATTCCGCTACAATAAAAGCGAAAAGCTTCTCTTCTCCTTCAGCACTGCATCATTTGCTGCTTCCTCTTCCTCATCTTCGCTGCAGCCAGCGATTGCGATTGCGATCAACTTTCAATTTCATTGACTGGCTGTCTTACTGTTGTTCTTGTTGTTGTTGCTATTATTATTGTAGTGTGTGTAGTGCAATTCTGCACTATTGAGGTATTTCCCATGTGAGTCATGGAATTTGCATATCATTGACAGAAAACATAAGCTGAGGTTTAGCTTCAACCTAACCTCAATTTTAATGCTGCCCACGCTGCAGCCAGCGCCACCCAGCTGCCAACTACCTGCCCAACCTTATATATGTACATATGTATGTACATATGTATACTCACATATTGTGTCTACCTGGACTATGTATCCGCACCTCCTCCTCGAAAACGAGACCAAAAAAAAGCAGCAGCAACGCTAATGAACGCAACAGTCAATCGTCCCCCGTCGCCGACATAGCCGCCAACAACAACCACAAACAGCAACCCACATGCACGAAGATCATTACCAACAGTCAACCCGCCGACGCTGACGCCGACGGGCGCGCATAAAAAAACACAACAACAAAAATCAAGTTGCGCAGCGGACGCCACACAAACTGACCTGCTTCTGCGCGACTGCGCTGTCGCTATATGAGCAGCGCAGCAGCTACCACACTGTCCAGAAATTCTACAAGCCAACCCACCCTACGCAATAAACAACAACAGCGCGCACGCTACCTCGCTCCCACTCTCGCTCTTTGGCTCTCACTGTGTTGGCCCACACAGCACACACAGCAAAAACGTGAATGAGCGGGTGGCTTGCCTTGCTTGCTGCCAACGCCAGCTGAGGCAGCGACGTCGACGACTCTGCTGCTTGTTTGTTGCAATTTCTCTTTTATGCGATCATTCGCTTTATAAGGTGGCCGCTTGGGCCCCCTGGCGGCTGTGCACAGTGTGCTGGAATAGAAATTTATATATATACACTTGACATCATACATGTTCTAATGAAAACAATTTGGAGTTAGGTATAAATAGACATATTGCTACCCATGCACTTACATTAATGTATGAGTCTGTTTTTGTATTATTCACTCGTCCCACTGTGCGACACCACTGACGCTGTCGAGCGCGTTCGTTTCAGCAGCAGCAGCGGCAGCAGCAGCAGCTGGCTGCGTCATCGACGTGCCATGCTTCTCTCCCACATTTTGCCCTGGCGTCGGCGACGCTCTCGCAGTCTGTTGGAATTTTTCGTCGCGTTCGGTTCGTTTGCTGACAATCGTGCGCATCAACAGCAATAACAAACAATTTTTGTATTGGCCGGCGCGTGTTTCTCAAAGAGTTAGCTTTGGCCAGTGTTTGAATAATTAATGTGCGTAGCTGCAATTAATTGCATTCTCTTAATAAAGTGTAAAACTTCTGTGCGTTACAAGTGCAACAAAAAACCACAACTATAACAAGGACGTTCTGCAAATAATTGAAATGGCTTAAGAGCCCAAACAACGCACACACACACAAATTGCAACAATAAAAGGTAGATAATAAATACTACATACATACATATTATTGGACAATGCCGATAGAGACAAATGTGTAAAGTGTTTGAAGAAAAGTATAACAATATTAAGGGACGGCAATAGAAGTGTGGGACGTTGCCAGATCACAGTAAGAAATAAAGTGCATGGCATAAGGGAAAACGGTAAACAAATCTCAGTACAGTGGACGATATTTGCAAAAATAAGAAATAATAAATTTTATTTAACCTTTATTTCATATACTCTATAGACAGGATATGCAGACCATTACCTTTTAAATGTTGGCTGTCCTCTTCTAATTGCCATTGCTTGCTTAGGCTTATATACCCACCCCCCTGGAACCTTTCCTGGACACATGTTACCTCTCAGAACCCATGTGGCTAACAGGCAGACAGACAAACACACACACCATTAACCATTACATAGACGACCCATCGAGACCAAAAATCATACCGAAGGCCACAGCCAACAAGCACACAACACAACCCACAGGTAGCTAGCGGCTCACCAAACCGGTTACCCAATTTCCAATTATACCCACAGACACCAAAAAAAAAATTAAAAAGAAAAAAAATACACAGCCACTCCAACGCCCAAAAAAAAACGCACCAACACACACTCCAAAAAAAAAAAACACGGCTCACAAAAAGAATGCCCGCAAAGAGTGGGCACCCCTTTCGTGTTTGTTGGGTCGGGGCCCGCCTGTGGCAATCACAAAAGAGATGCCATCACACACACACATATACATACATACCAATGTCGTCGCAGTCGCCATCGCAGTTTTTTGGCCCTCCCTCGCTTGGCGCAGTCGCGACGCCTCGCTGCAAGGGGCAACTATAATGAACAATGTGAAACCCACCACCACCACCACCGGCACCACCAACAACAACAACAACATCCTTGTCAGCTTGCGTGTCTTTTGCTCTCCCTCTTACGCACACTTGTAGCTTCGGCATTTTTTAATTTTGGTCTGGCAACCCTGCAAGCCTATATTATCCTACTTTCTTTTCAATCGCCTGCTTCTCCGCCTCATGTTTCGTCTGTTTTTCACAAATGCGCAACGCATTCAACTCAAACTCAAAACGCACAAACACACACACACACACACTCATGCACATGTGAGTGGGTGATGTTTTAAAATCTTGCCTACCCGTTTCCCCTGGGGCAGCAGGCAGTCGAACGACGCGACGCGACGCCTACCTCAGCCCTATTTATTCTGTTTTTCTGTTGTTGCTGTATTTTTGTGTTTTTTTTTGCTTTGTCGCATAGCCGCTGCGCTCTTTAATTGCCGCCTCGCTTGGCTCAACTCCCGACTCTCTCTCTCTCGCTCTCACTCACTCTCGACGCGACTGACCGTCGCCCGCTGTTTCGTACGTTGATTTTTTTGTAGGTTTTTATTTTGGCGTCCACTGCCCAAACAACGGCTCTCAGCCCTCGACCCTCGCTTTGAGTTTTTAGTTCTGTTCTGTTCTGTTCTGTTTTTTTTGTTGCCTTCACACCCTTCTGTTAGTTTATCACACACACACACATACAAAATTCTTGTGTTTGCCTGCAGTTTCGCCTCTTCTACTTTTGCTGACTGTGACTTCTGACGAATTTCTTACACCCACCCAGCGACGACTTTTGCATTCTCTCCTTGCCTCCTCTTCTCCTCGCTTCTCTGCCTATTCGCTTGGCTGCTGTCTGCGTTGCCGCCCCCACACAAATTCGGCCCTCTATAATATTTTGCTGTTGTGTTTTTGTGTGTGTTTAAGCAGCTTCTTCTCTTTGTTTGCTTTTAGCACATTTTTTTTTTGCTGCGCTTTCATCATATTGCAGTCAAGGAGTTGTCAATGTGACGATCGCTTGTAACTGTAACTGTGAGCTTTGACTCTCTTTGCAAAGCTTTGACTCTCTCTCTTTGTCCGATAAGTGAGAAACTGGAACTGATCGACTTTCCCTCCCCCTTCCCTTGGCCAATTAGACAACTGCCTATTTTACATAACTCCTCCTATTCCCTCCCTTCCGCTCGCTTAAGTTCAAGTTCCCATGAACGCGACCCCAAAACGCAATGCAGCGCAAAACTTCAACATAAACTAAATTACGCACTTCCCGTCGATCTTTAGGGGAGGGTGGCTTGCAGAAAGGGACGCTCGTCGGCTACCTGCCTGCCTCACATGCCGCATGTTGAGGGTTGCTGCACGACCCCAGAGCCAATCTCACCAAAAAAATCACATAGGAATTTCCTGTTACAACGTCGGCCTCGCATTTGCCCTCCCCCGAACCCGAACCCGTCCTCTCTACAATTTACCTGCCAGCAAAGAGAGTTTACCTGTTCCGAAGCGGCAGCAGCTGTTTGTTTTGTGGCTTTCAAGGTTTCTACTTTTTACCTGTGGCGTCCCCTTTCGGATAAGTAAGAAGCAGCAGCAGCAGCAGCCACCCCATTGCGTAGGATCATTTCATTTCATTTCATTTGAAACTTGGGTTGGGCTCAAATCTTCTCAGGGGGAGGGGTAACCCTCTTGGCTTGATTATATTTCGGTTTCGAATTGGGCCCGAAAATAAAGAAACAAAAACGAGAAACTCGTCTTCAGTCGCTTTGTGCTTTGTGATCATCATTATCTGCGTTTTGCTGCCTCATTCTATGGGGCTGAGACTGAGCCGAGGCTGTTGTAAGGTTCAACGGGCTGATGGAGGGAGGGGGGAATGCTGTCGGCGCATCGCCATCGCCTCCTCCTACTACAATTTGCCTAAAACCTCAACCGTTTTTCAATATTCAACGTTGGGACGGCCCAAAAAAAAACAAAAACCAAGAAATATAAATACACACACGATACGACAACGAAGACGACGACGACGACGATGACTGCTTGAAGGTTGTTGTGAAATTTCATTATTGGATCTCTTTCGGTCGTGGTCTCATCTCTGTATGTGTGTGTGTGTGTATTTTTAAGAGGCGTCCAGCATTGGGTTTTTGGGTTGGGTTTTATAGTTTTATTTTAGAAGTGGACAAGTTTTGGGAACCTATTAAAAAAAAGGTAATAAAATCCAGGCTAATTATTTAAAAGGATTGCATCTTCTATAAACTATAAATTCCAAATTAAATTAAGTCATTTTGATTCTATAAGACATTATATTCTTTTATATAGGAAAATCCTTAAAAAGATTAATTTTAAGCCCATTTTAAGCCAATTTCTCGAGTCTCTCAAGTGTAACAAATCCCAAGGCTATTATAATATATGTATTTATGTATGTATATATATGTACATATGGTCATCCCTTCCACTTGTCAGCTGGTTGTGTCTCAACCCCTAAAAGCAAGTGCAGAACATTCCAGCACTGATCAAGCAACAGGCTGAAGAAGAGAGGAGTTCAGAAATAACGACGCTCCCTTTTTGGTGGCAGCTGCAACCTGCCTGCAACAACAGCAAGCAGCACAAATGCGAAGGAAAGAAAAAGAAAAAAAAAAACCACCCCTAAAATTGAAACAACTGCATAAATTTTCAACCCCAGGGAGGGAGGGGCAGACACAGATACAGATACAGAGGATCGAGGATCGATGCACATGTTGCTTGGGCAAAGATTTCACAAGAAAACGCAGGCAGGAGGAGGATGAGGATGAAGATGGGAAGAAGGAGGAGGAGGAGGAGGAGGGTGTACATACTGACACTTGAAAGAGGGTCGCCATTTTTCTTGTCTTCTTCTTTTGAGCAGCGCCTGCATTTTTGGGTCGTTTCGGACAACGACAACGAAGACGACGACAGCGACGAAGTTTTTTTTTATGAGGGCGCGCACCTGCCAACAGCTGCCAGCAACAACAAAGCAACAGCAGCAGCAATAATAATAATAAGCATAGCCAAAAGCTAAAGTCAGAGACTTGGCCCGAATCGAACTTGAAGTTAAACTTAAATGAACTGAACCGATGATTGCCCTTGAGAAGATTTGTTGTTGTTGTTGTTGTTGCTGCTGCTGGTACAAACGCCCACAAGGCAATGCCACCAGCACCACCCAAAAAATAAAAAAGCTACAATACATACTTACACACACACACACACGCGAAGAAACCCGCTTATTGCTTTGTGTTGTTGTTGCCCAAAGCTCAGCTCAAAAAGAAGACGCCAAAAATGTATAAGAAGAAAAAAAAGAAGAAAAAAAAACAAAGCCACAGCAGCTGCCGTCGCATCGTTTTTGCTTTTGTTGTCTTTTGGCTGGCCAAAAAAAAAAAAAAATTACCACCTGCCGCCCATATAAAGCTGCCTGCTGCTGCCCTCTGTGCCTTCACACACACACTCAAACACACACACGCACAGCACCCGTTGTGTTAACTCTGGCGGATGTCTTCTTCGTTTTCAGCGCAGCTGCCAAAAGTGCAAAAACAAAATAAAAAGAAACTATTAAAAAGCAACAATCGTAAATGCAAAGTTCACATATGTGTATGTGTATGTAGTGTGCATCTGATGTTTAAGTTTATAGCTTTTTATTTTGTCAAATTTGTTTTGCCATCCGCCCACATACTCCACCTCCTTTTCGCCTCATAAAATGGACCCACGCCACTCACCATCACCAACACCAATGCAATCGAAAAAGCCCACACGCATGCGCTGCTGCTCACTTCACTGCTGACGTCGCTGCTGCTGCGTAGGCGTGTGAAGCAGCACAAGAAAAATCATTATCTGTTACGTTCCTTGCTGTTGTTGTTGTTGTTGCTGGCGTGCATATAAAATCTTCAATTTAACATCGCACTCGCAGTTTTGGTCGATCGTTGTTGCTTTTTTTTTTTTTTTGCTGGACACCAACAGCTGTTAGACAACCACCCACTTTAAGTTGTTGTTGCTGCTGTTATTGATGCTAGCGTGTATCGACAACATGCCGTTTAATGCCAGCGATCGTAATACAGTGGAACAAGCTTTTTATAAATTTCTTAAAATTTAATATTTTTCAATAAATACATTTCACTTAAAAAGGGCACACCTGTTCCCCTTAACACTTATAAATGACACACATTGCATGTGCTTGGCAATTGACTTTTGATTAGTTGCATTTGTGCAACTGGAAGCTACCTAACCTTAGCAATTAAATTGCCCCACTGTGCCGTCATCAGGCAAAAGTGCTTTTTAATAACTGCGTGTGGCTTTTGGAATTGGAATGGGCAGAGACGAACGGCTGCTGCTTGGCGTTAACATGTCATTAGCTGCCTTCGTTTTGTCCGTTGTCCGTTCTCCGTTGCCTCCCCCTCCTCGCGCCAGCTCTTGTCTCGTCACTTGGCCTTTCACCGTTCACCACAATAACAACAACAACAACTGCCAGTAATGTTGTGGCTCACCCTGAGCTGCCATCGGGTCGAACCAGCCCACGGGTGTTAAAATACACACACACAAACATACACATGATATAAAACTGCGCACTCACACACATACACATCGCATAGCAGTTTAGCGCTAACTCTGACGCCCGCCCCCTAACGGGTAGTGTGTATGTAAGTATGTTTATAGCACACGCATCGCAATTCTGACAAATATTATCAGCAATAACATAAAAACAACAATCGCTGCTGCTGCTGCTGCTTCCATATTTGAAGAGAAGCCACCCAATAATGCGTTTACCGTTAACAGTCAATCGACCGGCATCTGCAAAAACGAAAAACAGACGACAGCTGGACAAAGAGCAACGACGACGACGGCGATGATCGGCAGACGTGCGCCTTGTCAAAGCCTTTGCCTTCTGCTCTTGCTCTCTCTCTCTCTCCTTCTCAATTATTACTATGGCAAAAGCTCCCAACCGGCATTTTTTGAGGTTCAGCTGCCAACCGGTTTTTGCGCTCTCCCCGTCGTCTCTGGTGAGCTCTTTCGCTCTCGTTGACTCCCCCAAATTGCGTTGTCATTGCGGTGGCGTCGCTGCTGCTGCGGCTTTTGCTGCTGCTGCTGCTGCTGATGTTGGGGTTTTATTTCTCTTTTTTTTTTTTTTTTTTTTTGCACACCCACCACAGGCGGCGTCGCTGACGGCGACTGATCGTTGTATACTGTTCTTGATGGTGCGCGTGTTAGAGTTGTTGTAAATTGATTTTGCTGTTGTTGTTGCTGCTGTTGCTGTTACTGCTGCTGGCGGCGACGTCTGTTGCGCCCATTTTCAGCCCACTCGCCAACGCGCCCGTTTGACGCCGTCATTTGCTGTGTTGTGTCTCTGGGTTTTTTTTTCCACTGTGTGCTTTTTATTTTTTGCTGCCTGCCATTAGCAAAGCGGATGTTGTTGTTGCTGTGCCTGGCCCCAGCCAAGCACCCACACACTTTGTTGTTGTTAGCAACGCATGACACTCTTTTGTTGCTATTGTGTGTGTGTTTCTATCGTTCGCCCACAAAAAGTTGACCCCCTCGTGTGGCCCTTTTCTTATCTTAGCAAGCTAAAGCTGAAATGTTGAAAATTTTGATTAGTTTTGTATACATTTTTAGTTTTCAATCAGTTTTGAAAGTGTGTGTTGCAATTTTATCAGTAATAATTTAATTAATCAGATATCCACGAGAGCAAGAGAGAAGTACTCTAACTGTAATCCACTCTTTCAAAAAGCTTCCTTGCAAATCCATTCTGCTACAACACTTGCACTTTTAAGTGAAACACACACACACACAAACAAGATGATCTTGAGCAGAGACAAAGTCAAGTCCCAGCCGACAAGAGCAACAATGCCCTTGTCTTGCAAAAGCCACACGCAGCGAGTCAATCAAAGATAAAGATAAGGGTCAGCGGGGTGATGGTGGGGTAGGGGGTTAGGTGCTTTAGAGATCTGCAAAGGCTAAGGCGGCAAACCCAACAAAAACCAAAGTAAAGGAGAAGCGAAAGAAACGTAAAGAAGACGAAGCGCAAACGCCCCCAATGATGATGGCGCAAAGAGTGTGGGCAACAACTGTAAAAAGCACACGAAGCATAAAATCAAATATGCAAAAATACGAAATATGAGCGCATAAGAAACCAAAGAAAACACGCTCGACACACACACATTCACACATTCATACAGTTCTCTCCCATTCCTTTACACATAATACTCCCCTCCCTAGATTTGGCATGGGCCTGGTTGTATGTGTATGTGTGTGGGTGGCTCCGGTTCTGCGTGTGTGTGTGTGTGTGTGTATGTGTTGGCTCTGGGCCATCGAGACGTGCCCGTAACAGCAACAACAATTTTTGTCGCCGCGCAAAAGTTTGTCGAGTGTGTTGTTGTTGTTGTTATTGTTGTGTGTTGTCAGCATCTCTTGGTTTGAAAAATGAGGCGCAGCCATCAGCAACATGTGGGCCATCAACAACAACTAACAGCCACCCACCAAACACAACAAAAGTGCCGCCAAAATTACAACGCCAACAATTTGTCATGTATTTTTATGAGATGCGCTTAGAGGACGACTCCCCATCAAAAGTTGCAAAAGTGTTTTTTGGGCGCGTTACCTTCTTTTTTTTTTTTCTGGTATATCTGGCTGGGCTTGTCACCGTTAAGCCGTTGTTGTTGCTATTAATATATGCAGCTTCGCGCCCAACCTGTAAATGGTGACAAAAGTGTCAGACTTAAATTCGTATTTGCACTTTTTGTAAATTATTAAAATTAATAGTGAATATTAACTGCTAGTATTCTTTTAAATGTAATTTAAATAACACTTTAATTTCTGAAATTCTTATAAGAGAAAACCATATTGACAATTTTGTCGCCTGAGTGGAGAAATAAAAGAGTCGTAAACAAAAAGTGTGCTCAATTCGCTGCTTGCGCTCAGAGCGCTGACTCAGCTGTGATGCTGCGCCGACGTCAGCAGAAGTAATCAGAAAACACCCACAAACAGCATTTGGTAGTAGGGCCCAAGGCAGGCAACAGTCAATTCCCAGAACTAGCGACGTCAATGGCAGGGGTATTTAGTTAACCGGATGTGAATGCGAGATGTGCGTTAAACTAACTAACTTTTTTACTCTACCCGCTCTCTTTTTTTGTAGTATTCGAAGCGTGCTTGTGGAGGGAACAGCGAGAGAAGTAGTCGTCGCTGCAATTATCTTGGAACAACGGTACGCCCGCAAGCCAAGGCCAAAGAGTCGCAGCAATGGCAACACTAATCCCAGCGAGCGCAGCCAATCCAGCGAGCGCAGCAGCAGCAGCAGCACAGTCCTCAAATGTTGAGGCCACATATGAAGATATGTTCAAAGAAATTACACGTAAACTGTACGGCGAGGAGACCGGAAACGGTTTGCATACGCTCGGTACTCCGGTGGCACAAGTTGCAACCAGTGGACCAACAGCGGTGCCCGAGGGCGAACAACGTTCGTTTACGAATTTGGTAAGTTTGGCAAGTCAAGTTAATAAATCATTCAACATTCATTACTCTTAAATCTTTATTCTCTCTCTTTTTCGTACAGCAACAAATTGATCGCACCGCAGCGCCCAGCATTGAATACGAAGCAAGCGGAGCTGCGGGCGGTGGCACAAACAACGTGGCCGCAACCCAGGCCAATGTAATCCAACAACAACAACAACAACAGCAGCAACAACAACAACAAGAGTCTGTGGTGGTCAGTGCCACAGGCAGCGGCGCCTCGGTGGTGCCAGCGCCCAGCGTTGCCACCGTTGGCGGTTTCAAGTCCGAAGATCATTTGAGCACAGCTTTTGGGCTGGCCGCTCTAATGCAGAACGGTTTTGCCGCCGGCCAGGCGGGTCTGCTCAAGGCTGGCGAGCAGCAGCAACGTTGGACGCAAGATGGCGCCACTGGCGAGCAGCAGCAGCAGCAACAGCAGCAGCCGCAGTTGGTGCAGTGGACAACGGGCGGTAAGCTGCAGAGCTATGCGCAGGTCAGTCAACAGCAGCAGCAGCAACAACAACAGCAGCAGCAACAACAACAGCAGCAGCAGCAACAGCAGGTGCAACAACAACAGCAACAACAACAGGTGCATCAAAGCACACCCAAGTCCAAGTAAGCTCCAAGAAAACTCAAATTGAAGGAGAATGCCATTTAAAATCCTTTTTCTTTGACCCACAGAAAACATCGTCAGGAACATGCGGCAGAGTTAATCTATGCCAGTCCCTCGACCTCTGCGAACGCAGCACAGAATCTGGTCCAATCCACGCCCACCTCAGCGCCCACCAACAGCAGCAGCAGCAGCGGCGGCAGCAACTCCTCCTCCGGCGGCGGCGGCGGCAGTCGCAAGAAATCCGCACAGGCCCAAGCAGCCGCTGCAGCTGCCGCAGCGAATGGTGTGCACATAGTTAAGCGCTATGCGTGCATCCATTGTCCCTACTCGACGGATCGTCGGGATCTGTATACACGCCATGAGAACATCCACAAGGACGAGAAACCCTTTCAGTGCTATGCCTGCCTCAAGCAATTCAATCGTGCCGATCACGTCAAGAAGCACTTTCTGCGCATGCATCGCGAACTCCAATACGACATCAACAAGACGCGTCGTCACGTCAACTCCAACAGCGGTGGCTCCAGTGGAGGTGCTGGTAATAGTGGTGTTGGCTCCGTTGGCAACTCCCATCATGCTGGCGGTCGTGGCAATGTGACGATCAATGCAACGGGCGTCAATATTGATAATGCCTTCCTGGAGGCACAGCGACATCCCACCTCGACGAGCATGAGCATTGTGGAGACCATCGAGGCCGTCGCCTCCGCCGCCGACATGCCTCTGGCCCATCTCAAGCAGGAGAAACTCGATGATGGCTCCGTTCTACCCTTGCATGTTAGCGCCGTTATGAACGCCAGCGCCCAACAGCCGGTGGCCAGCTCCAGTTCCGGTTCCGGTTCGGCCAGCAGCACCACAGGTGGCGCCACCAACTCGGGCCTGTTGAAGCCCAAGCGCGAGAAGCGCTTCACCTGCTGCTACTGCCCCTGGTCGGGTGCCGACAAATGGGGCCTCAAACGTCATCTCAACACCCACACAAAGCCCTTCGTTTGCCTGCTCTGCGATTATAAGGCGGCCCGTTCCGAGCGCCTGGCCACCCATGTGCTCAAGGTGCACAATAAGCGGGCGTGCAGCAAGTGCTCCTATCTAGCCGACACACAGGAGGAGTTCCAGGTTCACATGAGTGATGTGCAGTAAGTAACTTTTCCATTTATTTTTATTAAGGGTGGTATTTAGGGTCTTTCCTCAATTTCCTAAGTTTAGTTCAAGTCCTTGAAGCTTGACTACATCCCTAGTTTTTCCTAGTTAAGGAAAATATCATGGGAGAGGACTTTCCGTCCTATCAACTTTTAAACTTAAGGGTACCTTCTACCCTAGGGACCCATTTTAAGATAAGATTTAATGTAAACCTTAAACAAATATGTAAGTTGTTGTTGTAGTCGTTACGGTTGTTGTTGTACATCATCCCTTATAGGTCCGGACTTTCCTGAGGCTTATCCGAAACGGGTAAAACAAAAAGGATGTGATAGGAAAACCTTAAACTTCTTTTCAGCAAACAAAAAACAATTGAATATTTTTTTTTTTGTAAAGGTAGAAGGTACTCTTAAATATGAATTGACTTCAAGATCCCTCCAGGATTCCTTTTCTAACCCAGCATTATATTATTACCATATCCCTTAAAACTAAGTTTTTTGATCTGATCGTGAATTTGTTTCTCTTTGCCCTTCCCGCAACTTTGCAACTAACTCAAGTCCGCATGATAATCGTCCAGCGCGCAACAGCAATAATGGTGGCAACAACAACAACAATGGCAGCAACAACAATGGCAACAACAACAACAACAACAATGCAACGCATAGCCAAAATTTGAACGTCTTGCGAACAATTGGCAACACTCTGGTGGCCAATAATCAACTCAACACGTTTCACAATGCCGGCAATGCTTTTGGGTAACGTTCCCCCACCCCCCTACCCCACCAAACACCAACACCCCCTCTTGCTCTCTTTGCGCGAACAATACACCTAACTCTAGTTACAACCCTCGTTCTTGTTCTCTCAACTCTCTTGTTCTCTCGCCCCCCAACAAATGTGATCCTACCAACCAACCAACCAACAGCTCCTCCAGTGGCGGTGGCCAAACGGTTGGCAATGTGAGCGGCAGCGGTGCGGTTACCATCTATACAACAACCACCAATGAGGGTGTCTCTGGTGGGAATAACGGTGGCGGCAATATAACGGGCGGACCCCTGCAGGAGATCATTGTGAATCCCACATCGATGGTGGGCTGGCGGCTTAGTGCCAATGGGTCATTGATACCGCCGCATGATCTACTAACTGGAGGTTTACCCAATGCAGCGACACAGAAACGCGGTTCAGAGCGTTTATTTCAATACCTCGAAGCCGAGGGCAGCGATCCGGAGGACTATGCGCGGTATATTCCAGATACTACTTGGTGTTGTCCCTTGATTTTGATGATCTTATCATCTGTTACATTTTTCACAATTATGTGTTCCCTTTTTTCCTTGCATTCATTTTATTTTCGCTGCGCTGTTGCCGATTTTCATAATTTATTTTCAATGCTTTTGTTGTTGTACAATTTACTTTGTGTTCGTTTCTGTTTTCCTTTTAGGTTAAAATAATATATTATTCTTCATTTTACGTTTTCGAATCCGAAATTTTGTGTTCCATGCGTTGTTGCCAAATTTATTTAATTATGTATTTTACATTAATAATTTGATTTTCTTTTAAACTGTACTTAGTTCTTGTTAATTCCCATACTAATCCCATGTCTTTTTCTCCCACCTTTACAGTCTGCTAAAAATGGACGCCATTAGTCGCAATACAGCTTCGGTCGCTCAGGATTTTCATAAAGCGGGAGGCGTGCACGAGTTGAAAATACCAGCTAATCATCAACTCCTGTTCAATAATAAACTGCCTTCGCAATGGACGACACGAGAGGCTGCAGCGCTACTGCACAGCCTGAGCAACATGGGCGGCCATCATAACAGCAGCAGCAACAGCAACAACAACAGCAACATCAACGGCAACAGCAGCAGCAACAACAGCAGCAGCAGTAATGGCAAAAAGTTTGGCGTTAAGCGTGCTCGACAACTTTCGACGGGAGAGGATGATGAGAATACACCAAGTTCGGCATCATCGTCCTCGTACTCGGGCGATGAGTACAACAGTGTGTCGGGTGCGACGTCACCGATGAAACTGTCGCGTCATGGCAAAAGCTTGCGAGCTTCTGATGAGAGCGATAATAAAGCATTGATGGCAACGGCATTTTTGGAAGCAGCAGCTTATGAGCAGACGGCCATTGAGCTGCTTGCCAGCAAGCGAAAGCTTAAAATTGAGTATGACGAAGATCAAGAGAATCAGCAGCAGCAGCAGCGAGTGCAGCTTATTAAATCGTCTCCCGCGTATAAACTAAACAGTAACAATAACAACAACAACAACAGCAACAGCAACAACAATATTAACAACAACAACAACAGCTATTACAAAGAGAAATCTCATAGAAATGCCTTGCCGCATCATCATCATCGTCAGGATGATAAAGAGAACAACACCAGCAGCACTGAGGCAACAGTAGCAGTGAGCGCAGCAACAACTGCAGCGGCTGCTGCTGCTGCCGCAGTCGCAGCAGTAACAGCAACACCAAACAGCAACAATAACAATAGCAACACTACACCTTTTCTCACACAAATGGAATACCAGAATCTCAATCGCATTGGTACACAATTTCAGAATTATGTTAAGGATATTATTAACAAATACTATGCAGCCGAAACACCGTTAATGCTAGCCGCCGCCGCAGCAGCGCTGCCCACAGCAACGACAACGGGTCAGCAGCGAGAGCAAAGGGAGCGAGAGCGTGAGCAAGAGCGCGGAGAGCAGTTATCGCCTGGCAAGCGAAGACGTCTGATGAGCGAGACGGAGGAGTATATTGAGTATCTGCGCAACAAGGAGGACATTACACTCACCATTACACCAAAGGTGCCCAGCAACAATGCACCGTTAAAGTCAGCACCAGCGCCGGCGCCGCAGTCGCTGCTTAAACGTCAGCTGGATCTGGCAGTACCGCGCAAAAGTCCCAAAAAAGTCCCAGCGCCAACACAAAATTCCCTCAACTACAACAACAGCAATAGCAATGCTGTAAATGCCTCGCGCAAGTCTCTCAATCAGCTGGAAATGCTGCTGCCTCTGCTTGCCGATGCAGCCAGCAAACAAGAGTACTTAACGGCACCACTCGACTTTAGCAAGAAATCGGAATCGGAGACGGCGCGCAGTTCGCGCAAGCAAGCGCAACCGAAGAAGATTCGTCTTGCACCCGAAGTAGTAATTGCCATGCTGCGTGATAAGCATCTCAATCGACTCGTGCATAACGGTTTGGGCTGCGCCAGCTGTTCGACAAGTCGTCGGCGCAATGCTAGCGGCGGCATAAGCTTCAATTACCATACACTCGGCTCTTTGGCACTGCATCGGTTTTGGAAGCATCGAGCTTTGCGGGTGGCTGCGCATAATTGCAAGCAGTGCAGCGCACTGTTTGAGCGGCGTTACAGTTTGCAGCTGCATCACCGGCTGAAGCATGCCAAACTGTAAAACTTGCATACTTTCTGCTCTAATTTAAAATCTCTCTGTCTCCTTGTTTGAGAGAAAATATTTTCTCATTTAACTTAGCAAATGTTTTGCTTGCCATATGCATTAGGCGTCGTTTACATTGAAAATTCATTAAAAAAAATTGCATTTATTTGTTAAATTTTAAGTTGTGATGTACCTGAAATATAATTTCTCTTTAAAAAACTAAACAAAAAAACAAAACAAAAAAAAAGTGTAGAAAGCTACGCCCAATTTCGATGAATTTCACATAATATTAGTTGTATAATTGAGGTTATGTAAAAGCACACAAACACTCTCAAAACACATCCATCACACACACACGTGTAATACTCACCTTGTAGTGTTTAAAAAAAAGACAAAAACAACAAACGTACATATTAATATATATATTTAAAAGAAAAACCCTCACTTAATAGAATTTAGAGATGTCTAAAGAAAAGTTTCGTTTGAAGTAAAATAGCTTTAATTTGCCATTACAGAACAAAAGAAGAACAAAAACTTTGTTTAATTAAGTTACTTAATACGCGAATATTTTTGCCATTTATTTACAAGGATAGTTTTCTAGTTGTATTTTATACACACGTACATACTTATATATTTTTAATTTATATACATACATACATATACAACATGAATGCAAACCTCAAAAAAACCTTTTTGCCTTATTTTTTATGAATTAAGCTTTAAACATGAACATTGCATATTATGTACATTTAGTTTAGTTATAGTTTTGCCACGCCCACAATGCGCCCACAAACACACACACACACACACACACTCACAAATACTACTGCAAAAACGAAAGTTTAAATATTTAACACAAAAAAGAACACAAAAGAATCTATATTTACTTAACTGTGTAGTTGTCTTTATGATTTTAAACACAACAACAATACTCAAAGAAACAAAATACGATATACATAAAAAATACACCTAAAAAAAACTTATATTTAATAATTTTTACCTTACACTGAACAAGAAAATATTTGACTGAAAAGTGTCGGGGAAAATATGAAGAAGAAGAAGAAGAAGAGATACAAATAACAAGTAAATAATAAATGGTATAAACAATTTCTAGTGTAAAATGTGTGTTTTTGCTAAATGTGGTAAACTTAAACGTAAATTTATTACACCAAACGCTAAACTAAAGGAAAAACAAAAACAAAAAAAGACAAATTCTTAAGTAAAGTAAATTTTTGGATGACAAAAGCCATTTAGACAAAATTTTTGAGACGAAAAAAGACATTTATGAGTAAAAAAAGAAACAAAAAACTAAAAAAAGCATATAAACAAATTACTTTACATTTTATTTAAGCACAAGTTGCAGAAAGAAAAAAACAAATATAAGTGTTTTTAGTTTAAAAATTATATTTCCCCAAAAAACAAAAAACATTCAAATAAAAGTAAACTAGTTTAAAATATAGAAAATTAATTGTTTTATTTATTCTTATGCCTATGAAAATGGTAATGAAAAGTTTTAGAGGAATTGAAGAAATCCTGACAAGCATTAAAACCAACCGATTAAATGTCGCTTATATTTATTGTATTTCAATTACAAACTAAATTCTAAATAAGTGTCCATTGTGTTCCTGGGAACAGTTTAACGTGCATCGAAAACGACAACTGTAAAGAAGATAAATGTTATTAGTCTCTTACAGTTTTGAAGCCACTGCAGACTACTTACGACGCTTGGTGCGCTTCTTGTACATAATACGGTAGCCACACTCGCGACAACGTATAGGATCACGTGGACGCATCTCATTCTCATGATGACACTCTGTTTAAAGTAATTGAAGAGAAATGCACATTAATAAACAATTATATTTGTTTTTGCCGCAAACATGTGCGCGTCCAGCAACCAACACGGTTTTCTCTGTTTTAGCTGCACAACGGCTGTTTTTCTTACTTACCGCCACAAATATAAGTCATTGCGGTCTTAACATTCTCCTTTGAGCTGGTTTCCGACATTTTGGCCAAGTAAATTTAACGAAATATTGCAAATTCGGCTTCTGCACGAAATATTGTTATTACAATGCGCTAAATTTGCTTTAACAGTGTAATGTTAACTAACAGACACTAACAGCAGTGTGACCAAAGAATTCTGCATCTCTGTGTTGTAGTATTTTTCTTAGTATTTTTTGTGTAGGGATTTTTAAGCCGGCCCAAAAACGTTCACATTCTGCAGCATCGGACTCAATTCAAACGTTTTGTTGTGTATTTACTGAGATTATTTGATAAAATGGTACGAAATAGAAATAAGAACAAGTTTGCAATGCATCCGCGCAATCCGTTGCGTATAGCGCCCGACTACACAAAACTGGCCATCAAGCACAAGGACTTTCGGCATGTCTGCCAATTGGTGAGTTGTGAATTTGTAAACAAAACTTTTATTAAACTCTTAATAATTCTTGCAGGAGCTAAATGGCAAAGTGTCGCTTAACTTTCGCAATGAACGCACACTGCGTGAACTGACCAAAATGCTGCTGTTTGAATATTTTGGTCTGCACGTGGATTTTGCACCGGGCAGCTTGGTGCCAACTTTGGCGCTCCGCTTGAACTACATTTTGTGGCTGGAGGATTTGCTGGCGCCTCAAAAACTGGACACTGTGCGTGGCATAGACATAGGTGAGTATCAGGGCTAAGATTTCCAACTCTCTAGCTAATCCAAATCCCTTGCAGGCTGCGGATCTTCGTGCATTTACTCGCTGCTGGCAGCCAAAAAGAATCAGTGGGAAATGCTGGCATTGGAATCGAAGGAAACAAACATTGAATATGCCAGGGAGAATGTCCAAAGAAACGAGCTGCAAGCGTTAATAAAAGTCTACGCACAGCCCGATAAGGATAGCATATTCAAAAGCTACTTTGAGTCGGAAAGCGAAACCAACTTTCATTTCTGCCTCTGCAATCCGCCTTTTTTCGACTCGAATGCAGAGAATCCCTTCGATGCCAATACACGCAATCCAGAGCGACGTCCAGCGCCCAAAAATGTGCGCACTGGCAGCGCCGAGGAATTGACCTGTGACGGCGGTGAAGTTAAGTTCGTGCAGCGCATTATTGACGAGAGTCTGCTGCACAAGGATCGCGTGCTGTAAGTGCAACTGCACCCAAAATTGTTAAAGGTTAACTTCTAATGTGTTTTTCATTTGCAGCATTTACACAAGCATGCTTGGCCTTAAGACTAGTGTGTCCAAGATTATGGACTGTCTCAGTGAGCGGCAGATAAGCAATGTGTGCAGCACGGAATTTCATCAAGGACAAACCACACGCTGGGCAGTTGCCTGGAGTTTTAAGCAGATAAACTTACAAAACTTACAAAAGTAATAGCTTTAAGTATATTCGTGGATTGTTATTGCGCATAGTAAGTTTATTGCATTGTTTAAGTTTCTCCTTTTTCACATTAACTTGTTACATTTCTAAGAACGTTTATGTGGTTTTCCCCTTAACCCTTTCTCTCGTGTATCAATTTCAAACTGTTGCCCGTTGTTCATATCACATTCGCATCGCGTTTCGCGTGCCAGCAAAAAGCTTTTCCACTAAATGGAAATTTGCATGTCTCGGGGCACTTTGCTGCCAACCACCTCAAACCCGGGCCCAAACCAACCCGTAACAAATTCGAGCAAAGCAGCCAACTAAACTAACGGAAATTATCGTTTCGTTTATATCAATGACCAGCGCTGGGAACCAAAAAAAAAAAAAGAAAAAAGTGAAGCAAAAAACAAACACACTAATGTCAAAGGTGTTGGTTTTTTTACAGAACTTTTTTTGTGCTACAGTGTTAAAAATATAATTTCAAGCGAATTTCTTATATGTTAGTTATAAAATATAGTCATGAGTTTTTATAAGCGATTCAATCATTAGGTTCTTCTTAGCTACTTACCACTGTACCTACACACCTGATGAAATGCGTCATCGGTTTTTTTTTTCCAGCCAGATAATTGATTACGGTAAATTATTATTTACTCGCTTTTTGTTTTAATATGCTTATACTAATATAGATAGAGTGTATTACAGTTAAGTTTTACAGAAAAGTTCAACTCTTTAAAGAGTATTTAACAGTTGCATAGCGTTTAGCTTTTGTCCTTTGCTGCTTGCTTTGTTAGTTGTTGCTTTTGTTCTTACGTTCTTTTCATGGCATTTTGACACGTTAAGGTGCTAACAAAAAAACAGAAAACAACGTAATTAAAAGCCAAGCAAGTCACCTTTAGCTTACATGCCACAAAGGGTGTGGCAATTAGTGTGCTCTAACCTTTTTACTACTTGGACTACTGTGAAATTGAGTCAACTAAGTGATTTAAAAAAATTAACTTAAAATTTAAATTGCTCACACAACAAACTTTAAGTTCATGCCCTTTGGATGAATGCGCTTGCATTCCAAGCCAATACCAATACAAATTCCAATCTATACACATACATACATACGTATCTATATCCGGTGTGCTGTGTGACATGGTTGTTGTTGTAGTTGTTGGCTCCTTGAATGACTGGCGCCTGTTTCTGGCTGCATGCCAAGCCAAACACACACACACAATATTAACCGGCAATATGAGCATCAGTAGTCGATGTGGTTATAGGAAAATAACTGCCAAATGGGTATCATATCATATCATATATGCACAACATGGCTATTATCACAGGAGAAGGACCAGAAAACCAAAACTGGCAGACGACAGGCGGCAAAACCAAAAACTGGCAGCTCGTGTGTCAAAAGGACTCAATGTTTGACTTTAAAATCACACTCACACACACACAACAGGTAGCCAGTTAGTTACTCGACTTCCACCCCTTTCACCCCCCCCTGATGAAGAGGGTTACATGCCAAACACGGACTATTTGCATTACGTTCACACACTCACATGTGTGTGTGTTAGTGTGTGTGGTGTGTCATTTGGCTGTCATACGTTTGGGTTTTTGGTCGGTTAGTGCTCATTGCACTAAGTGAATGTGCATTGACAATAGCATACATTTAGGCGCACGAATAGTCGACTGCAAGCCCAGACACAAACAGACACAATTGCAAGTCTAGAAGCTACTCTCTCTCTCTCTCTTTCTCTCTCTCTCTGTCAGTTCTCAATGCTCTTTACGTGCTGTCACGCAGGTAGCAGCAGCGCCCACCCCCTTCTCCCCCACTTAAATCTCGTCTCCGTTTTCCTTCCTTCTTTTTTATCGGGCCTCGAGTTGCATTTAAATGGGATTTTTCAATTTGGTTGACATGTCTGGCACTTAAGCGCATACATGATATAACTGCTCAGTAAGCAGACAGGACGCCATTTTGTTGTAGGTGTTTAACACACGTGTGGGAAAAAAAGTGTGACCAGGCTTGAGAGCAAAATAAAAAAGAATAAAAAGATACAAAATATGTGAATAATGTAAAAATAAAATACTTTTTGTTTAAATAAGCTAAGTTTTTATAAAATTCATCTCAAACACTTTTTTTTTTTAATATTAATAAATATTCTTCTAGCCTAATATTTTTTTCATAATTCATTTGTTCACTTTTTTTTCTCTTAGTGCATGGCAATGTCATTGTCATCTATTTTTAAGGCGCCACCGCATATCCTTTTTAGCTAGTTTACTTAACCTATGACGCCCACACACATACACACAAACACACCCAAACTTGCAACTGCTTTGATTGATGATTTTGTTGCCTAGTTGCCAAAAGATTGATGCTGTTTGTTGCCCAGCAATTGTCAAGGTTGATGAAAGATTTCTGCTGAGTATGTCATCTAAATTAACCAAAAAAAAAAAAAAAAAAAACTCATGCTCTATTTTTATATGATATTTTTTTTGTGCATACTTATCTCTTCAGAAAATGTTGGCCTCTGCTAGCCAATTACTTAACTGTTTAAGTCCTGCATTGAAAATGTATTATATTTGTTTTATGTTTGTCATAAATATACTTTCAAAAACAATTTAACGACGAACATAAAATAAAAGCTTCTTAAAAATGAGAACAAAATTATATACGAAGTCCACTTTTGGCTTTATGACATTATTCAACACCTTTAACTGGCCATGGTCAGTTTACTCACCCTTATTTTAAGGGCGCTGTGCAAACAATTCGTGACCCGAGAGCGTTTTTAATTAACAATTACACTGTTGAGGCAACATCAGAACACGTGTGTGTGTGTGTGTGTGTGTGTGCCCCAAATTAAGGTAATAGCCAGAGAAAATTACGAAAGGCACACATGAGGGAGCGTTCAACAGTGCAACAATACGACCATATAAAGCAAGCAATAATAAAAAAAAAAAAACAGTTTGTAGACTCGTGTTCTCAACATGAATAAAATGTCCTTGAAATGGCCAAGTTTGGGTTGGATTTTTTGTGATTTAACTTTCCATTTCCGACGAACTTCCTGTATCAAATGGAAAAAGAATTTATCACGGTCAAATATTTACGGATTTTTGAGAACATAAGTATGCAGAAACTTTGGTTAGAATAGTAGAAGGAATATATATTTTTGTTATTAATCTTTTTGTCACTTTTGTTAAACACTTAAACCTGTCTAACTAATTAACTATAAGGATGTCAACTATTTATTTAAGGCTAGGCCACTGGGCGTATGATTAATATACAAGTCAACACTTGAAGCTATTTTTTATACACACTTCACAAACACAAATGGATCATATATCATGTCAGCGCTAATTCAATTATTTTGAGCGACTTTTGTTGTAGCCAAAGAAACGAAGGCAGAGAAAACGCCGCCAAAACTTGACTCAAAATAATTATAGAAATTTCCCAAAACGTATTCAATTTAATAGCCAAATTAAGCAAAAGCATCAGAAGCTTAGAATGTAAATCGCCTTAGGCGAAAAGTTGACAAAAGTTTTAAAGTCAAATTTTTGATTTGGCTGAGCAAACAGCGCACAAAACTGACTTTCTTGTTTGCCTTTGGTATAATCTTTTAGCCGCTATCTCCGCTAGCTCTCTGCACTTTAAAAGCATAAATTTATATGTATATATATGTATGTATGGATAGAATCCTTGTGTATGTGTTGGTCTGCTGTCAATTCGTTGCCAGCCCCTTCCACCGAAAATGTTGTTGCGCACCGTTGAACTTCAGACAGAAAAGGACGCGAAAAGTTTCCACTTGCCAGCTGTCCCGGGAGAGAAAACAAGGGGCCCCAGTTCATGGTCTGTGTGTCTGTGTCTGTGTCTGTGTCATAGGCCGAGAGTTTACAACACTCGGCGTATACGTAATTTGGGGCTGGGCACGATTCGTTGCTCTTTCGCTTCCTGTTTGCCAAAAATCGAAATGTGCGAACACAATGCTTTCGGGTATGTTGCTTTCTTTTTGTTTTTTTATGTTTTCAGTTCTCGGAAATAATGACTTTGCATTTCGGCGGGCAAATGGTGCGCAAACTTGAAGCCTGAAGCCTTTCCTTTTTTGCGCCAATTATGGCTGTAGCTCAGCAAGGATATAGTAGGACAACTCGTTGTCTGTCACTTTATCAACCTCAGATGGGGTTTATGTGTCGCCAGCGCATTTGTCATGCGTCTCGTCCAACACAACAATGCCAAAAGGAATGCCGAAATTGTCGGGAAACGTTGCCATGCACCACCCCAAAAAGGACGAATGCTCAGCTCCTCTGCTCTATCTTGAGTCCTTGACATCAGTTCATTTTGGGTTTTGTGGCTGTGTTTTCTTGTTGCGGGTGTAAATGTGCCCTGCGGAATGTACAAATTCACGCATTAGTTTCAATTCAGCGCCACAAGAAACGGATGTCCTTCCTTTTTGGCTGTCTTAACTGGTTTTTGTTTGGTTTTTCAACTGTTTTGTGCACTAACTTTTATTGTATTTTTAGCTCATTCTTTCCGTTTTGCAAGACAGAGCATCTTCTCGTCGACTTCTGAAAATTGTCTTTCAGCTGCTGACTGGCAAGAAATGCAGCAGATAAGAGCTTTCAGTTGTCACCCGAGACTTAAATTAAGTTTTAAGTCTTTTGTTGTTGCATAGTTTACAACACTGGAGCTTTAGTGCATAGAAGCGCCAACTCAATTATAGTTAAGTCTAATGGCTTCAATATGATCAGCACTGCATATGCATCATGTTGACTGATGTTTGATGGAGAGTGTGAAAAACTGCCAGAAATATTTCAAATTTGAATACTACTAAAACTTTTCAACACTGAGACTGAATGTTAACGATTATCTACAAATAAATTCAACATATCAGTTGACAAAGTCAACACTAAAAATACTCAAATTGACATACTAATAAACTCTACAAACTATACAAATAAATCATGGATTTTGTAAACGTTTTTTTGCCAATTGTGTGTGAAATGTTCTATTTTGTGTATATGTTCTTAATTGGCTGACTCGCAATCCATTTATTTACAATTTTGTCGGCATGTGTGGCATATTTTGCATAATTGTTAAATATTTACCACACAGCATACAGGGTGTCTCCGCACAGACAATTCAAACTCGTTTGATTAACTAAAAGAAATATGTTTTTTATGGCTAAGAGTCTAATTTACATAAGCGTATTTCCTGTCTCTACTTATATGCATATGGCAAGCTTACATTTGATTAGACTTTTGCCAGCTGACGACAAAAAGTGTGCCGCACACACACAACACACACACACACACACACACACTTGAATGTCACTTACTATTTACATATGCAGTCGCATTTTTACGATTATCTTCCGGTGCCCAAACTAGGCGGGCATTTGACTTTATGATAACGACACCCTGTGTGTCAGAGGGGTGACAAGGGGTAGCCGGGGGGTGAATACACAATAAGAGCAGACCAATTCATTTCTGAGTGACTCACACACACACAAACGCACACACACACACAAAACGAGCTCCCAAATGGCTGACAAAAAAAAAAAAGAAAGAAAGAAAGAAAAACAAAACACAGCAGCGTCAACATTGTGGCCAGAACGAAATGCAGAAAAAAAAGGCTAAATAAAAAGTAGTTCTAAAAAAAACTAGTTAGCTGCTTACGTAGATGAGTTATGCTAAAAGGCACCCGCTCCTCTAACAAAAAGCAAAAAGATAGCGGAAGAATTTTTCATTGATATATATTTTTATGGCTTAAAGTTTTTTTTTATTTTTTTCATTCTTGTTTTTATTTGCCTTTTTGTTGGGTTCTGCTGTTGCTGTTTACGGTTCGCTACACGTAAAAGGTACTGCAAATAGCATACATATGAGTGTGTCTGAGTGTTAGTGCTAGTGTATGTGTGTGTGTTAGTTAAAGTTGGTGCGTGGAAACGTCCCAATGGATGATGATGCCATTGCCTTAGCAACTTCACAGCACAGCAATGGTGGCTGCTGCTTCTGCTTCTACTCTTTTGCTTTTCCGCTGCTGCTGCTGCTGCTGCTGCTGTGGCTTTGTGGTCCTCTTAAGCGTGTATGTGTGCATGTGCCTGTGTGTGCGTGTGCTGACTGTCGGCTTTGCCTGTCGCTTTGTTTATTTGCGCAAGAAAAAAGCACTCGGCAGCCAAAGAGCCGCCTCACAAAACAGCAGCCACCAGACATCAGCTGTTGTATTGTCATTGCTCTCCCATTTGCTTATCCTCTCGCTCTTTCTCACACTAACACATGCACTCGCTCTCTCATTGCTTTTTGGTCTCTCTCTTTAATGTTTGCTGCCTGGCAAAATATTACACTGGTTCAGGTACTTTTGAAACATTTTATTTTCATAAAGAATATCGCAAGTTTGTAAAAGAAAAGTAAATTTTTTTTTATATATTAACAACGTACAAAATAAATAATTGTTAGTACTAAAATAACATTAAAATAATATAATTTTTTCCTTTAACTATATTGTTTTAACCGACTTCCAAAACGGAAGGAATTTATTTTTTATTTTTATATTTGTTACCTCAGAACTTACGACAGGGTGATCCGATTTGAATAATTAGTTTTGACAATGGCATCCATGTTTTAGTTTTCAGGTTACTGTTTGAAATACAAATATATAAGAAAGGGAAATTTTAGTTTTTAGATATTATTTGCAAACTTCTTATTTGCATAATTAATTTTATTATTATAGCCTCTGTCACACTGTGCAGCTTACACAATGAGCAGCAATGCGCTCTCTCCAACGACTGCCTGGTTCTCTCTCTCTCTCGCTCTCTTTGAATTGACGCTTTGCCCGCTCAATTTCTGGGGCTCCAAATTTTTTTTGGCTAGTTGTTGACTGCCGGCTGACGTTGACGTTGACTTCGCTGCCGCTGCCGCTGCCTCAGTCGCTGTCGCCGCTCATGTTGTCGTCTGTTGAGCCTTGGTCCTGCAGGATAACCAGCCACGGTCTTAGTGTGGACGCGTCGCTTGCGTTTGTCAGTTGTGCCTGAGCTTGTGCCAGTGTCAGTCAGTCAGTCAGTCTAAACAGTTTCTCAATCTGCGTTAACCATTTTCAAAACTATCTAAAAATATAAACATAACTGGCTGACATTTTTGTGGTTGTGAACCTTTTTGTAATTCTTTTGAATACGCAATAAATAATTCAATAATTTAACGATAACAAAAAAAAATCAAATATTTTTCTAACGGATTTTTTGAGCAAAAAGGTTTCCACCAAACAACAAAAACAGCAACAACAAAAACAAAAGTCAAAGTGCAAATAACAAACCCTAAACAAAGTTTTACAACACAAACAAAGTTGAGATACGTTTTGTGAGTGCGCGTAAAAAAAAGTATTGTGTGTGTGCGAGTGAGTGTGTTTGTGTGTGTGTGTGTGTGTGTGTGACTTTTGTTGTTGCTGTTGCAATTGATTAAACAACAGCGATTGCCTTTGCCTCTGGTCTGGTAACCTAGGCCAACTCAAAGCACAAAGCCCAGAGCACTAAGCACGAACAAGCAACAGAGTCCTTAGACAACACCAAAGATTAAGAATGGGCTGCAATACCAGTCAGGAGCTGAAGACAAAGGATGGAGCCGCCGTCGATGCTGTCAGCAATGGCGAACCGGAGCCGAGCGCACCACAAATGGAACTGGCAGATGGAGGAGGAGCGCTCAACTCATCGACATCGGCAAAATCCACCGGCTCGAACAATCATACAAATCACGCAAAATCAAATTCAATTATCTCCAATGGCGATGCCAAGGCGGCGGCGTTGAGTGCCAAAGGTGGCAGCGCTGCAGCAGCGACGTCAGCGTCAGCAACAAATGGCGTCGCCGATAAGGCGGAAATCACGGAATTCGACGATGACGATGAGGATGAAGGTAAGCAAGATACAAAACACACTTCAAATCCACTCGAATGGGCTACAAAATTTCTCTAAAAATATATACATTCATATTACAAATCTAGACTGTACGTGTGTGCAAGTGTGTGAATGTGTGTGTGTGTGTGTGTGTGTGTGTGTATTGTGTATTGTGTATTGTGTGTGCTACCTTCATTATTATTTATTGTATTGTTGTATGTGTCACATCTTTATCGCCGTTCTGCTCTCTATCTCGCATTCTAATCCAATAACGTGTTTAATGGGCTCGCAAATATTTATTACCCCTCCTCCTCCCTATATAGAGGGGAATGCGCATAGGGAATACATGACTTCTTAATGCGCAGTACACTGCCACTGCCACTACATTACACATGTGAGTATTTTTATATTACATGTCCTTTTATTACTTCACTTCGTGCAAATTGTTGTGTGCCCTTCGGCAAATTTGTGCTGCACTTAACTTCTGTTAAGTAGCCGCACTGTTGTCCCGACTGCGACGCTGCCCTCTAATGGGCTTTATCAGTGTCCATGTTTGAACTGTTTATGCTATCTAATAAGTATATTTTTATGACAGCGCTAAGAGCATTTCATATAAAACTGATATTTACTGTGAGCTAACAAAAGTCATTGCCTACTTTTAAGGGCTACTGTATAAATATGATGTTATGGACATTTAGGTTGGTTTATGGGTATAGTATATATAAAAATATAGCTTTGAGTAAGGAAACAGTTTGTTTTTACTCTTGTTTATAAGTAATTTATGCTATCCTCGACATCTGCTAAAATTTGCTTATTTAAAGTTTTAATTATGACCGAACTTTTAAATCAGAAAGTAACTCAATGGTCACTTGGCTGCCCAAAATGTTTAATATATTACATCTGCTACTTCGTTGAACATACTTATTTGTTTTGCACAAGTAGCCAGCTTTGGTTTGCTGTCAAAACTTTAACAATTCTGTGTAATAAACTACACAATTTGGCAAAAACAGTTGTTAAGCACATCAACGCCAAACTTTTGACTTAAAATATTTTTTCTTCTCGTCAAACTCCTCTACACTCCCCCGCTCTCACTTCTTCTTCTTTGCATATATATTCGCATAACACATAACTGCAACCGCAAATGTTATTTTTAGAAAATTTTCACAAAGCGCAAAAAACTTTTTGCGGTCCGTTTGCCTCAAATAATGGAAATAAAATTTTGCGCGCAACTTGTGCCACCGTACCGGAGGCCAAAGAATAAAAAAAAAAAAACAAAAAAACTCAAAAGTATGACTCATAAATTACCAGGACGTGTTTTCCCACGTGACAGAGGTGCAGTCCTCGCCTTCTGTGTGTGTGTTTTGTATGCTGCTCTGGAATTTGGATTGGCTCCCAGAGCAGCGGGTCTGCGGGCGACCTTCCACATTGCACGGCGACACTTTATCAGCGGTCGTAAAGCACTGGCGAGGGTGACGATAAAAAGGACCACAACGTTTCCTGTTGTATCCCGGCGTATCCTTGTGTTCCTTGCGTACCGTTGCGTTAATGCCACAAATTATGATTATTGCTTAGTAATTTCGTTGTTTGTTGTTATTGTTGTCGTCGTCCTTGTCGTTGCTTTTAATTTCACTAAACATTTTCATGCATGCGTTGGCAGATTTTAATTTCGCCATTCTTCTTCCGGTGGGGAAGGGGTTGGGGAAAGTTGGTCGCAGCTGAACCAAATTTGGCTGGCTGCTCTAATTAGCGTTTGATAAATGCTTTTGATGTGCTTTTGGGGCTCGAAACGCAATTTGTTTCTATTGATGAGGCCGCGGCAAAAGCGGTTTCCCTCTTTCGAAATTCAATTAAAAACATAAATCTCAAGTGTAATTATAAATTCCAAACTTAAAGTATTCTTGATTCTCTTGTGGTTTGTGGAAATTTAGTTGGGAATTGTTTTGAAATTGACATTTTTTGTCAACACTTTAAAATACTTGTAAATCTTATTAGTTATACAAGTTTGAAAACTTTTCCTGAAGTAAAATTTTATTAAATATTTTTAGTGCGCTTTCGCCTGCTTCAATATTTTATTTGCAAAAATGTTTATAGTCGCTCGTTAAGTTTTAAATTTTCTTGTGTTTTTTTTTGGCTGCAAGCGACATAAAAAAAAGGGCAGGCAACAAACTGCAAAAGGCATAAAAATAAAGACAGGGAGAAAAAAAAACTACTGCGCAGCAAACCAGCCATACAAATGCCTTTTAAGTTGTCGTCGCTTTATGCTTGTTCCTTTGCTGCCATTTCTTTGTGGGTCGGTGCCAAGAAATATTTCATATTATAAACACGTAGCCCGGGCTTAACACATTTGGAGTCTGTTTGCGTTTTTCTTTTGGCTGCAAATCAAAATAAATTGCAAAAAGAAGGAAAAATAACAAAATACTTCGCTGCCAGCAACAGCATCCGCCAAAGGAAGCCGACTTCAGTTTGTTCAACCCATGACGTGTTAAAGAGAATGTCTGAAAATGTCTGCCTTTGACGCATTATAAACTAATTAATAACTGCTGATGACGAGAGTGGACATGTCTTATCTTTATGGCCAGGCACTCCCAAAGTAGACACCTTCCATTAGCTAGCTGAATATATAGAGGCGTGGCATCCACACAAAAAATAAAAATATAAATTACACAACTTTGCACATAAATTAACAATGAAATTGTCAACTCATGCGTAAATCTACGCAACACACAAAAATGTGCGCAAAAGAATCCTAAATAAATAGAAAGAGGCATCCCCAAAAAGCGGAAAAACAGACAATAAAACACTTTGCCCAGTGCTAAGCCGCTCGTAAAGTATCTCCGTGAGCTGCTTTCCTGCTAATGTGAAATGCAAATAAACGACCAAGGGAGAAGGGCGAGATGAGGGGGAGAGAGAGGTGCTCACATTGTTGCTCGTGTTCTTGTTGTTTTTGTTGTTGTACATGAGCAATTAAGCCATTTCTAAGCGGTGTAGGATTACATCAGCACCAAAAAAAACATATGTACACGACTTGATTATACTCTAATTGAATGCAATTGAGAATAAGAGGGGCTTTTACTTGAGTAGGTTATGTAAGCCGTTTGAAAAATATTCCATTATTGATGGATAAAAAGCTATAGCAAAGAATTTAATTGAAGCAAATAATGAAACCTGCCAGCCTTACTAGAAGGATTTTAAAATAGTAATATAACGTACTTTATTAACACAAGTCAAGAACCTGTTAAGCTTGTGTTAATAATGTATGTTATGTTAATTTTTTTAGTTCCTTTTACTAGGTTCTCATGTTTTCAAGTAAGATTATCTAGTTTCTTGTTTTTTTTTTTAGCTACGCGGTTCTTGATTTAAATACCAATAGCGTACGTTTTGATAATTAAATTCCTTCTACTCGTTGCTTGATTTTTTCAGTGAAGCGGCTCGTGAATTCTGTATAGTTAATCCTGTAAAAAGAAAACATGCTGTTAGCGTCATTGTTAATAATCTAAATTCCATCAGCAGCTTGTGCAAAGCTCTACAAACAACCCTCGCTTCTGCAGAGTATTGACTAATAGAATTAATATAATATTCGCGCATAAAAGCATGCTACATAATTTTAGTTTAGTGGCGGCTTTGAGCTCAATACTTTTTGCTTTTAGGGCTAATCATAGATATTTGCATAATTTTAATTAAAACGATGAGATAGATACTTTGAGTTGCGTTCAAAGCTTTTAAGCTACAAACGATTTCAATTAGTCACTTTCCACACACACACTCACACTATGTTGCTAACATACACACCCACAGAAATATGTATATCATAGGCTTGGCGGTTTCCGTTTCCGGTTGCCCTTGTTAATTATGTTTCTCGGACAGAGTTGAGCTAATGTAAGCTTAATTGAGAGTAAATAAGGCGGTTTTCTTTTTGTTGCCTCGCTGCCGACAGCCATTTGATTTATTGGCGGCTAATGATTACCATTTGATATTTTGTTTTGCCTTCGAGCACTCTAGCTTTCTCTGGTTTTAAAGGTGTGGCCATCTTTCTTGCCATTGTGTTGACGTGTTTTACGCGTGTTCGCAGCACGCTACGTTGATTTTGCATGTTTATGTGTGTTTGTGTGTGCTCTGGTTAATTAGTGCGAGCACTCTTTTTAAGTTGCTGGAAGTTGAGTTAAAAGTTAACTCGGACAAAGTTTGTTTGGAAAGTGAGTTAAGATAGGAAACTTGTAATAAGTATAGTTTACAGAAGATTGAAGTTAAATGGCTGATGATAGTGTTTTTCTTCTCTTAACAACGTTATAACAATAAGCCACAAACATATTCTCTAACACACTTAGTAAGCCATTTTTATACTCATCTTTGCCACATGGAGAGCCTCAAATTGCTGGTAATAAATATTTACGTGAGGCAAAACATTGAAATACATATTTAGCGTGGACTATTCACAGCTCGTTTGGCTGGAGCAGTCATAACCATATTACGCATACACCATGTGGAGCCCATGTGCCGGCATTTACTTTAATTTGCCGTAAAAGGTGCGTCCGTCTGGCCCAAAAATAGACAATAACAACAACGGCCTTGCCCAAAATTATGAAACTTAAGCGTTAAACGGGGAGGGAGGTTGGGGGGAGATTGTTATAATGTGTCTAAATTCTTGCATATTTACACGAAAGAAATGCATAAAGAATGAAAATACAGAACGAAGCCGAAAAATTGGACACTAGAGTGGCATTAAAGCTCCGGACAAATACCAGAAATGCGTGCCAGAATGTTATTTGATATTTCTTTCCCTCAGTCCTCGTTGCTGAGAAAAACTGGCGCCAAGCACAAATTATGCATATCTTTATGTACACACATAAAACGTGGACAGTGGGCGCAGTTAGCAGTAGTAGTTGCTGTTGCTGTTTGTGGGGTGTGTCCAGGACGACTGTCCTTCGCACTTTGTGGTGAAATCAAATGGCTTTTGAAAGCGAAAAACATTTGCTAAGCGAACAATTTGCGACGCGTTAACAAACGGAAATGATAAATTGACATCTCTTAGTTATGCCCGTGAGATATCCGTTGCCTCCATTTTGCCGTTTCCATTACCATTTCCTGTTCCTTCTATTTACGCTGCTGTCAGTCGCTTGATGCTTCTCGGTTTCTTAGACGTTTCCTTATTGACAGACGCCGGAGCGCGAGATCTAACAAAGGAAACCATTAGCGACAAATTATAAATTAAAATGAGGTCCAGAATAATACTAGCGTAAATTGTGAATTAAGTCAAGAGGTTGTTAAAAAGCTTAAAATAAACCACAGTTGAATATGCATGAAGCAAGATCTTAGTAAGTTGCTTTAAAGATGTTTTCTTAAATTTTACTTTTGTGCTTGTCACATCCTTCTGCTACCGAAAACAAATTCAAAAATAATATAAATGTTTGCCATTTTGGCGTCGGCTGGTTATGAATTTATTACGAAGCTATTGATATGCCCAATATTATTTATGATGCCTACAAGCTGAGTCGACGACGACGACAATTTTTCTTGAATGTCTGGCATTTTGAGCATTTGTCACTTGACGCAAAGATATAAATATATATGCGCATATATTTAGAAAACAACACTGATGTCCTTGCATATCACTACTCTGAAAAAAATATATATCATGCCATTCCCATTCGCCTAACTGTGAATAATTGCCTGTGATTATTTGTTATCGGTTGGCTTGCTTTGAAAATGTGGAATACAAATTTATTCCCATCTGCCATTTTTCTGCTGGTGTTTAATGGCTTATGAATTTTTCTCTTTTTTTAGGTGCTTTGCAATCATAAATGCTTTAACAACTGCAGCAAAACGTTGTTTGGCAATAAAATTTAAATACTTTGCATATTTATTACTTAGCTTATCTGGCAGTGAAATGGAGTGAAAAAAGAAAAAAGAAAAAGGCAAAAGCATTAATCATGAATGACTTCAAGTTGACTTTTGGCTAAAAGTTGATGAACAGACCTTTTTCTGAATTAATATAAATGCTTTGCTTCAAGAAAAAATGTCTAAAAATAAGAAAAGTATTATAAATAGGTCAGGAATTTTTTTCCGTTTGCCTTTTTCTGATATTGATAAATGCATAATTTATTTCTGAGTACAACACGCAGCCAGACAATGACAAAGTTGAATATGCTACAAAAACGTTAGTCGACCTACTTGATTGTGTGTGTGTGTGCGTGTGTGTTTTATGGTCTCTTAGGCATATCTGAGAGATTTGAATCTTAATCAAGCTCATACTACCACAACAGACAAAAGCTAATTGCACAAAGCCAATGCCACAAAATCCAACTCAAATGGCCTTAAGCAGTCAAACAGGCAACCAATAAAGTGGCACACACACACTCACAACCAAACAAACACAGACAGAGTGAGAGATGATAATGGATATTACGCACCATAAGGAGGAAATTTAATTAAAAAGTGTGTACTTAACATCCCTGCACATCCTTACATCCCCCTCCGAAAAAAAACCCGCCGCCAATGGGAGGCAATCAATAAATTGTTGGCCCAAGTAGAAGAAGAAGAAGCAATGTTACGTATACGTCATGTTTAAACAGGCGATGGCAGCTGAGCTGTTGCTTCCGCTTCATAAAAATACAGACGTCAATAAAAAAAAAGAAAAACAACAAATAGCTTACAACAAAATAAAAAGAAAACAATAACAGCATAAAGTGCCGCAAAGAAGTCGAAACACAATACAAAAAAAAAAACTTGAACTTTTCTTGACAAACAAAAGCGGAAATTGATTGTATTACAACAGAGTAACACCAGCAGCAGCAATAAGCCATATTAGTTGCCAACATAAAATGTACACACACACATAAACACATATACATGGACAATAAACCTGGCGCCACTTTTTCTACTTGTTGTTGTAGCTGTTGCTGCTCTTGAAAGCCTTTGCATAACATTCTTTATGCAATTAAGTTGATTATGTTTTTGTTGTCGCCGAAATTCGGCAATAATTGCGCGCACCCTGAATGTAACTTTTTGCAGGGAGAGCTGATTAAAAGTTTAGCCAGCCAGGCGGCAACCTCGTTCTGGCGATTGCTTTCTGCAAACAAGTTGAGGCAGGCAACACGAAAAAGCGACGTCCGACAGACGTCTAACTTTTCCCAGACTTTGCTTAGTATGCGCGATGGTGTGTGTGTGCGAGGGGGTATGTGTGTGTAGTGTGTGTGTTTTTGTAGTCGTTGTTCCATGTCAATGGCAGCCTCAGAACAAAATGTTCTACCACAATTGCCAAGTTTCTGATGCCGTCATACACACGCACACACACACACACTGTAGGTGCATACCAATGAGCCGTGCTATTGAAATTTAACAAGCTCCGTTGTGTGTAGATATTGTCACATACATACTTAATAAGCCTGACTATGATTTGAACATTTCATTCAATTAGTTGGCAGCACACTTTTTCAAGCAAAAACAAATGTAAAGGCTTTAAAGAGACACGTCAAGAGAATTTATTGGCTTGCAGTCTCAACATTTATATATTTTTCCACTCTTTATTTACTATATTGTTTAGATATTGTATTTATTTGCAAATAAAGAAGCAATCAAATGTTGATAAGCAACTATAAGACTTTGGCAAACATATCAATGCACTCAGGTGGCAGTCGAATGCAGCCACTTTTGGCCAACTTAAGAATTGACTCCGGCAACTGGCAACTGCACTTCAACAGCCAACTTCCATAACTATGAGTATTGTGTAACTTTTTTGAGAGCCAGTACTCAACTTCAAGAGTTGGAGTTTCATTTTTGGCTAGATTTATATATGTTTTATTCTTCTTCAACTTTTTTTGTTGCCTTTTTGAACTCAAAAAGTTATTGCTAGTTTTATTGTTTATATCCTGTGGTTGGCATGGAAAAAGGTATAACAAAAAGCTAGAAGATGGTATTTCTCTTTAGAGGGTATCTCCTAGTCGACTCCACTCATCACTTTTGTTCCTTTTGTCTTGTAAATTGCTTTTTTTTATGGGTATTTATATGATTAAGGACTTGGGTGCCGCGAGAAGCTTGCGGAAATTATGCCGAAAATTGCCAAATTGATGGGTAGCTTTTCTGAGTGTATAGCACTTTACACGAGTGTGTGTGTGAAATGATATTAAGTTGCGTGGTTGCAATCAATGCTAATAAGCATCTGCGTGTTAGCAGGAAATTGAGTCGCATATGAGCGAATATTACGCATACGCGCTGTCTGCTTAAGTTATTCTGAGTGTGTTTGTGTGTGTATTCTATTTATGTATGTGCAACTTTGACTTGACTTTCACGTTGTTCGCTTCATTTTGTTCATAAATTTCATCGTCTCTCCCTCTTTCTTACTCGTTACGCTTATTTCATGCTTCATGCACTTCACACAGATAATAAATATATATGTATATTGATAATTTAAACTGATTTTGATGGTATTGCGTTTTAATGGCTTTTTTCTTCTCTGTATTTGTCTTTGTATATTTGTTTTTCTGTTTTTATTTCCGGACACGAACAACTTTATTAAAATTGTTGGTAATCCGAATCCGAAAAAAAATGTATGTATATCGATAATACTGCAGATGAAGAACCGGAAGTGGAGATACTTATACCACATCACCATCATCATCATGGCAGCCAGAAATTCCATCGAAATCCGTTGAAAAATTTGGATCTCGATTTTAAATTCGATGTTAATTCGTTTTAGCCAGCACCAAATTTAACAACAACAACTACAGCTATACCAACAACAACAACAACATCAACTGGTGTGTGTGTGTCTGTGTGTATTTCAAAGCTAGGCTTTTTGTTGTTGTTTCATTATTGGCACCCACAAAACAATAACAACATACAAAAGCCTAGCAACCCATATATATGTATGTACAATACTATAGTATATAGAAACGGCCTAGAAAAGCACGTGTTATATATGTTTTTTGTGTGTTGTGCTACAGTTGCTCTACTTAAATACTAATCCAGTACAACAGTGTTGTTAATTGCTAAACAGTGTTGTTAGATATATACATAGTTGCCTAACTGTTATTTGCCACTAACTTTGCACGTTTCGTTTATGTATCTTTAATTTTTGATATAAGATATGAATAAGAAATATTTCTAAATAAAAATCAAGTTAAAAACTTTAAATTGGCATGTTTTTCTAACGGTCTTTCCATAATAAATATATAAAAAACCAAACATTTATATCTATAAAATAGCTGGTAACACTTTTGAAAGCTCTACAGAGCTTTTGAGCTCGCTCTGTTTCTCTTACCATTCGAACTTTACTAACCGCATCTGTTATACGGTCTTCTAAATTTCCCTTTCTAAACGTATATCAAAAATGTTGTTGTTTAAACGTGTGTATTTCGTTTGAAAGTTGTTTTCGTTCTTAAATAAATTATTCTTATGAATATTTCAAACTAATTTGTGTATCAATCCTTTATTTGCAGGTAAATATTGGCGTTGTTTTATCTTAAACAAATAAATGCTTTATATAACAGGTATTTAAAGCTTATTAACTACCCATATTTGTGATTTTCTTCTAAAAATACTGGTTACACTTGAAAAGCTTCGTAAAAGCTTTTATACCGCACAAGTTTGTTGACAGTGCGTAGGGTTAGTAAAAATAACTTTCACTCATTGCGATAACTGAGTTTTTACTCACCGATAGACCTACTTTATCTGTTAGCGGGGTGTGCCATGTTTCAATTCCAGTGCGTTCCAAGTCAACGGCAGTTAACAGTGCCCAAAAAACAAATCACTCGTTTCGAGAACACTCGTGTCTGCTAACAGAGAAACTGTTTTTAACCAAACCCCTTGGAACAAACGAGGCCAGTTTCACAAATCAAGCGAGGTGTTCGGTTCGATAGGTTCAGTTTAGCAGCAGCAGCAACTTAAATAAAAGTGAAAGTGCGCGCGACTCAAGTATATAATTTTGAAATTCGAAAAGTGTAGCATACTTACGTGCTGAAATCATTTCAACGACTTCTGCTAACCGTTTGGACAAGGTACGAACTATGCTTAAGATTTTTTTTTAGATTTATGACTTTATTTTGTACAGTTTTTGTACTCCGTTTTTCCAATTTGAAACATAAGCCGCGTGTTTATCACTTTACGAGCTGCAGGTATGTGGCCTGACACATAAAAATGCAAAATTCCATTAAAAGCCAGCACTGCTACATATTGAGATACATGTGTAAGGTATTTTTATGATTAAATTGTCCGCCCAGTTGTAAGATCCTAGCTGTGGGTCCTGGGCCCAGCACCACCAGCAGCTCTGACGTACAACTAAGCGTGCCCATGAATAAATAAAAATTGTGTGTTTGTGTGTGTTTGTGACCTCACCGCGCACATCTCTTACTCTTTGTTGCTTTATTTTTCAACATAAAAATAACACATAAAATCTGGCTGAGGTTTTTTTTCGCAATAATTTTTCTTTTCCTAAGTCCCAATTGGTACTTGGCGTAATAGTTTGTTGTTGTTGGATATGGCTTTAGTTTGGTTTCCGCTTGAGTCTTTTTATCGCCGCCATTTGCATCTAATCAGCTTCAAAAATGAAGCTGTTGACCGTTAACAGGGTCGCATATTTGATTTTATTTCCTCGTGTCTATCGCATATCGATATACGACGGCAATTAAAATACTGCTACTTTTTGTTACTTCATCCGCGTAACTTTTTATCTGTCCCTTGCCTCGCTGACCCATTTTTTATGCTTCGCCATTTTTAATGATTGAGTGTTGACATTTTGTTATGGATTTTTCAAGGGATTTTCATGATTTAATTTGGCTGCGCGTAGTTTAATTAAGTGGCGTTAAAATGGACGACGGGCTTTTAGCCCTAGCTTAAGCAAAGTACACAAAAAGGGATACGCTTGCTTATATTTTGGCCAGAAAAAAAGGGTCGAAAGTGAGTCTAAATTGGTTTGCCTAATTCTGTACTTAAAAATAAACTTCAGCTGGGCGCGAAAAATATACAAAAGGTTAGCTTTAAATATAAAAATCTTTGCAGTAATTTGTAATTAAGTTAAATTGTTATTGAGTGAAAAATTGTTTCCGTTATTATTTACAGTTTCCTATCTCTGAAATTATGCGTTATAGAATTTACACATTTTTGTGTGTTCAATGTTATTTTAGCTTTGGCAACGTTTAAGATGACTCAAATATTTTCCACCTGCCACAAAATTTTCCATCAGCCCTCGCCTCGCCTCAAACTCATCAACTATTTTTGCTCGTTAACTGAAATATTCAGAGATATTCGCCTCATGCCCAACCCAAAAGTCCCTCCAAAAAGAAAATGCCAAAGAGACAAAGCAAAAATTAAATATTCAATTTCAGCCGCTGGCTGCCGCGACACCAAAAATGTTGTGTTCCCAAAAAAAAAATGTTGTTTGTTAAAGTTTTCTGTTCTGCGAACAAAGTGCAAACAAAAAAGCAACATGCAACTGAGTTCGGAGTAGGATGGCAGCAAAAGCAACTGAGAACTCTGAAAATGACACATGACCTACAACGTTTTGTTATTTCATTCATTCTTTTTGCCGTACTCACTTTTTATACTTGTTCCTTCGTTGTTTGAAATATGTTTATGACTTGCTTTACGTGCGCCCGTGCTCAAAAGCAAATATGGCAAAAGAAACATTCTTCATTGAGGGGCCAACGTTTCCTTTCAACTTGCCAATCAATCATTGCCAACTACAATTTAGCGCATAATTTACAATAAAAAAAAAAAAAAACAACAACACCAAGCAATAAGCACAAAACTTTTATGAGTTATAAACAACATTTAAATTATGTTTAAAATTTCTATAAAAATAAATCATACGAATGATGGATGTTATGGAGGAAAACCGCACAAACAGAAACAGGCAAATATTTGTGTAAATATATATTGTTGACAGAAAAAAATAAAAGGGATTTATGACTGATGCCAATCGTAATTGCGTTTAAAGCGCGTGAAAAAGATTGCGATTTATACGGAAGCTGCAAATATTTGGCTTATTCCTGTAAAAGGAATTCGTACAAGGCAACTAAATTCATTTTATGTGCCGCACGTGGCCAGGACTTATTTTAACTTTCCCTTTCTTAGCTTCTCTGGGGGGCGTTGCATTTGCAGTCGGCCACAAAAAAAGAAAAAGTTTATAGTCCTCGTTCTAAATTGCTTTTATTATTGCGTAAGTTGAACTATGTTGGTACCAACAGTTGCTTGGGGGGCTTAAGCATTGCTGCAGAAGCAAGTTTCAGTTTCCTAATGTGCCCTCCAAGTGGGTAGTTAAAATATCGTTAGAGATTGGCTTAGGTATGTGCTAATGTACTTGGCAATGGACTGTTTTTAAAAGAAAGCAAATATAGATTAAGTTACCGAGCGTATAAAATCAAGCAAATAATATAACACACATGCCTTCGGAGAACAAAAGAAATTGGGTAAACACTTTTCAAAAAGTTTTAAAGCAGCTGCTTATCAACCATAATATGGATAAAGTTTGCATTGTGTAGATTATTTAAAAAGCCTGAAGTCACAGAAAGAAATGTTTGCTTTTATAATCTGGAAAACTATATTAAAACTGTTATTCTTTTGTCCTTACAAATTGTTAGGAAAGTGAATATTTTATGTGATTCAATTTATTTAAAAATGTTAGCTATTCGGCATTTGGCTTTTAATTCTGACAACAATGACACAGCAATTTTATTGACAACTGAAATATACATTTGTAGCTACAGTTTGCTAACTGTCGTCTGTCGACTTAGCCTGCCACATGACCGCTCAATGTACACAAAAAAAAGTCCCTATTCTGTTCAGCCCTGCAGCTGTACATGACTTTAATTTGTTAAAAATCCCCCCCAAATGGTTGACAAACGTCAAAGCCAAAGCCAAAGCCAAGTCGAATATATACAGAAAAATACCCACAGACAGACAGACAGACAGACAGACATGGAGTTATCAATTCCACAAAAGAAATCATTCAGCCATGAAAAAAGCTACAAAAAAAGAAACACTATGTCACTGTGCTGACTATATTTCATTTTGTGTTGTCGCTGGCCTGCTTACTCTTCCACATGGTGGCAGTATACAAATGTCAAGCCTTTAAACTGCCAACCACACAACCATCCACATAGTCAGAGATAACAAGTTACGTGTGTGTGGTGTTCTATTCAATGGATTCAAACTAAAACTCTGACTGTGACTTTTGCTGCGTGTTCAGTTTGATGTAATTCAATTTGAAATATACAATGTACGTATGTTTATTAAAGCATATTTATGCGCATATCATGCTTTGTGGCTTGTCCGACATTAAATCAATAAACAAAATACAGATAAATAGCTCTAATCGAGTTTTCCCGACTAGGAGATACCCTTAACCCTGTACTTAACGCGTTCTGTATGTATCTGAGACTAAACTTCAATCTTCGAATTATTATTTTGTATAAAGATTCTAAAACATATTTCACATTTTTGATATTTCGGATGGCTGCAAATAGCTTCCTTACTTGCTTAAAGCTCAATTTACTACGTTTCATGGGTAAAAACTCGCTAAGTAAAATAAACTATATTAATAGTTTGAGTTTTGAAAAAAGCAGCTAAAACAAGTAAGAAGGCTCCAGTCGAGATTTCCCGACTAGAAGATACCCTGAACCCTATACTTATCGACTCGGCTTTTGATGCTGATCAAGAATATATATACTTTATGGGGTCGGAAATGCTTTCTTCTGCCTGTTACATACTTTTGCACAAAACCATTATAACCTCTTTACCCATTTCATGGGCTCAGGGTATAAAAACATACAAACCAACACAACACAAAGCAAGTCATGTCAAATCATGTAACAAATTGTCGAACGCTAATGCCAGACAGACATCTGTGTCGCCATGACGAAATCATGTTGGCCATTTTTTTCACATCCAGTCACAGTCATAATTAATGCTAGAGTAAACAGTTAGTTTCCACTTTGTATCCACCCTCTGTACACATTTAGTCAATCAACGCGCAAAATTGCCACAGTTGAGCTGACGCCCACCCTCACATTCAGCCTCCATTCAACAGCAATACACACACACAAATTGCGCATACGTTGCGTATGCCAACAAGTTGAGTCCATCGAAAGAGGAGAAGCAGTAACAGAAAGCGCCTTTGGTCGCTTTGCATAGGTGTGTTTGACTTTGCATATCTAATGGGTAAGCTGCCAGTCCCTGAAACTAACATAAGCCACAAACACACACACACACACGCAAATACAAGTGCATAGCAGCGACTTTTGAGTGTCTTTAGCCCCGCCCGGCATACAACTTGGCCTTGTCAGATTGCTCGCGGTTTACATCAAAGTGCCTAAGTAAGTTGGCTGCTTGCTGGGGCGTAAGCTGAGCAAACTTTATGAAAGACCGTCCACAAAGTATAAAGTATATGCTATGTGCATTATTGTCGTCGACGTCTTTCACCCTTAAAGTTATAATTCTACCAAATTGGAGGTCATTGTAGTTAAGTAACTTGCAAAGAGTACAGTTTTTCGGAAGGTAACACAAAATTGGGTCGGAAAGTGGAATTGTTCGTGCTTTGATTTGATGCCATAAATAAATGTTACATAATTAAATTTAATTAATAGCTATACAATAGGGCTGGCATCGATTTTTTGGTTGGTAATTAATATGATTTGCAATAAACTCTGGTAACAAAGGAAAATAATAAATAATTATAAAACACGTACTGACAAATTATTATTTAACAAACGAAATTTAGTGTTTTGAGTTCTATTGTATCGAGTTCAAGCTCATTTTATCTTTATTTAATCTTTAATTGAGTAAATCATGCAAAATTATAATCAGGAAATTCTCCTAGAGGCGGTTTCAAACTTTCCATAATCTTTACCACAGCTTTTAAATAGCAATGGAATTTTAAAACTTTGCAAAACTTTTGGATTTTACGGGACAGAAAATGGTAACCTTTTTAAACTGAAAGATGAGAAACTTACACACATAATAAAACTTCTTTGTCCCAAAGCAGCAACTGCTACATTATTCATTGATGACATTTGATTTATTGTATTCTTTCAACAAAAGGCTGTCAACCCTTAAAGTAGAGTTTCAATTTCCAATAACCTATTCCCATTTCTTGTGAAGGTGATTTGAATCTATACAAAAGCTCGTTGCTATGAATATTCACCTTAATCAATCACTTTGAATACAGTTTGTGTACATGCAATCAGGCCAAAAAAAGGCTACGTCTAAAATAGTTCAAGTCAAATTGCGTTAAAAAAAAGTTTAGGCTATAAGTAGAACTTAAATTGCATACAATTTTCTTGCTTTGTTCATGTTTCTAGTTCAAGTTAAAGAACTTTTTCGTTATTTTTGGATAACAATCTGATTGTTTGCTTAATTGTGTGCGGCTATTAATAAAACAACAAATGTCACGGCGGGTGGGAGTGTCTGTCTGTCCACTGCTCTAAGTGCTTTTAACGCCGTACAACGTACAAATGTCCATTTATCTAAGCTGCGACAGCGTATTCAATTATATATTGAAGCACGAAGTAAATAAATTACACAAATAACGATTTTGGTTGTGCTTCTATTTGGGGCATGCACAAATAAATATGACCCCAAGTCGTGTTAATCTACAAATTACCTTAATATTTAATAAACAATGGACAAATACACGAAAACACAAAAAAAACTTTTATCGAACCCCGCCAAGATTTATACGCCTCCCATTGACAGAGTTGCCAGGTGGCCAGGTGGCCAGGTGGTCAGGTGGTCAGGCGGCCAGTTAGAGTTGGGGGAGTTACTTGGAAGGCAATCCTTTCGTGCACATCATAATTCATTTGGTTTAGTTTTGGGCTTCGTGCTAAACAACAATGGAGGCCTAAATGTAATTTCCTTGGCCCATTGTCTGGGCCCATTGTATAAATGTGCGTTTGCCGTTGCCGCTGATTCACTGTCAATAAAATCAAATTTATTTCTGTTACGGATTTTCGGTCATTACTCGAACGCTTAAATGGATTCCCATTTTGGACAGGCTGCCTGCCAAATGGCAAATGGTTATTGTGTTGGCAGAGCCATGAGTTTTGATATTCAACCACAACAACAGATAAAGGCGCATTAATTCAGTCAGCCAGGAAATTGAAAGCGAAATTTCAAAAATTTATCGTAGCATACTTTTCTGGATTTTGTTTTGTTGTGGTATTTTTGTATCTTAATATTTGCGATAGGCGCTCAACTGTAAGAGATATTGCAAGAATTTGGATAATTCAACTTAAAATATGTCTATTAAATATTCACTTCACTTATTTGGGCTTATATCTTAGTAAACTTGTTTAGCTTTGAGCTCAATTACATTTTAGAAGCCTCTTCAAGCTTCATTGTAGCCATATTTGCCTGCATCCTTGATGCTGCTGGCACTTTTGATATTTCATAATATTGTTCCTTCCTTCGGCATGAATACTTTGACTTTCTTGCTGCAACAACAAGCCAAACAAATGCTTAGAATACAGCCATCTCTAATACAATATATTGGAAAAGTTGAAAGTATGCAAAAGTCGGAAGCAAGAGTCCATGCCACACACCAACAACTGACAGCAGCGGCAACCTTGTTGTTATAAGCGCCACATCAACCTAAAAACAAACACCTGTTTAGTAGGAAGATACCCTGTTAATGAGATGGATACTTAAACTTCTTAAATGCTAGAAATAAAGAGATCAATTGGCATTTCCATAATATAATACAACGAGATACAAAATTAGCATACTCCTTTATTACTCCTATATGCAAATAAGGGACATAACATCAGAGGCATTGCATTGACTGTTATATGATACAGTTAGTAAAAGTGGTTGCAAGGCGACTGCTTGTCTGCCCCTTCAACGTTACATCAGTCAGTCAGTCATTCACTCGAGCATGTATTTCCTTCCTTTCTGCGCTGCAGCGCAGAATTTCCATTTCAATGCACTCTGATTGAAAGTCTTACGTTCTTATGTGGCCCTTGTCCTCGTCATCCTCATCGTCGTCGTTGGCGTGTGTGTGTTAACGGTAAAGGACCTTCCCTCGCCCACTCGACGATGTCGTTTGCAATTTTAATGTGCAATGACGTAGATGCAAGCGTTGATAATGCCGAACGTTCCCATTTCGATAAGCCGGCAATTCAAATAAACTCAATAAAAATGGAGGGCAAAACGAAAAATATGCATGTTCATTAGCAGAATGCAGAATACTCTAACCAAAAGTTGCTACAATATATTTTTTCAACTATGGTTAGACCTTTTGCGACATTGTTACCTTGTTAGGGCATAAACTGTGTCATTTTCTAAGCCAACATTGATTGGCGTATCCGCCACACACATTGCCATCTGTCAATGTCAGCCATTGTTGCATGTCCTGACAATGCAACTAACTGTTGTCCACGGCCTCTTCAACCAGACAATGTGACAAAGGGCTCTCTCTCTCTATCCGGTTTTTATATAATGCTTTTGTTGCACTGCACCCTCAACAAGCTTATTCTATTATCTGCCGCTTGTCTCATGTTGTGATCGTAAAAGTGTCTAATTAAATAGAGCTTTTAAGGCGTTCTAATTTTCACAATCTCGCTAACCTCAAACGAAATCTCCTTCTTTTGGCTGCAGTTCTTGCTCATGTGGCGAGCAAATTGCTTTTACTTTAATTGGATTTGAATTGTCGTTTGATTGTAGTTGTTGTTGTTAAGTATTTGCCAGGGTCACGCACCTACACCTACACCTGGGCTCCTCCAGGTTCTAGGTTGCCTGCCTGGCTGCCAACTATTTTAAAGGGTCCTGGAGTGCCTGAGGGCCCTTGGGAAATTTTTCTTGATTTTTCTTTCTTTCGTACGCCATTTATTTGCTTTACGGCATGTTTGCATTCATAACTGTATATCCGTTTTTATTATCCGCTTTTAAAACGCGCCCAAGCTCCCACAGGCAAAAGGACCAAAAACCCGAACCGAAACGGCTTTTTCACACATATTTTCAGTGTGAATGTTATTTTTTTTTTTTTGAGGCTCTCAACCAAAAGTAAAGGGCTAAAGGGCATGTGCAACCATAATCATAAAGGAAAACAGAAGAGTTTCTATCAGATAAAAATTTTTTACAACTCTTAAGTGTTAAATGAAAATTTGTGAAAAATATCAAACGTATTTTAAATAATATATTAAAAATCTATGAACTCTGTAACTAAAATATTTGCTCTATGTAGAATATTTTCCAAATACTTTTCTACAGCGTATCTCTGAGATATCTACTTTGAGCAATCTTGCTCGTTATTTAATACATTTGTTGTTTATTTTTACTTTTGCTACCCCCTTGGTACGAGTGTTTTGAGGCCACAACTTTTGGCGCACACATTCTTTGCTTGGCAATGTCCATAAACTTGAACGCTGAACTCTCTTTCAACTCGGCACCACTTTCAGCTATTTTGTTTATTATTACTAGTTTTTCTTGTGCTCGTTTGACTTTTGTAACTAAAAATTATTATGGCAACAAACAGCAACTCATACAAAACACAAACAGGAACTATGCGCCACGATAACTTGGCTCTTACTCATTGTAACAGTAGGAGGAAGTTGGGGTGAAGGGAATAGCAAAGGAAAATCTGTAGAGCACACATAGTTACAAGCACATGGTTGGTTATGGATGCTTCGAGACACTGATTTATGGGAACGGAATGAAAACGAGATTCAAAGAATTTTGTATGCTGGTTTAATTGGAAGGAATTTTGGTGGATTTGTGTTTTGGCCAATATGTACATATGTATGATAGTAGAAGATGCATATAGAATAAATATTTATTTATGAAGGCATTAAGCTGATTGGATTTATTTAAAAACAACCAACGAGGCGACTTAAATATTCAAAACAGGTTAAAGAAATTCATATTCCTTATCTAGATTTTCATCTCTTTCAGTTCAAAATCTAATAAATCAACTTAAATCAACTGAATATTCCAAGCTTAGTTTGATTTATCTCATTTTAAAAAGGTAACATTTTCGTTTCCTGCTTATCTAATCGGAGATTCCTTTTCCTTTTTTTGTCAGTTCCTTCGTTTCACCACTTTAAGATCTTCTGATTTATACAAATTGTATTGGTTGTTTGCATTTGCATTTAAATTTTCGAGACACAGCTGCAAGCTGCAAATTTCTCATTAAACAGCAAACAAACCTGAACGCAAATTGTGCCACGAGGCACAGTTAAAAAAATTATGTAGTGCAAACACATGCAGAGAGAGAAAAGAGGTCAGGACATAGTCTGGTAATAGCTCCTGGGGCTTTAATTGATTTTAATATTTAATTGTGCAAACAAAATGAAATGCAAATACAAAATTGTAGAGACAGCAAAATTTCGTATACGAAATCTACAATATTTTCATGCAACTCCGAAACAGAGAGACTGCACTTAGTTGTGACTACAAATGTGCATAATAATTATCTACTGTATTTATACAGTTTTAGCTAAAAAGCTTTTACAAATGCCAAACACAGCATTATTATAAATTCTGGAAAAATTTTAAGCTGGTTGTGTTAAATATAAAATAAAATTGAGCTGACAACAATAAAAAAATCTGGATTTTTGTTTAGCTTTATTTTTGCTTTTCCACCATCTAAAATTGTGCTTACATAAATTTTCGCTGGCACTAAAAAGCATCTGTCAAATTTATGGCACAAAATAAAAAAAAGCACACATGAAATTCCATAAATGAACATTCCGTAGCTTCACTTTATTATTGTGATAAAAAGTATCTGCACGAATGGATTAATAAAAAGTGCCTACACTCGAAAGATTAAAACAGCATTAAGCTGCAAATTGAATTTGGAAATTTCGGCACTTTGAAATTTTTCCACAAATATTTGCAAAACATTTAGCAGCAAACAAATTGGCAAACATTTTTTCAATGGCACTCACATCTGTGTTGGCTAACTAACCCAAATGGCAAAACCGCAACGCAAACATTATAAACACTAATACAAAATACGTGTGCAGATTAGTTTTCACAAAACACGCGCGCAAGAAGAAGCAAATTTTAGTGGCTGCCACTTTATGTTGCCTCACTTCTCATGACGTTTTGAGCGGAAATTAGTTTGTGGTGCCGTTAAAGCTTTTCCGCATTTGCGCATTTTAAAGTCAACATCAGAATGAGTGATAATTCGATGCTGTTTTATGGTCGTCTAGCGACTAGTTATAATACCCTGTAACTAGAAAGATAAGTTGTATCCAGAAAACTCTTGAGTATATCACTTTCTCTAACTACTTCCCCTTTGTTGTCTTGGTCTATTGATGAGCTTGTTGTTCTTTCATTTCCATGCGCCACAAAACGACACTTGAGAGACGTTTGTTCATTCATTCATTTTTCTCCATGCGCTTCATGTTTGTCTACATTTGAATGTTTGCTTTGGCATACCAGCCACTTTGTTATGACTCTTTGGGGGGCATAGCAAAACAGCGTCAAGTTAATTTAATTCTGTGTTCTTGCTTAATTGAGTGGCTGGTCAAGTCTCGACTGTGTGGGTGTGTGTGTGTTAGAGAGCTGTGGCAAATAGAAAATGGAAATGTAGCGGAAAAAGTGTAGATTAGGAATTAGTTCCAGAACCAACTGGCTGCTTAACATGCCCCTTATTGGGCATTTTCTTTATGTGGGTAATCTCCGTTCAAGAACGTTTCAATTAGCTTGATAAACAGAAATAGAATGTAGCTTAGTTTAAAGCATAATTGTATTCCACAAACCTAACTAACTTCTTCTAGTTTTCATGTGAAAACCCCTTAAGAACTTCTCACTTAATCATAATTTTTCTTTTCCTTCTTATGCTGTCATTTTTTTCTTTCTACTAATTACACTTCATTACTCAAACTTGGCTGCTTTTATTCGCTAATTCTGATTTAATGATCGCAATTTAGGAGTCACGAAGTCTTCTTCAAAACAATTTTCAAATGTCATTTTTGTTAATTTAGACTGGCATTTAATTAAGCACATAAAACAATATACACACACACCAATAACACTGACAGCCATACAAAGTGGCGATATATATAAAACAATGTAATGGAAACCTGTGCACGTGGCAGAAGTTTAGGTATAAATTACCACAATAAATATAAACTCAGTCATCGGGCAACAATAATGTCAAACTACAAAACCAACAATTGTGCTTACGCACAAGCGCCTTTCACATAATGGCCTCAAAACAAAACATCCAACGGAAACTGTTCTACAACGAGCAATGCAAACACAAAAAAAAGGAAGGCGAAGAAAAAGTGAAAGATTTTTCAATGCAAGCGTGACGTGTCGTAAGTTTAATACGATGTGAAAATTAAATTTTCGCATGTCAGCCTTAAATTAATTTCATTTTCTTGCTTTTCCTTGCCACCCATCATTGTGTAATGAGAAAACCTTGAAGGTGAAAAGAAAATCAACAGGTGTTGTTTGTATAAGATGATTGGCGACATTTTTGTATTAAGTACACGTATTAGGTAAGAAAATCAATAGTTAAAAGAATACGTGTTACTTTTAAGGAATCGCAAAGATTTCCCCTTACTGTCTTTCGAATTCCGCCCAATTGCGAGGCTTTTCTCTTGCCACAGTCACATAAAAATTACAAAAATATGATAACTGGCCAGCAAATTGCAGTTTCGCATGCCAGTCGCGCATTTACCTAACTCTGAACTTTGCCCTTTTATGCTGCAGGCGTATTAAGCGAATAAAGCGAATGAAGCGTCTTGAAGCTCAGTGCACTTTGTTTTTATGAGGCCCGTTTCTAGTGTCATCGGCGTAATAAGTTTCAATTTCAATTGTCCTCAGTAACAAAAGGACAACAGCAAGAAGAGCGAGCAGAGGACAAAGCATAAACCGCTAGCAAATTGCACTTGCAACTCAACTAACAACCATAACCATAACCACTTTCCGCCTCGCATTTGAGTATATTCTTTATTAATATCATAGCGAGTAAGTGTTTCTTTGTAACATATAAAAGGGGCAGAGAATAGAGAAACTTAAGAGAAAAAAACAAGTAAGAAGAATACCATCAAGAATAAATATACTCTATGGGGTCGGAGATGTTTCCTTCTACCTGTTACATACTTTTGCACAAAACCATTAAACCTTTTTAACCATTTCTTGGGTTCAGGGTATAAACATTATACAAAATTAACAGTATCTTCAAGTCTTATATTCCTCCTTCATTGCCAATTGTAAGTTGTTATATTTTTACTTCCATTTCCACAGAACTCGAAGCGAGCTCTTTCTGGCCACATAGTTTGGTTATAGCTTGTGTGCGCGTGTTGAATTTTTGTTTTATTTTTAAAGAGAGAGGAAATAAATTCTAGATATGGTTTTATTTTTGGGCAACTTTTGTGCTGCGCATTGCTTGTGGGCATTTTTAATTTGGTTGCAAACTTTGTCCGTTTTGCCAGGTTTGAGTTACATTTTAATAATAAATATATGCGAGTTGCGAAATGGCCGCCATTTTCCTGCTGTTTTTTTGTTGGGGAAAGAATTCATAAATAGAACGGAAATGTTGTAATGGACGCCGAAGGAAGTGGAAAAGTTTTACTCTCAGCTTGTGTTAGGGAAATACTTCTCGAAAAATGTAAAAAGCAGTTAAAGTTGGTTTAAAATTCCAGTAAATTTTCTAGTCAGCTACAATTTTAAATCAATGTTCGTGTCAAGTTCATTTTTAGGCTTAACCCAAAGCAATTACAAGCTGGCAACTGAAAACAAATTGTGCTGAATTAAAAGTTTTGCACAAGATTTCTTCTGCTTTCTGTGGCACAACACGTAATCAAATTGTCAACAAATGGATTTCTTTGCCCTGGCACGTGACTAACGTGACCCTGGCCCCAAATACGCAAAATAGGCTCCGGCCTAGCCCCTTGAGTCTGGCTCAAAGGCATCTTCATAATTTCCAAAGCAATGCGCATTGCATATCAAATAGTTTCAGCCCATTGTTTGCCTTTCGAAACTTTGGAATAACTGGCAGGCATTGTTTTTGTTGGCATATGTAGCGTATACGCAACATGCTGCCAGCGAGCAGCAGCTGTCAAAAGTTTACATTGCCTGTCAATCAACGGTGCATCGATCAAGTGTTGACTATCGAATTAAGCGCTCAACTTGCTGCCTAATTGAAATTGATTGTGTGCACAATTTACGTTTTTTTTTTACATGTAACAGAATTGTGACGTTATTGCAGAGTATCTGCTAGTCTTGTACATTCCTACTAGTTTTAATCACTAATTATGCGAATGGCAACCATAAATGGGATAAGCAGGAAAAGCCATAAGATAAATTATGAATTGTTAAATTCACTGAAAATAAATGCGAAAATAAAAATTGCCAGCAGCCTGAACGAAAATAAAGCTATTATCTCACCATTTTAAAGCCCACATGCAAATGAAACCCGTATCGAAGCTTTATTTTATGCAAATGTTGCTTATTATGAGCTGCTGCTGATCATAACAGAAAAATAAAAAGTCAAGTTTGGGTTATTTATGACTTTTGCTCATGTGCCTTATCTATGAAATGCATGCAGTTAATTCTGATGCTGACCCCGGCTAAACAATTAAGTGTGCCTGGTTAAACAAATTACTCCACATAAATTCTATTAATTGTCTCTTTGTGCTGTGCTGTGGAGTTGCCTGCTTTTTGTTGTCATGAATGATAAGCAGCTTAATTGCAGCATTTTATGTTATTTATATACATATATAATAGACAATAGAGAAAGCTGACAAAAACAGACTGTGCTTAGTAAAGCAAGCTTAAAACTAATTTAAATTTATTTATTGCTCTGGTGCATTATTTAAAATAAAATTTGCTTCCCTTTTTTTTTATCTTTTTACCTTTTAGTTCTTACCTTTGCAACAGCAACCAAAGTTGCTCCCGCTAGTGCTATTTGATATCCCATCGCTCTATTAACTAACTCAAAAAGAAAGGAGCAAAACTTTTGCGCCATTAAGATTCACTTAGGGGCATCAAGAGTTAATGTCGAAATCTGTGGCAAGTGTTTTGTGTATTGGCATTTTAGCTGAAGCGAAAGTTTATGACACCTCGTTGACTTTAATGCACTTTCATTAAAGAGGCTTATACGCATATTGTGCTCACTTTTTTTTTGGTTGGCCATTGAGCCATTTATTTATGAGGCCGACTTGTCATACTTTGGCGAATTGCCATCCCAAAAAATATATTCAAGTGTGCCAGTTTGGCTTACTTAATTTATGGCCTGAACTTCGGGCTGGGAAATTGTTGCCATGTTGTCGTTGTACGGTTGTTTCCTTTGACACCTCAACGTATGCGTGCCATTTTCATCCAACTTCCGGCACGAATGCAATCAATAAAGTTGCGGAATCAGCTAGGGGCTATTGTTATTGTTGTTTTGGGGTTTTGTCAATGTAACAATTGTGCCAATAAAGAGTAAAGATGTGAGCGTGTTTAGTAAGAAAAAACATGCAAGAACAATTAGAGAACCAAAAAAAAAGAAGTGTCAGAATGTGAAAAATTTGTTCATGTCGTGACGAATGTTATATTAAAACACGCTCACTTCTCTAGTTAAGATTGCATGTGATACAATTCCAGCTAAAAACAATTTTTTCTGGGCTTCCAAGAAAACTGCAAAACAGTTAGTAACCTTTTTTAATTTTGTGCATTTTAGATATAAATTATTAAACATGTGCCAATTGAAGTTGCCCTTTACTTAGCTGTTGGACATAAACTTTGATCCGGTTGCGGTTAAGGGCGGCGGCAACTTTTGCTGCGGCTGCTTATTTATTTAAGACTGTCATTAAGGTGCATGCACAACCGAGCTTACAGTTTATGGTTTACGGCCAGCTACCAACCGACTACCAATTGGAAAGCAACACGAAACACAGCAGTTAGGCAACCAGCTGGCAAAAGTTAACCACGCTGCTGCCCCCAAAGCAGCTGTCTCCTGCATAACTCATTTGTTTTTCATATTCTCCAGGCAGCCGCGAAAGGGAATATGGACTATGGATAGAACTTTAAGTAAACCAGCAGGCAGCTGGCAGGCTCTATGCAACGTCTGTGTAAACATTTTGAATGCCGCGCTGAAAATCACAATAAAACTGCAACGCAAACTCTACTTCCACGATGTCTACAATTTAATTAAAGTAATAAATTGCAAGCCATTTGTGTCTTACCTGCCTGTCTGCTAGCCTGTATGCCTGCCACGTAAAATGTACTCTGGAAAATTGTCTGTGAAATGGGCTCTGAGACGTTTAGAGTTTAACGTTCGGGGATAAGCTTGACTTCTGAGGCCAAAGTGCGCAAATAATGTTCCAATATGTCTAAAATCTTAAAGCAATTTGTGTGCTAAAGAGCTTCTGAAAAAAGATTCACACTCTCGTATAAAGATAGATAGTTAGAAGATACGGAAACTGATTTCAATGAGGAATATAAGTTTTATCCTTGTAGTAAAGCTTTTCAAAAATCTGATTTTTCCGCAAGCTCAGCCACTTAGTTAACCGCAACGGAGTTATATAACCAACAATTTAAATAACTCGCATAAAATCTCATTTAAAAACAACTGCATTTTTATCAGCATTTGTGTGCTTTTGAATCTCTTTGGTTTATATTTCATTGAAAAGCAGCAAAAAATGCCGCTTGCATAATTGACTCATAACACCCTCTGCTAATGAAAGGAAAACTGTTGGTAACGACAAGATAGCAAACAAGTACACTACAAGGCTGCCGCTGCCATAGACATTCTTCAGAAGATGCCGTCAGCTAATGAATTTTAATTACGTAAATAAGTTTGCTTGGGCAATTGCGGCCAATTGTTGTTGTTGTTCTTGTTGTTGCCACCCATCTTTAAACTCGCAGAAAAAAGGAACAGCACAAAATTAAGCTAAGGAAACGTTAGAACAATAAACAAGCAGCTTAGGAAAACACGAAAAAAACAACGTTGCTTGACTAATTTATCAGATTGTTTCTTCTTTGTTGTTGTGGGCGACAGGAAACGGAAATGATTTTATCTTCAAGACAACTTTGTCAGCATTACACGAATATATATATGGCAAATGGCATATAATGCATTAATTAAGTAAATATAAAGCATGCTTGACGTTGATGAGCTTTTGCTTCAGCCAGCAAATTGCACATACGCCACGTAAAACAGTTATTTAATTGGACGCGTGTGAGCTTAATGTGCCATTCTTTTATGGTTTTTTGCCAGTCTGCCTTTGATATTTTGGGCTTGGGCTTATTATTAAGCACAGGTGTAAATTTGTTACCTCTGTTGTTTTGTGGTGTATCTCTGTGGTTATTAATTTTATTTTCCACCTGAGTGCTCTGCGCTACGGCTCATTTTTTTCGTTCTGTTTGTTTATTGTCAGGTTTAATGAGCTGCATACAAAATTTATTTAATAACCTTGCCACGCATAATTCGGCTTGTTTTATGACCGACACTAAAATCAAGGCCATTAAGTTTGAATCCTCAAAAGTAATAGTTTGTAGCCTACAACAAGAACTAAAAATCAGTCCCTGCATAATAAAAATGTTACAAACAAAAATCTCATATTAAAAGCTTGCAAAATTCCGTAAATTTCGCAACATATTAATTTATTGTATAAAATATGTCGAAAAATAAATGCAAAATTAATTAAATCTATTTCGACAGCTGTTAATTTACAATGACAGTTTGAAATAATTGTGTTGACCACATTTTTCTCACATAAATTTATACAAATATTCACCACAATAGGTTGTGCAATAAAAACCTAGATTATGTGAATTGTTTAGTGATTAATTAATTGCCAGTACGCTCAATATTCGCACAGTTGGCAGCCAAAAAAAATCGAATTCAATGGCATTGAATGATTTAATGCCTTTGGTTCGAGCACTTTCGGTGCAGGTTTTGGGTCTGCTCTGACCACTTGACACCGGCCAAAGCCATCAACGAAATGTGGCCAGCCCTGTTTCCAGGTGCCACGCCCTGCCCACCTGAGTGCCTGCCCCCAACTGACTGTGTCTGTGGCGTTCGTTGGCAGCTCAACAAAGCAGCCTTGCAAAAATGCACAATAAAACACAATTTTTCAAGCCACAAAACTGTTTTCTGTTTCGGTTTCGGGCTTTTACTGATAGTGTGGGCCGAAAAAGGCCTTACGTGTCAATTTATTATAACTTATTCAAGGCCAGGCATACCAAAATGGTATCTGCGTGAAAAATGCCATAAAAAAATGAACGCTGACCCAACCAGAAAAAAGCCAGCACTCACACAAAACATAAATGAAGACATTTCTTGCTCACCCCAGTAACTTTCCTCATATATCCTATATCTAAACAATAAGTTGTGGGTTATATTGTGCAGAGAATTAAGAAAATTCCTCAAACAAATATTTCAATCATAGTTATTCGGTCATTTCACAGGGTATTTTGCTGTCCAACGACCGCACTAGATTTCCTCATTTTACTGTTTCTCCTGCCCTTAAAGTCAAGACACGCACAAGACGTTACGCTTCAAGTATATTAGCCAAGCTTTTGGCCAGAGTTTTTGGCAGACTGCCAAAAAAATTCTTCAACAAATTTTTGTTCTACTCAATCAGTTATCGATCGATTTTTTTTTAAAAGGAGCTTGATACGCTCATAGAAGTTAATTGCTTTGTAAAAGTTGAAAGCACAAAAGTTATTACAAAGCCATAAAAAAACAACAATAACAAAAAATGTTTTTATATAAAATCAAAGTTTTATGCTCAACTTTCGTTAGATAGATAGATACTTAAACAAAGTGATGTACACTTTTTCAATAATTTCTCGTACACTTTTTGTACTTTTGATTACAGCAAAAGCCGCAATAAAAATTCAAGCCGTCTTTCGAGGCCACAAAGTGAGAGAAACCATGAAAAAATCGGAAACCAAAACTACAACCAACAATGGCAGCGCCATTCCCGCCGCCGCCTCCGCTGCCGCCGCTGAGGCAGCTTCGCCATCTGCGGAGCCCACCAAAGCGGAGCTTGAGGCTGAATTCGATCCGAACGACAAAGGTAAGTACTGAGTAAAGTGTTAAGCAAGAAGATTGTAGCGTTAGTTTACAGTCAGCAAATATTTACTTTGACCAGCTCAAAGATTGACAAAGGAAGCTAAAAGGAGATAATTTACAAGAGAGAAAACGCATTTCTGTAGCTAAAGATGTGCCAAAGAAGATCTAAAGAGAATTTCGCAGGAAATCCCAGCACAAAGTATTTTCTTACAAAGCACTAATAGAAAATAAAAAGGTTGAAAAATCCATTTTCTGTCCGGGAATGCTGTAAAGTATAAAGTTTCAGCTTGCTGCTGTAAGATTAATTTTAAGGAATGTGTCACATTAAAAGCACATCTTAATTTGTTTTATTTATGCACAGTCACACACGCGCACACACACGCACACACTTGAGAACTTCATATGTTATCCTACTTGGTCATTATTAGCTCAAGTCCGTGACACAGTTGCAAGTCCTTTTGACTAAGTGCTATCTTGTTAACCTGCTCGCTCATGGCAAGCACATTAATCATGTGGCCTACACTTGCCGAAATTCACATGTACATTTATTTGACACTTGGCGTCAGCTTCTCCCCGAACGCCTCTCGTGGCCTTGGGGCTCAGCAACTTTACACCCATGCTGGAATTACTTCCCCAACTTTCTCGTCGCGAACGTAATGAAAACTTTGTGTATGTATTTTCGAGTGTAAGAAAAATTTGTCACAACAACATCATCAACAGCTGCTTGTTTTGGTGGCGGTGGTGGTGGTGGTGTTGGCTTAAAGTTGCCTGCAAATGACAGCAGAGAACCCGCATGGGTATATGTAAAGTTTACAGCCAGCTCCCATTGGGTATTTAATCGTGGCTCTGACAGATCCGCAGCTCTCATAAATAACGCAACAAACTTTCAGCGACACAGTCGCATATTTACCCCAAGGGCATGGAGGATCTCCTGCTGCTGGCACGTTTAACCCTATTAAGCCGTAAGCAGCCACTGACAATTTTTAGCCATAATTTGCTCGAAAGACAGGCTGCTCATTAAAAACTTAGAGCATGTCATCATGGCGCATAACCAACGTGCACAAGGTAGACAGCCCCCACCTCCGCCCCAGCTTAATTATCGTGCTCAACAGAGGAGGCGTGGCTGTCTCTCTTTCATATATGCATATAACACAATGGGCGGCAAAGGCTAATTAGACGCGGTTCACAAGTCAAAGCAATGTGCAAATGCATAAAAAACCCTTTTTGAGTTTTTACTTATACAACCGCACTCAATTACAGCGGAATAAGCGGAATAGAAACACACTGCTCTCAAGGCCACACATCAGTCAGTCAGTCTGTCAGTTTTGAGTGCAGTCTGCATTTCATCTGTCAGCTGTTACCTTGAAAAGCCTGCAGTTCGTATACTTTATATTTAGACTAAAGCCATATATAATTTATCAAACTCAAGTGACTTTAAGCTAGTTTTAAACCAAAAACTATTTCGCGCACATTCAAATTCGGTTTGTTTTATGTTTTTAACCACGTTTGCGATTGAAAACTTTCTTGGTTTTCTACTTCTACAATTTCACACCTGGTTCACACCTGCCACCGGATGAAACCGCACCCAGGAAAACCGACAGTTGGAACTTCATCATTATTCAAAGTTGGCAGTCACAACACAACAATAACGAGCAGGCAGCTGGAGTTGGCCTAGTTTTAAAATGTGTGTGTGTAGACCCCAACATATTGCACAATTTTAGCCAAACGATAACAAACAACTGAACCACAACAGCAACAACAACAACTGTGGTGTGGCCATAGAAAATTATATAGCCAGTGCCAGGCTTAAGCGGATGCAACAACGCCTTTTTGGCATAGCATATGCAAATGAGCACAAATACCCAAACACACACAACACACACACACACACATTACAAAAATCGAAAGCCAAAGTTGGCTTTAAAGGATATTTTCTTGTTGCACTCGCATTTTGGCCATAACACTGCGGCTTTGGCATGCTTTTCCTACTGGCATTTCAAGCATTTGCCTTGTGCATGCGCATAAAACAAACATATATAGATAGTACTTAAGCAGACATAACGCAGGCAACAACGCACAAAACATTTGGTCTAATGCCCTTGAAGGTCGCCCAGTTGTCTGGCAATTTGTTGTTGTTGCTGTTGTTGTTTTGCGGTCAAGCAGCAATTGCAATTTTGGCCTCATTTCACTTGCATAATCATTGCTTACTAATTGTTGTTAACTGCAGGCAAAACTTCAATGTACTGTGTGTGTTAAATGCCTTTTGACCAACGTTGCGTATGGTTAACTGTGAGGATTATTCGATTGTTTTACTGTTTGTAATAACAAGAAAACTGGTCATTGGAATGTATTTGTATTTGTCATTAGATAGAGAAATATTTAGCCACTTATGCACTAATGGGCTTACTTATAATTAAGGTTTGAATTATAACGCTTGAATCTATAATTGCATACAATATCCGGTTATTAACACACATTATTGCACAGATTTAATTTTTGCAGTAATCTTAGTTATGTAAGCACTCGATTACTTCTGCATTAGTTACTGACAAAAGTAAGTTGAGTTTGTGAAGATTTCGCAAATCAAAAAGAACGGTCAAACAAAGATTACTTATAAGTCTTCACTGAGGCTAAGCACATGGCTTTCTGTTGGTTGGGTTGACAGTCAGCATTTGTTGTGCGTGTCAGCCGGATGTTGATAGTAACAACAACAACACAACATCTGCGATAAAAACCGGCGCAACGCTTTTACTTCTAATTGGATTTTCGGCTTTAAGCGCAGTTGTAATTTCATTTACACCACAACAAAAAAGTACAAAAACCCACACATAGCCGCAGGCCGAGGCGAGACATTTAAGCACAATGTTAAGTGTGTTGTTGTTAGTATTGTTGCTTATTCACAGCTGTGCCACAAGCAGGCAGGCACAAACAAAAGGGCGGATCCGGAAAACACGCGCAGTAATGCGGGCGTATATATAAAAAAGCGAACAACACAATACGTACGTACAAGCTACATGAACGGACATGGAACACGCAATAAGCACCATGAACTAAAAACATTTCGGACGCTGAATTGGCGTTTTTTGCAACTACACACACACACACATGTACATCAGCCCCTTAGGCTTGAGATCAGGTGCGCTGCAAAGTAGGCAACACAAAAATAAACTCTGGAATATAAAAGAGACGACAGAATTTCAGTGTCGGCCCTTTAATTTATAATGCACAGTGCCCAAAAAAACTTGCCATAGATTACCACTGTCGTGTGTGAGTGTTTTTTTTTGTAGTTGCCCAAACAGCTGGCTTTGTATTTATTTAGTCTGCTGCTAAACGTTTTACAGAAGTTCTTCGGTCTGTCGCCTTGCCGACGACCGCATTTTAAATATTTTAACAACTTGCCACCTCTTAGCAGCTCTTCTTCTTGCTTTTCTTTCTGCTGGAACACCTTTCCTTGCCATATAGATAAACGTGTTTATTGTTGCTTTTAAACTCTTACGTTTGTAAATATTTAATTATGGCTTCAATACTTTAGTTTCTTATTTGTTTGGGTTTGTTTACCGTCTGTGTTTTTTTTTTTTTGGTTAGCCTCAAGCCACTTTATGGTCGGTTAAGCTTCAGACTGGTTAACCCTTTTCTAAATAAAAAAAAACACCCTTTATAAATTATTTCGTAAAATACTTTACAAAGAAATGAAAATTTGGAAAATAATTATTTTGATAGCTAATATACGTTTTAATTTAAATCCAATCAAAAAAGCAAAACAGAAAAAGCAAAACCATTTAAAAACTATCATTATTTAGTTAATCTCTGCACACCTGCAATAAATTTTAGTTAATCTCTAAGCCAGTAGTAAATTATGCCGAGAATTAACTAAAAGCACCGTTGACTTTTAATTAGTTTGTTGAGCTAAACCAACCCAATTCTAACCCCTACCCAATTGTACAATAAGCCATAAGCTGCTTTTGTGTTGGGCTTTATATTAATTAAAGTTTATGTTTGATTTGCCATGGCCTTATGCATCCGTTTCTATTTAGTGTGTGCTAGTGTGTGGGTAAATACGGCACTCGGTTAGATTCACAAATTACCAATGGGACCGTCGCTTGACATTATACGGTTGGCTTAAATACGATTACCACAAGAGAATTTATGCGTGTTTGAAGTTTAATTAGCAACACATTCTCAACAATTTATGTGACAAGCAAATTATCACTTAATCTGGCCAAAGGGAAACCCAATTTTATTCCTAATGAAAACTGTCCAACAATTACGACTGCAGTCAATCATTTTAATTGCGGAGGAACCACAGTGCGTATGCGCAATTATCTTTTGCCAAAGCTGATTTATGTTTTTTGCGTCCCAAAGAACAACCGACAAACAAAAATGGAAAATCAAGCCTCTTCGGTTAACCACAAGTCTTAGTTAGCGGAAATTGAAAAATGGGCTTAGTTTTTGTGTGTTTCTGGGCCCAGGGCCACTAATGCCAACTCTCTGGGACACCACAAAAGCCTGTCTATAATGCGAAAATGCTTGAAAATGGAAAAGGTACAAGACAAAAATAACTGACGCATTTTTGTGGCCTGTTACCGAGCTTTGGAGGAGCTTACAAAAACTTTGGCAAACAATTTGTTTTCCATTTACTTTTGGGAAGCTTATTATCGTTTTTACACTTTGTCGATAGAAAGGTATATAAAACGCAAACTTGTATAACGTCGGTCTTCACCCGATGACCATTTTATGTTGTGCAACACTTCAAAATGGTGTTGTTTACAGTTCTGCTTTATATACTTGCGGGCTCTGTGTTGTGTTTGTTACGTGCACGTGTAGCACAAAAGTAATTAAAATTCAGATTTATGACAAAGACTTAACAAAGTTATTATGGCAGCTGCCTGAGAATGACAGACACAGCCACACCGAGGCAAAGATGACGACGATTATTAAGTATTACATGCCTGAAGAAGAGAGATAGACAGCTACACAACCACTTAGCTTGTCATTATAACACGACTTAGATACCCTGCCCGAAGGTATAGCTATTCTGTCAACCCATTGGGACAAACAAAGAGTGAATGACTTCTTCATATTCTTGAGTTAGTGTACGTTTAATTCGTTAGATGCTAACGTAAAATCTTTCGTACTTGTTTTCAAAATCATTATGTGCTCATTATGCACGTGTCTGGGTCTGTACTTGTTTTGTGTATATGACACAATTACTTAGCACACGTCACAGATTTTGCACTCTTGTTAATGGCACCCAAAGTAACACTTCCATACACACAAACACACTTACTTACACATTGTCGCGAACATCTCTTGTGTGTGAGGCTCACATACATTTGTATTGTTTTATTTTTAATATAAAATTTGCATTGTTTTTGTGTAGTGCTAAGAGAAATGTGGGTCAAGAGCGTTGTGTATGCCACATAAAAGTATCAACACATGACCAAGTATTGTTGTTGGTTCCTGTTGTTGTAAACACACTCTCAATAATACCAATAATCATCACACCGAAGGACAACAACAGTAAAAGCAGCTGAAAAATGGAGTGAAAATCGCACGGGTCGTATGATTGATTACTTTTGTGCATTGGGCAGTCATTGATGGAATCTCAAAAAGAAGTTGATTGCAAGGTCAGCAAGGCCATAATGCTTATTTGATGTGCTATCAACAAGCCAACGAATGTCAGAAATCAGAGATGAAGACAAAATAGTGGAATAGGCAAAAGTATTCTCTACAAAACAAAGACGAAATGAGTGATGATAGATAAAAAAGAAACAGACAAAAGTGCTTAAGTTTAGCTTTGTGCGTTGTAGATAGAAGTGCTCTGAATTCGTTATTCTCTTAGCTATAAGTAGTTTTTTGAATTTCAGGGTAAAATTCTGTAAAAAAAATTGTCTAGCTACAAACTATCAATATCATGCTTTAATAAACATTTAATTAAAAGTTGAAATGAAATAAAATACACCACTGACACTATCGTCATGCCACTCCTACGAGTAGTCTAAGCAATTCGAGCCTGAAAACTTTTGCTGGGATAGTCAGTCAATCAGGCTTAGACAGCCTTTGGCGTTGGGCAGCGTTCCACATGCAAATCTCACTTGCCATACACCAAGTTAGCTGCTAGTTCGTGCCACTGGCCACGGCTACAACTGCGATAGGTGCAAAAACCCGCCCGCCTGGCAAATACAAACTGAATTTATATGCAACAACATCCAAAAGGTGGCAGGACAACAGCGCCGAGCCGAGCTGAGCTGAGCTGAGTAGATGTGCATGCCCAGATTTTTTGGCAATGTTAGCTGAGTTTGGCCATGTACTGTGACAGGACACGCTCTGCACGTGAGCGACTACAGAACATGTGTTACATTGCCAGAGACATCCTTAACCAAAGCGTGACAGGCACGAAAATTCTACTTATATTGCCTGCCAGCCTGTCTATCTGACAGTAGGAGAAAGTTTTCATAATCAGTTTCGCCTCAATTTCGGCAATTGGCTAACTTTGTATTTGAAAAGTGAGATTTGAAAGTGAGAATTGCCAAACAAGTTTCTAAAGTTTAATCAGAGTTTCACAGTGTTAAAGTGCAATTACAATTTATCAATTTTAACTCTTGTTAGCTAAGCCACAAAAAAAGTTTATTAAAGCTGAATCTTATTTGTTGTTTAACTTCAAGGAGCATGCGTGAACTTTAGCTTAATGAATGTCATGCATATTCAGGTAGCATAAGTAACACACACGTCTCTTATTTTCCTGCTTTTTGTGTGACAGTTCCATTTTGCGCCTCCTGCAACTTGGGCCATAAATGTGACAGTAGGGCCTTACGGCTGTTATATTTGCAGCTATTTGCACGTATTGTGTGTTATTTTAAATATTTTATAAATAAACAGAAATGCAGCATGGCCAATGCGGTACGTGACCCACACTAGAGTCACGTTGCTTACGCGGCGTATGCGTAATTTTATGGCATTCACTGTCCAAGACTCAAGCCACAATTAGTTGAGGGCACACATAATGCAAGCAAGAAGTAGAAGAACAAAAATGAAATGAAATTCAAGTGCAGCTGTAGCCAATTTAATTTTAACGCCTAATTGTGTTGAATATAGGGCATGGAAGAGACGGAGGGAGGGAGAGAAGAGAACATTGTTAAGTTAAATATATGCACATTGTAGCGTTAAACGAAATCCCAACCAGCAGCAGCAGCTAAAATGTAATCACAAAATTTCAAATGAGAATTTTTTAACATTAGCATAAATGCGCAAAGCAACAGAATAAAAATGGTGGGAAAAAGAATATATATGTATATATATGTATATGTATATAACAAATGGCAGGCAAGTGCAGTTATATAACGTAGCTTGCAGACAAGTTGAGCTCAGAAATCATTGTAATCTTAAGGCAGACAGAATAAACGAAGTGAATGTATTTGAATTATTAGCCAGATTGTGCCCTGAACTAAAAAATTGTCATAAAATAAAGTTAAGCAAATGTTTGTGACACCAAAAAACTAAACACATTCATATGCATAAATCATAGCACAGATAAAATATTATTGTACATTCCAATAAGCCTTTAAGTCAACCTTGAACTGCAACTTGCAAGTGAAAATATTTCCCTTTGAGGACAACACAATTAATTGCTAATTAGCTTGGTTGACACTGTGGGCAAAAAAAAAATAAAAGAAAAACTACAGCTCATTAGGGCGACTTATGCAGCATGCATACAAACATACAGTATACATCTTTTTTATCAACAACTCTGAGCTGGGCAATTTATGGAGCACGTCGTACTTGTGACTTGTGACCAAATGGTGGCCATCTCACCACACCACAAAAACACACACATTCACATGCTGAGCATTACAAATGAAGCTTAATTTTGTTTCCGAGTTTTTGTGGTTGCCTCATGCATTTAATATGCAATCAGCATGCGCCAAAGTGCAGGACTTTCACTAACTACACGTCTTCTCCCGGTTAACCGCAGCGTATGCATGCGTATACGTAATGTGATTAGTCTGACCGACATGGGAGCTGCCGCCACATCAGTATCTTGACAGGCTGCACAGTAACTGAACAGCACTTGGGGAGCATTTCGTTTTGATTTCGATTATTCGTATGGAAAATTTACGGCCATCGCAGATTTCGCTGTCGGTTGTAAATAGTCTCTATAGGGATTTGGATTTGTGTGTGCGGAATATTTGTTAATACCAAATGTTGTGTCGAGAGTGATTGCATGCGAATAGAAACAGATTATGATGATTGTAGCTTTTTGAAACTTAAAGTTACTTTAAATTTAAAACAGCTGCCAAATGTTTACTTGGTAACTGAAACTTGTTTGACCCCACAAGTAGCAAGTACTTGGGTCACATGAACAGTTGCTAATTAAAACTACATAGTTTCAAATGTTTGGGTAAAGTTTCTTTAATATTCTACTTAATAAGGTCAACAGAAAGCACTTAGATTGGCGGCAAAGTGCCCAAAAACTTTACAATTAAGTAATTCACTTAGTTTTTCGTGGCGTTGGCCAAGTGGCCACTTAAAAACAACAACAACTAAAGCGCTTTTTTCCCTCTCTTTTAGAGCTGTGCCATGCTGCGCTGAAGATTCAGTCAACTTTCCGTGGCCATTTGGCACGCAAGCTGGTTAACAAGGATGAGCCGGAGGATGAGGATATACAGGAGATAACCAAGAAGGTTGCCGAGGAGCTGGACATTGATCTGACCGATCCGGAGCTTAACAAGGCTGCTACCAAAATCCAAGCCTCGTTCCGTGGCCATAAGACACGCAAAGATACCCCTAACGAATAAGCTGAGCAAGTTTGCGTGTCATTTTTTGGGATTGTTGCTGTCGACTCTCCGCAGAGAGCAAGCAGTCAACAAAATAAACATTTATGAAAACATAAAAGAAAATAAAAGAACAAATTGGTAAATGTAACTGTGCAAAGCATGCACTAAACTTTTTAGTAAATATGTTAATTAAATGAAAATGATATTTATGAGCAGTGCAAAATGGTCATTATAATAATATATACATTTATATATTAAGCAATAATTAACTTGATTAAATGGCAAATTTATTAAAGCAAACTCTTGAGTTGTACTTAGTTCAATGCTTTAAACATCTTAGAATAATAACAATTTTGTCTAACTCTTAAATATATTTATATATATAAATATATATGTTGGTTATGTTGTATGAAATAATTTGCTAGAGTTTTCTGCATACAAATAATACAAGAAAGCCCGACCCGAGCCAATTATTAGCTAAAATCTAGCCTTAACTTCTTCCTACCAAATTGACAAACTTGTTTCTTATTAATTATTTAACGCTTTTTACACAAAAAAAAATAATCTTCATTATTTGCATAACAGAAATTGCTTACAAAAATTTCTCACAATTGCCAGAAAATGCAATTATTAAATAATTCAATAAATTTAATTTAATATCAAATTTTCTAATTAACTTTAAAAACAATTTGCAAAGCATGTTAAAAAGGCACGATGTTCCAAAATATGTATTGTAGGGCAAAACAATGAAGACAAACCCAAGGGAAATGCTGAAACATTTTTAAAAACCAAAACAAAAATTTAAACGGTTTGTCTGGCCAAAGCCAAAAAAAAAAAAAAAAAAAAAAAAAAAAACAAAACCCTCAAACCAAAATGCAGTGTATTGTTGTATCTACCAAATAAGAAATAAATAAAGATAATTTTTAACTGATACTCAATGTTAAACAAATTGAAAAAAGCCCGCAAGGCACATTAGGGGTACTCAAGCGACAAAACAGCTACGAAACGTCAACACAATTTTTTCAGCGAGCTACTTAAACTGATCAAACAAGAACTCAAAAACTAATCTGGTGGCACAATTTTTTGTTTTTCTACCAAGTGTAATACAAGTTTGTCTACTTGAATATATATTATCAAAAACCTAAGAGAAGAAAAAAATAAGAAAATATATTATATATACATACGTACGAGTATTATAGAAAATTGAAAAAAAAAAAAATCAGATATAATATAAACAAAAAAAACTGTTACAAAAGCAACTACAGACAAAATTTGTTTAAATAAAAAAATTCCAATTAATTACTACTTAAAAATAAAAAAATAAATAATGAAGAGCATTAAAAATTATATTAGAGATCAAAATGAAATTCTACTAAAAATGCATAAAAACTACATTAAACCAAACGTAAATAGGAATAAGTGACAAAAATATTAATGAGAAGAAAACAAAAGCATATACAACATAAATACATCCAAAAAACAGCAAAAAAAAATACATAAATGTCCCAACTAAATTTTAATTGAGTACTAAACATAAATAAAACTTGAGAAAATGCTAAAAAAAAATTTGTTAGTTTTTTCTTATACCTCAAGCTAGCAGAACTTTTTTAAGCCTTTTCACGCACATGGCCAACAATTACCGATTTTTTGTTGGCTTTCTCCTCCTCCAAATTGTCCTCCATCAGTGGACCGAAAAGTGGCGTCAGATTTCTCGCTGCTCAAGGTCTTTTGCTGCATTTGACATTTGCATTTGCACAGTGGTTTATAAATAAGAAGAGAATCCAAGCCAATCAGTACTGAAAAAAACATTTCTCAACTTGCAATCAAATGCTATAAATATATGTGCACAAAATTGGTCGATATCAGCATAGTGAATTAAAGTGAAAAGTGGAATCAGCTGGTGCTTTTGATAATTTTATTGATGGCACAAATGACACAGCTTGGCACCGTTAAGTGGGTTGTTGCAACAGTGTCAGCAGCATCGGAATGTTGCCTCCTCCATAGCCAAGAAGCAACAGCCAAAGGATGAACGTTGAAGGACAGACAAACCAGGTTGAGATGGAGAAGTTCTCGGGCACTTTTGGCACTACATTGCTTTACGACAATGACAACGATGATGATGGTGATGTTGATGTTGTTGCTGTTGTTGCCGGGGGTAATGGCAGAATGAGGAATGAAACAGCATAATGAGGATGACAGCAATGCTAGAGCTTGACCTACAAAAAAGAAAGAGGCAAGCCAGCTGCAAGTAAGGTAACTTTTCTGGTAGGAGACAAGCACTTGAGACGTCAAAGTGAAGACGCTTTAAGCAAAAGTGCTTAGCCTCTGGCCATAACTGCAGAAATTTTTCAAATATTTAAGTTCCGAGCAAGCTAAAGGGCCGCCGGGAATGCCATAAAAATGAAAATAAAATGAAATGCACAAATCCGTTGAGACTAAGTGTAGTCAGAAATTGGACAGGTGCCACATGACGTGTAGGTGTGACTGGCAAATTGAACTTGCCACATTTGAAAGTGAACAGACACAGAGTCAGAGTTAGAGTAAAGGAAGCTCCAGCAATTTGCATGCCATTGCAATTGCATGTCAATTTGGATATTCAGCACCGGAGGCAAGAGGACGACGACTACAAACTAAGAACTGTCTAAAGTGCTATGAAGCTGAGCGCGTTTGGCATTCACTAAAACTCTGAGTCCGTTTTTTACTGACTTTTTCACGGCTCACAAATATTTCAACGTAAAATTTATGCGCTTCCGTCTCCACGCGGCACAAAAAAAAACACAAATAAGTGAAACAAACAAAACAAACAGAAAAAGAGAAAGTGTAAGCTATCTCTGCTTGGGTTGTCGGTGTGCAGCATGGCGTATGCGCAATTTATGAGGCCCTAAAAACAAAACGTTGTCTAAGTGCTCATAGTGCACGAATAAACGCTGCAACAACGACGACTAAGTGAGCAATGCGTCTTCCCTTTACACTGATAGTTGCAAACACTTTTATAACCATTTTGATTATAGAAAAACACATCAAATGCTTATTGGAGTACAAAAGAAAGAGCAGGTAAATGTGCGAAATAAAATGTTACTTACCTGAAGTGGCGGATTCAATGCAACAAACAAAGAACAACTATAAAAATATAAATTTTGTTTTGCGCTTTCCACTTTCAACCGCTATTCAGCACTTTAAATGGCTTTTGCGTGCTGTCATTCATGCATCGGTTTTGTATTATTCTTCCTCCCTTTCAACACTTATCGCACGTTTGCAGTTGCAACACACACACACCACATCAACTTTCAATTTCTAAAAACCATTTTTTAAGCGCCTGCTGGAAACGGAAAGCAAATGAAATCCGTGCCAAATAAGCAACAGCATCCAATCAAAAGAGCCCACACACGCCGGCAGCTGCTGCTGCTACTTTTCACACCTTTTGTGTGGATTTCAACCGCAAAATATGCCAGCGAGAACACCGACACCAGACACAAGGAAGGACGCCATTTTTGAGTGTGGAGTGCGGAGTGAGCTGGCAGCGACACGTTTAACTGTAAACGGCCCACTTGAGCGCATTAAAAATGTTAAATGCTCCGAGTACTGATACCGCGAACTGGTTACCTGGCACCGGTTACCGGAAACAACTACTCAACACTTGCATAAGCTATGAACTGCATTTCAACTTGCAACTATTTAAAGCTCTCGTTGGTTGCTTTTCAGCGTCAACTGTTTTGTGGAATGCGCTCAAGTGATTATTACAGCGAGAACTGCAATTCGAAACGATTTGGCTGCGATTGCCATTCAACTTCATTTGTTTTGGCTGACCCCCTGGACGACAGCTGTCCTTTATCTGTCCTGTTTCGCGGAACTGTCGCAGCACTGTCGCAACACTCTCTTGACACTGTCCGACTGCCCGCCGGCTAGCGTGGCGTATACGTAATTTGTTGGCCAACTGCCATGGCACTTCCTCTCGTAAACAATTTGCCCTCCCCCAAGCACAGTTTTGTTCATAATGTAGCCCGTTTGACATTTGTGCCCGGAGCTAAATTATATAAGCACAAACATTTTGAACATTGAGATTTTAGTTCTTTTTCTGTTCTCATATTTCGTTCTTGATTATTATTTTGTCTCAGTGAAGATTTAATCCCAAAGCTGGTGACGTTTGGACATTTCTTGTCGTTGTACTACTATTTGTGAGTAAAACTGACATCGAAGACAGTTTTTTATGTTTTGAAATGTTAAGTTCTTGAGTATTTAAGCTCTTAAACTTCCAAGTAAACTGTAAAAAGTATAAAAGTGAGAAAATATATTTTTTAATGCATTTCAAATGTGATTTTTAATGGAAAAAGTAAGTGTGTAAGGTTCAGCTAGGGAAATTTAGTTGGAAAATCATAAAATAAAGTTCTCTAAACTTTTTTGTACCCTCTCCACAATTTTGATTGCACAACTTTCGGGCTACTTTTGACCCCAGCTCAAAATAGCGCCCCCAACCATTTACCCACAAAGTTATAATAATCAATGTAATTTAATTTAACCTCCGTATGAATTTACAGTACTTGTTTAATGTCATGCAACCCACCCACCAAACATGTTGAAGGGCAATTGGGGTTGGTTTTGGTGCTGCCACCTGGTTGTAATTACTGTTACTCCTTCCTTCCTGCCTTGCCACTATTGGCCACGGTCTATTATTCAATTTGCACATGACTGGCAAATAGTATTTAGATAATAATAATAGAGACTAATGGACTGTTGGAGTTGCTAAGCTACTTAGTTTCCAGATGCCAGCTTCCAGTTACTAGATGTAAGTTTTTCCAGACTGGTTCATTATAACATACCATTTGTATTTATAAGTATCGCCCATTGACGGAATATTGAACTTTTTGTTGTCACTGACAAAGGATTAATAGCAGGGACCAAGAATGTCCGAAGAATGCTCTGTGCTGACAAGTTGCTTCATAAACCCCACAGACAACATTATTTGATACATTGTGTGTGTGATGTGTACAAAAAAAAAAAGGAAAACTCGTTTGGCATTTTTTGCTGGCTTCACAAAATGGCATTTAATTTTTCATGTGACCCTTCGTTCACTTTTTTTTGTCTTTAAATGTTATAAATGGGAGTTGTGCTGAGTTGCTTTGTTATGTGGCTTAACCCAAAAAATTAGTTGTCATTCCGCCCTTCTTTTTTTTTGGCTGCAGCTATTAATGCATTTTTTGTGTTTATTACATTATATTGTCTTCATTGTCTTTAGGCGGACGTGATTATGTGCCCAAATAATATTTTATACATTTTTTTGATATATTGTTCCACTCCTTGCCATTAGGACATCTGCCACCATTGCGTATAATGATTAAAACGATGAGCAAAACCAGCTCGTTTAGTTTCATTTTTGGTTTTAAACTGTGATTTAAACTTCATGGCATATACAAATAGAGTATGTATGTAATAATTGATTGGTCACGCTTGAAGTATAGTTAATTTTAGTGTGTCATGTGTCCAATATTATTAATAGTTTATAGTTCAACTCAACTTAACCCTACAAAACTTTCATCTCATAACTTAAGCTTCAAGGTTCGATTTCGAACACGCACACACACGAAAAAAATTCTTTCACCTGCTGCAAAAAATAAAAACAAACGAGAAAAGAAATGCCAACAGCAGCAACAGAAACAGAAACACGTAATCAAACATGTGGAATCAAATGTTTTACACCATAATGAAAAAGTGTACACGGCGCGTATACTTAATGGTTGTATGCGTATGTGTGTGTTTGTGGCCTGGCTTAATTATTTGTATGTGAAAAGTATCCTGCAGCGAAGATTAAATACTTTTGGTGGAGTTGATTCAGTTGATTCGTTTCTGAGTTATATTCCTTTTCGGTTTTTCAGGCAGGCTTTTTAATTGTCGTTTTGAATCTTCATTAGGTATATATATATACTTTTAGCAGTGATGACAACTTGAAAATGGTATTTTTTCTACTGCTCAAAATAAGGAATAGCCTGATTTTGGCGCTACGTTGCCTCGTAACTATTGGTTATCTCTGGACATTGGTAACTTCTGCGGCTGTAACGCCCCGATTGATCACAACTAAAAAGTGGTGCTATTGGACTACCTATTGGCTTAGAAACTTTTTTATACTTCAATTTGATCTGGCTACACAATCGTTTATCGTACTGCTTATAATTCTAGTGCTTTATCGGATCTTTAAATGCTGTCGTTGCAATTTCTATGGACAAGTGCGAGCCGTTGATGCAGCTTATAGATCAAGTATACCATGCAACTTTTATCAAGTTGTGTTTTTTGGACCCTACCTGCTGCTCTTCTCCGTTTGCTGGCTGTCTAGCACGTCTTCAATTTTTAGCCAACTGCTAAATTTACCTTTGGATATGGGAAAGGAACAGCAAAATTATGTTTTCCATGAGTTGCTCGGGGTGTTCTTATATAAGCTGCTGATTATGGTAAATACATTTAGCCGAATTCTACGCTGCTGCTACATAATTACTGAATTCGCTAATGAGTCCGAACTTAATTTGCGCAATTATCACAATTTTGGCGACTATTTGATGATATTCTTTTATTACTAAAAACATTGTTTGGTACAATTTATACAATTTGCAAAGTTGAACAACTAAAAATTACGCATACGCCATGCTAAGCCATGAGTTTTTTTATAACAAGCTTTTTGTGTTATGATGCCAATTCTTTTTATAGTTTGTTGACGCACTTTGGTTACTTGGCAACACGTTGGATTTGACAGTTCGGAGCATATGTCAATTTGCATAATATCCGTGTGTTTAAAGCAGTCGATGTCGTTTGCCGCAAATCGAGCATGAAATACAAAAGAGTCAACTGCAGTTGAGGCAAAGTGTAGCGGATGTGGAGAACGCGAAGCGTGGCGTTGAGAGGCCATGTCGTTGCATATGACAGCTGTGATTGAGGCCATCAATGACAACAGCTGACAGGAGTCAACCTAACAAATGGCCACTGTCCAGAGCCCAGGGCGCAATCAACTGTGTGCGAATGGCACATTCACAATGCGACATAAATGAGCAGAGACAGAAGCTGTTACCGGGTTGAGCGCTGTGTGAAACTCGATAACCTTACACAGCTCCTTTCATTAGTGCTGTAAGTGTGTACTGTGTTGGGATCTCCAGTTGTGCTCAGTAAAAATACTCTTTTATGGCAGCCTAAACTATCTTATGGATATATCTTGTACTTTATATTTTGCTTCCGCTTGTGCGCTGCGTTTGAATGGCAATAAAATAATCTGTATAATGCCAAGCCATGCATTTATCATCAGGCCTAACAAATTGGCAAGCGACAGCAAGAGTCTAAATCCACCAACATTTGTCTGCACTGGCAAAAAAAAGTGGCCTTGATACTTTTTACAAGTCAAACAGAAAGCCTTGCGCATTCTCAGAAATATGACTAGCATTTTTTTTTGTTAAGTGTCTTCAGTCTATGTTTAGCTCATCGCTTTGAACAATCAGGCAAGCAGGTGTTGCCAAAGGTGCCTGACAAACATGCCTTATCAACATTTATGGCACTTTTATGAGGCTTTTTCTCACACTCACACACACTCAGGTAAACACACACATTGATTCAAATGTAGTAGGTATTAAACTTTGCCAAGTTGTGAGAGGGCGCTCAAAATCATTGAAGCGCAAAATAGAGCAATAATCTTGGCACAGTTTAAAAGTGGCTACAACGAAGAAGAGCAAGAGAGGAGAGGGAGGTGAAAGTGGGCAGCACGACATGCATAATAAACAACTGCAGTTGGTGCTTTGGGGGCGTGTCGCAAAGAGAGAAGGGCTCTCTGATGCTGGGCAACGATAAATTTAATAGCACACAGAAAAGCCAACAAGTAACAATTTCACCAAACGCTTTCCAGGGTGTGTGTGTGTGTGTGTGTGTGAGTATCCGTGGTGTGCCTAAAAGCATGCATAACGATATTATGAGTGACCTTTTTGCATGTCCCAACAGCACACTCGAATCATTTTTGCCTTTCAATTTCCCCTTCTCCTCGCCTCATCTCCTTTAATGACTGACCAAGCAGCTGCATTGAATTATTGAGTTCTCATCGATATAAGGGACAACGCCTACCCGGGCAGCAGCAGCCTCATCATCAGCATTATTAACAGCCATGATTTTGCTTCAGCTGTGCCCCAACTGGGAATCTACACACAAAGATCCCCACAACACACAGACACATTGTATATGGTTGCTCATATATTAAAGTGCGAGCTACAAACAACAACAAAAAGTAAGGTAAAATTGTTGTGCTATGTCTCTACTTACATGTGTGTATACAGGGTGTTCACTAGTGAAGGCAATCATGCGAAGTGACTGCAATATTTAAGAAAAACACCCTGTTTATTGCCAAACCATCCCTGTCATTCATTTTGGGCATCTGTCCAGAGCATTCTCGCTGCAGCGCTTTTAAATATTTGATATTTCAAATAATTTGATTGGCAATCTGCATTGAAAACATATACATGTGTTTTCTATAGAAGTGTGTATATATGTGTACATAAGTACATATTTATAAACTAAAGTTCATGTTTCTGTTAGATTTTAATATAAAATGAAATTTTTATCGCACCAATATTTTTTTCCTCGCGCGGATTTTATATGCCTTTATGACTTGATGCTTATCCTGTCTGTCCTCCACGCCTAATGAAGCGCTTTTCCTGGTTGTTTTCATTCCTTCTGTGTATTGACCACAAATTGGGATTACTTACATACAATTGGCTTGTGAAAAGCATTAATGGCTTTCATCTTCTAATCAATGTCATAATTGCAAATACTGTTGATTGCTTAGAATGTTGCAATTGCTTTCGCTTTTTATTTACTACTCGTTGCCGTTGCGTTAATTATGTGCAGACTACGCTAATGAGACATGCGCACCTGCTGCTGCTTTCCCCAAAGCGGAGGGAGTAGGTAAGAACTTAATTAGTTAACGGACCGTACATAGCAATCGATGAGGTTTATTATAACGAGACTAAAGTGCAAGTGTAAAGGTTAATGGATAGCAAACGATGCTCATTAGAGCAGCTAACCAAATAGCCAAATAGTTAATCTTGCGAACAAGAAAGCTATTAGCTGAACCAAATGTTTTTTATATGGTTAACTTATATCTGACTTTAAGGAAATTTACTAAGCTACCTTTGTTTCTGTGTCAGTCACTGGCTTATCCTGAATTTCTTTAGCACATCCATATCATCTGTGTCGCGAATAAGTCTACTGTGTAATTGGCCCACAGGCTGTCACAAATTCTTTAGCAATCGGAGCGGCCTTCTCATATGCTAATAACGTTGCCAAGTCCCGCAGCGTAAGACAGCTTTGTGGTTGCCATTGCTACTGAAATAGTTGTTGTTGTTGCTGGCATTACATTAAGTCAGGTGCGAATGTGACGTACACACGTGTATTTCATGAATGCTCAACAAAGGTCGCATGTCACACAGGAAATATGCTAAATAAGCACGCCAGTTATGTGCCAGTGCCAGGATCCTCAAGTGTCCCCAGAGAGAGAGAGAGAGAGAAAGATAGACAGCTAAAGATAGAAAGAGATAGAAAGTAGGACGATTGGCTCCGATTTGTGGCTAAGTAAACGTGGCGTAAACTTGCAATTGTCAATCAGCTGTGGAGACAGCTGGGCGCCCCAAGTTCAAGCCCGGATATTAATTAAGTTTATGCTAATTGGCCTGGCCAGCTGAGGCGAAAGGCATTAATTATGTCAGACAGCATATGGTGCGTATACGTAGCGTCATGTAAATGAAATTCAAATCAAATGCTTTGCAAATTTACATAATGGAAATGAGGTGAAAGAACAACAGCAACCTGAAAACAGGCCAAACACATTATCAATCACTAATCGATGAAATCGATAAGGTAAACCAACTGCGATACAATGGCCAGAAACGGAGCCCGAGCTCGTCGCCCGTTTACACCTAGAGATGACAACGTGAAGAAGTTAACTTATGTAAAACACAATCCTAAAAGATGGGCAGAGTTTAAGAAAGTGACTGGACAAGTGTTTATAATATTGCCATACTTTTGTATTGAAATCTTAGTTTGCTTTAGTTTTTCTGCACTGAAAGCACATCTCTAGGTGTAATCGTCACCACACTCCAATGGGTTATCTCATCTATTGTTAACAGCTAATCGAATTTACAGCTGATTAAATCGTTCCAGTTGCCAGTGGGTTGCGCTTATGTCAAAGTGAGAGAGACTGCAATTTGGAGGGAATGGGTTAGCTGCCTGTGTTGGACACCCTTCAATCATTTTTGTTTCATGATTTATTCATTTAGACACTCAAATGTTTTTGGCTCAGTTTCATCTGCCGCAAAGATTTAATGGCATTTTATCTACAAATAGACAGCTAAAAGGCCGTGCTGCGAAATGGAACGCATTCCAAAATTTTCCATTGCCATTTCCTGTGTTTGTTTTTTGGCAACTTTTGTACATACATATTTAAAATTCCTAGCAGCTTTAATCGAAATTGCGTTTTTTTAATGCGCAACATTCGCGGTTTTTATTCAAACGGCACCCAAGGGAAGGCTAACAAGTTAAATTAAAAGTCGATGAGAAAAGTGTTTGTTTTGCTTTTCAGTTTAACAAAAAACATGAAGCAAGAATAAAATACGTGCTATATGTTCTAGTTATAAATCTATTCTCCAGGCACAAGTCAAATAACGCATCGCTCGCCTCCTGGAATTTCCCTGGCCTCGTGTGCCGCAGTGCTTAATCCTTACGGAACCGCTAAGTTACCCAACAGCTTACCTCACACATATTTACAGAGCCATGTTAAGCCCATGTTGATACGGAATGGAACATAACCGAAGCAGTTGAGCGGTGTATAAAAGTGGGCTGATGTAAACTAAACTTTGAGTCAGCCTTGAGCATAAACAGGACACTTGTAACCTAGCAACCTAAAAAAAGAAGACAAAGCTTTTTCAACCGTTTCGTTTCCATTTCATTTCACGTTGAGCTTTTATGTGACTGTAAGCGCATGAGTAATCATAATACTGGGTACGCTATTTGGAAGCTTTAATCACGGAATAAAACCTTAAGACCAAACAATTATATTACAATATTGTTTAACAGTTCGTTGCTTAAGCTGACATAACTTTGTGCTATTTTATATATATAAGATAATTAGTCAAACATGCGTTTACACACTGGCTTACATGTGAATTTATATAAAATCTATATAATCTGTAACTGTATAACTTAAAGCTTGCATTGTTTAAGATATTTAACTGATTCTAAATCAATTTTGCCTAGCTTATCATTATATCCTGTCATGATCTCTATCTCTCACTCTTGGCCTAGTGCAAATCAGTGTCCTCGACGCGCACTGGCTTGCGGGACAAATACAATACAACAATGGTAGTCAGAGCGCTGACCAGGAATATAACATCGAACCAACGATGATAGAAGTTAAAGTGTAAATTGCCAAGCACTTCAGTAATGATCACACGATATTCAGCCGGCATATTCATGCGCATCAGCAGCACTGAGGAGCAGAAATACATGCCCATTATTTGGCCCAATATTAGCACAATAATGTTGCTCGACTTGCTCGATGAAATGCGATAGAAAAACTGCAAGAAACACATAACATGAATAAAACTGTCGAACTTGAACAAACGCATACCTTTGTTAGTGTTAGCAACAGGCCACGTATGGAGGTGACCACAATGCAGCCGACAAGCAGGAAGGAAATATGCTGACTCCAGAATGCAAAATCAATGTCAAAGCCACACCAGTGCACGGCAATTTCCAAACCTCTCGTAACTGGATCTTTGCGGCCAACGCGATCAAAGATTATATTAATACAACACTGTAAATTGGGAAAAAGTATACAGAACTTGCAGAAGTTTCTTTACAACAGGACAACTCACCATAAATATCTTATACACGCAATAAACACTGAAAAAATGCCCTATAACATTAAAGTATTTGCCTTGCAGCGTTTGTGACCAACGTTGACGCTCCTCCATGTTTTTCAGCGAGTTTAGCTCAAGAAAAACTGAACGTTGCAACTCCTCCAAACCATAGACTTCCTGCTTCAGCTGATTTATGTCTGCAAAAAACAAAACAGTTTATATTATATTGTGTACTTGTCAATAGAGTCGTGTTTACATACCCTCCCCACCGCTGGTTGTGCGTTGCACTGCTGACGTCAGCATATCCCAAATTCTTGGCTTAGCGGGATGCTGTTTATTGTGATTATAGGCAGCCATTGCAATGCGTCGTTTTTTGGCCGTCAGCATGTCAACAGTCAGAGCCAGACGTCGCTCAAAGCATATGATGTCATTACGGGAAACGGGCCTGCAATAAAAACGCACACATGTTGGCAGTGATAAGAAAACAGTTGCGTTATTGGTTTGGTAGACGGTGACAAGTACTTGATGAAATAGGTCATGCTGGTGTATGGATAATTGACAGCACCAAAGCCGGAAAGTATGGCCATGACCGTCACTCCAATGACACTGATGCGTGAAACTCCTTGCTCAATAGTAAATATCCCATGTGAGGCGCTAAGCAGCGGAAATGGTTCACCAATGCGCCAGAGACCATAGAGAAAGATAAACCAACAGAGCGTGGTCAAAATGCGAACCCATCTGTCGGAAACTGCAGGAGGAATAAACAATAAATATTCACAATCACATACCAATGCAAAAGAAAGTAATACTGTCTTACAGAAGGAAATGCTGTGTATCACAGAGTAACAAATGTAGACAGGTATAACGGCCGTCACCATAAACAGCAGCAGCGTCAAACCGAGACGCCAATGGAAGTAACGGGAGCTGGACTCCAGCACACCAATGATTTCGAATATGATTAGCTCAAACATTGTAATCGAAAGGGCAAATGTTGAGGAAAAAATCAACTGCACGGATATGTGACGAACCTCATAGTGCTTAAAGAGCTGCTTGTTAAAGAACAACCAGCCGCCGGCAAAGAAAATCATCTGTAACAAAGGGAATTCAAATTGTAATGCGAGTTGCAGAATAAAACTTGAGCCACTTGCCTGTGAGACGAACACAATTACACAGTCGCCTAGAAAAGCCATTTTAAACTGAGTCACAAGTTCTTATGTTTTATTTGATAGTGTTCCTTTGCTTGAGTGCATGGGCAGTGACATTGCTTAGTTAGATATCGTTTTAATCCTGTTGTTCACGTATGTTGAATCGGAATTGCCAACAAACAATATAAACAAAAAACGCCGATATGCTCAAAGCGGCGTTGCCACATAGTACGAGTAACAGCATAGTCGTCACTTCATAGTTAGAAATATATAAATCGCATAAAAAGTGAAGTGATCAACCAAAAAAGAGACCATAACACAAATACATAATAAATTTTAATTTTTTTTTTAACTTTTGCCATTGAAACAAGCTATAAAAAAAATATTTGCTCCAGCAGTCACTACACCGCGACCTGTGAAATAGTTCCATCTCTAATCACCGCACAAAAAAAATCAGCTGAGCAGCAACAACAGCTGCAGCGTAAAAATTTAGTAAAAGTTGTTATTTTTAGACGTCAATTAAATTAAATGTCAGAATTATGTTAATAGGTTAGTTGTACGCTCAATACAAGGAACTTTAAAAACAATCATAGAGCACACAAGCCACAATGTCGTGCTATTATCGCCAGTTCGATGAAACAACGGTGACAATTCCAAAATATTCCGTCGAAAGCTCAGCAGGGATCACGTATTATGACATAAAGGTATTAATTATACTAATGATAATGCACTACACATACTACAGTAATCATAATATTTAAAATAAGGTGCGAGTGGCAAATGTGGAATGGTTTGTGGAACGACGCTATCGCGATTTTGCACAGCTACACGAAAAACTCGTCGACGAGATATCAATCAGCAAAAAGCTGCTGCCGCCAAAGAAGGTACGCCCATTGAAATAACCTTGAGTTTGGCTTTGAGATTAAAAGTTTTTTCACTCGTTGCAGCTAGTGGGTAATAAGCAGCCCGCATTCTTAGAGCAACGTCGCGAACAACTGGAAACGTATCTACAGGAGCTGCTCATATATTTTCGCAATGAGTTGCCACGTTTGCTGGCCGAATTCTTAGATTTCAACAAGTATGACATTATATATCTGCTGCAGGATCTGGCCAAGTTGTTTAACGAAAGCGGCGATGCACTGTTGAGCACCAAAAAGGAGTACAGCCTTTCGGCTTTGGAGGTAAGAAAAAATCACAAAACTCAGAGTAGATTTAAATTTTATGACTTATGTGTTAGAATTTCGAAGTTTTTTTTCCCCCAATTTTTTATAAAAACAAAATCGTGTTTGTTATGTCCAAATTGTTAGTGCAAGCCCTAACCGTGATCAGCGTTTGTCCATTTTCCCAAAATCGCGGCATTAAGTATTCTCTGGGTGTACTGCACAAGCCATCAACTAAATTCTCTGCTGAGTTGCAGCACACACTCCAATCGGTGCAAAGCTTTGCAAGCATTAAAACACACTCGAAGCTGGTCAGAAGACATAGAAGATGGTACTGCCGGCACGATCAGAGCAGGCGTCTGTTCTTTAACTATTTGCTGCTAGATCCACGCATTACGAATGGACTGAAAAAGCGATCACGTTGCATGCACCAGCTCGATATATGGTTAACATTTCTGCGTGCCATTTTCTATGTGGGCAAGGGAAAGTCTTTGCGTCCATACGTCCACTTGCGTCAAGCGCAGAAGGTGCTGCAATCAGGGAACTCTCATGTTCTTGCCAAAGATCCAAAGCTGGCCCTCATTGTGCACCTGTGGCAGCAGAAACGTGGTGTCCTCTTATTGCGCTGCTTTCACGGCATCTCCTCAAATGATGCGCACACCCGTGAGGCAGCAATGATCGATGCTCTGGGCATGAATCATTTGACCAATAGACGAGTTGGTAATTACTTTGGTGTAGCACGCACTAAATTCACAAAGCAGCAGCGCAGGTTACTCGGAGTAGTATTGCTCCATAGGCTGCTTTTGCTCTACATGAACTACGATGAGTGTGAACTATTGCCAGAGAGTGTGCCTAAATCTATTAGAAGTGTATCAGCTGTGTAGTGACCTTTCTTATTTTAACAATAAAATTTTATCAGTGTTTAATGTTGTAATTTTTGTTTTCCAAGGTATACGCCATTAGTGAACGCCTCGCCTTACCTTGTCCGCCTAGTGAACAAGGCGGCAAGTTTGACTTCTCGCATGTGCTGGACTTTAGCACGCAGTTGGCAGCGTTGGTAGTGACGCCCGTTAAGGATAATACAAGTTTTGTGCAGGACTATAATACGGTGGATGTGCCAATTGGACGCAGCAATATCATTCCGAATCGTTTAAGCTTCAACCTAAATGCATTCCGTAATCTCAAAACGCTCAAATTCTCAGCACTTAGCACAGAGAACATTGTGGACATTGAGCTGCTGAAGCCAACATTGCAGACAATTTGTGTGCACAACACAACAATTACGCACATCAATCAAGTGTTGCTCTGCGATAATCTGCACAAATCATGTGATGTGCCCAGCCTGGTGCCCGAGACGATAGCGACGACCAACGGCGGCGATACGCTGCTAAGCACAGATGCATGGAATGAGCTGAGTGAACTGGATTTAACCGGCAATCTGTTAACACAAATAGATGGCAGTGTACGAACTGCACCCAAATTGCGTCGCTTGGTCCTCGAACAGAATCGCATACGCAACGTACAGAATCTTGCGGACCTGCCGCATCTGCAGCTGCTGTCGTTGTCGGGCAACCTGATAGCCGAATGTGTGGACTGGCATCTAAACATGGGTAATCTAGTGACTCTGAAGCTGGCACAGAACAAGATAAAATCACTGAGTGGACTACGCAAGTTACTCTCGTTGGTCAACTTAGATTTGAGCTGCAATGTTATCGAGCAGCTGGATGAGGTTGACTATGTTGCCAATCTGCCGCTCTTGGAGACGCTGCGACTCACCGGTAATCCTCTTGCCGGCAGTGTTGGTAAGTTCTTTACACAGTTTAAAGTTTGTTTGAGTAACTCTCACTTGTCTCCTTTGCTTGGTAGATTATCGACCACGCGTTTTGGCGCGTTTTCATGAGCGTGCTGCTGAAATTTCGCTGGACAACGAGCCGGGCACCCAACAGGAGTTGGACACAGCTCTTGTTTTGTCTGCGCTGCTACAATCTAAGCAGCGACAGCAGCAGAAATGACCAAGATACATTTTATTCCATACCTTTAAAAAATCTCCAATCAACAAAAGTATTCGACTGGTGTCAAAAAGAGTTTATGTTTAGTTTGTTTATTCGCGGAGCCTATAAGCCTATTAACAAATGTGAATATTGTGAGTTTCGTTTAATCAAAGACATCTACATTTTCTAACTTTCTTGACATTGATAGACCTGAATTGTGGTTTACATTACATTCGTGTATTTTATGTTTTTTATGTATTGCATGTGAACAACTATAGTAGCATGCAATTTTTAAATGTTTAACAAATAATCCATTAATATTTATATATATATTGTGCAATATTTCGATGCTCATCTACAAAGTTGTAGTGTATATGATTAATACAATTTATACTCAAAATATATGTATTATGTATAAATGCGTTTTGTAAGTGAATGAAGTTTTAGTAATTATGCCAAGGCACCGTGTAATCGCGGATTTTCAGCTTGCCAGGTGCTTTATATCATTGGGGATGTTGATGATGATGCTGCTGTTGCTGCTGCTGATAATGTTGCTGCTCGGCAGCTGCCACAGCATCGAACATAGGCGTGTGCACCTCACCGAGAAACTGTGGCGTTGGCGGTGCACTCGGTTCAGCCAACTCACCAATGAGCGGCATGTCAATGTCCGTTGACATGGCAGTCTGACCGTAGCCAGCCATTCCATAGGGCTGCTGTTGGTGGTGCTGTTGCACCACAGACACCTGAGCATAGTCGGCGGCTGCTTGAACCTGCTGTGGATCAAGCATGACGGGCGCTGCCTCCATTTCTCCGAATTGAATGGGCGTTGATTGCTGCTGCACTTGTGGCAAATGTGGCAAAGGTTCGGGCTGAGGCTGCCGTTCTATATAGGTCTGTTGCTGACTCTGCTCATCTGTTTGCATTTCAGCATGAGCCTCCTGTGGCAGCGGCTGATGAAGTTGCTGTGGCTCCTGCGCCAGCTGATTATCTCGGGACTGCTGCAGCTGGTGTTCATCATCCAACGGCGTGGGTGGCAATGCGTTATTTTCATCCATGCCTTCATCGGCTGCATCGCCCATATCTGCACCCTCACCAGAGGTTTCACCATCTCGACGAACCAAACCCAACATATCGAGCATATTACGCTTGACAGCATTCTCGCTAGCCGCCTCTAAGCTGGGATAGCAGGTGCTCAAGCCACAGTTGGCCAAATGCTGGGCCATTTTGTTGCCATTGCTGGTGGCAAAGCCGCAGATGCAGTGCATCTCCTGCAGCATATTAACTTCCATTGCATCCACAAAGTTTCCATTACAATCGACGCCATGTCGAAACTGGGCGCGCTCACAACATGTCTGATAGTTGCACTTGACACAGTGTAACCAACCGCTGTAATTGATAAATATTCAGTAAGATTAGTTGTACATCGGATGTTCCTTACTTTCCACTTACGTGAAGTGAGTCTCCTCACTGGCAAAATCAGTATTGCACTCGGCACAAGTCTTGCCTTCGAGGAAAGCAAAGAAAACGGGCCGTTTATAAGTCGAAAATGGTGCCTGTTCGCGATGATGAGTGCGCACCTTAGGCAGCGGTATCAGTAGGGAGTTATTCAACAGCAGGCGAACTGGTTTATTTGTCTTGGTCATGCTAACGTGATGCAGTACCGTGTGCTGCTTCAAATCACCCTTTTCCAAGAAGCTGAGTGAACATTTCTGACAGCGCAGTGAGGGATCCCGCTTGTTAACATGCTCGTCCAGATGCATAAAGTAGTGCTCAACACGAAGCTGATTGACCTTACCTTTATGTGTGAAATAAAATATCTACAAAGAACAAAAAATCCATTAATATAAATAGAAAATAGTTGCTCAAATACCACCTACATCGAGACAGTACGGGCACTGCAAAAAGTTTTGATTCTTGTGATCGTCGTAGAAATGACGAACTAGATCGCGATGCGATGATGAGCGATAGCCACACGATTGACACCAATACGGAAGCTCCAATGTGCTGTGCACCTTCTGCAGATGAGCAGTAAGAAAATGTAGCGAATTGTGCCGCTGTTGACAAATTAGGCAATAAAAGGATGGCGAGCCAGTCGTCTTCGTTTCAGTGGGATGCATAATTTGATTGTGCTTGGCCAACACCGATTCGGTTGGATGTTTTTCCAGGCAGAATAGGCACTGGAATTGATGTTGCTTGCCCTCAGGCGAGATGTGCGATACCAAATGCGTTTGGAGTTTTTCGTTCGAGTCAAAGGTTTCGCCGTTTAGGCATATGGGACACTCGACTGTTCTGGTTAGCTCCGCTGGATTGGCCCGTGGCGAGCTGTATGGAAAATGCTCGTAGAACTCTTCAGAACCATCGCTAATGCCGTAATATAGCTCCTCGAGCCCTTTAAGCTCATCTTCCTCCTTTTTAATGACCACGGCCACCTTCTCTTTCTCCTCCTTCACCTCTTTGGGCTTCTTAACAACCGCCTTAGCTGGCGGCACAACAGGCGTGCTTATCTTTGTAGTTGGAGTTTTGACAGCCATCTTTGAAGTTCCAGGTGACTTGGCTGCGCTTTTGGCGGCTGGGGTCGGTGGGGGTGTGCTGACAGTACCGCGACGTTTGGATCCTGCTGGCAAAATGTCTCTTTCCCGCTCCTTTTCTTTCTTGATTTTGCTGACACTGAGCACATAGTCAGTCTCATTGATGGCTGCAAAACAAAGAGATAAGCTCGATTAAAACTTTTAAAAAAATGTCCGTTGCTTTGCTTTCTTAATGCGCATGCATCTTAAAGTTGCAGAAGCCATAATACAAGAGTCCGACACATTTGCTTGTCATGATTGATCTTAAGCCTTAAGCGTTTTATCACTCCATAAATCATATTTAATACAAATAAAAAGGACCAGTTTAACAAAGCTTTCTTTTCAATTTTAGTTTTTTTGATTGTTTTTGTTTATTTCGTTTGTTGCTTTTTAAGACAAATTAAAAACATTTTAAGAATGCCAAAAATAAAGTCATATACTAATTATTTTTCATATGTTGACTCACTTATAACGTATCACAATAAAAATCCATTTTCAATACTTACGTTTAAAAAAATAAAGAAAAAACAATGACATTCATAAAAAATCTTGACACTTACATCTATTCACAATCGTTTTAGAGTGACAAAACGCATAGGCTTTACAAAATATTTTTGGATTTGGCATTTCTCCGATATAACTAAATTTCGCTATTATAGACTAATCAAGTCTACATACTAACTAGCGAAGATTTACTAACGTTTCTTTAGACGCTTGGGCGTGATATTGGCCGGTGTTTCCTTGTAGTTTGGTGGCAGTATGCTCCAATCTTTAAATGGATTCGTTGCGACCTGCAAACAAAATAAAAACCAAGTTACATTAATATCGATTTTATCATATTTCAATTTGTTAACTCGATATTAACCTGATACAGGCGCTGTGTAATGGTCTCATTGGTAATCACACGTGACTGCTCTCCAATGTGTGTGATGATATTGTTGAACGCTTGCAGTGCATATGTTCCAAAGGCCTCGCGCCAGACAAGCTCATCGAGGAACTGCTGTATCATTTGGCGCGAGAGCAACGACAGCGTGTTCTGGAACATGCGTGGCACAATGCGACGCAAGTATTCCATGACTGCCGAGTTGTTGTGCTTTGCTGCGTTGTCTGTGGCTGCCGCCTGGACAATGTTCTTGAAGCCCATGCTAAATAGTGTTATCTTGTCAACAGTCAGATCAATGCAAATGATGCTGTCTTTGTGCACCCAGCGAGACAATGGCTCCAAAATTGCCTGCAAACAGTAATGTACCGATTAGTAAATCTATTCAGATAATATAATATACAACATACCTGAAAACGTTTCTTATAATTGCGATCGCCATCGGTAATCGGTTCTACGGCACGCAGCCGTATGGATTTTTCCGCATAGTCGAAGACTCCCAGAACCTCCACCTTCACTTGACGCTGTGCGCCATCCTGAGACGTGGTACCCAATGAAATCACACCAACCTATTGAACAAAGAAAAGGTATCAGAAACTGGCTTTGAAGTAGTTTAAATATACGCACCTCAACATACTTGCCGGGACCGCCTAGCTTTTTACACTTTTGATGCACGGCCAGGGTGCAGATAGCGCGTAACCAAGTGTAGATGCCTTTGATGTACACGCTGTCCACTTTGACCCATTGCACCACATTCTGGATGCTCGTCTGACAGGCCCAATGATAAATAAGCTTAAGCAGAAATGTTGGCGGATGTTGAGCGCCCTCAAAGATAGAGTTGTTAAACACCGAGACAAAGCGATATGGACAACAATCGCCAACCCAAACATAGCCACCAGTATACGGAAACTTTGTGACATCTGAGTAAGTGCCTAGAAGAATACAGATCGAATGTAAGATCAGTTTAACAACTTCAGTACTATAAAAACTTTACACAATTTAACTTACCCAATTTAAGTTCGCTGTTGCGATGGTTAATGCAGTGCTGCTGAGCACGCAGCAAACCCTCTTGAAGCAGCCACTCACAGAACTTGTTGGGTGTCAGCATGAGCACCAGCTTCACCTTAGAGTCCAGCTTGCTGCGCGTAGCTGCCATGTCTTTGATCTTGAGGAATGGTTTGGCCAGCACGACCAGCGATGGGTATGTCTTGCCCTGCATTTTTGTATCCTTGCCATCCTTGCCATCTTTACCAGTGCTGTCATCGTTGCTGCCAACCACCAAACCACCCACAGAGTTAACCTCCGCAGGTCGAAAGTTCTTGGGTGGCGCTTCGCCACTAGCTGATTTGCTGGACCCGGATCCCTTACTACCCTTGGGCTGTGGTGATGCTTTACCAGTGGGAGAAGTAGCTGCGGCTGATGTGGAACCTTTTGGCCGGCCAATTTTGGGCGTTGATGGTGGTGGAGCAGCAACGGCTACTGCCTTTTTACCAGCCGATAGAGCTAAGCGTTTGGCCAGCGGCACATCATCGTCGCCCTCATCTGATGATTCTAAGTACGCAATGTTTGAAGAAAGCCGCGGCCGACCGCGCCCCCTTCCAGAGCCACTACCAGAAGCAACAGGGGGCGGGGCTGGCGGATCTACTGGTTTTGGTGGCTTTTTAGGCAACGTTGCCTCCTTCAAGTCCTGCAACACTTTGCCCTTGAAAGAGTATGCCTGAAACACTTGACCATTAAACAGCTCCTTGCCCTCATTGGCACTGACGGCCGTTTTCAACGCGTTTTTCACAGCGTTGTGCTCGTTAGTGATTTTTTCGTAGTAGGCTAATTGAGCGGGGGACAACTCCTCCACCCAACACTCCATATCAAGTGATATATCACTTCTAGTTATGCGCGTCATCTTTCCCAACGCACTGGGTTACCCTTTTGTGTTTTTTAATTCAATTTATAGCTCAAATTAAATGGACAATTTACTTTTTTCGCCGATGCTGTACCTGCCTTTGTAGTGTGACCAGTTTTGCTATAGTATGAAAATACCGAAAAATATTCACAGAAAATGTATGTATCTAGATTTGTTAAAATTAGAGTGACCATTTAAAAAGAATTATATTTTTCTTTTAAATCATCGTTGGTTTGATTGAATTCAAAGAGGGAAACAAAAACGCAATTTATTTGTATTTCGTTGAAAACAACTTTCATTATATTTATTTGCAGTGAGTGACGTGAATAGATATAGGACAAGTTTTACAAGTCACATGAGTGATTAGATTACCTTTATTCTTTGAACTAAAATAAAACAACAAAATATCAAGAGTGCCTTCCTAGTCTGTCTCCTAGTGTTATCAATTAAGAGCTCTAATAAATTAACGATCTATTCAGTTAGCAAAAATAACTACAAATATTTATTTTTAAAGAAGAAACCAGCAAAGACTGATATAGCGTTCAGTAATAAAACATAAATATTTCGACAATATTTTGACAGCGTTCTTTGTTGTTACTGTTGCGCCTTAAGGATGTCATCAAGAACTGTATTGTAAAGTATCTCCTTAATATTCAGGCCCCATAAGAAGTCCAAATGGTTCCATTTCGCCTCAGGCATACGATAGGCACGTTTCAAGGAACCTGGGTTCATTGTACGCCTTAGCATGTCCACATCTATGAGACTGGCGAAATAGTCATTATCGCTGTAGTAGAGATAGGTCGGCACATCCATTGCCTCAACATCGTAGTTGGGTGGAGTCTTGGAGCCGTAGTCCTTCTTATTTCTAGTCTTGCCATAATCGAACTGACGGAAATAGCTCGATTGGTATTCCTGGAGATAGTGGAAGACCTGGTTTACGGAGCAGCCCGCTGGTGTTGTGGCCATGATTTCGGGAATCATTGAGGCGTTCAAATACGGTGAGTTCCAGCCACCCATCAAGAAGAGCATATTTGAGCAGATAACTTGAGATACTGCCTGATCCCTGCACAGAAGCGAGCCCATCAACTCCATAGCCTTTGTGCTTGGTAGGAATTCGGCACTACCGAATAGCTCCACCAAGGCATTAGGCTGTCCAAACAAAGGCCCTGCGACCTTGGCCAACGGGCTTTCCATATGTTCCATCCAAGCAACAGGAGCCAGCAAATGTGCAGAAGTGATGCGACTCTTAAACCTCTTAATCATCGTATTGAGTACAAAGAATGATGTTGTGCCCTGAGAGTGGCCGACATATTGCAATTTCTGCTCCCCCGTAACGTACAGAACTTTATCCATCATGGCAGGTAAATCATAGATGCCAATGTCATGCCATTCAAAGTTCCAGAAGGGCTGGAACAGCGGCGACTTGGTAGCATGTTTCTTTGAGTATGTGTTGCCGCGGGCATTACCCATCCAGACATCGAAGCCAGCATCGGATAGAATGAAGGCCAAGCCATTATCTGGACCGCTTAGCACCCAATCCGATGAGGAGCAGAGCAAACCATGCATAAGGAAAATAACTGGACGTTGACGTTGATCATCGCCCGTAATCTTTGAGTAGGGAATGCGATGCATTGTCAGATAATATCCATCAGATGTTTGCACCTGATGCTCCTCAATGGGATATCCATACTTCTTCACAAGAGATACCTAGAAAGATTTCACCAAAAAAGGATTTGGAATGTTACGAAAAGTTTCAGTTTATATATTCTGTTTCTTACCGTTGTTACTGAACTACTCCGTCCGGCATCGGAAGGCAAGGCTGTGACAATAAATGCCAATAATAGCTGAGCTACCAAAAAGCGCAATAACCACATTTTCAACAGGTGTGTATAACTTAATTGACTGCTGCAAAAAGATTGTAACTTTGGAAAGCTCACAAAGCATTTATATACCCCCCTGGTAGTTAATATGTCAATCTATAATGCTTAAGCTTCAATCAAATTTTGATAACCGGTCGACAGTTGATTTATTGCAATCAGAATTGATAGATTTGTTGGTAAAAACAATTCAGCATGCTTGGTCTTGGAAAATTGATAGTGTGCGTCAGAATTGATAAGCCACTACCTTTAATGTTTCCTGTTTTTTTAATAATTGAATTTAAGCGGCAAATTTTAGCGTTGCCATGTTGCTAAAATATCCCTTTTGGTATATTTTTTTCTTGATGTTATGTTAATGTTATGTTAGTTTAACATTTTTTATTTTCAGACTACAGAAGTACTTGTCACCGCTCAAACGAAATAAATAAAAATAAACAAATAATGCGTGAAAGACGCGATCGAGAACGAGAGCGGGATAGAGATCGGGAACGAGATCGTGACAGAGATCGGGAGCGGGATAGAAACCGAGACAGAGATAGAGAACGGGAACGTGAACGCTACCGCTCCAAGTCAAAATCTCCTGCACGCAGCAGCCGTAATAGATCAAAGTCGAAGAAGAAAAAGTCAAAGAAGTCTAAAAAGTACTATCGACACAGTCGCAGCAGCAGCCGCAGTTCATCACGCAGCTCACAAAGTTCTCGCAGCAGCTCGAGAAGCCGTCAAAGCAAAGGACGTGACTACGATTCCAGCAAATCGAAGTCCAGGTCTGTATCACAGCGCACAACTCGAGCGCAAAGTGCCGAGACCAGTTCCCGCCAGCCAGCTACATCAAATGTGCCACCGCAGCCGCCGGCCATTAAAGCAATCGATTTGTTGGACGCAAAGGTGCAAAAAGCGTTGGAAACTATTGACGAGGATGCATTTAAGCCATCGGCATTCTTTAGTACCCGTGACCGCGAAGCCCCAGAAAAGGACAAAGTAATCATCGACTTAAATAAGGAAACGGTGATAGTAACAAAGCCAGTTGAAGTAGCAGCTCCTATAGAAGACGAAATATTTCATCCCAATGTAAGTTGCATTTCAATTTTATTTCCATGTTTATTTATTTAACAAATGTTTTCTGTTTGCAGTTTTTGGGCGACTCTGAACAGAAGGCAGATAAATGGCTGCGCAAACTCTACACTTATCGTCAGAAGTACATGCAGCAATAGCGACAGGGACTAAGTGATTAACAATTAATTAATCTTACTAAAACATCTCACTTAGAATATATCACTACCGGTTTTTCGCGCTCGCATTAAAGCTACCTCCGGAGTCAGTTGCTCATTGGGCGATGGCTCAGTGGCTTTGCCGTCAGCATCCAGCTTGCCGGCCTTAAAATCCTCAATGATCTTTTGCGAATAAACAGCATTGAAAAGATCCAGACTGGTGAACTCTGTTTGTATTACTTCAGGAGACTTGTACGACTCATACGGCTTAAGTTTGCATCCGCTTAAGTCGGGCACAATGATGTCGGGTATTTTCTCTGGTACCTCAACATATTGCCCATTTACTGTGATGCCGGTGTCACGCACTCCTCTTTTGTGGATGGCAACCGGCGGACTGGCCAGCGTCCGTTGTGCTTCTTTAACCACACGTGTCCCACGTTTGCTATACACGTTAAATTTACGAAAGTTACGTTTACCAGCCATTACGGCTGTTGTGCTGATAGCACGTTGCTGGCACTTGAGTGCAAATGGTAAAAGTTTAACACAATTTTGCATTGTTTTCGTTCAAAAAATAGATGCTGGTTGAATAACAAATTGATCAGGCAGTAGCACCAACAGCTGTGATATTTGTTGCTGCCAACCTGTCTGATACATCACAGTCTGGCAGCACTAAGCCAGCTAAGTATCGATACCCAAGCTTACATATTGCATTGTTTACATATAAACACAATGCAGGTTGAAGCATTTCATAAATTTCATATATAGTGAAATAATAAAACAGTTTCGTACTTAGAGACAACCTAAAGCAACATGGTATTAGTTTATTTCTGTAATTTAAAGGAGAAGTAACACTAAGCATAGTAGAAACCAAAAATTATAATTTAAATTGTCGCTAGCAGGTAGAAGCGCTCTTGAAAATGCAAATAAAAAAGTACGTGTTTTGTTGCAGGCACTACAAGTTTCGATGCTAAATTCGAAAAATATTTTTTCGCAACTTGTTTTGGGTCAGGCCCTGTGCAGATACAGACACATGTGATCCCTCAGATGTCGAGTGTTTCGGAGTTCTAAGTCTCACCGATGTGTGAAAACCTGAGCGCAAGTTGTGGTATATGTATTACTGCACACAGCCCGATGTGGACCGATTGGACCGTTTATTTAAAAAATATGGAAAAAATAATATGCGTGAAATATTTCGAAAACCTGTGCTCAGTGGAGTCGGTCTGCGCTCCAGAGTAAAAACCCATTTCCGCGAAAAGAAATTGTATGTTTAGGGCAATTTTTAACCATGTTTGTATGAGTCATAATGGGATGATGAAGTTCTCTTAATTCAATTTAGTACTATTTCTTTTTATGTTTACAAGCTCTGTGATTCTTAATGTATTTTTGTACTATAAGTATAACAAATTGTGTGTACGAACGTTGTAATCAGTAATTTCTTTCTAATACATTAAAGAAAAAGCTTCAAAGCTTATCAAAAATATTTTTATAATTGTGTTGGTATAATTTAAGGTGGATTAGTTTAAAATACACATTATTATTTAAGTAGCGTTTTAACGTGTATCCATGTATCTAGATTAGTATCGCACATACACAGAATTTCAAAGTAACAGCTGACGGTGCCGGTCTGACCTCAATTTTATCCGGCAACGCTTTTGAAAGCTTTGTATCGATACTCAAGCTCATAAAGCTTTTGGTAACATATTATGAAATAAATAACACAATCAGCTTTCTACAAATTGCATGCTGAATGAAATTAGCACAAAGTTTTGTATTTAAGCTCCACCAAAAGCAACTCGCTGCTAGTATATTTTTTGATTTTAACTAAAAATTACATTAAACATAGAAAGAGCCATCCACATAAAAAAATGACGTCAGAAGGTAAAAATACCAACGAATGTAAACACTTTTTTTGTCATACAAATAAAGAACCTAATATTTTGCAGGCAACACAACTTTCAATGCAGAATTCGAAAAATATGTACATTGCATGTTTTACGTCACACCATGTGAAGAAACAAGAAAAAATGATCCCTCAATTGTTGAGTGTTTCGGAGTTCTAAGTCTCACAGATGTGCGGCAACCTGAGCGCAAGTTGTGGTATATGTATTACTGCACACAGCCCGATGTGGACCAGACATTGGACCGTTTATTTAAAAAATATGGAAAAAAGAATATGCGTGAAATTTTTCGAAAACCCGTACTCAGTGGAGTTGGTCTGCGCTCCAGAGTAAAAACCCATTTCCGCGATAAGAAATGGTATGTTAAGGGCAACCTCTTGGAGGCTCCACGAAATAGCCCATACAACGACGACAAGATGACAAGACATGTTACCGACTTGTACGACCAGGAGCGCAAGTTTCTTTTCAATTATGTTATGATGAGACATAACGAACTTATAAAATACTACAGTTCATCTAATTAAGTATTATTTATTTTAATTTTTACAAGCTCTGTGATTCATAATTTATTTAAGTGATATCAGTACAAGAATATGTGTGCACAAACGTTTTAATCAATTAATGTATTTTATAGCTTCCCATTATTATATTAAAGAAAAGCTTAAAACAACAGCAGCAGCAGTATTTTACAAGCACTAACATCAAAATTGGTGCCGATATCTAGCGGCAAGTACCAGGCGAACAGGAATAGCAGCTAACACTGCAGTATTTACTTTTACTCGTCCAGTTGAACGGTAGAGCGCACGTTCAATGCAATTTAAAGATTTTTAGAAATTTCATGTTTCGTGACATAATCACACAGTTTCGAATTTAGGGACAACCTAAAGCAACTTGGTATTGCTGTCATTTTAAGGAGAAGTAACAATAAGCATAGTATAAACCAACAATTATAATTAAAAATGTCGTTAGAAGCCCTCTTAAAAATTCAAACTTTTAAGTACGTTGTACGTTTTGTTGCAGGCAATACAAGTTTCGATGCTGAATGCAGTGCGCTCCAGAGTAAAAACCCATTTCTGCGAAAAGAAATGGTATGTTAAGGGCAACCTGTTGGAGGCTCCACAAAATAGCCAATACAACGACGACAAGATGACAAGACATTTGACGGAATTGTATAATCAGGAGCGCAAGTTGATTTTTAACCATGTTTGTATGAGTCATAATGGTATGATGAGGTTCTCTTAATTCAATTCAGTATTATTACTTTTTATGTTTACAAGCACTGTGATTCTTAATGTATTTTTGTACTATAAGCATAACTAATTGTGTGTACGATCGTTCTAAGCAGTTATTACATTCTAATACATTAAAGAAAAAGCTTCAAAGCTTATCAAAAATATTTTTATAATTGTGTTGGTATAATTTAAGGTGGATTAGTTTAAAATACACATTTCAAACGCATTGTTATTATTTAAGTAGCGTGTTAACATGTATCGATGTATCCAGCTTAGTATCGCAACGTACACAGAATTTCAAAGTAACAGCTGACGGTGCCGGCCTGACCCCAAGTTTATCCGGCAACGCTTTTGCAAGCTTTGTATCGATACTCAAGCTCATAAAGCTTTTGGTAACATATGGTGAAATAAATAACACAATCAGCTTTCTACGAATTGCATGCTGAATGAAATTAGCACCAAGTTTTGTATTTAAGCTCCAGCTAAAGCAACTTGCTGCTAGTATATTTTTGGATTTTAAGTAGAAGTTATAATAAACATAGAAAGAGCCATCCACTTGAAAAATGACGTCAGAAGGTAATAATACCAACAAATGTAAACACTTATTTGTCATACAAATAAAGAAAATTATTTCTTGCAGGCAACAAAAGTTTCGATGCGGAATTCGAAACATATTTGCATCGCATGTTTTACGTCAAACCAAGTGAAGAAACAAGAAAAAGTGATCCCTCAATTGTTGAGTTTTTCGGAGTTCTAAGTCTCACAGATGTGCGGCAACCTGAGCGCAAGTTGTGGTATATGTATTACTGCAAACAGCCCGACGTGGACGAGACCTTGGACCGTTTATTTAAAAAATATGGAAAAAAGAATATGCGTGAAATTTTTCGAAAGCCCGTATTCAGTGGAGTTGGTCTGCGCTCCAGAGTAAAAGCCCATTTCCGCGATAAGAAATGGTATGTTAAGGGCAACCTCTTGGAGGCTCCACGAAATAGCCCATACAACGACGACAAGATGACAAGACATGTTACCGACTTGTACGACCAGGAGCGCAAGTTTCTTTTCAATTATGTTATGATGAGACATAACGATTTTATAAAATACTACCGTCAATAAGATTAAGTATTATTTATTTAAATTTTTACAAGCTCTGTGATTCATAATGTATTTATGTGGTATCAATACAAGAAATTGTGTGTACGAACGTTCTAATCAATTATTGTGTTTTATAGTTAACCAATATTATATTAAAGAAAAAGCTTTAAAGCTTATTAAAAATATTTCGATAATTGTGTTGGAAGAGTTTAAGGTGGATGAGCTTAAAATACATATTTAATACGAATTAAAGGAGTATATACAATACAGCTCTCTTTGAGCTCGTTTGTTGTTTCTTATTGGCTGGCTAAACTTAAAATTTTGTATTGTTTATATTAATGTGTACGAGCTTCTGATTTATAAATGTATTTTTGGATACGTAAATGAAGATGTGTCTGCCGAATCAATTTTTGTATTAGCTGTTATAGATAGTAAACATTAAAAAAAATCCTTTGAATCTCTTATTGGCCCTTCTCCGCTGTCTAAGCAATAACTTTATATTTAATGCATTAATTATTTACCAAAGTAGGTTTAAATTATAAGTCGATCAACAATTCTGTCATGTTGATCGAATCATAATTTTGCTTTGACGTAAAACTTTTACTAGGTATCTTAACTTAATTCAAGAAAATGTAAGTAAATTCGTTTCTTGTTTAAATTTAATTAATGCAAGACGTTAGTTCATTTTTAATAAAGTATTGTTTTTCAAGGTCGTACCCAAAGCTATCTGACGACCATCTTAGCAATTCATCTGCATCAAAACGCCGTCGCCGTGGCTTAAGCTCCAGTTCCTCATCACCACCAGCACGACGGCACTCAAGCTACAAGGAAAACCTCCAACATCTATCAAACGTGATAAGACCCCAAATTTAAATAATACTTTAAATTACAAACACACTTCCTTCTTTTGACAGAAAAACAATCAACCTAGTTGCTGCCTAGGCGTTTTTGGCCTAGATACCTTTACAAAAGAGAAGAAGTTGCGCGAAGTGTTTACCAAGTTTGGACCCATCGAACACATCCAAATGGTAAACTTTTATCAGGTAACCTAAAATCAATAAAATTTACAATTGCAGCAAATTATTTACTTAGAATTTTTGTAAAATATAGACTAAAATATCGCGTGGATTTTGCTTTATTTACTTTGAGAACATTAGTGATGCACTGAAAGCTAAAGAGGCATGCACTAACATGATGATTGACGGCCGCCGCATTCGTTCTGATTTCTCAATTTCCAAGCGAGCACACTCACCTACTCCTGGTGTTTACAGGGGACGGCCGACATGGTTTGTATCCAATTTTTAAATTTCCAACTGGAAAAATAAAATATTCTTTGCAGCATGGGAAGCAGCCGTTGGGCTCGAAATGCTGGCAACCCAGATAGGGTTCAATGGTCTCCTAACAAAAAAGACCACTCACCAGCGCCGTATAATTCTAATCGTCACGAAAGTCGAGGCGGTCATTCCTTAAACAAGTAAACATATTTTAAAAACATTTAAAAACAGCTAAAAGTTATGCCAAACATTTGAACATGCTAGTATTTTAATAAAATGTACAATAATACTATCGCTTAAGTCGATAGTTCATACATCAGTAAAAATGTGTGTGCAGCCCTGAATGTTTCTGCGTGTTTTACTTTTTGACTGTAATTTATTATCAGAAAATAAATAATTATAAAATTGGATTAAGCGGCAAACTGTTAAATTAAGTTTACCCAATAATATGGTAAGTCAAGGCGCAGCTTCAGGCAGCCGCATTAATGTTTGCTTAACACGATTTTGTACTTCACATCCGTAGTCCTCTGGGCTCACCGAATCAAGGGCAAGGGAATATTTACATTTACAGCACAGTGCTAAGCACAAATGCAGTCAAAGGTATACATTTTTCAAGTGCATCGGTTTGATATCGTATACATTGTAAACACTTTGCAGCTCTGTCAATTCGTCTTCCTCGGCAGAGTCCACTGAGAGCAGTCGTTCCCGTCAACGTCGGTGAGTATCGAATGTGGAATTGATGTGTTATCGAGGCAAACTTGACGTTGTCAGTCAATCTAGCAGGCCAACCATTTTTGATGTCGTTTAAATGTCATAAGGAATCTCTCATTCTTTTCAAACTTTTCAAGCGAAAAGGTTGTCTTCATCAGTCTCCGAAAAAATAATATAGAAAAACTAAAAAAATGTAAGAAAAAAGTGTCATAAAAAGTTTTTTTTTTCCAGAGCCGAATATGCACAGTTCAAATCAAAGAGCAGGCAAATTTGTTTCTAAAAAGCAACAGCAATTTAACACAACAAGAACGACCAACATATTTTCAAGCAGTTCAATTCAATTATTCAAATGTCAAAAATTCCGAATTACACATTTTTTTAACATCAAAAGAAGCACAGAACGCAAAAACGAACAGAAAAATTTAAACTGCATATTCCCATTTCAAGGTCCGACTTGGAAATTTATGGAAGCCGTCACCACAACTATAGCTCGAAGTCTAGCTTGCCGCAACGACGACGCTCTCCACGTACTCCATCCGGGTCAGCGTCGCCGCCTTCGTCGCGTCGTTATTACGATCGTGAGCAGCGCATGCGTCGGGCACGCGTAAGTAGAGACCAAAATAAACACAAAACACCAATATACTGTTCAGCTTATAATAAAGCGACAAGCAGCTTACACATAAAACACAATACAGCATCAGCTATTAATTTGTTTAGTCACAGGACCATCCCCAAGCTAGCCGCTGCATTGGTGTCTTTGGGCTGCATACCCAAACAACACAGCATAAGGTGCGCGAATTGTTCAACAAGTTTGGACCCATTGAACGCATCCAAATGGTGATTGATGCTCATGTAAGTTTAAGAAAAACAAACCATTTACTATATAAGTATTGCCATTAATTGGTCAGAATGTAACTTAGACTTATGCTTTTGCCGAGTTGCGTTTCTGGCGTTTGGCAAACATTATTTGAATTTTAATGCAGCAATAATGAGTGCTTGCTATGGGAACTACTAGCAATCCACTAAAGGCTTGGTGTAACATTAAAATATGTATATCCAACGTAGTTTTACCATATTAACCATCTTTGTAGACCCATCGCTCTAGGGGCTTTTGTTTCATTTACTATGAGAATCTCGCTGATGCACGCGCTGCTAAGGATGCTTGCTCTGGCATGGAGGTAGATGGTCGTCGCATACGCGTCGATTATTCTATAACGCAGCGCCCTCATACACCCACTCCGGGTGTATATATGGGACGCCCAGCACGGTAAGTGCAATCAAATGTGTTTTGAAACGTTTGTTGTACTATATATGCAATAAATATCTTGCAGTGAATCCCGTTCACGTCGCCGTAACCGCGATTCTGCATCTTTATCGCCACACGACTCGAAACGTCGTACGTATCGCAGCCGTCGTCGCTTAGAGCGTAGCAGTAGTCGTTCTCGCAGCTACTCCCGCTCGCGCTCACCACGCAAGAGTAAGTACACAGGCAAACGAATTTCCAATAACTAGTAATGATCATTCTTTCTTATTTGTTGCAGCTCGCTATTCATCGCGTTATTAATGTGGTGGCGCATGGAGATGCTTCTGCACAAGAGGGTACAGACTGATTTCGTTTTGTTTTATAAGCCCTGACTATGACTTGGCAGCGCCAGCACAAACACCATGTAACTTTCTTTACTTTAACTTAGTTGATAGTTCTCCAATTTCGTTTATGTTGCACCCATCGTACGTTTTGTAAACAAAGCATCTGTGTTAATTACGTGTTCCTTAATCCATCCATGACACGTAAAACACTTTGTGATATGTATTTTAAAAGCATCAGCATTAAACGATAATAAACTAATGAAACTAACCCACGTTTAGGTCTTAACTACACTTAACGTGCAATATGTATTTATATGCGGTTGTGGCCTGACACAACCAGATTAGCATAACAAATTGTACATACAATAAATAAAATGCATTTCAGACATCACTTTGTGTAAGCCTTAATATAGAGAGAGTAATATTTTCTTGTGTCACTCATTAGTTACGGTTTCAATTTGCGTTGGCTGTGGCTGAGGATGTTGTTGCTGCTGCCGTTGTTGTCGCAGCAGCAGCGCTTGTTGTAGCCTGCGTTGCCCTTGATGTCTTGTATGCCAGCTCTAGACTCTGCTGTATGACTTGCATATCCCCTTCAATGCTGCGAGCCCAGTTCTCTACATCACCCAGTTCTTTGAGTGCGCTGCTGAAGTTGTCAATGAGTTGCAGCCATTGGTGCGTCTGTTTAGCAAAGTTGGTAGCACCCACATGCAATTGCTTGGCCTCCGCGTCAAGACGCTTTTGATTTAAATATGCTTGGGCCACCCTAGTTGGAATTTGTTTAGTAAAAGTATACAAATCACTAATCTGTATTCTTACCCAACATTCAAATGATCAACTAGTGACTGGGTTAGTTCGTTTGAGGCTTCGATTGCCTCTTTGCGGCGCACCTCTTGCTCTTGTTTGCGCTTTGATTGTTTGGCATGATGATCCTTTACCATGGAGCCCAACATTTTGCACTTATTTCTTTAACAACAAAATTTTTTTACAAACAACAAAGTACAGCTGACAAGTAAAGATGGGATATTAAACTGTCCGTGCTCTATCTATCGATAGACAATTCTACATGGCAAATATTATCGATACTTTAATGGCCTTTGAAACGAAGCTGTCAGTTATTACAAAAAACCAAATGTATATACTAATAGATAATTAACACATTTTCGTTAGCAACTCAAATGCGCCCGTACCGTTGCGTACAGGCAGACCAACCATTAGGCGACTTGATGGTGAATTTAGTTCATCGGACCGTCCAAAACAGGCTGCGTTCTTCAAAAACTGTAAACTAGACTCAAATGACATTTGCTGCAGGGGTGACGAGGAATGCTCCATGCCCTTGCGCGATAGTGGTTGGAAGGTGCCGTCAAAAGTCATGTAGTCGGCGATTAGAGACAAGTGCCTTCGATCAACGGTAATTCCATAAACCTTGAACACATTGCTCACTTCCTTGACAATCACCTGTGTAGCCGCCTCGATGCCATAAGTGCGTGCTATGGCATGTATATCGTTGGAGTACAAACGATTCAGATTCAGAATCTTGTCGTGCTGGAACATTTCACCAATATTGATGCCATCCGTTTTTAGCAACTGTTCGTCCGCGTTGCCTTTGTAGATGATGGCGCGTTTTATATGAGAAACTTGGTGAACAATGCTCTTGGAAGCCAGCTCGCGAATGATGGATGTAAGATCGGGTTTTTGGTATCGCACACTTAAAGTGAGCGAAACTTTGCACCATAGATGATGTTCCTTGTCGTAGGTGTAATCCCTAACCATTTGATTGCTGAGCAGCTTCTCCACTGACTTATCGTCAACATCGACATTTTCTTCGTTAGCCTTATCATTACCATCTCCGTCCTCTTCCTCGTTTTCTTCCTCATCATCTGCCAATTAAAGTTTATGTTAGTTTTGTCTTTTTTAATCATGATTGGCAGACCAACCATTTGCATCTATAATTTCCTCAACATCTTCGGGGTCGTCATAGTCATTTTCATCTGTTTTGCGTTGTTTCAGCTTAATGCCAGTCGCATCATCATCACCCTATAAAAGCAGTTTCTTGCAATTTTATTTTACTGGAGATAACTTTGACGTAGTCAACTTACGCCTTCATCTGAAGAGTCAACATCAATGTCTACTGCTGCCCTTTGTGCGGGCATATCATCTGCTGCATCTAGCTCTTGATCATTATCCTCGTCCTGCCTGTAGCCGCCCTCCTTTTTCTCATCAACCACAACACTACGGGTTAAAATGCGGTTAGAAAAACAGTTATTTTTAAAAAAAGTTATGTTACTTACATTTTGGATGTTCTCTTTGCGTTGGATACCTTAATAATGGCGCGTATTAACTGCTTAAAGAACGTTTGATGCATGTATTTAATAATTCGCTTGGGTCGCACACCGTAATCCTCCTTATAAATCTCACGCGGCAGAAACTTAAACATCAAGTCGTAGACATAAGCTCGTTCCGGTTCCAGTGTCAAACTGGTACTGATGTGTACAGCTAAAGGAAGCAAGTGGATTAGAAATGTTTAATATCCAGTCGTTAATATAAGGATAACTTACATTCCAGCAAGCTGGCAAGGGTTACACAATTTAGGGAAATACGCAACTTCTCCGCAGCGTCTTGCTGACCCGGCTTAATGGGTATATCCATCGATGGCGTCTTGATGTTCGAGGAAGCCAGCATAAGAATTTCGCGCAAACGCGGTATACCTAGGGTAACGTTCATTTCACCACGGCCAGCAAAATGGAAGGTGTTCAGTGTCATCTGGGTGGACGGTTCACCAATTGACTGGGCTGCAATGAGACCAACTGGTTCGCCCGGCGAGGCCAGTGACTTGATGCTCTTCATGTGCATAATGTCAGCGATAATTTGTTTTTGCGCTGGATGCTTTGAAGCGTATTCATCGATCAGTTTGCGCGTGCGTTCAGAAACGGATCCATAGTAATTATCCTGCTTGTAGACGGCCACGGTGGGATCGGGGCAACGTGCGTACTTCTTGCGAAATAGTGCCTTGTCCTCGGCATCCGCCTTCTTCCACAGTTGAATCAAACCCTCGTCGAAGCGACGGCGTCCCGTCTTGGCGTTGATCTCATTGGGTCGTTGAACCTCTACTTCGGTGCGTAACTCTTTCGAGAAATGTGTAAATGCGGCATGTAATTTTTGTGGCCGTTTCTTATGCCAGCTGCGTATGTGTTTCTCATGGCGGTTTACCTTGGCCAAGCACTCCTCGTCCTTCATTAGCTGCAGCTGGCTGGGCCGCAAAACAGCTTTCACATTTTGTGCCAGAAAGTCAGCGCAGAATTTGCCATTGAAGAACTTTGACTTGAGTATGTCGAGGCCATCCTCACCGTAAAGGAATTGCACCACACTGTTGTCACTGTCGCGCACAGTCAGATCATAGTGCACACTTAAGCCCTCCAAGTGCTTAATAAGGCAGCGCTGCAGATAACCTGAACGGGATGTCTTGACAGCTGTATCGATGAGACCCTGGTATAAAAAAATATATATTAATCAATCTCTAGGTATTCCCGTAACAGTATGAAAATGCTTACTTCACGACCAGCCATGCAATGAAAGAAAAAGTCCTGCGGTTGAATGCCCGTCATGAAACGTCCATCAATAAAACCACCCGATTTGGGCGATGTCTCAAAAGAAGTAAAACTAGGAAGCGACTTTCCAGATATCATTAACGGCGGTCGCTTGCCTTCCAGTTCAATTTGGCCTAGCAGGCAAGAGATTTGCATGGTGTTCACCATGGAACCTTTGGCGCCAGACAACACCATTAGTTGCAGATTATTCGATGGAAACTTGCTGATCAGTCCACCAGGCAGGCACGTTCTATATAATGCAAACAAACCACTTAAAATCAGAAGATATTTGGAAAATAGTTAAAAACTTACCTGTTAATGTCGTTTGTGTAGCCATCAAGCAGCGATTTATATTTTCGATCGAGCAAAACACGAAACTTTGCATCCTTACTGTAGGCAGCCTCCATTTGCTCTACCAATTCATCGTGCGGCGGCACATCGTCCAACTCTAGCGCATGTGCAACGGCGGTGTTGCCCTTATCGCGACAATCTTCAATGATTTTGCGCCGCTGACGATCCGCCGCTTCGGTTACCAAAATGTCCTTGACGCCCAACGTAAAGCCCTCGAGTTGCAGGAAAAATGTAAACACCTTGGTAAAGGCGGTCAGCAGGCGTGTGGACACATCGCCCCCATACAACTCGTACATGCAGTGGATGAGACCATAGGTGGTGGCTCCATATTGCTGCTTATCCAATACGCCTACTAGCAGCTCCCCCGCACGAATCTGCACTTGACTCTCACTCATTTCCTGCTCGAGTGGTGTAGAGCCACACAACGGGGTGCGTGCTCTAGCTACATTCCAATTCTATAAGAAATAATAGCGTTAGTTATTGCCAAAAAAAAACAAATTTTGTTTTTTAGTGTGCTGGCTTACCTTGCCCCCAATTTTAGCAAAGGAATCCAAATTGATGCGTTCGTAGCCATCTGGTATCAAGTTGACTATTATTGTTGATAGCACTTGCTTGCCTGACCACAACATGACTGGTTTGAAAATAGCCGGTGGCAGTAGCTTGACTTCGCCATTGAGATGCGACAGACCCTGGAAGACCAGTTGCTGATAGTCCTCGCGACTAAAGAACCGACCGCGTATAGAGAGCTTGACTCCCGAAATGACTTGATCTTGGATAAGACCACCCAGTGGTGTGCCGTCTTTGGGCACCAGATAATTACTGGCCACATTGACCAGATGGTAAGCCTCAGCACGTGCCACCTCACTCTGTGGATAATGAGCATTCATCTCGTCACCATCGAAATCGGCGTTATAAGCTTTACAGTTGGAATAGTGCAGCCGAAATGTTTTCTCGCCATGCAAAATGCGTGCCTTGTGCGCCATTATGGAGGGCTTATGCAGCGATGGCTGACGATTTAGCAGCAGTGCATCACCGTTTAGAACGTGGCGATGTACGATTTTGACACCATCCTTGGGATTGGAGAGCAACAGTTTAGCCATGCTTTCTCGTTTCGCCACATTGTCAGCAGGTATAAACGATGTTAATCCCTTGCTGTCCTGTATGTAATTAGCACCAGGATGCACATCTGGTCCATTCATGACCATTTTGCGCAACTCAACGACATTCCATTCGGTGACAGGCACCGGATAAGAGAGTTTGCGTGCAAATATATCTGGTATGCCAATCTCATCCACATTGATGTTGGGATCAGGAGTGATAACTGTACGAGCTGCATAATTCACACGTTTACCCATCATATGCTTGCGAATTAGGCCATCCTTTTTCTCGATCACCTGCTTGAGTCCCTCGGCGGATTTGCTTGTGTGCGAAAGATTCACATCAAGCAGCACATCCACAGATGACTGCAGTTCTAACCAGGAGTTGTACAGCTTCTCGTGGCTATCACTACCGTTTACAAGCTGGTAGGTTGTTTTGGCCTGCTCAGTAAGCTTATCATGCTGTCCCTTAATGAACTTCATCACCACATTAACCACATTGTTATTCTCAATGATGTTCACATATATATCTGTCTGCGGATTGCCCTTCATCATATCGTTAATAACGTTCATTGGACGCGCACGTGGTGGTGTTACGGGTATCGTATCCATAAAGAACATATCCACTGGCGAGTAGTCGCCGCTGACGTTGCCGTTCGAATCGCTATTCAGGCTAAGCACAGGCAACAACAGCTTCAGCAACTGCGGATAGTTCTCATAGATCTTGCGCAGATAGCGACGGCCTTCGTCTGCAAGTATTACTTTGTTTTGTCCACTGAATTCGGTCGCTTCGCCGAGCCTGTCAAAATAAAACAAAATTTGTATTTCATATCAAATGAAAAATTAATTTTTGCAGTTTACTGACTTGTCCTTAATTTCAGCAATGGTCACATAGTAGACAAGGCGGCGATGCAAGTAGCGCACAAAGCGCATGGATTTATTGCAGTGACGGCACTTCTTGCTGGAGGCGCGCTGCAGTGCCGCATGTGTAATGGCTGTGCGCAAGGAACAGCTGGTTTTGGTCACGTTGGTGACATTGCTCACGTTCTTTGCAAGCAGTTCGTTCATTGCGGCAATGTGCGGATGCACTGCATCGCCGTTATCCTGCTTAATTAGCTCATCGGTGTTCTGGCAAGCGATCTCTGATTTAAACAGCTCCAGCTCTTGCGCCTCAACAATGTATCCAGCATCGACTAGACGCAGTTGCAGCATGATTATCTCGCTCTCATGATCTGTGAACTTGAATTTTTACTAAAAATAATTCAAAAGACTGCTCAAACACTCACCTTTCATCTGCAGCTTAAAGCAGTGCAGACAGAATATACAGAGCAAACGCTGCACAAGTTTAATGAAGAACGGATTGTAGACAACTGAGCCCAGCTCAATGCGGCCCATGTGGCCGGGGCAATCCTGCATCTTAAGGCATGTACCACACGGATTCAGAAAACGACCATAGGGGCCCATGCGTATGTCATAGAGACCACCAGGTATTGGGTGTCCGAGCGCATCAAATGTGTGGCCGGTTATTACTTTTACCACACTCACTTTGCGTATCTCCTCGGGTGTGAACACGGCAAATTCCAGGTCCGAGGGAAACATATGTACCTCGGGTGCTCTTCTAGAGCCCATTTTATAGCGATTTTATTTACGTTTTTAACGAAAAAAGTAAATTGCTGCTCTGAAGCAACAGCGCGCAGCACGTGTATTTGAAGAGAACTGCATAAGTATCGATGAGCGTAACGACAACATCGATAAGTCTGCATGTTTTTCAATACATCGATAAATTAATTGGAAGAAGCAACAGTAAGCAGGGCTGTTCGACACAATTATAGCCCGCGAAATTTTTTAAATTTAAAACAATTTGTAATCTTTAATTAAATAAATGAAATGAAAAATACATTTTTATATGTAAACTTTGGTAATGCCTAGAACTTATCACAAGTCAACTGGTATTGCCAGTTTTTAAAAGCCACATTCTGCTCGTATTTGTTGCGGACAGTGTCCAGGAGTTCCGCAACAGTTGCCTCATCTCCAGTTGCTGTTGCTCCATCGCCACAGCCATCTCTTGCTCCTCCTCCAACTCCAGTTCCGGCTCCTCGGACAGTGTTTGCAGCCTTGCTGCCCACTGCTGGCTGTTCATCGTATGGCTGCAATTGTCTTGGACGTCGCACACGCTGGTTAGCTGCACCTCCACCTGCTCCTCCTGCTGCTGACCTTGCTGCTGAGGCTGGTGTCGTCTCTCGATACCTTTCACTTTCACGTTTCGCTGTACGACCACCTTTGCGCCAGGACTCGACGTTGGCCACGTGGCCAGTTTCGTCGCTGCCTCGAAAGATGGTCGTCCAACGAAACCACTTTTGTCATAATGATCCACTGCGTCTGCTATGCGGCAGCTCGCGCCTTAGCAAATAGACACACAAGCCCAGACAGCCCAGTAGCAGACACACCAAACCCAGCATGGCATAAAAGCCCTGCCGGTAACGTGCCGCATCCGCATTGGCCTCCATTAGTCTCACACGTTGCCCCAAGGCACCACTGCCTCCCTCGCGTAGATCCGCATCCTGTGCTGTGGGTAAGAGTACACGCCAGAAGCCATAAACACGGCGCAAGTGATTGCCATAGCCGGAATCCAACTGATTGCTGGCTCCATACGATTGTCCACTCTGGCGATAGCTGTCATGCCGATTGGCTCTGGACAAGCTGCGGTCTGTGCCAAGCTCCATCTGCGGCTTACCACCCAGCAGCTGTTCAATTAGCGCCTCATCCGAGCCCGATGGCAGCTCCAGGCTCTTACTGGCCAGCGTCTCACCCAGGCTGTAGATGAAGGGACGCTGCGGAGTGTACGGCTGCCAGGCATCGTAAATGCGTCCTGGCGTAGGATTGCCGCCCTTTATAAAGCTGGCAAAGGAGCTGCGTAGTTTGCGACACAATTGCTCCTCCTCGGCGCTAAAACGACGGCGAGAAATCTGCTGAAATAAGCTTGGACCCAGCAGCAGTGGCAAGTCCGAGCTGTGTGAGGCGCCGCCAAAGAGATTCTGTCTGCCACGCATATCCATTGAATGTGTGTGCGACTGGTCAAAGACATAGGCATAGCTCAGGCTACCATTGAGCAGCTGCAGCAGACGCAGAAAGGGCGTCTCGTACAGTGACTCGGACAGCAAACGTTGCATGCCCCACAGCAGTTGAGTGACGTCTGCATCCTCACTAAAATAACGCCAACGGATGGCTGCCAATTGAGCCTCACTGGCACTCGCCTCCAGCTGCATGGAGCGCAGCACATTTGACAGCAAAGTGCTGTTGATATAGACATGCAAGGCGGCATGTCCGTCACGTGCCACATCCAGCCAGTAATCCTGCAGAAAGGCACCCTCATTGGAGCCAATGCCCAACAGCATTGGCGGCAGTGTTGCATTTACCAACAGCTGCTCCAATTCACCTGGCAGCTGGACTCCGAGCTGCATGCTGGCATTGCCATGATTGTAGACACTCTCGTAGGCACGCAGCAAATCCTCGGTGCTCTTGCGGCGCAGACAGCTTAACAGCTGGCGGTGCTGTGCCTCCTCGAACTGACAGCCCAACTTATGGACAAGCACACGTCCCGTGGCCACAATGCGCTGCTGATGACCAGCACCCAAGGCGTACAGCACTGGACCGGGTGACATAAGTATGAGCTGCTTAAACAATGCTGCATTCTGAACCGGCTGCAGCGCGATGGCCAGTGCCAAGATGGCACCACTTCCATGACCCAACAGTGTCACCTGATCCGCATTGGCACCGAAACTGGGCGCATTGCGTTGCAGCCACTGCAGCGCCAATTGTATATCGCTCAGTCCATAATTGCCAGGCAGCTGACGATGATCCTGGCCCAGTCCCAGCCAGCCATATATGTTGTTGCGATACTGCACACTGACCACAACGATGCCCTCGGCAGCAGCAAAGTCCAGGCCATTGATGCGATTGCGTGGCCAATCGTAGGCAAAATCCTCGCCACTAATTATGACCAGCATTGGCAGTTGGCCATAACGCAAGCCTGTCTCCGGCGTCCAGATGTTCACATACAGACAATCCTCGTTGCTTGGCGCTGCACGTGAAATACTCCCATTGGCATTCTCATCATAAATTGTGTTCGAGAGCTGTGGACAAATGGGTTGCATCGCTGTTGCCTGAAGCGTTCGATTCCAGCCATTGTGCGGCTTGGCGGCCTAAAAGATTACCAAGGAATTTATTAAAAAAAACTTTAAGTCTTTAAAATATTTTACCCATCCAAACTTACAGCAAATCGCAATGGACCCAAAGGTGGTTGGGCATAGGGTATTCCCAAAAATGCGTAGACTGCGCTGCGTGCTCCATCCGGAAAGACCTTGAGCTGGAACACCAAAAAACTATTTTAAATAGTTCCCATTTATTTTGAATACTTTTTAAATACTTACACCTATAAGATCACCCTGTTCCAGTTTGATATGTGTTTGTTGGGCCCAGCAACCTTGAAAGCTGAGCCAAGCCAAAACCCATGGCCAATTAATAAGTTTAAACGTTTTCATCTTTTGGCTGCTTTTCAATTTCTAACACATGTAGTTGCATTTATCAATTGGTTTTTTTTAAATTTATTTTTAGTTAAATATATATACATATATAATTATTTTTTTAATATGTTGTCCGCAGCAACTTTTCACCTAGTTGACTATTTGAAGCTGGAATGAAAACTAAAAAAAAGAAATGGGACCGTTGATGGAAATGTTGGCTAAAAGTTTCTGCTAGAATTATTTCAATTGTTTTGTGGTGTCATTATTGTTAATGCTGTTGCTGTGTGTTGTTGTTGTTTTGTGTTGTATGCTCGCAGGAATCATTCATGCATTCATTAGAGATCAAAACACCAGCGACACCAAACAACAGGTTAGTTTCTAGGGTGGATTGGTTGTTGTTTTTGTGTGCTGCACATACGCTTACATTTTGTACATACATAAGTTATGTTCGCGCTTTAATCGGAAGACTGGAACTGAACCCATAATTTTGAACCCTGAAACAGCGTCAATTGTTACATGTGTGTTTCACATTGGAGCATGTTATGGTTAATCTTTTAAAGAGGGTTACTCGAATAAGAATGAGTTTAAAGCATATTGCAATGATTACTACTGATGCTGCCCTCGTTTATGTTACTTTTTTTATTCATACATTTAATGTTTTTTTATTGAGCTTTGATTTTGCTGTTGGTGTTGTTGGAGAATGTAAATATTCGTACGCTTCACAGCCTGCGATTGTCTGTCTGGCGTCCTGTTAAATGGAGCTGTCGCAGCTTTTGGCTTGCAGCAGATAATGTGCCCATAATGTATGGTTTAATTCCCGGCCAATGTGAACCGAGAGCAGTTAACTGCGGTGGTTGTTTGTTGTTTCTCTGTTAGACGAAGCGCAGTTCCGGTCAGCAGTGACTGTTCTGCTGGTGTTGGAGTTGGGAGATCAGACAGAGTTGGCAATGCTCATAATTAACATCTATGTTGTCATAGAGACCCGCATTTTTATAAGCGCACACGCACATTTATGCATTTTAATTAGTTTCAAGAGTAATTTGTTGCTGCTGCTGCTGCTGTTGCTTTGGTTCCAGCAGATTCTGTGTGAAAATCGAAAACACGTTGTGGAGGTGAAGGCAATATTTTGTGTTAATTATGAGGTTACAAAATATACGTTTAAATTGCCATTTGGCCGGAACTTCCCTTTCTCTATCTCTTTCTATCGCCCTGTTCAGTTTATGCTGTCTGGCAACTTAATCAATTTATGCCAGTTCAGAGTTACGTTCCGATTATTGTAAATTGCAATGGCGGCCTAGTTTGGTCAATGGGTCAATCTCTCTTTGTGCGTGTGTGTGTAAACAAATTAGAATTCTATAGGTAAAACCATATAAAATACATATTTGCCAAATTGGCAATGGCTTAAAACTAAAACGAACAAATGTTGATTTATTGTATAACAAGAGGTTTTACAAACTACCATATTTCGATTTAAATACATACGCACTACGGTTTATCTTAAATCTAAATCGCTTGTCCCCCAACAATTGGTAAGCAGAGCAAGTAGGCCAAAACAAATTAAGCTGTCAAACTGTTAATTTCGTTGTCGGCCATTTAGCTGTCAAACTAAGCTGTTGATCGTTGTTGCACATTGTTTTGACATTTGGCTTTGGCACACACACAATTTCAATAAATTCATCAGAAAAACCTTTGACACAAAGTTGGCCGAAACACTTTGCCGAAAACTTTGCAGCTGACCAAAAACCAATGCAACTAGTCAAACATTTCTTTTTGGCAGCTGCACTGCAACAACAACAACAAGAACAATCATAACAAATACAAATCGGTTAGCAAAAAAAAAAAACTACAGGCTGCATATTGTTAGATTTGTCGTACTGTTTTTGTTTTGGAAGCTCAAAATAGTTTTTGGCTAATGAAAATATCTATGATTTTAGACTGAAGCTGATTGTTTACATATTGCCAAAGAAAGAACAATATTGAAAACTTCTCCTGTTGCTATTTCGATTGTTCACTGTGAAAGTGTTCAAAATTCAGAAAGAACGCTTGGAATGAGGTTGATGGGATAAATGGTTTTTGTTTGCTTGGATTACTGAGCTCGTGTATAAACGTAATTCAATTTTGATTCATATTTTTCCAACAATGCTTGGAATTAGTTTTGTGCTTGTGTTTATTGTTTTTGTTTTTCCATTTTTTTTTTGTTGGCATATTTGCAACGCACTAAAGTGAAAACATTTTGTGCATTTTGGGATTTTGCACAAGCAAACTCGTATTTCTGGCTTTTGCCAACAATTTGTCAACACTTCGAAACAATTTAAGTTGTGGTGAGGTTCTGGTTCATGAAAGTTACAAATTCAGTGTGACAGGGCTGTGGCCGAGTTCAAAAATAGTTCTATGTAAATCACAATCGTAGCCTTGAAACTAGTTCGACATCTTAATTGATGTGGACTTTTTTTTTATCTTTAAAGTTCCACTCTTCATAATAAACAAATTTTACAAAATTATTAAAACAGCACAAATTTTTAATAAAATCATTACATTATTACTATATTGCATATTTGGCGAATTAATTAGTTATAGGCCCACGGCTAAATGAGTAGAAAATAATTCTAATTTGATAAATGCCAAACGCAGCAAAAACAACATCGAACATAAATGCATTAAATAAAGTTTCGTGAAACAACAGCGCGTAATATAATTATGTAATTAGCTAGAACAACAACAACAACAGCAGCAGTGCCAGCAATTTGCGCTAAAAGATTTAACAAAACATAGTGCAAAAGTTTTTTGTTGTTGCATTTGCTGGCTGTGTTGCTTTTGTGCCTGTTGTTGCTCTAAGCCTAATTTAACGGCGCTGTAGACAAAACAATGTGGCAGGCATTTTGTTTATGCAACTAACCACACGACTTGCACTCAAGCATCTTTTAGATGGCAAACGGGGGCACGGTTGCAGCTGAATGGGGCATGAAGCATGCTGCATGTTTAACACGCTCTCTCTCTCTCTCTGTTTTCTAATTAATGCTAAAAATTTCATGTTGGAAAAGGAACTGAAAGCATAAGCGACCCGCATTTTTGTTGGTCTAGCTAATGAAAAGAAGGGGCAACAAAGGGTGAAGAGGGGGGAAATAGTGGTATGATTCAGTTCTTCAGCGCTTTTGTTAGTCGGTTTCTAGTTCCCACTCTGCCGACAAAAAGAGCCGACAAAAAGCTAAAACTAAAACATATGCAATGCGTCCTTGACAATGTCAACTGCATGCAAACAGGCGCACAGAAGTGACCGCCAGAGGTCGCTTGTGTGACTGTGACCAAAAATATGTGTAAGTAGCTTTAGCAGCCAAATGCGACCAAAAATATATACATAATAAAATAAAGTAAGCACAAATTTGTTTGTGGAGAAAAATACCTAAAAAGTAAGCAAATTCAATTTAGAAAGAATCCTTTTGATTACTTATAGATCTATTAATTCTGCTGTGATTTCGCCAACATATTTTTAGTGCCTACTTTAAGTATAGCTTGTAGTTAAAATAAAAGTCTATACTTAGGCAGCCATGCGGGCTTAGAATTATCGAATCTGAATCATGTTGGCTCAACGAACTGGGTATATAAATGCAAGAAAGTGAATATGTAGTTAATAGTGTGCAAGATGAAGGCAACGATCGTGTTACTAGCGCTCCTGGGAACAATGGCCTACGTCCAGGCCAGGGCTGCGATGGCTGATGTGCGGGCAGCCCAGTGGGACACATATAAATTGGAATTCAATAAGAGCTACAATGATGAGACCGAGGATCGTTTGCGCATGCAAATATTCCATGACAACATGGGGATTATCGAGGAACACAACGAACGTTGGGCGGCAGGAGATGAGAGCTACGAGATGGGCGTGAATCAGTTTACAGATTTGCTCGAAGCGGAGTTTAATGAGCTTTTTACTGGCAGCCCAGATGACGATGATGAAGACGTTGAGGTTGAAGATTCCAATGTTAATTCGGAGCTGGGTCCATATAATGTGGACTGGCGCACATTGGGAGCAGTTACGCCCGTCCAGCATCAGGGACATTTCAACAACTCGTGGGCCTTTGCGGCAGCGGGCACAATTGAGAGCCGAAGCTTTGTGTCAACTGGCAGACTGGTGGCACTGTCCAAGCAGAATCTGGTCGATTGCTGTCGCACCAAGCACAAGCGGACACTGAATGCACTTAAGTGCGTCAAGAAGAAGAAGGGCATCGATACGGAGGCATCGTATCCCTATCGTGGACCAACTGGTCGCTGTAGGTTCAACAAAAGACTGATTGGAGCCACTGTAAGCAAATGCTATCAAAGTAAACCCGGCTGTGAGTTGTCCCTGGCTCACAATGTGAAAGATGGACCAGTCAGTGCTGTAATTTCCCGAGATGCCCTGCGTTTCTATAAGGGAGGCGTGTTTCACAATTCGAGGTGCAGCAAAGCACCAGACTATGCTGTTCTTATTGTGGGCTATGGACACTGTGACAGCTTTGGCGACTATTGGCTTTTGAAAACCTCATTGGGCACTTCTTGGGGTGAAAAGGGGTACCTACGATTGGCGCGTAATCGCCGAAATATCTGTGGCATTGCAAACAGAGTTTATTTTCCCTCTATTCAACATAAAAATTTTATTCAAACATTCATGTATAACACTGAATTATAAATAACTTTGTAACTTATCTCGCAAAATAAAATGAATTTACTTTAAACTAATTTTTTAATTCATCCGTTATTAGGAGAATTTTTTTATTTCGAATAATTTCAACTAGCCCTTTAGTAGAAAAAAAGCCCAACATTATTAAGTGCAAATCGATAGAGTTTTATAGATAAAGTATCTTAAAAAATAAGCAAGGATGTAGTTGAGTTAGAGACTGTTAACTTATTATCAGTAAGCTTCCAAAAGAGAGCAGCATATTTTTTGATCGAGGGGAATTTAGCAAGTGCAGCAACCTTAGTTTTTTTCTACAACCCATTTTATTGTTATTTTCTTTTTTTTTTAAGAGAACATAAAACATTTTTAGTGTTTACATTATGAGTAAGCAATAAATTTAATTCAGACATTAAATTTATGATTACCCCATCATTCTTCAAGCTCGGATATTTTAATTGTTGTGATACATTGTGCTTAAGCCACAACCCGCATTAAGCAATTATGTACATATGTGGGCAGATATTGCTATTTTAGGTTCAAGTCTTGAATCATTCGTTGGTACATGCTGGAATTACTGGGTATAAAAGTGGGTGCATTGCAAATTGTAGTCACCAGTCAAGTTTAAAGTGTAAAATGAAAACCACATTCGCGATTGTTGTCCTTGTTGGGTTTTGTGCCTGCACGCTGTTGGTCAATGCAACCTTCTCCAATCAGCCATCATCGGAGTGGGACTCGTATAGGTTTGATTACGACAAGATTTATGCTGATGAGGCGGAGGAGACTCTGCGCAAGTTGATCTTCGAGGATAACAAGAAAATCATTGACGAACACAACGAACGCTATGCGGCAGGAGAGGAGAGCTACGAGATGGGTGTAAATCAGTTCACCGATATGTTGCCAGAGGAAATAAGCAAGGTTATTGGCGCCAATGATGATGCAGACTTTGTTGAAGATTTCGAAATGGAGCCCTCATTTGACTATGATGATTTGGACATGGAGTTGCCTGCCAAAGTGAACTGGACTCAGATGGGCGCCGTTACTCCTGTCATGTACCAGGGACATTTTAACACTTCCTGGGCCTTTGCCTCCTCCGGCGTCGTTGAGAGTCGCCAGTTCATTAAGTCCGGCAGGTTGACTCCACTGTCCAAACAGAACCTTATTGACTGCTGCAAACTCAAGAACAAACGCACAGCTGGCGCTCTAATCTGTATCAAGAAGATGAAGGGCATTGATACTGAGGAATCGTATCGCTATCGCGGAGTTCTGGGCAGATGCACATTCAAGAGGAAGTTTGTCGGTGCCAAAATCAAGAGGGTTTACCAAGTGCGGCCGGGCAATGAGAGGTCTTTGGCCTTAGCTGTATCCAAGGGTCCTGTGGCTGCTGTCATTTCACAAACGGCCATTAAGAACTATGGGCGAGGCGTTTTCAATAATTCACGTTGCGGACAGAGTCCCGATTTTGCAGTGCTTATTGTAGGTTATGGCACTTGCAAGACACACGGTGATTATTGGATAATCAAAACTTCACTGGGCTCCAATTGGGGAGAGAAGGGTTATCTAAAGCTGGCCCGTAATAAGAAAAATCTATGCGGCATCACCAACAGGGTTTACTATCCTGAACTTAACTAGAAAATAATCGTCTCTTACTCATTACTTAATTGTTATATTTTAAGGCACTTAGCCAGTCAATAAACTAACTAAACGTATGACATCGATCCATACTAATTACAGCATATAATAGACTTTCTTTGGTCAATAAAGTAGCACAACCTAATAATGCCTCAAAGCCCTGTTAAGTGAACTTTACTTGTACACTTGACAAAGTGATATGCAGCCTGCCAAACAGCACTCAATTGCAGCATAATTAGATGTAATTAATGAAGTGCACCACATCTCCCCCGTGCGGGGCAGACAACTTTGCCCGCACACTATGAACTAATTATTTGCGAAGCAAAAGAGTGCAATAACCACGAAATTTCATTGCATGCTTTTAGGCGGGTGCCTTTTGGCAATCTAGCGAAGCCACAGAAATGCAATTTATTAATTTGCAAGTGCAGAAATTGCTGGCTAAAAGTTTCTGATCTTTATTTATGCGTATGTACAACATGCTAGTTGTACGTACATATGTCGGCAAAGAAACTCACCTGTTTGGAAAACTATTTTTGGGAGAGGGCAGCGACAAGTTCCTTGCTAGCTCCTTGCCAGAAAACTTTGCTAATTCGTTTCGCAAACTTTTACCAAGGTGTTGAGTGTGTGCCAGCGATTATTTGTTGTTGTTGCTGTTGGCTTGTTAATAGAAAGTACATTAGCTGTGTCAGCCAGTAAATAAAAAACAATCAACGAGTCTCTCATTTCATTTAATTTTTATTCAAAAATCACATTTGTTGGTTTTTTTGCTTTTCTTTTTCTGTTTGCTGTTTCGGCGCGAGCTGCTGTTCAATAATATATAATAATATTTAATATATACTATATAGATATATATTATGCTTACTAGATTGGAATTTTCATTTATGTAATTTACATGTTGTTTTTATTGTTTGTTCTCCTTTCTGTTGCCTTAAGCCTTAACAATTTTTACTATGCAATAGTTTAAGCACATTTACTTGAAATATTATTATTTGGTAGCAGTATGTATTTGTTCAACTGTCTATAAATATGTATGTACAAAAGGTTTTATTTGTTACAAAAATCAAATCAAAAGCATATACACTTATGGGCGCACTTTTTCATTCAATTTGATACTTCAAATTGCAGTTGCATTTATGTCTGTATATATAAAATTACAAAAAAAATTCATTAAATAAGTTTCTTTTAAGTGACACAAACATGTGATGTGCACAGAATTTAATTGCAAGTACAACAAATGGCCAAATGAATAGGTTCAAGTGGAAAAAGTTTATAAAGTTTTATAGGATAGAGGAGCTTTACTAACGGAATAGCTGATATATGTTTAGTGCTACAGGCTCAGGTCTTATTGTCTGCTTTTAAGCCTCTCTCTCTCTCTCTCCATATTAAAATATAATAAGCTCAACACAATAACTGAAAATATAGTTTATTGAAGTCTTACTATTGTTAAATATACCACTAACTGAACCTATTCCCGTGTTCATTTACGTATAACCTCAATTCTGATTCAATTTGAGTGCTTAAATCTGCATATGAAGAGCAAACAAACGAAAAAGAAAAAAAAGTACGTAATAAATAAAATTGAAATGCTTTTTGCAGTTCGGCGTGGCCCTCATCTGTTAAATGTGGCAAAATAATTGATTATGCTCAATTATCTTTAAAATGCAAATGCAATAAATTGAAAATGTTCATACTGCATAAAAAATACGTGGGGAGGGAAAAAAACAAGTACACTTTGCGAATGCATAAATACGAAGACAATACTATATTTACTATATACTACATATATATTCTGTTGTTGTTGGTAGTATTTACTATTTCAATCGTATCACAACATTTATATTTCGCATTTAATTTTTTTTATTTTGTATTGTTAATGGTATGCAATATTGTTGATTAACATTTTATGTTAGCTGCGTATGTGTAATATTCATTTGTTTATTATAATTAATTAGTTGTTTTTGGGGTGTTTGGGGGATACAGGCGAAATGTGTTGCACATAGTTTTTGATTTTTTTTTACCTTTTGTTATTGCTTTTTGGCTCGTCATTAAATTGTTGTGTAATTTTGGGAGTGTTGTGTATATGTAAGATTGTAGATTTGGTTACTGTTTGTTGGTCAATTGTTTGTCTTTAGTTTTGTTTTGATTATTATTATTATTTTTTTTTTGTTGTTTTCTGTTTGTTAAATATGTATAAAAAAAGTGACATAGTCTGTTTGTGTCAAATACAAATGCACAAAATACGAGTATAATACAAATATTTTACACACAGATACAAAAAGTAAACACACTGTACAAAAATTTTCTTGTCTTTTTGGAATAGAGTTATATATGTTATATTCTATGTAATGTTTGTTCCAGCTTTCCATTCATGTTTTTGTGTGTGTGTGTGTGTGTTTGTTTGTATATTGTGTGTTGTGTCCTTTAGCCTGGAATTTTTGATTATTATTTAGCAGTAAACGCAGAAAATATTTGAAATATTTGATTTATGTGCATGCTGATGCCTGATAGGGCGCATTCATTGCATTCGTCTCCCTCTCTTTCTCTTTCTCTCTCTCTCTTTCCCTTCTCGTCCTTCCTACTGTCAGACATTTTGCAATTTACATACATACACATATATATATGTTTAGCATATTGCATTCGTGTTTCTGTATTTATATTTATTTGTATATGTTGCATTGCTGATAAACATTTCCAATGATAAATGCTAAACAATTTGCTTGGCAGTCCAGAGTTGAGGCAACGTTCCACATTGATGCATCGAGTTAGGAAGTGTTTCTTTCTCTCCCTTCTCCCTCCTCCTTCCTCCCTCCTGGCTGCAACGTTGCCATCAAGCTCATAGTATATATATGATATGTTCAGGCTAAACATTATTGCATTATGCTACATTTTACATTTTACGTATGTAGTTTTTTCGTGTTTTCTACTCTTATTGCCCTATGCACTTTTGTTCGTAACGCAAAAGAAACGAAAAACAAAACCAATTTCCGTCACAAATCAAACAAAATGATTAAAATTACATTTTTTTCGTGTATATTTTTGTAAAAATATTTATGTATATATTTAATGTGTGTGTATAAAAATTTGTTGGTTTTTTACTATTGTAAATTAAACTAAATGTAAAAAAGTGTGAAAAAACTCTCATATGTATGCATTTGATATGCGAGCGTATAAACTAATAGAATTGCATATTGTTATACATATAATATTTATATAATTGATAATTCATTGCTACAATACATATACATATACATATACAGTTATGTATATTAAAATGGCCGCATTTAAAGCTAAAGCTAAAGCCGATAAACATTTTCACTTTTTGTTAACGGTAACTATAAAATGGAAATTGCACTTTAAAATAGAATAGTTTGGAAATAAAAAATAAAACTTAAAAATTAATTAGGAATACACAAATACGAATGAAATGAAGACATCTTAAATATCTTAAATTTCCTTGCAGCTGTATTTTTTATTCTGTGCAAGGAAATTTAATCTTCGGTAGTCCGAAGTTTTCTATCTTGTGTTTTATTTGTTTGTGCACATTATTTTAGCATGGCTGCTGAAGAGTTTCGTTCACTGGTAGCTGTTGTCGTTATTGCGATAAAATGGCCACAGTTTTTATATTTAATTATAATAGATAATAGACAAGGAATATGTTTGCAAAGCTTAAGCCTAATCAATTGCCATTTAGAATTCGTAACATAAGACAAATGGCTACAGAGACACACATATCAATAAAAACACTAGCTAGCTATACACATATATATTACTTACACATACATATTGTATCCATTCAAATATCATATCAATGAGGTTACAACAATTATTACAATTACATTACAAAAAACATTTACACATACCATAAAAAATCTGAACGCGTCGCTTTTACATAGTACAAAATCGTCTACTTATATCGTATATCGTATATGTATATATATAGTCAATCGAAAATTTGCAGCGCTAATTTGAAATTAGCTAAAAATGGCATTCCACTCGCTCGCTCGCTTTAAACTTAACTAAGCCTAATCAGAGTCCTTTCTATATACATATACAAATCTGCTGTGTGTGTGTACACTATAAATATATATATATAGCTATATATAATTGCAACACTGAATGCTATTTAGTTACATACAAACATATACACATAGACTATATGCTTTATAAATCCTAACTAACTTTTTGCTACTAATAATAATTAACATAGTTTTTGCGGCGCTTAGCAGCGTCAATAAACAGCAGCTTATGAAGTCTGTGTGTGTGTGTGTGTGTGTAGTTGTGTATGTGGTTGTGTAGTGTAGTGCGGTAGGGAAATCTCAGTACACTTAACGCTTGTAGCTATTGCCGATCTGGACATATCGCTAGCTGCCAACCAATTCGATTTGACGATACTTTTTCCGCAAGTTGGAGACGGGATCACGATACAGCATGGGATCCATGCGCAAATTGGAACGTATGAGCGGCATGTAGCTAATAGAGAGCAAACGAAAGAAAAGATAAGTATAATATAGTTTAGTTGATTTGAAAGAGTGCAAAGTGTACTCACCCAAAGACCGCTGCGAATGTGTTTAGACAGCTCTGACGCTGTATGAAATGATCCGGATCGTTCCATGGGGAACGACCCGTTTCGCGATCCTTGTAACCCTTGCGCTGTGTCACCTTGATCGGCGGTTTTCTGGTCACATGCGAGACCAGCAGGTTCATTAGGATATCCTCACAGTTGGAGGACTGCTGTACAGTCTTTAAGAGCAGCAACGACAGCCAATTGGTGTACAAGTAGTTGTAGTAGCGGTGGTAAAATGCCGCACCCGTCAGTACAATCGAATAGTAGTTTGTCCACTTGGACGTATAGCCCCAGGCATTCTGTAAACACAACCCACAAATCACACACTACTTTGGCTTGTCAGTTGTTTGCAGTTAACTCACCTTGGAATCGTCCCAGAAATGTGCACGAGCCGGATAGCCGACGATACGTTCCGGAAAGTCACGCCACACCGTGTAGGCAAAGTCCAGTTCATCCGTATTGAGTATGGCATCCTCGTCGAGTGACAGCACAGCATCTGTCTGTATCTCTTCGTAGGGCAGGAATCTCTGTGATATGCTTGGCCTCGCCTCCGTACCTGTCTGACCCGTGGGCGTAACCACTCCACGTGAACTGCCCCCCTAAGGCGATAACATGCAGTGGTATGTGAAATGTGGGTGGCCAACGTTTCTTAAGTGGCAGCGGTCTATCGGCGGCCCACAGAACGAGTATCTGAGAAAGGAGAGGGAAGATGTGAAAAATATATCGAAATATCGAATTAAAATCGATTGAATTTTCGATACTTACTCTATCCACAAATTGGCTCTTCGTTATGGTCCTGACTAGTTTGTAGAGTGCCGCATTTGGGCCAAGTGCGGCACCAATTTGCACATAGATAACGGCCGTGTAGTTGTGACGCGGCTCCACACCCATCGCATTGAGCAGAAAGGGCATAAATCTGAAATGGGCCACAGGCAATTAGGTTAATGGCAAAGACACTACGGCCCACCGCCGTCCCCCGCCAACCATAATGGATGGCAGTGAATGTAAATTTAATTAGGCACGCAAATGGTACTGTTTATTGGTTGAAAATCTTTAGTTTACCTCGAACTATCCGCAAATGTGGGCAGTGTGAGTAGAGCGCCCGGTGCAGAGTTCCAGATGAGGCTGCTCCTTACCGGATAATCGGGCAATCGTTCGCGAATAATCTGAAAGTAAAAGAGGCAGAGAAGATGGGATGGATATCAAACGGCTGTTTAATGACCACAAAAGAAACTCAAGTGGCTGAGACGATTGCCAATTGATTGCTTAATGAACGGCTTCTCTGCACTTCAATTGGCCCGGCCAAATTCCTTTTTCAATGGCACTCGACGCCAGCCGCTTAAACTGTCCGTCAGTCAGCCAGTCAGTATTTCCGAATATCTGTCTGTCTCTCTGTCCGTCATTCAATGTGCATTAATTTAAAGGCCGCCAAGCTGTTGCCTAATTTTCCGCTTGACGCACAGCTGGCAACCAAAGCCAAGCACCTCCCTAGAGAGGCAGAGGGAGATGGAGAGGCACCGCTAGCCGCAACTTCCGCTGTGCCAGGGAAGCCGCACAGGAAGCAAAAAACCTCTCTCCTTCTCTCTGATATCTCAACCCTCTCATCTTCACACAAGTGCTAGACAAAGCAGCTTGGCTTCTGTAAGTGTGTGGGTGTGCCTCGTTCCAACAGCAACGCGTGTCATTAACGCCCATTAATTTGCCGCTCAAAGTGAGAATTATGTATGGTTGTTTGTATACGACGCCTTAAAAGTATGCTATGAAAAATTAGTTATACATATCAAGAGACAGAGAAAATGGGCGTGTATGAGTAGAAGAGTTGCCAAATCATGCCACACTGCACTATAGGCAATTAAGCTAATTTTCTTGTCATAAATAAATACCTTAAAGATACAGAAAACTGATTTGATTAAGAAGTCTATTAGTTTTTTTACAACGTGTTATTTTAAGCACTTAATCAAAAATGTATATTTTGTGGCAAATAGTACCAACTTGTTCTATCGTACACTAGTTGTTTAGTCAGTTTGGGTACCTGCCATTATAATTGCTAGTCCCAGCTCGGACTAAAAAACGAGTTACGACTGCGACGTGTGCCTCATGACGACTGCATTATTAGAAGCGGGAAAGGGAGGAAATGCAGTTGAAAAATGCCAACGTTGCAGCTTGTGGCGTGGGCTCAACTCATCGCGTTCTTTTTGTGGCACGCGCTTTTGTGTCTGAGCGCGCGCGTCCCAGGAAAATGCGGATAAAACATTTCAACGACGACGACGACGAACAGTTGCATTTAAAATGAGTTGAAAGTTTGTAAGCGCAATAGAAAAAATTACACCTGCACGGAATAGATAAAAACATATGAATGGTGTTTTTTTCCTGTTCATCACAGGCTTATGTAATTAACTAACTATGAATTCGGTTGAAATGTTTTGCTGTATTTAAGTTATTATTAACTTTATGGAGAGTCTGTAAGCTATGTTAATATTTAAATGTGTAGCACAAATTAATTGTGGGCAGAAGTATCTCATACTTAACACGTACTTATTATATCGTACCGTCTGTGTGCACTCAGTTGGATTTGCAAACTTTCGAATTAGTGGACTTCGTTCTACGCTCGTTGTCGCAGTCTATTTATTAAGTCTGACTTCATTGAAGTTGTCAACTAGCAACTGTCGCGAGTTTGTCAGACTAGCTTCTCATGTTAATGCTTCTATTTCTGCTTTTAGCAGCTCCTGCTTCTAATCCTGCTCCTTCCACACACACACACACACACACACGTCTCAAGTGCCAGCTTTATTTTGTAATTATAATTTCTTCACTACTCTGTAGTTATTTTTTTTCCTTCTTTTTATTTAAGTTGTATCTCGTTGCTTGGCATAATGAACATGGAGCGCGAGTTGGGCGTCTAAGAGTATGCAAGGCGCGTGTTTATTTACCTTTTCAAGTCAAGAGGTGTGTGTGTGTGTGTGTGTGTGTGAATGTGGGTGGCTGACATAATTAAGTCAATCTTGCTACTGCTGTTGCTGCTGCTGCTGTTGACGTTGCAGCATAATTGAGAGCAAGCGAAGAGTCAGCATAGAACCAGAGCTAGCTAGCTAAACCCAACTCCTCAACTCTTGTCTCGACTCGACTCGACTCGTTTTGTCTATGATTCAATTATGCAATGTGCATATATGCGCAGGTTTAGGCCAGGTCAGAAGGAGTAAGAGAGAGCGAGGGGGGGCAAGCTGGTAACAGCAAATGTTTGGCGTTGCCATTTTAATTGGCTAACAAAGTGCTTTAATTGGCTTTAAGCTCGACAGGTTTCAGCAAATTTTCCAATGCCTACTTTTTAGCAGCACAAATAGTAAACCAGTTTCCCTTTACCTGTTACCCGTCGAGTTTTGGCTCCTTACCCACATGTCATGTGGCAACAACAGCGCTTGCAACTTTGCAAACGTTTGCTCAAGAGTTGAATGCCACTTCTTTCGGTTTTCCTTTTTTTTTTTTTTTTTTTGTAACTTAAGCAACTGAGCGACAGTTTTGGCCAACTGGCAGGTAACGTTTTATCCCGACGGCATGATTAAGCCAGGATGTTTGGTAGGGGGTGGGGGGGAGTGGGAAATATGGTAAAAGGTGCAGCTGTAAACTGGGCGCTAAAGCTCAATAGAGCGCATAATGTGTGCAAATAAAACAGGTGAGTGCATTTTTCGGGCGTGGGCGTAAGTGAGTGTGGGCGTGGCAGCTGCTTATGCAAATCCAAAAGTGACTCTGATACGGATACAGATGAACACACACACACAAACACACACTTGCCTCAAACTAGCTTCACTCTGCTCATCCTTTTAAGCTCAGGCAAATTACGTTTTTGGGGCCCAGCCTAAAAGCAGGCAACACAAATTACGGTGCATGCACGCAGCACTAAAAGGAAATTTACTCAAATTAATTGCATACACATAGTTGAAGCTGTCTTTTTGGGAACCAAAACAAAGTTTCTTCTTTGGCAATTTTAAATTTTAGAGAGTAAAGTCAAGTATTTACAGTAATTTAAACTTTAAGCAGTTTAAGTGTGAGAATGTGTGTGTAAAAGTTTGTTTTCTGTTCGTTAATTTCACTTTTAAGTACTTGCCACTTAAGACTTTATTTGTTTGTCATGCGTAGGTGGTTTGTAACTATGTCAGATTTAGGTGATTCGATAATCACTAAGCCCAATACATTTAAGCCATATTTTCAGTACATATTCGTCCTTTAACGTGGAAGATTTAATTCTGTTTACAACACATTGACTGTTTGTGGAATCTGCTCGCTTTAAGTGGCACACGCATAAACGGAAATCGCATTTCACATTCGGGTTTGCATTTGAATTCGCATAAACAAGCACAAAAAGCGTATTTACTGATGTTTTGCAGAGCATAGTTTTTGGGGCGCAAAAGTTCAAAGCGTCGACAGCTGCATACATAAAATGTGCACACACACACACACGCACACTTACATCAAATTTGCAGTTGCAGTTGGCAAAAGTTGCAGTCAACGACACCAAACTAAAATGCTGCTGAAGTTGCACAAACTTGCTGCTTGCTGATGTTGCCTGCCTCTCTCGTTTTGATGCTGTCTTTTCACTTGTCCTACACACACACACACACACACACACGCACACACACACAACAGCAAGGTCTCAGTTCAAGACAAACACTAAATTAACTTATGCTGAGTAGCTTGAAGAACGCAGAAAGAAAGTAAGAAAGAAAAAAAAAGTGTATGTAAATGCTTGTCAACTTTTGCCAGCTGCCGATGCAAGTTGCATGCAGCAAGCAGCAGTGGCACAAAAGACGACTGCACATAAAACTTGCAGCTGCTTTGCTTTGCTTTAAAATTAACAAAACGCCAAAGTTAATGCTGCCAACATGGCGTATGCGTAATAAGCTGCCCTTTAGCCAATTTGCATAGCCAGAACACAACCGAAGAACAACAGCAACAAATGCTCCATTAAAAATATTTCTGTGTTTCAGAACTTTTGTCGTTTGCACTGTTTTAATTATAAAATAAATACCAAACTGTATAAATATAAATAGTAAATATTTTCAAATGTTTATTGGCGCTGACTACACAAAATTTACATGTAATTTGCGAGCGTGAAAAATTTTGTACGTGCGGAATACTATTAAAAACACACACATATCAAATGGTTTTTTCAATGGAACAATTTTATACCCAGTGTGAAAAAAGGCACAGGAAGTATATAAACTTTAAGCTGAAAATACTATAAGTTAGAATGTTTAATAAATAGTTAAGTCGGACAAAACACTTTTTAATGTTCTTTATTAACTTGACTCAGTAGGAACTTTCTTTTAGAGAGCATAGCATAGTCGAACATTTGTCTTCTAATCTAAATAACTTGTTTTTTTTTTTATTTATTTGCATTGCGGTTTTTGGCATGTGACAGAAACATTCTCCACCAAAACGAAAAAAATATATATATATATATAACAAACCAAAAATGCCAAACGATATTGGAGCACAATTGGTTTTATATTGTTTATCGCTTTTTATTCCCTTTGCATTAAAGTGCTCTTTAATTTTATTAAGAGCTGTGTGGGAATTAAGGTGAAGTGATTTTTTAGCAGATTTTATTAAATGCATTTAAATTTATTTAGCTTTTACGATTTTTTATATATTCTTAAAATATTTGTATATAAGCTGTCTAAGGCGTTATTTTTTAGTGAAGAGCATTCATTGTTCGTCAGGTCAAAGAATGATTTTAACATTTTTATGTTTCATGTTTTTAGGTTTAGAAGTTTTTGTGTAAATATATATCGATTTGAACGCAATGTTAATTAAGTGAGACAAGCAAAACACTTTTTTCTTCCTTTCTTTGGGACAGCTTTATCTGCATAACGATGTGTAAATGGGTTTTTGGTTTAGCAATCGATAGCTGACAATTTGCAGTTTAAAGTTAGTTTATCCATGCACAAATTTTGTTTTTCACCATTCACTTTGGTGCTGGCTTATAGAGTTAGTAAACGTCATTTGCCATGACTTCAAAACTTTAAGCTTGCGATGATGTCATTATTGTTGGCCAAAAGTCGCGCCTGGCAAACTTCACCGACAACAACAACAAAAAGCAGCTGAAGTTATGGAAGCTGCTTTGACAAATTCGTTTAAAGACAACGACAAACAAGTTTTGCGAGATGGAGAGACAAGCCAACAACAAACTGTGAGATTGGGAGTATGAGATTTTCTGTTTTGAATACATTGTTCGCAAGTATTTTGAAGTTGGCCAAGACATTTTTCCTATTAGCCATTGATGATAGGCAGTTCGATACATAAATAAATCATCAGCTAAGGTCAATGTATACAAATTTATGCATAAATATTTGGGGAAAATGTACGAAATGTGATTACATAATTCATCTACTGATAAAAGAGCAAATTGAGCCAAACTAGTTTAAGAAAATATTAATTTACAATTTATTAAGTTTTGTATTGTCGAAAATTTGAAAATCTTTTTAGAGTGTAAATAGTAAAAAACTCTTATCAAATTATGGCCCTAATGTTAACAATTAATCAAGCTGAGCGACAAATTGACGTTGACGGCAGTTGTCAACAAAAAAAAGAAAAAAACGCGGCCTGTAAACTCTAGAAAAAGCTTAAAGGAATGACAACAACAAAATGAGCAGAAGCAGCGAACAAATGATAAGCACAAAGCAAAATAAACAAGAGCGCATTAAGTAAAATAAAGCAGCAAGAACAATTTAACACCGGTTTTGCTTAACGTACTAATTAAAACTAATTAGCTAAACTGTACCCGCAGCATTTGAAGCACACTCGAACAGAATTCTAATGCGTCAAGATGGAGCATAATAATATGTTAATAGTATTTCCAAAAGTGCTCAGAGCAGAGACGACGACGACGACGCAATAATTAAAAATAATATGATGACGTCACACAAAACAGTGAGCAGCGAGGGAAGCAGCAAAGCGTCCAGTAACGTTAACGGCGACGTCGACGTTTGCTGCGTCATATTTATAACATTTGAGGTCAGCTGCTTTTGCATTGAGCTTTAAACTGATGACGTCACATGTGTGCACGTAAAACTGATAAGCCCTTTTGCTGCACTTGAAGTAACAGCTGGGTTTAACTGTTGGCAACAACAATTAAAAGAGAGAACTACTGAGCTAGCTCAACAATGGCAATGCCATACTGCGAATGCCAAGAGCGTGAGAGAGAGAGACACATGTGTACGTATGTATGTATGTATGTGACAGGTGTATATAGATTGTGTGCAAAAAAAAAAGTTTGCCGGCTATAAAATTTTTGCGGCCGCTAAAAACAACAAAGAGAAATTGCCAAAGCAGAGAGAGGGAGAGAACACGAGAGATTTCTTCAAAGCACGCTATACTAACTGTAGTTGTTGTTGTTGTTGTTGTACTAGTTATTTATTGTTATTGCTGCTGGCATTCTCCCTCAGAAAACCAATGTAGGTGGACGTTCAAAAGCAGGTCGCCAGCCCTAACCAAAAACTACGACCAGCCATCCAACCATCGAGCCAACCAACCAGCCAGCCAGCATATCAATAAATATTTCATTTATGACAAGTTGACATTGGGTTAAGCAGCGAATGTTCTACCCTTTGAGTGGGCGGTGTTGGATGAATTGCGGGTATTTCATAATTTCGGTGCTTAATTGAACTGTGGTCAGTAAACGAGCGTAATGAGCGAAATGTGTTGTATACATACATGAAAGCTATATGCTTGTAAATATGTAAGTAGGGCAACTGTAAATACAGTGGGCTGAGTGGATAACTTATAAAACACAATGCTAACTGAACGTCTTTTCAAACGCCTACCCTTGTGTCCCACAGTACGCAATTTGCATTTTCTTCAATTCACACCTCAGTGAGAGTGCGTACAATAACCCAAACTCTAAAACGAATACTTTTATATACAAACACATACATTCGTATGTATGTATTACGTGTTTAGTGAACGAGTTTTGTGCTATGGCATTGATTGCTTTAGATTTGCTTTGTGTTTTCTATTTGTAGCTCTCACATAGCTGAACAACAAATATAACAGCAGCAGCAGCAGCAGCAACAGAGTTCTTAGCAAGTTAAACACAAACAACGAAAAAGAAAGCAGCAACAAATAAATAGCTCACCAAGCAAACTGGCAGCGCTGCCACCATTTGAACATAGCGTGAGCGGGTTTCTATGAGCGTGAGAGAAAGGCAGAAAGAGAGAGTGAGAGTGTAAAACTTGCATGTTGTTCTTGTTTGTGTGTGTTTGTTTTATTTTATGACCGTCGACTGAAACGCCGATTAGTGATGTGCAACTATTAAGACACCAACGATTATTAACAATCTTTGGATACAGATATAAATTTATAATTGTACATTTTTATCGACAACAACATCAATTTAATGTAATCTAAGTACAAATTGAAAATATTATCGAAAAAACAAACCTTTGTATGTCAAAACTATCGTTGTCTTTTGTGTCACATCACTAACGAACGAAGGCGGCTACTACTAATTTTGTCGATGATGATGACGTTTGAGGCTTTCGTGCGAGCTCCGAACGCTCCGTAACTTACAGTAATTTTTCAACAGTCAAAGCAAGCGGACGTGCCAACAAAGCAGTCTTGAAAAAGTTGAACAAAAAACCAAACTAAATAAAGAAAATAACTTGCGTACTTAAAACGTTCCTCAATTTAACAAATATTTAAGTAACATAAAATATAAATACATACAAATAAAACAAAATGTCTGCACGTCGCGTTACCGTTAACACACGCGTCTCACGCGCCTCAGCATCGACGCCCATCGGAGGCGCCTCAACATCGTCGTCTCGCTTGGGTGGCGCCACCAGCCCCACAAGCCCCACGCGCACCACACGCATCCAGGAGAAGGAGGAGCTGCAGCATCTGAATGACCGTCTCGCCTGCTACATTGATCGCATGCGCCATCTGGAGAACGAGAATGGCCGCCTAACACAGGAGCTGCACTTGGCACAGGATACCGTTAATCGCGAAACATCTAACTTGAAGTCGGTGTATGAAAGGGAATTGGCAGCAGCACGCAAGCTGCTCGATGAAACGGCCAAGGATAAGGCCAAGTTGGAGATCGATATAAAGCGTTTGTGGGAGGAGAATGATGATTTAAAGCAAAGGTAAAAAAAACAACAACAACAACAACAATGCTGACTTATCAGCTCTTGCAGTGATGTCATATCTATGTGAGAGCAGCAGCGGAGAGAGAGAGAGAGAGAGAGGGCGCTTTTGCTGATGTCATGCCGCAGTCAGCAGAGCACATGGTAAGCTCTCTCTTTCTTGCGTCTGTCTCTCTCTCTCTGCTTTTGTTTATTTTTTGCATTTGCGCTTCGAGAAACCTCGCAAAGCGTAACCAGAAATAACAACTAAAGCAACAACAACCAAAGACGGCAAATGTCTAATATAAAACTTGGAAGCACATTTTTCAAAACAACAAAAAAAAAAATTCCACATAATTGCCAAACGTTTTAATCGCTTTCAGTCTGCTAATAGGCAAAGCAAATGACACCAAAATTTATGCGTATACGTAATGCCTAATACCTAAACCCTTTCAAGGCTGCAATCAAACAAAAGCGTATACCATTTTTTGGTACGCATATAGTATATGATGTCATTGCACAGCCAACAAATTTATGCGCAACATTTGGTTTGTGTGTATATCTTGTAATGCCGCCAAAGTGTAATAATACCAGTTTTGGAGTTGGAAAAAAAACTTCTCTCTCTCCCTCTCTTCTCTATGATGTCAACAATATTTGGGAATGTTGCGTATTTGTGTTATCATCAAAGGCAATATTTATTTGAGGTATTTAGGTGTACTTAGTGAGTAATATTTGAGCTTTATATTTGTTTGTTTATGTTAGTTTTTTAGTCCCAAGCTCATTTAATTGTCAGCTATAATGACCAGATGTTTGATAAAGATGTAATGTTATTTTCCTTTAAGTATTGCAAAATAAGCTAAGAAAACAGTTTGCTGATGTCAAAACTCACAGCAAACATAAAAAGAATTCTTTTTTTAAAATTAGGTCGCTTTGGTAGCATTTGTTATTTATGTGCCCCTGTCATGAAAGGGGGTGGAGGGTACTTTGCGGACTCACACGCATGCCACAACACAGAAAATAACCTTGGTAATTTCGGTCTATTTTGGTAGAGCATCGCTGATTAGCTATAACAAATTATTGTTTATATACAAAAGTTACATTGAAATCGTTCAATTAACGCGATACATATAAAGAGCATTCAAACTGTAGAACAGCTTGCCTTAAAAGGCACCGCAGCCTTGTGGATAAACATAAAAGGTCAAAAAGCATAATAATCAAATGCAAATATTTAATTCAATTATTTACATGTAAAAGCATTTAAAATTTATATATACAAAAAATGCTATTTGCTTTCAATCAGTTATTATTCGCAAAAGCTTAATTTTTATTTAAACACTGTACTTTTTCATTTTGTTATTGTTGCTAAATTTAGCGAGACGCACAAAAACAAAACGTGCAAACCACGAGAGTCGACGTAGACGACATTCTTTTTTATAGATTAGTGGAATTTTTGTTAGGCAAATAAACAAGTTTGTTTTTAGCCGAATGGAAAATAAAATAAAACGACAAACGTTTGAAGAACATAAATTAGCTGTTGTAAGAGAAAGAGAGAGGAGGAGGAGGGAAGGGGAGAGAGAACTTATGTTGGACAGAAAATAGCTTCGGCTACTTTATGCTAATGGCAACTGACGATTTTCAAGGCAACCAAAATCCAAAAGAAACTCAAGCGATGAATAATGCATGAAGATCAAAAAAATAAGAGACAGAGAGAGAGAGAGAGAACAAAAGAGAGTGTGAATCAGATGTGACGTCATCAAGTGTAGCACATGTTCGAAAGATAAGAAATTAACAACATTCCAAACTTTTGCTCTCATTTTCCACACAGACTTGACAAGAAAACTAAAGAGGCAACCGTGTCGGAGAACAATGCACGCCTCTACGAATCTCGTTACAGCGAAGTGAATGCCAAGTACAATCAGGCGCTGGCCGATCGCAAGCGGGCCGAGGATCAGGCCAAGGAGCTGGCTGCCGAAAATGAGCGTCTGCGTCGCCAGTTGGATGATCTGCGCAAGCAGCTGGAGGCCGAGACTCTGGCACGCGTCGATCTGGAGAATCAGAACCAGAGTCTGCGCGAGGAGCTGGCCTTCAAGGATAACCTGCACTCGCAGGAGCTGACGGAGACGCGCTCGCGCCGCCAGATCGAGATCAGTGAGATCGATGGTCGTCTGTCCCGGGAGTATGAGGCAAAGTTGCAGCAATCGTTGCAGGAGCTGCGCGATCAGTATGAGGGTCAAATGATGCGCAACCGCGACGAGATTGAGAATCTGTATGATAGCAAGATACAGAATCTGGAGGCGGCTGCTGCACGTGCCGCACAGGGTTCGTTGAATGCCACACAGGAGGTGCGTGTCATGCGCACAAAGATCGATGGATTGCAGGCCAAGCTGCAGGATCTGGAGAATACCAATGCGGGTTTGAATGTAAGTTAAAGCTTCTGCTCCTTGGAACTCGAATCTAAACAGTTTTTCCCTCTTTCCCTTTAGGCACGCATTCGTGAGCTGGAGAACGAGTTGGATTCGGAGCGTTTGCGTCATAATCAGTATATTGCCTCCCTGGAAGCAGATCTGCAGCGCATGCGCGATGAGATGGCCCAGCAGCTGCAGGAGTATCAGGATCTGATGGACATCAAGGTCTCCCTGGATCTGGAGCTGGCTGCCTACGACAAGCTGCTGTGCGGCGAGGAGCGTCGCTTGAACATAACCTCACCGCCACGCCACGCCAGCGTCGACACGGGCATCTCCAGCAATGGCACACACCTGAGCACCAATGTCCACCAGAGCACAACCCGTTCGGGTCGCGTCACGCCCAGTGGACGTCGCTCTGCCACGCCGGGCATCTCGGGCTCGAGTGCCGTGAAGCGTCGTCGCACCGTCATCGATGAGAGCGAGGATCGCACGCTGTCGGAGTACTCGGTGAATGCGGCGGCCAAGGGTGATCTGGAGATCATTGAGGCGGATACGGAGGGTCGCTTCATCAAGCTGCACAACAAGGGCACCGAGGAGATCAATCTGACCGGCTGGCAGCTAACACGCATTGCTGGCGAGGAGGAGCTGGCCTTCAAGTTCTCACGCGGCTCCAAGGTGTTGGGCGGTGCAAGCGCAACCATTTGGTCCGTGGATGCCGGCACCGCACACGATCCACCCACCAATCTGGTGATGAAGAAGAAGTGGCCGGTGGCCAACTCGATGCGTTCGGTGTTGACCAATGCCGACAAAGAGGTGAGAGTCTTGTCGATATACAACACATGCGGCACTTGTGACATCTGTAGCCACTGCAAGCATCTCGAGTTTGTGCTCGACCAGTACGCATTTACAAATTTCTTGTTGTTTTAAAACTTGTTTTATCTTTGTTTTTGTTGCAGGATGTTGCCAGCTACGACCGTGTCCGTGATAACGTTTCCAGCCATGTCTCGCGGCATCGCAGCAGCGGTACGCCCAGTAGCGGTTTTACCCTCGGTTCCGGAGCTGGCTCCACTGGCGTAAGAAGTCTCTTCTCCCTGCTCTTCTAAACCAACTACACACACACACACACACACACAAGACTCACACAACACTCTTAGACAAAGAGAGCGTGAGAGAGAGGAAATCCTTTATCACATTCACATGTAGAATTTTGCTTTGATTGATGCATATCATGTTATTATCAACAAGAAACTATCACAAATTTTGGCTTGCACTGTCAATTTGTATATGCTTAAGACATTGTTCAAACTGTTCTAACTTTTATGTGTAATTTATAAATGGCAAATGCATTTGATTCAAAAAAAAATAAAAATAAAAGAATAAAAAGAAATTGTGTTAGAATTAAGCGAAAATTCACTTCAAATAAAATACCTGAAGCCCAGGACATGTCCAGAATTCAATTAATGGCTCAGCCCAAGCAGTGGGACAAGTTTGCCAAGCCAAAACTTTTCGTTGCGCCCACCCAAGAGAGAAAATCAGCTTAAGGCGCGCGCACTTCTTCTCTTGCCAAAAAGATTTGCACTGAAACTTTGCCGCTCAGCTGCTGTCGCGGCATTTATCCCAAACCCTTCTCCACAACCCCACAACTTGGCCAGTTCAAAGGAAATGGACAGTAAGCAGGTGAAATTAACTACAACAAGCAGCCAGCCCAGAGAGACTACGAGCGCATTTGCACCGTGCGAAAATCGCCAAGGTATTTGGGTCAAGAAGCTTAGGCCAGGCCAGAAGAAGACAAACGGAATTTGCACTTGATAAACTGTTAATGGAATCCAGGTGTCTTAAATGCTACCAAACAGTGCAAAATTCCAATAAATACTACACGTATTTAGGTTGATTGTCAAATAGTTAAACGTGCATAAATTTAAATGATTTTTATGCTTGATTTCATATTAAATATTTTTTAACTTCTTTCTCTAGAGCACATGAATAATATATAAAATTACAAATTGACGTTGTGTGTGAATAACTTAAAATGTTTTCTGTTAAATTTCGTTATTTTGCAAATGGATTTGATTATAAAATAAACTGACAACTGTTTCTTATTTATATTTAATAATGACTCGTCGAGACTGCCAATAAAAAATATGAAATAATTTTTTTTTTGTCGTTGGGCAAATAAATTCTATTATTAAAACGGATAGTTTATCTAAACTCTAAATTAGGTTAAAATATAATATTTACGAATATTGATTATAACAAATCCGAAATCAAAGACATAAATTCGTTAAAAAGCTTTTAAATTTATTATCGCATTTGGAACGAAAGTTTAAAGGAATTTTTTTTACTAGATTTAAGTGAAAGCAATAAATATCTAACGAAGTGCATTAAGTTTATTAGTTTTCTAGTTGAACTAAGGCATTTGCGGCACGCGTCTCACACCCAAAAAACCCTACTAGTTTCTTACAGTGTAACAGTAGCTACTAAGACAACTTAGGTGCGCTTGAGTGAGCGCACGATTCAATAGAATGAATGGACAGACAGCTGGACAAACAGACACCAAGCTAAGGGTGAGAAAGAGATAGGGATTGATATAGAAAAGTAGGTGGATAGTGACAGCCACTGAGGCGTTCAACTTCAAAGTAGTTGCAAGGAAAAGTTCTTGCTTGTCGCACGTTTGCATGCGCATAATAGGATTAGTCAAAGTAATAAGTTCTTGCCGCCTCCAGTGCAGGTGTATATTTTGTATACATATTATACATACATACATATATATATGTATGCGTTGCAAGTATATGGACGATGCTTTGAAATGCAAATCTCGGTGACACAGTAAAGTTAAGAGCTCGTGTTTAGAAAAACGACACGATACAAACCATATATGAACTTTTTCGACTGCCGCCTACAAGTATGCAACATATATTTTAACACAAAGTTAACCCACAACTGGACCCTGTACTGGGCGTTGCCCATAAACTAAATAAGCAACAACAACAATGAGAATAACAACAATACAGTTCAAGTCAAGAGTTCGTATCTGTAGATGCTTTGAAGTGGGGAGTAATCTTTGGCTTATTGTGGTTTTCTCTTTGCCAGTTACGAACTTTAGCATTTTGGCCAACGCTCTACATACTATACACTGTACTGTGTGTGTGTGTGTGTGTGTGTGTGTGTGTGCAACTTAAGTGCACGCCACACGCTTATCGGTCACAACCAAACACCAAAATACACCTCCCCCCCCCCTCACCCAAACACACACTCAATAGCGACTTTTAGGCTTAGGCCAAGACTTTGAACGGCGTTGCTGGCCAGGCTAACTAAGTTGGTAAGTGGACTTTGAGTGACCTCTTTGTGGCGTCTATACACAACTAGGTAGTGTTGTGGGCTGTGTGTGTGAGGTTATTGTGTATTCAGCTTTCGTTAGGGCCAAAGTTCAACACACAATAAAATTATGCAAATCTTCAGATCAGCAGCACAAAACCGGAACAAGCATCGGAACGGGTTTGTACCACTTACACGAAAAGTTTCTGTTGCGGTTTTTTAAACCCTTTAGGCATTTGTCGCACATTCTGATATGTTAATTAAAATATTAAATTAAGTAACAAGAGTGATTTCTGTAGGAAATAAACGCTCCTAACTTAACATAACCAAAACTCTTTGTTAAATTAAGTTGTACTTAAACCATTTTATTTGAAAAGCCCATAAAATCAAGCCTAAAAACTTTACAACCCTTAAAACACACACACACACACATAAAGTTCGAATACAATTAAGAAATCAGCTTAATTAACGCTTGTTTTATGACTTTAAGAAAATCTCATCTAAAATTCGCCAACTCATTTCTTATTATCAGTGCGTCTCTTTAATGAACGACGTTGTTGTGCGTGGGTGTGTGTGTGTGTGTGTGTGTGTGTGTGTATGTGACTAAGAGCAAATAGCAACCGAAAAACCCCAAATAACTGCTTAATTTGTTTTCTCATCCAGATGTTGGGCATCCACTCAAAAAGCCAAAAGGACCCCGAAGCCTTCATCTGCTGCGAGACCCTTTTTCTGACCACCTTTTACCCGTTTTCAATTGGTTGTTGTGTTGTTGTTGTTGTTTGCCAGCAACAGCATCAGCTACTGTTGTTGTTGTTGTTAGTTTGTTTACGGTGGGGAGGAGAAAGTGAGCTGGGACAACTGTTCCCAGGCCCAAACACCAGCTGCGGCTCAACACGCCCATACAAAACACAAAAAAAAAAAAAACAGGAAAAAAAAACGAGTTCAACACTTGGATATTTGGATACGAATGCTGATTGGCAAATTGGATACCGGAAAAGGGTGAACCAAAAAAAAATTTTCTGGCAGCCAAAAATTATTTGCCACTCTCTTGTATTTTCATATTTTTTTTTTCGAGGGGGTTGTAGGTGGGGGAAACATGTTTATGCCTAAATCAATTTGCTGCATGAATAAGTCTTAAGCGCAAAGGATTCGTATGTATGTGTGTGTGAGTGTGTGTCACACTTTGTTCTAATCCCCCAGACAGACAGGCAGCGTATGTGTGTGTGTGTGTGTGTGTGTGTGTGTGTTGGGTTAAGCTATTAGACTAAAAGGTTATTAGGCGGGAGCGGGCAGGAAGGCGGAAGCCGTCTGCTGCCTGTCGACGTGATTTGCCTGTCAAAAATTATACGCCTCGAGTGGTGCAAAGTTGCAGAGTGGATTTTGCACTTTGATATGCGTTTTATTAATAAAACAAATTGCCATGGCATATGACTATAATTTTAGTCAGCAGCCGAGCACAGCACCATGCATAAATTGAGTTTATGTTCATTTGGCCGCCGCTGCTGCCGCTTTGCTCCTCCGGGCAAGAGGACGACAAACGACGTGACTGCTCTTTGCCAGGCCGGAGGATAATACTACTACTACGACTACTGGGCAGCGTGCCAAGCCGCAGGCATCAAGCATCAAGCAGCACACGTCAACTATTTTTCAACAAATATGCGCTCAAACTTTTTTCATATTAAAGCCACAGCCAAAGCAGCTACTAAAAAGTGTAAGAGGTAAGGGGTAAGACTGGGGCTGCAAGCGCAAGCTGACCATAAGCTGACAGAGCCCAGCATTTTTGGCATATGCAAAAGAGAGGGACCGTGCAATACGTGCTGCACGTGCCACACACACACACACATACACATGCAACAGCTACAGCAACATGATGGGAGGGGCGTGACCATTTTCCCTCGCTCATACCAAAATGCCACAATTCATATTTTAATCGCGACGCATAAATCAAAAGGTGCACGTAAGGGGTAGTGCAAACAAAAAGTGTTGCATGCTTTCAGGGGCGTTGTATTAGCTTCAGTTGCTAAGGTAGGTGTTGCAATTGCCTTTGACATAATTGCCAACGAAAAGCAATTTATATAAACTTGAGTTCTTTATATGCATATTTAAAGAAATCATATTTAAATAGATTTATGAAGCTTTTTATCATACTGAATTTTGATTTTCATGTTTAACCATTTTATTTGTCAGCTTGTGATCTAACATGTATTGGTGGTATTAAAATTCCAAGAACGATCAAGAAAACAATTGAGAGCTTCATATTTACGTTTTTAACTGTAGATTTTTTCTACTCTTGATCAGCTTTTATAGCTAAAAAAAAAAATGTGAGTGTGTCTAAATAAATTTGTTACGTTTACATATTTTTATTTGGCCTAACATTCCCAATTTAAATGGTTAAATTATTTGTAAAATGATAACAATACCTTTCAGTTTTAAATGTATTTATTTTCAATACATTATAACGTATACAATGTTGTAAATGATTAGAAAACAAAGATTTTTAACCATTTTTTTTGGCAGTTGGTGATCTAACATTTGTTACAGGTATTAAAATTCCAAGAACGATCAAGAAAACAGTTGAGAGCTTCATATTTACGTTTTTAACTGTAGATTTTTTCCACTCACAATCAGCTTTTATAGCTTAAAAAAATTTGAGTGTGACAAAGTAAATTTGTTACGTTTACATCATTTTATTTGGCTTTAAATTGCCAATTTGAATGGTTTAAGTTCTTGAAATGAATATTTTTATGCTGATTAAGAATACATATACTTTTTGGGTTTGTAATCGCTTCCTATTTCCTGTTTTATATGTTTACATAAAACTTTTATATACTTTATACCCACTTTATGGTTTTAGGGTATACAAAGGGAATATAGCAGGGAGAGTTTGTGTGAATAATGTGAGGAAGAGGTGTAGAGTGGGAGAAAGGGAGACAGTTGTTGCATTAACTTCGAATTTTGGACCACTCGCAACTTTATTTTATATATTATTTATTTTTTTCAACCCGCAGCGCGTCAATAAAAGTTACCATGTTCCGAACGTGGGCAGTTTTCAAGTCAATTAGAAACTCTTAATACTTTTTTTGGGATGCGATGCAAGAGTGAAAATAAAAGTATCCACTAACTATTGGACTTAGACTTGTATTATATTATTAAATATATTTCTAAGGCAGGTTGCTAAAAAAAAACCAAGCATCAAGGTGAATTAAAGATAGAAAACTATTTCTTAAGACTTTTTGGGCATACTTTTAAAGGCTTCTTTGCCGATTTTAGAGAGGCAAAAAATAATTAGGATAAACTGCGACCAAGTTATAGATATATTTTTCAATCGGTGCTAGGAATTAACCTTATTTATAATAGAAACCTCAAACGAAACCTTAACGCTTATAATGTAGCCCACCATTATTGTTAAAAACAACACTTGTCTCTGACAAAGTTTAGAGTTAACCCAAACTAAGCTAGTTTTCTAAACTACCCTCTCTCTCCAATCCTCCCACAGGGAAGTGTGCTTGGACCCTTCTTGTACACTCTGTACACTGCTGACATGCCAGCCCCCGTCAACAACCCGAAAGCTACTGCCCCTGCCAAGCTGCTCCTGGCCACTTAAGCGGACGACACTGCTATGCTCGCTTCCCACCCGTCGCTACAAACCGCCTCCGAAGCAGTTCAGGAATGGCTGCATGCGATGGAGCGATGGTCTGCCACATGGAACACTGCTACTTGGGTGTCCACCTAGACAGAACACTGATATGGAGAGCCCATATTACAGCAAACAAAGCTAAGTGCCTGCAATAGCTTGACTGGCTCCTGCGATCTAGCAAGATCCAATTGTCAACCAAGACTCTGTTGATAAAAGCCATCCTAACGCCTACTTGGACTTATGCCATCCAGGTATGGGGCACTGCGTCTAGAAGCCAGCTCGCTTGGCTAAGAGTCGTATAAACACGTGCAGCTAGGCGTGCATCCGGGCTTCCCTGGTACGTGACCAACAATGCCATCCAAAGGGACCAGATCAACCACCACAGCAGCCGATACGCCGACAAGCTCGCGGTGCACCCAAACCCGTTGGCGAACAATCTTGCTGACCCCTCCGACGTCTGAAGAGACGTAGGATTTTCTAACATAAATATTTTGTAAATATATTAGTTAAGGTTTCCTCTGTACCCATATTACCCTTCCCTTTACACGTAAGGTTAAGTTCAGAAGGCTCTGAACGCTTCCTGCGACATTAATAATAAAAAGGTTATTTATAAATTGATTTTCATTATGGATTTATACTTTTATACGGTTTTGGTTTCAGTTAAAAATCAGTTGCCCATAAAAAATTAAATAAAACTGTTTGTAGAAATATCCAACAAACTGCATATTGGCACATATCAGTTGTGCAACAGATTACACGGATATGTTGCATGCAACCTTTGGCAAATCCAAAACAAAATCTGACAAATCTGTTGTACTATTTGCATTGGTAGCCAATCTGCGAATTTGGTTTGCTTTCTGTTCAATCAGCAACAGCTAAAGCTTGCGAAAAACAATATTTGATTGGCTTTTGCTGTTAGCTGAAACAAGTTTGTAAAAAAATTCGCATGAATTCAAATATGTATTCTAGCTGGTTTTCAGCTGCAGCTTAGCATAACATTCAAGCCAATTTAATGGTAATTAAGGCCATAATTCAAAAAACTCTTTAGCAAAAGCCAATTAACGCATAGTTGATAAAAGGACCCAAAAGCGAATCATAATAATGAAGTGAAAATTAGTTAGCAGCAGCAACCATAAATCAGGAAGCAGGTCTTTGGATTCTGGCCACCTGCTGCCAATTAGTGAGATGACCTGAGGAGGGTAGGGGAGGGTTTGACATGTTAACAATACGCTTGACGCTTCTGTGTGCGGTGCGTGTTCTTCTGACCAGTTTTTGGGGATTATCCAATTGTTGTATTGCGGTCAGCATGAACTAACCAAGAGAGAGAGAAATGTGGTCACGTTGCATGACAAATATTTGCTTTTCATTTGGTTAACATAACTGCACAACACAAACACACACACGTGTAACTGTAAATTGATTATGGCTAAGAGATAGAGTGAACGAAAAAAGAAATGTTGAAACTCAAACCCACAAAAGCTGCACAACAATCTTCTTACGCCTGTGTAAAACGAGCAGAGAACTTTTTTTTACTTCTGTGTGTTTGATAAAAACCCAAGCCTTATGCCACATGCCACATGCCACAGAGCCATGTCGTCGTGGACTGTTAATGTGTCTGTCAGCGTAAAAAGATTTTGCCACATTCGCGATGCGAGCGTTGCCTCCTTCTTGCCTCCTCCTTGCCTTTTGCCAGTTTCTGTGATGATTACACAAAATTGAATGCTCTGTATATGTGTATGTGTGTGTGTGAGTGTGCATTTGTGTGTGTCAATTTGAGTGTTGAAAAGTGGTCTCCAGTGTCGGCGGTTTGGTTTGGGTTTCTGGGTTTGCTTCTCGGCTTCATCATCAACTTCCTCGTCGCATGTCGCGTTTCCTTGTATACACAAACTCTTTGTATGTATGTTGTATGTGTGTGTGAAATGCGTGTGTATTATATATACGTGTAGTTGTCGTCTCGTTTCTCCTCTCAACCTGATCGTCATCCTCTGTTTGGCAAAGCTCTCTCTCTCTCTCTCTCTCTCTTTCTCCCAAATCAGTTTCCATCGGGCGTAACCAACAACAACATCATCGCCCAACCATTTGCCTAACGTGCCACATTCAAATTCAATAGCCACGAACCGCTGCTAGTTACCAAATAGCTAGCTTTAGCTACAGATACATTCGCCTTTGCCACTCACCCAGTGAGGCAGCGAGATAAGCAAGCTTCTCCCGCTTTTGGCCCCCAATGGAAATCAAAGTGAATGACTAAAGTTGACGCTATGGCGAACTTGTAATAGTTGGGCATTAAGTTACCTTTTTAAACTTTAATGTTTTAGTTTTCAAACTCTACTACCAATATTAAGACGAACCTTATGTTTTCTCTGGAAAAATTCCCATTCTAAAACTCTTTAATGACGTAACTTTCTCAAAACTCAACTGATTTTTAAAGGCAATATCGTTTTGTGGTTAGTTTGACTGCAATCCATTTTAGTCAATATTCTGCCATAATTTTATCTAGGTGTCCTATGCAAACTTCCTAATGTGATAACTTTGCCAAACTTAATCAGATATTCAAAAGCAAGACAATATTGAGTTTCAGTTTAAAAACTCAATATATTCCCAAAAACATCGGTCCACAAAGCACTTACGACAAAAAAAATACCACCCAAACTTTTGTTAAACATGTGCATTTTGACATAGTGTAAAAGAAACAAGTTCATACGTGTACGTATTTATAGAAATATGCAGCTTTCGACCGCAGCACAAAGTTAACCAATATTCGCGACAAACTTGTTGTGTGTGTGTGTGCCTGTGTGTTACTTAAGTAACCAGCATGTGCAGCGCATGTTTTTTTTTTGTTGTAGAGAGAGTTTTGTTGTGTGTGTACATAGTTTATGTTGCTGTCTTTGGTGAAGATGAAGGTGCACAACTTATTCTCTCTGTGTACGCTTGTCGATTTAAAAGTACAACAACAATCTAAGTTGTGGGTAAGGGTGTATATGCAAATAAAAGAGTTTGTGGAAAGAAACTTACCTCGAATGTTGTGAAGACGATTTTCTCAATGGAGCCAAAGTATCGCTCCCAAAGGACTTGTGTTTGTTGGCGCAGTGCAAAGATGCGTTCCGCTGAAATGGAGCGAACAATGTCGGGCACCTGTAATCAGAGAGAGAGAGAGAGAGAAAGGGAGAGAAAAATAGGAAGAAAGATGAGATGATGGCTTTTATATACATTACGTTTGCCAACGTTGCGTATGTGGAATATCAGCTTAACGACTGCAGCAGCAGCAGCAGCAGCAGCTGCAAATCCCCAGCACAATGCATTAATTACAATGGCCTGCACCCCCCTTACCAACGCAGCCCCGCCACCAAAAACAACCTGCAGGCTTTGGTGCTCGGGTAATTAGTTAGGGAATTGGCCCACAGGCTATGCATACATCATAATTATGGCATACAGAACCCAAAGAGAATTCAATAACAGTACGTACTACAAATTGAAACGGTTTAAAGAGTGGAGAGCACATACACGAGTGTGTTTCTAGTGCTTGCTAGTTTCCTGCTCAAGTTAACTTAATTAATTGCATTTCCTGCCAATAAACTACAAAAGCAAACATGCCAAGTCGAAGGGCGAACGTGGACGTGAGTGTGGAGAGTTGACAATGCAATTGGCAAACAATGCGACAAGACTTTGTCGCGAATGAAGACGACACAAGGAGCCGGGAGAAGGGGAGAGAGAGTGTAAACAGGAACCGAAGAACAGTAGCTGTAGAGGACATTGCGTGCAAACAAATGCCAAGGAGCGAGGACACACACACACAGAGAGAGAGAGAGAGAGACATAACAGATAGACAAACAGACAGATAGCTGGGCACAAAGTGTTTTATGTTTTTGTAACCAGGTGAGCACCTGGACAGGACATGGCTGAAAACTGCAAGCTGAATGCCATAGAGTCAATCTCAAAGGGTAACGATTCATTTTTCATGCATCAATTGCAAATGGCAGGCAATTTTTGAGCGGAAGCTGTGCAAAAAATACAAAGCAAGTATTAAATTGAAGCGTTTCTAAAGTTGTCTGAAGCTGAAAAAATGTTTCGTTATATTTTTAATTATAAAGAACGCATGGAATAATATTTGTTAAACGTTGAATGGAAAAAACTGTGTGTTCCTTCATGCACTTTAAATTGTCAATAAATGACGATGTACCAAATGACAGCAGTTCACAGTAGGAGGTCTATAGTTTCTGGCACAAACAGATAGCACAGGACAGCACAGGATTGCATCCTCCCTGTTTGCGGATGTAGGTTAGCCGGGAAAAATAACAAAACTTACAGACAGACGGATGGACACAGAATAGGTCACATTTTAAAAAACTTGCAACGCATTTTCGTATTTTATGACAGCAACAATCCATATACATATAGAAAGAGCGAGTGAAAGAGGAGATTTATAGTATGGTGGGGGTATATATTTAACGCTCACCTGCAGCAGAAGCCTTTCGTCGGCCCAAATGGCGGCCTGTTTCCAATCGATTTTCGATTCAAATGGCAATACCCAGGCATTGGACAATAGCACCGGAATGCAGCCCGCTTGCAATGCTTCGAGAAATCTGCAGAAAAATGAATAAAAAACAATCAGGATAAAATAAAAAGCAAAAGATATATACTATAGTGGGTGTGTGTGTGTGTGTATGAGTGCAAATGAATTGGGCATGAGCTGTAAAATGAAAATTGTTTTTTCTTTTCTTTTGCGCTTACCTGAAGGAACCCAAGCGGCGTCCGCGTGGCACCAAACAAAACGTTGAATTTTGCAGCAACGTCTCGTAGTCGTATCTGAAAAAGAACGAGGCGAGAAAAGGGTCAGCAAATAAATGGATGAAGTAAAAGTGAGAGAAGAGAGAATGCGAGAGGGGTGAAGGGTGAAGGGGGTAGGTATATATGTAGGATGTAAATTAGTAAGAGCCATGGCATTGCATAATGGCATTGTGCAGCAATTAATTGAACAATGGGCTTTGGTCGTTGTTGTTGTGTTGCTGCCTTCAAATGGGGATTGACTGCATGGCAGGGGGAAACAGGAGGAGAGGTGGGGTGGGGGCCGGTTGAAGGGTAAATTGCTTCAATCATTAAAACAGTCAATTGTATTTCCAACAAATATATTTTTCTGCAAAGTTGAATAACCTTAATGGTAAAGAAAACCAAAGCTCTTAAGAATAATATAAAATGAATGAGTTTTCTCAAAACTTTAAGGAAACATTTGGTTTTTAAAGCAGTTGTCTGCAGCTGCATTTTGACAAAATTATACCTTAGTGTGGAATAACGTTTAAAAGGGTTTCATTTTGCGAAGAAATGAGATTGACATGTCTAACCGTTTGGGCTGCGCATTGAAAGCAATCAGACAATCAAGTAGAAAAACTAACTTTTACTTTAAAATTAAATAAATTATAATTTAATAAACTCCATTAAATAACAGTTTGCAGCGTAAGTTCATTAAAATTGCATTACAAAAGAAACACCATTAATTGGTTTTAATACTTGCCAATTAAACAGTTTCATGCAATATTCTCTCTGTATGTGTTTGTGTGTGTGTGTAATTTAATTCAGTTGAAGGCAATAGTTAAGAAGCTTTAGCTATTGATATATAATTGCCCATTGTTTGTGTTGTTGATATCAACTCGATTGCCTTCACACTGTAAAATGACCATCAGGCAAAGAGCAATAAATCTGTTATTCAAAGTGATTTAGTTCAATAAACGTATTTTAATGTCCCCTTCCTGTCCAAGCGGCCGTCCCTCATGGCATTTGTATTTATTTATCGTTTGAATAAACACACCCAACCCTCTCACACCCTCTCACCACCCACGCTGCTCTTTAACATTATGCTAATGATGTAATTCCATCTTAATAGCCAGCAGCAGCAAATCGCAAATCTCTCAATCTGCCATAAACAACAACGCGGCGTATGCTTAACATTTCTACTCATAACTCATACGCACACGAACACGCATACACATTTGAAGCATTGAATTGTGGACAATACCGCAATTCGTGCTTGTTGCTGATTTAAGCTTTAATGACAAATCAAAGCAACGAAGGCTGCATATTAAGCATACGCCATGTAGCTCAAACATTTGTGCAGGTACAAGAGTTTGTGGTCTGTCTCTCCGTCTCTCTGTCTCTTTCTCTATCGCCTCCCTCCCTGTTTTAACAAGTTAAGTTGCGCGTAAAATTACATGTAGTGAGGCATGTTAGCCCACGCCCCCTAAAAATACCGCCCACAGCCAGCCACGAACACAACGATTGAAAGCAGTCCAACTCTGGTCAGCAATTTGAGCTTGCCATTTTAAAGCAAATTCAGCAGAAAATGTATTTAGAAAAGTGCAGGCACAGCGTATTCGCAATGCATTGACAACGGCAAGCAATCAGCAGCAGCAGGGGTCATTTCCCGAGGGAGGAGGGAGAGTTAGAGGAGAGAGGCAATGTGGCATGTGCCTCTGCGTCTGTGTGTGTGTGTGTGTTTTGTTTTTGTTGCCCTAGGCACGGCTTATGAATATTCTTAAGTAAACAACATAAATTGCATGTTGGCTGGCTTGCTGGCGAGTTCTGTGTTGGAGTTTCGGGGCCCGCTGAAAAATTACAGTGCCAAATGCATAGGCAGGGCAGAATAGACTGGCCAAAAAAGTCATTTGCAAGCAACAGACATTGGCTAACAGCAACAGCAAGAGGAATATAATAAACCATCAGGGGAATACCGACAACAAAATGCTCTGGCAAATGAATTTATGAAGTTGTAAGAAGGCAAGAAAGAAAGATTTGTAAAGCAACTGAAAATCTGTGTTTTTAAACCAAGGACTAAAGTAGAAAAAGTTTGAATATGTATTTAATTTTGAAAATAATTTTTAAGCTACGCAAATAATTGTTTTGTTTGTTTTAAGCTGGTTTTTATTTAAAGAGGATTTTTAATTTGAAAAGCTTTTCAATTGCCTGTTAATAGTTTTTATAAATTTGCTTGCGCCAGTTTAAATTAATTGTGGTTTTATTAAATCACATATTGTCAACAAACAAACACACAAGAAAAAAGATTAAAATGTCAGGAAAAAAATGTATAAATTTAAAAACAATTTGTTGTGATTAACGAACACGAAATTAATAAATCACCAAACTCATACCCTGCACTTTAATACCCCACCAAAGTTAGTGTGTTGTAGAGCAAGTTTCCTATTTAACTTATTTTCTTCTCTTGCTCCTCACGCTTTGAATAATATTTCATCTGGTTGCGTTGGATTACGGATCATTTGAGGAAATTGCTTGCATTCGTTTTGGTCTTGACTTGAAAAATATTTAAGAAAGCACGCGCTGCATTCCAAATTTTGTGGTTGAATTCTATTTTTGCAAACACTTAGATATTCAAGACACGTGTGTGTGTGTGTACCACGCCCACTCTAATTAGTCAGTGATATGCCGCCTCTGTCTGTATTTATATGCATTTGGCAAACAGCGAGCTCAGGTCACAGGTCACTGCACCCCAAAGATACACCTGCTATCTTCCCCCTTCGCTTCACATCCTGTTTAGCTGCTGCTGCACTTGTTAGCTACTTGTTTAAGCAATTAAGAGCCGCCAACATTCATGTTGTTGTTGTTGTTGTTTTGTTGCTTGTCGTGCTTAACTTTAATTAAATGATTTTTAGCTTCAGCAAGTTGAGCGAATAGTTTAGTTTCTGTTTAGTTCTCAGTTCCTTTTCATTCCGCTTAGTTTAGCTCAGTTTCTGGCCATGTCCGAGCATCATACGAGCAAAACTTTTCCTATTTACACGCATTGCTTTTTTCTTGTTGTTGTTGTTGTTGCCATAGTTCGCTGCCCGTTTTAGTTGTTGACCCCTCCTTCCGTGCACTTCATTAGCCGATGAGGCGCCAAAGCGTCTATGAAGGGTGCAACTAGGTGTTAAATACGCTTAGTCCTTTAGTCCTGCAGCTGATGCAGCTCTTAAATGGAAAAGTTTCTTGTTTTTTATACTCTGCCATTCATTAAATGGTCAAGAGAGCGAACTAATTATCTAAAAGTGTGTGAAAAGTTATTTTTTTGTACACGATTTTTTTAAACTTTAAACATTTTATAAACCTATATATATTTAAATTTCTGTTGCTATTTTATTGCTAAATTCTTAAGAACAACAATTCTTGTGCTTAACACAGAAATTTCGTTTCCTCCTAAAAGTAGGCAACAAAAGAGAAACCCAACTCAACTCTTGCAAATCTGAAGCTTAAGCAAAGCAAATAAATCCGTATTTAATCTTCGCTTTTTCTCATTTCCATGTTTTTCTGTTTTCAAAAGCATATTAAATGTATTTATTTTAAGTAGCTTGCGTTTCTCAAAAGAATTTCAAATATATATTTATTTATTTTCTACAAAACTATGTAGAAAATGTTTTCATAACAGGCACTTCTTATTAATTTTCTTTCTAGCTGCACTTGACGTCAAATCAAATATTTTCCTCATACTTGTTGCCAAGAACTGACCAACCGCACTAACCCACAAAACACACACTAACACAAAAATAAACACGCGCACACATATACCGTAATTAATTTGCCAACACTTTGCATAACATTTCAAGTCAGATTCCGACAGCAGGCCACAACACACACACACACAGACTTACACACAACCCGAGAGCTCATGTCAATTGCTTTACTTTACTTTATGGCAAGGCCAACAAAAATTAACATAAGTAGGGAGCAGGTACCAGGTAGAAGCAAACAGCGCGGTAGCTGAGTTGTTAGTCCAGTTAGGTTCTGGCAGCTGCACAGCGGGCACATAATTTAAGTGGTTTCCAGCTGTCAAAGGTGGCTCTAACTCCGGGCGTCAGGTATGATAATTTGCATCCTCTTTGGCTCTTTCTGCTCCTTCTTTTTTCTGCTGTTTGGGTGAAATGAAGCTAAGCTCATTGACTGACAAAACGACCCCAGTAGCTCCGACTGACGGGCTATGAGCTTAGGTTATGAATTTAGTACTACTAAGAATGAGAAAAAAACGCGCTAAGTTCTTTTGTCCTTTTGACAGCTGAGTCGTTAGATTTAGAGGCAGTGCACACAAAAATCAAACATGCAAAGCAATTTATAGCAAATAATATTAAGTATACGACTAGCAAAAGCGCTGTTACGGGTAAAGTAAAAAGCAAACAAAGCAATCAAAATGTTGAAAAACACTCAAAAGCAACTTCTTTGAACTTATTTTTCAGAGCTCTTTGAATCAAAGATAGCTAAGAGTTTCAATTGTTACAAGCATTTTCGTTTACTCCATTTGCAATGATAGGTTTTTCTTTTTTCCGAATTTCGTTTCTTGCTGTTTGTGTTTGCAGCTTTGGGGTGCAAAAGTGTATCGCATTTTGCTTTGTCATCGCATTTGGCTTTGTGCGTCCTGCTGTCTGTCGTCCTGACACGCAAATTGCTTGTCGGCTGCCTGGGCCATATTGCGTATACGACAACTAGTACAACGTGCGCCTCAACATTTTTGTTAATTGCAAACGCGAAGCTGCTGCTTCGGCCTTAGGCCGATTGCTTGTCAGTTGCAGCAGCAGTAGCAGCAGCATACGAATGCAAAATTAATTAAAATCCCACCCAAAAAAAAAAAGAAAAACATGTCAAATTAAACTCCTTGACAGAGAAACTCAAAACTGAACTTGTGGAAACTTAAAACTCAACTGGCAAAAGTTGCGACCGCCTTTAAGTGATGAAAAACAAGTGAGTGGCAAGCGCAAGGAAATTGCGATGAATTTCAATGGAAATTGCATTTTTAAAAAGCAGCATTTGAAATAAAGACAATTTGGTCGTGCAAAAAACAAACAAACAAACAGCAAGTGACAAAAACACACACAAAAACAATGGCACGCAAGAGAAACGCGGCAAAAAGCAGCTGTAAAAGTTGCCATTGTTTGTGCAGAAGTAGAAGCAGAAGTAGGGAAAGCAGCAGCAGCAGCAGCAGCAGGACAAGCGCTGGCATTTAATATGGCGCATTAGTTACAAGTGCAAAGCGCATTGAGGCAATTCCCCTTACTCCACTCCTGCCACTGCCTCCCACGGCTTGTCTTGTCGCCAGCTTGTGATAATGGCTCATAATGAATACAGCAGACCACAGTAAGACGTTTTTTGGAGCAAGCGCCAAGCCCCAAAAGCCATTGAAATTCAGCGCACAGTGCGTATGAGCAATGCGAGCGAGCTTGAAAGCCAACTTTAACTTGGGCTAAAACTAGTTCAATGAGTATATTGAACCCGGCTAATACCCAGCAAAGCGCTGTATAATATCAAATAAATATTTTTATAAATTAATTCCAAGAAGCAGCTTTTTGTAAGCTTTATTAAAAATGATTATGCCAAAAATGTAATCTTAGAATTTGACTTTGATCCCCGGCTAAAGAAATAATAATAAAACGTACATGTCTTTAAACTTAAGAAGCTGTTTCTCTGTCTCTTTCTAAACGAAACTGGACACTTAGGCAATGACCAGCAATTTCCAGCAACCGTTTACTGTCGGACACAAACACAAATATGCAACACTCCCCATCCTGCTCCTCCATCCACCAAAAATACATACATACCGAAAGCAGCAGCAGCAAAACGGAGAATGTAAAAAAAAGGAATTGGCACTCAAAGAAATTGCAATGGGCCACGAGTGGAACTACTACTTCTACCTGGACTGCTAGCTGCTAGCCTGCCTGGGCTGCCTGCCTGGTAAGTGTGTCGCCTTTAAAGTGATTTATGTGGAAATCTGAGATTAACGTGCAAAGTGGTGGGGTGTGTGTGTGTATGTGTAGGTGTAGGTGTGTGTGCTTGCTGCAGTTTAAGGCGCAGATGCAAAAGGCAACTGACGCCAAAAAGTTTGCCTGTGCCTGGACCTGGTCCTGGCTCCTTGTTGATAATGATGATAGTGTTGCGTACGTTAAAATTTATTACTCTGGAAATTGCATTATGAAAAATGCATAAAGGCCTTGGACCTTGCTTGTATGGCAGCTGTAATTATGTGGAATGCACATATTTAAATTAAATTAAATGAAAATCAAGTGCTTTGTTAGCTCTACCAAACAATAACTACTGCTTAAAGCCATTGCAAACATTTCTACTGAAGAATAATACATATAAATTTGCACATTAATTAAAGTTTACTTTGTGTTATTTTAGGATTGAACCTTTATTGATTGACCTTAGGATATGAATACAGATGTCATTTTGTCTGCAGGCAATGTAAATATTATTGGAAAATGTGTGACAGCTTGGACATTTTCAGGTTGATTTATTTTGTGTAAGTTGCTTTACGCAATATTGTCAAGTTTAATAACTTTTAAAGGGACAGCTGTTAGAGACAATCAATAGTTCTGGCTTCAGGGCCAAAGGGCGAAAAAAAAGGATTGTTAAAAAGTGCATGTGAAATCTTGGGAATTAAAAACTTGGCAAATTGTTAGTTCAAATTAAAGACGCGAACACAAAAAATGGAAAAGTTTTGCTTGCCATGACCTTGTCGCAGACTGTGTTTTTTTTTCGCTTTAAGGAAAAAAAGGCGTGGTTACACACACACACATACACACACATCTTACGTGCTGCTGCTGCAACACGTTGCCGGCGCTGACGTTGCCAGCTGCTTGACGTGCAACGTGTCGTATTCGTAATGGCTGCGGAAACGTTTCAACATCGCGACTCGTAACATTGTGTTGCTTTCTGCGTTCTGCCTTCTGTCAAATTGTGTGCGAAAATAAAATGAGGCAAAAGAGCAAAAAGAACTCAAACTCAAACTGAACTTTTTCGCTCAAGGACATTTCTTCGTACAGTGTCTCATTATTTTTCATATTTCCTTTAACGGCCAAACCAAAATACTACTAGAAACCCAAGATACTTAGCACAAAATTGCACACATACTGAAACTTTGTCGTTCCTGGCCACGCCTTTCGCGCCATATCAGTTTGCTGAAAATGGCAAAAGCCACAAAATGTGGCCACTTTCAGCGTTGTTGCCGCTGCCACGAATGTGTTGTTGCTGTCGTCAGCAGCATCAGCAACAACATCATCATCATCAGCAAACTAAACAACCATCCGATCCTTAAGCCAAACATTAACCAACCAACTTCATTGACACGACGCGAACCTAAAAGTATGCTACATTTTCAGCCGCTGGCCAAAATGCATTGACTGCTGTTGTAGTTGTAGTTTTAGTTGTAGTTGTTATTGTATGTTGTGTGTGTGTGTGTGGTTTTGGCTGGCTTTGTGTTGCCATATGTTGCACGTTTACCATTCGACGCCGTAGGCTCATTATTGCCATCAACAGCAACAAAAAAGGGGCCAACAAAAACGGCGACGCGACATCCACAAAACCAAATTTTCATTAAAAGCAGCTCAAGGTTTGTGAATGCAGTTGTTAAAGTTTTTTCGTTTATTTTACTACTTCGCCTTCTTTTTATATATTTTTGTGATTTTCTGGTAGCGGCAGCAGCAGCAGTAAAACTTTTTAATGGATTTTGCGATAATATATATATATATATATATAGGAGAAAAAACAAAACTTGAAAATTGTTGAAAGCTTTAACGAACTTGAAATGCACTTATTTATTGATTAAATTTTATATTGTTTTTAAGTGTCTGAGTAGTTTTGTCATTTTGTACAGCCTCATATAAACTTAATATATAAAAGTGCACTTAATTGATATTTGACTCTATAATTGATTTAAGCCAAAAAAGCTTTTATATTTGAGTTAACATTTTGCAAACAGAATAAAATATTTCAATTTTGACAGCGCTCTTAATTGTCTCATTTAAATTGCAATAACTTAAATCGGTTTAAATAAATCTCTATTCATTTAGTTGAGCTTAAGTTTAAATATTCACAATCTCTGCCCAACACCTTTCTTACCAAGCTGTTTTAAAAATTCATGAGTGCTGCCTGGGAAAGAGCATAAATATCTGATGATACTCAAATGCTGGCCAATCATTTGCCTGATCCCAAAGCCTGTTGTTGGTCAACAAAAAAAAAACTTGAGAACTTTTTGTACACTTTTATGTCGTTGTCATATTGAAAGGCTTTCTCATCTTAGCTTAACCACAACAGCAAAGATTCTATAGCCAACTATACAGAGTTTTGCATATTAATGCACTGCATAGTCATCAAAAAAGCAGAAGCAGCAGCTCAGGATGAGAGAATGAGATACACACAGGAGCAACGTAGTAAAATATGCGAAAAATCTATGCTAAGGTATTATGCAATTTTCTCGACATTTATAAATATGCGCCATATTTGACAGGTGCATTAACGAAGTTTCAGACACTGGCACCACACAGACAGACAGCCAGTCAGATAGACAGAGGGCTGGAGATATAAAAAATGATGTGAGTAGGAAAGCAATTTGCTTGATTATGTTGAGCACCAGTTGACGAACAAGGGGGGTGGTGGAGCTATAGTAGAGTAAGGCTTGGGGACAAGAAAGGTTAAGGTGCATAAATCGCTGAAGCTTGACGCCAAAGCAGATCTGTCGCATAAGTCATGTCAAATTACGTGCATCAGACAGTAAAGAGACAAGCAGGAAGAACAGAAAGCAGCAATGAGTAAGCTGCAAGAGCTGCACAGCACTGTTTAAAAATGAATGAAAAATAGCATTCAATTAAAGGTAAGAAAAAATGTTTCGTTGACATTTTCTGAACTGAAGAGTAAATTGATTGAAAATGATTACTAGATTTATTTTTCATAAATTGAATTAAGAGGAAATTCCCTGCGATAAATTTCCTTAAGCACTCATATACCCCTTTTTGCCAGCATTTTATAAAGCACCTGGTACTGAAAATAAGTACAATGCGTATACAAAATGAATAACAGTAATTTATATTGTGAGGCCATCATGCCAATCAACAGGAAATCAGTAAAAACTCAATACAAGTCACGAGTTGAAACGCGGCAAGAAGCGCGTAATGTAGTGAAAATGTGAAAACGTTATGGCGAGAGGAGTGGAAGGGAAAAATACAAACAATATGTGTAATGTATTACGCTGTTCCGCTGTCACGAACCAATTTGATTTATAACAGTGTAAGTGTGAAAACTTATATATAATATATATTAAAAGCAGATGTTCCACTTTGATATTGCAGTTCTATTGATTAAACTTTAAGGTCTGGTGAATTGAAAAATGTATCATTTAGTCTAGCCCTAAGAGTCAAAAAGAGGAAATGGACAGACAGACAGACAGATGGCAAAAGGCAAGCGTGCTCGTCCCTCAATGTTGTGCTATTTAAATGAGCTTGTCAACTTGGATTTTTGAACATTAATCACATGAACCGCGACAGACTAGAACTGTAACTGTTAGTGGCTAATGGCGGTCGTTGGGAGAGGGGCGTGGTCGTTGACTATTAGTTTGAAAGCAAATAAACAAATTACACTTGGACTTAATGACAGCTGGTAGCAAGTTTTAAGGTTCATCATTCATCACACTTACCTATCATATTCGCGATTATCCTCGTCACAGCGATTATCCTGCAGTTCGCGCCAACTCTTGCCATGCCGGCAGGTGGTCACCATCACCATATCCCGAGCATTATGCAAATGGAAGAGCGAGTTGCGCGTTTCCGATCCAATGCCATGAACGTAACTGCAAAATGCAAGAGAAAAATTCAAGTTAAAGTTGAAAATGGCAAAGGGAAATTTATATGTGTAGATATCTTATCGATGTGTACACAATGCTTAGGTCATATTAAGCTGGCAGATTGCAGAGCACATAAAAAGCGGTGTCAAAATCAATTGCAATAAAGCAGCTTCAAATGTGTGTGTGTGTGTGTGTGTGTGTGTGTGTGTATGTGGCGTCTCCTTGGGGAACACGAGCTCAAATCTGCGCTGGGCCGCAAGCAAAGCAATTGAAACAAAAGATACTTACAACAATGGACAAAAGCGCACACACACACAAACACACACACATATGTACACTTAACGTTTTCTAGTGTATGGGCCAAAACAAAATGGCAGCTGCTAGAAGAACCAAAGACAAGAACAAGAACAATAACAACAACAACGATTGCCGCAGCAGCAGTCGAGCAGAAAAAATGCTAGGGCAATGCTAGTCGCCTTAGAAATAGCAATACATATATACACTGAGAGAAAAATGTGGCCAAGTGTGTTCTTTAAAGTAATGACGAAAAAACGTGGAATTAAATAAAGATTTTAAGGTTGACAACAAAAATATTGGTTTTAAAATTCCAGCGAAATTTCTACTATACTTTTTTCAAGTGTATGTGTGCTTAAGCTGAACATATATGCATGAATGTATGTACATATACGTGTGAGCAATTTCCTTCTGCTTGGCTTGCAGTTGAGCAAATTTCATAGACAATGAAGTACGCGCCACAGCAGCAGCAACAGAGGCAGCAACAACAGCAACTGAAGCCGACCACAGATTGGGCAACGCTGATTTCCGCTTTGGCTGACTGCTGACTGCCGGTTTGGTTGACCAGCAGCAGCAGCAGCAGTAGAAGTAACAGAAACAGTCAGAACAAAACCAGCCAGAGTAAGAGTTCACTTTAGTTTAGCTGACTGCTTCGGTTTCTTTTTGTTGTTGGGTTGAGGCTGCGGGGGAAATTTAAGTGAGCCAAAGCCATAAGTTATTTGATTTAATCAGCGTGTCATTGAGGTTAGCTATGGATTTGAACTAATACAAATGTGCTTTGCTTATAGAATAAAGCCCCAAAAAATATAGAGAAAGGTAGAAAAGACATTTTTATGGCAAATGTTTGCTTTAAACCAAGAATTTTGGGTTGATTTCTTAAATAAACTCTAATAAATATATAAATCAAATAAATTGTATCGCCAATAACACAATCAAATTGTCAGTTTAAGCTGTCAATTAATTTGCATAAGCAAAATCTGATTGAATGCCCATAAAATGAGCTTTCATCATAATAATCATTCTCAATTGGGGGGAAAAGCGCACACATAACGTTTTATTAGGCAGCTGGGATTTGGCGCAGTGTAAATTAATTTGTCGCACAGAGGAACGGGGGGATAAGTGAAATGTACTCTGACGATGACAACATTAATATAAATTAAACGCATAGGCTGACATTTACAAGGACTTTCATACACACAATGTGGATAAATAACAAATGCTTTTAGCGGCAACAACCATGCAACCGAGCCTCTGCTTAAATGTTATTTATGCCCCATCCACCACGAACACCAACAACGCACACTAAATGGGTCAATTAAACATTGATTGAACCACCACCCACCCAGTTATCCACTAACTCACAGCAATTGAAATCATACCAACTAAAAAAAAAAAAAAAGCAAGCCAACTAAAAGCCAAAACTGTCCTCAGCTGTCCTCGACTGTCCTTGCCGCCCATTGTTCGGTATATAAAGTGCAATAACCAGGCGTACAATGAACCAATTCTCTATATACACTACACTCGCTGACCACTAATCCAAACATAATCTAAAATAATTGACTATTGCCAGAGAACGAGGAAACTTTCAGCGGGCAACATCGGAGTCCAATGCTTTTTCAGCGCCACTCTGAATAATTTATGCGCGCATTAAATGTGCTCTAAATGTGTGTGTGTGTTAGGGGACTGTAAAATAATGTGCGAGGGCTGGCAAAGTGCACATTCTTTGTGCCAGGGTTGACACTTATTAAATTCATGCTATACAAAAACTTTAATCAACATTTTAAAGCAAAAGAAATTAAGGATGAAAAATTAATAAAAGAAAAATGTTATATATCTTAAGTTTACATTGTAAGTACTAGGGTTGCCACATAATAAAAATTATTTGGAGGAAAAAACCCTGGAAAGTCATATTAAAAGATAAGTTTAAATTATAAAATTATTAATTTTATACTCAAATAAACTTGACCTTCAACTTTAAAGAAACTTTGCCACACATAAAAAATTCATTAAACAAATAAATACAAAAATTTGACTAAAAATGTGCAAATACATGTTATGAAATTGTTACTTTTATATTCAACTTGAACATAAATTATTAGTTTTCTTTTAAAGGAACCCTCGCACTGGTCAGCTTGTGCTTTGGATCTGGACAGGCTTACAAGCGAATGTGGCATGAATATTGCTGTTGCTGCTGCTGCTGCCGCTGTTGGCTTATGGAGCATCTTGGCGTCTTGGGATTCTTATGACATAAGTTTATGGGCCGCTGCTTTTAGCCATGCTTTCCTTTTAACGCCATGCATTGTCCAATAGGCGGCCATTAGCCTCAAGTTATGCAGCAACTGCAACAACAGCAACAACAAAAACAATGGCACAAACACCAACTGTGGGGCAGCCAGCTTATCTATGCAACTTCAAAGCTTTTGTGACGGCGCCAACATGACAGACATGGGGATATGGGTAAAGCTGCAACGCGGCGTATGCGCAATATCTTTGCCTTTATATCTTTTGTGCTGTTGGTGTCTATGAATGGGCGAGTGTGTCTCTAAGTGTGTCTGAGTGTGTGTGGCTGAATGTGTGTCTGTGTGTGTGTATGTGTGTGAAGAGCTAGCATAAAGCAGAAATTGTGTCGTCAACGGTCGCACAATGCAACATGCAACAGCAAACTGCAAACTGCAAACTGCAAACAGCGGTGCCCCAAGCTTTAAATCAGTAAAGAATACAACAACAACAACAACTGCTGTGGCAGCATCAGATACACTTGTGCGAAAGAGGTAGTACTTTTACTTAACAAAATAGTATATACATAAGTAAATAAATTTTAAGTGCAGCACAACAGCAAAAGCAACAAAATGGTCTGCAAAATGTGAATATAAAAAATATATATATATATTTAAAGCAAACAGAAGACGGAAAGACCAGGTCTCTTTTAAAGTATCGAAGATTAAATACTCTTCTATAAAAATGTCAGATAAACAACTTTAAGCATAAATATTTTTATGGGATTGTTTGCAAGACATTATTTTGCATAAAAAATTACATAAATGATACTTATCAACAAATAGAATGAATCTTTGATTAAAGTTGCACATTTCATTTTCATTGCAAATGATAAGTCTCCACAGCAAGGGTATTTAAAACTTATTAAGAGTTTTACAGCAGAGATATTCCAACAGAAACTTCATTAAATAAACTGAAGTGCTTGCAGTAAAGATATTCAATACTTGTTAAATATATATAATAATTATATTACTATTTACCGCTTGTCTATTTCAGTATAACAAAGAGAATTTTTGTATTGGGTGATTTTAGGAGATACAAAAATATGTGTGTTATAATAAATAATTTATATTTAATAACAATAGCACACGCATGGTAAAAAATTTACTTATACTTACTGGAGTGCAGTGTCTTAATAGTCGTTAATTTTAAACGTTACGTAAACATAAAGTAACGTAACGCAACGTAAACATAACGTAATCTTAACGATACTTTTGAATGCTATTTTTGGCCATCCGAATTCATAATTTTTTCCAGTTACTCGGCTCTTGATTTTTATACCCCGAACCCATAAAATGGGTAAAAGGGGTATAATGGTTTTTATTATTAATAATGTATGTTATATTTATATTTTAAATTCCTTCTACACGATTCTCATGAACTAAAGAAAGGTTAGCAGGTTTCGAGATTTTTTCAGTGATTTTTATTTCAATAACGTACTTTATATATTTAGTTTTTTAAAATTCTTCAACGCGATTCTTATGATTTCAAGGAAGGCTGGCAGGTTTTGTAATTTTTTAGTGATTTTTAAATTGTGTTTATAATATATGTATAAGCTTATTGATGTATTGGTATACCTAATCTTTCTACAGTAAAGTGAAAACATGCTTTAAGACTGTAAGTTCTTAACAATCTAAATTCCAACAGTAGCTTGTGCAAACTACACAAACAAACCTCGCTCTTTCCGTTAAGCATAAGCTATGGCAATAAGCTGAATTAAGCTGAAACCTGAACTGTTGCAGTTGCAGTAGCGTTTGTTCAACAACGGACATCAGTTTGATGCACTGACACCGAAACTCGGTCTCTCTCTCTCTCTCTCTCTCTCTCTCTCTCCACTCACAAACACAATCTGTAATCCCAATTGGCCAAAAAACCGTTCGATACGTATCAATCTGTGTTGCATGTTGCCTGCCAAAGTTATTGTATCTAATGCTGGACGAGCTATTGTGTGTGTGTGTGTGTGTGTGTGTGCGACTGTGGCAAGTGAGTTAGGAGAGCACAAAATCTAAGCCAGAAATGCGATGTTATCAACGTTTTAGATACAATTTGCAGTGATGCTGTTGCTGTTGCAGGACTCTTGGTATTGTTGTTGTTGGGATCGATGTCTGGTTTGCTGGCTTCTTGGCTCCTTGGCTCCTTGGCTCACAGGCAAATTTGAGCTCATACAATTTGCAGTTAGCCAGCCGCCTGCCGCCTGCTGCCAACCAGCCAACTGCCGCCTTACGCTTGACTAACTGCCTGACTTGTGCTCGACTCTTAGCTCCCTGCAGGGGGTTCACTCGGTGGGTGGTTTGTGGGTGGTGCTACAGTACAGCTTGTAACTTGGCGCCCTCTGACTGTGTTGTAGGTAAAGCTCTCATTGTTGTTGTTGTTGTTGTTGCGGCTTGTTTGGTTTTATTGTGTTTATATTTGGCTTAAGGCATCAATTTGCTTTTACTTATATACGCACATACATATATATATATATATTGAGAGCGCGAGGAGTCTCCAGAGTTGCCGAGCTGAATGTCAATGTGAAAGCAAAAACAACAATTGCGTATCGTTATCAGCAAAGCCAAGCAATAATACAAATATGCATTTAGTATATACTCTCACATAAAGGGAGAGAGTAAATCCAATGGCAAATGCATCGATTACATAATCCATTTACACAAATGGCATTTTAAATACATTATATTGACAGCAACAAAGCGCACATTCGAGTGCAGGAAAGGCACACACACGCTGCGTATGCGCAATATTTGTATACACTCCTTGCTTGTTGTGCGAAAAGCCCTTGGCAAATAATAATGTACACTCGCACACACATACTTACACTTACACACAAGTTCTCGTCGTTTGTTCAAGTGCATTAGCGTGCAAATTAGTTTTCATTGTGTTCTACTTAAGCGCTTGTGTGTGTTTAATTACAACGTCGAGAAAATTTGCAATCCAGTGGTGAGTAAGATTACAAAATGCAATTGCAGTTAAGTTCTGGTTGGAATTTATGAACTGCAATAACTTTCTCAAAACTGAACCAATTTTAGTGGACAGAATAATACTACATTAAAGTTTAGTTCAAGTTCAGGTTACGATTTTTATCTTACAAAAACTTTCAACTGCCATTACTTCGTCAAAAGTAACCTGATTTTTTAAAGCAATAGCTTTTCGTTAGTGGTTTATCGTCCAAATAAATACTGCATTTAAGTTTATAAACTTATTTTTGATTGGATTTAATTTCGTTCAAATTATGCGCAACGAAAGTGCAGAAAAAACACTTCACTAATGTGCAAACATTATCTACAAACACTTGATAGCAAAAAGTGAACTCATTATAGCAAATAAATGTCAATAACAGACATACTTCCAAGCTAAATAAACAAATTCTAGCGCATTTGCCAAATGGCGCCACCTGTCGCATTTGCTATGCAAACCACTCTCAAGTTGAAGCGCAATGTGTAAACAGCCCAAAAACACATACATCAACAGCACAATTATCATAACCCATCATCATCATTATTATCATGAGCATTATTGATTGCAATCTACGAAAAAAGCACGCCACAAAGTCATTTGCACAAAGCCGCTGACCAGAGCTGCCATCAATGCACGTTTCGCTCACCAGATGGCGCTGCCCATCAATTTTATGATACAACAATTGGCGATGAGCCGTTAATTAATAAAAATGCAACCAAAAAAATATAAAGTAAAATAAAATAAAAGCCGCTCATTAATAAATATTAACTCATAATTGAGCACGAATCATAATTATTGAAAAAAGCCAACTTAAATACAGTGCACTAACAGTGTTTTAACAAAATTTAACAAAGATTTAAGTAATATTTAAAAGAAAACAGCACGCCATCAGCGCCAAGGTGCAAAAATCCAAATCGCATACGGAAATAATACCAACGATACAACGATACGAAAAGGAAGGAAAACAACATTTCGAAGATAGAAAGAAAGAAAGATAATAAAAAGCAACCGCAGCAGCAGCAGCAGACACAAAACCAGCCAGAAAACTAATGGAACTAATTGTTTTTGACGAAAGGCGGCCACATGTACAATATCCGAAGAAAAGGAGAATGAAAGGGGGTATGGAAGGGGAGTTTTAGCTATTGTTTAACCGAAAGTGAAATGCCAATGCCAAGCGCAAGCGCCAACGACTGCAGCTCAGTTAATTGGAGCAGCTGCAGCTAAATTTTGCAGCTAATGTGTGAACAAAAAGTGTATAAAATCATGTGCTTGGCGCGCAGGCGCCGGCAGTCAAAAGTTTGGTTGCAAGCGCACAACACTTCAACAACTGGGAATAACACACACAACAAGATTCGTTAGCTAACACAACATGAGGAAGCATTGCGTAAGTAAACCAAGAAATGAACTCGACGGGGGCATGCCAATTTATTCATAATTTGTTGCTCACAGATCTGGGGAAACTACTTTTGGCCACTGACTGTGGCAACATTGCTGCTCCTGTTGCAGCTGGGAAGTGGCGATCAACAGGCCGAAGATCACAGGTGAGCTAACAAAGAGTTTGAGAGAGAATTATGTAAAAGTATTTCAAGTTAAAAGTGATTGTGTTGAAAGCTAGTGCTGTTATTAAGTTATTGAAAAAATGCAATGAAAAAGTATATTGAAAAACACTTGCTGCACAATTTTCTTTACATAGAATTCAACGGCGTTTCATGTGGCAACAAATGGATAACTCTGTGATGAGTGGCATCATGGGAAGCATGTATAGCGGAGCACGAGCCATGAAGAACATGTTCAACGATTTCTTGCCCAGCACAGCGGGCTATGCCAAGACCATGATGGACTTTATGCCAACGGAAACGACGCGAGTGAAGTACATCATCCGAGATCCGCACACAAACAAACCGGTGAAAATCATCAAAATGCGTGGCACACAAAAGAAGGTGGTGAAGTTGATACGACCACTGCCCAAACCTCTGGTCACTGAACCCACACAGCTGCAGTATGAGAATCGTATGAGGCAGCTGGAGAAGGAGCAGGAAATGATTGTGGAGGGCAAGGCGCCAATGAGCAGCGATGACGCCTTGATGAATAAATACTTCAACAAACCAAAGAAAACAACTCCAACAAGTAGCAGCAATAGTAACAGCAATGAGATTGTCACGGGCAAGATCATGGAGTATCAGAGCTGGAAGCCGGTGTACAAGTCCGGGGAGCAGCCCAGCTCCTTTGTGACAATGCGTCCGCAGGCCTTGACGCAGTTGCACACACACATCACATCGAGTAACTCCAATCAGGACGAGCACGGCAGCTATTACGGAAGCTACAACAGTAACGAGCAGCTGCCCAAGCCGGAGAAGTTGGTGGGACATCGGCCCGACTTGGAGGAGGAAGACGATGACTTCGAGCAGGTCGGCGATGAGAACGAGATAGCCAAGCCCAAGAGTCATCAGTATGAGGTTACTGAGCATACGGGCGAGGCGAGTGGAGAAGTGCAATCGTTGGCGCCCATGGAAGGTGGCTTTGTGCCCTCGAAGATCTATCAGAGCAGGAGTCCCAGTACGGAGAACACTCACCCTTCACGACCACGCCATCGTGGTGTCATTGTGATGAGCACCTCGAGCACCACAACCACCGAGGCGCCCAATTATCCACCCGCTTTTCTCAAAAAGTATCGCGAAAGGGAAGCCACAGCCAATATAAAACCCATCAGCAAATCACGAACCAAACAACATCATCATCATCATCATCATCATCCTCATCACAAGGAACACCAGATCGACCACAATCCGCCCTCAAATGTTAGCTTTGCGATGAGTACACTGCGTGCTAGGCTCCAGGAGCAACAGCGTCTGACGAAGCAGGAGGAGCACGATGCCGAAATAGAGGCAGCTTTGGTGGACGCAATGAAGGGTAACAAGTGGCCAATGGAGGTGCAACAAAGTGGTGGCGGTGACTATCTAAGCAGCCCCATTGGACCCAGCGCCGTCGCTTTCGAGCAGCCGTTGAAAGAGCCGCCGCCACCGCCCCCGCCCGCACCAGCACGCAGCGAGTACAAAAGAACGCATGGAAATGTGCGACAGCGCGGATCCATTAAGTTTAGCGATAATCCCAACAACGAGGAGGTGTAGCTGGGAGGGGGCAGCACGAAGAGGGGAAGGCAGCAGTAACCAAAGCATAGCCAAAGCGTCGTGTGTTAAGCGTTTTAATTGCCTAGTTGTTAACATAGTTTTACGAAAGAAACAGCCAATAAGTAAAAGTTACACAGAAAAACATTCAAGCATATAAAACATTTTCATTTTCATTTCGGAAAAGTCATTGAACTGCTGGCACGCAATGTGTTGCAAGTTGCATTTCATTTTAATAACTGTTGCAATGCGTTTTTCCTCAAGTCGTTGGCATTTATCGCATTTGACACAACCAATTTAAAATACTTTGAATTGCCTTCAAGTTGACCCCAAAAAAGAAGAGGAAAAAAAATAAAAGTGGGTTAAACCTGCTATAAATTCCAGTGACAAACCAGAACAAAAGAAAGACACACAGCTAGCTAGTATAAGACATTGTAAGAGTAAAACAACCACAAGGGCATTTCTTCACCTTCCTTTCTGCCCCACCATCCCCTTGCTCCCCTTGCTCGCCTTGCTCCCCTTGCCATTGACAATAGCAACAGAAAGAAATGCAACAAATGCGGTTTTTAATTAAGTAGCTAAAGCAATGGCGACAACAACTGAATTAAGGAGGCAACAACTGTGCAACATAAAGGCAATAGAAAACAAGTTGAGAGAATGCGAGAAAAAATATTTGACGTGGAGATACCCTTTAATCCGTATTCTATGGCTGTTTCTAAGAAATGTGAAGATTAATTGATAAAGATCACTAAAACTTTTATCTTTGTATATTAGGAATATTTAATCGAATTATATCGATAGATCTTATGATGATGCTTTGTTATGCTACTTTAATACACTTTTCTTGGGCTTAGGGTATAAATATAGTAGAAGACCTTCTGCAAATGAAGTCAGTTTGAAAAACAAAAGAGGAATGTTTAACTTTGTTGCAAATGGAATGCAATTAATTTGTACTTGCTGCATACAACAAAACTTTATTAAAGCTTGTCACAAATTTTAAACATCTTAAACAGGAATACTTCACATTTTTATAGTGCTTAATGGGTGAACTTATCAAAACTTTTGTTAAAGCAAAAAAAAAAATATTTTTATATTAAATATGATAAAGCATATAAAGTTTGGAAATAGATATCTGCAATTTTTAAAGCACTTTTTCATGTTGATTTTCACTTGATATTTATTTAATAATTGAATTAACCAGTAGAAAAAAATCTGGTTCAAAAACCAATAAGTGAATTACGAAATAGTTTAAAAAAATACACACATGATTAAGCGGAAATGGAAAATAAATTTATTCGGAACAAGCTGGATCCGGTTCTATCAACGATTAATTTGCCAATCTATAGATGCTTTATATACATATATTTTTACTCTTTTTTTTCGCAATTAAGTTAAAAATGGCTGTTGTTAACTCAATCTTAATGATTACTAATCGTTGCTTTAGTAATGTAATAATGCCACTCTACTTAAAGGTCCTGCGGCCTTGCTGCTGTTGTTGGCTACAAACTTCTTTCGTCTTCTGCTCTTCTCCCACCACGTTCAGCTGAAGTCATTAAAAGCAGCAATTGACTGCTCGAGGAGCACTGCACGATGAGCACTTACTTGGCTATGCAAAGCGTCACCAGAAACGCGATTAAGATTGCAGCACCTAACTAAAAGCAGCAATAACAAATCGCTGGGAAACGCCCAGAAACTTTCAAGGACATTATTGGGGCACGTGGCGTTAGATCGGAGAGATGGGATGGGGGATGGGGGCTGGGGGAGAGGGGAGTTGAAAAGGCAACCCTAATACTAGCACCTGTCCAAGTGCCCGCTGGCAGGAAGCGTGTTCACCATGTCCCCAGGTTCTTCTCTCTCCCGCTCTCTTTCTCTCATTGTTGAGTGCGCCAAATACAAATTAGAATTTAAATGAACAATGCAACCAGAGCGGAAGTGTGTATGTGTGGGTGTGTGGGTTAGTGTGTGTGTGTGTATGTGTGTTAGTTAGTGACATTGCACGTACCGCGCTTTGGACAGCAACAACAACATGAACAACAACAACAGCTACTGACTGGCAATAATGTCATGCAGTTTGGCGCGTAGTTTTTTAGCTATTTTTTCTACTTGTTTCACTTTTTTCTTCTCTAGCTTTATTTTTCTGCAGAGCAAAATAAGTTTGGAGATATTTACGCTGTAGTGAGAGAAAAAAAAAACTAGGTCGCTAACTCGACGGCAAAATGTCAAAGGGATAATGGAATTTCACATAGAAAATGTGTTAAAGTGCGTTTAAGTACAAAAAAAAATAAATAAATGTTGTATCAGAGAAGTTTTAAAACGATACATCAAGGCTGAGGTTCCTTTTTTTATAATAAAAAGCGTTTATATAACAAGACTGGAAAAAAAAGGGAAAAAAGAGTTTACAACTAATTCAATCTTATAAAGAGTAAAAGAAATCGTTGAAATCCTTATCTTCACATTCACATTTTGCATTCTACATTTGACTTCCAGATGAAAGGAAAATAATAGGAATGTTTTTTTTACGAACTCGCAAGGGAAGGATCTCAATTAAATATTTAAAGGCAGTTAATTGTTGCGTGGTGGTAAATGCCATGAACGCCTTTTGCTTGCCCCGCTGTCAAAGTGAAATTTATGAAAGTAAAATTCATTTAATTAAAAACGTCAGCCAGTCAAATGACAGTTGAAAAATGGCGCCATTTGGTAGATAGCCCCAAAATGTGAGGCAGGCGGTGTGGGCGTGGTATGTGCAAAAAAAAAGGAAATGATATTAATTATGGCAGGCAAAATAACAAACCAAATTGGCAAGGGACGACAACATCAGTAAAAAGGCCAATTTGAAGCAGTTTTCTTTCTCCTTTTTTGCGTGCATTGAACTCGCAATCAACGAGCAAAGGAAGGGAAAGGGGCAGAATGAAGCCCATTTAGCATAGAAAACATTTTGTTTGCTTAATAACACACACACACACACACAGTGAAGGCGTGAATGCAAGCAGCGACAGCGTTTAGCGTCAGTTTAGCGTCAGTTTAGAAGTGCGAAATGTTCGCTGCATGCTAAAAAATTAAATATTCAAATACAGCAGCGGGAAGGAGGGGCAGAAGAGGCAGGGCCAGCCGAAGCACTCGAACTCAAAACTCACTGAAAGTTATAGGAATGCATATACATATATGGAAAACGCGGCACAGGCGACAAAAAACTACAAGTTCAGAGCAATAAATATTAATATTATTAAGGGTTTTTTAAAGGTTTTTTCTGCTTTTAAAACCATATTTAATATATTTTTCAGGTACCTTAGTTGATTGTTTATATGATAAATTTCTCAATAATTAAATGATTTCGATTTAAATCTTCACAATATTAATTTTAAAGTCCTTACGACAACTTTGTCGCCTGGCCCGGCAAAAGAACCACACATACATACGTGTGTGTGTGTGTGTGTTTTGCACTGAATCTAGAACAGTTAAAAGCCCAGCGGTCCCATTGCCCGAGTTGCCGAGTTGTTGAGGAAAGCCAAAGCCAGAGTTGTCAGAGACTCTTGGCTCTTAATGCTTAAACAGAATCTAAGGCTGAAGTTAGTTGTGGGGGAAGAAGAGAGTGGAAGTGTGATGCATTTGAAGGCGGCACAAGTTGTATGTTGGTCGTTCATCTGCATCGGTGCATGTATGTGTGTGTGTGTGTGTGTGTGTTAGTGGCGGGCTGTTGAAGTGTAATCAGCGGCACGGCGGCAATTACAGCAGCATATGCATGGAGTACTCAAAGTTTCGTAGTTTGCACTTGGGCCATGTCTGCTTGCCACACACACACACACACACACACACACACACACTCACACATGCATAAGTGTATGTATATGAAAACGCAGCGCAATTTGCAGCACTGAGCGGATTTTCAAAACACTAAATGCAGCAGCTGCAACAGCGGCAACAACGTTCAGTTGCAGCAGTGCATCATCAGTGGATTGCGGCTCTGTGCCACTGTGTGGCAGCCACATAGCGGTTGCAACTGCGGCTCTTGTTGACTTTGATGCACTTGTAGTACACACACTACAATCCGTGCACCAAAATCCAACGCAACATCATTTTAATGAATATTACGCTTAACGCTTTACAAATTGAATTCGTTTCACATGCAACGCTTAAAAGTGGGCAGCATAAAGCATAAAAGGAATAGAGAGAGAGAAATGTTGGGCAACCCACATGCCACAAGGGCATCATGGCCTGATTGAGGCTAAAACGGAACTGTGTTTGATATAGCCCAAAATTATGAAAATTGAAGTCAAGTTAATCAGCTAGAGGTTATGCTAAAAATAAGGTTAGCTCTCTAAAGAGTTTAAGTAAGAATCAGAAATAAAACATGGATGTTACATTTTTGTATCGATTAAAATGTTTTTACACTAATATTAAAATGTGTCAATAGGTTCATCGATAACTTCGAAATGTTCTTTATATTTCATGAATAAATAATAAATAGTTTAAATAAACTTTCCTTACTAGCGCTGCAAAGTGTTCGATAACTTTATCGATAAAAATGGTTTTTCAAAAATATATAACCATAATAAGTTAAAGTTTCTACAAAATAGTATAAGATCTGATTTGTATTAGAAATACATAAAGTATTTTATCATACATTTTTAAGGTGTTCAGGTTATGTTTTTTTTATGTTCCATCTTTTAAATCGCATTCTTTTTGCAGTTTCGCCCTTTGATTGGATATGCGTTATGTGTGAAAATGATTTCGTTTTCTTGGAAAAGAAGCACTACTGTACAAACACTGTACAGTCAAGCAGTTCACAACAAAAACAGACTTGTTGGTTATTGCTTTCATCATTCTCTTCTAGTCCCCCTTTGGGCAGTCATGGTCATACAGAATACAGAATATAGAATACAGAGAACTCAAATAGAAAGAATTTTTAGCTGCTGCTGCCCAAAGAGCTATTCAATTTTTATTTTATTGAATAACTTCATGCATGCCAAATGTTTAGGTTACAGCGCAGTCGAGTAGAGAAAAAGTAAATGGAATCTAGAGAGCACATAGTGGAAAACGCACACGAACACTTGAGCTGATTCTAAGGACGACCTGTCGTCTCGTCCAGCAGCAATTGCTTTGTCAATAGCAGCAGCAGCATTCAAGCGATTTTTATATAGATACGCCAAAGGGGGCAGCAGCAGCAGCAAATCGCATATTATCGCATCATGTTGCACTGGTGGCGAGTCTGGTTTGGTTGGTTCTGGAGCCAACCTCGGCTGTGCCGATCATTAATCTTTACAAGCTGCCAATGTGTGCGCCTTTTTCGGACTTAAATTGCCGCTGCACGAGCATTGCCCCAATGCAGCAGGATATGTGTGTGTGTGGGGGTAGTTGCATTAAATAGCGGATGGAGTCCATTAGAAAACCATTGAAGCACATTCTGTCGATTGCAGCCAGTCCATATCCTGAACCAAAGCGGATGTGCAGCTGCCAAAATGTTGTTGAAAATTCTTTGCTTTAAAAACTAACCTCAATATACATTTCATGCCAACGCCAACTAACTAATCAACCGGCTCGGGCTCAAAGGCATTGTATTAACTGCTTTGGGGCAGCATTATTAAATTAAATGAATAAACAGCAGAGCAATGAAAGGAAACTAGGTAATTCAGAGTTCCTTTTGACCCTTTTACAATTTGGTATTTTGTTTAATTATCCACATGAAAAGTTCTTAACAAAAAATACGAATTCCAAAAGACTTGACCCAACACACCACAAACAGCAACAACAGCAACAACAACAACAACAAGCAGGGAATTAAATTAACAGTAAAATAAAAGCAAAAATACGTTAGAAATGTTTTCTGAGGTCCAAGAGAAAGGAACCAGCACAAGTGCGAAGTGCAAAAATGAAGCCAACTTTCAAGAGATAGCAAAAAAGTAAAAAAAAAAAAAAAATTATAGTAAAGTAAAATAAGAGGCAAAGATAGCAAACTCTGGTATTTCAAGTGTCATACCAAAAGTTCTAGTAGATATTTTACAGTTTAAAAGGAATCCTGGAAATGAGGTAAGTAGCAGCAAGAAGAGATTAACTTGGGTGCTCTTTATGTTATTTAAATGATGGGAATTAAATCAGCTTTGCTTGAGCTCTGAGATTTTATTGTGTAAAAAAATAAAAAATATCCCATAACAACATTTATCTAATTGACTTAGTTTATTTAAGTGCTCTAATTGACTTTATTTGTGGTAAATTTCTAAAAAAGCAAATTCACATACAAATTGAATTAAATTTTGTTAGCTCTACTTTTTTATAAAGAATCTGCCCGCAAAGCCACAAAGTTTCAATGCACACAACAAAATAAATAAAAGTAAAGGCTGCCGATTTTTCTCATTGCACCCAATAATCAATCTCAAAAAGTGTATAACAAGGATTTAAAAAATGCAATAGAAAGATTTTAAATTAATAAGTTGCTTCCATTGGGAAAAAAGTTCGTTTGAGTCAGACTACAGGGTATTTTTTATTCTAGCACTTTCATGATATTTGCTTCTCCATTCTATTGACAGGGATATTTAATTTAAGTATTTTTTTGAATGCCTTTTTTTCCTTTTGGGGTTCGCTTCGCAATCTAACAAAATATATATAAAAAAAAATAAAAATTTAATTAAATCGACTTTCATACGTCTGTGTGAATGGATGTTTGTGTTTATGTAATTATTTATGTACTTTAAAAATGAAAGTGTGCCTCGAGTTGCTTTTTAATTTGATTACAGAATCCTTTGGCATATGGTTTGTGTTCTTGTTGTTGTTGTTGCGCCCCCAAAGACAAATGCTAATGAGACCGAAGAACGCAAAGCGAGCAAAATTCAATTAAAAAGCGCTTCACAAATACTACGTATTCATTATGTCTGATCTAATGTTGTTTCTGTTTGCTGTTGTTTTTGTTTGTTGTAGCTAAAAAGTGGGAGCTGTTAATTAGCGCACAAACATCAGCTGCGGTTTTTTGTTTCTGTATGCATAATAATAATAATAATCATATCAAGAAGAAGCCTGCCCTAAAACATGAATAAAACTTACCAAATGACACAGCAGTTGTCGCAGTTCAAGATGTAGATAGAGCGAAAGGGAGCGCAATGAAAACATAGAGAAAGAGAGACAGACAGAGGAAGACTGTAATGTGGCAAAAAGTTGTGCTCATGTTTTATGAGTAAAGTTCTTGCTTAAAAACCACTTGAAACAGCTCACAAATTGTGGTTGAATGTTGTTTTCGGCATTGCTGTTGTTGTTGTTGTTGTGGTTGTTGCTGCCTTTTGTGGCATGATGAATTGTCATGAAATTTAATCAATTTATGTGAAACGTGCGAGACGGCACGAGACGTTTTGGCCCATAAATAACGCCGGCTAAACTAAAAATGTGACAATGCCAAAGTGCCAAAGTAAATAACAAACAATGAACATACAATAACAACAACAACAACAACACACACAAGCAGAGACTTTTTGAATAAAAAACGAGATAAACGAATACAGTTTCATTGTTTGGCAACCAGACACATTAACACACACACACATACACAATTGACGCGATTTTTTCACACATCCGGCGTATCCTTTGACACCATTCTGTTAACCATTTTCAGCGTGTTATTTTTAAAAATGAAGTTTAGTGTAAAAATATTCAGATTGTGAATTTTTGTATGCTCTTTCACCAAAGGTTTTATTTTTTTTAAATAAATAAAATGGTTTGAGCATCATAAATATTCTTTTGGATCCAATTTAACGTTTTTATAATATGTTAAATATTTTCAGGGAAACATTAGAAACATCAAGCTTAGGACCAAAGGCTTTTAGCATTACAAACACCTCACTTAAGCCTTGATACCCTGAAACAGTGTTAAAACAAGGCATTTGTAACCCATACGCATTGAGAAGAGAGCGTTCGAGAATTCTTTACAAACTGCTTTGCTACGCACGTACACTCCAACTCTTTCCCCATTTTCGCTTTTGCCACGCGCATTTGTCAGAATCCCCCACCGACATTGTGTGCCGTTATTGTTGGCACACACACACAGAGGCGAAAGCGTTTATAAATTTATTGTTTTCTACGCGTGTACTCAAGTGTTGCTGCGTGTTTCTGGCAACAAATTGGCCAACAAGAGCGAGAGAGAGAGAGGAAACGTTAGCTTACAATTTGGCTTTTGGCCACTCAACTCGTTGTGCGGTGACGCATTTTATCATAATTATATTAACACGCCAAGAGCGTCTATAGTTTATGTTCATTGCTCTGCCAAGCGCATAAATTTTAAAGGCCCGCCAAAGTAGGCAACACATTTTGTGCGTTCTAGCTTTCAATTCTTGCGGCCTGCCAAAGCATAAAGCATAAACTGTAATGAAAAATGGGCCAAGTGTTAACTGAGTAGACCGACTAGATGAATATGCTGTAATGCGTTAGCTAAAATAGAAGCTGTGCTTCGCGTTTACAGGGTATATATGTATATAATTAATGCACAGCAGCAGCTAAAGGAAGAGCAACAACAATTGCCAGTGTGTTGTTGTAGGTTCAAAAGCGCACACATGACATATTATTATTTCAGCTGTAAGTATGTGTGTGTGTGTGTGTAAATCGCTGTTGTTGTTTGCCTTCCTTTTTTTTGTTTTTGGTATAAAATTCATTTCGCGCCATATGCGCATTTAGCACGGACACAGACCACAAGCAACAGCAGCAGCCGAGGAGAGCAAGGTGAGTGGCAGCGCAGAGGGGAAGGGAGAGGGGAAATGCTGGAGCAGCAGCTGGCAGCCAAGTGAAAGAACCAACAAACACACACACACACACACATTCGCATAGGCATAATTAAAAAAATATTTTTTCAAAACAGCGGAAAATCTCTCTCTCTCTCTTTCTCTAGTGAAGGGTGGTGGAGAGAGGGTGGGGGTGGGTCATATTTAGGCCAAACATGTGCAGCAAAAAATGGTCAGAATGCAGCCCCAACCCACCCACAACAATATAAAATTAAATTACAATTAAATTAATATAATTTTATGACTGCGCTTCCTTCCGCCACACACACACTCCAACACACACTCCAACACACACATAGAAAGCATTATGTGGATACACATAATCACAAAATGAAATGCGAAAATATATATATTTGTAGGTTTGTGAATGGGTGGCCATTTTGTGGCATAGAGTGGTTTTGGTGGTTGCTTGGGACTGGTTCCCAACACTCAATTAAGCACAATTGAATTATAATTTGTCCAGTTGGAATACTTTTTCTCGTAAGTGGCTAAAACTGACCAGATTCTGAAGTGGCTTAACTTTTTGTGGGCTTTTCAGATTCTTTTCCTATGTGTGTGTGTGTGGGCAGCATTTTTGTATTAATGTACTGGCATGAGGAATTCCTAGTAGCTGTATATGTTAGCAACAAAACTTGTAAAGGACTTGTTTGAGTTAAGTTAATGCCAAATTCACATAACATACTCACATTAAAGATGTTCGCATTTATTACACTTAAAGTAAACAAGGATTTCTCATAGCATCTGTTATCGCAGCACCGAAAACTGAAACCCGATATTTTTATTGGCAATCGTGAGCAATGCTCAAAGCTTTAAAGATATGCACAAAGCCAGAAATTGATTATGGGCTACAAACGTTCAAATATTCTGCCAATAAACGGAGCAAAGTGTAGTCAGGCAGTAACCTTATCTGCCCCAAGCAACTTGGGGCAAGCTGCCAACCAACACCAACAACAAACAGTTGAATTGGCACTTTTACTTATGATGTGTAAGCGGCTCAAACAGTTTATGCGATTTATTTCCTTATTGGTGGCACGTGCCGCGTGCTTGCAACCACCAACACAACTGTAAAACCACTAGAAACTGAGCCACAAATTTTAAAGCGGCTTGCTACTGTTGCACTGAGAGAAATTTAACAAAAGAACTGAGTAAGAAAATACTTTTTCAAAGTGATACCTTCTGATATTTTAAGATACCAGCCCCAACCTTGAAGAAACTCATTACGCGCCACATCCAACCTATCGGGTGTCTGGAATGTGGGTTTATCTAACGATGCGACATCCCATTTGATGGACATTTAAAGCAGTCAAGTCGGCGAACTGGACAGCCGCCAGCAATTTCTAAAACTCTTGCTAAATTGTCTCTAAATTTCAGCTGTGCTGTCTCGCTGTCGTCGGGGCCATTGTTGGAATGACATTAACTCGCATTTTTCTCCATCTATTCCTCTTGCTTTGTATTCTCTTATGCAGATTCGGTGCCTTAAGTGACAACTTTGGGTTGATAAAATCGTAAGCGGGGGCGTTGGGAGGGTGGAGGTTGGATGGATTTGCCGTTTGCCAAAATGAAAATCAACTTGAAGAGCATAAATAATTTTTATGTGGCAGTCAACGTTGCGGCAAATTAACTTTCAAAGCATTTCAAGCCAATAAAATGGATAAAGAAGTCGACACTGAGAAGTTTATTAGAACAAAAAGCGATTGATGTGATGACAATTCTAAAACAGCTAATCAAATGATGCAACATAATTGAAGGGAGAAAGATATATATTATTGTTTAAGGGGATATTTTTAAAGGTTGATATGCATGTTTGATATTCCAAAATAGAAAAGTAATAAACATGTAAATTTTTGCACATTTTTCTTGCATGTGTTGGTCAAACTTTTGACCCTGATTCGTAGAATTTGTTTTACATCGAAAAAAAACAACAACATGCAAAACGAATTTTTTCAACACATGTTCGGAGAAAAAACTGAATAACAACTAGTTTAAGGAATTTGCAATATTCATGTAAGCTAAGTTCGAATAAAAATCGATCATTCTGATAAAATACTTCTAGGTAAGTTAGTTAGTATCTCCGGTAGGATTAAAGGTAACAGGATACTTTAACCATTTCCAAATGAATATCACTGTAGCGTATTTACCCAAATAAATTAAGTCAATAGGGGAGTGGAATGAACAACCTAAAGCTGATTTTAGAAACTACAACGAATTGCAACCGCATCGAATTGATTTGAGCAATTTGAAAAAGAGTAGAGCTGCAAAAATGCAATTGGCACTGAGAGCCAGCTGCATATATGCATCGATATAAAATACGCACCAGACTCAATAGAAAGCACAACAATCCAACCACCCAACCACCCAATGGTCCATTTAACCCAGCCAGCAGCCAACAGCCAGAACCGACATGAGCTGCATGCCAAATGCCCGAAAAGCCCAAAAGCAATATTCAGCTCGCAGCCAGCGCAAATACTATAGACGAGCGAGAGCAGAGAGAATATCGTGGATTGTAAATATTCTGCGACCACCAACTGAAAAACATTTTTTTTTTTTTTTTTTTTGGCTGCCGGCTTCAGTCAATCAAATCGCTGAACGAAATTCGAATTTCGCTTTCCCCCACCAACTACTTGCTTTGTTGTGGGTTGGAGAGTAATGAATTTCTATTGCAGCAAAAGTTGCTTTTAATGAGTAGCAAGAATGTTTCTTACAGCAATGAAAATATCTTAAAAAGGAATGGTATTTATTCTTTATTGACTATGCCCTACATTCAGTTTATAACAGTAAGTTTTCTTTTGATTAAATATTTAAGATTTATTTTTATTTTTTCTTACTTATTGAAATTTAAAGACATATCCTACAAGACAAGTTATTCTTTTAATTCCATAAAGAAAGCTATACATAAGTTAAGTAAGGCATGAAGTAATCGATTCTACTGAATGGAGTCAATGTAGTCAGTGAGCGTGCAGAGTAATTGGCTCAAATACGGATAATAACAGGCAAAACTTAAACAATAGTTAAAAGAAAAAACAACAAATGTCAAACCTAATTGCAAAAAAAAATAACAGGAAAAAACGGAAATTCCAATAACTGGGGCACTAAACAAAAGTCAGCTTTAAGTTGATGTCGCCGTTATTTCCAGCCCTTTACCCCCCTTCAGGAACGGTGCAAAAAAAAGGTTGGCGTGTGTGTTGCAAATGGTGGAAATAGCTGCTGTAATATGTTGTTTGTATGTATGTATATATCGAGCATATGAAATTCACACATCATGAACTCAGATATGAAAAGTTAATAAGAAGCCGGCTACGTGACAGGAAACATTTTGGGGCAACTGTGGCAAGCATTCACTTTCAAGTCTTGCCCCCACAAACATACATACACACGCACACACACACACATAGTGTTGGTTAAGGTGTGAAAGTTTAGTTGTTGAAGGAGTGAGGTATAAAAATGAATTCAAATGTCAGGGGAGTCAAATAAAATTGTTGCCAAATTGATTTTCATTTTCTGTCAGTCGACGGCGTCAGTTGCAATGCCATAAAAGCACAGGGTACGCATGTACTTGTGCCTTCAATGTGTGCGTATGTGTGTGTGTGAAAAAGGTAATCAAGAAATATTTGGAAATTTATAAAAACTATTTAAAATTGGTGTGAAGGACAAGTTTGTTTGAATGTTTGCTGAAAGAGAATGACTTTTGGCATTGAAAATAAAAAGTCTTTTACTATGTTATTTAATAAAACATAAGCAAAAATCTACCCAACTGAGGCGGTTTTCACATTTTGTGACAATATTCTACATATAGAAAAAAAATTCCCAGCTTGTATCAGCGATTAAAAGTTGTATTTTTTATTACATTAGCTGCACGTTATCAGTAACCTTTTTGGTCTATGTGAGTCAGCTTAATAAGCTGCTTAGCTCACATTAATGTAAATGTCCACACACACACACACACACACACACACACATACAGAGACAAACTGATAGCTGATAGCGAGTAATTTTCAACTCGATTATTGGGCCAAGTAAGCTCTGGGGATCATTATCATCGTATATTGAGGGTTTGCCCCATGCAGAGATGCCAAAGTGCCAAATGCAGCAACCCAGCCACAGATTAACTCAAACTAAGCTGCCACACACACACACACACACACAAACAACACACACATATTTCACTAGAGAAGGGCAAAAGAGTGAGATGGAGATAGAGGAAGAACGAGCAACGACGAGCAATTAAATGCGAAAAGAAAAACTTTTCATCGTTTTCGTAGAAAAGCGAATACGTAAAAGGACAGAAAGCAGCTATGTAAATGTACACATGTGTGTGTGTGTGTGTGTGCTTGTTGGGGTGTGCCAGTGAAAGTATGTGTGTGAGTGAGAAGAGATTGTAAAGCTGAACAAAACAAAACACATGTGCTGCTGTAGTTGTTTATACCCAACATTACACACGCTTTAATTAGTAAAAAAAAAAAAGAAAATTATAGACGGAATAAATATAAAAATGTATGAGATGTCTCTTATCGATATTATAAAATTATAAATTAAACATGGGTGAATTACGGGTGAAACATAGGTGAATCATGTGTGTCTACTATTTTCTTTTTTAAATACGTTTTTTTTAGCTTTTTTTCTCAATTGTGATCAGTTTTAAATTATGCAAATTACAGGATAGCTTGCAGTCAAGTCACTGTTTCTGTTTGTTGTTGGTGGACATTGGCACACACACACACACACACACACACACACACACACGCATAATTGCAAAGTGGCTGGGCATGTGTTGTTGCTTTCACTTTTAATTGTTCATGTGTCCAGCTCCAAAGGACTTCAGAACAAGCAGGACTTATTCAAGACTCGTGTGTGTGTGTGTGTGTGGGTGTATCTGATTTGTGTGTGTGTGTGTGTGCGAGTGTTATTAACAACTTTAACATCACTTTGGTGTGCCCTGAAACGTGTTTTCTGTCTGCTGCTGCTGTTTGCCATTATTGTTGTTGTTGTTGTTGTTGTTTGTTGCTGCTGCTTGTTGTAATCTTATGGGAAAATGTCGTCCTGTGTTCTCCTTTTCCTCGTCCTGCCACCCAACAAAGCTGCAGTTAACTTAAATGCGACCCAAACACACTCGCCACACACACACACACACATTTGCATGCTGATGGCTTCATTTTAAACGGTCTGAAATTAACAAAGAGTCCGCGCAGACGATGACAACGTTTATTTCCTTTTGTCCTTTTTCATATAAATATATTAATTGCCGCCAACTCGCTATACGTGTGTGCCTGTCTGTGTGTGTGTGTGTGTGTGTTAATTGTGTGCGTTTCGCCACTTCAATTAATGAAGTCCTTTAAGAATTTAAGGCGACACCGTCTCTCCAAAAACCGGGGAAAGTCCCCTGTTCGCAATAAATTATTATAAGCTTTGCGAGCAAAAGTTTTTAGTGCGTGTGTGTTTGTGTGTGCTATGGGTGTGTGTGTGTGTGTGCAGGATACAAAGAGCAAAAATCAATTTTAAATTAGACCACAATGAGCTCATGTGCACTGAGAAAAAAAAAACATAAATTAAGCTAGAAAATATTTTTTCAGACCATATTTCTAAGTTTTGAATTGCATCTAGAAGATTTCGCACATTGTAATTTCCTTCTTTTTTTTTTGAGTGTACAGGAAGTTGTGCTAGGACAAGGAGTCCGCTTGCTGACCAGTTTTGTTGTCGCCAGGCGCAGGTGGTGACTCCCACAACAACAAAAACATTGACAACAACATCAACATTGATGACAACAAACAACAAGCCAGAGGTCATGTGAGACTCACCTTGTCACCCTCTACACCGCGTCCCGCCGGCTGGTCCTAGTCTCGTTTCAGCTTGGGGCACTGTTATTGAATCGAGTTACATGTCAAAAGAAGCGCCTGGGGCAAAAGTGGGCGACACAAGCGAGTAAACAACAATAAAGCGAAGACAAACAAAAGCGCAACAAAGGAGACACAACATAGAGAGAGAGGGAGATAGAGAGAGAGAGGGGGGAGGAGCAAGGATAGCAGGTGGACTCTCAACATTGGACATGATGAATGGGGGACGCGTTGCTAGACAATTTTTCAATTTGAATGCCACCAAAAATTGGATTGGGGCAGTTCACTAGTTTTCTCTCTTCATGCCACATACATATTGCAATCGATCGTTGCAACCTGCAATTTGCCGCCTCACCGAGCCTAACAAGGCACAAAACCAACAACTACAACTCGAATAGTCATCAAACAAACAAAATGAAATGAAGTTTCAGTGTCTGAACTGCCAAAATGTTTTCAAAAGCAAAGAAAAGTTCGAGTTTAGGTAACGAATGCATGACAAAGTAAGTAGTTCTTTTAGGTAAGTAAAGAAACTGAAATTCTTAAAAAAAAAAAAGAAGGAGAAACTGTAATGGATTAAGTATTCACTGTACTTTTTATTTAACTTTAAGCACTAGCCAGATTTATTTACTTTTTTTTCTATTACAAATAAATCCAAAAATTTTCTTCACTTACCGCTTGCCCTTGAATGCCAACAAATACTTTTTGTTGGCCGGAAAATTGTTGGATTGCACGAAACCGGTGGCGCCGGCACGTAACGGGAACTGTTTGTGGAAAAGCGGAATGCTAACATCAAACCCATGACGCATCTGTAAAACACCCATGCTGGCCTTGGCCAGAATGGCTTCGCCAGCATCAAAGCCCAGCGAATGTTCCGCATAGTCTGGCCAGGTGCCCGAATACAAGTTGAAGATGATATGATTCCGTCCATTCTTCCAATGCGGCAGACGCGCCAGACGCGATGGCACATTGCGCACATAATCCTCCGAGAGGGAGTCACGATCCAGCGTATCGATGCCCAGCACAAAGAGGCAGGCGGCGGCGGGATCGCTGGTGTGATAACGTGACTCCTGTATGGCAGTGAGTATCTTCTGATAGTTGGCTGAGCTGGGCGGTGCAGCGCCTAGTGAATTCAGCGGTTCCGGCGGGTAGACGTAGACCAGGAACTGGTCATAGCATTTGGTGAAATCGAAGCATGTTTCCATGCGGCAGGCATTGCTTTTAGAAGGTGGAGCAGCAACAGCAGCCAGACTCGATGCATTGGAGAGCGGTTTGCGTTGCTCGTAGCTGAGGAAGCTGGGCAATTGGGCGTAGGGTTGGATGCCGCCATCCTTGGCCGATTCGTGCTGGGCACGGCGTGGGCGGTGGGGCGCCACTTTCAGTCGATAGCCGCCAAAATAGCAGAAGGAAATCGCGAGAAATGCACATGAGACAAAGACAAGAATATAGCGCTTTTTTGCCTGCATAGTGATAGTGGGTCCAGCTGGGTGCTTTCTTTCCTGCTGGGTATTGTTGTTGCTGTTGCTTGTGTGGGTGATGCACTAAAAGTTGATTTGGTTGATTTGGAAGTGGGGAAAAGGAGTGCGTGCTGCTTCTTATTTAATCTAAGACTTAGTCTAAACGCATTTTGCTCTGCTTCTTCTTATTTGTTATTGTTGTTTGCAGTAGCAGTCGAAGCAGCAGCAGCAGCAGCAACGAGCCTCTCTTTCTCTCTCTCACTGCTGTGTTTGTTGTTATTGTTGTAGTTATTGTTGTCTTTGCGCGCAACGTTTCCATACACATTTCACTTGCACAGAACTTAACACAGCGTTCTTCGCATATTATTTTATTCAATTTTTAATCTCATATTTACGCATTTTTTCTATATGTATATTTTTCGTTAGCTGGCGCGACGTTTGCGGCGTCGACAGCGGCAGCGACGGCAACAGCGACAGCGACGACAACGGCGACAACTTGGCAGCTAGCATTTCGCTTGCATTCTTACGCATTTGCGGATCACTCGTGCGGCTATATTGCACAATTTAAACCACTTTACCACTTAAACTAATAATAAATATAATTAATTTGTTTTATAAACAATGCGAACGCGACACAACGCAACACGAATCATTTTCAGAAGCGCGGAGAGCCACTGACTGTGAGAGCCGGAGCGCGTGAGAGTGAATGAGAGCGTTAACCAACTGTCAAAACATGGGCAGAGTTGCCACACGCTGCCACAGTCCAACAGCAGTTATTATTTAAACAATTCATTCATTGCACTTTGAAAAAGTTGTAACTAGCTAAATAAATGCCATTGCTATTTATTGCCTTTATATTAGTTACATTCACTGTCACATTGCATTTGATTTTTTAACACGCTTGCAAGGTGCTTAGCGCCACACACTTAGCACAGCTTTACAATATGTAAATTAACGCCGCCAGTTTTTATGCGCGCTTCAGTTGTGTGCGTTTTAAAAGCTCGGCGTGTACTGCCACAGACATCTCAGTTCCTTTGGCCGATGAGCCTTGCTTGGAAATGCATTATTTTTGCTCCTGGAAAGCTGTGACATGCGCACAACGCGCGCACCATTGTGCGCAAGCAATCAGGTGGCAACGCCACTCAGCCAACTGATCAGCTGTTTGTACAATTCAACAATTCACGCATTATGAGTGTGTGTGTGGGGGTGGTAGAAGGTGGCGGCAGGCGTAAAATTGTAATTCCCTCGAGCGTAATATGTTTGTCAAAACTTAATTGTACAACGTGCAACTGCACAATAATAATTATTGTTTGGTCGAATTGATTACATTAAACATACGTACATAATTTTAATGCGTGTATATTTTTGTTTTTATTTATATGTATGCATTTTTAATTACGCCCAGGGGAAAAACTTATTATTTATTTGGCTACAAATATTATTATAAAAGTAATTAGCCGCGAACGCGTAAATGAATTCATGCACAAATGCTGCAACTAAATTTCTACCACTAAAAACAAACAATTTTTGGACATTGCCCGCTTGCCGCATCCACATCCGTCTCCGGCTCTAAGCTCTTCTCTCTCTCTCTCTCTGTCTCACCCTCTTGGTCGCCGCTTTTTGGCCGCGCAATTTCCCGTTACAAACGCGTTTAGGCTGGAATTTCAATTATGCACAGGAATGCCTGACCCGCTGAGACCCTCACTTCCCCTGCCCTCATCCGCAATTATGATGTGCCCACAAGCCACCCCTCCCCTACAAACAACAACAACAAAATGGGGCAGGGAGGCAGCTGCTGCTGCTGCTGCTGCTGCTTCTGGTTTTCCCTTTATGGCTTTATAAGTTGTTCAAGTTTTGGGGTTGACTCGCATGCAAATCAAATCAGCGTTGGGCTAATAAAAAATGGATCCTGTCGCACGGAGCACTTGCAGCATCCTGTTGTAGTATAAAAGAAGGAACTTCAACCCAGACTAGAACACACCACACCGACTGACTGCCTCCTGCCTGGCTGCCTGGCTGGCAAGTCAAAACAAATTGCAGCCACACTCAACTTTTGTGTATGCTAGAATTTAATTTTGTCGTCACAGCAGCCTGCATCCTTCTACACATGCACTTGCATTTCTTGATGCCAGGCGGAAGTCAAAAGCGGGTTGTGTAGGGGAAGGGGGGGTTCATATGTGTGGAACAGATAGATAGACGGCGATGTAAGTGATGTGCTGTGCCCCTTAACTTGAACTCGAAAAGGTTGGAAAAATAATACAAAAAAAAAAAATGGATTTAAAAATTATGATGTTTAACTATATGGTATTAGATAATTTTTTAATCTTAAAAAATTCTTAATCTTTAAATTCTTAACAGTAAAATGATGTTGAGGTTTATTTTCCAACGCCTAGCTTTGGATTTGTTCGCATCTCCAGCTGCGAGCTGCATTTGACATGATCCCACCTCCTTTTTGTTTCCTATGACCATGCATTTCGTTTCCGTTTCCGGCGCTTCTAATTAAGTGTCAGTCGTGCTTCTCGTCAGCGTCCACGTTCCCAACGCTTGTATTTCAAGCATTCTTTTTAAGATACCCTGTGACTACTAAAAAGTTAAGTCAAAAGGGTAAGAAAATATAAAGTACATTAAGAATATACTTTACATCCCATCTTGCTATTCAAACATAAATAAAATTATACTTTAAAATTTTCCTTTTCCGTATTTAACCTTAAGCTTAAATACAGGGTATTCACAAGTCAAAGTTTCTTAACAACCATGTTCTCACTTGTTGTAAGCTAGATTTTTTTGTCCTTGGCTTACCTCCTTGTGCATTTCGTTTCTTGTTAAATTACAGGATAACACCCACGAAACTTAATCAATCATGCACACGCTGGACTTTTTCCTTCTACGTATATATATATATATATACATATATATAATCAGAGCATACTTTTAGGTGCTTTGCAGCTGCTGCTTCTACTGCTGCTGCTGCCGTGTACTATGGGCAAAACTTTGATGAATTGTTCGCTGTGTGTTGCGCTGCATGCTAATGAAAGAATTCGATTTATTCCGCACCCCGCGTAAAACTGTTTTTCAGCAACTTTGTGGCTCTCTCGCTCTCCCTTGGCCATAAGTACAAGGCTTAACGTGCTCCAAGCTGACTCTCATATTACTCAGCACCCCGACCACATAAAAATCATGGTTCTTGGTTAAAGTTTGCAGCGGGCATTCCAACAACAACAACAACAACAAAATCATACATAAATTCATTAGTTGCTAGACAACGGATTGCAGCAGAAGCAGAGGACTCTAAGTCAGCTCCACTCCACCCCCCGACACTGTTAAGTAGCTACAAAATTTATGACGTCACTTTTAGTTGTTCGGAGGACTTTGTTTCATGGAAGCAAAAGGAGAAGAAGAAGTTGAATTTTGGAATGCAATGTAAAAATGGAGTGTCCAACTTATGACTCATTTCTCCACAACTTAAACTCCATTAGTAAGCGGCTTTGCTCGGGCCAAAAAAAGCTTTATGAAGAGAAGTGTGATGATTAAAGTTACACAAGGAAAAACAAAGTAGTTAGAATGCCTTGAAAAGAGTTGAAAATATCTAAATCAAAAACAAAAAGTATTAACATAGAAGAAAATTCACTAAACTCAAAGAGAGTAAAAATCTACTTAAATCAAGGCAATCTCAACATGAACTAAATTGTTTCCAAGCATTTTTATTGTAAGTAAGAAATCAAGCTTATAAATATTGCTTTCTTTTTGCTCAGTATAAGAGCTTTGTTTTGGAACTCAACCAGTAAAGAAACTTATGATCTTTTGCTTACCCGATTTAAAAAAAAAAGTGCCACAAGCATCCATAAGATACATTCATGCCACAATTCTGTGCTTATGGCCACTCCTGTGGTTTAGGACATGCCATAAACGACACACTCGCTCTTTTCTTGCCTTTGGGGAATATAAAAATGGTCGTGTGTTATGTTCTGATTTTGTGTCTTTTACGAGCCGGATGTGAACGATTATGGTTGCAGTAGGGCAGGAGGGCGGGTAAGTTAAGGGGCACCTATAGGTGTTAAAAACAGGTAATGCACAATCTCTCCTCCTCTCTCTCTCTGTTTATCACTAGCTATATGCAGTTTCCTATAACCGTGCCACACACATACACACACACACACACATCGACTGTCAGCTGCCACAGCATGTCAGATTTGCTTTGCATGACAGGCGCCGCCATAGACGTGCCAAGGATAACGCCAAACCAAAAGGATGTCACACGAAACTTGCTCTGACTTTTCCATGGAACGAACGGACGAGAAGGAAATGGGGAAGGTGTGACAGCTGCTGCTGTTGCTGCTTTAAATACAAATGATTATTATATGCAAGCGGTCAGTGGACAAGTGCGAAATCCAATCAACGCTGCGTATACTTGATGGGAACTAGAAAAAAAGATTAGCTACTGCATCCAGGGGTTCAGGGTTCAGGGGTTTGGCTTTGGCTTTGGCATCATTGGCTGTGTGTTTTTCACACTCTGCGCTAAATTCGATTTGGCAAACATCAAAGCGACATGAAAACAGACACTTGAAGCACGCAGCGGCAACAAGAAAGGAAGGAAGAAATACAAAACAAGTGGCAAAATCACATACTACTTCAATACGATGTGCTATGGGATGCTCTGTAAATCATAAATAGCATATACAAATTTTTAAATAAGAAGTAAATATAGAAAGTGCAAGATTTCATCTGAAAGAATTAAAATACTCCAAGACTTTTCATCTTTCTTCAGATCTTCCACTTCAATTCAAATTTTCTCTCCCACAGGGTATTTAAATAAAGCTGGCTTCCCAAAAATTACGCATACGGCACGTGGCGCGACCAACAATCACTTAAAGGCCTTGTGTGTGTGTGTGTGTGTGTGTGTGTGTGTGTGTGTGTATGTGTGTGTGTGTTATTCAATTTGTGCGCCAAACCAAACGCATAATAAGAAACATAAAACAGTCCAATGTTTCGTTTACTGATTTCCATGCAAGTTAAACACTAAAAGCCCCGGAAAGAGAAAACAAAAAAGTTGTATGCATAATCCTTGTGGCAAGGCACACACACACATCCTGGCTGACTGTTGCTGCCGTTAGCTCAGCCGGAAAATATGTTATTTTATGTGCAATGTGCTTTCAAGACAATTTCGTCAATGTTTTGTTTTGTTTCTTTGCGTGCCACGCCCCAGAATTGCAATTCCGTTTTGGGGCAACTTTAAAAAATTGTTGTGGTTGTTGTCTTTAAGCTCCAATGATTTTCGCATAATTTTCTACCACACATTGAAGTAATCTATGTGCGTGTGTGTTTGTGTGTGTGGCATGCAACAATATCCACCACACATAAAAGTCGAAGGTCCTTGTGTCGACAATCAACAGGATATTCAATTTGCAATTTGCCATTGGTTTTTAGGATTTTGGTTTTGCTCAAACTTTAAGTTTACATTTTGCTTATGCAGCAGAACAGCAGCAACCAAATGCTATGCAAATAAAATTTAATATTTTCTCCACACACACCCACACACACACAGCAAAAAACACTTGAGAACGCGACAGGGAGAAGTTTTTTAGCCTCTAGTCAAAAATGTTCCATTGCTTTCTTGCTCCAGACAAAATGTTGGTTGGAATGAGTTTGGCATATTGCCAGAGAAAGATACGCATGCCTTTTTAAATGCTATAAATAAACGATTTATGTTAAACATTAAAACGATCAAAAGAAAGGCGCTAGCAAATTTAAATGCCTTCAAGCGGGATTAACAAGATTTAAGCTCGGCTCCCCCCCTCAGTGAGTCATTCAAGACCTTGTCAGGTGTACTGTGGCTTCGAGTATCTTACTTAAACTTTATGATAAGCGCAGCAGATTAAAATTTTTAACATTTCAGTTGAGCTTCAAAACAAGTTGTTGACACGCACAAATAAAATAAGACCTCACAAAATATACAATTTTAATGAGCACTTGACAAGAAAAGCATAAAATTGCTCAAATAAAAATACAATTTGGGCACACTATAAAAGTAAGCCAAAAAAATATTGCTGGGGCAGTAAAAATACAAAATAAATTAGCTGAAAAGTAAAAATGAAAATTTAACAATTCAAATAGATTTTAAAAAAAAAAAAAAAAAAATGGGTTAAGGATTTTAACACACAGAATGCGTAAAAATAAAAATAAAAATTAAAAAAAAGTGTCTTATGATTTATGTACACACAAATTCGAATAAAGATAATTATTATATTATGCTAAAAACTAATAAAATAAAATATAAATATATTTGTTTAAAAAAAAATACTTCAAAAATTGGTTTATAATAAAAAGAGAAGAAAAACTATCTTAAAGGTTTTCAGAGCTACTTTTAATCAAACCAAGAAAGGTCAAAATTGTTAAATACTTTGCCTAAAAATAATGAGCTTGCAGTTCTTCACTAAATTCAAACATATTCTCAAATGTTTTACATACTTGTCGGCAAAACAATCATATTCTTAAGCACATTTTCTATACCAAATATTTGTCAATTTAATTGCATTTTCAAATTAAAATGAAATATGCTGCATTAGCAGAGCTACTACTTACCACTCCAAAAATGTAATAAATTCCCAGTTCCAATCATAAGCAGAGTCAACAGTCAAACAAAAAGGGCCCATTTTCAATGTCAGGAGGGAACCAGAAGAAGTACTCCAAGAGTTCATGGACCGGAACCAGAGCCAAGACCAGAACCCATTCTCTCTTTTCAAAATTGTCAATGTTTATACTGTGGCCATATAAACATTTGCCATTTGCGCATTGAGAGTCCTGCAGCAGAAGCAGCAGCAGCAAAATTAATAGTCAGGCTTAAGGGAGCAAGGCAGAAGAAGTGGTAAGAAGAAGTAAATGCTGCAGTCAGAGTTTTGCTGCAACATATTGCATTTTAATGGGAATTTCATTTTCATTGTCAACACTGTTTGAGTTATGAGCTTGAGATGCCCGGCGCCAGTTGTATGCAACCCAGGACAAACCCAGGACAAGCCAACTCAGTCGTAAATTTCTGGCTTAGATTAACACCAGACGAGCTGATGCTCTGCCGCCCATGCTCTAAAAGTCTGCACACATTCAATTGAATTTAAGGCTGCCGGGCACTTGAGTTGATATGCGTATGTGTTTGTGTGTGTGTACTTGTGTGTGTTGTGTGTGGCTGGGCATTTGACACTTTTCAGGTTTAATGATGCAACTGCAGACTGTAATCTCGAGTCCTTTTTGGCCCATTGTCTTTCGGAGGTTGCCCGCCTTGCCGCACATTTGCGGACGACGTGTGTGTGTCAACGCATTGTGCACTGTAAATTGCTTGTCCTACTACTCATTGCAATTGCAACAAGCAACCCCCCTCTTTCTCCATTCACATGTCCCCTCTGGAGCTAACCAATGCAGTGTCTACTGCACAACAGCAACACGCAGTGAAGATTCTCTGAGTATGTGCAATAGGGAATTATGACGAATTGCACTTAAAATACAAGTATCCATATAAAACTTTTGGTTTACATTTAGAGTGATCATATTTTTTTGAGTGTATTTTGTTTTATGTTTATACCTTTAGTATTCCAAAACTTGGTTGAAAATAATAAATCTTGTAACAGCGAACGCCTTTTTTTCTAAGTTCTCCATCCCATTTTCTTTAACTGTACTCCACGCATCACCTCCTCCTTCGGTGCTTGTTGTCTTGTCTTGTGTCTTGTGTTGGCCCCGGCTTGTGTGACAAGTTGTGTGCATAAATTGCAAGCTGCAATCTCGTTCTGTATACAAAACACGTGAAGGATGCGTCTGATGCTGATGTTGATGTTGATGCTGATGCGACGACTGCTGACTATGTATGAAGCATATATCCTTGACGTTTTGGATTTTTGTTTGATGCTTAATAAAGGCATAAACCAGAGCAACAACAGCAACAACAACAACAACAACAGCAGCGCATGAAGTTTCAATGCTGCCACACCTTACCCCACCTCACCTGGCCTTCGTTTCATTCTCCAACTTGCTTGCAACCCAATCCCGAGCATGACACTTGTGCACACTTGCTTCCGGTTGGCGATGATGTTGCATGCAGCAGCAGTAGCAGCAACGGCAACTTAAATTGCTGCCACAATTACACATGTCGCTGTCTGCCGCAGCTGCAGGGTCAATGCTGCCAGCCAACTTGTGTTTAAATTTTGATTTAAAGACATGTTTCGTTTTTATGATGACTTTTTTTAAGGGTAATTTATTAATGAGTGAGCTGAAAAAATAAACTTGGCTGACGTAAGAGTTGCTTAAAATGTTTTATTCATCAAGAATTGGTTTTTAATTATGTAATAAGTAAATAAAGTAAGATTTTAATGTTATTGATTACATGTGTATATCGGAAACGAAAAAAGTTTTTGAAAACCAGAAACAGAGTTGAACTGCCTACGACTTAGATGAGTTTATATTCAAAATCTGAAGTCTCTTGGTCTTATAGTCTCTGAGATCGACGCGTTCATACATACAGACGGACAGAAGAATATACATATATACTTTATAGGGTCGGAGATGCTTCCTTCTGCCTGTTACATACTTTTGCACAAAACCATTATACCCTTTTTACCCATTTTATGGGTTCAGGGTATAACAAATTAAAGTTTGTTTGAAACAACACAAAAATTATAAAATAAATACATTGGACTGCACAAAAACAATTTGTCCTCTAACCTTTACATATTTTTGTACTATAAAAGAGTTAATGATTTATCTTGGGTCACAAAATAATTGGATTAGTCACACAACTTGCCAAAGCGCACGCTTCGATCTTTTCTCTCTCTCTCTCTCTCTCTCTCTCTGTTTTTCGCTGTCTCTCTTACGGCAGTTTTTAGTGCTGACCTACCTCAAGGCTTATAAAAGCACTTAACCTAGAAAGTTGACAAAAAAAAAATAGTAGTTACTACAGTAAAGCTTAGCTGTGGGCTGTGGCTTATGTGGATGCCAGCTGATAAGCCGTAAAATGGCTTCATATGCAAGCAGCCAGCAAACAACAACAGCAACAATGAGCCAAACAAAACGCAGAACTGTAAACCGCGCCAACCAACATAAGTTATCAAAAGTAATTATCAAACCCAGCAACAACAAAAATAGAGACAAAGCAACGTTATTTTCGAGTGTGAGAGTGAGAGAAAAAGTTGAGAATTTGCGAAAGCAAAGGCTTGCTGTTAAGGGGCGTGGTCGCCTAAAAACATGACTAAGTCAGCGTTAATTAAGTCAGGCAACAAAAAGGAACAAAACAGAGAACAGAAGAGGACAACAAATGGCCAACGCGCCCAGAAGTGCACTCAAAAAACTAAAACAAAACTGAAATCTAAAATCATGAGAAATTATCAGCCGCAAAAAAAATGAAAGAAAGCAGAATGAAAAGGGAAAATATTTTTGGGCTAGGTAAAGTTTTAAGCGGATATAAAAAAGCACTACCTTATAGAACAGAACAGTACCTTAAAAAAAAAACCCGGAAAAATCACTTTTGGTCATATTTAAACTTTTCAATGTCATTCCTTCATTAAAATCAACCAAATATCATAAGCAGTATTATTTTGTAAATGGTTTGAACCCAAGAACAATACTGCATTTAAAGTTAGAAACAGAATTTTGCATTCCAAATTAATGTTTAATAAATTCCATATTTCTATCATTACATGTCACATACGCCATTTGGTCACACTTCCTTGTAAGGCATTGGCTAAAGATTTATTGAATATATATGATTTTATTAGCTTGCTCGAATGGAAACTTAAATGGGTCAATAAAATATGTATGAGTGCGTTTGAAGCGTACGCTGTTTTATATAGATTTATATGCAAACGCATAAATTTCCAGTTCACTTGCCACTTAAATCGCTGTCCACACGTCCACACACACACTTGGCAACAGAACAGATGATTGTAACTGTGACTGTCTGTGCCGATGACAGCACGCAAAAATACTCATTCAAGGACAACGCGGCGTATGCTTAGCCCACAGTGTGAAGGACATTGGACACATACTTAGTGGGTCTCTGAAACTTGAAATCTTGGGTTTCGCGTGCGTGCCAAAGGAATGCAATAAAATAGGCAGCATATTATGCACAGACACACACACACACACACACTTATTTGCATATAAAAAGGCTGCGAATTTAACACATTTTCTTCTCGAAACTTGTGAAATGTTTGTCTAGATTGGGTGCGTTAGTGCGTTTGGCCAACAGCCAAATGTAGTGAGCAAATATTTGCTAAAATATTTCCGTAAATGATATGTGACATTTGAAAGAAAGAAGAGTGGGAAATGGAAACTTTAAGGGGTGTATGACACCAACAGAGATAAGTAGAAAAGAAATTTTGAAGTGGTCTCTAAAATGGTATAAGGAATTATTGCTTAGACTTTGTCTTTAAACTCTACAAAATAATAGAATTTTATGAGTAAAGTAAAGTTAATTAATGAATATCCATTCGATATTTCTTAAAGTAACATAAGGTGTTTTAATCCTATTCTTAAGCCATTAATTTAATTTTCATGATTATGTTTAGATTATTTGAGTAATATTTGAAGTTCAAGTAAAATTTGAGTACTTTCGATAGACTTCTGCCAACTGATTTAACCTTTTAACGCCATATTTAAATGCATATCAAGTTCCCTCACTTAATCAACATAATTCGAACAATATTAATATGCGCTCATTTATTGGCATTAATTTTGAGCGCGTCAATCAAAAAATCGAATCAAAGAAATGCAAATGCAAATGAAAAGGTCAATGTAAAGGCGCCTAATCCGCCCCGCATAAGCTAAATGTATATGAATAAGTATGGCTATTTATGACTATATAAATAATTAAATATTGTTGTTGAAAAATGTCAAATCGCTTTAGCCCTGAGCTAAATAAAAGCACTGCACACAGCGACGACGAAAAGCCAGCTAAAAAAATAAAGAAGAAAAAAATACAAAACAGAAATATTTGCATAAAAAAGCAGCAGCGATAAAAGAGCGAGCCGGCCAATTTGTCAATGTAACACCCAAAAGACTTCGAAAGCCAGTTTCAGGTTGAGAGTGAAAGAGATTCCCCCAACCCTCCTCCTTGCCCCCCATCCTTAAGTTGCAGATGCGCCCCAAACATATGCAAATTAGCGTGCTAATTTGTGAAGGCAGCTCTCAAAATAGAGCCATAAATTTACAAGCGTTGGCGGGGTGTTGTGTGTTTGTTTGTGTGTAAGTGTGTGCAGCAAACGTAATCAATCAAAAGCTTTTAGAGATCCACAGATTGGCCATCGTTATAATAATTATAAAATTATCAGTAAAATGCCAACCAAAATTTTTAATGATGATTATGAGGATGGCGATGTCAATAATGATGATGATGATGTTGGTGTTTGTATATTTGGGCGTTGCGTGTACGGATAGCTTGGTGCGGTCTCTCACCTTGAGCGCTTTTTATATTGATTTCAGCAACAGCAGCAGCAGCAACTACAACAAAAACTTGTCTTTATGGGTTTTTCGTCTTCTTCGATATCAAACGAATTCAGTGCCAGTGCAGCGGCCAGAGAAAGAGAGAAAGAGAAAAACCAAAATTAGTAAACTCCTATTAGTTACATACTACAATACAAACAAACAAAAGACGCTCTCATGCCTCATTGCAAATGCGGTAAACATTTGGAAAAATGATTGTAGAGAAACAATGCAGCTAAGTGAATGGGGGGAAAGAGTCGCGAAACGAAAGTGGAACGAACGGATGTGCCATAGACCACAAAAACAGTGGAACGAGCTATACCCAAAACTACTCTAGCTGCATATAAGTCTATGGAAACATGAATTGAATACTTAATGTTACTTAATAAAGCTAATAAGAATATTCTTAATGGAAAGCCAAGTGACGTTTCTTGATTTCACAATTGTATTTATAAGTTTTAAGTACTGTTACTTTCTATTCTCATAAAGTTTACTCTATAGTAAACCTACAAATTGTATATTCATAACTGATTTATAAGTAGCTTTGTTGAAATCAGCATAAATTGCATTTGGAAGATAAAATCTTACATCATGTATTAGTTCTCACACTTAAAATTCACTACTAATTGCTGTCTAAGTGCTATAATCAAGATTATAGATGCAAATTATATATGGAAGTATTAAGTTTCAGTAGCAGTAAACAAATTTAAATTTAGCTCAGTTTATTTTAAAGTTTCGAGAAGAATTTTACTCAATTCATTAAGTTTTATTACTTAGTCTTCTACAATCTTCTCGATATTCTTTAAGCCAAAGCATATTCTTAGTAAATTCCTTTCTTAAAATATTTGCCAATAAATAAGCGATCTTAAGTAATCTTGTTTTTATTATGTCGCCTAACCAGAACTCGACCTTTCGCAGAAAAACAAAAACCACTTAAGATGTAAATATCTTTATATATATCTTGAGCGTAAAAACACACTCTGAAATCATCATCATCAACTGCTTCTTTAACTGTTTTTCCACACACAACCAAACTTGTTCGACTCACTGTGCGTGGCAGGAGGGGCACTTAAAAATTGCATTGCCCGAGTCTCTTTCTGTTGCAGTGCCCCGCCCCGCGTCCCCAGTCTTCAGCTCTTGAGTTGTTATGGCGTCGCATTTTCAAAAGGGTGCCCCACAGTCAACGTAATGCTCCGCTTACTTCCTCGTAAGCTAAAAAAAAAGCGCAAAAATGAAATAGTACATAAGACACATACAATCGAAGCTTTCAATTTGCACAAAAACTTCACATATTACATTACATAAGATGACCAAAAAAAAATAATACAATAAAAATGAAGACCAAGCTACAAGAAAGAAAGAAAGATAATGCGAGCAAGCTCTTCCATTTTAGCTATTAAAAGGGAGCACACCGATCGAAGAAACTGGTTCAACGCAACTGACCAACTGACCTTGAGAGTTAGCTCTTATGCAATGCAATCTTCTTCAGCTGCTGCTTCGGAGAAGACTGGAATGGATGACGACAAATTGCAGTGTGAGATTGCAAAATATACAAAACAAATTTGAAATACAGAAAGCCCAAGATCGCATCTCAAATGCACAACCAACAACAAAAACAACATCGTGTCTCCCATAACCAAAAAAAAAGCCCAGTCCAAAAGACCCAAAATGAAGCGTTGTCTGCGCCGGCGTCGCTGCTACCAATTGCTGCAGTAGTAGTGTAGTATGTGTGTGTGTGTCTTCAAGTGTGTTATAAAAGCAACTCAACCTGGCTGCCAACAAGCCATAGTACAAAGTCTACTTGCAGCGTGCACAGCTCGTGTCCAAAACAAATTCACAATTCGTTGAAACAGAAAATATCCAAACAAAATGTTCAAATTCGTGTTGATTGCCAGCCTGCTGGTCAGCGTTGCCCTTGCCGCACCCGTGAGTGATAAAAAAAATAAACCATAAGAAAAAACTTGGGATATATATTTAACAGATCGAATAGAGTTTTAGGATCGCACACACTTGGGTCGCTTAGTGCTGCGATCTGTGTCGCATTTCTCAAAGCTGCTGCATTTCACATTGCCACAATAGCTGCCAGTTGCGCCAGCTAGAAAAGAAAGGGAATAGTGCATACATAGTTCATGGCGAAAACTTTCTCCCTCTCTACTTACAATTCTTGCTGCTAAAGGGTGAGCTATCGCCACCGGAGCTGCCCAGCACATTGGACGAGGCGCAACTGCGTCCATTGCACAGATTTGGACAACATTTGCCACCCATGGTGCTGCATTCGCTGTCATGCAGACACTTGGGCGTACAGTTCGTCACCTTTGTCGATGAGGGGCACTCTGTATGAAGAAATATCTTTTTAGTTGATTGGACTGCATTTTTTAATGGCCATGGACCTACCGCCGGCTGCCAGTGTAATAGCCACAAAGGCGCCAATCAAAGCCAACAACAGCATTAACTTGGCTATTATAGTAATTTAACAGAGACAGAGAGAGAGTGTTTGTTAGTTATGGTTTTTCTGGAAACCTCTTATATATGTATGCATGTACGTACCCATATTTTCTCGGTATTTTGTTGATGTGATTTTTAGTTGAACGTCCGCTTCGTTGCTTTAGTTTGTTGCGACTGTCGCCGGTTCGGCTTTATACAGTTTGCCCAGGCCCGCGATCACGCCTACTACTCGAACCAGTTTGTTGCTTTTTTTGTCGCCTTTGTTGCCTTTGTCGCGTGATTAAACAATAACAAAAAAGCAAACTAAAAACAATAACAAATGACACAACACAACAACGACACTTATCAATTTGACTTTGCATTTGCATACTATAGATGCGACTAGGGACAATCGAGAAGAACGCTACGAAATTTTGATCTCATCTTTTTTGACAAAGTAAAGAAATCTCTAGGTTTTTCAAAATTTAAGATTGGAAAGAAAATGCAGGAGAATTTACCTCAAAAGGATTAATTATATGTAGAATTTAACCCCTACGTAGTGTAGCTCATTTCGTTACCTCCTTAGCCGATCTAAAACTGAACACAGATCGACATATCTTTCAATTAACATTTCCGTTCATGCATTTAAGCACTATGCCCTGAACGACATAAGACAAATTAAAAAAAAATCTGAAAAACAGCTTGAAACGAAGCGCAAAAAAATGCAAAACAACTTAAAAGTTGGAACGAACTTGTTTATGCAACCTCCACTCTGAGACAGAGACCCTCATTGGGAGGTCTACTAAAATTAAGAATGACTCACAGACATGTTAAAAAAACTTCCACCTTATCGACAAGTGTGTAATAGATGTAGATAAAATGATTCAGTAGAAAAATGTAATGACTTCATTTCTTGTAACTAACTAGTAACTAATTCATTTACACATTATTTTCCACAGGTTCGTGATGATGAGGAGACTGAAGCTGAATTGAGATTAAGAGAGGAAAAAGAACAGAATGAAAGTGCTCAGTACAGTTTTAACTCATCGATCGATGACAAAATCAACGATGGACAGAATGTGCGTGAGGAGACGCGTGATGGCACAAAAGTAACGGGTCACTATCAGTACAGTGATGGCTTCGTACAGCGTACCGTGTACTATGAGGCCGATGAGAACGGCTATCGGGTGGTCAAGGAGGAGATGCAGGAGATTGGCAATGGTCCCGTCTTCAACGGTGATGGACAGGCCGATGTGCAGGGTTCCCTGATTGGCAAGTACTCCATCAAGCTGGATAAGACCGATGATGAGAAGCATTATACGGATGCTCTTAAGCACTAAGTAGAGGCAGTCAGCCGTTTCAGTATGTCTAAACGAATGGTTTCTAACATTTAGAAAAAAGAACTGAATACAAAAGTATATAAAACACAAACATAATTGAAACAGGTCCAAACTATGTTGTTATCGCATTAAAAGTCAATTAAATCTGAAGTTTTAAAAAAATAAAAAGTGTTTTTCTTTTACAACTACATTATATTGTTAGACAATTTGGATCCATAAAGCATGTTAACATATACACATATATCGCAGTTCTAATACATATATATATATAGTTTTGATAACTAGACATCTTCCTGCACACACTCCATCGAATTATTCGCCGATTGCGTGATAATCAAAGCCTTCTCCGAATCGGTTAGATTAATTAGTTTGAGCTCCTGTTGAATGGATGAGAGTAGGTCCGGTGAGCCACGTCCCGGTTTCATGATCAGACTATCTCGATTGTTTGCCTCCCCATTGCCAGTCACATCCAAAGTGGGCTCCACAATCGTTTCCATTTGGACAGATTGCCGCTTGCGACGCACCCGCTTCGAGCCTCGGGTGATGAGGACCACGGCGGGAGATTCGAAGGGCAGCGCTTGGATGACCGTCTGCAGTAGCTTGGGTGGCGTCTCAGGTGTCTTGGGATTGCCGATAACTACATCAGCTTGCAGTGCACTGCGAACCCTTTCGCGTTCCTCTTCCTCACGCTCGCGAGCTGCATTCTTGCGCATAAGTTGACGGGCACGTTTCTTGAGGATCGCTTGAGCAGTTGGATAGTAGGCAATGACCTCATTCAGATCCGATTTGGATAAGACAAACAGATTGGAGTAGCCCTTGGAGCGTACATCAGCAGTGCGTCGATCGGCGCCATTAATGCCCAGTAAACTAATCTCGCCAAAGACGGATCCCTCGGTCAGAGTGGCTAGGACGACATCGCTGCCCGGGCCACCCATCACCTGCACCTGGCCCAGCTTCACAATGTACATCTCTCGACCCACTTCACCCTTGCGGCACACAAAATCTCCCGGCAGAAAGGTGACAGCACGAAGCTTCAACACCAGATCCCTCAGAAGGGCCTCCTCACAATCCGCAAAAAGTTGCACTTTCGACAATGTTTGTATGTGCACCGAAATGGCAATATCCGTTTTGAGATTGATAGGTAATGCATCCAGTATGTTGGATTCGTCTACAACATAAAAGAGGTAAAAAGTTTTCACATGTGAAAAGCTCTTGGGTCTTACCCAAAGTGCGCTGTTGTTCCCACGTAAATTGAAACCACATCTTGACCCTTGACTGCACTTCCTGTGAAAGATTCAAACGACGCATATACTCCAGGGTTTCATCCTCCAGTTGACGATACTCATGCCTATTCCTCGTAGCAGTTGAAATGATATCCCTTATCTGACCGATAAGCAAAGCAAAAACAAATACGCCCATCAACCAAGCGACAGTCATGAAAACATATTCACCCTGACGTTCCGGCTTGGGATTCTTGCCTATGGAAGTTGCTGTCTTGGTGGCAAAGGCAAAACATCTAACATATGGATGTCCTTTGCCGCTGAAAACCCAACGGTTCCCTCCCAAGCCCTGATAATCGCTATAGGCGTAATACAAGGCGGCCGTAATGTGAATCATATAAAGCATATACGTTAGGGTCTTTGCCACTCGAACCTGGAAGATAAAACGTCAGTAATAGGTCACTTATTGTTGCTGAGCGGAACTTACAAAATGTGGCGAGGAGATGACACGATCCAAGAGACGGAAGACCTCCCAGAAACTTTGTATCTTGAAGAAGCGTGGAAAACGTAACCAAACAGCGCCGGTACCCAACTTCAGATAGAATAGCTCCAAAGGAAGTAGGGCCAGAAGATCCAACTGGAAAGGAGAGTGGGAAAAGTTGGTTTGAAGCTCGAGAGGAAAACTTTATTCCTTGACTCACCTTAAACTGCAACTTTCTCATATAGTTTTTGCGCGTTAGGTTTTTGTTCTTGACCCAAAACCCTTCGAAGAGATACATGACGCGATGTTTGAAGAAAACAACATCCAGTAGATAAATGATATCCGCACAGAAGTCGCAGGCAAGCCAAATATTGGTATTCTCCTTGGTCTGAAACGGAAACGAAGCACGCAAGGGAATGACCCAGGCATTGTAGAGAAAAGACAAGGAGACCACACATAGCCAAGAGATATAGATCTTGCCCTGAGGATCCAATGTCCTCTCATCGTTGTTAGCTCCACACAAGCTCGAGCAGAGCCACACATTTGAGCGAGGTGTGTCCGCCTCGAAGAGACGTCCACGATGCGGCGACTGTCCGGCTGGCACCAGGCGCACCTTGTGCTCCGGCGATGGATGCAGACTCTTGGTGCTCGCATGCAGTGCACCCTGTGAGTTTGGTGGTGGAGTCGGCGAGCTGGCGCTACTCGAAGAGGGTGTCGGGGGCTGTTCAATGCGTGACTTGACCTTGTTGGCACGGGCCGTAAAGCGTCGCACCAAATGACGCACCTGATCCCGCAGAAACTGTTGACCCTGCGAGTCCAGACTGCCCGTGCTGCTGGCCCGAGGATGCACATTTGTCTCCGCCTCGACGACAGCAACAATTTCGCTCTCGTTGAGGGAGGAGGAGCGTGTGGTGCGCATATTGCGATCATTGTTCTGTTGCTCCGGAGATTCATTGTAACAGATTTGCACATCCTGCTCATCCTCATCCTCATCCTCTGCCACGGTCTGTGAACTGCCATCCGGCTCTGTTTGCTCCAGCAACACCTGTCCCGTAGCACTGCGCAGCTCCGCTTCCCGCTGAGCAGCCACAGGATCTATGGGTTCCTCTACAGCACCCGGCAGAGGTGTCATTTCCACATATTGTGGCTGCAACACACGACGCACACTATCCGGACTAACCAACGGCTTCTCGTGCTTCAGTATGTGCTTGACCAGAGCATGGGTGCTTTCAATGTTACTGATCTGTCCGTTACGCTCCGCATCCACACAGCCAATGCGTCCATTGCGAAAGTACAGTCTCGAGTGATAGAAACGTGGACTGTTTGGACGCTGACGTCGCTGTGGTGCCTTATAGGCATTGATCTTGTAGCTTATACGCTTGACCGGACTCGGCGTCTTGTTCTCCTTGTCACGTTTGCGTATTTGGTTGGCCTGAAGCTCCTGTTCCTTCTCACGTTGCATCAGCTGCTCGGTGGCACTGACAAATTGCTCGATCTCCTGTATATCCTTGGAGATCTCCTCCAAACTCCTGCGCACATGCGCCTCCTTCTCCCCGGGCGTCGAGTAGCGTCTCTGTGGCTCCGGTCGCGTATTTATCACATTCCTCATGAACGCATGCCGCTCCAGCGTCTCACAGAACCTCGGCGATGCGGGCCTCTTCACCTGACCCGGTGCCGTAGCCATGCGTTTCAGTTGGACGTGTGTCTTGGCCTGAAACTCGTCGTATTCAAAATTCTCCAATATGTTGGGTGATGATTTCAACAGCGCCGCAGTCGCCTCCGTATCGAGCTCCTCGCTGTGCTGGTTCAGCTATGAATGAAACACAAAACATGAGACTAAAAAATAGACGAAGGCAATCCAGCGTTCGGTTCAACACGCAATTGCAATAAATACAATAACAACAATGTTGTGCCTTGCATGCTAATTGCTTTTGGGACGCCCGCACAATCACTTTGGCAACCACCTTCCCCTCTCCCCGCAAGCACGCCTCATCAATCAGACAACAGTTGGAGCGTGTTTTGCACACTTTTTGGTCAACGAAGGACGTTTAATCAAGCAATTGGTTCTTATAACTAACCTATGAAGTTCATTGAGTCAAGATGTTATCAGTAAGTCTGAACTTGGCATTATTTATAGACAATTTATGGGTTTACTTGCTTAGGTTTCTTGAACTTTGAAATTTCAAGTTACAAGTGATAAATGGTCATTTCTTTTTTTAAATATTCAACTTTTCTTTTAAGTTCAAACAAAACTTCGACACATTTCTTTGTTTGTTTCTCTTACCTTATTCAATCGGCCCTTGCTGGCCATATTGTTGCTGTTGTAGTTGTTGCTGTTTTTTTAGTTTTCTTTGCTCTTGCTGTTTACTTCCGTGCGAAGTTCACTGCCAGTTCAAAGTTCAGGGTCGTGTGGCCTTGTCTGTAATTAAAATTAAAATTGTCGCGTGGCACACGCAGCGTATGATTAATGTGCTGCAAGTCTTTGTGCTGCGTCTGCAATCAGTCTTATCAGCTTTGTGCGTTCATTGGCCATATGTTCTGGGATATTATTGATTTTTCGCGGAGCTGCAGTTTCGTCAGCATTTTCTACAAATGTCGCAGCTCAACAGGTGTGCATATTAAAAATATGTTTTAAGCACTTAGTTTAATTTATATGTAGCTGTTAGTTTAAATTTTTGAAGTATAATTTATATGCTTTAAGACTTAAACTGCACTTTTTCCTTTGTTTTGCTTGCATTTGGATTGCACTTGAAAACTACGCAGAACACTAAACAAAATCTTTACGTGTCGAATTGTAGGACTTACCTCCTTGACAGCTGGCAGACAACCAACAAACTACGCGATGACAATAAAACTGGACAGCGGCAATGGCAGCAGCTGACTTATTTTGCTATTTTGGCTCAAAAGGATGGCGCACGCGCAGGCACAGTGGTAAGAATGAAATAAATGTAACCAAAATAAGAAGCTTACAAACTAAAAGTAGAAATGAGTTCATTTCGACTGAAATTTAATACATTATCATATCTTTTATCTGTTTATCTAAAATTCACTTTAAAATTTTGTTTAATGTTTTTTTAACAGCTTAACAATATTTAATCAAATTTAAATAGTAACTGTCTGTTAACAGTATCAACAACAGTAAAGTTTACTGTTAAAAGCTAGCTTACGTTAACAGAGCTTTAGTCAGGTGAGCTTTGGACAGCTTTGAATATTAAAATACTCAAATATAAGTCAAAAATATAATGCATAAATTCACCTATCAATCTTTTTTTTATAAAATATACTTACCCTTGTCATCGCCATCTTTTAAGATTAAAGCTCAATTGGTTTCCAATGTTTTCTCTTTTATTTATATATTTTTTAATAATATTTCCGTTCAGCTCTACATTTACAATTACATATATGTAATATTTGTTGGTTTTTTCTTGGTTTTCTTTTTTTGTTGGCTTTTTTTTTGTTTTTCTATCATTTAAATTACATTTATATATTTATATATATATGTATATACTTATGTATATATTAAAATGTAAATATATATAACTGGTTGGATTGTTGATTTAAACTTTATAAATTGTATGTTATTAAAGTGAGAACGTCTGCTAAAAGGACGAATAAAGGAATCGTTAGCTGATTTCCTCTATCAACTGTAGAACGCTATGCATAAACATTTACATTAGATGCCGCGATGAAGAAGAAAAACAATAATAATATAATATAACCTCATGTGCTGAAAAATGTGGAACCAAGTTTTAGAGATCAGAACAACCTCAACTTGGCGAATGAGGAATTGAAAGAAAAGGCGATAGAATGACATAGATGTAAAACAAACCTATATAAAGAAACAGTTGCTAATTTTTGTAAGTTTTCATTTTTTATGTTTTTTGTTTTGTTTTTTTGTTGGTGTTTGACTGGAAATTATCTTGTAACTTATATTATGGTTGTTGGTGTGGTTTTTTTTTTTTTGTTTGTTTGTTTTAAGTGCATATTTAAAGGTTTAAGGTTTTCTTCATTTTTTTTTTTTTTTTTTTTTTTTTTTTTTTATGTCACTTAAAAAATTACATTAGTAAAATGTATTTTAAAACTGATGCCGAGCATATTTTTGTATGCTATAAGCATTCTATTCGCTCTCATCATCCTCATCCTCCTCGGACGACTCTTTCTTCTTGGCCTTCTTTGCGGGCTTGGCGGCAACCTTCTTTCGCTTCTTGGGCGCACCAGTGTCGGTGCCACCATTTGCCTCATACTCCTTAACCGCCTTATTGTACTCTTCCTTCATCTTGATGGCTTTCTGTTCCCATTCCTAAATACAACAAATAATCATAATTAGTGAATATTTTGGCAAAAGATTTGTTGTGTTTACTTACGGTCTTGTCTTTCAATCCGCGCCACAGTTCACCGCCACGTTTGGCAATATCTGTGACCTTGCTGCCGGGATTCTCCTTCTTGATACTTTCGCGGGTCTCATTGAGCCACAGCATATACGCTGACAAAGGACGCTTCGGACGCTCTCCACTCATATTTGATTCTTTCTTTTTCCTTTAGATTTTCTGCTGTAGATTTAAGCTTGAAGTTTTCAGACTCTGTAAACACATACAAATGAAAGAAAATACTCAGTTAAATAGTCAAAAGTAAAAAATATTCATGTTGTGTCAACAGGCAATTATTAAATCAGACATTTCCAGCTGTATGATTTTGGTCTGTCAATAAACACGAGGCAGCTGAACGAAAGTCCTTCCCTCCCATTAAATATTCAATAATTGCATATCGAATACACAAAACGTTCATCAAATATTCGTATGCATATTGTGATGGCAACTGTACACAGTTCAAACACCCACTCACACACACACACACTGGCACACAGATAGAAATGGAGAGACAGCAACACATACGTAAACAGGCTGCAACGTTTTTTGTATGCATATAAGCTCAATTATTATGTGCACATATGCACTTTATGTATTTTGCACATAATTTACTCAATTATGCAGGAGGGAGCTATATTGGAATTGAGTTTTTGGACCAATGTATTGCAGTATATATCACTTTACCTGCTTATATATGCATATGTACTATGTAAAATCAGGACAATGCACTTTAATTATCACTTATGTATAAAAGTATCTTTTGTGTACATATACTTTTGTACATATACATATAAAGGCGACTATCTTAAATGTTAAATGCTTTTTAACATGATTTCAGCGAAACGATTTTCAGCCCTTTCATCAAAAAACCTAGAACATACTGAGGAAATGTTAAATTCTCATATAATTTTTTGGAAACTATTGATCTTTGAGTAGATAAATATCTAAATAAACCAAGAATTCAATAAAAAGTAAATTCCTCAAGACAGCACACCAAAGTAAACTGAAGCATAACAAACAAGCCGTGACAATACTGCGTATACGTACGTTATTCAAATTATTTTTGGAGTCAGCAACATCATGATAGACATCTTGCCCATCATTGTCATTGTCAGCAGCAGCAGGCGACGCATCAGACAATTGCCTCCCATGCACTTGACCCAAATACTACCACTGAGGAACGCAACGCAACAGAACGCGAACGAGACAGCGAGAAGACCAACAACAAGAATAACGACAACGATGACGACGAGGACGAGGATTATGTTGTTGTTGTTGTTGCTGTTGTTGTGGCTGTCGAGAAGGAGTTCTGGCAATTTGGGTTAACCGACGACGACGACGAGGGAATATACAAAAGCAACAATAAATCAACGACAGCCAGCAGTTACAGGAGGCATGGCTTAGGTGGCAAGGTGGCAAGGTGGCACTCATATCAATCACACGAAGACAAATCCACGCAGTGGTCCGACAGCCAGCCAGCAACTGCGCATATTAGCTGAATGCAATAACCAACAAACAATACACCCACACATCCTGTAGCTGTATCTGTGTGTGTGGGTGAGCAACAGGAAAATGGCGGCAAAACTTGTTGTTAGTATATCACGCGTGGAAGCAAACTGTGCAGCAACTGTTATGCCCGCAGACAATACTCCACCCTCCAACACACACTCACATATACACACACGCACTGACGTTGTCAATGTCGCCACACGAGGCAGCAACACGTGATGCACAAGGCAACAACAACATTGGGTGGCTACCACCAAAAGATTGCTCCAACACCCACACGCACACACAAGAGACATACGAGATGCCACCGACAAAATCGAAAGCGAAATCTATTTTGTCTGGCGCAGTATGTGCGTGTGTGTCTGTATCCTAGAAGCTGTCAGAATTGGTTAGGTGTAGATGCTGATGCTAAAGTAGGTAACAAGGCGGCTGTTGCGAGTTATGTTATTTATTTGTGTGCGTAACGCGTCTAAGCGGAGAAGGTGAAACTTTAAGCTCGCCCTGAGTCATACAGTTAAAGATTTGCGTGCAAGGATTACAAAATTATGGAGTACGCTATTTAGCAGTGCGCCATGAAGTATGCTGTATTATCATATCAGCGAGATTTTCTGGAATTCCTTCAATTTGTACTTAATCTAATACGACTCACATAAATACTTTTAAGTGGTTTTATTACATTTTGAGTTGCATACTTTTCAGGGCGAATAGTACGTTATATTCATTTTTTAAATTCCTTCTACTCGGTTCTCAGGAATTAAAGTAAGGTTGGCTGGTTTTATTATTTTTTCAGTTATTGATTTTTATATTAATAACGTACGTTATTTTAATATTTTAAAATCCTTCTAGTCGATTCTCACGAATAAAAGTAAGTTTGCAGATACGCTACTCCGACGAGGTTAGCCGGCACGACCATTAGGCTGAATGAACACCTTCGAAGGTCACAAAAGAATGAATGTACCCCATATTCCATTTAAAGTAATTAGAAAAAAAAAAGAAAGCTGGGAATCGAAATGTTCTTTGTTTACCAATAATAAAAGATAAGTTTGTAAGCTTAAGTGAAAGTATTTTATATGAGTATTAAAGTAAAAGCAATTTCTATGCAACAATAACTCAGCATTGAAAATGTGAGTTTGTTTATTTTTAAACTATAAAGCACAAGGTATTAAAAACTGTTCACGTTACGCATACGCAGCGTGACGCGACTTCCCACAAGCACAGTCATGCATAATAGATAACTTACTGGCTGGGGACAAGAGCAAAAGCAGCAGCGGCAAAGTAAAGGACAACAAATGATATTAAATGGCATACGAAATGAGGCAGGCTGTTCCGACAGTTTTCAGTGTTGATCTAAAATTGAAAAGCAGGCGGAGCAGCAAAAGCTAGCTAGCGTTGGCGTCGCCGTTGCAGTCAAAGTCAAATGGATGAAATGTGAAATTGCTGAAAGGAATACTACAGTTATACAGCAGTATACACAATAAACACAAACAAACACACACACACATACATAGACAAAGACTGAGGGCAGGCATAAAATTACCGCTGCTTCTGCTTATCTGTCCAATTCGTGTGCGAGAGCAGAGAATTGTGTTTGTTTGTGTGATGTGTGTGTTTATGGCATTTTTAATGCCGACAACGCAGCTGCTGACGTCGACAGCGCTGCTGCTGCGCTGCTGCCGCCTCTGCTGCCGTTCAGTGGTTGTTGTTTCTGACTGTAAGCCACCCGACGAACCACCCAACGAACGGAACCCAAACTGTAAAATTTGTTGCCTGAATGCGAGCTTGTGCGCAATGACAGCATTTTAGGGTAGATACTTTTACAGGCATTTGCGCAGTGGATGTCGACAAGGCAAACGAACCGTTATATGTATATAGCTCTGTGTGTGTGTATCTATGCGTGTGTGTGTGTGTGTGTCATTTGCCGTTAGGAGAGTGCGTACAGTGGTGACTTTTAATAGCATTGCCAGCAACGTTTGCCTGCCTGCAATAATTTATTAAGGTTCTTCCTACGCAACTTTTTTGATAAGTGTAGCTAACATGTGCGGTACAGTCGTGGCACAAATGTTGAGCATACTCATTATTAAGGTTTACTTTGGTTTAGGCATTGCTGTGTTATATACACATTTTAAAATAAATAAAAATAGTTTAAGTTTTCTTTAAAACCAAACCTCCGTACTCTCACAATCTTTTTCTAAATCCAATTCTATAATCCCTCAATTGCAAAAGCTTGAAATCTCATATTCTCTTTTGTTATTCTATCGTAAGAAAACAATTTTTGATAAGAATTCACAAATAAATATTTATTTTGAACACTGCCTTAGCGATTAGCTAACAAAAGGCGTAAACATTTTTAAAGCGATAGAAAAAAAGAGAGAGCGAGAGAGCGCGAAAGCTTTGCCAAAATCAACAAACAACAAGTACACTCTCACACTCACACACACACACAAGTATAACTCATTTGACAGGCGATGATCGGTAAGTGACAAGCAGCAACAAGAAAAGCAACAATACAAGGGCACAACACTAACGAAGTCGACGTCAACATCAGCTGAGATCTTTGATAACGTGTTTACAAATACAAAGGCATTTAATTTTTGCACGGCAAAGGTTCGTTATTAGGTACACAGTAAAAATTGGCGCGAAAAAGTAGCTTTATAACTGTAAAAATTGCGGCACACTGCCAGTTGAATAGTGTGTTACCCTCTCTTTTCAGCTATAATACTCTCTCTTCCTCTCTTTTTATTTATTTTTTTTGTATTGTGCAGGTAGTGTGTCAAAGTTTTGGCGCCATTTTTAGTTTGTGCTCGAGTGTTCGCGAAACGAGTGCATAAGCAAAGCGCGCACGAAATGCAAGTAAAGAAAAAAAAAACAACAAAAATAAATAAACAATGAACGCGACACGCAAAAATAAAAAAACAACATGCGAAAGTGGAGCTGAAGAAGAAGCACCTTACGAATTCAGATAATCAAATGTGATAAAAATTAAATAAATCGAAAGTTGTACAACCAAAGCTTTAAATAATTGTAGAAATGCTTAAAAATTATTTAAATAAAATTAGATCATTTAAAACCCAGCTTTTGAAAACTTTTTAAACTTTTCAGATTAAATTTTATTGACTTTTTCGTTTAGAACAGATCGGTTACAAACAAAAAAAAAACACTTTTCAATATAAAATATTTTAAAAGATTGCAAAAAACAAAGACTTTTCTAGTGTAAAACAACAATGACTTGAGAAAAATAGATTTTCTTTAAAACTTAGGATAAGTTTACTGTATGTACATAACTGTTCGCTATAGTGATCTCATACCCTAACATCTTTTGCTAATAAAAACTATTTGTGAAAGAATAAGTTGCATTTATTTCAACCCTCAAGTGAAGTTTGTAAGTCTTGTAATTGAGAGACCATTTTGCCAGTTAAACAACAACAAACTCAATTACTAACCACTTTTCACGGTCAAAGACTTAAAAACTTCATCTACAAACTGGGCAGAAATTCACCCGGACGAAACAAATTTTTGCACACGCAGCTGCAAAATGCAACTCAAGCAAAATAAATATGAGAAAAATAGCCAGTGGCTAGGTAACTGTGGGAAATTGGTTAAGGCAACGGAACGCGGAGAGTACAGTTGGGGGGAATGGAAAACGTGACCACCGACAATCGGTGAGACTTGGCGACAATTGCAGCCCATGTGATAAGAAGGTAGAAAGAATGAAATGTGAAAATGGCAACTGATGCCTGGACATACACTGGGGAGGATTAGTCCGTAAGTCCATGGCATACACATGTTGTTCGGATGCCTCAAGACAGCGCCCGGGGGAGCAACACTTTGATGCAGAGAGTCACCAAAGCCGTCGACAGGTGGGTGGCGCCACCAAGGTTCGGACTAGCTCCAGAACAATAACTGAAATCGAAAACGAAATGCAAAACAGACGGCACTCAATTTGCTCCACAATGCAGTGGGCGGTTTGGTGCTTCTATGCATGTAACTACAGCGAAGGCAAACAGTATTGAGCCTACATAAACATTAGCAAAAGATTACGAATAAAAAAAGGTTGTATTCTTAAATGTATTTTGAATATTTAGTAAGTACTGCAATTGATCAGAGAGGGCTAAACAAAATTATCTTTTAACTTTATATATATAAAATCAATAAACAATTTGTTAATATAAGCATTTGCTATAAGTATTATTGTGGTTAAATTGTTCATTAATATTTTCCATAAGCACCATAATTTCATTACACACATTATTGACATACATTAAATATCTGACATTGAATAATCAATTAATTAGCTGACATTTAAATGAAGTTAAACTAATAACTGCAAATCCAATATATCATGCACTGCTGAACAACAGCAATTAAGAGCTTATCAATTAAATGTCATGATAACATCTGAAACATTGCATTGTCACACAAATATTTAAAGGTGGTCCAACTAATTTGACCGCACACTGTACAAGATGAGACGCCCCATGGGCCAAACACTAAACGCCAGTGTAAAAATTATTACCCACAGACTACGGCAACGACAACGACAACGTCGACTACTAATGAAAAATACTCGTATTTGTGATATCTACGTACTTTGCTTTGACTGCCGCTGTTCACTCTTGGCCCGACTTGGTCTACTAGTACTACTGCAGAACAGAACACACACAAAATTTTTGCTTCGCACTGGCACTGGCACTGTGAACAACACTCTGAACGCTGAACAAAATGTACTGCGAGTGTCTATAGAAAACTGAACTGAAATTCAACTGAAGCAGCTGTACCAAGCAAAGCAAGCAACGGCAACGGCAAAGGCAAAGCCAAAGCAAACCAAAGCGAAGCGAAGCAACGCAAGGCAGGCAGACGGCAGAGAGAAGGGCAGGCAGGCAGGCAGAACACAGAAGCAGAGGCAGAAACAACATACACACACACACACAGGCAGCAGAGGCGAACCGAACGAACGAGTGAACAGCGAGACCATCAAATAATACACACAGAGCCACAGTGCAGAGCGCAGCAGTACAGGCAGGCGGCAGCTAAAGTATCTGTATCTGAGAGTCGAAAACAGCCAGCCAGCCAACCAACCAACATACAGCGTCGAATACTCGACAACAGCGACGGCGACGACGACGACGAAAGCAGCAGCGACATCGAAAACGATGATATTGACGACAGCGGGCGGGCGGCGTAACGAAGCTGAGTGAAACGAACGAACGCAGGCAAGTCAGGCAGGCAGACGGGGCCACAGTGGTGGCAAATTATGTGAGCACAGCTGCTGCTGCTCAGTGCTCAGAGCGTTTGTGTGTGAGAAAAATAATTTGCGTTTTTGCGGTGGCCGCTACAGTAGCGTACCAAGCGAATTGTATACAGGCTGAAGGCTGTGGCACATGTACAGCGCATGCACAGTGCTGTCGCTGAATATTGGAAGAGTTATGGAAGTGTTTATAGGCGAATTAGAGAGTGTCATGATTAGGAGTTATAAGTTGGAATAGTGGGCATTTTTGATTGAGTCAAAATGTAATATTAAATTTTTTTTTTTAACATAATTTTTTAATAACTATTTTCAATGTTGGTAAACATAAAAAAAAACTACGTCATGAAAAAATCTCTCTTATAAACATATAATGTATGTATGATGTTATGTATGCTATAATTATGCTCACACCCCACAACTACTTCATTGTGAAACTCTCACTCTTTGGGTCTCTTGCACATGTTAGGCACACGCGCATGGTCAACTATTTTTGACGCGACTGTACGCGCTCTGGCTGCTTATTGCTTCAGCCATACAAAAAAGCGTGGAGCAAACGAGCTTTGTGCAAACGAAATGCCAGTAGCACTTTGCCGCGGCAGCAGCGGCGCCGCTGCCACTTGCCTATACCCCCGCTTCGCCCACCCTCGCTCCCTCTTTGACTCTGCCCCTACGTTGATTACCCCTCGGTTTTCCCTTCAATCAACGAATCGTGTCATGAACGTAGTCGTCGTCACATATAACCAAATATGCCGCCCACCTGCCCCGCCTACCCTCCACCCGGCAGCCCACTTTGCCATCACTCACGCGCTCAAATCTACAACAAATGAAACCCCTGTACCGCCAGCCCGCTCACAAAAAAAAACCCCCTCATAAAACAATAAATTAATTTTTACAAATTTTACAACACTAACCATAAATTTCTACCATTTTAATCATAATGCAGTCGCATTTTTCAATCAGATACTTATGTGCAAAGATCAGTATTTGCAATATCTTTTAGTTGTATGTAATTATCTGTCAAACTGTATTTATAGATATTTTCTGGCTATTGAATAATCAAGGAATAGTAACGCACTCAGTTTTCAAAAAATAACCGTCAATTTTACGCGCGCGCCATTCAAAAATTTAAATGCAATACCAACAACAATAATAATACTAAGCCCAAAAAAAGAAAAGCAAAAGCAGAACAAAACAACAACGAACGAATGAAATACGAAGAAAAACTTTTGGTTTCTCTATGTATTACTAGATAGTTTTGGATGGTTTTTTTTTTGTATGTTGGTAAGGCCACCTTTTGCGCTTTTTGATACAATTGGCTGAAGCGCCCACAACAAATATTTAGGTCGTTTAAGTTTATTTTGTATAATTTATATAATAAATGGCCGCAATGGCGTCGCATTTTGGTCAATTTGTATAGTTAAAACAATGAAATATCAATCATAGTGAGACACTTTTCACTCACCCGTACTAAAATGTCGCGTAATTTGCAAATTTATAATTGCAATCTCCACTCGAACCAAAAATATTGCACAGTCGTGTGTGTTATACTAGTATAGTATTTTGGTTTGCACTGCACTGGCACTGGGGGCTGTGTGCTGCTGCGTTTTGTATGTTCTGTGCTGTGTGTGTTCTGTGTGTGTTGTTCACTTGAATAAAAATTTCTTCTACTAAAAACTCAAGTCAGTCGGTCGCTGTATCGGTCTCGGTTTGCTTCACCGTACAACGTTGTGTGTAGTACAGCCAGCTTTTGCCTTCAGTGGAATATCAAATACACAGAACGAATGCGAATGCCAGGCCAGGCCAGGCCAGTGCTAGTATAAAGCCAACCAGCCAGCCAGCCAGCCAGAGGCAGAGCACACAGCACAGCACCAAAGCACCAGTATACGCAAACGCAGGCACTGAAAATTGTATCTGTATCTGTTCAATTCTCTATGCGTGTGCCATGAGAGTGTGTTCGTTTCGTACGTTCGTTTGTTCGCTCTACTCTATATGTGCGCAAAGCAGAGGCAACAGCTACACACAGTACAGCACCAGCACCAGCAATCCGCATACAAACAAACTCACTTACACACACACAGATACGGTGTGTATCTGACTCTGGTTCTGCTGTCGTTGTGTGCGTGAAACACAAAATTGTTCGTTCGTTCGTTCGTTATATGAACACACGGCAGCAGCTAAAGCAGCAGCAGCAGTCACATCACATTGCGGCCAGAGAGGGGCAACTGGGGAGTTGACGGGGTGCGAGGGGCTGCAACAGCAATACTAGCACTGAATATGGCTGCCTGCCTTTGCTGATTGTGTGGCTGGTTTGCTCTGGCTCTTGCTCTGGCCCTACGTTGCGTTACGTTCAGTTAAATCAGTTTACTTCAAAATTATACAAGTTTTGTATTTTAAATGAAAGTCTTTTTTAAAAAAATATCTTACAGATATTCAAATTTTTTTGCCTATTTTAGGTCATTAGGAAAATATTAATAGTTTTAATTTCTTAATAGGAAATTGGGTAAATCAATAAAAATTATAAAAATTTATAGAAATTTAAAAAAGTCTTCTTTGTAGAAAAATGTATGATAGTTTTTATTCAACAAAAAGGTGATTCGGAATTTTTAAATCACTTAAGAAAATTGGGGAAAATTTAAATAAATAAATAGGTAATTATTATATCGTTCATATTATTTGAAAAAGTTAAATTTAAAAAGTAAAATCTACCTACATTTTTCCTGAAACACATATATTTAAAAAGCAAAAAAATTAAGATATTGTTTATTTTTAATATTTTATACAATCTATTCTCAAAATCATCAAATCACGTTCAAGTGAGAATGTGAAATATTTTGCATCTATCATGGGCTTTCATTTTCGAGTTCCCTAGAAATATTTTATTCATCTCAAGCGAGAGATATATTATATATATATGGCAGCTAAATAGTTACTAGCTACAATCTTGTAGTACGACATTTTTACATTCCATGCGGATAAAATTCTAATATTATCCTATATCTTTATCCTAAAAATTTGTTAAATGCCATTTATATCTTTTGGTCAAGATTTTTTTTATAAATTGAAGTAGATTTCTTATGAAATGCAACTATAAACCCATGAAGCTCTTTTATGTGTAGCGTATAACAAATTTCGACCTGTTTTGAAGCATTTGGCTTGTATATGACTATATAGCTGGCTGGCTATGAGACCAGTACGAGTATCTCGCTCTGTTGAGAGCACCAGAGTACAGCCAGTTGTTGTTGTTGTTGCTGTGGTAGCTGAACAGAGGCCCGCAACGTACGAAAGTACGTACGAAGCAGGCGAGCCAACGAGCCAACGAGCAAACGAATGAAATAGGCAGCGGCAAATGCAGAAGGCTGAAAGCAATGGGAAGGTTTGGGGTGGGGAGAGGGAATTGTGCGATGACGGCAATGTGTTGTTGTTGTTGTTGTGTGTGTATCTGTATCTATGGAAGAGCAAACAGCAAACAGCTTACAGCACCAAAACGGGCCCCCGGCAATGTTGTTGGCTGCACTGCAAAAATCAATATGCTCCACATAATGTAGGGTATACAGTGCGCTAGGCAGTGGGCCAGGCGCTAATGCAAACGCACAATGCTAAAACGCTAAACGTTTGGGACGTGCGAATATCATTGTGAATATCAGTTAAAGCCAGAATATAATGCTTCAATGAGTCTCGGATCAAAGATTGAGCTCTAATTGTATGGGTGATCAGTGTGTCTATCAATTAACAAATTAATACCTTGTATCAGATACATTCGATGTATAGAATATAGAACAGCAATGTTGACCTAATTATATATTGAGCTTAATTTTACTTTCTGTGTCTTTAAATTTATTTACTTGCTAAAGCTGTATATACTTTTAGCTTTAAAAATATTATTTGAAGATTTAAAAGTTTTAAAACAATTTGGATGAAAAACTAAGTTTTAAAAAGCTTAAACAAAGGAATTAAGGATTATATGTAGCTTAAAAAGATATATTTTTGCATTTTTTTTTTTAAGAATTTCTGACTATAGATATCTTTTATGTAATCGAAAAATCCTAACTTCTTGGCAAATAATCTGTATTCTTAATAAAATGATCTTCTTTTAATAATTTTGAGTTATTTTCCTGTTAAACTTAATCAAAAGATTTGGCTTGTAAGATTTCAAACTGTTTAAATACAATAAATTCTTATACAAAAAACTTTCCCTATTTTTGTATGTATATTATTACTAATAGAACGTTGAAAAATCCTTAAAAATAGTTTATTTATTTATTTACGTTAAGAAAACTAACTTCTAGACACTGTAACCTGCTGCCAGGCAACGCAATAATCTGTTGAATATATGTATGGCAAATTTACAAAATTGTCGATTAGGTAGAAGATGTTCGCATGGAGCTCGGCCCACAGTGCAGTGGGTCGATGTCGATTATTCTCTGGTTGTTTGTCGCCTCAATGCAGCAGTAAACACACACACATACATACATAGCCTGGATGAGAGTGTGTGCGAGAGAACCCCGCTGCCGAAGCTAACGGGCCGGGCCGTTGACATCGGTTGGCTTGGGGGTGGTGGTGTTGTAGACTCGGCCCGTTCTGGCGCTGGCGCTGACTCTGGACTGCGCTGCTTATATTGCTGCTGCCGCTGTTGTTGTTGTTGTTTTTGCTGTTGCTGTTGCTGTTCTATGTTGAGAAACGGCTGCAGTCGCTGTGTCGGTGGTGGGAATATATACGTATGTATGTGTTCGGTTTATATGCAAACCAGGCAGCAGTGGAAGCAGCAGCAGCAGCAAACGAAGCAACGAACGAGCTAACGAGCCGAACGCACACTCGACAGGATGTGGATGTAAAGAGTACGTATGTGTGTGTGTCCTCTTCTATAGCCGCGTGTGTCAGAGCATGGAAACAAAGTGCAAACTGGTAGGCACATTGTAAGCAGCATAAAAGAGACAATAAAAACACGAACTGCACATACCCTTTTTCCCAAAAATAAGGAGTGTTTTCTAGCTAATTAATACGTGTTAAAGGTATAATTGCATGTTAAGTTAAATCTTATTTGGAATGTCATTATGATAATGAGAGAATAAAAATGTTTCTTTTTATCACAAGACCTATGGTAAATACGAAAGATTTCTCAAAGACAAATAACGATTTTCTCGGATCTCAAAAACCGATGCGATCATTTTGCTGACCTGTGTTCATTAATGATTTTGACGAAAAGTACTTTCATCCAAATAGTTTTACAGCTTTTAAATCTTCAAACAATATCTTAAAATCGAAAAGTAACTATAACTTTAGCAAGTAAATAAGTTCAAAGACACAGAAAGTAAAATTAAGCTCAATATATAATCAGGTGAATATTGCTGTTCTATATTCTATACTTCGAATTAACAAGGTATTTATCTGTAAAAATCATTTCCTAAACCTTTTTTCAAGTGCAATGTTTCTTTGCCAAATAGCGCATAGGGGACGTCGTTATATTTAAAAATAAAATAAAAAATTTAGAATCCGGGGTGGTCGAACGCTTGACTACGGACTGTGTTGCCTTGGATAGAAGCTACCCCCATCCTCTCTCTCCTTCCCGGATCCGGCATAGTTTGCCAGATTAGTTGCATTTGTGCGTGCTACTTGGGTTTCGCATATATGTCTGTGTGTTTGTGTGTATCTGTGTGTGTTTGTTGCTGGTTGGTCCCTTTACAGAACTGAGTGAGTGAATCTTGCAGTTTTTCCTGCACACACATCCGTGCATAAATATATACACATATTTAACACACAGCAGGATGCGAGTGGCAGGCACTTGTTGTCGTTGTTGTTGTTGTTGTTGGTCCACTGGCGTCTTGTTGTCGTCGCCTACTTGAGCCAATATGCTTGCCATATGGGTTGCCATGTATCTTTTACGTTTACCGTTACGCCATGCTTACCCAATGCATATTTCATACCCATATTATTTACCAGGCCATCCACAATAAAATTGTAATATTATGCACAGAGTTTCCAAATAGTTTAAACCTGCCCCTTTTCATTCTACTTCATTCCATTTGCATATTACAGAAGTTTGCTAGCTAAGTAAGACCTCTAATTGTTGTTGTTTTGGCAGCAATAAATAAACTTTGTTGTTGGCTCGATGAAATTGTGAGCAATTAGCTTAGTTACAAGGTAACTAAATATGACTTATGATTAAATAGAAATTGATATTGAAATTTTCGGTGTTTGCTGTAAATGAAGCTTAATTTGTATTTGGTTGTCCAACTGATAACTGAGAATGGCAATTAGTTGGGGAAGAGTTAAAGTTGGTTTACATTTTTGTCTCAAATTTAATACCTTATGATCACTATTAAATGGATCTAATATGTATTACCCCGAACCCACATAAGAAGTAGAAACACAACCAAACCAAATGAAACCGTGCAGTTTTGTGCTTCGTACTATTTTTTTCGTCTTCTGCTTTCTGATACTTGTCTCTGCTGGCAAATTGTCTCTGGTCTCTGTATATTGGCGCTTGGGTTCCTCCACAACAAAACAGCTGATGATGCATATACAAATGCTAAGTGCGAAGAAGGTGGGAGCGAGGAGGAAGAACAGCAAAGAGTGAGTGAGTGAGTAAGTGTTCACGAAATATGCGGATATGGGTTGTTTCGTTGCTTTTGGAGGGCGATGGCATGTGGCACGTTTTGCAGGCTGTGGCTTCGGGGGCTCAGCGTGCCAGACAAATGTGGGGGCAGACAGAGGGAGGACAGACAGGCAGGCAGGCGGATGGATGGTCAGGTCAGAACGATAGAGCCCACTAAGGAGAGCGAGAGCGTCAGAGAATGGGAGAGAGAGAGGAGAGTCTTTCAAAGGCCAAGTTCAGTATCTTGAACACATTTCATATGCTGCCTATTGTTGTGGCCGGTAGTGTGTGTGTGTGTGGCCGCGATTTAAAACAACAACAACAACGACAACACCAGCTTCGATGACTGCTCGGATTCTGGGCCATGCCTCCTTCCTACTCATCTTCCGCTTCTTCTTCTGCGCTCGCTGTCATGTGACCCAATTTCGTTTGGCAAAGTGCGAAAGTGAAGCTCAAAATTCCACGGAGAGCTGTCGTTGTCAATGTTTGATGCAACTCCATGTCAGACTGAATGTAATTTTTTGGGTTGAGAGTTTAAGCACCTGACAAATTATTGTTTTTAATTCATTTGATAACAAAGAAAAGTTCAAAGTCAATTTACTCAAAAAAAAAAAGGTTGTAAGAATGATCATCAAAGAAACCTCCCTCATTGAATCTATCTTTTTCGACTCACATATACATAAATACATTTCACATAATCTTATCACTTAAAAGTGTTAAGTTTTTTATGAGACAATTACATAGAAAAAGATCACTAAATAATACTTTTCTTTTAGTTCAACAAGCGACTTGTTGAATTTAACAGGCATACATTGTAGGGTATTTTGTTGTTGCTAAATTTGAGATAAGCATGTGCTCATAAAACACGAAAGCAACAACAACAAACTACCGCAACAACAGAAACAACAACAATAATCACAGTCAGCAGTTCAGTTCGTTGTCGTCGTTGTTTTCGTCCGGTTTCTTATTTTTTGACGCTTCTCTTGTTGCTGCTTCTGATGTCTGAGAATTTAACGACGATTTCTGCACATACAAACATGTAATCCGACGTCGCGACGTCTGCTTGTGAATGTGTGCTTGTGTGTAGGGTATTTGTGAGTCATGCTGGCCGCACCATTTGCAAACATAGCTACCAAAAACAGACAAACAGCTAGTTTGCGCCATAATTTAAGACCAAAATTTGTATGTTATAGCGCGAAAATACATACGGCAAAAACAACTAAAGCAAAAACACTATGCTCACCTACACCACGATACGCATCAACATTTTATGCGCTCAGTCAGTCTCTCTCGCTCTATCTCTCTCACACTCTCTCTCTCTTCAGTTGCTCGCTCGCTTTGGCTGTTTGTTCGCCGCTCTTAGCTGGCAAACGTTCGCGAGCAAAGCGACATTCTGTTGGGTACAGTACGGTTTGCTTTCCTTTGCTGTGTCTGTTTAAGGTGCTTCGGTTTGCTTTTGCTTTTGCTTTTTGGCTCAGTAGCTTCGTGCTTTAGCAATTGCTTTGCTTCGCTTATGCTGCTGTCAATTTAAATCGTTGCAAAATAAAGCATTTTTACATTATCAACTTGCTGTGTCGATACAGCAAATAAGGGATGGATGCGTGTCGTGACACGATAAAACTTCTTGAATAAAGCTGAAAGGTTGCGGTTTAAACTAACATATATTTTTTATTTTTTTAATTTTTACGTTTTGAATTAAAAAAGTTATATTATATTATTTATGATTATATATAATTAATTTGATACTTAATCACACATCTGTATTTAATTTTCCATTTTCCTGTAAGATTTTAGGTTAAAAGTTTGCTCGTTTATCAGCTGGTACCATTATGCTGTACCGTAATAAGAGTCAATCCTAAGCCGATTCGATTTTAACCGTTTAGGGATACAAATTAAAATCTGTGGTATCACCGCCAATTTTACGACGTTCTGTCGATAGCATGTGCTGAATCTTGGACTGCATAATCATTGCATTCAGAAGTGGCATGCTACGCAACTGGGCGGCAACGCTAAGTCCAAAATATGTGAACTCATCGTCGCTCATCGCTTGCAATGCCTTTGTTCTGGGTAGTGAGGCGACTTCAATTACCTGTGGTGCTTGTGGAACTAGTACTTGCGGAACTGGTGACTGGGTGGGCGGTGGCTGGGCGGGCGGTGTGATAAGACGTAGGGGTGGTGGTGGTGGTGTCAGTGTTGCAACATGGGGAAGACTCGTTATTGGTATGACAACCTGTTGCTCTGGCTCAGGTTCCTTTTTGATTTCCGGATCGGATTTTAGTGGAAGCAGCTTAATGGGTTTTAAACGGGGCAATTTGACCTGTAGTCGCTTTAGTGGTTTCAGGGTAATGGGAACCTTTTCGTCTTCTAATTTCTGTTTTAGAAAAGGGGTGGAATTCATCAAATGTAAATGCTAGGAAGAAATATAACTTTATATACCATGTCTAGGAACTGTGCCAGGAACTTGTGCAAGGGCGCAAACCAAGGAATCTTAGGTGCATAATTTGGATTGGATCTGATCTTCTTTAGCTCCTGGTGATAACCCGTACGCATATTCTTGATCTTTGTTTTGACACCCTGCAAGGTCATCAGGTTCTCAGAACGGTCCGCTTCAGCATTAATGCCCAACTGTATGCGCTTGTAGGCAGCATTGCGAGCACCATACAAATACGGACGTCGATTCCACAAGCAAGGTTCACGACTGTAGAGCTCTACGAATTTCATGTGGCGTTCATCGGTGAACCGAAATGGTAAATTACTGTTAGTCATTGTGTAGGAGAGAGAAGAATGCAGAAACCGTTAGACGACCACTCCGATGAAATGTTTGCTTTCAACTGCCTAGCAAACGAAATGTTTGCTTTCGTGCTCTCTCGGCATCTTTTTGTCATGTGTTGGCGTTCGGCTAACGAAGTGCTCGCTGTTGGAGTTCGCTTTGTTTCATTGCCGTTTGTCTGCTTTTCTCTTGTTTTTACGCTCGCGTTTGTTTTCGCGTGATGCAAAGTGTAAAAAGCATTTATCGATAGTCGATACACGATTAAGACAGCGAAACAAATTTACTTCCATGACAAAACTAATCTACCCAATGCAAACTATTTAAGGTCGAGGATGTTAAAACAACATCCTCGTTTGGCAGAGGTGAAACTCAATCAGACTGCAGGAAATTAATCTAAGTCAAGCAAACGAATATTTTTGTTGGCTGCAAGATCCGGTGCACTAAATTGACTGTTGATTTGGAAAGAAAGACTTTAAATAAGTGTACAAACTGAATTGCCTTTTTTAAATTCCGTAAAATTTAAAAAAAATCCCAAAAAATTTTCCATAAATCTTAAATAAGTGTACAAACTGAATTGCCTTTTTAAATTCCGTAAAATTTAAAAAAATCCCAAAAAATTTTCCATAAATCTTAAAAGCAATTTTTGACAATCAATAAATTTTCAATCTCTTTCAAAAAAAATGAAAAGAAATCGCAAATTAGCATCATTCAAGGGAGCGCTGTACTAAGAATTGAATGCAATCGCTGAACTGCATTGTCTTGGCCCTTCATAGTGCATACCTAAACCAATTCAGCCCTAAGTATTTTCAAGGGAACTCGAAGGAATTCGAGCCTCACATAGGGACTATGTGCATTTCCCTTCCAACAAATGCAGCTTAGGCAGCAAGGAATCGCAACTGAAAACACACACACAAGCACACAAATAGCATTCAACTGCGATGCCTATGCTGGCTTCCCAGGCTCAGTATAGTCGCTGTGTTGTTCCTGTTGCTCATTGTAGCTGCGGCTCATTGTGAGCTTCAAACAGCGCGTGACATCGTTATCCTTTGTATGGTCGTTGGCCGTTGCGAAGTGTTGCCTCCCTGCTAGATATTTTACCAACTGCAACGCCATTTTTCCCATCTCGGCTTCAGTACGGCTCATTTTTTCCACCGCTCTTCATAACTGTATGGCGGGAAAAATGCTTCGCAGCCTCTGAAACCCTCTATGGGTGGGATAAGCGACAGCTAAATCTGAGTGCGCTGTTTAACCCTAAATAGTTGTTACAAGCAAACCGTTACAATTTCTGAAACTGCCCTTGTGTTTCTTTTATTGCATCAGATTATGTGAGGTTTTTTCTTTGAGCACATATTACATAAGAGAAAGGATACATTTTAAATGAATCGTGATTTAAGAAGTTTTTCCTTCCTTTTATTTAAACAAAAGAAAATATCAAGAACATAAGCAAAACTTTTTCTGCGTCTACTATGTTTCAAGCAAGTATAGATTTTTGATTTCCATCAAATTTGAGTTTACTTACATGTATTCATATGTTCAAGTTAAAATCATATATTTCCGTAACCAGTAAGTATAAGTAGTCAGTTTTTGTTTTAAAATTTTATAAAATTGAAATCGCGTTTAGTTGTGACGTCACCTTTAATTTTCAACCTTCTTTTTGTCTTCTTTAGCACGCACTACAAAAAGCTGGTTGCTATAAATCAAGTTGAAAGCATTGTGCATCAGCCAAAGGCAAAATCAAAAGAAACTAGGAACACGAAAAAAATCAACAAATATATCTTGGTAATTCTAGCTCGTGTTTGTGATTTTAAATTTTATACACTTACGGGTGAGTAAAATTGTTTTATCCATACATACCTAACCAGTTTGTGCGCGTGTCAGTCTTGAAGAGTCAGATATTGACAAAGCAGCAAGGTAATCTTAAAGAAGAGTAGCAATATTATAAAACTAAAGTGAAGCAACTAGCAAATATACATAATTTCGTACGTACAAACGTTTTATGCTTGTGTTTAGCGTAAAAAAATATGTTTTTACATTTTCTTCCATATTAAATTTGCTGTTGTTGTTTTGGCGCCATTTTTAAATGCGGCCTCAGTCAGACCTCGTTTTGTATGTACCAGTATACCAGTGAGAGAGCCATAGGCCGTTTTCGCCTTTGTCGTGTATGTGTGAAAACTGAGCTCCACCCAGAGGCAATAGATATGGGGACATATGGAGCAAATTGCAGATGCTTCACATTAGCTAAGTAGCTAATTTGAATTTGTTTTTATTCCAAATGCGCTTTGTGTTTGCCATTTATTCCATTTACATTTCAAACAGACTATTATTGACGCTATTTTTGTTTTTATATAGCATTTAGCGGCGTTTCTGCTTTAGTTTCATACTTCTCATTTATCTCATCGTCGGTCTCAGATAATTTGCCGGCTGGCGGTTTCACTCGCTCTCTTATAGATATGGTTACGTGTCGTGAGCATTTTTCAAATAGCGCAAATACAAGTTGATTAAATTAATAAGGTAATCAATATTATTATTTCTTAGGATAGACAAACTTATTTAAATGCTATACTGTAGCTTGTTTTGCGCTCAATTGATTTATATGCCTTCAATAATAAGAGTTTTAAGAGGGTCGTGCTACGTCGTGAATCATTTAGGCGCACGCACACATCTTAAGCTGCATTTCTGTCTGCGTCGACTGCGGCGCTCTCACCAGCTAGCAGCTGGTTGCTTTCGTTATGACGGCGAACGCTGAGTCCGTACAGTTAAAATTGAGCAACACACAAGAAAGGTTGGTTCCGTCTTCAAATTTTTGTGCAAAATATAATAAGAGCTGTTTATAGTGAAATTAGAATTAAACACACAAGACATTAATACAAATATTTTTTAAAAAAAAGTGCAGTGTAGCAACATTTACTTGAATAAGTAGAATAAACGACAATTTTCAACATTTATCATTTACGCTTTCGCCGTCTTGTGAGCACACTTCAGTTCGTCGCTGTGAAAAGTGCGACGCTGCTGTACCAAGAGACCAAAGCGTTGCCATTTCGGGCTTTTTGCTGCTCGCCGTGAGCGGCACTAAGCCAAAATGGCTGCCTAGGCCATTAATTTAATTAATTTTGCATAATTATGCTTGAGAGTTGTGTTAGTTTCTTCTTGAACAATACATTTTGTTTATAAAGGCGCGCGCAGTTAACCAAAATGCGCGCCTTTTTACCTATTCACTTATTTTACTTTGTTTCCGTATTTGTATTTGTTTTTACTCGGCATTTTGCTGCGTCTCTTCTTTGCCTCGCACTCTTGTGCTCTTTCGCTCTCTCAGGGAAATTCCTCGCCGGCAATTTATCTGCTGCTAACGTCGCTGCCGCCGTCGCGGCGGCGGGCAACGTTGGCGGTTGCTGCTTTTGGTTTCCTTGCCTTTCTGCTGGCTTCACTCAGTACAGTTGAAGTTCGTAAAGAAACGTGAAAGGTTGGTAAATCGCAAGCAACATCCAAAAAATTTAAAATAAATTTGTGCAAGGCAAATACTAAATTTAAAGTGTGACACAATATTCCAGTTTCTTTTTTTGAATGAGAGTAAAATTATACAGTCATTTAAACATCAAACAAAAGCAGTCAATACTTTTGCAAAGTGAAGTTAATATACAGTTTTTTAGATAGACAAAGAATATATGAATTTAATTAATCAACGCTGCCTAAAATTAATTTCAATAGCCACATGTAGTACTATTTTCTGAACATTTTCGTCTGCTGCTTGCCTTTTTCCATATAATTTGCTCGTTGTAGTACATTTTTCATACAAAACGTCGCTTGGCGCTGTGCAAAAGAGCGCGTCGCATACACGACGCTGCTGTACCATACAGGCACACAGGCAACGGCAAGCAAGCAAGCAAACAGCCAGTCCGAGGCCAGTACATACAGAAAAAGTGTTGCCATTTCGGTCGTTTGCACTCGCTGGCTAGTGTGTTGAGGGAGCAATGAAAAAAAAAAATGGCTGCTAGACTTATTAATGCTGCAATTTGACATTTAAATTTACTTTTTTGTTTATTAAATATGCAATTAATTTTGATATGTGATTATTGTTAGCTGCGCGCACTCTGCTCCCGCTTGAACTAGAAAGACGCGCGCGCGCGCTTTTCTCAAAATGTTGACGCTTGCCAGCACACGGTGTATTATGTGCATGTGTGTGTCTGTGTAGTATAGCCGTCTCTCTTGATGCGCCACATTGCGCGGCCATTGCTACATGTATGTGTGTGTCTTGCTTGCTTGGCTCGTTGGTGGTGGCTTCTCTTCTCTTGTGTCTGAGCGGCCGTTGTGTGTACAGATAGCGTGTATATTTTTCTTGCAATGGATACTAACGCATACATTTTTTCCTTTTGATATTTATTTACAGCTCGAAGCTAATAGCAAATTAATTAAGTAACTTTACTACACACAAAAAACAAAACAAAAGCAAAATGGCCGATAAACCAAAACGTCCTCTATCCGCTTACATGCTGTGGCTGAACAGCGCTCGCGAGTCGATCAAAAAGGAACATCCCGGCATCAAAGTCACCGAGGTGGCCAAGCGCGGTGGTGAATTATGGCGCGCAATGAAGGACAAGTCGGTAAGTAATTGAAAATTCTTGAAGTGAATTACAAGTTTACTAATACCCACAATTTGAATTGCATTTTTGTAGGAGTGGGAGGCAAAGGCAGCCAAGGCCAAGGATGATTATGATCGCGCCGTTAAGGACTTCGAGGCCAACGGCGGCAGCAGTGCTGCTGCCAATGGCGGTGCCAAGAAACGTTCAAAGCCTGCGAAAAAACCAGCGAAAAAAAGCAAAAAAGACGAGTCCGATGATGACGATGATGATGAGAGCGAGTAAACGATTGCAACATATAGGTGTCATCAAATACAATACCACACGAACATCCTAAGTGGTCCCCTCTGTCATCAATAAGTCGATCGCATTTTGTCTTTAACCACTACACCCACCACCAACAACACAACCACACACACACACAACTTAATCCAGCCATACCCAAACCAACACAAAAATAACAAACAAATTGCACAAATATAAACCATTCTATATGGCTTGGAAAAAAACAACAACAAAGAAACCCCAATATGAAATTGAAAGTGTAACCGTTGCAGCAGAAATGTGTTGGCGTCGTCAGATTAAAACAACATTGTATTTATACATAAGATTTTAAGTTTAAAAGTAGGCGTTTGATTTAGTGTATACACATTTACAAGAGGACAAATGGTTCTTAAGTTATGGTCAAGTAAGTTGGGGGATTCATTTGAATCCTGCAACTAGAAACACATATTGATCTAGCTTGTGTATCTTGCATAAAAAAAAAACAATTTGTAAATTAAACGATAACGTAATTCCATTATAAATAAAAACTACAAAAAATCGAAAACAACAATTGTTCTGAAAGTTGCTAGGGTCCGGCCAGACAACACGGCGTCTTCACACATACACACAGTTAAACAGATCGATAAACACAAATACACCGATAAAGCATGTTAAAAGTTGATCAAAAAGGAAGATGAAAAAGTGATTGTACAAAACAAAGAAAAAAGCGTTCAAAGAGATAAAAAGAAAGAGAGCTTTTTTTCACGAAATTTCGCTCAGGTTTTTTCGTAGTTATTGAACTCTAGAGAAACATCTTTGTTAATCCCTGAAAGATGTTGCAAAAGAAAAATTTAAAAATATATTTGCATTTAATCTGTAGTCTTAATTAATAATACCTATATAATTTAATTCCAATAAAAATAAAAATAAAATACATTTTTTAAATGCGTTGAAAAAAATGTTGTAGTGTTTTCATTTTGGGTTGTTTGGGGTGAAAGAAAAGCACATTAAAAAGTTTTATCTTATTTATTTGTTTTAAATATCATAGTTAATTCAATAATCGATCACTAAAACTAAATGATTCCAACTTTTGCTCCTATTACATTCAAACATATCCACTTAAAATTCATAAGATATTTTATTTTATGTTATGTTATTAACTTTATCTAAGTGTCGTATATAAGACTTGCATACAAATACCGTTTTAGTTAAATGTTTTCACTTTGTTGGGATTAAAGTTCTATCTCCATGGGATTATGGTTAACAATGTTTAGGCTAAAAACTAACGTTCAACAAAAGCACACAAGAATTCAGATCAAAAATTATTAATGCGCTATATAGATTAAAGTCAAAGGTTTACCACATTAATATCTGTATATACATATACATATATAGGTATATAAAATAATATTTCAGTGCCGTGCTTTGGATTGGTTCAGAATAGAAGACACACACAAAATGACAATTTCGGTTGGGTTGCTTTTGTAGACAGTACTTAAAATGTAATGAAATTTTACAAATATTAAAAATTGTTGCTTTCATTTTTGGTTTCCACGATGGACAAACAAATCAATGTTGTGCTTATTTAATTACATAACTTATAACGAATATGGCGCACAAAAAAAGAACCTAGAAAAGTCTCTCTCAGAGCCGTATAAAGATGAAAAAGAATACGAACATGCATTACTGCATGTGTGTGTGTGTGTGTGTGTGTGTGCAGCAAACAGGAAACAAACGAAGAGAAAAAGCACCAATCAGGTTAACTAATCCTGATCTTCATTTAGTTGCGATTCAGCCAAAAGATGGTCTTCAACACAAAATACGCCAGTCCCAGACAATAGACAATCTTCTCGCGCTGCATACGCTGCTCATTGTTGATCTCAATGTTGAGCACACGACGATTCAGTTTGGCCAGCTGACGTCGCAGATACAGGATCTCCTCGTGGGGCGTCAACTCGCCCATGGGCGTGCCCTCACGCTGGGTCAGCATCGAAGCATCCAGATTGTTTTGCATATGTTGCTGTTGCTGCAGCAGCTGAGAGCGTTTGCTCGCGCTGCCCGTGGTAAGCTTAAATGGAAGATAAAAAACGGATTATTAGAGATGATTATAGATAAAAGCAGATCCTAGCTTACAGAAAAGTTTGGACGAACCATAGTTCATATAAAAAAAAAAATATATATAGTAATGAAAGTTGTGCTTTTGATTGTCAACACTTTCGGAATTTTGACGTATGAGCAAACGAAACCTATTATAGGACATTATTGGCGTAAAATTTATAGTAGTCTCAGATATTTCAGTTAGCACACAATAATCTTGTATACAAAATTTCCAAAACCAATTTCAACATGTCACAAACGTATTTTTTCAAAACCGAAGATCTAACCAAGCTGGCTTACTTCACGGATGCACTCAAGTGCGAACAAAGTGGACACATCATGGAGGCGATATTACTCTACGACGAAGGCATTCACAAGCTCAGCCAAATGTCCACTTTGGAGCCCCACAAACACCAGCTCTGCCAAAAGTATCTCAGCATGTACGAGCCGAGAGCAAAGCAGCTCAGGGAACAGGTCAAGGAGCACTTGAATAACAGCAAGTTGCTGGAACGCATCACCATTGAGCGGGATGCACGGGGTCGAAGCTATCAGCGATTGCTTGGAGTTTATTTCAATGATAGCGTTGGGGAGGCGCATCTCAATGAGCCGCATCTCAGCGAGCAGCATCAGTTCCAGAATCTCATTAACTTTCTGGAGGTGCTGGTGAAGAATTGTCGCTATCTCAAGTATGTACGGCTGACGACCCGGCCGGATGCAAAGGCGCCGCAGGAACAGTTGAAGTTACTGAAAAAGATACGCGACGATCTGGCCACAGGCAACATATACATGCATTTCCTGCTGGATGAAACGCTGCATGATCGCAAGATCGTACTCAGCTCGGGCATCATCATTAAGATTGGACGTGGTCTTCACTACTTTAAGCCCACCGAGCACATTCACATGCTGGGCGAGTGTGACTACGATTTTCGCAAGTGCCTGGCCACCGAGGTGGAGGTGTGGAAGTGTCGTGCTTTCGTCAAGGCGATCAAGGAACAAAAGAAGTCCAAGCAGCCCTTGAAGGATGTTGAGGTTACCAACTGCTCAAGTGACTAAACAACCAAACATTCCAATCCGATTCGATTATGCTAAATTTGTTGTGCAATTAAATGGTCAATTGTGGTTTTGCTTTTATAAACAAAATGCGGTTACAGTGAAAAAACTGAAGGCTGCAATCACATTTCATTTCGTCATGAGCTGCGCTGATAACGAAAGTGGACTGTATTAAGATTACGATCGATCGAAATGGAATTGAAATGTGTTGCTAACGTCACGAAATGTTGAAATATTGTGACGTAACAGTGATTTTTGGAATTCCAGAGCTTACCTGCGAATCGGACTCAACCGAATTGGCATCGTTGCTGTTGTGAAAGCCCATGCGAATGTTGCCATTGGAGCGTACATATTGTGTGGCATCCTCATCATCCACATCGAGATCAGGATGACCATAGAGATTACCATTATGTTTGTGTGGTGAATTTTCCTCGGATGCCGTTGGAAAATGATGATCCGTTAGTGTGATGACACGCGGTGGCGTCTGTACACGAAAGTGTCCCAACGATGGATTCTTGGGCAATATCGAGTTCTCCAGTTGGATTTCACGCGGTGCCGATCGCGTCTCCAGATGCTGATTGTGTCCCAGCACAACAATGCGATCGGGCACATTCATGTCGATCTTGTCATGATAATTCCACGAGCTAAGCATACCATTTTGATTCGACAGCAAACGATCCTCGTCCGAGTACTCTCCGGTGGCCTTAATGCGCTTGGGAACGCGCATTTTGTCATTTATCTCATGCGCATATTTGGCATCATTGTACAAATCGTCATCCAGCCCGTTAAACATTGGTGTTGGTGATTGCGGTGTGACCATTTTGTGCTTTTGCAAACTAAATCGAACTCGATTCGTTTTTCTTTCAGGCTGCTGCGCTGCTGTTGGGGCACGGCCAAATAATTTTTTTTGTTTTTAAGGAGAGAGAGACGTTTTCATAACAGTTACAAATTACTGGCAATTTATGTGTTTGGGTTGCACAACATTTTTGGTGTGTTCTGCACCGAGGAATTTAGTTGTTTTTTCTGTATTTGTACTACTTACATTATTCGAAATGACAGAAAAGCTTCCGTAAAAAGTTCCTTTTCGATTTTTAAGACTTTTCTTTTTACTTGCTTCCTGCCTTTTGTTGCCTTGTTCTTGTTTGTGGAAATTATATGTGTGCGAAAAGGCAGCTAAGGAATGTGCTAAAAATGACAGCAAACGCGCTAAAAATGCAAATGCGACAGGGCTGTCAAGCAGTACAATAAAACAATGCAATTTGTTTGGACATATATAAGAAAGCATTCTAAATAATATTTGTCATAAAAAATATTTAAACATTTTTAAAAATAATTCAAATAAGCTTGCTTCATTCATATTCTTGTTACAAATTAACTGCAGCAAAATATGCTGTAGCTGTCTGGCAGCTCTAGTCCGCGCAGCCATTCACAACGAAACGCCAACGTTCACACACACACACGCATACAAGCAGACATGCTAACGCGTTGCCGCGCTCATTTACAACAAAATTTCTGCCGCATTCGGACGAAGCGACGAGCGTCTTTTTCAATAAAGCGCTACGATAAGCAATTTTAATGTGCGATTTTAGATAAAGTCGCGTTTAATTTAAAGGGAAATCATAAAACAATTGAAAATTAGCAAAAATCATACAAAGCACATTGGCTGCTGTTTAATTGTAAGTGCATAAATAACGCAGACAACAATCGACGCTGCAGTCGCTGCTTGCGTCGACGTCGCCGGGTACAGTACGCGCCGTTTTGTGTGTGCCAGCTGAATAGTGTTGTTGTTGCTCTTTAGATAGCAGGGCGGGAAAGTGTAAAAACAAATGTGCATGTGTGTGTGTGTGTGAGCGCGCTCTCTTCGCAAACTATAAATAAAAAATATATCGTGCTGTTTTAAATAAATTATATAAATAAATTTTTTGATGTATACACTTACAGCACACTCGCGGTCACTTACATAGAACAAATACACACAATGGATCGACGCCTGAGACGTCCGCGTCGCGCTGACGATTATGCACCAGTTGCTGCCGCACCCGGTCCAGCTACAGCTCCAGTTCAGACCAGACGCGCCAGCTCCACTGCAGTGCCATCTGTGGGCCAACCAATGCGCACACGTGCTTCACCCACCCGCAACAAGATGGCGCCAGCACCTGTGCAAAACACAACAGAATTGGGTCCACGCACCCGACGCTCCAGCAGACCCCGCTCTGCAGCCGGCCAACCCATGGCCCCCGTCTCAGTCAAGGCAACGGTTAAAGCTCCAACGCCCATCAAGGAAGTCGCTGAGGTTGGTGCAGGTTCTCTTTATCTCTCTCTCTCACTCTTTATCTTTGTCAATGTGTGTGTGCAAGTAGGTTAATAACCGGTTTGCCTCGTTATCTCGTCTGTATAAACAGCACTAGGAATGTTATTAACAATTCTCAAACTCCATTCTTTATAGGTACAATCTCCTGTACGCCGGATTCACAACAGCAGCAGCTTGCCCATGACCATGACCACGAATACATCATCGCGTGCTCCAAACCAGTCAATGGTTACCTCCTCGGTGAACAGCCCGAATGTGAGTCGAACCTACAGCAGCAGCACCACAACCACACAGCGCATAGAGATACGCAGGGAAGGTGGAGGCACCGGCACCGGCACCGATGATGTGGATGTGGATTCGATACGCAAACGTTTGACAGATCGACTGCGACGATCTCTGTCGCAGACCATATCGAGTGTGGCTGGTGCAGCAACGCCCACAACAAACACAGAGGATGCGGGCAGTCGTTATAGTCGCTCCGTGTCCCGATCCGTATACGATGATGAGAAGAGCTCCAAGCGCAGCTACTCCAGCGGCGAGGAGGATATCGCCGAGGAGGATGAGAAACAGCTGGACGTGGAGGAGGAGGAGCAATTCCGCAGTTTCAATGTCACACGGCAGTCGGTGACACCGCTGCTGGACAAGGCGTGCAGGAAACTATTGTCGCCACGTGAATTTGGTGGCTGGCCCGGAGCATTGTTCCTTCTACTGGCCATACCCGCTGCCGTCTACTATCTCACCTGGAGCTGCACGGCACGCAATGCCTGTCAATTCAAGCGCACCAATCTCACCGCTCTGCTCGACTGGCATTATCTGACCAAGCAGGTGTTCCAGACCCATGTCGTTGGCGTCTTCACAGCCTATCAGTTTGTGGTCTTCCTGCTGGTATCCCTTCTACCCGGACGCCGTGTGCATCTCACGCGTGAGACCTACAAGTTTAATGGCCTGGGTGTGGGTCTCACCTTGCTGCTGGCTGGCGGCATTGTGGAGTATCTGCGCTATCCCATTGTCAGCTTTGTGCTGCGTCATTATCTGCGCTTCTGCATCTATGGCCTGGTCAGCGCCTTTGTGGCAGCCAACTGGAGCTACTTTCGCGTGGACACCAACAAGTACAATGTGCTCCGCCAGACTCTGGCCAACGATTACGGACGCAGTGGCAACTTTGTGGTGGACTTTGCTTTGGGTCGCCAACTGAATCCCAAGTGGCTGGGACGCGTCGACTGGAAGCAGTACTACTATCGCTTATCCCTGGTGAGCACCCTGCTCTATGCCGCCTGCTACATCTACCAGACGCTGCAGTGGCCACAGTATCCCCAGGCCCAGGAGGGCTATTTGTATCTGCTGCGCTACTATTGGAACAATCTGAACTATGATGCAGGCACTCTGCTGGCGGCCAGCTCGCTGCTGATCTATGTGCTGGATGCCTTGCTCTTTGAGCATCATTTGAGCTGCTCCTTCGAGCTGCAACATGAGGGCTATGGCTGCCTGCTCCTCCTGCGCTATGCTGTTACCCCCTATCTGCTCAGCTCGGTTAGCAAGTACTTCTACGAGCAGCGGGTGCCGATGAGCTGCCGCCTAGCGCCGTATGGAGTGCTGCTGCTGCTGCTCCTGGGTCTGATCATCAAGCGATATAGCTGCGCCTTCAAGTACAAGTATCGCTTGAACTCGCAGAATCCCATCTTCGCGGATGTGGCAACTATTCATACCTATCAGGGCAATCGCTTGCTGCTCGGTGGCCTTTGGGGTCGCTTGAGGCAGCCCAACTATTTGGGTGATATCCTGGCCATGTGTGCTTTGGGTGCACCCATGTTTCTGCGTCCCGCCTGGCCACCCTTGCTCTCCTTGGGCTTGCTCATCCTTCTGTTGTTGCATCGTGCCACACGCACTAATGCCAGGAATCAGACACGTTATCATTCGGCATGGAATCGCTATTGCGTCCAAGTACGCTACTATATTCTACCCAAGATCTATTAAACTATTTGTCGCTGTTTTCATTTGAATTATCATTTTAATTTTTAGTTTTCCCACCGTTTAAATGAATTTTCCGTTTATGTTAGCTTGTACCTTCATAATTCAAATTATTTGTATATAGTATATTCCGCATATATCATCAACTGATTGTAATTCCCATTTTTAGTTTTGTTCCTCTCCCCATTTACGCCATATTTGAATGATTTTAGTACAAAATTTTTATTTTACCTCCAAGACAAAAGCAAAAAAAATATATAAATTTATGTAAGAATAATCTTAAATTGCTGTAGCCATACAAATTATATACTACTTGTTTAAGTAGGCATTTTTCTAAGATCTAGTGTCTATTATTTAACTTCTGATTACGATTATAGTAGCTTATATACAACATTTTTAATATGTATACATGTACCATGTAAATATCGCAATTACTTTACATGAAATAAACTAAACACTTTCGTTTCTAAAGTCAACGGAACGCAAAAAAAAAAAATACTTTTGGAATCGATTCAAGAACCTGTAATAATGTAAGCTATATAAATATTTGAAAAGTCTTCTACTCGATTCTCATAAATTCAAGTAAAGTTGGCAAGTTTCAGGCAGGCCACGAACCTTATCGTCCGATCTTACAGGATGAGAATACAGTTTTTGTTATGGATAGAAATAGTGATAGTGCTTTTAGTTGAATGTGTTCTTTTTTTTTAAAATTATTTACTTTTTTCTATTTAAAAAAATAACTGTCGTATTTGCACTGCTTTATACCAAGCAGTGTCCGCTGAAGTCGCCGTCTCCTGTGGGTAGATGGCGTTGATAAATTCAAACGATTTTAGTTGTAGCAATGTTTTTTCAACCACTAGGAAAATGGGAAGTGGAGGTATGTTAAAATAGGTTTAAAAAAAGTATCGTTCAAACATAAAATATTAGAAGTATAGAAATAAATTTAAAAAAAAAAGCCTTAAGTGTGCTTCGATTTAAATAACACAGTTATGGAAGTGGGAATAGTTACAAACCACACAAATTAAACATCTGCAATCTGATTCCAAATGTCCACAATTTGAACGCTCATTAAAGACCCGAGAACGGAACTTGCCCAAAAATAAAAAAGTTCTCTATGCTGTTTGAAAGTTTTCTACGTCCGTCGAACAATTTGCTAATGTTGACGCCGTTATTGTATAATTTTCGTTCAAGTGGGCGGGGCTGTCAGGATAAGGCAACTAAAAGGGGCCAGGGGGGGGCATAAAGAAGGGGCAAAACAGTTTCATTATCAACGCCGGCGGTCATTTGTAAAACCAAACCGCAAAACGGCGGCGGTTTCATTTTTTTCGTTCTGTTATTTTTTGACAGTTTCCGCGTCATTTTTCTATTGCATGTTGCAAGAGCAAGGATGAGGGGATGTGAGTGGGGGTTATGATGTGGTGACTGGGCTCCAGGCATCGTCATTATTTTGGCATTATGTGCGGCCAAGTTCGTGGCTAGAAGGGCCAGGGAAACTCTCTCTCTCTCTCGGCAAACATTCGTAAATGTCATTAACAGTTGTAACGGCTTTGGGGCACGCCTACGAATTGGGTGGGGCAAGGTTGCGGGGAGGTGGTGTAATATTTTTTTTTTTACACAAAATTACTTCTTTTGTGCGACGTTGACATTCATCATCATCAACATTCAACATTCAACGTTTTTGGTTTTGCCGTGTAAACGCCATGAAATATGCTATATAATATTTTATTTTTCTGGATTCAATTTGAAGTTTGGGTAGTTTTCGTTGTGTCGTCGTCTTAAAGCTGCAAATTGTACACAAACATTGTTTTAATTACACACAACAAAGCGTTGCCAAAGAAGTAAACTAGTTTGTACACTTAAAGAAAATGAGAGGTGGGAATTTAGATAGAGTTATGACTTCAGGATTCATTGCCAAAAATCTACTTTATGATGGCAGATAGTAATCTAGAACCTCAATTTGGTGAAAGAATTAGAGCTCTACGTCTAACCGTTTAAGCTGTGCGTTGATAGCAGTCAGTCAGTTTTGACAAAAAGTTGTATTTATTCAACATTTAGCATTTAATTTAATTTCTCTCAGTGTTTGTGACCGGATTCCGTTTGCTTTGTGTCCGATTTGTAAGTGTACAAAATGTTGCCATTTTCCCTTTTGTGTAGCTTTTGTTTGTGTTTGTTTGTTTGTTTGTTTCTTGGCCACAAAATTACAGTTAACAAATTTGCAGCAGCATTTAGAAAAGTTCTACAAGCAAGCAATTGCAACTTGGATTCAATCCTTACTCCTTCAACTCCCTTTCCCCCTCCCTCAACAGTTGGACATTCCCTCTTGAAAGTGTTGTGGTGAAAACTTAATTGCAACTGGATTTTAAATTTCACTAAAGAAGCTGACTCAGATTAGATAAGAGTGCATTTTAAATGAAATTTTAAGGAATATATAAAACTCTAAATGATCTACCCACTCTTTAAGAACTGAATGAACTCTTTCTACCCACACTCTGTTTTATTTAATGGCAACTTTTAGCTGAAATCTACACACGCATTAAATGTGCTGTAAATCACGCCTTTTTTGTCAGCATCAGATAAGTCTTGGCATAAATTTAGTTTTAATTAACTTAATGCTTGTAGTTTTATCAAATAATTAATTACAAACAACTACCAGGCAAGAAAAGTGTGGGCCAACAATGACAAACTGGCTAACTGAAGAAGTTCTCGCAAATGTCGCGTATTCACTTAAAGCTTTTTGCAACCCAAACTGATTTACGTGAGTTTAATAACTTGGCTAAAGGTTGTCAAGTGAGTCCTGTGCCACATTCGGTGTCACTCCCAAACTGGTCGTGCATCATAAACACACGCTAGTGGCAACAAATCAAACATGTTGACATGATGTTAATATATATGTATATATATTTACTCTATGGCTGCATAGAGTATTGACATTTGAATGTGGAATAAGTACAAGTTTAGTGTTGAGAAATTTCAGTTGAACTTGTTACACAACACTTTATTTAATTTGAACTTTATTAACAACCTTTTTTTGACATTCTTATAGTTGAAAAAGGTGTTGGGAATGAGAATATATATCCATTACTGATACTTATGTCTATTCTTAGCCCTCTGAAAGCATGGCTAGACATCGACTTTCCTTTATGTCTTATTTCCAGTTAACTGCATGCAACACTCGCTTGTTGCAAGAGACTGGTGACAGGTCTTGCTTGGGTTGTTGGCTCTGAGACTGCATCGAGACAGGCTGCCACAAGCTTAGTGCGTGGGTGCCACAATGTCTGTCTGTCTGTGTTGGACTTTTGTGGAGGTCTTTTGTGGAGTCTTTGCTTTGGTTTTCCATTTGCAGCGGCGCTAATTGTGCAAGTTTTCTGTTCTACATTACATTTTTGTTGGCTGCTGCCGGTGGCAGTTTGTCGTTGTTGCATTTTGTTGCTTTTGTTGCTTTTGTAATTGCCTGCATGTCAACAGCAATAAAGGCAATAACAACAACAACAGCGAGATCAATATCAATATATCGAAGCCGCAGTTTAGTTGTCTTTTTGTTTGTGGTGGGCCAATAAAATTGTGTTAAGTGTAATTAGTTGTATAAGTGAGTTATTTATGTACTACGTTATTTTAGATTTTATTAACCCCCCATCAAAGAGTTTTTTGAAGTTTTGATTGATTGATGGACGACTGTCAAACGGTTTTTGAAAATTGAAAGTTGTTTTTGTGGTGTCTTTATTGATATTGACTATTTTGTGGTTTGTTTTAGACAGCTGGAGTATTAAACTTTAATTTATGGACCTTTTGGGCTCTAGTTATTGGAAGAAAATTGTATTTTATTTGGAATAATATTCTGTGCTTAATTTTCTAAGTGCTTTTACACTTTTAATAGCTCAAAACTCTTTGGACGCTCTTCAACATCAACAATAATTGCACAATTTTTCCATTTTCTATTGTTCAGTTAATTGCATGCCATTTTTGTGATAGCTTCATTAGCATCTTTCATCTGACTACCGTTACTTTCAATTGGGACCTGCTCAACAAAAGTTTGATTGCAGCTGTCCCCTTTTTCCCCCGCCCAACATTTGCTCACTCACCCACACCTTGCTGCTGGTTCATTCATATTCATTTTGGAGTCACTTTTGATTTGCATTCAATTGGCAGAAAGAAGAAGCTCAATCCAGCGAACTTTGGCGCTTTGTCTTTTGTTCATGATTCGTTCTTTCGATTTAATGAAATGATAACGCTGCCAAAGCAGCAGTAGCAGAGCAGCAGCAACAACAACAAGAGTAGCAGCAATAACAAAAGGAAAAGTATAAATTTTATTGTCATTACATTCGGTGACATTTTTCTGACATTTGCCACTCCTTATACCCTGCAACAACAATCAGTGCGGCAATAACCGAAACAGCAATGCTTACTGTAAATGAAGAACAAGACAACCGCTGAGAGCAGCTTAGAAGAGAGTGAGAGTAAGTTATTAGGTTGCCACCTACAGAAAAAGTATGTACCACTTTTAAGTATGTACAAGAAATTGCATGCGAACCTTCAAAGAAAGTGTACCAAAGTGTACCATTTTGTACCTCTGTACCAATTCATCACTCCTAGATCATCTGGCAGCCCTGCGCAGGTGGATTACAATAACTGTAAACGCTTGAAATGCAATATTCGGTGTTGTAGCTAATTTTTTTGTGTTCTTATTTTAGTGTGTTTAGTGAAGTGAAATGAAGTGAACGTAAATTAATGTGCTGCGCTCAAGTGTTAGGTTAAAGAAGTTGGAAAAATGTTACGGTAAATTCAAGTATAAGTGCATTATTTAATTAATTATATCAAGAAATCTGTGATTTAAGGAGCGTAGGTGGATCACAATATCGGTAAACGCTTGAGAATGCAATATTCGTTGTTGTTGCTTTTTTTTTTTTGGGTTTTTTGATGTTGTGTGTGAAGTGTAAGTGCATTATATAATTAATTATATGATTTAAGGAGCGTAGGTGGATCACAATATCGGTAAACGCTTGGAATGCAATATTCGTTGTTGTTTTTTTTTTTTTTTATGTGTGTGAAGTGAACTGAAATAAAGTGAACGAAAATTAATAAGCTGTTGCTGCGCTGGGATAGCAAAAATGTTGCCCGAAAAAAAAACGGTAAGTGCAATATTTAACTACATATGTACATCCATACTACATACATACATCCATACGTACTGAGATGTGAAGATATTTCGCTGAGCGAGGGTATCTCTCAGTTGAAAAAGTAACTGTAAGCACTCTCATTTTATATTCTCCTTGTCCTTTCTCCCAGTTGCTTGACAATCAATTTGGCGCTCTCTCTCTTTTTTTTTTTGCCCGCTGATGTGTGTGGCGTCTCCTGTTCTCTGGCTCTCTGCTATGTCTTTAGCTTTTACTCGCATCCTTCATGCCCAGCACGTTCTGTTATCTTTTGTGTAGTTGATTGTTTCCGTTTTGCGTAATAAGTTGCTTCCCGTCTCACTCGACTATCTCTTTCAAATCTGTCTTTGTGTTTGTGAAGAGTTTTTTTCTTCTTCTTGTTCGTTTTTTTTTTTTGCTTGACTTTCGTTTTCATTTGTGTTAATTACCAATTTAAATGCAAACTTGGCCCCAGTTTCGTGACGAAGATGAATGTGCAGTGTTCGGTGACAGGCGGCAAAGTCCTTTTGTTCTCTCTCTCTCTCTTTTTTTGTGTCTCACTTGACAAAGTTGTCAAGTCCTTTGAGCTCTCGCATACTTTTCAGTTTCCAGGCACCCCAAAATTGACTGTGTGTGTGTGTGTGTGTACATTACATAAATAGTTATCTAGTTAGTTCACAAGCAGATTAAAGTTGATGCAGTCACAATAGATTGAGAGATTTGAGGTTGTGCTGCCTAGCGCTAGATGGCGCTTTGGGCTAGTTGCCTAAGGAACATCAAATATGAGTTTAAGCTTTCTGTTCTATTCATGCCACATAATTACTTTAACTAACACTAACCCAGTGCAAAAGTAAAAGCAAATCCCAGCCACAAATTAAAATGTCAAAGCCATGGCAATTACATTCAAATACTGCATATAAGCCCTTTTTCATTTAGCTCCGTTTTGCATTCACTTTGGACAAAAGGGGAGAAGGGGGTTAGGTCAATGGCGATGTTGGCCAAGAGGACAAAAGGCAAGTCAGATAGTTAATAGCATTATTGCGATTATGAATGCACTTAATTTATGCCACCTTGGAAATGGAATTTTAAATGAGTTGCGTTTGCTTTCAATTTCAACCCAAAGCTTTGCACTTGGCGAAATTGGGTTGTACGTCTAGCAAAGGCAAATATAAAGTTGTAACGAAGTTAAGGTATATTTCGCTCAGTGCATTTCATTTCAAGGTCCCGACAATATATCACAAGTCAATTTCCCATGTCCATAAATCAATGCAGCCAGTTGCTAGTTCAATTTGTGCGATCCGATCCGAAAGCAGGAAACAGATGCATTCCAAAAGCATCCACACTACACACATACATACATACCATACATACATATGTATATAAAAGGAGAAGAGTACGATATCTATCCATTTGTCTGGCAAGTTTCCGTTTGACAATTATAAATTGTAAGCTGGTCTGCTGCTGTGACATAATCGCGATGATTCCTGGATTCATATTTTCTGGACCTGGATGAATGATGATGTCCTCCAACGTTGCATGCAGCTGCAATGCGCCACTGATTGAGTTATTGGGCAGACGGAGGGAGGGGGGTGAACATGCCACAGACTTGTACTGGCAGGACGAACTGAATCCAACCCTGGTCCAAACAGTTTATTGTGTTGCCACTCTAAACACAAGAACGAGATTCCTGACCTGCTGCTGCTGCTGCCGATGCTGCGGCATGTTGCATGTGGCAGTCAAGCCTGGCCGAGTCGGCCTATTGTTTGTCCAGACTTGGCCATGTTCGTTAACTGGGAAGGCAGTGAGGCAAGGAACACGACTCGTTGTTCAGTAATTACCAGCAGATGCAGCAACAAGGACATGCCAAGGATGTGTCGACATCGAAGTAAATAAAACTCTCTGTGCCAGACAATTAAGTTTGTTTTAGCCTTGGCAATATTTTCTTTACCATCCAAGCCGAGTAATTTGACGTTACGTTCATGCTTAGAGTTTGGGGTTGAAAAAGTCTCACCTGATGTCTGCATTGAGTTTGCGTTAAGGGTTTTCAGCCAAGAAATTTAGCACTAATTGTTATTAAAAGGCCTTTTTTTTTAAATTAAAACTCAATTTTTAATCTATCGCTTTAAATAAAGAAAGTTGAAGTGAAATAAAATAAAATGTACTTACCATAATTGCAAAAATATTTTTTTCTACTTGCATTTTCCATTCCCATTAAATGGTTGTAATTAAAAGAAACCAGAGTTGCCTAACTTTACAGACATTATACGGCTATACTTAATATGAATTTAATCCTTAGCTACCGTTTACCGTTATGCACACACACACACACACGCACACTCTGCCTTTAACTAGTATTAAAAAACTTTGGCCAAAAAGCAAAAGCATTTAAATTCATTTAAATTCATGCGGCATGCAAACTTGAACTCTCTTCTAAATATATTTGTTTAAATGTACTTACATGCAGAAAAGAATACAGTCGAGACAGCAACCTTCCCCCTCTCTACCTACCTACGTCCCCCTTGTACACTTGCCATAAAATAATTTTATACATTTTTGTTTCTTTGGATTTTTTTCTTCTTTCTTGGCGTGTGTCTGTTGCGTCTCAAAGGGTTTCGCACTAGGTGTGTGTGTGTGTGTGTGTGTGTGTGTAGTTAGGTTCACTTTTGAGGTCGCATTGTAAATATTTAAAACTCATTTTGGTATATTTTAATTTGATGATTGCGTTTTAAGGTAAGGTATTATTTATTTATTATTTATTATTTTAATCTAGGTATCCAAAAATTGTTTTAATTTCAATATTATTCACAAGACAAACTTCATAGATTATCAAAATTTATTAAAACCTTCTACATTAGCTTCTTCTCTTGGTTTTGCAAATCAGTGTTAGCCAAAAGTGTTTGACATTTGGCCCTGTTTGCTTGTCCGATCTTGTTAGACAACGCCAAAGTACAAATTTTCCAAGTGTTTGCACTAAAAAGCAATTAAAATTGTACAAGACAATTATGAGAGTCCAAACAATAAAACAACGTGTAGCTGGCCACATGCCACATGCCGCATGCCGCATGCCACACACTACACTGTGAGGCAAGACCGCCCGTTGTACATACTATCTAGAAGGCATAACACCCCACAATTTCCACACATTTACGACACGCCTCGCCAGGTGGCAGTGTGGCAGGCAGTGTGGCAGGGAGCAACAACAATTTTAAAGGCCGCAAACCACTAAAAAAAAAAACAACTTAAAAAACGTCCGCTGCAAATTGAATTGTAACCAAAGTCGTGCCCGCAAAAAGATAGAGAGAGAGAGAGAGAGAAAAGGAGCAAGGCGAGACGAGATCAAGAGAGTGAGAGGGGAGGGGGGAGAGAGGAGGGTTTTATGTTATTGCTAAGCAAAGTCTGGCATTCAGTTCCCAGTTCAGTTTAGTTTCTGCCTCCACAACGAGGCCCATTAGTTGAAGCCAAGTTATGACTCTATTAAAATAGCTACGCCTCGCTGCACTTGGCTCCCTTCTCTCTCTCTCTCTCTCTCTCGAGAATGTCGTCTACATACTAAAAAAAAAAAAAAAAAATGAATCCCAGCCTACAAATTCTAATAAACATTGGCATATTAAATGCCCGGAGGGAAACTGAGAATGGATAGAGAAACGAGAGAAAGGCTACCGAAGAACATAAATGTTTAATCTATTGTTTCAATGCCTTGCAGGCAAATTAAGATATTCAGTTCTGGATAATCGATAAACTTTATTAGATTACAATCAGGAAATGTTTTGATAGTTTCACTTGTCATCTTATCAACCACACACATAAATAATACTCCAAGGATCAACTTTAGACAACTCTCATTAAAATACAAAGTAATTTTCCACACCATATCACACACACTCATATATCAAAAATGTATGCCAAAAGTTTAAGAACACGAACAGAACAGAAGTAAATTAAATACATTTTTGATTATGATTATAGAGGGCGGGGCGGGGGCAGGGGCAGGGTTGTAACGGAGCTGGGTAACCCTAGTCAAGAAGCAAGTCAAGCTGAAAAACAGCTTCCCAACACAAACACAAACACTTGACACACAAATTGTTGTTGTTGTTGCTGCTTGTATCTATCTGCCTCTTGACATGTTTTAACATATGCAAAATATGAGTTGGGTAAGTCGAAAGCTCAAAAAAAGAGAAAGAAAAAGAAAGAGAAATGAAACATGTGCCCAAATATTTGCACTCAAGCATTTCATAACTTTTGAACAATTTCTGCTCCAATTTGGATTCCCATTTCACTTTTTTCTTTTTCTTCACAGTTATCACTATTATACTTCCTGCTGGTCTCTAACTGCCACTATCTTCAGCTCCTTCCGTTTAGATTTATTATGCTCATTGGGGGTGCGGGGGGGGTTGCTGATGGTCATGTCATTTTTGGTCACATTTTTTTTTTTTTTTTGACATTCATTGGCTTTTTTTTTTCTTTTTTTCCTTCATTCTTTTTTTTTTGTCCTGCTGCGACAGGCGCCACTCCAAAAGTTAAATAGAAATGAGCGCATGAAGCGTGAAATTAAATTTGATAAATTTTATTTACGTAAAACGATGCAAGATTTGTGTGCCACTTTTTTTTCCTCTTCCTTTTTTGCTGATGTCGCTCCTAGGTCAAATTTTAAGTGTATCGAATGACTTTTTTTACGCTTCGTTGTGCAACACATAACCTGTGGGGGGAAGGAGCAGTGTTGGTTAGTGGCACGGGCAAACAGGTCAAAAATGAGCTTTCATTTTTATGTTCGGGTCAGTTTTAAATGGGTTTTGGCTGAATATGAGTTGAAAGGATTTTCAACTTAAGGCTTTTTTCCTTTAGCTTTTTTTTTAACTTTGGGATTTAGAGTAATTTTTTTAAATTTAAACGTATTTGTAAATTTAATTTTATTTTTATGTTGTTTAACAGAGATTCTCACCACTTCCTTTTACTTTTAGTTATCCTCTTTTATAAGTTAAGCCCAAGCCAAAAAAAAAACAATGTTTCCTCAACTCAAACTCAAAAGTCTCCATTGAGAGACAAACACCTGCAACGCCTCCCCTCCCCTTCTCCCCCCGTCTGCAACAAACTGTCCAGCAACATTCAAAACAACAGCTGCCTTTTGCTATTGTTGCCCAAAAAAACTTCAATCTCTTGACAGCACACAACAACAACAACGAACAATTTGCCAGTGTTGCCAGAGTATGCGACAAGCAATCGACGAAGCCTTTGGCAACCAAACTCCAATCTCCATTCACCCCCCCCCCGTCCCCCGACCACCTTTGGGGTCAGCAAGCAGAAGCGCTACATTTTGCGCTTTATGCACATTGTTTATGAATTTTCGCGCACACAAAAGTTGGCCCAAACGTTGTTGTTGCCGCCTCTTGCTACATAATGGTGTTGGTGGTGGCTGCTGCTGCTGATGTTGCCTGTGTTGCTGCCTCTTGTGCCGTTGAATGGTTTTACGATTATTAACCCATAAAGTATTCATTGAAGTGAAGCTGAGTGTGCTGCTTTCTGCCTGCTGCCTGCAAAAGCCTTGCCACGCAAAAGTGCAATAACAAACAGCCGCAACACCAGCAACAACAACAGCAACAACAACAACAACAACAGCCACCAAGTCTGCTACAAAGGCGCCACAAGTTGTAGTCAATCTCTCTCTCTTTCTCTCTCTGTTTTGTTGGCTTCATTTCGTTTGCATCCTTTTTGCATTTTGGCCCTGGCTATGAGTCACTTTTTGGCCAGAGCGGCGGCCTCTTCAGTTGAGTGCCTTTCATTGGTTTCGACCCTTTTATCTGCTGCAACTCTTCACTCCACTCCACTCCATATTCGAGTGGCTTAATTTATGCAGCAACAAGAAGAGTGAATATTAAAAGTTTTCAATGTTTTGTACCTTTTGAGACAACGTTCATCTCTCCTTTTGGGGTCTTGAGGTTGCCTTCTGCTTCTGCTCTTCAGCGGTTTTCGGTTTTTGCCTGATTATGATTGCTTTTTGGCAGCGCATTCTTAATGAACAGCCAAGTCCAATGTTAATATGATGCATGTTGCACATTGAGAGCAAGACCAATATGTCTACAATGTTGCAAAGTCAATGAAAAAGGGAAGTTATAGTCTTAGTACAAACTTTCAACTTCAATTTTGTAAACCTTTTTTACCCTTTTTTTAATATATTTTTTTTCTGAATGAACAATATGTCGAGAATGTCGCATAAAAATCAATTTTCCCGAAAACGTATTTTTTGAAGTTCGTGAACATCATAGCACAAAATCTACTGAACTGATCCTTTTGAAAATTTGAACAAAACTTCTTCACATAAATCAACAGCTAATCACGAAGAGTTTTTATTTTTTATTTTTTCCTATTTGTAATAAAAATTAACCGCGTTTTTGAGCTAAAAACCCCTTTTTTAAAATGCTGTAAAAAATTTAAAAAAAATATTAAAAAAAATGTCTTCGTGATTACCTCGAGAACTTCATCGCCTTTAAAACGCATATCCATTTTATGGTTTCTGATGATCCAGTAACGAGTTATAATGTTCACCTCTGGAGATTCACCGTCACCGGCTTGTTTTTCAATATTTTTCAATGAACATTATTTCTGACATACTTCAAAAGTTGTCCAATAATATGTAATTCAAGTTAAATATATAATATGATTTCTTTCGCCTTTAAAACCATAACTTCCCCCTTAAATCTAGAAACCCAATTTACACACCAAATTCATGTTTAAGTTTACTTCCTTAGGATCCACTTGTGGTCTCTGCCAAATCAACCCTAGATGCCACAACTTGCAGTCAAAAATTACACTATCTTTGGCCTGGCAATTTAATTAAAGCCTCATAGCTCACTGCCAGCCACAAAAGTAGTTGCTCCATCGACCGTTAACAAAACAAAACTTTACTCTACGCACACACAGCCGATGGGAATGGTAAACTCACCACAAAGACCGCAACGACGCGACAAGGGCGAGACCACGCCCACTTTTGGGGGACAAGTTCACCTTTTAATGAGGCAAAGAGCAGAAGAAGAAGAAGAAGAGGAAGAGTTGATGCCACATAACGAGGCCATTATATGTCATTGTGTGGCACGATTGGGAGGGGGGGGGGGGGGGGTGGGGTGTCGCGACAGGACTCGCGGCTTAGCCAGTGCTAAGCAACGGGTCAAAGACAATGGCAAAGCCTGGGCAAAAGCTTTATTGTTATTTTAATTAGAAAACTTAATGTCGGCTGAGGTCAGCTTTTCAGCCGTTGAACTTTAATTGAAAACAAGCTATTTATGATATCCTTTTAAAGTTTAAGCACAAAAAAAACCAAAAAAAAACCAAAAAAACTAAACCGTACCACAAAAATTTGTGTGTTGTGAGCAAAGCATGCAGATAAATGGCAAAAAGAAAAACATGAAACTCCCAAAAGTATGCAACACGCCCTAACAACAAAAACTACACAACACACACACACACAGTGCACTGGACAGGTGTTGGTGGAGGCAAAGAAGGATGAAGGATATAAGAGCAAGGTGGACAAAACCGCAAGCTTGGCCAGCTCGTTGCAAAAGTAGCATTTTTTTTGTTTGTATTTCGTTCAGTTCGTTCTTTCGTCCCGCCCAAACGTGTGTATGGGAAATTGTTTTATAGTTGTCCAGAAAACGGTTCGTCAGTGCAAAAAGCAACAATAGCTGAAGGGAAAGACAACGAGACTTGTATACCCTATAGTTAGAAAATGTTTTGAAGGTTGTTTTACGGTTAAATATTTTAAGGATAGTAAGGATTTAAATAAAAAAAAAAATATTTGACCATCAAATTGTTAATTAAAAATAAGTTATGCTTGTGAGAAATTTTCTTCAGCTCCTTTTCTTATTATTTCCACAAAGAAAGTTTCTCTTTAATATTGGTAGCTACGATCTTCATATGAATTATATATTTTTTAACCGATTCTAATACTTTTTCAAGCTAAGTAACACTTAACAACTAAAACACCCTTTAAACAAGCGTTTTAAAACCGGCGTTGAGTTTGTTTATGGCCAGCTTGTTGTACTAAAACGGATGTGCCTTTAAGTTGTATATCCGTTGGCCCAAACTGTAAATGTGTGTGTGTGTGTGTGTGAGTGGGAAAGTTTTTGAGCATGCAGTTTTCAAGCTGAAGCGTTTAACAAAGCATCGTAAATTGCATCAGGCGGGCAGTTAGAAAGCTTCCCTCAACAAAAAAAAAAGAAAAAAAGAGACAAAAAAAACTTAAAACCTCAAACTCTTTACGGCATGTTGCAACATGAGCTTCGAACTGAACACACAGGACCCGCATTTTATTGAGGTTTTCTTGGGTCTCTCTTCTTTTTTTCTAGTTGTGTGTGTTCTTTTATTGCCTATGGTTTTAACCTGCTGCGAAATTAGATTACTTGAAGCTCTTCCATTCCAACGGACAGCAAATGTGTGTAAATATATGACAAAAGAATGGAAATGCGGTTTAGATAATGCTGCCTTTGAATGACTTAAGTGAGCTTTTCTGCAAATTCAAATTGAATGTGGTTGAGTTACAATTTTCAAATTATTCTCGTTTTAGCTTCTGCCCAATGCAATTACCTTATCTGTTTACATAATCGCTTAAAGCTTATCACCTTCGCCTTCACCTTGCCTTGCCTTGCATGTAAGTAAGTTATTAAATAACGCAAAAAAAAGAAATCGATGAGCAGATACCAAACCAGGTTGCCTCAATAGATAGATAGAGTCATCATGCAACTTTTCTGGGCGCATGTGCAGCAAACTTTAATTAAACTCAACTGTGTTGCAATTTTTTTAATTACAAGTCCAGCTGGTGCGGGGATGGGGGGGAATGCATTTGATTGTTGGCGATAGGCGTTGCTGTGTAAATAGCCAAGGCTGCCCCATGGATGCTGCCACAAAATGTGGGCGTGTCTGGTCATTTTTCGCGCCAAGTGCAAATTGTAATCTCTCTCCTCTCCTCTCTATCTCCCTCTCTCTCTCTTTCTTTCTCTGTGCAAATAAGCAATTATTTGGCTTAATAAGTCAAACTGGTCGGCTGGCATTTTTGCTCATCCGACTGTTGATTGTTGCATGGGCTAATAGAATTTCACCCCCCCCTCCCCCCGCCCTCCATTCGCTAAATAGTCCGCATAAAAGTTGCGCGCAACAAAGTTGAAGGCAGAAAGTAAATGAAGCTGCCGCAGCCTCAATTTAAAATTAAGCTCATGAAAAGCAGTTAACCTCACGCGGGCGGCTGCGGCCAAAAGCCACCCCGAAAAGCCAACACCAAAGCCAAAGCCGTTAACTACAGCACAAAGTCAACGTTGGCAGCCACGCGGAGTTGAAGTTGTTGCGAGGGGGGTGGAGCGGAGAGGGAAAGATTGGCCCTTGTTTGCATTAAAGTAAGCATGAAATTAAAGCTAAACCCCAAAGGCGACTTGCAAAATAAACTGCAGCCTTCACAACTCGACCGAGAAGTGGTGAGTGAGTGAGTGGGGGGGAGAGGGGAAAGGGTGTGCTGCAATGTTGTTGCATCAAATTAGCAGCCATGTTGTTGTATAAAGGGAAGCGCGAATTTTTTGTTGTGTTTTTGGGCCAAAGCGTAAACAAAAGCAAGAAGTAAAAGGAACATTAAGAGAAGTTTTTCTTAGTGCACTGCAAAAAAATTTTTAAAGTTAATTCAAGTATTCAATATGGTAATAAAGTATTTAAAGAAATAATTTTAGATATTTTAGTAAACAAAATCTTAGTAATTTAATAAATATTTAATTGCTTTTCCTTAAGAAATCTACATTAAAACTTTATTTCTCTCTCTTATATGCACGTCTTTTCTATTAAAGCTTAGATTTAGCTTGTTTATTCATTTTCTAGCTGCACTCATTTGTTTTGTCTTTAATTTTTGTGCTTGCAACATTTCACAACCCTCACAAAAAAAAAATAGAAAGAAAAGAAAAAGACGTTTCGTTTCCTTTTTCGTACTTCGTGCCATTCATTTTCTTAGCGTTTTCTTTTCTTTTGCTTCGATATTACAACACCCAAAGGTGTAATTGAATCAAATGAGCAAAAATTTCAGATTACTTCAAAATGTTGAGCGCCAAGACACGAAACTCATTTCGCACACGGGGGGCAATCAGTGTCAGACGGGCAGGGGGAGGGGAGCCATTTGAGAAGGCGTTTAAATGCAGTGAGTTACTTTCATACCCATATACCAAATAAAAGAGAAGTTGTTAGAAATTCAACATTATTTATCTTAACTACTTGCTTCATTTATCATGCTAGAAAATGTTTGGTAAGGGTATAACATAGTCTGTCACTTTACTCCGGCATTGCTTAATGACATAGAGAAAGTTTGGCAAACTTTTTAGGGTTGTTGCATATCTTAAATATATGTTTAACAATTGACAAATATACAAATGAGCTACAAGTGTTGCTGCAATCAGTGAAAGTGCTCTCACCACAGGCGCCTGCCACATCCGGTGCGCAAAAGCGGCAAACGGAAGCACACAACGCTAGATAAGTACACTAAAAAATACTTCAAGCACATATGCACCAAATAATGCCCAAAACCAATATATTTTTGGCGACTGGAATTATGAACGGCAAGACTTTTAAGACAACAGTTGCAAAAAAAAAAATGAAGAACAGAATGGAATTTAAGCAGCTTTCAACAGGGTTGGAGGGTGGTTGGGTGATTTATGTGCACTGTTGAAGGTTCAAATAAGCGTTAAGTTTTCATTTCCGCTGGCGCCGCTGCGAAAAGGACCAGAAACAGTTACAACAACAGCAATACTAAAGTGAAATATCTGCACAAAAATGAAACTGAAAAGAAATATTGTTTTCTGTTGTTCTTTTTTTATTTTTACTGTTTCTCTTCTTCGAGCATCCGGGGGCCAACAAAGCGCCACATTATTACAAAACAAATTAAGAGAAATGTTAAAACAAAGCACATGAAGCCCCAAGTTGAAGTTCAAGCGGATTTTATGGCAAAGAGGTTTCTTCGCAGTTGGCAACTAGAAAATAAATTACAAAAATATATTTTACAGAGCAGGTAAAGAAATGGGATTTGTAGCTTTGCAGAGTTCAATGAATGCTTAAAGAACAACTTAAAGATGCAATAAATTAATAGCCAAGTATTTCTCATTACAAATAACGCCAGAATTTCCCAGTTTACATCATTTTGAAAACGTAACTCAATGTTGATATGCATTAAAATTGTATTTTAAGGTATTTATTGTGTTGAGTGCTTAGGAAAGCGCCGCGCACAATGCGGCGTATGCGCAATTTATCAAAACATAACAACGGCAATTAATTTTGGTGCACTGCCTTCCAACTGAAACTTTTATAAATCAAACGTAACGAGCGTGTAACCTAACGGACAGGTATTAAGTATAACAACCCCCTGATTCGAGGGGGTGGCTTTTCATCAGGGGGTGGTTGTAATTTTTTTTTGTTTTTTTTGTACCCTGCTTCACAACTTTTCAAATAAAGCTCAATGGCAAAACGTATTTACAATTGTGTGCCGCATATTTTTGTTGTTGTTGTTTGGCATTCGTGACTTTGGCTTTGTTTTGCCCCCAGTTACATGCGGCGTATGAGTTATTTACTTAAGTACTTAATAATGAAGTTTTTTAATAATTCTCTATATCATGCTGTATGAGAATCAGCGAATAGGATACTAATGCATTAAGCATTGCCATATACATATTACGATTAACAGTGAAAAGGCCCATGATGATCACTTTGGGCGGATTGCGTACCAACTGCAGCTGAAAGCTTTCAAACGTATTCTGCAAACGCTTGTCCAGACTCCGCACAAACGTTGGATACTCTGCCACAAGTTGAACCATATCGGCATGACGATCCTGAACCAGATACATGACTGAGTTGGTGATCTGTGTATCGGCGACGTAGCAAACGACGCCAAAGACGAGCAGCCAATTGTTCCACTTGAACCAATCGATCTTCAACATGCCATACTTAATGGCCGAGAACAGGAAGTAAACGATAGAAATCAGGGTTATACAAAATATGGCAGACATTGCCATGCACTGCACTCCAAAGATGTGAATCATGCGCTCCGAAAGGTTCTGCAGTTCAGATTGTAGACGAGCCAAGTTATCCAGACGTTTGGCTAGCGAGAAACTCTGGTCCTGGCAAGGATCCTGCTCCAGCTGATGCGTCTCAGCCATAATGGAGCGCAACTCATGATTGAGGAGTATATAATGGCCGTGTATGATCAGCATTGAGAAAAAGAATTGACTGAGTATAACATTAAGCAATCCAATAATCACGTACAGCAATAACATTGTCGTTACAGTTATGCCATTCATCCGTGAACGCAGCGCATTCCTGGCCACCAACATGTGAATGCATTCCGTCAGAGTGCCCGTAACAATCTTGCTGATGACACCGCGGCGCCACAAACGCATCACTTGCGGCTGTTGCAACACCAAGCGACGATAGCTGGCCAGCAATTGAAGAATTCTCTGGCGCTGCCACCAACGGCTCCAGATCGTTACGTATACGCAGCCAACACGCATGGCGAGCAGGACCAGGAACACATACTCGTGCAGGCTATTTGTGTGCGTCCAGAGAACTTGCCAGATGCGTGTGTGCAGCAGCAGCGGCATCAGACTCAGTAACAATATGTTCACACATGCCGCATAGATTGTTGCAGCTTTACTTGGACTGGCTCGGCCCGTGCTCAGGTCGAACTTGAAGTTGAGTACGCCAAGAAGACGGCCGTAGAGGTAGTGTAAACGTATTAGGAACTTGACCACATCGAACATATTTACTAACTGAATTAGTTACGCATTTGGAAAAGTCCTTACAGCTAAAAGCATTCAGTTCGATTAGATTTCTGATTAAATGCGATAGTTTCTAATTAGCTCATTTTTGATGTGCTACTACAGGGTGTTCTTTTTTTTTAAAACAAAAACAATGCTCGCTAATAAAATTATTAGTTTTTCTGTTTCGTTTAAGGAAAGCATTTTTTAACAAACATCTTTGTCTTGACTTTGAGTGTACCCTGTACTTATAGAATGAGTAAGGGGTATAATGAGACAATGCCAGCCATAAAATGCCATTCAGTCAAGTCTAAAAGGTTTTTAGGCTGTTTACTATAATATATTGAAAAACATCAATGTGTAATTAAATTTTCGGACAAACTTTACGTTAAAAAATTTTAATGATAAAAGTTAAGTTTTTTAATTTATTTTTTATTTATTTATTATAATAATTTGGTTGGTTGACTTAATAAATAGAAGTACAATTCAGTTTCAATCTTATGCTAGTCTCTGATCGAGCTCTCGGGCAATAATTAATCTTTAGTGTAATCTTTCTTTTAAGAAAAAATAGTTTAATTATGTGCTAATAACTATTTAAAAATTAAGTGTTCGTTGTGTTAACGAGAAGTTGAGTAAGTCATTTATTGGCTATTCTAAACGTTCCATAAACCATTTCAAATATTTCCAGCGATATTTTAGTTAGTGAAACATTCAATCTCTATTATATCTGTCAAGCACACTCAAACTAATTCCATTTAAATGACAACAGAAAACAGCAACAAACTAAAATGAAATGCCGAAGAGCTATCAGTTTTTGATATACAATATATAATGCGTGCATAAACCAATTAGTGAGAACAAAATGCATATCTTTCATGACTGAAGCGTTTCGTAGCACACTTTATCCGTTTATCGCCGTCAAATGCAATCGTGGCAGCTATTTGTTTTGTTGTTTCCCTCTCGATTTGCATACAAGTGGGGAGTGGGGAGTGGGGAGGGGAACCCACTGAAAAACAAAAGGCATTCAATTAAAATGTGCACACACACAAGCATACAAAACAAAGCATTTAATACAATTTACGCAATTAATTGCGTTGCAGAATGCAAACAGCAGCAAATCATTGCAGAGAAGAGAAATGCGGCACAAAACTGCTGACACGCATAAAAAGATAGTAGGTTCAATCGATTTACATATATATGCGATATATTATAGTAGGGTGTATACGCAATATTAATGGGCAATAATAAAATGGCCGACTGAATGATGCAGCTGCTGCAAAAACCGGTTAGTGTAAAAACAATTTGGCCAAATTGCAATTGCACTAAAAACCCCGGAATATGGGCCAAAAACACACACACACACACACACACACAAAAACCAATTTGTCGTATTGTTCTGTCAATGGCCATAGAGAACTTCAAATGGTTTTTACCATGAGAGTTCCGGGCAATGAATGATGTTCGAGTCATTCATCTTTCTCAATGGGTCGCCAGTTACATGAGTGTGCGAGTGTTTGAGTGTATTTGGGTCAACACAAATAATAATAGCTCAAAACTACAATGCTACCGCAATTTTTGGTATTTTTGCAAGGTACACACAACACAAAAAAAGAAAACAATTAAAAGAACAAAGAGAAAAATTAAAACAATCAAAACGACAAATCAACAAACGAACATTGAGACAGAATTTAAACCTTTAAAAAGAGTGGATAAAAGTTATACTTAGAACATCTATATAATCCGATTTTTGATGCAGTTTATTGTATTTCAAGAAAAGTTTATCTAGAAAACTATATAAATAGTATATAAATAACTTCTTCTCTATACTTTTGCTGGCACGATTAAATCTCTCTACAATCATGACAGCTTAGCAATTGTGTTAACTACAGGAATATAAATAAGTATATATCTAGAAACTTAACACCACAACGATAAAATCTTGGCAAAGTCAAGAAGATCTTTCACATTGTTAAAACAATTGTGATCCACCTCCTTTTTATATTCCACTCGATGGCAATCTTTATGGAGCGTTAACAGCCTCTGTTGTTGCCTCTTGCCACCTGCTGCTCACCTTGGAATGGTAGCTGCCTGCAGCTGCATGCAACGCCCAGCAAGCCATCAATCAATCGATGTTGCAAGCGAGATGCTTTAATTAAAGCCACAAAAGCTGAAGTCTGAAGTCGCATTATGCATTACGATTGGGCGAAATAAATCTTTTCGCACCGCGACACGAGACGCATTCAAAATGCTAAATTAGTAAAATGTCACTTTCGCTTTTAAGTTGAGAGAATTCTTTTTTTTTTTTTTTTAGCAGAGAACAGGGAATGTTGTCGTTTGTTGTTGTTGTTGATCAAAGTGAAGCGCCGACAGAGGCGGGGCAAGCACATAAATTATCGCTGGCTAAGCAGGCACAGACAGGAGCCGTTAAGGGGGGGAATGTTGCACATGTGGCAAGCAAAGCATTGACATACTTCAAAGTGTTTATCTCAACGTTGCATTGTACTTGAAATAAGTAGAGTGTCGTCTCTGTCTGCTATTTTTTTTTTTTTGTTCCTTCAACGATATGGCACGTTATAAATATTTGCAACGCTTTGACAAAGTTTTTGATATTTATACGCAACTGCAACTGCAACATTATCTGCAACTGCATCTGTGTTTGTAGTTGAAATGAAATTCCTTATCGCTGGCGCCCTATTAAACGATTTTTTTTTCTCATCTCTTTCTTTGTCTCTGTGTTACTTTTTTTTGCATCTGCTTCAACAACTGTTGCACCAACTGGACCCTGACCAGCCTCAAGCGGTGTGGCATGGGTTTCAACTTTTTTAAAATTGCATTTTTTATGCTTTGCACAGGAATTTAATTTACAAATTTTGCAGTTTCTTGCATGTTTCTGAGGAAATTTTCGCTATGATAAAATAAAATGAGCAATAGAGATATCGTTTACCTTCTCAGGTTTCGTTTTGAAATCATTGATGATAACATCTAAACACTTCTGTCGTTTAATGACAATATTAAACAGTTTGATAAAGTGCCTAATCAATTTTTAGTGCCACAGCTTGAATAGAAAACAAACTTGAAGTTTAAAAAATACTCATCTCATTAGTTTAAAAAGGTAAATGAGATAAAAATTCTAGAAAATTGCAATCAAAGCAATATTCCTAATTAAAATATCATCGCAACTATTTCAAAGCTTCGTTTTCTTTGAATGTTTAAAATAAAAACATTTCATAGCTCTTTATTAAAATTATTTCTGCCTTAATTTAAATTTTATTTAATACAAAGCAGCAACTTCAATTACAGCTCTCACCTTTTGACCTACACACACAGATTGCCTGTCTAGCCAATTGACTTCTTTTTTTTTTTTTATATATATTAACGGTAACTGTAAGTTTTTATTGCATTTCCCCGACTGAATTGTGCACCCACGAAGCGAAGGCAATGCCAAACTAATTTAGATTCAATTAATTAACTGCACACATTGCACCCACCGAATACGAATAGGAATATAAAATTCAAACCAAATTCGAATCCACATCCATTGGCGGTTAGCCAAAATGGTACTAGAGCATTTTAGCCAGTATTTACCCCAGCGGCGATCTCTCTGCAGTTCTCGGTTTGAGATTCAAGCGATAAACGACTGGACCAAACTGCCAATTGGAGCAGAAGAAGAAAGAGAAGAGGAGAGGAGAGGACAGGGGAGGAGATTCGCGCACTTGGCACACATTTTGTCTGTGGCCACTTGGCAGACTTTTGCTGCCAATTGTATCGATAAATATTGCAGCTGGCCCCTAAGGGGCTTTTTTCTCTGGCTGCATTATTGGACCGGAGCTAATAAAACGTTAGCATGCATAAATCTCAAGCTGTTTATTGGCCAAAATGCATATCAACATATAACTGTTTGCTATTTGCTATATTGCTTCCTATTCAATTGTGTGTTAATGGCGCCTGCCAATTGTTTTTTATCCCATGTGGAATCGTTGGCGTGAAAAGTGCCATAATTGACAGGAAATTAATCAGATTAATTCTGAGACAAATGAGATAAAAAAAAGAAGGAATGACAAAAATTCTGAAAATATTTAGACTTAGAATTATTCAAGAATTAGGTATAAAAAAAAAAAAAAATTAAAAAATTAAAAGTTAGAAAATGCAAAATAAAAATGAAACAAAATATATTTTAATGCATCAAATAAACATAATAAATATTAAATTATTCCTAAGGTTCTTTAGTTCTATATACACTGGTCGAAAAATTAATCAAAAACTTAAATCTGACTGATTTTTGATTTAACATTTTCTTCTTGGCAGTTTTAAGTGGCTTTTAAGAAAGTAAGCAAGCAACGAACGGTGAAAAAAAGTGTGCGAAAACTTTGAGATAATAATTACAAGAAAACGCCGCGCAAAATAGGCAAAAATCATTCAAGGGGCAAGCGTCAGGCAGGCAGCATATCAAAAACTTTTGCGTAAAACCCATTTAAACTTTTCAACAACTCATGGCGAGCTTGCTGCATGGATGCAGTGCAGCAGCAGCATCTGAAGCATCTGAAGCAGCTGGAACAGCAGCTGTGTGTTTAAAGGCAAAAGCAATCTGCGCCTGACAACAACCAAACGTTTATTAAAAGACAACCACCAAATGGATAACGGGAACGGAAGGGAAGGGAAGGGGAGTAGCAGCCTCGTTGTGGCTGGAGACATGATGTACGATGACGATGACGATGAGGAAGACGATGTTGGCCAGTTTTGAGTGACCAGCGATGTAAGGCGAAGGCAAACTTTTACACACGACACACTTGATGCTTGATTAAAGCCTCAACTTCTTCGTCTTTGGCTAGTTGCCCACTTGAGTGCATATTAAAAGTGGCTTCCCCTCCCCACCCCTTCCCTTTCACAGCCGTCTGTTGTTCATTTGTTATGCTGTCTTCGGGGGCAATACACACAATACACACAGAAGCAGATGATAATCATGATAATGGTGATGATCATCTTGTGCAAGTGCTTCTGCAACGCGCGACTTTTGTTCATGCCACTGGCAAGCAGCCAACAAGTGTGTGTCTTCAAACACTCCACTTCCAGCTCCTCTGCGTCGTGCTGCTCTTGGTCCGGACTCCGAAGTGGCTGCCGGTTCTGCGCATGCAAATTACTTTGGCCACAATGTTTTGATTTTATTCGCATTTGATTATTTTCTTCGGCTTCTGCTCTACTTAAAGATTTCTTACACAACGCCAAGCAGCTGTGCGTGGGTTTAGGCCTAGCAGTCAGCGTGGGCTTCTCCTTCTTTCAAGTGGTCAGAGTAGAGAATAGAGTGTGTGCGTGACATGTGTTCGAAAGTGCCGCACAGACATTGTACGCATTTACAACATTTTCCACTCTCTGCCTGGCAATTTTGAATGAGTTGAACATTCTCATAAAAAAGTGTGCCAGACGTGTTTACCTTTACTTAATTTATATGCGCTAAACAGTTCTTTAAATAATAAATATATTTTTTAGTGTTGAGAAACACACAAAATAAGTTTTTTTTAATCACAAACAATTCTTTAAATACTAAATAGATTTTTAGTGTTGAGAAACACACAAAATGTTTTTTTAATACAAACAGTTCTTTAAATACTTAATAGATTTTTTAGTTTTAAGAAATAAACAAAGATAGTTTTTATTTAATTACAAACAGTTCTTAAAATACTAAACAGATTTTTTAGTTTTGAGAAATTCACAAAGATTCTATTCTAACTAATCCTTAGCAAGACTCAACTAAATCTCTGACAGCCACAAAGAAGCAATCCAACAACTTGCAACATTTTACCTACCTGTCTGCCTTTCCAGGCCAGGCGATTCACATCCGCCCAATTAATCCAATGCGTAGAGACAACTTGCTAGAAAGAACGAAAGAAGATATGTAGACAATCTGCGCCTACCGTTTTATAAATTCCAGCTTGGATAGGCTGTTGCACGTTGCACATGTGGCAAGTTAGCCAGTTTCACAGTTTTTCTTTCCCAGCAAGCAAGGCAAACGCATGATCAAATGTCACAATCAATTTCAATTTGGCGCTCGAATTGAGCTTCGTTAGCGGCAGCTGGCAAAAGAAAACGAGCCAGGTTGCATGCCACGCCGAGGCACAGGCAGGATGATGCCAAGCGAATCGAAAGCCAAAAAGCTAAAACGCCATTGCCAAAGACCAAAGTCGAAGTCAACTTGGCAGCCACTTTTTCTAATCAACCAAAACCTGCGCTAGGCAGCGGCTGTAATTTAACTAATTTGTAACTATGTGTGCCTCTGTGTGTGTGTGTGTGTTGCTTCAATTGTCTCACGTTGCAAGTTGCAAGCAGCCAACTGGCAGCTTTATTGTCAACTCTTGTGAACTTAAAGTTTGATGTAAGAAAATCCTGAAGAAAATTCGAATTCTGTTACAAAACCACCAATCAAGTGGTGCAACCATTTTGAAAGTGTATATAAAAAGTTGCCATTATCATTTCAAAGTAGTACTAAAATGCTAATATCGAATGATAGTAGGGATAGTTATGAGAGTGAGCGCTGCCTTTTGCCACGCCTTTTAAGGCGCACAATCAAATGTCAATTATGCAGATTTTATGCAGTTAGCATTGAGAAAACTGAAGTTCTTTTTTCTCGGTTTTTTGCCAGCACTTTTGCTTTTTTGTCCTGGCATACTTATATACTAGAGTCTTTTGTTCGTTTGTTGTTTACCAAAACGTCTAGACGTTTATTGTGATTGGGCGTGGGCTTCCTTGAAAACGCATTGTTTGCTAGTTCGTTGGTAGTTGGTAGTCCAGAAAAGCAGTTGATAAAAGTGGTAAACTCGTTTTTTGGCAAATGATTTTCGACGGTGAAATACAATGGCTACAAGTTTATAATTGTAAATGCTTTTTGTGCAGAAAGTTTGCTTCAGCTTTTTGGCAACAGATTATGAAGTGTGACGTTAAGTAAGTTTTGCATTTAGTTTTAGTGTAATGAGGTTTTTTCGGGAAGTTTTTTAATGCTTTGTCTTTGATAAAGGGAACTGTTTTAGCTTTGAATTTTGGAATTTAAGCAGCAAAGCAAAAATATCTTGACTTTATGCAACTAACATTTGTGAATTGCTTAAGACAGGCAATCTTTACTTGAGTGTTTTCTTAACTTTATTTACATTTCCTTTAGCACCTGTGCCCAAAAACTACACGCACTCAACTGAGTTATTACACAAGAAAACCACTTGCAAGAACTATGCAAATAACTTGAGGGGGTGTAAACCTTTTGCTTTCTGCGATGCTTTCGCATTTATCTGCTTAACTTTGGCTTTGGCTTCTGTGAGCGGAATCCCCACATGAATAATTACAGCGCAGCCAGTTCATTTAATTTTCACTTTCTGTCTAAGGGAAAACCCTTTTCTCGTCGGCACATGAATGAAAATATTTAATGAAGAAATTTATAACAAACTTTCATGAAATGGCAGCAGCAGCAGCAGCAGAAGCGCGTCGGCATTTTAAAAATTATGAACATTAAATGCAAATTATGCTAATCAATTAAGGCCGTAACGAAATGTGTACAGTGTCTGCCAGAAGTTGTGCAAGACTATGCCTAAAGTTCACAGAACCCTCGAGCACACACATTTCAGGGCAATTAGGCAAGAAATGAGTGAAGCCAGTGTTGCCACCCATTCTGACATTCAACAACAACTGCTAGCAACCCTCTATCAAATGACCGATATTAATGTTTAAGCTAGGGCAAGGGGAGAAGTGTTGGGAAGGGGGGGAGTGTGTCATGCAATGCCAACCCTTTTGCTGTCGTTGTTGCGTGTTCCTCTGGAATTTGTTTGGACTTCGACTTGGACTCACTTATTATAGGTCAGTATTGCGTTAGTTGAAGTTTGCATTTGCCGCACTTAATGATTGGATATTAATTTGGCAGGCTGTGTGTTGTATCTACTAGCTACTACTTCTGACAAATTGTCGTCGATTAGAGCGTTAGAGTTCTATAATGCTATTGTTTAAGCAAACAATGCCAATGTATATAAATAGTATATGATTTCCAAGGTAATTCAACTCAAGCTGAGCTCGTTAAAAGCCAACTTAACTACAAGCCATTAGTTTAAATGGTTAAACTGTCAAAGTCTGTGTGTGTGTGTGTTAGCTGACAAAGTTATCTATATATACAATTTGCAAAAGCTCTGTTAAAGGATGCGTCAGTTGATTGCTAATCCATTTGTCAAGTTAGTTCTTAACTTACTCCAGAAAAGGGGAGTTTGATTGGTAAGGTGTCAAGGAATGTGTTTAACTATATAAAAGATAGTTGAGTTAAGAGCAGAATGTTTAAAGTCAAAGGCCTTAGTTTTAATAAACTTTATTCACTTTTTGCTACCTAATATTTAACTAATTTAGAAAACCTTATCACTTTATCTTACCACATTTAACACACCCATAACTAATATTTGATGTAACAAGCTCAGAACCATCTTCTTAGCCATGTTGACAAACCATTACGTAAACGGTTTAATGGCGAACAACCAAACAAAATTTGAAGTTTAATTGGCCAAATAATAGTTATTGTTAGCTGCATTCTGAAAGCCCGTAAAAATGGCACAATGAAATTTTAATGGGTCCCCGCCTCAAACGAACTGAAAAATCTCAACCGAAAAATCAACAATGCGGCAGTAAAAATTTCCTGCTGCCTTCAAGTCCTTCAGTTTGAATGGGCCTAATCAAATTAAGTACTAATCCTTGGGAAAAACCGCGAACAATTTAAAATGATTGTAAGTAAATTTCCCAAAACAATTAAATGTCACAACGCGGAATTTCCGTTATGACAAACAGCTGTTGCGGAGAGAGGAAGAGAAAGAGAGAGAGAGAGGGGATTCTGCGCAATCGCATGGGAAATGAGAGAAGAATAGCTTTCATTTTGATAGCATGCGATAAACTTGACATTTCTCGCATGCGTTTTCTGTGTGCTTGCATTTTAATTACAACTTGGCCAAAGACATTTGCATATGTGAAGTTTGGCTTAGAAGACAAGAAGCCATAATGACTTGGCCCATCTGCATCTAGTTTCAAAGTGAATAATCCATTTAACAGTGCAAAATTGTTGCACACACCCAAAAGGAAAGTTGGCAAACTTTTGTAGACAACCAGGTTGCAGGTTGGCTGAGAAATTGTTTTATTACCCAGCGTTGAGAGGGTGTTGACTGAAAAACAAAGGTGCACACAATAAATTACATTGTTACACGGAACTTGCACACAGCAACAAGAAGCGTCTGCAACGGGCAGGAGTTCAGGACACGCGACAGCCGGCCAGGACACCGGACGGACGCAGGAAGTCAGCAACAAGCGTCACGTTAATGAAAAGGATTTTCTTTCACACACACATACAAACACATACACATACACATACATATGTCTGCACTTGAAATGACTTTGCCCCGAAGGTTATTTAAATATTTAAAGGCCAGGCCATTGAGGATTTTCGCCTCTTTGATGTTTTCAGCCATTAGTTGAGGCTTAGACTAAAAGGCCAAAAAGCTTCATTAGAAAGTGTCGCTATATATAGCCATCAACTCATTCAGCTTTTAGTTTTGCGGTTAGTTTTTGCCTTTGAGTGAAAGTGTCAAAAGTCATCTGTGTCTGCTGTAGAATGTGAATAAATTTGATAATAAATACAAAATTGTAAATCCAAGCACTCCCAGTCTGTTTAGAGAAACCGTAAAAAACAACCAGTTAAAATTCAACATTTCACATTCGGAACCATTTTCAATCGTAGCCAAAACTTCTCGAACCATTCCAAATGGGTTCCGTTGTGAGTGATATGCAGTTGCCAAAGATAATTGTCAGCATGGATGGTCCTGGGGCGAATTTTGTGCGCCAGTCAATCTGCGATAACAAAGTCGTCATCTTTAGCAAGAGCTATTGTCCCTATTGCAGCATGGCCAAGGAGCAGTTTCGCAAGCTGAACGTCAAGCCCCATGTGGTGGAGTTGGATTTGCGAGCCGATGGCGAGGAGATTCAGGCGGTGCTGGAGCAGATGACCGGAGCACGGACTGTGCCGCGTGTGTTCATCGATGGCAAGTTTGTGGGCGGTGGCACCGATGTTCGAAATCTGTACGATCGGGGCATATTAAAGAAATATTTCGAGTAAGAGGGAAGAGCAGCAGCAAAAGTTCTGTTCAATTGAGAAATAAAAGCAAGTTTGGTTAAAGCGAAACTTAAAGCGTTGATTTTTTACTTTCACGTGCAAAAAAAGCAAACAAACGTTGACAAATCGATAAGCCAAATTACGCATACGACACGTGTGTGCATATTGTCTATATGTTCTTTTTTTTTTTTGTTAGAGCCAACAGCTGCCAACAATTTAATGGCACACTAAACTAAAATTCAACTTCAATTGTGTAAGCAATTTGAAAACAATTTACAAACAGAATGTCAACAAATTACAGCAATTTTCCCAGCGCAAATTCAATCAATTATTTTGCTGCGATTTAAAGTTGGCTCACAACAAATGGCTTTTGACTTCCAGACCAGACGACGACAACGCGACGTATGCGTGATATGATGTGTGCTGCCCTTAAATGGATTTCGTTGACTGACGTTGACCCTGAGCCTTGCTCAATGCAAATGTGCAGCGGACTGGAAAACAAAAAGAAAACTGACACAAAGATGTTGAGAGTTTTTCATTCATTGTTTGCTGCATAAAACATGCACAAAATGACTGCCAGCATCCTTTATACAGGTATACACTGTACAGTCAACCCCCACGCTTTCATTAATTGTCTTCCCTCAGGATGCAACAACTTAAGCGTTATATTGAGCAGATAAAGACTTGCGTTGCGCCTTTTGTTGCTGCCGCTGTTGCACTTATTGTTGCATGGCTTTTGTTTATATGAAAAAGCCGCCATAAAAAACGCAGAAGAAAGATAGCAAACGTGAACTGAAACTTTTATATAAATTAAATTGCTTCACATCAATATGGCCAGATGAACATTGCTTAAGTTCTTTGCAAATAAAAAATGCATTCTTTTCTTGCTGGTTTAATGAAAGGAAAGTAGTAGAGTTGTACTTGTAGATACCCTTCTTTTTTTTCCTTCATAACTTGACGATGGTTGAGCTTATATACCCTTTTTAACCTTCACTGGCACAGGGTATGAGACACGCGTAATTGCTGCACTTGTCTGTTGGAATTTGTAATCAAAATTTTCGGCAAAAGCCATCTCGAAAGCCAAAAACTAATAATAAACGCTTAATAAATCGTCTATCAAAAGGCGTCTGCCAGAGTTGCCGCTGCACTGCGCACAATGCACGTCTACACACACACAAAAACACACACATATATGATATATGGTCTAGCCAATGTCTAGCTGGCTTCAATTCCAAACAAACCTCAACTCCCTCACATTGAAAAACTGAAAAAGTTTGCACCAAACACGGTTGGGTGAAAAAATAAAACTCCCAGATAATAACAAAAGCTATGCGTCGTTTTATTAAAACCGCAATTCAGTCAAGCGAAAGAAAATCGACTAATAAAATTTTTGGAGCGTCATCTAAAATGGACTTGATGCAATATTAATTGTGGGCGTGGCTGGGGGCGGCAAATAAATGGGACTAGTTTTTAACGCCAGCATAAATCATAATCTGTAATCACATTGTTCGACAAACAAAATTAGTAAAGGAGTTTGGAGTTGGAGTTGTGGACAGTTGAATACCCTGTAATAGTTTTATTCTAGTAAATATTCTCTGCATCGCAACCACTCCCATCTAGGGTATATAAGTACCCACATGCCTAATGATATTGGCCATAAAAATGGTCATAAAAAAAAAACTGTTTGGTAGCCAAGTGCATAAAGGATTGACCATTAGCATGGTCATAAAAGCGAAGCGACAATGTTGCATGCAAAATTTAATTGCATTGCTAATTGCACTGAGTCAAAAAGATAGTCAGACGAGACAGATACGGATAGTACTATATCTAATGTACCAATCAAAATGTAAAATGCCATTTTTTATTGAGTTTGACAAACAGTTGGACACGTCAAAAGCGGAAGCAAATTAAAACAAGACTTACCCACAGGCTACAACTGCATGCATTTATGCAAAAAAGCTTGAGCCGCATAACAAAGTTCCCCTCCAAAAAACAAAAAACAAAAAAGAAAAACCCAAAAATATTATGACCAAGCGTTGGATCGTAAAAAAATTCCATTGCTGTTGTAAATGCTGCTGCGTGCTGGTAGCAAGTATAACTACAAAAATATGTATAGCCATAACGAGTTTTTACGCTTGATAAGTCAGACAAAACACAGAGAGAGAGAGGAGAGAAAACATAAAAACTATAACTGCAATGGCAACATTGTGTATTTGTAATGTTGTCAGTGTGCGAATCCCGAAATGGTCTTCAGTTAAAGCTTTGTTTAGCACTTAGTTGCATACAAAATGAGGATAAAGAGACAAGGGGGAGAGAGAGAGAGAGAAAGAAATGCTGTGAAAAATTATGATGTGCCTGGGAATGTTCAGATAAAGTGCTTATAAGCAAAACATATTTTTATATTTAAAATAATAATAATATTTCCACTTACCCCTTGTCCATTTAAGTATAACGAAGAAATTGATTGGACAAATATTTATTTGTCATTCACACATAAGAATTTTCGTATTGAGTGATTTTAGTAAACACAAAAAATATATGTGTGTGTGTAAAATAAATAATTTCTATTCAATAACAATAACACACGCATGTTAAAACATTTACTTATACTAACACTCACACTTTCGCTTTGTGAAAACACAGTCACCAAAATCAGCGAAGCTCACTTGAATTTTTGAGAATCGAGGAGGAGAGCAGTTTTTTAATAGTCGTTACGTTAGCTTACGTTAAGTTCTAGTTACGTTACGTTACGTTAAGTTTACTTTAAGTTTACGTTACGGTACGTTTTAAAATGAACCTAGGCAGTACAAGTTTATTTCCGATTATCGATATCTTCTTCCGACAGATATCAAAGATTGAAGTCTGAAAATCTCGACTAGAGCCTTACTTTTTTTTTTTTTATCGGCTTGATAGGTGTTTTTGCTTTCTCAAGTCGATTAATATGGATTTATAAGGTAGTATTAAGCAAAGCTTCAACGCAAAACAAGTTTTTAACTTAACCCTTTGATTAATTTGTTAGCATAATTATAAATAGCATCCTTGTTAACGTATATGTACAATGCTTGGAGTGACCATGTTGCATGTCCTGCTGGAAATGCTAGACGCACAAGGGACGTCAATTCCCATGTTGTTGTAATCCCGCCCATCTTGAAACCTACACGAGCTATTCATGTCCAGACATGGCGAATGTATATATGTACGTACAGGTATAGTATATCCTGTTGCTTTCGTGTTAACAACAACAACAACATGAGCAGGAACTGAATACAACCTGGGCAAGTTACAATGTCACGCACACATATTTCCTGTCATTCTAGCGTTTATTTCCTCACTACGCTTTATTTGTATTTTCTTTTTTTTTTTTACTTTTTATTATCGCATCCTTGTTAACACGTGCGTTTCTCTATTGTTGTTGCTATTATTATTACAACTCTTGTTGCTGTTGTTGTTATTATTGTTGTTGCCATGCCCCAGACCATTCAAGTTTATCAACGCTGCGATCTTTGTTAGGGGTGAAGTTTCAGTCCAGCGGGTCGGAAAAGCAAAAGCAGCAAACAAAGAAATATAACAATCATATAATTAGATGTTGGCATGACATGTTACGTGCAATTGTCGGTTTGAAAAATTTTAACACATTTCCAACCAAACATTAACTGCAGGAATGTTTGGGTGCTTCAAGAAAGAAGTTAGAGTTAAATCAACCTAACCAACACACAAACAAAACTAAACCAAGCTTGCCACAAGCCAACTTATATCCCTAATCCTCCCTTAACCTGCCCGTAATTTGATACCTTGCGATAGCTTTTTGGCCAAACTTTTGACTTTGAGGCCATTAATCAATTAATTAAGCATTTTATGTATATTTCAACCCACAAAGCGGGAAATTGGCATCATAATCGCTAGGGACGGATGGGTCCACAAGGAGTTGTTACCTTTAGCGGGCCACTTAGCAATGCACATGAATATTTAACGCAAATGGCGAAATATCTAAAAGTTATGTTGGTGAGCAAGTCTATGAACCTTTCTCCTTCTGGTCCTGGCATAATCGAGCGCATGACGATGCTGATGACGAGCTGCCGTTGACGCAAGGATAATAAGCAGTAGCTATGCACAGAAAGGGATAATGACTTGGCCGCCCAAGAAGTTGATGATGAAAGCGTCGGCGAGCTACCAACTTTCCTAGGAAGAACAAAAACTTTATGACTAATTAATTAAATGCGCTATAAAAATTCGTTCCCTCTCTCTCCTTCTTGCCTTCTCCCTTTCAACTTTATGCATTTCCGAACCGTGAAAAATGAGCACCAAGCTAAAATAATTATTTAAAGAAAAAGAGAAAATGAGCGACAAAACGTTTTGAATTATGTACACAACAACAAGTTTGCCTTCTTCAATGCTGACAAACTGTTGGCCAAATATGTATGTATGTATGCAGGTGTTTGAATATACATTTTTTTTGTATTTTGCATACGCCTTGGCAAAAGTTTTTAATGAGTTTGCCAAATGCTGTGAAATGCGCAGCGAACTTGACGTCTTTGTTTCCCAGAGTTATGTGTGATTAAATAGGTTTTTCTTTTGTGTGCCAAAAAAAATGACGAGTAAATTTAGAAGAAATATTATCTAAAACAGAGAATATATTTCAAATTTCTTAAGTTAACTTGCCAAGTTCCAACTGTCGCATTCACAATTGCTCATCTGTCCACATCATTCACAATAGCTGTCAATGGCACAACAGCTAAAAAGATGTTGTTATTCAATACTAAACTATACATATAGTCAAGCCCCGGAAAAGCATTTCACAACATACCGATTAATGGTCAATTTCATTGCGATTTGATTGTGTGTGGATGGACGAATTGAATGTCTGGGCTGGACTCGCAATTACGGCAGCCTCCTGTGGCGCAGGTTAAGTGCTCCTCCTCGTCGTCGTCGTCGTTCTTGTTCAAGGGCATACATATATGTATGTATGTGGAGTATTTGTGAAGCAGGACCTCATGTGGGTTTGTCAAATTAGCGCTACGTTTGTTGTTGTTGAGACTCAAGACTCGATTGTGTCGTCGTGTGTATGAAAATTGTTAATTTTTGAGTCAAGTTTCCGCTGGCCATTTCATTGCCACTGGCAGCGGGGCACAAAGCGCTTCCCTTTACCTTTCGCTTCCCCCCTCTGGCAACTGAAATTGAAATTGAAATTGAGTTCAGCTCATACCCAAAACTTGTTCTGCTAATCAGAAATTCATTAATTTCTCAGACCCACGATGGACATGCAAATTAAACAATTAACAATAGTCAAGAGCCGGAGGCAACGACTACCTATGATTATTATTATTATGATTATTTTATGTCTCAACTTGAAGTGCGAGTGTGGGAATATTTAATGTGCGCCTAATTGATTGGTCTGAGTTTGAGATAGGCTGTTAGGTGATTTAATTGGTCGATAATCTTGTGTAAGGCATTGAGATTTTTTCTTGTATCAATATATTTCACGCCCGGCAACCGGAAACCGGAAACAGGTTGTCGCCAACAGTAGTGCCAAACGATTGCACTTGTCGTTCGTTTCTGGTCTATCGCAAATGGAGTGTACCAGCGGAGAGGAGAGTCTATTTACAGACGATGCCCGAAACCAATGAGCCCTGCAGTCCACAGACTTGGTCTATAGTAGATACACTCAAAACAAAGAGCTTTAGTTATAAATATTCACTTGAAAAGCTTAAATACTAGTTTTGATTATTGTCGATAAGTTATCGATAGTCTGAAATATGCTTATTTTGCCTCGATTCTATTATTTGATTTTTTTAAATCATTTTTCTCATCATATTTTTTTTTGTCAAGTGTCGTTTTACCCATGGCCAATACCAAATTCAGAGCCCAGTAGCAGTTCTGTTTGTGATTTTGATTCAGATTCAGGCAGGAAGGGGGCGGGCGGGAACGAGGGGTAAACAAGTCAAAGTAGTAACCGCCGACATTTTGCTGTTCGACAGCCGCATATCCAAACCCAGCCAGGAGGGAGGCAGTCCAACCACAGACGCGTCTTTTGTTTGCTCTAACTCATTGTTGTTGTTGTAGTGTGTGTGTGTGTGTGTGTGTGTGTGTGTGTGTGTGTGTGTGTGTGTGTGTGTGTGTGTGTGTGTGTGTGTGTGTGTGTGTGTGTGTGTGTGTGTAGAGAGTCTGGTTAGCTGTTTGCCATTGTGGCTGCAGATTTGCTCGCTGAGGCACTAAACTTTTATTTCTTAAATCCGAAATCGTTTGTGCCCCTCGCACAAAGTCAATATGCGGGCACACACACAAACACACACACACACACACATACACATATCAAGGGAAAGAGGGTGGGGGGGTGTTGGGTCTGCATGTCTGTCAACGGCAATGTAGCTGCTGTTGCTTCCTGTTACTGAAAATCGGTTTTTGTTGATTTGCGCGCCAGTTGTTTAGTCGCCAAAAACATGGAACGCCGCCAGTCAGACCAAACGACATCCATATACCACTCCCACCACCCTCCCCTCTTTTAACAACAAGCAAATGTCCGTTTGTTGTCCAGCAGCAGCAGCAACTGGGCAAAACTGAAGTGGAGTTTTGTTTGTTGTCCGTTTGTCAATTACAAACTTTTATTGCAATTTACTTTTGTTTCAGGCTCTCTCTCTCTTTCTCTCTGCTTCCATGTGGACACACTTTGAGGTCGTACCAAATGACCAGGGGGGGCGGGCGAAGGGTCTAAAGGGTCCTGCGCCTGACGCCTGCCAGCCATTCTCATGTTTTACGTTCAAGTATTTAATATTGTTTGTCGATGAAGTAATATCCATTTGCTTGTTTGATGAATTGTAACGGTCTGTCCGGCTCTGTGTGTGTGTGTGTGTGTGTGCCATCAAATAACGATTGCCCTATTGGAATTTCATTGATATATTTCTCGTTTTTTTTTTTATTTTTTATTGTTGGTTGGGGACACCAACATTTGCCTGTTGTTTGATTGCACTTGTCCAAAATGGATTTGGATTGCTTTCACATTCATCGTTGAATTTTTGGGGTCTACTTCAAGATTTAACATTCATTTAACATTGATTACTCTGTTAAGCTTAACAGTGTGTGTGTTCTTTTATTTACTTGGTGTAAGCTTCTTGTATAAATATTTCAACTTTATCACTCGACGGCACAGAAAGACATTATAAAAATGCAATTTAAAACAATTTGTCAACGCCACGACGAGCCGGACACCCACCCCACACACACACACACACACACACAATAAAGAGGAAAATAATAATGAAAAAGAGAGAGAGAAAATGAATTATGAAGTATGCGCCGAGAACTATGTTGACTGAAACCGGAACTTACGCCCCCCCACAAAAAACTGTGCGTACGTGAGGGGCAAGCAAATGTCTGTCTCTCTCTGTGTGTGTGTGTGTGTGTGTGGCACGCGCCACGCCTACAATAAACCGCAAATGTGTCGCGCGTCTGAACAGAAATGTATGCAACATATTTCACAGTTCGAGTTCGAGGCCAGCAGGACACAAAACAGGCTCTAGGGACCGAACAGAGAGAGAGAGAGAGAGAGTGAGGCTGTGTGCAACTTAATGCGTGGCAGTTACTGGCAGTAAGCCACCAGCAACACACCACCCAACCCACCCCTTCAGACAGTTGGAAATTTTGACTTATGTGCGCCCTGGGTGTAAGTTATACTTTTACTACAGGCCACAAAAGTTCGCGCTCAGCGCCATGGTTTATTGCGATTTCATGTACCATTAAACCAGGGCAAAAGAGCAACGAAAGAAAGAAGAGAAGAAGATGAAGCAGAAGGAGTAGCAGATGGAATATATATATATAGGGAATCATGTTGGGAACAGCCTGCTAATCTGTTGATAAATAAACAAAATGCACAACTTGATAGCTTCATTCACACAAACCGAAAAAAAATAACACACAAAAACTGTAAGCGTCGTTGATAAATGCCAAACATTTTTACCTGTCTCCCTCTCTCTCTCTCTCAGTTTATTCTGCTCAGCATGCGACTCACGTTGCGGCACGCAAATGTGACCAAAAGTGAAGTTGTTGTTGCTGCTGTTGTCATTCATCACAGCCATGAATTCCTGGGTGCAGGATGTCAGCTATATGTAAATAAAGAATTGTCACTTTGACACGTTTGATGCGTGCCAAATGGTTTGGCACTTTTTACTACCCTCAACGCTATTTTTGCAGTCGCACTCAAAAAATATATATGTATATATATCAGAAATACATTTTATAACGATTCGTTTAGTCTGGAATGGCAGAGTAGTAAGAGTATTATAGCTTTTAGTTGTTGTCACTAAGAATTTTATTTTGAATTTCTCATATTCTCATTAATTTTTCTTTTTTATTCCCTGACGTTTTATCAGCTTGCGTGTTTTATATATACTATTTATGCATGTTGGTCAAATCACTGCATGCACATGCAAATTAATATACATACTATATATAGTATTTATAATTGTATGCAAATTATTTAGCTGTGTGATTATGCTGTCAGCCACAGCCGACAGTGTAACAACATTTTATTATAGCTATGTCGTTCAGTTTTGTGGTTGTTGTTGCTGATATTATGTTTAATCTTTACAGTTTGAAGAGCATGCACAGCAATTGCATGTTTGCAGTCATTTGAAGTGGCAGGCATTAGCAAACTCGACATAGTTAACTAATTTATTGGAGTGTTGGTAAAAAAATGTATAAATACAAAATTATTTATACTTGTTTTGATTGCTGTTAGATCTTTAAATAAATAATCTAACTATTAAAAACATTGAATTAATTACTAAACTTAATTCGCGTTTTGAAACTTTAAATGAAAATCTTAGCATGGCCATCATTATCTGGCAAATGGCAACTGACACACAAATGCGGGCTGGTAGGAGGGGGGTAGGGGGTAGGAGCGCGTGGCATGCCCCAAAAATATCTAACACATGGCAGCCGGGCAAGACAATGGCGAAGGCAGCAGCCGCGCAAATCAACGACGCAGCCCGTTCAAAACGGATGCCAAAATGTTTATGCGCATAATGAACAAGCAGCAGGCAAGGAGAGGGGGTGCCCCACTGGCCCCCATTAAACGTTTAGCGGGGCGCATGGAAATGAAATCTGTTGGCTGCCAGGCACAGGATCTAGGCGCAGAAATGTGCAATTGCAGTCAGAGAATTTTGGGATGGAATTATGAGCGGGCATAATTTGTGTGTGTGTGTGAAAGCGAAAATGGCGAATGACAAACACGCACGCAAAATGGTGGCATGAATATTACGCATACGCAATGTTTAGTTGGTCTAGTTGGCAATTGGTAAAGCTTAATTGAAGATATAAGTTTATTGCTTATTGCACAATTAATCATCTTTAAAAATAAGAAATCCCTTAGCCATATTTATTATCCTATGTGCTGTAAGAAAGAGAAAAATCCCCAACAATTGATTAATTTATCATAAGCTAATGTCTTGCTTGATAAATATATATACGTATATACGTATTACGTACTAACCTAATTTGGAGCTCTCTGGCATTCAAAATATCATTCGGAGCATTTCATTTGTATGCATTTCCCTTGTGTGCGTTTTTTCAATCATTTATCAAGTGAGTTTTCATAAAATGTCACGCACTGCACAAAAATGTTCCCCGTTGGCAGCTTATAAAAATGATGCCCCCCCCTGCTTCTCCGCAAGCTCATAAGTCAGCACGACAAAAAAAATATTGCAACTCTGTAAGTCCTTTCTCTCTCTGGTTTTTTCTTCTGTCCTCAACGCACATACTAAGTGTGTGTGTGTGTGTGTGTGTGTGTGCTTGCATGACAGCAAAAAAAAAAAGAAAAGGAGGGAGAAAAATGAAATGAAATGCTTAGCAATGACTAAGAGCATCAAACAAAAGGATTCTGAACTGGCGTTGTCGGCAACTTAAAGCTGATTTCGTATACTAACTCATATTTGACAATATTACTTTGTAAAATAAGACAGCACATGGAGCCAACACACATGTGTGTGTGTCTTACAGCCAATAAGTTGACAGCAGCCGTTGCCAATGCAGCAAAAAATGCTGTCGCAGTGTTACAACTTAAAGCTTTTAATAAAAATGTCAACTGCATTGATGTGAAAGAAGTTCAAAGATGGCAAGATGTGTGAAAGTGTGAAAAAATGCCGTTAAAAGGTAACTGAGAAAAGAGTGTGCAATAGTTTGGGAACAGTTCTTAAAGCGAGCTCATAAGTTTTGTTGTTGTTGTTGTTGTCGCATTTGTTTCACACGACTTGCCACATTGGCCACCACCATAAAAGTCACAACCCTCGTGAGTTTTGTGGGTCACAGAGACAGAGAACGTCAAAGTCAGTCAGCTAGAAAAAAGGTATGCAAACGTGTTTGCAGTTTCTATCTATATACATACTATATACCCAAACCCTTCTACCTGCTTGCAACTGCAACTTGGTTGACAATTTTATTGACAACTTGACATTTAGATTGATTGCAGTTGGTAAGACTGTTCGCATATTTTTAGTTTTCTTTTTAGTTTTTCTCCTTGCTCTTTTATTGAACAGATCCTTAATTAAAAGTTTTTCTCTCAAACTGTTGACTTTGGCAAAAGAACAACAGAAAGAAGAGGAATATTTGTACATACGTATGTTATTCTGTGTGTTTTTGTACAATTTACTTTTATCTTAGTTTGGCATTTTGGCAGGCAATCGTGTAAAACTATTTCAATTTTGGCAACACTTTTCTACTGTTTTTTTTTTGTATTATGCAAAAAGTTGTCTTAGCAAGTATTGAGACTGTTTCTAGTATGTGCCTTCCAAAACCTGAGTCAGGCTTGATTAATCCTTATACCTATCAATAGCTAAACAATATCACTAACAATATAACAATGAAGCTTGCAAAACAAACACACAACACAGACAATTAGAAATTCTCTCTCTCTCTTTGATGCAATGCTGACAAAATCTCAACATGTCCGTAAATTATGCATACAAATTAGAGGACGGGTATTGTTAGAGTGTTTGGGTAGTTGTAGAAGATGACGTGAATGTGGAATAATAACATTAATGAAAACACGTTGATGACAACAACCAGAGACAGAGAGAGAGAGAGAGACAAAACGGACAACAAACAGCTGCAGGATATGGCAGCAAGCACAAAATTAAACAGAACAAAGCAAAAACGTAGCAGATGGCGACAGGATAAACACACACACGCACACACATCCTAACACAGCGTTGACAACAATCACAGTGAGCGTTAAAACAAAACAAAGCAACCAGACAACAACAACAACAACAATAGATGCAGAGAAGCTGAAACACACATGCTGTTGTCATTATACACATTTTTGTTTGCCGCTTAGCAACTTTACATCAAAAAGGACAAAATCCCGAAACAGTAGAACAGAAGGAAGCTTTTGATATGCTTGTTTATCATAATGCTGCAGCAAACAGCTAAGTAATAAGTATTTGCCAGACAAAGTAAAAAATAAATAACAACTCTCACACACATGAAAAATGATTGAAAAGAAGATGCCCTGTAGTCCTTTCTCTCAAGCGTAAATTAAACACAAAATGAGCAAGCCACAAGATAGAACAGAAGCTTCTATAAGTCTGTTTTTGGTTAGAGACTTTTCGGCGAAAATTGATTTTCTAAAATTGTTTTGAAAATCCGATAATGAACTAAACTAAAACTCAATAGAAAACTCTTTTGGTAGCAATCAAACTTACTTTATAGTCTCTAATAAAAAAAACAACTAAATAAAATTGCACTCTCATTGCCGCACCGCAAACCTTTTCGATTCTATTTGACTTTGGCAAGACTTTAGCCTTGGTTGCACAGTGTAAATCATGAAATGACCAAAAATCTCGTACCTATTTTGATATTCAGGCAAGGTGCTGTGGCATTGCGGTTCTTCTGGCTTCCTTTTTGGAAGGTGAGCTGGCATTTTGTTTGCCTGGCATCTTTTGAAAAGTTTTTTAATTAATTAGAAGAAAGTCAGAGACAAAAAGTTGCGACAATTAAAGTTACGTTAAAGTAGCAAATGCGATAAATGTTGATTCAGGGCCAAAATGCCAACCACATCTAAAACAAATTTCATGAATTATGTTGCCGAAAAAAACAACAAAAAATGTTTAATAAATCCAGAGTTGGAGTGTGTGTGAGAATGGAACGCACTTTTGTGGCGCAGTCACGTGCCACACTCACGAGTTGCTGTGGCACACTCACACACACACACACACACATGATAACCACATACCATACACACATATACGTTTGTACATTTAGAATTTCTTACACTTGCTCTACAAATATGCGCCTAATAATGCTTGTGTTGCCATAAAGGCTTAAAATATTTGCACGTAAAATGTTCAACGGCAAATCTCAACGGAAATACACACGCTCACACACACACACACACACGGTTGCTTGGCATGTCGCAGCTGTTGCGCCGTTGCGTATGCGTAATATGCTCTCAAAATGCCATCAGCATGTGCCTTTAATGACATCATTTTGCCGTTTTGCCGCCTCTTGCAAAAATGGCTTGCCAAGTGTCAAAAGTTGATGGTTTTATTGTTTTATTATTGTATTTTAGAAAAAATTAAAATGCAAATGCGATTTTCCAAGAAGAAGCTGAGTGGAATCGGGCAGCTGGCTTAAGAATTTTAAAGCTGTCAGATGTCTCAAAAGTGTGCTTAAGGTATTTTAAAGGAATATTGTTTCCAAACCTTACCAAAACTTAATTAGACTGATCAGATTTTCATTTAAGCATTAAAAATAAAACTGCGCTTACATTTATAAAAGCGATTTTTACTTGAAGAATTTAAATTTAGAAACCTAAATTTTTTGTTGATTTTGAAAAAAAATTTTAGATTTGAGTTAAAAGAAAGTTTATAATTTTTAACAATACATTAACTATTTTTAGAACTTGTTTAATAACTTATGGCTGACAACTAACAACTTGCCTTTCTACTGTTGTTGATTTTGTGTGAGAAGACTTAATTAACTTGAAGTTCATTTGTTCATTTGGCAAGCTTGCTAAGCAAACAGTAGGAGGCACTAAAACTAAACTGAAAGACTGCAACATTCATTCTCCACTCTGTGCTCGTAAATGTATTCGACATCATTCCGCACATCTTTATTTTCATGTCGTCGTCGTCGTCGTTGTCGTTGTCTCCTACTCACATTTGTGCCTAACGCAGTTTGTGGCAATTGCCAGCCAGCGCTCATTAGTATGCAACATTGCGGTGGCTTACATTAATTGGGCGTTGCAACTGATTTGAATACGAGGCAACAACCAGAGGAGCAGAAAACCAGAAAACTTGAAAAAAAAAACAAGAAAAGAAGACAGCCAAATGAAATATTTTTGCAACAAGCTTGCTGCTAAACGAAAGTGGCATTTAGCCAAGTTCGATGTCGGTTGGCCATGATGAGAACATTGGCTTTAATTGCTAAGCCCGGTTTGGGTTTTGCTGTTGACTTATGGAAACTGCTGTCTATATCGGTTAATGCCGAAACACATGCGCTGCATAATAATGTGAAAACTCAGCTTGTCCTTTCCAAGGACATGTGACCAGTCAATCTGGCTAACAGCTAACCGGCACCTAGCATATGTCTATTTATTTTAATTAAGCGCAGGTAAAGCGGCATCTGCCTGTTTGCACTTGGGGCGTGTTTTGTTTGTCGGCATAATTAAAATGCGACACTTTGTTTCTACCTTCACTCCTTTTTTTCCCCCCGCCCTGTTGTTGTTTTGTGTTTTTTTGAAACAGAAACAGCGAAAGTTGCGCAAACAAACTGCCTGCACTAACGAATCACTAATTAATAAATAAGGTAAGGTAAGCTAAAGCAGAGCAAAGCAAAGCAGCATCTAGGGCATCTAGGGATGCTGTGGGTGTGTGTGTAGGAGTGTGTGTGAGAGGAATCTGGTTGCCCTGCCAGCATAATTATGCTGATTAATTTAGTAAAGCTCTTAGGAGCACACACGCAAAACAAATTTACCTAACTGTGTTCTTGTGGGCATTAGCCACAATTTGTATTGTCAGCCAGTAGAACTTATTGTTGTTACACACAATGGTTATAGCAGTAGGTAAAACACTGAATGAGCCACTTGAGATTCACATAGTAGGTTTATTATTATATAGTTGCTAAGCTATTAGTTGTTATATGCCTTGGCTCTTTAAGGTAAGGAAAAAATCTTTATTTATCTACTTTAAAGACTTCTCAGATCAATTCCACACTTATGTTTAACTAAGTAAGAAACCCATTTCACTTGTCTTAAGTTAGCTCGTAAAGTTATTTGCAATTAAGCTGCTCATTTGTAATTAAAGTTGAAGCATTTAAGTTGAAACGTTATCTGACTTACTGTATATGTTACATAAAAGTTGCATAAATTGTTGTCACAAATGATAAAGTAATGTCATTAAATATATAACGCATACGCCACAGTGGCTGGTCGTAGCTCAATTACAAAAACTTTATAACTCACACTGGCAAAAAGCAAGAAATAAAGCACAGCAGCAGCACACTAACTTACAAAGATTTACACATACTTATGCACACATACGCAGCAGCCACTAATGAAACTTAAAGATGGCGCCGCCGGAAATAACAGAACTTATATCCCCCTGCCATTGATAGTAGTTATAACGTATAACGTATAAGTAGTAAGTTTTTCTGGAATCCCACAAAATAGGAAGAGAGATTATGCCATGTTAAGAAACATGAGAACATGTGAAGTAACTTCAGAGAGAGAGAGAGAGAGAGAGAACTTTTACCACCCAACCACCCACTTACCCAGCCATAGAACATGGCAAACAAAAGATTAGTGAGGGTTGCAATCGCTTTCGAGTGTCTTACATTTGTCGAAAATTAAACAATGTAAACTTTTGGTTTGCTCAACAAGCAGCAAGCAGCAAGAAGAAGAAGCAAACTTTGTCCCCAATGTTTCAAGTACAACTTGCAACTAGGACTTTTTTGGTGTGGCTGTCACTTGTGTGTGTGTGTGTGTGTGTGTTTGTGTGTTCGACTACAAGTATGTAACTCAATTAGTTTTTACCCCAAAAAACTTTATATGTAATACATAGTTGTTGCCCATTCGAATTCACGTTCTTTGCCATCCTCTCTCTTCCTCTTCCTCTTTCTCTAGAGCATTTCAATTATGGCTACGTTTTGTGGTGAGTGGCTCACGAAGCACTTCAGGAGCAGCAGCAGCAGCAGTCCAGTCACATATAAGTATCAAGTAATTGCTTAGCAAGTCAAAGTCCTGCTCCCTTCCAAAATCCATTCGCACAAAAGTCATCACAAAGTCGTCCAGCAAAGTCCTACGGAGTTGTTGTAAGTAATTGCCGTCTAATTGCTTATTGAAATTATTCCCTTTTTTGCTCTTGTAATCGATGCTTTGACTTGCAGTGCAATCGCATGGAAAATGAAAAGTACTTCTAGTCAATGATTAGCCCCTGAGACTTTGACATGAATATGTTAAAACTGAGTTGTATAATGAGCTTAGAGCAAAAGAATTGAAGCTAGGGGAAGAGAACGTTTTTTTCCTTACTCCTCTTTTGCCTTAAAGAAAATTTAAATAAATTTACCAAGTGCTTTTAGCCTTCTTAGCTTTGACAAATGTTGCCCTTTTAATTTTATTAAAAAAAGGGTAAAGGACAAGCAACGACAACTTTTCCCCTGTTATTGATGAGCTGCTTCAAGCAGTCAATGCCTTTGATTTTATTGATTGGCCAGGCTTAAAGGGAAAGCATTGAATTTAAAGCAAACGCTTCTTGCCAAAAAAAAAAGATTGATGTTCTCGATGGCGACACTTAATGTTCAGTTGTGTGGCGCCGAAGGATAGGCTGGATAGGCTGCATCATTGAAGCGGAAATCACACAAAGATTTTGGCCATATAAATGTCTGGCAGACTTGCTGCTGCTGTTGACCACATTAACCGGAAGCGAAGTGGCAGCAAACTTATGCAAACCATGGGGCCAGCAACTTGGACATTGAATGGCAAAGACGATGTCCAAGTTTTTATGCCAGCAACAACAACAAAAAGAAAGAAAGAAGAAGAAGAAGTAAAGAAAGAAGGCGTTGAAAATGTGCAAAAGCTGGGCATCCTCTGGCGCCTTATTGTGCAAAGTGTTGACTTTATATCCTTCATTTAGTGGACGTAAAAAGGATATTATTAAAAGCTTAGAAAAGTAGCCATTTCCTTGCACGGAGTCAACGATGTCCTCATTGCCGCCCCCCTCTCTCTGCTCGTCTCTCCTCTTTGGCTTTTTATCATTTGCTGTGCGCACAAAATACATAAAATATTAGATGCCTTCAAAAGGAATACAATACAAACTGATTTCACTCTATAGCTATAGTCACTTTGTCCCTCCAGACTCCTCCCTCTCCCTACCTCCCTTGACCATAGTCATGTAGACAATGAGACGAACTCGCTTACAGTTTTCCCCTCTTTTCTCTTTACTTTCTTTTTTTTATATAACTTTTTTTTTTTTTTGGGCCGCTTTTGGTTGCGGCTCATTTGTCTTTTATGATGTTGGCTCTTTTTTTTTCTGTTTTTAGAACCAAATGTTTGCAAAAAGTAAAAAAAATGGCCACATTGGGCAGGGAGGGGAGTGGGAGGGTAGGGTACTTGTGAAAGCGCAGCGGCAAAAATGGTCTATATGAAAATATTCGTAAAAAGTCCATTATAATTATAAATGAGTTGAGCACCCATAATACACATTTCATTTCATTTCATTTTTTTGTTGTGCACTTTTTACATTTTTTTGTGTGTTGTATTATTGTCTCTTCTTCATTGGGGAGTTTATTACAAGGCTTTTGTCAAATTGACTGCCACATTTTAATGAGCAGTAAAATATTTGGGGCAATCATGAAAAAAAGGAGAAAAAAAGTGTAGTCCTAGGGGCAGTTTACTTTGTGACATAGAAATCCAATTTTATATGCTTGTTCAATATTTGTTTTGTCTTTGACTTTGTGCTCAACTTTGGTTTACTTAAGGGGCACTTAATAAATGTTATAAAAAGGATGGATAAAGGGAAGAAAATTTAAAGAAATTTAGGTATCTAATAAACCAAGAATGTTTTGTGTACAGGGTATTATATAGTTGGAACATTATTATTGCTGTTTATTAACAAGCTTTTTATTAAACAAACCAAAATTATTACATAATTTTTAATGTCTTACTGCGCTATAAAAATCAAAGCCAGCATTATCAAATTTTATAATCCTTTAAACATGAATGGTTATAGATACTTCCTTTAAGCTCTCTTCTGGCTATATTTGTTATTGTGTGGGTATTGCTTCGGTATTTTTTCATTTCAACTGCCTCACAGCTGTCTCTCTCACTTTTTTTGTTTCTCATTTTCGCTGGGGCAGCAATGCGTGTATAATTGCTCAGACAATGAGCAATTGTTTTCCACTCGTTTTTTGTTTTTCTCTTTGTTTCTTTTTTTTTTTTTGACTCGCATACTTTTGTTAGCTGTTTTTGTTTTTGAGCGGCTGCTGTTGCTGCCTGACTGTTTTTTGTTTTATTTGGGTGAGCATTTTTAACATTGTTTGCATACATTTTGCAGTCAGTGTACGTATGGGTGTATATTTTGTTATGCAAAGAGGCCTCAAAGCGTTTGTTGTTTTCGATATATGCTGCTGTTGCTTCCCGTTTCAAGCAAATTAGTTTACAAAAGACTGTCGCGAATGCTTCATGCCCCAAACCTGGTTTTTTGGGGCACAAATTGAAAATGCATTTTAAAGCAGCTGTCGGCACAGAAATCGCCGCTGGCTAGAAAATTATTATACACATACATATATACATATGTGGCATTGTTGTTGTTCTGCCAGACGCCAGAACAACGGAAGTGGACAGGATATTGCACACTCGATCCAAGCAACTTTGTTTATCCAGCCCCACACAAAAGTTTGTTTGCCTTTTCATAATTAAGCGCGAAAATTGGGTCCAGAATACTAAATGTGCCTCTTGCCACCCACGAACGCCTGCAATTAGTTGTTCTATGCATAAAGCCATAATGCCATTAAATATATACAATCAGTATCTCAAATTAGTTGCAGTCTCTTAAAGCGCCCACGTTTCGCACCAATCAAGCGCCGTTTTTATGACTCAATACGAGTCAGACAGTACAGTGTAGAGTGGGAGAAGAAGCAGAGACTAATACTACAGTTTTTGCACTAATTTCGTAGCTAATAAAAATTCAGTTGCATGCCATAAATGTCAACGGCAGGCGACAAAGTCCAGAAATATGAGTAGCTCATCAAAGTCACAGACTAGATAGTATTCGGAGTGCTTTCCTAAAGTACACCCATCATGGTAGTCTGTGACAAATTTGGTTTTATTTCTGTGGCAGGCAGACAGACAGACACAATAAAACATAGAAATGAGGCAACAATCTAAGAAGTGCAAAAATTGGGTGTGCCAAGTTTAATTATGTTTGCGTTTTGTATTCGAGTGCACATTAATTTTTTTCTTCCGTATTTTGACAACATTGGGCCGAGGGGTTTTCAGGGGGTTTTGTGTGTGTTTTAATGAACACTGACTAAAAATTTTATGAGCGTTAAGGCTTTTGAAGTTGCCATTATTACGGTGTAACTAAATAAAAAAAACTACATCTAAAACACTTAATTAGTTGAATTTCAACGTATGACTTTTAATTCGAGTGTTAGAATAATTTTAATTAAAAGTATAAAAAATATATTTGTATATTCCACATAACACAAAATTAATTAATTAACAACAATAGATGAATTTCTTACTTTATATATTGCTATAAAATGTTAACACATTTGTTATACATAATTGTGGGTGCATTTCTTTAAGTGCATTTCTAACTCTCACATGCCCTTTTTTATTCTGCACACATGCAACAAAGTCAACGTTATGCCCCATGCCTGGGCCAAATCCCCGAGTCTTAGATGATTCTCTGCTGCTGCTGCTGCCTCATCAACACAAAATTGTTTCTCATGTTCGCTTGCTGCAAGTCTCTTCAGTTCAGTTCATGTCGTCGTCTTCTTTGTCGGGCGTATCAAATGTGACAGCTTCGAAGAGAAGTCATCGCCATAGACTTTGAGACCTAGACGTAGTATGTGTATATATGTATATGTTTTTGAAGACTTACACACACACACACACACACACATTACAAATAGAATAAAGTAAGAGTACGTAGTCCAAATATTTCTAGCGTTCAAGTTGCATTTACTTGGGATTCTGTCTGCAGCTTCAGCATGTCAAACACCCCTCCTCCACCTGCCTCCCTCCCTCTCTCACCTGTCTTTGAGCTGTTTAAAATGACGACAACTATATCCAGAGCGACTTTGCTTTTGTCTGAAGCGCAAAAATCCCTTTGGCCTCTCGCTCGCCTTTCTTTCCTTTAGCCCAGCTGCTGCTGCTGTTGCTGCTGCTTCATATGCGGGCAAGCAAGAGCAACAATTTGACTTGATGTTGATGTTTCTTTGTTAATTTCCATGCCATGTCATTTTCTTCTATTTTCCTTTTTTTTTGTGTTTTGTGTGTGTTTGTCTTGCGTAAATGTTTAGTACGTGTGACAAATGTTGAACTTGTACAATTGTTTCTACTGGCAGCCCAGCATTTAGCAAAAGTTTCTGTGTTGTAAAGATTTGAAGGTATTGCATAAGGTGGGTAGACTGTCGTGGGGGTAAAAGGGGACCGGGGGCAGAGGGCACGCGACATATTCGAGAAACGTTTATCTTTGAGTTACACGACATTTGCTGTCTGGAAATTAATTTGAAATGCTGTTTTATTTCTCGGAGCCTGTTGTCGCTGTCATTCAGTGAGTGAAAAATACTAGAAAATTTGTAACCTTTAACTTTAAGAGCTATTTAAAATGATTTTTACATTATTTAATAGATTTTATTCTTTTTCAGATGGGTAAAATACTTAAGTATCCACTAAAGAGTAAGTTTAAAATTCTTTTCTTTCAATATTCTTTTCAAATGTATGATATGCTAATATTTTAAAATCCTTCTACGCGATTCTCATGAATTTAAGTAAGGCTGGCAGGTTTCGTAATTTTTAATGATACGGCTTTTGATTTTAATTTTAATAATGTATGTTATATTAATATTTGCAAATCCGTCAACCTATTTTAAAATCCTTCTACTCGATTCTCATGAATTTAAGTAAGGTTGGCAGGTTTCGTGATTTTTTTAGTAAAGCGACTCTTGATTTGAATATAAATAGTATACATAATATTAATATTTTAAAATCCTTCTACTCGATTCTCATTAATTTAAGTAAGGTTGGCAGGTTGCGTGATTTTTTAGTGATGCGGCTAATTAGTGATGATTAAAAAGGCTATTCGGTTAAATGAACATTCACGAAGGCCACAAAGGGGTTTGAATAAACTAAATAAAAGATTAATAATAAATTCGATCACGTTCTAACCTTTAAGCATCTTGACCATATCGAAAGATTCTCACAAACTTCCTTTGCATAACTTGTGTAGCAAGTGTCATGACTGATTCATTGTTATAATTAGAAATTCAATGCCCCGGAGGTACATTGCTCATTTCGCATTATAGCCGGCAGCGGAAAACTCGACTTCAATGCTTGCCACCCGCTGTTGCCACAAAATGTTCAAGTGTTTCTTAAGGCGCAGCACGCCCCGCACTTAATTACAAGCTACATGGGTGGGCAATGGCTGTCTCTCTGTGCGTGTTTGTTTTGGGAGAGGGGGGAGGAAGGTCACATCTTTTTTCGATTAAAAAGTTTTTATGCAAAAGTGAGAGAAATGAAAACTCCAAAGGCGATTGTCAGACATCCACTTAACTTGACTTGGCAGGAACTCGAAACGAAAATTTTACGACAGATTAACGAACGATTAACGGTATAACGTGGCTTCGTTTTGTCTCGCGCTGTACGTGCTCACGTGCCACACTCCCCCACCTCCGTCCCCCTACCATTTTGACAATTCCAAATCCTGAATCCAGATGTCGCTCGTTGCTAGGAATTTATATTTTGCAGGTGATTTGTCGCATAAAATTCAAATAATTCATAAGGCGAGAGTGCCAAGAGCGAAAAATAACAAGCAACCCACAATATTACTCCACACTTCCTTCCCCCTCGATTCCAACCGCGTTGCCAAGCGCCAAAAAGTATGCAGCAAAATGCGGTGACGCAGCAACGCGGCGTATGCGTGCTAAAAACTTTTTTGTCAGCTCAAAAGTTGCCGAGTTTGGGTTACAATGGGATAACGTTTTGGAATAGAAGCATCCCTTTCCCCACCCCTTTTTTTCCCCTCCCTCCTCTGTGGTGCTCACCAAAGTTTGTCATTTTCAAACGTTTGTTGGTTTGTTAGCTCTCACCGCTTACCCCCTGATTCCTGTGCACATATATTTTTGTCACATTTCGCCAGCATTTTCGTGCGAATTTTGTATCTTCAGGGCGTGTATCTTGTATCTGCAGGATTTGTATCTGTTCTGCGGCTGCGATTGGACCCATTTCCAGTTTCGCTTTCACAAGGTTTGCCCAAGGCTAAGTCTAAACGGGATGTGTGGAGCCGACAAAAAAAGGTTTCCGTTTGCTTCTTGATGGCCTTTTTTCATTTTGGCTGTGTTGTCTGAGGATTAGGTTCGTTAAGTTCAAGATCAAGTTTGTTGTCGAGGTTGTTTAGGTGTTAGGAGAGAGCGTATTAGAGTTTCAAGACTATCGATAGTTTTCTTTCTTTATTGGATTTTTGAGAAAAGATTGAGTAGTTAATTGTAGATTTTATTGATTATCTGTATATTAAGGATCTAGTTACCCTGGGAAGTCGATAATTATCGATTGCAAAAACGATTAACTTCATAAAACTTATTGATTTGACTTTCAGCTACTTTTTTTTTATCATATTCCAGCAATTTCCTTTAAATTCATCTATTTCTCCCTGTTACAAATTTCCTTAAAATATATTTCTTATCCAATTTAAAAATCTTGACATATGCAGAGCATTTACAAATCCATGCAGCTATTTATTTAGATTTTTTTAAACCCACTTTTTATCTCATTTTTTGTATTTTCAGCCTTAATTTTGTCACCGTCGTGTTTTCTTTTCTGCCTGACTTTTGACCCGCAATTAAGATTGTTCGCTCATACTCAAACATAATCCCATATCCGTAGGTTCACCACAAGATATGTGAGCTTGCCCCAAGCACTAGCTCTGCTTGCCACCATTTCATTTGCATGCTTATCAGGCAGCGAGCGTCTCTCTGCCACAAAACGTTGCCTGCATGAAAGTTTTTCTCGCGCATTTTTTTTTTTAGAACATTTTTTATTTTTCTACCATCTTGTGTGTTTATCTTTTGTCACATGTGGGTGGGTTGGGTGTTCCACTAGGCGTTGTTGGGGGCGTAACGCTTCTGTTTTTTTTTTTTTTGCAGCTGTTGATTTTTGATATATGGCTCCCAATGGTGTTGTTGCCGTTTGTCAAGTGTCTGTCTGTCTGTGACTGCTACTCATTGCTGGTTTGACTTTTTGCGCGCGGTTTGATAAGTGCGCTTAAGTGTGTCAAGTGCCACCAAAAGGGGCACAAACGCACACACACACCGAGTTTGCTCTGTGCAATCAGAAGTTGGGCAGGAAATGTGCGTAGGTTTGTTGCCACAGGCGAAAGTACAAAACAACTAAAGTGCTGACACATTTGATATGATAGTAGAGCCAATGATTGTTGCTGGATTTTGTGAAATATGCCAAAAGATTTAACAAAAATCATACAAATGTATGCTATTTATCTTTTTGCTTAGATTTATTTGAGTAACATTTTCTGTAATCTAGTTAAAAATGTAGTACCATTTTAAATTCAACACCATCAATTTGCGTTCACTTAGCAACCTGTTAAAAAGAGCTACGTTTTTTATCCCTTACCCAACTAAGCAATTAGCATATTAAATACTCACACACACACCCACACACACACACATCAACAATTAACCCACTTCCGTTGAAAACTTTTACAAAAGGAAATCTGTGCAAAAATTGTTGGCACAGTCATTCACTGTAAAAAAAAGAGCTGCATAAAATTAATTGTAATTAAAAATTAAAATGAATTTAACATTTTTAATTATGCAATTTTGCTTTCATAATAATTAAAACAAATGTTTGGCCCCGACTGCCTGACAAAACAGAGAGAAAACCAAAGCACACACTCTTCCTCTCTCTCTCTCCTTCTCTATCTTTACTCCTTTGGTATTTTCATGTGTCGCGTCAACCATGAAAATGATAACAAGTGAAATGTGCGCCAAATTGTGATTTTTGGAGAGGGGTTTTGGGTTGCTTGTTTGGGGTTGATTGTCTGCCGCATTCAATTTGGCAAAAGATGCCACCAAATGTTGCCCAATTTGTGCGGGCTGCGCTGTCACGGAGCTGCCAGTTGACAATTGGTGTGGAGCCAGTGTCGCTGGCATCTAATGAGTTTATTCGCAATTAGCTGTGTTTAAAATGCAAATGCTCGAAATATGTATCTGTGTGTGTGTGTGTGTGTTGTGTGTGTGTAGAGGAGAAAAACAACAATGGGCACAATAATGATATGGACATGTGAAGCTTATCAAATGTACATTTTGGTTGCCAAATATTATTCAAAATCATGCTGGCTAACAAAATGGCTGTCAAATCGTATAAATATATTACGCTAAAGATAATAAATGCTGTTGAATTTTAAAAACATTGAAAGCGTGTTTATGTTTGTGAAATTGTTGGAAAAAATCCTAAAATAAATCTTCACACCTTTTTTTTTTTGTCGAAAACTTAACAATAAAACTTTCGGTTGACCACATAAATAATATGTGAACACTTTTACTACAACACTTGTGTTTATTTCAGTTATCCTTTTGCTGCAACAACTCTAAAATATTGCCTGCATTGAGAGGCTGTGCCACATGCAACATGCGACGACTTGCATAACAATAGCAATTTACATTTGTTGCCTCACAATATATATATAACAAAAGCTGCCTTGCAATCTCTTAAGAGCTTTGCAAATAAAATTCAAAACAAATTTGCACATTTGTATGTATATCTGTATATATAAAAAAGCCTTTAAAAACTATCTAAGATCGAAGTGTGGGAAGTGATTGACTGGGAGATATCCTGTATACTTTTTTATAAACAAACCAAAGAGAACTTAGTTGTGATATACATTTTTTATTTGTATTTTTTTCCTTCCTATTTTTTGCATAAATGATATGTAGGGAATTTATATACCCTTTAGAAATCATTCATAAGAATCTGTTGCATAGAAGTGCAAAGCGATTGCATTGGCCATATGGAAAACGTTCTTAGATACACATATGTTGTATGTAGATACAAATGCATGCCTCTCTGTGTGATTTTCTTAAACGCTGCACTTTGGTCAACAATTTCATTTGTCGTCGCTTGGCAAGGACACACACTAGCTATGTGTGTCAATGTGTTGTGTGTGTGTGTGTGTCGTTTTAGTGAAATTGCACAAAATTGTTTTCCGTTTCGTTTCATTTTGTCTCTGTGGCTGTTGTTGTTGCTGCTTCTTCATTGGAAATGTGCATTTAAAATTTATTGCAGCCAAAGCACAAAATTAACTGCATACACTATATATATATAGGGAGTGCCACGCCCCCTATTCGAACTGTTGCCCGTTGACAATTGAAATAACACTTCTGCCTAGCTTCCTTCTACATTCAATTTGGCCAAGTTGTAACCATTTTGTGAATCTGAACCATGCCAAAAGATTCCGGAAATGGCCAATAAGCAGCTGGACTATGGCTGAAATCAATGGCCATGTTCAAGCTAAGAGTTGAATACCCTAAAAACTTTACCAAGAAACTTTTCATATTCCCTAGGGAAAGTAACCTTTAATAACTAAAAGCCTCTGAGTCTTTATCATTTTGCATAGACATTTATCTTCTTCAGCTGTTTGTTGTCACTGATTACACAACTCGTTTGAGAAGGCTGTCAGCCGGCTGACCTCGCCCATCAATATCCACACTCACATACTTAGACCAAAAACAACTTAACCCCTTTTCAAGCTGGCCCCAAAATTAATGCCACAAAGTGGGTGGCGAGCAAGACAAAAATGTAAATGGGTTTCTACTTAACACTTTTGAGGAAGCTTGTGGCCAAAAACCAAAACAAAAACAACACAGCACCTAAGGTTCCAAACAAATTGATTGATTACTCTAACTTTGGCCAAAAATTTAATTAACATAAGCAGCTTATAAGTGCAGAAAAGTTTGTGGTCTGGGAAAATGCTTTCTTCTTGTGTTTGCTGGCGATTAATAAATTAATCAAAGGCCGAGCCGAGGTGTTGGAGTGTGTCCTGCCTGGCTGCGTGTCCTTAAAGCGCACTCAACTATCAACAAATCAGTCAAAGTCTCGCAGTTGCTTCTTTCAGCATTCACAATTTGCAGCTTGGTGCGTGTCTGGCAGCTACAACAAAAAAAGATATGATAACTGTGCGCAGTCAACTGTTATCCTCCACCACCCCCTCTTCTGGGTGGGTGGGTTGGTCGTGTGTGTGGGTGTGTGGAGACAAACAAGCATATAAATAATTGAAATGTTCACCAACGCAAAAATTCACCCATCATCATCATCATCATCATCCTGGCACTTTCACAAAATTGCAGCATTTTCTGAAGTGGTTGGCTGAGTGGTGTGTGTGTGTGTGTGTGTGTGTGTGTGTGACTGTCGCTGACCCATGCTGGCCAAGCATTAAGCAATCAAACATTTGATTTTCATTTATCGTGTAATCAAGCGTAAAAATAGCTTCGTGACCAAAGTAACTCATCATCCTCCTCCGTTGCCCCTGCCCCTGCAACGTTCCTCCTCACAGTTCCATGTGTGTGGTGGGTGTTGATGACATTACGACCATTTGATTGCTTCATTTTTTTGCTCTCTCTCTGCTTTTTTGTTGCTGCCACGTGCATCCATCAAGTTGCCTTTTTTGGGATAAACGATGCGTCCGAATCTCTACTGTGCCATTAATTGCACAGGGTTCTAGGAGAAACTGTCAGCGAAATTGATGCCTGGCTATTCTCTTAACTGATTAAGTGAGCAGTTAGAAGTAGTTTTGATGCTTTCACTCTTATCTTCATGAATGCAGCGACAGAAGGAACTATTTCTCGAACCTTTAAGTTGAAATAGTCAACTAGAATAGTTATATCATCACATTACATAATCCCTTTTCTCATCTCATTACCTTAGTTCCAGTTCAACACCTCAGCTATGATGACAATAATATTCTATGTACAATAGTAAAGCCGCCTAAGTTGGCCCAGGTATTGACACTTGATAAATGCTTGGCTGGGTTTGACAATGCCGTTGATGTATCTCTGACATGTTTACACTCGACTGATTCTCAAGTTCATCATCAACAAATTTGGTATGCTCTCGTCTGCTTAAGTACTTACGACCTTAAAATTGTGCAGTTTTATTTAGGTACATCTTTACGCTTCAGGTTAAACATAATATTTGGCACTGTTCAAGAATAAATTTCAAGCTTCTACGAGCTTTAGGGTCTTGTCAGACGACAGTTGTCAACACGCGCATAATTTTCCGTATAGAGAAGATCACAAATGGCAGCATTGTTGTCGTAACTCATCTCGGCCACCTTGAACTCCGGATTGATGGCAATCTTGAGTACATACGATCCAATTGGCAGCTCCGTAATATCCACCCACTGGCAGTCCAAGTTGTACAGATAAACATCCGAGCAGTTGACAGAGATGCCTGCAAAACAATTGTTTATTATCGTTGAGGTTATGTTTGTATAAGTCTCCCACCTTGATCCCCAAAGTTGGCACAGTTGTATTTTTTGGGCACACCCGGCAGACAGCTGCTATCCTCCAGGCAGAAGGATGCCTTGTGACCCTGGGCAACCTTGCGACCCTCCAAATCAAAAATGTCAAACGTGGCAAACACCTCCATGCTGTGAAAGTGCCTAGAAGAAGAAGAAGAAGAAGAGAAAAGTAACCTATAAAGTAACTAGTTGCCATTACTGCTCTGCTTACTCACATATGACACATGTGCCACTCCCACTGACTCTTCGCCTTGAAGGGCCTGAAGTCCGTATTGCCCGCATTGATGGCCGCTGCCGTGAACTTGAGTAGTCTGCGTCTCTGATAGCGCCAGCTGGGATCGTCACGCTGGATTTGATAGGCCTCATTGGAGACACAGTTCTCCTCCATGGCGCACTGCATCAGCAGCATGGCACGATCCTCCAAGTGCGCCGTCTGCTCGATCTCAAAGTAATCCACAACCAAATCGGGCGACAGATAATCACAGATCACAGCTGCCACATGCTGCCGACTGCCGTGGCAACTAACAATGCCACGCACATGATTGTGATGCAGGCAATCCGCCAGCTCCGTCTCATTGCCATAGCACTCGGTGCCACTGAGCATGGGTCGCGAGATGTTCGCACCGCCAAAGTAGTCCGTTTGGAAGGCCTCCCGCGCATAGCCCAAGTCCAGCTGACGGCAGACGACGTTCGCCTCCAGCATGGACCAGCCGTCTGCACAAATGCTGCCCCAGCGCTGACCATCAATGCGCACCTCCACACGTCCCTCGTTCCGCGAGCGTCCACCCCTCAATCTCACATATAGCCTGGAGCTGGGATGTATGGGATACTTGGCCAGCTGCTGATCAACGGCAAGGGGTGCGACGGGCGTTGGTGGATGGCACATGACGCCAGCTGCCTCACTCGGCTCACAATCGTTGACGCCCCAGCCATCGAAGTGACATTGGGTCAACTCCAGCTCGTGACCCTCGCAGAACAGATTGTCCATCCAGTAGCGACGACGCGCTGGGCCAAAGTAACCACTGTGCGTATGGCGACGCAGTCCAAGGAAACCCAGCTGGCGACACACAATTTCACCCTCAACCTCATCCCATTCATCGTCACAAACCGCGCCCCATTTGTTGTTGTGCAGCACCTCAATGTTGCCTACGAGAAGGTGTAGAAAAAGTCAAGAATTGGTATAGTAAGGAATTCCTTTTCTTACCTTCATATTCCGCATCGCCGCCCACTAGACGAATGGCGCCTTCTTCCTTATTCAGGGTTTTAATATACCGTTGTACCAGTTGCTGCTGCTCCTGACGCGCATCCTGCAACGTTTGATGCACCACAGCGGCAGTGAAGTAGTATCTGCCAACCAGACTTAGCCACAAAACACTTCTAGCCAACATCTTAACAACAAATGATGCTCGACTCAAACCACAATTTGCATTTGTTCGGCTCGGCGTGCGCTCGAGAACTGAATCGCAAAAGTTCAAAAATCATTTAACTATGAACTTCAGGTAAGATCTATCTATCTATCTAGCTAGCTAGATACAAATGTGCGATGCGGTTCAGAAGCTCGCTCAAAAAACGCTCACAGCTGACGTCAGGCTGACGAACAAGGGCGCAGAATTGAGAGCGTCTGTTGCCATATACATACATGTATATAAAAAATAGCATAATAGAATTTGTGTCTGTCAATTGACAGTTCATCTGTTACTTAATGCATTTTTCAGCTACAAAAAAAAAGATATTGATGCGTTTCTGACAAGCTCAGATTTCAATCTGATGAACGGAAATGATATTTACTTAACACGCAAGCTTCAAAATTGACTTGAATAAAGTTTGAAATGTAGTTTAAGTTTTCAAAATGCATAGAAATGTAAATTGTATTCAATGCTATACAAATATCTCACAGTGTATGCCTTAGATACTCAAACTAAATGCTGCTTTATCAACATTGTTAAAAGGAAACAAACTAAAGCTTGTTTATTATAGTACTCCCATAACGTGCATGCAATAATAATAATAATAATAATAATCACAATCTGACTCGGATAGCAACAATTATAAACTATTTCACTCTCACACATGACGAGCATTTAATGAGGCTTCCTGCATTTGGGCCCACTTCTCAACGACATTGCAAAATCTGAAATATGGAAAACTATGCCATAATTCAGTCACTGAGCATTGTGACACACAACGACTATCTCTATCTGCATGCATAGCTGGGGGAAACTCGTCAAGGGAAACCCATTATATTTGGCATGCAGCCATTTGAAACGCCCGCAAAACGGCAAAACGGCAAAAGCGGCCAACATGCAACATTGAGAGAGAACTGAACTTGACACTGAAACAAATACAAAACATACGGTAATGACGTTTTGAAATTGACTCGCATGTGGGTTGAATTTTCCAGTTGCGTTTGGGTTTGAGCTCATCAGCAAAAGTGCCAGTATAATCGTAATTGGAAATCTAAACCGATTAGGTCAGCGGAAGAGAGCAGAGAGAACAAGTGTGTGAGAGAGAGAGAGAGAGAGACGAAAACCATTGAAGCATGTCCCAAAAACAGCCGTTGGATACATTTTCAAGATCAAGTTTAGTTATTGAATATAGAACAAACCCAGTTAATAATAATTTCAAATCGAAGTCGAGTGAAACCTAAAGATCTACTAGCACTTTTACTAGTCGCATCCTAACACGAACTGGCCATAAATATTAGCGAGCCAAAAAATTAATTGGATAAACGTTTTATGATATTGAATTATGATGGCGGGGGCCAGCCGATGGAGGTCATTTATTGCCCTTTCGAGAAACTTTTGCGCCCTACAAATTCCCACACAATTCAAAACGGAGCAATTTTATGAGTGCGTAAATTCCAATAGCAGTTTGCCAAAGGCGTAAGGACAACGACAACGACAACGAACGCAATCCTTGCTCGACTGCTGCAGAGTCATGCACCAAGGTAATAAAATTCGATATAAAATCGTGTAATAAAATCATTACTGGCCCTTGGTCCGCCAGAGGCAAAGGATATGAACCTGTTACCAACACCAATACAGATCCGAATCTTAAGGCTCAAAGCCAGAGAGCTGAGCACATAAAAATCGCAACGTGTGCCGCTGGCTAAGCGAAGCGACAAGTTAAAAGAGCATCTTAGCCACAGCTAAAGAGATGGAGAAGCTGTAAAAAATACAAAACTGAAAAGAAAAGAAGAGATAAAACCAACGCGCGAAAATAATTTGTGTGGGTTTTTAGCTTCAGGGGCCGGGCAAGGGCGTTGCAAGTGTGTTATAATAGGAAGTAAAAAAAAGGGCAAAAACTGCTTAAAGGATATTGAAAAGCGATAAATTGCTTTATTACTTAAGTGAGCCAGAGATGATTAGGTTAGTTGGCTGCAACACTTGGCCCTTGTGGCTTATTAAAAGAAGTTAAACACGAAAGGAAACTAAAAGTGTTGTAAAAGAAATAAAAAAAAAACTGGAAATCTTCCTCATTTATAATTATACTTATTTCTTATTTGTTCCAAATTAACTGTAGCTATCAACAAGTCAGCAAAATCTTATAAAACAAAGCTTGCCTCAAAGTTCATTATTCTTAACTTACCCACAAACTCATTTTGTACAAAGCCCCCCAAAAAGCTGTGATATCTTTCTTTATAATGATATCATACCATGTATGAACATTAATAAAAATTGTATGCCGCTGACAGCATAAATGTCACCAAAGTGCTATTAAAACTAAATTATAGCTGACATAACCATGATTCATTAGGACAAAACTCACAAGAAGAAGAAGAAGAAGCTGAAGCTCGAAGAAATCATAAAAATGTGGCAATAACTCGCAAATTTGTAGCTAGCTTAAATATAAATGAAAGAATTGTTTATTAATTTGGCACAAACCATAAAGAACGCCAAAAAAAATGTTTCAAGGCGTGTTTTGGGTTTGAAAATGTGCCAAAAAAAAAATAAGCTCACAATCAACGAATGCCGCTGCTTTTATACCCTTTTTATGCGAATTTCAATGGAAGGGAACTAGGACAGGGGGGGGGGAGGGGGCTGGGCTTTGGGGCACCCAAAATGAAATAATGAAATTAAAATGCGCCTTTTGCTTGGGCAAAGTCAGTCAGTTGAACACACGAAAAAATTCTGAAGCAATAAAAACAATAATGAAATCAAAAGAAAGACAAGCCAAGAATGAGGGGCAGGGTGGGGCATTGAAATGGATCGGTTCTCGTTTGGAATTATAATGAGCTTTATTTTGATAGTATTCTGTTTTTCTTTGCTCGCTTTTGCAGCAGATAATTTAATTTGTTGCAGTATTCAAAAAAATATTATTACTTAAGTTTCTTGTTGCATTCATTTAGCTTTTAAAATTGATAACTTTCATCAGTTTTTGTAATCTGTTAAAATTATTTATTGAAGCGTTTAAATACGCATGAACTTCCAGACAAGCTGTCAATCTGCGACAATCCATTTGTATCCAAAGTTCCAGCCAGTGCAGTGTATAAATACAACGTATAAATATGTAAATGTATTGAATGCCAATATTGAGTTATTGTATATAAATAACAGGTGGCATTTCCGGTTTTGTGCACCATTGGCCACACAATTTCAATGTTGCAATGCAAAGATTGTAATTTCTTCTCTCTTCTCTTTTTTTTTTTTTTTGCCTTAACAATAAATGCAAAATACAATAAGAGGTAAATATTGTTGGTATTAAGATTGGGAAGCGCTTGAACATGGATAAAAAATGTATAAAAAAAATTCCATTACAAGCTGGTACTAGTTCTTAATACTCTTCTTAGTAGTGGGTATAAAGTTTTTGTGGTTAGAGCTGAACTAAAAAACTGAGTTATTATGGTAATCTACTTTTATACTCTACGGATTTTGTTTGAGGGCATTCAATATTCAATTCTTTCGCTCCTTTTTTTTCCTCAGTGGTTTTATTTTAATTTCGTTTTTTGCTCTTTTCCGTCTATCGAATGCCTTGCGGCTGTGCCCCGTGCCGGGAATTTGCGACAAAATAAAAACTTTTTTTGCGCTTATTTTGCCGTCTGTCTCCAGACGCAACAACAACAACAACCACAGAGAGCAAAGACTGCGTCTGAACTTATGTGTGCAAATATTTATTTTAGGATTTTTATGAAGTTGGCGAAGAAAGAAATGCCGAAAAGCAGAATACCGGAAAATCGCCGTGTTGCGTCTTGGTTAATAAAACTCAACTTAGCCAGATGCAGTCAGCTTTTTGGCTGAGTCAATAGCCGCTGGAGAGGCCATTTAAATTGCTTTAATAAATAATTGCAAGAAAAAACATACATGAATATCAATTAACTTTTTGTTTCTATAGCTAATTGAATTTTCCATACAATAAATAAATTCCTAAAAAAAAACAACACACAGTCCCATTGTTATTTACTGGCATAGAGCCTATCATGGAAAATGTCCCTGGTGTGGACTAAATGAATTATGTAACATGTCTAGCCATTTAGTGCCATAATTCAGAACAATCTATGCGAGGCAGACACATCAAAGCCGTACACAAAACGGGCCTAGTTTAGGGTGGAGGAAGGAGGGAAAGTCGGGACAGGGATCCTAAATTGCTGGGCAGCGAGACAAATTGCATTTGCATAGCATAATTGGAATTGCATATTGAAAAATATTTATGCCTTGAAAAAAGCGATTGAAAACTATAATTTGTTGGCGGTTTTGTGGTCTCTTCTGTGGCCGCTTATGTTGGTAAACAGTGAGTGGGCTTATTGATATCATTTATACGCGTACGTAAAAATCGAAAAAAAAAAAAAAACCCAAATGAGTTTCCGAAAGATTGAAAAACGTTTTTGTGTTGAACAAATTGTTGTGGTAAAGTGCTAAGCGTTATTTTTTATTTTTTAATAACATCCCTTTATGTAAGTGTCATTTTACTTTAATTTGAATATTGTGCCAAAAAAAAAAATTGTTGTTTTTGTTTTAAAATTTATAAAAATTGGATTGTTATTGCTGCAAAGATGCCGGTCGCCGTTCGCCTGGTGGAAGCCCTGGCCATTGTCACACTCATGACCCTAATCACTTGCGTTTCCCTTGGCGTTGTCATTGCGCAGCGAACTCTAAGTATCACAATTAACTTCATCCAGGTACGCTACTAACTTACTTGTGTGCTTGCCTTAGTATTTCATACCTTGTTCAGCCAGCAGCCAATATCTTGGATGTGTTGCTGATTTTAACCGAGAAAATGTTGGTGGGCGCATTGATGTTCACGGTGACCCTCATCAATACTGTGTGCCAGGCTTTGCATATGATTGGAATCGCTTGAAACTGCTGGTTAACTTTCAATTATAGCGCTAAAATGTATTTATTATCCAAATTACAAACAATTTGCCACATTTTTATAAAGCAGCTGTTTGTTTTCTTACCCAACACTGCATTTGAAGGCAACGCTGTGCTTTAAATCAGCTGTTTTTTTTGTTTGCCAAGCGCTTAAAAATGCCAAAAACACAACTTGAACCAACTAACTAACTACTTGGCCATCCATCGATGCAATTTAAAAGTCGGCTTTTAACCAGCCAAACGAAAGAGAAACTGAAACACGATTTTACAAAAAGGCACCGCCCCTAATATTCAATCAAACAATTTTACGCTCCAATAAATATTTCTAACCTGCAGGCCACACACACACACACACACAAACAAAATGCGCTCAATTGCAGCAAATTTGCGCCTTGTAAAATGCCGAGAAACAAAAGAAATCACAAGCGCAAAAAAAACAAAGGAAGGAAGAGAAAAACCAAAACGAAAATAAATATTTTTTCACCACAAACTTTGCTCGAGGATGTGCATAATTCTACTGTTCCCCAACCCCCTTTCCTCCCCTCTCATTGCAATTGTTATTGTTATTTTTGCTCTCACTTATATATAGTATAGTATATTTAGGCCTGGCACGCCAAAAGCCGCCTTTAATGTCTTAGCACCTTTTGTGTCTGGTGTTTATTCTATTATTTAGTTATTTATCAATGCTGCAGCATCGGCGTTAAACTGCAGACCCCAAATGGGACTTGCCCCAAAACACGCTATGTGTAGGAGTTGTTGTTGTTGTTGGTTGGTTGGTTGTAATTTTGTGTTTTGATTTAGTGGCAATTTCGTGCTGCAAAAAGATTGTTCAATGCCTCCAGGGGCAAAAGTTGAAAACAAGCAGATTACAGACGGAAATTGAAGCAGGCTCGAGATGTGCCACAGTTAACAAGCGAGTGAACAATAACAACAACAACAACAACAATAAAAGCTCAAGTCACCCGAGGGTCAAATATTATATTATACCCTGTATTGCTGTATTTAAAAAAATGGCAATAAAGAGAGGCGTGCAAACTTCATTGTGTATGTATTCTGTGCTACAGGGTATTGCCCAGTTGAGCTTGTTTTCTTTTAGCTGTTGCCAATAAAAGCAAGTCCATTGTGAATCTGATTTGAGAATCGATTTTATTTCTTAAAGAGAGACAGTGAATACTTAAGTAATGTGGCTTAAAACTAAATACAAATGTATGTTAATTATTTATTATTATTATTATTCTGGTTACACATAGTTGCATACCACTCTGGTATAAACGAATGAGGACCGCATTCTTCGAATACGCGACACATTAAAACGCCCGGATAGCAAGTATAGAAGAACTCGTAAACAGTGGATCTGTTGTCAATTTTCATAGCTGACTTTATGCGCTCCAAAAGATATAGCATGAATTTCATTAAAGTTTTTTTTCGCTGCAAATAAAATGCAACAATATAAGGAGAATATATGAGATAGTATATACTTAGTACTTACACTGCCGGCTAGTAAACGTGATTTATACTCTGCCTTGAAGTGTGTCACGTTGCCTTTTTCGTCTATATGAGCTACTTGAAACATGTTCATGTTTCTGATCATTAACTCCGCCCACCAAGTAGTGGCCTGCGTTAACCTGGAGTCGCCACAAACCGCCTTGCACTCCCTTTCAAGCATTCTGAAATTGGGCGAATGAAAACAATCATCGATCAGAAGTAGAAGTACTTACAGATTTTTCTTGTTACTGTAGCCACCCAATAGCGAAGAATAAAGCACTGTGTTTCCACCAATATTGCATGTAAATACTCCAAAATACTTTCCAGTATCAAATACTTCTTGTTTACTCAGAACAACCGATGTGTCTGTAACAAAATAAACGATTATACATATTATTTTGTACACAGCGTCTCGTTTTGATCTTACCAGAGAACAACATTGATTTTAACTTAGTATCGAATGCTTTGAAACCTCTTCTTTTTTTACTGCCGTTTTTTGGCCATGCCAAGCACAGATACATCTTATTTTGATACTTTGTGCCGAACAGTCGAAAGTCTGCCCAGGTGTAATATGCGCACAACAACATTTCAAGCACTTCACCCTGCATTACAAACTCAGTTGCCACAACGTGTTTGCTGTCTTTGATGTAGTAAAACATATTATCCAAATATGCACCAAACGGTTCATCGGGCAGATCGTATTGTATGTGCCTTTGTCGCATTATAAATGTCGCACAAAATTGGCTTATCCGGCAGCGGAAATTTTTTAAATCTCATTGATATCACTTTTGAATATGCGATACTCATCTACGCTGTAGTGTCCAATTTTCGTTGGCTGCACATCGTCATCGATTACAATATCTTTCTGTACTTTTTCAAACTCTTCCTTGCAGCCAAGCACGTCGTTATGGTTTCCCATTTTCGCAGTTTCTTGTTGATTATAGTGTTTACGGAGCAACATATGTTTCTTTTTGGCAGTCAGCTTCTAATAAGTTATCGATATACGCACACAGCTTGCATGGCAATGAGTGCGAGTGAGTACACTATATTGTTGTACTTCTACATTTGGCAGCACTGTACAATACTGTATAAAGTTTGCTACACACTGTTGTAACCAGTGATGTCTTTTTTTTCCGAGAAAAAAAAGCTGGATCAACGGAAAAAAAGCTAAGAAAAGAGGAATCTCAGGAAAAACAAGTTAAGAAAAAAGCTAATGTTTGTTTTTATACTTAACAAAAAAATAAATTCACGTATTATATACAGTAAGCCAAGAAAATGTTTACACAACACTTAAAGTTAATTCTACCCATAACTTCAACTTACTTAATGGAAAGTATGGTATCAATAGAAAGGTTATGTTATTTTCGTTTGAATGATAAAATACTCTTCTTAACCCATTAAGTACCCATTGACAGTTTTCAATTCTTGTAAAAGACTACTTTTGAAACTTTATTTCCCCGGGCTTAAACTAAAATTGTTTTGATGCAAAAAGTTACTTAAAACAATTCTAATAGTGACTGAAAAAAAAAATGTTTTGAATAATCTCTTCGCATGTATTTGTTATGATTTTTTTAAAATTGCTAAAAGTGACTATTTTTACCAACTTTTCATACAAAATAATCATATTTAGTAATTTTTAGCAATTTTCAAAATATGTAAAAATCGATACTTTGCCGATAGAAATACATTTTTAAAACATTTCAACTGTCAAACTCAATTAAAACAACTCTCAAAATTAAGTAAAAGTAAAATTAAAAAAAGCTGCTTAAATTTGCTTAAAAAAATTTAGAATTTCCGCTGCCGCTATTTTCAAATTTTACACGCAATCACACTTCAAAAAAATCCAAATCGGACGGGAAAAAAGCGGAAATGACATCACTGCTGTACAGTACTGTATAAAGTTTGCTACACACTGCTTTAACTGTAAAAAAAATACTAATCCAAATACAAGCGAAATTTTATAATAGCAGATAGAAAAGAAAGTTAATGAGCATTGCTTTTATTTATCATATAAATTAAAATTTTTTTTTGCATCAGCATCTTAAGCGACAAAATCTGCTTCCGGTACTTCGGGTTCTTGGCTGCTCTCTGTTGCAGTTGTGACCATCTCCGGCTGTGATTCCTGTGCTGTTGTTGTAGCTGTGCCTGATTCCGGCTGCTCCTCCGTCTGACTGCAGGCGCAAGAGTCGCGAGTGTTTGCCTCAATCCAGTCCTTGAAGTTGCCAACGCGGGTGTAGACGCCTGGAGAATTGGGTTTGGCGCAACCCTCGCCCCAGGACACAATGCCAGCCAGTTGATAGGATTGTGAGGCGCCGATGACATGCATGGGTCCACCGCTGTCGCCCTGGCAGGAATCCTTGCCACCCTCTGCGTAACCGGCACAGATCATGTTGTCCGTGATCTTCTCGCTGCCGTAGTTGCTCTCGCGGCACTCCTGCTGCGACAGCACCGGCACCTCCACCTCCTGCAGCGTATCCGAGATGGGTCCACCCTCACTGAGGGCACCCCAACCAGTAACCACAGCCGTTTGTCCAGCAAAGGTTTCCATTGCGGCTGGCATGCAAACGGGATGCATATCAATGCCCAGACGCACTGGCTCATTGAAGCGTATCAGGGCAATGTCGCTGTCAAAGTTCCGCGTACTGTAATCGGGATGAACGAGGACTCGCGCCACACGTCTGTCCACGATCTTCACATGGCTATCCTCGCGATTGTGCTCCAGCAGACGAACTGTGATCAGGCGATGGTAGAAGCCATTGACGCAATGCGCTGCCGTCAGAGCATACTGATCGTTGACCAGGGAGGCACCGCAGTAGAAGCTGCCAAACCACATGAGCATGGCCATCCATGGATACTCATGCACCTCCGTCTCCTGGCCGCCAACAATGCGATGTCGCGTATTTATGTTGCCACAGGCACAGGCGGAACACTCGCGCTTGGCGGGCACACTTGTGTCCGCATACTCTGGACCCAGTATGGAGACGATCCAGTCGAGGAAGCTATTCTGGCGCAAGTTGCTCAGCGACTCCAGTATCTTGGCTGGCTCCGAGGCGCTGCGCAAGTTAGGCGTGGCAGCTAGACTGAAACCCAACAACAACGAGAGCAAACAAATGTATCTCATGATGAACTCTTTCGGCCAACTGGCAATTGGCAACTGAATTGGCGCATCCTAGCCAAGAAAACTAGAAGCCTGAACCTGAACCTGAACCTGATTTAGCTGCCAGAACTGGCTAGACCAGAGTAGAAACCGGACCCAGGTTATTGGCCTAAGAATACTTTGCTGCAATTCTTATCTTTTCTTATTTCTCTTATAGTTTTATTAATAAATAAGGAAAATTGAGCAAGTCGAAGTCTTTAATACACTTGCAGAACTCTTATAAAATTTGTTTTGAACATTTCAAACGAAAGAAACTAGTTTTTTCATCACTAAAAACTGAACTTTCCATTGACTGTTTTTTTTTTTTTTACGATTTTTACGAAACATTTAAAAGTTTTTGGCAAGTAAAAACTTTTAATTTCATTCAATCGATTGCTTTAGTTTTGGAAATGATTCTGCAAGTGCATTCATTATAACTACTTGATCTTCTTGGTCTCCTGATGGCACAGACAGGCCTGCTTGGTCAGGTTCTTGATCCAGGTGCCATAACGATTCACGCGGGCATAGACGCCCGGATAACCAGCCTTGGCACATCCTTCGCCCCAGGAGACAACTCCGGCGATCTGATATTCCCGTGTGCCATTGGGCACAATGTGCAAGGGTCCACCGCTGTCCCCTTGGCACGAATCCTTGCCACCCTCATCATAGCCACCGCACAACATATTATCCGTGATCTTGTTGCCATAGCGACTCTTGCGGCACTCATCCTGCGAAAGTATGGGCACCTGAACCTCCTAAAAAAGGAAGAGGAAACAAAGTTAAACTTACTTCTCACATGGTTATTTGTTTTCAGCTCACCTGCAGGGTATCTGATGTGGGTCCGCCCACTTTGATGGCACCCCAGCCGGTGACAACGCCCGTCTCGCCCTTGAAACTACGTCCGGGCGTGGGCATACACACCGGATGCAGTATCTCATTGAACTCCACGGGCTCATCCAGCTTGATGATGGCTATATCGTTGTCATAGTTGCGTGCATTGTACTTGGGATGCGTGATGACATCGGCGACCTTGCGATCAATCTTCTGCAGATGCGACATCTTGCGATCGTGCTCCAAGAGACGCACCGAAATCCGTTCCTTGCGAAAGCCATACACACAATGCGAGGCCGTCAGCAGGAACTGATCGTTGAGCAGGGAGCCGGCACAATAGAAGCGTCCGCCATAGAGCAACATGGCAACCCAGGGATACTGATGCACCTCCGTCTCCTGGCCACCAACAATGCGCTTCTGAATATTCGCCACGCCGCAGACGCAATCGCTGCAGTTCCTCGCTGGATTCAGTGTTGGTGGTGCAGGAGTCGGTGGTGGCGTCGTAGTTGGTGGTGCTGGCGTCGTTGTGCTGCTGGGCAGCTCGGTGGGCGTCGTTGCCGAGCTGCTGAGCGTGGAGATGGTGACGGGTTCTGGAGAGGCGCCGGGTCGCTGGGGCAACAGCGATAGAACCCATTGGACGAACGTGTTCTGCGATTGTTTCAGCAGCTGTGACGTTGGTGTGGTGCCAACCACAGTTGGAGATGCTGTTGGGTGGTGTGCTGCTGCGATGCAGCTGATCCGATTAGAAGCAGCAGCAAGAGGAGGAGCGACATCTTGTGGTTAGTAGTTGTTGGCTTTCTCTACTTCGTCGGCATGGGCAACACCAGCAACTCGTGTGGCTCGTTGCAAACTGAATGAATTTGAAAGCCAGCGACAAACATTTCACCCAAATTCACATGACAAGCAACCGACCGGGCAGAAAGAAACGAAAAGAAAGAAAGAAAAAAGTTGTTCTGGCCTGTGGCACGTCCACTTTGCCAATCTGCATGAGTGTGTATGTGTGTGTGTGTGTGTGTGTATTTGTATTCTGCGCATGCGTAGGCCACGCCGACTTGACCATGATAATGATACTTCACCCAAAAACAACATCAAAACTCATCGCAATCAATTCAACTTTTTTTTATACCCTTCATGGGCTAAAATATTATGCATATAAAATATTTGAATGAACTAAAAGTAGTTCAGCTTAATTTTTTTAAATCTATAGCTAAAATATTTAGCTTTTATTTTTTTTTTCTATGGTAATCAATTCTACCTTTATTTGTTTTATTTTCATTATTATTCAAACCAGTTTTTGTTGAAGAGCATTTGAAATCCGTTTTGCTTTTAAATACAATTTGTTTTTGATTTTCTATAGTGTTGTGTTGTGGTTTATATTTATTTGCCACTGAAGTAGCGAAAGTTTTTTTTCTCGCTTGTGATTTTATTGAAATATATTCGCAGTGGCTTCGATCACACGACGCGTCGTAATTTTACTTTCTTTTGATTTATTTTATTGGGTGACGACGTCTTTTTTTTGTCGATTGTATTCGTATTTGTTTTTGGGTTTTATTTTGCTGGTTGGTCAGTTAACTGTTTACATTTACAGCATTTACGTGGTTCACTGAATCTTGTTTATACAGGGTGTTTCGTGGTAGCTCTTGTGTTGACTCATAAACTATTTAGCAATCGTAGGAGTCGTAAAAACCTTTAAGTGCATTTAAGTTGAGAGAACGAACCCCTTTTTTTTAAAGACTTAACTAGAGTAACGCCCCGTTGACAACAGTTGAAGTTTGTTGTTGGAAGTTGTCTTTTGTTGTTGGCCGGACAGATGAGCTCTGAGTCATGGCTCTAAAGTAGCCCTCGACCATAAAAATTTAATGCGTGTGTGTGTGTGGGGAAGGGGTACGAGGTTGTTGTTGTCGGGACAGTTGAACAATTATTGATAGATGGGCAAACAGTTGACAGATGAGCGCCGCATAAGTCAGATGCAGATGCAAACAGAAATGGAGTTAATGGAACAAGAAAAAAAAAAAAAAATGTTCATTAGTATGCGCACACATAACACTTGGCATATTAATTGTTCGTGTAATGTGGCCAAGGCGGGGGGGAGAAGGGAAGCATACAACTATCAATGCTGATGATGACGAACTAATGTCGGACTCAGCTTCAGCTTCAGCCTCCTCTGTGAAACCGCAGTGCGCTGTTAAAACAAAGTGCCATTTGCATAATAGCCATGCTAGACAAAAAGCCAAACAACACACACAACACACACACAACACACACACACACACATACGTATATATTTAAAATGGGAGTGTGTGCTGGGTTATTTATGCGATGAGGTAGTAGAACTGCAGACCTGCACTTGGCGGCGCAATTATGCAAGGCTGTCTCGTTGTTGTTGTTGTTGTTGGTTGGCTTCGAAACGTGACCACCAACAAAGTCCGACATTGGAAACAAATTCCCCTTGCCACCGCCCGCTCTTTGGCTGATTGGTGGTCAGAGGGTTTTTTTTTTTAGCTGTTAAACACGTTGGCAAATATGTTAATAGGTTTTGTAATATGCACATTAGATGCCACTACACAGAGCCAGACATTAAATCTGCTTCAGGGCACCAGCAATTAGTGAGCTGTACTAGTAAGTAACTAACATAGAATAAGTACCAAGTTTACGTGGAGCAATTAAAGAGACAGAGTTAATTGATAAGTTTGTAAAAAAGTAAGAAAACAACTAAATAAATAAATAAATTTAGAATTTGAATAAATCATCAAAAGTAAAGCAGAAGATATTAACAGTTATTAAAAATATTTCAAATATAGTTTTCTCAGAATTAATTCCGAAAAATGTTAGCTCGAATATTTAAAAGATTGTTGCTTCCTATTCTTCACCGTTTATATTTTAATAATAAACATGAACACCAAAAATATTGAAGTTCCCAAATGAACTTTGGGAAAATAGCCGTTTTAATACACACATTGTTTCAGAGTAGCGCCGAAAAAAAGGGAAAAATTGAACTGCTACAGGCTACAGACTGGAATTTAAATTACTCCCTTTGAATATTGTCCGAAAAAACCTCAAAAAACAATTAAAAACGTGTTGTTGTGACCCTTCAATTTGGTCTTAACGCCGGAGTAAGAGCCAGGGTAGAACCAAAAGTTGTGAATACATGGGTGTGTGTGTGTGTGTGCTACATGTAAATGAAATTTTCACAGACAGTTTGGCGCGTGTAAAAATTTCACTTTTGATTTATGCGCGCGGTGCGAGAAGTCAGCAAGGGGGCGTAAGGATAAAGGGGGCAGGAGTGCCATTAAAGCTCGAGTGGCAAGCGTAGAGAGAGAGATATTGCAACAATATTTGCATAGACACAACCTTTATGGCCAACTATTACAGTGCATAGATAATGTTTTTTACTAGTATGCTGCACGGCGGAGTTAGCATAAAATTTTATAAGCCAAGTTAATTAAACTGGCAGTTGGTAGCTGGTAGCAGTTAACTGTTAACTGCCAGAACAGTCAGACAATCTTCTCCCCCCCCCACCACCGAAAAAGGTCTTTGTGGTGCGGTGGTTGGATGGTGGTTCGGTTCAGTTCCCGGGAACTTTGTTCATTTGCAGTCGAAAATTTAATTAGTTATTCCATTTGCGCTTTCAGTTTTATATCCGAATACACCACAAATTTTTTGTACTTTTCATTTTGGCATTCATACAAATTAAGGCAATGTGCTCTTTGGCATTTTTCGGTCGGTCGGTAAAAAGGTGGTGCTGTGGCCCAAAGGATTTGGGGCATGGTCAGCCAGCCAAAGGCTGCATTTCGTTTGACTATAAAAGAAGAGACAGAGAGAGAGAGAAAATTTAAATGTGCATGTCGATCTTAATAAATAGAATACAGCAAAGCTTTGAATGTTGCAAGTGCTACAACTCAAAAGATATGAATGCCTTTAAAGAGAATTTCCACACCTGGAAAATATACACAGAACCTGGCAATGCATCAAAGGGCACGCAAAGGCGCTCTGAACTCATGTAGCCACTTCAACAAGCTTCGTAATGATGATGGTGCAACGACCGTGAAGGTCAAAAAAACTTTGTTTTGGCATGCAACATGCCATGACTCAAAAACTTGCCACCGAGTTCAGAAGGCAGCCGAAAAAGTTGCGAGTTTCAAGTTGCAGCAAAACTTGCAGCTTGAGCTGAAGTTGGAGGCAACACACGCGATTTTTGTCGATTATGAGTTAGTTGTTGTACTTGCACCAGGCTGCAGGCTGCAGGGATACAATATACATGCTCAAGTTGCAATAATTTGCATGCAACTCTCAAGTGGAAGGTGCATGCAACAAGAGTGTCTCACGCAAGCCTTACTATAATAGATTAATTACACAGCAAAGTGAAATCGATGCGAACCAAAACAAAAGAAGTGTTCGACGAATTAAAAAACAATCAATAAATGCAGCTAAAAAATGAAATTTTATTTCTTTATACAATATTTTAAAAATGTCAACTAGGTCATTGTAGCGCATATATATTTAATTAATCACATTATTTTACGCACTGCAAAAATGCAATTTAAATTTCTGAAATGCCATAAAACTCTTTGATGCTTTCGCACACGCTTTAAAGTTTCGTTTTTTGATAAACTCGTACATACTATATGGTATTCCTGAAAGGTTGACAACTTTTTTATATGTTCGTCATTGGCAATAATTTTATTTACGCTATGCCACTTCCGCCGACAATTAAATTAACTGCGGATTTAATTAATTGCGGTTTGCACTTTTCTCTTTTTAACTGGTTTGCAACAATGTATATTCCTCTTTGATTTTGTTGTTACAATTTTTTGTTTTTTTTTTCCTGTGTGGACTTGTGCTGAAATCAGTTTTTATTGAAATTTCCATGGCAAAAAATCAATTATTTAATAAAGCACTTTCAAAGTCAACGCAAAAACATGAACCTGCGAAAACTTTGATGTCATGGTTTATTAATTTGTTTAAGAAGTTGACTTTTTAAACCCTTTATGCATTGTTTGAGTGGTGTTAAAGGAATGCCGGTTTCCCACATTAACTTAACAATACAATTATTAGTATATTTTATAGTTCATCTATCGTTTTATGATTGAATTTTCTACCCATGAAATATCTCCAATCAGCATTTTATGGCAATTTCAGTTATCAACTAACGGTTGAGTATGTTTACGATACAATTTCCATTGATAACTAATGAGTCTTTATGAGGCATAAAAAAGTTACTAAATCGATAGCAAAAGGGCGCAAGAAATGAAATTTCCAATCACCTGTCGTCCAATTTTTTTGCCTTTTACTTTTCGAGACAAGCGTTGAACATTTGGCCAATTTACCAGAGCGAAAAAATCATTGAAAAAATTCTATTTTATGTGTCTCTCTTCATTTTCCACGCATCTCGAGTGGTTGCGCTTTTGGGTGCTCAAGTTGTAGTATGTTGTTGTTGTTGTTGTTGTCGCTCTTCAATTTCGATTTTTATTGTCGTCAACAAGCGCTTAAAGTGGCTAAACGTGTAACGCTTCGGGGGTCGCGGTAGTCTCGAGTCTCGGCTGTCAGCCGGTCTCTAAAGTCGCGTGGCTAATTGGAACAACGTTTATTTCTGTTATTTTGTGATTGGAAGCGAACTTTGAAGCGCCGGTTTTTTTTTTCTCCTCCCTTTTTTCGCCAGCAGAACTATTGAAAGAGCTTTTTGTGGGTAGTTAACTTGAATGCCATTTGAAAAATATTTTTACTTGAAAATATTGAGTTATTATTTGATTAGATTTCAAGCTAACTAACTAACCATTAGTTTCAACATGTTATGCATTTGAGAAATGAAGCGTTATGCAATTGCCATTTGAATAAAACAATTGGTATTAAGGCAATTAAATCAAATCAATGCCTGCATATTAATTATTCCTTTGCCAACTGACAAAGCAAACCGTAATACGATGCAATTGCAATTTACAATTGTGCTGTTCAGTTGCTTGTTGTTTTTGGGTCAGATTACAATATTATTTCTCTTGAGGCGTTTTGATTTTGATGCTGTTGAAGCTGCTGCTGCAGTTGAAATGCAATTAAAATTTTCTTGTTGCTGTTGCTACTTGGATTGCAATCAGGCTAGTTAAAACAATTATGTGGGCATTTTGTTAATGTTAAATGCATTTACAGCCGTCGAGTGCAATGACCATTTAGTTAAATAGCTAAAGACAAATGGACAAACTGTCGTCGTCATTTCAACATTATGCAAACTAATGACATTTTGTAGCTGCCACTGTTGTTGCGGTTGCTGCTGTTGCTGTTGCATGTACATTTTCTTCATCAATGATTAATTGTTTTGACAATTTCGGTCTGGCACACATCACTTTCAAATTCCTTGCCACATGTCTGACAGAACGAGTGCGTCACCACAAAATTTTCGCGACTAAATGCAAACTTGCCAACGCTGTGCAACTGTGCTACTGTGCAACATGCCAACAGCCCTCTGCCTGCCTGGCCATGATATTTTTGTGGCAAGCTCTGACGAATGTGCCCAAAGTTGATGTATGATTTTATGTCCCGTAATGGAGCCATGAGGCAAGTCTGCCGGGGCAGACAAACTACATGCAGACCCTGTCAGATATTTGAAGATTTATAATATGCGTTTGCTGCACTGATTCAGTGTGGCATGGAGCTTTAAACTCAGCTTTACTGAACAATTTTAAATAGTACACTTTTTTTTTGCTCTTCTTCATCAACTTGAAGACGAACCCAGTTTAACCCATTATATGAAAATAAAACCCATTCCCTTATCTTAAACCCCATATCGATGCTGTCAGTCGCAGTGGCTTCAACTTTCATTGACGCTCTGCAAAATCACTTTCCCAGCAGGTGATAAACTTTCACTAGATAAATCTCTTCTGCTCTCGTCCTTCCGTTCCACTTAAACCAATTTCCTTTTTGCGCAACCCAACGAATTAAACTTAAAATAAATAAACTGAAACCTAACAACAACAACAACAGCACATTAAATACCTTTCAGTGAAACAGTTTGGCGTTAGTTTAAATGCCGGCGAGTGCTCGTAAAACTTTCGTTTTGACCCTTGTCATGAAATACCCCAACCCAACTCTCCACGAAGGGTGGCAAGTACGTAATCAACAGAGAAATTGGCACCCATCGATTGTCCAAGTCTTCTCTGTGTGTGTCAGCATCGTTTACCCTTAACTTTACTGGAGGGGATGCTATCCAGTTTGACCAGCTGACCAACTGACTTAGTTGAGGGTTGTTTGTTTGTACCAATAAATTGTCGTCTTAGTCGCAATTCTGGTGTTTATTTGTTTGTCTTCCTATTTAGTCTAATTTCCTTTGGCCATTACTGTCAGTTATAATGTCATGTAATCGTTATCGTTAGTGCATTTTACTGTCCACGTTACGTATACGTGTTTTGCATTTTATGCAGTTTCATTGCTAATTACCTGTTCTCTAACTCTAGTTTCAGGCGTCACTTGGCAAATATTTGATTTTGCCAGCTGTCTGAGAGTTACGTGCGAGATAATTAAGCGTGCAACCAAATGAACTTCAAACTCAGGTTAATATTCAGTTTTAAATAGTTATGTCTAATTTACGTGAACAGACTTTGGCTTGGTCAGTTGCAGTTGCCAGCTGTTCCACGCGACACGTATTCACTGTACCGGCGACAGCTGGCCTGCAACCTGAAGCTGAAACACTTTACGTGACTGCATTGCACAACGCTTGTCTCCTCCGTTTTGGCAATAAATTAGAGATGTGGGCTTGGAACTTGCCATATTATCTGCATAGAATTCTAATTACTTAAATAACAAGTGTTGCCCTTCTCAACTCCTTAAGTAGTTCTCCTTCTTTCTGCTTTAACCCTTGTCAGTTCTTTGTCGAACCCTTTCAATGCTCCCCTGAGTCGCCTGTCAGCTCTTTTTCACACACACACACACACTTTAAAGCGACTGCTAACACACTTGCCATTATTTATATATGTATACACTACATTTTTATGCTGACCGTTGAACGAAATTTTTTCCGGGTCATGAATAATTTTTGTAAGCGTTGCACAAAATCCTTTTTTAGACCAGTCATGCATTGCATTTCCTATTTACATTTATCTCTTTCTCTGTGTTGCCATTTCTATTTATTTGTGCAACACGCCAAAAAGTCAAGAAATGTGCGATTCAACAAAGTAAATTTAATGGTAAATATGATGCGGCAGGGTTTGTTGGCCTCTATATACTATATACATATATATTTTTTAGGCGTCAGTGTGACGGCAGCCCGTGGCGCCAACAAAACGCAATCTGCATTGCGTTTGTCCGTTTTTATATGATTTTTAATTTATTTTTGTATACTATATTTTGTTTTTTTTTACTGCCTTTGGCTGACCAAATGGTGCCAACTAGACGCTGCGCCAAAAATTGTTAACGCTTTTTGCCAAGTCAATGTAAATTGGGTGCAATGCACGGACAGTGCGTCGTATGCGTGATATCTGCCGGATATGCAGTTTGTACATCTAACAAAACTATTAAATGTAGAGTGTTATTAGAGCGTGTTAGATTTGGCAACACTTTAGGAAAGGGCCAACATTAATACATTTAAATATGTCTTGTGTCTATTGCATGCCAAGAATAATGAATTGAGTTTTAAGTGTTTCAGCCTATAGGATTTTTATACATCGCATTTATTTTGTGGACTATTTGTCAAGTTGTTAAAATTTAGCACACAAATGCAAAACGCGTTCTCGTTTCTCTAATAAATCATTCAACCTTAATTCCAGTTACAAATTGTATGCATGCAAATCAATTGTTCTCAATTGTTTCTATTGAAGCGCAGTCAATACAATAAAATATGCATATATATTTGTATAGCGGCCATAGAATGGAAGCCTAGAACTGACACTGCTTCTCATCCAGGCCAAGTTGTTGCTGGCCATAAATAAATATTGTATAAGCCCAGTGAAGCTCGCCCCGTTTAAAAAAAAAGCTGAAGCCTGAAAAAAATAAACAAAACAAAAAGCGAAAAAATAATCGCACATAGAATATAAATTTCTGTGCGCTGTGTGTAACACAATAAACTTAATTTGCAAATTCAATTTAAATAATACCACACACAGCGAGCAATACAGAAAAAATACATACATACATATGTATATATCGAGAGTATATCGCGATTCTGCAGTTGGTCGCTTTTTTATATACATATGTATAAAACATCACCGCAACAAATTCAATTGTCTGGATTTAGTTTAGTGCCAGCTGTCTTTTTGCTTGTGCAAAAAAGGATTAAATTTGTTAAACTGGCAGAAACTGATGCAATGGGATTTGTGGCATGAAATATACTTCACAAAAGAAGTAAATGAAAAATATACATAAAAATGTATGTTTGCTTCTAGTAAAAGTAGATTTCTCTCTTATCTTAATTAAAACTCAAGCTTATTCTAAATTTAAGTTCCCAAATGAAATCCAAACATTTCACATACTTTACTGCGTATATATTTTTTTCTCTCATAATTTCTTACATGTATCTTTTGAATTCCCCCTTGCAGTAACTTTTTGCAGCTGCACAAATTAAATTGAATTTAATGCTTGAATTATTTTAATTTCCTTTTGGACACCAACCGTGTCCAGCACAAACTAATAAACGCCAAAGACACGTACGCACCTCAACTCTGGAGGATTCTGTTGCTGCTGCATGGTGACACATGTGCCAAAGTCTTCTCACAAATTAAAGTGCTGGGAAAGTTGAAGTTGCACAATTTATTAAAATGTCTTTTATCTCATGAAAAGATATTCCCCCAACTTCTTCTTTTTGCTAGCGATTTGGTTCCAAACTTTTTTCAAAACTGAAATTTTTTTGCATAATTCATTTGTATACATTTGGAAATAATTGTCAGTTTCGTTTGATCAATATATATATTTTTTAAAAGCTTTTTGTGCTCTTGTTTTCTTTATTTGTTTTGGGTGATTAACACTAATACGCGCTCAAACACATTTACACTTAAATGATCATCAGAAAGCGTAAGCCAAATGCTGACGCAACATCTAGACGCACTGATCAGCACATTGTTGGCCTGGAAAGAAGCAAACAAACGTTTCGAAGTGCCCGAGATGGATTTATATCAGCTGCTTCATCTGGCACGCCATGCACTCATGGAGGAGCCAATGCTGCTGGAAATTGGAGCACCGATAAATGTTTTGGGCGACATACACGGTCAGTATGGGGAGCTGTTGCGTTACTTTGACTCCACAGGACATCCGCCAAAGAAAAGCTATCTGTTCCTGGGCGATTATGTGGATCGTGGCATGTATTCGGTGGAAACGTTAACTCTCCTGTTGGCCTACAAGGTTAGGTTTCCGTTATCGATTTACTTACTGCGCGGCAATCATGAGTCGGCCAGCATTAATCAGGTCTACGGCTTCTTCGATGAGTGCAAGCGACGCTTCACTGTGCGCCTCTGGAGATCCTTTGTGGACACCTACAACTGCATGCCCGTGGCGGCAATCATTGGTGGCCGCATCTTTTGTTGCCACGGCGGCTTGAGTCCAGACCTGCACGAAATGAACGACATACGCAACTTGCCACGACCCTGTGAGGTCACTTCGAATGGCCTGCTCTGTGATCTACTCTGGGCCGATCCCGATCCGGTCACAACTACTTGGGGCAAGAACTCACGGGGCGTCAGCTTCACCTTCGGCCCGGACATTGTCTTGCAGTTCAATAGGCGCTTCGAATTCGATTTGATCTGTCGTGCTCATCAGGTCGTTGAGGATGGCTACGAATTCTTTGCCAAGCGTCAGCTAATCACAGTCTTCTCGGCGGTCAACTATTGTGGCGAATATGATAATGCTGGCGCCATGATGTGCGTTGATGATGCACTCAAGATCTCCATGGTTGTGATAAAGCCAAAGAAACGCGATGTGAAATTTACGCCACTTAAAGAAATATTACCTAAGTCTCTAAAGAGAAACAGTTAGCAGACATTTACCCATTGTCACATACGAAAAACCACAAAGAATGTTAATACAAGAAATCGATTAGGTATCAAAAGATAACCTTTAGCTCTTGTTTTTTTCTGTCACATATTGAAAAACTCAAAAATAAGAAAACAAAATAAAAAAACCTCAAAACAAAGTAAAAAAAAAAGAACACAAAAAGAGATCATGAAGAAATCCTAGAAATGCCTTTTCTATAGCCATCTATAACCTCGATGGGCGTTCAGAAGGATTTGGACATATCCTTCAATATAATACTTCCGACAGGCTTGAGGCGAACCCAAATTGAGATCAAAAACTATAACCTGGTCTCAACTGTCAGCCCATATAATATATTTTACACAGCCAGAAAAACACCTGGAATATCTTTCAATTTCAATTCAAATATATTTATATACAACAGCTTCTTTCTTTCGTATGTTACGCGTGTCGCTTACTCTTTGGTCACATCTCAAATTCGTAGTGTATGCCATCAGGCAGCTTAGGCAATGTCCCAATCACAACTGGGGCCGCGTCCTTCTACAGCCACCGAAGCATCTAGCATCGATCAGATCATCCTGAACATCATCGAGGTGCGGCGCATCAAGCAATTGCATCTCACCGAAGCCGACATCCGATCTCTGTGTGTACGCTGTCGCGATGTCTTTCTGGGACAACCGATGCTGCTGGAACTGTCGGCGCCGGTGAAGATCTGCGGCGATTTGCATGGCCAGTTTACGGATTTGTTGAGAATGTTCGACTATGGCGGCTATCCGCCCGCCTCCAACTATCTGTTTCTGGGCGATTATGTGGATCGGGGCAAGCAATCGATTGAGACGCTCTGTCTCCTCCTCGCCTACAAGATCAAGTTTCCCCAGAACTTTTTCGTGCTGCGTGGCAATCACGAGAGTGCGGGCATCAATCGCATCTACGGCTTCTATGATGAGTGCAAGCGTCGCTATACCATCAAATTGTGGCGCACCTTTGTCGACTGTTACAATTGCATGCCCGTTGCCGCAATTGTGGATACTAAGATCTTCTGTTGCCATGGCGGACTCAGTCCGGAGCTCAATGCCATGGCGCAAATCACCAAGTTGTCGCGTCCCTGCGATGTGCCCGACAAGGGTCTGCTCTGCGATCTGCTCTGGGCCGATCCCGATCCCAAGGTCATGGGCTGGAGTGATAATGATCGTGGTGTTAGTGTCACCTTCGGTGCGGATACGGTGGGCAAGTTCATCCATCGCTTCAAGTTCGATTTGATCTGTCGTGCTCATCAGGTGGTTGAGGATGGCTACGAGTTCTTTGCCAAGCGTCAGCTAATCACCATCTTTTCGGCTCCGAACTATTGTGGAGAGTTTGACAATGCTGGGGCAATGATGTCTGTGGACGAGACGTTGATGTGTTCATTCTTTGTGCTCAAGCCGTCCAAGAAGGTCGGACTGCGTAAAGTGCAATCGAAGACTTAGGAAAAGCGTAAAAATTTATTTTTTTATTAGTAGGTGTTCAATGTAGTTGATTTTAAAAATTAGAAATTGGTTTATATAAACAATTGTGTCACCCATGTTGCAATTTATTTTCCACTGAACATTTTAATCAAATGACACAACTGAAATTAATTTATTTGTTGCACATAATTTACAGCACACGAATTGTCGCTGGCGGCGAGGAGTTGAGGTCCAGTTTTGTTTGCTCTCTGGCGCGGACATGAACAGAAAACAGAAAACAGGCTCTGCTGCTGCAGTTGGTGGCCATTTGGCCAGTTTGGCAGTTGTCGGCATTTGCAGTTGGCCTGAACTAATAGATTTTAAATGTGGCTGTCGCTGTCAGCAACTGCAACTGGTTGCACAAACTGGCAGCAACAACTGTAACAGGGGCTAAATAAATTGTTGGTCAACAGGCGTGGGGTTAACGGTTGTAGTTTGTTGTGACGTCTGCATGGAGATATCAAACAGCATAATCAGTTTATGTTGCCAATTGATCGATTGAGTGAGGGAAATGTTTTGAAAAGGATTCAGATTAAGTGAAACTGTTTTTAATTTGTAACCTTATATAATGTATGATGAATTTTTAAAGTACTAAACTTGTACTATATTAATCATATCTAATTTTTTTCGCAGCCATCTTGCCTTCCACAGCTTTTGCCACATTCATACTTCAGTAAAAGCACACATGTGTTCTTTTTTTTTGTAGTTTTCCTATTACATATTTGTTTACAAGCCGGCTAGACACTTTAACGTGTCTGTGCAAGACTCTTTCAATTTCCCAAAACTCCACTTGCCATGCCTTTGGGGGGCTAGACAAACGGAGCGTTCAGTCGTCAGGTCGTCTGCCACGTCAATTTCGTGCTCGAATAAAGTTGAAAAGTGAAACTTGCCAACCCGGAGCCTTATCCCTCAACCTTTTGCTTATGTTGCTGAGAAGTTTTTGGGAGAAACGCAGCCATTGGAAATGAAATGCAAATGAAAACAGCCGTTGCTTCAGATTGAACTTAACATGAAGCTACACAGAATGCAGAAAATGAATTTTTGGTTAGCTCTTAAATTGTAGAATAATAGAGCTCAATTTGTCACTGGCGATTGTCATCAAGATTAGCGACAACTGACAATTGTTTGTGGTCAACTTATCGCAACTTCAATGAAAAGTCAACAGCAACAACAACAGAAAATCTTGTCGCCTTGCCATTTGATTTGCTTTTAATTGCTTAACATGGCCATAAGCAATTACGCTACGATTTATGGCCGGCAATTTAGTGGACAGCAATTTAAGCCTGAATTACAAAAAGAAACAAGAAAAAAACAAAAACCACAGTTAGGATATATAGATGCCAATGATAAATGGTATTTGGCCATGAGTCACATATAACTTGAAATTGCCTGCAGGCTATCTTAAATACTTGTTTCCTTATTATGTTGACATTTTTATTGGCGCACAACATTCAAAAGAACCACAAATGTCAGTTCAATTAACTGGAATTTAATTAACACGCCTTTGGCGTTGTAAAGAAGAACCTCAACTATATATTTTTGCCATATTGATATAAAGTTGATGTTCAAAAGTTGTGGAGTTTTTTACATGCTTTTATTTAACTTGACTTGTCTGTTTGTCCTGGATTCTTGTAATCAAATTTTCACCAAGTTCCCGACTAGCTAGAGCTCTGAAATTTCCACCAAAGATGTGTTTCAGATGACAATACATGTTTTTCAAGTTTTCGGCACGATAAAACAGTTTTCCCTTTTGCTTAACTTAATTTTACTGACAGAATTATCAAGCTCTGGTGGCATAACGGGAAGACTGCCGCTTCACAAGCCGAAGGTTATGCGTTCGAATCCCGACCGAGACATATTTTCTTTTAATAATTAATCTTTTTTACATGCTTTTGTTTAACTTGACTAAGTTGTATACAAGAAATCGTATAAAAGCATGTCTTCAAAATTTTTCTGATTTTACTTGTTCCTTTTGCTATCGAATTGAAACATAATTTGTACATGGTTTTTTAATATTTTCGTTTTAATTTACGGTACTTCGTACATCTATTTGTTAACTATATTTATCTATGGCGAGTTAGACTACAGACGCCAGCCGCTGGCTACCAGGGATACCATAAGGGTCAGTGCCAGGCCAATGCCACTGAGCGCAGCAGAGCCATTAAACTTGACCGTGTTGCAACCATCCGTCTGACACACTTGACAATGATCATCGTCGTCGATCTCACACTGGAGTCCACTGCCGCAGGAGCGCTGGATGTAACCATCAGCCGTGCGTGTCGACACACAAGTATCATCGGCAGCATAGATGGGACAAATGGCCAGATTGTTGGGCTCCTCGGCACAATTGGCATTGGCAACCGAATTGCAAATGTGGCACTTGCGTCGATTGGCGGGAAAGACCGCAACGTTGCACTTGCTGCCGGCGCAGGAGGCACAGGTGCCATTGGCCACACAGGCAGCGCCCTCGTTGCTGTTCAGGCTGCTCAAACAGCCTCGAATTGTGTGACCCTCGTCCAGGCGGGTAACACAATCCGCCAACGGAGCATTGCAGGTTTGTGTCATTGTCACATCCTCGGGCGATTGAGCACACTCGGGTGTCTTGCTGGAGTCACAGGCAATGCAGACGCCACTGGAGGGCAGACGACTCAACTCGTTGCAGTCTTTGGTTGGACACTCGTGCAACAGATTGGAGGTGCGCCACTGATCCAGATCACTGCTGTTCTGGCTGCTGGCACAGCCCATAAACTGCACAGCGCCATCCTGGTACTTGGCAAAGCAGAAGTCACTCTTGTCATAGGCCACACAGGGCTCGGCACGACTCGAGCTGCAATCGCTGGCGCCGCTGCAAACGTGGCAGCTGAAACGATCAGCTGGATAGTTGAATGTGTTGCATTTACCGTCCGTGCAGGTGGCACAGTTGACGCCGCTCTCATCGCTGCTGCAGGCTGTACGATCGAAGGCTTCCTTGTCGTTGAGGCAGCTGCGCACCAGATCCTTGCCAGCCAAGGCCACCATGCACGCGCCCTGGCACTGACGACTCGCCAAGTCGGCGCTCTGTGGATACGTTATGCATTGAGTGCTGTTGGCCGAGTTGCAGAAGACACAGGTTGTTAGCTCGTCCATGGACCAGGCATCATTGCATTCGTTCGATTTGCATATGTGGCAGAGTGTGGGATCCTGGCGACAATAGAGATCCTCGTAATCATCCACAGCATCGGCACAGCCACGTCGTCGCACCGTCTTGCCATCCAGCTCGAAGACTGTCTTGCAATCCTGCTCCGGATTCAAGGTGCACGTCACAGCCGGACCCAGGGAGCTGGCACAATGCTCGCCGACACAGGTATGACACTTGAGGGGCAGCTGCTGGAACAGTCCATGCTGTCCATCGTCCACACGATTGGCCAAATCAATGGAATTGCACTTGGTGCCAACACAGTTGCGACAATTGCGATAATCGGAGGCACTGCAGCTAACGGCGCTGCTGCAGCCACGTGTGGTCACATTGTGCTCCAGCCAGGTCTGGCAGGTTTCCGTATCGCTAACCCAGGCGCACACAGACGTCTGTGTGGGATTCGACATGCAGGTGCTATCATCTGCAGAGCTGCAAGTGTAGCACTGCTGCCGATCCGCAGGGAAGATCTCACGATTGCAGCCATCCTTGCCGCACACCTCGCAGTGCTCATCCTTGCCCAGCAGACAGGCAGCAAACTCCGTTTGAGCCAGATCATACAGACAGCCGCGAGTTGTGGCGCCATCTACAAAATGAAAAAGATTCCTGTAAAAACAACTATATCATGTTTTTTGATACGATACACTTACCACTTTCCAATTTGGTCACGCAATGCGTGTGTGGCAGCTGGCCGCAGGTCGTGAAGTTATCCACAGCCAAGGGAGTTGTGGCACATGTGGCATCCACCCGAGAATCACACACAGCACACTTGACCGAAGCCGGCAGCTGTGGCGTATTGCAATTGTTGCCCTCGCAGACGGCAATGCGCTTTGTCTTGATGACACTCTCCAGATCCTGATTGCGGAAAGAGCTCAGACAGCCCAATTGCTTGATGCTGTTGCTCTCATCGATCCACGAGTAGCAACTATCGTTGGGCTTGTAAATCTCGCACAGCTTTGTCGTCGGATCCTCACAATCTCCGTTCTCGCAGTGATAGCAGCTGACACGATCGGCAGGCAGGCTCTGGACATTGCAAGCCTCGCCGGAACAGGCCACACAATTGACATCCTTGCCATTGACGCATGTTAACTGTGCGTCCTCCTCCTTGTCATCCAGACAGGTGCGTATTATGTCCAAGCCCGCCTCCGAGCTGCCATAGAGTGCGGTCATACAATTACCCTGGCACTGGCGACGTCTGTGTGCGGCACTCGTGGGCTCCCACAGGCAGGCGCTGCTCTTGTAGGAGTCACAGTAGATGCAGCTGTTGTATTGGGTGAGTGCGGTTGCATTGTTGCAATCGTTGGACTTGCAAAGGGGACACGCGGCCGCATTGTTGGCACAATAGCTGCCAACTTCCGCAACATGATCAATGGCATCCTGACAGCCGCGATGTGTGACGACCCCGGCTGCATCGAATACGGTCACACAATCCTGTTCGTTGTTGTCCGCACAGCGTTCGGATTCGATGGTGCTGCTGTCCAGGCAGCCAGCACCGGAGCAGGTGAGACAAGTTAGTGGCAGATCCTGCCACTTGCCATGATTATCATCGGCTTGGGCGCCCAAATCGGCCGTGTTGCAGCCATCACCAGTGCAGATGAGACAGGTCTTGGAGTTCGGTTCACAGGTGATGGAGCTGGAGCAACCTCTGTAGGTAATGTCGCCACGTAGGTTCGTCACGCAGGTATCCCCCTCGGCGTAGATGGGGCAAACGAAGAGGCTGCTTGGTGTGGATGCGCACTTGGGATCGCTCTCGGAGTTGCAAATGTGGCAGGAAGCGCGTTCCGTGGGATAGATCTCATTGTTGCACGAGTCACCCACACAGGAGGCACAAGCCTTGGCGGTGCCATTGAAGCAGCCCAGGAACTCATCATCCTCCAGACTAGACAGACAGCCACGCTCTGTTTCACCATCCGACAGCACACGGGAATAGCACTCGGTCAGACCTGTCAACTTGCAGCTGGTCTCACTGCTCACCTGTCCCGGACTAATGGCACAATTGAGATCAGTGCGCGAGCTGCAGAGGACACAGGTCTGTGGCTCCGGCAGAGAATCGATTGTGTTGCAATCGTTATCCTTGCACCTCAGCATGCGCTTGGCCTTCTGCAGCGCATAGATATCCTCGTGACTGTAGTCACTGAGGCAAGTTTGGGCCACAACGGATCGCTGCTCATCGAACTCAATCACGCACTCGTCTGCCTCACGATAGTTGGCACATGTGGCAGGCTCTGCTTTCTGGCAACCGTCGCCATGACAGCTGAGGCAGCTTTGTCGCTTTTCAACCAGATCCTCAGTGTTACACTTGGCCGTCTGGCAGTTGGCACAATGCTTGTTGGACTCGGTGCCGCAGCTGGTGCGATCCGCTTCCTCCAAATCATCGTTACAATTGCGCACCAGAGCATAGCTGGGATTCGTTTCCTCGCCAAAAAGTGATCGGAAGGCGGACATGCAGCCAGCATTGCAGTGACGTGTCTTGGTTATCTTGGTGGGATCTCGCACACAATTGGGATCCACACTCGAATCGCAGACCAAGCACTCCACATAGTCCTTGAGGCTATCGGCCACATTGCAGCCATTGGAGTTGCAGCGTGGACAATTGTCGGGATTTGCGTCACAGTAGCTGGCGGAAGACGATTCCAGAGCATTGTAGCAACCACGTGAGGTTACGGCGTCGCCAGTTGCATCAAAGACGCTAGCACAATTATCATTGCCCGAGCACTTCTCTAGCTGGCCACCACCAGATTCACAATCCTCGGCACTGGCACAGGTCAGGCAACTGATGGGTGTTTCCTGCCAGATGCCTGGCGAGCCATGGACATTCAGGCGTTCCAAGTCGACGGTGTTGCATGCATCTTCAGAGCTGCAAATGCGACAAGTGTTCGAATCGCTGGGATCCGAGCAGCTCAAACTGGAGCTGCAACCGCGATGCGTGACATCCTTGATCAGTGTGCTGACGCAGGTATCCTGCTCATCATAGATGGGGCAGACGGCAATGCTGCTGGGCGCACTGGCGCAGGTGGGATTTGTAGCAGAATCACACTGATGGCACTTACGACGACCCGACGGGAATACACTAAGTCCATTACAGTTGTTGCCCGTGCACGTTTGACATTTCTCCGTATTGCCCATGAGGCAATCATAAAAGTCATCGCTCTCTAGGTTGGAGAGACAGCCACGTACCGTTGTGCCCGCAGCATCCACATGCGTCACACATTGTGTGTAGGGCAGCGAGGAGCAAACGCTTGTGTTCATCAACTGATTGGGATTTGTGGCACAGCGTGGATCGGTGAGGGAGTCGCAGTGCTGACAGGTGTTCGGTGCTGGTATCAATTCATAGCCATTGCAATTTTGGCCCTCGCAGAGCAGCATACGTTGCTGGGCGACCAGTTCGTTGACCACCTGGGTCTCGAAATCACTTTGGCAACCCAAGGCAATCACATCGGAGGCGTCAAAGGCCAAATAGCAACCGTCCTTCTCCCTGTACGCCACGCACTTGGACTCGACCATGTCTTCGCATATGGGGTCCTTGCACACATAGCACTCTTGAGGGTCCTTCACAATATCGCCGCCATTACACAATGCACCCTCGCAGGCCGTACAACTGGCATGCTTACCCTCAGCGCACAGTTCACGATCCTCCTGCTCCAGATCGTCGAGGCAACCACGCGTGGGCAGCAGGGCAGAGTCAGCGGCGGAGCTACGCGGATACATGCCGGTCATGCAGTGACCCTGACACTGTCGCGTATTCGTCGGCTTCTCCCAGGCACAGCTGGCATTGTGCTCCGCATCGCAGTGATAGCACTCGACGTAGGAGTCCAAGCTGACGGCATTGTTGCAGCCATTCGACTTGCACTGCGGACAGTTGTCCGCATCTGCCTCACAATATGCGGTATGCGCCTGTATGATGGCATCACTGCAGCCGCGGGCAATCACCTTGCCATCCGCATTGAATACCGTGGAGCAGAGCTGCTTGTTATTGCCCTCGCATTTCGTGGGCGTTGTTGTCACACTGGCACAGCTCGCCAGATCAGTGCAAACGTGGCAGCTGAGCGGCAATTCCTGCCACTTGCCCGGCTCACCCACATAGTTGCCAGCTAAGTTCACCGTGTTGCAGTTCTCGTCCTCGCACACGCGGCAGTTGGCCACCTGGCTGGCATCGCAGTAGATCTCCGACTGGCAGCCGCGACGAGTGCGTCCATTCTCCATGCTTGTCACACAGACATCGCCCTTTTGATAAGTGGGACAATATTTGCTATAGCTGGCAGCTGGTTTCTTTTCGCAATCCTCATCGTTCTGCGAGTCACAGCGCAAACAGCTATGCCAGTCTGCGGGATACACATCCTGGTTGCAATCCTCTCCCAGGCATACTTCACAAATTGTGCTGTTGCCGCTGAGGCAATCGTCATAGAGTTCGTCCGGTCTATCCATCAGACAGCCGCGGTGCACAACGCCCTCTGTAAAGGTAAAGGGTTAGGAAAAAGTTTGGAATTGTTTGGAATTTCAAAAAAGAGAATTGGGAACTTACGATCATCGATGTACGTGGTGCAGTGTGGAGTCAAATAATGCTCACAGCCGACCCAAAGAACTGATTCACCTACAATACAACGGGGCTGGGATGCAGAGTTGCAGTAGACGCACTTGTTGGGTATCAAAGTGAGCACATCCTTGGTGTTGCAGTCCTTGCCGCTGCACAGATGCAAATCGCGACGGTTCGTTTGTAGGAAGGATCTCTCCAAGTCGCTAGCACAGCCCATGCTCTCGATCTTGAGATCACCCACATGGATGTAGCACTGATCATTCTCCCGATATGAGACACAAGTGTGAGACTTCATTTCTTCGCATCTCTCACCGTCACAATAGTTGCAGCTTAGACGCTCCTCGGGCACTTGGTTCTTGTTGCAAGCAGCTCCCTCGCAGGCAACACAATTCTCCAGCTTGCCATCGGCACAAGCCAGACGATCATCATACTCCAGATCATCGAGACAGCCGCGTGCCATCTCCCAGGGTGAATCCGCTTCCGTTGTCGATCTCGCATAGAGGCCGGTGAAGCAGCTGCCGTGGCAGGATACCTGGCGTGTAATGTCGCCAACACTGCGAACACACTCAGCATGATCTGTGCCATCGCAGAGGACACAATCCACATAGCTGCTCAGCTGATTGGCATTGTTGCAACCCGTCGATTTGCACTGCTTGCAACTGCCTGGTGTAACATCACAGTATTGGGTTAGTTCGGCATCCGCATAGAGATGATCGGTGCAGCCACGCATGACAACGCTTCCATTGCTGGCAAAGACTGTGGCACAGTTCTGATTGTTGTTGCCGCCACACTTTTGCAGCAGGCCCAAGCTGGAGCCCTGGCATTCCACGCCCTCGCAGGTATAACAATTGATGGGTGGCGTGGCCCATTTGCCCGGATAGCCAATATTCCAGATTTGCAGGTCGACAACGTTGCAATTGTCACCGCTGCAGGCGCGACAATACTGCTTGTCGGAGGGATCACAAACGAATTCGGTTTCGCAGCCACGATAGGTGGCGCCACTGACCAACTTGACACTGCAACCCTTGCTGTCATCGTAGCGTGGACAAGCCGAGGAGGCGTTTGGCTCCGAGCCGCATTTGGGATCATCCTTGGAGTTGCAGCGTTGACAGCGACGACGATCGGCCGGATAGATTTCCTTGTTGCACATGGCACCCTGGCACACCTCACACTTACCCTCACCCTTCAAGCAGGCACGCAGTTGGGTTGTGGACAAATTGCTCACGCAACCGCGCTGTGTGGAATTGTCTGAGTGTATGCGCGACATGCAGCCAGTGTTGGGCAGCATCGTGCAGCTTTCGATTTGAAGAATCTTGCCCGGATCAACGGCACAATTATCGTCATCCAACGATGAGCAGACAATGCATTCATTGGGCTCCGGCACATTGTTGGGTGCATTGCAGTTGTTCTCATCGCAAAATACCAAATACTCCAGATACTTATCGACAAAGTCCTCATCCAAGTCGGACAGACAGCCCATTTCCGTAAAGGACGATGAGTCATCGTACAGAGTGTAACAGCGATCGTTGGGACTGTAATGAAGACAGGCAGCCATCGGTGGATCCTCGCACGATTCCGGACCATTGCAAACATAACAGCTGAGCGTGCTCAAACTCAAATCATCCACGTTGCATGCATCGCCGGTGCAGGCAGCACACTCATGATCGTTGCCGCCGGCACAGCGTGCCTGATCCTCGGCATCCTTGTCGTCCAGGCAGCCACGTACCAGATCATAGAAATCGCTACCATTGCGTGGCTTTATGGCTGTCATGCACTGACCATTGCAATGACGTCTGTCTGTCACAGCTGTGGGATTCTTTACGCAATCCTCGTTGTACCTGGCATCACAGTAGACGCACTCCTGGTAGCTGTCCAGCGATGTGGCGCTGTTGCAACCCTTCGAGTTACAATTGTGGCACTTGGCATCATTGGCGTCACAGTAGCTACCAAAGGCTGCCTCCACACTGTTGCTGCAACCGCGTGCATTCACCTTACCGCTCGCATCGAATACAGTCATGCAATACTCATCCTTGCCAGCGCATGCAATCTCCTCCACACTAGTGCTGGCCGCACATTCCGTTGCATCCTTGCAGCTGTGACAGCTCAGCGGCAGCTCTTGACCCCACTGACCCGGCTGTCCATCGCCGCGTCTCTGCAGATTGTCCGTATTGCAGTTTTTGCCCTTGCAGTGCTTGCAACTCTTGCTGTCGCTGTTCACACAGCTCAGAGAGCCGCCACAGCCACGCAGCGTGTTGCCATGGGCATCGATGGTGGTCACACATGTCTGTTCCATCTGATGCAGCAGGCACAGTGCCTCAGCATTGGGTGATCCCACACAGGATGCATCCTCACTGGAGTCGCAAACGTGGCAGGTAAGACGCTCAGACTCGGCGGGTTGCAGCTGTTAAAGAAGAAGAAGAAGATTGTAAGGTTAAAGCACACACAAAACCTATTCAAGCTTTTCGTTATTACACTCAAAAAAAAGGGTCAAAAAGTGACTATTCAGGAGTTTTCTTATTTTGATTAAGAACTTACTTGATGTAAATAAGTTTAATTTAATTCAGAATTACTTGATTTAAGTTAGTTAATGGATAGGATCGATTTTAGGCAAATCTGCCATAAATTAAACTTTTTATTTACTTAATTCAATACCCTTTTTTTTTTAAATCCATCCCAATTTTATCAATTTAAATTTTTCTTAATTCAATCGCAATTTTTTGGTTAAAATTAGTCTTGTTCGACCTAAATCTAGTAAAACTTAGTAAAAATTTACTTAAATTTCTGGCTACTTTTTTTTGAGTGTAGGTTTCTTCAGTCAGATTTTCGCCACTGAACACTTTAAGGAGCTACAACCTACCTCAGTGTTGCAATTGTCGCCGGAGCAAGTGTTACATTTGGTGGCATTCTTGCCGCCCAGACATTCCATGTAATCCTCCGTGTCCAGGGTGCTGAGGCAGCCACGTTCCGTGTGTCCATCATCGCGCAACAGAGCATAGCAATCCGTGTACAAGGCATGTGAGCATTCCGTTTCAGATTTCAAATCACTTGGCTCAACGGCACAATCCGGTTCAGTGCGAGAGTTGCACAGTTTGCAGGTCTTTTGAGTGGGCAGAGCGGAGATCTTGTTGCAATTCTCGCCCGAGCACAGCCAGAGACGCTTCTCGCTGTGCAGGAGGGCAGCATCGCTGACATTGTACTGACTGAGGCAACCCAGTTCCTCGACTTTGCCCGATTCGTCCAGTTGTATGAAGCATTGCTCCTCACCGTTGGCGGCAACGGCGCGGCATGTTTTCGACTCTGGCTTGTCGCATTGGCCATCGGTGCAAAAGTGGCAAGTGCCACGAGTGCCCATCTCGGCCGTGTTGCACTTGTCGCTGCTGCAGGCTGCACAGTTGCCCAGCGTGCCCTCGACACAAGCCTCGCGATCATCCAAATCCAGATCGTCCCAGCAGCTGCGCACCAGCTCCCATGGCGCATCCTCATCGCTGGTGCGTGGATAGAGTGCCGTTATGCACTGCTCATTACACTGGCGGGTCTCTGTGATCAGTTCATAGTCGAAGACACAGTTTTCATTGTCCTGGGCATCGCATGCCAGACACTCAACCATGTTGGTGTTGGTCTTTAGATTGTTGCAGCCACTGGAACGGCATTCGTAGCAGTCCGTATCCTTGTCACTGCATGTTGTGGCCAGATTATCGCTGCAGCCACGTTGGATGACGGATCCATCGCTGGCAAAGGCTGCCACACAACTCTGAGCATCATTGTTATCACATTTTTGTAGTAGGCCCCAGCTGGCGGAGCACTCCTCTAAACTGGAGCAGGTATAGCAATTAATTGGACCCGTGTGCCAATTATGCGACCAAGCATCTACAACATAAAATCAACACAATTGTTAAAAGTTTGAGAGTCGGTTATGTTTGAATGTAAACAGAGCTTAAAGTGTGTACACACTGTTTGTTTAATGCGAGCAGTGTTGAAAAACGTTGCAGTAAAAGTCATGCATAATGCAAAGCATAATATAGGTTGTTAATATATTTAGTTGAAATATATTGTTTGTTCTTAATACTAAACAGCCAAATCTGTGCAAAGTACGAAATAAGTTATAATCTATTGCCGCTAGTTTTGTCGGCGCAACAATCGATTATTGTTTATGGCTGGCAATCAAATTTCTTATCGTTCTGCAATATCTCAATAATTTTCTTATGATGTTTATTGATAAAGATAACATTGTACATATAGCCAAAGTTAAATATAACTATTCTTAAAGGAAATAATTCGTTAGGCAACAAAAAGGCGAAGATGCGAATCCTTGTAAATCTTAAGCAAAAAAAAAAAATACCACAACTTTATACAGTTGTACCATTTCTTTTTTCTCATCTGGCAATGCTGACAATTAGCATGTCTTTTGTCCAGAGTGCAATCAGCTGCAAATTTATGCAATTCTGCCATTTATTGTTAAAACTGTGTTTACTTGTAGCTTTTCGTTAATATTTTCTTTAAAATGTATATCGCTATTGTTGTTGTTATAGACGCTCTGCGAAATAATCGAGAAATGCGCAATATTTTGCTTTTTTATTTCATTATGAATGGTTGTTTATTTGCCTTGCGTTTTTTATTGTGTGCGCTCGGTGAAGTAAGAAAAAATTGATGTGTATATCTGCTGGTAAGTTAATTTGTTTACATAACAGTGCCCAATGAATATATATTTAAAAGCCCCGCCTTATCTAACCTTGTAAGCTTAGTCAATTCGGTTTAAATCTCTAATTTTTAAATACTTTTAAAACACCTGCGAGCGCCAAGGCCTAAAACTATGACAAAGTCCATAAAGCACGTATCTTCTAAGAACTTAATCTAAATCAATCCATTTGATTATAAACATATGTATTTATGGCACTTAAAGTATATCAAAGAAATTACAAATACCATTGATTTCATAATTTTTACTGTGAAACACTTCAAAAAAATCTTTTGAATTTGATAAGTCGAAGCGAAATCTGATTAAATCATTTTTTTTTGAAGGTTGTTTGGGCTATTTTTAGATTTTTCACTGTGTAAAGGGTATTGTTTAGTTCAGTACACTTTTATAATAAATAGTCAAAGCGTGTTTCATGTCCATATTAATTTTACAGTAGTTTGCACTTGACAATTTTTGTTTTAAGGAAATTGGTTTTTTTGATGCGATAAAGTTTTACAACTAATAGTTCAGTTGGTACTAGATAAGAAATATTATCAGCATTAATTGAGCACAGTCATATATTTTTTGACCAATATTTCTCTTATGTGGGGTTTACATTTTCACTGTTGCACAACACTTTCTTTCAGTTTTATTTCTTTTTTTAAAAAAAGGGCTCTTAGTAGGGATATTTTCCTTTGATTTGAATCAATTTAGGACTTTTCCACAGTTTTATTCACAAAATATCCTTTTTACTTAATTTGAACATAAAAATATTTCCTAATAAGTATTTAATATGTTTTTGTTCAACGTTATTTTATATAATCCACTTTGAGTTTTCTATTTCACAGCACTTGAACACATTATCCTTGATAAATTGATTTAGAACCTACCACTTGGATTATTGGCATTAAATACCAGAAGTAGCACAGCTACTCCGATTGTGGTCACTTTCATGATCGATGGGCTTTTCACCCGACGCGTATTACCAATTTAATTGGAAACGGGCAACTAATTTTGAGGCCGTGTTTGCAGCGCCTTTTATAGATTTGGCGATCGTATCGAGTTCACAACACTATGTCCGTATCACCGTTAGTCGAAACAGAGTTATTGCCTTATATTAACGACTATAATTATATGACACACTGTTGCCGTATGTCCGATAAAGCGAATTTCAGTTTGCTGTTATTTATAACATCACTGGCCAACCGCACACTTGGGAGGCGGTCGTACTATGTGGGGGGAATTAACATAAAAAGCAAAAACAATTGGGCAGATAAGCCCAAAAAGAGCATGGTATAATCACAAATTCGAGTCCGATACACTTTTATTATACTCGTGTAGTTTCGATTTTCGTCATTTTTAGCGCAACTAGAATCGCGATAAGGCAACGACAGCCCAATCAATAATATGATATTTGGATTGTGTACTATATTGTTTTTTATATTCTTATTTTATTGGCTTATATGCAGGCGTTATTGGTCTAAACGTTTTGTACAAGGTTTATTGTTCTACTGATCCCGTGTACATTTGGGAAATGCATTTAAAGGCGCAATAGCTAATGCCACAATGTCGCTGCACTTGACTCTTATCTGCTTTGATAAACTTGTAAGCCATTAAGGCTGATCAAATTGACAAAATATGCTCGAATGTGCGCAATTGCAATTTGATGACCTTTCAGGAAACTAAATTTTGAGTTGTTACCAAGCATTTTCTATCGTTGGGGTTTTCACATAATTTCACAATCTTCTTTAATCTCTTCTAATCAAGTTTAGATTAGTTATCTAATTTTTTTTTTTTTTTTTTTTTGGGTTTTTTAACAAGTTGAACCTTGTAGTTCATAGTATTCTTATAAGTAGGGTTCCCAGAATCAGATAAAGTTGTAGCGATAAGATTTACTTTTATTTTCAAGCATATTCTTTTATTATATTCATATTCTATATATTCTTCATATATACATTTTAAATATGAATATTAATATCTCGTCGCTCGTTATTGTAAACCTTATAGTATTTATGTTTGTAGATATAATTATCGTTTAACGGTTATTAGATTAGTATACAATTTTATGATGGAGGTAAGGTCGTGGGAACTCAGTTATTTATTGGCTGTCATTAAAAAATACATAATCAACTGCCCAACAAGCAGCAATATCGGTATGTTCTTAGTACATAAGCTCTGGGCACTGCCTGGCTTGGGTGTTGGCGTTGGTGTTGGTGGGTTAGTGGGTGGCGCTAAGGTTGTAGTTGTAGTTGTGGGGCTCGAAGTGGAGCTGGTACTGGAGCTGGTGCTGGTTGGTGTCGAAGGGGAAGGGGAAGTTGAAGTGGAAGTGGAGGTTGTCACCTCAATCTCCTCGAGCAGCTGATTGTTGCAGCTGCGAATATCCAAAGGATCACACAGCTGACAATTGGGATTGGCGAGGCAGGCAAGTTGTTCGGACAGGGTCAAGGAGCAGCCTCGTTCAATTCGTTGATTCTGAATGCTTGCATAGCACAGATTGCGTCCACTGCGTGCTATGCCACAGATTTGAGCCTTCAACTGTTCCGGCGCAGTACGACAAAGTTCATCCTGCAAGAAAAAGTTCATGAACAAAAGTTCCAACTGATATGCAAGTAACTCACCTCTGTATCCCGACACTGCAAACAGGATAGCTCCTTGGAACTCATAATATTGCAATTGTTACTCACACAAATCTCACACTGTGTATCTAGATTCTGTTTGCCTTCACAGTGCGCTCGCCAGCTGTCCTCGAGCTGCTCCAAACAGCCTTGGGCCATAACTCTGCCACCTTGGAATACACTGATGCATACATCGAGCTGATCCACACACTGCTCTGTGGCCATGTTGCTTCTTCTCTGGCAGTTAGTGCCACGGCAGTGGAAACATGACTCCGTTGCCAGGACGATGTCCGCCTGCAGCAGGGCATAGAATATTCCGAGAATTGCACACTTCCTGGTCAACATTGAAACTGATTCATTTGGCATTTGGTTGGACGATAATGTGGTCAACGCTTTATATAAACTCAGCTGCACTCGAGTGTGCTTTTGTTGCAGTTCAAGTGCAACATGGTCCTGATTATCAATTGATAACTGCGACTAATGCACATTAGTTGTGTGATTTGTCTTGTTTGTTTGCCTCTAATCTCGAGCGTTGTGTAAACAATTGACCAATTGGCTTCTTTTTTCAAAATGAATAAGCTTTTAATGCACTTAAATGCTCGTTTTGTTTAGCCCTGCGGCATTATTGAGTTTTCCTTAGTCTTGAATAAATAAACATGTTTACAAGCGCTATGGAATTTTTTTCCTTGAGGTATTACTGTAGCAAATGTAATAGCTTTTGACTTTCAGGGATGGGTGGGTGACTTTATCACGATTATCATGTGATTCTTAAGACCCTGAGAGTTGGCAGCATTAATTTTTTCTTGCTGTACAATTAATATTTGATGTCTCTTAAAGCTTAAAATAAAATTCTTTCTAGTACCAATTTATTTTTTAAGGATAAATAATTTATTAAAAAATATTTTACTAATATTGGAAAAGTATTCTAAGTCAAAGCTATAAAATATTTTTTATTATTTATTTATTAATTTTTAGATTAAAAGCAAGTTCAAATTGTATTATTTTAGTTGGAATATTGAATAGAAAATGATTGCGACATATGTTTATTAAATATTTAGGGGAACCTGCTATAACATCCCATTAGAGATAGGCACAATATTGATTTATGCACGCTTTTATCTCTCAACACGTAAAATGTAGAACAAGCTATATATTTTTGTTGACTAATTATCTTATCTTAATATACTTCATCAGATTTCGTAGCATTGTTTGATTTACTGCTAGTTTGTTCAACATTCCCATTACTCATACGACATGTCAATCAAATAAGATACAAATTAAGGTTTATTTTCAGTTTATTGATTTAAATTTAGAACTAGCGCAAAAAGCGAATAAAACGATTGCCAGCACTTGAATCGGAAACAATGTTGACGCTGTTGCAGCCTCGAATATCGCCAGACGAACACAACAGACAGTTGGCATCCTTGAGGCAAGTCTGCTGATCGGTCACAGTTGTGGAACAACCCCGCTGAATATTGCTGCTACCGGAACCGGTTGCCTTCACATAGCAATAGGAATTGGCTGCTGTTGGAGCAGCACAAACCACAGGCTTCAAAGTAGTTGCATTCTCAGCGCAATTCGAATCCTGTTTAAATAAAAATTGTTAGTTAATTGCTTATTAAAAAGGAAGTTTATTTAAATCTGACCTTGGTGGAATCGCACTGAACACAGGCAAATCTGGGTGAGCCCACATTGTTGCAACGATCCGTGTTGCACTTGTGGCAAGAACCATCATTTGGTCCATCACAACGATGACGCAGCTCCACAGGAATCTGCAGCGAGCAGCCCTTGTACAGGACCTTAGCTGTAAAGCAAGAAAATTGTTAGAAAACATTTTAAGTATAGAAGTTAACCTACATTGGTCGTAGATGGTCACACAGAAGTCCAAAGAATCCACGCACGTTTGCGCCGTGGACCAAGAGTTGCGCTGACAGTTGATGCCAAGGCAACTGTGGCAGGTTGTGAGTGTGTTTGCCTCGCTGTATCCTGTCGCAAGGACGAGCAGCGACAGCGCACTGAATATTGCTTTGACTTTCATGTTAGAACTATGACTGCTGGCCAGTTGGCCAAGGTGCTCAGTTTTTATACGTTAACTGTCATCTGAAGTGCACTCGAAAGTACTTGACAGCTGGAAAAGTTGCATCACCTGGCTTAGGAATAGTTCTATCACTGATAAACTTTCAAATAATAATAAAAAATAGAGGAGAGTGAATAGCGAACTGATTTTTTTTTAGTAATTCTTTTATTTCTACCTTTTGGTTTTACATTATAAAAATATTTCACCATTAAAAGCTGAAGCTGTGCTTATTATTTATTAGGTAAATAATTTAAATAAGACTAAATAAATAGATACTGAGCCCCAAGCAAAGTTCTTTTCCAGCAATTTTCTCTGTTTTTCTGTCTAATGTCATTCCTGCGAAGATTTTTTAGGTCTAGGTAAAGAAAAACTCCAGCGTTTGTTATGGCTACTGAATTTTTATATTTTATTTGCCTTGTCCATTAATCACATGCTAGCTTTATATACTAAGTCAATTGACACTTGCTTCCAGCGATAAGCTAAAAACCCCAAAATCACTATCAATTAAATACTTGTTTGTATTGATTTTATTTATTATCTTTAATCAATAATCGGTGTATATATGTACAATGGAGTAAACTAATGCAATCCTTGAACGGTGAGCAGGCCAAGCATTCCAAGCAAGAGTCCTAGCAACTGTTGACCCCTTGCCGCTCCAGACTTGACCTCCAACTGATAGTTATTGCAGGCACTGGAATCATGTGCATTCTCCGGTAGACACAAGCTGCATTCGGTGTCCTCCAAGCAACTCTTTTGCTCCTTAACACCCAAGGCGCAACCTCTTTGCAAGATGACTGTCAACGGCCTTCACGTAGCAGTAAGCGTTGCTGGAAGTGGGCGCAGGACATTGGGAGGGCATAAGGGCGTCACCCGCCTGATTGCACTTGGAATCCTATGAATGAGATCATGAAAACTTAGTTAACATGAAGCTTAAAAGCACTTTTCTGAACTCACCTCGGAGCCATTGCATTGAATGCACTTGAAGTCGATGCGTCCTTGATTGTTGCACTTTTCTCCGCTGCACTTTTGGCACATTCGACTGTCCTGTGCATCGCATTTGGCCTGTGCGGAGCGAGAAAGTTCCAGCAGGCAACCTTTCTCACTCACCCTAACTGTAAAGTAAAGGTTTATGAATGTGAATGTGTCCTGTATGTAAACTACTCACATCCTTCGAAGACTGTTACACAAATATCGAGCTGATCGGTGCATTGAACTGTCTCATCCTGCCGACTGATTATCTGGCAATTGATACCCTTGCAGCTGTAACAGGTACGAGGCATCGATCCATACACAACAGACTCGGTTGATTCATTGGCAGCCGTTAGGGTTAGGCACAGCAAAAGGATAATACACGTCGATTGCAACATGGTTTTTTCTACCTACAAGTTTGGTTCGCAAATTGAAACTAAAACTTGCTTTTAGATTGACAGCTACGATTTTGAGGCACTTGATTGCAATATTTTCCATTGCAAGTTCAAAATCCCTGATAACAACTAGAATGCAACTTGAGAGCTAGTTGAAGGGTTCTTATACTCTATGGCAAGTTGACTATTTATTAAATGTTACTTCGACTACTTCCCTATTGAGTAAATAGGGTATCTTTATAGATAACCTTACCTTATAAAAGGTTTTACTAATTGTTCTTGTTAAAAGCTTTGTGGCTCAGTTAAGAACGTTTTTGTTTGCATGTCTCTTGAAGTGCCCAATATCTTAAGTAGCGCTATACTTCTATGAAAGCATACATATATGTATATACTATATCAAAAATGCACTTTAAGATTTGCTGTGATTTTTTAAAGTAATTTTTCTAGAAACTGCACGACTTTTCATTGTCTTTAGAGTGAGTAATTTTTTATAGCTAGCTTCCACTGCCAATTTATTAGCTTATGATCTATATCGTTAGCTGTTAAACTTTTCCCGTGAATCATTAACAATTGGCCATATTCGGCCAATCGGTTTTATTAGTTCAGTTATCTACTGGGTTATCAAAAGCCTTATCAGCCGAGTGCTCAGAATTTATACACAATGCGTATAGTAAATATATGACGCTCGAACTGAAAAACTTCTAACATATTTTGACCGAAATTAAATGAGCAGACATGTGTAAATAGGGCCAACAGATACATATAGATATGTAATCGTAATAAAAGTGTGTTTACAGAATAAAATAATTAGTTGGAACTCAGAAGTACTTCAGCTACTTATCAGCTGGAAATGAATCAGTTTCCTATTGGTTATCTATTAGTTACATTTTTAAGGGCCAAGTGAGTAATTTGAAATACCTTTTAAAGCTTCTTCCGTCATGTTTTTTTGTATCCTATTTCCTTGATGAAGACTTTCTACTGTGCAGAAAATCTGTTTAACTTTCTCAGCTTGTTTCATTATTTGCTCAAACTTTTTCCCAACTTTTGGCAAACTTTAATGCGAAGGTCACATACCAACAAAAAAAAGTTGAGTTCTTTTAAATTAAAGCACAAACTGTACTTATTTGCATATACTTACAGCAGATTTTTTTCTTACAGCCCAGACGGGGACGCTCAGATTATGTTACACAATCGCAAAAGCGAAATCCAGCAAAAAAGAGAGAAAATAATACTACAACCATAACAAAGAAATATGCAAAACAGATGAATTGGGGATAAAGGCACAAAGAAAAAATGGAGCGAAAAAAAAAAACAGAACTGAAATCGTTATAAAAATTGTAACTTTATTTTACCGCTGGGACAACTTTTAGATAGGCCTTGGCCATAGAGGGGAGGGGGACGCGTTAAATGTTTAAAGACAATGACACAACGAAAATGAAAGCTGCAGAAGGGATGGTTGTTGTTGTTGTTGTCAGAAGATGAACAACTGCAAGGTGAAATCCACTTATAAACGTATCAAAACAAACACCGGAAATGAACTTCGGAAGTGTACATTTTTAAAATGGCTTCAAGTTTTTTAAATATTAAATGAAATGTACAGATGTGTTAAAGAAAACTCAGCTGCAGTTTGTTCAACAAAGCCTTAGAGCCTTAAATACCATCTTGAACAATTTTACATTAAAATCTGTTTAACAATCTTAACCTCAGTTTGACCTCAGGCTTATTACCGCATTTAAATTTGAGCTCTAAATTTAATGCAGAAATATATGTGAAAATTCTAAACCACACGGCATCGTTATTTTTGGCTAACTCAGCTTGAAATTAAGTTATCAACACCTTTGCATCTTGCAGATATTTATTTTTGGTTAATAGGCTGGTTATTGTATCTGTGGCAAGCAATTTGCAATTATTTACATACAAATATATTGCTGCCAATCATACTATGTAGATACAAATAATTTGCCACACACCAAAATGTATCTATGAAGTGTCGTTAAGTTTTTGCTGTTCAGTGGGAACACTTATCGAAAATGCTGCCAGCTCATAATTGTATTGAATCATTTTGGCCAAATATGCATGAATGTGTGGACAAATCTAACTGACTGACTGACTGATTGATTGATTGATGTAATGTGCGTTTGGGAAGGGGGAGGCATTTCGCATTGCGTATACGCCTCGTATTCGCTGTTGGCTTTCATTTCCTTTGCCACGTTTTGCGGCCTGCGGTCACACACACACACACACACACACACACACATAACAGCAGGCCTGAATATTTCTCTATCGCCCACTTAACTACTCTTCACCTGTCTCTGTCTCCCTCTCTCGCTCTCGCTCTATCTCTCTCGCTTGTAATTGCGTTTATTGTGCGTTTGAGATTTGAAATTCACATGTGTGTGTGTGTGTGTGTAAGCTTTGGCGCCGTTGTGTTGATTGAAAATGGCTTAAGTAATCGACAGTTGATTGGTTGATACGATTGTTGGTGTTGTGTCTCGCACATGGACGGATTAGTTTTGGCCATTGTGCCCATGGGCTCTGGCTCTGTTTCTATTGTGGGTTTTTCTTAAAGCTTATAGCGTTGTAAATCTTTGTTATGACATACTACACACACTACTCACTCACACCCAATGTGGGCGAGAGATTATAAGAATTGTGTGTGTGTGTGTGTTTTAATCCAAGCGTTGACTGCTTAGCATTTAGACCATGACGACAGCCCGTATCAAAAACGAAGGTTGCATTCAACAGAGCGTATAGCATATGGCATCAAATGTAAACATTGTTGTTGTTGTCGTTGTTATTGATAAACCCAATGCATAACAAATCAAGTCTAAAAGTGGATTAAGTGAAGCAGTCATAATACTAGAAATAGTTTAATGATTTTCCCTAGAATGAAACTATTTTTTTGCTGGAATATATATTGCATGAGATTTTATGAATCTAATTTTTTTAAATGTTTTTATCCAACAAAAACTCACTAACAGATAAATTTCATATGCTAACATTCTTTACACAAATTAGCAGCAATCTCAGCAATTGAAAGATTAGCCACTTTTGAAATACGTTTTTGCTTTGCCTACTCACTCATACAAATATCCTTAAACACACACACACGTATACAGACTTTGCTTGAACATTTCCTTTAACTTTTTCTATGTCAGCTGTGAGAGTTTTTCTTTGCGTCTGCCGCCGAACCCTGACCCAAATGCATTTGGCTGCTTGGCTCCTTAAAGGAGGAGAGGTAGGTGGTAGGGGTAGCTGAAGTGGGGGACACTGCCTCTTTGGCTAAAATAAGCTTCTGGCGTTTGCCTGGCTGCCTGGCTGCCTGATGGCGTTATAGCTACAAACATTTTTGCGGATGGACGCAGCCACGAGCACCACTTTGTTTCGAGCGGTCTTAAGAGCGGAGGGATGGGGAGGGAGCAGGGTTGAAGCAGGTGGAAAAGCGGCAAACGAGTTGAGTTTTCTTCCTCTCTCTCTGTTGGTTTGTGTGTGTGTGAAGCAAAACGTAAATAAAACGGTAAGAAAACTGTGAAATGCTCCGCAGCAAGCAAAAAAAAAAAAAAAAGTGACGCAAAAAGAAAATCCACTTTTACGGCAAAAAGTTCTCAGTTGAAGTCGTTGTTGTTGTGGTTTTTGTTGCCTGTTTGCGTTTACCAAAATGCAGCCATTAGCTGACCTGAAAAACATTTCTCACCCCCTCTCACCCCCTCTCTGCTGAAGTGGCGCTCTCTTTTAGTGGCTTCATATGCACTTCAATATTTAACATAAACAAATATAAACAAACTACATCCAAAAGTGTATAACAATGTGCTTTGGGTATGTGTGTGTGTGTGTGTTTACAGTTCTTTACAGCCAAGATGACAGCTCGAATAAGGCAGCTGTCAGCTTCTGATTTTGTTTAAATATGCACAAAGTGTTTTTGATTGTGGCTTTTATTTTTGAGTTTAAAAGTTTAATGCTAGAACTGAAATTCATTCATTAGTTAGTTATGATTAATTGATTAAGCTGCCTAACCATTAAAAATCATAAACTAAATAATGTTCCAGGAACTAAGGCAACTAGCTGCATATTTGGTATAAATAATGCCAGCTATCTTTCAACTTGACAAGTGGATCACCATCAACTGCATTCCATTTGAGAAATATCTAGTTGCAGCGAGCAGTGACAAGTTTCCCCGGTAGCCGGTTGCACAGTTGCAAGTAGCAAGTAGCAAGTAGCAGACAACCTGTCATTGGCCCGATAAGCAGATCAAGTTTTTCGGTGGCTAAAACCCTTGGGTGGCCATCAAAAGTGGCATGATTAATGTCAACACAATTGACATAAAGCAGGAAAAACTGAAGAAGAAGATGCAATTATTGATGGATTATTTACTGTCAGCACTGTCCGTTATGACAATGAGATATATGGCCACACACTGCCAGTCTTAGCCACGTTCAATGACACAACCAACAACAGCCCACGAGACTAGACTCGACTAGACTCGACTGGACAAGGAGTTTAGATGGTGTCCCCTTGGGCGGTCATTGCAGTTTCCTCGCTGACTTTGCAATTTACGGCAGCAATTATATATTGTGTGGTCGGGTCGGGATCATTAGTATTCAATATATTCAATAACTTGAACATTTTGATGCATTAATTGAGCGTAATCATCCCCACATATAAATAATGCTAATGCCAGAGAGTCCAGGAAGTGTAAAAAAGACAGAGAGAGAGAGAGAGAGAGAAAGAGAGAGTCTCTCTCATTTGCATAGCGCATATTTGTATAATTATGCGTAGAGGGGACAGGACATTGCATGGGTGGGGCGTGGCGGGAGGGGAAGGGGGATCGCTTTGGGGCAACCATCATAGCAGTCAGTCAGTTGGGCCGTGAGACTTTTGCCGCCAGTTGCAGGCATTTGCCGTTAATTATGTTGACAGCGTTGTCAACGAAGGGAAGCAGTGTAGGGAGAGGGGGGAGACCACCAGCAATGTCTAATCGATAAGCGTTTAATCGCGCCATCTCTCTCTCTCTCCCCTCCTTCCTCTGTATGATAATGCCTTCTCTAATTGATAATTTGTGTTTGGCGGCTAACCAAACACAACAACAAACAAATTTAAAATGCAAAACATCAAATGAGAATTTTTGTCGGGGAATTTATTGGGGAAATTAAAAAAATATTTGGCTACCTAATAACGGTTGAGTGGGCCTTTAAAAGTTTTTTTAAAATGCATAATCTGGTAGAATAGTCAATAAATATGACATATAAAATAATAATAAATCAACGAATAATTTAAATAAAAATTTTCAAATTTGAATAACGGCTTTTTGTGCTGTTGAAAATCACAATTTATTCAAATAAAATAATAATAAATATGAAATTGTTTTATATTTTTAAGCGAAGCTGCAAAAAAATTATTGAAAAAAGGTAAATTGCATTTAAAAAATGGAAAAACAAAAAATTGAATTGTGCGTCGGCCGGGAATCGAACCCGGATCAACTGCTTGGAAGGCAACTATGCTGACCATTACACCACCGACGCCACATGATAACTGAGTTCCATTTACTCAATCTTAAGGATGCGTTCTCAACAAAGCTTAACTTTTGACATGCTTTAAAGTTTAAAGCATCTTTTATTTGTCAAGTAAATAAACTTTTAATTGGATTAAAACATTAAAAACACCTTATAAATAATGCAAAATATGCAAAAAGTTATTTATTTAAAGTATTTTATGGCTGCTGCATTGGGAGTTCAATTAATTTTAAGATGTTGACTCAAGACAATAATTATATTTGCCAGCACTTAACGTTCAAAGGAGAAGTCAAAAAACACAGAATTTATGTTTAAGCTAGAGGCAAAAAAAAAAAATAAAGATTGTGTACAAAATGCAATTTATGTTGATTGCTTATTTGCTTTGAGAGTAATTTGTTGGATTCGTTTGGAGAAGTTGTAGGTGTTGTGTTGTAGGTGTCGAAAGGTCAACTGTTGTTGTTGCAGTTGCAGTTGCAGCTGTGGTTAAAGTTGTGTAATGCCAAAATGCCAGACTCCTTCAATGGCTGCGGATCTTTATTATGTGCCGCTTGACAGGCCGACAAGTTGTGTGTTGGAGTGTGTTGGAGTGTGTTTGGTGTGTGTGGCTTTTGACAAACTTATTAAAAAAGTTTTGCCGGCTGCAAAATATCATCATTAAAAGCAAACGCTCTCTCTCTCTCTCAGCTTTTCTCCCATTCTCTGATGGAGCTCGTCATTGCCAGACATTTGTTTGCAAAGTTTTTTGTAGTTTTTTAATTAGGAAGTAATATGTGTGTATATGCAAATGGGCGTGGCAATTTGATATGCAAATAGTTTTTAAACTGTTTTATTTTTTACTGTTCTCGCAAAACAATTTTGTTATGCATGTCTTTTGTTGTTGGTGTTTGCGCAATTAATAATTTTAATTAAGAAATTTCACTGAATATTATTTTATATTCTCCCACTTTAACTTAGCTTGTAAATTCCATGCAACAAAATAATTTATGTGGCATGTGAAATTTGTCCTTGTAAATTTTTATACCCTGTTATACAAAAATAATGCTGGCGGGGATATATGTAAAAGAAGTCAATGTAAGTAATCTTTTATTAAAATTTGAAAAACTGTTAAATCTCATATTAATTTGAAACATTTTTAAAGTAATTTTTTTAACTTTCAAAATTTTTTTTTACTGTATATAAAATAATAATCATTCAAAATATCAATAATACACTTTTGCAGGGTATACCTGCTTATGTCAAGTGTATTTCTGGTTTTTTTTTTTTATTTTGACTAGTTATTTATTTGTAAGCTTAACTTTTTAAAGTGAATTTTTGTTTGTATCATTTTGTGGTCTTGCGCTGGTCAGTAAAAAGTGAAGAGAAAACATTTTTAAACCGCTTCATTGTTGCAAATTTGACCAAACCCTCTCCCCCCTCATCCGCTCTCTTGGAGTTTGTTGCGCGTGCGGAAATTAAAGGCATCAAGTTAAACGGCGAGGCACAAAATGTCCTCATCCAGTCATAATTGGCTTGCGGTGCTTTTGCTAATAGAATTAGAATGCGCTCCATGGCCAATTTTCAACAAATTTGTTGTCCGTTTGGTTGGTGCCTCTGTTGCAGCTGCATAGACCCCGCAGTTAACATACAGCCTGAAGTCTAGCTGCTTCTCGTGCCGCTTAATTAATTGGCGAGGCAACAAGAAAAAAACGAAGAAAAGAAAAGAAAAATCGCCAACTATGCGGCAGTCATGTTAAGGCAACGTTTGAGACTAAGGATGAGGTTGAGGATGAGACTAAGGATGGCGTCGTCGCCAGTGTCACCAAAGGTTGATTGGGATCAAGGTGGGAACGAAGTTGTCTCTTGTTTGTTTTTTCGTTGCCGTTGCCGACGCTGCCATGAATTGTCCACTTTATGGACTGGCAAAGTGGGTGACTGGTTTTTGTGTTTTCTGTTTTATTTCCTAGTAGTTGTTGGCTTGTATTGTTCCAAGGTGTTGTTCATTGTTGTTCGTTGTTGTTGTTGTTGTCTGTGGCACAATGCGATAAACGTGTACATTGTTGAATGATTGGCCAAAAGTTAAACAATGCCACAAGCCATATTGTACATGGCTCGGTGGTAAAAGTCGCGTGGCAATTGTTTGAGCGATTATCTAAGCATAGAAACGTTTTTCAAACAAATTTTAAAAGATATCTTTATAAATTTTATCTTTTTCTAACACTCCATCGTACTAAAAAAAAACCTCTTTCAAAAATATTATTTATTTTAAATTAATTTTTAAATTTAGAAAATGGAAGATAATGATGCAGAAACTCTTTAGCTAAAATAATTCTTCTAAAACTATAAACTCAATACTTTACTGTTATCTGTTATATCACATCTTTCCCACACTAGTAACTTATTTTATAACTTTCCTAAAACATTTCTCCAATTATCTCATTACCAAACAACTAAAAAACTCTCAGGTCAAGCAATTTATCGATTAGTTCACAGCAGGCAATCTACCACAATTAACGGTTAAGCTAAAGTACTGCATCCATTACAACAAAATGCAATTAACGTAGTCGCCGTTCTCTTAAAAAAAAATTATGACAATTAAACGGAGCTGTGAAAAAAACTTTGTTAAGCCTAAATAACAACGAAAATTAAATTGCATGAAATTGGAAAATTATTACCACGCACAACAAACGCACATTTGCATAGTGTTTAGGGGGCAGCCGTGCAATTTGGTTAGCCATTTAAGCCAAATTAAGGCCCCGTTCGACTGCAGACACCTCTTCCACCATCTCTCCCCCTTTGCAATCTGCTCCTCATCCTCATCCTCATCATTGTGGTGCGTGTCGCGCTGGTCGCATGCAATCAAGGCTGCAATTTTCTTAACCAGTTTCCTTTTGTGCCTATTAGCCAGTTGACAGTTCGTGTGCGTAACGCCAACCTCCCCCCTCTCTCTCTCTCTTGATCGTTGCAATTTTTCTAATGATGACACGAAGCGAGACGAAAGAGAGAGAATCGAACAACGTCGCGACTTCTTCTCTCTTCTCCCTTCACTTTGTTCTTGACTGCATCTAGCCAAGTTTGGTTTTGGCTTTAGCATTGGCATGCATTGGCAATCAGTTGGCAGTTTGTTTGGCTTAATCGACTGCGTAATTGATATGCGTATGTGGAGCGGGGAGAGGAGGGAGGGGGATAGCAACTGCAGCTGAGGTAGAAGTTTTCTTCTCCTTTGATTTTTTAATTAAACTGCACAGCTCGTTGAATATCAGCTGGCAATTTAACAGAGACATTATTATTACGCCTGATTGAAGCACTACGGTTAAAAATGCTAAATGGAAGTGGAAATGGCATCTCAGAGATTGAAATTGATGCCAAGATTGATGATATGCGTGTGGTCCACTCTAAAAACTGGATGTACTAGTAGAAACAAGTCGCAGGAAAGAAAAGTTAACGTTAACGATTGGAAAAGCAAACTCAATTATTAAAGTAATCAATTCGTTGTTGTTTAAGAAGAGTATACAAGAAATTTACATATAAGTTAAATGAGAATAGTTAGATAGTTTGTGGTTGACTTGTGGAAATTATTCACTGTCAAGAAAGTTCTATGCATGGTTTGGTGCCTAAATCTATGCTGCATTTAAATTTAAAAAATAATTTTTTATCAAAACTTTCAAAACTTCTTCAAGAGAGTTTTGTGAATGGTAAAACAACTGCATTTTAACCTTGAAAAATTCTGGTAGAACTGGAAATCCTTTGCCCAACGAAAAACATATTGCGAATGTGTCAAAAATTGCAACTACAAATGGTATATAAAGTTTATTTTCTTTTCAGTAGGGTCAGGCGTTAAAAGGGCCTAAGGACCTGAAATGAGGATGAGCAAGGCTCATATGGACATTGAGGCTAAGAAGGACAAAGACAAATATTGAGCCGCAATCACTCAGCTGTAAGGACGCCGCAGAGCAAACACAAACAACAACAAAAATAAAAGCAACAGCAGCATAATAAATATGTGATGAGAGAGAGAGAGAGTGAGAGCGAAAGAGATAGGAAGAGAGTGAGAGAGAAAGAGTAAGTGTGCTATAAATATGCAGGCAAACCTCAAAAACCCAAAAACAGAAACCGAAAAAGAGGAAACTGACCAATGCCACCAGCAACAAGCAAATAAACAAACGTGCCCCTCGCTCACCAGGCACTGGGTATAAAGGGGGCGTGGCACGCATTAAAATGCCAAAAACGTAAAACGCAGTGTTTCATTTTTGCTCTTTTGAGGCGTGGAAGCCAAAGCAAATATTGGTTTAAAATGCCCGAAGGGGTCGCAGGACTGGGAAAGGACCTTGTTTTTGTTTTTTTTTTTCTTTTATGGGCAAACGTTCAACGAGCAAACTTGAATTAAATTAAATAGTCGAAGCTGAAGCGCATAAATAACTTAACTAAAACCCCAAAACTCTAAGCACCGGCTGCTGGTCAACCACACGAATGCTCTCCACCCTCGAATGTACGAGAGATACAAATGTATCTACAAGTAATGTTGCTGCTGCTGCTGCTGCTGTTGCTGTTGGCAGCTTGTAATTTACTTAATGATGCTCAAAGTGATTACAAATGCAGTCGAGCATGCTTTACATATTGCACTTGGTCATGTCCATGTCAAACTCACACTTGTGTGAATAAACAACAACAACAACTTGCTTGTAGCCAAGTTAAGCTTTCGCCTGTGTGCGTGACTTGACCCCAAGGATCTACAACAGAGCAGACGCTCATAAATTCGCCAGCAAATCAATTATGTTGGCCTGTCTGGAAGTTTCCTTATATTTCGCTCCTTCAATGAGCTTATAATCCAAGGTCAGTGCGTGTCCATTTCGGGGTTCGCGTGAAAAAATCTTGAATATTTCACGCACGTTTCATGCATTAATTGATATTTGCAGTAATACGCATAAGTCAAGGCATGCCAAGCAAACGAAATGAATAGCAAATGAGAACGCAGCAGGAGCTACAAACGGGAATACATAATATACATTTATGTATGTATGTATATGTGTGCAAATGAAGCGAGTGAAGGAGCTTATCACATACAGCCGGTGAGAAATGTTAGCTTAAGTGACCTGAAAGTAGTTAAATTTTTTTAATTCTTCTTTGCGACATATTCGTTAACGGTTAAAGTAACTTTTGCTTACAGCCACACAAAAATGTTAGCCTTATGTGCAATGGAGAACAGTGCTCGAATTCTCAACAACTACTAACATTTTGTGCTGGGCGCCTTTGTCCAAATCTTAGACTAAGCGACCCATCTGTTTTGGCCGGTCGCAAGGAAATTAGTGCAAACAAAGCGTTTGGCATATGCAAACGGCATACTAATTAGTCACAGTCAAGTCGTCGATTCAAGTCTTGACCCGTTTGTGTGTGAAGTCATCGACCTTGGGCTTTGAACTTCATCTAAAATGCCCAAAACAATATTATTGGCTTAAATATTTACTCGGCTATGAGCGCATGGGCAGCATAATTTAATTTTGAATGCAAATATTTGATGACATGCAAAAATGTCGTTCAAAAGTTCAAAAGCACAAATAATTTCATCTCTTTTCCTATTTTCTGTCTCCCTGTGGTCAAATGCTTGGTAATTGAAATTTAATTGAATGGTTTAAATATGTACATATGACTATTTCAAACCAGTTAACAACAGATGTTGCAGTCTAACTTTGTATCTGTGTGCCTGTGTGTGTGTGTTAAATTAAGCAATTTGAGCAGCACTAAATTAATTACAAAGCAATTTACAAATGCACAGCTGCCAAAAATGACTCAACATACATAATAATATTAGCTGCATTAAATAAAAATTACAAAAAAAAAATGGAAAAACAAAAAATTAACTTGTGCGTCGGCCGGGAATCGAACCCGGATCAACTGCTTGGAAGGCAACTATGCTGACCATTACACCACCGACGCAACTTGAAAAGGGTTGCAATTGTTCTCTACATAAGATGAGTGAGACTAAAACTAAAGCAAGTTCTAAATATAGAACAGTTATCAGTTCCGCTTAAGAAACTAAAAGAGCACATTTCTTAAATTGCTCTGCTTATCAAATTGGGTCAGCTTTGAGAAACAGCTTTGTTTAATAAATAGTTTTACTTTAGTTTTCTACCGTTCAAACTTAACCAAAAACTGTGTTAGAAATGATTTTAATTGAAGTTTGGATGCTCTTATATATATATTTTCTTTATAAAACGTTTCAAATAAATATATTTTTATTAAATTTATGTTCCTATTCAGCTTTAACTTACTCAAACATCACTTCAAATACATATGCTTGAAGCAAATTAAACTATTTAATGCTCTTAAGCAAATATCGAATGTACACGTGTAGATACATACTTGAGTATCTTATTTCAGACACCCGTGTGCCCCAAAAACCACATGTGGTACACAAACTATTTATTATGCTACTACCACAACAGAGGCAGCAACATCAGTGTGGCAGTTGTTGTTCTTGCCGCTTTTGCCCCCTTGGCAAATGAACCGTAAAAACAGCAGTCGAAGTAATCAAATCGTGTTTAGGTTTCGTTCTGCATTCGATCTTCTTTTATTTTTTATGAATCGCTCGTCTCTCCATGTAGGCATTTAATTAATTTGTACGATCCGCTCACAGCATGTAGATAATTTCCCGTATCGAAAGCATTCGCTGGCCTAACAAATTGCAGCAATACATCACAATAGAACAGAGAAGTACTACAAAAACCTCGAATCTCCATTGATTTGAACTTGTTCAGCTTCTTTTTTACCTTTTGGCCATGTCGCTGTGTGTGTAATTGATTGGGCCAACTCTAAAGCTTTTTAGCCGTTTGTTTGACCTTTTTGGGTCAGCCAGCCAGGCAGACAGAAAGAAAGAAAAAGTTGACACTGATGCCAAATGATGTCATTGCACAGTTTGCGGTTGGATTTGTTTTATTCCTTTTGTTTCTTTTTTTTCTTTTCTTTATTTTTTTTTATTGTTATTGAAACTCGAGGCGTTTGAAACTTGTTGCTTGAAAAGCGATACGTTTAATTTATCTACGCACATTTTTCTTCTCGTTTTTTTTTTCTTTTTGTCTGGTAGCATGACTTTTAAGTCCATTGAGCTGTCTACTTTGCTTAATTGAGTCTATTATTTGAACTTAATCGTTTAACAAAGCTAAGTTTCTTAAGCATGCCTAAGGCCTTTTATTTTTTTTGGTCAATTGTAAAAGGTGAATTGGGATTTGTAGAATACGAAAAATAGCCTAAAGCTGTCAAAAACAATTTAGAATAGAGCTAAAAAAAACTGACTATATTTTAAGTTTAGTTTCATACCTCTTTACTTCTTATCATTATCACTTAGTTAATGCACAAAAGCTAAAATGCACTCTTGAGTCTATAAAAATGGTCAATAATCTTTCAAATGAGTCTACATATGCATTTATTATCCAGCTGAGAGCTTATCAACGTTTCAGCTCACATATTAGCCAACAAAGTCCTTGAAAAGTGCGTGGATAGTCAGGCATGAAAAAAATTAAATTACATATGCAAAGAAACGGAAACTGCATATAATCAAAAATCACAGCAAGCGGTAATCAACGGACCATATATTTTCAATATCTACCTGCCCTTCCTTTCAGTCTCAGTCTCAGTCTGAGTCTGAATTCCCGGCCCAGAGCCCCCACACAGCCAGCAGCGAAACGGGCAGCGATCAAAACAAGTCCCAAGCGAAAAGAAGAAGTTGACTAAGAGAACAAACATTTGACCAGAGAAGAGGATGCCACATGCGGCGCTTGAGTAGCTTGAAGGCTGCACAGTTGCTGCTGAAAGCAAGTTGTCTAAGTCTGCAGACATTGAACTTGCCTGCCTTTCGTTCTTCTCCTCTGGCATATGAATTTTTAATTGCATGCGGCATGCGAAACTTTTTTTTTAGCCTGGCCAATTAATTACGCATCGATTTGTGACTGGGCGACTTTCATGTGCATCATTTGCATTTGACGGCAGGGGGTCCTCAACTAAAGCTCGGCTACAGTCCAACTTAATTGTTGGCCCTGACTTGGCAAGTTTTTCGGGCCAAAACTGCCTATCCAAGCAAAAGAGAACCATTTGTACTTTTTGGCCAGCCTCAGCCTCACATGAAGTCATCATTTTTTCCTCTTTTTTTTTTGGCTATTGTTCCCCAGCAAAGCTCATTCATCAATAATATTTCCAGGAAATCGGTGCTTGACTCGGCCAAAACTGCATTTGACTGATTGACATGCGTGGCTCTGACCTGATTTTGGCATGCATTTCTTTTTCCTTCTCTTTTTTTTTAATTTTTTTTTTGCTCATGCTCATGAATCATGGCTGTTAACTTGGCTAGCAGGGTCCACTCACCTGCCTGTCTCACCTGCCCACATGTCTCTCTTGTTCTATCATAATGGACATTGGCCCTGGGCTAAATTGCTGGTAAATAATTTTCAATTAACTATGAAGAACATGTGGAATACTTGTACCATGTAAACTAAAATACACACAGTTCTTAGGTGGCCCTTGTTCCCTGAAGTTGTGTAGACTGAACCCATTGAATCGGTGATTGAATAAGTTATAAATACAGTTTTTAATTGAAAACAAATCCCAAAAGTATGTAAAAAGGTATAAGCCTTAATTTCTCTACATTCAGTTTCGATTCAAATTAATTTAACACTTTAAAATGTTTTAAGTGTATGCTATAAATATGCCCTGCATGATGTTTAAAAAATATGGTAGCTGAGGTGACTTTAAAATGGAATATGCGCAAAAAGAATTACAAATTACACACACACACACACACACACAGAGAGAAGTAAAAGACTCGCTCTTTAGTTGATGATTAATGTAAGTCGCGTACAAGGCAAAGTCAAAGACAGCAATGATGATGATTGTGATGATGAGAGAAGAATGGCGCGATGACTGCGTCTTCCTGGAACTGACCAATGATGACCATTGTGCATTGAGCATTGGGCAATGTCATTGCATGGCGGCGGCTGACAGTAAATAATCTATCAATAATTGAAGTTGGTTCGGCTCGTGCTCGTTCTTGTGCCTTCTGCCTTGTGAGGACCACACTTGGCGTTGGTTAAAGGATTTTTTTATGGGTTCCCCGTCATAGGTCTAGCCAACGATGATGTGGATGATGATGATGATAGCCATATACTGGTCTAGTGGTAGTGGGGAGTTGTGCTTTCCCCCCGCCTTCCGTCGCTTTCATGCTTGAGTTGGTTGTGCGCTCGATTCGATTATTTATGTCATTTGCTTTGACATTTATCATTCCACGATTTTCACGTTTTTGCCTTTGTCAAGGCCAGACTGGACCCGGTCCAGTCCGATCCCGGACTTTTGTCATCGTTTCTCCATATCACAGCAGCCCATCCCATTCCCATTCCCATTCTATATAGCATCGCATCCTATTTGGCTCTTGGCTATTTATGGCCGCGCTACTTAACATAAATTTTATTGCTTTTGCTTTTGCTCTGGCTCATTTGGGGCTGCTTTCGCTTTGCTATTGCTTTTGCTTTGCTTTGCTTTAGTCAGCGCAAACCGTTGACCAATCTATAACACCCCTCCCTTACGCCCTTCCCTTCTCTCAACTGTCTATGAATTGATGAGTGTTCATTTATTGCGTGATTAGTTCGCGTGGTTCACTTTTATGGTTCTTGTTTAAAGGAGCAACCAGCACAATTTGTACCGGTCGCATTAGCACTTTTTGATATATATGCCATTATCTTTGACCATGTCTACGTGTGTTCAGCTTGACCTGGCTCTTAAAAGAGAACTTCTAGTAAGTTTAGGTTAGGTGTAGTGTCATTTAAGTGTTAGGGTAACAGGAAATTATTTAGAAAGCTCAGTTGGTGTGAAAATGTATATTGGGGATATTTGAAAAATGTAGTGGAAATAGGAAAGGAGACTTTTAGAGATAGAAAATAAAATTGGCGAGAAGAAACTAAGAAGGCATAAAAAAAACCATCAAAAGTTACTTTTCAAAGTAAAGATTTGATAAAAAAATTTGTTTTTGGTGAATTTTAACGAAGCTTAACAATTCTTCACAAAGCTTAACGAAAATTGAAGATTATTAAAGATACGTAACGACACTTAACGAAAGTTAACGAATCTTAACAGAAATTATGTAAACTTAACGATATTGAAGCTTGACGACATATAACGGATATTGACGAAACTGAACGAGACTTAACAAAGATTTATAAAAGTAGAAATAAGATTCATATGTTCTTAAATATGTATTTAAAATAAGAAATACGCTTAGTTAATTTAAAAGACAGGCCATGTTTTCAAGGTGTTTGTTGTACACCTTTGCGACTCATTAACGGACATGTCTTTTGGCCACGACAACTTTTGGCATCCGTCGAATCAGTTGAAAGCAAAGGTAAGAAGTTGAAAGAAAGGGGCAGGAACAAGGAGCTGTAGCAATAAAACCGAATGCCGACAAAACGAGCTCAATAAAAACTGTCGCAAGTAAAACAATAAAACAAACTGACAATTTACGATTTTATTTACGAGCTGAACACAGTGAAAGAGAGGGAAGTCGAATTAAGATTGAAGCAGAACCAGAAGAGAGGGAGAGGGTGGGTTGGAAGTTTTTGGCACTCGTTTGTTGACTTCAAAGCAGCGCCTAGGAAAATTCGTCATGCCCATTGCGTGTGCAACAAATAAACAGCACGAAAAAGGGGGCAGAAAAACTGAGTGAAAAGTTCATAAATTATGCGACCACCAAACTGTCAACGCCTTGCCTTCCACCCACCCTACCTCCCTTCCCCGCCCATCCAGATGATACTTGAACTAACTTTCGATTTCTTATCTGCAACAAATTTGTATTAAGTTAAGCGCAACTCCCAGAAATGCAGTCTCTGCCACACCTTGCCACACTTTTTCGACTCTTTTTCCCCCTTTGCGGCTGCAGTTTCCTCTTCCCCTCTGTCACGTGTTTATTTTTGGGTTTTGCTTTAATTGAAAATTTATTAGGCGCATTTTCGAAGGCGTCGGCGTGGCCATAATTTAATTTACTTGTAATGCATGTTGCATGCAGCTTCTTGTGGGTGAAAGAGAGGGGTAAGGGGGTGCTGCTACTTTTGTAACTCCTAATAGCATCCATAAATAGTACTTCTAGTGTTGTGAACCATATTTGGGTAGAATTTCGAGTTCCGCTGTTGCGGTTTCAATTAAGCCAATGGGCGTTTCATGTCAAATGGGGGCGTTAACCGGGGCAGAAGGGGGTGTGTCAGCTGAGTTGAGTGTGTGTTTTGTGGGTGGCCAAAGGCGTTGTAATTAGTGTAAACGCCTTTTTTCGGCTTTCGAGAGATTTATGTTGACAAATGTGTAAGAAAAGTGATCAAAGCTTTTAGTGAAGAGAAATTTCTTCAGGTATTTAAACAGACTACCAAAGTCAATAAATTCGAAATGGATTTTGAATGTGCCTACTTTTACTTATACTCAAGGAAATATTTTAATCATTACTCTAAACTTAAACAAGTTTTTGTCACTAAAAAACTTCCTCAAAAACACGTTTTCTTATCAGATACAATAAAAATCTATACTCAAATCAAGCTTATTAACTTTTAGTACATTTTTATAGTTGATATTATTACATTTAATCTTTATTTATCTAAGAAAAAAGCTTAAGATGATAAGCCTGATATCTCTTTGCGCAATACTTTATTCATCTTACCTGCCATTGATGTTAATTCTCATTAAATCTTAGAGTCTTGCGTAATCTGGCTTTACATTTTTGGCACTCAATTCTCGCATTGAAAGAGCTTTGCTATTAAAAAACTAGCTACTTTACATTTTATACTCTTCATAAAAACTTTCCAAATCTGTTTTTCATTACGCTACAGCTAGAGAAATCACAAAGCTCCGACGACAGCACCGACTAGCAGCTCCTCGCTTCTTCTTTCTCCTCTCCTCTGCCCAACAGCAGCATCTTCGTAGTACACATACATATATATACATATATATAGTATAATACTATGTCCAATGCCAAACGCTCTGCCGCGTAATGCATCATAAATTCACATTAACACTTTGCAGACATGTGCGTTATGTGCGAGGCCCTTTGGGGCACTCTTCCCCTCTTCCTGCCCCTACCTCCCACACCCACTAAGTCTTCGCACACCGCACACACACATACAAGGTCTTGGTCTGAGTGTGTCGCTGTTCACATTTATGGCACTCATTTTGCCTTCTAAAAGATACATTTGGTACGCCATTTGTGTCATGTGTATGGAGAGCGCTGCATCTGTTTTGTTAGATTTTGTGTGTGGATCGTCTTAAGATACTCTAACAAAGAAGAGATGGTTGCATAAGACATTTAAAAGGTGCAAATAAGACATAAAGATGTAGTTAAAAATATATATGTCTATTTAAAAAATTGTATTCAATTTAAAACTGCAATAAGTAAACTGTACAAATTTGACTTGTTGCTAAGACAAAATAAATATAACAAATAACAAAAATAAAAAAAAAAAAAAAATAACCACTAAAATAATAGTAATAAACGTCTCGAATATTTTGCACTTAAGAAAACAACTTTAAAAAAAAGATCAGTCACAAAAATGTATCTTATTAAAGAAAAGAGCATTTTGATTCTTCTACCGACTTCGCTGTCTACTTTATTTCTTTTGCTGTGCTTTTTAAATATGCAATAAACATTTTTGTGGGCTCTTCTGTGTTTGTGTGTGTTACAATTTTTATGATTTTTGTTTGGTTTTTTAATTTTTTACTGCCCATTTTGGGGAAGGAAGAAGCTTTTGTGCATTTGTCAAAATTTTCAGGATTTACGATCGACATCATCATCATCAACAGATGCAGCTTCCACTTCCCCTCCTCCTGCCACTGCCACTGCCACAAAGAAGACTGCGTCGACAGACTGGCAAGATTTATGTTAATTTGTTGTGATTTATTGAATGGTTTTTATTGGGCTTTCGGGCGGATTTACTATATATACTCGTATATGTGGCGGCGCCTTAAGTGGACTGTCAGCTGCTGGCCCAAATTCAGATTCAAATGCAACAAACAACAGCAAATCCCAAGCAAACATATGAAATGTCATTCGAGAGGCTGTGGCATGTTTTGGTTAATTGAAAATGCGTTGCAAGTTGGCACAGTTGGATACATTGTACATTGTATCCTGAGAGTTACTTTTTCATTTTTGAAGACAACAACAACATGCAACATACAACATACCAATGATCAATGTGCGACTGTCATGCAAATTTAAATTTGTCCAAAGAAACTTTGCCGAGAGATGCTGAGATGCTGAGGATCGTGCCACGCAGTCGCAGACGCGGCTAGACAAGCGGCAAGTTAATTTATGCAACACAAGCAGCACACAACAAAGACCCAATAAAGGCTCAACGAACAACAGCAACAGAAACAGCAACAGCAACAACAACAATGAGAAAATTGTTTATGCGTCTGGATCGTTTCGAGTTTGTGGCGCGTTTAGTGTTAAACGCTTGATTAAAATTCTTGTAACTGCAACACTTTTGTGGCATGTGTGTGTTGCCGTTGTTGCCGTTGTTGTCAGTAACAACGCGGGATCTTTATGGTGCGCCTCGCTTTTGTTGCAACATGTTGCCTTGTACCTTGCGGCGTTGCCATTGAGGCATGCGTTTTGCTGTTGCTGTTGCAGTTGCAGCATGTTGCTCTTGTTGTTTTAATTGAATTGATTTGCATTTTTCACGCAGGCGTTGCTTGCTTGTGTTTGCATTGTCTTCCAGGCCAACAAGAAGAAGAAGAGTGACTGGTCGAAAGCAGGAAATGGCTGAGAGAGAGAATTTATGTTTAGAGCCACAAGACTCGAGGCCTGATTGATTAATGCAAGACAGCTTTCTACGCTACACAAATAAAATCTCCACTGCAGCGGCCATTAAAACTGTTCAATAGCCAAAAATAAATGTTCATAAACAGCCAATCAAAATTTTTAATTACAAACTTTTATTAACACCCTCCGAGCAAATTGTTATTAATTAATATGTAATTGTAATGGCCCAACGGCATGACAGGCCCACATTTGGTGGAGGGTCGGCAGGGGCTTAACAAATTAATAAACTGACCATCAAATGCACGAGAAAACCACATAAATCAATTTCATTGGAAAAATGCTAAACAATCATAAATAATAATTAAATGCCAACTACTGTAAAATGGCGCCGGCCAGCGAATGTAATTAAAAGCTGCTCGTAATTATTGAACATTTTGTGGCAGATAAATTACTCAAAATTTAATTCAATTTAAGTCGTTTCATATGGCTCGTTGGCTGGCTACTTTGTAATGCTTCCTGTTCCATCGGATATCTCTTGTTTATTTGTCACGGTTTATCGAGCAAAGGGTAGCTAAAGGTTTGTCAATTGAAGTTTTTCTCCAACATTCTATTGCTAATTGCCCATTTGTATGCCTAATCGATCTGTCCGTTTCTATTTGTTTCAGTGTCTATCATGGAATTTGTGTTTTTTCTAGTTCCTTTTGACTCTCCGGATGACGACAGTTCATTTCACTTGGCTTGGGCCAGGTGTCCGTTTGAACGGGTTACACAAATGAAGCGTGACATTTTTCACAGTTTTTTCTCTCTTTTTGATATGCTAAACGGGCTATAGAATGAGGACTTTTTGTTGTCTATCCTTTTTTTTTCCTGTCAATTAGTGTTTAAAGTTAACTTTCGAATATTGGCCAGACTTCCCACCCAACTAAGCCGCTAAAATAAACCCCAAAAAGCCCACATCATAGTTAGCCAGTTTTCATGTTTTAAGCCTTCAAAGACTTGTCACAATCAACGGCATGCAAAATAACTGCTAAAACCTAAGCAGCTTATTTTATCACTAGTTGCACTCAGTTAAGAGGTATGAGTAGTATTCATATTTATATATAGTAAAAGTTGCTTGACGATTGCGTGTTGCTTGCAATGGACAAACACAAATGTTGTTCATGTTGTTCCTAAGTCGAACATGTTGTATTCAAAAATAGTATTGCTGCTGCCCACATGCAACACTGTTGGCAGCTTGTGGCACGCAATTAAAATCTTCATTAGCCGCGTTTAATTTCCACTTTTGATTAAAAAAAATAAAAAATATAAAATATAAAAACTGAAGACAGAAAAACAACACGAATGTATATAAAAACAACTTGTGACATGTGTCGACTGAGACTTATCGCCATCGCCGCCAGCGCAGCAGCAAGTGGCAAGTGGCAAGGCAAGGACTTCAGTTGTGTCCGCCTTGGGGGACAGCGTCTCCGAATGTTGCCTTCTGCCTGATTAGCGTTGGCTGCATTCGCAGTCGATAAGAAGGCTATCAATGCGGGGCTAAGTGACAGTTGACTTGTTTATCAATTGACAGCTTTTGCTGCGGCTAAATGGCACACACACACACACACACACAGATACGAGCTACAGTCAGAAGAGAAAAAAAAGTAACTGTTAATAAGCTGATTTTGTTGGTTTGTTGGCCTGTGAAAATGTTGCTTTTAATTAAAAGTTGTTGCCAGCTTTTGCAATTGTGCGTTCTACCCAACCTCCTTCTTTGCCCCTCCCACTTTTGGGGCAATCTGACATTTGTGTCGGAATGTTTGTACATTTGTGTTGCCCCCTTCCTACTTCCATAGTGTAGTATAAAGTATGGTAGTATGTGTTTATACTTGTATTTTAAAGCCCGATGCTGTCAAGATAAAGAAGCCAACAGGCAGCCAGCCTCAGCGCATGTTTAACACACAACAACAACAACAACTTGGGAAGTGTATGCAATTGGTTGACTCAAAAGGCACCGTCTTAACTTATTTTAAGCCAATCCTACGCATTTTTTTTTGGGCATTTAAGCAAACTTTTTCAGATTTATTGCGTGTCAATTGATTTTATTCAAATATTTTAAATGAAGTGCAATGAGTTCTTAACTTCTTGCCCTAGTTTACTTACTTACTGACTGATTGCTATCAACGCACAGTCTAAATGGTGTTACCTAGTAATCTAATTTCATTGTGAATACTGTGGATTTAATTTACATAGCTCATATTAATATTTTAAATAAATTCGACTTAAAACAATTTTTTTAATTATATAATAAACCTGTAGTTAATATTTGAAGTTTAAATAATTTGATTTTTTTTACAATTTCAGATTTATATGCACTAAATAATGTTCTTAAAGGTGAGTAAACATTTTTTTCTCTACTTTCAACAACTAACATTTAAAGTCAGCCTTGATTTGCTGCTCTTAAAGTTCTTGTGTTCTTACATCTTAATTATTATGCACTTGAATGCTTTTATCAGAGTTTACGAGAAAATGCTCGAAATGAGACCACACAAAACTTAAGATGCATAAACTTTCTCTGTTGGCCAAGTTTATTACATTTCTGCAATTAAGCAATACTTCTTAGTCAAGTGCAAAACTCTCCAATGGTCATTGTGGCAGCAACAGGAATTAGAATCACTTTTGCACTAGTTGCATTGTTTATTTATTGCTACAAAAGTTGGTTAAGTTTTGTGGTTGTGGCAGGCCTTTCTTGAGACGTTCTCGCTTAGTATTGCTTAATGAACTGCAGTCCAAGCATGTAAATCTTACAGATGGCTGCTCCACATTCATTTCCATAAATATCAATTAAGGAACAAAATATCAAAAGTGACAAGAAACATGCAGCTTCGAGTCTGCAGCTTCAGCTGCTGCTACCTGTGGGGCAACCTACGCATTGGAGTCAACATCATCGCTGTTGTTGACTTCGTTTATATTTTTCTGATATAATTGGACAATTTAGTTGCTACTGCGTTGCATAGTTTCCCGGTTGCCCGCCCCTCAGATGCAGCTCATTAAATGGCCATAAAAAATGTCGCAGCTCTGAAAAGAAAAAACCTTTCCGGGTCACATTTTTTTGGGGCAGCTAGTACAGTTTGGGTGTTGATGCGTAACTGTGTGGGCGTGTCGTCAACACACAATTGAAGCCACGTCAGGGTTCAATGGGTTTTGTCCACTGCCTACTGGATTTATGGATCATTCACTCTACAAATTCAATTAGTCTGCATCCCGCCCCCAACTACATAACTGTGTATAAAAGTTTGTTAGACCCAAAACGAAAAATTCCAGCTTGCAGCTAAGAGGCTTAGTAAGAAAATTATTAATAAACTGCTTTCACTAATTTACAGGCCAGCTCATTACGACAGACAGACACCAGAAATAAACATAACAACATTTTCCGAGCTCTATTTGGCAACACTAAGCGTCCACTAAGCGTCAATATTTCATGCTAAGCCTATTAGAGATTATTGTGCCAGCTTACAAAGGCCCAAATGACAAGTGGGAGACGGGTAGAAGGGAGCGTAAATGGAGGGTTGAGTCTGGCGTTTATAAAGCGTTTCATTTGCATAATATTTGACACCAAAAGAAGTTAAATGAAATAGAAAATGTTTCGATGAGAATCAGGGTATCTTCTAGTCACTCTTAAGTTCTCACACTTGTTTTAATTGTGAACATTATAAACACTTTATCAAGAGCTCAGCTCTTTAACTCACACGAGACATAAAATATTCGCCAGCCCCACAGGCGTTGTTGGGTGAGAGAGAACGTTTACACAAGTATATCGTGCAAACATTTCATGAATACATTTGAGCATCCGTGCGGAAAATTGTTGGCAAAGTGCAAAAAGTTGGCAGTGTGTGACACGTTAATGAAAACTGGTCAGGTGTGTGAGAAAAAAATCAATAATGCAAAAAGAAAATATATTCATCATTACATGAAAAATGCAAACTGGATTTAGAAATGGGTTAAGCTGTCTCTGGGAAGCAGTTAGAAGCTGTCTCCTATTTGTCTGTTAGCAGTAACTATTTTGTGGTCAACAAGATGAGATTGCAGTTCATCTGCTTAGTGGCAAGTCTGCTCTTGGTTGCAGTCTCCTCAAATGAGACTCGAGTGGATCGCACCAGTTTCTTTCAATGGTTGGCCATGATACTGCGACCAACTACAGTGAGACCTCAAACAACAACTCAACTACCTTCCACAGAAAGGGATTGTAATAGCTGTCGCTGTGGTTTGATCAACACTGTGCGGAGAATCGTTGGTGGTCAGGAGACGCATCGTCTTCAGTATCCCTGGATGGCTGTCATTCTCTTTTTCGGAAACTTTTACTGCGCCGGATCTCTGATCAATGATCTGTACGTGCTCACAGCAGCTCATTGTCTTCATGGTGTGCCCACGGAGATTATCACTCTCAACTTCTTGGAACATAATCGCAGTCACAGTGATCCTCAAGTGATTCAACGTCGCGCTTTGAATGTAAAAGTTCATGAGTTGTATAATCCACGCAGTTTCGAGAATGATATTGCTCTCATTCGACTTGATCAGCCGTTGGAGTTGAAGGGACTTCTACGACCTGTTTGTTTACCTGCTCCTGGTTCCAGTTTTGCGGGAGAATTGGGCATTGTCACAGGTTGGGGAGCTCTGAAAGAAGGTGGATATTCAATGGATATTTTACAGGTGAGTTTAAGATTATTTATAGTTTTTGGTGGTTTACTAACATTGAGCCTCTTTCTACAGAACCTAAAATCTATTCGCCTAAAACTTGCTTTATTCTTAACCTTCTCACTGCCTTTTGGGTTTTCCTTCTCCATTTCTATGACGTTTTCATTCGAACTCTTAAGAAAAGTACCCCATTTTAAGTTTTGTTTAAATGGTGATTAACCTATCTTGAACCTATTTCTCCCCGTCCATTTTCATACTCTACTCCACAGGAAGTTGATGTTAGAATCCTCAGTCAGAGTGAATGTCGCAGCTCGAGCTATAGACCCGATATGATCACCAGCTCTATGCTATGTGCTGGCTACCTGGGAGTGGGTGGCAAGGACGCCTGTAGCGGGGATAGTGGAGGACCTCTTCATGTGCTTGCCGAGCAGCGAGCGGAACCGGAACGGCAACAATATCAGCTAGCTGGCATTGTCTCCTGGGGCACGGGCTGTGGCAGACCCGATTCACCCGGAGTTTATACAAGAGTGAATCAATATCTAAGCTGGATTGAGGCACACACACCAGATGCCAACTGCAGCTGCATGGAGGATTAAACTAGCTGGCTCAACTAATTGCAGTTTCTCTCTCTTCCTCTGTCAAACTTTGAGGTCCCTTCGGAGGCAAACTTTGAGAATAGTATATGTATTTTGTAAATTTTGCATAAACTACTTTGACTCACTTTGTGTGCCATTCATTCATTCATTCATTCATTTCCCCCCACAGAGGAGCACTCACATTAAGATATCCATAACCGTAACCGCATACAATTGGCAAATAAAAAAGCAATTTGAAAGTGGGTTAGCTGACTCCCCTCGCCCCATCTTCGTCTGCATTTTTGGTTTATTGTGTGGATGCAACTTTTGGTTTGGTGCAACCGGGGCCAGGGACATGCCGCAGGATCTCTAGCAGGACAAGGCCAAACTCGTTCTCTCTCATATAAATAAATCCCAATTTGTTGCATTTTCAACTCTGTGGCCGCGTCTTATGCCGCATGCGAAATATTTTGTGCAATTGAGTTTTGTTATGCGTTTTGCATTTCGAGCAATCATAAAATACCTACCAGAAAGAAAAAATACAAAAAAAAAAAAAAACGCTAGGAAAACCAGAGGCAAGGACACGCACATCCTTGCAGGAGCAAGTTTTCCGCATTCTAGATAAATTGCTGTAAATATTTGTGGCAAGTGAGTTCTACGATAAGCATAACTTTGCCGTTATGGCCAACAAATTATTTACTTTGCCTGGCCAAGAAGAATGCATATTCCCAACGAGTTTCGATTGGTTCTAATGGAGAGCAATGTTTGATATTTGTGCTTGATAGGAATGGTAATTTAGAGTGTGAGTTCGAATTAGAAAAGTTCGGAGAGGTTTAAATGATAAATATTATGAATATTGTATAGGTTTTAGGTCAGCTTTGGAAGATTCTTTTAATCTCTTCTATGATATCTTCATAAAAAGAAAAATCAAGATTCAGATATTAAGATTTTAGAGTTAAATCACTTAACTAATATTCTTCATATCTGAATACAAATCTTTCTCATAGTGCACATATCTCTCAGATATTCGCATGTATCTTTCCATCACATTTTTTGCCCACATGTTGTAAAACTGTAACAGACAAATTGGCCAAACCTTAACCAAAAAACACGCCTTAAACTCATAAATGTATATAGAGTAATATGCAAATAGCTTTACAATCGCTATGGTTCATTAAAAATGTTTACGACTTCATATTAAAAACTACACAAACACAAACTGTAAAACTCCGAAAAACCCGTAAAGAAATGCATTTATACTTTTGCCAATAAATTTGTTTCACTTCTTTCGGTTTCTTTTCGGTTTTCTGGTTTCCTACAGCTCGCTCACATGCTCATAAAGATTTCCTACTCAAAGCCATAAAGCAGTCGCAGAGTCTTGTCTTAAACTTAAAGTACGACTGGCCTGCATGGATTTCCAGCTAAACGACAAATAACTTGGCATTTAATAACTCTACGGCTCTGACTTTTGCTCTTCACCCTCTCTCTCTCTCTTTTTTTTTCATGTTGCATTTGGTTCATTATTATGCGAGAAGAGTCAACTTGAGAGGGTTTCATAAGTTAAAGCAGCGCTTTGTTGCAAAACGAATTTATGTGCTTAAATTAAAGCTGAGCTTGGACAGCGATATGAATTTGTGAGAAAGAGAGACAAGTGTTGGAAATGGGTTGAAAGAACTTTTATGTAGAAACTAAAATCTTATAAAGTTCGTTAGGATAAGTGTTCCTTTTGATCCCGTCTAGACGTCTAACATCAAATACAATAATCATGTGTCATGTTCATCAGTAGTATCTCCAATGATGCCCAATGATTTTTAAACTCAAAAAAATAACCTTCAGATGTTTTCTGGGAATGCAAACATGACACATCTCATTACGATGATGATTATGATGTGATTCCCAAAATGATGGAGCCTCCTGTTCTTGGCCACAACACACATTTGCATGTGCCCACCAACACACACACACACACACGCACACTCCCCTTGTTGTTGTTGTGTGTATGTCGTCTGTCAGAGCATTTTGTTTATGATTTTGTAGCTGTCATAAAGTTATTAAAAGTATGTGACATTTTTATGACATTATGACGTCTCGACTCCGGACCCAGAGGAGATTGCGAGACAGATTCTTCACTTGCTTTTGTTTTCATTTTTTTTTTTTGAGAGAAGAGGCACAAAACATGCCCGTGAAATATGATATCAAATAAAAAGCAAATTAAAGACGATAAAAATCGTGTTTCACCTCATGCTGTGACCGAAAACGTTTTCGTTTTTTTTTATTTTTTTGCGAAATCGAAACTCAAACCTGAGTGCCTTTTATATTTTTTTTTTTTTTAAACATTTTTGGAGTTTGGTCGTTTCGGTAGTTCTTGTTGTTGGTGTTATTTGGCTTGTCATTTGTTGGCTCATAAAACTTGTAAACATCGCACTGATTGTGCCCCCGTCGCTCCTCTTGTTCCCTCCTCTAAAAGAAATGCTGTGGGGGTTTTCTGATCAGATAATGTTACGGCTTAAGTTTCAGTTATAGTTTTAGCTTTGATTGCCACACTTTTAGCATGTGTCGTAATGAGGCGAAGGCGTGAGAGATTTAAAAAGCTCTTAGCGGTGGTTTTAGCTGTTGACTGACTGACTGCTTTCAACGCAGTGCTCAAATGGTAAGACATAGAGTTCTGGTTAACACTAAGATTGGACTTTGCATTCACAAGTTGGCTATAACTATCAAAATACATTTTTTGTATGAACAAACAAATTGTTATTGGTTTATTTTTTCTTCATTAACATTTTAAAAATTCGATTTGTTATGAATTTTAATGTTTCCATTATATTTTTTTAGTGTTGACGCTTTTTGGAGTTGCGTAGATCGTAGCGACGACGTTTTGGGGTCATCTCCTCTTTGGGTTTAGTCTCAAGTTGCTTTTTCTTCCTCTTAGATTTCATTTTTTCAATTGTCTTCTCAACATCTCCTACGTCGTCGCCTAAATCGCCTCGCAGTATAGCCGCAATTTCTTCAGCTGATTCAAATAGAGGTTCTCCGTCGGGCTCTATTTCGATATGCTCGTTTAGCCGTATAGAATTTGCCACTTGTGTGACTTCCGATTCCTCCTCCTCTTTTGCATCTGCATCATTGCCCCACAAATCATCCATCATGCGCTCCAGTTCCATGTCATTTGGTGGCTCTGGTGACTTAATTGACTCAATTCCCAGTTCAAAATCGTCTTCCTTTGCTTGCATTTCCTCTTTTTTGGTTGTAGTTGTTGTTGCAGCAGTAGTTGCAGTTGTTATAGTCTCCTCCTCGTTGCCCTCATCTTCATCCTCGGAGTGCACAATGCCAATGGGCAGATTCTGCTGGAAGCCATTCAACTTGCTGACATCCACAACAATGTCCGTCTGGTTCGAGCCGCTCCGCGGTGTATAACGCGGCAAGTAATCGCCAAAGAACTTATGGATCAGCGCCGGATTCACATTGCCATAGAATCCCGCATAGTCAGCGACATGATCCACCTCAATCAGATCGGCCGAATCCTGAGGACTCACATACATTGCATCGAGTGCTGGCGTTAGCTTCGGCTTGGCCATCAGCTGTTTGCTGCTGCTGACGTAGCGTCCACGACGCGGTGGTTGCTCCTCCACCTCCGGCTCCCGCTCCTGCAGCAGACGCACCCCGTTGTGGTAGTCGAGGAGCGTCTGGAAGCGAGTGCGCGCCAGCTGCAGCTGGGGCATGACGTCGTGCAACTTGTTGCAGGGATCTCCTCCATCTGGCTTCCCCTGCTCCTCCTCCTGCTCCGGCTCCTGCTCCCCGCTCTCCAGATAAGGCGTTGGTATGCGTACCAGCGACTTTGGCTGATTGGGCTTGAAGTGCTTGTGTTCGAAGTACATTTCCAGCTCCGAATCTCGCGGCACACGCTGGAAACCCACCTCGAGCAGCTGGTTGACAAACTGGAGAATGCTGCGACTGCGAAACATGCTCTGACCACTCATCAGATGTTCCTGCAAACCCTTATAGTTCAGTTTCAACAATTCATTATTGTCGCACCAATCGATGAACTTGATCTCCTCGCTGCTGGCCAGAAAGTGAAGCTTGTGATTGAAATTGTGCTTCAGCCAGGAGCTTGGCTCGGGAGTATCGTTCGATTCAGACTCATTGGCAACGTCCGGCTCTGGCAGAAATTCCTTCTTCTCATCCTCCTCTTCGTTGTCTTGGGGCACCAGCTCCCGTACGAACTCTTGATAGTTTGGATCCCCATCGCTTTCGTTTTCAACCTCATCGTTTGCAGACTCGGAGTTTGAATCCATATACGTATCTTGCTCAGCTTGCGACTCCGACAGGAACTCGACATCGTTCATCTCTTCGTCGTATTTGTTGCCGTGCTTTTAGTTTTACGCGATGCCATTTTAAAATTCTTCGTTTTTTTATTTTATATTTTGCTTTGTGAAAACTATTTTTTAATGCCTGTTTAATTTGTGCTCACAAATATTCTACTGTCAAATATTCTAGAGCTGGTAAATGAAAGCGATAAAACTTGTGAATCGATATATTTGATAATATTTTTTTTTGTAGATTATTTGAAATGATTTTGAACACTGAAAGTACTCGATAGTCAAATTGATAAACTTTTTTTGGCTTTATTTTTTTTTTTTGTAAAAACCTATTGATTAATGCTCTTAACCGTTTTCCTTTCGTTTTTTTTTATGACAAATCTGCTTTCCTATTGAACTTTAACGACTTGACTACTTTGCCCTTTGAAAAACCCCAAAAAAAACAATGTCTATAGAAAGACAATGTAAATAATGACAAACAAAAATAATAAAAATACAAATTATTAATAATAAAGAATATGTAATACCCTTTAGAAAGGAATACTAACCATACTTGGAACTTTAATATATCTAGTTCATGGGCTTGAACAAGAGTCGGAAAATTATAATACTCTTTCGCAAAGCGTATTGAAATTACCAAAAGAAAAAAAAACACATTTTATAGAAGCAAACACATTTCATTCCATTTGAATGCATTTTATGTATTGTTTGCAATAAATCTATTGTTATTCATGTGCACCCTTTTTGGCGGGGGTTTGCCCTCCATCCCCCTTCTCGTAGACACGCACGCAGTTTGGCGGCAAATTTCAAAGGGGAGAAACCTCCAACTAAAATAAGGATACACCAGCAATATCAATAATAACAGCGACAAGCAACAACAAGGAGAAAGAGAAAAAGCCGCCAACATTTGACACTCGCCCTTGTTGGTTGTTGCTGTTGTTGGCCCAAAGCACGTAGCCAGCCAATCAGTTTTGGACGGGTTCGATGGCAACAACAAAAGCAGTAGCTTTAAATTGACATTTACATGAATATTTAATATACATCCTTTAATCATGAGGCAGGGAAAGACCCTGTGTGTGTGTGTGTGTATGTGTGTGTGTTTTGGCCAGGCAAATAAACCAAGTTACATGTTGGTTCATTGGCTGAATGGGGAATGGATTGATGGGCAACATGGACATGACCATGAACATGGAACAGGAGTCGTGTGCTTGCCACAATTTTTGAAATTTAAAAAACAACACAATTGTTAAACTTTCCATACACTTTTAACAATTATGTATCTAGTTTTATTACTTCAATTTAAGTAAATTTGATGCATTTTATGACAAGTCTCTGATGACTTCTTCCCCTTCTGATATCTGGACCAACTTTATGACCAAGTTTTTTGTTTTTTTTCGTGGGCTGGAACTGTAGAAAACTGTGTGACAAAACAATAAAAGCCGCGAAGGAAAGAGGGTCGAATGTGACGAATAAATTTACAAGTCGACAAAAAGTACGACACGCACGTGATTTTTACAATGTTTCCGGTTTTTCCTTTTGCCCTTTTGCCTTTTTTTTTTTTTTGATTTTTTGTTGTGGTTTTCTTTCTATTCCTTTTGTCGGGCAAAGTTTTTTTTTTCTATGAATTTATAGCCTATCCGTAAAGTCCGATTTAAAACTCTGTTTCATTTTCAGTTTCACTTGTGGCTTAGTTTTTTTTTGTCCGGCTTAAAATTCTAAAGTGCCTAACTATCTCAAAACCTAAGCGATTTTTATCTGCAATACCTTTTTGTGAATGGTTTAACATCCAGTAAAATACTGCATTTAAAAATTCTACCCTTAAAAATATCATTTTAATTCTAATGCTTATTTCACATTTGTCCAAAGAAAAACTGTTTCTCTGCCATGTGTCTTGTTATCAGCTCTAATCGTAAACGAATACTGATGATCTATTTAATTTCGCTTGACATTTGCGCATCTGACAGCTGTCTCTGTATTCGAACTACATTCATTTTTTAGGTTCCTCGATCTCTCGATCTCTATCGCAGTTCGTCTCGGTTGCCCGCTTGATAAATTGCCAAACATAAATGTGTGCGAGCATTTTGTACGCAGTTTAGGCGAACTTTGTCTATCAGTCTTTAAGCATTTAAAAAATATGTTTTGAAAAATGCAGTCTACCGTAAAATATAAAAGATAAAGAGCAGGCTAAGGGTTGCAGTGACTTTTGTATACTCTACTTTAAGAGAAATAAAAGGGAAAGGTCTTTGAAAATATATAGTTTAATAAAAAAACTTTTGAGTTTGTTAGTATAATAATTTGTTTTTGAGGATTTGTTTAAATGTTAAAAAAAATAAAAATTTAATATATTATTTAGTATTTTGTACTAAGTATTTAAGTACTTTATAAAAGTCTTATATATCTGCAAAATAAACTTGAATTCATTTTTGTTTCTTTTATGGCAGTGCGAACCTTTTTCTTTCCGTTATCATCATACCCTTACCTAAATGTCAAACATAAAAACCGAAAAGCCGCGACAAACAAATACAAAAAAAACGGTTGAGTTTTAATGCGTGTCAAGTGGTCATACATTATGGGTTTTTATGGTTTATGGGCGCTACTTATATGGCCTGTACCAGACAGCATTTGTGTGTGTTTTTAAGGCAGTTTACTTGCATATTTCCAAATATTTTTGTGTGTTTCGAATGCCATAAAAATAAAACTCCTCTCCCTTTGAGCTCCTCTTTGCATCCCTTTTAAGAGTTTGACAGCTGTCAAATGGGTTTCGTATAAACTTCCGTTTCGAGTCCAGCTGGAACTGTCAATTGCATTTTTATGAGCTTCTGATTTGTTCAGTTTGTTCGGTTTTATTACGAGTACACATGACTCAGTGCCAAGAAACTTTAAGATTTTTATGTCAAGCAACAATCCATCAATCACTTGACATTCCCAAAGACCAGAGAGGCCAGAAACCAGACAGTCTTCAACTAATTAATATAAATGGTTAATATTCTTATTGTAACTTATGTTTAAGGTTAATTTTCTGTAGAAAATTGCACAATGAGCGGCAAAATATCATTGATTATATGTTTGAACATGCAAAAGAATCATTTTTCAAAAATATTTTTGTGTTAATGTTGGATTGAAGAGTTCTTCGTGGAATCGAAAGTTTTAATAACAAGAAATGTTATGAAGAGTCAGCTAAAAATCTTATAAACATATTATAGAAAACTCATTATCATGAAACAATAAATAATAAACTCAGTAAATCTTTTTTCTTTTAACATTCCTCTAACATCTGTAAAATCTGACTAATTGCATGTACAATTTAACCAAAAGTGCAGTGAAAAAAAATCTTTACCCTAGTCTAAAGTAATTTGATATTTTTCTTGTTGGTCTCTTTCTACAAAATTCCATTCCTAAATTTTAAACACCCCCCAAAAAGAATTTGGTATCACTTTCGCCCTTTCGTAAATGGGTAAAAAAAAAGTATTTGTTAAGTATTTCTTGTCTAATGAAGCGTTTTAAAAGTCTCGTTCATTGTTGCAGATAATTAACACAACTCCATTTTCAGTTCAGTTTTCAGGGATCTCATTAACCCTTGACATTTGTCACACACACACACACACACAATAATACACAACAATACACAAAGGCATAAGGAAAAAAAAAGGAGTTTTCAAGTTGTTGTTGAGTCAATCTACGTGTTGTGGCGTCCTTTTGCTGTTGCATGCCTCATCGACTGCTGGAGAGAGAGAGAGAGCAACGGAATTGTTGAAACAGATGTCAAATTGTTGAACATTTTCTTTTTCTAGTCGATTTTTTCTATTTATTTTTTCTATGCGAGTTTTGTTGTTTTCTTTTGTTTTGGTTCATTGACTGTGCGGTTTCGAATTTCTGTGAAATATTTCACCCTTCTACCCCTCCCTTCCCCTAGTCTCTTTCCCTTTACTGTGAAAGTATTGAATGCATCTCTATTTCGAGTTTATCGATATGTAGTCAGAAAAGGAGTTTCAAATGTGGTAATCAGATATGTTTTAAATATACTACGCATGTTGCATGCACATGGGGCATTGATTTTGTCCCTTATTTAACTAAAGTGTAGTTTAAACACATGTTTTTTAATGGAATTTAAGATTAAACATGTTGGAAATGTCTTCGAACCTTTGCGATATTTTTGTAGATAGTTAGAAACTTAGGGAACCTTTGCGATATTTTTGTAGATAGTTAGAAACTTAGGGAACAATATCTAACCTGCTTTTCAGCTAAGTTTTTAGTTCTCTTCTCTTCAGTTTGAGTGCGAAAATCATTTGTGTTGAATAATAATACAACTTCATCAGTGGAGAACTTTTCGTTGCTTGTCGTTGTTGTTGCTCTTGCCACATTTGCTGTGCCAGCCTCCAGTTGCCTTGAAGCGTGCATAAGTGAAATGTGCACAAGATACAGATACACCACATACAGATACAGATACAGATACATTCAGCAACCGGCAAGAACTGAAACGAGCAGCAGCAGCAACAAACCAAAAAGGTAATTAATCATCGTCATGGGGCGTGTGCACGATTCGCTTAACGTTGTGCCACCGAGCCCCTTCCCCTTTCCCCTTGCCCCACTCTGCCCCCCAGCGATGCTTAGCTAGACATGGTGGAGGTGGAGGTGGAGTAGGGGTGGGGTGGGGAAAGGGTCGCCGTTGCAGACGTTTGTGGCATATTACTCAAGGCTCAAAATATATATATTTCCATATTTCCCCATATGTGTCTCCGACTCCAACACGCAAGCGACATGGGGCAGGGCTTGAGGTAGAGGGGCAGGGGCAGGGCGTGGCAATAATCATAACGAGCCAAATTAATGCGTTTCTTTCTACATGGAGCAGAATTCCCGTTCAGCTTGTGACACATTTGCTGATTTTGCTAAAAAAAAAAAAAAATAGTCGTTGAAATAGGGAGACTGAGAGATTGATAGATACAACTATCGGATGGTATAAAATACAAGATACCCTGTAAAAATATATGCACGTTAAAAAAAAGTTAAAGAAAAAATATTCCAGAGAAGAAAAATAAGTATCTCTTAGAAAAAGACGAAAGAATAAGAGGGTTAATAAATAAGATGTTAGAGAAAAAAAGAAAGAGATTTAAAGAGGAGAAGAGAAGAAAAAGTAAATTCGAAAATATATTTTTATATTTACTCTTCCATTTTTTCTGCTCAACCTAAATACAGGGTATACTTTAGTCTTGCATTAACTGTCATACCAAGTCCATTATTGTTGTTAAGGCGCCAAAATGTTTCTAATGCTCTCTCCTTAGGGAAGACATTATGTTTTTTTTTTCTGGCCAAGTGCAGATTCAATTTTAAATTGATTGTGCGGCTGATTTCAACGATTGCGGGACTCATTTGACTTGGTCAACGGGGCGTGGCAATAAAGGGGCGGGGCACTTTCTGCTTTGGATGTGTTATGCATGAGGCAGGCATTAACAGCTAATTGGATGCCGAGCCAATTAAACTTCTCTAGCAGGTAGAAAACCAAAAATATGTGAGAAATCTTTCAACCAATAGAACTTTGAAAAAAAATGTGTTTTTAAAGGCATCATTAAAATATGACGAATGATTTTAGAAAACAAAACCCCTAATTAAAATAATAACTCTAAATGTTAATAAATATTGTTAACAGCCGCTGTTAAGCGCAACGCTACCTGTAGCAGCGACAGCGACTGTTATGGCGACAGCGCAGTCAACGTTGACGTCGACGACGGCGTCAATTCTCACCCGCACACAAAACTGACACTCGCCGACAATAAAAACACGTGCTTATCACAAACACACACACACATATACATATACAGAGGCACGAAAACAGACAACAACAGAGAGTTTGTTTGAAATAAACAAAAAACAGCTGTTTTCCGACTCACTTCCAAATTCCAGTGAGCGCATAGCAGCTGAGAAACAAGTTTTGTTGTCTGCCGGCATTCGTACAGAGTTGCCATAAAAAGAGCGGGAGAGCGAGAGCAAAGTTTATAGCAAGTCCGTTTTGTAGCATGATAGAATTTTTAATAAAATAAGCTAACATTTAAATATGAAGAAATATTTATAAAAAATGGTTAGAAACCTCCAAAGTTCTTAATATGACATCTAAGAAAATAATAAATGTTTGTCTTTAAACTCGTTACACATAAATTTCTCGCATGCGATTTCTTTGCCTTGCAAGACTCTCTCAATGCAGCCGAACGAGTTAACGAACCAAAGGCAAACACGAACGTTGAGTGGTTCGTGCTGCCGAAGCATCCATACAGCCACCCACAAACGCACGCACACGCATGCCGCTGCTGCTTTATGGTTCAGAGTTCTGGTGCTGCTGCTGGTGCTGTCGCTTCCAATTGGAAGGCGCCAGTTGTAAAGCGAAACTCGTCGCGAACGGTTGTGGTCCTGAGCGCCGTTCTATCGGTTCGTCGTCTTCGTCGTCGTCGTTGTTGTTGAGCTTTGTTCGTTAAGCTGTCAAATTTTACGTGAATTCTTAAATTGTGCGAAATGTGAAAAGCGCGTGTGAAGGCTTTAAAAGTTGTTAACATTAAATCTGTAAGAAAATTGACCAAATAAAAGTCGAGCAACAACAACAAAAAAAATTACCCTGCAGACATCCGCAGCGTTTGCTAACTTTTTGCTGCTTTGAACTTTTACCGCTACGCGTCTTTGTGTGTGTGTGTGTGTGCCTTCTAATTGGGAATTGCATTGATTGTGAATGAAGCGACGCTGACGTTGACGTCGCAGTCTAACGGTTCGCGGCATGCAAACAAGAAAGAATTCAAATTGCAAAGTGTAACCAAAAAGTGCGTTGAAAAAGTGATTTTCTGCTTTCACTGTTTTGTTGTTTCTTCTTTTTCTCGTTCTTGTCGATCATTTTTTGCTGCTATTTTTAATTAAATTTTTATCGCACACAACGAGATTTATATATGTATGTACGTGTGTGTATGAGTGTGTGTGTGTGTGCATAATGTGACCAATCAAAATATACAATTAATTCTGGATATATGTATAAAAAGCACACAATAATAATAATTAAAACATAAATTAAAAATAACAATTACATCTCTTTTGCGATTATAATGATAATAATCAGCATATTGCATTAATGAGGTGAGTTTTTGGCAAATTACTTAATTAAAAAAGTTTAAATGTGTATTTTTGTCAATTTTAAGAGTGAACGAAAAAATTTGTTGTCAAAAAGTTTTAATAGGGAATGTTTAAAGATTTTATAACTTTTAATTAATTGTTTTTCTCGTTGAGATAAAATTAATTAAAATTATGAGTTGCTCACTTTATCGAGGCATTACTGTATTAAGATTTTTAGGCAAATTTAATTTTTACAAAAATCTTTTACGTTTTGCCAAATTTATCTATTTATTATTCTTATAGTTTTCGCCGCAGTTTAAATTGTTGACAGTTCTTAGCTCAACTCATTCCTCACTCCATTTTCAACTGTTCTTACTCATTTCTTACAGACGCCACCCCTTCCCCCATCCCTCACTCCAACAACATAATCGGCAATTTCAAATGGGTCACGCTTTGCATGGAGAGTGAGCGAGATAGATAGAGGGCTGATTACCGATTAGAATATGCATTGCATGTTTTCCCATTCCACTCTACTTCATTCCATTTTATTCCATTCTATGCATATGCTATAAATGAATGCTACACCCCCACTTCCCCTCCCCACTTCCCATCCCGCATGCACAAATCCACCATGTTATTAGCATTTTTAGGCCTCGCTTGTCAGACGCCGTTAACAGTTGTTGTTGCTGTTGTTGTTGTTGTTGTTGTTGCTCGAGCTGTGTTTGGCATTTAATTAAATTTGTAGTTTTTTAAGTAAGCTTCAGTTGGTTGTTGTTGTTTCTGCTTTTGTGCTGCGTTGCATTTCAATTGAATTTCGTGTTGTTGTTGTTGTTGGAGTTGTCTAATTATGCGGCGTGAAAATGCAATCCATGTACAAACATTTGTACAAATATTTGACATGCGACGCATTGTTGTTGTTAGTACAGTTGTTGTTGTTTGTTTGTTAGTGTTGAACGTGTGTCTATTTAAAATGGAACTAAAAATGCAACCAAAAACTTTTCAAGTGGAAAAACAGTTGCAATTGTTTAAACAAAGCTGAGTCATTTTTGACTTAAGAAAATGAAAATATTTTTAGACAAAAACCAAAAAGTTCTCAAATATGTTGTAACGTGAAAACTAGTTTTTTTTAGCTTAAAATAGCCCTAAAATTTTTTTTTTATTATGGGGTAAATATGTTTTAGAAAAATCATACTCAAATTAATTTTTTTTCATTAGCTTTTACAGATAAAAAGATTTTTTTAAGTGCACTTCAATTAAAATAAATAGTTTAAAAAGTTCCGTTCTGTCTTTTAAATTTTTACTTCGTTCATTAGCATCTTTTTTTTCTAAATCTAAGCCGTCTAAGAATCTGTATAATCTGTTTACAATTCGAAGAGATAGAAAGAGATAGAAGTAGACCCCACACAGTTCACCTTTTGCTAGTAAAGTGTAACTAAGGCAAGGTTCTTCTTCCACTTAGCCTTCATGAGATTTTCTTGTGCATTTGTGAGATAGAAATTTCTTTGCTACACACTAAAGGAAACTGAAACTAGTTCAAGTGCGTGGCAAGTAATTAGTTGTAGGTGTGTGTGTGTGTGTGTGAGTCTGTGTGTGTGTTTGTTTTGGCTGCATTTGTCAAAAAAAAAATGGTGTACAAATTTACCACAAATATTTACCTTTTTCTCAAGTGCTTCTTCTTCTTCTATTACTTATATGGCGGGTTAATTGAAATGAAATTCCGAGATGGAAAAACGAAAGATTCGAAATTGCTTTTTAATATTTTCAACAGCGTGTGCACTTGAAAAATATATATAGAAGAGGGGGCAAAACAGATTTCCACTTTGAGATTATCCTTTACGTGTGTTTGTTGTTTCTTATCTGTCAGTTGATCTGTCTTTCTCTCTCTTTCTTTCTCTACCTTGGCAGGGGTTAACGGTACTTACATGACAGACAAGTGTCAGGAACAAGTTTCATTTCATTTCATTTCGTTCCTTGTATCGAAGGCCAAATGTATCATTTTTGTTATGATATAGTCTAGTATATTTTTAGTACACATTTCACTTTATTGTTTGTCCAACTGTTGAAGTACAGCTGACAACTCTACTCTCTCCTCCACTCCTCCCAAGTGTAAAAACTGTCACAACTCACAAATGCAACCGAAAAAACATTTAGTAAATAAAGTACTTTCCCCCAAATAAACATTATTATGTGTAGGAGTTAGTTAAGTGTATTCGATTTGTTTTACGCACTTCCGTTCGTAATGAGTGAGAAGGGCTATTGCGAGATCTTAAAGTGTCAAGAGGTGTTGGAATTCTTAGGAATTTTCACTTTTGGGCATGAACAGCTGCTACTTGTCTTTCCAATTGTGTGCATTAAGAGATACTATTTGTAGATAATGTTGAAGGTGAAGTATGTTGTTGGCATACTTAATTTAATTCGGAAGATCTTTTAATTTCGTCGAAATTTTGTTAAGGGTGAGATTTTATATCTGTGGAAGTTAAATGTATTTTATTCATATATAAATTGATTTTTTACTTGCTACAAAATTCTTTTAAAACAATTTTACTGAATTTTACTTTAATTATAAATTTAGTGGTTTTGTTTTTTTTAAAGAAGTTCAAACGAAACTGAATAAATGAACTATTTCCTTAATAGATTTGTTCCTTGAATGAACTAAATTACTTTGAACTAGTGAACTTGTTCTTTCAATTGAACTAAAATTGTTGCTTTCTGTTCTATTTAATGTTCCGATAGAAAAAACATTCACCCAATTATTCACAATCTACACACACATTAAATTAAATTAAACCCATGTCTAATAGTAGTTGCATACCTGCTTCTTCCACCTCCCCCTCACCTCTTTAGCCGCCCACTCAAGCGTTAACATTGAAAGCATTCAATTCCGTTTGGCGATGTGACAAATGCCGCCACATTAGCCAACTTGTAGTTGGCCCGAAGCGCAGGAAACTCAAACTCCAACCAGATAGTGGGAGAGAGATAGAGAGGGGAGAGGGTGAAAAGAATTCACATTTCGTATTTTGAGTGTGGTTGAAGCGGTCGCTTTGGCGGTTGCAAGCGGTTTGGTTTTGTTGCACTAGCCCCAGTTGCAATGGTTTTTGGTGGTTTACAATTTGGAAAGTTGATTTGTTCGAACTGATTATGTTTCGAGGTTTGTTTGCTGCGGTTTTCCAACACTGGCACTCTGCTGATAATTGTTTCAACTTTAATTAGCTGCCTAATTAAAATAACTAAACACCTGAAAATCTATACGAATCCAAGTATCTTTGCTATTGAGTTTCTTTGGTGAGATTACACAATCGAAGAAAATTCATTTTCATCTCAATCTTCTTCACACACACACACACACACACAGCTGCCTACACCTGTCGCCTGTCTAATTTATGCCAGAAGAAAAAAGACACCCATCCCATTCACAGATAAAGCTCTCTCAATGACATATGGCATATAGATACAGATACATTTAGAGATACATATAGCTTGTTGTTGTTTATGTTTATGGCCATGTAAAATCATTAATAGCCAGACGAGACAACCAATGACGACAACTAACAAATTAGTGCGACTTTTGATTTGCATAATTGAGATTAAAGATTCGAATTTTCTTCTTTCTTGTGTTTTTCCATTTCTTTGAAGGTAATTTGTTAGGGCTAAGAGATCTGCTGATTAGCACAGAGCGCAGAGAAGATACTTTTAAATATAAATGTATCTACTTCTGACAAACTGATCTATTTAGACCACATTGCACTCGATTAAATAGTATAAAAGTATCTCTTAGTTGCAATCTACAATCTCCAAGTGCAGTTACATTCTGAATGGCCGCAAATAATTCACAAGATACACAAAGAGCTAACAACAGCATTTGGGCCTGGCTAAGAGGTATTTGGCGTCCAATTCGTGGCCAGGCCAAAAAATGTTTTAGCCTATCTATTTTGTTTTTTTTGTTCATATTAATGCTCAGTAATTCGCCAATTTAATTTGTGACATTAATTTTGTGACAGTTTAAAGAGCGGGGGGGGGTAGGCAGGGGTAGGGGCAGGGGTTAACTAAGTGTTGGCTACGTTTTAGAGAGCTGAGTGCAGCTGTGCGTCTCAACCAATTACAAAAAATGTGCAGTTGTGATTTTTTTTTTTTTCGCATTTTGTCAATTGCAATAAAATAATCAACATGCAACGCGGGCCACCAAGGGGAGGGGGTAGAGGGGGCTCAGTCTTTATTTATTTTTTTCTCTCTATCTCTCTTTCTGTTGTTATTTTTTTTGTGCTGTTTGTTTGTCTGCAGATTTACGACCCGCATGGACAACAACACACGTTGCAAGAAAATGACTTTAACTGCAACAACAACAACTTGCGACTTGCAACTGCAACTGCATTTTGTTGCCATTAACATAATAATGCCGCAGAGCTGTTTGTGTAAGCCCCCCCCACCTTACCCCTCCTCTGGGGTAAATAATCAACTTCGCGCTAATCTGCAGCCAAAAACTGCATTTAGCCAACGTTTGTCAGTTGGTCAGTTTGTCCGTTTGTCATTCGGTCAGTTTTCTTGCGGTTGGCCAAAACGTTTATGCTGATTATATAGTTTTTCCTTACGGTAAGTTCATACGTAACGTAATTCAATCCGAACTTCGACTTTGGACTTTAAACTTTATTTGCATTTGCATTTTTCGTATCTTTTTGATTTGTTGCCTGTTGTTGTTAACTGCGTTGGTAGCGCCACAAATACGAAGTAGAAGAAGTAGAAGAAGAAGCAAATGAAATAGATCCTTATGGTCATATTGAAAAACGTGATTTGCATTCAAAATTCCTATTTAAAAAATCATAATAGCTTTATGGTTATTTGATGTAAGATATTTTCTTCTTTATGACTATTCAGGGAATTATTTGAGGTGCGTAAAATGGTCACATTGATAGTTAGGGTTACGTACTATGGATTAAAGACTCGAAGAGGATTATGTTTTGTTTATGGTTAGCTTTAAGGCATATGAATACAAATTGAATGCTTAGAAGAATGTTTTTTAAGTATAAGCTAAAATTATTTATAGTCAGTCTCAGAAATTAAGTAAAGGATTAACTGAAAAAAAATTAAATTCATGAGAATCGAGTAGAAAGAAGTCGAGAACCTTATAATCACTGGGCTAGATATTAATATTATATATCGTTACTAATGTTAGTGTTAATGTTTAATATAATATCTATGTGTATTACTTATTTTCATTACTCATTCTTGGCTTATTTTCTTAATGCTTCATCCATCAATGTCACTGTTTTATTTACGACCAATGAGTCATAAACAGAACAATTCCAATGTTATCTCTACTTAAAAATCTCTAAAAGATACTTTTCATTAAACATTGTGTCATAGATTTTATTTATTAATTTTGTATGTTAGCTTCCCTTTATCCTTCCCATTGTGGGTGTATTTATATTCAAAAATGCCTCTAATCATTAAAAACTCAAACTCACATGATTGATTATACTATTTTATTAATTTTCATGCACAATAGCGATTCTTGCATATTTTAATAATCAATAAATATTAACTATGAATATTGTGTATCCCTGCCGTAACATTAACTCACACCCTTTTTTTTCTACACAACGCCCGCATACGCAACGGTTAATGCAAAGTAGATGAGTGAGAGAGAGAGAGAAGTATGATTTTTGCTGACTCAAGATAACGCACAAACTCACGCACACCGATGGAGTGGAGAGAGAGAGAGAGTGCAGCAGAGAGATGTGCAGGAGACTGTTGTTGTCTTTTGGAACGTTTATCTTCTTTGCTTAATCGCGTCTCGATTATTAACCCTCATAAATTTGCCTAGCAGCCAAAGCAACTCTTACTCTCTGAGTAACTAAAAATATCGATGTGTGTGTGTGTGAGTCTGACTTGTATGTGATCCTGTTATTATTACCTCTTCTTCTACCTCGTGCTCAAACCCAGTCTGCTAATAAATGTTTTTCAATTTTCTTTGTGGTTTTTTTCTACACTCGTTTTTGTTGCTATTGCTGCTCATCATGCCTGTCTATTGTTGTTTGTGGTTTTTTTTTTCTTTCGATAAAATGCTTTATCATTCAGTTTTGAGGTGCAGTGAAAGAAAGAGAGCCATAACTGCAATATTGTTTGTTTATTATTCTTGTAGTTGTTGTTGTTTTTTTTAGTTGTTGTGGCTTTGGTCTCATCCATTTTCATTTTCATTTCTATTTTGTTTTTCTTTCTTTTTGCTTATTTTACTGATTAATCATGTTTTTTGTGCAGCTGTTCTATTAAAAAAAAAAATGGGTGAAAGTAGCTCATATTTTGATAAGGTTTTCAATTGTAGGCATAGAGTTTTTTCATATATGAGAAAAGCTTTGAAATTTCAGTATTTACTTTGACACTTGACCTACAGAATAGTTAGGCAAAAGTGTAGTTTACTTAATAAACAGATAAAAAAATAAAAACAATTTTTTTGAATTTAGTTACTATTTTTGTATTCCCCATTCAATTTTTAAACTGCTCACTTATGTCAACCAGCACCCTGTTTAAAGTTCTCTCCCATAATAAATCGACAAGTCATCATTACCACCAATCTAACCACCTAACCCCTAACCCCCACCTTTTTTTTATAACCGTGAGTTCATCATTATTCACTGTCATATAGAAAAGAAGCGCCCGCTTATCCTGTCCAAATTTTTAAACACTTTTTTATCATTTCCTTCAACAACAACAAAAAAAAAAAAAGCAGTCAAAAAAGGTGGCCACGATAATTCCCTACCATTATAATTTGGCTTCTCTTCTCAAAAAAGCCTTTTTTTGTTGCCTTCTTTTTTTTTACCAGCATGAGTTTCACTTTTGTCCTTAGCTGAGCCAAAAAAAAAGGTTATAAATCATTTGCTGGGCATATTTTTAATAGAGTTGTTACATTCTTTTATTCCTGTTATTCCCGTTGTTGTTGTTTTTTGTGTTTCTAACCTTTTGGCACGCTTGCTGTGAATTGTGGTTTTTGGGCTCAATTTAAATGCCAGCAAGTTGGGCATATTTTTGAAAAGGGTCAAAATAAGTTAAAACGTTTGCAAAAAAATATTTAATCTTTTAATTAATAACATAATTTCATATTTTCCATCTCTTTGCAGGTGAGTGCGTTTTGGTTATTAAACAAATATAAGGTAAATTCTGCAAAATCAGTCAATTAAAACCATACAACATTTAAATACTGATTAACAAGTTAAATTCCCAATGGGTTTTTTTTTAAGGCAAGGACTTTAAAAAAGTCTTCTCTTTCTTGCCACACATGAAAAAGCCAAACAAAAGTTTCTCATTTCTGTCACACAAACTGACTTTTTGTGGGGAATGCCAAAAAAAAAGGGAACCCTACAATTTCCAATTCAGCAACAACAACAACAACAGCAAGAACACCATAATCATCATTATCATTATCATCAGACAGGCAACATTTCCTTCCATTGGGCAACAGCTTTGACTTTATTCCTTTGTGGGCCAGCAGCAAGGAGTTGTGGTATAAATTTGAGCAACCCCCAACAAAAAAAAGCGTCACATTTGACGCCACAAAAGCCACAAAGGAATCACAAGTAAGCTAGTTGTGAATTGAGTGTGGTAGACAAGGAAAATACCCTGTAAAAAGAAGCGATTTTATGGTATGAGAATAGCTGAAATACTACAAACAATTTTAGAAAATCTTCCAAAGTTATTCCTTAAATAAACCCTTTTTAGTCAACTTTTTGCTTACAGAGCATCTTAAGAAACCTTGAGCTTTAGACTTCACCATAAAAAAAGGGGTGGCTGTCTGTGTAACTACCGTTAGCATATGTTGTATGTGTATGTGTGTGTGTGTGTGGTGAAATAAAGCTCATTCATGTTGTAAATCCGCATGATTGATGACTTCATCTTTACTGCCTTTCATTTCATAGGCACAGTTAGAAAGCCAACTTCGCACCTGTTGTATAAAAACCGAATGTTCTAGAGAATCTAGAGAATTCTTCCTGTACTTGCAATAAACTTTTTTCTCACATCCTTAAAGGCAACAAGCTCCATTCAACTGCATATAATTTCCTTCATAGACAGGTGTGCAGAAGCAATATTCTCAAAAGTTTTCACTTTCTCAAGTTTTGGGGACAACAACAGCTAAACAGTTGCCTAAACAACGCTTTCGCCGCAGTTTTCACTTCCGGAACTTGTACGTCAATGTCAACTTTGACAGAAGCCAGAAACACAGTTAGAAAGAGATAGAGAGAGAGAGAGAGAGAAAGAGAGAGAGAATGGATTTGCTTTTATTTTATTACTGTCATTGTTGGCGGACAGCTTCCGTTGCAACCTTTTTGTGCGGCGGTGGTGAGTTTTGGGGGGAAACAGGGAAAGCTTGGCAAATAACATTACTCTATACTTCAGGCATCATTTTTGTCGGGGGGAGGAGAGGTTGCTTGTCGTTATCCTTTTGGCTCGACTTTCTCGACATTATCATCCATCTGTGTTCAGTTCTTACTCTCTCTTCGTTATCTGCTGTTTAGTCAGGCAACTGTGTGTGTAACAGAGAGGCGTGTGTGTGTGTGTGTGTGTGTGTGTGTGTAGAAAGGCAAAAGCAGCTTTTTTGGCAAGTCGTAAATTAAAAATGGCTTAATATGTAAATCCTTGCCTGCACTTTCTTCTTCTTTTGCTTCTTCTGCTTCTGCCTCTGCCTGCAGATTAGTTTTTGTGGATATTTCGGCTTATGTGCGTCCCTTTCACCCTCTCTGTCGTCTACATATCTTATGCATCTATCGTCTTGTACTTCTCCCCTTTAACTTTCATTCTTTCGGACATGCAGCAGTCGAAAATTTATGCGCATTGACTTTATTTTGGGTCTTCTGCTTTTTTTTTCTTTTCTTCTTTGGGGTCGAGTTAAGTTCTGTGTCTGGTTTAGAGAGGGAAAGAGATGGAGAGTGTGTCTGTTTTCTTTGCTTTCTACTGATATGCTTTTGTTGTCAGTCTGTCTGTCTTTTTGTTTGAATGTCCCGTTACATGACAATGTTCAAGTTTGGCAAGTTTGTTTTCTTTTTGGCTCTGCTTTGATTAGTGAGTTCACATTTGGGGGATGCGTTTATTGAAAGAGGGATGGAGGAAGGGATGGGAAAGGACATTCATTAAAGTGATGATTAGTTGTTGTGTTGATTGTAATAGCTCCCTCAGCATTTGTTCTACTTTTCAACATTTGGTTCAAGGTTTGTTTTTTTTTTTTTTTTTGTATAATCTATCCTGATTATTATGTGCTCATCCACTCTCACAAATTAGCATATTTGTACCAAATGTACTGTCATTAAATTATTCCCTTTGCACTTTGCAATGTCATTTAATTCTTCATTTTTTTTTTGTATTTTTAGTATGGGAAATGTGCGTGTTGTAAATGCATTTTAGTAATTATTTTAGCTGCACTTACTTTTCACATGGCCCTCTTTGTTGTAATTGTTGTTAGTCATTATCATTTTTTCGACCCCGTTGCAACAGTGCAATTAACCCGTAAATAATTGTACATATATATTAAAATTCGTTGGCCATTTAGAGTTGCCATAAATTCATTTCGTTTATGACTGTGAATTAATGCAAATAATTTAGCAAATTAATATTTATTGCATGCATTTTTCGTTAACCAGATGAGATTTTGCAATTTTCGTTGATGCGTTCAAAGCGTAAAAAGTTTGCATTAAACATTAATTGCCAATGACAAAATGAATTATTTAATTATGTAGTTGTTGGTTCTTTGATGCGAGTGCAGCAGATTTGTAATTTTAAAATGACGAAAAATAAATTATTTAATTAAATTTTGTGTGCATTTCTGATTACAAAGGCGTAAATAGTTGAATATTGTTTGTGAAATATATTTTGATTTAATGCCAGGCATTAATTAATTGTATTTATAATAAAAATTACTCGTTACTATACCATTAAAAAACTTTTTCTGAAACTTGCTAAAGATTCACATTAAAGAGTTTGATGTCCTGTAATAACTAGTTGTCATTGACATATTTGGATAGGATTGTGTGGTTAACACTTGAGGTTTCTGTATGCGAAACGAACACAACAGATTCTCATCCACACACATCATGGCACCAGCATTATCGAACTCTCCACAGTAGTTGGGTGCCGAGAACAGTGTGACCAGCTGCCGATTGCCAAAGAACTCGTAGCCATCCTCGACGACCTGATGGGCACGACAAATGAGACTGAAGTCGTGTCGCTTGAGAAACGCAGCAACAACATCGGAGCCGAAGGTATAGCTGACGCCACGATCGTTGAGAGACCAGCCGACCGTACCGGGCTTCGGATCAGACCAGAGAAGGTCGCAGATGAGACCGTGGTCCGGTATTTCACAGGGTCGCTTTATCAGGCGTATCTGATCCATGTTGAAGAGGCTGGGGCTCAGTCCGCCGTGACAGCAGAAGATGTTATTGTCAATCACAGCCGCAACTGGCATGCAATTGTAGCAGTCGACAAAGGAACGCCACAGCTTGATGGAGTACCGGCGCTTGCACTCGTCGTAGAAGCCGTAGATGCGGTTCAGACTGGAACACTCGTGATTGCCGCGCAGCAGAAAGATATTATCCGGATAGCGCAGCTTGTAGGCTAGCAGTAAAGTCAAAGTCTCCACCGAATGCTTGCCACGATCCACGTAATCGCCTAGGAACAGATAGTTCGTCTGGGGTGGATACCCTGTCATCTTGAAGTACTCCAGCAGATTGTTGAACTGTCCATGAATATCGCCCACTATGTTAATGGGAGCTTTAAGTTCCAGCAGTGTGGGTTGAGTGAGTAAAATCTCCCGAGATCTGCTACAAATCTCGGCTATATCTTGCTCCTCCAATAGAATAATGCCATTAGCCAAGGATGCTTCCTGTTCGATAAGACGTGCTATGATCTCATCCAAATTGAACATCTTATCTTCATTGATTTCGTTACTTTCCTTGTTGTTGAATGTTGGATTTGAAGAGTCGGAATTCACTTTGAGCATATAGTTCATGCAGTTGCCAATGGAATTCTTTGTTATAAAATCGAAGGGTGTGTGCTTTTGAAATGAAGACATATTGTTATTATGGTAAAACCAAGTCCTTAGGATAAGAGCAATTTAGAATTTTTGGTTTCACAATTCCAACTGACTTTAAACAATAGAAAGAACAGGCAAATGTTACTTAGAAAAATGATTTCCATTTAGTATTTCCAAAGTAGTAAAATCTCTCCAATTGATTTCTGCTTTTGTGCATATTTAAGTAGCTAGTCAACCCTGAAAAGTAGCTTTGTTATCTGATTGACAGTTATCCAAATCAGTGTTCTCATTTCCTTTTTGTCCTTTTCGCACCAATCATGCTAACATTCTAAGCACTATGACAAATCTCGCACTCTCAATAGACACAAAGTACCGTTATACTTGTATAACTGTCTTTCAATCAACTAAATCTTCTTCACCCTCCCTCTCTCCTGCTGCTGCTGATGCTGTTTGAGGCATCACATCCGTTGCTTTTATTTTTCAAATCAACATAATGGACACTTTGCCCGGCAGCAACACCCCATCCCCATCCCCACCCCCGTCCCCCTACTACTACACCCTTAGCCAGGGCCACACACATAAAAAAGAATACAAAGGCAAACTTCACTTTTGGCTTTGACAGCTGACACAAAATGCAAAAAGCCGACGCATTTTGAGTGGGTGGCCCAAGGAGGGTTGCTCAATGCTCAATGCTCAAATGCAACCCACATCCCCCCCTACCCTGCCATTCCTTTGGACAAATCCCAGCCTGGTTTTAACCTACCGCAGATGCAGATTTCTGCTTTTTGGCCTGTCACTCATTAAACATTTTGCCAACTGCAACTTAGTGTTGTTGTTTTCATTGTTGTTGCTGCTGTTGTTGTTGTCATGCCAAGTGTCACAACAGTCGCCTGCATTTTGTTGTTTTTAACGAGCGTGTGACAAGCAGCTAAAACGATTGGGATTCTGCGAACGTGTTGTTGTTGTTGTTAATGCTGCAGCCCTGAAATGAAACAAATGCACAAATATATAACTGTATGTTTTCTGATTAGTCTGACGCAAAATGTTTTAAGCATGGAAGTAGTTTAAAGGGGGTTAAGTTTTTGCATATAAAGTGAAAATATTTTGTAGCTCAGGAACAGTTATACATACACATAAAATTATAGCTTCTTCACTCAAAACCTTAGACCCCTTTTGGCACTCATACACACACCGCCTCTGCCATTCTCTGTTCGTCAAGTTGACAACATGTTACCCACATATATATATACATATTAAGTGCGGTTGCTGCTGCCTGCTCTGATTGAATATTTGTCCAAGAAATACAACATTTGGAGAGCACCCCCTTACCGCGACGCCCGCAACTTTCAGCGAATATATGTATATAGATTTGCGTAGCACTTGGAACTGTTGTTGTTGTTCTTGTAGTCTGTCTCTTTTCGTTTTGTTTTGTAAGTAAATATTAAAATATTTCACACGAAAAACTTATATGAGAAAGCGAGTGTAAGTGTGTGTGTGTGTGTGGCTGCAGTTTTGCGCTATTTTTACAATCACTGCACTCTCCGCGCTAGACAGAGCAAACACAGCTGGGCTCCTTTCGCTGCCTATTCAGCACAGTGGGTGCAGAGAGTTGTGGGCCACCGACTGCGACTGCCGCTTTTGCTTATCTAATGGGCTGCAGTGTGACTGCTTATCGCAATTTCCATTGTTGTTGTTGTTGTTGCTAGTGTTCTTTCTTTCTTTTGGCCTGCCCGCACATACATGCGCTGAGTGGAATAGCCTCTGCCGCAGTCGCAGTCGCTGTCCCAGCCTCACTCACTCTCTCACTCTCTTACTCTTCTTCCTGCTGTCCCTCGTTTTGTTTGCTTGTTGTAGTTGTTAATTGCTCGTCGCTACTTTCTTGCACCCTTCACAGTGTGCCGTTAATCACAGCAGAGTGCGGATAAAAGAGAGATGGAGAAGTTGTTGTTGGTTTTCGTTAATGGGTTTTTATTTGTTTATATGAGCGTCGAGAAAATATGATGCGCTTGCAATATATGTATGTATGTATATGAGGGATGTCCCCCCCCCTGTCTGTCTTCCTTAGTCCATTCCCGTTCTATTGACCATTTGCGTTTTGCTCATGGGAATTTTTACAACTGTTTTTCAATGACAAGTGCTCTTTGTGTGTGTGTGTGTCTGTGTGTGTTTGGGTCAGGGGCGTCTTTCAGTAAGGGGGACGGCTAAGTTGTCGTTTTTTTGACTTTGATTTTAAAATGATTGTAGTCGAAACTTGTGAGTGCGTGTATATATTTAAAGGGGCGTGTTCTTTGACCAAGGAAGCTTTTAATTTTTCGGTTGTTTGTATACATATTATTAATAACATTTTTAATAGCTAGTTAAAAGCTAACTTCAGAATAATAAATTATATTCTACATATTTGTTTTTTAGGCAATAAGTCTCATGCATTGCAATTTTTATAGTTTTGATATTTACATATTTATTTTTCTCTCACATTTTTCCACACTGTTATTTGATATTTTGTCCATCAATCAATGTCTCCAATCACATATGTACATATGTCACAATCTGAAATCAATTAAATATTTATTGACAACAATCTCAAACGTCAAACTAGAGGCATTTTTCACCCTCAAATAATAAATACCACCATTCCAGACATTTTTAATTGCAGTCACATGCAACTGGAAAAAGGAAAATCGAAAAGATTTTCATCAAAAAAAGGAAATATCGACAGATTAAATAAAACATATGTCTGAAAGTTGAGAAGCTCCTGGTCAAATATATCTATGATTTCTTCATTTAATATTCATCAATTAGGATAGATTTTCACATTTTGCAATTTGAGAACCTCAACAAATGTTGTTTTCTGCCTAATTAACACTTTTATAAAGTGACACAACATTGCGCTTTAAGGGGGGATGGAATGAGGAGGGGTGGAAAGCCCACATAACATAATGAAACAGTTGTTTTGTTGTTGTAATTATGAAATGCGACAAAAGCGACAACTGTTGACATTCACAATGGTTTTTTCAGTTATGAAACAAATACGTCGCTAATTAAGCAATCATTTGATGTTTAACAGTGGGTTCAATTGGGTTGAAAACTGTGTTGAAATATGTAAACGTATGTTTGTCATCAGTTTAATGACAACAAAAACAATTCAAGTGTCAAAAACATGTGTTTTAATAACAAATTGTTAATATTTGTCTTAAAATAATATTACAAAACGTGTTTTCATGGTTAAATCTTGATTTTATTGAGTTAATAATAAAAAAAATATTTAAAAAAAAGAAATAAAAAAGGACTATTATTGACCCCGACGTGATTTGAACACGCAACCTTCTGATCTGGAGTCAGACGCGCTACCGTTGCGCCACGGAGTCACATGAAATGATCCGTTACAAAATGCTATGTTAAGTCAAATCTATTTATAGATTTCTATGTTTGCAAAATATTTCGCTTAGCATTATTCTAGCGCAACAACAACAAAAAAAGAGAATGTAACAACAAAAAGTAGATTTGATTGTGAGCAAGCTTGTTTGAAAACACTTATCTAATCATTGCTCGAGTTTGGTTTAAATTGATATTTATTTTTATTTTATGCAAAGCTGGCATTTAACTAGATTTTTATGAGCATTTCTTAGTATAGTTTAGCTACTATTTAGCTGTTTTCCAGCTAAACTCGTTTATGTACTGTTTCTGGAGCCTCAAATCAATCAATAACCGACTTTTTTCTGGTTAATGCATTACGCATAATAAAAAACCGTCTTAAATAGTCTTGATCACAGACTCGTATTTTCCCCCCCTCCCACAAGGTCTAGACCATTTCTTCCGGGGCACCTGATTTTGTTGCAGGGGCAGACGCGTGCCGCCAAAGCTTTTAGCTTGTCACCGACGCCGACGGAATTCACACACGCACCCAAAATAAATATAAATCAACCAGAACAACAACAATAGCAATGAAAATGCTGCACAAACGGATTTCGTTGTTTATTTATTCATTGATTTTTAATACACTAGCCAGACAGAGACGGAGATGTCTTCTCCTTCTTATTCCAGTTCTTCGTTTCTTCGTTTCTTGTAAATGTAAATGCATTTTCGATAAAAATTGATTTCGCCGCAGTCTCTCGGAGCCTTTTATTGTGACTAATTGTGTGTGACTCCCTCGAAGCGTCTTTTTGGGTGGTCATTTATCTCTTCTTCGAACTCCAGCTGTTTTCATTGTTTAGAAATTAATTTTCCAGGCAGAGAGCACTGCTTATTTTTCCTCTAGGTTTGTTTTTATGAGCTATTTTTATGTTTTAATATTTATGGTTTCTAATGTTCATATTTAGTGCGGCTGACTTACATGGAATTTTTACTAGTCTGCATTTCCGTGTCTGGTGAGCATGATTTTTTTTTGGAGGCATGTTGCTTTTGGTCATAACGAAAATTGATCGTAAAATCTACACTCTAACAAGATTTTTTTATTTAGAGTTTATAAGTTCACAAGCCTATTTGGCATGGGAGTAGCAGTTTTGTGGTCCCATAAAAATGAAGGAAAATCCTAAAAAAAAAATCTGTTAAAAATTGTTAAAATAAAAAATACTTTTTATGTTTAGAAACAAGCCAACCATATTTAAAAGAAGTAAATGTAACGGAACCTCTTCTGTATACATAAAGTACTCGTTGCACCACTTGATCAGCTTAAATCAAACAAAATGAAGAATAACATTTGTAGAGCTGTCGCTGAAGTTGGCAAAGTTGCCGTTACTCCAACTCCAACCCCTAACCTCAATTCTAACTCCAAGACAAGTCAAGACACGTCAAGTTAGGTTGGGCCGTTGAACGGGAAGTGTTTTAAGTGTTGTCGCCTTCTTTGTATGTGTGTGTGTGTGCACAAAAGGAAAAACTGTTATAGTATATTTTTCAAACATTATAGCACTTTACACTTTTCACACGCTAAAATAATATTTTTACTGTCCAGAAAGAGAGCGAGAGCGAAGGGAAAGGAACTTTACACATTGCTCCATTGGGTTTTGCAGCTAAGTGTTGAGTGTTGAGTGTTTGGTTTGGAGCGCACAGTGTGTAAACAGGAGCAGTAAAAGCAGCAGCAAAAGCAGCAGCGCAAATGTCAAGTAGCTGTCAATTGGCAGCACTGAAGCAGGACATGGCAGGACATAAGAGGACAGGAGCAGAGCTCGTAAACCACAATTGGGCAGACAAAATGTACACAGCACCCTCCTCTCTCTCTCTCTCTCTCCCTCAACCCATCAACACTTTCACTGCAGTCTTTTTCTTGTTGTTGCTGCCTTTATTGTCGGCTTTGGCTTGCGCAAACATTTCCCGTTTTGACTTTTTGCTCTATCTCTCTCTCTCCCTCTCTTTCTTGCTGCTTGCTAAAACCGCTTAGCATGTTTACCGTTATGTTCGGCACTTGAATTCGCCGTGTTGCATTAGTTTCGCCGTCCCTTGCCTTGCCATTACTCACGCTTAAGTGCAGACAGGTGCGCCCTGGCCGCCATTTTGTAAGAATGTACAAAGAAAACACACACACTACAAAGAAAATAATCGTAGGGAGCTTTTAGCTCTCGTTCGTGTTTGCTCATATATAAACGTGTTTAAAGTTGTAATTTGTTAGTTTTTCCGCGATTTCCTTAAGATTCCATCATCGGATCTTGACTGGATGATAATGGTTTTTGTCTGAAGCTGACTTCTAAGTCTAAAACAAATCATTTCACAACACTACAGCACTTAAATTGTACTTATCGCACTTCCAACTAATACAACAACCTCATCTTTTAGCCACCTGCCAACCATTCAGCTAATTGCTTCATTATCCAGGGCTTAGAAGAAAGAAAAATCCCCTGCAATTAATTGAAAAACACGCTTCAATGAGTGTTAAAGCAGTAGAAAAACTAAGCTTAGTTTTATGCAAAAATTAATTAAAAGAAACACAATACAAAGACAAAGAGAAGAAGTTACAGTCAAAAGAACTCAATTGTTGGGGTTTTGTGGATGAGGAGGAGGATGAGGAGGAGAAGTCGTGTTGATGTCCATTTAAGTTAATACTGATTAATGCTGACAAATTAACTATGAAATTAATCAATGTCCGAGTCGTTTACATGTTACAACGAAACAGCAGCAGCGACAAACAAACAAAATAGAGAGAGAGAGAGAAACATTCGAAGCCTACTTTGATAAGACAAGCGCTGAAAGTGGCGACATCTATCGGACAGCGGCGTCAAAACGGTGCGGGCACTTTTGTTGTTTGTCACTTGTGGCGATTTATCAATGCCAGGCAGGCTGAGGGGGAGGGGGAGGGGGCATAAGCAAAAAGAGCACGAGAGCATTTCATCAAAGTGTCGAGAGATTATCAACTTGACAGACGCCAGAAAGAGACTCTTCTCATACAGGAAAAACAAACAATGATACACTTGGAAAAATTCACTTTGGGATGGGTCGAATCCTTCGTGATGCCATAACTTCGTCAAACCTTAACCGATTTTTAAGTGCATTATCTTTTTGTGAATGGTTTGACTTTGTTAATAATGCTGCATTTAAATCTAGAAACCGAATTCTTGTAAGATATTTACACTAGGTTCGAGGACAAGCTTTTCTTCAGTGTGCCTTCTGCATACATTTACCGTTATGTACCCACATGAACGTACGAATATTTTAGGCATTATTACTGTGAATAGGACAAGTTACTAGTTGAGCCCAGGTCCGAAGTTTTGTGCGTGTTTGCAGTCCATCAAATGGCATGTGATAATTCAGGTTCATCAACATTACAATCAACATGAGCACAACAGCAACAAACACACACACACACACATACACGCACACATAAAAGTCAATGTGTTGTGTACCAAACTATTTACTTATTTATATGCAAAGGCAGAAAGAGACAGCGAGAGAGAGAATTGAAGTGAGATGTCGACCATTTGGCATGCAAAAGTCCACAATGATGATGATTCTAGTTGTTGTTGTTGTTGTTGTTGCTGTGGATGTTGATGATGATTGAACAAAGACACGCAACAATAGCGACAGTAACAACAACAACAACAGTTGTATAAGTCGCATTCAAGTGTCTTCATTTCGAGTCCATGTGAAATTGCATAATTTATTGTGTGACAAATCATGAGCAGCAGCTGTCTTTGTCTCTTTCTTCTTTTTTTTTCTGTTTCATTGACAAGTCGCATAACTAATTAAGTTGCATGCATGATAATCTTTACCTGGATGACAGCAATACTTTAGCTTTTATGCTGTGTTGAAATGTGTGTAATTATTTATGTATCATCAAACGAAAGTTCTACCTCGAAGGGGGTGGAATTTGGAGTGTTTAACTATTAATGGTAAGCCGTCAAAAAGTTGTGACATAAATTAAGTTGCTGTAAGCTATCAAGTACAAATGGTGTCTTAACTTTGAGCTTTATTCAACACACAATTATGAAACTTGTATATTTCAACACAATGACTGATTGACACATTCAGAACAAAGCACAATGTATTTTATACTGTAGCAAATCGCCGCTGATAAGATTCTTTAGTAATATATTTATAATATATTAATACTAGAAGAAATTATTGTTGACAAAACGAAAATCAGCAGGGTAATAGTAACATTCTCCTCTTAAACCTTCTCAACATTGAGCACAATGCCGCCCTGTGATTGCAAAAAGAAACTAGTCTTGTTGATTTGTAAGGGTATTTCGGTTTCCTTAGCAGCCGAGAACTTAAAGTTCTTGAGAAGTACAGCTAAACCGATGAGAGTTTGCATTTCACCAAACCTTAGGCCAATGCAATTGCGAGGACCTGCGCCAAAACCTAGCCAGGCAGCCGAATGTCGTTCCTCGATGGCCTCGGGTGTAAAGCGATCCGGATCGAACTTCTCTGGTTCCGGATATATGTCCGGATCGTGGTGTATAGCATCCACGGGTATAACGATCGGTGTTCCCGCTTGTAGAATATAATCTGTGCCCGGTACTTCATAATCCTCAATGGTTTTGCGTATGAGTATCGAGGCAATGGAGTACTTGCGAAGGGTTTCTAGAAAAGGAAAGGTTAAGATGATGTTCTATAGAGAAATCTGGATTGTTGCTTACCATAAACGATTTGCTTGAGATACTTGAGTTCCCTCAAGGCTGCATAGTTGAGTTCCTTGTGCTTGGCGAGTACTTCCTGCACCTCTTCTCTGCCACGCTGTTGCACCTCCGGATGTAGAGCTAGAAGATGCAAAGCAAAGCCCATTGTACTGGAACTCGTCTCAAAACCACCCAGAAAGAAGACAAACGCCTGGGCAGCAATCTGATTGAAGGTCAATCCTCCTCCCGCATCGTTCCGCAATTCCATTAGGAGGTTCAGGAAGTCATTGCGATGCACCTGATGCTTGTCCCGGTAGTCCATTGTTTCCCGCACCACACGCATATAGAACTCACTGACATCATCCTGCACCATCTTGACGTGCAATCGCTTGGCCAACTTGGGATAGGCCGAAATGAAGGCAAAGGCTAACCTACCATGTCTCCTCTCCTTGAAGGTCCTCTGACCCAATCTACAAAACTCCACATTGGGATCGTTGAGACTGTTGCAATCCAGACCGAAAGCACAGCTACCAATGATGTCCATGGTAAAGCGTGCCAGGAGCTCCTTGACCTCCAGCGGACTCTCCTCTGCACCCTGGAATACCTCAATCTTCTGCTCCAGCACCTGCACGAAACGTTCCGCAATTTCCACCACAGTGGGCAACATTTGATGCATCTTCAGAGAGGTGAATGTAGGCGTCAGTTTATTACGCATCTCCCGCCAATCCTTTCCATCCAAGTTAAACAGATGTGCCGATATAGGATCATCCTCCTGATTGTAGTAGTTGCCGCGATGTGCAAAGTTGTGAAAATCCTTCACCATCACCGACTTCACCAGCTCCAAATCCAACAGCACTGCAGCTCCCCGCAATGCAAAGTAGAAGCCACCAAAGGACGCCTGTCCCTTGTACCTCTCGTAGAACCGACGAAAGGGTTCCAGCACCGTCTCTGTCCGCCCCACACTCCGCAGATTGCCATAGAACCAAACGGGTTTGTCGTGCAACACGCCGCGTCTCAACCAGTAGCTATACGTACGCTCCAAGTAGATAAACAACAGCAATAAAATGACACACAGCAATCCGAGACTCAACCACCAAAGCGTCATGACTGTTCCGAGTAGACTGACAACTGTTTTGTATTTATTTTTTTTTTCTGTTACACTTCTCTCTCTCGAGTCGGGAGAAATTGCGCTAATTTCGGTATGTTCCACTTGACTAGCGTTGTTGTTTGGAATAGCTTTTAAACATTCTAATTGATATTACCGTATGACGTTTTTTCTTTGTTTCTCTCTTTGTTACGCTCTCGCTGTTTGTCTCTCGTGAGCTTATCGTTATATCACAGCTCTCTCTGTTTATTGCACACATGACTTGCAAATATCTCAAGCTAATCTGCATATAGTAATAAAAAAAACACTCAGCCAAGTGCGAAAATTGAATAATTGCCCAACCTTAATAGGCAGCTGTAAACTTTTGCTAACTACAACAAAGATTTTAACACTTTTTTGACTGTGATTTAAACCTGCTATAAAGTGTTTTCCTCTTCTCTGATGATAAAGACATTAAACTTCTTAAAAAGAATAAAACTAACAATCTCATCGATGGATGCGTCAACAAGTGCTCAAAAGCTCAGCGCATAAATAAAATGCTAAAGCACGATCTACAAACGTGAACCCCGACAAGATTTAGGTGGCAGGGGGGGGAAATCTTAAGAGCTCTATCAGAACTCGTAAATTTCCGGGCCGGAAAGTGTCTCACTTAGCATGTCAAAACAAAAAGAGACTCTCTGCTGGGGTTCGGATCGAGTGAAGGTTAGTTAATTGTGGCTATTGGAAAGTTAAGTTATGAACCATTCTCGAATCCGAACTCAAGTCGAAATAAACATTTAAATGTATGAACAGGTTTCTTTCCATTCTTCCAGAGATCTTTGCCGCTCAGCATGCATATAAACTAAGCGCATTATGTGATCCGTTGTTGCTTTAGGATTCGGTTCTTTTTCCTCCTCTTCTGTGTGTTTCCTGAATTTGAACGTGTGCTGTGAAAATCGGTATATCGCCAGCCTGCAGCTATGGGCCAGTCATCGTTGCCACAGTTAATTGAACCAGTAAATCGTACAGTGACTAGAAGAGAGAGGGAGGGGGGAGATGCCTGACTCGTGTGTAATTTTTTGTACTTTTGTTTTGCTTATTTTTTTTTTTTTTTGTTGCCTTTGGGGCACACTTTTGTGGCATTACTTTTGTGTGTGTTGCATTTTAGCAATTTGCATGCTGAAAGTTCAAGTTTTTGACTGCAGGAGTTTTCAAAAAGGGGGGCGTGGCACTGTGGAAAGCCCAACAACTGCACATGACATTGCATTTTGTCGAAGAGCAAGGAAATTGCAGGTGAACCAAGGGTGATTAGCCTTTTACCCCTGAAATATGGCCTAGGGTTAGAAATAAAACATAAGAAAAATGTCTAAAAATGTTGAAAAAGAAGTTAGACAACATTTATTTGACCTTCGTGGGTTCCCAACTGAACTTTAACCAGTGTTGCATAATTTTCTGGTAAATTAGGCAGCCCAAAATTAGTTCACTCAGCCATAAAACAACACAACAGAGATAACAGAGATAACAGAGCTTTAGCTTGAACTCTGCTTAATAATCATAGCATATGTGGAAAATGTAAACAAAATATGAATTTCAAAATTAGATTTTTATCATTATGCTCTCTCTCTCTCTGCACTCTGACTGCAAACAAATACAAATATAAACAGCAGCAGTTGTACTACTGTTTCAACTTGCCCCCAACACACACATATCCTGTGGCAAGAACAAACATGGCAGACAATTAATAATACTTAAAAAGGCAATGTGGATAAAAGAACAATGCCACATGTGTGTGTGTGTGTGTGTATGTGTGTGCTTAAGGGGTCTTGCTTGCCACACACACCCAAACACATAATGGATAATAACATGCACATCAACACGACGCGCCTAAGCAAAGGACATGAACTAGAGGCAGGAAGGAACCTTTCCACTCTCTGGTCGGGGTAATGAATAATGCGCACTCACCTGAAAGGCTGTGCAGAGCCTTAGAGTGTTTGTGTTTTGGGGCAAGTTGAAATATTGCTACATTTTCACATCGCCTAGACACGTATTTTACCCCTAAAAATTACAAATTACCCATAATTTTTATTTATTTAACCGAATGAGTTTAGGTTTTTCATACTTAATTGAAATTAGGTGCGATGTTTCAAATGCAACGTTTGAATGCATCGGGACAGCTGCCAGTTAGGGAGTGTTTTTTTGTTTTTGAGAGATGAGTGTTCAAAATAGTTTATAGCACAGCTGTTGTTATTGTTGGGTGCGCTATGGGATTGTTAAAGGTCAAGGTGTGTTTTAAAATTGGCTGGAGGGATTTCGTTTAGCTATTTTTAGTTGGTAGGTTGGGAAATTCGAGCTGTGATAGTGATAACATATAACATTAATAATGGCAACTAAGGATAAGAAATAATATTTTAAAGATACATTATTAAATTCTTTTAACTAACTCCCAATTCCTTACTTTTCTCATTACAGGTAAGCGGCGAATTCATTAACTCCGTACTTATAAACAGCAATTTCTCAACATATAAATAGTAAGTTTTTCACGTTCACACATCCTTAATTAGAAAACATTTAAAAGCCTACAAAATACCCAACAAATCCACAAGCAATCAATGCAAATACATATATACCTATTTGTATATATGTAAATCAGGCATTTTCAAATAGTACGCGTTTGACTTTCAAAAGCGCTTTGATGTGTTTCCGACTGCAGCCGTTTCTGCAATTGGTAGTCAGACATAGCCAGATTCAGAGCCAGATTCAGATTCAAACGTTTGGGGTTTACCCGTGGGAGTGGCAACATATGCAAACGGCATTTTGTGGCTGCATCATTAACACTGTGGTAGAAGGGGGGGGGGAGGAGTCGGTAAAACTCGCGGGAATTGCCAGTTAAATAAACTGCCAAAATATACGTCCCAAAAAAGAAGGAGAGCTTGGGAGTTTCGAGTTTCGTATGTTGAATATCCAGGCTGGCAAAACAATTACATTTCAATTTGCCTGATGTCAAAATCAGCCCCTCAATAAACGAAGGGGGGGGTGTGTAGGGTGAGGGTGAGGGTGGGGTGATTGCACACTGTGCCAATGAATGCAAAATAATTGTTAATTGAAAATTGTTGTTTGGCTCAAATAGAAGAAAAAAGGGCACCGGAATGCAAGGCTACAAATATTTATGCATTTAAACAATGCCAAATAAGAGAAACAAATATTTATGCGAAATTATTTCCCCTCCTAGCTTGTTTTTGGGTAGGTTCCTATTTGGCTTGGCATTTATGAATTTCCATAATTTATGCGCATTGGGATAAAACGTGGCCAAAAGCAGCGAGAGAGAGGGAGAGGGAGAGGAAGATCACAGATGGGCGATGTCGGCTTCCATTTAGCCATACAATTCATAAATTTTAATTGAAAATTGCGGCAACAATAACAACAACAACAACAGCAACAAACTCTGCACACACGAAATGCGCGCAATTAAATGCCAAAAACATGCGAAATATGAAAATCGTCAGATGACATCTGGTTACGGCAATTGTTAACTCCCCACCCACCGCCAATTGAATCAATTTCGATTTCTGACGCATTTTCATCTTTATCCGGAGAAATGAAAAATTCATAAACTTGTCAAGTGTTGGATTTGTTGTTGCTTTCCATTTCGATGCCACCCGAAATAAAAATGGGTTGAAAAATTGAGTTTTCCATGATGATGTTGATGTTTTTTGACCGCTTAAGCAAATGTTTGGCTCAATTAACGTGACTTGTTCAGTGTGTGTGTATTTTAATTGTTATGATTGTACAATTTTTGCGCTGTATTGCAATTTGATGCAGCTCTTCTTCTTCTTTTTTTTGGCTTTTTCGGTTGTGGCGAATTGCAACCTCAAAAGGTTCATTAATTGGTCGGGAGGTGAGATTGGTGAGAGCGTGGGGAGAATTTGCGTGTGGTGAGAGTGGTGTATTTATGAATTAACCAAACGAGACACGAGACAGAACTGCACATTTGGAGGTTTTTTAATTGGCGGTTTTTTTGTGCGGCGAATTCGTTAAAGAAAATGGGGAATGGGGTTTAAATAGATATTATAGAGATATAATTTATGAAAAAACTATATTATTAGCATGATTTTATAACTATGCTATCTTGTTGAGTATTGAAGGTATGAAGTATATCAGTATTTTAACATTTCACACACCTGTTTTCTAATACTACTTTCCCACACTATCATTATTGGTTGACTCTCTAATACAAAAATTCCTGTAGCTAAAGTGCAAAAAAAAAACTCAAATTCTAATTAAAGCAGCATTTGCATTACTTCGAGAAGGAAGCAATTTTAATGCTCTCTCTCTCTCAAGCTAATCACCAAAATCATCAATAAAACATCAAAGCAAAGACCTTGGCTCGTACTTAATGGAGTAGAGTTGAGTAAAATCGAGTCGAGTCAAAGAAGGAAAAGTGGCAACTAATTTGCTGCTGTTGCAACTTGTGAGTTTGCCACCTGCTTTTTTTTGTTGTTGTGTTGTTTTGTGTCATCATTCATCTCATCTCAACTTGGCTCAAACTGAGCGAGCTCTCTGTTAATGGTCTTTAAAAGCGCATTTAAAACGCGTTTGCTTTTGCGTGCGTGTGTCCAATTGGTAGCACTCTCCCCTCTCTCCCCGCTCTTTTTTGCTCCCCTCAAACTAACATTTGCTTAATCACACATCGTCATGGTTTTTGCTCATACGCATTACAATCGATTAAATTCCATGCGTTGCCTTTTTTTGTTGCGGCTTTCAAGTTTCATTAGTTAGTGGAAACGGCTAAAAGTTATACCCCAAGGTATATATAGACTTATTAGTCCTGCCCCACCGGACTATTTGATTCATTTCCGCAACTGCTTAGCCTTTATTTCTCCATTTAAGCCAAATGACTTGCGAATATTCGCTTACATGTTTAAATATTTATACAATAGCAATTACTTTATTAAACTTAGCTCAAAATTGAACCTTTTGGTTCAAGTTTATGAAAAATGTAACGTGTATTTATGGGGCAAGGATTGAAAAAGGTTTTTATTAACGTTTCTGGAATTAAAAATAATGTTTTATGCGCAACGGAAATTGAGTTTCCAAATATCCTTTGGTCCATCAACAAAGTAAGAGATTAGGTTTTGCTGGTTAAAATAGTAATAAGTTCAGGGTAAAAGTTAAGGTTAAGCTGTTGAATAAAACCTGAATGATTGAGAAATTTTAACTCCGAATTTCATAAGTGTTTAAATATGTAATAAGCCCTCTTGTTATTTACTTCAACTTTATATACAAGTCTTTAACATAGTCAAAAAACTTCTTAACTTTTTTCCTGTTCCTGTTATAAATCTGATATCTGGTCTGTGTCATTAGTCTCAGTCACAACAACAACAACGGCTCCAAAGCTTTAATTAAATTATGACTATGTTAATGTACCGTTACAAGGGCACATTACACTCCACCCATCCAGCCAACCTCTTATTCTTCCCTCACTTTTTTTTTCTCTCTGGTGCCAGCTGCCAACTTTAACACATTGCATGACGCCGCTCATCAGGACAACAACAATTACCCATTGCGCCCACGTTTCCTTATCAGCAAGTCACACACACACACACACACACACACATAGAAACATTTCCCTAAGCGTAGTAAATTCGTTTGTTTTTGTTCTTTTGGGTTGATACTTTATGCACGAAATGTTGAAATAGGGTATATTAGTATGAGTTCTTTAGTGTTTAGATTTGCAGCTGATTTCAGATAAAGCTAAAATTATGTAATGAATATGGAACAGTTATAAGTTCCTTACTGAACCTTTCGGTTTTTGGTAATGCAGTTTTAAGTACAGGGTATATTAAAGTTGAGCACCTGCTAAGCTTTATTTTTTCGCTGACTTCTGCTTTAAGAGATGGCGTGTCCTTTGTTTTTGCTTCCTGTTTAATGTATGACGTTGACATCGCGAAATGTAAATAAAGTAATTAAAGTAATAACAAATTTTTGTTTTAATGTTGCGCGCATAAGAATAAAATGCCATAAGAGCGAGTGAGATAGATAGCTATGCTATGCGTGCTGCCATCATTCTATTTTATTTTTTTTAAGGGGCCCGTCACGTCAACATCAAACGTTGGCGTCGCAGCATAAAGGTGATAATTACGCTTATTTAATCATTTATTATGGCTACTTGATGCACTCTTCCCATCTCTCTTCGGAAATTTGCCATGCAAAAATAATAAAAAGAGAAATTCCGTTTCGATTAATTTGTTTATGGCACGAAATTGTCGCGTTTATCACGTACCTTGGCTCAACAATTTATTTGCAGTGTGTGTGTTTGTGTTGGTTGTGTTTTCCATTTGTTGGTTTTGCTTTATTTTTCCTGCCTGCCTGCGCCTGTCTAAATTTTGCTCTTTTTGTGTGTTGACATTTCACCTTCCAGTTCCTTCGTTCGTTGGGTTTTTCCTGTGGTTTTGAACTTGTTTTTATATATATTTCTGACACTTCCTGGTCAGCACCGACCGACTTCCCCCCCCACCCACCTCTTCCAACCGGAGTGAGCTGAACACGAGAAATCAATTAGTTGTGCTTTTATTTGGTAAACTTTTAAAATTTGCACTAGTACAAGTTGAATTAAATGTGGGCGGGGCTGTAGGCGGTAACGTTTGTTGTTAGTTTTTAGAGAGTTGGCTTTTAGGGCTTAGATTTAAGATATGGAAAGGTGTTTTTGTCTAGAGTTCATTGACTAATAGATGCCCTATTCAGCTATTAGATCACAAAGGCAACAAATCCAAATAATAGTAAACACACCTCTCGTTTAATCCCAAAGTTGCATGCAGCTTACAGTTTCCAATTTTGGTGGTCTCTTTCTCTCTCCGCTGAACACGTAACATCTCAAATGGCAGCCATAAAACTTCAAAAGCAGCAAGCTCAACATTCAAGGGGCAGCCAAACATGCAAATTTGTGCGATGTATCGACTAAGCAGTGGCAAGAGGCAGCAACAACAGCAGCAGCAGCTGTTTGGACGTTGTTGGCCAGCAATCTAACAATCCGACTATGTATATGAGAGCTCCCCTTCCCCTTCCCTCGCAATCCCGATGGCCGTATTTTTAATTCTCTTGCCGTGGCGTCGCAACGTGCAGAAAAATGTGTTTAGGGAGAACAATGGGGCAAGGAGCTGCTGCTGCTGCCGCTGCTGCTGCTGCTGTGGCTGAAAACCACACCTAAACACATTTGGCAATTAAGCCCAGCTAAGAGAGGGGGGCGGGGCGGGTGCTGCTGGTGGCAGGACACTAAACAGGCTGGCAGTCAGGCAACCGCACGACAGGGCTCAGACACATGAGCTGGTCTCGTTTGATATATGGCAGACATGAATGGCGCACACACACACACAGTTACAGCCAGGACAACGCCGGTCCTGGACCAGGCCAGAAGGAGCTGAAGAAAAAATAGAATGTTGTTTAGAAACTTGAAATGGGCGGCTGATAAAAATGGAGCTCTGGGACATGAAGCTGAGAGAGAGAGAGAGAGGAGAGAGGAAGAGGAAGTTGTTGCCCAACGCCGAACATGTTTAATGGCGTTATTTATGTGGGCGACTACCCTGCACTGCCCTTGCCTACCTCCCTCCCTCCCTCCCTCAGCCAATAGATCCCCCCGGCTCGGCTGCAATTTGTCGGCGCGGAGGTAGGCGAAAAAAAGGAAAAAAAAATTATATGCCACTTGAACCTGAAAATTATTTACTTCTATGAACACGGAACATGGAGCCAAGGGAGAACTGTGCAAAAAAAAGAACAGCAGCTGAGAGAAAGCGGGTGAGAGAGAGCGAGAGAGGCAGAGAAATGGCAACTATTTAATACGCGCTCAACATTGGTTTGAGTTTTTTTTTTTGTTCATTCCTGTTTTGTGTGTGTGTGAAGTTTTTTCATTTGTTTGTCTGATGGGGAAAATAGGGAAAATGGTGAAAATGGTGCTCTCAACTGTTGTCCAGAAAACTCCCTTGCGTGCCATTTAAATGAAGCTGTTTTATGCTGCTTCTTTTTTTCACGTTTCTTTTGATGCGCTTTTTTATTGTTTGAGTCTGGTATTTAATATCTTCTGTGTGTGCATAGTTTCTATGGTTGCGTATTTTAATTGAAAAGTGTGTTATGGCTAACAAGTTAATAACTTGAATAATTAGATTTGCAGTTGACCACAATTTGTTAATGGTCCGCTTTATTGGCACCCACGCCGTCTAGACGCTTTTTCTTGTGTCTGGTCATTAGACACCCTCTATAATATCACTCTCTCTCTCTCTCTCTGTTCTTGGCTTTGTAATAGAGTAATGCAAGAATGTTAAGAATCTGTCATTTACTTTCAAATGTAATGCCTTCCGTTCTCAAAAGCGTCAATTCTGCGAAGCACTTCAAAGCCGCTTCCTCTCCCCTCCTCCACACACTTTGTCTTGGAAATATAATGCAAATTGTCTGCACCAATTTGATGTGCCTCCTTCGCTTCTTTTCTTACTTTCTTGCTCGTCTTGGCTTGGTGGGGGAGCATTTTGTGCACTCTTCGCTTGAATTTTTTTTTTTCCCCAGTCTTGGCGCCTGCCTTGGCGCTGTCTTCATTTCAATATAGTATGCATGTGACGATGGAGGTGGCGGTGGAGTAAATTATGAAACTTGGGGCGTTTCACTTGTTAAAACAAATTATAGGTTTGTTTTGATTATTTCACTCCGCCTGGCCTATATAGGTTGATGACTCCAATAGCTAGGTAGATGTTTGGAGTAGCAAGACCGACCCTGGTGTATAATAATATAAAATTCATTTGCATATTTCATTAAATGGCATTTAGCTTAAGGTCTGATACTATGCTGATTACTTGGGAGTTGCCCTATCATCAGCCGCAGAAGGGGGAGGAAAGAAGTTTCTCATTTGATATGTAAAGTTTCTTCTATATGGTTTCTCTGAGAGAAAGTATCTCCCTAGTTCCAACATTTCTTCGTTTCTTTCACATTTTAATTGTCACTCACAACGATGTCAATGCAAGCTAGAAGGCATTAAGTGCATTATTATCCACGCATATGACCCATAATTGACTTCATGCAAACGCCCTCGAGTTGTGGCAGTTGAAACTCATCATTTCCTCAATGGGGCAACATTGATTGACACTTGTGTGTGTGTGTGTGTGTGTGTGTGTACAGAGGAGCAATCCGATCTGTCTGCCACTCAAACCAACAATAAATGCTGCCCACAAAAGTGTCAAACTGAAGTCAGATCAGCAGCATTAAAAGTCATATTAAATGCAAACCCATCGAGCACAGACTCAGACTCTCATTTTAAACTCAAAATGTCAGATTATGAAACTTTGATAAGGCCAAGAGAACTCCTCCGTGGGCTGTTACCATAAAGATGAGCATGAGCATGGAGCTCAGATTTCGTTATAGCTGGCCGGGCTTAAAGATGTCGATTACAATGCCAATTTCAAGCCGTCTGAAGCCGTCTGATGAGGATCATCTTCAGCACCATAAGAAATTACAGCACGTCGCTCAAAAAGTAAAAAGATTTTCTCGAAATGATAAGAACCATACTTATGTATAAGGATTTCTTCGTTTCGTTTTGTTATATAATCTTCATAGAGGCAGGTGAAATCATATAAGCTAGAGCCTCTAAGTTCATATCAATCAAGGCAATTACAGTTCGTGACGCACCACCCCTCTCTTACCCCTCTCTTACCCCTTTCACCATCTTAGCTTAACTTAATATAAATGCAAATTCGAATCAGTGAAAAACAATCTTTCAATATCGATGCGTACCAAATTCAAAATGAAATGAAACGAATCGCCTTTTGCTGCCTTTCCATAGAAATAAATAAGAGTTTGAAAAGAAAACGCGCCAAAGAAATATGCGCACAAATCATTTGGATTTGGGTTTTGGATTGGGTTTGGGATTGGGTTTGAATTTGGATTTCGATTGGGTTATGCATTCATTGATTTAAAAAGATAGTTTTTTTTTTTTCGGACGGACGGCACGGATGGTAGGTGGGTAAGGCAGGTAAAATTGGCTCAAATGCACAAAAGCGCTTCTTTTTGAATCGATTAACTGTAACTGGAAATGTGGTGTTAGTACAGTGAAGACTAACTAAAAAATCATAAGGAAAAATACTTTAAAATTAAAATATTGTATCTGACTTAGCAATAGTTTTTCCTTGATATTTTTCCAGATATTTTTTAGGATTTTAAGTCCTATACCCAAGAATCTAGGGCCTGGATTAATATTTTTGTGGCTTAAGAATATTTGTTATTGAATATTTTTTTTTGGAATTACTGACTTTATTAAAATATTTCTATCTTAGCTCACAATATTTTATTTTTTTTAACATCTGCTCTCTAAGTTTAGAGCCACCTTAACATATGTCAGCCTTCTAGTAAGAATCTCTACTGTAGTTGGCCCATCAAGTTTATCTGATTATGCCGCCCGCCGCATTGACTAACATTTTCTTCTCTCCCCTCCCCTCCCCTCTCCAGACTCTTTCTTAGCTCTCTGTTTCGTTGTGGTCTCATCTTTCTGTGCTTTTTCGTTTTCTCGTTGCGCTTAAGCGGCTTCAGCTTATGATTTTGGCCATGCTTTCTGGGCTTGAGTCTTTATGATTTGGTAAGCAGCCGTCTCCCAAAAAAAATGCAGCATCGTTAAGGTTTTTTTTTCTTTCTTTCTTCTCTTTTCTGTTAGCCTGTCGATCAAAATGCAATCAAAATTGTGCGGGCCTCAAATCCAACTCCAACTTTAACTTTAACTTCAACTCCAAATTTAAAGTTGAATTCCGTTTCCCATTCCTTTCTGTCCATTTTGGGGCTACTTTGTGTTTTGATTGTATTGGCCACAAATTTTTTTTTCTTTCGGGCTCGTAAAGATTTTTATCTACATTGTTGTTGTTATTTTATTATTGTTATGGTATTTTTTTTTCGTCTCACGTAAAGTTGTAATTGATTTTTACAGTTTGGGTTATAAACTTGCTTTATATCTACAAATATCGCAGCATAAATAAAAATGTTTATGTTTTATACTTGTTAACTTAGTTTTTGAGCATATTCTTTATGGCAGTAAAAGGTTTTCTTCGACAAATTTTTATGGATCGCTTGAAAGTTGTTTTGTTAGTTCATTATCGCAGATGCTACAGATCTTAATCGAAACCCATTTAAATAAAGTCAAGAAGAGCGATTTAGAATACAGAAAGAAAAAAAAACGATATAATCCAATTAATCCTTAAACGTTTTTTAAAAGCATATAATTTAAACACACGCCGACGACAACGATAAAGGCAACCGAAAAGGCAGCCAACACACCCAAAAGAGCGAGAAGGAAGACGACAAACAATGCCAAATTCAAAATTGGGTTTCGGGTTCGGGTTCCAACTTTAACTCCAACGCAGCCGCCTTTTGTGGGATCTCTCTCTGTGTCGGCTGCTGCTGCTGATTTCGATCGCTGGAAACGATCGTGGAAACGAGGGGGAAGGTGCGTGAACAATGGCAACAATCGAACATAATTAGGCTTAAGTGCCACAGGAGAGAGGGAGGGAGAAAGAGAGGTGCAACTGCTGCTCATATACATAAATAAAACACACTCGGAAAGCGAGAAAGAAAGAAAGAAAAATAAACGCAAATAAATTGTAGCGAATTTTTATAATTAATTGTATTGTCGTTTGGCTCGTTTATTGTGTGTGTGTGTGCTTGCTCATAATGATGTTCATAATGATGATGATGCAGTGCCTCAGATATGGCGAATGTAGGCAAGGCAGTTCAAATTATTATGGTAGCTACATATATACTCTTTCTCTGTCTGTGTATTAAAAGCGCATTAACAAATCCTCTAATCAGCGCCGGCAAATCATTGACAAGCTTTTTGTGTGTGTGTGAGTGTGTGTGTGGGTGTGTGAGTGACTTTCCGGCTTTGCTCTGTAAACGGCACGCCCACCTCCAGCACCGCCCCCTTGTCAGACTCGTGTTCGGTTTCCGTTTGCTGCCTTTGTTTGTATTTCAGTTCGCTCTTTTTTTTCTACTCTTATTTCGCTTGCCCCCGTTGTGGCAGCCACGTTTTGTTGTTGTTGTTGGATAACGCGCGATTGTTGTTGCGAGGCTTCCAATGTTGTTTGCTGTACACTGCAACAAAACAATTAATTTAGTGAAGTTTGTTCAAGAAGTCGCGAAAGTGCAAAAAGTTGCAAATTCAAATGGAATTTGTTGACAAAAGTTGAAGATAATTATTCAATGCCTGCTTTTTGAAGTTTTATACGAATCTAGATGCTGTCATCTAACTCAAAAACTAGGTTGCTCTATATCCCGCCGTTTGCGCTGTGCGTTGATAGCAGTCAGTCAGTTTTTCTTAATTGTTCATATATGGTCAGCTTATTGGTTTGGGACCCAGCTAAAACCACTTTCCAACTTATTATAAATCGTTTTTCTTCTATGCACGCCCACACTGTGAGAAACCTTAGTTAATTCGGCTAATAATCCAGTTTATTACACACATATATTTCTTTTCTGGCTGTGTAACGCCCCGTTTTTCAATTTACGAGCTTGCGGCATATCTTCAAGTCAAGTCAAGAGCCAAGTCGGGCTATCTATTAATAAACCATAATAATTTATTGATTTCCTTTTAAAGTCGCTATTGACCCAACTAATCTACACTGAATTATCTCCTGCACAACAACAAAAGAGGCAACAGGAACTGGATCTAGTCCTAGTCCAGGAGGGAGGGGAAAGTTGCCACAGTTGTTGCATGCTTAACAAACTATTGTTGCACAGTCTTCAAGTCTTGTGTGTCTCGTGCTTCTTTGTGGCCTATGGCCGTGGCAACCTTTTGTGGACGACTTGCCACCTATTGACATGGACACAGTGAGAGAGCAACACGAGCATTGCAAGATTGAGGCTTTGAGGGCTTGGACCATGCTCATTATGCCAAATGTATATTTAGCTTTTACTTGGCTGCCCTAATTCACTCTGTTTTGCTTTCTGTTGCCCGTTAAACTTGTGAGTAAAAAGAGAGGAGAAAGTAGATGAATGTTAAAAACATATGTAGGGAAGAAAATATAGAAATTATTTTTTATTTTTTTTACTTTTTAAACAAAGGCTTTAAAGATGTATTCAATTGACTAAAAATATAAATTTTATCACATTTTTCTTACAATTTAAACATTCCCAAACTTCATTTTACTTGCCATAATACTTCTCATTAAAAGTACAGAGCATTCAAAGTTCGCTTGAGCTTATTTAATTTTTTCTTTCATTTAATTCCGTCCTGTTTTTATTCTCCTCTCACTCTCCTGTGACTTTGTTGTGTTTGGCTTAGTTTCTTGCTTGAGCGCATTTTGCTGCCGTCAAAGGCATCCTTTGAAGTTAATCGTATATGTTGTGCTAGAAAAAATTACACACACACACACACACTCCTTGCTACTTCATGTGCTCCTGTTATACGCTCGAATCGTTAACATATAATTGTGTTTTAGCATTTAACTTTGGGGCTCCTTTTTCCCTGACTCTGTCGCAGCTGTCGGTTTGTTGTTGGTTGTTGGCCATGTTTGCCTATTTTGGCTTGAAGCGCTCCACTTCAGCTTCCTCTGCTGCTGCTGTTGGAGTTGACTTTGGCATTGTCTGCCTAATTTTCTGCTGCTTAAGCTTTCGACTTTGGCATATGCCAAACCGTATGTGCATTTTCTTATTAATTTTTGTAATCCATTTGCCCAAAAATAGGTGAGCAGGCCCAAAGGGCGAAAGACTTGGCTAACAAGGCATGCTAAAGTTGCCTTTAACTTGTCTGTAAAGAAAGAGAGCGAGATTAGCCAAGTTAACACAAGAGTTTTGCTCAAGATAGAAAAGTTTTCTTTTGTAAGATTTCTTTAAGATTTCTTTGCCTTGACACACATCTATCTTAAAGCCCAGACACACCTCTCACACCCTTATCCCACACACACACACACACACACACACACACAACAGCTGTTACCACAACAACATATTCTGAGAGTGTTTGCCTGCAGGTAATTTATCTAATAAAATTATTATTACCATATATTACAATAAATGAGGCTTAATAAGTATGCCACAAAGATCTCCCAGCCTAGCCAAAATACTTTCGCGCCTCCAAAAGAGTCCGGGAGTCTGTGTGCCCCGCCACAAATTGCGTGTGGCACGTGACCGTAGAGAAACGCCGCCGTCGTCGCTGTCGCTGTCTACGCGCCACCAAAAATAGCTAAACAATTTGAAAAGATGTCGCGAAAATTTAAATTGTCGCCAGACGACGAGAACGGCGGCGCATTTGAAATGCAAAAGAAGGCGGCTATAGCCAAATGGGACACGCCTCCAATAATATGGTGAATGCAACATGAATATATTTTGAGTATCTGATTTTTAAGGTGTGAATAGGAAACCAGTTTACAAATAAAGAAGAAGTACTTATAAGAAAAACATACAGATATTCTAACTTTCTTACTAAGGAATACCCCAACTGAAACCACCCTTTTAAGCTTATCAACCATTAACCACTGACTTTTTTCTTTGGCTTCAAGTGGCCCACCCTTAATTCGTAGTGGCCTACAAATTGCTTCATTTGTTCAATTGCTTTCAAGTCCCGAACAACAAATTTCGACAGCTTGATGAACTAAAGCCCCAAACAAATACTCGTATTCATGTTAAATTTGATGTAACAACAACAACAGCAACTAAATTGTGGCTCCAACTTCTTGGACGACAATTGAAATGGGCCGCTTAATTTTTTATGGGCCATGGCAAACACTCAAGTCAAACCAAAAAGTATCCTTGACAGGAAAGGTTGGCTTTTTCTGGTTGTGGGTGTTTTTTTTTCTTCTCTCTCTCTAACCGCAACAATTTTGCGGTTTTGTAAAACTTTTCCTTGCCTTTTTGTTTTTTTATGTTTTTTGTTTAGCTTGTTTGTTTGTTTGCTGAGGCCTAGAGTTCTTGTTTTCCATTATTATTTTGTTTGCATTTGAATTGAAAATTAGTATTTTGGGGCACTTGAACATCGACCGCCGCCTGCTAATTTATCATGCAACTTTTTCCCTTTTTTGTTTGGAAGCTATTTGTTTAGGCTGCAGTTGAAGTTCTTAAGTTTGTGCCTTTGGGTAATTTTATTTATGACATGTTTGATTGGGTTTCCTTGCAACACGAGGCACGTGTGTACGCTGCCGGTTCTCGTTTCTTATTCATGCTGCCACATGACTCAATTGCAGCCACTTTACAATGTAATAAACTGGCGCTACTGTCGGGCCCAAATACAACAGAAATAAATAGCAGCCTAGAACTCCTCTCTCTCTCGCTCTGTTGGCAGTGACAAAAAGGTAGACGCCGTACAAGAAGGAGTCTCGAGGGGTGAATAGGGGCGATAGGGGAGGGCAGACATTGGCGGCGGCGTTGCCAACTAATGAGTTCCTAATTTAAATAAATTTCTAGTCATAAATTAAAATATGTGAGACACATAAAGCACGCAAATGCAACAACAGCAACAACAAGAGAGAGAGGGGGGAGCGCCAACTACAGCCTGCGACTGACAGACGGTGGGGCAGAGAGGGAGAGGGGTAAGAGAAATGCCAGCCATTATTTGCTTGGCAGCAGACGCGAGCAGCAAAAGCAGCCAACTAAAAATGTGCGAAAATGTTTTACTTTTTTCCGGGACACAATTTTCATATTTATTTTTTCGCCTTTTTCTCTTTGTTTCTACAATGTTTTGTTTGTGTGCTTTTGCAAAACTTAAAGCTTTAATTAAAGCAGAAAAGCTGTTAAGGGAAATAAAGTAAATGAATGTGACAGTTTATATAATGTTTAAATAAGAACTTACTCCTATTAAAAATAATATAATAAATATGTTAGATTATCAGATCAATACAGAATCAATCTAGAAAGCAATCATATTCTCTCTAAAAAGATTGCAATTAAAAAAAAAAAAAAAGATAGTAAGATCTAAGTAGATTTATTCAGTCATTCTTTACCTTTAGAAATGAAACACTTACATTGTGTATCAATTAAATAACAGTCTGTTCAAGTTGAACTCTTTTTTTTATCAGCTCCCACTCATCAAAAACTCTTTTATCAAATATCTTTTCTCAAAGACCTGATTAAATATCAATCTAGTCAAGCTTAACTCTTCACTTCTTTCCGCATTGCTCATTCATTATCTCCAATGCCTAACTGAGAGTAATGCCCAAAACTATTTACAAATTTTACGGCTGTCGTGAATAAATGTATGTATACAAAGAGAAAGAGAGAGAGAGTCTTTTTTATGACTGGCCACACAATCGAATCATGCAACTAACCACATAAATCAGTTTCTAGCTGTAACTCTACGCTAAATGCTAAGAACAGTCGAACAGACCGAACAGACCGAACAGACAAAGTATCTGAAATGAACAAACTAGCTACGTGAGCAATGGAAAAAAAAAAACTTGGCGCATACCAAAAGTCAATGAGCCATTCAACGATCGATCCGCAAAGGAAGCTTGGGTTTTGAAGATGATGCTGCATAGCCCAAAGATGGTCAAGATGTGTTGACGACGTCGACGTTGCACGTTGCACGTTGCTTTGTTGCCTCGAACATTTTCGCTACGCCGCATTTTTAGCCAATTTAAAGTCTAATTTAAGCAGCGCATTTGTAACGCACGTAAGCAGCAACAACAAGCAGCCTTTAATAGTAGTCGACAAAGAAGGGGTAGGGGTAAGGGGGGAGGTGTAGACAGACACCCAAAAGGATTGATCGGCTGGATAATTTTGAGCACGTACGCATATAAATTTCATCAAAATTCCAATGAAAAAAGACCGTTTAAAAACGACAATAAGAGAAATATTCACTGGCTCTTTTTTTTATATCATTCTCATTCTCATTGAAAAGGACGAACACACAAAAGGCTCGGGATGAAAAAATTGTGTATTTATAAAAGGAACTCTACCATATTAAATTATGGATTTTTGCAAAGAGGAATTCTCTTTTTCTCTTCTTTTTAGTTAGTTGTGTGTTGTGTGTTGTTGCTGCGAACGCATAATAAACATGTTTATTAGCATTTTTGGTGAGAGCAGTAACAATAAATTAAGCGACCAACAGACAGCTTTGCAACGTGTTGCACGCAACCCGAAAAAAAAATATAATAAAAAATGCAGCATGCAATAAATTTATCTTCTTCACCATTTTCTTTCTCTCATTTCTGCATCACCAAAAAATAATTAAAAATTGATGGCGAGTAAAAGGATCGTATTTTGGATGAATGTGAACGAATTTTAAATGCACTTTCATCAAACACATTTTTAAGATTGTTAAATGATAAATAGATTTTTATTTTGTCTTTCAAGATTGCCTTCAAAAAATATCACAAAATGAATATTTATTATATACTTATAACATTTTTGAATAAATATTCACCATGCCCCATAACAATTTATGCTTAAAAGCAGCTTTGACTTATTAAAACAAAACTGAACTCCGCTGCAGTTCATTAAACAGTGGAAAAGATGCAGCACTTGATGGAAGAATTTCCGTATTCTTATTCGTATCTTGAGTGCAATTCTCGAATGCTTTTTGCATTAATTTCACATGCAATTTACGCTGATTTATTTGATTTGCAAGCTCAATGTCCCCTGTCCAATGCGATGCCCGTTGGCTGCTTGGTTGAATGCCTGGCAGCGCGGCATGTTTGTCACTCTTGATGGGCGACAGGGCGACCCGCTCTGTTCCTAAATTGGCCACAGGCACCCTCCGAGGGATCGAGGGACAGACCGTTCGATTTGATCGATTTGTGTTGATTGCCTGTCAGTTTGGCGGTTGGCCAATACAATGGCTTCTGGGCACACAGAGTGCAACGTGCAACGTGCAACATGCAACAGCGGCAGCAAGATGCTTGTTAGGTGTCAAGCGGTGCAGTCAAGTGTTAAATATATGTATGTGTGTGTTTATGTAGAATGAATTTACGTTAACTAAAAGTGCATAAAATGTGAACAAACCTCAACTCCAAAGTCCTGTCTGTCAGTCATTCACTCATTCCCTCACTCACTCACTCAGTCAGTCAGTCATTCATTCGTTTTATGCTGAAATGATAGCAACTATTGATGCTTCCTTGTGCCTTCTGGCTATCTTTTGTTCGACGCTTCGTCTGCATATGTAATGTGTGTAAGAAGAGGGAGGAAGCTCTGAGCTGACTCTTTGATTGGCTTTCTTGAAATCCACACTTGATGTGTTGGAAATTTAATGTTGCGTATGTGTGTGTGCATGTATCTGTATCTGTATCTGGGGGATGAGTGCGCATTTTGCGGAATGCTGATTTAAACACTTCTTTCTTTTTATGCTGCGTTTTTCATGGGAAATCGCTTTAACTGGGCTATTGTGTGGGCTTAAAGAGGAACCTTGACTTGTGTAAAACGATATGATTTGATAGGTTATGGCTTAACAATAGATCTTAACTTAAGCCCGCATAAAGATTAGCTCACTGAATAGCTATTTTCTGCCTTTCATATGCAGATGATAACATGTCTGTGATTTATGTTGTTTCATTGATTAGCTCAAGGCTTTATTTAAGTTTCTTTGACTTCTTTAATCTACATAAATCAAACTAAACACTTAACTAGATTAATAGCTTACTTTTTTTCATAGTTAAAGTTGAAAGTTCGTTATAGTTTCTTTTAATTTCTTAAGTAAATTCAAATTGAAACTCTTTTAATACTTTTAAGCTGTCTTTTTCTACTCGCAAATGAAGTTTTTCTTTACAGCAGCTAAGAAAAAATTGCAAAACATTTGCTTAATGCTCACTGAGTTTCTAGTCGAGTTTCTTTCTATCTTCTTTAAAGTCAAACCCACTCAATTATATATTTTTTTTTTGTATGCACTTTCATTGCATTTTGCTTGCTTCGATTTATTGTGTATATATATACGTATATAGTACGTACTCTGACTTCCTTCACTTGTGTTCCGTTATCATTCTAACGTAATCTTAATCACTTTGCGCAATGTTCATTCATCCACATCATCAATTTCCTTTGCGACGACTGCATTAGTGAAGCTACCAAAAAAAAAGAAGAAAAACTCAACCAGCTGCTTGGATGGATAGATGCCTGTCCCTGGCCTGACCCGACAAGACTTTGGACTTGGTCTTGGACTTGAAGCTTTCGTTGTGTCTGTTTCTACATTTGCTTTGCTTGAGCTGCTTGAATGCATTTTCGCCGCCTTATCAGATTTGAAGTTATTTTGCTAGCTGATAGATTTGCTTTGCTTGGGGTTTCTTCCAGCTCCCTCCCATTTCAATCTATTTTCAACTACTAGGGAATGTATAATCAAACACCTACAAGAACAACAGCAGAGAACAAACATCATTTGCTACTTTAATAGTTGCCAATCGTTGTTGTTGTTGTTGTTGTTATTGTTGCTGTTATCGTGCAATCTGCTCCTGAACCCAACCTCGACCCTTTTTGGCCAGTTACTAGTTAGCCAAGTTGCAGTTGCTGCCCTCCTCCTGTGTTGCCATATTAAAAATGTATATAAAGCTCTTAAGCGAACCTGTCCAAAAAATACACACAGCGAGGAGTTCAGTCCCTTCCTTCCTTCCCCACCCACCCCTTTCATTGCTTCGCCTGAGCTCTTTTATAGATTTCAATAATAGATTTTTCGAGTTGGTTTCCTGCGTGGCTGGCAATTTTCGTCTGCAGTCCGCGTGCAAAATTGTTTTCTGCTGCAACTTGGCCATGAACTCGCTGATGGCCAACTTGGCTTCTGTCCCTCTGTATGTATGTGTGTGTGTGTGTGTATTGGCCACCATCTATGTCTACTGCTTCTAATGTGTTTCCTTTGTTTTTTCGCAGCTGTGCGTTGAATTTCTTCTTCTTCTTCTTCTTGTGTTTTTTTTTGGCCTCGCATCAAATGGCAGCAATGCAATTGTTGTTGTTGCTGCTGTCCAGTTGGTTAGTGCCACATTTGGAATGACCATTTGGCTCGAAATGCCTCTGCAGAGAATTGCAAACTAACTTTTCGTTTTGTCGCATAAATTGCATTAATATTTGTTAAATAAATTTAATCAGCTAGAAAATTGCTAAGGAACAAAATTAATACTAGATTAAGATATGAGTTCAACAAGGACTCTTACACACTAACTAAAGATGAGAAGATTAAACCAAATACTAAAGTAAATGCGTGCTGAGATTAAAGCTTGTATAGTAAGAAGGGAGAGAAAAGAATCTCAGTGTCGTCATTTCACAACGGAAATGTGCGTCTTTAGCCTTGAGGGAAACTATAGAGAAATAGGTGTAGATGTGGGAGAGAGGGGGGGGAGAGAAAACCCATCAACGTGTAATGAGAAAAGCTGAACTCTGTGCTCATGATTATCAGTCCTACTACGAGTCCATTATCCATTACACACAGCTTTCCACATGCTGGTCAACAGCCAGCAGGCTAAATGTTTATTTAAGCTGTTAAACTTTAAAGCAACTCATAAACTTGGCCCTAACACTTAGTTGTTTTTTTTTTTTTTTTTTGTGGGGGTGAGAGTTGACAAAGCAATTTAGCCAGCTAGCCAGCCAATGAAGCCGTTTTAACTGTTTGCTAGCTTTTGGCTGAATTCTTTTTATGTTACACTTAAATGGAGTTTTCTTTTTGGGTCGAAACAATTTTAACCACGTACGAAGAACATGTTAAGTGTAAATAGAAACTAACTGGGAAGAGGATGAGTAATTGTAGAGAATTTAAAAAGATTTTCATCCCATCAACTTGATAAATATTCCTTTATATGAAAAAAAAAATATTGTCTAGCTATAGTCTATATAAGAACGGAGAAACGGATTTTGTTAAAATAAAATAAAATGCCACTTAAAACAAAATTCTCAATTAAAGTAGTAAAATTAATTGTTTTGACTTGAAATAATCTAGTTTACGGAAGAAAGTCTTTGCTTACCTAGATTTATTTTAATTGAACCAAATATCAAAACTATTACTAGTTTGAAACTCCTGACTCTAATTTCTCCTCAAACCCGCATCTTTAATTAACCTAAAGTCTAGCAATTTTGTGGCAATTTCTGTTTGCTTTCATCTTTTGCCTGCCATTTACACGCAATTACTTTCGTTTTTGGCATGCCAAATCGAAAATGCCGACTGAACTCAACAGCTTGGCCTCGTAATTATGCGTCAAATTACACACGTGTGTGTATGTGTGGTGTGTGTATAATTACAAAACGTGTGTTAAAGGGCACTAATGACAATGCCACATAATGCCTCAAAAGTGTTGTTGTGCAACTTCAAATGTGTTTAGCTTGAAGCTATCTTTTTTTTTTTTGGGTCTCATTATCCGTCGACCTCCCGCAACTGTTTGGCAGCCAAGTTCCCAAATGAAAATCAATTAGCTACAGTTCTCTCTCTCAATTGTCTGTCTGTTTAAAGCTGCGCCCCCAATATGCCCAGATCATTAATATTGGCCCGCAATGCTATGGGTAAAGGAAAAAAAACTCTGTGACAGTCGCAATCGCAATCCAAAAAGGCACAAATGGAGGCCAGGTGGGCGCGGTTACATTTCAATGTGCCTCCGATGTCTAATTTCTGATGTGTGTAAAACTCTGATGTGTGTGTGCTCTTACTTGTGTGCACTTAGAGAAATTCTAAGATCTATTGTAAAAAGTCGATAAAAGTAAACAAGTTTAGGAAACTTTTAAATTTTCACAACTTACAATATTTCTTTGAGTGTATGTACATATGTCAAAGTTCATTCCCATTGCTGGGCTTTAGACACAGGCAACATTAGTGGATAATTAACACGCCCACAAAATGTGTGCTTGAAAACGGGGCTTGGTCCGAACAGATGGAGTTGGAGTTGGAGCTGGAGCTGAAGTGCTTTTTTGGCCAACTTTGTCATGCAAATGAGTGTTGAACATGGGGCAGGCGCAAATTTATGTGCCGCATGTGTCCAACTTGGGCTCACAGTTGGTGGTCTTTGCATGTTGCAGCCACACTCTGTTTGTTTTGACTGCCTCAAAAGAGTTTCGTGCTGCGTTGAATCTGCCCCAAAAAAAACAACAACTGAAAATGCAACCAAACATCACTCATACGCCTTGTATGCCTACTCATTATTATAGATATAGATAAACTATGTATTTATATTATGAAAATTAGCTTTGACCATAAAAATTAATTGCTCTGTCGCACACGCACATAAACGCATATATCTAATATGATTGCTTTTCTTGTTATCTTTGCAGGTATGTCCAAAACTAGTTTATGTTGTTTATCGACAGGTGGCGCATAAATCGCATGATTTGTCCAACTGATATGTGTATGGAAAAGTGAGTTTGAATAGTTTTCAAGTGATTTACATAAATTATGATTGCATTTTCAAATCAAATCTACATAAATATCCCAAACTTTTATTTTCCGAACTTGTGGGCGTTGCCAGGTGTGACAAGTTTTGATGTGAGCAGTCAAATCGTTTGGCTGACGATAAAGTTGAGTGTGTGTGTGTGTGTGTAGGAAATGATTTGATTTCGATTTGTTTAAGCTGTTGTGCAACATCACCTTTCAATAAATAAACTGTCAAATTCATAAGCAATTTCTCATGCCAAGTGGCAGAAAGGAGAGAAAAAGCCCACACTTTGATCCTCAGTCGATGCTCTAGCTCCTCCTTCCCTGGTAAACATAGCCAAAAAGCCACAGACAATCTCAGACGCGCTTCGCTGCAAGTCAAGACTTAATGATGTGCAGATTAATGTTGCCACAACAACTGCTTCGGGCTGAATGTCTGTGTGTCTGTCTGGTGAGAAAGACTGTGGCAAGAAAACTTTAACTATTTATTACAAACGCAAATCGCTCGAGGCGCGCAAGAAGAAAACTTTCAGACTCAAGAATTGACAAACTGACTGAACCAAGAGACAGGCTTCGACTTGGTGGTGTATCAATGTTGGCCCAGTTAGACAAACGGATATTCAAATGCATTAGCGCAAAATGTCAGATATGACAGGCAGACATTTAAAGTAGCTGTCGGATGCAGCCACCAGTTCCAAACCTGCTTCACTTACACTTACCCAAAAAAAATAAAGTCAAAATTAGCGCCTTAGGCAGTGAAAATAATATGTAAAAAAAAAAAACAAGTTCATTTTGAAAAGGGTCTAATGGCTGTCGGAAAGTTTTGCGGCTGTTAATGATGCTGCTGCGGCGTCTGGAATTTCTAAATGTTAATCGATTTATGATGTTTTCCACCCTACACCCAAAACACCAAAACAAAAATTAAATGCGTCTGGGAAAGAGATAGGAGGCAGTTGCCACAGTAGCCACCGCAACAATAACATTGAAAACCCTTTAAAATGCCACACAAGTTGAGAGAGGTTTGAGAGTCGCTGATAAGACAAAAGTCAAACTCAAATCTTGAGGGTCTATTTAAAAACTTAAAAACTCAAGCTGCCTGTCTGCAGTTTGAGTATTCTGGGCTCAAAGTAGCGTGAAATAACAATAAACAAGAAATAATCATGTTGTTTGGGGAGTTGTTGCAACTTTTGCCTCCCGCACACAAAATGCCAATAAGCCAATCATGTGTAAGACTTTCTTGTCTGTTGCCTGTTTTTGTTGTTGTTGTTGTCGCCTTGGCAACTATTTCAAGGATTTTATAGAAGACTTTTCACCGCCTTATTGGCAGTCGTTAGCTTTTGCTGCTGTTGCGGCAGTCAATGCTTTTAAATGTCAGTGTCAGCGAAAGTGGCATTGGCAGTGGAAAGAACTTAACTGTAGTTATACATGTATACATGTACATATGTCTTTGTTACAAGAAGAAAACATTTAAAGGCACCATTTGGTTGCTGAAAGGTTGCACATTGTTGTTGTGGTTGTTAAGAGCTAGTAGGGAGAAATAGAGCTAACAGCTGTCAAATAAAACTGAAATCTAAACTAGTTTACTCAATGGCACATTTTTGACATTTTTGCTGACTTAACGAAAGCTAACTAAATGGTCTAAATGGATGCTAAGATATAAGGGAATGAACTTTAAGTTTAGTTTTAAATCCTATTTCTTTTCAATTCAGTTTTAACTTACATATTCCTTACACATTTCTTAAAGTTCTTTCTCTGTACAATTCACAATAATTTAGGTTTACATTCAGAATGCGGAACAATGGTTTCGCTTTCTAATTTCATTGCTTGTGTGCAGCTTCTTGGCCTGCTTTTCAACAACATTTTTGAATTGTTCGCTTCTGCTCGTTCTGCCTGACAGCAAAAGTCGTTGCTCTCTCTTTCAAATCCTCAAACTCTTGAAGCAAATGTGAAATCCATGGAAAAGTAACTAAGGCAGTTGGAAAAGCAGTCGGCATTAGTTGTGATTATCACTCAGCTTCCAGACTTCTTATGTATAGTATGTGTGTCGAGTGTATGTTTCTTACATCTTTTGTGTGTGTGCATGTGTGTGTGTGGGTGTTGATTTGTGTGCTGTTGTTGTCGGCTTCGGAGTTGCTGTCTGAGTTTGCTGAGCTGCCTTTTGAATTGAAGGCAATTGAATGTTAAGTAACATATGAATGACTTTTGCGGTCTGGCGAGTTCAGAGAAAAATACAAAAAGCCCACTGAATGTGTCATAAGTAGAACTTAAAGCTTAAAGGCAACTCAAAATTGAATTAAGTTTCCAGCTAATGATCAGAAAAAAGTAAACTCAAGAATAAGTATCTTAAGCTATCAATGACAAAGTGGAGCACATATTTGACAATCAATTCCATGGCCATTACATAAGTTATCCTATCTATCGATTCCCAATTCCCATGCCACATGCAACACTTGCAGCTTGCTGCATGCCACATGCCGCTCGTGTGTTGTAAGCCATCATAAAACGCAACCAAAAGTGCGGCTAAACTTTTGCGATTGAATTTGCATAAATTGTGCTGCTTGCTTTCAGTCCAGTTTGGTTCGGTTCGAGGTACGGTTTCGGGTTTGGTTTGTGGTCTTCCCTTTTCCGCTGCCGTTATGCAAATCGTTTCAGTTTGTTTTCTTTTTTCCCTTCCCGTCGAATGTGTGCATTTGAAAATGCATAAGATTTGGCCAAAGATTGCTGTCCATTAATTCAAGTTGGATTTACTTTTAGCATATTTTACATGCATGCGAATTTGTGGTTTGCGGAGTCTACGTACTTCGTACTCCGAAACGGAACGGAGCGGAGCGGATATCGCAGTTTCGATTCGTACGCAAATTTTTGTTGCAATAAATTTGCATTTACCACAAAATGTTTTGAACTATGGGGCATACAGCATGCATTTCGGTTTACCTGCGTTCGATTTATTTGTGGCCGCTTTTATTCAAATCGCCTTTCGTTCCATGATATATGATAAGCAAAGGAGGAGGAGGAGAAGAAGTAGTTATTGGCTTTGTAGAGGTATTTATTCATTTTTGATTGGTTTGCCAAACTTCGTGCATGTAGCTGACCTAAAGTTTATCATTTAGCAGCTAATTTGGTTAGTAATCGATATTAGGAGAACTAATATTTGAACACTTAAACTTTCCTGGTTAATAAAGTGATTGTCTAACCTGAAAATGACTTAATACACTTTGAACTCAAGTCATTGCTCCAATTTTTTCAAACATGCCACGTGCCTAGTGCCACTTGCCACCACCACCAGAGCTGTCAACCAACTTATCAAGTCGGCTCAAAAATCTAGCTGACAAGTTGTCAAACAGCGCTGAAAGTTTGCCTTTGCCTTGCTCTAAAATGTACATAATTCGATGTCAAAATAGCTAAATTGATGCCTCTGTCCAACACAGCAACAACAACTATATACATATATACGTATTCTAAGGAGCCTAGTTGAGTTTATTGGAAAACAGTCGAATCGTATTGTGCCTTGAATTGAATGAATGCTTCGGTTCCCATCATCAAATATTTAAAACCAAAAACCAGAGCCAAAGTCTCCAAGAGAGAGTTACTTACAGCTCCAGGTCAGGTTTCTCATGCATTTGTAAATTAACAAGTTTATTGTTGTGACCCAAAGTCAGCAATGGGTCAGCAGCAAAACAACAACAAAACAGCCCAAATAGACTTTCAGTCCTTGTAGAATTTTTCCAAGTTGAGCATCGATTGTAGGACTCGAATGGTTAGGTTTGGGTTTAGTTTGGTATGGGTTTGGTATGTATATTTACAGCGCACACTGTCTACTGGCTGCCATTATCCATTTCCTGGTTTATTGTTTGGTTAGTTTCTATACAACGTTGTGTATGTTGTGTGTGTTTGTGTGTTTATTCAAACAAGCCCCAAAAAGTTCAGAGCTGGTCGGTCTCTCTGCGGTCGGCCGTTAAATCCTTAAAATGCCTCAATATTTTCAACATTGTACGAGCCAAGCCCAATGACAACAATAAAGGACACACACACACACACACACACCAACACAAGTGAAACTTGAACACGTCAATGCTGCTCATAAATTTTGCATAAAGTTGGTCAGTTAATGGTTTTAAATTTGTTCAGATGTGTTTTGGCATTCCACAACAATAAAAATTTGTTTAGAGGTTTTTGCGGTCTTTTACTTGTTTTAAATTGAGTTAAAATTCTGCTAGTTAAATAGTTTGCTAGTTTAGAAAATGTTGGCTAAAAAGTTTAAATAAATAATAGGTTTCTTTCAATAATTTATTTTACTAGTACACAGAGTAAAGTTTCAAGTAGAATTCTTCTTATATGAAACTTTTTGTACTCGTTTTAAGTATTTTATAATCATTTTAAGTTCTTTCTTCTTTCATCTTTCTTGCTCTGTGTGAAAAGCATTTAATTTAGCTCGTTTGTCATGCCTGCTGCTTGTTTATTTAAGCCCGCTAGAACTTTACTCACACACACACACAGACACACGTACACAACTTAATTAAGTTCAATCACAGTTTTAAGCCGCAGACAGACACACTCCGGCCCACACTTGTAGAACCACTCTGCTATTTCGCCCACCCACACGCAGGTGTAATTTGCACAGAAATTAGCGACACCTTGAAAACTTCTGAGCGGGGCAGAAAGAAACCTCAACCTCAGCATTTGACTGCCAGACAAACCTTCTCACCCACTGACTGTCACTATTCCAGCACCACTTTATCTGCAGCTACCTTCTTCACCCCCTCCTTCTCTGCTTTACACAATTTCCGACTCACTCAGCCGAAACTAATGCGATTCATTTTCGTGTAAACTAGCGAAACGCACAACTTTTATACAGCAACCACAAAAAAAAAAAAAAATAAATAATGCTACCAAATAGGCGGCAAGCGTTCTTCTTGGCCAGAAAAGACATCCGTAATTTATAGCGTGTTAAGCACTGGCTATAAATTTTGAGTATTTTTTCTCGTTGCAATTGAAATTCAATACCACAGAAAATGCAGCTCACGATTCTCAACAAGTGCCGCAGCTAAGTGCAAATTTGGTCAAAAAAAAAAAAAAACGGCTAGAACATAAAAAATATCTCGCAGGAAGTCAAAGTCAGACAGTTTGTCAATCACTGCAAAATCGCCTGCAGCATACAAAATTTGTATATTTATTTTTTTTTTAATCTTTTTTTTGCACTCTCTTTAAAATGTCAACGTAATTTTTTTTTGTCTGCTTCGCCTGCAGCTCGAATTACACATTTTTTTTTGTGGCTGTGATATATATGCACAATAAATTTGTTGGATAAATTTCTCGTTAGCTGATTTCGTAAATATATTTGTTTATTTTTTTGTTGACTCAATATTTATAGAGTACAGATCTATATCTATGTTTTTTTTTGGCTTTACGAAATTTGTCCAATTGCGTTTCGGTTTCAAATTGACATTTGATGTGGCACATTTGTTGCACCAAAAACTTCGACAAGTTTTTGAGTGTTTACAGTTTGCTTTGTTGAGAATTTGTATTGCTTTTGTGGAAACGAGGCCAAATTGTAATGACATATACATATGTTTATTTTGATGTAGTTTGTATGCTTTTTGAGTAGTTGCAAATGTTTTGTTTTGAGATTATTCAAAAAAAATTGAATCATCATCAAAATGGGATGAGTCTAAACATCCCAAAGTTATAACCTTGTTAAAAGCTGCTGAGATTTTTCAAAGCCACAGCTTTTTGTGAATGTTTTGGCATCTAGCAAAGAGCATAAAATAAGACTTCATTTCAATTTTAAATACAAATTTCATTTATTGTAAATGTCACTTTCATTAAACTCCTTTCACTTTCATCACAGCTGCCGCATTGCAATGCAACATTCGTTAACCCTTATGTGTCACATGCTGACTTATGTATTCATAGAACCAGCAGCGTTGACATTTACGATCCTTTTTCCTTGACTCATATTTAATCAATTAAAAATGTGTACGTGCACATTTGTTGTAGAGTCCGCTGAGAACGAGGAGTAGGAGGCATGCCTCAAACCACTCATAACCATCGCAGACAGCAAATTGCACCCAAAGAGCCCAGAACCCAAAAGCCAGAACACACAAAACTCATAAACAGAAGCAGCAGCGAAAGTTGCGGGGCAGGTGGCAGGCGGCAGAGGAGAAGCATTTTAATTTCAAAATAATAAAACCCGACAAAAAACTAGAGTGAGAGGGGAAGGAGAGAGAGCGAGGGGCAAACCCCAAAGCTCTCTCTCTCCCTGCAGATCTGATGCTCTGACAATGACATGCAATTGAAGCGAACCGTGCAACATCATCAACGTTGTTGTTGTTTTTATTTGTTGGTGGCTGGCTTTTGTCTAATTGTCGCCGGCTTGCACGGTGCCCATCATAATGCAGCCAGCCAGCCAGCTCCCAGTTGCCCCAAAGTCACAGTTTTGTGGCATGAATGGCATGTAAAATGTGCGCATATGTTGCGCCTCCTCCTCTTTAGTGGTTCACTCCTGGAGCGGAATGGAATGGAATGGCATGGTATTCTACCTCCTGTCACACATCCGAAAACCGAAAACTGCCCCGCACGACCTGCCACATGTGGCCTCAGTCATGTCCCCATTTCATTTCTCTACTCTTGTGTGTGTGTGTGTGTGTGTGTGTCGACAAACAAATTACGACTGTTATTTTCAAATCATTTGGGGCCATTGCGTGCCGAGCCCTTCACAACATGATGATGATGGTCACCTTTTTCTGCTGCTGTTGTTGTTCTTCGTTGTTGTTGTTGTTGTTTTGTGCGCTTTGGCGTTAAAATGCTGTCAGTTTTCTGGCCTTTTTTTCCGGTGGGGGGCGACAATTCCTGTGGGCATAAGAAAATAAACACACACACCTGACTCAAGTCATAATTTTACAGTCAGCAATTACTGTATATTAAAATTTTAAATATTAAAAAATAGTTGTTTAAGTACATTTATAAGTTTTAAAGTTTGTTTATTAGGTGTTCTTCCAAAAATCTTTATTTTTAATATTTTTTATTAATTATATTTGAGCTATAAACAGAACTCTATTTAACCCTATTTTTCTGTTCCCTATTTAAAACTCCCTTTTTAGTAATTATTTCTGCATTAGCAAATCATTTTGGCTTAAAGACTGCTAACTGTTTTGGCCATGTTTTGTGCATTACAAATAAACTCAAATACGCATTTGCAAAGTGGGTTTTGTTTTTTTTTTTTTTTTTTTTCTGGTCGACAATAACAATAACGAGCAAGTGTAAATGGCAATATAAATCAAAAATGCGGCAGACGCAGCAGTTCACCTATGTTCATGCCACACCACACAACACCTACAACACTGCTGAAGAGTGTCTGCAACAGCCACATTCGTGTTTGCCATTTCAATTGAAATATGCACACATTTGCACTTGGGGGGACATACAACAAAAAAAAAAAAAAAAGAAGGAATATATTTTATATACAAACACACACTTCAATTTATGCTATAATTTTCTTGTTTTATGTGCTTTCTGGGGCGTGGCAAGCAACAAAAACAGAAGAAACGAAAGAAAAAAATTGGCAAGCTAAGAGAGTGAAAAGAAAAGGAAAATTACAGCCACAACAAAAATACACACACCCATTTGGGATGATAACAATCATTTTGAGTGTTTGCCTCATTTTCAACGCACCCATTTTGTATGTGTGTGTGTGTGTGTGTGCATATCTCATTTTGGCTCTTCTTCTCTAACCACTAACCAGTGTCAGAAAATGCATTAACATTAACGCAAAAAAGAAAATGAAGAAATTTCGCTTGCTGCCATTTTTTTTTTCTGTATTTTTTTTTTGTTAAACATTACACGAAATTATTTAATTTCCTGCAACGCCTGCTCGCAATTTGATGAGCGGCTGTCAGATGTCTGTCCACCCAGCCGAATCCCCCCTTGCCTGATGATGTTTATCCTGCCCTCTGCGTGCCATCAAAGTTATGATGTTGCTGTTCTCCCTCTCTCTCTCTCTCTCCCTCTCTGTGTGTTTTATATATTTTTTGGCGTGTGCTTTTGCTCGGGAAATTCTTTCTAACGCACACACGGATAATTTCTTTATTTTCTTCGTTGTGCGCTTTTTTTTGTTGGCATCGCTTATCGCAGCCAAGTTAATGACTATGTGGGTCATTAGCATTTGGCAGCCCAAGCGAAAGTTGAATGTATATGTATGTATAAAGAAAATATTTGGAAGTTGGGTCCAAACAGCTTTAACTGAATGTAAATATAAGAAAAATAAATGAATATATAAAGAATAATAAAAACGGTTTAAGTTTAGAGTTTTTGAGTTTTTTCTACCACAACGAATTCTAAACAACTTTGCCGATTTAAGAACAATTTTCAATTTAAGCGTACCACAAAAAACTTCAATGACATTCTAGCTTTAGGGCAAACACATTGAGATAAAGTTGGCCGTCTACATGACATTCAAAAAGTGCATTTACTTTGGAAATCAAATCTGTTTGCAATAATAATAATCATAATAATCAAAGGCAATAAAAAACACAGACAGACAGAGATACAGAGTCTGTGCCTCAAGAGGCTGACATTTAAGTACTATGATACTACAAATAATAAAGAATATATGTATTTATGCCCCTTGATGATGTTATGATATGATATACAAAATTGCATTTATAAGCAATCATGTCAACGCCCAAAAGAGAAATATGAAAAGACGATGTTGTTGTAGTTGTCGCTTGTCGCTTGTCAGGCAGACGCCACAAGTCAAGTGGCAAGTGGAAAGTGGCAAGTAGCAAGGGCAGGGTGCAAGTGCTGCACATGGTGCTGATGGTGGTGGAGATGGCGGAGGGGCAAGGGAAAGACAGAAGCAGAAGCGCCTCGAGAAAATTTCAATTCACACCTAACAGGGGCAAAATGGCATGATATAGAAAACGGAAGTGGAGCGTAAGGCATACAGGAAATGCACATTTCAGTCTGATGTCGTTAGGGTGGGTGGATGGGTGTGGTGGGTGTCTTGCCACCTAAGATGGGGGCGCCACAAAGACCTGATTCTTCTTCTTCTTCTTCTTGTTCCTTTCGTTCTCGTGCTCAAGCGCTGCAAACAGTTTTGCTTGAGTGAGGCGTCAAACTGTAAACGCCTTCCCAAAGGCGACATGTGTCATTAGAAACAGGAGGTTGCCAGACTTTAAGCAGAGAGAGAGAGCGCTGCCAGAAGTTGTGAAAGTGAAAGTTAGCAGGGAATGGTATGAGTTCGAATAGAACCTTTTTATAGAACGAAAAATGTTGCACTTGAGATTTTTGATTTATGAACGCAATTTTGTTGCTTTGAGTAATTGCTTGAACTATACTCATTTGTTGGCTAATTTGCATTTCGAGCTTCCAACTCGGCAAGAGAACAGCAGAAGTTTCAAATTACTTTTAGCCTTTGAGCTGATGGCCACTTTGGCAGATATTCAATCTGTGGCAAAAGGCACAAAGCTAATGCCTCTCTCTGTGTGTGTGTGTGTGTTTGTTGCCAGATGTTTGATGCTGACAGTTGATTGAACACTTTTGAAATGACAAAAACGCCCCACGGGTGACATTTCTCAAAACACTTTACGATGCCCTTCTCTGCACCCTTTCTAGGTGTTGCAACCTTGATTTACGGCACGCTGCCTCAACCTGGCCCCCAGCTTACCTGGACTGAGAAATTGTTTGGTAGCCTGTGCCTCCAATCTGTTTTTTTTTTTTTTTTTTTTTTCTTCTACTTTTTGTACATTTGCATTGCTGCTGCTGCCGTTGCTGAAAAAGCGCCGGCGGCCAATCATTAAAACGTCGGCATGATGAGTTTGCAGCCAAGCGCTTGCAGTTTGACGGCAGTTTGGAGTTTGAAGCTGGAAGCCAGGGAGCTGGGAGTTGGGAGTTTTTGGAAAGAGCTGCTCTCCAACTCTCTCGCGGTTTTAAATTACCATTTTAATGCTGGCCAGTTGATTGATGTGCTCTGAGCTTGGAGCTCTCTGTGCTCGATTGCAGTTCGTCGTCGTCGTCGTCGTCGCGTCAACAGTTTGTGGCAGCCTTACCCCCTCTTACCCCTCTTTGCCACCCTTCTGAAAATGTAAATGGTCTTTTTCCCGCTAACAAGCTTTTGGCATTTTCGTTTTATTTCTGCTTTAAAGGCATAAAAACTTTAATGTTGGCCATAAACGGCAAGAAAAAGAAAAACATTCCCAACTCTTGCCCCCTCTCCCTTGGAGTACTTATTAACAGCTACTTTGAGACACTTCATTACGTTTGCAGTTGCCCTGTTGTTGTTGTTGTTGTTGTCGATTTGAGTTATGTATTAAGCCACTCGCCCACCACCCACTCACCCCACACACCCCACACACCCACTCACCCCAGTCTTTGTTTTGACATGGCCGCCACGCTGATTGAACGCAGCTTCTGCTCCAACTGACAGCCAAACTGACTGAATGACTGACTGACTGACAGACAGATACTTTGTGGAGCTTTTAAATATATAAATGTATATTTTTTTATTAGGGAACATTTTCTTCTTGGAGTGGCTCTTAAGCAGCTTCTGAAAGATGCTCACGTCAAACTTGTCGTCTCCCTACTCCCCCTGCCCCCCTGCGCCCCTCATGACTGTCTGTCATGTCTCCTGCCGTGTAGCGAATGTTAATGAGCTGTTAAAACTCAAATGTCCAACTGTGGACGCATCTCCAAATTAAAACTGCAGCCAACTCAACTGTGTTAACTTGTTTCGTGTAGTTTGTCACGGCTATAAATAGTTTCATTAGTCCGTTGATGATTGGCCAACTAATAAGATGATCGGCAGGGGGAGGAGGAGAAATGTGTGGGCTACTGATTGGAGATCTTTTCTCTTTAAATGCAACTAATGAGTTTTATTTGGTAAGCCAATTAAAAGACAGTTGCTTTTCATTTACGTGAAAAAATCAGAATCAGAAGTTGAAACTTTATTCAATTATGGAAATGAGAAGTTGGTTTGTAGGTAAAAATAAAGGAGAGGAGAAGAAGGGGAGGCCATTTGAAGCATCAGAAACGAAGTAAAGGAGACAATTAACAGCCAAAAAACTAGCATAATGATAATGCAGGAAACATCGAAACGATTTCAGTGATGACTTTTATGCACTTTTAAAATCAAATGTCCAAAGAGAAAGAAGAAAGTCGTTTTAAAATCAAGTTTGAATTAAACAACATTAATATTTGATAAAAAATTAATATTCTTAAATCAAGTATAGAAAGTTTAAATAATTTGTATTTAATAATAATAACACACACATGCTAAAACATTTGCTTATACTTACTTAAATAAATATTTGGACCAGGGGTAACTGAAAATAATATTATTTTTCTGAACATAAAAATAATCTTGAATCAAGTAAAACTCTACTGAAATCAAGTAGTAGAAAATATAAAGAAAGCTTGAAAGAGAACTTTATTTCGAATCATATTTATATACATATTTTTCGTGCCTCACTTTCCCTCATCCAACTCTTTGGCTTCTTCGTATATGAGCTTTATTATACCCTGCTTGTTGTTGTAAAGCAATTAACATTTAAGACTTAATGCTGTCAGCAGCCACTAATAGAGGCCACTTAAAAGCCTCTTAGCTTGCGCCTGCATTTAAGTAAATCACAGCAAATGAGCCACAAACACACACACAATACACACAATACATATAAGCAGCTGATTGCTGCTCCTTGCCCTGCCCGCCTCCGCTAATAATGCGTGCTCTAAAGTTTCGCCCCCGCCTTTAGGATTTTCTCTCAAGTGTCTCGCATGACAGAAAGCCCATGTGCCCCAAGTTGTTGTTGTTCTTGTTGTCGTTGTAAGAATGAAATTCAATATCTGGTTGATATTGTTGCAGAGTGCGCGCTTAAGCGGCTTCTGCATGTCAAGCACTTTGAGAGCTTGGTGGGAACCGAAGGGGAAGGGTAGGAGGGGTAAACAAATACTTTGGCGCCCAATGGTGAAGATCTCATATTACCCACTTGGGGTTCACTCCTCTGACTGCAATCATTTACTACCAAGTTATGGCTGTTAAATTAGTTGGCTACAGCCGAGACGAAAGTTATACAAACCAGGCTAACTGGCTAAGGGACTGAAGCTTCCCCAAACAATTTGTCTGTGGCGCTTTTCTGGCAATTACTTGTCTAAAATAATTGGCAATGCCGCAAAATTGAAAAAAAAAAAATAAGAGAAGACAGAAAAACAAATAGAAGCAGACCAGACGTCAAACAATCAAAAACTGTCTGCTGACTTTGATTCGGAATCTGACTTTGACTTCTTTGGTTTTAGCTTTGACTGTTAGACGGCTCGTTAGGAGCAGCGATTTCCGCTTCCGCTGTGCATTTGTGAATTGTGACTGTGACTGTGACTGTGGCAAGAAGAAAAACAAAAGCGTGAAAGGATTTAAGCTCAGCCACAGTTTCAATATTAATACCAGTTGGCCTCTCACTCTTTCAGCTTCGTCTCAGCATTTTTGCTGCGTGGCTGCTTTTGGTTTTCATTTTATTTGCCCTTTTGTCCACCGCAGACGCAGACATTGGCTAGATAGATAGAATGACTGGAAATCGAAAAAAGTTCTCCCCACACCCGCAATAAAACCTATTTTTATTTGCCGTCTATTGATGTTATTGACTGACGGTGAAAGCTGCGGGCGTCGACCAGAATATAGCATACAGAAAACAGGATCCAGCTGTGACCAGCAGCCAAAACGACGTCGTCTGCGGTCGTCCCTTCAAATGCAAACAAAAAAAAAACTGTTCACAAAAAGGGGCACATAAAAATAAGTAATATTCGCCCAACGCTTTCGTTTTCGCCTTTTATCCCTTGCACCTTTTTTTTAGCCTTCTTTTTGTTTGCATTTTAACTTTCATTTTCAATTTTCCATGGTCCTTTTTTTTCGTAGCTGGCCTTTTTTTTGTGTGTTTATTTGCGGCCAGCTGAAAATTATGTAGCATTTGGATTTACTTGGGTTTTAAATGCTTTCGCGCATCCATAAAATAAGTAAAAGCGTGTAAAATGCACCTGAGCTTCGATTTAGAGAAAGCAGACAATGCCCAGACAATTGGAGGGGGTAATGGATGGGATGGGAACTAAACAATTGGAAACAAATAAATCTTTTGTGTTGGTTAAGGGTTTTTATTCAGAGGATTTGCTTAACGGAAGCTAAATAAAAATATTTAAAGCATATTGAAAATAAAGACTGGTTTAAATTTATTTGGTTTAGATTTGTTTATTGATTAAATTTAATATAAATTAAATTGATTATTATCAATGTCAATAGAAATAAATACTTCTTCATTCAAAATCCCAAAACACACTTCACTTAACTCAAAATCCACCTAAACAAACTGAATGCGGATGTCTATCGAGTTTTGTATATATTTTCGCGACGAAAATTGTAATAAGCGGCAATTATTAATTAGAATAATGCTCATTAAAAACTTGTTGGAGCGCATAAATTTTCAACATAATTTGATTGCTGGCACCGAGAAAGGGAGAAGGAAAGAGAGAGAGAAAGAGAAAAACGACGAGTTTTAAATGAAAATTGCCAAGCAGACTGCTTCAGAGTCAGTCAGTCATGCCTCGCAGCTTATCGATTACATCTCGTCATGCGTCAGACTTCGCCCACACAGACAAACAGACAGACACCCACAGGGTAGAGGGGTGAGGGGAAGAGGGGGCGGGTCTGTTTAGCTCGCTGTAGCTGCGTTGAAGGCCACCGACGGCTTAGTGTTGTGGAGTGTGGCAAATAAATTGACATTTATCTGTAAGTAACAAGATCAAGCATACGCAACGTTGCCCCCCACACTTGAGCTGTATGGAGTTGAGCTCAGCTGTGATTTTGTGGCACAAGCGTTGATGCGATTGCCTTAATGATGCATACGCACTACTTCGCCCTTTCTGTGGCCAAGCGATTTTAATCGCAGTACGGCGTATGAGTAATATATATATTGCGTATACTGGCATTTTGACCTAGAGGCGAACACGCGAACAAATTATAACGGAAACCCAACTGCCAGCAAGCAGTCAAGAGAGAACTCTTGCACTTGTGGAGTCTATTGGAACTGGAGATGGATTTGCAAGTGTTCTGCATTGAGGTTAACGTGCGTCATGTTCTGCTTACAAGAAACAGAAAAAGAAACTACTACCGACAACAACTTTTACTACATACAACCACTTGACATTTGATTCGCCGATTAGTGTGTGTGTGTGTGTGTGTTTGTAGCGCTTGAAGTAGCGCATTTGAATTGAAATTGCAAATTTAGTTTTTATAGAAAAGTTGTGAGCAAAGAAAAAAAAAATAGTTGAAGGAGGCATTAGATTGAACTGATGTGAAAGCCACAACGAGGGATGCAATAAACTAACAAATGAACTTAAACTAGTTCATTTGAGCTTAGAAGAATCTGCTTGTAAAGTCGCTGTTAATTAAAATAACATCATACTTTATACTAAATCTGAAAAGATTCGAACCTTGTCGATATTATAAAGTTCCTATTAGTTTTTACTTTCCTGGTTTCTTTACTCACCAAATAGTTGGCTCACACGCATGTTGCAGCCCTGTGTTCATATGCGTGCTGTGGCATCGTCGCTTTGGCGTTTGGTTATCAGCCATCATCGTGTGTTGTACATGCAACTTGTTAGCTGTTAGCCGCCTGAGTTGAGTTGTTGCCCGAGTTGACAGCGCTGAAAAGTTTACTGACAGGCCAAACTCAAAAGTAAGTAGCTGCTAAGTAAGTTATCAACATGCAGTCTTATGGTTACTTAGCTTAACTAGACAACGAAAAGGGGAATATTTTCATGTTTTATGTAATGATTGTACTAATTAAGCCCACATCGTATTAAGTTACGACACACAAACTGCATAACCTAATTTAATACCTTAAGCTTGCATTTAAATATTCAATTAACATTTGCTAACCTACATTTCTTTCCCATCTTTCTCTGCTTTACAGAACTATGTCACAAGATTCGAATACAAATTGAGAGCAAAAACGAACGGTGAGTAAAATTCACTTAACTTTCCTTTCCGCTCGTTATACAAGCCACAAAAGCTGTGCATAACGCAATTAGAATCCGGAAATCACACATAAAACCAATTTGTAACTTGATGAGTTGTAGTTGTCGTCGACGTCGTTTAAACCATTTCACATCAAATTTCCTGTTAACCAAAACTGATAGGATTTTAATGCAACACGGAAATGCGCTCAACGAACCAAAGACCAGTCGAAAAAGTTCTTTTACTTTCTCACTCTCTTTCATTTCCTGCCAAGCACAAAAAAAGATAAAGAAGGATAGAGAAGGAGAAAAAAAAACTGTGTCATTGTCGTTTTTCTCTCGTGCACTTTGATTTAATTAACAGGTTGTCAAAGAATGCTCAGAATTGCAATATTAGCAACACGTTAAGTTCTATGATTTCAAGAACAGCAACAAGTGCCAACTTAATTTGCCAGCAGCAAGAAACTGAGAATAAGTTCATCTACAAAGAGCTGCACTTCAATATCTACTGCGGACCAGCTTGACTTCATTTACAAAAGTTGTTTGTAAGTTTTATTTCACTGGGCAACTAAATGTATTTAAATTACATTAAGGAGTTTTGCTTAAACTTGACTTGAATCATGAATAAATAAATGTTATGCCGTAAAGTATGCTTCAATTACCAAAGGAATATAGAATGAAGTACCATTTCCCACATGTATTTGTGTCTCCTTTGGGTTTGCATTTTACAAAATAAATACTTTATATAAAAGCTGCCAAAAAATATTGAGGCAGTCATTGCCTTGCCTTTTGTATCCAAACTGGGGACACATTACACAACACACACACACAGACACTTCATTGATTTTCATTGATTTTGTGTGGGTTGAGTTATTTTTAAAAAGGTATTTATTTCAGTCTCGCATGCCACGGCATCTTTTTCTTCTTCTGCTTCTTTCTGTGTGTTTCGATGGGCAAGTAATTTATTGATTTACTTGTCCTTGGGTATTTATGGCTCTGGAATTGATGTTCACAAATTGTGTTAAGGGAAGGCAGGCAGGGCAACAAGCTGCTTATATTTTTTATTATTTACACAATTTAAATGTTAAAGTAGACACGCTTTGTTTTAAAGACGTTTAAAACACTTTAAGTTAACTGAGACTCTTCTTAAGCTTTTTCTTCCCTAATTAACTTATGCACACTTCATTGTCCTTCTCTACTTCTTCTTCTTCTTCTCTCTATCCTCTTCTCTCTGGCTAAAAAGCTCAATAAATCACTCAGTGTAGTAATCAACAGGTTGCCATTGGACCCGAAGTCAGCTTCTCAATAGCCTGCCCATTTTTCAAGTGCCTGCATTCAATTAACAGTTGAATTTATGTATGTGGAAAACTCCCCCCGGAACACACACACACACACACACAATCGAAAATTGTTCGTATCAACTGCCAACTACAATTAAAACGCAATGAATTTCGCTCTCTTTCTCTTTCCTCCTCTGACTTTATCTTTGCCTTGCTGCCAATGTGTGGGCGTTTTTTGGTCCAGGGGGGGAGGAGGGCGTGGCCTTGGCGCGTCTGGCATTCGCCTTAAAAGTAAAACACTTAACTTAAATTGTGTTCAACAGCTGGAAATAAACGGCAGCTCAAAAAGAAAAAAAACGCAGAAAAATCCAACGCAATGCTTTAATTTTTTTGTAATTTTTTCGACTCCACCAACTGCCCCCTCACCCATAAAATTTCTCTTGTCTGCTCCTTAAAGTGATTATAATTTATTGATTCTAGGGGCAACATCTGCCACTCGACGAGACTGTCTAAAAATAGTTTTGTGCATGTTTGATGTGCATTTTGTACAATTTATTTAAAAATGTTTCAACAAAAAACTTGTTGGGGGGGGGGCAGTATTGTTGCCACCCCTTTATTGCAACGCCTCTGGCAGAACATTAGCCAAAGCTGCTGTCGCCGTTTTTTGGCAACACATTTCACATTTTTCATTATTTCCACATTTTATGACAAAGTGGAATTTGAAAATGTCTTCCTTGTTTTGTTGTTGTTGTTTTTGTTGTTGTTGTCAAGCAGCAGCTGTTGCTTCCATAAGCCCCCAACCACCACCTCCCACCACCCACCTGTCAAGTTGCCCAAGTGTTGTTGCCCCACCGTGTGGCAGCAGCTTGCTAATAAAATTATTAACGTGTAAATTCTTGCGACTTATTTAGCTGCCAATTAATAAATTTTGTTTTCTTTTTTCTTTTCTTTTGTTATTTCACGGCATTCTTATGGATTCCCTTGGTATTTCCCCAGACCTCCCCCTCCCCTGTTCCCCCTACCACCCCCTGCCCAATATGTGTCTGGCATATTAATGAGCATTTGTTACACTTTGCCGTCTCCGCATTTAAAATTTATGTGTCCAGGTTAAATTCTTGGGATTTTTGTGCCGCTTTATTTTGTTTGTTCATTTGTTAAATTAATTTATGTGCTTGTCCGGAAAAAATGTGTTTGTTTTTTGTTAACCCTTTGATTTTATTTTTTAGCTCTTTTGCTGTAAGAAAAAATGTTGCGCAAGACCATTTTTTATGTTTTTTGAGATTAGAACAATATTTTCAATAAACTTCAAGTTTTTAGTACCTATTTGTATAAATCTAAACGTTGCTTAGTGATTTAGTACTTGCAACAAACTGTTGCACATGATTTTACTCACTGGCTTGCCCCATATTAGCATGCCGGACACGTTGCCAGTGGAAAACTTCAATTTCCCAAAAGTATAGGAGTAAAGAAAAATCCACTGGGATGGTCATAAATATTGCAAGTAAAGAAACTTTGCAACCCTACCAAGTCAGACACGCCCACACATTAAACTTTGACCCATTTTTTTTCTTTCTCATTTGCATAGCATTCAGACTGTGAGCCATAAAACCCTTTCAAAATAAATTAAAAACCCGAATCTAGCTAAATATTTAACATTCGTATGTGTGGCAACACTTAAATTCCCCAAACCCTAACTCTAACCTCAAATTCCCAGGGCTGCAGTTTTCACACACAGAGATTTCATAACAAAGAGCCAGTCTCTAATTGTTATATGTTTATCCGCACAGCAAACATGGCGTATACTCAACTATATGAGCATGCCGCGTGACCTGCCACAACCCCTGTAAACCCCTCTCCGAACCTCCTTAAGTCACTGCCCTGGCGCCATTGTGTCCCAGTACGAGCCCCTGGCTCGACGCTTTGGCTTTGGCGCATTTTTAATGCTCGCCACTAGCTCCAAAATGTATTTCACTTCATTTTTTATGTGTGTTCGCTGGCTGGTCTGGCCAAAAAGAAAAAACCCTTGCCTTGCATGAAAATGTATTGCCGTGGCGTCCAAGCCAACAAAAAAAGGTTTGCGTGCCAAATTATTGTGCCAGTGGCCCAAAGTTTTAATCTTTTATTTTTTTCCTTCTTTCTGACTTTTGGTTTTTTGTTCTGTTTACTTTTTTTTTTGTAGCTAGGAGTTGGCAGCAGCCAAGGGGCAAAGTGCGTTGTACTCTTCGGTGCAAAAATCGATATTTTTCACTAGCACTAGCGCGCTCAAACATAACTGGGCGTATGAGCAATGTGACAAGGTTGGGGCCACCTTTTTCTTGACTGTTATGCCAGCGTTAATAAGGTGGTAATAGTTCAAAGCAAAGTTCGTTGTTATTATTATTTAGATTAATGTTGTGTAGTTAAAGCTTTTGATTATGAAACTAAAGATTAATTAATGAAGGAATGTTAAATTAATTAGCTAAAGTTAGCTAAAGAAATTATAGCTATTGTTTTTGCTAATAATTATGAATAACTATGATGAAGCTTCAAGATATGAAGAAGAATAATATTCTTAGTTTGTAGTCTCCAATTTTACTCAATTTTTATTATTCATTGTTAACAAGTTAAGTTTTTATTTAATTATGAATATTTACTTGCATTTCCAAGATTTTATTAACTAAAATTTTTAATTTAAATTGTTGTTGAATTCGTTCCCTCCTGTTTAAATATTCAAAAATGTAGCTAATTTCTTTCTTAGTCTTTAAGCCTTAGAGTGAAACTTTCTAAACAAATCCGTTTTTAGTTTATCAATGCTTTTAGTAGTAGACATACTTAAGCATTAGATAAGAGAAGCAGCAGCTTAAAAAGCCGCCTGGGAAAATGGCAAACTCTCTGCACATGTGCCCCAACATACAAGAATAAAAACAAAATTATATATTTAATGGGTTTTTTTTTTCGTGTACAGAAAGAATAAAAATAAATATAGGAGAGAAAAAATCGTAGTGCAAAATGCGGCAGCGCCTTTTCAAATGGCTTAATAAGCAGCCACGAGCCACAAAAACAACAACAACAACAACAACTGGGCTGTCTCTGAGAGTTGCAGACGCCGTGGCAGACGCGACAGATGGAGACAGACGGTGCAGCAGCATGTAGCATGCAGCAAGAGGCAACAAGCGAAGCGAACGCAGACGCCATGCGGCAAAATAAAAATCAGCCAAAAAAAAAATCGCTATAAAATATAAACACACACACACACACATGCAAAGAAAAACGCGAGCTAGGTATTTAAAAATATATATCGTTCTCGCTAGGATCTGACAGAAGGAAGGGGGGGCAACGAAATAATGCGACAATTGCATTAAGTGCACAATGGATAGATGACCGACTAGCAGCAGGATGAAGATGCAGGGGGGAGATGCGGGGCTCGGTGTCGACTGCCTGGCAAATGAAATATTTTATCTTTATATATGCAGCTAGCAGTTTTTTTTTTGGTATATATATATATTTTGGGGTGGTTTTTTTTGGAGCATTAAATGTTTTAAAATAGAAAAAGATGCTCAACTGGGTTTTTATTATGCCAGGTTACGGTCGAATAAAGTTTTAGAGTTTATCGCAATATGTAAGGGGGCAAATAATAAAAACGTGACAGCTTAAGTGCGAATTTGGCCAACAGTTAGCTAGCCATATAACTTTAAAATGCTTTTTATTAGGACATGAATGGCCAATTGTGACAAGTTGATGCTTTTAAGTATTTGTGTTGAAATCTAGGAATATAAATCTATCTGGAACTATCTTTCAACCATAATCTACCAGGAATTCTATAGAAGTATTATAAATAACAGTATTTTATTTACACTAAAAATCTAAATCCAAACTACAAATTATTTAAAAGCCAGTTCAGTTCTTTAGGGAATACAAGAACACAATTTTGCATTTAGCTCAGACACACACCCTTACCCCCGACAACAACCATCTGCACCCCTTTGGGGCTGACCAGTTGAACTGATCTTAGCAAAAACAATCTGACTGTGCCCCTGTCTCTGTGAATGTGTCTGCGTTGTTGTTGCTGTGTCGTTGCTTGCCAACAATTGCATTAATTATGCGTGCGGCAACATTTTGTGGCAAAGGCATTTGCCAAATTGCCATACAACAACGGAGGCACTTGAAAGTTTTGCCAGACACTCAATTATGTGGTCCAAGCATAAATGCAAGGAGCGGGGCATAGATGAGGAGGAGGTGACAGCGACGACACCAACAATTCATCTTTGACGGCGACAGAGAGAGAGAGAGGGGGGGATGGGAGGGGCATGAGAATTTGTGCGTGCCACACTTCAAAAGCAAGTCTCGGGGATTTGAAATCGGGGCAAAGAATCTGCTGCATTGTCTGTTCTCCATGTCGACGACGACGTTGCCGCTTTTTCTGTTTGCCTATTCAATAACTGAGAACTGAAAACTGAGGCAGAGACTGAGACAGAGACAGAGGCAAATGCTAATCTTGATAAAAATAAACGCACTCGGGCACGTTGAGGTGGAAAAGTTGGCGCGTCTCACGTTTTTCGTCGCATTTTCAATTTGCTTGGCATTTGCCTGGCCATTGTCAGCATAAGACACCACCTTCCCCTCCCTCACTGTGCCCTCCCCCTTGGTTAGACCCTTGCTAAGTGAATATTAATATTGACTTTTTGCCTGTTTGCTTGCTTGCGCTCATAGTTTGCAAAAGTTTTTCACCTTTGATTGCTTGCGCTGCTTCCTCGCTTTTTGCCCGAACCTAAACCTGAACCTGAACCTGAACCTGATACCTGAACCTCAACCCTGACCTCACCCGCTTACCATTTGTGCCTGGTTTTAAATTTATGTGCAAAAGTTTTATGCGTGGCGACGAAGGGAAAGAGGGAGGGAGGGGGGGAGAGTGTATCCTGAAATGGGAACTGCTTCAGCTGCTGTTGGTATGGATTTTTCTACCAAGTGGAGGCGCTTTTCTATTATCAGCATTTGATGCTGGCTTTTCCCACTCGGCAATGGCTATTATTTTCCATTTTTATGGCATTTAACTTGAGCGAAATGTTCCCAGCTTTCCACTTACACACACACACACACACCTTCATACCATAACAGACTCAAAGTCAGTCTTCAGTTGCTCTCGAAAGTCACGCTTGTATTAAAATAAATTGTCGAAAAAAAGAAGGGAGAATAGGCAAACAATGTCAATCTAATTAAATGAAGCTTATAAAAACCGGTAAGGAAAACAAGCTTGTGGAAAGCAGAGAGTGTAAAGTGTAATGTGAAATTACAACATTGTTGATTGGATTTGCTTTTTTTCTTTTTTTTTGTTGGTTAAGGTGAGGCAGTCATAAAGTTAATGGATAAGATATAAACTGCAGATATATTTGAAGGTTTTACAGCAAGGATATTATACTTAAGGATCTTTTTGGTTGAACTTAGTAAGAATTTGAATGGAAAGTAAATGAATATCATTAGCAAGATTATTTAAGTGTGATTTAGATAGAAAGTTCATGATTATCCTTACTTATTAACTTACAAAACTCAATAGTTTATCTCAAAAGTAAAGAGGATTAAAAATTACCAATCTGTTTTTCCCATTAAACACATAAATTTCTTTAATTTTCCTATTTATGTAACTGCATTTAAAACAAGTTTGCTTTTGTCATTTCAACTCAATTATGGCATAAGTCGACTTAAGCACTCCTTCATTTACAGCACAAATACGCAGTCTGTCTCCCTCTTCCGCCCTCTTGCACCTTCAGCTTACGTACATATTTAAGCACCATATAAGCCTATTAAGAAGCAACTTCGATGACGTTGGCCCCATTTAAAATGCCACCCACAAGCGAAAAGTGGGCGCCAAAAGTGCAACAGCAACAAACACAACAACAAGCACTTTGCCAACTTGTTGGCCTTTGACAACGCCACGTTTTGAACTACCCTGAGCCACCCACCAACAACCACCCACATCCTTGTTGAACCGCAAGCGACGGCTTGCTATCAAAATATTTGCCACAATGAAATCATATTTGCCGTGTGTGCCACGCCCCCCACTTTGGGCAGAGCAACTACCATACTTTGAACACAAACTTGATGTCGAGAGTATAAAAAGGAAAGGAGGTTGCAGGCGTTGTTTGTAGGCAGAACTGAGACTCGAGTATATAGTCAAGTGAGGCTGGCGTGCGAAAGTTTATTAAAAACTTTTTGTGCCTTTTTTTCAGTATTTTTTACGCAAACAAACAAACACACACACACACACACACAAACACACCCAAAGTTACAAAAGCTACAGGAGCAACAACAACAACAAGCAACCAACAAAAGCCATGTGAAACTTAATAATTCACACGGGAGTGAATTTTTCACAATTTTCACCTTTTTTTTGTTGTTGCTGCCAAAGCGTGAAGGGTTGAGGGGGTTGACAAGCGAAGGAGGAGGGAAGAGCGGCTGTTTAGTTGACTTTGCTCGTTCGTTTTTGTTGTTCTCACCAATTTTATTGAAGCGTAAAATATGATCCAAGACCCAATGGCCAAAACTGCAATGGCGGCCTACGAAAAAAGTAGAGCGAAAGAAGGAGAGTGAAAGAGAGGGAGAGTGTATGTGTGTGTGTGCAAGCTTTTGAACTTTTGTTGACAGTACGAAACCTCAAAAGTTTGCACTATGCTTTTATTATTTGTTTTACAGCTAGTTAAGTTAGCATTGTTCAAATTGCTGGCGTGTGCACGAGAGACAGAGGGCTTAAGAGGTTAGGGCGGGCAGGGGGTTAACTGGTTGTGTGTGTGTGTGTGTGGTGATTGTTAAAGGTCTTCCCATTGTTTGCATTTGCCATATGCAATTCGCAGGATAACAGACAAACAGACAGAAAGGGAGGCGATATTCGCCCAAAAGCTAAAACGGTCGAAAGATTTGCTTGTAATTTGTTAATTACTTAATTGAGTGTTGGCCATTGGGCAAATATTTAATTTACATCGTTTGCAAGCTCAAAGGATTTAACAGTGGCTTATGCCGTGTGTGTGAAAGCGTTTGAGCTTTCGTGTCTGTGTGTGCAAACATTTGTGTGCAAATATTACAATGGTTTTGAGGGATACGTTGTAACAATTCCGACACATTATCAAAACTGTTTTGCTCCCTAATAATTACTTAATTAATAAAGCATTTGAAATTTGACACTCCAAATGCAATGCAATATGAACCAAGTGAAGCGAACAAGCACATTTGAACCTAACAGCCTACAAGTATGCAACACGTTTCAAATTCAAGTTGAAGTGAAAACAAATACCAAGAAATTAATCGTGAGTTCATAATCCACCATCACTAAAAAAAAAAATCACGAAACCTGCCAACCTCTTGAGAATCGAATTCTTAACACAAGCTTATCAGGTTCTTGACTTGTGTTAATAATGTACGTTATATTAATATTTTAAAACCCTTCTACTCGACTCTTATGACAGGTTTCGTAATTTTTAAGTAATTAACAACCTAGTTCCTTTTTTTTCTTAAATTTTAAAGGCATTTCTTGGTGTTTTAGGTGTTTTACGCACATTTAAAAAATATATAAGAAAAACTTTTACGACTGCTGCCAGTTTATTTAACACGCTACGTTTTTAGAGACGACACGCCGCAAGATTTATGCGCATAAGTTGCTCGCTAATATTTCATAAAAGTCGAGTCAGAGTAAGAGGATGAGAGAATCCAGTGCAAAAGTCAAAACTCGTTGGCCGTTGAAAAGTGCTGACAACTCTCGCACACAAAGTTGCTGACTTTCCAGACGATTCGGCCGGTGAGTTAAGTAGGCAAATGAAAACCCCATTGACTGTGAGACGACTCTATGCTGCATTTTATGGTTTTCGATGCAAAACTAACGCTTGTCGGCAGTTTCTCTCCCACTTTCTATCGCTCTGTGTTTGAAAAAGTTTAGCATAATGCAGTGTAATAGTTGTTGCTTGGAGTTGCCACCATAGAATGGAGTTAAATGTTTAAAGAATATTCATGAAGTTAGAAAATGTTGAAAATTAATAAGCCATCTTCTTCTTCTTCTTTTTGTCCTTGCAGAATACACTGTCAGCAATGACGTCCAATAACTGGTGATATTGTTACCACAACAAGCGCCTCAAATCAACCGCAAATAACCCAAGAACACAAGAACAACAACAACCAGAACGAAAGCTCATTGAAGGACCAACAAAATGGCAACCGATACACACAATGCCAACAACAACAGCAACAACAACAACTATACAACAGAAAAGTTACACACAAAGTGGCGACAGGATAGCAAACCTCCTGCCCTGTCCCCCTGGCCCTCAGAGCTATCCTGGCTGCTGTTGCATACACTCCTGCCACTAATCTTGCTGCTGCTGCTGCTGCCCGGTGGCACGAACGCCTTCTGCCCCTCAAAGTGCCAATGTTTGGGCGGCGATGCGAACAGTCGCGCCCTCTGCGTCGATGCGGCGCTCGAGGATGTGCCGATACAGCTGAATCCGGAGACAAAGTACATTAATCTGACACTGAATCGTATACGCAATCTGGAGTTCACGCTACCCTTCTACATGAAGCTGGAGGTGCTGGATCTGTCACAGAACATCATCGAGACTTTGGGTTCCAAGAACTTTGAGTATCAGACGGAGTTGCGCACATTAAACCTGAGCAGGAATCTGGTTAGTGCCTTGCACAAACATGCCTTCAAGGGCTTGACGCATCTGCTGCTGCTCGACTTGAGTTACAATCGCATTGAGACAGTGCATCCCACGGCGCTCGGTGATCTGGCTGCTCTGGTCGAGCTGGACTTGACCAACAATAATATTGTTAGTCTCGAGGATAATTGTTTCAAGGGCATGCTGTCGCTGGAGGTCCTTGTGTTCCGCAACAATCGTCTGCTCGATGTGCCAGCGAGCAATCTGTGGCATCTGCATGCGCTCAAGAGTCTGGACATGTCCGATAATCTGATCGAGTTTGTGCGCAACGATAGCTTTGAGGGCTTGAAGGAGCTGCTCGCACTAAGCGTGCGTGGCAATGTGATGAGTGAACTGGATGTGGGTGCCTTTGAGGGTCTTATCTCGCTGAAACATTTGGATCTATCGGATAACAATTTGACGGTGAGTAGCCAAACAACACAACATCTCGTATACTTGCTGGATAAAATATAATTTAACGTTCTACACACACACAACAGCTTAAATATTGTAGCAGCCTTTTAGGCACACACGAAGAGAGGAAGATATAAATCAGACACTTTGCTCTGTTGCCTGTCTGTCTGTGTGTGTGTGTGTGTGTAGTAAATCCTGTGACCAACACTTTGCAAAGCGGATTGCAGAGCTGCCCTTGTCCTGTCTAGTTCCATCCTGTCCAGTTCTGTGCCGTCCTGGACAACAGCTTAAGTTCGTCCTTCCTGTGCCAGCCTTTTGCATACGCAAAATTAATAACCATAACTTGTTGTTGCTGTAGCTGCTGCCGAGTGTGCTAAGAACTTCACACACACACACACACACACACACACACACACACACACGCATGCAGAATGTGCGTCCTTCTGGCCATGTCCTTTGCTATTTATGCATGCAAACATGTCCGTTGTCCGTACCGTGCTGATTTCTGTTGCGTGTACACTTTACAAAGGCACCTCCCCCTCCCCTCCCCTCCACCCCTCCTTTGACCGTCCCCACTTTCCGTTCGTTAAATGCTGCTTCTATCTGCTCTCTCTTTCCTGGCAACACTTTAGGTTTACTGTCCTTGCCGCTTAGCTCAGGCTTTAAAGCTATTTTTCAAGTTTACGACCAGACTCTTGGGCATACTTTGCTGCATGCCACATTGTCATGCAACTTTAATAATGCCCGTAAAAGCGAAAGAGTTTGAGATGACCTGGCTAATGTTTAATGTACGAAATAAATATTTAAGTACAAGTCGAGCGGAATAAACACGTTGAATAACAGAAATTTCTCGCAAGGACTTTTTCTGACCTTGTCAATCAACTATCTGAAGAAACTGTTTGAAAGAATTTTAGCGCTTTTTCACACTACCACAAGGTTTTCCTTTACGCTAATAATAGAGAATTGTGAATATCTGCATTACATATTCCAAAATTCATAACCTTTGTCGGATGCTCAGACGAAATCATGTCCAAAAAGATAGAGCAGGTAGCAAATTTCATACGCAGACCATAAAACACAATACATAATAGTGGCAGCCAGGTTGAAACTTCTTCTTATGGCTGGCATTATAGGAACAAAGCGACAGTGCAAGAAGAAGAAGAAGAAGCGAGAGGAAATGGAATGCAGTTTAGAAAATGCCAAAAACGTAACATGCTGCAACGGTTAAAACAAAGTCGCCATGCAACAGCAGACCTCAAGATACGTTTTTTTTTTTGTTCAGGATAGGAGATTGTTGCAGCAGGACGTTGCATGCCGTTGCACAGTTTGCTGCACATGGCCATAGACTGTTGTGTAATATTAGTAAGAGTTGTTGCTGCTGCTGTTGTAGAAGCATACTATATTTCAACAGTGAAATGCCAAAAGGTATTTTAAGTAGTTTCGAACTGATTCCAAGCGCCATAAATTCCTCTGCCGGTTGCCGTTGACTACGCGCACCTTCACATCTGCTTAGCCGCCAGTGTGGCAGTGGCATGCCCCTGGTCGAGGCATCGTTGAGGCATGTGCTTAGTGTGCTCAGTACGCTGTAGTAGTGCTTTATCCCTTTTTAACGACCATAAATATATCTGTGTGTGTGTGTGTGTGTGCAGGCCAGACAGTTAGCTAGACTTGGTGTGCAATGCATTTCGTCAGGTTTGGTCCTTTTGCTTGTTTTATTTTATCCAAAGCTCTGTTGCCAGTTTGCATAAACTAACAACAACAACAACTGTAGCTACCAGCTGCAACAACAACAACAACAACTGCTCTGTGATTACATGGTGCATTAAAGTGCATTCAGCTATGCAATGAGTACCCGTTACTGGGTACTTGGTACTCGGTACTCGGTACTCATGTCAGGCATTCAATTTTGAGCACAGTTATCTTCTTCTAGTAAAGTCCCTTTGTCTTAAAATGTTGATGTGTTTATGGTTCACACAAGATGTTAGCTATAGTCAATGTTTACCCGAGGTTAGGAACAGCTTAACTTGTTATCAAATAAACTGAGAGCTTATGACACACATAGGTAAATTTCTGTTAGCTAGGATAGAATTTTACAAGTTTTACTTTCAACCATTCTCCTTACACCTGTGAGTAAAATTTCTAAGAATTCTTTTGAACTTATTTCCAAAATCGTAAAAAAAAACCAAGTAAGCCTTTAGGCTTAAACATTAAAACTGTATAATTTGGCAACAAGTAATATTACTTAAAATCTTGACGAAATATTATTTTTAGCTAAAAAAAACAAATCAAAATCTTCCTTCTTTTCCCTAGTAAGACTTTTTTACATACCAATTGTTCGTATAATAGTATTTGTCTAAAACCAAAGAAAAGCTTTAACACATTGCACCATTAAATGCTTAAAACACACAACTTTCACACACACACTCACACACAGACAGCATTGGTGTGAGTAAATAAAAGCAAATATTTGTTATTCCAATACACTCGGCTGTCTCACAATTGAAATAACAATAAAATGCATACAAATTACTTATGCGCAATTTTACATATTCCAAAATTTTAACAACAATACACACACATACATATTACTCATATTGTTGTTGTTGTTTTCGATTCATTTGTACTTTTCAAAGTTGTGAATTATTATTTTGCATTTTACTCATAAATATTATTGCACTCATCGTTTTGCATGGTTCCAAAAATAATTGCAATAAAAACATTGGAAAATTCTCTGAATTGATAAACAATTTATTTTGCTCTCTACGAAATTTCTCTATTTGCATTTTGGCCAAAAATACAAACAAGCGGCTTTTGTTGGTATTGTATACGAATAAATGGCGAAAAATAATAGAGCATTTTGCTTACAATGTTTTGGTATTTGACAGTAAAAAGAGAATTTAGCAATCATCTGTTTTATTTGTTTAAAATTATTAAGCTGCGTATGAAAATATTCCTTCTTGCATTTAAAAATGCAGTTCACATTTCCTTTTAATGAAATCGCTCTTACAGATAAGAGTTGTTTTAAGTTCATTATTCCATAAAATTTGCGAGCAAAAAAGAAAAAGTAAAGCCCCATGGCAACCATTAAGTCAAAGGGCAAACAACAAAAAAAAAAAAATGAGGGAAATTAATTTGAGAAATCAAAGTCAATATAATTTCGCTTTCTTTTGTGCCACTTGTGCCACAGTACCTTGCCCTCTTTTCTCTCCCCCTGCACCACTTAACCACAGCAATTTTCTCGCCTCTTGCACCCTCCGCATATATTTTTTTTTCACGCTGCGCTGCTCTCGCCCACCAAAAACGAAACTGGCCAAAAAAAAGAATCAGCTGCTGCCTGCCTGCCCCTTTTAATTAGTCCACCCTCTCTTCGACCGCACCCCCTTTGGCCTTTGAGTGCAGTACAAACATTGAGTGCTGTGAAGGGTTAAAGGAAAAAATTGTGAAACTGAAAATTGCCATTAGGTTAAACAATTGCAGCGCTTGGCCTACATTGCGTATGCGTAATGCCTTTTTAATTTTGTTTTCTTCATTTGTGTTTTGCGTTTTTCGTTTCGTTTTCGTTTGCCTTTGCCTTATGAGCTTGGCAGCCATTTAATAATATTCCAAACACACAGAGCGCTCGCTTTTAGCCACGCAGTGTTCATTACGCTATCGCTGGCGCTTTTCGTGTCCGGACGTTTGGCACGTAGCTTCCGACACGCCAACAGCAGCACCTAAGGGGTGGAATTGGGGTGCCACTGCCAACTACACTCTTCTTTTTTATGAGCCCCCCATTTAGCGAAAAACATAAAAAAAAAAATAAGAGAAGTGAAACAGGCAAAAGCTTTTTGCCCTTTTGCCAGCGAAAACCTTTCTGCCACACGCTCGAGACTTTGCCTAGCTTTTGTTACCGTTGCTCCCTAACAAATTTGTTGCAAGATTGATTGTATTGCCAACACACACACACACACACACACACTTTGCTTTGGTCAGACAACCCAAAATGGCGCACGGATGTACATGACGTACATGACGTTTCCGTTTCTGCTGCTGCTGCTGCCGCCGCCAAAAAGCTGCGCTTTTCCAAGTGTTTCACATTTTATTGTTGAATAGCACTAAACTCTCGCCCCCTTTTTGAAAACATTTTGAATGCCAGCGCTTTTAGAAACAAATAAAAGCCGAACGGGATAAACAGGATACAAGGATGGTCTGAAAGCGCCCAACTATCAAGTGCAGCCGCAAAAACGCTTTTAAAGTTGAGTGAATGGCATTAACATTTGATAAGCCCAACCAAACTAACACAAAACTGGCTCCCACTTTGTTTGAACGCTCGAAATTAAATGATTTTTTTCTCGATCTCTCTCTCTCTTTGCAGATGGTGCCCACACAGCAGCTTTCGAAACTTTCAAATCTCACTTATTTGAACTTGGGCGGCAATCGTTTTGCCCACTTGCCCGCAGTCGCATTTTTAAACTTGTTTCATTTGCGCGAGCTGCATTTGAGCCGACTCGACTATTTGCAGCGCATCGATTCAAGGTAAGTTTTCATCCGTATCGCACAGTACTACTACTATAGTAAAAATATATAAAGTTGTCCAAAGTGAAAGTTCACTTCATCCACTCACACACAGAGACAGAGAAAGAAAGAAAGAAAGAGGAAGACTGTGGTACTTAACGAACAGAGTTTCTTTTTTGGGTCAGTGCTGTGAAATGTGAAATGCAGACACACTGCAAATATGTATATAAAGTTGAAATGCAATATCTGCTGCAACTGCAACTGCAACTGGACAACAAGAAACAAGACTTGGGAAATGTGTCACAGTTGCTTAAAATTAAACTGACATTTCAGCTGCTCAGAAAGTATCTTCTACACAATATATCCTTGTGTCTCAAGTAACTTTAAGATAAAAATAGAGAAAGTTTCGTCTTTTGAAGCTGCCTTCTTGCTGGTTGCCTCTATCGACGCCCCTTAAAGTATGCAATAGCTAATCTTCTGCCCGAGCAAACAGAAGCAGAACTCAAAGCCTTGCAATACGATTTGTAATCGCTTTACGCTCATGAACATTATCATCTCTTAACCACAAAACGTTTCCCAGCTAGCAAGCTATTTATGCAATTCACTTTCAACACACTTGCACGTGACCCCCACCTATCACACACACACACACACACACACACACACACACACAAAGAGACACTTAAACATGCCTCAGCTACAAATCATTATTACTCAATGCAATCAATCATGTCTAATACGCTTTGGTAATAAGATGCCACCACATACACCGCACACACACACACCACACACACACACACACACACACACACACATTCAGAAAGCCAAAGTCTTCCCCTTCTGTAGCTCTGAGGCAGACATTGAAATGCTTGAGCACAATTCGAGCATATGTTAATTCAATAATTCCAGGCAATTTTCATATCAAATCATCGTTGAACGGGCCAAAGTCTCGACTTGCTTGTCAATCAACCCTCGCTCCCGTCCAACAACGTTAACATGACTTATATGCGAAACGATTTGTGAGTAGTCCCAAATCATGTAAATCGATCCACAGATAAAGCTTAGTGCGAGAGAGAGAGAGAGAGAAAACTGCCATTAAATCAGTTTAATTTCGTTTGCCAGACCGGTAAAGCCCCCCTCTCACTCCCCTCTCCACTTCCTCAAGCTTTCTTTTCTATTGTAATTGCTTTTGCTTTTTGTTTGGTTTTGTTTGATTTCAGTTTCATTCTTGTTGCAAACTTTTCCCACTCCATTTGGTTCGCTGTCCTGACAAATTGTTGCTTAACTCAAATTTGCATGCCACTCACACACACAAACACACACACACACACACACACATGTGTCCTCATTTGCAAACTAAATTTTGCGTTTGTCTGCGCTAGGTTCCTTCTTTGAAGGGGCAGGAAAATTTGAAGGCATCGTCAAATCTTTGCCTTTATGCTAATAGAGTCAAAATTTAAATTTCCATGCTTATTCTTTTTTTGTGGTAGGCATTTTCTGCAAATTTGAATTGTTATGGGGTGTGTTTTTTGAGGGGTTGAACAATCTAAACAAATTGTTGCATACTCTTAGGGCGAAACTTTAAAAGTTTGGTTTCAGTTTGTACGGAAATGCGTTTTAAGAATTTTCCTAGTAGCTTTAACTTGTTGACTACGTATCTTTAATTATTTTGTCAGTCGCTTCAACTTATATTTAATTTTTAAACAAGTTCCTGACATTTCTGTTGCCAAAAACACATACCATAACTTTACTCCCGTTTCCTTCCGATCGAGATTTTCACAGGAAATTATGTTTCACAAAGTTAAGACTAGAAATGTTTGCTTGCTGCAAAAGCAAAAAGGGTTCCAGACAAATTGTTAGACACCCTTCTACGGAAAAAAATGAAATGTAAACAGAAATAGCGCAACATTTGAAGGTTTGTTACATTAAAGGCCTTTAGACAGGGACACATGTATGCAAATATATATTTATGCAAATGCGTTAATGGAAACTCACCACCAACAAGAACAGACAATGTGGGGGGAAGGGGAAATACCGGGCGACGTGCAACGATGGCGACATGTTGATAGCAAAGTTTATGGCAGCTACATTTCGCAAACTGTTGAGATACACACACACACACACATGTGTGTTTTGCCTGCCTCATTATAAAAACCTTACACCTTAACAATCAACGGTCGTTGGCGGGTGTTTGAGCCAAAATTCATTAGGCAGTGGCACGTTCATACCCACAAAAGCAAACAACCCTCCCTGGTGTTGGCCGAGTCATATCAAACGGAATATTAAGTGAACATTTTTACACCGAATGGAAGCTGTGACTTTTTCTCCTCCTCCCCCTCTCTATCTTTCAATGTATGTATGACTTAATAGCTAAAAGTCATTCGCTACATTTGGTTCAGAAAAGGGATAAGCGTATTAGGTCATTGTGAATTCCAAAATTGAAACTAATTGTTTTAAAATTTATGCACTTTGTGCGAAATGAACACGAACTGACTTCATTTAGCACCCCTTGAAGTGTGGATGAGTTGAAATGAGATTTGAATTACGGCTAATGGAGTTTTGGAGCTTATACATATGCGACATTTGTTTTGTGGCAGCTTTGGGGGTTGGTCCTGGCTAGCTTATCTTGTAATATACAGTAGCCGTTGTTGTGTTTGGCTATATCCGCAGTGACTTATAAAGAAACAACAGATATAGATTTTTTGTGTGTAATGGTGTGGAAATTAATGATTTCAGTATGATTAAGGGGTGCTAGATGCTAGCAATCAAAGGAGTATTTAATACAGCAGCCAAGAAGTATGCTAACTTTTTTTGTAATTTTTATTAATGCACACAAGTGTAGTTTATAAACACATGTTAAATAATAATTGTATAAGCACTTGTATAGTTATGTTTTGGTTAGTGCGAGTGCTTTACAAGTGCCACTTACAAATAGAAACAGCTGCCACTTTTAGAGTCTGATTCTCATGGAATTTCCAATTGATTTTGAAGTGAAGCGTTTCAACTCAAATTGATCGTACAAAGCCAATGGAAAAGTGACATTGCTGGCTATTTGACACTGATTATTTTTGTTGCGTGACATGAGTATATAACCTTTATCGCCCCACGTTGTGCCCCACGAGTTCTTCACCAGCCAGTAATCTCCACCTATTGGATCAGTGCCGTAGCCTACGACAACAACAGCATGATTAGGCTCACCATTACAAGTTGGATCGTTGAAAACACCAGTGTGATAAAATCGAAAATTATTGCTGACATAGATGCCAACCGAAACGGGACCAAAGAATGCCACAACCGCAGCCAATTCTGATTCATCGTTCTGCGATAGAGATGCTATGGCGCTTACAGTGGCTCCAATGTTGTCGCTATCAAAACGACAGGAACCCTGCTTACCCTCGTAGGGATAGGCAGCTTCGGTATCAATGCCACCATTGTCAGAAACATATTCTAAAGCAGTATATGGCGATCCTCCCGAACAGCCACTGTTGTTGTAAGGTGGTTGACTCGAACAGTCCATCAAATTCTGTTCGGAGAGTGGCGTTAACTTTCCTGTCGCCAGAAAGCTATGACTCTCCAGAGAGCCTACAGCCGCAAAAGCCCAACAAGATCCACATGTTGTTCCCTGATCCTTGATCGGAGTAACGGCACCCTGAGCTCGATAGTCCACGCTTGCCGGTATTTCCGTCCCAATTGACTCAAAGATCATGTCTACATTTGATAGATGATCAGGTACATTGAGGCTTGGCAGCATTGTGCTTTCGAATTCCTTCCTTAACATATCCGTAAACTGATTCACGCCCATTTTATGGGTCTCTTCGCCAGCCTCATAACGTAAATTGTGCTGGTCAATCATCCGCTTGTGATCGTAGAAGATAAGCTTACGCAACAGCTCCTCATCATCGCTTTGGTAGCTCTTCTCGTACTCCAGTTTATAGTTGAACCATTCCTCTTCCAAGACGTCCGAGTAGGTGATGGCCTGAACGTAGCCAACGATTGCCAGAAGTGCAATAACTATCCTCATGACTTTGACTGCAGCGCGGATTAAGCAACAACTGACTGTTGTGCACCGAAGTTTGCCCCCTTTTATATTGTTGCACTGAGTCAGAGATTAATCATTGGCAAAGACACTGCACTATCAATTCCAAGAAATTGGCAATGCATTAAGGTTGTGCAAACATCATTGCTGATATTTCGTGTCGATAATTGGCTCAATTAAAGCTCGATAAGAAAAGTAGTGGAAGCGAAAAAGCTCCAACTGTTTAATGTTAATGTTTAAAGTTGACCCCGTCTGCGTTTAAATAAGATAAAAGAGAGAAAGGGTTATAAATATAGGCTGGCAGCAGTGACAAAATGTTGATAAGGCACTGCAAATAAACAAACACAGCTAGAAGAACTCACTAAACTTTCTCTTCGCCCTCCAAACTCCTTTGCTCTTGGCCCATTTAACAATGGGAAGCGTTGAAGCAGCTGCTGCTGTTGCAGCTCACAAAAGTATGCAATGCATAATTTTATGTTTATAAGCATATTTTGCTCAAAGAGTGCCAAGAAAAAAACGGCAGAAACAACAACAACAACAACAACAACAACGCCAAAAGCAGCTGCAGCAGGAAGAAATTACGGAAACAGGAAAACATAAACATGCTGCTGCCTGCCTAACTGCCTGCTGCCTCCCACCCCTCCCTGCAATTTTTCCATAAATTATGAGCCTAGAAATATTTCAAGGCAGCCGTCGTGAATAGAGCTATTATGCGTATGTTTATACACCTACAAATATGTACACATATATGCGAAAAGAGTATTTGCATTCTTTGCAAAGACAGCAACAACAATAACAAATAGAAAGTAGTCCAAGTCTTAAGCTTTTTTATTTATGCATATGCATGCTTCCTTCTCTTCCTGAGTAGCTTACTTCCTTTGTAATTGCCAGCGTTCGCTGCATGTGCACTTGAATTTTAAGAAAATTATAAATTATGCCGAGTGGGGGAAAAAACAGGCAAGGAAAACAAGCCAATTAACCAAGGAAACTTTTATATATTCCTCTCTTCATGTTATTTAAAAAAAACAATTTATTAGATAAATATTGTGATTAAAAATGAATATATGTTTAACTTAAAACATTTATACCATAAACATACAAAAGCTTACATGTTCACAAATTTACGTTGTTTATTTAACGTTTAAATGCGATGCATTGTTTAACTAAAATTGCTGCTTTGTTTCCGTTTATGCATTATTTATTTAGTAGTGCAAGGAATAACAAATTAAATAAGCATTGTTCCCGTCTATATACTTGTTTATGTATTGAAAAACAACCCCTAACGTTTCAGGCATTGTAATTTTGTTGCGTTTTACGCTAAAACGAAAATTAAAGGTTAAACGGGGCGTATGCGCAATTCAAAAGCGTTTAAAATGCCATTAACAAATGCTTTGGGCATATCATTTGATAATTTGTTGTGTGTGTGTGTGTGTGTTTGTGAGACAATTAGTTAATGATTGCTTGGGTGTGCATAGTAAATATTGTGTGCAATAAGGTCTTTAAGGTCGGATCTCTTTAAACTCGAACTTTCTTATGCACAGACAGAGACAGAGAGAGAGAGAACTCAATAAATCAACAGTCAAAATTGAGGGTCGATGCCGTCAGTTGAATTGTTATCCCCTTTGGGGGCTATCAACTGTCATATCTATCGGTCTCTCTCTCTTCATATTTATTGTAGTAAAAACGTCAATCAACTGAATAGAGCGGATTTACTACACACACATGCACACACACATGCACATACATACACATGGATAGAAAGAGGTGCAGACAGATTTAAAAACTATATAGATGTTGTTGAAAACGGGACAACATTGCCTTTGATTTGAGTGAGTGACTGGCTGACAAACTATTTGACAGACTGACTGATTGACTGTCCATTGAACGTAATAGCTCCCAGTCCAACTCCCTCTCCCTCTCCCTCTCTCTTTCTATCTCGTTCTCGCTTTGGTCTGCCGGAATCGAGCAACGTGACTGAGCTCCACGAACATGGACAGCAAACATTTCAATCCGATTTCCAGCAATTCCAATTCAGGCGCCACACACACACACACACTCACACACAAAACAATTTGCATATGAGCTCGGCCAAAAAAAAAAAAACAACACATTTATTTTCGCCTTCACACACACACACACACACATGGCAACCATTTCCGTTTCCGCACGTTTGACACTGGCAAAAGCAGCAGCAAAAGAAGAAAAGAAAACACAACAGCAAATGAAAATAAGTAAGAAGTCTTTGCGCTAGACTGATTGGCTATAAAAATACCCTGCAGTTGAATTGTTTTTTAAATACTATCAAGTTGTTTTTAAAAACATTTTTATAAACCGTACCTTTAACCTTCTTTACAATAAGCTTACAAACTTTTAGGTACTATTTACATATGAGGGTATTAAAAAATAGCGAAGGACACAAAAACTGAACAAATGAAGTTTAAGTCTGGGAGAAAGGACAGCAAAAAGGCTGGTTTGTTGTTGTGCATGGATTTCGCGCCCCTTTTTCCTGTTTCCAATGTGTGTCTGACAGTCACATTTAGGCGTCGCCAAAGCTGCATTTAAAGAGCGTTCAACAGCAGGTGGCAGCTGGCAGGTGGCAGGTAGCGACGACCTGTGGCATCGACTCAAGTCCCCCCCCCCCCCCCTTCACGCAATCAAAAGAAATCCCCGCTAATGTCACGTTTTTCTTACACACCCCAAAGTGTGTGTGTGTATTTTGTCTTTCTGCACTATTTGCATAATATTTGCACAAATAATTGAATTTGTTTTTTTTCTTAGTCGTTCGAGTTCTCACTGTGCAGATAATGGCAAGTATTGTTAAGCGCCTGCAATTGAAGTTTTCTTCTCCTGTTTGCCTGTTTTGGCTGTTTAACTTGCCATGAAATTGAACGTTCATATTGTGGCTGGAAACGGTTCATTTGTTTGCTGTCTATAAAGTTTGCTATGGCTTGTGTGTGTGTGTGTGTGTGGGGGAAAATCATAAATTAATTTAAAATCGAATGCATGTGTGAAGTTTTAAGGCAAATCAAGATTTTTATAGACATGGCATAAAGATTAAAGAACTTATATACTAAGTAAAATTTCACTTCACTCACATGAATATTAGCTCAAGTTAAACGCTTGCCGCAAATCAATTCAGAAACGGAGAAAAAAATGCACTCCATTTGTTGCAGTACGTGTGGCAAATCCATCAGAGCTTTAGTAACCACAACTAGTTGCAATCAGTTAGCGACTAACTGCTGCATACAAATGGGTCTCTGTAGAGAGGAGAAAACCGGGGCCACTTATCAAATCAATGCATGGCAAGAAAGTTCATCAGCAGCAAGTGCAGCAGCAGCAGCAAGCTCTCGAATAAATGCGTTCATTTAACACGGAATGCAACTTAGGAGCTCGAATCAAATCAAATCTCGAAAGCAAGTTTAAGTGTAAGAAAAGCGACAAATTCTCGGTCTCAGTGTGAACCAGAAGCAGAAGCTGAAGTAGAAGTAGAAGAAAAGCAGCTGATGGTAAGTTGCTCATACGCCGCGTTGCACTTATTTCATGCTGAGAAGGCGACCAACTGAGCTGAGCTGAGCGGAAAGTAGGGGGGGGGGGGTGGAGGAAAGGGTGTGGTGCGATAGGTAATGCACTTGCTTTCTGGTTGCCTGCAGCAGTCAGCGACTTTGCGACGTTGACTTAACTTGGCAGGGATTTACGGCAACGCTTCACGGCGCTTTGCGCTTGCAACGTGCAACATGCAACATGCAGCATGTTGTTGTTGTTGTATTATTAAGTTGAAATAGACGCAGGCTAAATAAATCCATGTCGCTTAAGTCGACGCGATGTGGATAAAGGGCCAACAACTGAGTGTGTGTGTGTGTGTTTATTCATGTATTTCATTGCCTGGCATTTAAGTTTAATGTTGATGCATAGCATTCTGCATAATTAAAATGAACATATTGCACATATATATTCACAGAGTATGCTGCCTCTGTGTGTGTGTGAGAAAGTGTGTGTTCGTGTCGGATTATTAACATGGAGACGAACCTTACTTGGCTTAAGAATTAAGAATGTTTTTCCTCTCTCTCTCAAATCTAACTTCTTATTTGTATCTTGTATCTTTTCAGAGCCTTTGTGGACAACACGCATTTGCAGACACTGCACTTGAACTACAATCCGCAGCTGATGGATATACCGATGCGTTTGTTCCAGGGCAATCCCAACATACTCGAGGTCTATATGCAGAGCAACAGTCTGCAGACTTTGTACTCGGCTCAGTTTCCCGTGGATCAGCTGCAGAAACTGTATCTGGGTGACAATCCATTGCAGTGCAATTGTTCGCTGCTCTGGCTCTGGCGTTTGGTCACTGGGAACTTTGAGGGTTCCGTGCCACCAATGGAGCACGCAGCGGGCGGAGCTGTGGCAGCCCTGGCCAAAGAGGCAGCTGCACTGCGCGACGATGATGATACCACACTCAAGGCGGACGATGGCGTCTCCGCTTTGGCCGCCTACATTGCCGAACAGCATATTGCGAATGCCTTGCAAACCACCGAACCGAGTGCCTATGAGCAGCGATTGGAGGCAGCCAGTTCCAGTTCCAGTTCCAGTTCCGGTTACCTGCGCATGGATAAGCAACAGATCGGCTGCGATATCTGGCGGGATGCGAAACGAACGCGTCGGCAACTGCTCACGATGAGCGAAGGTGAGATCACCTGTCCGGCGCACATTGTGACCGTGGTCTGTGCCGTCATCACGTGCCTGCTGGTGGTCATGATTGGCATCAGTGTGCTCTACTATCTGCGCTTTGTGAAACGCAGACGCAAGCTGCTGCACGAGCGTGGACCGCTGCGAACCAGCAAGAGCATCATCAATGTGCATGATCGCATCCTGCAGGGCCATCATCATCATCAGCCGGGCATGAGCATGACTTTGGGTGGTTCGGGTGCTGGCATGTCCCTGAACTATCCACATCATGCGACAACGTTGCAGGCGCACCATCATTACCATCAGGCCATGCCACTGCAATCGCAGTCCGGCCTGGGGCATGAGTACCAGCAGACGACCCTGCCGCAGCTGGACAAGCTGGAGCTGGAGCGCTATCTGGCGGCACAGAGCATAGCCAACGAGTATCGAGCGCTGAAGCCGTGGGAGCTGCCCGTCAAGGAGGCCGACGATGAGCCCGAGCATCATTACGAGCGTTTCGATCACTACGAGTATCCGGATACGCACACCATGACCAAGCTGAAGCAGGCTGCCGCCGTCGCATCCTCAGCATCCCCAGTCCCCCCCGCCTCTGCTGCAGCTGGCGCCACAAAGCCACATGTGGTCTACGTATGACGTGGACGTGGTGCTCAGGTGAAGCAACAACAGCTACAACAACAGCAGCAGCAGGATTTGGGCATGGAGCTGATGGGTTTGGGTCTGACCAATAATAACTATCGCAGCTATGTGCAAAGCCAGAGCAAGGACTTTTGAAAACAGGGATAAAACAAACAAAAAAAAAAACACAGCAAGCAAGCAGCTCATCAACTTAGATTCTTTTTTTGTGTTTAGCTAACAAATTTTTGAGTTTTGAGTTGGTTTTTTGAAAACTCGCAACAAAGTTTAACAAGCGTCAAATGAAACAAGGGATATGTCTACGTGTAAAGCAGCATACTAAATACATACATAAATATATATATATATATATATATAAAATAGTAATAAAATATATATATATAATGAATACTAAACAAATATGTCATATTAGGTATTAAGATAATATTTAAAAAAAGCAAATTACTTTCTTCAACTCTCTCTATCTTTCTTACTCGCTCGCTCTCTCACTATCTCGCTCACACACACACACACACACACAGCAAATGTAAAAGAACTCATAGTTAAAAGCATTTAAATAAATAGAATTTAGTTAATAAGCGCATTTAACAAAACTGAATTTAATAAGCATTAAATACGAAATATTAAGTGTAAATGAGTGCAACAATAACTTAGTTAACTATTTATTATAATTAAACTTAATTTGTTGTAAATTTCATTTAATTGCACACAGGTAGACAAAGCATTAGCTAAGTGCAAACTTCTGGCTAAGTAAAACTGGGACCAACAAAGAAAGTCCATTTCAAATATATTCCGATCCAAAAATAAAATATGGATTTAATGCCAGAAGTGTTGTCAGCTAATGCAGCGTTCATACCAACCAAAAAAAAAAAAATACTTTTTGAAAAACAAAACAAAAAAATCCAATAAGATGACAATATATAAAGTGTAAATTTAAGCATATATATATTTTCTTTTGTGGAGAGACTCAAAGTTGGCCTAACACCTAAATCAAAATTGATTTGTAAATAAACACATATATATATAAATGGAAAAAACAAAAATCAAACAAAACTCTACTCAAGCACAAAACTTAGCATAATATTTGCATTATTACTGTACATAATTTATTCTTACATTTAAATTTAGTCAAACGCAAAAATGTGTATATTTAAGCAAAAACAGCAATAACAGAAACAGAAATAATAAACAAGTAAAACAAACAGATAATTTTTCGAAGCATACATTTCCTTTTGCCTTGTATTATTTTTCAGTTCTTTGGCTTTTGCGAAAATGTTTGTTGGCACAGTAATTTACTCGTAATTGCATTTTTGGATGAAAAGCAAAGTAAATACTTGGAAAAAAATTGTTTCGAATAAATAGCAAGACAAACAAAAACTTAAATATATACACACAAATTGCATATGAAATAAACTATACATAAAATAATACAAGTAAAAACTACAAAACTACAAAATAAGCTAAATCAAAAGCAAAGAGCTGAGCAAATGCAAAATGTTTGGTTCAGTGCGCAGAGAATTGAATCATAAATAAAACCATCAAATGAGTGTGTGAGTGTATAAAAACAACACTAGCAGAACGTGCTTAAGTTAAAAATAATAATAATAATAATAATACTATATGCAAAAGTATTTAAATAAATAGACACTGAAAAATGCACACTCAAAAACAAATACAAAACAAACAAAAAATGTTATTTCTTATACGAAGACTGAAGAAAATGATGATGCAAAATAAAAAAAAAATAATAAAATTTAAATGAGCTTATTTTTATATTTAGATAGCTTATATGAAGTAAGTACAGATAAAAATTTATTAAAATCTCTCACGCAAAGTATTCTCAAGGCATTGCAGTTCCATAAACTCAACTTCCAATGCAAAGACCAAGTAAAGTGTTTGCATAATAAATAACAGAAACAAGAACTAAGCAGTCGACTCCGTTTCAAGCTGTTGTTCATTTGTCGTCTTAACTGCGACAAATCCAAAATGTGGCTGAGAAGAGAAGAAAAAAAAACAACCGAAAACAAATAAAGCCATGTTAAGCAAATAAAGCACTTGTTTTGTTATAGCCGAAGAAAACAGTAGCCAGAAATAAACTGCACAACAAGAAACGACATAAATCTAGCCAGTGGAAACACAGAGAAAGTAACTTGAAACGCCTACCAAACACAACAAGAACAACAAGAACAAAACATTTTGAGAACTGGGCAAACATAAGAAGTGGCAAAGAAGGGGACTAGAACAGATATGTGGCCAAGTAAACATAAGTAAGTAATATATGGTCGGACAGTGCAACAATAAGGGCGGAATTCAGGGCAAGTTGGTCAACATGTGTTTTGAGGAGGTTTCGAAACTGTTTCGAACATACAACAAGCAAAAATGTGGGGTATACTTCAAGGAGCGAAGTTAGAAATTATTGCCAAGGCTGTAACAGATATTCAAAGGACATGACGCATTTTAATTGTATAAAAAATATGATCCTTTCTAATTAATAAATACAAAACAAGCCAAACATTTGAAAGCTTAGAAAGATTCGATAAATTTGACTTCAGCATTGACTTTAAATTAGATAGGTCGCCTTCAATTTGTTAGCTTTTGTCCGTAATACTTATGTACTAGACTCACAACAATTACACCTTAACAAAAGCGCAAACAACAACAGCAACAACAATAGAAACAACAGAGAAGCTCAACAGCTCAGTAAATAAATCTGCATGCTCTCTAAATAATTAACATGCCCGAGGCCTGTTTTGCCGCAGTGCCCCTGTTTTTCAACCACCATCCTCCCCACCCCCTCATCTTTTTGCAAAGCATTCACTTTCATTTTGAAGTGAATCCCTGCCACACTCATTGAGTTATTCAACCCGTCGAGCCCTGTAAGCTTTGAATGATTGCAGCGCATTTGTTTGGCCTACTCTCAGAACCCTTAGAGAGATGCCAGAAACTTGGAAACTTAGGAACACACCTGCGCTTTTTGGTCGCTGTAAGTAATGGCGAGTAATTAATATTATGATATACTATACATGTACGAAACAAGGCGCGACTTGGCAGCATTTTTGTTTTGGCTTTGATTAACCGAAAACGTTTAACAGGAAATGTTTGGCGCAAATTTAACGTTAACAGCTCGCAATAAGTCATAAAGTGCAGGAAACGCTTGACGAAATCTATGAATGAGTGGATGGACCATTAAACGCAGACCAAGATCCGTTCCATCCCAGCCCGTAAATACTTATATCTGTCTTGAGTTACGACTGTGGCAGCATTTTAATTGCCAGTGTGGCCATTTAGAAAATTATGCCGTATTTGTTATGGTTTTTTTTCCCCTGCATTCATTTCATTTTAAGTGATGTTGCCACATAAACAATTTAATGGCCAACAATTTTCTTAAAAGATGCGCAAACGATCCAAAATTAAATTGGCCAAAAAGTGTAAAACTCAATCGATTGAATTGGCAATGGATAGCTGAACAATTTTACTACCACTTTGCCAATTAACTCTTGTTTATCTATCTCACAGATACTTTCTAAATATTTCTTCAGTTATTCGAATTATTTTTGTTTAATTATTAAATACCAAATATTTGCACATTGTACAGTCTGCTTTAATCTTTTCTACACACACCGAAAATCTTTCCTGCTCAGCTTTGCCAACAAAAATTCAGTTTAAAGCAAATTGTTGCAGGATTTTCTTTCTCTTTTCCCCTTTGCGTTAAAGCTCTGTTCATCCCTTCTCAAAAATGTTTGTGGCACAACTAATTCGCATGCATTCGTAGGACAACCACAAAACTGTTTGCCGCTTATCTTTTTTTGGGGTTTTTCTGTTGTGAATTATAGCGCTGGCATGCCAAATAAAAGCGACCAATAAAAGTGTGTGGCTAAGATAAGCAAAGTGGCTAAAAGAGTGAGAGAGACAAAACAAAAGAAATCAACAACAAAAGAAAAGCTCGCTTTGATTTGTGCAACTTAAAAGATACTTGCTGCAAATGCAGCACGCAGCTGCTGCCGTACTAAAGTATCTTTCAGATATATATGCGAGTATCTTAAAGTTCTTAATGCTGCTGGACAACTTTTGTTTTGTTCCCCTTAACTTTATTTCTTTGCCTATTTTGTCTACTCTCTACCTTCTCTCTCTGTGTGTGTTTTTCACTAAGATGAATGCGTTTGCTTATCTTCTTGCCCGTTGGCTACTCTGTTTATTTCGGTCTCAGGGTTTCCGCCTTTCGTTGCCTTGTCAAGCGGAGCCACAGTTGCAGATACAGATACAGATACAGATACACACACACACAAATACAGATACAGGAAACGGATACGTTAGCTATGTACATATAGCTATGGCTAGCTTGTTGAAAGCTGATATGTCTACGTTTTGGGTTCACTTTGGTGTGTTTTCCTAACCCAACGAAAGCTCTAACGATATCTTTCAGCTTGACAGCATCTTAACTAATATAATGCCCAATTTTCTGTGGTTTATGGCTTACAACTGTCAATGCCTCGTCTGACTATCCATCTACGAGTGTGTGTGTGTGTGTGTGTGTGTGTGTGAGTGGTCAATCTCTCATCCCTTCATCCCTTCCCCACACACAAAAGGTGTTTGTGTTGAGCTTTTTAAGCATTTGATTAAGGGATTTTTCGTGCTTTGCTCGTCGATGCATTGAAAGGTCGTTATTTAAATTGATATAAATGATATGTTATCGTTTGTGGTTCTTACTCTCTCTCCTTCTCCTTCTCTCTCTTGTGTGACTGATTCAGCGTTGACAATTTAGTTTTTTGTTAGTTATCTAAGTGAATTACCAATGAGCGCTAAGTGACATTGATTTATCATACCAGATAGCCTCCTAAGGCCACATTATTTAAGCCATTTAACTTGGCCAAAGAGTGTAAACATTGCCCATATAGCCCCTTGAATGTCTCACTTGTGTATGCACAGCTGCTGGACGCATGTGGCAGGGGGTGGGTGTGGGGCACAAACAGCTATTGAAGCAAGAGGTAAATAAATTTGTGCAGCTGTTCTACTCTAGTGGGGGAATTTTCAATTTTATCTGAACATTGCATGCGTTGGATTCGCTTGTGAGTATTCATTGTTGTGCGCTTTAAATATGCTTTTAGCGCGCATGTCGTTCACAGCCTCAGTGGCCTAATGGATAAGGCATCGGCCTCCTAAGCCGAGGATTGTGGGTTCGAGTCCCATCTGAGGTAAATAGTTAAAAGTCCTTTTTTTTATGATTTTTTCCATTTATCTAGCAGATGCATCTGCATCTTCGAGAGCTATTTGTCAATTTTCTATTGCCTACAATTGGTCAAACTTGTGCGTTAACAATTTATCATTGTATAAGTTTAATTTAAAGATATTTCCTCTGTTAACCGTAAGGCTTTTTGAGTCCTTCGTCCTTGCATCCCCTTATTGTATTAGGGACAAACACACAAACACTTAAATATAAATTAGCTATTAAAATATCGAATACAAAAGTATTTTAAATAATTTTCCTAAATTCATTTAAAAGAACATAAAACACATTAATGATGGTATATAGATGTATACGTAATATACTGCAACACATTTTAAATGCAAATAAAACGAACTATTATCTTATACCTGAAAACCTGTATTTGAACTCGAACATTTACTACCTTCAAAATCATCAAAACATCGCCAAACATTCTACCAGCAGCGCTAACGCAATCCAATACAGTCTGAAAGCTTATGTTGTATTTATACAGCAAGCTTTATAAAAAGTTTGCAATGCAAAAAAGCTCGATTTTGTGAGAGCGCGCAAGACCTGAACACTTGAAGTTGCAGGTTCAATTCCCGGCGTGGGAAAAAATATTGAGTTGAGTGTTTTGCTTTTTTTATCTATTTTTTTTTTTTTTTGTATTTTTATAAATATTTTCTTCACTGCGTTATCAGTAAGCTTAATATTTATTGCCTATTGCTTCACACGGCTGATAACTAAATTACCAAACGTATTTTTTCAAATCATCTATAAATGTGCATGTTATTTATTCCTTTCAATTTTCAATAAACAACAAACAAAATTATTTATAGAATATTTTACACAGAAAGATTGAAAAAGAGCGTCAGGAAAAAAATGGTTAGATACCACAAAAATCAAATTTCAAACTTCTGACGTCTTTTTTGCTTGGAGAAGCTGCTCAAATAAGTTGTGCAAATTTTGTGTATGTTTTCAAACATGACACCCAAAACTTGACGCTATAGAAAATAAATTTATGGAAATATTTGCACATCAATTTGAAGTTTCCCACAAAAAAACACCCATACCCACAATGCCTGAACCCAATGCCAATCACCAAACACCAAACAAGGAACAAAAACATTCGAAAGTCGGGGAAGCGTAACAAGCAAACACCTTTGGCTTCATTGAACTTGCCGCTTCGTGTTACAAATGCCTCGCCAAAGTTTACTTTCCACATACGTAAACCGAATCAATTTCGGCTCCAGGTACGGGCTGGATGGGAGGGGAGCCAAATATATATACATATATTTTTCAGCGATAAACTCAAGTTACACCTTTTTTTTTCGTATATGTAGTACAAGAATCGACTGCAAAATGTTGTGTAAAATTTGCAAATGCAATAAATAAACTCGTTTCGTTTGCGTGCTGTGGTTGGTGGCAAGCAACAACGACTCAAAGGGGTTGGGGGAAGGGTCTGGGGCAGGGGCAAGGGGCAGGGGGTGGGTGTCTCTACTGTTTTCACCCATCCGGAAGCATGTAACGGCTTGTTTTTAGCTCTTTTTTTCGCACTAAGCCAAAAGTGCGCCACATGCGGCTCCAACTCCCCGTTTTTATTATACCCTGTAACCATTTTTGGTTGAAGGAGATACTTTGGTACCCTGGAAACTTCTTTAATATTAAATACAAAGCTTAACTGCAGACCTGCACACAGGGTATATCCTTAACGGCCCCAAACAATCTTGTTAGTGGCATTTTATTTTTTTTGTGTTGCCGTTGTTTCGTTTAAGTTTTGCCCTCCCTTTTTTTTTTTGTACCCCAAGCATCCCCAGAAAGTATGCAAATAATTTTTGTACATCGTCTGCGCCTTGCCTCATATTTGATATTCAGTGTCAGTTGGCGGAAGGGTTACGAATATAAGTTATTGAAATTTGCATGCAAGCGCACAGAGTGGCTCCAAGGGGGTGGAATACCATACACCATGTGTGTGTGTGTGTGTGTGGTGTGTGATTCGTGTTAGGCAGACTTATTTACAACACTTGTGCTTTGTTCTTGGCCGCCTTTGTGTGTGTGTGTTGGGTTTGCTTATTGTTTAGCCATATATATATCTGGTGTAAATCTGTTGTGTGTGTGTGTATAGGTCTCTGAGGGCGTAATTGTTAAGCAGTCTATATTTGATTATTTACCGATTATTTGCTATGCATTGTCAATAGATTGAAAGCAAATGACAAAAGGAATTACCTAAGGGTGTAACATTTTGACAATTAAAGCGTAATAAGTACTTTGAAAATTGCTCCTAAAATGGATAAGTTGTAAAATGTATTTCATTTCAATTCATTCTGAATATAATCAGAACACAGGCTGAGTCAGGCATACTTTTTTTGGGTGACCATATGGCATTTCAATGCAATAACTGTATTTGTGCATTTCAACATTTTAATCGATAAAGATGATTGCCGGTTTTTTTGCTCCTCTTCTCTCCCAGCTTTTTAGCAACTATGTCAGAGTTAGCTTCGGCTTATCAAAGTTTAAATTGCAAACTCGAGACGAGTGTTGGGATTTGCTCGCTACTCAAAACTCCAAATGGCAGTCATTGAAAAAAAAAAAAGTAAATAAATCCTCTGCTTTTTTCACTGTTGTTGTTGATGATGAGGATGCCCCCCAGCAAGTTTTCATCATCATAGTGCCACATATTGCCACACTGACCCACTTATGACGTTTATCACACATGCGATTTTGCGAGGGGACAATAAATTTTGCCCCTCAGTGTAAACCAGCAAGCCAGGCAATTTCTGTTTTGCCAACCATGACGAAGTCAACTTTTATTTCACCATTATTACTTTTAGCCTTACGCATTGTTTTTCTGTTTTTCTGTTTGTTTTTTTTTTTTGTGCTGTGGCATTTGTGGCATTTAAGTGGCTCATCTTCATTTCCCGAGTCATTTGGATTAGATGCGGCGCATCAATTTTTCATGCTGCCAGTTAAAGTGGTCAACGGCTCAGTTTCATCTAATGATATATAATTTCACACAGCTGTTGGTTAAAGTAATGGTAAAAGTCTGATAGACTTAGTTCTTTATCAAAACTTCTGATTTAAACTATGACACACAACCAGAAATCACTAATTGACATGTTTATAAAAGCCTTAGGAAAAAAGTCCCATAGGAAAACCCCAAAAAAAAAAGCGCGTAAAGATTAACTAACTTTAATCTAACTTTTAAGATAACAACTCTTTTCTAATTTGAATATAGCAAAGAAATTAATTTCAATTACAAGCAATTAAATTCACATTTAACGCTTATCATATTGACATTATCAGAACCGAACACTGAAATATTTTGGCGGCAATCGTAATTCATCGTTATGTCAAAGTAAAAGTAAAAAGTGCTACGACTGATAAGAAATGCTATCTGCAACCGGTTCCGCATTCAACGCTTTCCAAACATTCATTTCAAACTTTCGGCAGTAGACGAACAAACGTCAAGCTGTCACAATGTTGGCCTGGCTAATGTTTTGGCCACTATCGCTGGTAAGTTTCCATGCAAATTTCGTTGGCTCTTTGCACTTGGCAACAGCTGTCTTTCAGATCACACTTGTGGCTAGTCATGGCGATCTTGGCCGCAGTCGTTTGACAGCTCAGGCTGAGCACAATTTGGCCACGTTAACCAGCCATGCCATGGTTCAGGCCACAGAGCTGGTGGACAGTGTGGTGGATGATCTGCTCGTGCTGGACTCACAGAACGCCATAATGCTCAGCTATCTGGGCCACTTTGAGGCTTTCCTGTTCAGAAGTGATAATCATACCAAGGAATCACTGCAATACTTTTACGATATTGTCGATGTCTACTTGGATGCCGATGCCGCTGAGAAAACTAGGAGCATTGAGACCCAATTGATTGCCATGTGCCTGCAGCGCAATGGTTTCGATAGATGGAAGCGTACCATTCAATTGCGAACGACGCAGTTGCTCAAAACCTTCAGCAGGAAGCTCAAGAAGCACTTGGATACCCTCGACCACGAGGAGAGATTGGGCATTGAGTATCAGTGGAAACGTGTTCTCACCCGCGGTGGTCAAAGAAAACTGGAAAGATTTCGAGAGTTCATAAAGTGGCTTGCGGGTTAGAATCAACATTGAACTCGGAGCATTATTTAATATATGAATACTATTTATTTTTAGCTAATACGATTTTTATATAATTAAACACTTTTTGCGAATTTTAATCGCGTCATTTATTGCGCCATAAATTATTTTTTTGCAGATAAGCAATGCTTGTGCTGTGATATGAAGGGCGTGTAGCTTATTATGGAATGAATGAATTTTAATTACAAGCAATTAGCAATAGAGAAAACCAAAATAGAGAAAATCTAAAACAATGATACTCTTTACGACTTTGTCACATTGCTAGAAAGATTTTGATATTATTGCATAAAACAAAGTTGCATGATATAACTTACTTAAAATTCACACTCCACAAACACACACACACACACACACACACTCTGAGTGTTGAAAAACTCCTGGCAGCCAAAAATATAAAAACACAAAACTTTTTCTGCTGCGTCTCTCTGTGACGATGGCAATGAAAAACTTTTTCACACACAAAAAAAATTATAAAACTGAATATGGAAGCATCGAAATTTAGACAAAACAACAACAACAACAATAACAATAACTGGCAGCCTGTGCAGTAAAGTGATACTTTTTTAGCTCCGAAAAACTGCAGACACAACAAAAAAAGATGTAAAGCTCTTGCAACGCCAGAGGGTGAGATGAGGGATGGGTGTTTGGGTGTGTGTGTGTGTGGAAAGTGCAACAAACGTCCAAAGAAAAATGGCAACTGCATTTTGTGTCTGAAAGCTGACAAAGTGCTGAGTGCATTTACGACTTTAGCTGTCTTCTTTCACTCTATGTTTAGTTTTTTTTTTTGTTTTTCTACTCGCAAGGATATTAAATTGTTCAAAGAGAGAGCTATGTTTAGAAAATGTAGGGATTAGATTTACAAAGATACTTAAAAATAATTAGCTCACATTTATTGCTTTAATATGCTCTTCTGTGGCACAAGCCAAATAAACAACATACAGCCACAATTATAGGAACACAACAACAGAACAAAACAATGAAATGGAACTATCCAAACTGGTAGCATAAACGCCGATACAACTCCAGCATTTGTCTCCAGAAATGTGCGATAAGTCGGCAGAACAACGCTACTCATTTTCAATAAAATACTTGGAATTTTAAAAAGGATTCTCAAATAAAAATCAAACTAAAAAGTGCACAGCATACTGTTTAGAGTATATATTTACAAGAATTTCTTAGTTTTCCTATTGAAACATATTTTTAGTCACCTTGATGCTTCTTTCAATACTACGAGTATTCATCTCTGCAACAACATTCCATGCCACAAAAAATGCCAATTATAAATGGAGCGCAGCATGCCCCAACACAGATGCATACTAACAATATAATTGTTCCAGTTCCAATTGTTCCTTTACTGTTCAGCAGAAGAGTTGTTGTTGACTTTGGAGCATCTGTTCCATCTTTGTTATCGTTGAAATACATATTTTTTTGTATGTAAACAAAGTTAATATTTAGTTTTCTTAATAGTAGCTTTAAATGAATGGCATACTATTTGGTTTTAAGCCTTCAAAACTTACTTTTCAATGTCATAACTTTCTTAAAACCGCATATATCTTTGAAATTCTATCCTTTCTTTTGCCAAAAATGCAACTGAATTCTGCGAATTTTCAAGAGTCCATTGAATGCAGAAATTAAGAAGCTCAAAGTCAAGTACACTTCACACACACCCTCAACTGCTTCTTAGGGGGAAGTTGCGTCATGAAGTGACTTCTAATGATGCCTGGCCATCCACTCACACACACACACACAAGTACCTTAAAACACACACACACGCGAGAAGAAAAAAAAAATTGTATATAAATTAATGAAATGCATTAAGGGAACTAGATGGGAATTGTGAACTGTAAACTGGGACTTGTGACTTGCGACTGACGCTCGTTAGTGCTTTACACACACACACACACACTCGCACACACCCATCGTGAGTAACACATTTGCATAGCACTCGCCGCTCCCATCATTATCATAATTTGAATGCGTTCGGAGCGAGTTTTAAAATATTCATGCGAGTTGAAAGATTTTCAAGTGTGAGCACGTGTGTGCATCATAACGGTAACGAGTGTGTGTGTGTGTGTGTGTGGAGGATACTCCTGATTATGACTGTATTTGTGTGCGGCCATTACTGTGCCATTATCGCACTTCACAGCAACAACAACAACAACAACAACTGTTTAATGGTTGAAAATCCCAAAAAACTGAAAATTTACAAAAATAATCCAATATAAGTAAGAGCTGTATAAAGTATTATTTACAAAGTTGCTATTAAATGTTTAAATAGCAGCAACACTTGCATAAGATAATACTAGTTTTGTTTTTGGAAACGAACTGTAAATACTCTAACAAATATACAACAATCAAAAAATCATAACAATTGCAATTGCATTATTAAGTACTAAAAAAAACATTCCATTTGTCAACTGTTAGAGGAATTAGCGTCTTTTGTTAGCCAATTGCTGTGTAGGGTTGCCATGCCAACAGCAGCATTCAAAGCTGCATTTAACAGCCCCCAACCCCCCTCTCCACTTTTCTCTTCAACTCTAGCTAAAGCAAATGTCAGCGATAGCAACAACAAATGCGCATTCAACACACTCAAACACACACACACACACACACACACTTACAACATAGTCATACACGTGGCTGCATGTCAAAGTGCAAAGTTTTGTTGAGCTCAAAGCTCACGAAAAAAAAAGCCACTCGCAGAGAGAGGAAAAAAGCTAAAAGGCAGTCAAAAGCGCCGTTTGTCGATTTTAAAAAAGTTACGTTTTGACGTTTGTGGTTGTTGTTGTTGTTGTTGTGGCTGTTGTTGGCAACCCTTTCAGCTATGGCAATTTTTTACCTGCTCCAAAAGTTCTACCCAACTAGCAAATAAAAACTGTGAGTGTGCAGCTTGTTTGGCGGCTTGTTGTGGTTGTTCTTTTTGGGTGCAACCGCGTTGCAAGTAACGAGCGAATGCATAAAACAAAACCAGTTTCAGAGTATAAAAACCGAGTTGCAAGCATAGCTTAAAGGGATAGTAACAGTTGTAAGTAAACGATAACAGATGAAGCACAAGGATAAATCTGGCGTAGAAAAACGCTGCTTTTCATAGTGAAAACTGTTGTCAAGGACATTGCAATGGTCCATCAAAGTGAGAGGAAAAAGGTACGAAAGGGGCTTTTGAAAGATTAAGTAAGAAATCTAATTTTCTCCAAATACATATCATAAACAACACTAAATTGCTTCCAGCTTAGTGCCATGCAAACTATTTGATAAGGAATATTCCAGTTACACTATCTATCTACATATCATCACATAACTAAACCCACACCACCAATTTCATATTCCTTTCCGCTGATTTTATGTGCGCCAAAATGAAAGCCCAACGCAATCATCATCATCATCTAAAATGCTAGGCCCCAATCATCATCATCATCATCATCGTCATATTCATTGCGCATCTGAATTGCAGTCGTAAACTTGATTGTAATAGTATAATTTTTTTACGTAAAAAACCGAGAATTGGGCCAGAGTTTAGTGTTAGGGTCCGGGAATCTATTTCCGTCTGATGATTGTTGTCCGGGTGTCTTTCATTTTCATGCAATTTTTATGTGTGTGCTTGTGTGTGTGTGTGTGTGTGTGTGAGGGTGCAAAAAATGGAGCACAATTCACCCCCATTGAACACTCCTTCTACTCCTCCTTCTGGCTGCCACATCTAGAAGTTATTGTTATCCTTTTGTTTTAGTGTGCATCTTTTATGCTTTACTGTACTCTTGTGTGTGTGTGTGTGTGTGTACAGTTTTTTATGCTGACACGCCCCCCTACAGAAAGAAGGCACGCAACAGACGCATTGATTCATAATACATAAATATTGCGTATACGCAGTGTATGCCGCCTTAACATTCATTGCCATAAATTCTTATATAACACACAGCCACACACACACACACACACACACACACGCAATGGTGGAGCGTGTCCAGCACAAAGACGCAAAGTCATCAATCTTTTAGCATTTTCACTTAGGATATACAATATACGAGCATTTCCGAAATCGCCCTTAGGAACACTTCCTTCCTTCCTAGCCATTATTTACGCATGGTGCTGCTGTTTCTTACTCTCAATATTTGTGCATAAATATTAATATTGCATGACCATGTTTATTATTTATTTGCTTAGACCCAGCCACGCCCCCACCCCCTCTCCGGAAAGTTAACTACTTTCACACGTTAGATTGCCGTTTCTATTTATAGTTTTGTGGCCCAGAAAAGTATGCAATTGAATTTTTACTTAAGATATTTTGTGGTTGGTTTCTTTCTTAACCTCAATGTCTTGAGAGCAAAACAAAAAGTTGTAAAATGAGCAAATGGAATACAATGCGGCCCCCTTGGCGTAAATGTCGAGTGTGGACAAATCACAGCACATGTTGGCATTAGCCACGAATTATGGGCAGACAAGTGCAACCCTAGCGGGGAAATGGGTAACACATTGATGCAGGACACATCGGGACACACACACACACACACACACTCGAAAGAAAATACTACAAACGACACATTTTATTGATGTTAATTTAATGCAAGAAAATAAAACAGGCGGCGCTGCAGCGGAAATGGAAAAAAGAAAAAGAAACCAAACCAGTCGAGACCAAAATAAAAGATTTGCATATAAACAGGCGTCGATACACACACACACACATACGTGTAGCAGCAGACTGTGTGGCACATACAACATTTGCATAACAGACGGAGAAGACCCCGAAAACTGTCATTGCCAAGGTTTTTACATCCGCTTGCCGCAATCATTGTCTGAAGGCGTGGCACCCCCCTCCCCCACCCACCCATCAATAATATTTATGGCGTCGACTGATTCTTAAAATGTGTCCGCCTCGCGACATATGCAAGTGGATATTGCTCTATTTTCAAGTGCCTGGAATACCCTTACCCCTCGAATATAAAAATACCCTCGGAAGTGGCAAAAAAAAAAGTATGTAGAATGCCTTCGAATGGTTTTCGAAAATTCGTTTGTGCCAAAATTTATTGGCATATGTAAACAGCACAGAGAAAGAGAGAGAGAGAGAGGGGGGAGGGGTGGGTTTCACTTTCCTCATTTACACCCTTGGCATTAACATTTCAATATAATTCCAAATATTTAAATTCAATGCAAATGTGTTGCCTATAAAATGTATTTCCAATATTGCCAGCCAACAAAATTTATTACTACTTTACAAAACGCAATAAACTTTAACTGGAATTCTAGGCTTAAGCCTTCAACGATGGGTTTTGTTAACACTTAATTATTTGCGGAAAATAAATGGGATTAGGTTGATGTGATATGTTGGGGTTAAATCGAAAGATTTTTCTGTCCCATAGATTGAGGTACTTTATTGAGGTAGCTTTCCTAACCGGTATTGATACGATTTTCACAAATCATTACAATTATCGATAAATATCGATTAATTTATATGTGCTCTAAACGAATTTGCGTATGATGTAAGATTGTTCTTTACCTTAAGAGATTACTATTTTCTTCGTAAATACTCGATTTTATCAGATTTCAGTTCATAGTATGAGAAAATCTCACTCTTAAATCTATATAAATATTCCCGTTTGAGTAAATACCATAAATAATTTACACAAATCACCCACTAAGCTGGCCTGTAACAGTTCAAAGCAGCCACTGCACCCATCAATTCAACTTACTTACAGCTCTCCTGCTTGCTTCATCCCCATCTAAACTCCAAAATAATTCCATCTTTAGCAATCCATTGTGCCACACACACAAACACACACTTTTTTGATAGATTTGCTGCTGTTGCATGCAGCGCATGTAAACATCGGCTTTCGGTTAATCAAATTAAGTGCAAGTTAATGGAGGGACAAACCCAACCCAACCCAACCCAAGCCAAGAATTATTGTAGAGCATCATTCGATTTTTTACTTGGCTGCTCGAGTTTCCTTCTGCTTTGTTTGCTTACTCTCCAAAATGATGAATAATAAATTGCTAATCATAAATATTGCGAAATCCGTCGATGAAATGAGCAGGCATCGAGGAGGTCGCGTGAAAAATGGCTAACAACCAAACCCGCCCTCTGCTACACCTCTCCTACACCCCCCTCCTGTGCTGTAAAGCAAAACAATACGAAAAGTACACATTGTTAAATTGAAAGGAAACAAATGTAAAATTTATACAGCTGCATTGGCCGCAACCCTCAGCCCCTCAGACCTCAGCGGCTTCTGGAATCTGTTTCAAGCAGCGCATGCAAAATCAAAGATTACTTAACAGGGTGGAGGGGAAAGGGCGTGGTCCACAAAGTTTGCACAATTTGGCCAAAAGGCAGCGGAAGTTGAGTATAAAAAGCGAAGAATAAAAAAGGATTTCTGTTTATCTCGTTTATGGTGTTTTGTGTGTGTTTTTTCTGATTGTTGCCCTTGGTTATGGGTTAATTGGTGTTAATAATTACATTCCATTTACATTCGCTGATCTCCCAAATACACTGTGAATAGTATATTATCGACTAGAAGTATCCTAGCACCAGTTACAATTATGACCAAGCTCAAAACCTTAAAGAACACTTCGATAGTCAGATTGGTGGATTTCTTTGCCATGGTTTTCGTTCGAGGTTCGTTGTTCTCTTCCTGTGATTAGATTGCTTATGTGAAATGTTTCCATGATGCCATCAATAATCCAAGCCATGTTTTCTATATTACATACAATTTGTACGTTTTTGTATGTAGTTTACTGAGAAACAGTTTTGAAAGTTGAAGCAAGGTCGTTTAATATTCCACTATTTACTAATAGTTTTGACCACACAGATTAGTCAAGGCTCAGATCTTATCTGACAACAACAATTACGAAACAAGCGGCCAGAACTGAACGTAATTAGCGCTCGAAAATCAATACAATTCTCTTTCAACTGTTGCAAGCAAGCATCGCAATCAGAATCAGAGCCATTTCAATTGTTCCGTGGCAATCAACACGATTCCGACAGCTGACAAGTTTCTCATGAGCTGGCCAAAAATGTTCCTTTTTGGGTTGGGTGGGTCGAAAAATCACAAACAGCCAACAATTGTACTAAAGTCAAGTGCAGCAGTGGCAATGATTACAGTCACAGTTCGTTAGCGCAGCCGAAAGGGCAACAGTTGTAACCAGTACTAGTTTCAGTGGCAGTTGCAGTTGTAAGTAAGCTATAAGTTGTGGTTTTCAAACTACTTACGAGCATATAGTATAAATTTCCTGCATTTGGAATCGCTAACAAAGCGCTTTTAATTAAATTTCCTGTTCGATACTAGCGCAAAGCGTTGGCCACTTTACCCTGCACCAAACAAGAAACTGTTGCACCCAAACACACACACACACACAGGGAGAGAAACCAATACACAGCAACCACAAAATGTTGACTAAAACAATGGCAACAACAATACTAAGAACAACACGCAGCCAAGCAATTTGCAGCATCTCACCAAGAAACAGCTGCGCCCCACATTGAATGCCCCAAACGAACGAAGAATCAAGACACTAAACGTTTTTCAACATAAGCACCAACTTTAAATACCCTTATAAAATACAATAGTGTGCTTGAAAAGCTTGAAAGAAGAGATAAGACTATAGATTGAATGAATAAAACTAATCTGGTCGTCTTTTTGTTATCATTTCAAACATTCTATTTTTAGATCTCTACGTTTATTAATAAAAAAGCTTTTGAATTGTGCTGGTTATTTAGATTGTATTTTAGCCACACGACTTTCGCCAACGACCATACTACGCTGAATACATCGGTTCTCGTCTGATCACCGAAATTAAGCAGCGTCGGGCGCGGTTAGTACTTAGATGGGGGACCGCTTGGGAACACCGCGTGTTGTTGGCATTGTCAACAATACTTTTTTTTACTTTTTTTTTATAATTTATTTAATTTAATGCTAACTTTTAGGCCTTGCAAACACACTAAGATAGTTAGAGTACTCAACCAAATGAAGTATGCAAACCACGATGCAGAGTTGCAGCTGTTGTTTCTCCCGCCCCTGCTTTTGTTGCTGTTGTTGCTGCTGCTGCTGCTGCTGTGGACAACAAAATGGCGCTGCGAATTGTTGGCGCATAGAGCGGAAATGCAAGCTGAGTTAGCTGCGTGCTCTTCGTTGTTATTGTTGCTGTTGTTGTGTAGTTGTCTATGTTATTGTTGTTGTTGTTGTTATAGCCACTGTTGTTTCTAGTGGCATGGCCCATGAATATTCATGGCGGTTGCCGGGGCAGTCATTCATTCATTCGTGATTTCACGCAACCGACAAAGCAGGGGAAAGGAGTTATAAACAGAGAGAGAGAGAGACAGAGAAAACGACGACAGACAAAACATGAAACCAAATAAATAAACAAATGTCAGAGCAAAGCAGAGCAGTTTTGTCGGAGGCGAACGCCAAGAAATTGGCGTGAAAATAAATCAAGAAACAAATTGGAAAATTTGTTATTTCGCCAACAACAAACAAACTAAAGGAACAATGTAAGGACAAATCAACCGGAATAGCTTTTGTTGTGTGCACTCTAAAAGGGCTTTTAATATATTGTATATGAAAAGCATGAGCTAATGAATACAACTACATGTTGAAGCTGCCAGTGTTGGTAAATACTGGCTGAGAGAAAAAACAAACCGACTGCCCCACAAAGTGAAGGCCAATTAAAATGTCCTTTAGGCTATTTTTTGCAATTTAATTAACACGCAAAAGCACAAAATGCACAAAGGGTTTAAAAAGGAACTCGTAAGCTACCACCTGAAAGCATATATACATATATATATGTATATAGTCCGGATAACGGTCAGCAGCTGAAATTGGAACTGGGCGCAATAAGAGCATAAAAATCGTTTATTTAATTGTAAAATATACATATTTAAATAATGCCCATTAAAATGCAGTAGCAGATCGCCCGCTTAAGCTGCCCCCTTCCGAGGCAGCCCATATCAGCTGCCAAAGGTAATCAACTGAGGCTGCAACTGCCATGAGAATGCCCAAGTAGCAAGCAAGCAACAACAACGGCAAAAAAGTACATTAAAAATAAAACTCACACACATTTTTAATGCTGGCCATGTGGATGGCAACTGTTTGGCAATGTGGAGACAGAGAGGAGAAGGAGAGAGAGGATTCAGCTGCGTCTGCAAGTGGATCTGGCCCAGACCTTTGTCCTGGACATGGCGGGGAGGGGAGGCATTTACTTTGAGTGCGATGCGCTCATTTAAATGCAAATTTAAATGAAATTTTAATCCATTTTAAGGACGCAAAAAAAAACCTTTTGAAGTGCCTCATCGATACACAAAACTGACCCCAAAGGGAGTTAAAAAGAACTCAGATTGAACACAGCTGCATTCACTTTTTATTCAGATTGATAACTCGCTTTAAAGCCCAGCTGCTTTTCTGATCTCATCCCAGCGCTTAGACATGGAATGTTCATGTGGTTCTCCAAATGGTTCATATACTGGCTCCGGCACCGGCTTTGGCACAGGTTCCGGCACCGTCACCGACGCTGGTTCCGAGTCCGAGTCAGAGTCCGTATCCAGTTCCAGGGGCAAAACTGGCGGCGGTGTATTCGAAACTTCCTTGATAAAGTGAAATTCGCAACGTTTGCAATACAGCTCAACACTATTGCGTGGTTCGAATTTACGACTACAGAGGGCGCAACTTCGCGCTGGCAGAATACAGCGTCGACAGCGATGCTCGGCCCGAGATAATTCACCCCAATAGCAACGACAACAACAATTGCTGCACAAATACAGCCTGTAATCCTTATGAGACATATTTTTACCGCTAAACTGCTAATAGGAATTATTAGAAGGGTTTTTACTTTTTCAATGTGAGATTTTACCTTGAATACTTGACACAAGTTTCAGAGTAACTATAAAACTATATATTCTGATTGACATAAGTTCCAATTTTGGGTTGCTTTATCTTACTTATTTTCATGTTTCTGCTGCGTTGACCATATTGTGCATATACAATTACCGTATTATAATGATGTGTTTAAAGCTCAACTCGGTTAAATCTCGATTCCATTCAGTTGCAACAGCAGCAGGGAGACGAGTAAATGTAATCTTAACCGAATTATGCGCAGCTTTAATGCCTCATTTGTGATGCGAGTTGTCCGTTGAGTTTAATTTTATGTACATATATGTCCTTCAGGTTTCAGTTCATTTCATTCGCCATTTTGAGGGGCTTTATATAAATTGCACTTATACAAACACGGTCAGAGAAAGAAAATCACACATATGTAGTGGCATAATTTACATCGCATTAAAAATGGCAATTATGATTTATTGTTGCAGTTGCACCACGAAAAAGAAAGAAAAAAACATATTTAAAACGACGTGTTTATGTTTAATGATGGGTGAATGAATGAATGTATACAGATTTATATAGCATATGAAAAGTTTCGGGAAAATAATAAACGCATATGAGCTGAAAACAATTTAATGAACTTTTCACTTGATCCTTTTAAGTGAAAATTATTTTAAAACAAAGAGTTTTTATAAATCAATTCATGTAATCTTCTTATGTTATTAACAGTTATGTTAACACATTCCCCACACATTTATTTATAATTACACCTCAAGCTGTTTGATCATGCATTCCAGTAGATGGCGCTTTGTGTAAATTGTACATGATCATTTTATTTTAAGCTATCGATAACACAAACAATCAGCAATGCAGTCGCCAAGTGAAGCATCCACGGCATCCCTGCAACAAGGACACCCAAAAGAATCACCAACTGAAGCAGAAGCTAGAACCGGACCCGGTCTATTGCTTTTCCCTGGCAACGCTCAAAGACATCAGAAGAATCGACCAGCAAAATGTCAAACAACAAAAGCAACAACTGCATATGCTAATGAGGATGGGCAGGACGAGCAGGATGTGAATGTGGCCAACATTAATCGACGCAAACCACGCAGCATTCGCAGTTTTCGGCGACCGCCACTCTGGCAGCCATCAAGCACAAGGACCCAGGACGAGGACGAGGACGAGGAGAGCCATGAAGCGGGGAAGAAGCTGAATAGAGGTCCATCAGCCTGTTTGGCTAAAGCACATGCTTTCATCATTGAATTTCTGCAGGGCTCCTCCATACATGGCTTTGTCTATTTGGCCAAATTTGGTTTGAACTTTGTGGAACGGTGAGTTTTTGTTAGGGGCAAGCGGTGAAATAATTTCTCGCAGGCACAAAAGGAAAACATAATGATTCAATTGAGTCTCCAGCTGTTTTAGATGCAATGAATATCGTAGTTGACAACATTTTTTTAAAATGGCATATAAAAGTAATTAAATATCCTACATAATAATCGTAGAGCTTTATTTTTTTTTACCGTTTCTGTAGTGTATTAAATATTTATAACTTGAACAAGTCAAATTATAGTTTAATCCTAATGTGTATAATAAATGATGCTGCACATAAAAAATATGTTGTGATTGGAATATTTAAGTGCATTTTTTTGCTATTGCCCATAAAACACACTAAACCACTCTAAATAATTAAATAAAATAGTGTTTTAGTTATTCGCACCAAACAGTTTGTTATTTTTAATGTATTTATGGTTGTTTTCTCCCCCTTTTTCTCCCTTTCATGCAATTAACTTTGAAACTAAATTAAACTAAAGCCTCATTACGGCCAAAAACTTTCGTTTTGGCTTACTTTCACTTACGCTTTCGCTCTGGTTTCACAAATTGCCTTTTTGCGGCCAGAAAGTGCAAACTAAACGATACCAAAACTATAAGTCAAGGACTTAAAATGTTCTAAAGCGCTCGCACGTGCAATCGCAAAGATTATAATTCCGATCTCGCTGCCATATGCCACAAATGGGCCCAAAGAGAAGTTCTCTCTCTCTCGCTCTCTCTTTCGTTCGACTGCATAAAATTAGACAGGAACAACAACAAATTGTTCTACAAGTAATGTTTTTGTTGGAATTTGTATTTGGTGTGGAGCAATAAATCCTGAAAACTGACATGACATGACAAACAGGATTACACGGAATTTGTCTGGCAAGGCTTAAATTGGTAGCACACTCCATTCGAACTGTGGGCAAGGCAGGGAAGGGGTGTGTGGAGGGTGGGGCGGCTGACAGGCATGTGGGAACTGTCAGCATAACAAAAATGGACCACAACCAGCCAGCAGCTGAGGGTTAATTAGTGGATAACGCACAGCCAGAAACCCACTCTTCAACCCAAGCTCCATTACAATTTTTGTTAGTTTTTCGAATGAAAGTGACAGGTGGTAAAGGCAGTCTCTCAGTGTGTGTGTGTGTGTGTGTACAGCACGCAACGCTCGGCTCGACTAATTAATAATCTACAAACCCCCCCCCCCCGCCCCACCCCACACACACACCAGCAACTCTTATCCAAATGATTTGTGCTGCCTTCATTTTTATTTATTTATGCCTTCTTTTATTTCTGCACTGCACATTGATTTATTTACTGTAACCACAAAAAAAACAAGTGAAAACGACTGCGGAATACTCTGATACCAGTCAAGGAACGGTCTGCTTGCAATGGGTTGATGAGGGGGAGGCAGGGGTGGAACATCTGTCCAGACGAACAGACGGACAGACAGCATAACGGACATTGCACAAAACCAATATACTCTTATATTTTCATTATCAGAGTATAATGAGAGTGCTTACAGTTATACGCCCTAGCGAATTATCTTCAAATCTCAGTATGTATGTATGTATGTATGTGTTAAATAATGCACTTACCGTTGTTTTTTGTTCCACATTTTTGCTATACCAGCGCAGCAACAGCTTATTAATTTTCGTTCACTTCGCTTTACGCACAACAACAAAAACACAACAAAGAAAAAAAAAGCAACAACGAATACTGCATTCCTAACATTAAACGATATTGTAATCCACCTACGCACCTTCAACCACTGGTTTCTTGATATAAGTAATTAAATAATGCTCTAACACTTGTTTTTAGCGCAACAATAGTTAATTTCTTTAACTTAACATTTGAGCGCAGCATCATTAATTTACATTCACTTCACTTAACACACTAAAACAAGAACACAAAAAATAATGTGCACTGAATATTGCACTCCAAGCGTTCACCGTTATTGTGATCCACTTGAGCAGGGCTGCCAGATTATCTAGGAGTGAGGAATTTCTCACAAGGTTCATTATGGTATATGCTTAAAAGTGGTACATACTTTTTCTGTAAATGGCAACCTAATAACTTACTCTCACTCTCTTCTAAGCTGCTCTCAACGGTTGTCTTGTTCTTCATTTACAGTAAGCATTGCTGCTTCTGTTATTACCGCACCGATTGTTGTTGCAGAAAAATGTCACGGAATGTAAATACAATAACATTTTTACTATTGGTTTTGTAGTTGCCGCTACTCATGTGTTGTTGTTGTTGTTGCTGTTGCTGCAGCTTTGGCAGCGTTATCATTTCATTAAATCGAAAAAACGAATAATGAACAGAAGACAAATCGCCAAAAGTGAGTTTCTTCTTGCAAATCAATAGTGACTTCAAAATGAATATGAATGAACCAGCAGCAAGGTGTAATAGCGTTCATTTCCACTGTTCAGTTTGCTCAAATTTTAGATCAGTAACTGACGCTTTTGTCCTAATGTTTTCTGTTACTGAAACTACAAATAAAAATTTATTTATTAGGTTTGTTTTCGTTTGATATTTTTGGCAAAAAATTATAAAACTGACCGAAATTTAAAGATCAAATAAAAACTATTGCCAACAAAACGGTCTTAAATTTAATGCCGAACAGCATTTTTGACTTCATTGCATAAGCAGTAAAAGTCCATTTTTGTATGTAAGCGAAAATTATCTCAATTAGCCGAAACAAAATCCGCCAACAGTTCAAAAAGAATCCTTTGAAATTGCTCCCAGTTCATTTTTCTACGATAATTCATCAAAAAAAAAATTAATAACTTTTTGAATATTAGCTAAATATTGCGCCTACTTTTTAACGATGTTTACCTATTCACAATCCTATTTTGCGACCGTTATCTATCAGAGCCCATTAACGTAACGAATAAGTGATCAAATGAACCAGTTCCTCTACAGTTATTCGTCGTAAATATTTACGGTTAGTTTTCTTCTTAATTCTTTTGGGAGAGTCAATAGTGAACTTCATTACTTTAAATGACATAACTGAGAATGAACCAGCAGCAATGGAAATACTCTATAATACTTTTAGTATCAGAGTATAAAAACAAAGGAGATTAAACTTAAATGTGATTTAACTTGACAATAGAGATAGAAAGCTAACAGAATTGTAAAACACTCTGCAACAGCAGATTGAACTTTTGCCGCGTGACCTTTGCCAATGACCATACTACTAGCAACTGCACAAAAAACATTTTTTTTTTCCATTTAAAAGAGTATACAAAATCTGTAGATTATTTTTTGATTTAACCAGCCCTCAACTATGAGTGCTCAAGTTCACATAGTACAAATATTTCAGATGAAATATGCATAAATCGTTTTCGGTCTGTGTCGCTGACATGCGATAACCTCAATTCCGTATGCGTTGATATGGCAACTCCTGCAGGTAAGCGGCCAGTCAAAAGAGGTGGGATGGAGGGGTAGCCACAAGTACACAACTGCATAATCCAGAGCCCAGAATCGAGGAGCTCAAACTACAATTGCATGTGCAATGCGGATGGTTTTTGGAGAGGTTTGCAAATGTGCCGACTGACAGTTAACCAAAGCATGGAAAATGTCGTCTCAGTTATGGTTTGGATTTGAAAGGAGAGCTTCAATCCATATTTGGCGTAGGGAAATACTAAATACCTGAGAAGTAGGAAGTGTAGTCAGCTGCATTGCTCTGCATCCATAATAATGGAATTTTAAGGACAAGATGTTCTTTAAAAATATGTTTGAATGAAATTCACATCTATTAGCACATCCACATGCATCACTGAGGTTCATTCACGCACAAACTGTTTACATATGAGTGCTTAAGGAGGATGGAACAAAGCAAATGTCTGGCAGACAGATAGAATGACAGACTGACAGGCAGACAGACAAATGAGACTGACATAAATACATGTATGTATGTATGTTTGTAAGTATGATGTCCAAAGAATTCTTGAGGGCAGACATTTTGAAAATCAGCATTTTGTAGTTGTAGGAACAGCAAAAGGAAACTTACATTCCAAGTTAAGTCATAAAAACAAAGCGTATTTTTGATTGGGCTGTATGCGAAGATTGCTCAACGAGCAGATACTCTGCCTTCTATATTGTCTATATAAAAAAAATCACAGATTCAAATAAAAAAAAATCTAAATTAAAAAAAAGCTTTATCTTCCTTTAAGCCTCTCAATATTCTTATACACAATATCTTAACCTCATCATACCCTTCTTACCTCGTATTAAAGTGGTACATAACTGACGAACTTTGCAGAGCATGTGAAATTTTGAAATTAGAAATAATTCGTTGCAGAAGCGGAAAGTGCTTTACATTTTTGAAAGGGACCATTTTTGAAAATTAAAAGCCAAGTAGCTGTTACACCAACGAAATGTCCAACACCCAACCCCAACCCTCATGCGTGTGTGTGTGTGTGTGTGGTGACAGCGTTGAAGGCTTTATGAGCCATTGCTGGCGTCAAAATGTCATCATTGTGCGGTGGTATTCCACTCCAAAAAGGGCCAGATACTTCCTCCAGCAAGGATTTGTCGGCTTTTGTCAGACTTGTTATGGCTACTCTCTCCCCGTCTGGGTGTGTGTGTGTGTGCCGTTGTGTGTGCTGACGCGTTGTCTTAGTGCTGCCGTCTATTTTGGCTGTCATCGCACTTGCAGCAAGCGGCAAAAAAAATATAGAGATAATAATAAAAATGGGGCGAGTGTAACTGAAAGGGTTGCAATTGTCTGACGTTCATTGACTCCTTCCAGCTAAACTTGGCCATAATTCTTGTGTCGCGCATATTTTGCTTGATGCTTACCAAAATATTTACACGCAATAGATTTTTATGTGCCTTGGCCCAAAAAAAATACATACATATATCATTTTCTGGTATTATTTTATATTTTTGTTGTTGCATGTAGCGCGCTCTGGTTTGCATTCATCTGTGTGGCACTGTTCAGCATCATCTCGCTGAGCCAACGCACTTGGCAACGTTTCCAGACCTCGCCCATGGTCATCTCAATGGATCGCAATAAACTGGTGTGGAATACAAGTTTTCCATCGCTTACCGTTTGCCCACACAAACGCATCGATGATATCAAACTGGAGGATTATATAATGTATGAGATAATATTTTTGTTTTGTAATTTTTGAACCTATAGCACCCATATTTTTTATTGCCCATACCAGCGCACATAGTGAACAATTCAAGGATGAGGAGGATAAAGAGTATTTCCGTGATTTTATTGTTAAACTTGCCAGTCTCACATACGACAACTTGGAGACTTTGCCACTTAACAAGTCCTATGGCATTGAAAGCAGCAAGTACTTGGATACACTTTATGAATTGAAATGGCCCTTCGAACCGGAAATCAGCAGCGGCGCCGCCGTCAAAATGTTTATCTATGAGACACAAACTGAATTTGGCATTTGTCACTCAGTCAACTCGCTTGTGGCACGCTACAATTCCTTCAAGTAAATGTTTTCTTTGAAATTAAATAATATTGCAACAAATTAAATAATTGAAAACTATAGCTATTGGCGCAATAGTGATTGGAGCATTTTGGATCACGGTGATCGTGTCACAGTTCATCCGCTTGATGGCGAAATCTATGCCCAGATCATTAACTTATCTACTGCCTATGATGTTTACTTTCATGGCGCCGGTGATATTCCGAATATATCCAAACAACGCTACACTTTTCCCGAAAGTGATTACACAACTGTGGAACTCATCGCTCTGGAGATCTATACCAATGAGGAAGCTAGAGCGTAAGCTACTCCAACCCATCTATTCATTTTAAACTGATTTTTCCTCTTATGATCTAACCTCAACTAACAGAAAACCTTTCCCAAACTTTCAGCTTAACAGCTCTAAAACTGAGGGATAAGCTTGAATATCAACAAACAGACAGACGGACGGAAAGACAGACAGACGGACATTGCTATGATCAAGAATATATTCACATAATGGGGTCGGAAACGCTTCCTTTTATGCGTTAAACATTTCATCACAAAAGTAATATACACTTTTTCAAGTGTATACAAATGTTGACTCAAAAATTAGCAAGCTTACTTGCAATTTTGTTTTCATCGAAACAAACTGAAATAACTTTGAAAAGAATTCAAAAATGTTTGGTTTAATTAAAAGTGCATAGCAGTACAAGAAACGAGTGTATTTAAGTGAAGTGCTTATAAACAAGAGATATTTTTATATTGAAAATAATAATAATATTTTCCACTTACCCCTTGTCCATTTAAGTTATAAAAAAACGATTAATTGGACAAATAATTATTTGTCATTCACATATAAGAATTTTTGTATTAAGTGATTTTTGTCGACACAAAAACATGTGTGTCTGTACAATAAATAATTAATATTTAATAACAATAACACACGCATGCTAAAACATTTAGTTCTACTTCATTAAATTTTACAAAAACGGCTTACTTGAATTTTTGAATGAGGAATGTCTTATAGTTTTGTTATACTTAAATGGACAATAATGAAATATTATTTTATTTTTATAAAAATTACTTTTTTATAATCTCTTTATTTCAATACACTCGTTTCGTGCACTTTTATGCACTTTAAATCGATCAAACTTTTCGTTTAGTACAGGGTTCAGGGTATCTCCTAGTCGGCAAATCTTACTTGTTCAATCAGTATTTAATTTTTTTATAGAAATCCATTGAGTTCTGCTTGTCAAGTTTGTATTTTAGCCACACGACTTTCGCCAACGACCATACTACGCTGAATACATCGGTTCTCGTCTGATCACCGAAATTAAGCAGCGTCGGGCGCGGTTAGTACTTAGATGGGGGACCGCTTGGGAACACCGCGTGTTGTTGGCATTGTCAACAAAACTTTTTTTATAGCAAAACGACCCAAAAACATTTTTCTGTATATATTTGATACCACAACAGTTTTCTGAACTTCTTAATATGCTGTCTCTTTTGTTTTTTTTAAAGGTATTTAATTTTTTTTTATAGAAATCCTTTGAGTTCTGCTTGTCAAGTTTGTATTTTAGCCACACGACTTTCGCCAACGACCATACTACGCTGAATACATCGGTTCTCGTCTGATCACCGAAATTAAGCAGCGTCGGGCGCGGTTAGTACTTAGATGGGGGACCGCTTGGGAACACCGCGTGTTGTTGGCATTGCCAACAAAACTTTTTTATAGCAAAACGACCCAAAAACATTTTTCTGTATATATTTGATACCACAACAGTTTTCTGAACTTCTTAATTTGCTGTCTCTTTGTTTGTTTTTTTTAAAGGTATTTAATTTTTTTTTATAGAAATCCTTTGAGTTCTGCTTGTCAAGTTTGTATTTTAGCCACACGACTTTCGCCAACGACCATACTACGCTGAATACATCGGTTCTCGTCTGATCACCGAAATTAAGCAGCGTCGGGCGCGGTTAGTACTTAGATGGGGGACCGCTTGGGAACACCGCGTGTTGTTGGCATTGTCAACAAAACTTTTTTATAGCAAAACGACCCAAAAACATTTTTCTGTATATATTTGATACCACAACAGTTTTCTGAACTTCTTAATTTGCTGTCTTTTTAGTTTGTTTTTTTTTAAAGGTATTTAATTATTTTATAGAAATCCTTTGAGTTCTGCTTGTCAAGTTTGTATTTTAGCCACACGACTTTCGCCAACGACCATACTACGCTGAATACATCGGTTCTCGTCTGATCACCGAAATTAAGCAGCGTCGGGCGCGGTTAGTACTTAGATGGGGGACCGCTTGGGAACACCGCGTGTTGTTGGCATTGTCAACAAAACTTTTTTTATAGCAAAACGACCCAAAAACATTTTTCTGTATATATTTGATACCACAACAGTTTTCTGAACTTCTTAATTTGCTGTCTTTTTTGTTTGTTTTATGTTAAAGGTATTTAATTATTTTATAGAAATCCATTGAGTTCTGCTTGTCAAGTTTGTATTTTAGCCACACGACTTTCGCCAACGACCATACTACGCTGAATACATCGGTTCTCGTCTGATCACCGAAATTAAGCAGCGTCGGGCGCGGTTAGTACTTAGATGGGGGACCGCTTGGGAACACCGCGTGTTGTTGGCATTGTCAACAAAACTTTTTTTATAGCAAAACGACCCAAAAACATTTTTCTGTATATATTTGATGCCACAACAGTTTTCTGAACTTCTTAATATGCTGTCTCTTTTGTTTTTTAAAAGGTATTTAATTTTTTCTATAGAAATCCTTTGAGTTCTGCTTGTCAAGTTTGTATTTTAGCCACACGACTTTCGCCAACGACCATACTACGCTGAATACATCGGTTCTCGTCTGATCACCGAAATTAAGCAGCGTCGGGCGCGGTTAGTACTTAGATGGGGGACCGCTTGGGAACACCGCGTGTTGTTGGCATTGTCAACAAAACTTTTTTATAGCAAAACGACCCAAAAACATTTTTCTGTATATATTTGATACCACAACAGTTTTCTGAACTTCTTAATTTGCTGTCTTTTTTGTTTTTTAAAAGGTATTTAATTTTTTTATAGAAATCCTTTGAGTTCTGCTTGTCAAGTTTGTATTTTAGCCACACGACTTTCGCCAACGACCATACTACGCTGAATACATCGGTTCTCGTCTGATCACCGAAATTAAGCAGCGTCGGGCGCGGTTAGTACTTAGATGGGGGACCGCTTGGGAACACCGCGTGTTGTTGGCATTGTCAACAAAACTTTTTTTATAGCAAAACGACCCAAAAACATTTTTCTGTATATATTTGATGCCACAACAGTTTTCTGAACTTCCTAATTTGCTGTCTCTTTTGTTTTTTTTAAAAGGTATTTAATTATTTTTTATAGAAATCCATTGAGTTCTGCTTGTCAAGTTTGTATTTTAGCCACACGACTTTCGCCAACGACCATACTACGCTGAATACATCGGTTCTCGTCTGATCACCGAAATTAAGCAGCGTCGGGCGCGGTTAGTACTTAGATGGGGGACCGCTTGGGAACACCGCGTGTTGTTGGCATTGTCAACAAAACTTTTTTATAGCAAAACGACCCAAAAACATTTTTCTGTATATATTTGATACCACAACAGTTTTCTGAACTTCTTAATTTGCTGTCTTTTTCTTTTTTTTTTAAAGGTATTTAATTTTTTTTATAGAAATCCTTTGAGTTCTGCTTGTCAAGTTTGTATTTTAGCCACACGACTTTCGCCAACGACCATACTACGCTGAATACATCGGTTCTCGTCTGATCACCGAAATTAAGCAGCGTCGGGCGCGGTTAGTACTTAGATGGGGGACCGCTTGGGAACACCGCGTGTTGTTGGCATTGTCAACAAAACTTTTTTTATAGCAAAACTATCCAAAAACATTTTTCTGTATTTATTTGATGCCACAACAGTTTTCTGAACTTCTTAATTTGCTGTCTCTTTTTGTTTTTTAAAAGGTATTTAATTTTTTCTATAGAAATCCATTGAGTTCTGCTTGTCAAGTTTGTATTTTAGCCACACGACTTTCGCCAACGACCATACTACGCTGAATACATCGGTTCTCGTCTGATCACCGAAATTAAGCAGCGTCGGGCGCGGTTAGTACTTAGATGGGGGACCGCTTGGGAACACCGCGTGTTGTTGGCATTGTCAACAAAACTTTTTTATAGCAAAACGACCCAAAAACATTTTTCTGTATATATTTGATACCACAACAGTTTTCTGAACTTCTTAATTTGCTGTCTCTTTTTTTTTTAAAAGGTATTTAATTTTTTTTATAGAAATCCTTTGAGTTCTGCTTGTCAAGTTTGTATTTTAGCCACACGACTTTCGCCAACGACCATACTACGCTGAATACATCGGTTCTCGTCTGATCACCGAAATTAAGCAGCGTCGGGCGCGGTTAGTACTTAGATGGGGGACCGCTTGGGAACACCGCGTGTTGTTGGCATTGTCAACAAAACTTTTTTTATAGCAAAACGACCCAAAAACATTTTTCTGTATATATTTGATACCACAACAGTTTTCTGAACTTCCTAATATGCTGTCTCTTTTGTTTTTTAAAAGGTATTTAATTTTTTCTATAGAAATCCTTTGAGTTCTGCTTGTCAAGTTTGTATTTTAGCCACACGACTTTCGCCAACGACCATACTACGCTGAATACATCGGTTCTCGTCTGATCACCGAAATTAAGCAGCGTCGGGCGCGGTTAGTACTTAGATGGGGGACCGCTTGGGAACACCGCGTGTTGTTGGCATTGTCAACAAAACTTTTTTTATAGCAAAACTACCCAAAAACATTTTTCTGTATTTATTTGATACCACAACAGTTTTCTGAACTTCTTAATTTGCTGTCTCTTTTGTTTTTTAAAAGGTATTTAATTTTTTTTTATAGAAATCCATTGAGTTCTGCTTGTCAAGTTTGTATTTTAGCCACACGACTTTCGCCAACGACCATACTACGCTGAATACATCGGTTCTCGTCTGATCACCGAAATTAAGCAGCGTCGGGCGCGGTTAGTACTTAGATGGGGGACCGCTTGGGAACACCGCGTGTTGTTGGCATTGTCAACAAAACTTTTTTTATAGCAAAACGACCCAAAAACATTTTTCTGTATATATTTGATACCACAACAGTTTTCTGAACTTCTTAATATGCTGTCTCTTTTGTTTTTTAAAAGGTATTTAATTTTTTTTATAGAAATCCTTTGAGTTCTGCTTGTCAAGTTTGTATTTTAGCCACACGACTTTCGCCAACGACCATACTACGCTGAATACATCGGTTCTCGTCTGATCACCGAAATTAAGCAGCGTCGGGCGCGGTTAGTACTTAGATGGGGGACCGCTTGGGAACACCGCGTGTTGTTGGCATTGTCAACAAAACTTTTTTTATAGCAAAACGACCCAAAAACATTTTTCTGTATATATTTGATACCACAACAGTTTTCTGAACTTCTTAATTTGCTGTCTTTTTAGTTTGTTTTTTTTTTTAAAGGTATTTAATTATTTTATAGAAATCCATTGAGTTCTGCTTGTCAAGTTTGTATTTTAGCCACACGACTTTCGCCAACGACCATACTACGCTGAATACATCGGTTCTCGTCTGATCACCGAAATTAAGCAGCGTCGGGCGCGGTTAGTACTTAGATGGGGGACCGCTTGGGAACACCGCGTGTTGTTGGCATTGTCAACAAAACTTTTTTTATAGCCAAAACGACCCAAAAACATTTTTCTGTATATATTTGATACCACAACAGTTTTCTGAACTTCTTAATTTGCTGTCTCTTTTGTTTTTTTAAAAGGTATTTAATTTTTTTTATAGAAATCCATTGAGTTCTGCTTGTCAAGTTTGTATTTTAGCCACACGACTTTCGCCAACGACCATACTACGCTGAATACATCGGTTCTCGTCTGATCACCGAAATTAAGCAGCGTCGGGCGCGGTTAGTACTTAGATGGGGGACCGCTTGGGAACACCGCGTGTTGTTGGCATTGTCAACAAAACTTTTTTATAGCAAAACGACCCAAAAACATTTTTCTGTATATATTTGATACCACAACAGTTTTCTGAACTTCTTAATTTGCTGTCTCTTTTGTTTTTTTTTTTAAAAGGTATTTAATTATTTTTTATAGAAATCCATTGAGTTCTGCTTGTCAAGTTTGTATTTTAGCCACACGACTTTCGCCAACGACCATACTACGCTGAATACATCGGTTCTCGTCTGATCACCGAAATTAAGCAGCGTCGGGCGCGGTTAGTACTTAGATGGGGGACCGCTTGGGAACACCGCGTGTTGTTGGCATTGTCAACAAAACTTTTTTTATAGCAAAACGACCCAAAAACATTTTTCTGTATATATTTGATACCACAACAGTTTTCTGAACTTCTTAATATGCTGTCTCTTTTGTTTTTTAAAAGGTATTTAATTTGTTTTTATAGAAATCCATTGAGTTCTGCTTGTCAAGTTTGTGTTTTAGCCACACGACTTTCGCCAACGACCATACTACGCTGAATACATCGGTTCTCGTCTGATCACCGAAATTAAGCAGCGTCGGGCGCGGTTAGTACTTAGATGGGGGACCGCTTGGGAACACCGCGTGTTGTTGGCATTGTCAACAAAACTTTTTTTATAGCAAAACGACCCAAAAACATTTTTCTGTATATATTTGATACCACAACAGTTTTCTGAACTTCTTAATTTGCTGTCTTTTTTTTTTTTTTAAAAGGTATTTAATTTGTTTTTATAGAAATCCATTGAGTTCTGCTTGTCAAGTTTGTGTTTTAGCCACACGACTTTCGCCAACGACCATACTACGCTGAATACATCGGTTCTCGTCTGATCACCGAAATTAAGCAGCGTCGGGCGCGGTTAGTACTTAGATGGGGGACCGCTTGGGAACACCGCGTGTTGTTGGCATTGTCAACAAAACTTTTTTATAGCAAAACGACCCAAAAACATTTTTCTGTATATATTTGATACCACAACAGTTTTCTGAACTTCTTAATTTGCTGTCTTTTTTTTTTTTTTTTTTTAAAGGTATTTAATTTTTTTATAGAAATCCATTGAGTTCTGCTTGTCAAGTTTGTATTTTAGCCACACGACTTTCGCCAACGACCATACTACGCTGAATACATCGGTTCTCGTCTGATCACCGAAATTAAGCAGCGTCGGGCGCGGTTAGTACTTAGATGGGGGACCGCTTGGGAACACCGCGTGTTGTTGGCATTGTCAACAATGCTTGTTTAATTTTTTGAGGCAGTCGACATTTTTATATTAGTTACATTTTGTAGATATTTTTAGATTGAATTCTTTTCTTCTATCTGTGGCAGGTTCAATACAAAACAGCGCAAATGTCGCTTTCAGTACGAAGCGGACGATATGCTAACTGTGCCCATTTACAGTTTTGGCTTGTGCCTCTCCGAATGCCGCATGTTCTTTGCCCTGCGTGTCTGTGGCTGTGTTCCTCACTTTTATCGAAATCTGTGTAAGTAATCATGGTTTTAAAACCGCTCATCATTGTGTTGCAATTGTCATCATATTTTGGACGTTGCCGTCGTTCTTAACCTGAATCTTGCTGCCTCTTCACATTGTTGCACTTAATTGGTCGCATTAAGTTAAGCTTTTATTGTGTCAACGTCGCAAATTTACTCATAAAATGTTTAAATAGTTCTTTTTAAAGTTTGAACGACTATATATCTCTCTTTCTATCTCCCTTTGATGCATTTTCTATCTCTTTTCAGTGCGCAATGGTCGACGTTTGCCAGTTTGTGGCTTGGAGGGCATCGGCTGCCTGGTCAAAATTAAACGTGAGCATTTTTTTTATCTCCCTGCATGCAAATATTTGATTTGCGTCAAAAATTCGTTTTCAATAAATGAAAAAAAATGGCCATTATCAAATATTTTACCAATGAACGCGAAACGTGACCATATTCCAATAGTTGAAGCTGGTCAGAAAGCGTTCCAAGTCGTCTATTCAAAATTTGAATAAATATTTATTTGATACCCAAGCTATTATGCTGAATGATTGCTTAAATATGTTAAGTTAAAATAAAATAATGACCTTCTTAATCGATTTAATAATTTTAGGTGAGATAATCTCCTTGAAGTCGGATAAATATGAAATCCATTGCAATTGTTTGGCCAACTGTGATGACTCCAACTTTTTTGTGCAGTCGTATGTAAGTACTAAAAATACATGCTTAAAAGACACCACAGGGTGTATCAATTATAATTCACTTTCTTAATCATGTTGAAGCGTACAGGGTAATTCCAGCTTAGCTTAATGTGCTATAAAAAGGTTTTTACAACACAAGCGCCATCTAGCGCAGTTACAAAAGGAGTTTTTTTGGTCTGGAGCCGCAAGCTATTTAAATGTTGAACAAACATGAAAATTGTTGACCGGGGGCCGTAAAAAATAATAAGCACAAAAGTTGTTAGTACGCCTTGAAATATGCAATTATTGCTGTTCGGGCCACTTCGGCAGCGAGCTCGAAAAGTTGTTGTTTAACTTGACTTTTTCGCGCATTGTGCGGCAAAAGTTTTTACATTTAATAATAATTTCAGCTTACTTTGACTTGTTATACTGATGTTGTTTTTGTTGTTGTTGCTCTTGTCCCTATTTCAATTACTACCTTTCTCTCTCTCTCTCTCTCTCTCTCTTTCTTCTTTTGCTTTAACGTCCTTAGAGGTCTCGCGTCTGGTTTTTGGGCGCTAATCTACAATGGGGCATTATTGATTATCCCAAAATGCAGCTGCGTCGCGATGTGCTTTTCTCCTTTGCCGATGTTTTGGGTAAGCTTTTTCGTTTATACTCTTTTACTTTTAAGAAGCTGCATCTTAAGTTACTTCAAATATATTTACAGTTTATATTGGCGGGCTTGTGGGTTTCTTTTTGGGCTGCAGTGCCTTGAGTTTTACGGAAATCGTTTACTATTTTACGGCACGCTTCGTTCGTCGCATGTTTTGTAATTAAAATTTAAAATTGTCCATCAAAATATTGTTATTCTTGATTTGCAAATAAAACATCTCTAGTTCGACTTAAAAATTCGAACAAGAAAAAAGATTTTTAAACAATAGAATAAGTTTTGCAAAAACCATCAAATTCAAAGTACACATTATCCTGAATGTGCCTTAATACATTCCACCCCTTTCAACCCCCTAAACATTGATTGTCTATGCTCAAATGCTCGTCGCCTGGCATTTCAATGAACAACTGTCGGCGTCTGGAACCGAGTCTGATGTCTGCCTTTGTCCATTCATTCAGTGAAATGTCTCGACAAATTAGGCGCATCTTTTGTATTTTCGTTTTTGTGCAAACCTTGCCGATTTTTATGAGGGACAATAATATTTGTTGTCCATTCCTTCTAGCCCAAATAATTTGTAGTGGCAAGTTGTTTTGCCCATTCAATTGTCTATTTTGTTTTAGGGTCATAATGGGTTGTTCGATCGCTCCTGGCTTGCCAGTTGTCCTTAGCTGGCAAACTTTAAGGACTGCCCTCGATAACATTTCGCACACTTGTCATGACTTTTGTTGTTACATATTTTCGCACATATGAGTGAACTCGAAATTGTAACTGTCAACAAAAGGCGAATGCTAGTTAACTTTTTCTCTATGAATTTTCTGTCATGTCATCAATAATGAATTTCAGATGAGCAAGAAACTCTGTCTTCGATTCGGGTCAACATTGGAGGGCAGCAGTAAGAGCAAAGACAAACACTACTTAACGAATTTCACATCCCTTCCACACAAAATCCGACTTAAAACAACCCTTGTTTGCAGCGTAAGCACACACAATACAAGAAAATCTACATTTGAATGGGGCAACAAATACAACAGATTTTTTAATATTTTTATGCAAAAGAAAAAAAAATAAGGAAAAATCAAACACCATACCTTTTGCCCCTTTTGCAAAACTCGAAAACTCCATCCCTTGGAACAATCAAAGCTCAAAGGAATTGTCAGCGTGCAAAGCTCTTTTGCACCTAGCCAGAACTTACTTCGTTCCTGTGTAGTAGCATCAATGGCAACCGCAATCCACGTCACGTGGGGATTGTCACCAGCGACGCATGCATTATACATAATATATGAAAAGGGGGATGCACAGCTCATTGGCCCAAGTGGTAAGGGGGGTGTGGAGCATGGGGGTAAAGTGTGAATTTACAATATATACCATAATTCCGGACAATGCAGACTTTGAAGTTGGCCCTGTGCAGAAAGCGCCAAAGGGTAGCAGCCACATTATTGTTGAATTGCTTGAAAATGTGGGCGGAATGGGGTTGTGGATTGTGTGCCTGTGGTTAATGCGTCCATTAGAAAGGGTGCAATTCATCATTTCAGTGATGACCTTTATTGTTTGATAATCGCATATTATGGCATCATTTTGGGTATTGTTGTTGTAATCCCTAAGGCTTTCAACAGCGTTAAATTTTGGGACTACATTTTGAATCAGCACTTCACCACTCAAAAAACGCCACCTAGCGTATGTTAACATGGTCTGTGTCTCTGTTGTTTAACAGCAATGTTAAGCTAAATTTGGGTGACCACAGTGTAAATACTTAGCAAGAAGAAGAACAATAGAGCAAAAGTGAGCGGATGGTGGAAGTTTCCACAAAACAAAAATTGCTAACAAATTTTGCACAGAATGCACAAAAGTGCGCCACCTTGGCATTGTAATGCCAATTTTACTGCCACGCAAGCAGCGGCTGCAAAAACAGCTTTACACAACAGCTGCAGCAGTGTCGCTGCTGGCAAATCGAGAGCAACAACAAAATTGGTGATAAGGTCTGCAATGTACGCAGCATCTTTATCGCCACCCCCCGCCTCCCACACTAGAATACAATGGCTGCTGCTATTATTATTGCTTGCACTACACACACCGCCGCCGCCGGCATCTGCAACACACATCAGCGGCGAATTCCATACGGCGGACTTCTTTCAGTTCCTCATCAAGTTCGGCTTTCAAAAGGCCGATCCACCCACGCCGCGCAGCCTACAGTCCTATGGCTATATCTACGGCAATGTGACGTCACAGGATGTGTATAGTGCACCCGTTACGCTCGTCGTCCTGGACAAGTCAATGTTCGTTGACTTCTACAGCAATCGCAGCTATCGCAATAGAGAAACTGCCTGCTCCCGCATGTTCTCCCGGCTGCAGCACATCGTCTACGATCCCGACTGCAATGCGCAGGGCAAACGCGACTTCCTTCGCCGTGTACCCTGCCCCGTGGGGCAGCTGTGCGTGGACGAGGATGCACCCTCAAATGTTATCGGTGGACATCAGTTCACCTATGTCATTGACTTGGAGACGGAGCCGCGGTAAGTAGCCAACTGACGATAGATATCAGCTCCTTATCAATTGACTGATAAGCTACCAAGTGGCTGGTACTAACTTATTGATATTTCCTTCATTTCACTGATTTTGTATGATAAACAAAAGCGTAGACATGACTCAGCGAAATCATTGTTCACTTGATATGTATAAATTTCAGTGGCTTAAAGCATAAACAATTATTTAAAAAACTGAATAGTGAAATGAAGTAAATAACCAGTTCTTATCTCCGTTATATGATCTATGGCAATAAACACATTTTCCATTTCTTAGCTTCTGGTATGTGGCATTGGTGGCCTGTTATCGCAATCGCAGCACCTGCGCCTGGCATGCACACGAGAATCTTGCGCGGTTGAGCAATCGGAGCAGCAGTCTTTTAACCACGCTGGAGTACGACATCAACTTGGTGAACGTGCATCCCAACAATTCGGCAGCACATCCGCTGACCTTTCAGTATCCATACGATCAGCAGAATCTGCTGGAAATGTATCTGATATTCATGCTGGTCTATATTGTGTTGCTGCCCATGCAAATCTATGCGGTGCGTCACCAGAAGCATCCGGTGACCAAACTATTTACACTCAGTCTGCTCAGTGAGTTTGTGAGTCTGGCGCTGATCACAGCGCATCTCATCCGCTATGCGGCCAACGGTGAGGGTTTGCCAAACATGCAGGCTGCCGGCGATGTACTGGACATTCTCAGTCGCACCACATTCATGCTGATCCTCCTGCTGCTGGCCAAGGGTTGGGCGGTGACGCGTCAACAGATCAGTCGCACCGGCTGGATCATATTGATGTCAATTTGGGTGCCATACTGTGCGTTCCATGTCTTTTTATACATTTGGGATAGGGTAAGTTGAAAATGCAAGTTAAGAGAACTTTTGCTAAGATTTCGCATTGTAGACGGAGGTGGATATTATATCAGATAGCGATGAATACCAATCCTGGCCCGGCTGGATTGTTTTAATTCTGCGGTAAGTCAAACATTTTGAAACTTTCTTGTCATTTGTTCTTATTTACTTAACTTTCACACAGCACTTCTTTTATGATGTGGTTTTTGTACGAGCTTCGCAATACAATGAAGTATGAGCATTCGAGCAAGAAGCTGGACTTTTTATTGCATCTGGGCGCCTCCAGTTTGGTGTGGTTCATCTACTTGCCCATTGTGGCAATTGTGGCACTGCAAGTCAGTCCCATGTGGCGCTACAAACTGCTGCAGGGCATCACCAATTCGGCTGATTGCATGGCCTACTGTGTCATGACAGGACTGCTGTGGCCCAATCGTGCCGGGCAATATCTGCTGCTGGCGGGCACCAAATATGCAGGTGAGTTTGTCAGTCAGTCAATTGAATGTGTGTGTGGGTAAATACTTCTGTTTAATCTTAGGCATGGATGAGTTGGACGAGTTTAATGAGGCGCCGCATATTGTGCGCGAACGTGAGCTTCGTCGCAATTCGCCACCGGATGATGTTTCAATTGGCACTGGCAGCGGTGGACGCGGCATGGTGTTGTCCACAAGCATACCACATTCGCTTAATGGCGATTTGCTGGAGGCAGAGGATTTGGATGCCGAGCTACTCACTGATCTGAACAAGAATAGTCATATTGTGGCATAGTTGGTCAGAGATTACAGTTTTACAAATACAAATATAATCAACGGCAGCAACGGGTTAATTACTAAGCTTAGTAGTCAAAATGTGCTAAATGAAGAAACGTCAAGAATGTTAATCATACTACACCCATATACATTATATATTATATTATATTTACTTACATATATAAAAATAGATAATAATCCATATAGTTTTTAGCCGCCTACAACGAAGTTAGTGAGAGTGCAAATTGCAGCAAAGATTGTTGTGTGATTTATCTATTATGCTTATACATTTATTATTAGAATTTTGTTTCAATGAGATAAGCTAACTTAGAATACGACGCATAGACATTGACTAAACAAAACGCTTGAGAATTATTTCATTGTGGTATTCCATAAGTTTACAATTTTTAAACGGTAAAAGCTACCGGACACATTATCATTCAAAGCAAACAAAAAACATAAATAGTATTTTGATAAGAACAAAACATGAAGCAGCAGTAGTGAAGTTTAATATTAAGTAAATCAAGAAAATGAAATGTAAGTGCAAAAGTGCGAAATAAATCAAATGAATCATTTTTTTCACATGTCCGTGTATTTATGTTAAATGTTAAGATCGTATTTGAATTACTTAGTCTAAGCTCTCAATGATTTGTACCTCATTATTGGGAGACACTTTGTTAACAAGTTCTATGCCAACACTAAGCAAGCTATTTCCCACATCCGACTGTTGAGTATTATCTTTTGGAGATACTGCCAACGGCTGCTGCTGTCCTGCACCGGCATCATCATCTACTTCTACAGGGGAATCTTCTTTTCTTGCATTCAACTGTTTAGAATTGTCTTCTGGAGCCGTTGCCACCGTAGCCAAAGATTCCACCTCGTCATCGTCGTCACTTGAAATGTCATCGGGCAGGAAGAGTTCACCATCTGCATCCACTGCCTTTAGACAGTTCCCAGAATTTTTTGTGGGCGACACAGAAGAAGTTATTGGAGCCACTGTCACTTGCTGCTCCTCTTTCTTATTGCTCTTGAGTTCGGTAGTTGATTCCTTTTCAGGTCTGCTTAAGACGTTATCGATAGATCTAGTTATGGTGCTTACCACGATCGGCGCATACAACAATATATTAAACTTATGATCGCCGCTTAGCTTATAGAGGGTAGCACACTGTTCAACTACGTGAAGTAGTCCCGCCTTTTCTTCAATTGGAAGTTCATCATACTTTCTCTGAATAGACATAAGTTCTGTTTCGCTAAGGGTAGGGGTAGGATGCTCAGTATCGTCTTCATCATCGGAGTCGTAGGCAAAATCATTTTGTGAGCAAAGTTTATCAGAGATCATTTCAGCATTACAAAGAATGGGATGCCTCAACATACTCTGGAAATACGATCTATCCTGTATACTGTTAATCAGACCGAGCTCCCAACTGTACTTGGGCAAGGAACATATCTCCCTTGAAGCCGCAGCTGCTTTCTCACTATCATGGGTATCCATCTTACTATCCAGTGGCTTTATGGATGTAGCTGTATAAGTTTTTTCCATTTGTATCACCCGCTCCCTGGTATGCGTAAGCATGTTGTCCAGATGTGTATCAAGTTCCTGAAGTGTTTTAAATTTTTTCTCATCCACCTCATCAGTTAGAGCCAACAGCTTCCTGTTTAAATACATTTGGCTGCCCAGCTCAAGCTTGTCTATGTGTTCCTGTATTTGTTTGAGCCGTTGGGTGCATTGTTGCTTGCATATGTACATTTTGCCCCTGCCACCAGTGGAGAGAACCTCCTCACCAGTTGGCATTCTATCGAGCACATTGAGAAAATATGCCTCTAGCTGCAGGCCTTGCTTGAAGACTACTGAATTTGGGCGATTAAAAGTGTAGCAATTACTTATGACTAATCTAATGTCGTTATTCAAATCGTCCACAGTATTGTAATATCGGTTTTCAACTCTCTTTTTAATGGTGCCCAAATCCATGGGGTTTTTGATAATGTTATAGTAGCTGGGCACATGCAATATCTCTGTGTCCACGGGGTCCATGAACGGAACGTAAAATGGATAGCTCTGGAGTGCCTTAAGAAAATGCTTTCGCATATGATGCATTTTGTTGGTGTAACGCCCAACTTGGCCCATCATTGGCATCACTTCAGGCTGCACTCGATTCGGAGGCGAAGGATTTGCCAAATATCTACTGTAGTAAGCCTACGACAAAAAAAAAAAAAAAAAAAATGAACGTATATATACGTAAATGTATACAAATTCAATAATTTTTAACAAAACACAAGTCAAATCTTCACTCCCTAGCTCACCATCTTCAAAAGTTGTCCAAGAATCTCGCGAAAAATGCAATTTGGCTTTTACGTATTGTTTGCAACACTCAGAGCAATGGAATATTTGAAGGTTTATTGACTGACAAAGAAACTAACGATAACTTTATTTTTCCAAAACGAGTATTTTTTCGATACGAGTACTTTTTATTTATTTATTTTTTCTTTCTTTTTAATTTTTTCATTTTGTAAAAACATTTACACAATTACGCGAATATTTATCGGTTTTTGTTATTAAATATCTTTTGTATATTATGTATAAATGATGCGGTTTATTTGCATACATATTTTGGGCTAAAATTAACGAATAAATTCGCCAAATATTTGATAGTTTTTAATTGTATATATTGCACACGTTTTTCTAATTTTCATTTGCAAATTTTACAGTGCTGCTAAAACTGCATTGGCGGCAACTCGAAATGCAAGCAGATAAATATACACAGTAATACATATTATTATATATATATATATAGGTATTTCTATACACATTGACGGCATTTGCAAGTTAAATTGGCACTAAAATTATATTATATTTATATAGTAAAAATATCGTTTACACGGCGATGGCTTTTAAAACTACTTCAGAGCTGTCAAAAATTAATATAATCGAACAAAAACTGAATTTCTCATCTCCGTGCAAATGTCAGAAAAATTTTTTGGCATCAAAACAATTAGCTTATGGTATTAAAATTAAACAACAGTGGAGGGCATATACATATGTGAAGAATAAAAACAAATACTTAAAGAATTTGTACTTTACGCGAATGGAGCAAAACAAATGTAAATAAAATTTAAAATTTGGCTAAAAGCTGCGCATTTAGCTTGTATTTAAAATACGCCATGTTTACACCAGCTGCGAGTTCAGGAGATTTAAAATTGATAACGAACATCGAATGGAAATTTCTTTGTTTGCAGCTGACGTAAACACAGACTGAGATGGCAAAGTAAGTTACAGTTAGAACGGATGGCATAAAATTGGCATTGGGGCTTGCTACCCCATATACATATAACATCTGGACATTATCTTCTTTTTTTTTGGTTTTTTTGGCTAAGCTTGCGAGTATTTTTGTATGCAATTGATTATTTTGTAGTCTACAATAGCATGTAGGAGTGATCACGTTCCAGGCGAGATTTGGCACGCATTTGTATGTTGCCAATTGGATCTGAGGGCGGTGGTATGCCATTGATCTGATGTGTGGACTCCTTGTAGAAGAACTCGGTGCGCCCACACTTGTAGCCATAAAAGACCGAGTCGTGGGAACTATAATTGTAAGAACTATTTTTAAAACAAGAATATAAAAAACTTGGTTAAATACTTACCGTAGTATTAAATCGGTGAGTTGTCCACTTGGCTGCTGCAGATCACAGTGCATGCTTTCCAGTGTGTTTAATTCAAGTGGATTCCATGGCCCGTTGCGCTGCAGTGCATCCCACTTGGCATCGATGCACATGAAACTATAGTTGCTGCCATCCCGCTTATCGCCTTCCACATTGACATTCAGTGTTTGATTCAACTGCGATTCCATGTGCGGAAACTTTGCCACACAAACATCAAACTGGAATAGAATGAAGATTAGGAACAGTTTTGTATAAAAGATTACACTCTAAGCTCACCATCTTCTGCACAATGCTTTGCTGAAAGCAGGAGCCCTCCTCCATCAGCAGCAGCAGTGTCATATTCTGCTGTCCACATACATAAAGCTCCGTGCGCTGAAGACCATCCACCGGAGCAGATGCAAAAGCTGGTGGCGGAGCATTGAATGCAGCCAGTGCATCAACAGCATCCTCGCAATTAAGAGATCTGCGACGTGGAAACACCTTGCTACTGGTCAACGGTGTCTGTATCTCAATGGGCGTCGTCTCGTTGAGTGCCAGCACCGAGAGCTTGGCCATAAGCGGAGTCAAGGGTACACCACTGCCACCACCATTCCGACGTTGATTAACCGTAGTGTCCACTGTGGTGTCACCAGCTGACTTTAGGGGCAGACACATGGAGCGTTTGTCCAGCGGCGTTTTTGCTGCGCTTGCTATGTTCAAATTGCGATCTGCTGATTCTGTAGCGTTTGCTGCCTGCTGTCGCATGTGCTCGTCCAGCTTTTGGATCTCCATGTTGAACTCCTGGAATTCGGCAACCAGTGCTGCCAGCTCTGCATCCTGTGCAGCCTGTTCGCTGGCCACGCCCCACAGCTTGCGATACTGTTCGAGAAACTGCTGGAAGAGGCTGCGAGAGATCTGCTGCCCGTTGGCATTGAAAACCGGATAGGTGGGATCGCTGATGGTGCGCGAACTGATCCGCTCCTCACTCCCTATAAAGTCCGGTGAGACCTCGCTGCTGGCGTCGACGATGCTGTTTATGTTGGAGCTGGTGCCATTGCGATTCACATCCGTTTTAAAGCCTTCGGTGATGTGACCCAACTTCTTGGATATGGCACGCAGTGCATCCTGTAAATCGGCCGAGGATTTGCGACGCGTCAGCTGCTTGTGCGGATTCGTGATGAAGTTCTGAAAGAACTTCTCCACATCCAGCTTGAGCGAGTTGCGACGAGATGATGATGATGCCATCGCCGGCTTGCCATTGGAATTGTGTGCATCGGCTTCCTGATCCTCAGGATTGGCGCAAATGGACATAACAGTGGCCACTGGCAACACTTTGTTCTCTGTCATGGGCGTGTTACAGACACTAGTGCGTCCAATGAACTCCGGGTACGAATCTGTCTCATCAAAGTTGATCGAAGCTATGCCCGATTCGGGCAACTCCTTGCTATGCAGACTCTTCAGGCGCAGCGGCAAATGTGTTGGCCGCATTGACTTGGGCCTCGCCGGTGGTAGCTCCACCTTGCCTGTCGTCTCTGTCTCCGGCGTTGTCGTCGTCGCCTGCTCCTCCTCGGGTATGTGTGTGAAGATCAGTGACTTATCGCGCTTCAGCTTTCGCTTGGCATATTGAAATGGCAACGAACTTTGTCCCAGCTGTGCCGTTGTCGTCTGGAGATTCTGTGCTCGCTGCGCCTCGGCGGCCAGCTTGCGATACTGCTGGTGATCCACATACACCACCAACATTTGAACGCCATTGGGAATGTGAAACTGTTGCATGTTCAGCTGCTCGGCGGTGGTGCGCACATGACGTGGATCTGTCAAGACCAATTGCTTGGTCACCACATCGCCCAGCTGTGAGGCAACTACTCTGAAAACGAAAAACCATAATTAGTTTGGTTAAAACATAATTGTTTACATTTGCACACTTACTTGTTGTGATAGAGTATTGCGCCTCCGAGTATTCCCTTGGTTTGCTGGCAGCTTTGCAGTGTCTGTATGGCCTCCAGATAAATGTGACTGGCGGTCTGTGGTTTCAAAAAATGGTTAACATTTTATACTTTAAGCTGTAATTGTGAAATGAACACTCACCTTGGGCATGCGCAGCTTGGGCACATTCTGGAATGTATTTCCGTTGCGTTGTAGCATTGGCAGATATGTCTCGAATATGTGATATAGTTTCTCGCTGAGATTCCGACTGGGCTGCTGGGCGGGCTGTGCGTACTGATCGTGCAGCGACTGCAAATCACGGTGAAAGAACTGTAAAAGCGAGCTCAAGAGATTCGCGCGATGTTCCAGCAGCTGATCAGCAATATTGCGATCGGTGCCCACGGCCTGAGAGAAAGGAAACGAACAACAGTTAATCACTAATTAATTATTAAAGTTACCCACTCACCAAAGTAAAGCGTCCAAACTCCTTCAGCACAAATTTGCCATTCTGCAGCGCCAGGATGCGTGGCTTAAAGAAGCAGTCCTTGAGGAAATACGAAGTACCCATAAGCTGGCCACAAAGCGCCACCTTTTGTGTGTCAGATACCCAACTGGGATGAAAGTACAACACCGCAGCAATGGGATCATCTGCCTCATCCTTCAGACACTCTGTGTCATAGACAAACACAATCATCGTCTCTCTGCCAAAAAAAAACCAAAAATAAATGAGTGCATTAATTACAGTTGGAGAGTCACTGTCTCAGTTAAAGAGAGAGAGAGAGAGAGAGAGCCACCTGTCGAGCATTGGTCGACGCAGCTGTTGCAGCTTTTGTAGTTGTTGGTGCTGCTGCCGCCAACGTTTGTGGCTCGGTTTTCGCCACTCTTTAAACATTTCAGCATGAAGAGAAGCAAAAGTTGATTCCTGTTTAGCAATTCTTGGAAATAGTTCAAGTGAAATGCTGCATCGTGGCGGCTTATCGCCTCCCGCAGCAATTCACAGTTGATAACTCAGTCAACACTAAACTGAACTGAATTGCCAGCTGGCTGGCTGATAAATAAATACATATGATATGAGGTGTCAAACAGCAGCGCAGCATTGTTTGAAATTTTGCTCACGCTTCCAGCTGCACAGGTGCGAGGGGGTGGCAAAGGTGATGGGAGGTGAAATCGCCGCTTATTACGACGTTGGTTTAGTAGCGTAGCGCTCCAACAACTAATATCACTTTACAAAGTCAAATCAAGCGTTTACAGTTAAAATGTCGCTTGAAAAGCGCCAGGCGGTATCGATAACAGAGAAACTTGAAATGTTTACAGAGCGTTGCAATATCGATATTTAGATCAAGTGTGACGGGGAGAGAAGAAATCTAAATCAAATGAATGATTTAAATATAGTGTATATGATATACTCGGCCTAAGCACGCAGCATCTTTTCATGGCACACTTTTAGGAATGAAGAAGGTGAGTGCAAATACAAATATATAAAACAAACATATTATTCTTCGATTTTTGTCCGTTCTTATTTAATGAGTTTTTAAATTTAGTAAATGCCATTTTAACCAGCTGCTGATTTTAGAACTGTTGGACTTAGCTGGAATGAAACTATTGGCGCTTCTTCTTTGCCAGCAACTTTGTATCTATACTTGGCCACATAGCCATTAGGTCCTGCCTCGTAGACAACAACAAGAGTGCCGCCCTGATCATCAAATGCCTGTTTGAGTTGACCCTTCACCTCCAGAATGCCGGGCGCTATTTCCTTAACAGTCTCTTCTCGCCAATTATTTCCATCCGGATTTCGAATGCTGTGCGAACAAGTTAATAACTTAAATCGAGCCTTTAAGTACTTCTTCAACTGATTGTTACCTCAATGTATATTGACCATTACCCGGCTCCAGCTGGTAGCCATTTTCGTTGTTTATACGCGGCACAAGCGTTGCAGGAGCCACAAACACAAAATGGGCAAAGAGCACAAGAATCCACTAAAGATTTGTATACAATGAGTATTTTATTTTGCTCATTTTCGACGCTTTGAAAACTCACCGCTCTGAGCATTTTATTGGCTTTGAATCTGCGGATGCCTTATTGGCAACTGACTTTTTCAATATGACAGCTTCTCATATTTAAAAGATCTAAACAGCTGAGAGCGAAAAACGAGTTTCGAATCAATCGCTTTTAGCCGAGAGTTAACAAAACACAAAACAATAAATTAATGACAGCTACGAATCCTCCCTTGCTGGGAGCGTTATTAAAATCACTAACTGAATTACTCATCTTGTTAAATTTAGCCTGACCTCCGAAGGTATTCACAAAGAAACGCTAATATTTAATTATTTACAAGTATTGACATGTGATGTCTAACCCTGGGAATGCAGCCGGATTCAAGTACATAATTATACCGATGTTACTACATTCAAAAATTTGTTTGGTCATTTGCCAATAATAACATTTTTTTATTTTTACCTTCTTCAAAAAAAATCATTGAGCTCTCAAGGTAGAATAGAATAAAAGAATGACTTGCATTTTATAAACAGAAATTAGGCGTATTTAAATTTCTATATATTCTGGGGATCACTGTACTTATCCAGCTGCTGACTTGAGAATATTTGCGGGCAAATGTAAAGGTGGCGCAACACTGTTATCAAATTTCACATAAGTATACTTGGCCACATAACCATTGCGACCTGCTTCATAGATGACATCCAGTTGACCATTCTGCTCAAAGTAGGAATTATGGAGCTGACCATTTACCAGAAGTTCGCCGGGTGCAATCTCCTGAACTGTCTCCACACGTGAGGCACCATCACCTTGAATACTATGCAACAATTGAGAAGGTCAAGAGAATTCCCAATGCGGCTTAAAGAGAGACCTACTTGAGGTTGTAACTGTTATCGGAGGGTTCCAGACGAAAGCCAATCTCATACTCATCTACGGCATTGATGCGTGGCACCAACTGGCGAGGTGCCGCTAATGTCAGGCTGACGAACAGGAGAAGCAACAACTGAAGAAACATTAGAAGCAGCTCCGATAGGGAAACCCTAAGAATCAACTCACCGCCGTAAACATTTTTAGGCTATGTCTCAATGTAAACCACAAGAGCAACTAATTTGCTTCTACAAAAAAACGTTTTATTGAACAACGGCTAAATTTGATCAAAACACACACCTTGGAGAACAAGTTTTTAGTACTAGTACTAGTACAAGTACTAAAATTTTTTGTTATGATATATTGGCACGTGTAAAACCTGTTCCCCAAAAACATTTGGGTTCAATTTAGCAAGTCTTATATACACATAAGTAAACACACAAACAATTTTCATTAATGGGTTTATAAAAAAAAAACACAAATTTTGCAGACTTGTACCACTGTACCATATGGTGCTTCATACGAACATAAACATTGATATACATATTGCATATACATATGCTTATCAGCAACTTATTGTTAGGCTTCGTTTTGATACAGAATGGCTTGGTGGTGTGCGCTTAAGCGCTGCAGCTCACAACAAATACAATATAAATACCCCCACATGCACCCACGACACATACACAGCCCACGCACACGCACACAAAGCTAAAATACCTGCATACCTAGGCCGAAGCTCGGAAAATTCACCGCAGTTTGTGTACACATTTGTTTGTTAATAATTAAAAGCACTTACTTTGTAGCCATGATGGAAACGATGTTTCTGTATTTGTTGTTAATTTTATTGCACTTTATTGATTAAAATTCTTCATTTTAATGTAAATAACTTTACACTTCCCATTTTCGGTGTTTTTCTGCGGGGGTGGCTGAACCGCGAATATCGATACATCGCATCACATACAGTGTGACCGTATATCTTTAAAAGTTGTAGGCATGCCAGACTGATAAGTTTTCGATTGCGAGGTGTAGGTTATCGACACTAGGGCCATCACTAGACGTATACCAAACAAGTCAAAGCAAAATGGCCGCCGTAGTGTAAAGAGTATTCTTTTTTGGAAGTTCGTGTTTTTTGCTTAATTTGATAATTATTTGAACATTTTTTATGAATTTTGGTGAGTCTTGTGGCTGCACAAATATGCTCTGCATAAATATATCTGAAAAGCATAACTAAATTGTGAGCTTTAAGTGAAATATAAGTGTTTTAAATCAATGCTATATTGTGGCTGCTGTTGCATTTACTACACAAAAAACTACGGCCACAAGCCAACAACTCAAGCGTACCCAACTGCAGCCCCCGCGCCGCGTATTATTTATCCACAACCAGAGTCGAAGCAACAAACAGGTTTTTATTGTGTACAGACGTGTGTTTTTCTCTCTTTTAATTTATGCACACACCGACTCACACACACGCATGTTAACATACATACATATAAACAAACCCAACATGAAGCATAAGCTTAAAAACGAGTAAGACAAGAAAATACATAAATTTTACGAGTGCGCGAGTGTGTGTGAGTGCGTGTGTGTTGTGTGTGTGTGTGTAATGCTGTAAACAGCAGCAAGTAGCAGCATTGGAAGGCGAAGCAGCAGCTAGCAAAGTGCTAAAGTGGTGATCGGCAGTAGGAGAGAACGAGAGAGGATACATAAAAAAAAAATAAACTAAAAGACTCGCTATACAGCTACAGGTGAATTTGTGGACTTGTTTCTTTAGCTCCCCCCCAACACCAACCACTCGCTCTCTAAACAGTGGTCGAGGCGGTGGCCAAAGTGTTAGTGTCTGGCCAAGAACTGTAAAAGGCAGCAGCACAAAAACGAGTTAGCTGCTAGCTGCGAGTAGAAAATCTAATAAATTAGTAGTATAATCAATTCGCGTCGTTCCACAAAGTGTTTTTCTTGCCTCTCAAACGCATATCGAAAGCTAACGGTAAAGCAGCTCAATTTCAAATGCAAACAACAGTAAATGCATAAGCAACAACGCCCCAAAGTAATAATAATAAAAAAAAAAACTACAACAACAATATAAAAAGTCAATGTAAAGCTTTAAGAGTCAAAGTGTCACAAGCGACAGCAGCCCAAAAAGTGGAACGCGACAGTGTGTCCCACTTAACCTCAAAAGCACACATACACACATTCACACACATCACCCCCCTCCCCCTACTTTGCTTGTTTTGGGTGTTAAATGCAACTGCGTAAACATATATGTATGTATTTGTTGTTTGATTTAAACGCGTCGTTTATAACTTCAAATAAGAAACTCCCACGCTCGTTTTACGCGCTTTAATAATAATTGCTATTTGTGAATGAAAAACTTGTCGCGCCATATTTGTTACGTCTATTGACAAGATAGAAAAAAACAACAAACTCAATTTTGTTGTCATCGATTCACAATATATTAAAAGTTTTTGTTACACTTCTGAATCATCTACGCTTCCGCTGAAGCCAAACAGAATCGCATCGCTTCTTGATTAAACGGGTTTTCGACTTCACTACACGTATGTATGTATGTATGTATGTATGTGTGTTTGTATGTTTCGTATCCAAGTGAATCATGTAGGAGTTTGGAACACAAATCGGAAGTAAAGCGTTGATAGTTAGTTGGGCAGCGTTTGCACGCGATTGCTTGGTGGATAAGAAGTGAAAAGCAAAGTGGAAGACATGGAAAGTGCATTGAACTGAACGCTAATGATAAGAAGGCAAATGAAAAGAGCAATATACAAAACATAATATAATAAACAACAGCAAAACGAGCGGTTTTTTTTTTTTTTTTTAATTAAACCAAATGATTATGTAGTCATTATTTTCTATATGCATATCTTTTACGTTCCATAGAACGAGTGGAAGGCAAGCTAGACAACAAAGAACTTCGTTCGTTAACCAAGTCGATTAAGGAACGCTAATGGTGTTATTTAATAATAACGTTCTAGTAAAGTTTTAAGTTAATATTACTTTACTTTCTTAGCTTGTCAAACCATTAACGAAATTACAAAACATTCGAATTGCAAAATCAACAGGTACCAGAAACAGCAAAACAGATTTGTAGACGCAGTCAGTATGTCTGCGATTAACGAATCACTTTATAAGGCAAATCCAAACACACAGGTGCCAACAGGTGTTGTTTGTCACAACGTACGAATCCAAGTATTGGCTAACTGAACGCCCACTGGCCAAACAGGTTGAACATTGTGTGTTGTAGAAGATCAGGTTTCAAGCTAATAATCTCTATACATATATGTTGTATATAAGCGCTTGGTTAGTGTATCTCTAATAGCCCAAAACGCAAAAATCAATTTCTTTTAGAGCACGTACAAAACTTTTACACTCGCTTCTCACACAGCAAATGCAAGCAAGAAACGTGACATACATTTCACCGTTATCTTGATCAACTCTGCTTATCTGAGACAGACGAGCATCTATCTATCTATCTATCTCTTCCAAGCTGCTGCTGCTTATCAGTTGAGGAAAACCGGTGAAAAAGTGTGAAAAGTGTTTGAGAGTGCAGCTGTACTCGACCCATATTTGGTTTGAAAGATGATTCTAATAGGTAACTAAAACTTGTATCAATTAACTGCCATTTACATACATGAATAAATATGTATTTGAAACTGACCAAGTGGTCGGGGCAAAAGCGGAACACACTTCCTGGCATTGAACTAAATGGAACTTATGAAACTTGAGAGCTTAACGAAAATATAATATTGATAATATGTATAATAAATACATCATAACGAGGGCAGCTTAAAAACAAACAAAACATTGAATAGAGACATTAATTTATGTTATTGATTTTGAGAGGAAAGTTTAAACTTTTCATAGGTACATGTATAATACTATAGTAACCTGATTCTCACATTACTGACCTATCTTAATTACTAGCTTTCACTCGACTTAGCTCATTGACCGGAACTTAAATACGGTTTCGTTTGCTCGTAGATCTCAAGCCACCCTCTCGTATTTCATACGAATATTCTTAAGGCCAATTGTGGACCCCTATAATTTCAACACATATATTACAAAACCGAGACATGGAATGGGCCAAGAGTCAGACGGCGGGTCACTTGACCTGCAACCACCACCGCTGTCTTGTTGTTTGTTGTTGTTGTTGCTGAAAACCTTCAAGCTGGAAAAACGATACCCAGACACAAAATTCATTGAGCAAAACAGTAAAAACAACAACAACAACCACAAGAGACGAGACCAGCAAGTGTGACCTTCAATTGGCCAATAAAGCAATTTATTGAAGATCATCCTCCGCCATCGCGTAGGTAAAAGTTGTCCAAGTGTGACAAGAGAAGAGGCGCGGGGACGCGGGCCGTGAGAAACTGTATCACAAATTTCCGGCGATCGTCGTTAAAAAAGAAAAAAACCTGAGAAGACCCACACATGGAAATTACGTGTGCGTGTGTGTGTGTGTGTGTGTGTGCGAACTAAACGTGTGATGAACATCTTTTGCAGGACGGCACGTCCTGTTATTCTCTAACTTATGTATCTAGCTGATTAGACAGCGTAAAAGTCACGGGAATATTGACGGTAAATACCCCGCACGTGATTTCCAACAAAAAAGAGGAAAAACTCAAAAGTGTATGAATCATACAAATTACCACAGGACACGATGAAACGGTGCGTGACTTATATCAAGGGTGGTGCGCTACGAGTGGGAGAGAGAGAGAGAGAGAGTGAGCGTACAATGCTGCTAAAACTGTGCTCGAAGCTCTAAGCAGCTCTCAAAACTATTCTCACTAGCGTTGTTGTGGGCGTATAAACTGTGTATTGTGTATTGTATTGTTGCTTTGCTAGCGTTTCATGTTTGCCGTTTCGCCGCTCAGTTGGCAATTTTGTTGTGTTTCAGTTTCAGTGCTCGACGAGTTCGCCAAACGTGCGGTTCACTTTTATATGGTCGATTTAAAAGCGATTTTCATAGAAAGTGTGAAAATAGTAGCGTGTGTGTGAAGAATTTGCAAAAAAAAAAAAACATTGAGCGCATTAACAAACTAGTTTTGTGATTATTGTTACACAAGTGAAATTTGGTAATAACAAAATGCAACAATAGAGTTGAAATTAAGTTTTATGTAATAATGATCAAAAGTGAATTACTTTATAACAAAAAGAACATTGAATCATATATATCAGATACAGTAAACATATCTATAAAAGAAAATTTATTTCAAGAAAATAGAAAGCTTTGAAGTGTTACAACTTATAGTTAACCCATTAGCCTAATTTTTCTCAATGGCTAACTCCTTGCTTAGCTCAAATGCTTGACCACAACCAGATCTGCAGAAATTCCACAAATACCACAATAACAACAAAAAAGAATTTGCTTTAACATAATACAATATGTTTTTTATTTTCTTCATCTTATTGCAGGTTTTGCGTTTTCTTTTGAGCACATCAGCTAATAGCATTGAGAAAGAAATCATCAAGCAAACGCAGTGAAAATTATATTACAGCAATGCCAGTGAATGCAGCAGCAGAAGTAGCAACTGGCACTGGCACGAGAATGGCAGCAATCAAAATGACAAACTGCAGTGATTAAAACCAGTCAGGCCACAGCCAGCCAGTCAGCCAGCCACTCAGTCTGTGTTTGCGCCAGTGGCAGCTGCACGACCAGCACCAACAACAAGCAGCAGCAGCAACAAACGCTGCTGAATCATCAGAAAATAAGCTTGGCTCAACTGTTTTTCAAGTGCACGAAGCGACGACGTCAATTGAAAATACTTAATTCTAGCAAGAGAGAGAGAGAGTGTGTGTTGCAACAACTAAAGAACACGTCAAGGAGACCTTCAGCAGCTATAATGCTAATTACTGACCGGAGAAGATATCAACACAACAGCAGGGCGAGTTCAACAACAACAGCAGCTGTCATGTGGCATATGTTTGTAAGCCTCTTGTGCCTCTTGTGCCTCAGTTTGCCGTTTGTCGGCGCTTGGATGCCCGATGTGCGGCCCGATTTGCAAACGAGTAAGTTTCCCTCGCCTCGCCCACAACAATTACACAGAGTTGACTCTTGTTGTTATTATTATTATTCTTATTATTCGTTGTTTATTTGTGCCACTTGTTGTTTGTTTTGCCATTGCTTTTGTTTGGCGTTTTATCACCAAAACTCTGCTACAACAAGCAACGGCAACGGCAGCAAGCTTATCGCGCCCAATTTTTCGCAATGCTTGCAACAAATTAGCGTTTCCTCTGAAGCAACTTGTTCAAAATGGGCCAACTAATTACATACATATGTATGTAGCCTCCACTAATTGCTGTGAAATCTAATTGCTAAACGTTTTTTTTTTAAGAGATTATATAAATTGCTTTTTAAAATGAACTCTTATATTTACGAATTCAATGTTAGGGGTTTTATTTTAGTCGTCAACCGATAACATATATTTAAATGACTTTCATTTGCATTTTACAGAGGCAGACAAAGTGACGGCAAGTTTCTTTGGCAACACCACGGACTATTATAAGATTTTGGATTATGACGATGAGAGTGTTCTCGTTGGTGCCAAGTAAGTACCTGATTTACCCTATTCAATTGTCTATACTATGTCTGTGAATGGACTTTGATTGCTTTAAAGGTTTTCACTCGATTGCCATTTGAGAATTGTTTCTCTACCTGTTCTGAATGCACAAACACTTGTTATTGTTGTTATTGCATTGGCACGAGTTAACTTAAATATTTATACAACAAAAATATAATATATATGTGTTCGATTCGAGGAATAATTAACGTGCCATTGATATGACGAGGCTTAGTGTTGTTGTTGAGTTAGTGTTAATTATTATTTCAGTTTTTAGATATTGCCAAGTGCAAATCTCGCATTTTTCATTCGATTTCCTGGAAATATCACAGGCAGGCTAACAACTTGTTTATTTTACGTATAATTCTGTTCAAGCATTCACCTGAATTGTAGCATGCAAAAAGTGCAATTTTTCACAAAGCGTACAGAAATATTAAATAGCAAAAATAAAGATGATTATGGTTTTATATGGGTAATTTAAAAACGTTAAGATTAATATTATTACTCAGCTAATAATATTAAACGTGCTAGCCATATAATTTAATTAGTCAAGATTTATATAAAAAAAACCTGTGTTTAAATGTGGGTACACATTACTTTTTTGTCCATAAGATATACAACAAAAAAACGTCAAGGCCAACAGCAATATGTTTTTTTGGGTAACAAACAATAGAAAACATATCTCTTTGTACATACATGTTATTTTTTTTTTGTAGCTTTTGTTCATAGTGGCTATAAACTAGGAACGCTGACAATTAAAAACGCAATTGCATACAATTTACGTATGAGTTCTAATTATTTTTTTGCGCGCACAAACCTTGACAAACTGTTTGGTTTCTCTTCACACTTCTCTATCTCTTCCTCTCCCTCTACGCCTCATTTATTTTGAGTTGAACTAAGCAATTGGCTTCATTAGCCGGCGGCTCTAGCAATTAACTTTTGACTACTAACTCAATTATGTTTCACTCTTTCTCACTCTCGCAGGGATGTCATTTACAACATTAGCTTGCGTGGACTGAAGGAGAACAGTCGCCTGGTGTGGCCCAGTTCGGGTGCAGATCGGGAACTGTGCGTGCTGAAGGGTAAACACGAATGGGATTGTCACAACTATTTGCGTGTCTATGCGAAACTCACTGATGGTCAGATACTGCTCTGTGGCACCAACTCGTATAAGCCACGTTGTCGTCACTATGCGACCGCCGAGCAGGCAGCAGCAGAGGGTGCAACGGATGCAACAACCGCCAGCTCTACGGGCAGCAGCATGCGCTATGAGATAACACGGGATGTGGAGGCGCAGGGCCTGTGCCCGTACAGTCCGGCCCACAACAGCACCTATGCCTTTGCGGATGGGCAATTGTATAGCGCCACTGTGGCCGATTTCTCTGGTGGCGATCCTTTGATCTATCGCGAGAATCTGCGTACCGAGCAATATGATCTCAAGCAGCTTAATCAACCGGATTTTGTGGGTGCCATTCAACGCAATGGCTATGTGCTGTTCTTCTTCCGCGAACTGTCCATGGAGTACATGAACTTTGGCAAGGCTGTGTATTCGCGTGTGGGTCGCGTCTGCAAGAATGATCGCGGTGGTCCCTACAATCATGGCAAGAGCTGGACATCGTTCCTCAAGGCGCGTCTCAACTGCTCGGTGCCCGGCGAGTTTCCCTTCTACTTTGATGAAATACGTAAGTCACACAGATTATCATTAGCTAACTCAACTCGGAATTAACATATTCCATTCTCTCTACATTTATAGAGGCCATCAGTCCGGTTGTGGAGAGCGGCGCTAGTGCAATGGTTTATGCTGTGTTCACCACACCGACAAATGCCATTCCCGGCTCTGCGGTGTGTGCCTATCGTGTGGATGATATATTGGCTGCCTTTAATGGCGATTTCAAATCGCAAAAGGATTCACAATCCCACTGGCTGCCCGTGGAGCAGGCACAGGTACCCAAGCCACGTCCCGGCCAATGTGTAGATGACTCACGCACGCTGACCAGCATTGCTGTGAACTTTGTAAAGAACCATCCACTGATGGAGACGGCTGTGCCCGCTGTGCACGGTCGTCCGCTGTTGACCAAGGTAAATTTGCATCATCGACTCACGGCCATATCGGTGGATCCGCAGGTGCGTGCCCTGAATGGCAATCACTACGATGTCATCTACAGTGGCACCGACGATGGCAAAGTGACCAAGTTCATCAACACGGTGACAACGCATCCAAATAGCACAGATCGCCTGCGAACCGTAGTCATCTCTGAGATGCAGGTGCTGCCGCTGGGCACACCAGTGCGCGAACTGGTTATCTCTTCCAAGAAGAACACCCTCGTCGTTGTGAGCGATGGACGATTGGTGACAGTGCCGCTGCATCATTGCTCGCTGATTGTTGACTGCCTGAGTTGCCTTAGCTTGCAGGATCCCAACTGTGCCTGGGACTTGCAGACGCACGAGTGCAAGAACTTGGCTGCCAGCCAGCACAAGTTTGGCACCAAAACCTATCTGCAGAGTCTGAACACAACCAAGAAGGCGGCGGCAGCGCTGTGCCCAAAAACTGCAGCTGATCCCGTTATTGTTACCATGGCACCATCACAAATGGAAGAGGTACAAAAACTTCACTACGCCAGTGTAGGTGGTGCACCAGCCGAGGTGCAGCCAAGCCAGGAGCAACAGCCAACGGGCACCGGTGCGGACTTTGCACTTAATGACTACATTGATGAGAATAAAATACCACAGGCTTCAGTGGATCCCGAGCAGGTTATGACCAATCTGCATGGTAATTACACACATAACTTGAATCAAGCAACAATTTCTTATAACCTTGCCCCTTTCCAGATCCCCAGAAGTCGATAGCGGTTGTCAATGAGCTGCAGAAGGCATCCGCATTTACAAGCCTAACCATGATGATGATCATATTGGCCTTCCTGATCACATTCTTTCTGGGTGGCTTTGCGGGCATTCGAATCAAGCATTGGTGCAACCAAAATAGACTTGATGCCAACCATCACAATCACTTTGGCAAGCCAATGTAAGACTTCATATATAATAAGCTACAAGACTTGATTTCACACTAATATTTCTCTTCTGTTTTACAGTCAATTCAAACATCAAAACAGCGGCAAGGATATAAATCTGTTAATCAACTCGAATCCGTATACCACGACACAGAAAACACCGAATCTGGATCTTGAAAAAGATCGGAGTCATGAGTGCAAAAACTCCACAGAACATTTGGAAAAGGAGCTGCCTTGCAAAACGTCCACTCTGACAAAAGTGAAACGCACTTATATTTGAGAGGGGAAAACAACATCAGTTTTTTTGATGGCCAGTTTACCACAAAATTAGTCGAATTTTCGTTGTTTATGTTGCTGTTAGTTGTAGTGAACCCCACCCGATTGGACATATCAGCAGTTTAACGACGCGTTTGAAACGCGTCTCGGCACATCCGAAACTGTTGTGCTTATATATGTTTAGCTTATGTTTAGTTTTTTTTGTCAACATTTAGTTAAATTTATCTGTAAAGTGCAGCGTCATATGCTACGCAAACAGCAAAAGCAATACTATCGAACAAGTAGTATGCCTAAGCTGCTGCGAAGTATATAAGGCAGCACATCTATATGTTTATTTGATAGTTTAGTTTGTAAGCGCAAACATACGAGCTTAAACGATTGCATATCACTCAGATGTAGAAATCAGATTCGAGTTGCACAAAAAAATTGGCTATGTTTTATTGAACGGAGTTATTGTTTTATTTGTGCCCAACAAATGTCGAACCCACCCACAAATCGAATATTTTTCTCGAAATTCAAACGATTATTATTCTGTACAAGTATTTTGTTAGACTGAATGTTTCTTTCTTTATAGTGTTTTCTATGTGCATGCAGAACAAAATGCTATTTAATTATACATATATACTCTAAATGTTTTGTGGCTAACAAAAGCAATATAAATTGTATCTAACATAAAGCTCAATAAGGAATTGAATGTAAGAGAATGTATTTTTGTAATTTGGTTAAGTACCATCTAAGATACTGCATGATTTTTATAGTTTTAAGTCTGCGGTCAAACATAAATGAGGCTGTTTCGTAAGAACTGAGATCCCTTGACACAGCAGCCCAAACCAGAAAGAATAACGCACAAATTTTAATAGCACGCGCCTTAAATGAAAATCAATCAATCAATATATAAATGCCTATATTTAGGCCATAATTGTAAAGTTAAACGTTTAGGCTAAGCATTATAATAAATACACACTTGCATGTATTTTAAAGCAGAATCAGCATTTTATATGTTTATGTTTACGTTTTAAGATGTTGTCCGTCCGTAAAATGCAAACTTTTTATAAATTATAATCATAATATATTTTTATATGTAATTGTATCTAATATTTTATGAGTCTAAGTACAACTTAAAACAAAAAAAAAAAAAGCAAAAGAAAACCACTTTACACAAAAGAAAGATTAAAAAAAAATGTTCAAACAAATTTAAATACATAAATCAAAATTTTTAGGGTCAGGAAATGGTTGTGCTCGCGTGACTCAGAAGCTACATCATATAATATAGATCCGAAACGAGCGATGCCATATCCTGAAATTCTCATAATGTGATAGATTTTATTGAAATTTTAAATGATAAATGTAAATTGCCTTTTCGGTTGAAAAACAATTATATGTGAAAAAGAGTCGTGATTGCATGAAAATATTTACAATTGAATCTTTTAATTGGAAGAAAAAAATAAAAACGTATAAAAAATGTATATTTTATAACATATATGTATTGTACTGGATATATTGTTGTAAAGGCGTCCGATGAGCTATGCTTAAATTAATAAAGTCGTCATTTTTAATTAAAGTTTTACAAAATGAGTTCCTTTTTTGCAGTTCATCTGATTGCTTTCTGCCATTTAGCAGTACACCTTGGCGTCTGCCCAATGCATTTGGTACAATTGTACCATAATCGGTACCTAACTAAACTGGTTTTTTTTAACAGACAAATCGGATAACTTTAATTTAACAGTGGCATATTTTACCAGAAAAGCATCTGTAAAGTGTTTTTTTTTGGCATTTTTTAGGCATTATGTGTTTACAAAAAATTCGCCTGGGCACACTGGTGTTCGGCATCGTTCATTTCCTTTTCGTCTTGCTTGCGTACAGATTGGAGATTCTCTTCAATCTGCAATTGCTAATGGCATCATAAGTTTTATTTAAATTTTTCTAACTTCATACTACTCAGCAATAAGCAATCTACGCTGTAGTTACCGCATTTACTTAAATTGTATAATAGTTTTCAAAATATGGTAAGTACTGTCGTTTGAGTTCTATCAAACTGCAATTAATTGATGAATGTTCTTTTTCTGAAGAGTCGGATGCTAGTACCCTTGCAAAAGGAATGCTAGCATTCTTTTTTTGTAGAAAGAATAAGAACGGCCAACTGATAAATAAATAAATTATTGCGCTATATGTATGTGCATGCGAACTTCTTGCACATTAAAGACATTTTCTTCTTGTTGCAGCTGCCGCAGATATTTTCACGCACGTGGTTGGAAGCCGGCTTCATTGTTATATCTGACTTAGGTACGTTTCGACTCGATCTGTAATGAATGTATTGAATTTTCATGATGATAAGTTCAATCTGAACAAAGTGCTGTTGATTCACAACTTAAAATTAAACCAAAAGGATTCTGACAAATTCAATGAAAATCTTTAATTTGCCAAAGAAGCACGTTGAGAAATCTAACCTCATTTTTTTTCGTTTTACAGGGTCGGTCGGAAGATGGCGTCTCTGCTTTCCAGTTTGAGCAATGCTTTTCATTCGAAATTATGGTAAGTTTCTTGTACAAAAAATTAAAATAGACACATTAAAATGATGATATGTAATTACCGTACGATTTCTGTGATTAAAAACCCCATGGCTGCAATTATTGCAACTGATACGTTTTCAATTATATTACAACAGCAAAACAAAAAAACACCAAATAATGTACGTTTTTCGATTTATTTACAGAATTTCTTGAATGTGGCCCCATAGGGTTACGATTTTCTATGACTCCATAAGAATAAGGTAAGTTAAAGGAATAATATTGAATTGTGTTTAGAAAGTGATGAAAGTAATTACCGTACGATTTCCGTGATTAAAAACCCCATGGCTGCAATTATTGCAACTGAATTTTAAACACAATTTCAACATTTTTTGAAATCCAAATCCACTTTGCTAATTAATACTATTGTTTTCTTACAGACACGAATTGACGTCAATTTGAACCTAATATTTGTGATGCACAATATGGTAAGAGGTTACTTCATATTTTACCTATAATTCTTTGTGGCTTAGATGATGAATACCTTTATAATATCATAACTTTCGTTCTACTGAGTCGAAAATGCGGAGAAAAATAACTGAAATAAGCCTATATCTATAAATTGGTACATACAATAGAAAAACATTAAGCTAACATAAATATAATTATCTTTACAGGATGACCTCCACTTTGAGGCTCCAAACCGTCTTTATGGGGATGTTAAAACAAAACTAAAAGGTATGCTTATATTCCCTATATTAAATTCAGAATTATATTTTATCTTGATGAGAAACTTACTCTGAAAACTATGCTGACCAACAAAGCAAAATTAACCAAAAGGATACTGATAACATAGTTTACATATAATATTTGAATATTTTAATTGTACTCTATTAACTCGTTCACTGTATTTTCTCCAACAGCATATCTTTGATCTGATAATGTCAAGTTGAAGGCGCAGCTATGAAATAAAACCAAGAGAGGTAGGCTATTAATTTCGATATACCCAATAAGGCTTACAGATCTTTCATGATGTTACTTCAGTATAGTTCATTAGAAGCAAACATGTTACAATTTTTTGAAGCTGATTAATATACATTTTAAAAATTGTTTATGTAAACCAAATGTATATTAATATATCATTATTTCTCTTACAGTTGCTGTTGCTAGATGCTCACTGCTAAAGCATTAGAAAGAAATCGAAAGGTACGTTTAACTTACTTTAATATCGCCCAATTATATTTTACTCTGATGAATTATCCTTAATCAGGATCCCTCTACTGAGTAGAACCCATAAAAACCATGCGGTCAATCTTCCCCGACTGATTTTAATCTTCTTAAGACTTAGCTTAGTAATAAATTACATGAATACTTACATTTTTCTCTTATTTAATTACAGATCTTGGCTGATTAAATATTCAAAGATGGTCAAACAATGCGCATGAAATGCAAAAGGTGTGTTAATTTGAAAATCGAATACATAAATATGTTGATCTGATGAACAATCCTTAATCAGGATCCCTCTACTGAGTAGAACCCATTAAAAACCATGCGGTCAACTTTTCCCTGTCTGATCGAATTATTTGCTTTATCTTATTGATAATGTACACTTCATATAAGTAACCCGAAGTTTTTTTTTCCACTTGCAGGTCAGAGAATTTGATTTCACTGAAGGGGACTGGACTGTCTTTATACAGACAAAAAAAGTTTCTAAGGTAATTTAAACTGCACTTTATCCTAGTTGTAAGTTTTTATATGATGAAAAATCCCTTAACAGGGTGCTTCTTAACTGAGTCATTCAAATCATGCTGACATGTCTTCTTTCCCCAACTGATATCAAAACTATTTAAGCAATGCGTTGACTTTGGAAGCCACTTAATTGATTTTCTGTTCTTTTCATTGCAGATTGGTTATGTGCTAAAAACAAGTCTTCAAACACTAAACACAAATAAATATTAATTTAAATAAAAGATAAAATTGTACTTATTTAGAAATGTTTTTATTATTTTAGTTCTCCACAAGCATAAATGGTTATTTTTAATGTAGGGGTTCCAGATTTATTCCCACAACGTTCCATTTTTCGTACAACATCTGCTCCACTGATGACATGTCCAAAGACCACGTGCTTGTTATCCAGCCAGTCAGTTCTGTCATGAAAGTTTTATATTAAATATCAGGCTATATCCGAATTCTGTGTGCTTACTTTGTGGTGCATATGAAAAACTGTGAGCCATTTGTGTTGGGTCCCGAATTGGCCATGGATAAGGTGCCGAAGCTGTTGTGCTTTAAATTAAAATTTTCATCGTTGAACTTCTTGCCGTAGATGGATTTGCCACCGGTGCCATTGTTATTTGTGAAATCTCCACCCTGGCACATCTACATATATGGAAAGTGTGTAAAAAAATCGATGGGGATTCTAAGATAACCACTTACGAATTCGGGAATGATGCGATGAAAGGTGCAGCCTTTGTAGCCGAAACCCTGTTCATTTGTGCACAGCTGGCGAAAATTTTCCGCCGTCTTGGGCACCACATCGGCACGGAGAAGCATTACAATCCGACCGGCATCGTTGCCGCCAATGCGTATGTCAAAGAAGACCTGAGGATTGCGCTTCTCCGATTTCTCAATAACAGCTGGACCAGTTGATGGCGTTTCTACCTTCTCCTTTTCCTTATCAGCTTCGGGCTCTCCTTCTGCTTGTAACGTGGCTCCAGCATGTTTCTGCAGCCAGTCATCATCAGCCCAAACCGGCTTAAAACTGTCCTCTTTGACGCGCACCGGTTTGGCCAAATTGACGCGTACCGTTCGACCGCAAAGCTCTGAATCATTCTGAAATGCAAGACACGCTATGAACTAGTTTAAAAATTTAAACACCAATTGCACTCACCATATTATCGATGGCAGAGGCAGCATCTTCATAATTCTCGTACTCAATAAATGCGAATCCTCGATGTTTCTGCGACTCATAGTCGACCGGCATTTGTATGTCCGCAATATCTCCGAAGGGAATAAACGCGTTGTTTAGTAACCTTTCCGTTACCTCATCGGCCAATCCGCCAACATAAACAGTGCGCTTGTCATTCGACATTATTTCACATAAACGTTTATTTTGTAAATAAAATGCCTTCAGCTGCAAAACAACAGTTGTCTTCCGACCAAATGGACAGCGCGGCACAGCTAATGCGAGACTGCCAACTTGAGCTAATTTTTGGCCAGCTAAGTGGCAACGCTCGAGCAAAAGGGCGCTAATATTAAATGTGCTTCTAATTAATTCACCTTGATGTTACACTGCATGTTTTGATACCTTACAGCTTATCGTTGCTGTTTGGGTAACAATTTAAACTGATAAATGTTGTTTTGTATTAGTGCAATTAATCAATGCCATATGACGCTGACATATCACCAACAAAAACAATGAGCAGCTTGCGCTTTCGATTTTTAAATAATTTATTATGCTTTATATATAATAACAACTATCTACAAATGTTACGTAAGATAAGATTCACTGCTACCAGTACACATGCCCCCCACTGCTTCTGCACATTTTCCACCAACATTTGTATTATTTAGATTTCGTGCAGCCAGCACCAGAAAACTAACAAGCATGAGGCAATAGCCAGGAACAAACGCATAGGAAGCATAAAGAATTAGGGATAGACAGCTGGCAAGAAGAACATCTGGAAAAAGGAATTTCATGAATGTAAGTACATATACACAAAATATTTAGATTTTTATAACAAGTAACATTTCGGTGCAGTTAGTCATTGCCCCTCTCCTGACCGAAATAGATAAGATACCGTTCCGTTGTTTCATGATACAAGTGCCGGGGGCAGCAATCAGTCTAGTGGCGATTGGTAATCTCTAGCTAGTGCTTGGGTCCCCTTTAAAATATATTACCAGCAATTGGCTACTTACTGCAAAACACTTTCTCCCATGGTTCGCAAATGGCAATCTGTGTGTTGAGCTCATAGAGGCTATAAAGCCATATCACATAGCGTTTCAATTTCGCATAATTCTCGTTCAATTTCCAATACATGGCGTACACCCGGACAAGTGGTACAACTTTTTTGGTCTACTCGGTCGAAAGGTGCACAGTGAACTAACAGCTGAACTGAAATGAACCTGGCCACAATCATAATCACAAGAAATAAACCACAACCACGCCACAAACTAGACACATACACAAACATGCCTTATCAATCAACATACAAAAATATTTTGTAAATCGAGTTAAATGCTTACTTTCCGTTTTCCAAGCCGACAAGATAAAGAATGTGTTTCCTCTTTGTTGTTATATTGATTAGTTTTGGCATTATGGGCATTATCTATGAAGACAGCAGCAGCGGCAACAGGCGTTTCTTATCAAACTTCAAACAAACGTCACATAAACTTAAATTATGGATTTTTTAGTTGCATTGATTCATAAATGAGGAATCAGCCGACAAGTGGGACTATGGACAGTAGGAACACCCATACAGACAGAACATCGTTAACATAGCCGTTGATATGCACCGCCACACAGAACTCAACGGTTGCATTGTTATTGTAATGAATGCAGGTGGTGCGAATGCGTTCCGATATCGCAGCAAGATTTGTGTAAGCAAAGTTGATTGTAAAGCCATAGAGCTAATGATAAATAATTTGTATTATAAAAGATGTACAATAATAAGCATTTGCTCATACTCACCCGAAAATTGGGATACTCCCTTTCCAGTTCCTCGCTATAAGCAGGCTCATCGTAGCGATTTCCCGTGTATATAGCCAAGTTTTCCATATCGATTAGGATTTTTAGAAGCCGCGGCTGAAAAGCACTGTAAGTAATTTTTGTTATCAGTAAGTTGATCATCATTTGACAATAATTTGTTTCGATGACTAATATTGAGGACTTATGAACTTAATGTCGAAAATGCCTTATAAAAGATAGCGCAATTAATACAAATTTATATTTGTAACGTCTTTTATGTCACCCACCGATTCCAAATGGTTTTTCGTGTGGTGCGCCAAGCGCTTATCTTTTTCATGATCTTGCGCTCTATTTGCTTTTGCAGTTGATCCAATTGATAAGTTTTCTTGTATACATAGTCCACCTTCTGTATGCCACCCTGTGGCGCAACCTGACGCTTATTGAATAGTGGCAACCAGCAGGCTGCATCCTGTAAATTAAAATTCGTCATGCTAACGCGCTCCTCCGCTTGTATATTGATGAAAATCTATTTAACGAAAACAAATCAATCAAAAGTTCTTAGGTTTTTAAAGATATTACTCACATTTTGTTGGCCCACAATGCAATAGACTCGTGTCAGTGGACAAAAGGTATCCTGGATTTGGTAGCGTTTGCCAGTTGTGGGTGCCAGCAGCACAAGATCATTTCTTTCCGGCTGGCGCAAGAGGACAAAGGTGCATTCACCATAGGGACAGGCCAAGCCCAATAGTAGCCAGCACTCCAGTTTCAGCGACAACATATAATTGCACAGCAGCACACCCAAATCCTTGACCGTACACCAAGTGCTATCGAGCAATGCCTGATTGTCCAACCAAATGCCCTGAAAGCTCTCGCAAGCAGCCAACTGATTGCGCATTGGGGAGAGCAATGAGACGAGGCGACAAATCAAATCCAGCTGCTGCATGTCAGCGGGTAGCGGCACCGGCTCCAGGAGTCGTGTAAGGCAGACGCGTTTGCCCAGCGAGGTGCAGATGAGTGGCTCCACATACCGATGTGGCTGCAGTAGCAGCTGTTGCACCTCCACACGTCGCTCGCCCAAAAACTGTTGCAGCTCCGGCAGCTCAGCGCATGCGAGGCTACCAACTTGAATGGGCAACGGCTCGATGTTGGGCTCCACACTGAGGAAGTACCAGAGATGCACACTTTCCTTGAACTCGGGATATTGCTCAACGGATATATTTGTCACTGAGTCAATTAGCGGTCTCTTGTAGCCCACCAAAACTTTGGGCATGTTCAGCTCAAGGCATCCCTCAAACTGAAATGGTGAAATGGAAATAAAATCATACACGTTGCAAATGTGTGGTGCAACTCACCTTGCGATTGGTCAAGAGACTGCTGATGGGCACATGATATTCGCCCAGCCAATTACATTGCACCCGCTGGTAGAGATCACTTGCCTCGTCCGTAAACTGTTGCTCTATGAGCTCATCGAACAAACTGATTTTAAGATCGTCATGCATTTCCAATGGCTGTCCACTGATCTGCAGCCTGAGCTGCTCATTCCATGTGGGATTCGAGCCCTCGGCCGTTCCACTGCGGCATAGTTTCTGGCCATAGCTCAGTGTTACAAATGGACGCACATTCGAGTACATTAGCGCTGAAAGAGATTAAGGTTTTATATTATTCCTATCTTATCTCTTGTTTCAACTAACTCACTTTGTGTTACAAATAAATTGGCGGATATATCGCTGTTGGTGCCGGTGCCGGTGCCGGTGCCGGTGCCAGTGCTGCTCAGTCGCCTATTACTGCTGCTCGGCTGCTCCACATTGACAATGTGTCGACTGCGAACTGGAACTCCTGTTGCACGCACCACATGCAACGATATATTGAATTGTTGCACCTGATCCATAGCACATGTTGGCTGCGGCTGCCAGGCGGGCTCACGTGGCGGTGTCATCGTTGTTGATGCTCCAAACAGTCGGGAGCAGAGTGCACGCCAGATGCCGGACCAGCCGGATGTGGACTGATCTTTGCCATCGGGTCCTAGGAGCTGCAGCACTGGCCGCGACGTTTGCAACAGCTTGGAACGTTGGGCGCAGTAAGTAATAATTGTATTGTAGAGTATTTGTAGAAATTTGCGCCCGCGATGCTTGTGCAAATCGATGGGATTCCAAGTGGTGCCAGGATCTATTAGCTGGCTACGGCTGCCATGCTCTCCATTCATCCATTTCAGTTCGGCAATCTCGTGCTCCAGCGTGGGCACAAATCTCAATTGCTTGGTGTGCAGATTACGTTGCTGGTGACGGGAACGAAGCAACAGAAAACGTTTATTCTCCAGCAGCTCCTTTACGCTACAAAATTGCAGTTGAAGCTCGGCAAAGGTTAGCGGCGTTGTTGTCTTCTTTGATTTCATTTTTGCCGGTCCATTTGGTGGCTGTGGTGTCGCCTCCGCGCTTGTGACAATCGTCTCCGGTAGTTTGACCGGCAACAATGGTTCTCTTAACGCTTGCGGCAACTTTTGTATGTCATCCAGCTCACAGTTCCAATCCTCGTCCGCGTAGCGGTAATCAATGTGCAGATAAAGATCACCAGCTAGCTTGGAACGCGGCACAGCAACTGATGTATCCGAAGTCACCAGGAAGTCAAGTTTCAGTGAAGAACTCTCTCCCTTGGCCAACATTAGCGGTGAGCTCATCATTGCCAGCCGATGACTCTGTGACGTTATCGTAGATTTCTCATACAGCTGCAAATAATAGTATTAGATGACTATATAATTTCTTTGTTTCCGTTTAGCTTCACAACTTAGATTACTTAATCCTTTTATCAATAGCTATTATACCCCGGACCCATAAAATGGGTAAAGGGGGTATATTGGTTTTGTGCAAAAGTATGTTACAGGCAGAAGGAAGCATATCCGACCCTATAAAGTATATATATTCTTGATCAGCATCAACATCCGAGTTGATATAGCCATGTCCGTCTGTCCGTCCGTCCGTAAGTATGAACGCGTCGATCTCGGAGCCTATAAGAGCTATAGACTTTAGATTTTGCACATAAGCTCATCTAAGTCCTAGGCAGTAAAAGTTTGTTTCCGACTTTCGATAACTGTTTTCGTTTCCCATACACACACATGTGATGGATAACATAAAAATGTTGAATGTCGAAAATGTGAATGAGTATCTGAGAAAATTTCGTTGAGAAACACCAGAGATATCGAAGATCAAAGTTTAGTCACAGATGCATACAAAGTCTGTATTACAGACAAATTACTGTACGCGTTAAGTATTGGGTTCGGGGTATCTCCTAGTCGGGAATTCTCGACTAGAGTCTTGTTACTTGTTTTATAATTGAATAAAAGACTGCAAAAAACAAAAATTGATAAGCTATCATCTGATTCGTTGGATATACATAAATATAAAACATTTTTTCGGTGAAATTCTACTTAGTACGTTAGCATACGATGGCAAAGAAAGACGTAGTTTTAAAGTGGTCAATGCTGTTGCTGCAGTTGATTCTCGCCGGCACAGTAGAGGGTCAAAGACTGTTAGATCGCTGCTCCCTGGCTTTGGAAATGGATCAAATGGGCGTTCCACGAGATGATATAGCCAGATATGTATATATTGCAAGGGAGTTGAGCGACTATCGAACTCATGCGGTTAGTGATCCAGATGCATTTGGTTTTCGCAATTACGGAATATTCCAAATCAGTGATGGATGGTGGTGTCTCTCTATGAAAAAAGTGTCCGATAAGAATATTTGCAAAGTGAACTGTGACAAGCTGCTGACGGATGACATTCGTGACTCCGTTTTATGTGCACAGAAAATACAGGAGATTCATGGCTGGGAAGCCTGGCAAAATGCAATGGATCGATATTTCAAAAGTGGCCAAACAAGTGTTGCTGATTGCTTCGTGGAGCAGGACCATGTTGGGGTAACTGCTCATAATGACACTGCAGCCGGAGGCAGATCTGGTGGAGCTTCGGACATCCATCAACTACCAGGCAGCAATATGCAACATGCCGTTAACAATGACAAACCGGAGTTTCTGTACTAAATATATGGGTTAATTTTAAATGTTTACTATTTCTTATTAAAGATATGTGCATAATAAAATAATTTTATGATTCTTGAACATAGTTACCCAAATGTGTATCTGATCGGGCAGCGAACGATCGAGCAGAACGCCAAGGCTCTCGTTCATGTGGACATACATATCGGGCTCCAAGCGATAGCAGCGCGTCTGGGCCACATACTGTCCGTCCAAGTAGAGCTTTAAGTAATAGCTGCGCTCGTCATGCTTTGAGCCGGGTGGTGGGCATGTGGTTAATTCATCGTTGGGCAATCGCAGTAGCTGCACCGCCGGCTCCTCGGGATCGGGAAAGGCACGTTCGTATTGCAACTTTAGATTGTCCATAATTGCCTTGAATTGCGGCTTGCGAGGCGGCTTTGAGTGTGGGGACTGTTCGCCGCTGCTCCATAAACGACGGCGCTGATAGTAGAGTTCCAATTGCTCGCGATACACCTCGGCCAGATCCGTTTCGAAGCGCTGCTTCCACGCCGAGCAGGCTGCATCCAAATCCTCGGGTGGTGCCAATTGCAAACTGAGCTTAAAAGACGTACACTGAAATTGTTGTTTTGTGCGCAACTCCTTTAGTTTGGCCCACTGTTTGAGCACACGCTGGAGTAGCAGACGCTGTGCCGTGGACTCGGCATAGTAACGTTGGCGTAACTGCTGCGTCAATTCCAATTGTTGCTGGACACACACAGCCAACACTGGCTCTGGCTGATCCAGCTGATTGGTGACATTGAGTAGTCCAGCCAACACATTGCGTGCTATTTGTAGCTCCTGTCGCAATTTTTCACAAATTTCGCTGTGAGCCTGCTGGACGTAAAGATCGTAGAGGTCCTCTAGCTGGTGGGCCAGGCGGTGCTCCTCCAGCAGCAATGGATGCGCACTGAATCGCAACTGTTTCAAGTTCACTTTCAGGCAATGACTCATCACGGGCAATCCCTGAAACTTGGCCAACGGCACTGGTGTCAGGAAAATGGTTGTAAACTCTCGCGTACTATAGCTGTGATATAATTGCTTATCGAGAATAAAACCAATTGAGTTTGTGTCCATAATTTTTGCTATCAGTGTGGCATTTAGTTTGCCTTTTTGTCGGGATCTGGCCTCCTCCTGGAACCGATTCAACAAACGTACTTGAAAGCATTTTAAATCCGTTTTAAAATCGCTTAGCTGCAGCGGTAAATTTAGTCGCCCACTTTCAGGCGTCCACAGATAACTATTTTCGTAACAATGACGCTCTCTGTACAACAGTGGCCAAATTAGCGGTGGATCGGTTAGCTCGATTTTTATAAAAGTGTCTGTAACATTTGTATTATCATTAATTGGCTCGTACTCAACCTTTGCACTGTCATTATCTACGCCATGGAAAAAGTCTAGACTACGTGCTTCCAATTCCTCAGCTCCTGTTTGCTGTTTCGCGCGGTTTGTGCCAGATTCGAACAGCAGTTGTTGAACTTCTTTTTCCGTTTTGCGAAACGAACGTGTAGTTTGCGTTTTGCGCAATTTTTTGCTACGCTTTTTGACTCGTTGCATTTCTATTGAAGTTTGTGTTAATAACTTTATTAACAAATATAGCGTTTGTCACTTTTGACAATAGAAAAACCGTTTGTTTTGTTTTCCCCACAGGGTGCTTCGCGTTGCCATAGCATCAAAAAACGAAGTGCAACACTACATTCGGTACCGATTATCAGAAAAATAACAAGTATCGATTGAATCATTTCAGGCCCGTACCGTGGTAGGTGCAAGGCATGATGCAAAGACCTAAAGGTGGCGCAATGCGCAGGTCCGTTATGTGTCGCTTTCAAAAACAAAGCAAACTACACTGACCGGCGTCAATTGACCGGCAACGGCAGCATACAAAAATATCTACGGCAAATTGCATTTTCATATCTATTGTACATTTTGTTTCCGTTTTGGTAGCGCAGCTACCCCTGAAATTTTGCACACGGTACGGGCCTGAATCATTATCTGAAACAGAAATCTGTTTTATAGCTTTGTTCACTAATAATCTTATCTTATCAGCTTGCTTTTGTAGTTAGACAAATGTATAAAAGAAAACGGCAATGGCTTCTGAGGTGCATAGTGAATAATTGAATTATGGCAGAAGCTACATTTGTGAAGTGGTCTCTTCCTTGTCTGGCCCTCCTCCTACTGCTGATGGCTGGAGCATCTGAAGGCAGAAGGACCTTTGATCGGTGCAGTCTGGCAAAGGAGTTAAACAACTTGGGTGTGCCGCGGAATGAGTTGGCACGCTGGGTGTGCATTGCAGAGCATGAAAGCAGCTATCGCACATGGGTCCAGGGACCTCCCAATGATGATGGCTCTATAGATCATGGTATATTCCAAATTAATGATCGCTACTGGTGCCAGCCAAGCAACGGAAAATTCTCCAACAACGGCTGCAACGTAAATTGTGACGCTTTACGTACGGATCACATTGACATGGCGGTGCGGTGTGCACTAAAGATACAAAAGCAGCAGGGCTGGTCAGCTTGGTCGGTCTTCAACCCCAAGTGTAGCGGACAACTGCCCAGCATTGAAGATTGTTTTGACCGATCAAACTGTTTGGCTGGTGCCAGCATGTATGGCAAGTTTTAATTTTATGGCCATAGTTTTGCATAAATGTTGAGAAGTAAATAAATTTTCAAACTAATAACATTTTAATGTTGAAAAACAAATTATTAAATGAAAAATTGGTATTCGAATGGCAACCGACTTTTATTTATGATTCGAAATCACTACTAACCGTCTCCCCCAATAAAAATATATATGCCGTTTTGTTTTCCTTTTCTTTTTGCTGTTGATATACAAATACAATGCAAGTTTACTTTTAATAGTTGATAATGTGACTTCGGACATGTTTGTTTCTAGTTATGTATTGCGTGCGTAATTCTATCAATTGATAAGGTTGTTCGCGAGTTTAACTTTTGTTCTTAAGAATCAAATTTATATGGGTATATTTATATATATGTAAAAGTATATATATGTGTGCACATGTATTTAATGCAAGCTTGTAAATAAGTTTACGCTAGTTGTAATGTTTAAGACGCGCTACGAGTTTTAAAAGAAAAGAATTTCCGACAAAGTGGACTCTGCCGGAACGTAGGCGCGTTTACGCTAGGCTAAGACACCAGCTTTAAAAAGAGAGTGGGGGAGCCGTTGGTTGTGTTTTGGCGCAAAGTACTCGGGGGTCGTCTACTCTAGTAGGGTTACTTCTTCCTTGACTAAAAATTCAACAATTTCCTCATCGACTTCATCGGTCTCCAAGTTATCCGTATCCACATCTGCATAAAATAGAACAGAACATTAAAACCAAGTTAGTATAAACAGGTTGGTAGCAAACTTACGCCCTCTGAGCATTTGGCGTCGGCTCTTTTGGTCCTTCCATTCTGCAATGCGCTTGGTGCGGTACTCCATAAAGGTTTCACGGAGCTGAGAGCGCTTCTCAAGCAACTCCTTAGAGGCACGGGTCAAGCGTAGACGATCCTTCTGCTCAAATGCTGGATAGTACTTCTTCAGGTTCTTCTTAATATCCTTCTGCTTATCTTCACTGAGCAGCGTCGGTGGTCGTGGACGCCACAGGAACTGCACAAAGTTCTTCAAAATTGTGCGCTTAATAATGCGGCCCTGCAAGGTGTACATGTTGAAACCGGTATCCTCTTTGACCTTCCAAGATGAGACGCCGGTGACGACATAGCGACCGGTTGGATCCCATTCGACCTCAGAGGCACGGAAATGATCCGGTGATGCGCTAATGATGTAATCATTGGTTGTATCGACAAACTCAAAGGTGCCCATGGTCAGATTGGCCATCACTATGAACTGGCCACGCGGCGACCAGAACAGATGAGTGCAGGATTTCTTTTCCAAACGCTTGACCAGACTGGGCTTGACGCCCTTGTTGACCTCATAGAAGCTTACGTTGGCCGAATTGGGTTCGCCGTGAATAATCGAAAACTTATTACCGATAGGCTCCCAGGCAAAGGCCAGGATCAGCTCACGTATCTCTACCGAATCGACAGGTACTTCCTTTTCACGCATGTGGAATATCTCAAAATTGTAGAACATGCCCAGAAACTTGACGTCCAGCTCCTTCTTGTCCTTCTTTAGCTTGGAGTAGCGATCAACTTTAACGCATAGATAGTCGCCAGACTTTTGCCAATGCAGCTTACAGTCGGCCACATGGAAGAGGTTCTTGTTGCGTGTCTCTCGCTTTTTGGGTATCTCCATTAATGTGACACGGGCGGGTATCTGATTCTGCTCCTCTACCCAATAGGCAATCACGTTGTCCGTGGGAGACCAGGAGAAACCGCGTATGCCCGGTATCTTGATGGACTTCAGGTCCAGCAAATAAAATGAAGGTGTCTCATAAATGTGGATCGAGTTTTCGCCCATGCGTGCAACATATTTGTCATCGTGCGACCAGCGGAACATGGACAACGCTGACATTCCATCACCGATAAAGGAGCGCTTCTCAGCACCGGTGCGTATGTCCCAGATGATAATCTTCTGGCCTGTGGGTGTAGGTCCATATGTAACCAAATAATTCTCGCAGGGCGAAAACTCTACGAATTGGGTGCCAGGATGCGGAAACTTTTGAATCTTCTGGAAGCTGCTACCACCCCAAATGGCGACACCCGGCTTGTGGAAGGTAACCACATAGGTACCCAGCGGAGACCACTTCACAAACGTGTCGGTAAAACGTTCACGTGTTTCCAGCTCATTGGGCTCAGGCAGCGAATTCTGCCAAAAACCTACCTGCACGCAGTTGGGTGCAGTTTCAGCCGCAACGCAGTATTGATCGTAGGTATCGGGATCGTTAATGAAATTGTACAGGTCGCTTTGGACCTTAAAGGGCTGCACAGTTGGGGGCTCCCATTTCTCCGGTATATTTTCATATCTGTAAAAAAGGTGTTAACAAGTTATTTACATAATGCTTTTCCATATAAGAAACAAAAAGCTTTTATTACTTCTTTTCAAACTTACTTTTGGAAGTCCGTAAACAAGTTGACGGCAAAGGTATAGTTCTTGTCCAGACGATGGTTGTTAAGCTTCTTCACAGCATCCTCAGCCTGGCTAGCGGTCTTATACTCCATAAACGCGTATCCCTTCGTATTGCCCTCCTCATCAACAGGATAGACAACATTGACGATCTCGCCACAGTGGGAAAATAGCTTGTTGATAACTGATTTGAGTTTGTCAAGTCGACTTGGCTCCACTTTGGGCATGTTGTCAATTACAACGACACTTTCGACGCCATCGGCTTCCGATGGGCGTTGCGCCAGCATATCACCAAGCAAATCTGCAATATTTTGAACATTTAATTCAGTGCAATAAGAAAAATCGCTCACATTGAGGTTAGGTTTGTTTTTGCATCAGTCGGCGCGTGTGCTGCGCTGGCAGGCAAACGGAACACAACTTGCCTTCATCGCTGATGTTGTCTACAAAATTGGGTGGATCCTCGAAATTTGGTTCCTCGTTATAGTCGCTATCGTTTGCATCGGCTCCCGAATGTTCTTCACTTTTCTTTTTAGCCATTTTCAGCGATTTATTTGCGAATTATACACGGCAACCAATTTCCCGCAGTCATCAACACACACACGTACATATAAAAGGAAATGTTAGTGCTAGAGATGAGCGATATTATAATTTAACTGCTACTTGTTACCAGTACCTTAATGTTCAGAGTTGTATTTAACCGACCTTAAAATGTTTGAACTGTCACTGTGACAAGAAAAAATACTTCTAAGCAAATTCTTATTTATTAATTAACTAAAATATTTCAAACAATAAACACACTTTTAAGTTTGCTTAAAATGGATTTTTAAATCACTAGAGTCTTTTTATGAGTCAATTAATTTTGGTTAACAGAAACTGTTATAAATAACAGTTCTTCAAATGTTAATGTTCTCTTTTCTGCTATGTTAAATAACATCTCTGTTTGGAATTTTATTCTTTTTTTTCGTGAAGAAGAAGTTGGTGTAAAATCTGCATAAAAGTAAAAAAATTATAATGCCAAGAATAAAATACAAATCATTTTAACTAAATCTTGAGTGAAAATTTTGATTAATAATAATCGAAACGTCTTTAAACTAAGAAAACAAATGAAATTTTAAAGCCATACGCAGTTGCCACCTGAGATCAGAAATGCCAATGTCTCCAAAGAGATAAGCTGTGAAAAGTGCAAAGAATAAAGAAATGGCCAAAATATAAAAGAAGTGTGTATGATTGCAAAAACGTGCTAAACTTAATAAAATACGAAAAGCTGTTATCCAATAGAGACAAATTCCGATACACCACATCTTCCTCTTTAGTTCGCAAGCATCCGCACCCGCACCTGCCACCTCCTTCACAGTCGTTATGTCTGTGCTAAGTCAAGAAAATCCAACATATACTTACCTTAATATGTAGTGCAAAAAAAGGATGGAAAAAATAAAACAATAGACGTGTAAACAATTAAAGACAAAGATAACATACATAAATAAAATATGTTGTTAATGTGTATGTAAATATAATATATGTGTGTCAAAAGCTGCAGGATAGGCAATAAATTTTTCTTATATGTATCATGCATGTATGTATGTATGCATATACATATATACCATGTGTATACATGGAGAAATCGCCCAAAAAATGTTCTACCTCACTTTCTTCGTGTGTGTGTTTGCTACCTTTTTTTTTTTGTATATGCGCAAGCGAAGTGCGTTGGTTGCGACACGCTCTCGCCGCGCGCAAATGAGAGCCCCAGAGGAAGAGAGCGAGCGAGAGCTCCACATAAATCGCCTGTAGCCTTGATGAAATACATGAATGAATATTCCGTTCGCAGTGCTAAGTGGTTTGGCAAAAATTTACTGGCTTCAATTGGCAAAACAAAAAAAATTAAAAAATAAAATCAAAAGTGATTTTTCCAGTTGCTTATTTAACTAAAATAAATAATGAAAAAAAATAACTTCAATGTTTAATGTGCAATAAAATGATGTACACAACATTGTATTGTTGTTGTTTTTTAGCTGGACTGGTGCTCTCTCAATTTTAACAAAGGCTCAACCTTGCGCGCTCTCTCTTTCTCGCTCTACCATTCTCATTTTGAGATGCCTGTTACATCTTTGCTTGGAAAAGTTCGGACATACATATATTTGCTCCATGAAGTTTTTCCACAGTGTTTGTCTACACGCCCACATAGTGTGTGAGCGAGAGTGTGTGCGTGTATTGCGAGTGTATTGAAAAAGTAAAAGTCGCCCGTTCGTCGCCGTCTGCTACTTTGTTCCAATTGCAAAAAATAATCGCTAAGTTAAATAATACAACTAGTTAAATATTATGGTTTTTATTCTCTACTCGTAGCTATAATTGTGTGTAAAACAACCCGTTGCAAAACAGTGTAGTCTTTCATATTGTGCCAAAAAGAAAGAAAAAGAAACGAAACGAAAAAAAACAACAACGCAACGAAGCGCATCACTAACAACAACAACCACAATTCAGCTCAACGGACAACAATAAAAACAACACTACGAGTGTACTTCAATAATCAGCAGCCAACTTCACGAATTTTAAGCTCCAAGCCCCATCGTTACTGTAACTGTAAAAGTTACACTCTCTGTTGTTGTTATCCGCCATATCTTTTTTTGTTGGAAGTTTGTGCAGCAGCAGGCTCTGAATGTCTTTATGCTTTAATCATGGTGTATTTTGCCACCAACAAGAACAACACCGACACTATACGCTGCTATATTAGAATCTTTCTGATAACAAATCATGACAGAAGGACATGAAAGGTAAGTGAAAAAGATGATGGTGCTTTTGGAATGTAATGTAAATGTACAATCTATACAGCTTCAAGTCGCGCTTAGAGCGTTGCCAGATCAGCGTTTTTACTATATGAACGTGCCCTAATTGCTACCGCTCCCAACTTAATTCAAACAATAAATGCCAATTTAAAAGCGAAAAAATGCTTTTTAATTAAACTTAAATTCATAAAAAATAATGAATGAAAAGACGGACGCTAATTGAGCAGAAGAAGAATGTATTGGGCATGAATGAAATGTGACTCATTTGTCTGGTCAATCCAAGGCAATACATGTGTACATATAGTATACATATATGGCAACACAATGTGCATCTGTGTGTATGTATTAGCAGCGCCGTGTCGTCTCCACATAGTCTATCTGTCGCCACTTTTAATGAATGAAATGGAATGCCAGCAACTGTCTTGTTTTTCTAATTGGTTTTTTTTTTTTTTGTTCTTGGCTTGTTTAAAGCATATAGCGAGCGTCCCATTGAAAATGATGTCACTAGCCCCCTGTGCGTTGCTTTGGTTGTTTGGTTGTTTATCTGCCGCATATTGAAGCATTTACAACACAGTCGAAGACAGTGGCTAAAGCACTTTAGCTATGCTATTTGCGTATGCCCAACGTCTGCGCAACAGCAACAACAAGAACAATGCCCACACCCACTCAGACACACACTAAAACATAACCAACGTTCTTGTAGTTTCATTCATGTCTTTGCTTCTGGGTTTCCTTTACTTGTAATGAATGTTGTTCGGAATGTTTGCAAAGCAAAACGGATACATTTCATTTGGTTTTATACATAGCCACACAAACATATAAATACACTTTTTTTTTTACGTGGGTGGGACTTCTGTTAACGCGTTTCCATCTACAATTCCAAACGACATGCACAAATACATAAATGCACACACCACTTCATTTGGCGCTGTTCATTCATATTTTTAGCTGCAGTTGCCAACATTGTGCGTGAGTGCAAATATATATACAAACATGCATACAAATGTAAATATGTGGGTGTTTGGCTGACGGCTGGCAACACTGTGATATCCAGAATAATACAGCAAAATACCAAATGTTGCTAAATAAATAAGTAAAATTGCATGTACATACATGTGTGTGTATGCAAGCAAGCTTAAGTGCACTTGTCGCGCGTAACATATATCAATATATAACGTACATACATACATGCAGTTAACTAACGTACATGAATATGTACATACATTTTTACATCTCTAGATCCATAGACAAATACTTTAAGCAATGAAAGCTATAGCAGCAGCTCCCGTTGCTGGCATGTGCACACAACACTGGAGTCCGATTCAGTTTCTCTTGTCTTTCTCGCTCTCTTCCTTTATTTCCTACGCATGCGCTCTGTTGGGAGTTTTGTCAATTAAGGATTTTGTTTCTGACTTGGGACTTTTAGTTTTCGCTTGAGGCAGGCTTTATCTGTCTGTCTCTTTTGTGGAGTTGATGCAGACTGTGTGTGTGGGTGTGCATGTGTGTGTTTGTACTTGTGTGCATGTCTATGAATATACATGGTGGCAACTCTAACACAACATTTCATTGAAAGTTGCCACTAGGACAGCGAGCTTTTTTTTATAATTATAAATTGCATCTAGGGCAACCCTGGTAGCCACTGCAGAAATGCAAAGTTCATTTCATTCATGAAATGAAAACGCTTGAAGAAAATATCCTTGGCCAGACATGCTGCTGACGTGTTTGCGTCCCACCTTGAGTTTAAACTATTCAAATACATATACATTTTGGTATTTATATATGTATGTATGTATGTATTTATACATATCGTGTGTCTGCTTTGCGAATGAATGCGCCTTGCCGCATTTGCAAGCCCGCTTACCTAGTCCTTGACACAGCTATGACGTCGTTGTTCGTCTACTTTTGCAAGGACCCTTGTGCATATTCATTCTGTAAAATTGTTGTGCCAAGAATCTAGGACAACTGTGTGTATACAGCGCGGAGCATCAGCAAATGGAGTTGGCCTGGCCCCGGCCCCCCCACCACAAGAAGCTTTTTTCATTGAGTAACTTCACAGCGCCTAAAACTCCTTTTCAAACTTCTGCGCAGGTCGTGACTTGCTTTATTCGCTTGTCCCCGGTTATGTTTCAAGAATGAAACCAAAAATGGAACGGCTTCCATTTACTTAATTCAGATATTTTTGCTACCCTTAATAAACACATACACACATGAACACAACACATCAATGAGTAAGCGCCTTTGTGTGTTTGTGCGTGTGTGTGTCCACGGCTATTTTGAATGCGAAGGACTTATAGTTATTTTTAGTTTATTTTGGCTTTATGTCATAAATAAGTATGCGGCACAGGTGTTGCCTGTGGGGCTTCACCTTTGCCCGAAAATTGAATTAGCCAAATTAGCGACACTTTTAAGTTATCGCACAAAGGATATATGGACATGTGTTGATGCCACAGCCAACAACAGTCACTGAGCAGCAGCAATGGCCGCAGTTTCATATCGTAAATTAAGCTTAAAACGCCAGTATAGCAGGTGCCAATCGATTTTCATCGATAACGATATATAAAGAAACTTCAATAAATATTCATATTTACTATTTTCCGTTTCATTACAGCGACTTCTTAGTTACAGTACGCGCACAGGTAATGACCAGAGACGAAAGCACCGAGGGCTGGCTACCGCTGGCCGGGGGTGGTCTGGCAAACGTTTCAATACGTAAACGTGCCAGATTATCCCCATTGGCATCGGGTCATGACTACATCATCTATGGGCAAAGAATCTCCGATCAAAGTGTAAGTGAAACTCACTGTATTTTAAGTTGAACAGAATTTTAAAAAATGTTCTCTGCAGGTCATCTTAAGCTGTATCATCAATCGTGATTTGAAGTATTACAAAGTAATGCCAACATTTCATCATTGGCGTGCCGGAAAACAACGCAACGGTCTAACTTTTCAAACAGCTGCCGATGCGCGCGCCTTTGACAAGGGCGTCCTGCGCGCGTATAATGAACTAATTGATGGTATGGACGATGCTTACATACAGATAGACTACATTTTTGCCACGTTATCCTCAATTCAGCTGCATGTCGCTTAAAGAACCTCTCTCTTTAATCTGTTTTCTATTCACGCCTTGTTTCTACTTCTGATATTTATAGTCAGTCTAATTTAGTTTGAATATTCCTAATTCACCCATAGTCCTTTTTTTGCATTTAGCCCTTTTGCCTTCATTAACTAATGCAAAACTAATGTTATATGCTCTTTTATTTTTAAACAAATCTTGCTACGAAACTAAATTATCAAAATTTAAAACATTTTATTGGAATTCTGCAATTTGTTTCAAAACTACAACAAAAAACACAACATTTTATACAAAAAATTGAACATAATATGATTTAAAACAAAATTGGTAAGTGTTTAAAGAGGTTTCTTTTTAACTACCATTAGAAAGTGTGCACAGTTTCTTATTTGTTCGACTCAAAATTGTATAATAAATGAAATTTTTTATGTTTTGTTAACACAAAGTGCAGCACACACACTTTAGATACATAGAATTTAAAATGAATTATAAAACACACTGTCTTTACTATAAAAACTTAACGCTGTTCTCTCTAAACTAAATTTCAATGCTTTTTATAAGCTTTAAACATTTTGTTTGCTGTGTGCCTTGTTCCTAACTAGAAATAATTATTTGCAATAAAACTAAACTTTGTTTGTGTATATATAGGATTGGCCAAATCAAATCCCACTATAATATGCCCACCATTGACCAAATATGATTCGGTTGGTGAAGATGATGTATTCATGGTAAGTGTGTGACACCTATCCATAATAAAAACATTAACTAATTTATATTGTTTGCAGACCCTGGACTTACCTGTGGAGAGCGAAAGTTTACAAAAGATACATTCAAGCCCCGAAGGCAGCGAGAAAAGTCACAGTAAATTATTAGCTTAAAAAAAACGTTATTTAGACTCTCAATTAATAAAATTCTCTTACAGAAAGCGTCAGCGATCGCCACAAGGATAGCTACAGCAACAATTCCGATTCAGAGAAACTTCCAGCGGCGACCATACACTACATATCGACGGACAAAACATCAACGGCGGCGGGGGCAGCTGGCTCAACGGATGGCGGTTCCCCAGCACCGCCGCCATCAGGACAAATAGCGCCCAGCGAGAACTATTCGTATGTGACACTGACGGCAGTACACCATGACTATAACTATCCGGTTGTAGAGCAGCCAGTTGGTGCACAGGTGTTAAATGCCCGTCGCGAGTCCATAAGTGCGCTCAAGAAGCGCAATGCATTGGAAGCGGCCCAGCAAATGGCCGCCGCACAGTCAACGGGCGCAACGTCAGCGAATAAGCCATTGAATAAGCCAAATGTATCAGACATACTCAAGAAGGAGACGCGTCTGCGTTGCCGCTATTGCCATGAGCTGTATAGCGAGGATTTCAATCGACGTGGCGCCTGCGAATATGCACCAGATCCGTTTCGTAGCGGCTACGAGTGTATCTCGGGCTTGGGCTGTGCCCGCTGCATGATCTATCACTGCATGAGCGATGCGGAGGGTGAGACGGCGCAGCATCCGTGCGATTGCAGTGTGGGCGAGGCGGGCTGCACCAAGCGCTGGTTGGGCCTGGCGCTGCTGTCCCTGTTCGTACCCTGCCTGTGGTGCTATCCGCCGCTGCGTGCATGTCACTGGATGGGCGTACAATGCGGCATGTGTGGTGGCCGCCATAAACCGCATGTCTGACATTTGGAGGCTCGATTGCAAGGACAGTACGATGACGACCCCAGCACCAGGCCCAGAAACGACCACCACCACCATTCGCACCACCAACACCAACTACAACAGCAGCAACAAAAACAACAATCCGATGAGCACAGCCAGAACAACTATAAGAGACAGCTGCTGCGACTGAAGCAGCGCCAGTCGCAGTCACAGCCGCAGCCCCAAAGGCACTTCTACAATTGGGAACTATCACACAGTATCGGGGCGCCACAACAGGAGCCGCCACAGCCGCTGTATCTGATGCAGCCGCGCAGCAGCAAGGCCACCCAAAATGACTATGGACGGCTAATGTTCTAAGAGAACTTCCACGACGACAACATGAAAGTAAAACAAAAGAACAAGAACAACGTTTTTGCCGTTACTGTTGTCCCAAAAACTTAGGATTTTAGTTGCCAGTTTTATTTTGTGTTTTCATCGTATTTGTTTATTTTCGGTTTTTGTAACTCTATTTGGTTTGCCATAATTTATTGTATATACATCAGTAGAGCAGATAAAACGCACTTATATATCGTACTTTAATCATTTTATTAATTGTAATTACTTAATTATACTTTTGTAAAAACCGGGCTATTTTTTATTTTATTTTTTTGTATACTATATATAATTATGATTAAAATACGTACCATATGTATAATACTTAAATAGTAACTCTTTTTTAGTCTTTTAAGTTTTTGCTACTTACATTTTGTTTACAATTCGAAATTGGAGAACAGTATTAAAGCCAAGGCAAGTCACGAAAGTTTATTCATATAAATATATATATATTATATGTACATTTCTGTGCGTAATTCCAATTTGTTTATAGTTTTAAAACAAAACGTTTTCCCCTCAATCTTACAAAGAAGAAACGAGTAGCGCGCGCAATTTTTGCATTAACTCAACACACAAAAACAAAGGCAACTCAAAGCGCAAAATGCAACAGAATATTGCATATACATTGTTAATATAATAATAAAAAAAAAAATATAAGAAAAACTACCCCACAAAAGAAATGCAAATTGTTTTTACGAAATGTTTTAAAGCGGTCAACGTCAATTTGCAACAAATGCGTTTTCATTTGCCCAACAGAGTTCAATGTTAAAACAAAATATATTTGAGTTACAAAAAAATATTAAACATTTAGTTCCTTTGAAAAAGGATGTTTTTGACTCTTTTTAGGGCTCATTAAGATTCAAAATATTTCTTTTGCAAAAACGACCACGCAAATCTTTTTGTTTCAGATCGTTATGTTTTTAAAATCAAAATAGACAAGTATAAAAAAAAGTTAATTGTTGTTATGGAAGCATAACTGTTGTAATTGCGCGTCAGCGCCGCTTGAATCTAACCCCTTGAAAATAAAAACAATTTGTCATTTTTGCCAATACAAATGAGCAATTTTGTTGGTCTATGCAGCCAATGTGAATTTACTCATTTGACAAGCGGGCTCCAATAAAATACTTAAGTGTTTTCAACAAAAAAACAAAAAATAAATCTCATACATATATGCAGCTATATTATATAAATATATAAATGTGTATAAAACGTATTAAAAAAAAAAAAAAAAAAAAAACAAAAGTGCATAAATAAAAAAAACTTATGTGCAAGGAACCTAAGTAATTTTTGTGTATTAAAAAATAATATAAAAACAAAATAAATGAAAGCATTAATTTATTTCTTACTATAAATGCATATTTATTCAAAAATAAGCAAAGGTTGTGCAAAAACACATAAAAAAAAAGCAACAAAATATTAAATGTATAAAAAAACAAACATAAAACCATTATGAAAACGGGCAATTGTTAGTAAAAAAAAATGAACAAAAGTTGTTTAGATCAAGAAACCTACCACATACAAACAAAAAGTAAAGAAAAAAACTTTGAACAAAGAACAAACACTCAACAAAAAGTACAAAATGTTAAATATATACATATATAATTTAAAATTACTTTTTATTATTTTAGTTAAAGCTACAATAATTTTAACATATATAATGATCCAAAAGCATGCCAACATATAAACATATAAGGAGTAATATATGTATATTAAATGTATTTCAAATTTTAACTGTGCATACACATTATAATAATAATTAAAACAAAACCTAACTTTCAAAGCGAAAATGAACCTTAAAAAAACAATACACAAATCTATGAAATCAGAAACAATAGCAACAATTTCGCTACATTATTTACTAACAAATTCTCTCACAACAACAAAACAAAATATTCTACAAATAAAATAGTTAATGGCAGCCATTTGTTGAATCAACTTTTTGTTTATATAGAAAAAAAGAAGAAAGTACATAAAATGAAAACCACATAATTTATGCATAAGTAGCCGCATATAAAAGATGGCATTAAAAAGTAAACAAAATAAATGATATATTTATTCATATAAATGTATTTGAAAATGTGAAAAAGAAAAATACAAACAAATAAAACAATTTAATAAACAAATACTAACAGTGTAAAAATAGTGTGGGCGATGTGTGAAGTTTACATACTGTGTGGATAATATGGTCACCCTATACAAAGCACAGCTTTTTATACATATAGCTTTCGACTCAGCCTTCGGACACAAGCATCGGTGGTTCAGTGGTAGAATGCTCGCCTGCCACGCGGGCGGCCCGGGTTCGATTCCCGGCCGATGCAAACCAACATTTTTTTTTTTTTTTATTAATGAAATTTATGTTTATTTTTTAAGAATCAATGTCCTTCTAAGACTACGTTATAATACCTCAGACATTATATTCAAAGTGACACTAAAACAAATATCGATAAAACAAGTGTAAAAAATTGCGCAATAAAATGGATGAGATAATGCGAAAATATCAAGCCTTAGGTGATAACAAAGAATCCCCAAATCATGAATTTACCTACAGTGTCAAGTAAGTAGAGAAAATAAAAAAGGAGCACTTCCTTATCAAACTGATATCGGATATGTTTAGCACAAGTACGGGCACCATATTGGAGCAAAACCTTGGAGCACCTGATCGCCAGCGTGATTTGGCTACAAATCGATCGCTGTTCGAGTTGGGATACAATTTTGAGGAAGTTCGTGATTGGCTGACCATCGAGCAGCCCTCAAAGGAGTCCTTAAAAGGGATTTTACGTTATATGGTGGAGAACCATTTAAAGACTACAGTGCAGATCGATATCAACAAGATGTTCTTCAGTTGTCACCTCATTGTCCTGCAGGCCTATTCCAAGTATTTTATGGAGCAGCAAGGAAGTCCGCTGGTGGTATCATTGCCAGAGGAGAAGGTGTCCCAGAAGGCGTTTATGCACATCTACAAATGGATGCTTGCCGATGAACCGCAATTGGAACGCAAGCAAATTGTCGCCGTGTTTGTGGCAGCAACCTATTTGAGAATTGAAGCCTTGCTGTCGCATTGCTGGCAGCAATTTGAAGACATCACTTGTTTCAACGAGGACAGTGCTTGTGTTTTATACGTGGAAACGCACAATAATCCAGCGTTGGATATTGTGCGCAATTTAATGCTTACTCGAATTCAGAAATTCTTATTGACATTTGTGGCATCTCGCGAGTTTTTGGATGTGCCCCTCAAGCATCTTGTCTATCTGCTCAATTCAAATGAAATTTGTGTAAATACGGAAATTGAGGTTTGTCATACAAGGGAACTTTAGAGTATTACCTATATAATACACAATTTTCCCTCCAGATACTTTTTATAGCAGTGCGTTGGCTGGGACATGATTGGCCAAAGCGTCAAAAAAATGTGTCCAGTTTGATTGATTGTATCCGATTTGATGCAATGCCTCTTTGGTATTTGTTGTGGATGCGACGCGTAGAAAACCATATGATAATCAAAGATATTCTTCAACGGCCTGATGTAGACGCTTCTATCAATGAGGCAATTACCAAAATAACTGTGCATGTGTATCAGCAAAACATGGCAGGGATCGTTTCAGATCTTAACAGTTTACAGCAGCGCCGCTGGTTGCAAGATGAGGCATGTCCATACATTCATCATATGGGTTGTTCACAAACGCGCGATATAACCTTTAATCAATTTGAGTCTTATTTAACAACGTTGCAGCACAAGCCGCGAGCTTATTGGGTCACAGTGCCACTTGTAGATTTAAATAACCATAAGTGTGCGTGCAAGCAGTAACGGGTGTATTCCAATTGGAATATCAAATCGAGCTTTGCCATTCGCATTGTAGCGGTCGAGTATTTGACCATCTGGCAACTATCACAGCTGTTTTGCTGGCACTTTGTTGACGAGTGTTTGCATCTTTATATTTGTTGACAGAAAATAAACATGGAAAAACTTGAGGCGTTAAAAATTTCATCGATGCGTCCGCGCAGCAATATACTTGATAGGCCGCTCTCGAAAGGCAAATCCGAGGTCTCACAGAGCATTGTCGCACTGCTCTTCAGTGAAATTGTTCAATACTCACAGAGTCGGGTTTTCACAGTTCCCGAACTGCAAACAAGGTAAATGCTCTACTATGTTTGTGAATACAATATGATAACCGAATCTTATGTAGATTACATGACCTCGGACAGGATGTTGGCACCCGCATCATTGATTTGTATTTTGTGCGTGAACGCAGTTCCAAACGCGAGACGAAGCTCACACAAATGCTGCTCTTTGTGAAGACAACGGTGTGGAAGAATCTCTTTGGCAAGGAGGCTGAGAAACTTGAGCATGCCAACGATGATGAGCGCACGTACTATATCATTGAGAAGGAGCCACTGGTTAACACATTTATAAGTGTGCCCAAGGACAAGAGTTCTTTGAACTGTGCCAATTTTACAGCTGGCATTGTTGAGGCAGTATTAACCCATTGTGGATTTGTAAGTATTCTACTTTACTGAAAAGAAAATACTCTTGATTGATAGCTCTAACATCTTTTGCAGCCCTGCAAGGTGACGGCGCACTGGCACAAGGGCACTACCTATATGGTCAAGTTTGAGGATTTTGTTATTGCGCGGGACAAACAAATGGAAGAGAAATAATAATCTTTAAATAGCTATTATATATAACGACTTTACCTATAAATACACACATTCAATTTGTACGTTAACATTTTTCGTTTAATTTCACTATGCAACATTTGAATTTTGCAAAAGAATGATTGTTTAAATGAACTTGAATCGGCGATCCTTGTAGGCAACCTGACCTGTACGGTATTTTTGTTCGCGGCCATCGCGTTCGCTCTTCAATGCCCAAGCGTAAATCGCAATCGGCAGTGCGACGGCAAGCATACCAACGCGGAAGGAGTGTCCAGTGGGCCGGAAATGCTCATAGTTGGATACACGCATAGCCTGGAAGCGCGCTAGACCAGCATCGAACTGTCAAAGGATAGGATGATATGTATTAACAAAATGGCCAGTGATGACATAACAACATGAACACATACCACAGTGCCGCCCTCGCCGGTTGCATGGCGAAAGGGATTCGAGCTTTGCTTAAGGTACTCGCTGCGCAGTTTAAGTGTATGCTCATGTTTGCGGCGAATGAACGCCTCCTCTTCCTTTGTTAAAACCATTTTATCTTGTTGCAATATTCAACTTGTGCTCGGCAACAAAAGCAAACGCTAACAGCTGACAGAAAACGGCATGAAGCAGAGTATTTTGCTAGTCACAGCGATACGTATTCATCGGACTGGCGCATGGCAGCCCTACTGCAAAGCTGGCAATGCCGCTCATTCATCGCTTAAGTTTCTTGTTGTGCGCGGTTCGCAAAGTTGGCGCTTAAAGTTGTTGGCGACATAATCAAGGTAAGTTAATTCATAAGAACGTCACACTTTGAAAGTAGCATTAAACATAGATTGATTTTATTGATGATATTATTGTACTGGTATAGATATCAAATTATATGTTTAGTATAAAGTCTGTTGATTCGTTAACTCCACCCTGCAGAAAACACCGTTATGCGCACACTCAGGCCCAACTATTACTCTCACACACTTGCGCGGGCACTTGCTGTCTCTCTTTCGCTCACTCGCCCAAAGGACAGTGGCGCACAGTGCGCATGGCCTGTAAAGCGTTATGCGCAGATCTCGTGTCAATGTCCTGCCACACACGGATATTGAATAAATATAAACAATTTACTAAGCTAGGTTGTGAAAAGTTTTTTTAAGGGGTAATTTCTTATTGTTGTTATTAAGTACGTATTAAATTTGGTTTCAATAATGCAAAGTATATTTAATACAAAAATGGCTACAAATCAATACACCTAAGTCGCGCTCTACTGCGCAAGACAAACTTCGTCCTCATCTTCTCTAGCACTTGCAGTCGCGTAGGTGTTATAGAGAAAAACGATAGCAAGAGAGGGAGAGAAAATGCTGGTCGAATTTGCTACTGCGCATGTTCTGCGTAGTTGGGCGGTTTTGTTGTTGTTTATCCTGCATTGTTGGTGGTGCACTTGGCTTAGCTCTGCAGCTCGCTGTTTTGTTGTTCTGTTTTTGGGGGTGTTGGGTGGTCGGGTTGTGTTAGGTTGGTCTGGTCGGCTGTCACCGCGGCACGCTTACCTTACTTTAAGGGTTGTTGTTGCCGCTGAGTTGCGCCGTTAGTCGACTTTTCATTTCCTTCGTTTCACTTGCCGTTTGACACACGTAGCGTTAAGTTCACCGTTATTGTTGTTCTTCTCAAACAGGATTGCAATTTCGTGGCAGCACAAATGGTTTAATTGCCTCCCCACGAAAAACGCAGCCTACTCGCATATTGATTTTTGCAACACGGCAAACACAAGTGATTTAGTAAGTGCTTTTAGTGTTTTGCATATTTAACAGTTTTAATTTGAATATTTGTCTTTCACATAGACAATGAGCGTCAAGTCAAGTGCAAGGATAAAGAAAAGGCGCTCTGCCGAGGCAGCGGCAGCGAGTGCTGCACCCACCACGGGCTCCTTTGCAGCCGTTAGCAATCAGCGCCTTGCAGTCAACAGCAACAGCAGCAGCAGCAGCAACAACAACAGCAATACCAATACCAATAATAATAACGGTGCTGTTGGTAGCAGCAGCGCAGCCGCCGTTTGTAATAGCAGCGCAGCCGCCAGCAGCAGCAGCAGCAATAATAGCTTAAATCCCAATCTTGGTACAAGTAAAAAGCACAACTTTGTTGGACGCAATCCCAATTTTGATACGGATGAGACGAAGCTGCTCATCCAACTTTGGGGTGATCCAAAGCTGCAGCGCACGCTGATAACGACACATAAGAAGCATGCGGTTATTTGTCAGCTGGCGGCCAAGATGCAGGAATATGGCTATCATCGGTCGCCGGAGGAGATCACAACGCGCATTAAGAATTTAAAGTGTTTCTACAATCGCCTCAAGAAGGACAAGGAGAGCGGGCTGACTGGCGAGACGGAGCCGAGTTGGAAGCATTTTGCGGAGATGGATGCCATCATGACGCGTCCCATCTTTAGTGTGCGTCCCAATGAGGTGCCGGCTCCGTCGCTCAAATATCAATTGGAGCAGGCAATGGAGGAGCATGCGGAGCGTCGCAAGCGGCGCAGGGAGAACAAGGCGGAAAACAATGAGGAGCTAACGGACAGCGAGACCGAGGAAGATGACATGATGCTATCCTCTTTGCTGCCCGGTGTCAATACCAATGCCAATGCCAATGGCAAATCCAAACCGGATGACGAAGCCGAGCTTCAAATGGACATTGATGAAAGAGAGGATGAGACTTTTGCAAACAATCGTCGCATGCTCTCTTCCGATCCAGAAATGGAAATTGATGAGACACGCATCAAAACGGAACCTTCCTGCATTCAGCCGGAACCGCCAGGGGCGCCAGAGTCAAGCATGGCAGAAACTGTGCTTCCAGATCTGGAAGACGATGACGATTGCCAACTGCTACCGCTGCCCAAGGAGGAGCCCATCGATGTGGATGCCGTTGAGTTTCCCGGCGATAACTCTCCGGCAGTGAGTTCCGCTTGTTGTCCGCCAATGCCCTCACTGCCCACATTGCAGGATATGCTGCAGTTGCCCAAGACCACAAATCTGTTGCCGTACAGTGGCGCCAATGTCATCATACCAGCGAATAGCATCAGCACCAGCAATGCCCAGCTTGGAGGCACTGCACCCAGTTGCAGCACATCTAATGCCAAGCTTGCATCCGGCAAAATCTCTCTGGTGCCAACGAATTTCCTCATGCAGCCCAAGCAGTCCAACAACAATGGCACAACAGCCGGCAACAAGGCATCTGGAACTCAACTGCAGCTTCTGCAGAGCGCTATTAATCAGGGTGCACGGCTAATGATTAGCGGGAGTGGTGCTGCACCTGTCCAGACGGCAAATAATACGGGTCTGGTGACCGGACCAGGTGGCGTCAAGTTCGTCCTGGTCAATGCGGATCAGACGGCCGCTGCCAAAACAGTTGCAGCTGTTGGCAAACCGAATCCCAGCTTGGTGCCCACTGCATCCTTGCCACAGCAGCAGCAGCAGCAGCAACAACAGCAACAGAAACTGCTACAACAAGCTGAATACAATCAACAGCAGCAGCAACAACAACAGCAACAGCAGCAGCAGCAGCAGCAAATACAACAACAAAAACAACAGCAGCAGCAACAACAACAACAACAACAACAACAGCAGCAGCAGCTTCAACAAAATCAGCAGCAGGATAAAAAGGAGGAGAAGCGACGGGCACAGGAAAAAGCACGGGAGGAACAACAATCCAAGCGGCACATGACAAGTGAGTCACCTGAGAGCAGTTTAATGATTTTACAGGGTATTTTGACCATTAGAGTACTCTTATTGGTTCATCCAACTATTCCTAATACTAAATATCTTCCTCTTCTTTAGCCATGCGTATTCTGTTGCGCCAGCTGCTCAATGCTCAGAACGAGGGCAATGAGATTCAACATAATCGCCTGTCGCTGGAGCGGGAACGCCTGGACTGGGAGAAATCAATGGGTGAACGTTTGCTAACAATGCTACCAACACTGCTCCAGCCTGCAGCATCGGCAGCGCCAGCGCCAGCTACGTGCCCTGTTCAACAAGTCGCTCCGCATCAATCGCCGCAGTTTATTGTTTCAGGAGCACCGACTGGTGGCGGCGGCGGACAGCGGATGCAGCCACCCAAGCTGCTCTTTACTACGGCTCTGCCCATGGCGAATATGGGCAATGGTACGGTAACCATGCCACACATACTTACGCCCAGCACAGCGTTGGCCACATCGATGCCCAAAGTGATTGCGGCACCAGCAACCGCGTCGACAACTGGATGTGTCCCTATTGCACCAAAGCCTGTAGAGATTTGCACCCAAATCAATGATATACAGCTTGTTACGCCCAAGTTGGAGCATGATGGCTAATAGATGGAAAATAATTTGGATATTAATACAGTATTTTTTTGCCGTGATCTCTAATGGATAATACTCGATTGAATGTCACATTATAATCTTTATTCCTAACAAAAACTGTTTATAACAATTATTAAGCATTCGGCAACAAGATATTGTTCAAAATGATTATACTTGAGGAGTTTTCACGTAACAGTCGTACGTCTTCAACATGAAGAAAATATAAAGAAAAATTCATATTTGTAGGTGTACATTTCACACATTCATTCAGTGCATCTTTCCCAGCTTTCCGCTTATCGTCCAATAACTTCCATCCAGCAAAATGTTCAGTGCATGTTAAGTCGTTCCATATCGCGTATTTCCATAATATCCGTTTTCAGTCGTTGCTTGACAATCTCACGCCAAATGGCCTCCCGATCCCGATTGTCTGTGACTCCCATGCGTTGAAGTGACGAATCTGTAATGCGGAGCAGCGCTCGCCCTGTTATGTCGTGCTATAAATAAAACAAAAATCATCAATAAGTAGGCTCAGTGTTAGGAAGATTTTAAAATTAAATAGTAACTTGATGATCTTTGTTCCAACAAGAGGCTAAAAACAACAGCATAAAAGGAAATGGCACAAGTACTTCGACCATATACCAAGGAGGAAAAGCCTCGTAGGTAAGTCTATTCGGTGCTTACATCTTTAAAGAGATCCACATATTTGGTGTACTCGCCACAATGACGGCAATACCATTTTTGTACATCACTCACAGTCCACATCCACACAGCTCTGGGTCGCGTCGTTTTTGCCCGCGTTTTGTTGTGCCCTGAGTTGCTTGTTTCCTCGCCCATCGTTTCTTGTTTGGGGGAATAGCAACAGCTTCACGTCAAAACAGTGTAATGCCTGTTGTTCATCCAAGTCCTAGCCAGCGAATCCTTTCGCTTTTTATCAAATCAGTTGTCCAGCTTCTTTATTTACACAGTTTCGATGCTTCAATAAGTGAAGCATCGATAGTTTTCACACAAGTCATGCGATACTTACACAATATATCGTAATGCAATATGAAGAGTTGCACTGAGCAAATGGCGATAGGAATCGTCACGTGGCTATCGTCGTTTACACATCTCCAATCGTGACTGGCGCTTAATAACAACGACAACTAGAAATCAGCATACAATAAAACTAGTGAAAAAACATACAAATACGCAATAGATACGCCTTTAGCGCAATTGAAAACACACATACAAACTTGCACCAGGATAGTGCACTAGTAAATTCACATATATTATACACAATTTGCCAACACTTGCGTTTGCAAACGCGTTGCCAAATTTTACTGAATTCTCGAACGTCGCCGCAGCAGTAGCAAAATGGCCGGAGCAACACTTTTTGAACGCGCTCAGGCGTTGTCCAGCGTTAATCGCGAGGAGGGCATATCACTATTAAATAAAATAGTTCGCGAACAAGAAGTAGCTGAAAACGATGAGGAGCTTATACGCATCAAGGAGCAGGGTATTATGCAGCTTGGTGAGCTCTACAAACAGGAGGGCAAGGCCAAGGAGTTGGCCGATTTAATCAAGGTGACTCGGCCGTTTTTGAGTCTGATCAGCAAAGCGAAGGCAGCTAAACTTGTGCGTTCGCTGGTCGACATGTTCCTCGATATGGATGCAGGCACTGGCATTGAGGTAAGTTGAAGACTTACAAATTATCCAAATAAGATTTACTAAAATTTTGTATATATTTTCTATGGCAGGTTCAACTTTGTAAAGACTGCATTGAGTGGGCCAAGCAGGAAAAGCGAACTTTCTTGCGTCAATCGCTAGAGGCGCGTCTTATTGCACTCTACTTTGACACGGCTCTGTATACGGAGGCACTTGCTCTGGGATCTCAATTGCTGCGTGAACTCAAAAAACTCGATGATAAAAATTTGCTTGTCGAGGTGCAACTGTTGGAGAGCAAAACCTATCATGCACTTAGCAATTTACCCAAGGCCCGTGCCGCTTTAACTTCAGCTCGCACCACAGCCAATGCCATCTACTGTCCTCCAAAAGTACAGGGGGCCCTTGATCTCCAGTCTGGCATTTTGCATGCTGCTGATGAGCGTGATTTTAAGACCGCCTTCTCCTACTTCTATGAGGCATTTGAGGGTTTCGATAGTGTTGACAGCGTCAAGGCGCTCACATCTTTAAAGTACATGTTGCTGTGCAAGATTATGCTGGGCCAGTCGGATGATGTCAATCAGATAGTTAGTGGCAAGCTGGTAAGGAATTTATTTGATAAGGTATCCTTGGACTATTAATAACAAATATGTCCTTCCCAGGCCATAACCTATTCCGGCCGTGATGTTGATGCCATGAAAGCTGTGGCGGAGGCCTCACACAAACGCTCCCTGGCCGACTTCCAGCAGGCTTTAAAAGAGTACCACAAGGAACTGGCCGAGGATGTCATTGTGCAAGCACATCTGGGCACGCTTTACGACACCATGTTGGAGCAAAACTTATGCCGCATCATCGAGCCATATTCGCGTGTACAGGTTTGTCACTTTAAGCACATAAATCCAAAGTTATTTGTACTTATTCAAGTATGATTTTCTTAAAGGTTTCACATGTGGCTGAAAGCATTCAACTGCACATGCCGCAGGTGGAGAAGAAGCTATCACAAATGATATTGGATAAAAAGTTTAGCGGCATTTTGGATCAAGGCGAGGGTGTGCTCATTGTTTTCGAGGAAACGGCTGTGGATAAGACATATGAGCGCGTTCTGGCGACCATACAGAGCATGGGCAAGGTGGTGGATACTCTGTATCAGAAGGCCAAGAAGCTCTCATAAGTACTCACATTAAACAATATTCAAACGCCCCCACAAACACAAACACACATACATATACTTCAACCACTTCAATTCAATAGCTGCGATCTTAGATGACAATTTTATTTCTTTCTTCTGCTTAAATTTGGAAACAATTCCCTCACCGAGTTCTCAAAAACAAAAATCCAAAAATCAGAAACTTTGTTATAAAACCACATCGGTACGATTTACAACTGAAAAACAAATAAACAATAATTGGTGGTAATAGCAGTTACAAATAACCCTAATATAATACTTCTAAGCATAATGATTCACAAGTAAATGCGTGCGCGATATAATAAGCAAAATTATTCAATTAACTGATAATAAAACAAACAGGAAAACGAATAGTGTAAAGTGGTGTTGTTTAACGCAAAAGAAATCCTTATGAAATTGCATACTTTTACAGATTTTTCATGGACGTTGTGGCCATTAATTAAAATATCAAAAAGGTATTTATGATAACAAGAATTTATTTATATTTCTTTTCTATTTTCACCAATCTTTGTGTTATAATTAAAAATAAATAATAATTGTAAATAGGTTTTAGCAACTCTAGCCGAAAATGTGGGTTAGTCCCAGACCACCGCCAAAGTTGTTCTGACCACTTAATGGTCCACTCATCCACTTGGAAGCCGTACCAGTCAGATCAAGGCGTGTGTTGCGATCCTGCGATGACCACAGATTGGCACGTCCATCCAAACCCAACTGCTTGCCAAAACCGGGAATGTTGCTGTGCGTCAAACTGGCGCCATGGCCATTGATATGCGAGTAATCCAAGCCAGCTCCATTGCGCTGGAACTCAAAACCATTGGCGAGCTTGTTTTGCGAGGCAAAGACCTTAGCGTCCAGATTGTGCGCACCATTGTTGAAGAGATTGGCATGCGCTGACTGTTGGAAGGAATCCTGCACGCCTGGGGTATGTGTCTTGGTCAGATCAATGCCATGTCCATGACTAGAAGATTAAGAGAAACATCTTGTTAGCTAAATAGTTGCTGCGAAGGATTTCGGATCTACTTACTTATTGTATGCCACGGATCCTCCAGTGGTAACTGGTCCCTTAGCCGTATTGCCAGCAGCAAAAACGGATCCAATAACATTGTGATCGGGATTACCAATACCCTTGCTTAGATTAATACGAGCATCCGAGCCACCAGCGGGATTTGAAGTCATCGAGCCGCCCAGCACCTGACGCCTCACTCTAGTAATAGGAGGTAGACGAGTTGGCTTTGGATAATAGGGTAGCGTCTGGAAGCGCTGTGGCATCGCCTCAATGCAGACACCGATGGCCACTACTGCCAGGATGAGAATGCTGCTTGTCTTTTGCATGTTGCTTGTTGAAGTTCCTGCTGTTTACTGATGATTGTCTGTTGTGACAACTGGCGCTTATATACCTCAAAAACGACGCTGCTCTGGGGAAGCACCTATAGTAGATGCCGGCCAGTGATTGTGATTCACCCCGATGCCTGACATCTCTCTGTTGTCTTTTCTTGTCTTATCAGCAGCTGCGGCAACGTGTGTAGAAAATCCCCTTGCGTGGTTTTTAAATTCCATTGCCTGCTTACACTTGTTGCGCTCCCACTGTGCAGCAGAATTAATGGTAGCTTTGGGGTACAGAGATAGAATGGTTTGAGGAAGTGGGATTTCTTAAAAAAACCTTCATTATCTATATAGTAAAATATTAAGGATTAGTTTCTATAGATCAGTTTTGCATATGTATAGTAATTTCCTTTTTTTTTCACATCGCTACACAACAAGTAAAGTTTCACTCAAGAGTAAAGTAATACGAAAAGAAACCTGAATGACCGCTAGAGAGCGCTGTGCTCAAGTTTCACTCAATTTGAGTTAATTGAATTTCGTGCGCAGGAGCAGTCAAAGGATTCCAAAAAGAGAGCGACAGAGCAAGAGAGTGACAAAGTTGTACTCTTTAATAAAACTTGAAACTTAAAGCTTAAACTGAACTGATTGATTAGTTCAGGTATTTAAAGTATTTTAAACGTGCATCAGCACTGATAACAACTAATTAGTAATTACAATTGTCTTAAAACGAACATGTAAAGTGCTTATACAAATGCAAAAGCTAGGTGATCATAAGTTATATACGTACAATCAGCAAAAGTCATGATGTCAGAGATTGGCAGCAGCTAGTGACGAAGACAATAAGAACAAGAATGAATGAATAAAAACAACAACAAGCAAGCAAACCTTTAATCAAAAAGCTGCCAAACACAAACATCTTTGAGCGGGGAATTTCTCGTTTTTCAAGAAATCAAATCAAAAAAAAAAAATATCAAAATGAGTGATGTTGCTTGTTTTTGTTTAGTACTATAGTAAATTATAGAATAAGAACGACTTTTTAATTAATGCTTGCGTCGAAAACAGAAGCTTATCAATTATTGCTTTTAGAAGCTATTTCAGCAATACATAAGTGATGGATCGTGAATATTTTAGGACTTTTTGAAAACCTCTAAATTTAGCCCCAATCCTGTCAGCTATTAAATTCCTCTTTCTTTCTCTTTAGCCCTTTCTTGGCACTCTCTTAACCGGTGCTGCTTTGAACGTATTGTCAGCGGTGTCAAATCTCATTAGGTTTAAACACGAAACGCGCTTGAGCGAGCTTTTCCGCTTTTCCTCGCATTTCCTCTCGTTCGTTGAGCGTCTTTTTTCGGGCTCTTTGAAACTGTGCGCTGGACAAGTTGTCAAATGCGCGTATAGAGGCAAGACGCGAGTTGTCTGTGTGGGAAGAAAAAAAAAAATAGAAAGAAGAAAAACGTTGCTTATCGATTACGCACGTAACACATTCTTTGTGCTATTAACCGAGAAAAGTAACTCGCATAAATGTGCTAACAATATTGGTGTGTAAATTCGGTTAAAAACAAATGCAATAATTCCATGTGCAAAATTCTTGAAAAGAAAATCGAATTTTCTCAAGTTGTGGTGCAGAGTTTTGTCTTCTATGTGTCTCTGATTTTGGCCTTCAAAGTGTGCACAGTTTTGTCCCAGTACATAGTCTATATACATATATTTTGTACACTCTGCCAAGTGGGTTATTTATTTGAAAGTGATTGGTCATGCATTGTGTAATTTAAGAATATTTTTCAAGTGCCTCTCAAGCTGAAAATTTCTAACAAACATATGTAAATATACAATTATGTTTGTATTTGAATTTTTTTTTTTGGCAGCTTTATTATTTTTATTTTTTAGCGAGAAATGTTATAGAAATTTCCATATATTATTAAAAAACAGCTTCTCACATAAATGTTAGCAGTCCTTTTGTACAAAGACAACAACAAGTCTGTTCTATATATACATACACATATAGGTATGTATACATATATATATGTATGTATACACACACAAATACACTCCGCATAGGCAAAAAGCCCACTTACCTACATTTTAGAATGTGCCAACTGTGCGTATGTGTGATTAAAAAGCTACATACAAAGAAACAAAAAGAAGAATAAAACAACAATTGCATAAAAATTCACTCATACGCTCAGTTAAATACGAAAAACACACTCAAAGCTCCAAAGCTAATGCAATACTCACTCAAGCGCCAGTAACACCCCCCTGTCCAATGCTTTTAAAACTGCGCTCAAGCACATACCTTTTTTTTTATGTCATTTGTGTTATTATTAAATGTGCGCTATTTTCAATGTTAAGTGCGACAGTTGAAGGGGGAAATGTCTCAAGTGGTCTGCTGGGATTAAGCAGGATATATCAAAGGAAAGGAAAAAAAACATGTGACAGCAGGAAATTGCAATGAGAAAAAGCATTTGAAGTGATTTTTTTTTTTTTTAAATATAGAAAACATTTTTAACCCATTAAAATATATTGTCAATCCTTTAATCAAAAGTGCTACTTATTTTTTATGTAAAAAAGCAATATAGAAAACAAAAACAGCCTAATTGCTGTTCACACCCACAAGTCAAGAACAAAAATAAAAAAAAAAGCAAACCTCAACACGCAATTCACAAAGAGTTAAGCACTAATTGGTCCCATTGTCTATTTGGAAACAGCTGCTAAAGGATAATAACAAGCATGATGTTGTTGTAGTTGTAAAGAGCGCAGCAAAACGCACAAAGGCAAAACAAGTTGAAACAAAAGCGCTGCAGGGCAGGAAGTGACACCGAAAGGAAAGGAAAGGAAAGGAAAGACAGCTAAAGTAGTAAATTGACCGACAACAACAAACAAACACACACAGAAGGAATATGAATCCCTATAATGCGGCGAGTGGTGCAGCTAATCCCTTTGGTGCGCCTGCCATGAGCACTGGCTATGGGCAGCCACAGCAGCAGCCGGCCATGGGCTATGGCTATGAGGAGCAATCGACAGCTGGCTACGATCAGGGCGGAGGAGCAGCTATCTTTGGGCAGCAACAACAAGCAGCTGGCTATGGACCACCTGGAGCCAGGCCACGTGTGGATGTGGAAGCCACTGGCGAAGTGGATCCCAATCTGTAAGTAGCTAAAAAAATGTTTACTAAAAGTAGTACAAGAGAAAACCAATTTAAGGAAATTTCTAAAACTAAATTATTAATATTTTCACAGTTATCCAGAGGCAAAGGATTCGACGCACAAGATACGCGGCACTTCGGGCATCTTGGAGATGTTCTTTGGTTCCACGGAGCAGGAGTTAATACCTGTGAAGAGCTTCTACTTCTTCTTCTATGCTGCCTTCGGTTCGCTCTTTCCACTGATGGGCGTCTACTTCAAGCAGATGGGCATGAATCCGGGCCAGTGCGGCATCCTCGTCGGTATGCGTCCCTTTGTGGAGTTCCTCTCCGCACCGTTTTGGGGCTCCTATGCGGATCGTTGTCGCCAGGGCAAGAAACTGTTGCTCGCCTCGCTCGCCTGCTGGGTGCTGTTCACCATACCGCTGAGCTTCATCCGTCCGGAGGCCATCAATTGCATTGAGCGTCGCAATGCCACAGATTTTGTGCTCACGTATACGCGCACCAAGCGTGACACCTCCGCCATGTACGAGCCCATGTCACAGCTGGAACTGGAGGAGGATTACTACGATCCCGACGATCGCAGCATGCTCAACGATGAGGATCCCTCGGAGATGGGACACAGTCGACGCAAGCGATCGCTGTTGCTGCCACGCATTGATGCTGGCATCTCGCCGGTGCACATCAATTTTGTGAGCAACTATGATGACAAGCATCATCGGGACTATGTGACGCCCATCTTTAGCTCCATGGTCTATCGGACTCCAGTGAGTAACTAGTCAATTCACTACATTTTCATTACTAACCCCCTTACTTTTCCTCTTCATTTTCACAGGACATTCAGAAGGCATTCTTTTTGCTGCTGCTGGTCATTTTGATTGGTGAGTTCTTTAGTGCTCCGGCCATAACTCTAGCGGATTCGGCAGTTATAACACTGCTCGGTGAGGATGCGGATAAATATGGACATCAGCGTATGTTTGGCTCCCTGGGCTGGGGCATCTCCATGTTCTTGGTGGGCATTGCTTTGGATCACTCCACATCGTTCTCGAATCATCCGTGCGGCGCCGGCAACAAGGAGAAGAACTATAACATATGCTTCTCCATCTTCTCGGTGCTGATGACCTGTGCCATCATCTCAGCGGCGAAGATAACCTTCAAGTATGAGCCCATCGATGAGAGCCAGCAGCAGGCACAGGCTCAGTTCGTCGATCCCAACAAGAGGGCCGAGGATGAGTCGATGAATCAGTTGGCCGCCCAGCTCAACCTACCATCACTGGCAGTGGGTAGTGGCAGCGCCGCGTCGGGTGCCTGTGCCGGTGGCGTCAGTGGCTTCATTGCTGGCGGTCATCAGGCGCAGCCGCACATTGGCGCCGAGTCTAAGGTGTTTGCCCAGACGGCCAAGGAGTTGCCGGAATGGATGACGGTGCTCACACATTTCAAGGATCTAAAGACCGCCTCGTTTCTGTTTGTCGCCTGGTTCATGGGCTTTGGCATTGGTTTGATCTTTACCTTCTTGTTCTGGCATTTGCAAGACTATGGCGGTACGCCCACTTTGTTTGGTGTCGCCTCGGTGATCAATCATGTTTCCGAGATCTTTGCTTACTTCTTTAGCTTTCGCTTGATCACCCAGATTGGGCATGTTAAGGTCCTGTGTCTGGGCTTGATTGGCAATGTCTTGCGTTTTCTGTACATCTCGTATTTGACCAATCCGTGGATGGTGCTACCGTTCGAGCTGATGCAGGGCATCACCCATGCTGCCGTCTGGGCCGCCTCGTGCTCCTACATTGCCCACAATACGCCCAAGCATCTGCGCTCCTCGGGCCAGGGCGTACTCCAGGGCATCCATCATGGTTTGGGTCGCGGTTGCGGCGCCATCATTGGTGGTATGTTTGTCACCTACTACGGTACTACTGCTACCTTCCGTTGGTATGGTATCGCCTGCCTCGTCGTGCTCGGCCTCTTCATCTTCATCAACTTCTATCGCAAGGAGCAGGGCTTCATTTCGGAAATACCAGTTACCGAAGATCCGCATCAGGTAAGCTAACGATTTTCTCTTTAACAAAGTAGATTTAGGTGCACTACTTTTGAACTCTTGCTAATCAAATTTATTTTTATATACTTTATTCTCTCAATTATCTGTGAAGAGTATGATATAAGCAGGTTGAAGAAGAATTGCATGGACCCCTTTAAGGATATGTCATAGTTTTTAGGTCATGTCCGTCTGTTTCCGCTAAGGATTTTTGTTGACCCTTACATTGATTTTCTTACTTCTTATAGCTTAAACTTTAAAGTAATTCTTTTTTCAAAATATTTTTTAAACTGAAGTCCCAACAACTTAAGAAATACAAACTCTTTGTCTATATTTAGGCTATAACCTAAATAGATCATGTTTTTAGCATAATACTTTTATTGTCTTGAGGATTTGCTTGCATTTCCATGTAGATATTTACAATCATTTAGAAAAGCTATGTACATTATAATTTTCATTAAATAACGCATATCTCTAAAGGTTTCGAAGTAAGTATGAATTTACTCTCTCGACTAGCGCACTCTTTCCTGCCAAAAATTCAAAAATTAAGGAGATAAGGAAACTAACTGTTCCTTCATTTCACAGGTGGCTGAGGAAACTTCACATTTGGCTCCACATGGTGTGCCTAGTAATCCGATACCCCGAGCATTGTCCAACACTCGTCTGAATGAGATGAATCCCAATGGTGGACCCTATGGCACCTATCAGACAACTGGTGGCAATCTGGATATACCCGGTGCCAGTGCACATAATCCGTTTGCACAGTAAGAACCTACCAAAGATGACTTCCCGAAGAAAACAAAACAATCCTCGCATACAAAGAAACACCAAAGAACATAGAGATACATTAAAACAACACAGATACAGATACTAAACATACTCACATAGTCATGGAATGAACAATATATAGAGAGACGTATAATAACCGAAAACATATCTTGGACATTGGCCTGCAATATTAATTGCCCAAATACATTGCTTTATTATGGTTTTTTGGTGCTTTAAACAAGTACATAACATTTAACATGAAGATAAATAAATAAATATATTTTATATTGAAGAATCATATACATACATAAAGCAATACTTTTGCTTTTATAGCGGCTATACAAAAATGCTAATAGAAGTGAAATACAAATTTATTTCTTACAAACAACATCTATGCAAAACATTTTTTTTAGCTTATTTAGATCAAGTAAAAATGAAATAATCAATGTTTTTTATTTTATTATTGATAAATGCAATTCGAACGAATTTTCACATAGTTGCTTAGCATAGAAAATTGAATATTTAATTTGCATCGCAATCATATCATACGAGAGAAACTATATAAAGGATCATTAAAGAAATCACACCATAGTCCTAGAGGAACCAACAAAATGAAAAGCACACAAAAACAACACAACTAAAATGAAATTACACATAAAGTACCTATTATATACTACTATATACATACAACAATTTATAAAGAAAATAGAGAAAGGAATATGATTTTTAATACTTTAATGTTTGGAGTTACATATGCGAAATTCTTTAAAAGAATTATTAATTTAACAAACTTAATTTAAAATGTTCTGAAAAGAGGTATTAATATATTTGTATTTAATGTCCAATTCATTTAAATTATCCTAAAGTTTATTTCCTAAGTTCATTTCTAAGTTGAGTTTATTTTTATTAATAAAAAAAAGAAGGAAATTACATACTTTAATATAAATAAAAATGTAGTTGCATTAAATACACAAACAAACCATGAGCTAAAAAAAAACTAAATCAATATTTAAAAAACCATTTTGAAAATTAAAGAAAAAACAACATGAAACAAATGCTGTAACGAATGATATTATGAAAATCCGCCTCATTACAATCAACTGTTAAATATATTAATTTGTAAACATATAGTAAATATAGCATATACATATTTGTACTATGTATACTATATGATAATATAAATGGCTATTTTAATATACAACTTGTCAAATATAGAAGAATAATTAACGCACCAAAAAGGGAATAAACAAATAAAAAAATCAACTATAGATAAATGGTGCAGGATTGTACCTAAGAGATATTTTGATTTAAACAGGTTTGATTAACTTGATATTATAATTATATTGTAAACAATTCTAGCAAAACACTCTTTAATCTATATACTTATACAAAACTAAGAGAAATTAACTATATTAAATAATTATTGTTAATGATAAAAAGAAAAAAAGTAGGAAAAACCCTGTATTAGATATTGTTGATAAAATTTAATGAATATGTTTCAAAGAATTTTCTGATTAATATTATATTATTCTATAGCTCTTATGTACAGCACTTTTATGAATCTTTCGAGTAATTTAAAGGCGAACACTTGCACTAAAGTTATGTTGATGAGCAGCTACAAACTTTTAACCAAATGCTCTATATAAATATAAATATACCATATATCATATAAACATACATACATTAATGTACAAGTATTATACACAAAAACGCATACCATAAAAGATAAATACATACATAAAACGCATTACTAAACAAAACATATATAAAAATCAACCAAGAAATCCAAGAACTCATGTAATATGTAATATGTATGTTTAATAAAAGTTTAAAACCCGAGTGAATTAATAGAAAATAACTATGAAATTTTTCAACAGCATTGTTAAAGTGGAAAGAAGATTAAAAACTACTGCAGTTAATATCAGATTGATCAAACATTAATCATTTTATTAAGTCTATCACGGTATTACGAACAACAATCAGGTTTTTTAAATGTGCTTAGGGATCTACTTAAGATTCTATGTGGCATCCGTTTCGCTTTTGGCTTTCTTGGCTGCCGGTGCGGAGTCATCAGCTGGCAGCTTCTCGGAGAAGATGGCCTTTGGTTGAGTTTGTTTGTAGGCCGGTGCTATCCAATAGGGATTCTCTGCCGCATCCTTGGCATACTTGAGTATAGCCTCGCGTGGATCCTGATCGTCGTCGACACGCTTGCTCAGACCCAGATTGCGTATGACATAGGAGGAGAGTGTGCCGCCCGAGCTGGCCACACGTCCACCCTGCCCGCTGGTAATGGGCAGATCTGGACGTTTCGATTTGACCGGATCCATGCGCGCCTTTTCCATCTTCTTCCGCGAGGAGCGTGTCTTCTCTTGCCGGAACAGCGGCAGGGCATGGGGAGTAATGATCTGTGAGACGCCCACCATTTCCATTTGTTGCCTCTTGCGATGTGTCTTCACCACACACAGCTTGGCGCCGCGTATGCTGCGCTGCTCATCGTAGAAGCACTTGATGATGCCATTGCCACAGCTGACAAACAGTTGATTGAGCTTGGGATGCCACAGTGTCTTGACCACATGTGAGGCGGCAACAGGAATCCGCTGTACTTCCTCAAAGCTTTGTGTGCTATAGAAATACAAATTGGCCTCCGCTTGGCCCTTGGGCAGCGATTCGCCGGTGACCAGCATCCGGTCATCTGGACTGAAGCAACAGTCTGTGGTGTCGTAGCGGGAGAACAGATTCGTCCAGGTGTGCAGAGGTTTCTTAAAGTTCCTCAAATCCCAGAGCTTCATGGTCTCATCGTTGCTGCGCGTCGCCAGCTGCTGGCCCATGTACGAGAACACAATGGAGGTGATCTCAGAGCCTTTTTGGTGTGCATCCCGGACGCAGTGTGTCGTGTTCACATACATCTTCCGCGTATCCCAGGTTTGAATGGAGCCATCTACGCAACCAGCAGCTATAAGCGTCGCATCCCGATTGAAGTTACACGAGGCCGCATTGGTTCTTAGGCCACCCTGTGCTCGCGTCTTAATAACCTGCACTTGATCCTTGGAACGCAATCCCTGCCAGATGCGCAGTGTGCCGTCCAGCGCCGCGGTCAGAAACTGTTCCCTGTTAAAAGGATGCCAGCAGCCTGAGGTGAGTTGTGCGACATGACCCTTGGTGCGTGACATGTCGCTTATATACTGATCCCCCTTGCAGCACTCCAGCTTCTCGAAGCCATCGCGATCCAGGACCTTGGCCTGAGCATTGCCCGATATGACCAGAATCATGTCACCAGTCACGGAATATTGCAGAGAGCGTATGGGATGATTTTCACATGGTTGCAGCTGACGGAAGCTGCGCATAGCGGAGTCCATGCCGGCAAAGTCCCAGAAGCACATATCGTAATCTATGGAGCCGGAAACAATGCGTGCCCCAGATGGGTCACCAGCCAGGGCAAGGACAGCACGTGACCCATGCTGCATTTGTACCTCATGGGTGTATGGTATGCGTCGTGCCAGATTATCTTCTTCATCATCTGAATCGGCGTCTTCCTCGTCCGAATCAGCATCTTCTTGCTGCTTTTTAGCCTCTTTCTTGGTGGTGTCATCTGGCTTCTGCTGTTGGTCTGTGTCTGCTGATGGTGGCACTGGACCTATGACACTCTCACCATCTTCTTCCTCCTCCTGCTTATTCTGCTCCTTAACAGGTGGTGCAATTGTTCGTGCCTTGGCGATCTGTTCATTGATGTCAAACACTTTGGCTGCTTTCCGGCCAAATGTGCTTATGCCCATCACTTCCTTAAGATGCTGACTTTCCAGATCTTCAGCCACATCCTCAATTTGTTGAATCATTTGAAGGTTGTTGATTTTCTTAAAACCACCAGCATCTTGTTCGGGCTTTTCAGACTCAGCAGGCGTTTTGCTAACGTTTAGCTGTATTTTGCCAAACGATATCTTGCCGCGCTGCATTGCTCGGCTTTGTTTCAACTTTTGGGTGTTTTTATAAGTTAACTAAGCTTTTGTTAGCGGATTTAAATAAAAAACACAAGTTCTTATAGTTTTCTCTGTTTTCGTTTTGATTATCGACCGCACATGCGCAATCGATATATCGATATTTTTACTATACTGTTAAATTGTTGCTCCTGTTAATAACATCAGTGAGTGACAACTACTGTGACAGAATAGGTAAGAGCCGGCACGTTATGAATTGTAAAAATCTTTATAATTAATTATTTTATTTTATTTATATCTGTGTAAAGCAATTGTTGTAGCGACAAAATGGCTCCCCGAAAGGCAAAAGTCCAGAAGGAAGAAGTGCAGGTACAGCTTGGACCCCAAGTTCGAGATGGCGAAGAAGTTTTTGGCGTAGCCCACATATTTGCCAGCTTCAACGACACGTTTGTGCATGTCACCGATCTGTCTGGCCGCGAAACCATTGTCCGCGTTACTGGCGGCATGAAGGTGAAGGCTGACCGCGATGAAGCTTCACCGTATGCGGCTATGTTGGCTGCTCAGGATGTCGCTGAGAAATGCAAAATGCTTGGAATTACGGCTTTGCACATTAAGTTGCGCGCAACCGGTGGCAACAAGACAAAGACACCGGGACCCGGCGCCCAATCGGCGCTGCGCGCTCTCGCCCGTTCCTCAATGAAGATTGGACGCATTGAGGATGTGACGCCCATCCCATCTGATTCCACGCGCAGAAAGGGTGGTCGTCGTGGTCGCCGTCTATAAAAATGGCTTCATTTGTTCGATATATGCTGTAATTTGTTAAAAATTAAATAAAGACATATCGACTTTATCTAAAAAGTGCATTTGCTTTTAAAAATTTAAATTTTGACAACAGTTTTACAATTTGTGTGTTAAATAAAAGAGGTTTAACAGCTGTTAATCGGTACTTTAAAATACCTGTGTGGTGCCATCATTATAAATACGTCTCACCCCTAGCGTCTAACCTAAAATAAGGCGCGCAGTCGGCAGTGTCGGCATTTTCTCGTGCAAAATTTATTGCAAATTTGTTAGAAGTTGCGTGTTGTGGTGTAATTGACTGGTTAATTTGTTTTAGTATTTAGTGCAGTGCACATTAAACAATGGTTGATGCCTTGGAGTACAACGACATAAACGCCGAAGTGCGCGGTGTTTTGGTGAGTCTCACGAATGCAATTTGCCAATCGCATTTTTGTCACAACTTGTTTTTTTCCTTTATTTGCCAGTCGTCGGGACGCCTTAAGCTAACCGAGCAAAACATCGTCTTCAAGAACACTAAGACGGGCAAGGTGGAGCAGATTGCCGCCGAAGACATTGATTTGATCAATTCACAAAAATTCGTCGGCACCTGGGGACTGCGAATTTTTACCAAGAGTGGAGCACTGCATCGTTTCAGTGGCTTTCGTGACAGCGAACATGATAAGCTGGGCAAGTTCATCAAGGATACTTATTCGCAGGAAATGGTCGAGAAGGAGATGTGCGTCAAGGGCTGGAACTGGGGCACCGCTCGCTTCATGGGCTCCGTGCTGAGCTTTGACAAGGATACAAAGACCATATTCGAGGTGCCCTTGTCACATGTGTCACAGTGCGTCACTGGCAAGAACGAGGTGACGCTAGAGTTCCATCAGAATGATGACGCACCCGTTGGCTTGCTGGAAATGCGTTTTCACATACCCGCTGTGGAGTCGGCGGATGAGGATCCAGTCGATAAGTTCCATCAGAATGTGATGAACAAGGCATCGGTCATCTCTGCCTCCGGGGAGTCTATTGCCATATTCCGCGAGATACATATTCTGACGCCTCGTGGTCGCTACGACATCAAGATCTTCTCGACATTCTTCCAGCTGCACGGCAAGACGTTCGATTATAAGATTCCCATGGATTCTGTATTGCGTCTTTTCATGTTGCCGCATAAGGATAGCCGGCAAATGTTTTTCGTTCTCTCCTTGGATCCGCCAATTAAACAAGGCCAGACGCGTTATCATTATCTGGTGCTGCTCTTTGCTCCGGACGAGGAGACCACCATTGAACTGCCCTTCAGCGAGGCAGAGTTACGCGACAAGTACGAGGGCAAGTTGGAGAAGGAGCTGTCAGGACCGGTCTATGAGGTCATGGGCAAAGTGATGAAGGTGCTCATTGGACGTAAGATAACTGGACCGGGCAATTTCATTGGACACTCCGGCACAGCTGCTGTGGGCTGCTCATTCAAAGCTGCCGCCGGCTATTTGTATCCGCTGGAGCGTGGCTTTATTTACATTCACAAGCCACCGCTACACATCCGTTTTGAAGAGATCACCTCAGTGAATTTCGCACGCAGTGGCGGCTCAACGCGTTCCTTTGACTTTGAGGTGACTCTGAAGAATGGCACCGTGCACATTTTCTCCTCCATTGAGAAGGAGGAGTACGCCAAGCTCTTTGATTATATAACACAGAAGAAGCTGCATGTGAGCAACATGGGCAAGGATAAGAGCGGCTATAAGGATGTGGACTTTGGCGATTCAGACAATGAGAACGAGCCGGATGCGTATTTGGCGCGCCTCAAGGCTGAGGCACGTGAGAAGGAGGAGGATGACGATGATGGTGACGATTCCGATGAGGAATCCACTGACGAAGACTTTAAGCCAAACGAAAATGAATCTGATGTGGCCGAGGAGTACGACAGCAATGTTCAAAGCGACTCGGACGATGATAGCGATGCCAGCGGCGGTGGAGGTGATAGTGATGGTGGCTCTAAGAAGAAGCACAAGGAAAAGAAGCGCGAAAAGAAGGAAAAGAAACACAAAGAGAAGGAGCGTTCAGTAAGTTAACAAGCTAAACCTCAAGCGAATACTTTAACTAATAATTTTTAATTTCTTTCCAGAAAAAACAATCGAAGAAGAAGGACAGCAACAAACCCAAGCGTCCTACTTCCGCTTTTATGTTGTGGCTCAACGATACGCGTGAGCAGATAAAACGCGATAATCCGGGAATTAAAGTCACCGAAATAGCCAAGAAGGGCGGTGAGATGTGGAAGGAGCTGAAAGACAAATCCAAGTGGGAAGCGATCGCATCCAAGGACAAGCAACGCTATCACGATGAAATGCGCGACTACAAGCCGGGTGCTGGTGATGATAGCGATGATGATCAGCCGGGCAAAAACAGCGGCAGCAGCAGCAAGGCAACCAAGAAACGCAAATCCGATTCATCACCAGTGAAAAAACAAAATACCTCAGGCGGTAGTTTCAAGAGCAAGGAGTATATCTCGGAAGATGATTCAACTAGCTCCGATGATGTCAAGAAGGCCGGTGGCGAATCAACCGAAAAGAAAAGCAAATCCGCCGAACCAACAACCACAAAGAAGGCCAAAGAGAGTGCGAGTGAAGAGGAAGCTGAAGCCACCGATGAGGAGATGAACGAGAGTAGCGATAATGATGATGCCAGCGATTAAATAGATACATTTCCACACACTCCAAACACACACAATCAACTAGTTTTAGGATAGGTGATACAAACAAACAAAAATAAACCCGCAAAAAAAGAACTTTGTTTTTAAAGTATTGCTGCTATAAAATGTTAACAAAAGTTATATATAATTGTTGTATAATTACGATAATCGCTGATCAATTTATTGGCCCAAAAACATTTTTAAAAACATACATACCTATTACATAGTCAATAGTCAGTTTTAAACGCGTTTCGCTTTGTGCGAATCTGGAAAAATTGAACACACTTCAATATAGTTTGTAAATGTCGTTATATTGGTTCATGGTGCAGCTGATCTTGCTCTGGAACACTGTGCAGGCAAGTGTGAAAAGTATTTCTTTGCATATGCTATATTAATAAAAATCATTCTTAGATCAGCGGCTTGGCCAAGTTTACAAACGTGCAGTGTCTTAGCCACGATACGAACTTTACCCTGTTTACTGTTTGTCGTTTGTATGCAGTCAAGCGAGACGTGGCTGAAATGACTCTACGGGCAAAGATCATAGGCTTTCCCAAAAAACCAGTTGAGGTAAGTTATCCCTTTTGAAATAATCCTTAACATACCAAGAATTTGTTGAATTCGAAGCGTTTTCAAAGTGACATCATATAGAACGCATTTAAAATTAATTGTAGTAATTATTTTAGTTAGATGTGTTTCAATGAAGCGTTAAACACAACATTTAAAATGTATATAGGCTATATTTGTTAGATACTTAGTTAAGGAAAAGTGCAACTATAAGAACACCAAAATATTTATTTAAACCGTAAAGTTTAAGTTACAAGCCCTTGAACCTTTAGTCTTTGCATCTTTTTAAAGATTTGTCAACAGTGAATTTTTGAAAAACATTTATACATCTCGAATTGGTTTAGCCTAATGTAAGCGACGACGCGTGTCTCTGCGTTGCAGTATCGGATGTTGTTGCAGCTCGTTGACTATATCCTCCATGCCCGGTAAAGGTTTATCTTCCTTTTGAATAGAATTATCATCATCGTCATCATGTCGCTCGTACACAAACGACTTGCGTTTGGGACGACTCAATGGATGTCTGTTGGGTATATCGATTGTTTTCAGGGCCAAATCTGGGAGCACAGCCTGGCTCGAGGGCTCCAGCAGCTGAGTGCAAGATTCGGAGGATGCCAAAGTATTCTCATGTGCTTCATCGTCCACCCTTGGATCGTAAAATATAAGGGGCTGAGCTAGAGCGGACAAATCCTCCGTTTCATCCTCATCCGGTTCCACCACGTCAAACTGTTCTGTCGTCTGGACCGGCTTCTTCCAGAGACCCTTCACCATGGGCACTACTATGTCCAGGCAGCTTTTGCTCAACTGTGTTGAGTAGCTCAATGCATGGGCAACCAGATGCCGCTTCTCGTACCGCAGATAGTCATCCAGACGATGCATATAGCGACCCATCAACGGATTCAGTATCACATCAAAGATCCAAATACTGGCCGAGGGCGCCGAGATGACCAGCCACAGTACCATAAGCAGCTTCGTCTCCACATACAGTGGCAGCCAGCTGAAGAAAGTATCGGCCACTATCTCCACGGCCATCAGACAGCTATAGACGATCCAATACTTGGACCAGGAAGATAGAGCCTCCTTCTTGCCCAGCGCTTTATAGGTGTTCTGTGCAGGAAGCAATGTGCCAAAGATGATGATCAGAAAGCGTGTTACGAGACTGAAGAAGCACAACATTTTGTTTGGGATTTCCGGTGCAAAGTTATTGAGTTTACTTTTAAGATCTGAATTTGAAACAATTGTAATCTGTAAGATGTTTTTTTGTTTTTTTTTAATTTTACACTAGCCTCTCTGTCTGTATATAAAGAAAATGAAAATGTTCAACTTAAGTTTTTGGTGGGGCAACAAAGCCTACTTGTAGTTGAAAAATAAGTGAAAACTGAAACGATTTTCAAAAATATCCATTCCCTGTTTTCTTTAGATGCGAATACAGCTGTTAAAACGCGCTAGTGGCTATAAACCTTTTCTTTATGATGTGAAACATTGCGATACTTGTGAATACTTGGAGAAACGCAATCATCCCTTTGTCAATATTGTGTTTAATAGCTTTATCAATTACACAAACGTTAACAAATGTCCACTGCCGGTAAGTCTAATAAACTTATACCCTCTTAACTGTCAGCTTATGTTTTTTCTTCTTCTCATTTTCAGGCTGAATTGAGTGTGGAACATTTTCGTTTTCCTGTCAAATCGTTGGATTTGTTGCCACTGCCTGGTGGCGAATATGCTATATATGCCACCTTCAGTTACGGTCATCGAGAGCGAGTTATAGTTAAAGTATTCTTTACGCTAACAGAAACTCGCTAAAAACTTGATGGATCGACAAAATGTAATTGGAATCAATGACAGTGCAATAAACTTATATAAAATCTGTCAAGAAACAAAACAAGAATTTGAATCAGAATACGTATATTGACATTTTTATGGATTTTACGGATGCTTTTCAAATAAACTCGCACAGCACGTAACAATATTTAAGTTATTGGGTCACAAAATCAGGTCGACATTAATTGATAATTATATTTGAGTGCTAAGGAACACAATTGCGTTCTAATCAACATACTTTGGAATTGGCTTTAAAGGTCATATTTGTTATAATTCACATGCTGTATAGCCTCTAACCTATGCACAATGTGGGGCGACCCTGCACAATGCTCGTTCATGACATTTGGGCAAGGCATTAAAAACCCATCAAGTCCAAGAAAGAAATACCAAAAATAATATCCCATTGAAATCAAAGACCTTTCAATGATGTCCAGCCAGCCAATTGTTGGTCATTGAACATTTTTGAAAACGAAAATTAATTGTAATTGTGTCTAATAATCCGAAATGTTGACGGAAATAAATAAAGCTCAACGCCGACACTTCAACGCGTCTGTTAGACAATACAAAACAAAAATTACGTATACGTATGTCAAATGTAAAAGGCAAATATATATACATAAATATATTATAATATTCAATTACCACAACTTTGCATGCATAATGAATTTATGGGTCAATTGCAAAAACTTGAACTTCGAAAAGCGAGTGGATGTGAATTTTGTGTTTTGTTTTTTTTGTGTTGTGGGATCCCGCAAAAAAGTTGAAAAATATAAATGATATGTGTTGTGTTATGTTATGTTATCTTTGTATGTTATTGAAGTATGCGGCTGACAGGCGTTGTGTTTCATACCTTGTCAAAACGTATTGCCTAGGAAGTAATAATACTTTACGTTCAACAACAACAACAAAAAAGGCTTCAACAATGCATAAATGTTGGCAATTAATTTCGCATGCAAATTAATGAGCAACAATTAGCAGCTAAAGACAAAAAGCTCATTTATAATAAGTTTCATGTTTTTCACTCTTCCATGTAAAATTTAAATATTTTTGTTTTGCTTGGATTAAATGACATATTTCATTTTCGCACACGTCGATGAGCGCTTTATCGCTGATTAACCCAAATTCAAATGAAGTGAAGCATCAAAACAACTCAAAAACACATAAGCCAAAGGCTAAGGAACTTTACTTACAAAAGTTATTGACTTTAGCCGAAGATGAACTTAGTCGGAGTGTTTACAGTAAAAGAAAACATTGCTATATTATTATATGTTTTCTGGCTGGAATAAATTTATCCAATCAATTTTTTTTATCTAAAAAATAGATTGCTCCCAAAGAGATTTTCAATTGATTTGCAAAACTTGTTAAACAAATTCGTTAACAAAATGTTGTATTTTAAATCGATTGCATTGATTTTTCATTGATCAAGATAAATAGTGTGCTAATTGTCAACATTCCTTTGAACCGATATCGCAATTGGCAAACGTGCGTTTGTTGCAAGTTCGTTGCCTCAGTCTTTTGTTTTTTTTTTTTATTCAAACAATTAATCAGCCTTTCAGCATATGACAAATCATTTGCTTAGTTTAACGCAAAATTTCTTAACAAATTGCTTTTCACTTCTACATATTATTAATTGAGTTATTGTAATTGTCAATGTGCAGCAGGAAGTTGCTACTGAATATAATCGATATTAATAAATCGATATTGTGGCAATGCATCATGGCATTGAACTTTGTGCATTAAGATTAATTGCAGCATGTGTTGCCGAAATGTTTCTTGATTTTCATTAATTTTAAGTGCTACACTTATGGATTTATAATTATTAATCGTTCAATTAAATTTGCAAATACTTTATTTTGTTATACATTGAATTTTAAATTATTTTTATTGCGGTACCTAATACTATGTCAGTTTAATAAAATTCTTTTTAATTTTTTTTGTTCATTAATTCCTTAGCACAATCCAATTCCAAGTAAAATATAAAAACTCATTCATTAAGAAACTTATTGTGTGTTGGAATTTACAAAATTATTGAATATTTATGTTGAATGTAAAAATTCTTTTGTCCGGCTAACCGCCAACTACCAACTACAGTCTGCACTACAAAGTGACCAACTAGTGACACCAACTAGTTTAAATCAACAAAAATTTGGTACGTTTCAAATGGGCAATCTTGAGCTCGTTTTCCTTTCGCAAGCCAGGAGCTGCAGCCGCAGAAAAAAGACTTGTGTGCTAACTTATGAATATTTATAGATTTTTGGCTCGAAAAAAATATCAAAACGTAGCCAACGAGCAGCATTTACAACAAATAGTTTAATAGAGAGACACACACATACAGTTTGTGGGTTAGATACAGTTTGTTGCGGTGGTTTCTGGTCCCATTGGGAATTGGGAACTGGTAGCTTTGTTGGCCTGACATAATAATGGCCAATAATGCATATAATATAATCGAATTCGCTGCAATTTTCAACTTGTTGCCGCTTTTGGTCGACTTTGATTTATATTTGAATACGAATTTAGTTTATTTTTTGGTTGACCTGCATCTTAATATATTCAAATTTCTTCAGCTGTGCTATTTAGTGTTCATTTCAAATTCATATTTACATTTCTACACTTATGTTACAGTTTAAAACCTGATTAGTCAGTTGTTTATTTTTATTATTTATTACATCATTGGAAATGACCTAAGTTTGTTGACAATTTCGTAAATGTGGTTGGCGGATTTTTGTTTGTTTCCAATTTCTCAAAACCCAAAATCAAAAAATGTTAATTTTCTTTGTCTGCTTTTTATAGAAATTTAAATAGCTATAATTTTAGACCTGACTGGCAAACACATTTATTCATTTATTTATTTCTATTTATGGGCGTTGATGCCCCGTTGTTAACATTACTATTTTTTATATGCTTAACTGCATTTTGACGCCTCATAAAACGACGATTGCGTCGGTGCTCATGAGATGATCAATTTATATATGTTAGATGGTATCTATCGGAGTGTTTTTTCTTGTGCTTGTTGTAGATAGGGGATATTGGTCAATCGTGACTTTGACCTTTGTTGTGACTTAGATTAATGTGAGGGAGGAGCTGTCGTGATAAAGTTTCGTCTACGTTACGTAATATTAAAATATACAAAGGCATGGTAGAATTTTATAATAACCCAACTAGGGCTAGCTCGACTAAGAGATGCTCTAATATACGATAGCTTTCGCATTTCTCAAGCAATCGTAATAAAATATAGTTAGAGCTTAAACTTAATCGCTAAATGCATATACACATTTTGTTATAAGACATAAACACGTAAACCCATTTTAACTTTAGTCTAAGCTTCAATAATTTGTTGGCCTCTCAACGCAGAAAGATATAGGGAACAAATCACAAAGCAAACCAAATAATTGCAAAATAATTAAATGTAATACCTTTCGCCTTTTCAAAAATAAAATCGCAGAAGACAGGCTGTGAGAAAGCAGAGCAAATATCGATAAAAAGTGTCAATAAACACAACAAATTTAAGACAATGTAAACAAATGCAATGCAATTAACACGAAATTCACATAAAAGTAATGAGTTCAGTTTAAGGGGGGAGAAAGAGAGATACCATTTCGACTTCTCAGCAGAGTGTTCGTAGTTGAAACCTGTTGCATGTTTTGGTGGGGGAAGTAGGAGAAGGGAATATACATATATCTCACAGCTCATTAATAGATTTCAATCGCAGCTTTGCAACTAAATGTCGCTTGAAAAATGCTGAATGCTTGAAACAACACGTGTAATGACACCGAATCCGCATAAAGATTTCAATCTGTATCTGGGTTTATGTAACCAACTAAAATGGTTATTGGGGTCACCCGCTGACGTCTCCCTCTCTATCCCTCTCTCTTTGTAGTGGATTCGCATATGTGCAACTGATAATGTATCCAAAATCTCGATCGATTTGCGACGTCAGACGTTGAGTCAGAGTCAAAACTCATCCATATTTATCAGTTGATTCGGATTCGGATTCGGATTGGTTCATTGCCGTTTCACCCAATCGATTTGACTGCCGGTCTTACACTCATGGGGTTCACTGTACTGATCACACACATGCACTTTTGACCAATGTGTAACAATTACCTTTTAATTGGGTTTGTTTTTGACTGCAACAATTTGCATTTTATATAGATGAGTCAAAAAAAAAGGAGATCGGTTTCTGGGAACACAGTCACCTAATTAAAATCGGAGTACGTTATACGATCTGTCTGTCATTGAACTTGTGGGTGTCGCTGAATCAATTGAAATCTTTATCATAAATGACAAATATTAAATTATTGACAATTAACTTTTTTTTTGTATAGAGCAATTAATTTTTTGTTGTTGACTTTAATTTATGGTTATGAAATTTTAATTGTTATCTGAATTTTTAAGGAAGTATTGGGTAAAGTTAATAATTAATGTATTTTTACACTTTTTTTATTTTATTGTTTGTTACTTAATTTTTAATCATTTACCAAATAACAAATTATTTTTGTATTGTCTAATAGACTTGTAGGACATTTATTAAGTAAGCTTTAAGCTTAGGATATTTAAAGTTTTAAAGGTTAAGCAAATCACGCCTGAGGGGAAAAAGTGCAACAGCCGCTTCCTTGTTAAGAATGTGCGATGCTGTCAATGCCTTTTAATGACACATTTTGTTATGAATATGTATAATTTTCATTAAACTCACCAATTTAACAATGTCTTAAATGAAATTTGCATGTGAGTAATGTTGTGTTGTGTTGTTATTGTTAAGGAAGATCGCGAACTAAAGATAAATGACAGCAAATATTAGCAACATTAATCAAATGCTTTTCAGCAAACACAAAATGCACTCAAAAAGTCATTCAACGTAAGTCAGAGAGTGAGAGCGCTGATGAGAGCGCTGTTGGAGAGCAGCACCGTTAACTCGCTCAAAGTTTGACTCAAAACTTGCACTCGAAAAGCTATTACGCGTTGACTATGCTGAAAATGCAAGTGTTTTTGATCGTTTTCGTTTTCGCTTTCATTGGAAGCTTTCAAGGCGAACTTTTAAAGTTTGTTCGACTAGCTTTGGGCTATGGTTTGCTTTGGTTTGGGCCAAAGCTCGGCTTTGTTTGTCTGTCTCTCTTGCGCGTGCGCTGTCAGCTTTTAATTGTTGTTGTTGTTTGTGGCTGTCTGATATATTTTTTGGACTTAGCCGCGCTGCCCAAGCGAACGTTAACTTTAGTGTGCGCCGACCAGTTTCCGTAGACGGCCACAGAAAAAAAACAACGGCACGCAGACGCGATAAATCAAAAAACAAACAAAACACTAAAATTTCGAACAAATCACAACAAAAGAAACCTATAAGAGAGCGCTGCTTATGTAAGGCTGCCCCCTTACACAGTTCTTTCCCCCAAGTGCAGTGTGGCAAAATAAAAAGGTGGCTCAAAAGTGCAATCTCAACAACCAACCCTTACAAATAAAATAAAAAACGGCAGCAGCTTCAGCTCCATTCGAATAACGCTCAATTCGCATATCTCTCTCAACTCTACGTATTTTCTTACTATATATATATATATATTTTCGTCATCGTGTGTTGGGCAAAACAACAACAACCAAAAGTAAAAAGTGAATCTGCCTTTCAGTAATCTCCATTTTAATTTCCCATCCCGCTCGCACACATTCGCTCGCTCGCTTGATTTTTGCGCTCACCCAACGGTCAGACAGTCTGCCATTTTTTTCCGTTGCTGTTGCTGCTGCTGCTTCTGCCGCTGCTGCTGCTGCTGCTGCGACTTCGCCGCCGCGCGCGTTCGTTTTTATTGTTTATGTTTTTTCGTGTTCTGAGCCCCGGAGAAGGTTAAGATATACATATAATAAAAGCAATACAATCAGAAAGAATCACAATTACAGTGAGTGAAATATAAAAATTTCGTTGACAACACCAACAACAACAACAACGACAACGAAAAGTCGTCTGCCAAGCAAATTTCACGCCGTATTTAATCTTAGCGCACTGCCCGCCTGCAGTTTAATCGCTGTTCGTCTTTCTTCCCGTTCGTGTTGTGGGCTGTTCTGTGTTCTGGACGTGTTCTGTATGCTCCAAGTGTTCGCCGCAAAATTTGCCCATATATCGTTATCGGTTTTATCGGTTAGAGCCAAAGAGCCAGAAGAGGAAGAGCACAGGGCGCAGGCGCAAAAGGTGTTTGCTAATAATAAAACACAATAACGGTACACGGTGTTTCTAAAACATAAAAAATAAACAAGCAACATAATAAGAAAGTTTGAGTGTACTGTAAAAAAAATATTGAAAATTTATTCCATAAAAGGATTTTCGCGTAAAGTTCGTCGGCCATTTTTGGCCGCATAGAAGTTAGAAAAATTACGGATTTAGGTAAGTTACAAATATAAATAAATAAATCAAGATAATATAAGTTAATAACTGGGCTTGTGTTGAAAATTAAATTACTTTCAAGAAACAATATCGAAAAATATTAAACTTGTGATTTTCTGTTATAAATTAGAATTCTTAAGTTTTAACATTTTACAGTGTGAGAAAATAAATGGATGATAAATAATTTATTGATAATTTATAGTTGTTTTAAAAAAAATAGTGTCTAAAATAAAATAGTAATAAGTTTCAACAATTAATTTTTTTTTTTGAGAGATTTTGAACTAAAATATTTTAATAAAAACGTAAATTAAAAATAATTGTTAAAATCTTAACTGGTATTTTAATTTAAATAAAACTTTTTCTTTGAGATAAAAAATCATGATTTTTGGCTTAGAACTCCATTATCGAGTGTGTTAAAAATGTAACATGTTCATTCTATTATTTTCTTCGATTGTTCTTAAATTTAGAAAAGTTAACTGAGCATTAGGTTATATAGAAAATATGTTTTACTCGTGAATTGCCCTTCAATCTGAAATCACATGATACTTCTTTCTGTAAACTTCTGCTTTCTTACTGGTGCCTGGCGGTTCTTTAGACACTTTGTCTGCCAAGAACATTTTTTTTATCTACACAGTTGTCTATAAATTATTATTGATGTGAAGCATTTGGTCGATCAATGGCTAATGAATGAATTTTAGTTATCGTTTACTAATTTGCAGACAAGTTTTTGTTAATTAAAACCTTCACACGTTTTAAGACAACATTTGCTTAAATTGTTAATGTCAGCTTTAAGTTTTGCTGTCATTTAAAGTTGCTAATTGAAATCTAAGTTTAAATGTTTAAGTTTAAGCTAAAGCTTTAGTTTTTATAAAAAGTGGGCTTGTTTTGTAGTTGATTTTATTTTATTTTACGATATTAACGTTTGCATGTATTGCATTTAAAAGCGGTCTTTAATGTTTTTGTTGTACACGTTATTATCTTATTGTTGTTGTGTTGATGTTTTTGGCCGCTTTTCGGGCTTTTTTCGATCGTTGCGATTTTGTAATATTGCTACAGTTATTATTGCTCGATACGCTTTACTCTTTTGGCTCTCTGCGCTCTCTGCTCGCTTTTATTGTTGCAATTATTGCAGCTCGTATTGCAACAAAGCCCCAGAGAAAGATAAAAAAAAGAGAATGAGAGGGAGCGGGAGCGGGAAAGGCAAAAGCTTTCAGTCCAGATTTTAGCTTGAATGCAAATTCTATGAACTAGAAAACCCTTTCAGACAGTTGTTTAGCTTTGGAATTGATTTTTTATTTGTTTATGTATAGGCTCTGTTAACTAAACAAAATCTTGTCAGCTGTTTGTGTCCACTTTTTAAAGTCATCTTTTTTTTTTGTTTGTACTTTTTGCTTTTGCTTTTTTCATTGACACCGAAGAAGAAACCCGAGTAACCTGTTTGTTTGACTGCCGTTCAACTCTCTTTGTGTGTGTGTGCGTATTTTTTATCCAACAATTATTAAATAGTTGTTCAGGCATTCGTTTATCGTTGTTAATGTGTGTTTGATTTATATTTTTTTCATTTCATGCAAATTTGTTTTGTAATTTTGGTTATAATTTTTAATTAACTTCTGTTAAAAATTATGTGTTTGCCCCAACTAGCAAATAAATTCCCCATATTTAATGTGTTTCAATTTGAAAGTTTTGCGCTTAAATTAAAATTTAATAACCATTTTAAATAGTATCTTGTAAAACAAAGAACTTCCTGTTGTGATTCATATACATATATGCCGTGATTTTTAACAAGTTAAAATTTAAACGATAAGTGCAGCATATAAATTGTTAATAAAAATGCAAATGTCATAAATGTAATTTATTTTTGGCCATTACGCAAAACGTAGACAAAACTTAACAATACATATAAGTATACCACGTAGTATCCCAACGTTTATTATTATTTATTTATACTGCGCTTTTGACGTCTTCTTCAATTTCAATTTCACTTTCATTTTGCGGTTTAAAGTTTTTCCGACAGCCTCAAACCACAACAACACCAACAACAAATGCTGCACGCAATCTATACAAGTTGTTGTTTATGTGTGCGTGTGTGTGTGTGTGTGTTGCATGTTGTAACAGCAAGCAGCTGGAAAATAATAACAAGAGCAACAACAATTGCAGCTGTAAAACCAACCAAAAATAGTTTTTTTCTGCACGTTCTATACATATAAATAAATATTATTATTTTGATGGAATTTTGGCATTTCTTTTATTTCGTTTTTATTTGTGTGTGTGTTTGGTGGTGTTAATTATCCACGGCGTCTCTGTTTTGTTGCGCATCTTTTATTTAATTAGCTGGCAAATTACGTATACGTAATGCGTTTATTTTTGACGGATTGTTTTTTTTTTCGCTCACACGACATTTCTAGCAATAAATCATAGATGAATAAATATATTATTATTATGTTTTAGCCTAATGGAATTTTTTAAGAATTTTAAATAGGCATTTTTAAGATTGTTTGAACAGCTCATTTTTCTGATAAATATTTTTTAGATGTCAGAAGAAATTCAGCTTGTTAAAATGTTGTTAACTTAGACATTTGCACAGTTGTTTCTATTTCTCCAAGCTTCACTTGCTGTCAGCGTTGCTTTTCAACACACATTCAAGGTACAAGTTCCCAACTCTATTGTCTTCAACTACAAACAATAGCTCGCCCACACACACACACATACAAACACACACATACACACAGTTGATGTAAAGAGTTCAGGTCACAGACACTTTACGTAATCCTTTTCCGTTGTCGTCGTCATCAACATTGTCGCAAAATCTGCAACCTGCAACCGCAGATATCTGAAATTTATTATCTTTTGTGCGATTTTTGGTTTGTTGTCGCTCTGATTTTTTTTTTAAAGCTGTACAAAACGTTCGCATTTGAACTTTGCTATGTCAGTTTGTTTTGTGATTTGTGTGGGAGTTAAGTGGGTGGAATCCATCTGTGTTGTTTTTGGGGCACTAACTCTGCGATAAGAGCTGGGAGAAGTTGCATTTGTTTCTTTGATGGTTGCATGAGGATGAGAAAAGTGTTGAAGGTCTTATTAAGCAACTTATAGGAAAGAATAAATTAAAAATATATTTGGGGTATTTTTTGTAGATCTGGTTTTAATCTTACAGCTTTACTATTGCTTAAGAATGAATAAATTATAAATGTATAACACTGAGAAAAAAAACAACATGAAAATCAACAATAAAAATAGTTTATTTTACCATAAAACGTAGTAAATTTAACTTCAAACAAGTAAGGAAGCTATTTTCGTTTTAGTAGTCGTTAACTTTACGTTCCTTTTTAATTAAACCAATACCTTAGTTTCACATACTTTAAAATTAACGGCTGTTTAGACCCCGCCCTACTTCGCGATACTCAAAAATTGAAGAAAGTCTTCCTGATTTCGAGAATTTTAGTATTTTTTAAAATTAACGACTATTAAGTAACTGCTCTCCTCAGCGTTTCTCAATTATACAAGTAAGCCTCGTTGATTTTGGTGAAATTTAGTGACGTGTTTACATAATGTGCAAGTGTTAGTGTAAGCATAAGTAAATGTTTTATCATATAGGAATAAAAATATACATATGTAAAATATTAATTTCACACACACACATAATTCTTTGTTTAACAAGTGCTTTTAGATAAGATGTAAGAAGAAGATAAGAGAGTTTTATAACTTTAACTTACATTTGATAAATATTTTCAATTGCGGCATTTAATTTAAATCCCAAAAATATTTTAATATTTTTTTCACTTCATTTTGATTTTGTACCATCATCAAATTGTAATTTCTTTTGTTATTACATAAGGATAAAGATTTGTTGTCTACATATTTTGAAGGTCTTGTATCTCGATTTTATTTTAAATAATAAGGGTGTTGTTGTGCCATTATTTTGACTTATCATACATCATTACAATTGCTTATACAAATACAAAGTGGCTTCCTAAGTTTCAAAGAGTTAATGATTACAATATTCAATTGCGATGGTATATTATTATATAAGCTGCATAACATAAAGAGCCTCCTCAGTGTTGGATGTGTGTTGAACTAAAAACTACACTTCATAAACATTACCTAACCCAAGTCACAAGACACAAGACACATGAAAATCCCATTACTCATTGCGCCCAGTTATCGTCTTTTAATGTTGCTGCTTTGGGGCATCAATTTTGCACAGCGTCAGCGTTTATCACACAACAGCACAAAATAAGTTCATTATCAACTAAGTAGCCCAGGTGTGGATGAAAAACCGGTGATGATATCAGCAGCGAATTATTCCATGGCGACGACCACATACCAGAGGGGCAAGCGGGCTTCAAGGGGGCAACATTTCGACTGTCAATGTCAATTAAAGTAAAACGCTGACGCCCCCAGTTCGAGACAAGCTGTTGCCAGTTTTGTGTCAGCAGAAATGGCTTAAAGAAAGCAAGAGAAAAGAGACAATGACCAAAAGGCTAAGCAAAAGCCATCAAAAAATTCCCATAAGCGAACAAGCAACAAAATGCAGCAAGCAACAAGCCGCAAGCAGCAACAACAACAACAACAACAACAGCATTAGCAGACAAAACAGACGCTCAACTCTGTTCATAAGAAATATGTATGGCAAGTGTCTGTGTCGGCATAATTATGCGGAAGCTGACAATGCAACTTACTTTTTTCGGTGCTCTCACCCCATCTCCTCACCCTGCTGCGTATTGGCTGCCTTTCAATGCTTTTTGGCATAATTCCACACTTACAATTGGCCAAAAAGCGTTTATTTAACTTCGGCTTTTTTAGCGCTTCTGTTTCTGTTTTATTTATTTTTTGGTGACGCTTTAAGCTTAATTGCCACAGCAAACTGTGTGTGTCTTACATAATGTTTAACAGTTGGCCAGGCACGCGATGTCGCATATATAGAAACATATATACCATATATATATAATGTGATGCTATATATGGTAACGGTCTGCTCTGTTGTTGTGCAAGAAAGAGTCCAAAAATATAAAAAATCTGTTTCGAGTTAATGCAACTTTATAGCATCGCCATAACCATAACCTTGAGCTCAAGATTCATTTGATCATCATCAATACAAACAGCTTCAGCATCATATATAAAAATAACGAAAATAAAAAACCTAACCCTAATCGACCTTAATTATGCAAACGGCAAACATCAGATTGACAAAAATGGCCAAGAAGAGACAACAGCAAAAAAAAAACCAATCGATAAGTTTTATTCATTTTTTTGTTAATGCTTTTGCTTCATAACTGTATTAACTATAAATTTATGAGAAATCATAGCTATAAACACATCATTATTGAGAGCAGTGAATAAATTATTCTAAGCAGGGTATCTGTAACTCTCCCCACTTTTTCTCATTTATTTCCCTATACTTTTTTTTTCGGTAGCTGATTTTAATTTCCTTATCGTTTCGTTTCGTTTTGTCGTGGCTGTTGACATTCGAAACCAGAAATTCGTCATAATTTGACACCTTGATGAATTAATTTCATTTTGATGTTGTTTCTGTTTCTTTTTTTTTTTTTTGTATTCCGTCTATTGTTTATTGCCCCAGTCGGGTGAAAGTGTTGCCCAAGGTTATGCACGAACTTAACCGTTTAGCTGACTTTGCTGGCTTTGAACTTACATGTGTGTGCTTTTTGTTGTTTTTGAGGGCCATAAGCCATTTGCCCTTAGGGGTTAGAGATTAGAGCTTAGTGAACTTGACAAACGATTGAAGTGCTATTTGTATGTATATATTAAGAAGAGAGTTCTATGTAAATGCCTTGAAAGGGTATTAGCTTCAAGTTTTGGGTTAATATTCATATTAAAAATGTTTTAAAAAAGTGTGACTTAATTTTACCTCACCTTAAATTTGTTTAAATTCGCATTATAATAACTAGCCCGTATTAAACTGAATCAAGTTCGTTGCCCAAGTCTTTTGTTATAGCTGCTAACATCAAGTTCGTTGCCTAAGTCATTTTTTTAAGTTAGCTATAACTCAACTAATTACATTGGCACGTTGCCATTAACCCTCTAGTGACCCACTACTAATGTCTTTATCGGCTAACTGAACTAATTGGAAGCTTGGCTTAAAGCCTTTGGGCCGTACACAAAACGTTTCCTCTTGTTGTTGGTGTTGTGTTGAGTGAAAAACTTCATTCAATCTCTCAACGCATTTGACTTTCAATGCACGCCTCTTTCTTTCTTTTGGTTTTTTTTTTTTATTTATTTTTACCGCAAAACGTTGGCAGAGCTAGAAGGCAAAAGAAAAAGAAACAATTTTGAAAAGCTAGTCAATAATTTACAATTAAATGTTTGGCCAAATTTCACTTTCTGCGGCACACACTTGCATTTGGTTCAAAGCAATTTTTACAGGGCACACAGCTGCAGTTGTGGACACGCCCACTTTTATTTCATACGTGATTTTGAGCTGTAGTTTTGATTGATTTATTGGGGGAACACACAAATGTTTTTTCTGTTTTATATATCTCAATTAGGAAGTGAATATTTTTTATTGGTAAAGATACATTTTTTTTTGCGATTTTAAAAGTGTTTTCAAATATTTCAGTTAATTTTTAACATTAAAAAATAACCTATTCATTTTAATGAACTCATTGTTAAGCACTGATTACGACAACTTTCTTGCGTGTTTTATTTTTTTGGTGTTGTGCTTGCAATATTTGCATGCAAATTGGCCCAAAAACACAAAAATTGGAATCCCAAGAAAACATGCTTGTTGCATGCGTCCGCCTCCTGCTTACCCTGCCCATGCCTACTTCTGTAGGCAGTAAGACAAATGTCATGCAATTTGTTTCAAGAGTCGATGTTGCAAAATATATGTAGTATATGCAACAGCAACAGCAGCTGTCACTGTTGATGTTATTGGTTGTTTATGTTGTTGTTGTTTTTGTTGCTGCTGCTGTTAACTGGGCAGTTTCTGTTTGTTTTTGTACTTAAGTTGGTTTGTTTGTCAAAGGTCTGACGATGTTGGATGTGGATGCTGCCGCCTCTTGCCACGCATCGCTGCATCATTATTGACAATTAGCCGCATTCGATGGCATTTACGCCCGGACGGATGTGCAGCAGCAGCAACAACAGCAACTTTGTTATTGTTGTTGTTGTTGTTTTGGTAGCTGTAGCTTCTTGGCCTTACGCAATAATTAATTACCAGCCAGCAGGCCAGAAATGTAGGTTTTCTACAATAAATACGAATTATTAATCGCACAAGCAAACAGCTACAACAGCTATAAAGTTGCAACAGTTTTGCTTGTACTGGCTAAGTGTCCATTTAAGCGTAACCGACGAGGGGTGCTAAGGGGTGTAGAGGAGTTAAGGGGTGGAGTTGTGTTGTGTGCGTTTATTGCAGTTTTGAATGTAATTTGCATTCTGCAATCCAACAAAGTTTTGTTTTGTGGATGGGGAAAGAATGAGAAATGGAAACGTTTTATGTGTTTTTGGATTTCCCAAGAATTTTTTTAAAAGCTGCTTTTGGGCTCATAATTATTTTAAACAAGTTTTAAAGCAAGTTGCGAGTAATCTTCATTATCTATTATTGGAATAAATTAATGAAAAGATTTGTACACTTATTTAACTATTTGCATTAAGTTATTTTTATATTTCTTTCTTAATGATTTCTTATATTTGCTTAATTTTTTTATCCATACTAAGTACTTTAATATTTTTTAACTAAATAGCTTTTATGTTATATTTATTTAAACATTTTCCTTTTATTGATTTTTAATTAATAACTATTGTTTCTTTTTTCTTTGCAGTTTAAGTTTTCTTAAGATCACATAACTATAGACAACAAACAATGTTCTCAACACTTGGCTTAATCACAGCGCTACTATTGGCCAGCACAATATGCCAGGCACTGCCAGATGTAAGTAACGTAATATATTATAACCCTGATAGGCCCGTTAACACCTTGAGATTTGGGTCTATCACGTTTTTTCGGTTTAAGTCGAAGAACTCATCAATCAATTTAATGCAATAAAAAAAACCGAATTTGTTTTGGTTTTTGAGGGGCACTCGATAAGACAGTTGTAGACAATAACCGTTAACTGTTATAATTGACAACAAAAACAGTAACACGAAATGACCGCCAGAAGTAATTTTCATTGTCATTTTGTGGCTCGCATTTGCATTGTGCGTAATTAGCATTTTGAACAAAACATTTTTTGTATATTAATTAAATTACAAAACTATATGGCACAAGACGAAGACTCTTTCAGTCTCTCTCTCCCTCTCTCTTACTCTCTCACTCACACAACACCCGCAAGTGGCAAATGGCATTGTTATTAAACTCATACACAATTACACACTTATTATATTATGTTGTTTGTTCGAGTGCTCACCTCTCATTGAAAAGAAAAATAACAAAACAGCTTTTGTCTCTGAAAGAAAAAAAAGCTTCGCTTTACGAATTATGGCCAAGGTCAAACGTAAAAAGTTCTTGTAATTATTTCAAGTAAATTTCAGTCTCGTTGCCTCTTTTTTGATTGCTTTTGTAATCGCTGCTTGCCTTTTCTTTTCTTTTAGTTTTTTTTTTTCTGTCTGGTATTTGTTTGTTTGTATTCTTTAGCTTTTTATTTTGGGAGGGAATTCAGCTCGTTAAAATAATTGGTTTATTTTTTATGAGCGTAATTTGGGGAGTGGTGTATTTTAAATAATTGAAGATCTTTTAACTCTAAAAGTTCACAATGGAAGTTCATTAACTTTAAGGCAGATTATTTTTGCGTAGTTTTTTAAATCAATTAAATTTAAAATCAATTTTCTGACTCAAAGTGTAATAGACATAAAATAAATAGATTTGTCTTAAGTTTAAACTAAAGTTTATAAAAGTTACTTAACAGCAAATGAAACTCAAAAAGTTGGCACTGGGTTGCTTTAGTTCTCATATTTAAAAGCTGCTTGATTGGAATTTATCTCACTGTATTGCTAGCTTCCTTTCTCACACACTTATGAACACTATTCAACTGTTATACTATGTTTAACATCAACATCTTAACTTTCACACATTTGATAAGAACTTGACTTGACAGTCATACTATATCACTTACACTTTAAACACATCCTGATACACAGAAATATCTCAGCCCTTTACCAAATCCCACTTGACTTCTTTCAATCTATAGTAAATATCTCTAAATATATTGCTTACGCACATAATCTGAATACTTCATTTTGAACTTTGCTCCTGTTTTATAACAGTATTTCAGTCATTTCCTTGACAACTCTATCGTACGAGAACTAGCATTAAGGTGTTAATGCATCTTCACATTTTTTTTTTAAGCCGCTTGCAACATATTTGAAACTGAGGCTCAGTATCCGATTGCAAATGCTGACTGCAATTAAAGTTGACTTTTTTTCTTCTTCTTCTTTGCGTGGCTCGTTTCATTATAGAAACAGCATCATAAAGCACAGCAGAAAGAAGAAGAAGAAAAAAAAACAAACTATGACGAGGCCCTTCAAATCGCAACCAAGCATAAAAATTATGGAAATCAACAAGGCAAAGCTTAAAAACAACTGCTAAAACAACAACACGAATATGGCTGAATTTGTTATTCAAGAATCAATTCGTTATAGAGCTGCATGAGTCAGCCCAAAATGCAATTTGTTGTTGTTGTTATTATTGCTCTATATTTATATATTTTATGTGCTGTCACAATTGAAAACGCAAGATTGCCTTCCTCTTCCTTCAGTTCCTGGTCGGGAATATCAAATGCAGTTTTTTGAGCTTGGCCCAAGCAAATAAATTAAGTTTTTATAATTGTGAAATCAAGAACTTTTGGCGTTTGAAATTTGTGCGGCACGATTTGTTGTTGTAGTAGTTGTTGCTGTTGTTGTTACAGTAGTTGCTGATGCTGTTTGTTGTTGTTGCTATTTGTCAGACTTTGTTGACTGTTGGCTGCGGTTTGTCACGCTTAACGTTTATCTTTGGAGTTTCGGTCACGTTCCCGCCAATGGCCAATAGTGAGTGTAGTGTGTGTGAGTGTGCGTGTGTATGTGTTTATGGAGGTAGGTGGGTAAGCGCTTAAAGATAACTAAGATATCGAAATGATTACCGTGGATAATGTACTTAAACTTGAAAGTTGGTAGTTTTTATTAATTTATTCTTCTAATATGATATTTGAATAACTATAAATAGTCATATATTTGTTATTTCTCAACCTTGATCTTGATGAAATTCTTAACAAAAATCAATCTTATGTCAAGGTTTAAAAAGCAAAAGATAAACTTCTCAAAATGTGATTTTCAAGCATATCGATAACTATCGATTTAATCGTTTTGTAGATATTCATTATTCTAGACCTTTAGTTTATATAGTCTAGACGGACTTAAAGCACTTTGAAAAACGTAGCTTGTTACCAGTCAAAAGAGCATTTAAGTTCAACACGCGCTTCCAAATTTTCTTCACCTTAGCTGACTTTCAGATTAAAAAGCACTCAATAAAATTTTGTTGAACGCACTTTGAACACCTTTCATTCATTAAATTATTTTTAAGACTCAATTGAAAAGTGCTTCCAGGAAAGTCAAGCAAGCACTTTAAATGCCCAAAAAAAGTGAGTTTGCATTCAGCTCAGTTAAAGTTATGACATTTTATGGGCACCCTGAACTTTTCACACTTTGCTAATTTTGCGAACAAACAAACAGAGAGATGGAGAAGAAAATGAGACAACAAAAGGTCTGGCGCCAGCAGAAAGCATTTGCTAATTTCCGGCGCTTGTCAAAACCAGCGACAAGGTCAACACACCCGAAGTAAAAAAAAGTAAGCAACAAGCAGTAGTTATTATTATAACTATTTTTATGTGCGTGGCTAAAACATTACTTTGTGTTTGTTTGTCTCGCTGTTCGTTCGGCTTGTTCAGCGGTTTTAGTGAATAATTTCTTTGTATTTGGAGTTTTTGAGGCTTTAAGGCAGCACAGAAAGGTCGAGTGACACTCTTCCGAGCGTCGATTTTATCGATGTTGACTTTGACCGGCGTGCGCCGCACAAACACTCAGAGACAATAACATGAAAATTGCACAAAACAGTGAGCACGATAAGTGTGTGGATGCTATAAACAGTGTATTGGCCTCCCCGCAAGCCAATTTTTGAAGCACACACACACTTTTTTTTGCGCTAATATGGCGGCTACACCTTTTACTTTGACTGGCTCTGGCTCTAGCTCTGGCCACAATATGTTGCTGCTGTTGTTGCACTTAAGTAGTCAGTGTTGTAGTTGTTTGTAGTCACCATGCCGGTTATATCGGGCGTATGAGTAATCACACAATTTCAGTAATTGCGCGCAACAGCAACCGGACAACCAACACTAACAACAACATCAGCGGCTTTAGCTTTAGCTATACAAATTACAAACACAAATTTCACAATATCCGTCATTGCACCCCGGTCGAAAATCAAAAGCGCGCGCTCCGCTTGGACAAATAGTCAAACAGTCCGATTGCTGGCAAAGTCACACACAAATACAAGTTCCATTTGCAGTCGCAGTTAAAGACGTCAATGAATCAATAAATCATTGAATGAATGAATGATTTGTGCCAGGAATTCAGTTCACTGGTTCACGAGTTCTTATGATAAGTTCTTAAAGGAAATGGTTCAATTCAGAAAAGCTTCAAGAAAGAAAGTCTAAACATGGAAGTAGAACAAAAAGGGTCTTCTTTCTTTTCTTTTTTGCTTTCGTCTGCAAACGCGGTAATGAGAAACTTGCCGGGTGCAGCGAGTTCCTCAAGGTCATCGGGAGTGGGGTTATCCGCCGTGTGCAGAGATTGTACAGAAAAGGACCCAGTACGCTACCTTGGCTGCACAAACTAAGTACAAGTCCAAAAAATTTAAATTTGAATATTAACTACTATTAAAACACTGCTCTACTCTGCGCTTATCAAAAATTTAAGTAAGCTCGGCTGATTTTGTTGACATTTAGTGACGTGAAGGTTTTAGCATGTGTGCGTGCAATAATTATAGCACTTAATGTTATTAAATATAAAGAATTTATTGTGCACACACATTTTAAAAGTTTGCTGATTTCTTAAAAGAATTTTTTTTGTAAAAAAAACCATTTTTTTTTAATATTTAGGGTATTTACAAGCTATGCTATGTGCGTAAAGTACTATGTATAATACACTGTAGCTAGTGAGTGCACTTTTTACGTTTCTTTTGTCGCTATTGTCGAATGTGTGCCCAGTCAGCTGTTTGCCAGTTCGATGACAATACAATCGATAGTTAAAGTGAATTGAGCAATTTTTTTGTATTAAGCAACTAAAATCCAAAAATTGAATTAAACAAAACTAAACTGACTGAAAAACAATTTGATTTGTATTTTTTATCAGAATGACAAGAGAAGGGTTTCCAAAAAAATTATTTGCGTGTAAAATTAATTAATTTAAAATTTACTGTCAATTTCATTAGATCAATAATCTCGAAAACTCAAAACCACTCAGTAAAACATATAGTACAATAGTAGCAAACATACCCAGAGGCATGTTTGCTTTGTTCAAAATGCTTCTGTGTATTTGCTGTAAAGCAAATAGCAACATAGTACTTTACGCACATAGCATAGCTTGTGAATACCCTTACTAATTTTTTTCTTAAATAATTGCTTACTCCTTAACAAGTAATTATATAAATAATATATATATATATATTTTTATTTTAATATTTTTCTAGCCATTTAAAGTATAAATTCTTATATGAGCTACATTTATTGAATCAAAACCACTCATTTGAACTGCACTCATTTTTTTGCACTTCTCTCCAGCCCTGGCTTGTAAATTTTTTTAATCACTGGCGCTGATCTTGTTCATCAAATGGCTCGTTTATTCTTTTTTTTTGCTTTGATTTTGCATAATGTTTTTCTGTTGACTACCATTAAATGCAATTAATTGGCAGCAAGGGCTGTCCCCCCTTCCCCTTCGCTTTATCTCGATCTACTCGAAAATTGAATGGCTAAGCTGGTCAAGTGTTGATTGGTGTGTTTGGTGTGTTTGTGGGGTGTGGCTACCATTTACCATTTGCATATATTGCAAATTGCTGCAGGTGCACCAAGCTTTCCAAATCTATCAATGTGTTATTTTTATATGTATGAAGTCAGGAAGCCCTAAGACACAAATTAAAAACATCAGCGTCGTTTTGAATGCACATACAACAACACTTTGAGTCGAGAGGAGACGAAACTTGGTTTGCGGCTTTTCAGTTTCACTTTCAATGCAGCAGGCAACAAAATGTTGCGCAGTCCAGCAAACACACAACAAAATCGACCCCAAAGAGTTCGAAAACACGTTTCAAATGAAAGTAAAAACTCTTTGGCATTGTCTTGTGCCTGCTTTTCTTCGTCTTCTTCTTCTTCTTCTTCTGCATTATCATCATCACTTTGCTTCGTTTGTTCACCTGTCGGTTAACTCATTTTGCCGGCTGCCGCTAGCTGTGCTTGCATTTCAATTAAAAAAGAATTATCACGCTAACGGTTATACAACACCAAAAAAACGTTATCACAACAACACAAACAACAAACAGATATATTTATGCGGTCAGACATTATTGTTGTTTACCTTGTCTTCCTCGGACTTTTTAGTTTTATTTTTGTTTTGGCGGTTGTTGTCAATTTCGGAGTCATTTTGGCGCGTTGTACCATTTATGGTTGTTTAAAATTCAAGAAATTTGACTAAATTGCAAGATTTTTTTGTGGCCGGCAAGTTCGTTGCCTAAGTCTTTTGTTTTTTTGCCCGTGTCCAGTTGCGCTTAAAGGAAATTCTAGTCAGCTCTGACCCTGTAACAAATTTTTTTGTTGTGCCACGGGGAATGTACATATGTAACGGAAATGCCGTCTTAAAGTTGAGAATCAAGTTGCATGTTGTTGCAAAATGGAGTAAAGGAAAAATATCATTAAAATAATGTTGTTGCCGGTCAATGAAAATTGGAACGAGGGCATTTACACGCCAAAAAGGAAAACCAAAGTGTGCTGTTATTTATATGGCTTAACGCAAATCTTACAAAAATAACAAGCAACAAGCCACAACAACAACAATGGCGTGCAAATTAAAATCGCATTAATAACAATAATAATAATAATACCGAATTTGTTATTAATTAATACACACACGCATATTTTTTTTTTGCTGCTGCCGATAAGAGTACACGCAAACGGTTTTTAAAACCGTTTTGTTTGCTTTGCCCCGCTGAAGAAATTCAACACACACATACACACACACACACACACAGACATGCGGCATGCGACTATCTGACCCTGACCCACTTGCTAAAGAGACTTCCACAACTTGTACTGAGGTTCAGCTCGTTAATCTCTTGAGAGATATATATGTATATAAAACTATAGCCGTATAAACACTTGTGTGCATTATTGAAGTTTCTTTTTCAATTAATACTCAAACAATTGCTACAATTTGTAGTAGCTAACAGCCTGTGGCAATATTAATAATCTCTATCTTCTCTTTCTTTGGCAGCTGCACAAACAAATGTCGCCAGAGCAGCTGAGTTCAGTTTTTCATGTGGACACACACGATGCTGTGCCGCATTATGAGCTCGTTCAGCTGCTGCATCATACGCCACAGCATCAGCGCAGGCGTCGCAGCATTGCGGAATTATCATCATCTTGGGGCAAGGGGCATCATGTGAAAAAGGATCTGAGCAAAAATGCCTACTACAGTGAACTCAAGGCTGAAGCTGCAGCGAGCGGAAATCATTTGTTCGAGAATGATGTCAGCTCGATTAAGTCGCACAATGTTTCCTTTAGCGCCTTTGGACGCGACATGAATCTGACGTTGCGTGCCACGCAGGGACTCTTCAAGGGTGCGCCACACGAGCTGCGCATGTTCTCCATGGGCAGTGAACCAAATGCCACACATGGCCTAGATCTGCAGGAGCTGCTCAATGAGGAGGTAAGTCTTCAACTATAAGTTTATAAAAGAAAGAACTTTTTACCTGTTAAGAAACTATGATTAGCTTTTTTTTTTGCGTATAATTTTTTATTATTTATTAAAATAACTTTTGGCAAGGACTTAAAATAGGTTTTAAATTCTATATATATTTTTTTTCGATTTTAAGTTTAGAAAAAATTCTCCCAACTACAAATTAAATTGATTGCTCATTTCCAAAGCCCATTCCACAATAAATCTCTTACTATTCAATCAGGTAATTAGTTTTTCGCTTAGCTCTTTTAATTGACAATTTTGGTTTTTAGATCCCCACAAATATCAAAGCACCACAATTCTGACAAACACTTGAAAATAATTGTAAAATTACCAAATCCGTAAATTACTTTTCTTACTCAACATTTTTTAATGCCTGTTTTAAGTTTTATGCTCTTCTATATAATGGAATTTTTGCCATTTTTAAATTGGAACACTAAACTCCAAGAAGCTATTAGGTTTTAAATCAAAATTCTACATAAAACGAAGGAATTGAGTAACCTTTTTACATTTTTATAAGTGTCATTATTTTGTACCACGTACTTTTGTGGCTATATACATATATTTTTCTATAGGTTTTTTGATTGGTTTTGTTGCACTTTCATTGTTACATCATGATTTGTTGTTGTTGTTTATTTGTTCGTGCTTGGTGTTTATTTCTTTTGTTTTGCTTCGTCTTCCGTCTTTTTGAGTAAACAGAGTTTTTTTTAAGCTTATTTTGTTTCTTATCAGCATTCGTTGGTTTAGTTGCGCTTCGTTTGCGTCTCACTTGTGTTAATATTTTTTGTTGTTGTTGTTGTTGTGTGTATCTAATCAAAATTAATTGGCCATGTGATAAAGAGATTAGAGTCTCTGGTAACTCTACTGAACCACTTCAGAGCTTGTTTTTATTTTTTTTTGTAATTACATTTCTTGTTATGCAATTACGCGCTAGACAAATTTTGTCGGACTTTTAAAGTCAAGGACGTGCGGAAATCGGCTTATATAGTATAAAGTAGGTAGCTAGAACAGATTATACAGTTGTTGACACTAAAACGACAATTGATATAATAATAATGGCAGGCAACATAGATTATTTCTTAAGTCACACGTGAAGTAAGTTTTTAACAGGAAAACCAACAATTTAATTTCACATTAAACCCACATTTGGTTTTTTCTCTCTTGCCCTGAACATGAAACGTGATTTATTTTAACTATGAGTATATGCTGTTCACTTTCTTTTGGCTCATTTTTATTTATAGTCTAGCGCATTTGTTTATATATGTATATAATTAAATGTATTCACCATGGAAAGGGGGCGTTTTTTATAGCAAAATGCAAGTGAATTTTTATTGTTATTACTTACTAGGTTATTTTTTCTTTTTTGTTGTTATGATGCCGAACTTCGATCGATCGCTTTTTTGTGATACGCTTATTACCAACTTGAGGGGAGGCACACCAACAACAACAACAACCACGAAAAAAATGAACAACTGATTTTAATGCAAGACACACAAACTTCGGAAATGAAAGTGAAATGTCATGTCAAGTATGCCTGTTGAGTCGCCTTCTCTACCTCTCCCCCTCTCGATATACATATGTTTTTTTTCTGGTGATTTATGTGTGATAATTCAACTCTTAAAGGCAACATGCGAAATGCGGAAAGATTTATGCGACTATTTGGCGCTCTCTCACTTTATTGGAAGATTTTTGGCTTATTTTTAATTAAATTGCAATACGTTTTATGCAATTTTATGCAACACACAGCTGCAACACACACACACACACATTCATGAGAGTTTTCCAAGAGTGTTTACGATTTTGGCAATTATTTTTGGTGCTGCGACTTTTTGACTCATGCCACAAACGGCCTCCAGCTGCTGGATGCCAACAATTGGATTATTTGCTATATTTGCTGCATGGGATTTATTTTTGGCTTTTTTTTTTGGTAATAGCGGCACTTTGCCAAAGACCTTCCATCAAGAAACATTTATTCTAATTTGTGGCATGAATTGGTTTTTTTTTTGGCAATTTTTTTCATGTACTTCGAAACCGCATGCGAAAAAACGCTATTCTAGATGATCGTTTAAGAAATCGACCTCGTTTTTATTTGTCTGGCCCGAAAAACAAAAGACTTAGGCCACAAACTTGTCTTGAGGGAAATTTATTTGTTAGCCGCAAAATTAAAACTTAAATTGCTGTGAATTTTTCGTTAATATTTTGTTGCTGCGGTGTCAAAAAGTGAACTTTCAAAATTTGTGCAGCTATAGCTGAACTTTAATTGCATTTTTTTGCACTCTCTATTTTGTGAGGCGGCGGTGGCGAAGGGGAGATGGGTGGCTGCCGATGAAAATAAGATTCGTGCAGTGAAATTTAATGTTCAAAATCTGGACAAACAATGAAGGCGTCGTTTGCTTTGAGTTCACATTTTGGCAACGCCCTGAATAAAAGTTTTCTTTGCTGCTGCCACAAATAAACCAAAAATTAAGGCAAATATAAGGCGTCGCTGGGCACTCCCAACCGAGACCCGCATCAAAGGTCAGGCGGAAAAAAAATAAAATATATATACTCTTTGTGGCAAGGTAGTAGTAGTATAAATAAAGGTGCAGGTTTATGCGGCCGCTGCCACTGCCACACAATTGGGTAGCCGTAGTCTAAACAGGCATAACGAAACAGGAAAATATTTACGCCAACAAAAAAGACAACAACAAAACAAAAAGAAGGTGGCAGGCATTGCTAGTGTTGTATGAATTTTTCGTTGGGCGTCGTGAACCTCCTGCTTGATCATGAAAGTCTGTAATAAATTAACATTCAGCTTGGCAGTTATATAAGCTTAAGATGTGGATTTGTATATAAAGCGATATAGTTTAAACAAGCAAGAATGTTTTAGAGTAAAGAGTTGGACTAAGGGATACCCTGTTAAGTTATGTTTCTGAAGGCATAATTTCATTATACCCCTTAAGCCATATTTAGTATATTTTTTTACATTGTGAATTCACCTAACAATGTGAAAAATATATAAATAGCCTTACAAAATGCCATGCAATTGGCATGCAGCCATATATGGAGCATGCAAAAAATCAGAACAAACCCCAAACGTAAGGCTTGGCCGCAAGACGAGTAAGCTTTAAGATATTTATGTTGCCAATAGATACCACAACAGAATTGTTGTCCAATACACATGCAACACTTCTCCAACTCTAAGTTGCTTAAAAAAAAAACCGCAACTCATTGAAAACTAATTGAGTTTTTAAAACGCACAGAAAAGAAAAAAACCAAAACATATAAATGCATTTCTGATAGATGCATAATTAAAATGCTGTTAATGCAATTGGAGCACACATTTCACAAGCAACTAACCGAAATGTACCTTGTCATTGCAAAACGACTTCCAATTTTTGCTCGCCGAACCAACTTTACATTTTGGCCGATGAAACGGTTGCCTGATTAATGAGCTGGCGATTATGGCCAGCGTTTGGCAGTTGAATGCATTTGAAATTAGCTCACTGTCTCACTGTCTCCCACTGTCTCTCGAGAAACACCAAAAAGAAAAAAAACGTTGTCGGCAAAGCTGCATAGAAAGCAGCTTAAGAAAAAAACGCTGTCCCCCTTTGGCTGCATTTCGCTAGCTCTTTTTTCTGTGGCGCTGCAATCGGTTGCATAATGCTCCCGTGTTGTTGTCTGACAGCCTATGTTGCTGTTGTTGTTGTTTCTCTTACTGTTACTGTTGGCCATGCTCATGTTGCAGTTATTGTTAACGCTCTGCGGCTTGTCGCTTTGTACCCAAAACAATAACAACACCAACAACAACAATCAGTTAAACCGACAAAGTCGATCTAAAAGCAGTCGAGACGGTTTCATTCCCTTTTTATTTTTCAGTATTATTTTGTTGGTTTTTTTTGTGCTGTGCGGCTGCCCAAAACTTTTGCACTATAAAAGTACGAATACGTCTTAACGAGTGGTCAAAAACTAGGCTTTTTTAGCCAGCTTTTTTTGTGATCTCTGCATTTGGCAAATTTGCTTATCTCGTGGCTACAATGCAAAAAGTGTTTAATGAAAGCACGGAAGCTTATTTGGGACTTTGGATAATCTTGTTATTATAGTGTCAGGAGTTGAAAAGTGTTAAAAGGCAACCAAAAATATGTATTAAAGTAATGCAAAGAGATATACACATAAAAAAAATATTTTCTGCATATTTTAAAACTAATTGCAATTAATAAAAAATTTATTAAAATTGTCATATGCATATAAACTTCTGGAATTTTTGTATCTCTATCAATAAGCTTAACGGAAATGGAAAAAATAAACATTTAAGTATTTAATCACTGCCCTAAAGCAAATTTATTCCGTTTTTAATAATAACTTAATTTGACTTAGCTTCAACTTGATGACCTTTTAATTTTTTAATAAGTATAAGAATACAGAATACATAATGTATGCAAATTTTATAATACAACAATTCCTTGCATCATTTATCTTTTTACATGCTTTTATTTAACTTGACTTGTCTGTTTGTCCTCTGCAATTTCCACCAAATATGTGTTTCAGATGATAATACATGTTTTTAAAGTTTTGACGATAAAATATATAATATCATGTAAAAACCTAAAACTTTTTCCTTTGCTTAAGTTCTAATTTGACTAACGAAATTCATAAGCTTAATAATATTCAAATTATAAGAGCTATAAAACTGTTTATTTTTTTGATTAACTTGTTAAACTTTAAGCTTTATAAGATTCCAATCTAAATTCTCCTTCACGAAATGTGTCAATCATTTACCTTCATTTCGAACGAATTCTCTCGATCAAAGTTTTGTATGTGCTTAAGCAAAACAATTGAATTGAAACCGAGGCATAATCACAACATTGATCATCGCTGAACGGTATAAAATGTGTGTGTAATTAGCCAAATAATAGTCAAACAATGAGCGCTTGTCTAGGCCCAAAGAAATAAAAAGCCTTGGCATTGTGACGGCCAGAAAAAAAACGACCCAAGAAAAAAAAAACCAAAACAAACAAACAGTCTGCACTCCAAAATCAACTCAACTGTGCGCTCTATTGTGACTGTTTTTTGAGTGCGCTGTCTCTGTGTGTGTGTGTGTGTGTTTGTGTGTGCAGTGCATAATGGTGCGTAATAAATGGAAATGATTATGCGCAGCCAACGCGTCGTATGCGTAACCATCAAAGAAACGAACAAATCGCCCACATGGTAGCTGTCGTTGTCGTTGTCGCAGCTAATGCGTTAATTGTCAGTTAGCGTGGTTAAATGGCTGGTGGATTTATTTGAGGATTTTGGATTATTGCATAGTGGGCGGCTCACACTCACACACACATACACACACACACTCAGACAAATAGCTGCCAACAATGGCAAATTAAATACAACGCTTAGGCTTAAGGCTAAACACAACAAAACACACTTGATGAATTAACGTTTTCTTTTCACTTCGACTTAGGTTCAATAGGCTAATTTTCACTTCGTCAAGTTCGTGGCCTAAGTCATTTGTCTAGCAGCCTTGTTTCTTTGGGTCTTTCTCTTTTTTTTTTTTTTTTGGTGCTTTGTTGAGCCAATTTGCATGCCAAAAATGTTAAATAAAGAGCGTTGCCCGGAAGTTGTTAAAAAGTGTGCAGCTTTTACTTTCCTTCAGGGCAGTTTGAAATGCTCTCAATGTATAAAGATATCTTTTTTGATGAATTACTTTCTATTTTTAAGAGCAGAAAAGTAAAGTAGTTCTCTTTTTAAAGACACCCACACATCATTTAAGTTAGAAAGTTACAATCTTTCATCTGATTGCCCAAAAAAAAAAAGTGTTAATGAGTCGCAATTTATAAAAATAATATGCAAAATTGTGTCTGGCGCCCAAAAATTAGTTGAAAGCCCTTGGTAGACACTCAAGTGTGAAGTGTGTGTGCTTTACATAAGCGTCCAACTGAAATTGCAAAATAATTGTTGTTGTTGTTGATATAATATCTGTGGGCAGCGATCTATCTGCATAATGTCTTGTAGCCATTTGTAATTTAAAATTTACGACTTCGTTTATAAAACAAATCCAAAAATAAGAATAAAAAGAACTGACGCCAAACAGAAATAGAAACTGCAGACAGCTAACAATTCATGCATTGAGCTTTGCTAATTAAAAAAAATGTGGCACACAATTGTCAACGAGCAACAAAAGGACATTGGTCCAAGAGCACTCAGACGACAACAAGTGTTAACCAAAAAAAAGAAAAACTCAAACTGAATAGGAATTAAAGAAAAAAATTGTTTGTGTACGAGTCTATTGGCATGTTAAGTGGCCAACGGACACTAACAGTTCATAAATATGGCCAAAAACACTTGGCCACATGACTGCTGCTGTTGTTGCTGCAACGTTGACAACAACAAGTGCCTCGATTCTTGACCAGCTTGGCCGGCTTAGAGTTAGAAAAAAATAAACAGAGTTACAGAAACAACGTGAGTGGGGTTGCTCTTGTTGCTTTGAACTTATTTCCACCAAGGTCGTTTTTAGCCAAAGACATGTCAGGCCAGCCCCCCTGTTAACAAACAACAAATTAAGCTATAAATGCCTCTGTTGCACATGAACATTTTTTCTTTTTTTTTGCGTTGCGTTTTGCGTGTCAACACGTTTCGCGGTCAACTGCAACAACAACAACCAAGACACCCCTTTTTATTACCACGCCCCCTTATCCGCCTCTACATGTTGTCGCATGCCACGACGACAGGCTCAATGGCTTTGTTTATCCGTTGGCTAATTCGCTTAAAATCATCACGACAATGAGAAATTCTTTTGTTGGTTCAAAGAATCTTTGTTTTGTGCTCCATTTTTTATCCTGTCATTATATTTATATGTTTTTATAATATTTGGTATTCCATCACAACTTAAATTTTTAGTTTTGATTTATTCTATATTAGGATCAAAGAAAAAATGTATAAATAGTATTTGTCAATAAATATTTCTCTCTTTCGCTCCAACTTCTTTTTATTTATTCTTAGTCTCTATTTGCTAAAGAACTTTTACCTTCATCGATAGTTTAAATTTATTCTTTTAACAATGTCTTCAAACTTATTTGTTACCCTCCTTTTTTCTGTTTTTCTCTCTTTTTTAAACCCATTCATAAACTTTTTATCGATCATTAAGCATAAAATCTTTATTCAATTATGTATTTTGACTAGCTTCATTTTCAATTAAGTAAACCACATCTTCCATTTTGGCCAGTCCATTGTTCATTTAACCCCCAGCTGATTTATGGCCAATGCGGTTTCTCGCGCTGCTTTCATCGCATGAGATTTCTGTGTTTTGGTTTTTGGCCAATGGCTATTTGATCAATTTGCAGTTGACTTTGATTTTGGCACTTGGCTTAGTTTTTATGGCATTTTTTTCACATACAAATAACACTGTACTATGTTGTTTTTTTTTTATTTGAGTGAGGCCAGTTATGAAAATGATTTATGCTTGTAATTTGATAGAGCGCCGCAGACAAGTTTTTGAGTGGTGTGGTTTAAGATTTGTTGGATTTCATTTGGATGTGGATTTGGCCTGCCTGAGTCCAATACGCAGTCAATGCCAAATGCTGTGTGTGATGTCAAGTGTCAGATTACATTTATTTCGATATTTATTACAGAATTAATGGGCAGGCACCGCAGCAGCAGCAGCAATTAATTTAATTAGTTGCACTGGTGATTTTAAGTGAGCCAAAGAAACAAATACTATGCTAATGCAAGTCAAAGTATCCCCCAGGCCAAAATTGGGCCTTGAAAAGAATCACCCAAAAAAAAAATGTCGATGTCAAAGGATTGCAAGAACGGCTGAATGTGGAAACCAGATCATTCGCCAGTTGGCCAAATGTCAAAAGCTTAAGCTTTAGTTAGCCACAAACAACGTGTATATATTCATGGTCAGGCTCAAAACAGCACTTGGCACACACGGCGTATGAGTGACGTGCATGCTGAGGCGTCACATTTGCTGACCAAGTGCATAAATCAAAGCACGGCGCTACTCACAGCAAACAACACACAAAAAAACCCACGCAGTCTTTCCCGTCTCCGATCTCCGGGTTTCATCTAACCCCCCAACACTGTGTGTGTGTGTGTGTGTGTGTGTGTCTCTTAATCTATGTCTCTGCCTGCTGCTGCTTGTGGCGCATTTAATTAATATACAGCTGCTGGCTGACCGCCTAACCACGCTTTAGCTTTGTCTTTGCACAGAATTGCAGACCAGCATTAGTACTATTTTTTTTTTCTTCATAAAAAATTGCTTTACATTTAGTTTGGCTGCGGTGGCTACGCTTGTTTCTTGTGTTGCTGTTGATTTTTTTTGGAATGCTTGGAATGCGAGCTTGAAAAAATTGATTTGCTTATTAATTGAAAGCCGGCGGTCAGCTTAGCAAATTACACTAATATCCTCCTGACCCCGATTAAATGCGGTATAATAGATCTTACCCAGAGAATTTTGAATAATTTGTTAATGATTTTGATGTGTTTATTTATTTTGTTGTGTGCTCAAATATAATTTAATATTTTTTTCAAGTACAAATATTTTTTTTGCGTTGCTGAAAAGTCAAATTTTATTAAATCTTTAATTTCTTCATATTTTTTTTTTTTAACATTTTCTTAAGTTTGGATTAATATTCATATTTGTTTTATGATTTTTTAAAACTTTACTTTATTTTCCTACTAACATCAATACTTTTATTTATTAGTTTAATTGGCTATATTTTTTCTTAGCTTATTATAAAATTATATTGCTTAGGAAACTGTTTTTAATATTTCAATATACAAACAATATTCAGCTTAAAGCTATATGTTTTTCTTCAATATACTAGTTTTTTTTTTTTTTAACAGTTTTCCACAATTTTTACTGTCTTATTTCTAATATCTTTCTAATCTTATGCCTTTACAGCACCACAAGCACGATATTGGCGAGGTGTTTCAGGATGAGCGAAATATGGCTGCAATCTTAATGCGTCGTCACATGGAAACGGGTGATTTAATAATGGTAAGTGCCAACATTTAATAATACCAACAACATGATGTCAAGGTCACACAACACACACATAACAAACATTACAAGAATTTCAATTAACACACGCCTATGATTTTTATAGCTCCAGTTATTGTTGTTGTTGATCAAGTGGTTGTTGCTATGACAAACGGTCCATTGTTATGGTCAAACTTGGTCGGCCACCAAAATGCGGTTGGCCAGCACCAAAGCACAGTGGGCTGCACTTGGGGGCAGTTACAATTAAACGCCTGCCACTTGCGAATAATTTTTACGGATTCAGACAATTTCTGCTGATTAAGCATTAATTTATATATATATGTATATATATCTTTGGTCTGTGTAAAATAAAAACGGCAGCCGTAATGTGAATTGCATGTCGATCGACATAAGACATTGTCAAATGACCAACAAGCAGCTGCAATAACAACAATAGCAACAACAACAAGAAAAAATACTCACGAGTTGTTGTCGTCACAACCAAATCAAGCACCTTGACCAATTTGCTAAAGTGAAAACTTTGATGGCGTATGGGCGATATGCTTAAATAAAGTCACAAAGTCTCACCAAAGATATAGAAGAGATATAATAATCGTGTCAAGCATTAAGAACTATAACAGCATGATATCATTAATATCGACTAAAAGTATGCTTAATTAAAGTTTGTTTTTGAAAGTCAGGAAATTATGCTTTACATGCCACAATAATGATGCAACAACCTGCAAATGTTCTCTTCGCTTCCTCACATCAACAGCTGAAGGTCGTTTCTCTTGTAGTTGTTTAGCCATTTTTTTTTGCAGATAATAAGTAGCTGATAAATTGCTTCCAACACAAGTGGCAATTAACATTTAACCTGCTGCAGGCAGGAAATTGAGCTCAAAAATAAAGAAGTACTTAAGATTTCGCACACACTAAGTGCAAATATTTGTTAAATGGAACAAACAATAACACCAAAAGGAAGTTGAGTTTGATAAGCTTGGGAAAAACGTTTTGGACACATAAATGCCGTGTCGAAAAGACTTAAAGCCGCTTAATTGTTAATGCATATAAATATATAAAAGAGTTAAATTGAAGACCGTGGCAAATGTCACAATGCCACAAATTAATAATCAATATCGACGAATATTCGAGTTGGCCAAACGTAATGGGGTCAATCAAACCAATCAACAGTCATCAGCTATCAGCATCAATATGGCCAATAAACAAGGCTTCTTTATAATAACAACAACAACAGCAAATATTTTTTGGCAGTTTTTAATTTGTTAAGCAAAAGTCGAAAAATGTATTTTGTTTGATAATAATTACATAGAGACAAGTTGGCCAGGCTGGCAGGCCAGCCAATAAAAGGTCAAACAGCAATGTCTGGCCCGACTTGGCCAACTCTTGACCGACTTGTTATGGCCAAGTGCGCTGTGGCAGCCAGACAACCAAAAATTCATAAATAATATGTAGAAAAATGTTTGTTGTTTGCCACGCTGACATTTTGAAGTGCAAAGCTGGCCGAAAAACAATTTCGCAATCCCGAAATGCAGCTGTTCGCCGGCCTGGTCGGCTGCCCAGTTGGCCGTCTTCCGGCTTAGCTTTGACCTTAAACGGTATGGCAGAAAAAAAAAGTATCAAGACACCGGCTTGTAATTAAAAACATCGACAGAAGACAGCGGACAGAAGATGTCTAAAGGCAGCTCACAAAGTGTTGCGCAATCTTGCAACTCGCCAAATCAAGTCGACCTGCTGTGATGACGCTTTGGCCGTTTTTTTTTTTTGTTTTTTTGGCCAGCTAATTAGACCCAAAGCCGCATTGTTGTTGCCATAAAATGTGTGTGTCTGATTTAAAAGATTTCTTAACCCACGCATTCTTAAAAGTGTTTTCGAGATGTAAGTAACAAAAATAATTTGAAAACAAAAACTCATTTTCAACAGTAGAATTCAATTTGAACCACAGTGCTGCAACAAAAGACTTAAGGCACAAACTAGCCAACTGCATATTTTGCAAGTGTTTGGCTTACTTCTTTTGATGTTGTTGCTGCTGCTGTTGTTGTTGTTTTTTGCACTCGAGGCTTATTTAATTATGGCTCTGCCAACACAAATTGGCACGCACTATTTTTGTTGTTGTTGTTGTTGTAATTGCAGCTCGATTACATAAAAAGTCACACAGAAAACGTTTTGCCGCCAAAAAAAAACCCTCTGGCATTTTTCTCTCTCTCTCTCTCTTAAAGTTGTAGCCAAAACACCATTTGAAATGGGCAGCAACTTGAAGCGTTAACTAACTTGCTGGGTGGGGCAGAGTTGAAAGTGAAACACGGCATCGGTAGTGGCCCAATTTGGAGGTTATGTTAGTTTGTAGAGTAAAACAAACTTTAAGCGGTTTTTTCTTTGAAGTGTTAAAGATGAAATAAAATTAAATCTGTCATTGTTAAAACTGATTGGCTATAGCACAAAGTAAAGAATTTAACTTGTTGAACATGTTCGAAAGACAAAAAATAAAAATGTTTAAGGTAAAAAGTTGTTACTGTTTGTGTCTTACGGAGATTCTTGCATTAAATTCAAATTTAAATAAAGTCATAAATAAGCCTAACTTTAAACTCAGTAAATTGTAGTTTGAAGTTTGGTTAGGTTGACAAAATCAAATCCAAGGGAAAAAAGATTAAGTTGTATGCTATTATTTATTTTTATTACTGTTAACCATTTATCAAACTAAAGTACCTGCTAATTATTAATAAGCATAGTGTAAAAAATCTACCACTCATTGTCATAATGGTTACATTAGCTAATCAATTTGACATTGAATATTTCGTATTTCGACATTCGAAATATTCGCTCCGATGAATAGCAAGAAAACCAAAATCTTTACATATATCATCGCTATGCAAAAGACCAAAAGTAACAATATTCATGGCTAATTAAACTGCCAGTCTCCGCCCTAAAAAAAAAAAAAAAAAAAACACCTTATCTTTGGGCGTTATTTCCTTTATCTTCTTGTTTGGCTCTGCCAATTAGTTGCGCAAATATTTATTATGGCAAACATTTAGGCGCCTGCTAATTGTTAATAAAAATTACAGAGTGCATTGCACTGTGTGTGTTGTTGTTGTTGTTGTAGTGCATAGTGCGTTGAAATTTATCAAAATATGAAACGAGTTCAAGGTCACACACACGCACAACAAGACGTCAATCAACATCAACATCAGCCAACCAACAAACAAACAAACAAAAACCAAGCACCAAAAAGTGTAATCATAATTTTTTTCTTTCGGCTTGAACTAAACAAATGGTTAGTGCCATTTGTGCAGATAAATAAAGCATTTTTGGGGCCAAGCTGCACAAGCTTGATTAATGCTAATTGCGCCAAATGTCAGGCCAATACTTTGGGTTTTTGTTTAAACAAATTAGCCTAAAGGTCGTCCAGTCAGCAGATGCAGCGCGAGAGCAAGACTTGTTGTGTTCTTTTATTTATGTTTCTATGGTTAATTAACAGCGTCTTGGAAATTCAAAATAGATTTTAGACGTTGCACTTGTTGCAGCTGCAGCTAATACTTTTGTTTATGTCCTTACAGTTTATTATCAATTAAATCAGTTACCAGTTAACTAAATTGATTAGATTTTGTCTTAATGTTAACTTGGGAATAATGTTTGCTTGTTAGCTACTGAAAAAGTTATTAACTTTACTAATTTAATTGGCTTGTTCATTACACATTTTTAATGCTTAATGAAGTAATTAACATTTTCTTTGGCTTATTCTCTTAATAAGTGTGAACTGAGTTAAAATTCTGTTAAATTACCTGTTAATGCATTTACTTAAGTCAATTTTCATTGTCAATTATAAATTTGTAATGCTTTTGGAAGTTATTCACTTTAAACAGAATTTTAGAACTTGACCATTATTCAATTTTATGAAATTCTTATAAAGTAAACCTTAAACCTTTGCTCATTTTGGACAAGGTAATAAATGCAATGATGAAAGGGTGTGTATCTTCCTTATTTCTTCTTCTTACCCAACTGACATTCTCCACAGTCGTCGCCGCCTTTTACTGCAGCCTTTTACAGCTTTACCTATTGCTTTGCCCTTTTGCCAGCATTCACTTTGGCATTTTGATGAGAGCAGGCAGTCAGCGCGTTAAAGATCAATATACTACCAATAAGTACACTATAACGATTTATGCCATTTTGTTAGCGAGACAGAATCAACAAGCCGCCAGCACAATTATTAGGTAGCTGTTGCGACAAAGACACGTTGCCATTTTGGACACGGTTTTTCGGTGTTTTTGGGCAACTCTATTAGATACGCGCACACTTATCTAGCTACATAGCTGGCAGCATCATCATTAAGAATGCTTCGAGACGCAAACTAGTTTGATGATGAGCAGCTTCTTCTTCTTCTTGGTCGTCGTCGTAGTCACCTTTTTAACAAATTGTTAAAGCCCGTTGTTACAGCCTTGATATTTACACACAGAGTTGAACGTGTCTTAGCCACACAATTTCTATAAGTGTGTTTACAGAGTGGCCGATGGTGCTTTGATTTGCATCAGCAATTGCGGTATTAACGTGTTAAAATCACTTAAATTTATGTTATTCGCTCTTTTGGGCTGCCGACGCGCTGACAGACGCCGCCGCGTCAGTTTGTTGCCTAAGTCTTTCGATTTCGATTTGACATTCAAACAGAAAAAACACACAGTGAAACGTTGGCTATTAAATTGCATCGCTTTTAATGCGACGACATTTACAACTTTATTCAATATCCGACTTTATGACTTTGTATTTGTTTAAGACAAAATTTCAAGTATCAATTGCTCTACTGCATTTAATTGCTAATTGATTCTTGGCTGAAATTAAAATTCGGTGTTGTCTACTTTATTAACGTTTTTATTGAGTATTAAGCTAGAGGTCAAGCTGTATTTAAAAATGCAAAGCTTTTGAAAATCTGTTGACTTTTGGGGAAGTTTTAGCTGTGGAAAGTTTTAAAATATGCCAGGCGGAATTTTTGTGATACACACGAATTTTATGCCTAAGAAGAGTTTTCGGTATAAGAAAGGGTAGACTTCTTGTCGTATATCCCCCAGTTACTCCCTCAACTGGTGCAGTCTTACCTATAAAATCTAGTGGTATTTTATATGTAAAACATTTTGCATCTAATGAGTGGAATAATTTAAGCCAGACGTCACATTTCCTACATGAAACTATTAATTTATTTCGGCTGAAACTAATACATAAATTGCCAATTTCACCACATAACGTATCATATGTGTATTTGGCCAATGCAAATCACAGAGTTGGTCAAGCCAATCGAGTTTGGCAAGTTAGCCTGGCTCTTGGCCTGCCTTTCTGCATGTTTGCTTGCTGCAACTTAAGTGAAACAAAATTGATCCGACATCACGACAAGCAGCTAGTCAAAAAGCATAACTGACGCTCTCTCGTCGTATGCAGATCAGAAAAACGTTTAGCACGCGTTATGGCAAAAGCATACAACACCTATGCAACAACAACAACAACAGCAACAAGTATTGCTGCTGCAACATCAACTGCTTTCGATCTTTACGCATTGCGCACAAAGGATTAGCTGCGCTCCATTTTAGAGATCTGTATGTGGGACACACACTTGTTGTTGTGTATTATTTAATCAATTTGGGGCACACAGTGTCTGCTGCAATTTCCTCATGAAAAATGATTTTTAATTGCCTCCCCCCTGGAAACAACGTGTGGCAACCTGATAACAACAGCGTGCAACTGGCGGGTGCCGTTCAGCATATTGCATTTTAATAACACTTTACAGCAGCCGCATATCGGTTACGTGAATGAATATTCGCCTCCCCAAAATAGCACACAGATCACATAAGAGGATTAAACGGCAGTTTTCACGCTTAAAAATTAGGTGGGGAGAGTCATTTTTGGCTGCGGGGCTTAAGTGAATTAAAAGTCCATTGTAATTGATGAACCAATTTATATTTAATGAATTGTTCGACTGATTTCTAATTGGGCAATAGGAAATAAGTTTTTAATTGACTATACTAATTTAACATTAAATTATTCTATTAACTTTTTATTTTAGTACTTTATTTTAATAAAAATGTTAAGGAGAGTAGAAAAATCGAAGGATTAGGTTACCAATTCGACTGGGAGAACCGATTTTAATGGTTCTTTTTTTATGCTTTTATGCAAAAATTCTTCTGTGTGAATGACAACTAAAAATTGGTCCAATCTTTCTCTTTGTTATACTCAAGCGGACAAGGGGTAAGTGGGAATATTATTTAAAGCAAAACCCAATGTTTTTTAATGTTTTTTTAACAAACTTAAACTTTTTTTTCCAAACTTCTAAACCCATTTTATGCGTGGACTTATGAAAAATTTGTAAGCCTGTTTTTCTGCTATTTAATTAGTTGATTTTTACATACTTAACATATCTTCACATAAGAGAATTGGCACAAATTGCAACAACGGCCTTGATGGACCTTCACTTTGGCTGTGAGTAAGTGCAAGGATAACATGCAGCAGCAGCAGCAGCGTTGTTAACTTGGCTTGTCTTGCTTTTGACTCCAACTGACATTGACGTGCAACTTCATCAAGCGTCTGGCCAGCAGACCTCCCCGACCCTCCGACCCCCCTCGACCTGCTGTCCACCTTAGCAGTAGCGTTGTCATGCGAAGTTATTGGAGCGGCAACTTTAAAAGCGCACTTTGACTTGCCCCGTTCGCATTGAACTTGTTACCACCACCAACAACAACAACAGCAGCTCCGGCTACAGCAGCCAACGCATAAATGCCACACAGAGATACCTTGTACAAATGTTCAGATATAACAAATTATGCCAAAATGTTTGCAGAGTGCGTTAAGCATCTGGCTGGAGATACATATTTTTATTTTTTTTGGCCGCAACAAGCCAGTGAGCAAATTAATTTTGATTGCTTTTGATTGCATTTTGGCTTAGAACGTCATGTTTTGCTTGGTTGCTGGCCATAAGGTGACCATGGGCGGTGCCAGGCTGCTGCTGCTGCTGCTGTTATTCTTATAAATATTCATTGATCGCAGATACACACACACACATACTTACACAGATATATTATTGCTGCCCGAAGGTGGATTTAGTTCATTTTTTTGTTCTTTTTTTCTTTTTAACGACTTGCTTGCAATGTAAACAAACTGTTAACACTGGTCTGGGGCTGTGCCAACAATATTTTTGTGTGTGTGTGTGTATGTTCTTGTTCTTTTTGATATTGTTGTTGTTGTGGGTTTAGTTTATGACTACTTGCAGTCGCATTGAACCGCGATCTTAAGCGCCGATTAGATTTAACCTTGACCAAGATGATAACAACAACAAAAATAAGTCAATAACAAAACAAGCCAACACACACACATGCTCACACACCTTACAAGTTTACTTTATGGTTTCTGACCAAAAAAAAAATATTGTTTGAAAAACTTGTGTAATTACAGGTGGCAGCACTTCCGATCCCATATGTAAAACATAGTTTTTAACAGGTGTTAATTGGCTTTGCCCAAAAAATTGAATCGATTTGCATTTGTTGATTTTGAAGATAAAAATTCTTAAAATTTTTTAGATAGAATTAAAAATTCCACAAAAATGGTAATAACGATAATTCTAAATAAAATGCACTTTAAAATTTTTTTTAAATGCTCATTTAAATTCTTTAAAACTTAAAATTCCTTCAACACATGAACAAGATCATGAAAAAAGGTTAATTATTTTTTTAAGAGTTTAACAGAGTGTAAACTTTCATTTTCTTTCATTTAAATCCATTACAATTCCATTTGACGTCATCATTATTTTCTCATTGTTGCAAATTTCGAAAAACAACAATAACAACACTGAACATTACGACTCCTCTGGCATCGAAATGTTCGTGTCATGAATTTGCACAAATTATGCTAATTCCCCAAAATTACAAACCACAAAATATTTTTTTATTTATGTGGCTGGCAACTTTTTCCAATATTTGCACAGTTGAAGCCGATGCTTTTTTGGCTATTGTCATAAATACACACAAAAAGCAAACATTAGGAGGTGTTAATATTGATTGTAATAAGTCAGTTTCCCATTGTGTGTGTTGTGAGTGTTTTAGTTCAGTGAACTTTTGTGGCGGGGGCGGGTTTGTCTCGAAATACAAAAAGTGATGCAATCCCATAAATAAGTATCTTTTGAATAATGTTTGCTTGTTGATGTGCGCTTATTATGCGAAATTAAAAAGCAATTAAGCAGCGAGACAATAGCCGAATATATGCCAAATATCAATTATCATCGCATCACAAATCCATCATAGCATTGACAATTGATTGCTATCAGTTGAGAGGCGTGGCATTTTGGCCTCAATGGAAATTGGAGTTAAATGCAGGTGCCAACTGACTGTCCAGCTGTCCAACTGTTCGACTGACTGACTGACTCTGTGAAAGGCTTAGTGCGGTCTAAGCCAAGTTTTTGGGATTACGTTCGAGCCATGTAATAAATAACGGCGCCTGTCTCTCTCTCTCTCTGTCTCTCTATCTCTGCAGCTAGCAACAAGCTTGGCAACCAGATATAACAATCATGTTGTGGGTGATTACATAAACTAGACAACGAAGACAACTTTATTTTGCGTTGCTGCGTTGAAAGCAATTTGCTGTTTTCCTTGTTGCATGCTACAACTAACTAGCTGCTGCATTTACATTTATCGCAACATAATTAGGCAAGGACTATTAGCACTTTTGGTCCAAAATGTTTGTGGTTTAATTACGCACCTTGGGAATTACCAAAATTTCAACACACACAACACACATCGAAATAAATTGCTTTGTAATTTATTAATTGCACTCTCGCATAAACATTCAACTACAGACATGACATTTTTTTTTTACAACTTGTTGCGTTTTAAACTTAATTACATAACACAAGTTTTTCTGCGGCTGCCGCCAAAAGAACTCAGCCAAATAAATAAATGAATGAGAGCTACGAAAAAAGAAAAACAAATAAATTTTACCACGGCACACGCCCAAAGATAAAACGCCTTGTCTGGTTTGTTAAGGCGGAAAACTTGCATAAAAATAAAATCAAATAAAATGTGCGAAATATGTTGCGCCCATTTGACAGCCATCTACTAGTTGTCAGTTGCACATGCCAAAAAAAAAAAAAAAAAAAAAACTACTTTGCTAATGTCGAGAATACTATTTGTCTTGTGCACAGCAGGACAGTCCAATTAATTAATAAATTATTGTCAATATTTATTTTATTTAGAACTCTTCGTGCCACAAGCATGTTTCAGGCACAGCAGGAAAGTTCTACATAATTCATAATTAATTTATGGTACAAATAAGCCTCAATAAAAACAGGAAATTTATTTTAATTTATTTTTTTACTATGCAAAAATGCTTAAATACTATTTCTCAACGTATTTTACATACCTATGTTGTAGTAATATATTTTTTTTTATGATTCTTATTTTAAATTTTGTCTTTTCTTTGCGCCCTTTCACAAACCACTTCATAACTGCATCTTCACCTGTCTCCGCACTTTGTTGTCAGCTTTCAAGTTGAATGCCAAAAACCCAAAAAAAAAAAATATGTTGCCAATTGCTTATCCTCGAATATTAATCATACGCACCGTTATCTTGTGAAAAATGCATTTAAGTGTCGAAATCGCAAGCATCTCTCATAATTCACAAATACTTAGACAACGACGGCACTCAGCAGCTGGGTTACATTTGGAATTTGCATTCAATTGGCGAAACGCACTTTTTGACTGCAAGCATGCAATTTTGCAATATTCAATAAAATCGGCATTGAAGTCAACTCCAAGTTGTAGTCAAAGTCGCAGTCGAAGTCGAAGTTGTTGTCTGGCATGTCATCAATGGCAATTTGTTGTTGGCTGCGTTGCTTGCAATTTGTTTATGGCACAAAATTGTTGTTTTTTGGCGGCTCTTTGGCATTTGGCAGACGTTTTTTTAAGTGTGTTTGAGGACATTGAACTTTGGCGTTTCTTTTTGGCATTTGCACAAATAAAGACCGCACAGTCAGGTTCTTTTTCCATAGTTAAATGCATCTCATATTTGTGTGTATTTAAATCAAGCTTATGACTGACTCAACCTAAGTTCCAGTCACATTTCCGTTTTGACCATGTTCGTGTTTTGGCCACATTAATAATAACACACAAACTCAGACATCAATGGCTTTAACTGCTGTAATTTATATTTAATATTTTAATTATAGCCATAGAATTGCACTCTGAGCGTGGCTTGAATTTAATTAGCCCAACTCACCGCGGGGCGTTCTCGAGTGGATGATCTAAACACTTCACTCCCCTCTTCCCCTCTACCTTCCTTTCAATCCAAAAAACATTTTGTTTGATGATTTATAGGTTGAAAATAGGTACTACAAATTAAACGATTGCTAAATAGATTGCTTTTATTAAGTTAACCTTGCTCAAGGTTGATTTCTTGTCCATTTTGTTGCTTTTATTTAGCTAATTATTGCAATTACATAGGCGATAAAAACACATATATATATTGAACGCCCAAGAAACATTCTTATCTGGATCGAAAATGATTTGCATAAATTGTTCAGCTATGCAAATTGCAGCTAATTTTTATGACCACTCCATATGCCAAGTTTGCCAACTCATTCATATGATTTGTTGATTTATATTAAGTCGAAGAAGTGAATTAAATGAATCTAGTAAATTATGAATTTTGCCAGCGTGTGTCAGCTGTTAGTTGATTTGGTTGTGTATGAAGTAAAATCGTATTTTATGACGTAAGCGAAGTGAGCTGAATTTTGATAAGATTTTCGTGTAAGAATGTTAAAAGTAAAAGTTGATAAAAAGCTTTATCGAAATGTGAAGAATTATTGCTGTTAACTGGTTTTGAACTTGCAAAATGAATTATTTACAAAAAATCAAGTTTACAACGATTTCTTATTCATACATTAAGTTATTTTTGTTGTGAATATGTTTAACATATAAAATTACTTATTACATTTACAAACAGGTGCACAAAATTTGTTTACCAACTTATAGAAAATTCGATTTTAAAATGTTTTTATTATTATTTCAAGTTTAGCAAATACAAAAAATATATTTATTTTTAACATTTTCTAAATAACAGATTGTGTTTCTAACAGCATAACGTAATGTTAAAAATCATTAAAAAAAAATCCGTTTACATTCCCACAATTTTCCACACACATAATTAATTATGTCTATAACTTAACATTTTTTTAAACAATTTTCCTCTCTTTCATTTTCTTTATAGGAGGGCAGCATTGGACACGATATGGTCATTAAGCCATTGCCGCACGAGCTGAGTGCCAACAAGGAGCAAGCGCAACACATTGTCTACAAACGTGAGGCAGCTGACACAGAAGATCAAATGAGTGATTTTGGTACGTATTACAAACAAGCCCAAGCCCAAGCTCAATTTAAATCTTGATAGATGAACCAAAGAAAATAAGAAGATGTTTCACATTGCATAAGCATCAAATATTCTTTGCCTTGGCCTGACATTGATCCACCTTTGAGTGTGGCATTCTTCATTCGTTCCACGCTTCAGTAATGGGCACATTGAACTAGAAACCATCTCTAAGCTCTAAGCATAAATCTGTCGCGCTCGTCTCTCAAACTCAAACTCAAACTCAAACTCGAGATCGACGTGAGCATGATTAGCATTTCCTGTTCGCTTTTTGTTGGTTTCGTTTTGTTTGCGGCTTTTTTAAGCCATTGAGTTCAATCTGCAGCTTGAACTCTCGCTGTTTGTCCTTCAGCGGATGCATTTACCCGGCGCCAAAATACCACAGCTTTTAATATATCCATTGCACTATAAACAGGCTTACTTTATGGTTGGTTTTTTTTTTATTTTTTGGGTTTTGCAATTTCGCAAACAATGCTTGTGTTTTATTTTTGGGGGCTGCCGCTTTTAATGAGCCAAAAATTATATAAAATACAGTTAAATGTGCAGCTACCTGACTTGACTACAATCTTCCCTCTCCTACCCTCTCTCTGTTCACAGCCTTCATGGAGCCGGATGATCTGCTGGCCAGCGAAAAACTTGAACGTCGTCAGCAGCAACGTCGACGTCGACGCAGCAGCGGCCCTAGCCCCGACTTTGAAGATCTCAACGATGAGGATGAGGGCACCTTGGATGGCACCGATGCGACGGAACCGCAAACCGCCGAATCCCGCCTGCGACCCAGACGCCAAGCCCCATACGTTATCTATCCCGAGGTCTTGGTTATTGTCGACTACGATGGTTATCGTCTCCATGGCGGCGACAATTTGCAGGTGCGTACTCTTATATAGTATAAAGCAAATAAAGTTGTCACGCAATTTAGTTTTTATCCAGACAGACAGAGTCTGGGGATTGCCAAATTTTATACACTCCCAGTGCAAGAAGTTGAGTTTTGTAAAAGTTGTTTTTTCTTTTGGGCAATATCCATATTCATATCTGATTGAAGGGAACCGTGACATATGGTAGATAAGTTGCACATATAAATTGAGTTGAATTTTTTGCAAGAAAATATTAAGATATTGAATTTAAGTTGGTTAACTGAGGATTTGTAGATGGTTCAAAGAAGATCGAATTGAGAAATTGTTAAGTCTGTCTAAACGTTCTTTTGTCATGTTTTTGTTAGGACAACTTTTTAAGAAAACTATTTAACAAATTTTTTTGTAGACTTTTAAATAAGTTACGTTATTCTAATTACTTCAAGAGTCAAACTTAAAGCTCTCACATAAGTTTCTCCCTTGATGTTCATATATCAAATTTATCTCTTAGACAAAGTCATCTTATTTATTTAGCTTCAGTTTTTAGCCATTCCGACACACACATTTTATTAGTATGCACATCACTCACAGCTCAAGATTAATGGCTTCGTTTGAGCTGGGTGCGAGCTTCTTCTGCTTCTCGTCTAGACTTAAGCCGCTTAGATCAAAGTGACAGCTGATAAATGTGCCTAGACAGCAACTAAATCACATTAAACGATAGCACATTTATACATACTCTTCTTACTCTTCTCCCCCAGGTCAAACGCTACTTTATCTCATTCTGGAACGGAGTCGATTTGCGTTATCGGCTGCTCAAGGGACCCAAAATACGTATCAGCATTGCAGGCATTATAATCTCACGGGTAAGTTAAAACAATCCTTACACAATCCTTTAAACATAAATGGACCTAATGCTTAACTTTCATTTGGCTAATTGAGTAATACGTTTGTGTGCTCAACTTTGACCTCAACAAGCAAATTGGAACAGTTGGCAGCCGCAGGCAGAAAAACAAAAACAACTCTATCACGATTTACGAGGCAATCGTATAAAGAGAGTGAGATAGCGAATAAAACAAACATGCAACGCATGCGCTTCGAAATCGTAACGCTAGAAAAAATGTGAACAATCAATTTGCCGATTTGCTTGGGCCATAAACCAAACTTAAACCAAAGCAAAGCGAACAAATTTTTAACAAGTTTTTTTTTTTTTGGTTTTCCTTAGACATTGCTAAATGCCTAAGGAATTAGCAAATTTTGGCGCACGCGAACAAAAGACTCAGGCAACGAACTAGCCTAAGCGGTTAGGCCCAAATAGAAATGTCTCTTGATTGAAGTCGTTCAGAAGATCAAAAACTCAGTTTTAACGAGCTCCAAATCTAATTGCCAACCATCCATGGCTAGTTATGAGACTAAATAAAAAATGTTTGTCGTCAAATACACTCAGAAAAATGTTTAGGAATAGTTTTGTAGTTTATGTAAGGTGAATCAATATACTTTTTTTTTTAGATAGAAAACTGTTAAAACTGATTGTTTTGTTTGTATGCTCTTAAACGATTTTTAACCCTTTTTTTCGTTCAAAATAATGTTTTCTTAAAGATACACAATTTTTGTGAGATTGACTTTAAAAACATAAGTATGGTTAGTTTTTAATCATTTTGGAAAAGCCTAACTTTAGTCTAAAATTGTTTTTTTTTAAATCAGCAGTATCCTTAGATCCTTTCAAACTCTCTTTCAACTTCTTAAGCTGCACGAATGTTATAAATTTATAAGGTTGCATAACGTAAGCCATAACTGAACCATAAAACACTTTGACAACATTATTACATGGCCCGTTTGACTTTCTCACACAAGTCAACTTCGTCGCGTCGTCAGAGTTAGTTAGTCGGTCGCACTGAGTTCAGGAAGCCATTTGTCGTCGCCATCGTTGCTGCCACATGCTGCACACACAGAGAAGAGTCTGAGTTAAACTGTCGACCCATTGATACACACACTAACACACACACACACACACACATAGATTTGTGGAAAGTGGTAAATTGGCGCAGTTGTGCTTAAGTTTTTTTTTGCTGTTGCTTGCACCTGCAACATATAAAAAAGAGCAGAGCAAAAGTGGCAAGTTGGCAGTTGCAAGTTGCATCAAGCCCACACGATAAAGTCGACTGACTGTCTTACCCTAAGTACGTCAATTGGTTTTTGGCTAACACACACACACACACACACCAGAAACTGCATAAATAATGCAGCAGCAACAGAAAATTGTTGTTGTGACTGCGTTGGCTTTTGCTGTTATATAATTTAATGGGCCGCCGCTCAGATTGTAAGGCCTCTCAGATCTTAGCCCAATTCCATACAGAGACGACTTCCTCTTCTACCCACAACTCACATATATAAACATGTATCTGTATCTGTATCTATACACCGTCTGCATCCGTCGCTAAACATCGAGCTCACTAATTAATGTTGAAATATTTTTGGCTGGCCATAAACTACAAATCCGAATGCGAATTTATGACAACATTGTAACATGTTCGAAATGGAAGTCGAATTTGAAAACCGAAAACGAAATCGTGTCCAAGCTGTAATTACTCAGAATTTGCAATAAAGGGGCTACAAATTTATGCGATATTGCATATCCGATAAGCCGATGAAAATATGCTCTAACTTAACTTGGATTAAGAGGTTGGGGCGTCACTTTAAGAAGTCATAATTTAAAACTAATTCTAATTTTATCCCTTGCATTTTTCACTTAATATATTCTTTCTCTATGCTAATCTGAATATTGATTATAAGTATGGGTTAACCAGAATCCAGATCAGATTGATTAATCATGTTGTCAGTTGATTGCATTTCTTTCTTTAATCGTCCGGTGTGGGCAATCATAACAAATCGTAGCTTCAGATTTATAAAGCCAACAGATAAAACCAGAATGCGCTTGTAGATAATTAAATGAATAAGCGTGGGCCGGCAGTCAAATGGGGCTACTGTTGATCAGCAGCCCGAGCTGAAAACGACCGAATGAACTTTTATCTGTGACATTTAATTAACATTTTAATTAATTGCGGGCAACTTTCCGTTAGAATTGAGTTACGCTCGCCCTCGACCACGCCCCACCCCCCCTTCCTCCCCCCTAACAAGATATCGGCTTGCGACAGCCGACAACGGCGACAGCTGTACAAGTGTCGAACGCATGCGCTTGCGCCACAAACATTTTTCAACGGCTAACGTTGCGTATACGCAATTTATTATGTGCGTGTCGCTGCTGTGTAAGCGTGTGTGTGTTTGTGTGTGTGGATTTAATATGCCAGCAAATTGTAATTGGAGAGCTGTATACTAACGTGGCCAACACTCGATTAGAATTTCAGTTTAGCCATAAATTGAAGTTTTGATGCATTATTAAGTTGGACAAACTAGGTTGAAACTTTGTTAGACGCCAATTGTTGAAGTTAGAAAAACGTTTTTCAACAGCCTTGCAGTTACGCACTTTGCAGTTGTTTTTCACAGATTATTTATTATGAGCTTTTTTTTTATGGCTGGAACGTTTTGTTTGGGAGCAAGAATCGATTAATTGCGCAAATATAAACATAAAACATAAACATTTTGCACTTAAGTAATTCTGCTGGTTATTTGTCAGCCAACTGATTTATTTATGTGAATATTTACTCAATGGACCAGAGACTTGATTCAGACTTTATTCAATCACAACTCTTTTGCACTATTGAGGTCAAGTTGTATGACTTTTGTGCAGGCCTTCAACAAACTGTTGCAACATAAATTATACTGCACATGTCAATTGAAAAGAAAGTATTAAATTGTATATTTGCTAAGTTTAAGAATTGATTTTTGCATGACTTGGCTGCCAATCAACAATCTCCACTCAACGTTATCTGTTTGGATTTATCAATTGCCACGGAAATGCCAAGTAATGCACTTTGTTGCCTTTGTGTTGCTGCCACACCCATACCAGATCCAGACCCCAAAAAATGCATACATCAAAGAATTACAGTTTTGAGCGTCATATTTGCCAAATGTCATAACGAATTCCTGGCTAACGAAGTCTCGAATTCAAGTAGCTGCTGACCAGGCCTATATATAACTGGCCAGGTGTTGGCCCCCGGCCACAAATTGTATATATTAGTCTATATATATATTTGTTTGTATGTATTGTTGGACATATGTCACGGGAAAGCTTTAAAAGCCTTATCGCACTTGGCAGTAGCTGGAATATGTACATACAAACATACGATTGCAATAAAATGCAAACGACAAAAGGAAAAGTAGTTAAAATATGTATGTACGCGACAGCTTTGACCCAAAGGCAAAATAAAAATGCCATACGAAAAATAGCCTAAAAGCCAACTGGCGCTGTGGGTGGTGTCCGAAAGTGCACTGAGAAAAACTTAGTTTCAAAAAAGTACAATATTGCAAAAACTGTAAATTTTAATTGTACTGAAGAAAAGGACTTTTAAACATTTTTCGTATAAAATATTTTTGCTTTATTAAAAGTATTATTATGCTTTTTTATAGTTAAACAATAGGCAAAATAATTTTAGAATGATCGTTAATTAAGGATAATTTATCTATGTATTTCTAAATATTTATTGATTCTGTTCGCTTATTAATATATTTAGACAATTTTAATAGGAAAGAATAAGTAAACAATATATTTAGCATTATCAATTCAGGGCAAGCATTTTTATCTACAGGATAAACTTTTCGTATATCCAAAAATATATAAAAAATACTTGCTAATAAGAATCTAAGTTTTTCTAAGTGCAACCACTGCCTGTCTCTTCCAAATGCACTCCCAAAAATAAAAAAAACAAAACCATTGAGTGTGTGGGCGCAGCCGCTCGTGCGGCAATACAAAAGTCAAAACATATGTCACTGCAGTGGGAAGTAGGAATTGAAGTTGCAGTTGAAACTGAAGCTTAGGCTGGAACTGGAGCTGACTCTGGAGAGTTATAGTTAGAGTTGGTGGATGGGTGGGTGGTTTTGTTGGGTTGGTTAGTGTTGTTTGAACTGACTTCATGTGGCATATTTTTGTTGCGCATTTCGAAATGATAGAAATTAAAGCAACTCGAGTTTGACAGTTTTTAAGATTTATGCGCCCTGTAAATTAAATAAATATATTAAGTCCAAGCGGACGGCGAGCGACTTAACATTTAATTACGCACAAAAGCCATTGCAACACTTTTGAGACATTAAAAAAAATAAAAAATGAAATAAACAAAACAAAATACAAATAAAATATATAAGACTACATCCATTTTTGGGAAAGGCAAACCGGTCTCCCAGTTAGCCAGCCTGGTTACATTTTAGGTACTGCTCTGCTCGTATCTCGTCCACACATGCAAAGCTATTAATGTGGAGGCAGCCCAAAACTCGCAACATTTCGTTTCTGTAATATTTCTAATGACAACAACAACAACAACTACACACACAAGTTAGATTACTTGACAAATTGCTCTTTCGTTTAATCGAGAGTGAAATATTCGTGCAGTCTAAACACTCGAATTGTGCAACTGCCATGGTCCTTCAAAGCTCTCAAGTGTCCAGCACACTCTCCTTTACCATTGTCCGCTGGTGGTCCATAGACTCAGGTTTCGTTTTGTTCCCATGGTCTTTTGACAGCTCTGGGAAAATGATTTAATTACAACAAATGTTGCAGACAGCTGCAAAAACAAAAACTCTGTGAACAGACAGACTGTCCTCAAAAAAAGGATCCGGGTGATGTAATACTACTTGAAAGTGGATTTGACAGCTCATAAATCTTTGTTGAGGGTCCTAATCGGTTTCCGTGCTGTCATCGATAACATTCGAGATTGATTGATTACATCAGCTCTTTAAATGTCTTTTTACTACTGATTTTTTTTTACCATTATCTTTAAGCTTTTTATCGATAACATCCGCTTTGAAAATATTGTTAAATTAGCAACAAACCTATCGATAACCATGATGCTGCATAGGCTATTTATAGAATTGTTTTCCTTATCTCATCAATAACACTATCTTTTAAACAGTTTTTAAAATTCTACTCTGTTTACTTGATCTCATCGATATCTACCGATAAATTCGAATCGATCTGTTTACAAAACAAGTCAAGGCTTTTGTCAGGTATCCAATGATTTTATTGCATAAAACTCGAATCAATGATTGCCCGATCTTATTCGATCTCAACATATCACACGTTACCTTTACAAGTTATATTTTTTTCTGAAGAGAGATGAACCCAATAATCAAGCAAATAGTAGGTTATTACTGCCCTCATGAATGCAAACTCAATTGCTCACTTACAGACTCAAGGGGCCTTCAAAGATGCACCACAACCACTTCAATTCCAACCAATTGGAATAACCAAACGTAATCAGTGTCGGCTGTATCAGCTGCACCAGTATAATTATTTGATTTTTCGATAAAATACAACAAAATTCCCAGCAGCAATTTTTTGGTGGCAATGTTTTGACGCACATTGCCTTTCCCAACCGAAAACGTTGTCCAAGGTCGCAGCCGGAACATTTAAAATTCTTGATAGTGTTTAATTTTTTTCTTAGCCGAAAATTTACCAAATATTTTCTGAGACGTGAGCGCACTAACAATTGATCAATATGTCGGAATTGTCAAATTAGTTAAAGAGTGTGAGAACGAGAAGATGAAGTTAAAGTAGAACAAGAACAAGTGCCACTTGGTGGCGGCATTTGAAAAGTGTGAACTAACAAAATATTGGCAATTGCACAGTGGGCCCAGCTTCCTCATTGTTAGAATACCAATAAAAATATGCACTGATGGATTTATTTTGACTGCAAGTTCATAAACGTCGTTAAAACACGTATTGTAAATAATCTTAAGGTATATGTTCACTGTTGTGAGTGGTGCAATATATTAAAAGCTTTTGCATCTGTGTATCTAGCAGATACATTTGAAGTGGTACTTCAACTGGCAAATCACAAGCTGTTTGTAAGAATTACGTATCAGTGACACATTTGCTTGCCTTTTTATCACCTGCACACTTTGGGGCCAGTCCAACGGGTTCTACACACATACTTAGATTAAATGGCAAGGTATTAACATATTGATTAGCCTAGGGCCTGACATGATTGACAATTGTGTTATAATAATTTATGTACCTGTCACGTCAAGCAAACAAACACACACTCGCATAAAGTATACGCCCCTTGGTCACGACAATAATTGTTGCTGTTGTTGTTGCAACACCTGAAAGTTGCCTGGGGAGAAGCGCAACTGTATTATATAACGCACAATTGCAACTAGTTTGCGAGTGAAAGACTCAACACGACTTTGACTTTGCAACAAGTAGCCGCTACACTTGCCCCACGCGACACCATTTCCCATTTTCCAATTTCATTTTCATTCATTTGCATCGTCTGTTCAGCTTTTTTATCGGATCTGTCTCATCGCAGCAGCATCGTCGTCGGCATGGGGCACGTTTTTTTTTATTCACGTTCACTTGTTTCCGTTTCGTTGCCAGTTGCCAGTTGCATGACGCACCCCTCTGCCCCATTATCACCCTCTGCATGGCTCGCCATGGCAACTGTGCAACATTTGTGTGCCTTTTGTTGCTACTGCCTACGCAAAAAAAGTTTTTTGGACACTTTAAACGTATTTGAGTGGGCCATAAATTTGTTGATTTTCCATTTGTTTTGTTTGTTGCCCGTGTTGTCAAATCTTAATGCCCAATTGCATAATAATACGATTGGCCTAATGGGCGATAGTTTTCATTAAAAAGAGTTTGCAGACCTTTAGGCAAACTTAGCATTCATTTTATTTGTTTATCGTTTTTGCCAATTTTTTTTGTTTTGTCTGCAGCGAGACTTTATTGGCACAAGGTGGAGGCGGTGAGTGGGGATTAGGAAATGATTTAAAAAAAGAAAAATAGGGTTTGCTTGAGCTATAATTAAATTTTAAATAATTTTCAAATAAAGTAGCCCAAAAGCTTTGAAGAGAACTGGATTAAGCTAACTGTTCAAAAATTATTTAACTTCAATTTATATTAAATATTTAACAGGGGCAAAATTAAAGGTCCGTTAAAGCTTCAAGAAGCTTTCAAAGCCGATTATCTAATACAATATAACTTTTCTGTTCTCTCTCCCTTTTTCTATCTCTTTCTTTGTTCTCTGTCTCATGAATTTTTTCCTCTCATATTTTTAGTTAACTTTTCACCTTAAAGATAGATTAAACAAATTCTAATTCTTTCTTCTTAATTACAGGGTCGCGATGCCACACCCTATCTGGAACGTAATCGTGTGGGTCGTGATGCAATCGACTCCGCTGCCGCCCTCACCGATATGGGCAAGTACCTGTTCCGGGAGCGTCGTCTGCCCGTCTACGATATTGCCGTAGCGATCACGAAGTAAGTGAAAGGGCTGTAAAAGGAACAGCCTGTTATGGTTTTTTTTTTTTCTTCGTGTTTTTTTTTACAGATTTGAGTGAAAACACAGCAGCAGCAATGTCTTTTGTTTAGCAGCCCAAACAACTTAGGGGCTTCCCTTGTCCCAGTCTTCTTTATAATACCCTCTTACTGTTAACTATCTATATAATATCGTCTACTTTGTGCGCAGGTATGATATGTGTCGCAGGCGTAAAGGCGGCCGTTGCACCAAAGGCACAGCGGGTAAAATAATCTATCAAAATACCAACAAAAATTATTAAAGACCACACACACCCCACACTTACATACACCAACACAATATTACATACGAACAAATGTCATTTTTGGTTTTTAACATCTCCGAGCTGTTAGTTACAATAGTTTTTTTCTAATACTCGTTTGTTGCTACATTCTTGTAATTTGCACTAGAAAAAACACTTAACCAAGTTGCCTAAAAACTGCGTGTGGGTCTTAAAAACACACAACACACATACACACACATACTACATTGACATTTTTAGTTAAATGATACGAATTCGAGTTAAATCCGAGGAGCTATTTCATCTAATTTGAGGAGCGGGTTGGTCACAAGCCATTTAAACCGGTTCGAGTATTTTACAAATACAACATATAGTATATGCCTATTTTTATGGTTGCTGCATTTGGTTAGCTGATTTATTTGCATAAGTTAACTTCTTTGATTTCATTTATTTTGTGTGTGTTTGTGACATTGGTTCCTATTTAAATACACACATAGTTTGGTTTAAATATTGTAGTAATTTTAACAATTAATATTTTGAAGTAAAGAACCAGTTTGGAGCTGGCAAGGTCTAAGGATGGAATTAAGAATAACATTATTTATATAACATTTAATTAATTCGTAGGTTAAATAACGTGGAAAAGTTACTTAATTATATTCTAGTTATAGGTGTTTTTTTTTTTATGACAGGCAATTTAAATTTTAGTTATCCCCTTTAATTGATTATGGTTATTCTGCAAGTTTTCGATTAGTATTATTTCATTTATTTTTCGTTTTTCCGACCCGACCAAATATTGAATTGGCTCTTATACAGTTTGCTGTGCTGCTTCAACATTATTTTTGCTCCCGTATTATGGGCACGCCCCAAACAAACCAATAAAAAAATACTATCAATTTAATTTATGTACATACTGGTCCTACATATGTAAGAAATCGAATCCATACTCAAATCTACGCATTTTGAACCATTTTCGCCCGCAGACTTGATATGTGCCGTCGCACCTCCGCATTTGGTGAATGTAATCGCGGTACCGCAGGTAAAAAAAAAATATATACAAACACTTAACAACTTCAACAATTTGTTCGCTGACAATGTACAGATAAATGCGAAAAATAGCAACAAATAAAATAACATTAAAGGCGGCAACCGCCGAAATGAACCTAAAGCGTCGCTCCATCATCTAAAAAATCGAGCCAATTTAATTGAATTTCATGCACGTTTTTCTCTGTCTTCTATTTTTTCTCTCTCTGTCTGTTTGTGTGTCTGTATTTTTGTATTCTCTACTTACTCTATTCACTTACTATTTTTCTTTGGAGTGAACTTAATTTATGTGTTTTGTGTCGCACGCCTTATGTAAAGCAAAAAAAAAAAAAAACTCCACCAGGAGTAAAAGGAATTTTAAAAATCAACTCTAATTTACAGTGCTACTCAAACTGTACAGTTATCTGTGATATTTCTTCTGCGTTTCTTGAATGTTTGTAAATATGAATGTTTATTTTCTCTGCGTCTTCTTCGCTCAACTTTTGCTTGATGATGATGATATTCTTTCTATTTGATGTGTGATATATTTTTGTCATCTTTTTCTGACCACTGTGCTAGATGCATGACTCGAAGGCACAAATTTTTATAAGATCTTAAGACTATTTAAGTATGTCTGTATATATTTTTGCATTACTTTTCAGGATACTTTTCAGGCAAAAGATCAGTCAGAAAGTATACAAAATACTTGCCAAGCCAGCATTTATAATATATGAAATGTTCATTAGTTCTATATATGTATTAAGTTTGGTGTTGGTAGCTTATTTAAATTTGTACCTAAAATGTATTTTAAGTATTAACACTTAACTGAACTAACAGGTGTATTGTCTAACACATCACACACATATATTAATACACAACAATAATTGCACACGCTTCTTTCTCAGGCGCACAACACACCTAGAGTATTGACAAACTCATATGTACATAAATGCATATTACAAAGGCAGTTATTATACACAACAAAAAAAAAAAAAAAAAAAAAGATAAACGCCGTTCAAACCATATCGAAATTTTGAAAGTAAAGACAAATTGCAAAAGGCGTGCGCCGGCTTTTATCTTTTTTTTTTCTACATTTTTGGTGTATTTAATAACTGCGTCAACAAGTAGCGACTACTACGACTACTGAAAATTGTCAACTTCCTGCTGGCTAATTGACCAAAATTTATTTGTATTTTCTGTGTGCGGCTCAAAGGCTTTGCCTATGTCGGTGGCGCCTGCGTGGTTAACAAGCGTCTGGAGAAGGTGAATAGTGTGGCCATCATTGAAGACACTGGCGGCTTCAGTGGCATCATTGTCGCTGCTCACGAAGTGGGACATTTGTAAGTACTCCAAACACCTTTCTTTACAACAGGCGTGAGATTTGCATTCAAATTCATTGCCAACTGTCAAACGGAACCTGTTAATGGAGTGTTCGTTTTTTTCCACCACTTCCAGTCTATTTATTGCCAAGTCTAAGATACATGCATTAATTTCCGACGTGTTTTTGAATAAAAACTTGTCTGCATTTCCGTTTGGCATCATTCGCTGTGCAATTAATCAATTAACATATTCACGCAACTCTCAAACTCAACCTTCTTTTGCAGATTGGGCGCCGTGCACGACGGCTCGCCACCGCCTAGTTATCTGGGTGGACCGGGCGCTCAACGCTGTCGCTGGGAGGATGGCTATATAATGTCCGACTTGCGTCACACGGAGCGCGGTTTCCGTTGGTCCGCCTGCACAATCCAAAGTTTCCATCATTTTCTCAAGTAAGTATGCCTGGCTACACTTTGGGATTCATTTGAAACGTGTATCTTTTTTATAGTGGAGAGACTGCAACCTGCCTGCATAATTCACCGCATGAGGATGGCGCCTTGGGCAGATCTCTGCCGGGCACGTTGCTCTCCCTGGATGCGCAGTGCCGGCGAGATCGTGGCACGTACGCCTGCTTCAAGGATGAGCGTGTCTGTTCCCAGCTCTTCTGCTTCGATGCACAGACGGGCTACTGTGTCGCCTACAGACCGGCGGCGGAGGGTTCCGTTTGCGGTAATGGTTATGTAAGTATGAGGAAGATGGGGGATTCTTTATCTTTCTGATTTTTGTCATTTATACCTTTTTCTTCAATCTCTAGCACTGCTTGGATGGTCGTTGCACCCCACTGCCTTCAAACATAATACCTGACTATGGAAATAATTACCGTTTAGTATACAAGTAAGTACAAACTTTTGTCACTCTGGCAACTCCTTTTGCGTAGTTGGTTGTGTAAGTAAGCTAAGAATTAATGTTATTTTGAGTACAAAGAAAAACACACACACCAAAAAAAACGAAAACAAAAATCATATTTTAATATATGTAAACCTTTTACACCTTTACAAATATCAACAAACAAACAACCACAACAACAACAACAACAATAATAATAATAAACACAAACAACACACAACAACACATTAGTAAAATCAGCCAGAATAAAAACGATGCAAACAGACAATCAGCAGAAGATGCTGAAAATAGTAGTGAGGAAAACGAGTCGCAAGAAGATGAGAACCAAACTGATAACGATACCGATACCGATAACGAGGAAGAGCAGGATGAGCAGGAGCAAGATGAACGAAGCGAGGGCATCAATAGTACTAGTAGTGAGGAGCAGGATAATGATAATAATATACAGCAAAGTTCTGACGCTGCTGCTGCTGCCGCTGCCATTGACAACACCTCGACAACAACAACAACAACGAGAACAACACAACAAAAATTGACAACGACAGACAATAGTAAATCGAAATCGTTTGAGTATTTGCGACGATTGTTCAACACTGACAGCACTGATCATTTGGCATTACTCAACACACAAGCGCAGTGGCTACAAAATGGCGGTGTTATGGTCAAAACGCACACCAGCAGCAGTGTCAGCAGCACCAGTGGTTCACAATACACAACTACAACAACAACAACACAACCACCACCAACAACAACAACACAAACACCGAATATCTTTCAACTCTATACACATGAATTACGCAAACAAATTGAATACTATTTTCACTTGATACAAGAACAAACGCCACAACAAACACAACAACAACAACAACAATCGTCCAAAATAGAGTCAAATGAACAATTTTCAATACCCTTGGTACAAAAACAAATTACAAATTATAGTGCCACCACCAACAGCAACAACAGCAACCACTTTGGCGCTAAAGAACAAAACAGCAACAACAACAGTGAAGAAGTCAACAACCGACAACAGCAACAGCAACAACAACAAGAAGTTGATGAAGAAAACGAGGCCAATGCCGGCATTGAGATCAATGAAGCAATTGAGCGACAAAAACGTAAGTTTCACTCACAACAACAACAACAACAACAACCACGACACTTGACAACACAGCAACAAGAACCATTGGCAACACCAACAACGCCAGCAACAACAAAAAAAGCAGCCAAACCAACGCCAACAACATCAACAACAAAAACAGCAACAACAAAATCGAAAACTTCATCAATATTCGATGCATACTTTAAAAAATTTCAAGCATTGCATTTACCAACACTGGATGGTGCGGTAACAGCCACCACTACATCGGTGTCCACATCCGTCAGCTCATCATCATCATCATCAACAACAACAAGATCGGGCAGTACACAACAACAACACCAGCAACAGCAACAACAACAACAACAGCATAAATTTGATGGCAGCCCATTTTTAAAACGTACGCTAAATCGCAGTAGTAATCTAGCATACAAAAATAGTAGTAATAAAGTTAGTAGCAATAGTCATAACTATAGTCAACAACAACAACAACGGCAGAAGCAGCAGCGACAACAAGAACAAACATCGCCTGTTTATGCAACAAATTACATTGGCGATAATACCAACAATATGCCAACGGTGTTGGACAATGTACCAAGCACAACAACAACAAAATCTGCCATACAACAACAACAACAACAACAGTCAACAAATGGCACCACAACGCCCAAAAAACCCAAAATCAAAACACAAAAACTGATACGCCGCACACGAGTCATGTAAACAGGGTAACAGAAACTAAAGTGGCGCAAATCAATAATAAAAAAAAAACATTAAAAATATACTGCTACATTTACTATTACTACTATATATCTATAAATAATTGGGGACCTGCTTCAACAACAGCAACAACAACTTTCCAACACTGCCAACGAATTAAACAAACCAGTCAGAAACTGTTATTTCTCTGCATACCTCTTAAATGTACACCATACAACCTCCAAACACACACACATACAGATACAGATACACGCACAGAAACATAACGGTATCCCTGCAAACGATCCGATTTCTGATTCGTTTTGTTATTTGCTCCCTTCGTGCGGTAAGAACAAGCCGTTTTTTATCCGTAGTCTAAAAGCTTTGCCGTTAGATGGAGTTGATTCTAAAAATCCTTAGTGGTACTATTTGCTGCCTGCTAAATACTATATATAACTAGTAATACATATTGGTAATTGAGGCTTCTAGTTTACCAATTCGCATTCGTAATTGGCCATTTAGTTTTAAAAATACTTTAAACATTTGCTGCATGATACACAAAACTCGACCATCATCGAGCATTTAAAATAAAACCTTTGAAAAACGTAGTATGTATGGGCTACATTTGTAGTAGCCCTTTAAAAACAAAAATGTAGTGTTTGAAAACGTAGTTTTTAACTTAGCATGAATAATTTTACAGTTAGACTATAATACTTATTTCAATTATTGCTATTAAAACTATGGTCATTTATATCAATTGCGAATAATAAGTTACCAGATATTAGATAACTGAAATTAAGCATCATACGCAGATGTCATTTATTTCATTGGATTTATTCATACGGCTTACCCACCACATATAAACATATATGCCAGATATCTTTCATAAGCGCTGCTGATCCAACAAATCATCAAATAAATTGCTATCACGATTTGCAACTTCAACTTTCTAACGCTCTCTCGTCCTGTCTCTTGAAACTGCATTGTAATCACATAAAGAAACATAAAACCAATGCAGATACAAATTGGTATAAATACGCACACATACATATATTTACACGCATACGTCACACACACGCACAACAACACATAAATACATAAACTATATACACATCAAAGAAAGCCGCAAAAACATACATATAAAAACGTAGAAGTTAAGGTAAATTTGATTTGAAATCCTTTCGGAAATATATTGCAAAATGGCATAGCGTAAAACCTCAACTAAAAACAAAAATCCATAAAAAAAAACCAAACGCATATTGCATACTAAAATCTCAACTATATTGCAAAATTATCAAGCAAATTGGCTATTGGAAACGCATGGAATATGGAACACAATTTAGCGTTTTATTTGAGAAATGGTGGCACAGAAACATTAAAACACCTCCAAAAATTGGCGTCTGGCGGCGTCTGCAAACAATTTTTTTAAAACCATAAAACCGAAAAAAATACTCTGCAAACATTTCTCATCTTTGCACGCCTAACATTTGATTGAAAAACATTTTGATAGCATTTGTAATTGATTTTGTTGTCTTTTATTTTGTTTATTTAGTGGTTAACTGGAAGCTGTTTCCGTTTTAGTGCACTGCGACCATGATGGAACGTTTGGAATTGGCACATTTGGTCGGTTTGGTTATTGCCATTGAAATTTGAACAAATACAAATAGATTTGCAATTGAGCAAATTGTGTTTTTAGATAGAATTTTTATTTTTATTATTATTATTATTATTTTATATACTATAAATACTATTGATTTGTTTTTAGTTTTTAGAAGCAACTAATTTAAATTTATTGTATTCTTTGTTAAAAAAAAAGAAGAAAAGAAACACGCACCCAACTTAGTGAACAAAATTTTGAATACATATATTATGTTATGTATATTTTAATTGTTTGTATATAATATATGTTTCTGTAAAGAGCTTCATGCATTCACATTGGTATTTAAAAACAAAACATACAAAATTTTGATAAATTATTCCTAAAAAGATTTCCAATTTTCCATTGTGATAAAAGATAATTTTGTATACTTAACTAACAATATTTATCTTTTTTAGAAAATTGCTTGAAAATGGTGTAAAAATTCATTAATTTACCTAGCCGCTTTTGCCTACTAGAAAAACTTACAATTCTTAAAACTATTGTTGTTCTATTCAAAATGTAGAAAAGTTGTGCATTGTTAATGCAATGGAAATTTTTAAAAATTGCATTATCTTATCTGTGTAAGAATTAAATAATAGCTTAATATTATTGTCTAAGTTCTAGTTATATACAACTGGAAATCATATAAAGTGAAACTGTACATTGATCACACACACACAAAACAAACAAAAATATAATTTAAGAATATTCATTAAATAAAAACATATAAATACATCTATGAAAATAAAACAGCTTTTTGTGTGTTTAACTTTTTACAACCATAACTTTGCCAAAACTAGTATGATATTTGAAACAAAAACACTGCATTTAAAGCTGTCACAGTTTTGAAGATTATTGTTTATTGCAAATCGTGCGAAGCAGCTGAACATTGCAGCATTTACTTTCACTATGAAAGGTGGTACCTCATAACCTCTGTCAGCTCTCACTGCTACCTGGGTGTCCACCTGGACAAAAAAACTAATATGGAGAGCCAACATTACAGCAGTCAAAGCCAAGTGCCTTCAAAAACTTCAAAAGCTTGACTGGCTCCTGCGCTCAAGCAAGCTCCACTTGTCAGCTAAGAGTCTGTCAATAAAAGCCATTCTCACGCCTACCTGGACTTATGCCATCCAGGTATGGGGCACTGCCTCTAAGAGCCAGCTCGACAGGCTAAGGGTCGCATCCGGGCTTCCCTGGTACGTCACCAACAATGTCATCCAAGGGGACCTAAGACTTGTACTGGTCGGGGACCAGATCAACCACCACAGCAGCCGATACGCCGACAAGCTCGAGGTGCGCCCTAACCCGTTCTAGCGTTGTTTCGAATCCTGGAAATTTCAAATGCAAATCGATAAACAGGAATTAAACAATCTCAAAAATACATTTCCTGCCAAAATCCTTAAGAAAATGGCGAAGTTATGACTAAAAAACGCAAGCAACGGTGCTGATGTCTGACCAATTTGCAGTGAACAAAATGCCGCTATCTTATCGCAGACTTTAAAAAATATTTCTCTGTGTCTTCAAGAATCCAAAGTCAAGACCCGGTTGATAAAGCCATTCAAAATCATTGCCATTAACCAGACCATTTACCATTCACACTTTATTAAACTTCCACAAAATAAAAGGAAGAACATACATATGTGTATTTAAAAAAATATTTGTAATAAAAATCTCGCGGCAAGCTTTCCAGACTTTCCTTGTTGTTTATTTTAATTGCCCTTTGTTGGCACTGGCAAGTAGCGATTATATGTGACCAAGTTCTTTACTAATGCTGCAAGCGAAAGCATGCATACGACTCCAGCTGGCATAAGTTTTCCCGATCGGTTCCAGCGAGCTCCCATTAAGCCAGCCAAAAAGAGCGATGTTCCCAATTGAAGCAGTGGACGTGGTGGATCTCCAGAGTTTAAATGGGCGCCATAGCCGAGCAATGCTCCAAATGCAACGCCGGCCCCAAGCGATGGTATGGAACCTGTTTGCAGCACAAGGAGCTATAGTTATTAAACAGAACAAAGTTTACTTTTACAATTTTTACTCACCAGCTTTGGCATAGCCCATAATTCCGCCAGCGGCAACTGTGGCAGCGTATACATAACCAAACCAGTCAACAGGCATTTTGATTGTGTGCGTTTAATTGCAATTCTGTTTACAGAAAAGTTGTATTTATTTGAAATAGTTTGGTACTTATTTATTATTATTATCTGCTGACAAGCGACTTCTTTTGGCAAGAACAAAGCTCAGCTGTTTTTTTGTAACAAAAACCTGTATTACGCGTAGCAAAACACTGGGAGCGATAATAGTGGGAACATGGCGTACTCGATATAACTATTGACAAAACTATTCACAAAGGAGTCGTTAAATTGGTTATATAAAGTTTTGTCCCGTTTTTATTATTCAATGTTGGCAAATGTTGTCATATTCTCCCTTTGTAATTTATTCTAATATTTTAATTTATTGTGTGCTGAATATATATTAATCGAGCTAATATCTGTGCTATCGATAGGAATGCAGCCACATTGCTAAAAAAGTGTTGAAAAATTCATTAGAAAAAGTGTTGGTAACTAAGCATCCCTGTGTACGCATTTTGGGGCGCATAATTTTCACCGAAAAAACACGAGAAACTTAAATAATTGCAATAATTCTGAGCCAAAAGTATTGACAAACGGCTTCTGCGTGTGTTTAAAAGCAAAATCTAGGCGTTTAACACACTTTTAAACATTATTAAAAACCCACACGTCTTTGCGGCTTCTTGTAACTTTGGTTATTGAATTTTCCAGTCGCACGTCGCCAGTTTGCGTCGGCGTTTTTTTAGTTGCTGAAAAGTGCGGGGCGTGGGCAACTTGATTAGAAAAATTGCAAAAAAAAGCAAAAGCAGCTGAGAATACTCGACCAAAAACCAAACAAATTGTGCAAAAATGAGTGACTTTCAGACGCAGCAGGCGAGTTTAGTACACTCTCAGGCATTGGCAGCTGCCATTCAACGTGCCAAGCAGGTAAGAAGAAGCACTAGAGCACCCGGAAGCAGAAGAGGTGCGAATAAAACTAACTGTTTTTTGGTATTGTTGTTTTATTCGTGCAGATAGCCGCTAAAATACAACCTAGTGCCCAACAACAGGCAGGAGGTGATGCTACTAGTGGTCCTTCCGCAGGTGGAGGAGGAGGAGGAGGCGGAGGTAGCAATAACTTTAAACGGCATAACGACGATGGCGACAGTGGACCCGATTGCAAACGGTCCTTTGGCAGTCCCGACTACGGCCAAAACAACTCGAACATGAGCAGCGGCAGCGGGGGAGGTGGCGGCAGTGGTAGTGGCGCCAACATGACCCAAGCAATTGCACAAGCTGCTGCGGTTGCAGCGCGTTTAGCTGCTTGGCCAGCATCCACATGCGAAGAGCAGGTGCGAATACCCGAGAGCATTGTAAGCTCATTTGTGGGGCGCAGCGGCAGCGATACCCTTAGCCATTTGGAGGCGGAATCGGGCGCTAAGCTGGAGTTGATGCAGGATCAGGAGCGAGTTATCACATTGCGAGGCTCGCGGGAGAACTGCACCAAGGGACGTGAGATGCTGGAGCAGATGGTCGGTCGAAATGGTGGCGGCAATGGCAGCTGCGAGGTGCTGCTAACCATTAATATGCCTCCGCCGGGTCCAGGCGGATATCCGCCGTATCAAGAAATTATGATACCGGGTGCCAAAGTGGGTTTGGTTATTGGCAAGGGTGGCGATACAATCAAGCAGCTTCAGGAGAAAACAGGCGCTCGCATGATCATCATCCAAGACGGTCCAAATCAGGAGGTTATAAAGCCACTGCGAATTTCCGGTGTACCACAAAAGGTCGAGCATGCCAAACAAATGGTCTTAGATCTTATTGCTCAGAAAGATGCTCTGGCCCAGCAGCAGCAGCAGAGCGGTGGCCGCTCCGGTGGCAGTGGTGGTGGCGGAGGAGGTGGTTCCGAATCAAACTTTAATAACTTCAACAATGGCAGCGGCGGTGGCGGCGGCGAAAGCGTTGAGGTCTTTGTACCCAAAATCGCTGTGGGTGTTGTCATTGGCAAGGGCGGCGATATGATACGCAAAATTCAAACAGAATGTGGCTGCAAGCTGCAGTTCATCCAGGGCAAGAACGATGAGATGGGTGATCGCCGATGCGTCATCCAAGGCACGCGACAGCAGGTGGAAGATGCCAAGCGCACCATTGACGGTCTGATCGAGAATGTTATGGTAAGGCATCTATTACAAAGAAACTTTATTTCCTACACTCTCAACGTAAGAGATGAGCAAATCATTGTTTGAAATTGCGCTCAATTATTAAATGGATACATTTTGCTTCACAGCAACGCAATGGAATGAATCGCAATGGCAACGGTGGCGGCAATGGCAGTGGCAGTCAAGGCGGTGGCGGTGGCGATTCTAACAACTCCAACTATGGCTATGGCTATGGTGTGAATCATGCGCAAGGCGGTCGTGAAGAGATCACCTTCCTTGTGCCTGCCTCCAAATGCGGCGTAAGTAAATAGGGATTTTGTTGCAGCAGTGTCTTATATTTCTGCTATTTAGATTGTTATTGGGCGTGGTGGAGAGACGATTAAGCTCATCAATCAGCAGTCTGGAGCGCACACAGAGATGGATAGGAATGCCAGCAATCCGCCGAATGAGAAACTCTTCAAGTCTAAGGGCAGCACAGAACAGGTTGAGGCAGCGCGCCAAATGATATCCGAGAAGATCAACATGGAACTGACAGTGATCTCCAGAAAGCCCATCAGTGGTGGTGGTGGTGGTGGAGGAGGTGGCGGCGGCGGTGGTGGTGGTGGTGGCGGCAACAATGCTCATCACAATCAGCAACCAGGCGGCTATGGCAATCAAATGCAGGGTGGAGATCCAAGTGCAGCTGCTGCCGCCTATCAGCAGCAACAACAGCAGCCATGGGGTGCTTATGGACAACAGGGCGGTTGGGATCCAGCTGCTGCACAGCAACAACAAATGGCCATGGCAGCAGGTCAGGGACAAGCTGGAGCAGCTGCAAGCGCTGGCGGTCAGGATTACTCAGCCCAATGGATCGAGTACTATAAGTAAGTTGTCGTATAAAGCTGACTTACAATATCGTGTTAACCCAACTGCCTCTCGCATAACAGACAAATTGGTTGCCATCGGGAAGCAGAAATGATTGAACAGCAGATGAAGGCTAAGCAGGCGACGGGCGGTACAGGACCCAGCCCACAGGCACCACAGCAACCGCAACAGCAGCAACAAGCACAACAACAAAGCGCTGCCAACAGTGCCGACTACAGTGCACAGTGGGCGGAATATTATCGCAGTGTGGGCAAAATCGAGGAAGCAGAAGCCATTGAAAAGACGTTGAAGACTAAGGTACAGTCTTAGGATTAGTGCTGATGAATGTTTTGTCATTGTAGTTAATTGTTTAAAGTGTAGCATCATTATAAATACTTGTACCTTAATTCATGTCTTTATTCTTTTGCTCTTGCAGCAAAATGGAGCTGGCGCTGGCGGCGGCAGCAGTGCGCCCAACCCAAATCCAGGTGGCCCCAATCCGAACCAGCAGCAGCCCAATGCAGCAGCTGCGGCAGCAGCGGCCGCCGCTGCAGCAGCCGGTGGCTATGCCCAAGGTATGACTCCTAGCCAATATGCACAATATTCACAGTATTATGCTGCAGCGGCTGCTGCGGGTCATCCGCCACAAGGGGCACCCCAGCCTGCAGCTGCCAGTGGTGGTGGACAGGGCGGTCCACCAGCTGGATATCCTGGTGGCTATCCAGGCGGCGGCTATGGCGGCTATCCCGGTGGACCTGCTGGCGGACCGGGTCAACAGCCATCGCAGAAATCACACAAGAACGATAAGCATTGAGAGGACTGATTGTGATGCAGGGTGCCTTGAAAATGGTGAGTACAGTGCACCCAAAACTCGAATCCTGTCGAGAAATTGCCGCTTTGAATTACTTTTGCTTTTTGCTTATGCTTTCTTTCTATTGCCTGTTGAATACTTTTTGAAATATATTTTTTATGAATTTTTGTATTATTACTATATATATATATATATATATACATTCTTATGTATGTAATCGATTATTTACCTGCGAAACTATATATGTATATGTATGAAAAACCTAACGATCTTTTGTTTACCATGCGTAAAAACTCTTTGCAGTGAAATCATATGATTTGTTCTACTATCCTCTATGTCTTTTATCCCCCAATAAATTAGCAAATATATACTAAAAATATGTATTTGAAGCGCAATAAGATGCACTGGGAACGAACAATACCAGTAACAACGAGCGTCAACTACAGAGTCAAGCGTCAACCATCAATCAAACAAACAGTCAATCAAACAATTTTGTCCACTTGCAGCTTAAAGCGTTGCGCTTTGCTTAATTGTAAATTTAAATTATATATATATATATCTAATAATTATATTGCCAATTACATTGGTTTTTATTTTTTAGCTTTTAATTTCACTTTAGATTCTAAGCGAATTTTGGTTGAAACAAAAGAAAACAAGAACACGAAAAAAAATTATTATAATGTTTCTGTCCCGGCTTAGAATCACAAATTTTCTGGGATTCACATTTATAAACAATAACTTTTTATGTATATGCTTATATGTATATAATTTTACATGCATAAAAATTTCTTTCGTCGTCAATTTAGGCATCTCTTGAGCGCAAGTTCCGAAAGCTGCCAGCTATAGCAAAATTAGAAGCACGTTGTCGGAGAGTGTGTGTAAAAGACAAGAAAATACACAGATATCTTTATACATAGTACTATATTCAATTTATAATCCTTTTGATACCGCAAAACATTTGACTCACATACATTTTAACTTAGCATAGTTTTTAATACAACCATAAAAACATATATACTACGATCAACGTTTCAACTGATCTGGTAAGAATTTTCTAACGGTCAAATTACCAATATTGTCTTATATATAACTCGAACAAAATATTGCTTAGGTCTTGTGTTTGATTCCACTTAGATGAAACTGGTTTGTTGAACTGACTAAAATTATGATATTTTTTTCAAATTGCATATACCATACATACTATATATCATTTATATTGATTATTGATTAGCTTTAAGCCATAATTTTAATTTCAGCGCAGATTGTCGCTCGCTCTCTTTCTCCATTTCTAATAATGTTGGTCCGGTCTGTAAAACTTGACAATCTTTTGGCGCATTTATGTTTATCTCATTTTTATTTTTTTACACAAACTCATTGTGCATTTGATTTTTCGGTAAGATCTTTAATGATAAGTTGTGGTCGAAAGATAATTATGTGTGTGAAATACTTAATTTTCATATTTCAATAATTTTATATGTATGTATGTTTATATATATAGCATATACTTTCAGAGGCCCGATCTGTAAAACCCAGGCATCTTCAAACCAGTTCATAACAGTAACAGCAAAAATATAACCAATACTTAAACACAAAAAAAAAAAAATTCAAAATAATTATAAAACAATGATAGTTCTTGATATAATAATAATAGTAAATGAAATGCGTAAAAAAAATTGGTAAGATCTTTTGTTAATATTGTGTATGTCTGAAACATCTTACAATGAAAAATATATATACATTTTTAATATATTTAACGTAGGTCTGCAATTATACAAAAAAATATATATATGCAATAAATAGCCTAAGTTTTATGTCTCTTCACAATGATGATGAACAGTTAACAAATAATAATAATATGTTGATGACGATGATGCACCAATTTCTAATGAATATATTTGTACAAGAAATTGGGCGTGTTGCAAGATTTACTAATCTCTTTCTGCAGCAGCCTTTCATTACATTAAATAAACACTTATAATATGACTATATAATATACTATATATACACCTATAACTAAAATACGACATACACCAGTTGTGTGTTGTCTTTAAATTGTGCGTTTCTATTTATTATATTTTTTAATTTATCAAACCTTGATTTCCCTTTTTGTTTTTGCCATATATGAAAATCGTTTTTAAGCGTATTTTCAGATGGTCTGAATTTGGATGGGAGCTAGGGCCGGGCTTTTGCTTTTCTGTTCAGTCGCTGATCGTTGATTCGTTCGTTTTTGGGTATGTAGCAGGTTTATAAAAAACAACTTGAAACTCATACAACTTTGACTATATACTATATTGTCTTTCTATATACATACCATACATATTTTAAATGCCTTATCTTATGCACATGTGTACCCGTTATAATGCCGATATATATAATATACTACAACTACTACTATATTATTTGTACATACATAACATACATACCTAATGATGATGTGATATGATGTATATTTCTCTATTATATTCCAATAGCCATCAACAATGCAATTTCCACGCTGTACTGCCTTCCTACCCAAACAAACTAAGAGTAGCATCACGTTTTGAGCCTTCAAGACTATATGTACCATATTTATTGAATATTGATATTTTACAAATTTTTATACTGTATAAAACTGAATGAATCTCCACGATTAATATATATAATAATTGTATGTCAGTATGTTGTTTCAAGATATCATTTGTTTGCGATCTATGCGGTTTATATTACCTATTTAATAACGAGTATGTATGTTTGATATATTTTACATCACTTTATATAGACATTTGAGAAACGGTACAGCTTACAAAAAAAAGGCAACCTAGTCAAAACAAAAACAATTTTTTTAAAGAGATCGCTTTGAATTTTTGGCTTAGCTTTGGCTTTGTTTTTATTGTATTGGGAAGTTGTTTTATTTCTTTAAATTTCAGCAGTTGGCGCTCAGATGTTACCCCAACGGTAAGTATAGAACACACAATCCACACATTGTACATTATTTATTATATAGCTGAACTTTTGTAGTACCCATCCATTTGCGTTACATTTTTGGGTCAATATCAAGCCGTTTATTTCGCAATCAAATGATATTTTTGAAATTGATATCTATTTATATATGTACAAACATATTTCATTATATTTTATTTAAATTATGTGCTTTGATCTATTTCCAGGGCCAATTGAGTAATGATCCTTTCAATATTCTATTCAATGCATTTACAAATTCATTTCTCACAAAAACTTTTGAATACTGATATGTTTTATTTATGAATATTAACCATTTAACATCTCTTGTCCATCAATACGAATTTCAATATGATCTTTTTAATGTATCTGTATGTTACAGCCTTATCCACGTGATCAAATTGACAGGCTTACCTTTAATCCTTCATATATGCATTACAAAATATAAGTGTATTACGATTATTTTTAAAATATTGCATTTTTTCCGATTTTCTCAATAAATTTTCTATCTAAAACAAAAAAACTAGAACCGGCTTTTTTTATGGATCCACACAAAATTTTATTTTTTACATAGAAGAAATGTATATATTATAAATAATGAAAATTAATCCATAAACCCATTTAAGAAAAACGCACTATAAAATGTTTTTTATTTTTTGCGATATATTACACTATGCAACACATAAAAACCGAACTGTCACCCTTTTTTCTGATAGATAAAAAACAACTAAGAATTTCTGCATCATTAAATTTGGCTCGAATAAGGATTTTATTTTTTTTTAAGGTTTTCGTTAAGGTTACTTTCAGAATTTTTGAGAAAATTTTTTTTTAAAGCTTATATGTATCTCGACAACGCGTTGTATATAAACCATAGTTTGCTATAGTTAAGACAGCTCGACTAGAAAATACCCTAGGCACTGGACCTAACTTGTTCTGAGAGCTTAAGTCAATATCAATCTTCAATATAATCTGTGTTTCATGCATGGCTTATTCAACTTTGCTACTGATGCTGAACAAGAATATATTTACTGAATGGTTATATTGCTTTCACATTATTATTGTTTTAATACTTTGATACTGAAAGTATCATAGTATATAGGTTTTGTGCCATGTCCGTCATATGAACGCAACTTTTTTCGACACCCGTAAAGCTAGAGACTTGAAACTTTGCAATTATGTTTGTCTATTGGCGGGTCAGATAAAGTGTCAAGATTGGGGTGCCACGCCTACTAGGAGGCTGGGAAATCGATAACTGAAAACCGATAAAACAATATATTTCTCACATTCTTAAAGCTAGAATTACCAAATTTTGCACGAAGATAGCTAGTCACGTTCATCAAAAAATCGTATCAAATGTCACAAAATTTGGTAACATAATAGCTGGCGATGTTAACTACCCGGCCTACCCCTTCCACCACTGCATTCCCCCTTTGCAAGCAGACTCCTTACCATCCGTTCTTTGACTGGTATCGAAGTATTCCGCAGTCGATTGCATCCGACTGCAACGTTTTCGCTTGTTATACTCTGATGCTGAAAGTAATGGGTTTATTGTTTTAATGGAGAAAGAAACATACAAGTCCTCTTTTGATCACATTTCCATACAAAATAAGTACTAAAGCTCCTAAAACATCTTTAAAAATCGCTATATCCACATTTGGAAGAGATGTACCAAGCTGAATGCTAAAGGGGTCGAAAAATTTCATATTTTCATATTCTAGATGAATTTTTTGGGTTAACTTGTTTTGCATATTTATTTGTCCACTTATTATCTTAAAATTTGCTGAAGACACTTTCAAAATATTTCTTACCGTTATCTCAAAAATGCTCAAAGTCAACTTTAACGAAAAACTTCAAAAAAAATATTAATTCCTTATATCGAGCCAATTTGACAAAAGTAATGATGCAGAAATTCTAAGTTTTTTTTTTGTATCTATCAGAAACAATTCGGTTTTCATGACCCAAAAAATGTTGAACAGTGTTATTGATATACATACTGCATTCGTCTTTATTAACTTAGCGAAAACATTTAAAGATAAAACAAAATATCGCTTTACAACTAGGCATCCAAAATTGAAGGGATGCTCGCGGATTTATGGTTAAGTTAAGGTTCTGTTCTACAAAGAGAGCGTTCAATAAATTCTATCTGACATTGTTCTTGTACGATTTTCGTACTCATTGTTTTTTTTTGTTTTTCTCTTTCACATGTACTTTAGATATATATACTATGTATGCATATTAACGCACATCGAGTTTAATTCCATACTTATTTGGTTTTTTGAAACTTGTTTCATTTTTTTTTTTACTACAAGAAAACGTACATTGAGATGTTTGTATTAATGTGTGTGGTGGTGTGTGTTCAAAACATTTATTTTAAATCTTGTATAGTATTTTATCAATATTTTGTTTTATTTTTATTTAAAATTTACATACATCTATTTTTGCATTATTTCTTTATTTTATTTATTTCATATTGTGTGTATGGGTGTTCTAGTTGTGTGTGTGTGTGTGTGTTTGTTGCCGCTCTACAAGAGAAACCTGCTTTAGTCCTGTCTTCAATCTATTATCAAAGCCAATCACTTGAGATTAACGGAAGATACAGAAATAATTTGAAAAGTTGGAAGTACTAAGTTACATAAGTGCTTATCATAACAATCTGTTAGACAGTTTTAAAAAGAAAAACTGGCATTTCCAAGCCTCCTCAAATTATTCACCACCTCAATACAATGATAAAGAATAGCAAAATTATTAAAATCAGCAATCATACATAATTTACAGTCATTTCTAGACTTTGTTCCAAAAAGTTTTATGAGTTACTAGCCTGCAATTTTGGAAACATTTATTATTCCTAGTGCCATTCGCTTGTCTCGTCGCCCAAGTCCAAATATAGTCAGTTTATTTCTTGTTATTTTTACATAGCCGAAAATGTGTGCAGTTAACCAATTTCGGATTTTGTTTTTTAAGGTTTCCATACTTTGTTTTTTGTACTGCTGCCAGTGTGTGAATTTTAGTTTTATATATCTTTTTTGTTTTTATTTATCCTCTTTGCTTAATTTAAAATACATAATTTTGAACGTCAAAAAATCCATCAGCACTACATTTTAATGTACCTCTAAATTTTGTGTGTTTCTGCTGGTTTTGTTTGTTTTCTTTTTTCTTATATTTTTTTTTTTTTACAAGTTTCTTTTATTTTTCCGTTTCCGAGTTTTTGCTTATATTACCACACTTTTTGTAGAGCCGTTTGAGAGCGCAGGTATTCATAAAGAAAATGAATAATCAGTGTTTACATATTACGTTTACATATATACATATTCACATGCATATATATGGATAATCTTAGTAAAATATAGAAAAAAGGAAATAATCCGTTTAAGGTAAAGTTTAGTTACTTTTAAAGAGTACAAATTAAACGCTTATAGGAAAACTAGAGGTTTTTATCTTTGTTGGTTTTTTGTTGTCGCAGCAGCTCTCAAAAAACGGCAAAAATATGTTTTTGCTCTTGCGGTCGCTTGTTGTGTTTGTTGTTTGTTTTTATTCAATGTTTGGTACAAGTTTTACTGCTTGCTGGCCCAACCCCAGGCTCCAGTGCCTCCCTTTTTGTGTAGTTTTATGTTGCAATTAACTAAAATAAACAAAGGTAGATTAAGCCTGGTACTGTGTTATTAAATTAGTATAAGTGCTTACCGCTTTAACTGTGGCCTTTATGAAATCCTTTTTCTCCGTTAGATCGAAATCTGGGTACTTAGCATAAACTTGTTTGCACACTGTTTTCATGGTAATCTCTTCGAGATTGGCTTTGTCCAAAATCTCCTTTACATAGCCGCGTATTTGCTCGTCCTGTAATGCAAAATGACTATTATAGTATTTATATTAAATACAAATGTCATTATCCTACCGTTGGGAATGCCATTTTGCCCTTTTTGTTTAATGGCTCGTCTTCATCCGACTCATCTTTGTCGTCGACTTCTTCCTCCTCAGACGATTCCTTTCTTGATTTTTTTGGTCGACCAGCGGCTAAAAGAAAAACAATATATGACAATTTAAATAAAGTATTTTTCACAACAGAAAGAAATTTTAAAATACGCACACTTTCCAGCTGGTTTGGACTTGTTGTTAACTACTTTGCTAATTTTTGCAGGAGTTGTTGTCTTCTTGCTCTTTTTAGGACGTTCCTCCTGCTAGATGTAAAGTGTATTTTATGTGTGTTCTTTTGAAGACTCTTTCAAGTTGCTTTACTCACCTCGCTTTGATCGCTGCCAAATTCGGACAATTCCTCTTCCTCCTCATCTTCAGATACTTCCTCCTCTTCACTTTCTGAATCCTTGCGCTTTCGCGCAGAGGCCACTCGTCCACGTCCTCGTCTGCCAGCCGGAGTTACACTCGCAGCGGATCGGCCCCGTTTGCCCGGAGCGGAGCGCTTACGCTTGGGCACATCACTATCAGCATCGGATAGCTCTGATTCCTCTTCGTCCTCGGACTCTGAATTTCTTCGGCGGCTTTTGCGCGCTGGTCGACCGCGACTGCCACGAGCCGCTTGTTTGCGACCAGCACCTGCTACACCAGCACCACCGCCGCCACCGCGACCCGCATCTGAATCTGAATTTCCGGAAGGATTATACTGCAGGTAGAGAAAATGTATTAGTATCAAAAGAGAAGCTTTACGTTTTATGCATAACTTACATCTGAGCCGGACTCAGAGTCATCGTTCCTTCTTCGCCTAGCAACTGGCACTTTGTGGTCACTTTCCTCTGAGCTGGACAAGTCGACATAAGCAGACATTTCTGCAAAAGAACAATGTGTTAGCTTAATCTCATTTTATAAAATGGGTTTGAGGTGGCAACATACTTTTTCCTGCCGTTGCACGTTTTGGACGTCCGGAATTGCGAGCTGAGCCTCTGCCGGCTGCGGCGCTTGCCTTGCTGTTGCTCTTGCGTTTCTTATCCTCTTCGCTGGCGACATCATCATCATCGACCTCTTCATCGTCAACCTCCTCTTCCTCCTCCTCGCCCTGTTCGATGCAGAGCGATTCATCCGGCTCCATTAGAAATTTGAGCACACGTGACGCAATCTCATCCTTGCTGCCCTTGCGATCCAATGTGAGAATTTCACAGATGCTGCGCAGCGATTTGTTATCTACCTTTTTGATGGACTCGTATTTCTTTTTGTATTCCGACGAGTCCTTGGCAAACTCAAAGCCAGCAAATGAGCGCAGATTTTTTTTCACCACATTGTTTTTGCCCTGGGCGCCAAAGCAGAGCTAGAAACATTTAGATATATTAATATTGGGATCCTTTATAAACAAGTGCCAACAATAAAACATACCGAGTGTAGCACCTGCAGACCATCCACACGAGTTTTGTTTATGTTCTCGTTAATGCGATCGATTTCGGCCAGAGCCACGACGTTCTCATCATCCTCGGCCACCTCGTTGTTCTCGTCGAGGCCATCGCCTTCGTCGGCATCGTCGTCATCTTTCTCATCGTCCTCTGACTTGTCCAACTTTCCGTTCTTGGTCTTGGACTCGGTCTTCTTGGCGACTGCTGACTTTTCTGCTGGTCCCGACTTGGCCTTGGCTCCGTCTGTCGCATCACTTTTCTTCTTCTCTGTTGGTTTTTTCTCATCCTCCTCGCTGCCATCTTCTTTATCATCTTCTTCCTGATCATCCTCACCTTCATCTTCGTCCTCATCTTCATCTACATCATCGTCTTCGTCAGTCTTGGCGGTATTTTTCTTAGCGCCATTGTTTACTTTCTTTGCTGCTGGCGGTGAAGGCGATGCTGCCTTTGTGTCCTTCTCCTTTACATCTGAAAGAAAAAAGAATTTTAATTAATTTAAAAATTAAAAAAAAAAGTATGAAAAAAAATTTTTTTTTTGTATAAAAATATCTTCACGCTTGGGAAGTCCAATGCTTATTTTTGGGAGCGCAAGGAACTATGAAAATGAAGTGGTTTTTATTGTACCTTAGCATTTAACTATACAAAACCATATTGTTCAAGGTCTTGTATGAACAAATCGCCAAGGATAATATCATATTATAGGTTAATTAAGGGAAAAGTGCAACATAACAAACACTCCCCTCCAAAATCACCATTAACAACAACACAACCCATAAATTCAAACGAAAAATCGACTGCAGCGAGCGAGATTCGAACCTACCACACCAAAACTATGTCACAAACGAAGAGCACAAATCACGCAACGTTCGCGGCATTTTAGACAGCAACGCCAAAGCTAACGCTACAGCAACGACAGCTAGCGAAGTACAAACATGAGTTGAGGGCCAAGTCGAATTCGCCGTGCTTTACGAATCGCGCGCAAAAATCATTTTATGATTTTTGTTTTTCTCGCTCTTTCTTCTCACACACAAACACACACACACTAACAGACAGACACAAACACATCCATCGCTGAGTGTGCGCGAGTTGTGTGTATGCTTGCTTGTGTTGCTTTTATTTACCTGCATCCAATGTTGGCGCTGTCGCACCCGCTGCTTCCCCAACAGCTTTTTTATCAGCGACGTCATCAGTTGCGGGTGTCGCTGCATCACTGCTATCCTTTTCAACAGTTTTGGCTGCTGCGTCCTCGGCAACTTCGGGTGCAGCTGGCTCCGATGCATTTTCTAACGCCTTCTTTGAGTCGACGTTTACCTTATCAGCGGCAATTTCTTTGGTCACCGCCGTGTCCGCTTCTAGCGTTGTGTTGGCATCCTAACGAAAATCAAAACAAGAACAAAAACACAATTAAATTACACTTGCAAATATTTTTGGCGGCGTTTTTCACTTTCACATGCGCTACCACTACCATAAGATCTTGTGCGTTGTGCTACCACTGGTTTATGCGTTTCAGTTATTTCTATTTTTTTTTTTCTTTTCGATTGTTTTAGAGCACACACAAGTTTTCTTTTGAGTTTTGCGTTTGTGTATGCGTGTCTATGGGGGCATTTGGTATGTACACGTTGTCTCGCTTGCACGCACCAAAAGCTAGACACAGTCAACATACAAACGCAACGACGCCATGTTTATACACATAAACGAATCGTCGCAGGGGAGAAAGAAGACCGATTTGACGAGAGCAATATTTGTTGCGCTTTATTTTCACGGTAAACACATTTGCACCCTAATGTTTTTCTATGCGCGTTTGTGCCACACACTTTAAACTTGATTTTAAAATAATTTGTAATAATTTACATACCATATTTTCAATGGTTTTTTCTTTTTTTTCGTCAGCCGACATGCTTATGCTTATGTGTGTGGCGTTAGGGATGAGTTAATACATCGATGTCGATTCACTAATGTAATCGATAAGTGGCGGTAAGGCAAATTGTAATATTTATACCGGCAAATTGCAGAAGTTTGGTTTTTGGTTAAGTGCATTTAAAATACAAACGCAAAGCGTGATATATATGGCTAGGACTTACTGTGTAAGTCGGCGATAAAACGCTTAGATTTGTTTTTATAAAAACGATAGATCATCGCGAAATGCATTTGTATGCCAAAAATGCACTGCATTAAAGTAACATTCACAACGAGACGCGGGCACAACATTTGCAACATAAAAGCGCGCGCATATCTTTTACCAAGCAAAATCCTAATTATTTAGAATATTACCAATAAACAGTTATTAACATGGGAATTTTGGGCTTGTCAAAGCTTATTGCCGACTTGGCGCCACTCGCAATACGCGAGAGTGAAATAAAAAACTTTTTCGGTAAGTCTGAAAAAGACCGCAGAAAGATGAACCCAATCATAAGAATCAACTACTAATATGTTTAATTTGATAGGTCGCAAAGTTGCTATTGATGCCAGCATGTGTCTGTATCAGTTTTTGATTGCTGTACGCTCTGAGGGTGCTCAACTGGCCACTGTGAATGGTGATCCAACCTCACATTTAATGGGCATGTTCTATCGCACAATTCGTCTTCTGGATAACGGGATCAAGCCCGTTTACGTTTTTGATGGTGCTCCGCCAGATATGAAAGCTGGTGAGCTAGCAAAACGTGCGGAACGTCGCGATGAGGCTGAGAAGGCATTGAAAGCCGCCACAGAGGCCGGCGATGACGCAGAGATTGAAAAGTTTAATCGTCGTCTGGTGCGCGTCACAAAGGAGCACTCCCGGGAAGCTAAAGAGCTGCTTAAGCTGATGGGTGTGCCCTATGTAGATGCACCATGCGAGGCAGAGGCGCAGTGCGCAGCTCTTGTAAAGTCTGGCAAAGTATATGCAACAGCAACGGAGGATATGGATGCATTAACCTTTGGCTCCTGCAAACTGCTCCGATATCTAACTTACAGCGAGGCACGAAAAATGCCCGTCAAGGAGTTCAGCTATGATAAGGTGTTGCAGGGTCTTGAGCTCACTAGCAAAGAGTTCATTGATCTGTGCATCCTCATGGGCTGTGATTACTGTGAGAGCATCAAAGGCGTCGGCCCAAAACGTGCCATTGAGTTGATCAAAAGCTATCGGGATATTGAGACTATACTGGAAAACATCGACACCAACAAGTACACAGTGCCAGAGAATTGGAACTTCAAGCGTGCCCGCGAACTCTTTATCGAACCGGATGTCACCGATGCCAGCACCATTGATCTCAAGTGGACAGAGCCTAATGAGGAGGGCTTGGTGCAGTTCCTCTGCGGCGATCGGCAGTTCAACGAGGATCGTGTACGCAATGGCGCCAAAAAGCTTTTGAAGTCCAAGCAGGCGCAGACACAGGTGCGTCTCGATAGCTTTTTTATGACATTGCCCAGCTCTCCAAATGCTGTTGCTGCTGCCAAGCGCAAAGCGGAGGAGGCTAAAAAGAGTGCCAACAATAAAAAGGCCAAAACTTCAGGCGGTAGCGGCGCTGGGCGTGGCAGAAGGCCAAAGTAATTGATTGAACATAAAAATTACAGAGTTTAATTGAATTTAAACCACAAATACTTATTTGCTACTTTAACTTACAACACTAAAATTGGTACGATTACAAAAAACTCTTCTTGATTTGGCCTTATTCTAATTGGTCTTCTGAGTGGTGAGGCTTGGTCGTGTTGTAGTTGTTCCTGGCGAGGACCGGGCTGCTGCTGTTGCGACTACAGCAAATACTGCTTGGCCAGGGCGCGCAGGAAGCGGGACTTTCGCACCATGGCGCTCTCACGTTTGATCTCCTCATTGTTGTTGGCATTCAACTCCAAGGTGCCCATCATTGTGATCTAAGTGAAGATGAAGTTCAATAAAAGGAGGACTCATGTGTTCAATTCCATGCATTGGACTTACCGCTTCCAATTTGCGACTGTGTTCACCACGTTTCGCATGTAGATTAACAATGAATTCGAGAAGCGTTGTATCCCATATGCAGCTGTAATATGCATCCATGGCGTCTGTGAAATTCGATGACTTCTCGCTGAGATTCTTGAAGACAATGCCATAGTCGATCTCCTCGAGAAATTGACACAGCACGGTGGCCTGCATGTGACAGCCCAAATTGGCGGCACACCGTATCATCTTCCTGATCACATAGTCATCAGCCACATTGCGCTGCAGCGGCATGGTGCAGTAATCGGTGCCCGTAACCAAAGCATTGACATAGCAACGCATTGCGGATTCATTGTTGCCAATGGCCAGCTCCAGATCGCCCTTCATCTTAAGCCACGAGATGGTCTGCGGATAGTGGCTAAGTGCCTCGGACAGCAGCCACTGGAGAGTCTCACAAACGCTCCTCAGGCTATAGCTATTTGGACTGAACAAAGGTAGAAAAAAAACTATAAGACTTGGTTAAGAGTAAAATATGAATAGGTTCCTACTTGGTAATGCTGGTGGGCCAGAGCTGCATGTATTCACAGCTCAAATCATGATTTTGATCATCCTTTAATATGTTATGCATCTTGCCAAGCACAGAAATTGCCAATCCAAAGACACTCTGATGCCGCACACGCTGCAGGAATGCCTGAAGTGAACTGCTGGCACCGCTACCAGCTCCCGCAGCAGATGCACGCTTGGGCACATTGAGGAACATGTTCAACATCAGTTCCCAGGCATCGCGACACACCTTCTTCGGCCCCTTCATCTTCTCCATTTCAATAAACGTCGCTGCAAAGGCCCACGGCAGCTCCAGCTGCTGTGCCCGCTTATCCAAAAACAGCAGTGGCGGAAAGTCTGTCAAATTGAGCAGCATGATGGCGCAGCTCTCGAGTATCTCGAGTCGTGGCAAGATGGAATCTCCCGCCTGCAGTGAACCCAAACACTGTTTGCAACGCGTGCCCAGCGCTTGTAGATCTAGCGGCTTCTGATGCCATTCATCCAGGGATTGTGTGATTTGTATGTGCAGAATTTCCCATGTGATCAGCTTGCATATGATTTGTGCACTGCCACCCAGCTCCTGGCGCTGTGTCTCCGACTTGAGCACGCTCAGCATGGATACGGCATCGATGTAGTTGCCACGTCCCGCCAGCTCCCTTGCCTTGCCCAACAGCACATAGCTAAAGTCCTGCAGAAAGCTTACTGGCATTGCCATAATCAGTGTTTTCAACGGCTGCGGCACATCCCAGCTGGGATTTATTGCCCACAGTGGCTTCTCCGGCGCTGTGCCACACAGCTTGACCAGCAGTATCCTCACACTATTCGCGTTTGTGCATGTTATCAATTGACGCTCCAAAGCAGCAACATCCACGCGAGTCACTAGAGGATGGAGTTGAACTGTTTAGTATAATGCACAGAAAAGTAAATTTATAAACTTACTTTTCGAGTGACAAATCCAATCGTTGAGTGTGGCCAATGAGTTACTTAGCACAGGCAGCGTCGCCTGCATCAGTTGCTCCTCCAAGTCAAGCAGTTCCTCCTTACTAAAGATGCCCATGCCTCGAGCCGTATGGAGCAGCTGTCGGCTCTCTTCCACCTGTTGTTGTTGCTGCTGATACAGAAGGCAATCGATGAGGAAATGCTTAAGTGCCGTCTGCTCCGACTGGCTGCAGTGCGTCAGAGCCTCCTGCATCGCTTCCATAATGGGCGGCAAGTAGTCCAAGTCACGATACTTCTCAAAGTACTCGACGCTGCCAAAGATATTGCCCCACTCGAAGATGGTGCGCACCACATTCAGCGCAGCTACTTGAAGCAACAGTTGGCGCGTCTCCTTGAGCAGACCATTGGAGATGGCGGCCTCAATGTCCAGCTCGACGTTGCGCCTGCTGACCAGCGGAATCTCTCGTGCTCGATTATCCAGTTGCAGTATGGGCACAACATCCGCATAGCTATTAAGCAGTGATTGGTGAAAGCGTTCCAGTAGAGTGTGTTGCTTCGAACTGATGCCACACGCCTGCAACAGACCCTCCAGTTCCACGGGCTGAATGTGACAGAAGTACAGCGTTGCTCCCGGAGGTAACGCTTGAAGATTGCTATTGCAGGCGGCGGCAGAATCACGCGCCAGCACATACTGCTTGGTATGGAGATAGTAATGGGCCAGCTCATAATGTAGCTGGGCGCGCAGCTCCTGTGGCGTTATCAAATGCATCCTGTCATAGTTTTGGGAATTATTTAAATTGTCGCACTTCAGTGTCACAAAGCTCTCGTAGTGAAAGACATGGAAGAGCTTGTTGCTGGCCGTTGAGCATAGCTGCTCCAAATATTCAATTGATGGCTGCGTGGGCGTGTCTAGAAACAGTTGCAGTTGATCAGCGGCTGGAAACCTATTTAAAAGCGGGGTAAGTAAGAAACTGTATTCAGTATTCTAGTTAAGACTTACATTTGTGGACGTGCCTTAAGCGCAACGTCCTTGATCAGCTGCATACGGAGTATCATCCGATGGTAGATTGTGAGTGCAAAGCGAGCAGCCCGCTCATTGCCAGAAATGGGTGCTGCAAGGGACATAGGAAAATGAATTAAACAAAGTTCTCATAGATGATAAATAGGCTCGCATACAAATCGTCATATCAAAGTCACTGGCAAATGGAATGCTAACGACGCGTCCGTAGCTTATAGTGCACAGATCACGCAACAAGCCCAGCTGCATCATTATGGGCAGACCCTTCTCCAACACATCCAGATCCCACCTCAGCCAAGTGGCCACTTTTAGCTCTAGAATCTTAAGTGCCATCTGTTTTCGCGTCAGTTGCTGGGTAACATCCGGCACCCTAATGGGCGGTACAGTAAGCGCCGCAGAAGCTGTAGGTGTGGCAGGATTGGCGCCCACGTTGACGCTGTTCAAATTTTGCAGATCACTACCGGGCGTGACTACGGCGGATACAATAAGGGTCTCCGGTGTCACGCTGATGAATTGCATGATAAGTTCGACGGCGTTGGGCTCTGCAAAGAGTATACATATTCAAGAGAACGCCACGGTTTAAAATTGAGTGCGTGAGGATTCGTACCGGGATTCTTGCATTGCAAATGATGTGTGATTTTGTTTGGGTCGAGCAGAAATTCAAACCACAATACTGTTTCGGCCGCCAGCGGCACTGGCTTGGGTTTTAATGGATCTTCCATCGTGTTGGTAATTTAAGTCCCTGATTGTGGTTCTTTCGACAAAACATATGTTTTCGGCATCACAAAAAGTATTAACATTTTGTTGAACAGTTTCTTAACAGTGGTCATCGGCAAGTCCAATATCGATAGATTTACCGATAAGCATATGGCGTTTTTAAACACTGCTCGCGCATTGCAGCTCAACAGTTGTGTGGACCATGCAACAAGTTGTTCAATAATGTGTGTGTCTAATTAATTAAAACACATTTTTTTTTTGCCAAAATTAGTTTTTATTCATCAACATAGTCCCCTTTTAGGGAGATACAATCATTCCAACGCTTTTCATTATTGAACGAAATGTTATGTTGAAAGTTTTTATTCGAATTAAGTTACGATATTTATATTTAACATTTATAAATGAAGTATATTCCAACTAAATTTTTATTGCGTATAACGCGATGGTAATTTTTATTTTAGGCTCAGCAAGAAAACTAAAATGCATTTCCATTGTATTTATTACTGGCTTTTTGTAGTCGACATAATTTTGTAATTTGACGTCATAAAATTCTTATTTATATTGTTTTCATAGACCATAAAAAATAGGAGTATGCACATGATTAGTTTATCGTTGGGTTCATTAAAAATGTAAAATAGTTTAAATGATACTTGCCGGACTTATGCTAATTTGTTGAATTTTTTTATTTGAGGCGCCCATAAGTCAGACTCATAGTTTTCTATTTCTGTCCCTGTACACTGCCAGAAATGATTATAATATGGCTGTTTACTTGATGAAGCTGTGTATGTGCCTATATTTATTTAATTAACTAATAACGCCTGAACTCCTTATATATTCAATATATTATAATATTTATTTAAACCTTTTATATATTAAATCGATTATGAATTTCTCACAGTGCAGCGTTAAGCAACGCTTCCATATTCCCCGTCGATTTTGGACTCGTTTTACATAAAAACACTGACTTGCCGCTTTATCTTGAACTTTATGAGCATTTCATGGCATAAGCTCGAAATAAGTATTTAATGTTCAGGTGATTTTATGCAAATTATGTATTTGATGTCGTTGTCTGCGTTGTTGTTGTTGTTGTTGTTCTGTTATAAGACATTTTTCATGCGCTTAGTTATGATCGTGTTTTTGGTGGGGATCGCTCTTGGCAACGACCACCAAGCCTATAAAAAAAAGCTTATGCAATTTTTAAATAACTAAAGATTATTAACTAACTCAGATTAAAGATTTTTGTTAACCCTCGGGATATATCTATTTTTTTTTATATTTTTACCTTCTTCACTATAGTCTGCTCATAATTATGCAATAAATAATGAGCACACAAGCAAAAAACATAATCAAGACATTAAAACACACAAATACATATTTCATTTAGAATGTTTCAAATCAAGTTTGATGCAAATCTTTTTTAGTTGCTCGAATTTGAAATTCGTGTTGATTTTTTGTGGCCAATAAAAATGTCATATGTGTTTAAAGTTTTTTTAATTTAAATTTATATCAACAACTATTTATATTTGTTACTTAAGTATGTCCTCTAAAATATACTATTCATTTATGAATGTAGATTTTAGGGTATTTTCCATACACACACATATTATATGTACTTTTAATCAGTGCTTTTATTTCAAATCTATACATTTGAAATGAGATCAAAGTTGTTTGCCAAGAACGCGCACAAGCAGCATTATATATTGTGTTGTTGTTGTTGCTTTTGATTTTCGTCTTAATAAATTCAACAAAGTCTTAATACTAGCATTAATTAGGCGCCTGCGCATATATATAAATACATATTTAATAAAAAAACATCTCAAAAGCGCAGGTTATCAACACTTGTTGAACATTTTATTTTTTCTTAGATTAGAGAGCTACTAAACGCTTCGTATAATTGTGAGCAAAAATCTCTACATATTAGAATATTCGTTGCTAGGGGAAGTGAGAGACGAACCAATATTTGCATAATGTGCTACACTTTGTTCTTAAATTAATGTAAATTTCATTGTGACTGAAACTCAAGCGGTAAAAACGATATAGAAAAGAAACTCAAGAGGAGCTTTAACATTTTATGGCACTTAGTAGGCAACAAGACCCTGAATGGATTCTATTGATTGAATCGTAAATTTAAGTTTGATATTCGTTATTTTTTTCTTCTCTACTTTGATAGCGAGTTTCTGGGTTTCTTTTGTTTGGATATTTGCATATTATGCAGGTTGATTAGCTCGTGCCATTCAGAAATGTCAAACTATTCAGCATATTTATTACTTTGGCCTAGGTATTCAGTGCGTAATATATGTGGATAACAGACTGACCCAGTGAAATTCCTTTTGTTAATAATACATACATACAAAAATAAATATGCGAAACGGAAATCAAACATTTAAAACATAGCGCTCACATGACTTTTCTTTATATATTTTTTAAATAAGAAAAAATGTACTAAAAGAAAATGTCGTCGTTTATTTTGTCAGACCAAACATTGCTGAGCTCTTTTTATATTTAAGCAGATTTTTTTTGTTGGTATTTTCTGTTAATATTTCAAAATGTCATTAATAATGCCATAAATTAACTAAATTCATTGCTATTGCTAAATCTTTTTACGTACGCAGGCAACAACGAAAAAATTTATTTAAAAAAAAAAGTTTCAAAAATGTTTTTCAAGAATTTCATGTCTGTCGCCTGCTGGCAGGCGGCATGGAAACAACGACATGAAAATCTTTCAACAGCAGTTGACAGCGCCATGCACACACACACACATCCACACACGGACACCTACGCACACACAAACACCTAGAAAAAGATCCGCAGAGATCCCCAGCTACATACTCCGCTCGGGGGAGGCATAAAAATTGTACAACATCTCTTAATTTCTGACTGAAATGAAAATTGTGCCGAGGTTTTTTCTTGCTGCCGTGTCGCCGTTGATGGGTTTTGAAATGATGCGAGTTTCTCGAATATTGCCACACTTCCTAGTGAAAACGACAACTTTGTGTTGAGGCTTTCTTTTTTTAATAAACCGAACTTTTAATACTCTTGTGTATAGTTATCTAACAAGTTGACAGTTTATGCCTTAGATTTTAGAAAACTATTTAAAAACACTTTAATTTCTCTATGTTTGTGTAGCTTCCCTATGCTAACCGCTTAAATAAGCTGGTATGCCCTATGATAGGTTATGAAAATGTCTTTTGTCGCCGCCATGGTTTGCGGCCGTGTGATTTTTTCTGGACAAAAAATTCTTTCCAAATGTACCAAACCGAAAATTGTTCTTGGCATTTTCGTATTCTTTTTCTAGCTGTCGCCACACTAAAAATTGTTAAACATAGTCTTAGTATATAGTATCTATATACATACATACATAACACATTTAGTGCGTGAAGACGTCGCATTTGTGTTCTAATTTTCGCCTCCAAAAAAGTTTTGTGTCGTTTCGTGCTGCGTGTTTATTGGTATCATTTTCAACGTAATACTTGCAATTAAGCGTTTCTATTTTGGAAACCACCTCCACCTCCGACATTCAAACAAACTGTCGGGCCACTAGTTTGACAAAGTTATGCGGAATTTTTTGTCGTTTGGGGAAACGTGGATCACATTTGGAACCGGGAGCAGCTGTCAACGTGCTAAACGATCCTACATCAAAATCGAACATAGCAAAAGACATGTTTATGCGTTGAGCAGAAGATCTATTGTAAGCTTAAAAGTAGGCGTAGAGAGATATATCTATTTCCTTGGTCGGATCATCATTTGTACGGTCTTGTAGCCATAATTGATTCCTTGCCATTGTACCCAACAGTTGCCACGTCCCGTTAGATCTGGTCCATACTCTCCACCCAAGTATTCGCCATTTAGATTGCTGCAAGCAAATATAAGTTATTAGTTTTGTTTCATAAAAAATTGTTTCACAGCACTAAAAATACAAATTTCTTGTGCCTTTATCATCTGAGGATAAGATTCTGTTACTAAAAGATATGTTTTTAATAAGTAAATTTTTCTAATCTTGGGAATAGTATTATAAGGTTTACTTTGGTTCTATAAAAGAAAGGGAAATCTACCTGAATATAATCAATAATATTTATCAGTTTTGTTATTTGTATTTCTTTCAGAAATATCGACTCTAATCAAATGAATAATAGTTATCAGTAACGATTATATAAAGTACTAATATTAAATTCTCTAAAAACACTAAATCTACAAAGTATCCAAGAAATCTGTTGAATTGAATTTTTACTCCTATAGATCAACTTGTTTTGATCTGGTTTCTTATACCCCTAATATGATATTATTGCTCACCTGTACATGCAACTGTTGTACCACCAGGCACCGGAGAACTGTGCAGCACAGTTGATGGTGCTGTTGTCATTATCCCGATCGTAGGTGCTGAACTTCATGTTCTGTTGATACCTCAGAGCATCTCCAGCACTGCCAGAATACCTGCCCAGGGTGTTTAGGCCATACTTATTGGCCTCGTTGCCAACGGCAAAAGCATCGTAATGAGCAATACGAGTCTGGCCATGGAAATCCTCGAGGTAGACATACAATTCATTCAACTTTGATGCAGTTAAAGCATTCAACTTGTTCAGTCCAATGAAGAAGCTTCCTTCGAGATCACCAAAGCCCTGCTGGTAAGAGGACCAATTGCGGAAGAAGTTAATGTTGGCATCCACACGACGCTGGATGACCAACCAGCCAGTTCCATTCATCTTGGCATCGCAGGAAACGTTGAAGGGTTCGCCGCCATTCACTTGTATCTTGTAGATGCCATTCTTCTTGGCCTTGGCATCCTTGCAGTCCGTGGGATACTTCTTGAAGGGTGCGATCTGCTCGAAGGAGTGGACAGCAGCCACCAGCAGGCACAGCACAGACAGAATAAGGGATACAGCTCTCATGTTAACAACCTCGCACAATTGAAGTAAGTTCACTTTTGCCGGCTTTTATACAAATTGACCATTATATAGGGGGAACTTTTTGGGGAATGATTCATTCTTTAGGGATTGATTAGATTGCAATTGTTGACTTCCTAGAAAATTGATTTGGCACTTCAGACTTAGTGGGTGGTAGTACTCGTTAATTGATCACTGATCCTAAGCAAAAAAATGCCTCTAAACTGACTTTTGTGATAAGATTGTAGGCAAAACAAAATAAGAATTATCATAAGTTAAAAGAGAATGCTTTAATTGAAGCAGTTACTTTTTTTAGAGTATACTTTTGGGTGCTTTTAAATTGGTTCTTTGATTATCTTCTTTGATATATAGACCAGTTTGTTACCACGAAAAGAAAAATCCATCATCACTTTAGCTTCATTTCCCTTTGTTACAGTCACAATTGTTGGCCAGAAGCAAACAGTAGTTTATATTCGTCTCTCACGGCTTTTGTGTAGACTCATTTAAACTAGTTTCGATAGGTCTTAAACAGGTAAATGATTTTAATTGTTTGCCGATTCACCTTTTGTATTGTGTATAGATCGTGCATCACTTATTGTATCCCACATGCCGTTCACTTAACCACGTTTTACCGTTTATGTCGCCCATCAATAGTCGAAAATATATATGTATGTACACAGCAAACCAAAGTAAAACCGAATCGCCTGCCCCTCTCTGATCGTCCCGCAGCAATGACACACATTTGTCAAAACGAGCGCACTTCAAAAGGCCGTCAAAGCCAGACAATAATTGTGGCCAAGTGCAGAAGACGTAAGTAAAAGCAAAAGACAAAACTAAAAAAAAAAAAATAAATAAAAACAAATGCAAAAGCAAAAAGCAAATTGTCGATAGATGGAAACGGGAAGTTGCTGTTGCATGTTGTTTGTTTGTTGTTGGCTCAAAGCAACAACAACAACAACAACAAAAAAAAAGCGCAACAAGTGAAAGACAAATGTGCGGGCCATCAATTGTCAAAGTCAAAACGCCAACAAGGCTGACGGATTTCCACTCATAGTGTGAAATAATTTCACAGATTTACTTTTTCTTCTTCTGCTTTTTCACTTTACTTTTTGTAGATCTGTAGCATGGGAACATAATGGGAATATAGACTTTTATAATTTATTAACTTGGTATTTACATTTTCCTAGTACTTTTGTTTAATTTGAAAGTCATGCGCAAACAGCGCAGAATATGAAATGGTTATAAATTGTAAAGAAACCGAATATTCTGACTGCTGTTGTTTCCACATGCTGTTGAACAAATAGTCAATCACCTTCTTGGAGTTCAGCAGACTTTAAGCCAAGTTTCAGACAAAAAACAGCTGAACATTTAGTGTTGCGAACAAAAAACGTTTCATTTGCCTTTTGTTTATATTGAAACAGTTGGCAACTGGTCTGTCTGTTAACTGCTCCAATGCCAATGGCTTTTTATGACTAGTTTACTCGGCAGTTACATGTTTACTTAATTTTTTTTTTTAAGATGAATGTGCTTAATACCTTCTTTTTTTGTTTAAACATACACATTTACCTTATATTTTTCTAACCGTACGTTTTTTTTTAGAAATCAAAAAGTTCTATCATATTTCTTACTTCTCAAAATTGATAATTTTCCATTTTTCGGCTGACAAGTGAATTGAATTTAGCTTAAACAGCTGTTTTTGTTGGTTTGCTGGGTCTTTCAACTTGTCGAAGATCATTTAAGACCTACAAAACCTTTCAGGGCTTTTTGTCTGCAATAAAGCAAACAAATAAACTTCAGGTAGCAACAGGTACACACGATTCTTATTCTCTCTCTCACATACTTCATGTACTTACATATGTATCTGGCACCTCGGCTTTATCTTTTTTGTATATAGCAAGCGCACTTATTAGTCTGTTAGTTTGTCTGTCTGCACTTAAATAAATCCTTCAGCAGGCTCGTCAAAAACTCTTTACCATGAAGAGCGTAAGTGGATTTGACAACTGTCAACTGTTCCCAGTCCTCAGTCTCAGTCTCAGTCTCAGTCTTTACTTGTCTCTTGCATGCTAATCACGTTTACAGTGGGAAGGGGGAAAACCAAGGAGCGCATGTTCCTACCACTTGACTATAGCCTATGTGTTTGTGTATGTGGGAAGGTGTGTATCTTCAGTTTGTTGTTCTCATTAAAAACCCAATACATACCAAGATCGCTTTGTTCGAGGGCTTTGATAGAAGTTGTCAAGGTTGAAACAGGATATGCATTTGATTTATAGCCATGGATGTTTGACTGTACTTACGTCAGATGAAATTTAAAATCATAGAAAGATTTAGTTTGTGAGATTTTCTTTTAACACACCCTTTTTTAGATCCCACTCATAAAAGAACAGGTGTATGCGATAGTTGAGAATTTATGAAACTTTTTAATTAAGCCGCGACTAAAAGGCGACTAATGAATAGTCTCAAAGCGAATTTGCCATAAATTTTAATTATGCCTCAGCAAGCAATCCGAAGAAGAAGAATCGTTCGATCCGATCTTTCAACTCTCTCGGGAATCGTTAAGTGTGTCACACAGTCAGCGGCCAAATTAAATATTCAAAAATTAACCGAAACGCAAGCGAAGTCGAAACCCAATGCGCTTTGCCTCAAACTCTACACCCTGGGATTCTTATGCTTATAAGCTGCGATTAGAGTGGAAACAAAGAAAAAAACATAAATTAAATAAGCCAAGATGTATAATACACTTGGCACCCTCTCGATGCGATGCTATCGATAGTCGTTTAAATGTTTATACATTGACTTGGCATCGTTGCCACTTCGATCGCTGTCAGGATACAAGCCAATGACCTCAATCTCTCTCTCTCTCTCTCTCTCTCCCTTTCTTGCCTAGACGAAGCAACCACAAGAAAGCGAGAAAACAACCTGACATCCTTGGCCTCACATACATAAATATGCATACATATTCATATGTGTATATTTCTACTTATGCCTTTTGCTCTGTGCTGGCAACGCTTCATTGGTTAGGCGAGCGATTTGAATAGGATAAGGATGGGATGCTCGTATAGCATGTTATGTGTTATGTGTTATGTGTTATGGTTGGGATTTGGTTTGGGTTTACTTTGGCCCCACTCAGTTTGTACATGCATAAGTAGAAGGTGTCAAATAACCAACTAAGCGTATGACATGCACTAAAAGAAAATGTACATGAATATAGTTTAGTGCAAAACCCTTAAACAGTTGTCACAGCTATGAGAAACTAGCTCAGTGTGAAATTTGTTGTTAATACCAATACTTAAAAGTAGTATTTATTTGTAGCTCTTAACTACATACATATGTATGTATGTACGTATGTGCACAGATACACTTATTGGCTTATTATCGTTTTTATTATAAAACGTAAATCAAACAATTTGTCCTAAATAAGTCACGTCTGCATATTTGAGTATCTGGTTCTTTTTGGTTTCGTTTTCTGGCGGCTTCTCCATTGTTTTGCCTTTTTTGAGACCTTCTCTTCTTTTTTTTTTTTGTGGTTTTGTTCGAACCATTTGCCATCTTTTATTTATGAACTTGAACGAGCCTGAATCCTTTTTTGGTCATGTGGCGCGTTCTTCACTCGTTTATGTTCTTCTTCCTTTGTGTATTCTGTTTTTTTTTTTTTACGAGCCTGTTCTTCTCGCGCTCCGTTATCGCTTGGGTTGTATCTTGGAGTGTAGCTTTTAACCAATTGACCGTCACTTGGCGGCGTCCCGATTTTTTAACAGGCAATAAATCTGTTCTGGAACCTGGAACTTAACCTGGACCTAGCCCATCAACCGCCCAATTTCTGGCTTGATTTAGTAGCTGTAACTGCCCAAAACAAAACAAAAACTGACAGTCTTATTGCACTTGGGAACAGTTTGATGTCTCAAGCAGGTTAACAAATAAATCAAAGTCTGCACTTGTTAAATTTCACGCTAGATTTTACTTCCGCCATTATCGGATCAATAAGATCTTTACTTGACCCACACACAAACACACATCTTGTTGTTAATTATACTCTGTGCTTAAGTTCGTTTCAAAACGTAAAAATTGCGCGCAATGTTCATAAATTTTTCACACCTTATGATTATATCGTGAGCACTTTACTTGGGGGTTGTTGCAAGCTTGCAGAAACAGTAGTACTTTGGCAACATTGTATGCGGCTCTGCTGCGAGCACCAACCGTTTATTAAATACTTCGCTTTTATCACGCTAATGTGTATACTTCTTTTGGGTGCCTAACCACTTGAACCTGTTTCGACATGCAGCTGAAAAATATTTCATGAATAAAATTCCTTTGCTCCCTTCTTCTTCTTCTTCTTCTTCTTATTTTGATAAGCTCACAATGCCGGTTCCTTTACCAGTTCCAGTCCCGGTCACAGTTCCAGTTTTCTTCAGTTGTGGATGCAGCGCCGGCTTTATCGATGTTGCGCTTGGAGGCCTCTCGGCATTTATCACCAAGAACTTGCCACAGCACTTGCATAGTTAGTGTGTGCGTGTTTTTAATGGATTTCTGCCTAATGTTTCGTTTCATTTTATTTTTATTTTTTTTATTTTGGGCTTTGCTGTGGGTCTCTCCCCTCTCCAGCAATAACAACAACAACCAGAGACTTCAATTGATTTTGAATTATGTGCTATGCTTGGGCGCCTAATCTTACTTCTTAACCCGAAGCATGCAAAGCTCTATCATGGAATTGAAATTGAAACTATGCTCGAGTGGGGAATATACTTAAGTGCTTTTAATTTGTAATAAGCTTGAGTCAGAGAAAAATGTGCGAATTTCTTGAAATATGAATAAATCATTTATTGGAAATTTAAGTCGATAGCATTTAGGTATAATAAAAATCGACAACTGAGTGTGATATATGTATAAGTATTTTATGTGAACATGTTTCTGATAAACGACATTTAATAATAAGAAATTGAAACAAAATTTCCCTGATAAAATTCAACGGATATTTAAAAGTAATAATTTCTTACAACTCTATGACGCTTTTGTGCTGTGCAGTGTAATATAGCTTTGTTGGTTAAGTATCTTAGCCACATTAACACAGAGGGCTGGAAACGCGTCGCAACGCATCAAGTCAAAAGGCAACAAGTACTTAATTAAAAACTATGATCAGGATGTAGAGCCAACAAATACACATACATATTCACAATAAATGCAAATGATGATGATGATGATGATGATGATTCCCGTGGGCCAACAGTCTAAAATGCGGCAGCTGTCTTTGTGGCAACATGCACTTGTCACTGATCTCTTCTTCTGTTGCCTGCTGCCTGCTGCCTGCAGGCCTGGACGTCAGGTTTCGAGAGTTGCACTCTCGAGTTCCAGTTTTAGTTTTCAGTTTGAGCCCTCATTCTCGGCTCATTATCTGTGTGTTTGAATGCCTGTCTTTAGGCCGAGCCATTGAAACCCTTTATTTGTTCTCGCTGCTTTTAAGCAAATTACAGCTTTTGAGCAGGTTAATTTTGGTGGTGCTACCTACCTACCTGCAGCTTGTGTCGTGGCATGCAACCTAAGTGAAAGCCGACGGCACTGCGAATGATATTTGTTTCTGCCTCTTCTACTGTCATAAGTCTGTTGCAAGACAACAAAAACCAGAATATTCTTCATCTTCCTCCGTTTGCATACAAAGAATTCAAAGTGCTAACTGAAACTTTTATTTTCGCAACTTCTTTTGCTGATTTTGAAAACTTTTAAGCATCGTGTTTGTATATAGATCATAAAATGAAACTGCAGCATTTCTGTGCTCTAAAGCAACTAACCAGACAAAGTCAATTGGCCTGGTCAGGTTGTTATCCCCACTATCCCCTCCGCTCTCCCGCCACTCCATCTTCATCGCTTGATCGTTTGACTCTTGAGACTGCGCCGACGTACAGTTAAACGCTTCACCTGTTCGCGCAAGGCGTGTGCTTGTCTTGCCATAACTCTAACCCCCCCTCCAAACCCCTTCTCTTGGTCGTTAACTTGGCTAGTGAGAGTGAGAGAGAGGAGTGAAGCGTTAGTTATTAAAACAACACACACACTGAGACGAGATCTCACTGAGATCTTGGGGGAACTGAAGGAAGAGGTACGTCCCTTCCGTCGTATTAGTAAAACGCGCGTGCTTCCTTGCCTGACTGGCTGACTGGCTGACTAGTTGGTTAGTTGGCTGGCTGCCGGGTTGAAAACTCGTTTCGATTATGAAAATTCCAAGCTGTTGCTGCTCGGTTGCGCGGCAAACTTGCTACAACATTTTGTGCTATAAATAAAGCAAAAAAAAAAAAAGAATCAAAAAATATACATATACATATATAAACGAGAAATTCGAAAAATCGTAGTATCTTAAAAGGCAAATGCATAAATATGGCCAACAGAAGCCGCTGCGCAGGCTGGCTAAAATAAAACTTTATCTTTTTGCCTCTTTTTTGTGTTACCCTCTTTTTGTTGTTGTTTTTGTTGTTGTTGTTTATTTGCACTTGTGAGTATTTTATGTCGTTTGTCAGCTACGGGTTACGAAGGCTGGCTAATAATTACACCAACAACAACAACAACAACAACTACAGCAAGTACTCATGCAACATGCAAACACTGTGCAACAAAGCGAAGTTTTTTTTTATTTACAATAAACACGTTAGCAAATTTAATAAAATATGCTTTTTATTTCTTTACACATGTTTTAGTCAAAACACTTTATAATCTGTTCCTAAAACTATTGCGTTTGTTGGCTAGTGTAGTAAGCTTTAACCTGTTACCACCTGCTAGCTAGCTATTAGTTGCTGCTGTTAGTTGTTGTTGTTGGTATTTTTTTTTCGCTCATTTGTTCTCCTCGTCCTCTTCTTCTGCATCTGCCACTTTTGAGTTAAGGTTCATTGCAATTTCTATGCAAATTTATCTAATTTTTTACGTGTTAAATTTATACACATGAAGTATGTACAGTGTATACTTGTGTGATAGTTAATAGTATGTCTAATATGTGTGTGTATACTTAGCTGTCGGGGTTGTGCAGTTCGTTTATAATAAAAAGTAATTCATACATATTCATAATGATAAAGCGCAGATCTTTTGACTAGCTAATTGCTCGCTGCTAAGCTTGCCTGTGGATTTGTGTGTGCGCTTGTAGCAATCAGCTCGTGTCAGGTAGCAATTTAGATTCCTTGATTAACGTGGAACTGGAATTTGTTCAGCATCATTTACGCTTAGCAATTGCAATTAGTTCAACATAACAAAATAAATACCAAAAACAAAATACTCTCTACAAAAATAAAGTAAAACGCTTATGCAGTTAATTAGTAGCATAGCCAGGCCTATTAGCCGCACAAGCGTGGCCTAGACCAGCTGATGCTTAACGTGGCCCCATTGCATAAATATAGTTATAAGGCTGCGAAATTATAATTGTTGCCCATATGATATAGTACTATACTGGTGTCATTTACAAAATAATCTCAATATCCATAAATAAAAGCCTGCATGATTATAGTTTATTTTTAATATTGCTATTTATTTTACAAATTCATTGACTAACCATTTAATTTAAAAAAAAAAAAAAACAAACAAAAACAAATAAGAACCACACACAAACTTTTAACAAGAGTTTTGTAGCCCGCAGCTTAAAAGTCAACTAACCATGCCAGACAAACTACAGTTAACTTATATGGGTATTGGAAAAGTGAGCATTCCACAGCTCTGGGCATCAGTAGGCGGTGGGGGCAGGGGCAGGCATTGGTAACAATGCTAATTTGATGCACCGCCAACGCCGGCCGGTCGATGATGATGATGATCAGCGAGGCGAGCAGCAACTGCTGCCAAGTGGCAGCCACCACCACTAAAGAGCAGGCGTGCCCCTAAAAGAGTACTAGTTCATGTGAATCTTCTCAACACAGTGAAAAAGATAGTGAGAGAGAGAGAGAGAGAGGGGGCAATAACTGGAATGCCTGCCTTCAAATTGGACGTTCAATTATCTGCGGCTAAGAGGAGCAGAGAAGTTAGTTGCGCTAGGCTTCTCCAATCGCATTTTGGGTCTAGCCAATTGTTTACCATGGCGCAGCAGTTTTTCTCATTGTTCTTGTTGTTGTTGTCGTTTGGTGGCACGAGTCATGTGGCTGCATCCGCTTTGCCAGGTTGATAAATGGACGCTAATATGGTTTTGGCTTCTTTCTGCCTTTTGCTGCTGCAACCGGCTTCGTTACTGTTTTGACCCATTTCACTCAATGCACTCACAACAACTACTATACTCTACTGAGCAGGAAATCACTTTATTGACTTTGGTTTACAAACCATGAGTAAGCAATAGACACAATACATACATGTATGTATGTATGTATGTATGTAGCACATATGCTCCGGTTGATCAATCGCTGTAAAATTCACACCTGTGAGATTTTTTGTGTGTATTTCTGTGCGTTAATTTGGCGATCAATTAAGATAAACATTCGTTCAATGCTTGTTTTACCAATTTTTGGAAACAATAACAAATCGTGGACTTAATTAAAATTCCAGCTAAGTTGAATGTACTCTAAATTGGGAAAGTAGAGTATATAAGGATTTTTAATGAGCGTGCTAATAAACTAATTTTAATCTTTTGCTAGGCGATTTGTTCAGATACTTTTAACCATGCATTTTATAAATAGAATATTTGAGAATATTTAAAATCTTTATTGAAAAAATAGTTTTTATTTAATTTAAACAAAATTCCGTTTTAGAAAAGACACGTTTGTTGTTGTACTTAAACTTTAACATTCTTTTTTTTTCTAATTTAAAAATACATTATTAAAACAGAAAAGCTATTAAATATTGACTATTTGTATGCTTAATATATTTATTATGCTTAAACTTAACACATAGAATTTATTAAGGTGATAAGAAATATATTTTATGTAGTTTTAAAAGTTGAATCTATTTTGATCCTAAAACTTTATTTTAAGCACCGTTTGATACAAGTCAATTGAACTTTAACTTTATGTACTTATATTTAATAGCGTTTTCTTCTCTGTCTTGTTGACAGCACACACACTTCTTTAAGCCATTTTATGGGCATAGGGTATTAATAAAACAGAGAAGCAGCCAAAGTATAAAATGAGCTAGCAGAAAAGATCATTAATGCACAGTTAAGAGCCTCCGGCTCCAGGGCTCTCAGGTTTCGCATGTTCGTATGTGTGTGTGAGTGTGTGTAATTTGTGCTAAGTAAGTTTGTTATAGACAACAGCATGCTATATATCTTTTACGAGTTTCGCGGCAGAAAGAGATGGAGAGAGAGAGCAAAAGACGATTATATGGGAAGCTGGTTAGTTAAGTTCCAATTTGAACCTGTTCTTTTGGTTACAGTTGTCGCTGACTTGAACGATCTTCGACGTTGCGGTCGTGCTCGGTATTATTAACGATCATTATGAAGTTTTAACTTAAGTGGTCAATTAACATTTGCATGACTGAAATCGGAATTGGAAATTAGTGTTTAACTAATTTATGCATACAGCAAAAGAAACCGAAGAAGATTCTTCTAAATATTAGCCCAAAGAGAACGGACTCATTGGTCTCAACTTGATTTTAGCTGGGGCCCAGTATTGAAACATTTATTTACAAGCCGAGTTCATTAGACCTTTAAAGACAGGCAACGCAGGCTACATTCTTAATTGAATTTACACTCAGCTGTCTTCCCTGCATGATGATGATTTTTTTCCTGTTTGTCGCAGTCTGGAACTAAGCTGTAATCAAAGATTTTGGGTCTTCATTTCCTTTTCTTCTTCTGTTTCCTAGAAATATTCAATACTTTGATTAGTTTTTCATTAAAATTATTTGTATGATATTAATTTTAAGTTAGAGATTGTGGAGTCAGTTTCCAGATCGAATAGTTTGTGGATTTTAAGGCGCCAGGCGTTACAATCGATGCGGCAAGGTTTGCGAGTCTAATAAACCTTTATCAATAGCTAAAGTTTCGATTAGATACTTACCGTACACTCAAGGTACTTAAAAAGTTCTTTCCACGATTAGATACAGTTTGGTGCAATGATTAGATACCCAACAGTAACTGACCAGCAACATTTTGCATTAACTGTGGCGTTCCAAAAAGTCTCCGATAAGATGTGATCAGAGTTTAAAAAGCCACGTTTTCATATTAAACTATCTTATAAAATTCAAAAGAAACTTTTTCAAAGTAACTTAAAGTAATTAAAGGGAAATATTTATATACCTTAAGTGCTAGATTATGATTGTTATGATTATGATGATTTTAAAATAAATAGTTTAGTATTTCGGTCAAGTGTTTAAAAGTGTTGATATGAAATTCAATGTTGGCTTTTCTGTTACACTTTGGGTTATTGGTTAGGATTGTTGCTAGGAAGATATCGAGTGGCTCTGGTCACATTTTGTTTGTTGATTAAAACACAGCCACGAAATCGATACAATCGACAAAGAGTAGCATACCTCCTCCCTCCCGCCTCTCTAGTTACCACTCTAAAAACTATATTATTCAGCTGTGAAGTGTTTTCCCTATCGACAATGGTATTTTCTCGATTGCCATCGGGTTGCCCTCCCTTTCTCTCTTGTGCTTTGTGCTGCCAGGTTGTGAAATAATTCGCTTGATAGTGACCGTGTGTTATATTGTTATTGGTCCTACTCTTTTTAATGAGTGTGTGTAATTATTATATAACTGTATTAGTGTTCGTTTAGTCTAGAAAAGCTGCAATTAAGTTGTGAAATGTAAACTGTGAATCACACCCTGATAAGTATTTGAAATATGTTTGATAACATTTTAATGTATCTTAATTCTGCATGTTCCCTATAAACAGCAACCACTGTATGTTAAATTTTGTATTTTAAGAAATAGGACAACAAAATCTTTTGTTTGAATATCGATAAATGTGCTAATTTATTGGTGGCACTTAAACATTTCACCTGTTCGCATATTCAGACATAGTATCTATAGTATGTATACTAACTTGGATTAGTTGCAGTTCCAAGCCCCGCAATTAGATACGGATTAACATTGCAAATTCAGTGCAAAGTACATGAAACACACAGAGTCAGGGACGGACTTTTAATTGATTTCGACTCGACGTTCCAATTGGAAGGCCACGTCTAAGGGTTAACCTTTGGAAATGAGAACAGGCGAGAGCAACAAGTGTTTGTGTGTGTGTGTGCGTGTGTGTGTGTGGAAGTGTGGTAAAGTGTGTAAAGAGAAGAGCGTGTGCCTTCTTCATTAGTATCGCTCCTAGGTTCATTAACAGGTGTTATATTCGTTCCGGTTACGTCGTCGTTTAGAAACGTCTCGATGTGGCGACCTCAACTAACACACGCACACACACATTTACAATTGCTGTATTTTTTTTTGTTGATTAGATTTACCCTTCCCATTTTTATTGACAATTGGGCAGCACTTTGTAAAGCAAGACTGTAAAATGTTAAAAGCGCTGTTAAATGTTTTACAACCAAATTTATATGTATTTGTACTACTCTTCAGTCATGTCAGTAAGCATTATCTGCATTGTACTCTATATATGTATGTATGTATATATAGACGTTCAACAGTTGGTTGTCTGTACACGACACTTGACAATTGGCTTAGTTGTTTGGCTTTTATAGAGACTCTTTGTACCTTGAGCGTTAAATGTTTGACGTGCGGTAATCTTATCTTTTGGATGAGCTGACCAACTTATAGATGAGACTACTCAAACAGTTAACTCATCTCTGCTTAGATACTTGATTAGCTAAGTAAACATTTCAATGTGATGAAATGTCGAACTGTGGCTTGTTTGCTAACAGTAGAGATCTTAATTTCAAAACCTGTCGAATATTTGTTCGATTGCTTTTTACCTAATGTAACCATGAAGAAAAGTCAACTATCATGAAAAGTGCAAAATGCAAACCTGCGTAAAATGCAAACCTGCTGTTTTTAAACGAACTATGATCGTAAATTGGTTTTCGGTCAGGTACTATCAATAAACGACAACTGTTTTTCTTTGTTGTTTGTTTGTTTGTCACAATAAATACTGGGTAGGAAATTATGAAAAACCGCCGGCAGCAATAAACTGAACCGGGGCGTGTTCAACAAAAATTAAAAAGAAGCCTAACCATAAAATATATATATTTTTATGGATTCTTCTACTCTGCTGCTGCTGCCGTTGGGTATCTCTGACTTTTTTCATTGCCCCTTACCATATAATGTTTACCTGTACACACAAACACACACATACTACACACACATAATAAATCAGGCCCGGCGACATCGAAGATCTCTGAAACTGATGTCATCCAAAGAAAAAGAAAAAAGTTTGCGCAGAACTAATTTTCGGCTTCTCATCTTTTTTTTTGGGTTCGGCATTCACAGAGAGGGAAGAAGAGATTTCTCTCCCTTCTTCTTATTTTGTTTTTTTGTTCGCAAGTTTTTCCTTACACGCACAATTGAAAAACTTGTTTAGGCATTTTGCAATTTTGCATTTTTGATTTATGATGGATAAGGACACGGACGACATCTTTACCTGACAGTATTAGAATTATTCAAATTAGGAATCTAATGCTGCCCGGTAAGATGTGAACAGATGTCCTTGCAAAGTATTTTCGTTGCAAGTTTTATTGTTGAATTCACATATTTATTCACCATTTATCTTTTAGTTTTTTTTTTTTTGTCGTTAGTTGAATTTTTAGTTGCGATCAATTGGAAGTTATATTGTTTTATATATAGGCAAAGCATTAGATTGCAGTCTTTTTTTTACGGGTGTGTGTTTCCGACGCCAAAAGCAAAGTTTTTAACTTTTGTACCCGGACCGCGTGATGTTGTCGATAGGGCAAAAAAGAATCGAAGAGAGAGAACAGAATAACAAGGCGACAAAAAAAGCAACGCCTACCAGCAACTATTTTAAATAGTAGTGCACTTAACTATATATGTACATATATATGTCTGTGTGTTTTGTAGTCTGTAAACGATGGCGCTATTATTTGTTGTTGATGTATTTATAATTAAATCGATGTTGGCGCCACACCACAAAAAACGTACAAACACATACAAACATACGTAGAAATGCAAGTATGCGCGACGCTCGATATTCGTTTATGGTTTGTGAAATGGATAAACGTTAATTGAATCTTTTGCCTTGACACTTTTTTCGTATTATGCTTTTTGACACCGGAAATAGTACCTATGCACACAAATACAATAAGCAAGCGCACACACTTTAGCACTGAGTTCGAGAGCAACCGGAGCAGTGCTAACCGTCGCGATCGAGCACCAAATAAGAATTGAGAAACGCGACGAGCGACGACAAAAAAATTGAGAAACAGGCGGGCGGAAATTCAAAAATGTTTTTTTTTTAACGTATTAACAGCGAAGTTGTCACATTATGTTAATGTTAACTCACAATGGCACTGTTGAGAGCGAAGCAACTGGTTGCAAGGCAACATTAAACAGTGAGCACGCAACATCGAACCAAGTTGTTTGAGATCTGCTTTATAAAAGTTGTTGTTCAAATAAACAACTTTTTTAATGTATCATAAGCAATTGTAGACGTAGCACCGTGTAAATATTTGGAAGTGTCCAAATAATAGATAACACTGTCATAATTGATTGATGTGGACTAACAGCGAAGCTCTGACCGCGTGTTATTGGCAACGCACACTGCCACTGTTGAACCAGCAAACAGCTGTAAGACGTCTTCGAACATAGCGATGCAACACCTAGCCTGTTTGACGCGTGTTTGACGACGAATATGTTAGTGGGCTGGCGTTAATTAACATAACGTATGAACAAACATACATATTTGTTTGTTTGTCATTTAAACAACAGTGGGCGCTTAAATGATACAATGTATTTACATTTTTGTCGATCACGTCATTAAATTATCAGATTGAAATTGAGACCTAAAACTGTGCCTGTAAATTGGGTCAGGAAACACAGATTACTTTTTAATTTTTTGTATGTTACTGTTAAAAGTGTGCTTGGAAGTTATGTTCAAACACATTTTTCTGTTGCTCATTTTGCCGCGCTTTTGTTGACCTTGAGAAGCATGTGGGTTGGGCTAAGCCCAAAAACGAATCATTCACGTAAATAGCTTAGTGATACTAACAAAGAAATTGACGTAATGCAGTGATTCAAATTTCATAAACAACATTAAAATATTACCTGCTTACTCATATTCATAATTTTATAATTTGTTTAGTATTGATTATCAAACCATGACGTGATGTTTATTTCAGACTTTTTTTGTTTTATTTGTTAAGTGTGCTAATTTGCATTTAATGCCTGGACACACTTATCTTATGATATTTTCCAATCTTAAATTAAAGCTGAAAACCGACCACGTGTAAAGTGTCAAAGTCCGATATTTGAAACATAAATTACAGTGAATTTTTGTATTTGCATTAATATTATGTAAAAAGTGTGAAAAACGCGGTTTCAAGGTATTGACACGTCTATTAAACGCACAAATAATTTAAAGTTTTCTGCATTTTACTTTTTTTATGTATTTTTTTCAAGACACAATTCGCACATTTTTCTTTAGGCACGCACTTTTTTAAGACGAGTTTAACTATGGGGATTCCTTAATTATTTGTTTTGTAGCTGAAGTTTCTTGAAGTGGCGTCCCCACCCGGGTGGCAACACATAGAGTTGAAGTTTGTTTTTTTTTTGGGTTGCCTCAACACAGAGAGAGCGACGGGCGAGCAAGCGAGAAAAAGACGTCCAACAGCGCACGCGGCACACGATCGACTGTAACGGTAAAAAGGGAAACAAGTTTGATATAAAGTACAAAAGTAAAGTTTCATTTGCAACCAAGTTCGTTGCGTTCGACCCGTTGCCTGTTAGGTTAACATTAACATGTTGCAGCCTGAAAGTGTGAGAGAATTGTATGAAAATGTTTGGCGCTAGTTAACATGTGCTCTCGTTTGGCTTTCTCTCTCTGTCTCTATAATAATCGCGAGCGAGAAAGAAGTTCTAGTCATTCTTTCTCCCTCTTTCTGTTCTGCTCTTTAGCCGCTGTGTGTGTTTATTTGTTGTCGCGTTTCTATTAGCTTGACATTTGTTTTCTGTTGATGTTGTTGCCTCGCAAGTAGCGCCATCTCGCCTTGTCTCACACGCCACAGCCGGCTTTGACCATGCCTGTAGTCATCTTACTCGCCGCACACATGTTGCGACCGCATGGTTTTTGTTTTACGTTCGATCGCTTGTTCGATGTAGTTTGAATCGCGTTACTTAAACTAGGCAGTTGAACTTACGTACCAACTGCTTACGTTAACATATGTGTATGTCCCACTTACGTGACAAACATTGAAGAGTAATTAGACGCTTTTCAAAAAAGGCAAAAGAAAATTAGCAAACAGTTTAAAGTCTGAGAACTTTTTTTCCCTTACCACGTTTGCCTTTGATGTGTTGAGATTCGAGGTCGGCTTGTATTTTGTAATTCATTGCGTTGCGCTTTTCTCTCCTTCTTCTCGTCTGTCCATTTTTTCGACATGTTCACTCAATTAATGAGAGCAACAAGATTTCTTTCGTTTCGCCTCAGCACCCTACACAAATTTGGGCTCAAACATTTATCATACATCTCGAGACTCTGCAAGAAATTGGAAAACAATTTAAAAACAACAAAATATGATTTTCTTAGTAACATTATTTTAAACTCCTTTTTAACATAAACAAATATTAAAGACCTGTTTTTGACACTAGTAGGTAGGGTCTCACAATGTCATCATTAGCCGCCACACACAAATTTTTGGTTTTGAAAAGCTTTATATATATATATATTTTTTTTTGGGTTTTTTCTTTTTCATTTTTGTTGGCCGTTGTTGCCGCGCGCTGCCTTTACTTCTTGAGCAGATCATTGTCAGGTCCGGTTCTCAATTTTTCTTATAACAACTACTTCAACTACAGATACAGATATACATACAGATGCAGATACAGATACAGATACAGATACATGCGTAAGCCGTTCATAGTCTCCTGTAGTTTCTTAATTTCAATTTTTCGCTTGCCTCATTTTCGGGTTGAAGGACCACCGCACACGGCCCCTTCCCCTTCTACCTTTAGCTTTCGTTCGTTGCCCGCTTTTTTTTTATTTTTTTTTACTCCCGAACCTGGAACCTGGTTTTGAAGATTGTAAGCATTCCCCTCGAGGCGGCTAATTAAAAAACCCGCGCCCAGGCATCGTGTGCAGAGGGGGGGTAAAAGAGGGCAATGTTGATCCTTACCGAACTTCAATTTGCTCTCCTGTCTTTTCACTTCTTCGTTAGCATTTGGGTTTTTTTTTTAGGGTCACTTTTTGCTACATTTATGACAAATGATTTTTATTTTTCTTCTAGACTTTCGTATAATCTTATGTAAATAAGATACAAAGCTATGGCTAGGTTTTCCTCTTTAACGGTTTCTGGAGACTTGGAATGACGCTTTTAGTTATTGTCCTTACAGGCAATATAGTCGACACAGTGCCAGCAGCATTCTGGCCAGGGTAAAACTGTTGAAACACCATCGGCTTGACAGTTCTCGAATAAAGCTGGTATCTGGCAACTGTTTGTAGTGGGAGGTAGTGGGAGATGAGGTAAGATGGGAATGGATGCAGGACTCACTAGTATATTAAAGAATCGCCATCAGTGTTCTGACAAACGTAAACTCCACACGTTAGCGGATCCTTAACAGAATCACCCACTTTCAATGCAACTCCATCCTTAGTTTGGCAACCACCCTCTAAACAAAATATATACATAAAACTTAAATGATTCCTATTTAATTAATATTTAAATGTATTTTGTTACCTCCCTTTTCCAGTTTTTCGTAATGAACCAAGGCTTTGATGCAGAAAACAAAGCCAGCTAATATAGCAATTATTTTATAATAATGTTTCATCTTTAATGCAATAATCTTAACTGTTATTCCCCAACTATGATTGTCTTTTTATACTCTTCGCTTTTCCCTTTTCTACAAGTGCTTACGCATCTGTTCAGGCATTTTTCTAAAGTATTTTAGAAGGGCTGGCATATATGGTAGAAGTTCATGGAATAGCTTTACATCTGCTATAAAAATTATCTTGAAAAAATTACACATTTATTTGAACAAGTTTTTAATAAAAATATCTAACAAATGAGGTTGGAATGAAGTTAGAACAATATAAAATATATATAAGAAACAACTTAATGGTTATATAGAAATCGTTTGCCATACCGTTGTGGCTTTTGACGTTGACGTTGTTGTCATTGTTGTCGTTGTTGACGTTCTTGTCGTTGTTGACGTTGTCGCCGCTGACGTTTCTCGCCCGTTGAGGCTGCCTTTTGTTTGGCCTCGACGGCAGCACAGGCAGCTCTGTAAGCCGCCTGTTTGGTCTTCTCGAAATCCTCGCGAGCGCTAGCCAGCTGCTTGTTCAGCGAGCTCAGACGATTCCTGGCCGCCTCCAGCAGTTGCACCTTCGCTGTCATCTCCTGCTGGGAGCCAAGGGCAACTGTTTGAATGTTGGCGAGATTCTCCTTGACGGTCTTCTCCAGTGCTGTAAGTGTCTCGAACTGTTGGGTGGCAGCACGAGCTGCCTCCACAGCTGCATTCATGTTGGCTTCGGTGTTCTGCAGCGAGGAGGATTCCTCCTCGACCACCGCCTGGGCTTCCTGCATCTCGTGCTCCAGCTGCTGGACAACCATTTGCTTGCCAGTCAAAGCCGCCTCGGCTGCCTTGGCGGACTGGAAGGCCTTCTCGGCCAGCTCCTGCTTGATGTGCTGGGCAGCCAGCTGTCCGGCTGCATGTTGTGCCTCATTGGCCGCTTTGGCATCCGCGGCCGCCTTGATGGCAATGCTCGAGGACTTCTCTTTGGGATCGCCTGGCTTAATCACCTTGGTCACATCACATCTGGCCTCACTTTGGCACTTCTTCGCACCATCACCACCACCTCCACCACCTCCTCCAGCATCACCCTCACCGCCTCCATCCAAAGCTAAAGCACCCTTTCCATAGTGAACGGCTGCAAAGTCTGCATAAAGATTTCGTGGCCGGACCATGCGCTTTGGATGTTCATTACGTTGCTAAGGGTTTAAAGTTTAAACTTCTTTTCTTCTACTTCTATCCTGCAGCTAGAGATTAATTTGCGAACTTACCTTGACAAGTCGATAGCCAGCAACAAAGCTCATGTTTGGGAGGAGTACGCAAATTGCAAGCAATAGCAGCCAAAGGAATGCTCTTTGTATTCGCATGGATATGGAGTCAGATATTAAACAGTTATCATTATTATTTACTCAAACTACAATGTTTGACTTGAGAGAGTGCGAAAAGTTGCTTTGATTGTGAAACTTTTTAAATTTGAATGTTTACTTTGTACTCGTTTGTACCAGCTAAGCTTCAGTTTCAATATGTAAACATTAATGGTACCTACTCGTACCTAAACTCGTACCTAACTAGTACTTATACTGCCACTTATACTTTTACTTATACTGATACCTTTTGCATGCTATAAAAGCCTCTTGAATTGGATATGTTGCACTTAGAAGCTTAATTGCATCGATTGAGTTAACTGTTTTACCATGAAGTATATCTTAAAGCTATGCATTATTCTACTCTATCTGACGCTTGGCCTTAATGCCTTGGTATCCATGGTATTTCTTGGAAAGGGAAGTAAGTTTCTACCATATTTCTACCATAAACTTTAAATGGAATATACCAAAAACACAATTCAGAAAATGGTTGCTTGGGACCGGATGGTGAAATGGAAGTTGGTCAAGAAGCGCAGGATGAGCTCACCTGCGGTGTGTTTGTCTGCTCCGATAAGGAGGGCAATGGTTTCTATCAAATGTAAGCTGCACGCACACATCCTATGCAGATGTTAAACCCATTAACGATATCTTGTTGTAGGTGCCAAAAACCAGCGCCATTTGCCAAATGCGCAAATCCAAACGCGATCAACACCAAAGGCACATTTCCCGACTGTTGCTGGCAGTGTGTTGTGGTCGTCGATTGTAAAAAGAAGAAACATCATGGCCTCAAATGAACAACAACAACAACAATAAGCAAAAAGCTAAAAAAGCGTTAATAAAACAAATATACCAATATCTTTTACTGCAACTCTATTCTACCTTTCTATGTATCTGTGTATCTGTGTATCTGTGGAGCACCTCAGCATTCCATTTGCGTCTCATTTGCTGTCTGGTCTCAGTCAGTCTGTCTGTTTGTCTGTCTCGTCTTTCTATCTCATAGATACTTATACACACACACACACACACACACACAGAGAGCGCACATTCTAAAGTGTCTACAAGTGATGAGCACGGCATTTAGTTGCAATTTTCAGTTTCACTTGGCGACGACGTCGACGCCACTTTGACAAAAGATACAAAAAGCAAAGAAGCGGAATACGAATCAAAATAAAAATAAAAAAAAATATGCAAGCACAGGCAGCAAAAAACAAAAGCAAAAGCACATATATACATATATAGAGACATGAATTGCTATAAAAATGTGAGCTATGCTAGATGCAAATGCTAAAAGCGACAAAGAAAGAAAGCAAATACAACAAAAACAACAAATAGAATAAAAAGAACAATCTATGGCTAGACCACAGACGCCTCACAAACTGACTCAAACACCAAATAGATATAAATTTAGATACATTTGTGCATTTGGTTAAATGACATGAACTGAACCAATTCAATCTATATACATATATAACATATATATACTTGTATTTAGTTTGAAGTTTGGTGTCAAAGTTTACGCATACAATCAAAAACTGAAACAGCTGCATGCATTTAACACATGGACTGAGTGGGGGTTAAAGGTTAAACTCGAGCCTGATAAGAGTCCATCAAATCAAACCAAGTTGCTGTAATTACAAAACTCGTAGCTATAGCTAATGCATGTCAAACTGTGTCAAATGGCAAAAAAAAAAAATAAAATGAAATCTTGCTATAAACAGTCAGTGTATTTAATAATCAGCAAGATAACCCCAAAAGTCGCCGCTGTGGTTTTGTGGACTACATTTTTGTATTAAAAACTAATGAAACTGATAATCGAAAAATAAATACCAAGTACTATGCACACAAAATATTTATTTTTAATGCCCTATTAAAATAGAATTGTGGTTGAAAATATGCTGCACACACAAATTTCTGTTTCGCCTTATCAATTGAGGTTGATAAGGTTGATTTGTGTGTAGTCGCAACTGTAATGACAGCACATGGCTTTTTTCAGCTTTTCAGCTTAGCCATAATGTGTCAGAGTTCAAAACTAAAGTGCCAGCAGATAGATTGTTAGACGAGCATTTAACGGAATACTTTTGCTTATCAACTTGGGTCAACTTTGAGCTCAGGCAACTTATTATAAATGACGATTAAATTGGAGCAACGTTCCCTTTAACGGAATGCGCATACTTATACTAAACGTACTTAATACTCAATTTAAATTTTTCAAGTGATTTCATATTGAAATCTTGTATTTTGAAGTAATCAAATCAAATTTTTTCGTGGAAGAGAAGATTTTAAAAATTTGAAAGCACTATGATAAGGTTTCAAAAAGATTAGTCTTAAATTTAATACAGACCTTGGGTATTTTGGAGCAACAGGTTGCTAGATGGCATTGACACACCCGGAAATCCAGTTATGTTGCTAGCCAAGACACAAACATGAAGAAGCAGAAGAATGAGCATGAAAAGCATTTGACGCCGATGGGGCTATCAATGCAATTGAACTCTCGTAACGGGCATAAGAGAAGAGAGAGAGAGAGAGAGAGAATGGCACATACATTGTAGATATGGCAACATATATAGAACAAGTAGAACAACTCAAACTAGATGATGCTGATGATGATGATGCTGCCAGGGAGAGAGAAAGATCTGTTGGACTCCTTTTTAATTGCAAGTAATCTTTATAAATAGAAAAACATGACGAAGACACCCAAGAACGCCAAAAGGCCATACATAGAAGTGGCGAAGGGGTGGGGGTGGGGGGAAACTGCGGGCAGAGAGTTCGTTCGATTTATGCATGAATGCAGTGGACAAACCACCGCACACACTAACGACCAACGCATAAATCAATGCGGAGAGCGGGGAGAGCGAGGAGAGAAAAACTAAACGAAAGAAGCCAATGCGAAAAATGAACTGGCCATAAATGAGTAATTGCTGGCAATGCCGTTGCCATTTGCCGGACCTTGTCTAGCAGCTGTAAGTAGTGAGAAGAAGCAGAAGCTCTGAGCTTAAAGGAAACAGAAAGAGTGACCGCGAGCGAGAGCGAGAGCGAGAGAGAAGTCTTGAGTCTGGTTCCGTTTTTAGCGGAGACAACAACCCATAAATGTGCGCCTAGACAAACTTAGCCACAAAAACAACAAACAGCAAAGAGCAAACAAAAACAAACAAACCAAGAAACAGCAGGAATACTTTGTGACCATGCCGGGCTTGGCATTCAATTACAATTACCAGCCCCCATGCCGACTGCAACTGCGACTTCAACTTCAACTTGGACTTCTGCAGAAAAATGCTTGCATTCAGGCTTTTTTCTTGGTGTCGTTTTTTTTTTTTTTTTTTCTTGGTGTATCTGTCGGTATTTTGGATACTCTTGGAGCTCTTCGGCTGGGCTTGGTTCTTTTTGGACTTGCTGCTTGCGGCTTCCAGGTAACGTGTCTCTCTAACGGTTCGCCAACATACTTGTTTGTATCTCTCCATCTACACTCAGGGAAAATTCTTAAAATACAAATTACTTATCTACAAGTAAAAGATTTTATCAGTTTCAAAGTATGACCTTTGAATCATTAACTCTCTTCACTTTTCATAGATTATTTCATGACTTTTTTCCAAGTGCAGTATTTTGTATCTCAGATGCGCACGCCTCATGTTGACAAACTCACTTAACAAATCCACAACTACTTATACACAACTCAAAGTACAGCAAACAGTAATTTTTCTCGCTTCATTGGCAATTGGGAAGAGAGAGGGAAGGAAGCCTGTAAAGCGAGCATAAGCATATCGACGCGTTTTGGTTTGTTTAGCCAACTTCATTTGCACCCCGGAGCGGGGGGCAGGCAGATAGGCAGAGGCAGAGGCAGAGAGTCAGTCAGGCTGAATGTAAGTAAGAAACGACTTAAAACTTGGCTGCTGCCAGTTAGGTAAATAGAAATAGTATTCAACAGAGAGAGAGACAAAGAGACAAACGAACACTCAGGCAGCTACTCGGCATACTTATTGTTGTTGTTTTGGACGTTGTTTATCTTGCTCTACACTCCTGAGTTCCCTCATGCAGTTGCTGTTGTGGTTGGGTGCGGCATTCCTACAATAGTACTTATGTCTATAGGTTTGAAATGATGCGACAATATACCTAAAATATTGTTTGACTATATATAAAAGATATTGTCATGTAATGAAATGCATTTTTATCTAATTAAGATACTTCTAATGGCCTTGGGAACCCAACTTTCGTTAAGCTTAGCTGTGTTTTAAACCCAATGGAAATTATAATTCTACACTTTCTCATATTTGGTTTCTTTTTGGCGTTTCTGTTGTTGGCTTGTCTGGGTGTTATTTTCCCGTTGACTGAAAGATGCAGAAATTACATGCTATCTGCGACACTTATGAGAGACGCGACAATAATATTTCTATAGCAGAAACTTCACACTTAATGTATTTTGCAACAAAAAGAAAAAGAACGAAAGAGGGAAAGAAGAAAAGAAACCTCCAAAGTAGTTGCACATGTTGCCTGTGGCGTCCCAAATTACTGTTAGCCAGCGGAGCCAAGAAGCAGCAGACGGCAACGGTGGCAACGACTATAGCTATAGCTATAGCTATAGCTTTAAGGAATATGGCAGCAAATAATTAAAACATATTTAAAAATAGTTGCGCCATATGGATGACGGCCCGGCTGGGTAATGGGCTGATGGGTGGATGGGTGGATGGTGACGTGGCTGGTCAGCCCCCAAAAAACACAACAAAAGCAAACAATTTTCACTGTCTGGCCTAAGATGACGACGACGACGCCGCCAACGCCTGTGCATTGACCGTACTACAGATACAGATACAGATACAGATACATTTGTGTAATTGCAGATACTTGTCGTCTGCAACATGCAACATCTAACCATCCATCCATCTATACAACAAACAATTAATTTCTCTCTTTCTCTCTGTCTCTTTTTCTCTGTCTGCTGCCAAGTTCAAAATTATATGCACTTTACTTTAAACATGTCCAAAAGCAAACAAAACGAGAAAAAACATTTCGGAAAACTTGTTGGATAGCCAAAAATATTCTGCTGTACTAGTTGAGAAAACTGCGCCAGCCAGGCGCTAATGTTGTTGTTGTTTTATGTTGTAGTTGTGTTAGTAAAAGTGCCTAAAAAGTATCTGCCAGGCAGGCAGGCAGGCAGGCAGGCAGTGTGGGCTGTATCTCTATCTATATCTGTATGCTGCAAACTTATTTTTGTATCTTTTATATATTTATTTTTTTATGTTTTTTTTTTGTGTGTGTGTGCGAAAAACTTACAAATGAAATTTGTAATATTTTCGACGGCAAACAAATTAGAAATGTCTGTGAAACATTTGTTGCTTCATTTATTAGATTCTTATAACAAATGCCACCTGTGATAAATGCAATCAATCAGATGCAATGACTGCATTATTCATAAGCCAATAGATTCATCAACCCATCCTCAGTTTAAACTGGCGCCAAAGGTTTCCTGCCGTTGTGGCAAATAAATTACAAATCGTTGCGATTAGCAATTAAAATTGCAAAACAAAAATCAAAGCAAAACAAGGCAAAGTAAAATTTAAAAGCTAAAAGCAAACCAACTGGATTTGTTCCTGGGGGCACCGGGTAAATCTCTTAATTACTTAACTATCATAGTTGTTGTTGTTGCACTGTTGCTCAGTTGGCAACAGGTGTGTGCGCTTATTAACTCATTATAAAAACATTTCAGTGCAGTTCGATTTGAGTCTGAAATGCATTTCAATTGCACACTTTTTTTCAAATGCGTGCCAATGACGACAGTTTCCTCTTTTTTGCCCCTCAATTCATTAGGGTGACTCATTCGAGAACCTGCTAACTATTAAATCGTATTTCAAATACCTTGAAAAATGAAGAAAAAGGGGTAAAGAGTTATTTTGTTTAACAATTCATTTTTATTAATTGCATATTCATATTTTATTTTTTTTGATGCACCCTAATGTTAATATTTACACCATGCTTCCCTGTACAGAGTGTTTTTGCAAATGCAAATTCAATTTGTTAAATGATGATATTTTTCTTGCTGTTTGATTTTTTTTTTTTTTGAGTCGTTGGCAAATCTTTGCAACTTGTTTTGCGTGAGTATGCAATTAACGCTGTCCGTCGCATATTCCATCCATCATAATTTTATTAAGTTAATTATAATTTCAGCGTACTCGTATTTACAAGCTCTCTAATCTACGAGTGTGTTTGTTCGTGTTGAAGATGCCATTAAGATATGAGTAAAAGAAAAAAATACTCAACTCATGTACTCATGTACTTACTTCATGCATGAAAGGTCGCATACCTTCTGTCTAATCCTCCTTAAACCTTCGTCCGGTAAAATTCTCCCCAAAAAGTAATTATATAAATAAAATGTGTGCACAAAATGAGCTGAAACTTCCGCAAAATAAATAATTCAGCATTCCTACGGTCACAATCGTACATTTTCCCACCACATTCTCAGACCAGCAAATAAAAGTATTTATGTGACCATCAAGTGTCATATATATCCGATTTAAAACTGCTGAGATCAGCTGTTACTTTCTGGAATAACTGAATGAATGACCAAATGAATGTACATATAAAAGAAACTTGATCTATCTGATATATATTTCGAGTGTAATTTCTTCACTTGAAAGTTGTCCCATTGTACGCCAATTGAGTCATCGGGAAGATTATGAGAACAAGCGCCAGTTGAAGCCACATTGCGATAATAATGAATAACAAAAGCTTTGTGGCACGGTTATTGGATATGAGGCAACGCAACGCAACACAACACAACTCAAACGGATATACAATATGAGAGCTTCAGCACACAAATACACACAAGCACACACACACAGCAATCGCAGTCCCGTCATAAATAATATTTTATGTGGATGAGAACACAATACAACAACACCCAATGAATGATATCTGGTGGCAAACCAGAACTTGAACTTGCCTTCCACAAAATGTTCTTATCAGCGCTTTTTTCTCCTCCTATTTTTCACACATATCAAAAGTAAGCTCAAACCAAATAAATTATCGTAGCTCCTTCAAACAAACTCATGAGAACTATAAAAAAAGAGCTTAAAATAAATTTAAAGAAGTGCTTGAAAGCAAATATGGTATATAGTAGTTTATATCGCATCTGATCCTATCGACTGGTCAAAAACTTTAGATAGACATTTATAATATTTTTAGTTTAAACTACAGAAAAAGAATTTCTTAAGCAACCGTCCTCATTCATTCATTTCCTGTTGAATATTCAAACTGTCAGCTAACGACACGGTTCGGACTAAAAGATATATGTAATGCAGAAGTAATACCTTGATTCTGACACATCTTGAATAATGCGTCTTTTGTTCTAGATACAAATGTAGTGAGTGTAGGTGCCACCGAATCCGTTTAGAATGATAACAACAACGTTGACAGCAACGTTGAGGCAAATGTGAGAGCCACCTACAAAGTGCATAAATAAATACTCGAACAGGCGACAAACAAACAAACAAAGAAATGAACAAATATTTGACCTAACAGAAGGAACAAACTGGAAGTGTTAAAATGGTTTTTTATGAAATGTTGGTACATATGTATATGTATTTTTAAATGGGCCAACACAGACGTATTGTCTACGACATTTGGCACAGCTAAAGTATCAAGTACAATATAGAGTATATAAAAGTGTGTGTGTGTGTTAATACTTCGAGTGCAGAAGTGGAGAATATAAAAACGTTCAAGTGTCAAAGTGACAGCTCTGAAATTGATTACAGCGACAATTGTGTGTGTTGTTTGTTTGTGTGTTTGTTAGACGCTGTGTAAATAGTTCTGCGATAATTTTCAAAATGACGTACTATTTAGACGACACTATATAAAGATGACCCAGACATATGGAGAACCAACTGATTGACAGCTAACACGTGGTATCAAATATTTTATAACTATATTAATCTTTTCTAAACTTAATCTTTTTTGTAAGCGACAGCAAATTATTTGTGATAAAGGTTATTTGGTGTCTAAAGTTAGTAAATCACAGGTGAAGTGTATTATTTATGGGTTGGTTAATCTATTGTTTTAACACTACACAATAAGATTTATTTCCTTCTGTAAGTAAAAAAATCTCCACTCATAAAACTTTTGAACACATTCACGATTAAACTACAATGCTCTAAGCCTAACCCACTTTTGATAAGTTTTGCGTATATATTTATAGAATACTTATTAATCGAACCCCCCAGAGACAGAGATAAAGATGCATAAATTCTTGGCATGCCTACACGACGCGTCAAGAAATGAATCAATAGCACACACACACACTCATAAATGCTGGTTATTTTCGAGGCGAGGTTTTTTGAGATACGCGACGCAAGCTGTCAAATATTGGCAAACAAATTGACGCCAAAATCGCAAACAGAAATAAGCGTCACTAACGAACATTGAACAGAGTAGAGTGTGCACAAAAGACTCATATTTATGGCCAGTTGGGCAGTATTCTTGAAGTTTTTTTTTTGGAGTTGTGGCAACCACGTGGGTCGCACACACACACACACACACACACCTCTTGGGGTCTAAGTCTTGCCCTGCTAAATAAATTAAATGGCATGTGAACGAAAAAGCTTAAGAATATTTTTTCACGCGTGCTAAAGGTCCGCAAACTAAATATGCTCATAGTTACAGGCAGTTGTTATTGTTGCTGTTGCTGTTGCCGTTGCAGTAAGTATCCATGAGATACAAATCGACAGTTGTAGCGCTGCGGTTCATTAATTCCGCAGCGTTTGACAAATGCAGCGAAAGGAAGGGAAAGGAAACGGTGACGATGTCGACCCATGGACTGATTTGAATACTATTTGGTCGATGTTTGCGGCATTTGCATTTTTAAACGATTTTCCCATTTGGGTATTTTGGTTTTTTTTTTTTTTTTGGGCTTGTTGTTCAAATTATGTATGTTAATGTGTGTGTGCGTGTGTGCGAGTGTGTGTTTGCTGACGGCTTGAGTTGTTGTCATGGGTTATCAACATTTGAACCCGCACTTAACGATAAGAGGAAGCCTACAGTACAAAAACAAGCTGCAGTACAAATGTGTGTGTGTATGTATGTGTGTATAGACAAACATGTTTTTATACACACTCGTACATATGTATATATAGTAAGTGCACATGATTTTTGACCACGCCCCATGCATAACTCTGCAGCATACCGCAAACAGATGAAATTTTAACATGGCAAATTTAAAAGATTTGCGCAAAAAATATTTAATTGTGAAATACTAATGAAAAAATATGGCAAAATTTATGTGATTACATATTGTCTTTACGTATTTTTATAAAAATATTTTTGATAATTCTCGAAGTTAGGGTATACAAATATGTACATAGTTACGAAGTTCGTACACAGAACACTTGTGCGCTGTACAATGCATAAAAATTAATGTTGGCAATCTGTAAATTCCTGTAAAGCGTAATTCAAACTCGACACATACACGCAGACAGACACACACACACACACACACTCACTCTCACACACACTTCTAGAGTGGCATCCGAGGCAGGACAGGCCTTCGTTAAGTGCCTAGAGATGGGCAAACAAGTTGTTGAGCTATTTAAACACTTATTGATTATTTTGTGATGTGATCGATAAAAGCTCAACATTTGAAATTTATCTTTTGATTAGTTGAGCAAATCCACCATGAATAAATAACATTGAAATATTGTATAAAACTAGTTTCGATAACCAATTGTTGATAACTCTTATTGCCTTAGTTATAATCAATGATCAGTTAATCAATAATCAATAAGCTCTGCTTTTGTACATGCGATTAACTATCGATAGATTACAATCGGTTGCAGCCCACAAAGCGCCATCGCAAGGAGTTAAACATGTGCAGCAGAAAACTGAAATTGAAAATTTTATAATAAAGGATGGGTATACCCGATTGGAAACAAAATTTTTTTTAAATATTTGTTTGTAGTAAACATTTTACAAAAATATTTTGGTTCATGTTCATTAAAATGTTCCAAATTACAGACAATTTCTTATCCTTTAACAATTTAAAGGGTATTTAATAGTCGTCACACAAGCCGCACTACTGTTTTTCATTGCATTTTATTAGTTTTGGTTGCCTTTTATTAATTTTATTCCACAGTTTTATTTTTCTTTTATGCAATTTATTTGCACCATGGCATATTTCTTGCAAGTATCTTTTTTTCTTCTTTTTTAATTAAAAAATGTTGCCAGGGAAATTTGTGGAAGGAATCGGCGTCGTTCTCTTCGCCACCTTGCAACGATGCTGGAGTTGTTGCTGTTGTGGTTGTCGTTGTTTGGTTGTTGCATGTTGCTTGTGTGTGTTGCAGGTTTACAAGACGACAACGCTTGTACAACATGCTTTCCTGCAACGCGCCAACGTTGCATGCCACACCAGTTGGGCAGCCACAGTCAGAGCAGACAGACAAACAGCCAGCGAAATGATCGACGATGTTGCAAAGTATTAAAGTCAGCGACACAATCTGCATATTAAACAAGAAAAAATAAACGACAAAAACTGCGCATAACGAAGATCGAATACCCTAAGCTCAAAGTAGTGAATATGACAAGAAATTATTCATAATTATTAATTGAAGGTTTAGAACTTGCTAAGTTTAGAAAAGTTTTAATTGATTTCAAAGGTTACTTTTATAAAACAAACTTCCTCACAATTGTATCTCGAACCCCTTGAAAGCGTATTAAAGACAACAGCAACTGCAACTTGTTGCACATACAAACACACACACACACACGCACATACACATAGATTACTTGTATGTAATGAAATTAATACAAGCCGCCTGACAAACTCACTCGACCAGCTTGCAGGTGTTTTTTGTGTTTAGAGAGAGAGAGAGAACCGGAAGAAATGCTGGACTTTGGGCAGGACTTTGGCTTCGAAAAAAACAGCTGATTGGATGCCCCAAGTTGAAACTAATGAAGCATTCCGATTGTGCCAATTCATGTTGCGACTATTCATTAAAAGACTTGCAGTCAGCATTACGAATCGAATCCAAAACGAAACGAAACGTATTTGTGTAATCACATTCGTATTTTTGTATGCATTTTCTGAACTTTTGCCACAACTTCCGCTCTCAACACAAAAAAAAACTGCTGTACTCGCAAATTCAAATTAAATGTTGCATATGTTAAATACGTGCATGCATATACATATGTATGTATATGGGTATATATATTTTAAGTTACTGAAACTGTGAAATAAGGTTTTAATATCTTTAAGCATAAAAAGTATCTTGTACAAATATGTGCGACGCCCAGATATAGATACAGATACATTTGAACGCTTCGTTACAATTCCCAAATACTTTTCAATAGAATGTCAACGGTAAAAATCGCGAGGCGACAACAAAGTGCTTTTTTTCTATCTGTGATTTGAAGCGTTTTGGTTTTTTTTTTTTCTCTTTTCTTAAATGTGTATCTGTATCTGTATCTGTTGCTCTGTATATGTATGCTGGCTCCGGCTGCTGCCTTTTGTAATGTAATTGAACTAAATGCGGCGGCTGCGTGTGACATTTTTGCTGCTTTTGTTGTTGTTGCTTTTGTTGTAGCTTTTGCTCGATTGTCGATTGTCGATTGCCGGCTTCTTGTGTTGCTGCTTTTCTGGCAAAGCCATAGAAAAAACGTCAAGCGATGCAGCTGATGAGAATGTGAGTGCCATCTACACTGAGAGAAATATACTACTTTTAGATGGTGACGTACCTTAAGCTCGCTACATTTTCTTTAAGTGCTCACATATTTACATGCACACAAATATGTATCTCAATCTGCATCTGTAAATGTATCTGTGCTTTGAGCTGATATCTAGTAGAGCGTCGCCGTCGTCATCGTCATCGTCATCGTTGTTGTTGCTGTTGCTGTTGTCGCCTTGTGGCCAATGTAGCGCGACCATTGATGAAAGCTGAAAGCGACCCGGGCCTTTGGTCATTGAACTGGCTGACTGGCTGCCTGTCTCCACCGCTTTGATTTTTCTCAAAACTAAAATATTTAAGTAGTTCGACAACAGAGACACCAACAACAACAACAACAACAACAACAACAATGGGACGTCAAATGACTTTTCCGCTTATCTGCTGTTAATTGTTTGGGTCTTTTTCTTGATTCCGTTTGCTCGAAGACGAAGACGAACAAGAAAAAAAAGAGCCAAAATTAAATGCTTACGGGATCGGTACGATTCGGTTCGTGCATAGCTAGCATTTTGAGTAAACCGCCCTCCCGTCCCTTCCTGCACCTATTATTTAACATACTGTATGTGTGTGTGTGTGTTGAATAAAAGAAAAAAAACTTGGCAGCATTGCGTTTGAAGTGTCAATTTTGAAATGTGACTCGTTTTCAACGTAATTTCACTGATTTCAGTTTCTTCGCTCTCGCGTGTGTTGGCAAATGCACAAAAATGCTTTTTTCTATGCCGTTTTTTAGGGCACCTCAAAAAAGAAATACAAACTAAGCATCCCAACAAAAAGCGCACAAAAACAAAAAATGTTATGTTATGTACTCAAATGCAATTCAACATTAACATTAACTTAAACTCAACTCAACTCAACTCGAACTCTTTGACTATGATGATCTTGTGAACCATTCAGGTCTAATTAAGTATTGTAATTGTTCGTATGTAAAGTTACAACTCTTTTGGGTTAAATACATTGGAAGCAGTTCCATTTAACATTTCGTTGAACTATTCCAACTGTAACTGTTTGTTTGAGTCTGTTTGCATTGGCATATCAATTATTTAGCTTGTATGCCACGGCCCAGTATTTTAAAATTCATTTGAAAACTGAAAACCGAATTCATTTATGACTGTTTTTTTTTTTTGCCTTACACAACAGGCATATTCGATTCTTCAATGTGGTTGCTGAGGGCTCGAAAGCTTTACAGGGTATTCACTTTGCATGCTAGCCCACTCTGTAAGAAACTTGCTTCGAACGAGAACGAATAAAAAGAAGTGACAAATAATTTCCATGCGCCTCACCTCGTGTTATAAATTGCGTATGCAGACCCACTTGGTCAGTTTCTGAATACAAATCTATGCGTTTTACATAAAGAAAAGAAGAGACAACAACAACCTTTACCTCCTATATTGCATTGTATATTTGTATATGGTAAATGAGTGGAATTTGTAATCGGATTCTATGCGTTTGTTAGTCCAAAGTACTTTTATAGGATTTTATTACATCGACTCTATTTCTGTGCACAATTAAAATTCAATTCATTTGCAATTGCACTAACAACCAAATAAAATGCACATTACATTAGAAAATTGTTTCGAAAATTGTGTATGCGTAGCTGAAGTTTTGAAGTTTAAGCTGTAATGCATCAATTCGTATTCTACAGTTGAAATTTAGTTTATTATTACCTCTGAATTCGTTTCAGTTATTTCTGAAATTTGTAACGGTCTAACGATTGAGGCTCTTCGAAAGAAAGTCAATAGAAATGTTTGTGCTAATTGTTAAATTGATTAAGCCCATTATCATCAATTGTCGCATGATGATGACATGTCAATTGGCATCTGAGTTTAATGATCCACTCAGTTTGTGTTTATGTGATTTATGAAGTGTCAAACTTTCCAAAAAAAAAAAATAGGGAAGAAGATAAAATTGTTTGACGTACTCTATTTATGTGTGTGTGTGGTGTGTGTTCATGACACTTGGCTAACTCAATTATGTGTAAGTCATGTATTAACTTAAAACACTTGTAGGTTTTCACTTTCACAAGCAGGGACAAGCAAAGTTGGCTGAAGATACACTCCGAGATACTTTATAATAATAATAAACATTGAAACAAAACAAAAAACTAGTATCTGTAACTGCAACTGTCAAAGCAATTGTTGTTATTGTCTGCGGTTCATTGGCTTCTGCTTTCGTCTAACAACAATAACTATAATATCTGACAGATGTTTTACACACACACACACACACACACACACACACAGAGTTAGTGTATGAAGAATAGTTTTATTTCCATGCTGGCTATTAATCATGCGTCGTGTGACGTTGTAAATATTGCCTGGGGCGTGAAAGTCATAATAATTTACTGTGCAAAGACATACAATATTTTTTTGTAGCAGCAACAAACTCCTTTCGTCATAACAATTAATTTGAAAGTCCGACCACAGCACGTGCGATTGTTGCGCCTGCGCCAAGCTCACTTTAGCTTCAACATTCTTGGCAAGGTAATAAATTTTATGAAATATATATATATATAAGTTTTACAGCCATAAATTTGACTTTACATCAATTGAAACTGTTGTGTGTGTGAGTGTGTGTGTGTGCGTGGTCAAAAGAATTTAAAACTTGATTAGTTGTCCAATCCAAAGCCATTTGAATTCATTTTATGTATTTACCCCAGATTCAGTTTCTGCTTACATATTTCTGTTCCATTTTCTACCTTTAACCAAGTGTGCTTAGGAATGGCTTAGCTTAAATCGAACGCAACGGAATTTGATAGAATTGATTTGCATTTTGGAGAGACTACGTAATTGGGCACAAAGAATGTAAATTTCTGTTTTTTTTTTAGATAAGTTCGCCTTAGGGCTTAAGAGACTAACTAATACCCTAGCTAAGCTGCAAACAGATATTAAAATAACAGAAGGCTATGACCATCAAAAACTATCTTTACTTATCTACATAGCCATACAAAGTCTTAGTTTCCAACTTTGAAATAAAGTATCTATAAACTTTTTTAAAAATATTCATTCCTTCGTTTTGTAGCATTTACTGTTAATGTTTTTTAATGGCTACGATTAACACAGCAAGCAGTAAAGTATGTTCCAATCTTAAAACTGTATTAAACTTGGCCAATGGCTGAAATGTGTTGCAACTGTTGTTGCTGTTGTTGTTGGCCAACTGGAAATCAACGCGGCAAGCAATTAGAATAAATTAAGTAAAGCAACTTTATTGCCCGATGCGAATGCAGGTGAAATCAAAGCAAGCAGAGGAGAAGGTGCCGTCCATCTATCTATCTATCTATCTATCTATCTATCTATCTTTCTGAGTGTTCGGCATGCCAGAATGTAAATTTGTCGCACACAAATGAAACCAAAGAGAGAGAGAGACTCATCGATGTATCTGTATCTGAAACTGAATTCGAATTCGGACCGTTGAATCTAAATTGAGGTTTAATTTTCATTGTCTGCTGTTTGAGAAAAACCTGTTCCGATTGGAATAGTAGTTGTCTTTATTGCCTGACTTCGCCGCTCTCGTGGTCACTTTTGTTGACTTAATTTATTGACATTAGTATTTGTTGCTGTTACTGTTGTTGGCCTGGCCTGTTGTTTTTCGGCTTTTATATTATTTTAGCAGTTGATTTGCTTTTTATGTAAAAAAAAAAAAAAACACACACACACAGAAAATATTTTGTTCATGCATTCTTTACCCAAAAAGACACCTGACTTTTGTGGTGCGAGATTAACCGGTTAAGCGCCTTGGCACATTACAACAGCTGTTGATGCCCCTCCACTGCCTGCCCCGCCCTTTCGGCTTGATTAGCTCGAAAGATGCGGCTTAGATAGAGCTAATGAGATTAGTTAGAGGCTGTAGCTGGGATTCAACAACGATGACTGCTCCACGGCAAGCAAATCAAGCTGCAGATAATAATTTTGTTTCGTTAGGAAATTGCCGTTGAAAATTCATAAAATACATGTCAGGTTTTTTTTTTTTGTTTATACATAATAAGCATGGTCAGGGCAATTAAATTTATATGGTTCATAAAATTGCACAATGGCAATTTGATGGCTGCTGGCATTTAATTTCTGCCCTCACCTGCACAACACATAACTAGTTGTGAAGTTAATTTTATAGTTTTTGAGCTTTTATTAACAATCTTTTTTATTACACTCAAAAGATTTTATAGGCTTGCTAATAAATCTTTAAACACTTAAGAAATTCAACAACAAAAAATAAATAGGAATAAAAAACACACAAAATGCAATAAGAAAACGCCCACATTTTCACATTAACAGAAGTGAAAAGCCAAAGAAAAATGTCGCTTATTTATAAAAAGCATCACTCACCTCTGAAAAACTTAAATTTTATAGAGCCAGGAAATCGTTTTATAATATGTCTCGTTGTATTCTCAAATGTTGTATTCAGAAATGTTTTTTTATATATTTTTTTTAGGTCAACAATTTTTAATTTCTTTTCTCTTTTTTTTGAGCGTAAAATACATTGTGTTTTTTTGCTTCGCAATTTATTAGCGTAGATTTGTTTTAGGTATTTGACGTTTGTTGTTGTTTTCTGTTTTCAGATTTTTTTATTGTTTTTAAATCTTTTTTTCACAATTTAACTTTGTGCTTTGCTCATGGTTTGTTTTTGAAACATTTTTGTGGCATAATTTGGCAGCAATTTGCTTTTAATTTGTCATAATATTTTAAAGCATTTAAACTAAATGCGACTTGTCTGAGTCAAAGTTTAAATTTCACAAGGTTAAAATAAGTTTGTGGTATACCCAAATAAACTATAAGTATTTAGTTACCATGAAGCTTTTAATGCCCTTAAAAGTATGCTAAGGTTTTTGTTTAATAGGCTAAGAGGAATATTTGACTTTGTTTTTCTCAGCTTGTCTTCAAGTTCACAACCCATTTATTTCACAATTAGTTGAAAGTTTTATTTTATAGCTTACTCCAAATTGGTATAATTTGTTTTTAGATATCTATTTTCACACCCTTTTAGGAATACTAAGCACTCAGTTCCTGTGCCAACTTGGCAGCCCCTCAGAGCTATGGCGACTGAATGACATGACGTCGCATGTCCAGGCACGAAGTCTCTCGACTCCCTTCAACAACCAAGTTTCCTGCTACACACACACACATACCTATGGAATATAAGTTTTTTATTCGCAAAAAGTAAGCAAGAAGTACGGAGAATATACATACTTTTAAAAAAAAGTATACCTGTTTCGAGTCATGCGCAGTGAAACTCAACTTTCTAAGTATTTGCATTTGTTCTCTGTTCTGTTTGTGTGTGTAAGTGTGTGTTTGTTTTGTTGCAGTACAGAAATTTCCGCATATCATGTTAATCGCCCAAATACACGCAATTGTTTTGCTGGCCACGGCGCCTAAAAGTATGTCGCATTTATTTCCATTTGGCGTAGCTCGTAATTCAGCTTGATTCTGTTGTCGCCCAAGCCAAAGTCCGATTTTGTTTCCTTTATTTTTTTTTTGGCAAACATTCGAGCCCATAAATGTCCTCCTCTCTCACACTCTCTTCCTCTCTCATTCTCTCTCTGCTGTCTCTGTGCTGGCGAAAAAAGCACAGTTGGACAGGAATGACGTTATTGCCTGTAATTAATTTTAGTTGGCATACATTTACGAGCAAACGCATTTGAATTTATTTCATTTGTTTTTGCATATTTTGCGGCAATTTTGTACCTTGCCTCAACCTTGTAGAAGTTGTTGACCCTGTGGCAAAGTTGTACTTATGTTCTTAATGATGAATGGTGTTCAGAAAATAAGGTCATAAAAGTAGGGTTTAAGATAATTGATGTTTGCAGTGTATAGTCATAATCTTAATCTTTCAATGATTGTTTGTTGTTTGTTGGGTGTTTGTTGGGTGTCTCCTGCGAGCTCACAGTTGGACTTGGTTCACTCTTTAAGTGCCTTAATTAGTTTAATTAGTGCGTGGCACATAACATTTTATGAAGTTAGAGAGAGAAGGCGAGGGAGCTACAAATTGAAGGCATGGAGCCCTTAATGACCACCTACGTTAGCAAAATAACTCTAATTAAATGCATAGTTCACAGAGAAACTTAACTCCAATCCTGGCCAAAACAAAATGCCACGATTAGCATAATTTTTTGGTCATGCAAAGTGAAAATAAAACAAAAAGTTAAACAAATGTGCCTAAAAGAAATGTGGACCTGAAGCGTTCTCCGCTGGGAAATTTAGCAAAAAGATTAGCTTTAAATGTCCTACCAAAATGTCATACGAAAATTGCGTATACGCAGCGTTATCTCAACCAAAGTTTATGTAGTTCTATGGAACTTTGTTTAGTCGATGACAGTTATGGCTGCTTAATGACACACATATTATACATTATTATTATTATTATTTGCATTTTTGCTTTTGCTTTTTGTTTGGTTTCCTGTTTGGTTGTTTGTTTGTTGTGCGGCTTCCTGTGACATAATCGAGCGATAATTTTCCGTTTGTTGGCCAAAAACGATATTGTTGATTGGTGCCTTGTCCATGTTGCCATGGACGACAAGTGCAAAAGTTTTTGGAGCCCATTACTCCCAATTGAAACATTAAATGGAGATAGCAACAAACATAAAACGACGAAATGCAAGGGAAGAAAATGTCATGTTTCAAATTAATTAAGCATTACACACACACACACACACCCAGTGAGTGTGCTATTGCTCGTACTCTCCTCCTAGGAGTAGTCAATTGTTTGTTTCTATGCTCGTCCTTCTATGTGTGTACGCATCATTTAATTACGTTAATTGGCAGCGGGTCGCTTTTATATCGCCCCCATTTATACGTATGTATGTGTGTGTGTGGAAGTCCTAAGGGGGTTGGGATGAACTATCGGGTTGGTTATAATTGTAAGGGAGACAATGACGTTGGCCCGCAATATACTATGTACATGGAAGTTGTAAGCTTAAATAGTTTAACTTAACTTTAAACTCACTTCCTAACTATCTTTCTAACTAGGGCATCTACATATATGTAAAAACTGTTGCTTGTTGCTAAACTGAAAACTCAAGTCTCAACTGCGTGCAGAAGCATTAATTTAGTAAATTACACTTACACACGAGATGTGACTATGTATTATTATGTCAACGTCATTTTGTAAAAATTGTAGCTTAGAGGTAAGTTTTACTCCTTGTTAAAACAACTTCGTACTAAACAAATTAATTTGGTAAGTGTCTATGAATATTTTACAGAGCAAATAGTAATGAAAAACAAACTAGCCAAAATAAGATACATTTGCCTTAACAAAATGGCTTCGCATCCCTTGCAGAAAACCTTGTCAACAGATTTTGCGACATGCGCAGCATCCATTTTAGTAATCAACCCTCAGATAAACACCCCTCTTCAAGTGACTTTTTGCATCCCCCAAGCACATAACTTAGAAATGCCGCCACAGAAGTCGAACAGAAGTCGGCCATTAAATGTTTAGAATTATGGCAACAGGCAAATCAAGGAGACGCACATAATTCCAAATTCCAAATGCCGCAACACGCAGACAATAAGTTTTGTAGGCCCTTCCATCCCCCACCTCCCTCATGCAACAACGTTGCTAGACGCCTACGTAAAAAAGAATTAAGTTTAACATTTCTAATTTATTGATGTTTCCGTCGTTGGTTGGGAAAGAAAGTTGTTGTTGTTGTTGTTGTTGGTGGTGGTGGCCAACTGCCAAATGTCTCGGTAAAACTAACTCAAATTTATGATGATTAAGAAAAATCACAAAATACTTAAGCAATCTATAGATAGTATAAACAACGAGTGTGTCATGACTGCTAGTATATATACCTAGCTGAGTATGTATATATGTGTGTGTGTATGTAAGTGTGGGTGTGAGTTCGCTTGTTTTCATTCTCATAATTTGTTTGCTGTTTCAAAAATAGACAAAACTCAGCCAGCTAGACAAGCAACGCACAGGGCAACAACAACTGTTTGGAGGCCATGATTTGTGTTGTCAACTTTAAAATTCCTAAAGCTTGCTCTCTAGTAATAGAAAAGTAAAAGCTTCCTTCTAATAATTAAGCATTTCTTATTGGATTAAGCTAACAAATGTTTGCTAATTGATTTGTTAACTGATTGAGAAACCGTTTTAAAAAAACTTAAGTGAACTCTAATAGAAAATCAATATGGCACACAAAAGGCAGTAACAAAAGGTAACAAAAGGTAACAACAACAACAACAACAGCAAGCAGTTTATTAAGTAGGTTTATGGGTAGAAAAACACAAACACGCCAAATGAGTGTAGATAAACTTTAACTACCCTAGACCCGAATCGAAGCACAAGCGCAAGCAAATATAAAATAAAAGCCAAACAAAAGCCAATAAATGAAGTTTGGCCAACAATAACAACAACAACAACAACAATAGTTTGCCACTTGCCACTTTTAGGTTTTGGCTATTGAGCATCCATAAAATGACAGTCAGCATTAAGTTAAAGTTTTTGCGTTTGTTTTCTTTTCAATGTGCGTTAATTTATTTGCCAAAGTCATTAAAAACATAACATTTATGGCCAACTGTGAATAGCTGTAGCTCAAATCAATTCTTACTAAGATTTTGAATACGCATTTGTTTGACAAACTATGCAAAAGCTTCTTTTAAGTATGTATAAGAAACACTTCGTTTGATTTTCAGTTTTAGTGATAAGATATAAAAACTACAACTTATGATAGTTTCTGCTCTTCTAAAGTACCATGTTCTAAAAAATCTGTAATGAATTTTATTTTTATTCCCGAGCTATATTTGTAAGAACAGATTTTTTGACGCTCATAAAAGTATGCTGCAAATTATTTTGCTTGTGGGCAATTTAGTCAATGCAGCAACATATATCTTGTCGATGGTTCGTGTCAATGCTATCTTAAACGAAAATCCGCAAATATAAATTAACAGATTTTCTTTTCCTTTTTTATTAAAATTACAAGCCAATGAAAATCACTAAGCATTCAGAACACTTACTAAAATAATTTTTTGGAGCCTAAATTCGAAACATGCAAAGTAGAACATACAAACAAAGTATTTACTTGAGACAGGGCGGAAACGAAATTTATGTTATCTGCCATAATTGTGTGCATTAAAATTGATATTGTACTATGTGTGTGTGTGTGTGTGTGTTTGTATTGTTAGCTATTTAAATTGCATGACGCCAACAGCAAAAATCCATTTGAGCAGCAGGAGTTAAAAAATGAGGGGGAGGTAGTTTGTAGTTATGTCGGGTCACACAAACCAAACCAGACCAGACCAGAGCGGACCACAGCCCCCGTTTTGGGGTAGCCAAGAGCAACGTTGACATAGTTATTTTTTTTTTTTTACCCCCAACTTTGCACTCGAAATACTTCGCCTTTGCCTTCCCTTGCATGTTTACTGTGCATTCGCCAGGACGATAACAACAACAACAACAACACATTTTTCGTTGTTGTCAACGCGTATCCATTTTGGGGGCTGCATTTAGCGACAACAACCCCTAGGACCCCCCTCGGGTGGCTCTATCCCCCCTCCTGAGCTTGTTTGGGCCAGCCAAATAGCAACAAAACTGAAGCCTGTAAAGTGGCCAAGTTGGAAGTAGCCCGCTCCTTTTACTGCCCTCCAGCTCCCGCTCCCTCTGCCATTGTTTTCGTATACAAATTTCATCAACGTTTTTCCCTACCATTCATTTTAATGCTAGCCATTTGTTTGTTTAGCTGGTGTGTCTCTTTTCCCAATGGTTGTTTTTATACATTGTACATACTTACTATACTATATAGGGGTCAGTTGGCTTCCTGTCCTGTGCGGTTTGTACGGGTCTTGGTGTTGTGGGCTCTTATCGGCATTTTGCGGTTTTCTCTTTGTTGATTTAGTGGAGCAGCCTGTTGAACTTTTCGCCTCAGTGCCGCATTAGGACCACACCCAATCCCCAAAGCGTTCTCAAAAAGCCCCCACCATTGCTTGCACTATTTGTTTGAATTATTAAATTGCTGAATATTGAAGTAGTTTTCTTTCTCTCTCCTTTCCGTTTTAGTACGCCAATTTTGGATAGTTTCAATTTATTTGGCTTTAGTTTGGGTGTTAAATTCCAGAAGCCATATCGCCAGGAGGGAGTAATGCACGTCTTATATAGTTTCACCTTGTTGTCCAGAGACAGCCTTTTACTTGATAGGAGCCATCTCATTTTGCTGATCCTGCCCTTGAGAGTCGCTATGACGCTGGACACATGTTTGGCAAACGTAAGATGTTCCATCATTTGGCCCATACTTGAAAGTTGTGAAGGCACTACTGCAGAATATCTGCGGCTTCAGAAATGTGTCTGCTCCTGGCCAAGATTGCCGTGTTATCTGCGTAGGTGGCGATGAGCAGATAGTTCTTAAACTGGACTTCGCACCATCTGCAAGGTAGCTGCGTACAGTTGAGGAGGCAGAAGTGGCTTGATCTTGGCTAGAAGTCCGCTGTGCCATACTCTATCGAATGTCTGTGTTACGTCCAGATACGCCTTGCCAAGGAGTCCTTGGCCTCAAAACCTTCAAGAATGAAATTTACGACCCTATTCAGCTGGTTAGGAGTTCCACGAGATTTTCAAAAACAAAACTGAAAGGGAGAAATTTTGTCCTCGATGCTTTCCAAATAGTAATAGGCGCGTCAGAAGGCATCGCTCTAATTTATTTTAAGTTTCAGCTCACTTTAATCTACCTCAAGACACTCGACGACAAACACTTTCAACACCCCAACATAACTATCGTTCGTTTTTTATTTCTTTACAGATACTCGATCTTGCAACACCAATCTTTACAGAAATTAGCAACACCAAAGCCGGAGCGCCCAAATGGGAAAGATAAACTCTTCCTGAAATCATATAATAATATTATCGGCTAAGCAAAAATCAAACATTTATATATGTATCTACTTACATTCGTTATAGTAAATAAAATATATACGAACCATAACAGATTCGAGTTTATAATTATTTATTTAAGTGTGCGTGCTGCATAGGATAGCGAAGGCACAATCCAATTTAACGAAAATTATTGCTAATTTCGCATTATGTTAAAAACTGGGGTATACTTTTAGGGTCACACAAATAACACGATTCATTGAATGCTAAAACAGCTCTAGCTCTGCCAAATCCTTGTAGATTTTCTAAGGATATGGTGCGTTAGAATCACAAGGACCAACTGTATCAAACGGCATTAAAAAAATACATGGTTATCTAAGAATCCAATACTTGGAAAAATTGATCCTCAGGCCGCATGGCAATGGTTCCAAAACACAAAGTCGCTGTTTTCTCGGAAACTACAAGGACAATTTGGATGTCCTTTGGTCAGTTTGTAACCCTAATCGAAACTAAATGTTTGCAACAGGACTCGCCAGGATCCGTAAGGATTTGGCCGATTTATAAGCATTTTTCTGTTTTTAAAAAAGTCCTTATATCTTCGCTGTTTTAAGGACTTTCGTCCTTTTTATTGGATTATTCAAATTGGCTGCCAAAGGACTATCTGTGGTCCGAAGGACATCTAGATAGGCCTTAAAATGGCCGAAATACAAACGATTTTTCGATTTCTATACATTTTTTCTGACCTACCCCCTTAAAAAAATTTCAGAAAATTTTTTTTGGCATATTTTGGAAATTTTAAATGCAAATCGATAATCATGAATTGGTCGATCTCAAATATACGTGTCCTGCCAAAATCCTTAAAAAAATGGCGAAGTTATGACTAAAAACGCAAGCAATATTAATGCTTAATTTTTATCAGGCAAGATGCGTATAAATTTGGTATTAAATAAAAAAAAATACAAAATAAGCTTATCTTCCACCAAAAAAGAAACCCAGATTTCCCTCTTCCCGCAATTTGCTAATTTTTCAAGTAATTCAGTTTTATGTTGATGCTTGTAACATACTGCTGATGCAGCAGTTTATTGTTTTCGTTTTGATTGAGTTTGCCAAAAATACACCGTCCTTTGTCTTTTTTCGTCAAGCCTGCCCTTTCAAGTACCTTTTAAATAAAAAGACTTCTTTGTTTTGCATTTGTTTCTTGTGTTTTTATTGTATTTAATTGTTTTTCGTTTGTTGATTGTATATACAAGTTCATGAATTAGTTAATGAATATATATATATATTTAAAACAAATATGTTATATATAAATAATACACCAGTTCTACTATATTTGCATGTATGTAAAAATAAGAACTACAAAAATATACATAAAATATATAAATAAAAACTTACAAAAATTATATAGAAAACTAACAATAAAGCAACTTTTATGAATATCAAAAAAAAAACTTAAAATAATAATTTGATTTTTCAAATTTCCCTTTAAGTTATTTCCCACCACCAATTTCCTTTTCTTTTACCACGTATACAAACCAGTCACATAATAACACATAGAGGGCGCCACATGGAAATGCTTAACGAAAAAAAGAAACAGAGTTGGCTTTTATTTTATCCAACATAGATTGGCATTTATTTAGTTTTTTTGTTGTTGTTTTAATGACACTGAAACTGACAAATTTAGCTTTGCTTACTGCATGTGTATGTGTTTGTGTGTAAGTGTGTATTGTTAGTGTTTTGGATAATGTGACCAAGTAATCCCTGCGGATTTAAGGATTGCAAGTATTTTTTTCTGACTGGGTGTATCTGTTATTCTGTATGTGTGTGTTTTAGTAAATGTTGCTTGTCAATTCAATACATTCAATATTAATATATAGTTAATACATTTATATATGTTTTTGTAATTTGTAATTAGTAATACACATATAGTATTCGTTTACGTTTGTTTTTTCTGTTTTCTTTATAATGCCGCGCTTAAGGATTACGAATTTGAATCTTTGGATATTTGTATCGCTTTTCATACGTAATATGTATGTATTTTATGATATACGATTAATATTTGTTCTGCTAAGAAGGAGCGAGTGATTAGTATGCGTTTTAAACTGTTTGTTGCTTATGTTTAAATTGTTTAATGTTGTTCTTTTTTAATATTTTATTATTAAGTTGCTTAGTTCACGTCCCTAAAGTGATGTGCGTTGAAGTTGAATGTCGTCGATTTTTCCTCTCTTTCTTCCGTTCTTTCTTCATTTTCTTTTCTTGCGCTTTTTAATGCAATGGAATTTTAATTTTGATTTATGCGTTTTTAAGTTAGATTAAATATAAAATTTCTTGTATGTTTTCTTTATGCACGATTAATGCTAAATAATTACAAAATAGGCTTTATGATTATTATGTTTGCTTTTATTTCTTCTCTTTGTTTCTTTTGCTTTATTTTTTTTAATAAGCAACACAAAAAGCAAGCTGACGTTCCAATATGCATGATAAATATGAAGAATTCATGATTTATTTGTATTTTATTTGAATATTACTTAGCTTAAGTTATGCAACTCCAAAACTTTTTTGTTTTCAAATGTCGAAAATTGTATTTCTTATTTTTTTCTCTATAGTGTATAATATTTATATTGAATATTTGTTTTGATTTTGATTTGCCGAAAATTGTTAAGTGGTTTTGGGTTGCTATTTGCATTACTTGAAAATTTGTGAGTTCTTTTTTGCTTCGATATTTTTTTGAAGTTTAAGTTTGTATATCGTATATATATTTATTAAATGCCTTTTACTAAACGCTATGTAATATTTGTAGTTCGTTAACCATAAAAATTTGTAGTACATTTATATAAGTTTTCCCATAATAGTTAATTTTTAAGCAATAAATTATTTTTCTTCACAACACTACATTCATATATAAAATCGGTATACCTAGATATTGTTGGGTGTTAGGGTTATAGTGTATGTTTTAGAAATTGTTTCGGTTATTAAAAAAATGAGTATAAGGAAAATAAAAATATAAATAAATAAAAAAATATACTTCACGGTATATAAGGATAAGAAAAACTGGTAAAAATTGGTAGCTACTTTAAATGCTTTGCTATTTCTACGATTTTTGAGCAAATGTTTGTTTTCTGTAAAACTCTTGTAATTACATATTTTGTTAAGCATTTTTTTCCATTATAAATTGGCATAGTTCAGTCTTTGAGTTTTGAAAGTAGCTTCCAAAGTTTACAAAACAATCAAATAAAAGACAACAACAAAAAGTTTCAATAAAAATGATATATCTGTATTTAGCAAACAAATGTGTTGCAATAAACTTATAGAACTAAAAGTTGCTTAAATAAATAGTTGACAATTTAAATAGAAATTGAAGTGTGCACAAAATATCAATTTCAGTTTGTCTTAAAGCTTAAAATGCGTATAACTGTTGTGCAGTCACGAACTGTAAATAATTTAAATTTTAAAATAATTAAAGTGCGCTCGGGACGTTGTTGTTTTGTATAATACAATTTAGAGGTTGTGACTAAATGGGTTTTAATTGCTAACATATAAAATTGTGCATTGAACAAAGCATTTTCGCTTTAGTTTTATTTTTTTGGAAGCGCATTGTACAAAGAATAAAATAATTAAAAATGCTAAAAATAAAATGATCACAAGTCAACGCAAAGTCAACAACAAAAACTCATCATTAATCGAGTACAGTGTGTACTCGTTGTTATAGGATTTGCAGACCATACACGAAAAAAGAACTAAAACAATATCTATCAGTTACAATAATATTATGACTTTGACTTAAGCTACCGCAAAGAGTTTTATGCTTTTGGCATAGATGGCAAAAAAAATTAATCGAATCGAAAGAATCTTACGAAATATATATTTAGCACATAAGTAATACCCGAGTATTAGCTTACATATTTTCATGCGATTTTTGATATTTTGGTAGTTTTGCTTGAGACTTACACAACTAAAATACAATTATTAAAAATTACACAAATTTGTAGTAAAAAAATGTTTTTCGTTTCTCTCTTGATGTAAATGCAAAAATTGATTTGCATTTGTTTCAAACCAGACAAAATGTTGTTTGGATTTTTTTTTTTGCTTTTAGTATTTCTGGTTGTGTGTATGAGTATGTATGCATATAAGTATGCGTTTTTTAAATTTCGTTTATAAATACTTGAAATAGTTAATATTTATGTGTATAAATATACGTATATATGTATGTATGCGCTATATGCGTTGCTTACTTACTTTCTTTGTAATGTGTTAAATGTTTATGTGTGTTTGTTGTGTTTTCTTGTGTGTGTCTATGTGTGTGTCATTCAACTCCCACGCACTTCATTGACTTGAAACACTAAGCTAAAATGCCACGCCCGAATTCGCGTTATTCGCTTACAAATTACACTGCCATAGTATCGTAGGCTGTGAATCCTGCGCCATTTGTTTGTTGGAGTTGGAGTTGTTTTGGGCCGGCTTCGTTTCTATATTGGGGAAATTAGTTAAAATATACGTTAAAAGTGGTAATTGTATACTATTAAGATTAATAACTATTAGGCTTATAACTGCAACCAAAGCATTGCCTTCTTTTGGTATTGTACTTTTATAAAAGGCGTGTTTTGGAATTGGATGCCTTTTGTTTTTTTTTTTTTTTTTTTTTTATCAGTGTGTGTTGGCAAGCCAAGACCAAGCGCCAAGCTGCTGAAAACTGTTAGACATATATATATATGGAGTAGATACATACATCTATGTATGTGTATATAGTGTGGAGTGTCATTTAAAGCCTGTTGATTAATATATTAAGAGTATATATGTATGTAATTGTAAAGTTTATCAAATGATAAAATGCTTTGGGTACTTTCGAAACACTCAACTGTGATTTGCTTTCAATCGAAACGAAAAACAAATCATATAGAAAAGAATCAACGAATAAATAACAGAACAAGAAAATTAAAAGTAGTATTTATTACAAGTTAGTATAGAGACAGACATGCTTTCCAAGTATTTACAAGGAAGTAATTGCGCCCAAGGACATGCATATTAAGCGTTGACATTTAGTTAATATTAACTTAAATTAGTTTCAAACTTACAACTGCCTGCGACTACGTTAGTCAATGTGTTATTTAAACCAGTTTTATTATTGTTTAAACGAAATAAAAACAAGTACAAAATAGTCAGAATTAGTAGCTGCATATTGATTAAGTTCTGTTTTGTTTGTTTTGTTGCTTTGAAAAATTGCAAAGAAATTGTTTGTTATATTGCACGCAAGTCAAACGAAGTGATTGTTAAACGAGTGCCTAATTTATTTTTTTTCTTTTCTGTGCAATTTTTTTAGTGTTATACTATATAAGTATATATTTTCAGTGTACTCGTTTCTTACCTCTCAATCAATTTACGCATTTCTTCGGTGGTGCGTTGATCTTTCGGTTGTGGTGATCTTTTTACAGCTGTTTTTATTGATTTATTTATAATCGACATATTTTTGCAATAGAAATTTTGTGTTTAAGAAACCCCAAAAGTATATTGAGCAACCGAAAGTAGTTGTTATATGTATTGTATACAATTGGTTTAGAATATCATAGAATGTAAAAAAGAAAGAAAACACAAAATGAAATTTCAAATAAAAAAATATTCCATAATGATATTGTCGTGCAGATCTTACATGTCTAACTTAATGTTGTTCTCTAAAAACCAAACAAGTTTCTAGTCGGAAACATGCGAATTTCTAGACACATGAAATTCAATGAAATGAATCAATTAAAATTAAGCTTAACTCCGATATTAGATACAAAACATAAAAACATTGAATATACAAATAAATTGTGTTCGTTGTGCTTCATGAAATGAAATGAAGTGTGATTTAATTGTGCAGTAAAAATGTCAAACCAAAACCAAAGTTATTCTTTTTAACACAATATAAACATAAAAAATTAAATATATATTTTTGTAAAACTTGAGCAAAACACAGCATGAATATTTGTTGCGAAGAACTGTCTTCAAAATGACTCATGAATGAAACAATGCGGGTTGAATGAAGAATGAGAACATTCCTGAGATGAGATCGTTGGGAAATTTCATGAGACGACTTTTAGCGTTGAATGAGGTGAGTTCAAAAGGGGGAGGAATTTAAGAAATTCACTATGAACAGACTTGATTTCACATCACTCACCCTCATTGGAATCTTCTGAATGATTTTATTAATTGAATAGTAGTATCGATTAATTTTGAAAAAGGAAATCAAAGAAGATTGCGAATTGTCGTATTAAAAATTGATGAATTCTCAATTTAGCATATATCAAATATTTGTTATGATAAACTTAGAGGACGATTGAGTAATGGGAACTGCAATCAAGTATCTTTCAAAGACTTACCGCCATAGTTGCCACGTGGTCCATGATCGCGATCGCATTCGGCCTCTGAGATCTCGTTGCTCTCCTTGGAGTCGTTGAATGAGGAGTTGCTCATATCATGATTACGTGGTGGTGGTGGTGGAGGCTCAGGTGAACCATTGCCAGGATTACGAGCGGAGCCTTAAAAGAACATGGAGGCTAAGAAATGGCAAACCTAAAGAAATTCTTTAGCTTACCAATGCTGCGACGACCCATGGAACCGCGAGAGCCATAGTGATCGTAGGGTTGTCCATAGGGACCGCCATATTGAGAGCCGTATTGATCCTCCTCAGGTGCACAGTTGGCTGGATCATCATATTCGGGTCCTGGGCCAGAGTACAAGCTGCCGCCCTGAGAGTTAACGCGAGTGTAGCGACGCTGTAAAAAACAGTTGCTAAACAGTTAGAAAACAGTTCTTAAGCAGTTCTTAAACAGCTGAGAACTTACATATTGATCCTCCTCAGCACAGTTAGCGGGATCATCGTATTCGGGAGCTGGAGTATAGATGGAGGATTGACCACCTTGGCTATTCTTGCGCTGATAGCGATTTGCACGAGGCATCGACTGAGATCCGGAGCGAGAGTGCACGTGTCCAGGATGGCCAGGGGGAAGCATGGTGCCGGCATGTCCGGGCACAGGGGTGTGTCCGTTCTGATGCGGGAAGGTCTGGAAGTTCATGGCCTTGGTGGGATCCATTTCCTCGCGGAAGCCAAGCAGATGGAACGTAGCGTAGGGGCAGATCTCATCTTCCATGCCTTCGTAAGAAAAGAAAACGATTACAAAGAGTTCCTCAATGTTTGTGGAGTGGTTTGTTGTTTGTTTTAGTGTTTTAGTATGAGATAGTTCAGTTCTTGACCCGTAGAGTATTACGTACTTACTTGTCGGTAGTTGGCTCGATGCGACCGTGGTTAGACTACAATATGTTAGTGGTTTTTCAAAAGTAAACTCAAATGAAAATGTTAAATTGTGACAGGGTTTAGTATTTAGGGGTTACATACAAAAATGAAAATGAAAATCCACTTAAAATAAATCAAAGTTGGGGGTTATAGCTCCTACCTGGATGTCTATATTGGCATTCGATATTGCCGTGGGCATGACCATAGTGATTGCCAATGCCGTGCATTGGAACTGGTGGTGCTTTTAGTTCCTCGTACAAATTCGGATTACGACGCGGATCCCAAGTGGAGTGGTTTGAGCGCAAGCCACCGCGGCCTGAACCGATTCATGTTCATATATAGTTTTTGTGTCATTGTGTTAGGTGTGTGTTCATATTTTTATATTTTTTATATCCAATTTCCAATTTGTATACAACATTAACGAAGAGTCAACGAAAAAATAAATCAACAGCAACCGAAATGGGGAGGATTTTATGAAACAAAGATTAAAAAAATAATAATAAATAAGTAAAAGTGTAAATAATATTTAAAGATGTATCTAAATTTAGCACAACATTTAATAATACTAGTTTGGGATTGGGTTTAAAAATGATAAAGAAGCAACTTTAAGAAGCAACATTAAGAATTTCGATCTGATAAAAGCTTTGCTGTGTGTGATTGTATTTGTCTGACTTTATGTACCATATTGTTCATTGTTTGTGTTTATATGCAAAAGCAACGCAAAATATGAAATGTTCTTTTCTTTTTTTCTTCTCTCTTTTTTTTTTTTTGTGTACGCAAAGTAAATGGAAGAAAAAAAACTAAGCCGCAGCCAATGCGCAGTGATTGCCTTATATGTATATGGCTCCTCTGGCAAAGTCCTGGCATTAATAAATGTTGCATTGGAAATTTAGATGCTTACTTATGACTGTACCTCGCTTAATCCGGTCACAGGTGTTGTAGTTGGATCCGGGAACAGGTGGCAGCTTTCGGTTTGGTGGTGCAATATATCCAAGCTCATCGCGCAGATCGGGGCGACGTTTGTCCAGGGTGGCGCCGGGTCCCATTGTCTGATTGTAAACTACATCGTCTAGAATTAATATATGATATCGCGAAACTCAATAGTGAAACACTGAAGATGCTTTTCCCATTTTTGATGTAAACTCGCATACTTTACTTCTGTTTTTCGTATCAATCAGCTTTGTTCCGTCACTCACAGTAATTATATTTATTTTTTGTTTAATTTAAAAAGAAAATTTTTTTTTGGTGCGGCATCTCAACACGCTAGTGTGCTAATTAGTAGCTCAAAAATACAAAGTTACAATTGCGAACAAAGTTTCCAAGACAATGGAATTACGTGAGGTGTTTTTTTTTTTTTTTTAATTTCAAAATATACCAACTTGTTCATGATATAAAAATGGCATGAAATGAGCGATGATTTTAATTTAGAATTTCACTTTTACTTTACTGTACTTTACTTTAGCATTATAATATGCATTTGCGATTTCAAAAAGCATCTTAGTTTTGGTTTCATTTAAAAGAAAGAACTTGTAAGGGTATAAAATCAACATCAACAAAAAGGAGTGTCGATAGAGAAGAGAGGTATGAAAGAATTGTGTGTTGTGAATAAGTTGTAGGAGAAATGATTTGGAAAAGTTGCTTAAAATATAAGCAAAACGTATTTACAACAACACTGTAGATTATTATAGGGTATATGTAGTATATTTTAAGTATTGTATGATAGAACATTTAATTGATTTACATAATCATAATAATAAGCACTATAATCAATATTTAAGTTTGCATCTTGATTATTATTTTATTATTATGGCAATTCTAAAGTCATCGCAAGATATTTACACAAGATAATTACTTTTTTTTAAAGTCATTTTCCAATAATATTTAATGGCGATGGAAATTTGATGATGATAGTTTTCTATGAGTATCATATGAGTGAAATATAGGTATGAAATGAATGTATTTATATACATAATAGACACTGATTAACATTTAATATATGACATAGATATTATATGATTCAATATTATTTTGTTGGTATATTTTTGGTATTTTTAGTGAGTGTATTCTTGAGATTTGTGTAAGCTGTAGTTTGATAATATATGAATAAGTTTAATATGTATATCATGCAATATGGTTGATTACTAGACATAAACATTCCAGAAAACATTTAAAACTTTACCAGTATTTTTTTTTTTTAGGAGTGACGGCTTGGGATAACTCTATTTTACTTGGCCCTAATGTTGACATTAGCTTTGGAGAACTAAAAATCAATCAATCTATTCAACACTTTGGACCAACATAAACAGAAATAAAATTTGGCGATAAAATTTAACATGTATTTAAAAAGTAAGTTAAAGACTTTTGCTGCTGTGAAACTTGTGGCTCAGTCAAAAACCTACAATACACATCCTTTTGGCCGCCTCGCATATCGTCTGAACGCCTTCGGGAAAGTGCCACACACACCACACAAATACCGACAGCAACCACAACAACTGTGGCTATCAGTGGCACCATAAAGTTCAGATCCAGCCACTCGGGCATCCAGGCGGGCAGTGGAATTCTTGCATGGACATTTGTATGACCCATGCCGTCGTCGAGGGGTGCAATTGTGCCTTTTTTTTTGTCGATTTCGATATACAAACCATAATCGAGAAGCATGCAATTTTGTTTATCGGATGCAACAACAGAGCAGGCAATTTTTGGATAGTCCCAAAATATTTAAGATATTTTTGGAATATTTTATAGCAAACATAACATGTGTATGTAGAAATGAAAAGCGCGAGTGTTTTCGTGTTGTGAGAGTGGGAGATAGTCGATAGAGCGAAAGAGAGTGGAACCGAAAAGAAAACAGGAAGAAAAAATATTGTAATTAGTTTTGGATATACTTATAGATACCTTTGTGGTGATTGCCTTTGCTACGCAGAATACAAATAACAATTATCGCTATGATTATGACGAGCAGAGCCGCCACGACGGGTACGACTAAATTTAGGTTCGATAGGATAATGCGGATAGTATCCTCGGCGCTTAATTCGGGTAAGTCTCGCGAGGGTGCGATAGTGCCTGCAACAACAACAACAACAACCAAAGTGTTTCACATGTAGACCGAGAGTGATAGAAGAGACACACACACAGTTATATAGTGAAAGAGCGACAGAGAGACAACAGAGAGAAAGAAAGAAGTTAGCAAGTTGGAAAAGAGAGCGAACAACTTAACAGTTAGAAAGAAGCTAGCTCTCTTCTTTATATTGTCCTCCACCTTCCTTTCTCATATCAGAGTAAGTAGTACATTGACTTTTGTACTCAGACTAAAATTCTTATCTTTTGAAAAACACACACATATACAAATACGTTAACAGATACAAATACACGAGTATGTAACTGAGTTGAGTTCGTTGAAAAGTGAAGAAGTGTATATTGAGATAGAATATTACTTAAATGTAGAGTATTTAGATTTTATTTTACAATGCGCCAAAATGAACGCTTATAATGATTAAGTGAGTAGTATTTATATGAAAAACTATTGTAACTAGTATTATTAATTGTAATTGTATCATAAAAAAATCAACATTGTTTTTTTTTATACGTTCAAATGCAATTTGTTTTTTATCTGTTGAGACTTAAAACTAAATTAAGTAAACTTTTAAATACTAAATAGTCGAAACGCTAAAGCGCATTTAAGCAACTCGTAATCAAAATTCATTTAACAAGGCATTCCAAGTGTAGCAGCAGATTTCGACAGAGATTAGTTATGATTAGAGAGGAGTACGATAACGAAATAACTTCTTTGCCATTTCTCAAGAGGAATTATTAACTTTAAACAAAACACTAACTAACTTAGGTGGAACTCAACTATAAACTTGATGACATAACTGAATTGTAATCGAAATAAATGATTTTGTGTGTGTAGTTATAGTTTTTTATAATGAATGCACATATGTATGTAGTAAGGAAACGTCTTCTTCTTCTCCATTATTCTTGATCTTAGCTCTCTTGTGAACTCTTTTCAAAACATGTTCGAAATGATGGATCTTTGGTTGTTGTGCTTTCGAAAAAAATGTGTGCGTTTTGGCTCTGCTCGTTTTTATTTTTTCAAGTTGAATTATTTCTTTTTTCTCTGTATTTTAAGCAGTTTAAATGAGGAGCATTTTTCTATTGTCATAATTAAATCAAAAGCTATACTTAATATAAATAAAATACGTATATTGCATGAGTTGATGAGTGATTAAATCAAAAAGTGATCAGTTGTGAAAAACTTTGTACAACAATTTATTGAAGGGGCAACAATTTTAAATCCCATGTTGATCCAGTAAGAAAATCATTTAAATTATTTGCATATAGTATTTAACATATTCTTTTCATGTATTTCAGCAGAAAAAATTAATTACTGAAGCAATTTATATATTGTAATATTTGCATGTCCTATATAAAGGATTTTTATACTTGTACAAGCAGCAGAAGAAAGGAGTAACAGGGGGTTACAACATCAATGGATCACTTCAGGCCGTAAAAAATGCCGTTTAGTTTTTAAATGTACAAAATACTTTCACAATCTGGACACATTGAAAATATAACAAAATGTGATGGATTAAAAAAAATAAATAATAATACAATAAATAATATTTCTATTGTGGTTGTCTAGAGCACTACAAATTGACTAGAGTGGTCACAGCGTTAAAATAATAATTCCAAACGAAATAATTCAGGGTGACTGGTGAGATATTTTTTTTTTTTACTAATTATAGAACAATTTTTTCAGCATTTGCATTTGCTTTTTTCGGTGGGATTCGTACATATACATTGATGGTACTGTTTATAAAAACGTAAAAAACAAATTGCATTTACGCAATAAAAACAATTTTTCATTTTGTACACTATTTAATGCCACTGCGTTTCATTTTTGGCATTTTTTTTATCAAATAATAAATTAAAACAATATTTTGTTTAACTATGTATGACAAGCTTGTGTTGAAAGAAACAAATAAAAAATGTAAGTAATTACTGTGCAAATTGCTCGAATAAAATCAAAAATAAAAATTTTAAATTTGCTCAGTTTCAGTTTTTTGTGATTTTTGGTAAAAAAAAAAAAAAGCAAATTCAACTCGGGTAAAGTGTGTGTGCAACAATATTTTACTTGATGTCTAGCTTGTTATTTGTATATGGACAATGTTGCTGGGATCGATCAGTTGGAATCTTACAATCCCAGCAACATTATCAACGTAGTTTTCTATGTACAAAAGCAATGTGAAGTAGTATGTGAATATTGGAAAACAGATCGAACATACCTCCGGTAACGGTGAGTGTAGCGAAATCGTATTCGGCAACAGTGAAACCAGCAGAGTTGTGGGCAGTGATGCGTAGATTGTACCAGGTAGCGGGTTCCAGATCCAGAACTACATAGTTATTATCGGGCTTGACATTATTCGAGATTTGATTCCATTCAAGTTGGTCACTACAAATGAAAAGGGTTTAAGTATACTGTTGTAGCTATGTTGTGAAGATGATATACCGTTTCTTGCTCTCGACAACAAAGTGGGACATGGGGCAACCACCATCTTTCCAGGCCTTGAAGTGCAATGAAACCGAGTTGGATGAGACCTCAATGAAGCGTGGTTTCTCTGGCAGTTTGGGCTTCTGACCCTTGGTGCGTGTATTCAAAATGTCGGATGCTTCTCCAGCGCCAATGCTAGAAAGGAAAAGAAAGAGAGTTAAGATTAAATATGCTTAGATAGCTTCTAAGCTCCACTTACTTGTTGAAAGCCGTAGCATAGACCTGATAGCGTGAGCCGCAGAGAAGATTCTCAATGTTGTGCTTTTGCGATTCTACAGAGACCTCAGCAGTTTCCCATTCTCCAAACTCTGCAAGGAATCAAAAAGTAAATCACAAATCCATAAGTAGGTTAAAAGTTTACAAACCTGGCTTATAATGCAGGGTATAGCCGTGAAGTGGTGCAGTATCTCCCTCATGGGGCTTCAAGCGCACAGTCAGCGCATCTGTGGTGGTGGCTGAGAGCGTAACATGTGGGGATTGAGGAGGTGCCAATACAATAAGCTTATGAGTTATCGAGTCCTTGGCAATTGAGTTTTCAGCATGACAGGAATAGTCGCCGGCATCCAAACGATTGACAGACTTAATCAATAGGGAACCATCTTGGAGGAGACGCATGCGTTCATTCGCACTGAAGTCAACGCCCTTAATCTTCCAGGTGATCTCCGGTTGGGGTGCTCCCACAGCTAAACAAGGCATCTTGGCGTCTTCCTTAAAGGTGGCAGTGAACGTATCATCGAAGGAGGCAATCTTGGCTGGAACCTGATCACTGGGCATGGCCACAATGCTCTTGGACTGCTGACCCTCGCCAATGGTGGTGCTACCCGTAACCCAGAATTCATAGGGTTTGTTCTTTTCCAGTTCGGTGGCCTCGAAACTCATTTGATAATGTGGCACTTTTTGGGTTTTGGTTTCAGTCTCAGCGCCTTCAGCCTTGGAGTAGACAGTGTATTGGGTGATAATGCCGTTGGGCTGTGCTGGTGGACGCCAGGAAACAAGGATGGCTGCGTTACCCATAACCAGAGCCTTGACATCGGTGGGTGCTTCAGGAACTGTAGGACAGAAAGAAGAGATTTGAATAGGTTCTAAAGTTTCCTAGAGTGGGTCAACTTACCATCAGGTTCGGTTTGGCAGTGAATTGGAACGCTGCGAACTCCATCTCCTCCAGCTGTGGTGGCCAAAACTTGCATGGTATAGTTGGTATACTTCTTCAGTCCATGGAGCACAGTATCGGAAGAGGCAGTCTTCTTATAATGACGCTTGGTCTCATCTGCAAAAACACACAACATTAGCAGGAACATTTAAACCCTAAGGTAAGACTTCTCTACTTACCATACCACTCATCGCTGGGAGCATAGACAACCTTGTAGGTCTTGATCACACCATTGGCCGACTCGAGGGGAGGGCTAACCCAGCTGACGCGAATGGTTTGCGAGGTGAGGGTGGTGCAGGAAGTGTCACTAGGTGGTTGGCTAGGTGTTCCTTCGGCAGTAAACTGTTTCTCTTCATCACTCAAGGGACCAGCGCCGATCTTGTTAAAGGCCTGAATAACCACAGAGTATTGAGTGTAGACGCGCAGATTGTTCAGTTCCAAGTTGTGTTCCTTGCCCTCCTCAGTGATGAAGTTGATGGTCTCAAAGATGTATGAAGAGTTGGTGTTGGATAGTTTGTAGCCGACATAATAGCCCAGGATTTCACCATTCCAGTCGGAACGTGCTGGTGGCTTCCAGGTTACACGGAGGGTAGTTTGATTCACAGGATCTACTTTGATGGTCTGAGGTTTGCCGGAAGGTGCCTCTTCAGCCGTGATAATAGTAACCGCTTCCGAAGATTGTGAGGAGCCAATTTCATTCTCAGCAACGATGCGAATATTGTAGGTGGTGGCAGGGCTCAGTTTCTGTACTTGTGCTTCGGTAGTGTGTCCGGGAACCATGACTCGATCAATCTCATCCCAAGATGCACGAGAGCGCTTGAACTCAATGATGTACCGGTTCAGAGGAGAGTTGCCATCGTAGGGTTGCGCCCAGCTCAACTGCACAGAGCGACCAGACTTGTCGAGAACTTTCAGAGCATAAGGCATCTCTGGTACTTCCTGTACAATCATATTGATACTAGCATCATCGGAGCCAAAGGCATTGGTAGCCACACAAGTAAACAATGCGGAGTCGGAGCGTTCGGTACGTTTGATCGATAGACTAGACATGACGCCAGCTGACAAAATTTCCTCACGAATGGTATAGCGATTATCGTTCTTAGGGTCCAGACGCATGTTGTTCATGTTCCACAAGATGCCAATCGGTTTCTCTCCCTTCGCCTCGCACTGCAGGACAGCGGGTTCGCCTCGACGAGCGGTCTGATTGCGCAGCTTCTCGGTAAACTCTGGCGGAGCCTGAACACTGACCATGATCACAGCGGAGAGTCCTGAACCAATGCCGTTGATAGCTTCGCATAGGTAATAACCTTCGTTGGTCTTTTGAATGTTGTCAATGTGCAATGTTCCCTCTTCGACGCGAATGTTGTCACTCTTCTTCAGATCCTTGTACTCGCCGGGTGTATCACCTTTTATAGGAAATACATCATATCAACGATCATTCTAATATTTGTACGTATGTATGACTACTTACCAACTGCTTTCTTCCAGGTCACTTGGGGTTTGGGGAAACCATCGGCTTTGCATTCAACCTTGGCATCAGAACCCTGTGCGAAGGCCTTGTCGGTAGGTTCAAGTATCCATCTTGGAGGTACTGTGGTTGTTGTTGTTGTTGCGCGTTTGTAGAAAAATAATATGTTAGAAAGTTTGTGGCGGGTTCTTAGTAAAAGTTTAACATTTAGCATGCGGTTTGTAGGATTTGTTTTGTTATAATCGGAAAGACGGACTTTGTTTTGAACAAACTGAAATGATTTGAGTATATTTTCTTTTATTTCTTTAATATTTTACTCACTTCAATTTGTTCAAGCTTAGTGGAAATATTTTTCGTAATATTTGAAAGACAAAATATTTCCACTAATGACTTTAATTCTAATGTAACTCAAAAGCCAAACTACAACCAATATTTTTAGCACAATTAAACAACCAAAGTATTAAAGGACAACTAAAAGTAGGATTTTAATGAAACAATAATTAGTAACTAACTAAAAGTTAAACAACATGCAATTTGTGCAAAACGAAGTGCTGTTTTTTAATTCGGTAATTATTTTCAAAACGTTGTTTTAACGATTCTTTCTTAAACAGACTTCGTTTTGTGCCTTAATGTCTAGGTAAATTATAGATCATAATGGAAATGAAAGTAAATAAAGTGGGGGATGTGTGGGATAAGGGTTGGACTGATGGGTGGGTGGGAACGTAGCAGGGGACATTGTGTTTCATTTGGAGCGTACAAATGTATCTTTAAGCGCACAGTTTCAGTTAGCGCCCAAAAGGCTGAGATTAAATGTTGTTTAGTAGACAATTAGAAGCGAGTTTGTTGTTATTGTTTTGCAGTTTATTCGGTGTTGGAGCATGAGCCATTTTCAAATTGTAATGTACACAAGAACTGAATTGAAAATAAAAACACATTCAACATATTTGTGGGTGTGTTTGTGTGTATATAGAAAGCTCAAGCAAGTATCAAGCTGTGAGTCCCTTCATAAAGTACTAACAAACTAGTAGTATGGTGCGTATACGTGATGGTGCTTGTTTATGTATTTGTGTGTGTGTATGTGTGCTGCTGGTTATAACGTATGCGAATCTGAGCTGTTTTGCCATATATAAGAGCTTATTCGAATGCATAAAGATAAGGTTCCAAGGAATATCAAATCGTTTTAAATATATATATACAGTGGATAATCGGTAATAGATAGACCTCAATCGAACAGTCTTTGGCCTATATTGAGAGCAAAAAATCGAAGAAAAAGGACAAGAATCTAGAGAAAATCTTGATTAGCTGAAGAAGAGAGAGAGAAGGAGTGAAACAAAATTCGAAACGCTGTTCAATCCCATTTACCGTTGACCGTAAGCATTGCCTGCCTCTGGGCCACGCCCACATGATTGCTGGCCAAGCAGGTGTAGTTGCCGGCATGATGTGCCTGCGCCTTGTTGATCAACAGCAGGCTTGTGTGCTCACCCACCGTTGCCTGTGTGGCATCTGCCTCCACGTCATCGTCGTCATCGTGCAACGCTTTTCCATTCAGTTGCCACTCAAAACGAATGGGCGTGGCACCTCTGCTGGCGATGCACGTCAGCTGCACATAGTCGTTGACATCGCAAACGGACGTGGAGAGTGACAAGGCGGCAAGTATTGGCGGGTCTAAAGATCATGTTGTATGTTTTGAGTTTTTTGCCCTAAGTCTTTTGGTCGAGTTCGTTGCCTAAGTCTTTTGATTATTGGACTCAAATAATAATGAAAAAGTATTTACAAAAAAAATCAAACGTTTAAAAGATAATGTATCTAGTCATATACCCTTGACTTTCAGACTGGATGAGCGGCTGGCCTGACCTGCCGCATTGCTTGCCACACACGTATAGTTGCCCGAATCGCTGATTGTAGTCTGACGCAGGGAGAGGATGAGCGTATACTCATCGATCTTATGGTAGATGGAGCGGAGCAGGGGCTGTCCATCTTTCAGCCAGTAGATGTCGATAGGCAGATCTCCGGAGGTGACCATGCACATGACACGCACCGCCTGACCGCCATTGACGCCGCTGGCATTGAAATGGAACTGATCGATTTGGGGCAGCTCTAAACGAACAAAGGAATAGGGGCAGGACGACACACAAAAGCCGTGCATGAGTAAGTACTTTATACATATATAATATACAAATGCAAACCAACACCAGAATAAGACACAAACAGAGAGAGAGAGAGATAGATATATAGTGGACATATTGTACAGTTGCTGTCTAGAGAGGAAACAAACCCTTGACACTGAGATTCGTCTCGACGGTCGTATAGCCAGCCCCATTGGCGCCCATGCATGTGTAGGTGCCAGCGTTGCCACCCTGCACGCTCTCAATATTCAGAGAACTGCTGCGCTTGCTGTGCATTAGTATTGTGACACCCGGAAGTTGACCAGCTGGTTGACCATTGTAGTACCAGGTAATGTTGAAGGGTACATCTCCGTGCAAGACGGCGCAACTCAGTTGATAATAGTCGCCCATATAGAGCGGGGAGTTGATGGGCAGTGGCGCCAGTTTGGGTGGCACTTAGAAGGTAAATAACAAAAATAAAATCATATATAAAATAATGATAGGGATGATAGTCTAACCTAATCGGGCTTCTCCCCAAACACTCTAGGAATAAATCTCTTTTGATGAATTCAGCTCTTTTAAATTTCTAGATGGTGCAGTGTCTTTGATTAATTTTGTACATGCAAGCGTCTTTCTAGGTGCGACTAGCCACAGAGCGTGAGACAGAGCTAATAGAGATAGAAAGAGACAGAGACAGACATGCAGCCAAAAATAATTCCAGGCGCAGTGAAGGTTAGTAGCAACAAACTACAAACGGACGTAAGTCAAATTCGCGAATGTATCTGTACCATAGACATTGAGTAAGGTCGTAAAACGCTGATGACCCGCCAAATTTGTGGCATGACACGTAAAATTGCCAGCGTGTGGCGCCTCAACGGCCTCAATGGTTAAAACGCTGCCACGACTGCCAACATGCTCGGTGCTGATGGCCAACTTCTCACTGATCGCTTGACCATTGAGCGTCCACTCGATTTGCAGGGGCAGATCGCCCACGGGCACGGAACAGTGCAGCGTCAGATACTGACCCACCTGGGCGGGTCCCTCCTCAAAGGCAAAGGGTGTGATGCGCGGCAGAACTGAACGTTGTGGGATGGGAAATAATAGCCGAAATAATAAAGGTGCTCAAAAAAAAATAATAATAGAAATTCACTTAGTTTGTAAAACACAATGATCGCTGGCACCTATCACTTTCAGTTGGGTGCTGTAGGATGCTTTGCCAGCGGCATTCTCGCCATGGCAACTGTAGTTTCCGGCATGTTTGGCTGCCACACTCTCGATGGTCAGAACGCTGCTGCGTCTGCCCAATTTGGCTATGAGTATATCCTGTTCATCGTCATTGAAGAGCGGCTGCTTGTTAAAGGTCCAGCGTATGTTGAGGGGCAAATCACCCTCGGTTAGGGTACATTGATAGGTTATATACTGGCCCAGATGTGTGGGCTGAGCACTTGTGGCAAAGGGCGTTATTTGGGGCAGTACTTTTGTAAGGGTGTAAACACAAAACAGATGAAAGATAAAAAACATAAAGTCAAAGCATTCAACAGCTACATAAAGTACGTATTTAAAACTACAACAAAGCTGCCCAACCGTTGACTATCAGCGCTGCCATATATTCCACAGTCTGTGCGATGTTTTTGGCCCGGCACGTATAGTTGCCCGCATTGTTGCCACTCACGGAGTCAATGGTCAGCACATTGACCTTCTTGCCTATTTTCGAGGTAGTTACACCATGATACTCATTGATGGCATAATCATTGAACAGCCAGTAGATGTCCACGGGCAGATCTCCCTTGGAGATGGTGCATTGCACGGTGACCGAGTCGCCAAAATTCGCTGGCTCATCCCCAAACTCAAAGGGCGTTATGTGAGGGGGCACTTATGTAAGTAGAATGATGTTGAGGGAGACTCTAAATAAGCGTCTTAATTTTTTCAGTTTTTTTTCGATGACTGCAAGTTTCCAAGTTCGTTGCCTAACTCATTCGTTTCATTTTACAAAAATAAGATACTTAAATATACATCTAATGCATTTTCACACGATAATTACGATACAAAAGCCATTAACAAGTAAGCCAACCATATCAATACAGTAAAGCGTTAAGCAGTCATGCATTTTTTGTGTTTTTGGCTAACAAATTTGTTGGTGTCAAATTATATTAAAGTAAGAAACTAAACAAATTAATTTTACATTCAAGTGCTGTACAAATTTCGCAATACCATTAACAATGAGCTGGGCAGTGTAGACCGAGGAGGCCCAGAGATTTCTAGCCTTGCACGTATAGTTGCCCACATGGCGTGCATTGACCGCATCGATCATGAGGACGCTCAAACGTTTGCCCATTTTGGATGTCGAAATGCCCGAGTAATGATTGATGGGATAATCATTGAAGTGCCACTCGATATCGAGCGGTAAATCGCCCGAGCTAACTAGACAATTCACCGATACGGAATCCTCAAAATTTACGGGCGCTTCGCCGAAATCAAAATGCGCTATTTTGGGTGCAACTAATGAAGATTTCAAAAGGGTTCTATATTATACTAACTATGCATGTAGAGGGGTATGAAAGTAAAATTGTAAAAATCAAAAGAAGAGGTTTTAACATTCTAAAACTACTCAAGCTAATGGCTTTTAATACCATTCACAATAAGTTCGGTGGTGTAGTTAACAGCAGCTGCATGATTCTTGGCCCGACAACTGTACCTGCCCGCATGACGGGCCTGAACACTATCAATCGTTAACATACTGTTCCTTTTGCCACCTTTTATAACACTAATGCCAGAGTAGGAACTGATGCCATAATCATTGAACAACCATTCAATGTCGATGGGCGAATCGCCAGTTGAGATTTGACACATTATCGATACGGAATCCTCAACATTTGCTGGCTCATCACCAAAGTCGAAGGGTGTTATTTTGGGTGGAACTTAAGGGAAGATTAAGGATGCGTTAAAAAAGAAATCATAATAAACATCTTAGATTAGTCTGTAGCTTTATCATCTAATAACAACCATTCACAATCAGTGCAGCCGAATATTCACTACTCGCCGCCTTATTCTTAGCCTTGCAACTGTAGTTTCCTGCATGACCCGCGTGAACAGAGTCTATGGTCAAAACGCTGGTTCTTTTGCCCCCACGTAGGACAGCCATGCCCGAGGCAAAGCTTATGGGTTGACCATTGAACAACCACTCTATTTCGATGGGTAGATCTCCGGAGGAAACCAAACAGTTGACCGAAACGGAATCCTCAAAGTTAGCTGGCTCTTCGCCAAAATCAAAGGGTGCTAGTTTGGGAGGAGCTATAGAAAAGGTCAATAAACATTTTGAATGTTGGATTGTGGTAGGGAAAAGATAACAGAAAAGAGGAAAAAGTAAACTACAAACTATATTTCCTATACAAAAGTAAAACACTTGTATACCATTCACAATCAATTCGGTTGTATGATTGACGGCAGCCGCATGATTCCTGGCCAGACAGCTATACCTGCCCGCATGACGAGCACTTACATTATCTATGGTCAACATGCTCGTTCGCTTGCCACCCTTCATTACCGTTATGCCCGAGTATGAACTTATGCCGTAGTCATTGAATAACCACTCAATATCGATGGGCAAATCACCGCTAGAGATGAGACAAGTAACCGAAACGGAATCCTCAACATTCGTAGGGTCCTCTCCAAAGGTAAAAGGTATGATTTTGGGAGGTACTTTAAAGGAAGTATAACACAAAGTTAATTACTTGAAATAATAAATAAAATATCTATGTAAAATTTGACAATTCATAAACGCAATACCATTCACAATAAGCTCAGTTGTATGATTGACAGCAGCCGCATGATTCTTGGCGCGACAACTGTACTTTCCCGCGTGACGGGCCTGTACATTATCAATACCAAGGACACTGCTACGCTTGCCGCCCTTGACAACCGTTATGCCAGAGTAAGAACTGATGCCATAGTCATTAAAGAACCACTCAATATCGATAGGTAAATCTCCGCTGGAGATGAGACACGTTACGGATACGGAATCCTCAACGTTAGTGGGCTCCTCTCCAAAATCGAAAGCTGTTATCTTGGGCGGAACTTTAAGCAGAGAGTTTGTTGTGTGATAGAGAAGGATTTAGATGGTATCAAATTAAAATATAAAACTAAACACAAATCACAAGCTTATAACACAAAACTCTGTGTAAAATACCATTCACAATCAATTCCGTTGTATAATTAGATGCAGCCGCATGATTCTTAGCCCTGCAACTGTATAGGCCAGCATGCCGAGCCTGAACGTTATCAATGCTTAACACACTGTTTCTCTTGCCGCCCTTAACTACATTGATACCAGAATAAGAACTGATGCCAAAGTCATTGAATAACCATTCGATATCAATCGGTTGGTCGCCGCTGGAGATGAGACAAGTTACCGAAACGGAATCCTCAACATTTGTGGGTTCCTCGCCGAAGGAGAAGGGTGTGATTTTGGGCGGTGCTTTGGATTCAAATGCAAACAAATAAAGAAAGAATAAATATGAAGAAAAGAGTTAACTAATATTAAATATCAGTATAAGTTAAAGAATACCATTCACAATCAGTTCGGTGGTATAATTAACGGCAGCTGCTTGATTCTTAGCGCGGCAAGTGTAGTTTCCAACATGACTGGCATGAACATTATCGATGCTCAAAACACTGTTTCTCTTGCCACCTTTCATGACCATTATACCCGAGTAAGAGCTGATGCCGTAATGATTAAATAACCATTCGATATCGATGGGTAAATCTCCCGTTGAGATTAAACAAGTTACGGAGACAGAGTCCTCAACGTTAGCTGGCTCTTCACCAAAACTAAAGGGTGTTATTTTGGGCGGTACTAAGGGGTGGTTTTTAAAATTAATAATAAATAATATAGAATCAAACTAAAGTCTTTAGAAATAGATATAGATATTATATTTCGCTGCCAACCATTGACAATTAGGGCCGCTGAAAATTCGCTGCTCGCTGCCTTGTTCCTTGCCTTGCAGCTGTAGTTTCCTGCGTGTCCCGCATGCACCGAGTCAATAGTTAAAAGGCTCGTACGCTTGCCACCTTTCAGCACAGTAATACCAGCAGCATAGTTGACCGGTAAACCCTCAAACAACCACTCAATTTCAATGGGTAAATCACCCGAGGTCACCAAACAATTCACAGACACTGAATCCTCAAAGTTTGCAGGTGCCCCGCCAAAATCGAAGGGTGCTATCTTGGGCGGAGCTGTTAGGAAAGAGTTTGAGTTTGGTTTGGAAAATAAAGTAAAGTCAAAGAAAAAACACACAGATCATGCAGTAATACAATAATACCCCATATTGAATACCATTCACAATCAACTGGGCTGTATACTCCACAGATCCCGCATCGTTGCGAGCCTTGCAGGTGTAGTTTCCCGCATGTTCTCCATGCACCGAGTCAATGGTCAAGATGCTCGCCTTCTTGCCACCCTTGACTATGGAGACGCCGGTGTAGGCTTGAATGTGCTCATTATTGAAAAGCCAAGTGATATCCATGGGCAAATCACCCAAGTAGATGAGGCAATTGACCGAAACCGATTCCTCAAAGTTAACGGCATGATCGCCAAAGTCGAAATGTGCAATTTTAGGTGGAACTTTCAATGTGGGAGAGGTTTAAGGATAAATAGACAACAAAATAAGAGTAAGAACCGAAAATTAAACACTTGAAAAGAGTATCTGTGTACCATTCACCACCAGTTCGGCGGTATAGTTAACCTGTGTGGCTCTATTTACGGCCACACAAGTATAATTTCCTGCATGATGATCACGCACAAAGTCGATGGATAGTGCGCTGATCTTCTTGCCCAGTTTCACCATGGACACGTCGTAGACATTCTCATTGATTTCGCGTCCATTAAAGTGCCAAGCGAAACTAACCGGAAAGTCACCCGAGATAACCAAACACTGTACGCTCGCCGATTCGCCAAAGTTCGAAGGATCCTCCCCAAAGTTAAAGGGTGCAATTTTGGGGGCGACTTGAGAATTGGATTGGGGTTTACGGGTAGGTTCAAATAAACAAAAGCAAAATCATTTAGCTACTTTTATGTAAGTTAGACAAGAGTATTAACCATTCACTTTCAATTCGGCCGTGTGGTTAACACGACCCGCTCGATTCTCGGCTATGCAGGAATAGTTGCCCACATGTTTGGCCGAGACAGACTCGATGGTCAGTCCATTGATGCGTTTGCCTTGTTTGGTTGTCATTATTTCTAGATAGTCCTCAAAGGGTTTATCATTCAGCGTCCAGGTTATGTTAACGGGCAAATCACCGCCCGAAATAGTGCATTGTACATTCACAAATTCACCATAGCTCATCGACTCATCGCCAAAGGAGAAAGGACTTATGCGGGGCAGAGCTAATTGAGGAAGTTTTGTTTTAAGATTACACACACATTTCAGCAGCACACAACACATTTTATTACATGTAAGTATTAGAGCGGGTAAAGGAAGTACAACAGCTACAAATACATATAGAAAAACCTAAACAATCTTCGGTAAACCGAAGCTAAAGTTCCCATTAGATGAACTTAATGACAACAGATCTACAAAGGTTCTAAGTTGCATTGCGGCCACGCACCGTTGACAATAAGTTCGGCTGAATGCTCAGCTCGACCTGCTGAATTGCTGGCAATACACGTATAATTGCCAGCATGTTTTGCCTCAATAGCATCAATCATAAGGTTATGAATGCGTTGACCACGTTTCTCTGTGAATATCTCCAGTTCTGGTAGAAGCGGATGGCGATTCAATGTCCAGATAACCGAGACGGGCAGATCACCGCCCGATATGGTGCAATGCACCGAGACAGGCTCACCAAAATTCATGGGCTCCGTGCCAAAGGAAAAGGGCGTTATCTTGGGAGGCACTAGGGTGGATGGGTAATGGGGAATGTTTTGAATATATAAAAACTAAAAATCTAAAGTATTCTAAATTAAAAAATATTCTTTATCTGTCTGCTGACAAACCATTCACAATAAGACGCGCTGTGTGGGCTGTCAGACCCGCCTTGTTCTGGGCATGACAGGAGTAGGAACCGGCGTGGTGGGCAGAGACAGACTCAATGGACAGAACATTGATGCGTTTGCCAATACGTGAAAAGGATATATCATGATAACTATCAATGGTAGCATTATTCAGCAGCCAAGTAACATTCATGGGCAGATCTCCACCTAAAATGGTACACTGCACCGAGGCAGGTTCGCCATAGTTCAAGGGCTCCTCACCAAAGTCAAAGGGTGCGATCTTGGGCGACACTTGGGGATATAGGGGAAAAGCAAAGTTGTAGACGTTGTTAGCATAGTTAAGTATAGATTTATGTGCATGGAGATAGGTATGAGCATTCCCAATACGCGTTAGCTAGATTAGTATCAATCAACAAGGTTAGCTCTTTAAATTCTAACCACAACCACCAGAACATTTCACTAAATCTCCTCTCTTCTTCTTTGAATACCATTAACAGTCAAGTTGACACCGTATCTGGTAGTTCCTGCCGCATTGCTGGCGATGCAGGTGTAGGTGCCTGTGTGTGCAGGACTCGCACTTGGTATGGACAACATGCTCGTCTTCTCGCTAATGCGGTTAGTTCGCATTTGCGGTTGCAGCTCATCGAGACTGGCATCGGTATCGCTGGCACTGCGCTCAAAGCTCCAGTGCACCCGTATGGGACGATCTCCCTTTTGGATTTGACAGAACAGATCAATAGAGTCGAACATGTTGATGACATCCTCATACGCAAAGGGCACTATCTGTGGCAGTACTGAGTATCAGGTGTAAAAGTGTGTTCATAGTGTATTAGGAGGGAGAACTGATAAATAAAATAAACGATCCTACTAAGATGTGTATAAGTTGGTAGTGCACTCTAACCATTGACAAACAATTCGGCGGTATAGCTATTATTTCCTGCCGTATTGCCCGCAACACAGCTATAGTTGCCCGAGTGGACAGCCTTGACGGTCTCCACAGTTAGCAGGCTAATACGCTCCCCTATTTTGCTAGCCATAACGCCAAGATGCGGAAAGAGCGGTAGATCGTTATGGGTCCAGCGTATTCTCAAGGGTAGATCACCCTTGGCCACATGACAGGTCAACTGTACGCTGTCGCCCTCGTTGGCATCATTATCAAAGCTAAACGGATGTATGCTGGGCAGAACTACCGGAGCAGGAGCAGGAACAGGAACAGGGAGTTGGGAAGTGGACAAACCAAATATAGTAACAACAACAAAAATCAAAAGAAAATCCTTAGTATTAGGTACTTTAAATAGAAAGAAGGGTCACCATTGACTTTCAACTCGGCATTGTAGCTACTTTCACCAGCTTGATTGTGAGCCGTACACGTATATATGCCCCGATGCTCAGCAGCTATATAGTCAATGTTAAGGGTACTCGATTTGCTGGACATGCGACCAATAACCACATCCCAGTCGCCGCTAGTCAGGGTCTGATTATTCAATGCCCAGCTTATGTTAATGGGCAAATCTCCCTTGATAACGGTACATTGTATGCCCATAGTTTCGCCTGAATTGGAAGCCTCGTCGCCAAAGTCAAAGGGTCTTATTTGTGGGGGTACTGTGGGATGATGATTTTTAGGGGTTTCTTAAATCAAAATATCAACCAATAAGATATACAAAATGAATACACATATAGTTAAGTAAAAAAGTCATGTGGATCGAACCATTGACAACTAATTCAGCGGTTTGTTCAGCGCTACCAGCCTCATTGCTGGCAATGCATTTAAACAGTCCGCGATGATGACCATTGATGGAATCGATACTCAGTGAGCTGAGTTTCGGTGACATTTTGATAATACGTATGCCCACATTCTCGTTCGTTATGGGCTGTCCATTCAGCGTCCAGTGCAGCTGCAGCGGTACGTCCCCCTTGAACACCATACACTGCACGGCAGTGCTATCACCGTAGTTGGAGGGTTCGTCGCCAAAAATAAATGGCATTACTTGGGGAGGAACTAAGCAGAAGAGTGACGATAGGATCTCAGTTTTAAAGGTAAACCACAATTCAGCACACTTGTTCTTGAGGATAATGTGAAAACAGCTTTATAACTAACTAAGACACACAATTTAATTGCAATTCAGCTTGCTCGATTATTTGAAGTGCGCAGTGCTCCAACATTAAACAGCAAATTCAGCAGTTGAGTTTAGTGCTACTTAAGCATAGAACCGTACAGTATTACTACACACATATGTATATCTAACCATTAACTTGTAATTCAGCAACGTATTCGCTACTGCCAGCCTCATTGGTGGCTGTACATTTGTAAACACCGCGATGAAACGCACTCAGCGAATCAATATTCAGCAAACTTAAACGCTTGTTGCCACGTATCAAGCTAAATCCGTTTTCGCCATTCACAATGGGCGCTGAGTTGAGGGACCAACGTATCTCCAATGGTAAGTCCCCCTTGGGCACAACACAATTCGCGCTCGCAATGTCGCCCACATCGGCTGCCGATTCGCCAAAGCCAAAGGGCAGCACTTGTGGTGGCACTTGAAATGGTTAAATGAGGTTAAGAACGAAAATTAAACAAAGGTAACAACGAAAACAATAAAAGTGATCCTAAAAATGCCCAATGTTCAAGAACAAACCATTCACATGCAATTCAGCGCTATATTCAGCACTGCCAGCGTTGTTAGCAGCTATACACTTGTATACTCCACGATGTCGAGCCTCCAGAGCGTCAATGCTCAGCGAGCTGGTGCGTGGATTCAGACGCGACAAGGAGAAACCATGCTCCCCATTTATAATGGGCGCTGAGTTCAATGTCCAGCGTATTTCCATGGGCAAGTCACCCTTGGGTACCATACAAAAAATACCCGCAATTTCACCGGTGTTGGCGGGTTCGATGCCAAAGTCAAAGGGTTGTATTTGTGGAGGCACTTAATAGATTGCAGGCGGGACAAAACAAAACAATTGAATACCAAATGAAAAGTAACTAGTTTGCTAAGTAAATAAAAAGAAAGAGAACTACTTTGAATGTGACGAACCATTCACTTCTAGTATGGCAACATATTCAGCATAACCCGCTGAATTGTTGGCTATGCATTTATAGCTGCCCCGATGTGCAGCCTCCAAGGAATCCACATTCAGCGAACTCGTTCGCTTGTTAAGTCGCACTATGGTAAAGCCGAGCTCTCCATTGACTATCAGTGCCGAATTAATAGTCCAGTATATGTCCAGGGGTAAATCTCCCTTAGGCACTACACAATTCACACTAGCAACCTCACCGCGATTCAGTGGCTCATCTCCAAAGCTAAATGGACTTATCTGTGGTGCAACTGTTAAAAATTATATTTATGACTCTTAGTTACTCCCTTGCAACACACACCACATAGCTCCTCAACACCGAATAAACCGAAGGAAAGTTAGTGAGAACCAGAGAGAAGAGAATTTAAGGGGATGAATCTTTTCACCAACCATTCACTTGCAATTGAGCTGCATATTTAGCCCGACCCGCCTGATTCTGGGCGATGCAGCTATAAACACCACGATGTTTTGCCTCCAGGGCATCCACACTGAGATAACTGGTACGACTATTTAGCTGCATTACAGTGAAACCATCTTTATCCGTTTCAATGGTCTCATCATTCAGGCTCCAATGTATTTTCAATGGTAGGTCACCCTTAAGTACCACACAATTAATGCCCAAAACATCGCCCATGTTGAAGACCTCACTGCCAAAACTAAAGGGCAGGACATGGGGTGGCACTGTATGAAAAGGTGTTTCAAATATTAAAAACTAAGAAATCAAAATAATAATAAACTACATAATAAAGCTAAATGTAAGATGGCAATATAGTACCATTGACTTTCAATTCGGATGTGGTAAAACTAGATCCTGCCAAATTCTCGGCAATGCATTTGAATGTGCCGCGATGGTACTGCTCAACGGCGGCTATATTCAGGACACTTGTCTTGGGCGATAGTTTCAGTATGGTAATGCCCTCCTCGCCGTTGATAATGGGCCGCGAATTCAGAGTCCACTTGATGGTGATGGGCGTATCGCCCTTCTGTACCATGCACTGAACGCCAGCGTTTTCGCCCGTGTTGACAGGATCATCGCCAAAGGAGAAGGGTGCAATGGATGGTGGCACTGACAAATAATGTAAGTCGGATTGGGATCAAAACTAAACATAAGCCAAAGGAAAAGAAAAACTTGAAGCTAATCGATGAAAACTAAAGATTAACCATTGACTGCTAGCATGGCAGATTGCCGAGTCTCGCCCGCATTGTTTGTTGCCACACAGGAATAGTTTCCCGCATGGCGAGCTCGCACGGATTCAATGCTCAGTACGCTGATGCGTTGACTATTGCGAGTGACGACAACGCCGTCGTTGGTAAAGACCCGGCCGCCGTTCTTGGTCCAGGCAATGTCTAGTGGTAGATCACCCTTGTTGACCGTACAATAGGCCGAGACCATGTCCAATTCATTGATGCTCTCCTCCCCAAAGACAAAGGGCAGCACTTGGGGCAGGACTGTGAATATGGTGTGTTTGGGGATAAAATCAAACAAAATCAAAGAAAGTCGAATTTAAAAGCAGAGCGCAAAGAGTTGTAACCATTGACTGCTAGCATGGCAGATTGCCGGATGGCTCCGGCATTATTTGTTGCCACACAGGAGTAGTTGCCCGCATGGCGAGCTCGCACGGATTCGATGCTGAGGACACTCAAACGCTGGCTGTTACGATTGACCAGGAGGCCATCATTGGTGTAGAGACGTCCACCGTTCTTCGTCCAATAGATATCCACGGGCAGGTCGCCCTTGTTGACCGTACACGAAACTGAGACCATGTCCAACTCATTGATGCTCTCCTCGCCAAAGTCAAAGGGAACTATCTGAGGCAGAACTGGGAGGAGGTTGGTTGGGAAAAACTTAAGTAAAGCAAGGCAAAATCAAATCGCAAAGCTCTATAAACTTTCTTAACCGTTGACGGCCAGAATGGCCCAATGTTTGCTTTCGCCAGCATTATTCGTTGCCACACAGGAGTAGTTGCCAGCATGGCGAGCTCGCACGGATTCAATGCTGAGGACGCTCATGCGAGTGCTGGTCTTGGTGACAACAATGCCATCGTTGGTATAGACACGACCGCCATTCTTCGTCCAGGCCACATCGATGGGCAGATCACCCTTGTTAACGGTGCAGGAGGCAGAGACCATGTCCAATTCATTGACGCTCTCCTCACCAAACTCAAAGGGCACTATCTGAGGCAGTACTTGGATGGGTTTTTGGTAGGTTCAACAAAATATACAACAAAATACAACGTTAGACAGAGTGCACAACTACTAAGCGAATTGAGAGTCTAAAGTAGGTATTCCTAAGCGGAGGCATCACCATTGACACGCAGCTCCGCTGTGTGATAAATAATTCCTGCCGCATTGCGTGCCACACAAGTGTAGTTGGCCCTGTGGCGAGCGTGTACGGACTCAATGCTTAGCATGCTGATGCGCTGTGTTGTCTTTGTGATCAGTATGCCATCGTTGGACATGAGACGCGCCACGCCCAGTTTCGGTTCCGGCGATGTTGTCCAATACACTTCGAGTGGTGTGTCACCCTTGTTGATGGTACAGGTTGCGGAGACCATGTCGTTCATATTGATTGCCTCCTCGCCAAACTCAAATGGCACTATCTGTGGCGGCACTAAGATTGAACCGTACTGATTACTGGAAAGCGAACCGAGCGACCAACGTTGCAGGGAAAAGCTGGAAATTCGACCCGCCCAAAGGATACAACTGGCGCAGAGCTACCCCTTTTTAGGGGATAACTTACGCAATAAAAGAAATTATCAACTTACCCATGACTTGTACTTCCAGTGAACCACGTGCCGAGTAACCCTCCTGATTCTTGGCCACACATGTGTAGGTTGCCTGATCCGAGTTCCGTTCCACATTCTCAATGATGAGTGTGCCATTGGGGAAGACCTTCTGCTTGCGATTGATGGGCAAAGGACGATTATCTGAACGGATATAAAACCTCAGTTAAATCATTCTCCATTTGTATTTCTTTTATTTACTTACCACGCTCCCAGACAATGGAATCTATGGGATAACCAGCTACTGGACATGTCACTATCAAAGTCTCACCGGCAACAATTGCTTTCTTCTCCATTTGACGTATGTAGGGCAGGCCGTAGACATTCAGTTTGGCAGAGTGCTCAGCGACGCCTACTTTGCTCTTGGCAATGCATTTGTAGAGACCGCCATCGTTGGCATGCACGGAGGTAATGTTCAGATAGGAAACCACATCGCCGTTAACAGTGACATATTGTCCCACTTGATATCTGTCGTTGTTGGCAATCTTCTTGCCATCTAGTTCCCAGGAGATCTCGGGTGTGGGATTGCCGCCAGCGACACACTTTAGGAATACACTTGGACCGGGTTCCATGGTCTCCTCTTGGAAGGCCTGGCGGATGACGGGTGGATCGAATCGGCCTCCAAGCTTCAGTTCAGCGCTAGCCTCGGCAGATTCCTGATCGTTGCGCACAAAACACTGATACATGCCCTTGTCCTCTTTCTTGACGGATTCGATACGCAGCACTGGCTCACTGTGTCCCATTGCCTTGCCGTCCTTTATCCAGCTAACAGTCTTGATGGGATTACCGGTGTACTGACAGGTGAAAACGGCGGGACGTCCAAAGTCAATGGTTTGTGTGGGAGGATCGATCTTGGCTGACAGCGGAGCAGTTACAGTCAGGACAGTCTCAACGCTTTCACCGCCCACAGAGTTGTTCACAACACACAGATATTTTCCGGAATCCTCGACAACGGCGTCCTTGATGATGAGTGTGCCAGAAACCTGCTTAACGCGATCATTCAACACAACAGCCTGTTTACGTGTAGTTCCCTCAATGAACTTGTACCATCTGGAATGAGAGACAGAGGTTAGTGAATGTGATTCAGGGGCTTCAAGTTGGCTTGGGACAGTGGTCACAAAACGAGCAAATGGTTCAGGAAAGGGACCTCAGACTTATATACTTACTATTCACTTCTGGTATGGAAACTTGTCTAGATATATTACTTACCTCAACCTGTGAGTAAATTAAATATCATTTGCTTATTTTGTGCACCACTTGGGGGTTGGGGGATATTGAGTTCCTAACAGAAAGACAAACGCCCTAAGCTACCTATAGACTGGCACTGGATAACCCTGACCGGGACAATGACCTACAAAAGTTTCATTCAAGGGTACATCATTGATTTCAATGCTTTTGACGGCTATACGCGGCTTAACATGCCCGATGGGTTCTGTAAAGTTGTAAAGATTGAAATGTTAAGAAAAGCTCTACAACTATAAGCTAAAAACTGCCTGAAGGATAGAGAAATAGTATCTTGAGGTATTATTTAGTACCTAAAAGCAGGCATGGGATATGCTTGACCCTGGCATAATATGGAAAAACTGGAGCTCGATTTGTGAGTTAGTTCCTGCAAACGATCTCCCGCTAAAGTGGGAGCTACGCTACCAATTGGTTCTGAAAGAAAAAGCAATGATAAAGTGGAGTTCAAGATGGAGTTCTAACTATTTGAAACCGCCTGAATGTCACTTAGTAAATTACCTAAATACAGGTGTTGGATAGGATTGACCTAGGCACAAAATGGCCATATCATTTCCCTTTACTCGGGTCATTTCCTGCAGGCGACCACCTGAGATTTTAGGTGCTACACTGCCCACAGGTTCTGTAAAGTATTCAAGGATTATAATATATACTACTTGAAGTAGAAAGCTGCCTGATTGTTGTTGAATTGTAGAACTAACCGTATGATAGGAACTGGATATGCCTGAGTTTGACAAAGTAAAGCAAAGCTCGTGGAGATCTCTTTGACAAATGTTGAGCTCTTAGATTCGCCCGAGAAACTGGGAGCTCTAGCGCCAATGGGCTCTACAAAAACAAGAATTAAGTCGTAAGCAGATAAATGTAATTACTGCCTGAACTTGTGAATGGATACTTAATGCTAGTTAAGGGCTACCTTATCAAAGGCACAGGATACGCCTGGGCTGGACAAAGTAAAGCAAAACTTTGGCCATAATACCGCACAAATGTATAACTTTTCATATCGGTAGAAAAAGTGGGACCCTTAGCGCTGACAGGCTCTAAAAATACAATGCAATGATATTTAAAAGTACGTCAATTGAAACCAGTTGGCAGTTAAGTAATTGTTAGAAAACTGTTTGAATGTTTACCTACTAAAAGGCACAGGATATGCCTGAGCCTGACAAAGCAAAACAATATCACTCGAGCTGGCACCCAGTAAACTAGAGATTTTTGAAACGCTAGCAAATGTAGGTGCCTTAGCACCAACGGGTTCTGGAATTCAAGAGGAATAAATATTCAAGACTATTATGGTTTATAGAAAAAGGAATAAATGAAAACTGCCTGAATGTGTTTTATTTAAAAGAGACTACCTCATAGCAGGCACTGGATATGCCTGAGCCTGGCAAAGTACTGCAAAACTTTGACCCACACCTCGGGTATATGAAAAGGAGTTTGAATCAGTGGAAAAGGTTGGTGCTCGGGCTCCAATAGGCTCTGTAAGTTACAATTCAAAGTTGTCTTTAATAAGATACTTAATAGCACTACAAAAACTGCTTGAATGAATGGAGAGAATTAATCTACCTCATAGCTGGCACTGGATAGGCCTGCGCCTGACAAAGCAACGCGAAACTTTGACCCACTGCTCTTGCATAAGAGAAGGAATTGTAGTCCGAGGAAAATGTGGGCGCCCTAGAGCCAATGGGTTCTGGAAAAGGCAACGTAAACATACAGGATTTTATCCTTAAACTGAAAACTGCCTGATATTTATACTACTTATTTAACTTGCCTAATGATGGGCACTGGAAAGGCTTGAGCCTGACATAATAGGGCGAAACTAGCATTGATAGAACGCTCAAATATGCTACCCTTAGAGTCGCTTGAAAAGGTAGGTGCCTTTGCGCCAACAGGCTCTAAAATCAAGGGAGATAAGGTTTAATATATATGACTCTGATTACGTTCCTAGAACCAGTTGACAAGCGTTAGTCCAAGTCTACCACAACTAATTTATATTAAGGGAACTCCACTTTACCTAAAAACAGGCACTGGAAATGCCTGCGCCTGACAAAGCATTGCAAAACTTTGACTTAGGGGCACATGTTGCTGAAAGGTCTGAACTCCCGAGGGTACAGTGGGTGCCTTTGAACCAATAGGCTCTGGGAAAATAAGGGAAATTATTTTAAGAATGAATTCAAAAGGTATAAGTGTCTACACAGACAAACTTAAATTGAAAACTGCCCAAATAAATGGGTTTAATAAGCCTCATTTAATTACTGTCCACCCTAATGGCCTTTTTTTAGTAAAAAATATTCATTACAAAGCATTTCAATTTAACACACACAAGACAAGACGTTAAAAGCCAAATAGTAAAAAAGAAATCTAACTACAGTTACATCTTCAGTAAAAGCATTAATTAAATAGCTAGTCTTTGAAAAACTTTGCGTGCACTTTGAACGTGACCTTTTGACACACATAGACAGAGACAGCCCAAAGCTTAAGGCAACCTCCCCAAATACGTTGAACTTTTCGAACTTAGTCCACACACACACACACACACACAAAAAAAAAAGCAATAGACGCAACAAGCGAAAGGCGAGAGAAAAAGCCGGCAATAAGCTGACACCGCACAATGCATATTTTATTGAGGTCAATGTTAAGCTTAAGGTTAACGAAATGCCCCAACGGGACTTGCGCACAATGGCGCAACGCAACAAATGTGGGCGCAACAGGTGGCGGGGAGGAGGCAACAAGCGAAAGTTGACCCAGAAACGTGCGTTCATTCATAAACCGGTGTGCGAGCGAGACGCATGCAGTCCACAAACAATCCACACGAAGAGCGGCGTGCGCATGTAGGGGTAATTGTTTGGGAAATTTGTGTGGATTGCGAGTGTGCGCAGTGCTCAAGAGAGCGGCAGAGAGCGCAATCAGCTGTGCTACGAGTTTGTTTACAAACAGTCACGCACACAAGCACACGTTGTGAGAACAGATAAAAGTGTGGGGTAGGGCGGGGGGAGCTACATTTGATTGCCTTTGCCGGTTTACGGTTTGTTTATTTAGCTTACTTTTTATGAGTGTATGCGCGGCGATATTGCCTATGTGTGTCTGTATGTGTTTGCTTTTTTGTTTGCGTTTGTGCACATTTTATGAATGAACAACGCTCGGGCCCCTCGCTTGGGGTTAAAGTTCACACGCCTCATGCATAATTAAAATCACGCCTCGAGCAGATTGCGGTAATCTCGTCTCCCAACTAACCTGCTGATGGGCACAGGAAATGCCTGCGCCGGGCACAACAAAACAATGTCCATGCCGCGATGCCTTTCAATTCCCGACCATTTTGTGTCAATGGAGAGAGTGGGACCCTTTGCCGAAATGGGCTCTACGTAGAAAGAGTTTCTTTTTTATTAGTAATCTGAAGGGAATCTATCAATTGAATGTTGGGAGGGATTTACCGAAAACTAGGTGCTGGATAGCCTTGAGCAGGACAAAGCATTGATATATCTGTGCCCCTATGCAGCTCAAAGGGTTTACTCATTATTGAGGGGATTCGTGGTGCCGTGCTTGAAACAGGCTCTGAAACAAGTTTAACAATTAGTTTATTAACTGAAACTAATTTAAAAACCTAATGCCTTAATAGTTTAAAAATAAACCTAACCTGAATGCTGGCACTGGATAAGCTTGAGCTGGACAAAATATTGCCAAATTGGTGGACATCAAGCGTTCGATCCAAGAGCGTTTGTGATCATTAGAGAGCAGAGTTGGTGCCTTACCACCAACAGGTTCTAAATAACCAAAGACAGAGTGTTGTAAAACTAAGTTCAAGCTGAATGTTGGGGCAGGGAGGAGTTTCGGCTTACCGAAAACTAGGAGCTGGATAGCCTTGAGCAGGACAAAGCAACGAAATCGACTGAGTCTGATGCAGTTCAAGAGGTTTCTGAACCAAAGCAGGCGTTCTAGGGGCAGTACTAGATATTGGCTCTGTAAATTTTACAAGAAAATATAATGAAATAAAGGAAAACAAAAACCTGAAGTTGGTCAGGGTCAACCCGATTAATGCTTAGTATTTTTTTCTGAACACACCTAAAGCTAGGAGCTGGATAACCTTGAGCGGGACAGAGTATTGCAGTGGCTGCCTGAGCTTCAACAATATTTGGCTTATAGGTCAATGAATTTATTTTGGGTGGACTGCTAGAAATTGGCTCTGAAAATATTAACGAGAATATGGTAAGAACTGAATATAGAGCCGGAATGTTGGGACTGTAACTCGACAGATACGTATAAGGCTTACCTAAAACTAGGTGCTGGATAACCCTGAGCTGGACATAAGAGGGAAATACTAGAGAGACCAGCTACGATTAAAGGACGTGACTGCAGTGGGGGAACTTTGGGAGCAGTGCTTGAAACAGGTTCTGAAAACGGATATTAAAGCTTAATGCAATTCTAAGCTAAGCAGCCTGAATGTTGGGTACTTGAACTAGATAATCTTTACCTAAATACTGGCACTGGATAACCCTGAGCTGGACACAACAAGGCCAAGGTGCTTGAGCCTGCATAAGTTTTCATATCGAATTTGGCCAGAGAGATAACTTTGGGCACAGTGCTGCTTATGGGCTCTAAATGGGTTAAGGAAATATTTTTATTTTTTATAGTATGCATTTATAAAACTGCCTGAACGTGAAGGTAAACCTGTAACCCTTACCGGAAGGCAGGAACTGGATAACCTTGAGCTGGACAAACAATTGCCACAGTTTCTTTAACTCGAACGAATTCGATATTATTTTTCTGTATCAAAGCAACTCTGGGAGCTGTGCCGCTAATGGGCTCTGAAAGTTAGGAACAAAAATAAGCTATATATACAAGTTCGGGTCATATTGAAAACTGACTGAATGTTTAGTAAGCTCTAGAAGTTTACCTAAAGAATGGAACTGGATAGGCCTGAGCGGGACAGAGGAGAGTAAAACTGCCCGCTAGGGAAACATCCACATTGCGTGTCTTATCGCCAGAGGTTAAACGTGGACCCACAGTGCCCACAGGTTCTACAAGATTTTAATAACAATTACAAAAGTTAAAATATCAAATGTCAAGAAAACTGCCTGAATTTCAAGACTCTTGGAGATTTTACCTAAAAAATGGCATTGGATAAGCCTGACCAGGACAAAAGAGTGTAAAACTGCTGCCCAAGTTAGCTTCAGCATTTTTCAAACGGTTTTCAACACTGATTTTAGGAGCAACGCTGCCCACAGGTTCTATGAATACAAATTATTTATTGAAGTTAATTAATTGCTTTATGAACTGCCTGAATGTTTACCTAAAAGCTGGCACTGGATACGATTGTGCTGGACAAAAGAGCGTAAAAGTCGAGTGAAGTTGAGCTGCCGCATCCTTAAGCCGTTCACCAACACTTATTTTGGGCCCAACAGAGCCAACGGGTTCTGTTTTAAAGAGTTTGTCAAATTGTGTGTTATAATTTAATGTGAAAACTACTTTCAAAATGAAAACTGCCTTTTGAGTTTGGGTTCGTAGGAACTCTCTCTTACCTATAGGCTGGCACTGGATAGGATTGTGCTGGACAAAAGATACTCAGATCCCCCTTTAAAGGCACCTCCGCATCCTTGCGTCTTTCCCCAATACTGATTTTGGGCGGCACGCTGCCAACAGGCTCTTAAATTGAACAACTTATTAATGTTAGAACAATACACGTCAAAAACTTGCACAAACTTTGAAAACTGTCTAAATGGTTTGGGGTGGCGCAAGAGTGGGAGGGGAACGATAACATTACTACAGTTGCGTGACCAGCACCGTTATGAATGGGCTTAATCAAGCAAGGAGAAGAGGCTTGTTGGCCCAAAAGCTAATTACACATTTTGCAGCCAATGATGCTTGAAGACTTTGCCTATATTTGAAGAACTTTTGAACTTGTCGCACAATTAGTAATACCTATAGAATGGCACTGGAAAGGCCTGGGCGGGACAAAAGATGGCAACAGTTTGGCCAAAACGAATGCTGTCGCGTGTCAACCCATCCTGCTTGTTGACACGTGGCGCCACACTGCCCACAGGTTCTGCAAGATTACTCAAAAGTTTCAGTATGGGGAGCTAAGGTAAAGACTGCAATGTTTGGGAAAGGGTTACTCGACTTGGGATTAATACCTATAGGCGGGCACTGGATATGATTGTGCCGGACATTGTATGGCAATAGCTTGACTGCTGCTAATGCGATCATGATTAAACTCATCCTTGCGATTCACACGAGGCGCAACGCTGCCAATTGGCTCTGTAAACGATTCAACTTGCTTAAAAACTTAGCTACAACTTGTAAACAGCCTGAATGTTAGAGGGTTAGGAAACTTTACCTAAAAGCTGGCATAGGATAGGACTGTGCCGGACAAAGTAAAGCCATTGAACTATTTGATTTGGCCAGAAAAATGCCCAGTTTATCTTTTATTTCAACTTTGGGCGCAACGCTGCCAACAGGCTCTGCAAAAGATAGATTTGTAAGCTATGGGAAACCACATTTTAAAACTGCCTGAGGATTGGGACAAGTAACAACTCTCAGTACCTTAAGTCTAAGCATTACCTATAAGCGGGCATTGGATATGACTGAGCGGGACAAAGTAAAGCCAAGGAGTTTTGAGCCTTGGCTAAAAATATGCCAACTTTATCCTTGATTTCTACTTTGGGCGCAACAGAGCCAACAGGTTCTGTAAATAATCAAAAGGAAACCGATTCGAGAAGTCAGAAAACTGCCTTTTATAGGGTCAAAGGAACTCGACATTACCTAAATGCTGGCATTGGATAACCCTGAGCTGGACAGACCAAACTTAGGGAGTTACTCGACTTGATAATGGATATTTTGACTTTATCGTTGATATCGACCTTTGGTGCCACAGAGCCAACGGGTTCTAAAAAGGAAAACTTCTATCTAGAAAACAGCCTGAATGTTATTCTCACCTAAATGCGGGCATTGGATAACTCTGAGCAGGACACAAAATGTTTAAAGTAGCATTCGATTTCTTTGACAAAAACGTTAGCTTATCATTCATGTCCACCTTAGGTGCAACAGATCCAACAGGTTCTGGGACAGAATTCAATTAAGAATAGTTAGTAATTTAAGACCTTAAAACTGCCTGTCGCTTACCTAAATGCTGGCATAGGATAACCTTGTGCAGGACATATTAAACTCAATTTGGAGCCAAGTCGCTGAACAGAAATTGCAACTTTGTCTTTTAAATCAACTTTTGGAGCCACAGTGCCAATGGGCTCTACAACAAGAGAAATTAATGTATTATGGGGGACGGAAATAAACTGCCGGAATATGTTTGGATAATACCTAAAAGCTGGCATAGGATAACCCTGAGCTTTGCAGAACAGATTTAATGAAGTATTTGAGCTCTTAATGGCAAAGTCCATTTTATCATGCATATCAACTTTGGGTGCCACGCTACCAACGGGTTCTGTAAAGGATTTATATTAAAGCGTCTTGCAGGGATCTTATTGAAAACTGCCTAAATAAAGGACTAGTTTGTACCTGTAGGCAGGCATGGGATATGACTGTGCTGGACAAAGCAAATTCAAAGCCTGCCCCAAAGGTTTGTCAAGCCAAGTAATGCGATCTTTCACATCCACCTTGGGTGCCACACTACCGACAGGCTCTGTAAACAATTAAAACATTTGTAAAAACTACTCTACATCGATAGGTCCCTTGAAAACTGCCTGAAAATGTTAGCTTACCGAGCAGCGGGTGTCGGATATGATTGGGCTGGACAAAGTAAACTCAAGGAGCTATCTTTGGGTTTATCTACCCATTTAATGCGATCATTCGGATCAACTTTTGGTGCCACACTGCCAACGGGCTCTGTAAGATTAGAGAACCTCAATAAAAATATGCCAAAAGGAATTCCCAAACTGCCTGAATGCTGGTAGGAAGCTTACCTAAACGCTGGTACCGGATAGGATTGAGCTGGACAGACTATGGCCAGACTATGATTGAGAGCAACACGAGCATAGTTAATCTCATCTTTAATATCAACTTTGGGAGCCACGCTGCCCACAGGTTCTACAAGAGGAACAACATAATATAGCCTAACCTGAATGTTGGATGGGATTTGAATTACCTAAATGCTGGCATGGGATACGATTGAGCTGGACATATGAGAGCCTTAGAGGAACCAAGCTGCGTTCGCGCAAAAGTGAATTCATCTCTGGTATCCACTTTAGGAGCTACAGAGCCAACAGGCTCTATAAAGAAGAGGAATTATAAGAACTTAAACTTATCTCAAGCGAAACTGCCAAACTGAATGTTGTGAAGGGTTTTCTTTTAAACTAACCTAACTATGGGCACTGGATATGCCTGACCCGGACATTGCATGGAATAATCTTCAGATAGCTTCACTTGCACCACTTGGAACTTATCGTGTAGACTTGTGATTTTTGGCGGCACAGAGCCAATTGGTTCTATAAAAAACAAAGCCAAATAAATGAGTAAAGACTGCCTTAAATGTTGGTTTAAAGTTGGAAAACTAACCGAACTATGGGCACTGGGTATGCTTGACCAGGACATTGCATGGCATAATCCTCACTCAATTTGACCTGAACAAATTGAAACTTGTCGTGAAGATTTGTTATTTTTGGTGGTACGGAGCCAATGGGTTCTTATAAAGAAGAGAAGAAAACAACATGTAAATTTGAAATGCAACTAAGCCTGAAATGTTGATAGGAACTCTTTACGCTATTGGGATTCAAACTAACCTAACAACAGGCACTGGATAAGCTTGTCCGGGACACTGCATAGCGAAATTGGAGCCCAACTTGACTTGCATCAGTTGAAATTTATCATTGATATTGAGGATTTTTGGAGGAACGGAGCCAATGGGTTCTGAAATAAAGGACTTTATATAACTCTCTCGATAGAAATAAAAGAAAAGCTGACGTTGGGATTGGGCTTTCGGTATTACCTGTTGATGGGAACTGGAAATGCTTGACCCGGACATTGCATGGCATATTCAGTGCCTAATAACACTTCCATAGTGCGCACTCTCTCAAGCAGATTCAGTTTGGGTGGCACTGAGCCAACAGGTTCTAAAAGGGAATTTAGGCTAAGGAACTGCCAAACAAAACGCAAAACCTGAATGTTGAGTTAGGATGGGGCATACCTATAGGCTGGTATGGGATACGATTGTGCTGGACACTTGAGACTCAAACTCTTTGCCACATAAGCACGAGCATTGGCCACCTCATCATCTATGCTAACCTTGGGCGGAACGCTACCAATGGGTTCTGAAAGGAATAAACAATCGAAAACTCTCCTGAACTCTGCCTGAACGTTGAACCTACCTATAAGCTGGTATGGGATACGATTGTGCTGGACACTTTAAGCTGAAACTGGCACCCAGAACAGTTCTCGTATTGGATAATTCATCGGCTACGCTCACTTTGGGCGGAACACTGCCTATCGGTTCTGTAAACAACATAAATGTAAAACAGTTTCTAATAAAAAACTCCCCTTTGAAAACTGCCTGACTGAGGAAATATGTCTAACGAAATAATCACCTTAATTATATTGTCTGTAATAATGAAAAATTCAGCCCCTTTCGGCAATTTACAGAATTCCTAGCACCCAAAATTGCTTCAAGACATGCAGCATAATTCTTTTACCTGTGTGCAGGCATAGGATACGATTGTGCTGGGCAAAGCAGGGCAATTCCAACATTCTTGGCTATCTCGCGTGTCTGCAGCTTGTCCTGCACATTTATTTTGGGCTTGACGTAGCCAACGGGTTCTACAACAAACACACAAACATAAAACATTTGCACTAGAAAACTGTCTGCCTGGATGAGGGATGAGGTAAGGACTCGACCACCCACCTGAAAGCGGGCGTTGGATAGGATTGTGCCAAACAGAGCAGGGAGAAACTATTGTTAAGCTCCACATCTATGAACTGATGCTTGTCTTGGGGGTTGACTTTTGGACGCACGCTGCCAACGGGCTCTAAAAAGCGCAATTAACTATTATTTAGTAGGGTTAACTAACACTGAATGTTGGACATAAGGGTTGATTGTTGGGTTCTTACTTGAATACGGGCATGGGATATGATTGCACTGGACACTGTATGTTGAAACTACTGCCACCCTGAATTTGCATCATTCGAAAACGTTCGAGAAAGTTTAGCTTGGGTGCCACACTTCCAACGGGCTCTGAAATTTGTGTGTTATAGAAACTCCCAAAAGAAAACCTTCTTTAAACTGAGAAGTTGGGCAGGTACTCTGAGTTAAACTTTACCTATAAGCTGGCTGTGGATATGCTTGTGCTGGACACAAGAGGCTAAGACTATGCAAGTTCTTAACTTTGACATGCTTTAAATCATCCGCATTTGATATTTTAGGACTAACGCTACCAATAGGTTCTGCAAGTATTACGAATAAAGATATTTTAACTGGTATTTAAAAGACGAAAACTTGAAAACTGCCTTCAGGGTTCAATTATTACCTATAGAAGGGTTGTGGATAAGCCTGGGCGGGACACAATAAGCTCAAATCTTGAGCACTTTTGCCCTTTATGTGTTTGTAATCTTCGCCTGTACTTATTTTGGGGCTAACACTGCCAACGGGAAAACGGGGAATTCATGATAATAGGAAAAAGATAAACAGAAAACTGCCTGAAACTTCTTACCTATAGAAGGGCACTGGAAATGCCTGAGCGGGACAAAGCAAAGTAATGCTTTTAGAAAGCTGAACTTTGGTAGTCCTTGAATCATCGCCCGAGGTTAGTCTAGGACCAACGCTACCAACAGGCTCTAAAGAAAAGCAAAACGATAGTAAAATCACATCTATTTCAGAACTAAGCCTTATGTTGGGATTTGGTGCATTACCTAAAGAATGGCACTGGATACGCCTGAGCTGGACACATAAGCGTTACACTTTGACTAAGTGGAACACGAGTAAGCGTTATATGCTCCTGATTCCCATTACCATTCACCTGTGGACTGACACTACCAACGGGTTCTAGAAAGGGATCAGAAAGGGTCAGTAAGTTGAAGCTTTAAATGTTGTGCCTAAATGTTGGGTCTGGTTTACCTATAAAAGGGCACTGGATATGCTTGAGCTGGACACATTAGAGTAGCACTCTGTCCCAATAATACTTTGGGTATTTTAATGGCATCATCGCCAGCAGTTACTTTTGGACTAACACTTCCAACGGGTTCTTTAAAGAAATTATGGAAAAGGCCTTAATGTTGGGTTGGGTTGGGTTACCTAAAGAAGGGCACCGGATATGCTTGGGCTGGACACAAAAGCGTAGCACTCTGCTCCAAGTGCACCCTGAGAATGCGAGATTCATCGCCACTTGTTAGACGAGGTCCAACGCTACCAACGGGTTCTAGTTAGAAATAAACTATTTTTACACTCAACTCTTTGTGGCCTACCTTCAGTTGGGATAAGTCTTACCTAAACACTGGCACTGGATACGATTGTGCTGGACATAGCAGGGTTATAACTTTCCCAGCAGCATACTGCACAACTTTAATATCATTGCCAGAAATAAGACGTGGACCAACGCTACCAATAGGTTCTTGAAAGGAAATATTTTGAATAAGAGAAGTGCAATCAAAGAAAAACTGTCCAAAGTTGGGTCTAGAGAAAAGGCTCGCCCTACCTAAACATTGGTGCTGGATAGGCCTGAGCGGGACACAACAAAGTGAGGCTATCATTGGCGGCAGTTGTGAAGCTGCTACTTGTCAGTGTGGTTGGAAACTTGGGTGAGACCCTGCCAACTGGTTCTGGAAATGGAAAATGAATTTATAGAAATTTTGCATAAACATTGCGATTAAATATTTAAAGAACTATTTGTTTGTTGGCACTTACCTTGGGCGCATTGGCAAAAAGGGATATTGGTAAGGTTTGGTTTTGAGCAAGCTCTTTATGCAAACGGACAAAGTTTAACTATAAAATTATCTCTCTTTTGGCTTTATTTCAAGCTCATAGCATTGTCGAGTACCCTATCCCAACATTCAGGCAGTTTTCAATTAAATATTAAGGCAGCAACAATTTTTTGACCATGCGCACATTAATTTAACATAACTTTTTGTTGTAAGGGTATTTATAAAGTGTGCTTTATCCTCACAAAGAAACAGATTTTAAGCGAAAAATCTTTTTGATTGAATGTTGGATAGCATAAAATTGTATCAAAATATTGTTGTCCCTTAAAAATATATATAAATTTGTTATAAATATTTGGAACTTTTTGTACTTTTATGTTTTATTTATTAAGACTTTTTTATATTTTTAAATTCAATTGAACATTTTTTTTTTGTTCCAAATATTTAAAGTCTTCAAACCTAAAAGCTTGACCTTTTAGATTTGATACTTTTTTTAGTTTTTAGCTAAATAAACTTCACACAGTTGCCATTAAAACTCAACTTTAAGTTCCTTCAGATTTTTAAATTTTTAAAATATAATTTTACAACCATATTTACTATTACTATTTTATATCTGTATGAAATTTACTTAGCTGGATAAACTTTAGTTAACATTCTGTTGGGAGATATGTGGTTTTGATGAAATATATATTTAAGTTTTAAAATATTTAGAAAACATTCTGAAGTTTATTTAAAAATTAAATAAAATTTGACGCCTATTAAAGGTATTGAATAAATCCCGATAGAATAGATAACTAAAGTTTGTCATGCAAGATAATAATAAGAAATTGGCAAACAAGGCCGACTTACCTGTAATGACCAGACGTCCTTTGGTCGCACTTAAACGGGTCTCTCCAGTCAAACGATGCTTGGTGCGGCATTGATAGCTCTTATAACCATCTTCGGGTCCAACTTCACGAATGTGTAGCTCACCGGAGGGCAGAACAAGATATTTGCCGTCTAATTTTGTGTTGTTTAAGTGTTGAAAGATAGTTGATAAAAGTAAATATATTAGTGATGTTGTTAATTGGGTTAACTTAAGCTAACATACACCAAAAGCTACTTTCTACAGGCAATTGAAAAAACTCAATTAATTGAGTTTGTACGCTTCACATTCGAAAGTCACATGACAGCTTAGATAAAGCATTTATATACTTTGTTCATTCACTTTGAACTTGATGCATTGCTCAATTGAAATATTGTGTCATTTGTTAATATATCATGCAATGTGACTTTCCAAATGCGAATTGTGCGTTTCATATTAATTTTTAAGCTATATACATATGCGAATGTTTATGCAAGGCTGAAGGTATTTAATTAAATATAAACAAGTTTTTTTTTTAAGTATTCAAAGTTTTAAACTAAACTTCAGCCTTACTGCAACAAGCAAAATATTTTTACTTATATTTAACTATACACCAAGCAGTGTTTAAATCGAAAAGAAATTGTAGGAAATTTGTTTTAAATAGTTTAAACAATTCAACATAATTTTTGTAAACAAATTTGAAATAGTCATTAACATTTCCCACAATTTCTTTGCAATTGTTAAATGATATTTTCTCATGCTTCAACAAAAATGCCAATAATTTTTAGCTGATGTGAATATTAACATTTGATGATAATGTTTATTTGTTAAATAGCCATTTTGGGTTATGCTTTGTATATGATACAAATTTATACATATGTACAAATTGATGGGAGAATTTATTAGCATTTTTGTTCATACATATTTACATGTTGTGACTATTTACACTAGGCTACAAAACAACGCTACTTTCAACTACATGAAGGGGTAAACGGGTTCGTTTTCTGGGCAAGTCAGGAGCGACTCTTGGAGTTTTGGATATCGGGATGGCAGGTAAAAATAAAAAGTAGAGTTTCTGGAGATGGGACAAAAGTAAAAGAAAAACAGAAAAGAAACAGAAATTGAAAGCAAAGTAAAAGTTAATCGAATGCCTAACAGCGCAGTAGTTTTTTATACTTTTTGAGGAACCTGTTAGAGTGAAGCTGAAGGACCAAGGATCACTGAACGATCAACAAAGCTGGACGGGATTTTGTTTTTGTTTTTGATTTGATGTTTAGGAGAACTTAAAAGCTAGTGTGATTTACCGCTAGCTGTGACATCGGCCTGCGGAAATATCTCACGCTCCTCGTCCTCAACCCACGAGGCGACCACAATGAAGTCGGCAACAAAACTGGGTATATGACATTTCAAAATTGCGCTATTGCCCCGCAAAATGGACTCATCCATGACATTGACGCTGTACGATTGTGGCACAACTGAGAGAGAGAGAGGGGGAGAGACAGTGAGTGAGGATAAATCATAATGATAATTGGTGCGGACCCCTTCATGTATCTACAATACGGCACTAGGAATTGGTAAGTGTTTGTACCCGTTATATTCTTGGTATAGACACCGCCTTCGGTATCAATCCAATCGGTTATATCGATATGATCCGCCACAAATGAAGGCGTCTGACATTTGAATATGGCCGCATTACCCTTGATCACATACTCATCGTATACTTGCGACTCAAAGAACTGTTTGACCACTATAGAATAAGCAAAGCATAACGTAGGAGTTAAAGTTATAGGATTGAAAGAGTCGGGACTTTACACTAGACTAGAGCTTAAAACCTAAGCAGTTAACCCCAAGTTCCTTTACCCGTGGATTCGTCGGGTAGTGGACGCGTTATTTCCACATTCTCCTCGTCTATCCAACCCTCAACATCAATGAAATCGGCCACAAACGAGGGCACCAAACACTTCAATGTGGCAGAGTTGCCACGCAACACAAATTCATCGATGACGCGTGTCTGATAAAACTGATGAACAACTACGAGAATATATGAGAGAGTAACGAACTTATTTAAAGAAAACTATGAAATTAAATGAATTAAGGAGAAAACACACGCTGGGAATTGAATACACACACACACACACACACATCAGATCATATCAATTAGAAATCAATTGAAAAAGTACCCGTCTCCTCAGCGTTATTGGGATAGAAATTGCGACCCTCTGAGTCCAGCCAGAGATCAACGTACACAAAATCCGCCACAAACGAGGGTATCTCACATTTCATAACAACAGAGTTGCCACGTATAACATACTCATTATCAGCCTCCGATTCGTAAGATTGAATGACAACTGAAGCAAATTTAAATTACAAACAAGTTTAAATTAATTGAAGTGAGTGAAAAGGTTGGGATAAACTAAGTTAAAGCTAGAATTAACGTTGATGTGTTTTGTTTAGACTGTACCATAGGCGCTGCTTGAATTCTCGCGCCACAATTCGACCCCCTCATCGTCCACCCAGGCCTCAATTTGCACAAAGTCGGCCACAAACGAGGGTATCTTACATTTGACCACAGCTGCATTGCCTTTAATAACATACTCATTCTCCGCCTCGGTTATGTAGAACTGTGAGACAACTGTACGTGAATGAGACGGTTGGTAAATGAAACATAAGCAAATTAAAATACATATAAATATCGGATGGGGGTTTGGGGATTGGGAGCTAACTTAAACCTAAGACATTCAACCAATAGATCTACAAGTATACGAATCAAAGTCACACCATAATTATCGGAAAAGGTCAAGACATTGCCCTCCTCATCAATCCAAGATTCGACACGCACAAAATCAGCCACGAACGATGGAATGGAACACTTTAAAACCGCTGCATTGCCTTTGATGACATACTCGGTCATAATTTCGGCCTCATAGAACTGATTAACCACTGCAAATTTAGTTTGAAAATAAGCGTTAAAGAAGATATAAAAATAAAAGCGGAAAGATTTGGTGGATGATGGAAACCCCGGTAAAAGTAACGAGCATATTTTGAGGTTAAGTAGTACCATAATTATCAGTGTAACGCAATTCGGTGCCCTCCTCATCAATCCAGGACTCTACACGCACAAAATCGGCAACGAACGATGGAATGGAACACTTTAAAACGGCCGCATTGCCTTTGATGACATACTCCATTAAAATATCGGCGCCATAAAACTGATTAACAACTAAACGACAAATGGAAAATGCAAAATAAAGCTATAGCAGTTGAAAAGGTTAAAGGATTTCAGGAATGGGGTTTGGGGGAACCACAGCTTATAAGTAACTAGTTCACAATAGTTTCAAGGGAATCTACCAAAATTATCCTGCGGTATGTACTCGGTGCCATCGCTGGCAACCCAAGCTTCAACGCGCAAAAAGTCTGCCACAAAACTTGGTATGGTACATTTCAATACCGCCGTATTTCCCTTTGATAACATACTCGGAGACAACTTCAGCTTCGTAGTACTGATTGACAACTGTAAAAATGTGAAGGAAGTGCTTTTTGTGAAACAGGAAAAAGATAGGGGAAAAAACCACGCGCTGTAGAATGTAAAGAAATGAAAACAGAAATGGTTTAAATGGGAAAATGGGAATCCTTAGAGTCCTAATGTAAATAATCGCTGAGGTAATGTACCCATGCCCTGTTGCTCGTCGAGTGTGCCGTAGAGTTGACCCTCCTCGTCCTGCCAGGACACTACCTGAACAAAGTCCGCCACAAACGATGGAATGGAACACTTCAATACAGCCGCATTTCCACGTATGACATACTCATTGTTAACTTCCGACTCGTAGAACTGTTGCACAACTGAACGATTAAAACATGAATGGAGGGAAAATGGTAAGAGATTACATTAGGAAAAAGCACAAGGGCGAGGGCGACAGAGGGAAACCAAAAAAAAACACCTTGCGTGTTGCGGGCGTGTGAACATCTTCAGCAGACTAATTGATATGTGTGAGAGGTTCAGTTTACTACTGTAAGACCCAAGAGAAGTTAGTTAAATGCATCTTAATGCGCAGGTTTTGATGAAATGTACATAAATATTTATGTACCACTTACTTCCCTGAGAAAGTCTTTTGCACTGGAGGTTAATAATAGTTTATGAAAATGGCTAACAAACACGCATACTTTGTAGAGAAGAATAAATGTATACAAAAAGTAAAATGAAAATAGGTTTTATAATAGGTTGGGGGGTAAGGGTCTTAAAGTTCTATGATTCGATGCAGAAACACAACTGTACAACTTAAATCTCAAGCAACATAACCTCAAAATGAACAAACCATATTCGGTGCCTGGCAAAAAGTCCTCATTTTGATCCGTATGCCAGGACACAACGCTAACAAAATCGGCCACAAACGAGGGGATTTCACACTTCAAAACTGCCGCATTTCCACGTATGACATAGGCCTTATTTACATCGGTATCGTAGTATTGGGCAACGACTAAAAGCCACAAAGCAAATTAACAGTTATGAATAAGGCAACAAAAAAGAAGAAGAAACCAATAAGAAATTTATGTTCAATAATAAGAAAACGAAACCAAAATTCGAAACACTTGACGAAGCATGGAAATCTGTACCTAACCAGTGTTGGTTAATTGAGTTAGCTCTTTTGTGCAGCTCGTATTATACAGTTATTAGTGTACCAGTGTTGGGTGTTGGTGTTGTACTTAGTACTTAGTGTTGGTTAACTGTACTTGAAGTGTGTGAATGTGCTGTGTAGTTGTTGTTCTGTGTGTGTTTTGTTGCTGTTGGGGGGGGGTTTTTAGTGTTGCAGAATGTAGTTAAAGTAGTGCTGTTTTGCAACACACGCATAGACAGAAGCCACACACACACACACAGACAGCCTAAGAGCGAAAATCACACACCATATTCAGTGTCTGGATAGAAATTCTCTTCCTGATCGGTATGCCAGGATATAACATTTACAAAATCGGCTACAAACGATGGTATATCACATTTCAAAATGGCCGAATTGCCGCGTATGACAAACGCCTTGTGTATATCCTCTTCATAGTGTTGCGAAACGACTAAAACAAAACAATTGGTTGATATAATAAGAAATGAGGGAAAATATTGATGATGAAAATGGATTTTTGGTTGGTTGATGGTTCGGTTCGTTGAGACCATGCGTTTAGTACAGCCTAAGTCTAGAGTATGTAACGATAGTGCACAATGCTAGTGGAATATAGTTATAGTTGTTGCTGCTTTGGATAACATCGCACCATATTCTGTGCCTGGAAAGTAGTTCTCCTCCTGATCGGTGTGCCAGGAGACAACCTCAACGAAATCGGCCACAAACGAGGGTATCAAGCATTTTATAACAGCCGAATTGCCTCGAATCACATGCTCCTTGTTCACATCCGCCTCGTAGTACTGGGCAACAACTGGAAAGTTTTTGGTTTTTTTGCAGTTATGAAGTGCGTTAAGTTACAGTATATGAATGATAAGATTCTCACGCTTGAACAAACAACCTTGTCAAACTTATTTTCAACTCAATTCCTGGAAGTAATTTGCGCATTTCCTGTACTTGTTGTTGTTGTTGGAAAACAATTAAACGGCCAATTAAGTGGAAAAGTGCGAAACAAACATAATCACAGTCAAGCTCAGCTCCAAGCTTTATATTAATTACAGTCAACATTTTGAAAGGTGTGTGTAGCCCGTGCTGGAGACATAATTTATGCTATCATCCTTCTCCACCTCGTATATATTTTTTGGCACTAACCTAACAAGATAAATTCACTTAGTTAATAGGAAACGAGCCGAGTTCATGCTAAGCTAAAACCGACTAGAGGTAGCTGGGTAAGGTTAGCTAATTGCCAGCAAACACGTCAACGACGACGATGATGACTAAGCCAAGTTGACATGTTGCCATATACGTCCGCCAGGTGGCGATCTCATACGTATATGATTGTAACATAATTAGGTAAAAGTCATTAACTCAAAAGCCTATTTAGCGCTGGTTTATGCAAGCGGAAGTAATAGATAACTCCACAAGGGGAGAATCTTGGGTGTGGGTTGTTGAGGTTGCAAGCTTAGACGAACTCCTTGCGATGAACTCTGGCTCCAGTTAGACGTTGCATCATCATCATCATCGCCAGCAGCTTGCACAACGATTAATTACAGTGAAATTGCATAGACAACAGACACGAACCAAGCACATATGGTAAATTATCTCATAGTAAAACTAAAGGTGCCTTTTTTCACACTTTTTAAGCTGGTCCCGAAAGTGTTGCAAGTCGGAAAAACAAATAACAAAAGAGGGTAAAATGCCAAATGGCAATGAAAATTGCGAAACAAAAAGATTTAGGTTGAAATTGTACAGTTTTCTTGACACAAGAAATTTCGCAGCTTCTAAAACAACGCCGAAAGTTGAAAAAGTAAAACCCACGCTGATCTGAAATTCGCTGTAAATCTGAAAAAAATGTTTAATTGAGCGCAAAGCAAAGATTGAATGTGATTGGCATTTTAAAAACCAATCTGCAGTTATAAAAATTATTTTTTTTTATTTACTTTTAAAAGGCAACATTCAATCACTTTGCTTTGCACTCTGTACGCTGGCAAGGATAACTTACCAGCTCGCACATGAACATCCCTTGATATAATCGAGCCAAATTGGTTGCGGGCCAAACAGGCGTAGACCTGAGCGTGAACCTCCTGGCGATAGTCCTCGGCGCGGAATGGTGGAAAGACGAGCTTGCCATCGGATGAGATCTGACGCAGTCCGGGGACATCTCCCACAGCAGTGCCATCGCTACGTACCCAGATGATTTCAGGCATGGGATTTCCGCTTGATTTGCATTCAATTTCGGCGCCCGTGGAGTTGGAGAAGTCAATGCGATTGGTCGGTTCCTTGAGGAATACGGGTCCTTTCTGGTCAGCATCCGGTGGATTGGCAGCCAAACTGCCAGTGGCTAAAGCGGGAAAAGAGAAGAGAAGAGAAGATGAATAATTAGTTCTACGAATTGAAGCTCTATGAATATTTGGGCCAAACACAAACGGAAGTTGATGTCTGTATGTTGGAATTATGCTACGACTGTAAATGTATGTATGTATGTATGTATATTTGTCATCATATTTGTCAGTCACCAATTGTCAACAGTTCAGCTTTTGTTCCATAGTTGTTGTTGTTGGTGCTCTGCTCAACAATTGAATGCCATGGATCAGTGACTGTCTTCCTCTCCTCGCCTCTTCTCTTTGTGTGCTGAAGTGTGTCGGTGTTGTTCTGACAACAACAACAACAACTACTAAAAACTGGTCGCCTCTTTCACTTCCTCTCCACACACACCCACAAAACCTCAAACAAAAGGCAACCGGGCAAAAATCGTTCGTTGACACTTTGGATTCTGCTGCAGCATGACTACAACAAAAAACAAAAAAAGCTTTCAGATCAGCCCATAGACCACAGAGAGTGGAGAGGTGAAAAAATAGGTACCATCTGCTTTGGTTTTTTTTTTTGGCATTGGCAAGCAATTTCATATTCAATTTAATGCACCATTTACACCTCGAGAATCGTTTCAAACTTTTATTGCACTACTCAGAACTTTATTCTAGGTTAAAGACTTTATTGCATGTCCTTCAACTGTGTTTAAGGTGAACAATTTTTGGGCCACATGTTTACTTGTCCAATTTATCATTTTCATTCCCGCATTAATTAATGTTCAGCTCGTATTTCAACAAAGCACAAAACGAAATTAGCTGTTAGCATAATTAAAAACACACACAGTGGGGCAGAAGCAACACTTGTGTACCACTGTGCGCCTTTTGTTTTGTAGCATACAATAGTTCATATGTTAGGATATTCACAGTCACATGAGATTTTAACTGGGTGGGAGGCGACTTTGCCACATGCGGCGTGTTCCTCTGACATTTCAAATGCAAACAAATTAATTAGAATGACAACAATAACAACTTTAAACTGAGTGAGTGACAAATTGAGCCTTGCGTGTGTCACAACCCGCATTTAACATCCACTTATTAGTTTAAGTTTGGGGGCGTTCAAATTGTCAATTGTTCAACCCAAAAATTTCCTTTATATGATGTATTTTAAAATGCAGGAAATGCGGCAGCGCATAAAAAAAAGCAACAAAAAAACGATTGACAATTCCTTTGAAATTATTAAAAATGCGCAACAGCAACTCGCACAACATATGCGAGCCATGTGAATAAAGTCTGCTGGGGATATATATATAGATATATGTATCTGGTTGTATCCATGCAAGCAAAAATGGCAAACAAGAGAGAAAGACAAATCAAATTATAACTGGCAGCTGTTTCGCATCTGCGTTTTTACTTTTTGTAAAGGAATGAAGAAAATGATTGGCAACAATGATTGAAAGATATATAAAGTTGACTAACAAATGTTTTCAGTTTACGTTAGAAAATGCTTAAGTTTTAAATTTAGGGATGTTATAAATGTTGTTAAGTGTAAATGGTTTAGCATTTGGTATAAAAAAAAGAATTGAATATATATTTATTTTCATTCACAATACTTATGTCTTAATTCTAAAGTGTAAAACTAACGAAACGAGAATGATCTGAATGTAATTTTTAATTATTATGACACTAATTAATGATTCTAAAATATCAATCATTCTGTTTGTTGATTTGATGACTTAATATGTAAAAAGCAAGGTAAGTGGAATTTTTATATATATTATTATATTTGTTTTTTTATTTATCAAGAACTTGTATGTGTGAATGGCAAATAAGTTTATTTAAGCATTCTGTTTAATATACTTAAATGGAAAAGGGAATGCAATTATATTATTTTTAAATATAGTAATATCATGCAATACATTTGATATGATCTAGGTATGAAAAAGTATACTTTATAGCTTCCTCAATTGTTTAAAGTTAAATTTACTACGTTTCATGTTGAAAACCCGCATAGTAAAATTATCTACTCTTATTTTTAGTTTTTTTTCTGAGTGTATATGAAAAGACAAACAATTCTGCTTAAATATCTTACACTTGCACTTCATTTAAAATCTCCACTTGAGAAAAGGAATACATTTTTGTCTTTTGGCTCTTTCTTTCCCTACTCGACTCAAAGAAAAAAAACCAGCTGCCACTTTTATTTTGTTTGCAACTTCTTCTTCACGCTGCATTGCTTTGACCCCAACCTTTTTCGGAAATCTTTTCGGCAGGTGTTTTTTTTTTCTCAATGACCATATTAAAGTCGCTCGGTCAGTTTTTGCCCTAGTACAAGTAGCTTGAAGTGTTTTTTATTTTGGCAAAATAAACAAAGCAACAAAACCGGTTTGTCAAGCCGGCAATACTTATGTATCTTGCCATGATGCTGGTGATGACGTTAGCAGCTGCTCAACAAACCCAACAACAACAATAACAACAACAACAAGCAGAGTTAGCAAGTTAATTATCCAGCTTTTTAGTTGTTGCTGTTTGTGGCGCAGTTTTCCAATTACAAATATATTTTTATGAATATGTATGAATCAACAACACAATTTAAATAGAGAATATAGAAGTCTGTTTGCAATTATGTGTGCGAAATGATTAAAACGTTGATGTTGGGTGGCACACTAAGGTCATACGCATTGCACTTGCAACGACCCGTGCCACATGCGGCAAGTAAAACACAACTATGTGGGAAATGTCTAGAAGGGCCAAATGCCATTCAATTGGCGCCACAGTAAACAAACAGTGGCACAAACGTCAGTCTCAAATGAGTTTCAAACAAATAAACAACCATAGTGTAAATAAGTATTTTACTGTAGTGGCAATAAGTATGTGAGAGCATGACTAATCAACAAATGTATTTCAAGCTAGATAAAAGGCTTTGCAAAACAGCACGCAGCTCCAAAAAAAATTTTAAAAAAATATCATATTACGTCGTGCAAATAATTGTTTGGTATTTTTGCTTATTATTATTTGCCTTTTTAATGGAGAATATGACGAATTTGAAAGGTTTTAAGAGATTATTTAACCATTTCATGTTACATTCTAGTTGATTTTGTATTCTATGAGAACTCATGTCCTGTCACGCCTTATTCCACACTTACACCTTACCTAATTAACCCATTCCCGAAGCGCAAACACATCTACTAAACAAAACGGCCCCAAAAACAACACGCAATTACGCCCACCTCTGAAACTAGATGCCTGTATCGTGAAAGGAAATAAGAAATTAATAACTTCCTGTCAAACAAACAACAAAAGCGCTGAAGTTCAATAGGCTTTTACACACACACACACACACACATATGACACGCCTTAACACGCACAGTTCACAGGTCAAGTTTGAAAAGCAAGTGGAACACGCGATCCATAAGATACTTTTTCCATATGATATGGATTAGTTTGTTGTTCGAATGCTTCAAGCTAATGATGCGTATAATATTGTGATTTTATATGGAATCGCAACAAACATCTGCTAACCAAGTTTTTAAATAAAAACCAGTTTGACAGCTGTTCGAGTAAGAATCGCCAAACATTGCGAGAATTGAGAATTAGAGTTTAAAAAAAGATCTTGCAGTTTCTTTTAGTTATTAAGTTATTGCCCACTCATTCATTAGATTCGTCTCGGGGCTAAGAAGACCCACACAAAGTCACGTTGCAATTAGCTAATGCGTGAGGTAGCTAGTAAATGTGTGTGTGTGTTATTCAAAGCCTACGCCAATTCTAACAACTTGCCGCCGTCCGTTCAGCTTTCAATTAGAGCTCAGCCGACTTGTTCAGATGATAACTCAAAAGCAGCCAACCACAACCTGTCCACCTTGCGGTTGAGACGACGACGCGCCTGCTGATGGAAAGGTGACAAGTAGCAGATACACAGATACAGATACAAAGTATCTGGACCAAGCTAACGTGAGACCACAGGAGCGCAACAAAGTGGGACAACGCTTAGGCGTGGGTAGAGAATGAAAAAGAGAGAGAGAGCATGTTGAATATTGTTATGCGCTACATTTCAGATACAGATGAAAAAAAACAAATCTTTCTCATAAACAACAAGTAAATCCAAAAAAATTTTGAAGACATGCTTTTATACGTTTTCTTGCATACATTTGTAATCGATTTTTTACCTTCATCCATGCAATACCCAAATCTTAAACATGTTTTTGTAATTTATTATCTTTATATCTTACAATAATTAATAAAAAATAAATAAAATAAAATAAAAAAAAAAAGTATGTCTCGGCCGGGGTTCGTGGTTTTTAGATGATATTACATATTTTATCGTGCCGAAAACTTTAAGAACATGTATTGTGGTTTGAAACACATCTTTGGTGAATATTTCAGAGATCTAGCTAGTCGGGAACTTAACAAGAATCCGGTACAAACAAACAGACAAGTCAAGTTAAATAAAAGCATGTAAAAATCAGTTTTATTTAAATTTGCAGTATAGTGTAACTTTGTTTCAAACCTCTTCACAACTCATCTAATATTATGCTCATAATCAATTTATGATTAAATATTACATTATAGCAAGTTGCGATGACGACAACGACTACAAATGTCACTTGGAGAGGCAAAGACTGCATTTGTGTAGGAGTTGAGGGGGTGGCTTTGACACAAAGAGCGTAAAGAGGCTGAGAATGAGAGAGAGAGAGGCAGAGAGTCAGAGAGGAAGAGAGGGTGGTTTGTTACTTAGTTGCACAACATGATACGTGAGCAACGTCCACGCACACGTGTCTAGTTGGGTGGATGGGTTTTTAATGCATGGGAATGTGTCAAGAGCCTGCGGCAAGCAAGATACCCCAAAAAAAAAAAAAAATACTAAGGACTGCCAACTTGTCAGGCACAACAACTACAACTGGCCAGAGACATGAAGCTGAAACAGAGTCGAAAGCAGGCGCGCTTTGCATATTAAGTGGAAAAAAAGCGAAACGTTGTTGTTAAAGTCTTCGCATTAATTAAGGCCGACTGACAAAATGAAGAATAAACACGCGAGCAATGGAACTTTAAATAACTGAAACATTAAATAAAAAAAAAACACACACACAGAATTGTTTGTCGTTCTTTGTGTCTGTCGTTAGTCTCTCGTCTGTCTGTGGCTCGTTAGCCAGATTACAGATAAAATGAATACTCGCCAAGTTGGCAGCTCCCGACCAAAAACGTGACTCAAAAACATACACATATATTCCTAGCACATATATATACGAAGGGGACGTGTTTGTACGAGACGTTGATGATGTCTGCCTGATAAATGTCACCTCGTTCGGGAATAACTTCGGGGCGAGGCAATCAAAAATATATTTTTTTGTGTACAAATTATGGCTTGATTCATTTGATGGGGGCGCCAAAATTATGTTAATCTTTCTTTTTGTTTCTCTCTTTATAGTCTTCTTGTGTTGTTAATAAAGATGACTTTAGAGATTTTTCTAAGATAAAGCTCGTTTTTAATTTAACGCCACATTATTCAACACTGTTTAGTGTGTGCTGCGTTTCTTCAGAAATCTTGGTCTTAATTGTTATTTACACATTTATTTAAAAATAAAACCTAACAGTTGACACAATAAATTTCAAGAATTATGCATTGTGACACGCTGAGGGATACCAATAAAACGAGGAAGAGAGACAGAGTGTATCTACTTAATATCCACTCCACTTACGAATACATAACTTAAAAGAGGAAAGCAAACACACACACACACACACACACACAGACACTCAAACTCATCCAGGCGAGAGGCGTAAAAGGAGCGGAAGCTCATTTCTCAGTTCGCCCCCAATCCAAGGGGGGCTTTTTTGCCTTGAGTGAAGTGCGGCAACAGCGCGCTCAGGGCGCTAAATGATTTTGAACGCACCCAGAGACAAAAAAAAAAAAAAGAACTAAGTACAAGTACAATAATTTGTGGGCAAGTTCTTTCTGAGTGTTGATGATGATGATGTGATAGACAGGGAGGAAAAAATAATAATTGTTATAGAGCAGAGCAGCAGAGAAAGAGGAATGAAATGGGATGAAATGTGCGTGCCAACAACAAGCACTTTGTAAAGAGTGTGTCTCTTTTTTTAAAAAAAAGTATGTGCTACATGAAAAAATAAATGTACGCACCTCTTTAAATAAATGTGTACATAAATAAACTTTTGTGAAACTAAAATTGTAGCACACAAAAAGTATCTAAGATTTATGCTGAATATAATTTATAAAGTTGAACTACTTTTTTAAAGCTCAAATATTTCAGATTTCAAACATTTGTTAATCACTTTTAATGGGAGGGCTGTGCAACCCAATTGACACGCTCTTAACTTTAGTGCCACGAAATCGTACAACAAAAAATTCTTCTAGACATAAATATAGCTACCATAAGACGTATCTGGGTTGTCTATAGACTGCATTAATGAGCTTAAAACAAAATGTATGACAAATGCTTTTAATGGCCCAAAGAATGCCAGACAGAGTGACTCTTTGATGCTTTAGCTGTCTGACATAAGAAGTAGAGGATTTCTATAAGGAATTTATGCAGCATCTAATAAATAGATTTTACAACATAGCCAAAAACTTTCGTTGACGTTCGTTATAAATAGGCTATTGTTTCGTATGCCTCAAGGAACAACTTTGAAATAATGACATGAAATTGTTCAAAACTTGGCCCATTAAACTGCAACTGCATAAAGCGAATAATCATGATGATGATGATGATGATGATGTTGTTGTCTAAGTCAAGTCCTCACATTCCTGCGGCTGTGTCGACAATTCCTTTGCCACACTTGGCACAAACACAATAATAACTAATAATAAACCACAGAGAACCATTAAAAATAAATCATGTATAGAAAGAGAGAGAGAGAGAGAGAGAGGGAGCTGCAGCAGCTGCATCTACTCTTCCTCCAATGTGGATGGGGAATGTGGAATGTGGCATGTCTTCCGATCCCGTTTGCCTCTATGCCGCTTTTGTTGTTGTTTGGACAAGCGCCGCGTGTGATATGCCTCCATCGTCGGCATTCCCCATAAGAGACCCTCTACAGCATCTATTTCAACTTGCAGCTTGCCTCTCTCTCTCTTTCTGCCTCTCTCGTCGAGTGCACATCAATCATTTGTAATTATACTCTGTAGCTGCACTCTCTTTGAAATTCTTTTCCTTCTGGTTCTAACGGAAATGGCTTTTATTTGGGCTGCCTACCAGTTCAGTGATCTATTCTGATTTGTTGTGCGTGTGTAACAGCATCTTAGACCCATTCTCATCTCATCTCTCACACTTGAGGCATGTCATACCATTTGAGGCAATTTATGAGTGCTTTGGACTTATGTAATGTCTTCCAGAAAACTTACAACTGGAACTAATGAAATATACAGCACTTAGGTTTTTAGATGAAAAAAAGCTTTTTTTCTAGGTCAGCTTCGAAAAAAACTCACATTATTGTTAGCAAAATATCTTTTAAAAAAACAATCAATTAAGCTTACTATCTTTTATCTAATTGCGACTAACGAGCTTCTAACTGTTGATTTTCATTTTCCCTCTACAATTTTCTAATGCTTAGTTATGAAATGAAAAGCTTAAAACAAAGTTTCATATTTGATTGTAAGATTTAAAATTCCCAAGAACTTAGTTTTTTACCCATTCTTTAAAGAATTTTTAGCCAACATAAATTAAACAAGCCGCAAAGCAAACATTAAAATGCCATTAACAGAGAGAGGAATTTATTTCATTCACACTTGATTCATTTCGTGATAAGCCTCCAGAAAATATTATTGTGTTTGCCCGTTTCTATTTATTTTATTTGCGCTGTGTTTGTAAATTGTTCGCTTCCGGTAAATACGATTACGATTTGCAGTCGTAGTATGTGAGTTGAATTTTTAAGCCAATTGAATTAAATGCGAATTAAATGCGTTGCTGCACACGAACAAAAAATAAAAGATGCATTTAGCTTACAATGTTACATACACATACATACATAAAAACAACATCTGTTTGTACTTGGGATAAAAGCTTGTTTACATTTTTTCTCTCTGTGAAGGAGAGAAAAAAAATACAGAGAAAAATTGGCGCAAAATGTTTTTAATCAATTTAAATTGAATGATGACCCGCACAATCAGCGCATGGCTTGAGAGAATTTATTTTAGCATTGTATCTTTCTATCTCTCTTGAGCGTTGGCTTTGAAGACATTTGAATAAAGATACCATAATTGTTTTGTTATTATTGTAAAACTTGTTCTACATTTTTATTGTTAATGTTTTGTGCTCTTTTCAATTTCATTTGCTTATTAAAAATTCCAAACATGTGCAATCATATTTTTAATTATTTTTAATTTCAACACGCGACCCCAATAAGTTTTTGTGGATTATTTTTGAGCAGCTATACGTATCAAGTTATTTATATCACGTTTTGCAAATTTAAAGAATATTTCTTTCTCTTGTAAGGCAAATGAAGCATACGCCACGTGGGCTGTCAATCAAACGAAATTTGTTTAGCTTACAGCAAACAATTTATGATTGTCTGTCATATATGCTGTCTACCCTTAAGTTCAAAAACAGACGCTGCCAAAACCTTAAAAATAAAGAATAAAACTCGTTTATGGGCAAATGAGACAATCAAAGTCATTGTTGTCTCTCCAGACAGAAGCGATATCATATCAGAGCGGGTCAAGTGTTTGAACTGAGCAATTTGAGGTAAAAGCTGATTCGGTAATGCAAAAACTCAATTTTACTCATATATATAAAAGTGCCATTATTCAATTGATTTAAATGAATGATATCTTTACTGTACTCTGACAAACTCAAAGTCATGCATCCCGTACAGTCTGACCTAGTGTGAATGTGCAACTATGAGGCACTGTGGCACTAATTACAAAGCGAATGCAATCGCTTTTCCATTTAACAGGGCCAAAGGCAATGAACCGCTTTTTATCTGCCTGCTTGACTCAACACAGCAAACCGAATATCTAGAAATGCATTTATAACGAGGCCCGGCAAGTAAATATCAACAGTCGAGGAAAAGAGCTACAGTGAAACAAAAGTAAGCACAATTAAATATGCATACCACTGTTTGTTATGCTTTATACTAGAACATGTCAACAGAGATAAAACGAGCTAGAAATAAATCCGGAGCACAATTCAACGAAAAGTAAAAGTTAACAGAAGCAAAGAATTTCTTAAAGCAACATTGCACAATTCCAACAAAATGTTTCTTTTCTTTTAATGCTCTATTTTTAGAAACTATAGAGGAGAAAAACGGAGTTTATAAGTAAGAAATCTTAATAAAAGGTATTCTACTGTCATAAAGATTATTTTTTCAGCTTTGTTTCAATACTTTACTTTTTCGGAATTAAAAATTTATCTGTGTTTTGACGCATGGATTTTAATTACACATTTCAAGTGCCTGTATGCATATGGAAATTTTAAATATATATTTTCCATTGAAAAATTATGAACAATTACTCACCGAGAAGAGCAACAGCTGCGCACAGTGTTAGCCATTTGAGGCGTTCAACGTTTGGCATCATCATGGTATAGGCCATTTTAGTATTTGGTTGGATATTCCGTTCGGGGTTGGCCTGCTCGAGACTGTATCGATTTTTGTATATGCGTACAAATAAACACCCTTTATACATATGTTTAGGGGGCGAACACAGACACACACGCGAATACGTTATTTAGTGAGGTTAGGTTGTAAAAACGCCGGTGACTCAGTTGCTGCAATGAGAAAGAAACATTGTTGGGGTTAGATTAAGTTTTGAGACTGATATTTACTTAGAATGGAATTTTCAAGGCAAAGGAAATAGTAAATATATGAATGTGATTCACTTTTTTCTATAAGATATTCAAAGATTTTAATAACACACTTAGAGAATTATATAAACTTAATAGGGGAAAAGACTTCAAGCTTAAAAGAATATTGTTTAGCTTAATCTTTATTTTCAGCTCTTTTAATTTACTGAAATATATTTTTTATCTAACTTTTATCTTTCCTAAACTTAGTATGGATACTTTTTTTATGTGTAGCAAATATGAAAATAATCCTCCCTTTCTAACCAAGTGCATATTTTAATTACTACAGTGTTGGTATATGTAACCATCGATTTTAACCCACAAAGCTTGCACTAACAACAACAAAAACAACAAGCCAATGCTAATGAAATGCAAGTAATTTGATTAGGCAAGCAGCAAGCACCCCATCGACAACCCTATTGACAACCCTATTGACAACCCCTTCAAGCAAAGCACAACAATAAACAAAACCTTCTTCTTCTTTCTACTTACTGGACGGACGTGCAAAAATTGTTGTGGCAAAATTGTGTAAGCTGATAGCTGTATGTGGGCTAAATGGGCGTGGCAAGCTATCAATGTGTGTGTGTGTGGCCCTTAACCTCAATTGATATCAAAGCAATAAAAACAAGACTTGGCAGCCTATAAAACACATATATTTTAGTGTAAACGAATTTGCTAAAAGTTTTATTCAGAAACAAATTTAATTTGTGTCTTAATTGCATTTCAGTTTACTTGAATTTATTTTGAATATGCTTTTATGAATCTGTTGGGCCATAAAATTTTATATTCTCAACGCGGTCACAGCTCAACTTTACACACACACACACAGACACACACAGACACACACATACACACCCCGGCAATATACATTTATGTAAATCCATCAAATGTAATCGCGCCAAACAATTTGTTCGCATAGATGCCACATATGGCAGTTGCTGCAAGACCCGGCAGACTTGCAACGCGGAAACTTGTGACAACGCCAACTATTTATAAAGCCATAGAAACGATTAGCGAAAAGTGTGGATAGGGAGAATAGAAAATATGTCTTTGGCGGATGTAGAAGTCCAAATACTCTTATAGAGCTTTTATATAAAAGTTTTATAAAAGTATAAAACTATTAAAATCCTCACTAAAATTATATATTGTCGAATAAAATGATTAAACTTAAACTTAATATTGTTAGTAAGAATATTTAAAGTTTTTTACTGAATACTTCTAAAACAGCTGTATAATTGGAAAATTTAAACTTATTCAGAAGCTATTTTCATCTTCCTGAAGTAAAGAATAAAAATCTACACCAAGTTTTAAAAAAAACTTCTTTCATCCCAATATACATATACGATATATATTATTTTCAGCTTTTTAAAAAATGTATAAAAATCTACACCACATTTTGAAAGAAACGTAAGAAAGTATCACTTTACATATCTCTTTAAAAAGTCAATACTCTTTCCTGCTAGTGTATATAAAAAAAAGTCGGAAAATGCAACTACAACAACAGACTACTCACGGTTTGTGGATGTCATTAATTAAACCTCAAATGGCCAAATGCTTGGCAATGGGGCGATAGAAAATTTACTTCGATGTCGTCTTTTGCCTTTTGTCATCCATAAACTATCAAACCCCCCTCCACCCTCCACCCTCCACCTCCCACTTTCCAGAGCACTCGCGTGCCCTTAAAAAAAAAAAAACTTTATGACTGGCAGGAAGTCACGATTCCAAACACACACACACACACACACACACACGAATATATGTATCTATCAATTTCTATGGACTGTCTGTGTTTTAGTTTGACATATGCCTCCGAAAGGCAGACAAGAAACTTAGCAACATTATGAACTTGCCAAAGAAGCGCAAACATGGATGTCAACATGGACTCCATCCAGACTATCTATCTATCTGTCTGTTTGTCTTGGCTTGTGTCTTTGGCTTATCCGTTGGATTGCTGTATATAAATTCCATTGGCAATTTGTACGCTTTTGAACGCTTAATTAAAACTTAAGTGGATTTATGAACAAATGCTGAAAGGCATTTTTCTCTTTGCTTCTTGTTTTGTTTTATGTGCAACTAATGAATTTCATTTTACACTTCACTACAACTTCCAGTTCTTCTTCTTCTCTGTTAAAAGTTTATGGAACAGGGTGGAAGGTGGCAGGGTTGGACGCATGCGCAGCCGTGGCACGTGGCAAGGGATCAGCCCCTGAACAAATGTTAGCTTTCAAATTGGTTTAATGAACTTCAATTCACAAGTTTAACTGGACTACGACGCAGTTTAACAGCTGCGCAAACGACTTTTGGGGTGGAAATAGAACTACGAATATTTTCCACATAGCACAAGAGAGTGGGAAATTATCTAGTCAGATACATATTGTAGGGTGGAAACAGTTACTGGCTTAACTTAAACTTAGTTTTTGTCTGTACTGATCCGATCAAACTTTGTAAAGAGGCATCTTCGTTTGTTGCCCTTGGACATGATTCAGACCTCGAATGCCAAAAAGAAAAACGGCCAGCCTTAAGTTAGAAAACATCTGGTAATCAGTCAACAGCAGGGCAATATCCATAAACGACGCCATATACAAAATACAGAAGCATCGCTATATACCATCAACATTATTCATATGATTAAATTAAACAAGATTTCTTAAGCTATTAAGTCGAAGAAGGAATGTGAACTATCTTTTGTTTTCTAGTTTCCTGAAAGTTTGATTCGCTTTAACATTTTGACTCATTTCAAAAAATGCTCAATTAAATTCGGGCGGAACTGACAATGCCTCAATCGCGTGGTAACATCAAATTTTATTACTCATTCTTGTTTTAAGTTATTTCTTTTTTTGTTTTTGTCTGTCTGTGCATTAGGGTGCCGGTTGGACCAATAAATTTAGCAATTTACTGCAGCGAAAAATGTTTTTTTTTTTCACATAAAAATCAAAAGAGGGGAGGAGATCGGTGGAGGTCGGGTTGTCTGCTCCACAAAGTGCAGTGGCCCGCTGCAGGGTCAATCCGTATACGTATTCGCATCCGTTCGTCATCAGCCGGAAAGGAGCAACAACAACAACATTGTCCAGCTCTCAGTGTTCAGTGACCCATTGCTTGGCATAATGCTGCATGCTGCGCCTAATTGAGATTCAAGTGCACTTTATGGCCAACAACAACAGAACGTTTTGTGTGTGTGTGTGTGAGTGTGTGTTTGCTGCCCCATTCCGTTGTTCATTTTACCCTTTGGCCAATGTCCATTGACAGTCAAAATCAATATTTACTATTTACTCAGCATCAACTTTGACGACGACATGATTCACACAAGGAAAAAAGGAAGTATTTGTGGTAAGAATGTCTTGCAAGAAATGTAAAAAAGATACTTGGAGGTTTTACAATTCACATAATTAAAATAATATCTAGCATTTAAGAACAAGGATTTAAAAGTTTAAGCCCAATCAAGTGACAAACACAAATTGCAGAAAACTACTTGCAACAGCCAAAAAAAAAAACTTTGCCTAGCAACAGGACACATAAACGATGCAAGCAAGGATGATGATGACAACGAATAAAGGGAACGACCTGCAGAAATGCAGACCTTCAGCAGACAGGACAGACAAGGACGAAGGCGGAAAGAAAGAAAGCAAAAAAAGAAGGAAAGACGAAAGGCGCAACACTTGCAAAAATCAAATAAAGTAAAACTACAAAATGGAAAAAAAAACCGTTTCAAAGCGACAGCTGCACGGGATTTTGTTCAAGCGCTGACAGGACCCGGGATGAGTTTCCTATTTAGCTGAGGGTTGCTCTCACACAGATACACACACACACACACACACACACACACTAGCAGCTGAGCACAATGAGTGTGCTGCGTATGTGTGCCACATGAAGGAAACTGCAAAGGATTTTTTTAAAAAGATGCTGCTTCAAAATGAAGTGCTTAGCGAAGGACCTGAGTAGTGAAAAACTACCTGACAAAGACAAAAGGCAGGCTCAGGCAGGTTGCATACATACACAAACACAAACACACACACATGCAAACAGGGACAACGCAGAGTTGCTTTGATTGCTGTGAACTGTGTGCGGATTGAAAAGCGCATGCGCCAAAAAAATTTCACCAAACAAATGCACACAGAGCAATTTAGCAAAATGCCAATTTCTAAATGAAAATGTTTGAAACAAAGCACAACTTTTAACACAAACAAGACAACAAATACTAAAGTCTATAAATTTGTTAAATTTCTTTATATTTCAGCAGTTAAAATGGCTCTGTGAACAGCTTAAACATTCGCATTGCCATACGATAGTACACACCTTTTGTGTGTGTGTGTGTGTGCAGAAAGTAACAAATTTGTTTTTCGCCAAAGGGAAAACTTTAGTTTCTGGCGAAAAATCAATAGGAAGCTGTGCCAAATTCATTTGATTCACCTAACAAACTTAAACCAAAAGGTATATTTATTGCATAAATGGTTTAACCGTTAGTCTGAGCATTGGGGGTGGGATAAGACTGGGTCTGGGCGTACAAAAAACTAACAACAACAACAACACAGGTAGACAAAGAAGTTGCCAGACAGCTACAAATATTTTACCGTAAAATCCTTATCTTGACTTACCGTTTGGGTTTAGTTGATTCGATTAACTTGTAATTTGAGTTAATGTTTATGCACAAAACACTTTTGGAGTGTGAGCAAAATTGTAACAGGGTGCCACTAATCCACTGCTGTGGCGACTCTGCACAACAAACTGCTGCACAACAACAACAAACACACAAGCAAACAGCAGACGCTGTTGCCTTTTTTTTGCCGTTTATTTGGCGCTGTGCTCTGCTTTTTGTTATATTACTTATTATTTATTGCTTTTGCATTTTATTTAACTTTACACGCACATACACACACACACAGCACACACAAAGCGCGCTTAGCGCTAGAACAAGCCACCACCAGCGAACTGGTTTGCGGGGGTGTAAGTACCGTACCGTAACCGTGTAGCCCGACAACAATCTCACACACACTCACTCACTCAGGCGCATACACACTGTGAATAAACGCAGACGTAAACTCCGACTTCCAATACGTTCGACAGCTATCGTTCGCGGTCCAAACCAGACTGAATTGCCTCTCTGGCTGGCTGCTGCTTGAGAGCGGCCGGCCATTTTCCTCCGCATACAGTGTGAGTGTGTGAGTGAAGGGGCAATTGTTTGGGAAATTTCGTTGGGATTTTTTGAGTTCACACCTGTTGATATGAGTGCATGTGTGTGTTTTTGGTACAATTGTACCAAAGTTCGTAGCTTATTTGGTACGTTTTTATATGTCACTGAAATAAAACCAAGCACTTTACACAATTTTTTGTTAAAATATTTTTATTCGGAATATGAATTTGATATTAAGCACATGCACTATATTTATTATTCTCGCATAATAAATTTTTAAACCAAACACAACCTAAAAGGTACATTTAACGATGTACAGTATATTTTATAAGTAAAAGTGTTTTAATATATAACATAAATGCGTTGGGTAAAAAGTTAATATTAAACATATCTAAGGGTATTTGAGCACTTTGTAAATAAGTCAGTTTTCAGGAAGACATTTAAAACATGTTAAAAAAAACACATGCACAACTAAAAACTAAATATATAACTAATAAATAGCACATGCTGGGACAGAGGACTCTTAAAACATAACGTAATCGCGATAATCCTTAAACTAAAATTAATACATATGTAGAGTCATGTACATTATTTGTACATGCAACACAGAGATTCCATTTATTACTTAAGTTAACAATTCGAGCGAGTTTTTTGCGATTTCCATTTTTTTGGGACTGCTGAGCTTGAGTATTTTTTTAAGTAACAATTGTCAAGTCTTTATTACATTTGCCAGTCGAAGGGGCGGGGCGACTTAGTTTGACATTTTTAAATGCTCCAGTTGAGGATCCGAAAACCATGGTAATAAGTTTATTGTAACACGACTGTGGACGTATTTGATCAGTACACACATATGTATATCCATTCCAAAAACGGGAAGGGGTTTAGACATTGAGTATTTTCGGTAAGAGAAGAAAAGCTTTACAGCTGTCTTTCGGTTGGTGTTCAAGCTTAAGCGAACAGTTATAATTTGAGAAAGGGAAATTTTTTCCTTTCTCCCTCTAAATAGGGACTTTTCAGTGAAGCACTAAATTCGTAGGTATTTTTTCTCTAATTATTGCGCGTAGCATCCTGTATAATTATCTTATTCTTTTGTCGCGTCACTTTTGTGGATGTGGCCGCTGGCATCAGGCGCTTCAGCTGATCCTGATTGATGCTGACCAGAGCCTTCTCTTTGCCCTTGCCGGATGTGGCTGCTCCGCTTGTAGTTGCCGTTGTTGTTGTTGTTGTAGTTGTTGCCGCCGTAGTTGTTGTTTCTATCAAAGCCGTCGACTCATCGGCGGTGGAGGATGAACCAGCGCCAGCAGCAGCTGCCGAAGCATAGCGTGTGAGCACCTGGAACTTGGCAAAGATATTGCGTCCACTGCTGCGCTCCTTATCCTTGTACTTGTCGAGAACGGTGGGCGTGGGTTTGACCTGAACCTGGGCGGGAGGTGCTTTCAGGAGCGCCTTATTATTGCCAGCTGTCTTGTAAAAGTCCAGTTCATAGTCGAAATCGCTGCTGGTGCCCGGAGCACCAGCTGGAGCCAATGCACGCTCACCATAGCTGGCCGAGCTGGCGGAAGTCTCCGCCGCCAGATGACGGAGCATTAGGGTTAGCTTTGTCTCGTGCTGACGCTGGAGCAGCACGGCATTGCGTTCACCCTCGAGCCGAGCTTGGCGCACTGCATTGGAGAGAACACGCTCCTTCCATTCCCAGGCATCGCGTTCCCGTTCCAGCTGCACCAGCTGCTGCTCCAGCTTGCGGGAGGAATCCCTCAAGTCAATCACTTTGACAAAGTATTTGTAGAGCAGCGTGCGCATCTCCTCCGAGGAGAGTTTGTTCAGGCGTGCCATAAGCATCTGTTCACCCTTCTCCCGCTGCTGACGCTCGGTGGACAGATCGATGGATTTGTGGCCACAGATGAGTTCGTTCTTGAACTCAATGGCCTCATCTATAGCCATGATGGCTTCATCGCACTCGAGCAGCTTGCGCTCCTCCCGCTGCGTGAGCATCTTGTCCCGCTTCAGTTTTCGATCCAAGGTGCAGCGCTGCTCCAGCAGATGATCGCGAGTCCTGCGCAGATTGCGTATCTCGTGACGCAGACTCTCCTGTTGGGCTGGAGATTGTTCGCCGGCATCCCACTGCTCCAGATTCTCAGACTTCTCGCGCAGTATATGATCCAGGTGTGTAATCCTCGCTTGCACTGCCTTCAGCTGCTCTGGATTGGGTTCCAGCTTGACTAGTGATGCCTCCTTCATGGTCTTGAGTTCGGCTTCTAGCTGATCCCGCAATTTGCACTCCTTCTTCAGTTTCTTTTGCACATCCTCGATCTGCTTGCGTGACTCGGCAACAGATTGTTGCAGTTTCTTCAGCTTCTGGCCACTTTCGCCCGCAATGTGCTTCATGGAGCTAAGATCCCGCAGGCGCTGCTCAATGTGTGCAATGATGGCGCCATAGCGCTCTATTTCCGCCTTCTCCTTGCCCTGCACCAAAGCCTTGGCCAAATGCTTCTTGGCCTTCTCGCACTCCGCATCCAGTTTGGCCTTCTTCTTGTGGAATCGTTGCTTGGCATGACTGCGCGTCTCTCGATTCTTAACCAGCTCACTGATTATGTTCTGCTTCAGCTGCATGGTCTGCTCGATTTCTGTTAACTGTCGCTGGCGTGCCTCAATCTCTGCGTGCAGCTTTCGCATCTTCTTCTGCAATTGCTCAATGGGTCCATTTGCAGATCCTCCAGCTGCGTTGGCGGTGGCCACGACACCTGCACCAACTGCCGCACTCTCCAGTGGATCCAACTCTGGTGTCACTTCAGTGCCCGTCACCTGCTGGGAGGCAACGCGATTCAACATTGCCAGCTCAGCGCTGCTCAAACTGGCTCCAGGCTGTATGCTGCGACGACGACCTGGAAAGGAATATATATTGCTATCATTCACTTCAATTGTCTGACAATTGCTTGACTTACCACCAACACTTGTCTTCCGTTCTTCGCACTTTTCCAGCGGTGCAATCGTCTTGGTGTCTAGGGTATCTTGGGTTTCTTGGGCAACAGGTTCCTTTTCCTTATCCTGGCTCTGCATGACAGCTTTGGGTTGCTTGAGCATAAACTCCTCATGCTTGGCTTGGATCAAAGCATTCGATTTGACACGAAATTCATCCATGAGACTCTCGAGTTTCTCATCCAAATCTGGACCTTGTGACTCATTATCTGTGTCATTGTCGGAGTTCTGCTGACAGGATGTCTCGGGCTCGCTGATGGACTCCTCGGGCTCCTCTGTTTCCTCAATGGGCACCAGGGCCTTCTGCTTGCGGAAGGCTTCACTGGAACTGAGGCAATCCTCACACTCTTGCTTCAAGAAGAGCCATTCCTCGATTTGTTCCTTCTCCAGCTCTGTGACAGCAGTTGAACCCATGAGCCTGAAAGTGGAAAAAGTTGAAAAAGTTGGTAAGATTAAAGGAAACTTTATATTAAAACCCACTCACTTGGCAAAGAGTCCCTCTGCATTGGAAACCAGCTTGAACCATTGACTGGCCGCAAACTGTAGTCCAAAGTTTTCACCGTTGGGTGACGAGATAGCTGACATTATGGCTGCTGTGGTGGCCGATGCCTGATCATTGGGCAATGTTTCCGGTGATATGGGAGTATTGTCATCGGAGAAGGTGTTCATAATGACATAATTGCGAACGCACTGCACCTTGAAACCAAATTGCAGATTGCCTAACGTCTCGGAGAGATGCTCCTCCAGCGGCGATATGCACATAATGACTAAAGTCTGAGCACGTCCTCCAAAGGAGTCCTTGAGCAGCGTGGTGAGCGTTGTCTGGCCATAGGGAATGTTGCCATTGACGCCGTACATAATGCTGGGTTCGGTTAGTGTGTTAACCACCTGTTCCAGCATTTGCAGTCCTGCATCGCGTGGATGTCCTGGTGGTGGCTCACCCCAACGCTCAGTGCCACATAGATCCGAGAAACTGGCCGTGGACAGACGATGCTGTATCAAACCGTCCTTGGACACCCACTGCTGCTCCAGCGTCAGTGTGAAGAGTGTGTGTGCCGGCAGCGGTTGCCTGTTGCTCAAGCCCAATTGCAGCCAATGGAAAACTTCCTCCACATTGGTGCAATGGACATTGCCCATGCCCATTAGGTCACGGATTTCGCCACTGCAGATCTCCACAAAGCCCACATTAACAGCATATGTGCGCTCTAAAAAAAAAAAGACAGGAAGTTTAATAAAAGATCATTCTTTCTGTTAATTAACTTACCTGAATGCGCTGCAATGTGAGTGAAAATCTCGCGTACGCAACGCTGAACGACACCTTGATCCTCCTCGCCATGGACACCGTCAAAGCCATGGCCATAGAGCGTATAGGTTTTGCCCATGCCGCGCTGTCCAAACGTAACCACCGATGCATCAAAGCCTTCCAGCAACAAGCTAATCAATGGGAAAACCGTCTGATGGTAGACCTGACACTGTGTGGTCCTGCTGGGCAGCGCATGTGTCACAGGTATGGTGTGTGCGCCCACCTGTATCAGACCCGCCGCAATGCTGTCCAGGCCCGCACCCCCGGGCAGAGCGCTGGGCAATCCAAGTGCAGATAGAGCGATTGGTATCGCTTGCACGCAGCAGCCGTCCGCATTGGCATCGTCTGTGTCTTCCACTTCATTTGTATGCAGCTGATGGGTGGCGTTTACGTCGTTATTGCCATTAGTATCTATTGCTGCGGTTTGCGGTTCTGGTGGTGGTGATGGTGTTGGTGTTGTGGACAAAGGCGCAGGTGGTGGGGGAGTCGGGGAGGACGGCTCCGATTGCGGTTTGTCTGCTGCTGCTGCTGCTGCGTCGCCATCGTCGGGCGCCTTTTGTTGTGATTTGTTTTGCAGTTCAGCGTGTGGATAAATGCGCACAGCCACTTGTATGGGTATTTCCATTGTTTTATGTCGCATTGGCAACACTTTTTCACTTAAAATTGTGCATTTTTGTGTATATTTTGCGCATCTCAAAAATTATTGCAAAAGTTGCTGAATCGATAATGCTGCGCACCAACAACAACTATCGATGTGCAACAGCGTCAAAGCATTTAAAGTATCGATAGCTGTAAATACTTTTAAGGATAATTTTAAACAATTTATATTAGTGTAAACTGTCACAACTACAATAGTATTTTTTTCTAGCAATATTTATAAAATGTTCTAATTTCGCAAGATTTTGGCTAATATAAGCAAAAGGAATACGCCTCATGTTTAATTTAATTAACTAACATCGATAAGAGTATGGTAGTTTTTTATTCTCTTTCTTTCACTTTCGATAGTGTGTGCCATCCCTCGTAATTATTTATCGCTTTTCACGTTGCCTTTCAGCGCGTGTTTTTTTGTGCAAAAATTGTTTGCAACTAATTGTGCACTTAAAACAAGCTGAAAACATGTCGAAACGACGCATTGAAGTGGGTGAGACATACACCACAAAGTTAAAAAAGTGAGTACATGTTACAACAAACATTTTTCAGCTAATGCACATTTTTAACCAAAACGTTTTCATCCGTCATTCGCAGAGAACCGGAGGCTTCTTCATCGGCTGCAACTAACTCACCCGCTGGTACTGTTGCCCAAATTCTAGGCGGCTTTGTGCCCAGCAAACAGGTATGTGCCTCCAGCGATTACTTTCAAAGTTTAAACCAAATTGGGTAAATCATATATATATTTGTTTGTCCCCTTGTCGCAGCCTCCAACCATGAATCCCTTCACACATAAGCCTTACTCGACACGCTATCAAAACTTGTACAAGAAACGTATCGCGTTGCCAGTCTTCGAATACCAGGCGGACTTTATGCGTCTGCTTAGTCAGCATCAGTGCATTGTGCTTGTGGGCGAGACAGGATCCGGCAAGACGACACAAATCCCACAATGGTGTGTGGACTTTGCCGTTTCCAAAGGGCGGAAAGGTGTCTCCTGCACACAGCCTCGTCGTGTGGCCGCCATGTCGGTGGCCCAACGTGTTTCTGAGGAAATGGACGTTAATCTTGGCGAGGAAGTGGGTTACTCCATACGTTTTGAGGATTGCTCTTCCCCCAAAACGCTGCTCAAGTACATGACAGATGGTATGTTGTTGCGTGAGGCGATGTCGGATCCCATGCTGGAACAGTATCAGGTCATATTGCTCGATGAGGCTCACGAGCGCACGCTGGCTACCGATATACTGATGGGTGTTTTAAAGGAGGTTATTCGTCAGCGCAATGATCTCAAGCTAGTGGTGATGTCGGCCACACTCGATGCCGGCAAGTTCCAGCAGTATTTCGACAATGCTCCGCTTATGAACGTACCCGGACGCACGCATCCCGTCGAGATCTTCTATACACCAGAGCCGGAGCGCGACTATTTGGAGGCTGCAATCCGTACAGTCATTCAGATTCACATGTGCGAGGAAATTGAAGGTGCGTAGGCAACAAAAGACTTCAGAACTATTTTCTAAACTTCAATCTCTTAATAGGTGACATTCTCATGTTCCTCACGGGCCAGGAGGAGATTGAGGAGGCATGTAAGCGCATTAAACGCGAAATTGATAACCTAGGCTCCGAGATTGGCGAGCTCAAGTGCATACCCTTGTACTCTACGCTGCCACCGAATCTGCAACAGCGCATTTTCGAAGCTGCTCCTCCGCCAAATGCAAATGGAGCTATTGGCCGCAAAGTTGTCGTATCCACAAACATTGCTGAAACTTCGCTGACTATTGATGGCGTTGTGTTTGTCATTGATCCGGGCTTTGCCAAGCAAAAGGTCTACAATCCACGCATACGTGTCGAAAGTTTACTCGTCTCACCAATTTCAAAGGCTTCGGCACAGCAGCGTGCTGGTCGTGCTGGACGTACACGTCCCGGCAAATGCTTCCGCCTGTACACGGAGAAGGCGTTCAAGAACGAAATGCAGGACAACACATACCCAGAGATTCTGCGCTCCAACTTGGGTAGGTCATTAAAGCCCTTGCTTAATTTGCAGTATTCATAAGATTTTAATTGTGTTTATTTTTTTTAGGCACTGTGGTGCTGCAGCTCAAGAAACTGGGCATTGATGATTTGGTGCACTTTGACTTCATGGATCCACCAGCACCTGAGACCCTGATGCGCGCTTTGGAGCTGCTTAACTATCTGGCCGCTCTGGACGATGATGGCAATCTGACAGACTTGGGCGCTGTCATGTCCGAATTCCCACTGGATCCACAATTGGCCAAGATGCTAATAGCCAGTTGCCAGCACAACTGCTCCAATGAGATACTCTCAATAACGGCCATGCTGTCGGGTGAGGCACTAACTAAATGCGCTCCGTGTTTAAGTTGAGGCAGCTTAGGTGTTTTTAACTGGGTGGTCCTTCAAATTGAAATGTAGCTAGCTTTTGCTTAGTGTGGTTCTCTATAGCTCTAGGCACAATGACATTGGCTTCAATTGGCGCAGAAGATTCAAGTTTCATGCCACTTTAGGCTAATGTGATTGTGCAATTATTACTTAAGTCTTCACGACGTAAACTAAGACGTACCTTGACTGCACCCATTTATTGTTATTCCTAGTGCAAAGAAAAAAGTTTTTTCAATTTATTTGTTCTTTGCATTCAACTCTAAAGTAAAGTTGCACGTGCGTGTTGCACCCAAGCAGCACACATTTCCTTTGAAATGTGATGCGCGGCACACGCATAAGTTTTTAAAGTACAACTACTTAGTTAATAACTGCCGCAGGCTTTGAACGCACATGCAACTCACAAATGCAATCGAATCTTTAAATCAAGTTTCTAGATTGCCTAGCTGACAAAACAATGTAAGCACAATCTATATTGTATATGTATAACAAAAAAAAAAAAAAAACTCGTTTTGAACATGCGCTTAATCAAACATAAACAAACCAATTCAAACATCAAACAACAAAGTTCCACAATGCTTCGTGCGTCCCAATGAGGCCAAAAAGGTGGCCGACGAGGCCAAGATGCGTTTTGCACACATCGATGGGGATCATCTAACCTTGCTGAATGTCTACCACGCCTTCAAGCAGAGTGAGTAAATGTTGTACACCTATTTTTGATTGCTTTCATTAAGTGTTGTATTCCTTTTATAGGCAGCGAGGATCCCAACTGGTGCTACGAGAACTTCATCAACTTCCGTTCGCTCAAGAGCGCTGACAATGTGCGTCAACAGCTGGCGCGTATTATGGATCGCTTTAACTTGAAGCGCACCAGCACAGAGTTTACCTCCAAGGATTACTATGTGAATATACGCAAGGCTCTGGTGCAGGGCTTCTTTATGCAGGTGGCGCACTTGGAGCGCACCGGACACTATTTGACCATCAAGGATAACCAGAATGTGCAGCTGCATCCCTCGACATGTCTGGACCACAAGCCCGACTGGGTCATCTACAATGAGTTTGTGTTGACCACCAAAAACTACATACGGACCGTTACAGATGTGAAGCGTGAGTATTATAAGTTGAAATGCTTTTGACAATTATCTAAACACACTTTCTTTGGCTATTTCAGCGGAATGGCTGCTGAGCCTGGCGCCTCAGTACTATGATCTGAATAACTTTCCACAGTGCGAGGCCAAGCGACAGCTGGAGCTGCTCCAGCAGCGCATGGAGACAAAGCAGTATCAGAAGGGTTTCTGAATTGCCGATGGACTTTTAAAAAAAATCCCTAGCTTAAACAACATATATATGAAAATGAATTCTAACTTTAATGTGCGTTTAAGTAGCAATGAATATGAATGTGCTTAAATGTTTCCACTTGAAGATTTGGTTTGGTATAATCACATAAAAAGTTATATCTTTATTGTTTGCCTTGGCAATTACAAAACAAAAACATAACACACACACACACACACATTTAAGAATTCCGTTTAGTGTTAATAATAAAAGCAACCTTTTGTATAACTAAACAAAATACGCGATAAAAATTATTTTCACGTATTTAGCTCCTGTGTGGCACGCAAACCAAAGACGCCACAGTAGACACCCGCTACAATGGCTAGCACAACAACTGAAACGTCGGCTGCTGTGACCACCTTTGAAGTTGCCGAATTCACTCTAAAAGATGCGCTTTTGATTTGTTTATTTGAAGTTTTATTCAAATGGAGATTCTTTCAAGTGATTGAATTAAGCAACACAAATTTTTGAATACATGCTACATACACACACACAAACACTGTGGACATATACACACACATATATTCATGGACATCACTTGCAAGAATGTAAGGAGAAAACAACTAATAGAAATAATAAATTATGAATTTTGCCTTTAAATCATTTTTTATTAACAGAACTTTAATTTGGAACTTTAAACATAATATGAACTGATTGAAATTTTCAATTCTCCTTGATCCTGACCACACATCCTCATTTAGAGCTGCTGGGCTTCCAAGTTAAGTGGCTCAGCTGCTGGGATTGCCTCACGAACCAATCGGGCATTTGGCCTGAAAGTGGGTCTTGGCAGATATGGGGGCCTCTCATATCCCAGAGCCATGGCGAAGATGGAGAGCAGCAACAAAACAATTGTGAACTTCATTCTGATTGGATTGGCAAAACTTGTTTGATGCTGATCGAAACGAATGCAGCGCTTTTTATAGGCACCCAGTTGAAAAGGGGATTTTCTTAAACATGGTGATTTTTGTTTGTTTTGTCACATAGTAGACTGAAACGCGACATGCATAATCTTGACTTACATATAAGAAATCGAAACTGAAAGTCTGATAGATTGCTACTAGGAATTTAGCTTATAAATATCAATAGCAAACGGATGGGGAATCAAATTTAATAATATTTAATTTACGAAGCCTTAATACAAACAATTATGGAAAAAAAATATTATGCTTATTGTTCGAAATAATTCAAACTCAGTGATGTTGTTTTTATTGAAATTATATAAAAGTTTAAAATTAAAAGTTATAAATAATAAACTTTTTAGATGTTAAAAATAATATTCAACATCTTTTATTTGCAAAATTTCTAAGCAAACCCACAGATAATCAAATTAAAACAAGTGAAAACGTTGCAGTCGTACGCAACCGACTGCAGAATACTTTGATACCAGAAATACAATCGACGTTAAGGAGTCTCATTGCAAAGGCGGAATGTAGGGGCATAAAGGGTGGGCCAGGTGGTAATTAACGCCAGCTATTATGTTGCCAAATTTAGTGACTTTAGCTTAACCTGAGGAAGATAACTGAACAACTCCATGCTTACAAGCTGGGCGGCAGAGTTGGGTGTGGCATCCAAATTTTTCAATTAAATCTTTTTAAATGTCACCATTTATCTTCCTACCAAGATTGGTGGCTCTAGCTCAAAATCTTTGTTTGTCTTGGGTTAGCGTGGCATCCAAATTTTTGATTCAGATCTCTGGTAAAAGTCACCATCTAGCTTCCTACCAAATTTGGTGACTGTAGCTCTTAAAATGTGGAAGATACACGTTAGATAACGTTCTACGGGTGTCGAAAAAACCAATATACAATGATACTTTTAGTATCAAAGTATAAAAACATAAGTATTTTTTTAAATTTCCCCCCGTGTTCAGGTCAACTCAAAACTGATAAGACGTTGACTTATTTGCGCCAACGCAGAACTCCAATGTATTAAGCTAGGTCACGTACTTTTTCTTTTTGTCTCAAAACATCAACCAATATGTAAATTGTAAGTCCCCCAATACAAAAAAGTACCTGAAAACAACACGAAGTCAAAGCAAAAGGAAAAGCGGCTGCTATAAAAGCCGATGCATTCGTTTCGATTAGCATCAAACAAGTATTGTCAATTCAATCAGAATGAACTTCGCAATCATCTTTCTGCTGCTTTCGGTCTTCGCAATGGCTCTGGCTTATGAGAGGCCCCCATATCGGCCACGACCCACTTTCAGGCCAAATGCCCGATTGGTTCGGGAGGCGGTTCCTGTCGCTGATGGCAATCTTCAAGTGGAGCAAATCCCTCAGCTCTAAGATGTTAAGGACGAATCTAAGGACTTTATCAGAGTTTAGAGTTATGTTATGTTAAACTTGTAAAATTTCACACATTTGCATTAAAAACTGTTAAAACTTAAATTTTCTTTTCTTGAAATGTGATGCGCGGCACACACGCAAGTTTTAAAAGATCAACTTCTTAGTAAATAACACAATGCTTCGTGCGTCCCAATGAGGCCAAAAAGGTGGCCGACGAGGCCAAGATGCGTTTTGCACACATCGATGGGGATCATCTAACCTTGCTGAATGTCTACCACTTTCCACTACTACCACTACCACTCCAGCAGCGTATGGAGACAAAGCAGTATCAGAAGGGTTTCTGAATTGCCGATGGACTTTTAAAACAAATACCTAGCTTAAACAACATATATATGAAAATGAATTCTAACTTTAATGTGCGTTTAAGTAGCAATGAATATGAATGTGCTTAAATGTTTCCAGTTGAAGATTTGGTTTGGTATAATCACATAAAAAGTTATATCTTTATTGTTTGCCTTGGCAATTACAAAACAAAAACATAACACACACACACACACATTTAAGAATTCCGTTTAGTGTTAATAATAAAAGCAACCTTTTGTATAACTAAACAAAATACGCGATACAAATTATTTTCAACCGTTTGTCTTTTGAAACTGGAAAAGTATGACCAAATAGGTAGCTATAGCCGATGCAAACTGTAAATGAGAAAACATTTTAGCTAAACTATGGTTAAAGCAACCAGGATTAACTTACCGATGTCAAAATGGTGCGATTAACGCGACACAAACCGCTGGCCGAGAATTCGGAATCCACGCAGAGCAATTGCTGCCAAAACTTCTTTGTCTCCTCGGCCAAAACAGGCTCATAAACTTTGCGCGCAATTTCGCAGACAATTTGAATTGTTTTGCGAGATTCTCGAGCAGCAAGATGACATGGCTCTACGACCATGAGAAGGCGCAAAAAGTGAAAGATTATCCACAGCATCTGCACCCAAACATATCCATTGTCGCGCTTGTTCACCATCTCGAGGAACAGAAAGTAAGCGGTTGCAACCAAGTGCAGCAAACAGGACACGAGTATAAACAAGACAGCAATGCCATAGGAGCTGCAACAAGTGGATTAAAAATGAACAGATCTTATATTTTAAGATGGAGACTGCTTACCTGGACAACAATCTAACGCATTTGCCCAAAGATTCGTGGTTGTCAGCCATGGCTCGAATGAGAAGACTCTTGCTCTTAGCTGCAAGAAAAGTAAATTGACTTTAAACACTTTGAATGATTAATTTTTAATGAGTTACTTACACGCCGATTCACTGGGTAATGTCTCTGTATTCAATTTAGTTAAGCTCGCGTGCAAGGACATCGGTTTGAAACTAATTGTCCTAATAGCACTTACCTTAACCAAATTGCTTGTAGTTGTTGCATACGATTTTTCTGAGAAAAGGTAGAAAATTGGTTAAATAGGATAGGGAGAAGTACAAATTTTCAGGATTATCATAATCTTTATCTTACCACCAAGATAGCTGGTTCTTAGCATGAGATTTAAACGACCATATCGCCTGCCCAATCCGTAGGCTGTATTAGCAAAATTGATGTGCAATCCAGTTAGTATAAAGTAAAGACTGTAAAATGGTATATACCACTGTACGTTGAGCTCTGTGGAAAGATTAGAGTAAAATAGCATTGATAGATAATACAGTGAGTTATAACTCACCCGTATCGGCTGAATCAATGTTCATTTCCTGCGCCATGCGCACCCACGTATTCACATCCAGGCCAAGGAGTATTCCAATGACCACCAAGGAAACACTTGCCATTCCATAGGCTCTCCAGCGATCCCGCCGAAAGTTATTATACGGACTCAAAGTGCTGTCAATGCGCTGTAGTCGTGTATTTAGCTCCTGTGTGGCACGCAAACCAAATACGCCACAGTAGACACCCGCTACAATGGCTAGCACAACAACTGAAACGTCGGCTGCTGTGACCACCTTTGAAGTTGCCGATTTCATTCTAAAAGATGCGCTTTTGATTTGTTGATTCAAAATTTTATTCAAATTAAGATTCTTTCAAGTGATTGAATTAAGCAACACAGAGTTTTGAATACATGCTACATACACACACACAAACACTGTGGACATATACACACATATATTCATGGACATCACTTGCAAGAATGTAAGGCAAAAACAAATAATAGAAATAATAAATTATTAATTTTGCTTTTAAATCATTTTTTATTAACAGAACTTTAATTTGGAAACTTTAAACATAATATGAAGTGATTGAAATTTTCAATTCTCCTTGATCCTGACCACACATCCTCATTTAGAGCTGCTGGGCTTCCAAGTTAAGTGGCTCAGCTGCTGGGATTGCCTCACGAACCAATCGGGCATTTGGCCTGAAAGTGGGTCTTGGCAGATATGGGGGCCTCTCATATCCCAGAGCCATGGCGAAGATGGAGAGCAGCAACAAAACAATTGTGAACTTCATTGTGATTGGATTGGCAAAACTTGTTTGATGCTGATCGAAACGAATGCAGCGCTTTTTATAGGCACCCAGTTCAAAAGGGGATTTTCTTAAACATGGTGATTTTTTTTTTTTTGTCACATAGTAGACTGAAACGCGACATGCATAATCTTGACTTACATATAAGAAATCGAAACTGAAAGTCTGATAGATTGATACTAGGAATTTAGCTTATAAATATCAATAACAAACTGATGGGGAATAAAATTTAATAAGATTTAATTTACGAAGCCTTAATAAAAACAATTATGGCAAAAAAAAATTATGCTTATTGTTCGAAATAATTCAAACTAAGTGATGTTTTTTTATGGAAATTATATAAAAGTTTAAAATTAAAAGTTAAAAATAATACACTTTTAAATGTTAAAAATAATATTCAACATCTTTTATTTGCAAAATTTCTAAGCAAACCCACAGATAATAATCAAATTAAAAACAAATGTATTTTTTAAAATTTCCCCCCGTGTTCGGGTCAACTCAAAACTGATAAGACGTCGACTTAAATGCGCCAACGAATTCCAATGTATTAAGCTAGGTCACGTACTATTTCTTTTTGTCTCAAAACATCAACCAATATGTAAATTGTAAGTCCCCCAATACAAAAAAGTACCTGAACAGCACGCAGTCAAAGCAAAAGGAAGAGGAAAAGCGGCTGCTATAAAAGCCGCTGCATTCGTTTCGATTAGCATCAAACAAGTTTTGTCAATTCAATCAGAATGAACTTCGCAATCATCTTTCTGCTGCTTTCGGTCTTCGCAATGGCTCTGGCTTATGAGAGGCCCCCATATCGGCCACGACCCACTTTCAGGCCAAATGCCCGATTGGTTCGGGAGGCGGTTCCTGTCGCTGATGGCAATCTTCAAGTGGAGCAAATCCCTCAGCTCTAAGATGTTAAGGACGAATCTAAGGACTTCATCACAGTTTAGAGTTATCTTTTGTAAAACTTTTAAAATTTCACACATTTGCATTAAAAACTTTTAAAACTTAAAGTTTCTTTGTTTCTTTTTTGTTCAATAATGTTTAAGGAATTTACTGTACATCCTAAAAGCTTGCATTTCTTTTGGATTTATTAGTAATAAATTATTAAATTTTACTGGTAATTTAATTTTAACTCAAAAGTACGCATTTTTTAATTATAGAAAATTCAAGTTTTTTTCTAACATTTAACAACAATTTTAAAAAATCATTTTTTTTAATAACTTACCGAACGGGAATTTTAGAATTTGCATCAAAAAGAAGTCCGCGATACGTTAAGAAAACTAAATTAAAAAACGTTGTATTCCAAGTACACCCGAAATATTTATTCCAAATTGTTTTACTAACCCATAATCACGCACAAGCACACCGAATAAATTGTAAATATCCAACTGCGACGTATTTGCAGATGTCCCTTGGAATCCTTTTTCGCAGAGTATGGCGCCAAGGCCAAAATTTTGCTCACATAAAAAATACCAACGCAATGCTCCGAAATTTCCATGACTAACACTTTAGCTCTCGAGCACTCGACTATAACTGAGTAGCTGTTCCGGAACTTTAGCAAATAGTACGGCTGCTAAGCGTAGTTTTTTTTTTTGCGCACATTTGACACTGAACAAATAATGCGCTCCCGTGTTTAACTATTATTAGTTGCAGACAGCCTAAGTGAAAACTGTAAAAACCACAACCCTTGCATCCGCACATGGCATATCGCATATGTGCGAATTGTTTACCATAGTTTTGTCTGTCCTTTAAGCTGCTGCTGTAAATAATAATTAGCGTGTGGAAAACGTCAATCAATTAGGGGCAAAGGAGCCAATTATTCGCCCCCAAAACACACCTGCTGGCGTTTTATGAATGAATACGGACGAGTAAGGATTGTGTTGGGTAAATATATGCTATCAACAATTGTCACGCCATTTGCAAGTGCTGTATAAATATGGCTTGTGATTTTTATTTATTACAAACACTTCTGGCGAAATACAACTTTAAGTTCTTGAATAAGACCAAATCGAAAAAAAGGGTCCAAAATTGCATGCCAAAAATAAGCAAATGAAATAAAAAGCGTTCATGGTTTCAGATACTGATCTCTACTGGCTCTACTAGGTTGGTACGGTGTGAGCATTGAAAATCTCAATCCAGTAGCCATCGGGATCCTTGATGAAAGCCAAACCCTTCATGCGACCATCATCGGGCTTCTTGATAAAGGCCACGCCATGCTCCTCAAATCTGTACGAAAGGGAATTTAATGTTAATATTGTATTATGTTTGGTTATTTAGATAATGTACCCACCGTTTACAGGCAGCATGGACATCTGGGACCATCAAGCCAATGTGTCCAAAGCCGCGAGGATCGCTATTTCCAGTGTGATAGCTTTGATCTGGATCGGTTTCAGTGCCCCAGTTGCTACGCATACGAAAAGCAATTAAAATCTAAGCAATCAATTACTTAATTTATGAAACACTCACTGCGTTAACTCAACGGTTGCCTTTCGACTCATTGCCCAGCTTCTGCGCTCCTTGGGATCTTTGGGCACGTCGGCGGGGTTCTCATAGCTGCGATAACAAATACGTGTAAATTACATTGATAACAAGAGATAAGAGCTTGCCACTTGAACATACCCCATGAAGTAGAGCGAAAACTTTGCCTCTGGAAAATCCAATTTGACCAACAAGGTCATGCCCAACACACCAGTATAAAAAGGCAACGATTTACGTGGATCCTTGATGCGATACATGGTTTGCTGGAACAGAAAGTCCTAACAAGATATGGCTGCAGTTTACATTTTGCCGCTTAATTAATTCTTATTTGACTCACCTTAGTGGCGGCATCTTGTTTGTGGCAAAGCTCGTCGGCTTCAGCATTACTCAGGCCGGTAACATCACCCATTTTATTGGAAATTCACTTGTTAATACCGGGTTGACCTGTGTGATTTCAAAATTTGTATATTGCAAATTCACGTTTTCTTGCTAAAATGAAGCACAGCTGCGTGTTGATAAACAGCTGTTCGCTCATCTGCCCGCTAAAGCTAGCATTTATGCAAAACTGACGTTACTTATTTCTTGTTCAATAAAGTATTCAATTTTTTTAATGTAAGCTGTACTGATGTAGCTGTTGGTTTTTTTATGGCCTATATTCTTTAAATTTCAGCAATTGTCAATATTTACAAAAGCAAAGCCTATTACTGTCGTATCGATTACTTATATCGATAGACAATAAGTGTGGTCATACATCTTGAATAGGGCTGCTGTAAAATAGTGTTGGGTAGCGTAGTTATTCAAATTCAAATTATAAATTCGAATGTTAATTTTGTTCAAACATACACATTGTTTTAGTATATATAAATAGGTCTATGTTTGTTCACTTTATTAAGATGTTATCGGTATTCAAAGCTGCATTACCTTTCCATTGGATTTCTTTGTTTCTATATATATTTACATGGTAAAGGCATTATTAAGGCCATGTTCTCTATGTGTATGATGATTTGTTTGTTGGTTTTATTTCTTATTATTTACATAACGTTGCATTTGTCATTGTATTGATTTGTTTGACTGCTTTGTGGTCTTTGCATTAGAACTAATTTAACTGTTATTGCGAGCCGATCCGATTCGTTAGGTATGCGGTATCGTTAACTCATTATCTTATTTAATTGTATGTGTATATACTTTTTTTTGTAGGTATTAATATAAATTTATGTATATGGATATATAATTTATGTTTGTATGTATATATAATAATAATAATAATAATATATAGCGTATATTTGCTTATCAATTAAACTACATTTGCTTGATTTCATACTAATAGTAATTAAATTATTCCGTTTCCTTATTATCACTAGTTCTAGGCATACATTGTGCTTATGATTATCAGAATCCTTTTGTTGTTGTTCTTGTTGCTCTAATTGTTTGTTTGGTGTTACAAATTTCTATGTCTTAAATAAATCTCTATGGCGTGAAAATCAATCAACATCCAATTTTACCCGTTACATTCGTATTTATTTTCCAATTGTAAAAAAATAAATGTATTATTCTCATGATGTAGACGTTTCGGCTGTTGGTCATTTTACTTTCTGGATGGTAGTACTTTACATATGCGGTTTTCCTTTTTTTTTTATAAGTTGATTCTTGGCAAATTAAATGCTATTAGTATAAAGGATAACAAAACTATCATATTGTGAGTGCATTTCTCTATTGGAAGGAGTTGAATTTTGAGTGTATTATATTGCACAACAAAATTCTAAGGCATTCCATTCAGAGGTGGCATGCATATGCATATGTATGTATGTATGTATGTAATATGAATGTCGTGTGCATTGTAAATATGCTGTATAGTTGTACATTTGTCGTATATGTCTATGGATATAAGTTTTATGTATATATATAAATATTTGAAACAAGAAGCACGATGATCGTTCTTTCAATGCATATTTATTTTTTTCACATCTTTTTCTTTTGCATTTTTATTATTGCAAGCACATAACAAAATTATAATATAATAATAATAGTTATTACAAAATAATTAATAAAAAATTACAAATAAATTCAAATAAAACATGAGCTAAAAACATAGATGTCTTCATACCGCACAGTAGTTAACGTGAACTAAAAAAAAGAACGGCGCTAGCAAATTAAATACTAATTACTTGTATAATCATTTAAACTAAACATAAAACTTGTTGTTTTTTATTGCGTAACAATGACAAAAAGAAATCGCATAATTAAGCTTTAAAGAAACTTGACTAAAAACGAGCAAAGCAAATACAAAAAAAAAAAATATTCCAAGCATAAACTAATTTACAGTTTTATATAATCATGCGTTGTTGTTTCTTTTTCTTTCTTATTTTAGTCTGATTTGTTATTTGTTGTCCGTCTCTTTTGGTGTTTGGTTGTCAAATTTGTTTAATATCTAAATGTTAGCTGAAGATTGCTTAGAATAAAATGCGTAATTAATGGCAAAAATCCGCTGTGGTCATTTTTTGTTATCCTTTTTTCTTTCTCATTTGACTTAACAATAAAATATATGTGTGTGTGTGTGTGTGGTGTGTGGTTCCATTAGAAACTAAATAAATTTTGTTTGTTGTTGTCTGTATTAATTAAATCTCTATAAATATTGCGCGCGCTCTTCAGGATATTCCCAACAAGTTTCACATAACCTTTGATTTCATATATATTAAAATTAATGTACATTGAAATATTGGCAAACGTACGTTTAGAATTACAATTGTGTTTGTTGTTGTTGTTGTTGTTTTTGTTTTTTTCTCTTTTTGTTGCTTTCAATGTTTTCCAGCACATTTTGGAAGTTGTACAAATAATGTTTTAAAAATTATTTCGTATTTTATATAATGTATATATGTAATGTAATTTCTTTTTTATGTGTATGCGTTATTTATAGAACTAAGAATTTATTTATATATATATATATTTAAAAAATTTCACTAGCAATTAAATTCACCATTCAATAATTTCAACTTAATTTAAAAACGCAGAGAGAGAATGAATATCAATATTATAATATTGGGTTTGCTAAATAGTTGGTGTGTTAGTTGTTTTGTTTTGTTTTGTTGTTTCTCTAAAGTACTCGAACGAAGGCATATATAGATTAAAACTAAATGTTATTCAATATTCATAAAAAACGGCTAATCGTCATCATCATCGGACGAATTGGAGGACAATTGTAGATCGTTGTGTAGCAAATCATTATGAAAGCCACCATTGGACGCATAAATGCCGGACTGTTGTTGTTGTGATTGTTGTTGCTGTTGATGATGCGGTTGCTGTTGTGGCAGCGGCAGCGGCAGCTGCTGCTGCTGTTGAGGAGGATGACTGTTGTATGCCGGCGATATAGAACCCAAGCCCAAATTGGGCAATTGATGCATGTGCTGCTGTGAATTTTGTTGTTGAGGATGTGTTTGCTGTGCTGCTGCCGGCTTTTCCGCGGACTCATCATCTTCGGAGCTGTCATCGGAATCACTGCCACTGTCACTGTCGCTGGAATCCGACTCGGAACTGGAACTGGAGGCACTCAGTTCGCCGCCAATTTGCTAAAAACAAAAATTCATGAATAGAATTAGGTACATCAAGGCAGGAATAATAGAGAAACAAACCTGCTCCAGTGCAGCAGCTGCTTGTGCCACAGATTGATTGGCTTGATCATGATGGCTGGGTGAATCCATGTCCAGGGGCATGCTATTGCTATGATTGCTATGGCTTAAGGCTGCGCGTTGCTGTTGTTGTTGTTGGAGTTGCTGCTGTTGTTGGAGTTGTTGTTGTTGTTGCTGCTGCTGCTGTTGGTATTGCTGTTGTTGTTGTTGTTGTGCGTAGTTGTTGCTGCCACCATGACGACCATAGTTCTGCTGCTGTTGCTGTTGCATGGGCGGACTGGAGCGTTGCTGAGCCAATTGCTGGCGCTTGGCTTGCGCCTGCGGCGGTGCCTGTCGCTGCTTGCCCATGTGCGGCGATCCGCCCGATCCCTGCCCATGTCCACCATTCTGCAATGCGGCATTCAAGCCAAAGTCATCATCGTCCGTTATCATCGGTATGCTGGGCAATGTTTGTTGGGCATTGTTGGCATGCCAGCTACAAAAAAACACAAAGCACAAAACATATATAAATATGGCGTACAAAGGTAGGGTGAGGGGAAAAGCTTACGCCGGCGCCGATTGTGGACTGCGAGTGTGGACGACTGGACGCGAGGGTGAGCTCTGTTGCATGGGCGAATTACGAGGCTTAAAATCAACTAGAACAAAACGAGGGATACAGATAATTACAAATAAATCGATTAACGAGCCGAAAGCTCAATGGTTAACTGCTTACTTATATTGTTGCGGCGACTGCCTGTGGACACTTTCGTCTTGGATGATATGCGCATGGTACTGTTCTCCAATTTGGCTCCCCCTCCCCCACCCCCACCCGAACCCGAAACCGAACCCGTTGATGAGGGCATAGGGCCGCCATTAGATGCGGACAACGGCGGTGCAGCAGGCATCAAGCCATGCTTGTTTGTCATTTCGCTTCTGCAAGAGAAGTTTATCGGTAATAAGTGTTGGTTAACGTTATGGTGTTAGTGTGCAGCGTACTGACCTTGTCTTCTTCACTTGTATATTGTGATTTAGCTTCTCTAGTGTGATAGCACCCGTTTCCTTGTCGAAGATGATTAGGCATTCTTTTGTATATTTTTTGTGATTACCCTTATAGACTGTTTGAGGCACACCGGAACTTTCTGCAAAATATGGGTGAAATTAATGCAAATACGTTTAGCAAGTGTGAAATATTTTTAAATGACTCAACAAGTATTTAGCATCTTCAAAAAAAATCTTTATATTAACAAGTTTGTCATTTTGTATTTTGTAAAAACGAGTTTTGCTTGCTGCAGCAAGACACATGTATCTTCAAAAGTGAATGTAAATATACGTTAAGTATTAACACGATGACTTTAATGCAATACATTTATGTACTCTAATATACTCTGGGAAGTTTGTAGAGCGAACTGCGCAACTCAACAAAATCAACGACATTTCAAAAACTCAAGTGTTTAATTCACTCCATTTGACATTTGTTATGTCAATGCCTCATTAAGAAATTGAAATGAGAGAAACTATGATTATCTTCTTTTTCTTTCCATATATTTAAATGAACTATTCAACATTTTTAAGTGCCTATTCTCAAGTGTTTTTGGCAACTTCAGCGTTAATTTGGTAAGAGTCTGAAGTAAAAAGCTATCGTACGATAAGGAAATATCATGCGATAAGAGAGCAAAATCAAACGGAAGATGTGAGTTTTCTACACTTTTCTTATGAGTCGAGCATTTTCGATCTACCGAATATTTAAAATGCCAAAAATGCATATTCGCAATGATCCAACAATAATTGTGCAATTAAATCTCACAAGAACAACGTTAATATGTAAATACATTTGTATATGTACAACACACAAACACACACACACATACACATGTAACCAGAAGACAAACATCCAAAAGGGGGGCAAAAAGAGAGATAGACAGAGAAGCAAAAACAAGGCAAGGCTGTTTACGTGTCTGCAATTGATGTTGTTGTTGTTGTTATTGCTGTTTTTTCTCGATTTATTTTATTTATTTATTTGACTTGAACTTTTTGTGTCGTTTTTTTTTCTCTCTCTCTCTCTCGTATTTTGGCTGACTGCATGGCTGGTGTTGGTTTTTTTTTTGCTGCCTTTCGCCTGTTGAATAATATCTTTGTTGTTGTTGCTGTTCAGCTCTTGCTTACAGTTTGAAATGCACAGTGCAGTGACTGCAAAAACTCAGCCAAGCGACAACAAATACAAAAAAAAAGCTTACCACAGTGCACAAGTCAAAAAGCAATAAAATGAAAGCGTGCGCCAAACAACAACAACAACAACAATAACAACAACCGTAATACAAACGCAAACAAAAACAGAGCAACGAAATCGTATATCGAAATCCGGTTGTGCTTTTGGAATTTGTTTTGTTGTTACAAGTAAATAGCATTAATGTGTGCATTTAGATACGTGTGCAGCTATGCAAGTTGGTAAATAATCATTTTAAAAGTGTCGTTAAAGTTGCCACGCCCCCCTATTGAGGGACACTTGTGTGGTCGCAATTAGCCAAGTGGGTAAATTTATTAGCACAACTACGTTAGGTTCGTTTTGTGCCTTGCTTATTTGTGGTTTGGGATTTCCGCATAATTCATTAGGGCACAGTCAGGGTCACACATGTGACAAAGTTTGCACTGTTTGCGTGAACGGGTTCGCAACTCCAGCTATCAGATTTGTTCTACGTTATTGTTGGTAATGAACTTGCACCGTTCCATTACCTTATCGTAAACACTGAAACACACACACACACATACTCACTTTGATAAAAGAACGAAGTTTTGTGTGCGCATGCCGTCGGCGTGGCAAAAGTTCGTAACAAGAGTAACGAGAAAGAGAGGGGAGAGGGCATACACCCACGTTTACACAAACACACGTGTGTGGAAAAGAGGTGGGGGAGGGGGGGCCGCTTGCAAGTGCAATCAAGAACAGCTGGTCGAAAACAAAAACTGCCGTTAGTATTTTTTATCTCTCTCTTTTAAATACGACTAACGCATGCATATGTGTGTGTATGCATGTAAACGTCATGTAAACAGCTATGGAAAAAATTCCACAATATAATGCAGAGCAGCGACGTGCCCGAAAGCTTTGAACAGATGAACAAGAAATGAGATGAAATCAAAAGAAAAAGATGCAAAACTTCTGCCATTTGTTGTTTAGCGTTGCCACTTTGCGATTTAAATTTATAATCGAGAGAAGGTCGTGCGATCGAAATATGCATTGCAAATAGTTAAGGTAAAGTTATTCCGACACCTGCCTTGATTTAGATTTGTTACCACAAATGATAAAAAGCGGTTATCGGTATAATACAAAGAAAAAGTTAATAGAGTAGCAATTCTTAACGCTTTACATTTATATGTGAAATTCTAAAAAAAAAAAAGTTACGATAAGCACAAATTAAAATACTTCAAGTATTTTCTTGCCAAATTGCAATTTGTCGAGTACGTGCTCAAAATGCATAGCCTTGAAACAATTCTTCAAAACAGTATCTTGATGAAATTAAAATCTTTAATGTTCTGCGGTTCTCAGTGTTATAAAATGCATTTTAATGTAGCACATTTTAAAATTAAAAAGTACACTTGACCGATTGTCGCCAACTCACAGCCGGTAAAGTCTTTGACTATGCTTTGGCATTCAACGAAGCGTTACCCCAAAAACCAAGTTAGTTGTAATGGAGCACAAAAACAACAACATAAAAGAGATACAATAACTTCGACTGTCTGGCCACAAAGAGCATAGCAAAGTAATGAAAAGAAAAACCTGAACGCTCGGCTGGCTGCATTTTGCCTGACTTGATGTAATTTCGTTTCTTTACCTCAGTTTTGTCGGCTACCTTTTGTGCTTGTGGCTGTATACCCTGTACTTGTACAAACTGGGGTATGGAGTGTGATAGTAGGAAAATATTTTATTTTTATTCATAGAAAAACTGCATTAAATTTTAATTTTCACTTGTGCACTCGATATTTTATAGTCGATCATTATTGGTTTTGTACTTGCGTTTTTTTTTTTTAAACCAAGTAATGCATAAGGCAAACTATTAATTTGTGTGCTGTTTGTGTTGAGCAGTTTGGCCAAGTCGTTTCATATAATGCCGCAAAATTATGTCATCGTCAGACAAATGCCAGGAGGGAGAGAGAGAGAGCCAAGCCAAGCCAAACTGAATTATAGTCTTGGATCTGGCATTTACAATGCAGTTTTTCACTTCCATGAGAGAGAAGCTAATAATAAGGCAGACTTATTGTGCCAATTACTTTTTAGATGACTGCTGCATAATTGTGATTCATTTTCCAGATAAAGAAGAAGAAGAGCAAGCGAGTCGATCAGCTGTGCATTTGGGGTTAATGTTCACAGAACAAACTCGTGTGTAAACAAATCGGAATCGATAAGTGCAGTTCCGAGTTGAGTTTGTTGTGAGTACAAATTCGGTGTTTATTAGCATGTTTAGTATTTAATTTGAGTATTTTAATGGAATTGCATGTTATTCTTGTTCCTACTTAATTCATTTATATTTTTCGGGCGATTCGTCAAAGTGACTTTCACAATAAATAAACCAAAAATAAAAGTTATTTTCGACTACACGTGCCAGCTTAAATAGATTTGACAATAAACAACGAAAACGATTGAATTTTTGTTGTATGATAAAAAAAAAAAGAAAAACTCACCTAAATTTGGCACGGTTACAGTTACTTGATTATTGGAGCCAACATCCACAGTCGCCATACGGCCCGTATCCACACTCGCTGGCTTGAAGTCATCTGGAAAGCGTAGGATGTTCATCAGAACAACACATACAAAATAGGTCAAATCGTAGGAAAAACTCACATTTGATTGTGTGAAATGCGGTCGATGTATTTTTCGGATTGAATGTGGCACCCAATTTTAGTTCGCGAACCTCATCGCCAAGATTGAGACGTTCGGTTAGCGTTGGCTTCTGTTTGGTCATCATCATCGTTGCCCCGTTTCCGATGTTGTTGTTGTTGCTATTGTTGCTGTTGTGGGAGGAGTATGATGAAGGCTGGTAAGGCAGGTGGTTGGTTGAGGGTATCTGATTATTGTAATTGGCACTGGTGTGATTTGACTTTTGATAATTGTTGTTAATATTGTGGCTGTTGTTGTTGTTGTTGTAGTGATATGACTTGTCGCCAAATGTGTCGTTGTTGGCTGTCGACGCCAACGCCAACGCCGACGTCGCCGTTGTGGCAACAAAGCTCCGCTCCTCCGCAGCGCCACCGCGTTGATAATTGTAGCCGGTGTTGGTTGTAAATGATGTTGTTGTTGTTGCTAAATCGCTGCTGCTGCTGCCGCTGCCAGCGCCGACGCCGCTGCCGACGCCGCCGTTGGTGCTGCTTGTGTTAGTGTTGCCGGACTTTCGATAACTGCCTCCGTAATGTTGACTTGCAGCTGCTTTAGCTTTCAGGCGCTGCAGTTTTGATGTTGCCGCGGATTTGGGAATTTTTGCGGCCGTTGATATCGACGTGTTGTTTTTGAACGTTGCAATGACTTTTTCGCACACACACGCCGGACACGGGTGGGGGAAAAAGTGTGTTGCACGCTACAAACAAACACGCTTCAGCCGATGCAAACGAAAAGAACAAACCGAAAATAAACAACAAAAACAAAAAAAAAGTTAACGTGAAGGTACGCTACGTAGCCGAGGATGCAATAGAAGTGGTCGTTGCTGATGAAATTAGAGTTGAAATTTAAAAATTATTTGCTACTCCTTTGCGTCGGCTTTTTCGCGTATTCGTTGTCACATTTGGAAGTGTTGTGGGTTTTTCATTTGATTTGTTTTGTTTTTGTTTGTTTTTGATCCCGTCATTTCATTAATTTTAAGTCTGAGTAGTATTTGTTGTAAGGCAACATTGGGGGACTGCGAAAAGAATGCAAAAATTATTATTTAATCTTCGCGTGTTTTTTTGTGTCGGATTTTTTTTTTTTTGCCATATGTTTGCACTGTTCACACACTCGCACATATCCACAACATACATAAACACAAACATATGTATTCAATGCGTTAAGCAACACTGGACAGCTGCACCTGCTGGCTTGACTTTGCGCTGTTGTTGTTGTTGTTTTTGCTGGCTCACATATTGACACACATTTCGCAACAACTACGCATTATTTATGCAAATCGTGAACGCATTCCACTAATATTTTATCAATTGCGCAGACAAAGCGGTTTGTTTGCTGCTCGGGTGCACATTATTGTCGCATCAGCGCTTTCTTCTTTATCGATGTAACACAATTGAATGCAAATAAACATTCCATACATACATACAAATGTACGGCAAAAAATTCGCTCGCAGAGAACATGTTCGTATGTATGTATGAGCGAGCTAGGCGATAACACACACAGAGACACATACAAACGCACACACACGCATATGGAAATATGTACATGTGTAAAATGTACACTTACACGTGCCGTGTAAGCGTTGCCAATTTCTTTATGTAAATTACAGCTGATCAAATAGCAAGTACATTGTGCGTACGTACATACATACAAACAGAGAACTACTTAAACTATACATGTACTTGCGTACATAGTAAAGCACGCAGCAAATTATACCACTTTACAACCCATTTTAGTGCAAATTAGCGATAATTTTGTGAAACGCACGCACACCACTGCACGTAATACGTAAGCAATCGACAAAAAGTGAGCGGCTGGCAAAGGTAAACGACAAAAAAAAAATGAGACTATGAAACAGACACAGCTGAAAAACAAGTTTGAAATAGCCGAAAACAGCAAAGCGAAGGTGAAATTTCCGAAAATCAAATTGAAACGTAGACGGAAAATATACATATGCATATGTATTCCTATATGTACGCGTGTCTCTGCATGTGTGTGTGTGTGCTGGTGTGCATTCTGCTGCTTGTTGCCCCTTTGTCGAAAATTTCTACTTTAGCTGAGCAATTCCATTCGCTGCATGTTAACATATTGCTTATATAGCTTTTGGTCACAGTTATTATTTTTTTTATTTGCTTGCCCTTACATTTTAACAAAAGTGTTCTTACAATATTTACACGACCCACGAACGACTTGTTAAAAACTAAGACTGCTGTAAGAGCATGCTGTAAGCAAAAAAATGCCAAATACGTGATGGCAATATACTGAAAAAATACTAAAAATAGTGATACCAACTCATTTTCATCTGCGTCGCTGTCCATCACTTGTGCCATAGTGCTACCAGACTGATTTAAAAGGGTACCCTGCAGCTGGGCTTCTTCTTCGTTACTAGACATTGGATTTTAACTGTTTTTCAAACAGACAACTGTTGCCAGATTCAATTAATTTAAAAATACGTTCTTTCGTAACTGTTTGGCACTTAAAACATTTATGTTGCAGCTGAGCTACTTTTCGTAATAAAATATTTTATTTCAAATGTTGCTAAGAACAGAACTGAATAAAAACTGAACTGTTTTTGGATTTTACATTTCTTAGGTTCCATTGATGAACTTTGAAATTTTTTGAATGTGACACTTGAGTTTTATGAAGTTTTCGGTAGTTGAAATTTGTATATAATATACATGGCTTAATTAAAATCGCATCAGCATTTGGCTAAATCCTTTCTAAGACCAAAACAAACAACAATGCCGCCCTCAGGATTAGCACCAGGTCCTTTATAATATTGTAAAAGCAAACAGCGGCAAAACAACCCTCTGTCTCTTAAGGAATTCAAACTGCTGAGATCATCATTAACATTTACGCTAAGTCCCTGCAGGCGCCGCATCAGCTACTGTTTTTTTCTATCTTCTTCTTCTTCTTGTACTTCTACTTTTGCCTGAGAGAGCGCGCTCTCATTATTGAGCGCTAATTATTGTGCCGCTGATCTGCACTTGAAGATTTCTACAGACAGACAGTTCGGTTCATTGCATTCCCTTTTGTCCCTTTCTTATCCGCTTTGATTATTATTTGAATCTCGGGCAAAACTGCGATTGCTCGCATTTGATAAAGATTAAGATGAAATTGATACTTTTAGCTCAGTGTTTCTATATTGCAGGCAGTAGGTAGCTAAGGGGGTTGGGGAAGCGGGGCAGGTGGGCGTGGGTGGTCGCCAAAGAACATTTCCAATGGAACACAACACAACGCAAACTTTCTAACGGTATTTTGGCGTGACGCAAGCAATTTGTAGGCCCAACTGCCTTTCCGTTAGTTCGCGGTTCACTTCTCCATTGTCCTTGTTTTTTTTTTTTTTTGCTTTCTTGTTTTCTAATCAAGCATGTGAACATTTGTTGTTACTATTGTTGTTGTTGTTGTTGTTGTTTGCTCTTTTTACAGTTTCCATTCGCATTTCATATTCCAACTAATTTGAAAACTTTTCTTATCACTTGATGAAATCTAAAATTGCATTTTTTATGGCACTTCCTTTTTGGCCTCTGGCTTTTGCTCTCTTCCTCTCTTTCTCTCTGTCTCTGTTCTGTTATAGTTCTTGTTGTTATTGTTGTTTTGTGCTAGTTATGATGTTCCAACTGCGAATATTTTGCCGCCTACCGACACTTTCATTTCGAAAAGTTGCTCATTTATTGCTATTGTCAAATACTTAACCGATATACACTGAGAGAATGGAACTGGAAGTGCAACCTATATGGATATATATTTTTCTCAGTGTCGATTAAATAAATTTGCTACCAGTTGTTATTACCTTCTTGTTGGCCAATTGTAATTGACTTCCACCATTAGTTTTTCTCAATTTTCGCTACCCACTTTGAGGTTATGTCTGTATTCCCAGAACAATCGAAACAAGAGCAATAAAAAATGTCAAAAAATCAAAATACGAATTCTTAACCCAAAAAAAGGGACAATGTTGCGCTGATTAAATTACAAATCTGTATCGAAAAAAAGCCTGAGAAACAATTTGGAATGTAATATTCATACGGATCGTTGACAAATGCAATTTCTTGAGTTCTAGAATCTTTTCTCTTCATTAACTGCCGCATTGTCTTAAGTGACCCCTTGACCCTTGGCCTTCGTTTGCCCTTTCAGACAGTCGGGATAGACAGTAGTTAATTGGGCCAAGGCCAGGCGACAAACAAGGGTAAAAGGAAGTGAAACCTTTTGCGCTACCTAAAATCGGTAGCAGGCACAGCTGTAATCAACTGCCACGCCCCCTGTCAAATGTGTGCGCCCACTTATGCAAATGTAATTAGCAACAACTGGAAAGCCATAAACATCCCAGCCAGACCCCCTATTACCCAACGGGCCTGACAAATGCGCCCCGATCAGGCGCCCATAAATCAATTTAAGTGGACGCTACCCCAGGGAACTAAAGTGGGGGGGGAGTGGGGAGAGGACCCACCAGGCAGCCAATTCGCACGATCGCGAAACGTTTGAAAATTGTCTGTAATTATGGCTGGTGATGCAAACACTGAAAGTCCCAAGATCCACACAGTTTCCACCACTTTTCCCCCACTTTTCGCCATTAACGTAGGCAGCTAAATTGATTTTATAACTTGTATAAGCGACATGCATGCACTGAGAAAAATATATGGGCTAGAACGGAGAAAAGTTATCAAAGGGAAAGTAAAAGAAAAGATGTTTCTAATACTTTTATAAATTTAACGATTTTTTTGCTCAGTGTGTGCACGGACACGGGGCGCGAGTACGTGATGTGCAACGTGCATGTTGTGTGTGGGCAATAATTCAAAATTTATGTGTTTTGAAATTATTTTAATGCTTCTAATGTGACTTTTGAGCGCAAAAGACTTTTCTGCCTTTGACCAAAGTCTTGAGCAGCCGACACACCGAAATAAATTTATGACTATGTTAATTTCATTGAAGTTTTGCCATCATTTTTATCGTGGGTGAAGGTAAACTCAGTGTATTACTAGATTTATGTATAAAAATGTCTATGTAGTTTATAGTTTGTGCTGGGAATAAATTCAAATAAAATAAAGCAAAGATTTGAAAGATTCATATTATTATTGAATATGCTTTTAAACAATTGCAACTAATCAGCCCTAAAACTCAATCAGTGATCATATATCACTTGAGCTAACACCACCCCCAAAATAATTAATATCGGTTTTGGTGATTTGCGTGTATTTAGTATCGTTGGATTGTCTGGCCTGTCTTTGCAGCATTCAGTTTTCAATTCAGAAAATCAGACACGCATCGACCTCATGCGGTGTTTGCTTGCAACTTACAACTTGTTGCACAGTGGAGCAGTCGACTGTTTAATGTGAAAAGTAAGCGTTAAATACTAAATGAATTTTGATCATAAATGAAGCTTATGAATAAGCTATAATAAAGTTTACATAAAGAGTATGTTATCTAAAAACTGTAACCATAGCAAATTCCCATCTTTAACCCACTGTGCACTGTCTTCTCAATAAGCAATAACAACAACAAAATAGTCGCATTCGACCCCACGGGTCTCTCTCTCTCTCTCACTCCATCTTAAGCCCCACTATCGGCGATAAGTATCGCGCTCTTGTAGCTCTCCATCTCTGTCTCTCTCTCTAAACGTGGTGCGTGCCGTCAATCGTTATGTGAGTGTGTTAGTATGTGTGTGTATGCTGGTGGGTCCATTAAATCGATATCATGGCGTGCTTGGCGTGTAAGTACAAATGTCCAACTAAGTACAAACATCGATTACAAGATCACACGCAGAGCTGCAAAAGAGAGTAAACCAACCCTGGCACGAGGCACTAACGACTGACCATTGAAGGAGATTAGTTTGAAATGTAAACGGCTAATGTTTGCGATCGCAATTAAATATCTTTGAATTGGACACATGTTTGACAACTTGACTAAGTTGATCTTGTAGTGAAATCTTAAAATAAAAGTTAGTTAGATTTGCGTGTGAAAAGTTTACACTTTAAACGCATAAAATGTCTAGTCAACAAGCTCAGAAATGCAAAAGAGGAATCTCAACTTTAACTTCATCTTCTTCTGCTTTGCCACCTGCGCAGCTCAATAAATAATGGCAAACAGTCAGACAGCCGGACAGCAGGAAAGAGAATCCAGCCCGAAGAGGCAGCCTCAATCCTGCCTCTCTCCAGTTGCAGGCCGAAGAAAAATGATACGAAAACAAATTGAAATTGGCAAGTCGGCTTGTTGAGCGCTAATTTATTAGGCATTTTGTTGCGACTTGTATCCCTAGAATTTTAATTGAATATTAACACCTTTGGCAGCCAAAGCTTGTTGCTGTTGTTGTTGTTGTTGTTGTTTTTCGGGTCACAAGCGCCGCAAGCATTTGACCACAATTCAATTTTTGTGTATTTGTTGGCGTTGATTTATTCAACGGCTTCAATTTGAATGCCTGCCCCTTAAATTTCTTTCTCACTGTGTGTGGGTTTGTTTTTTTGAGTGTGTGTAGTAGCCAAATCGAAGGATTGTAAGAGGAAATTGGTTATTTATAAATGTCAAGAAAAATTATTAGTTTTATTAAATTGAATTGACTGGGAAAAAGTCATGTGAGAGATTTGGGTGGGGGAGGAAACGCAATAGAAATAAGAATAGCCGCGGGATAGTTGGTTTTGTTTTATTAAGGTTATTAACTAATTGTCTGTACATATTCTACATATAATAAATAAATATTAAAAAAAAATAGTAATAAAATTAATTAACTTTGTCAACTTTCTCGAGAAGAAATCTTAACCTTTTAAGAATAGAAAATGGAATTGGTTTGCAAATGATGGAATTATAGATTTTTAAGGGGAATTTTTGGAGAAGTCTTGACAGAAAAACCCAATAGAACTTAATATTTTAATAAGCTTTAGATACTTTGGAAGGACTAAAAGTTTATTTGATCTATGAAATAAACTTGATTTTTATAGAAAACTGAATAAAAATTGATTATTAATTATAAACTTACATTTCAGTTACACAATTATGATCAATTCGATCAATTTAACAAAAAACTCGCACACCAGAAACGTTGCAAGTTGTGGCAGCATCCTTGACGCATACAACATTCAATTAAGCTAGCCATGCAAATTGTTTTTAAAGTGTTTAATTAATATGAAAATTATTTAAATTTGTTTCAAGGAGACGCAGACGCACAATCTAATCTCAACGAGATCAGCAAGTGCCGCGCCATTATTTATTGACACCTGAAACCAATAAGCAGCGAGAGCCAGGAGACTCAGGAGACTGGAGTTGGAGTTGGAGATCGGAGCTGAGGCGTTGCTGTTGTGACAGCGCAGATGGTGTCGGTGTCGGAAGAGTTTGGAGCGTCGGGAGCGTCGGGAGCTGGTGTAACATTCCAGGCACCTTTTCTGTGTTTTTGTTTTTGTGGCAACAACAGCAGCAGCATCATCAGCAACACCATCGCCAGGTCCCTATCTCAACTGCTCTATCGCCCCTCCGACAACATCTTCTCCCTCCTCCTCCTCCTCTCCAGCTGTTGAGCTGCACGCGACTCTTTGGAGGACCGCCCGCCTGGCACCCCAACACTTTACTCTCTACTCGACGGTTTGATTTATGCTCGCGTAATTGTTGGTTTAAACGTTTCGCAAACCGTTCAAGTTGGTGGCCTGGCGGACGGAGGACTCGGGACTCGACAGCGACGGCAACTGGCAACTGGCAGACAACGTTTATGACACCGCACTGCAAAATGTGAGGCACGTCCAGAGTTGCCAAACCAAGTGAGAGTTACAACAGTTTGTAATATTTAAAGTAAAAGGTGAAAAATCTTTACAATGTAAAAAAGATTACAAATTTAAGAACTTGTCTTAAAACATCTCACCAAAAATGTTCAGGTTAAAATATCATGTTTTTACTATAAATAAAACCATAAACAGCTAATTTTTATGTAAGTTAGAATAAAACTTCATTAAAGAAAAGAAAGAAGTTAAAAACGGAAGGATCTACTGTGGAAAACAGCTGGTAAAAATCGTTTTTCCTTAAAGGAGTTACAACAGTTTGTAATATTTAAGGTAAAAGGTGATCAAAGTTCTTCGAGAGGAAAACTATATGAAAAATCTTTACAATGTAAAAAACGTTACAAATTTTCTTGAGATTAATTCAAACATCTCAAAAAAATGTTAAAAATGATTTTAGTATAAATAAAACCATAAACAGTTAATTTTTATGTAAGTTAAAATGAAACTTCATTAAAGAAAAGAAAAAAAGTTAAAAACGGTTTAAAATCGTTTTTCCTTAAAGGACGACAACTTTTAAATATTTACTTATTTATGTGTGCCTTATTTCCTTATATTTTTAATACGTATTCGCACACCTGACAACCCTAATCAGTGCCTATCTTGACCACACAGATACATGAATATATGTATGTATATTTATTCATGTTGCTTGTTGGCGAGCTGTGCCTTAAATTTCAACTTCTCACGTCACACCTCCGGGGACCACCTTGCAGCTGCTGCATGCGCTTATTTTTGTTCGTTTGTCATCATTTTTTCAATAAATTTCAATTTCCCAGCCCCCCCTCACTCCCTTCTCGCCCTTTTGGAGGCTCGTATCCTTTTTGGCCTGTGAAATTCGAAGTGTAAAATTGATTTAAATGGCTCGTGAGTGAAGCAGATAATTTTCAGTTGTCAGATGCTTGTAATATTTATGTGTCGGCGATTATTATTCCCAACTTTGCCTCCAGTCGCCGTTTAAAGTTACCAACGCGTGAAAATTGCTTACTCGCTGCCTTGCCCCCCCCATACTTCACCCCTTCTTTGGAAGTGTAGCAGGGCCTAACTCATTTTTAATATGAATAATTGTGGCAAATTACAGAGCAATTGCATAATAAACCTGGCCAACTTTAACTCCCTCTCCTCTCTCTTTCTTCCCTTCTCCTCTTTGGTAATTGAATTGCCGCACCAATTATGCGAACATTGTAAGAGTAATGTGTTTCAAGGAAGGAGGGGGTGGGTGGGTAAGGAGCAAGCAGGAGGCGTGTGAATGAACTTTCAAGTTTCCGGTGAGCGTTTTGTGGTTATTGTGTGACTCGGAATAGAAAGGATTATGGCAAGAGAGGGTCTTTAAGGTCTTAAGAGCTTCAAATCAAACAGGAAAATACTTTCAAAAATAATAAATTAAGTATCAAAAGTCTTGAAAATTGATGTAACTGAATTCAGGAGAACAGGAAACTTGTTTAATGATTTAGTTTTCCTTTGTAATAGTTATAATACCTAAAAAATAAACAAATCTTGATCTCACTTAACATTTCTCACTGCATTTATGATCTTTATCAACAACATTTTTAATATCCCATATGCAACAAATAAAATCTAACAAGCAAACAATGCACACAAATTTGGTCGGAGCTCAAAAAAAAAGATGTTTTCAATACTCTCAGCTAATTACCCACAGGTTATCCAAAAAATCACGCAGCGCTCAATACTTGGGGATCTCGCTGGGGTGTCATGAAAGATTGATGACCTGAAATTAATAATCATTTCAACTAAATTAATAACACACAAGTTGTACTAAACCCAAAGAAATGATTTACAATGTGCGTATAACGAAATCAAAAACTATCAAAACTCTATTTTTGTTTTTTTTTTTTTGTGAGTTTCAGCTGTTCTGTGCTAGGCGCCGGAGGGGTAAGTTGAGAGGTGCTTTGTTTACACAAACACTCTATAATCTCTGTTGCGGGTCGCTGTCTCTTATGACACAGCAGGTGACTTTCCAAGAGTCTTTTTTTGAGAGTTTAGGCGCGTGCGCAACATCTCGTTATTATCTTCATTTTTAACACCCCAGCATTTTGAATGGACAGCGGTAACGAGGTAAGGGGCAGGGGGGAATACCCTACATCAACCATATGTAGAGGGAACTTTCTTTCTTTCTTTCTTTCTTTCTGGCGTTGGGCATCTGCTAACCACAGAATTTGGTGTTGATCATTTTCTCATTCATGTTGTACAAGATTTTTATCGCACGTTTTTCATTAACATATTTTGTTTTTTTCTTTCCTTTCTTCGTTTTTTATGTTCTTTTCCTTTTCCAACTGTTGTCGGTTGTTTCAGTTTTATTGGCCAGTTGGTGGTTTGAAACATGATCTGTTATTATGTAAATTTGATGATTCCCTAATTCTCTAACACATATACTTTTTTTTCTTCTCGTTTTTCTAGTCAGATGTTTTAGGTGGCGCCAAAATTTAATCAAATACTCTTCTCACATTCCACTGAAATCGATATGCAATTTGTTTAAAGATCTCTATAACGATATCTATAAGTATTCCACCTACGATATGTGCAACAAGTCTGGCGCCAGGTTGCACACACACACACACACACACACACAAAGCCGTTAATCTTATCAGATTTGTTTTGTTTACGATTCTTTGCAGTAGTTTCCATCCATTTTAATGTGATAAGATTTAGAATTGTTTGTTTTAATTGATTATTTGGGTGGTCTTAGTATAAAAAATCATTAATATGGTGCTTTCAGATTTAATTTTAATTTAAAAGAGAATTGCACAACCACAAATTAATGATAAGCAAACGGAAAACTTATTACATTTCTGTTTGTAATTGCAACGTGTCCAAATTGAAAACCACAAATTACTGTGAAAATGCAACCGTAATCCTAGCAAATCCTTGTGGAATTATTGCAACAAAAATGTTAAAGAAACTCACTTACAATTATTGCAACAGCAGCAACAGCAGCATCAATGGAAATGAAATACATAATTAAAAGAGAAATTCTCAGTAGTAGCATCCTTGCCACAGGACAGACAGGCTGTAGGGCTTGGGGGGTGGGGTAGGGGCTCACTGCATATGTACCTGCATATAGCTTTACATACATACAAACACTCATATATATATACACTCATTTAGCAATATCAATATGGCGGCCATTGCGCATGTCGCTGGTGCGAATAAGCTGACCAATCAGCGACTTGTTATTGCTTGTATGTGTGTGTGTGAACAGGTAGCATGGAGTAGGCGTTGCCAGCGATAACAATAAGCAATTCACACAATATAACCAGTTTGCTTACTGTCTCTTTCGCACGCAGCGCAGTCTCTTTGGCAGAGCGCTTACAGTGGCTGACAAACCGCAAAAAGCAACAGATCGCACAAGGCACAGTGCTGCTTAACAGTGGTGGACAGAAATAGTGTGCTAGTGTTGAATTAAATATAACAAAGGGGTAATGCGTAATGTAAAACATAGGAAAAAACATGGCCTATATTGACTACAATCGTTTGTTGGTAAAGTATCATACAATTAATGAATAAATGAAGAGGTTTATTAAATTAATTAATTAAGTTCTTATTTGATTGTGTCTCTACTTGGTGCCATCAGTTTAAGCGCCACTCTCTTTTCCTAATTGAGCAATTTGCAAAGCAGAGAGCAGCATCAACAGTTTGACATGTACTGGTGACAATTGCCTTCTCCCTCCCACTGCCACTGAGTCGTTAGCAACCACTAACAAACTCTCTCTCACACACACATCGCTTGGCTTCGGTTGGCCATTGCGTTTGGCCTTAGCGGCCTTTACAGTTTTTCTACTGACGTTCAGTTTCTCTCTTGCGTTGCTCGCGTGCGGTTCGTAGTTGCTTCGTTCGTTCGCTCGCTCGAATTCGCTCGAATTAATCGATGTTGGTTGCGTCGCTCGCGTCCCGCCGGCAACGATCTTAAACAACAACAACAGCGGCAATAAACAAATGTCCGCATGCATAAATCAAAAGTCAACGCGCACATAGAAATAGAATCAACCGGAGCACTAAAACACTCACATACAAATACATAAATCGAAAACGTGCGCACACAATAATTTTAAAAAAGAAAAGAAGCGGCGAAAAGTGTTTTTTATCAATCGTTTAAATTTAGTCTTAAAGTGTTGTTCTTGTTGTTGTTTTAAATGTTTTCTTAGCCGCTCTTGTAGGCAATTAATAAAAGTCGCAAAAGCGGAAAATCTTTAGCGCTAAGAAATTGCAACACGTGTTTTTCAACGCTAACAGTGCGTATGAAAATTTTTGCGGTCGCAGTTATTTTCGTTGTGCACATGCGAGTGTGTGTGTGTGTGTGTAAGTGTGTGTTGCCTTATGGCACATGTCTTTGAAAATTCACTGAAAAGTTTCGCCCTTTAATTCTGTTGCTGCGAAAGTTGAGAGCAAAGCAAAAATTGTGTGTAAAACAACTAATAACAAAAAGCAGTAAATAAAAATAAAAGAATCGCAACACGGATACGCAGCTGCAATAGTGATATATAATCATAACAATATATAGTATACTAGATATAAACACAGGTGAGTTAACAACTGGGCTCGACAAAATGCCGACGGTGAAAAGCTTTTGAGCTTGCTTTTAAACTTTATTATTAGTCAGTAAAGCTAAGTTAATAAGTCTACCTAAACCTTAAGGAACTTGTAGTATCTTTTTCCAAGACTTTTTCTCACAAAAACAATGTTATGATATTCAATAGCTTAGTTATTTATTTTATGACTAATGTTGAAACTATTCCATAAGTATAGATTCGTGAGAAAATTCCAAAAATTATATCAAAATTACAAGCAAATAAACATGAACTAACAATAAAACATATATAATTTTCAAACTGTATAATCCGAAACATGTAAATTGCCAATTTGTGCAAAACTAAAAACATTTTCTGGCAATCTGATAAGTTTCCATTTCCGATTTGTAAGCTATTTTTGTGTTAATTAACACAAATAAAAATAAACAAAACATTCCAGTTGTCATTCATTCATCATGGCTGTGAAAAAGAGAGCCTTGCGGTGTATCCGTGAGATACTTTTGATATTTGTTTATTTTTAAAACTTTTGTTTTATCATGCAAATTTTGCTAAAGAAATATGAACAAAATTATTAACTATTTGTTGTTGATTTTTAAGAAAGTTTTTTGTTGTTTTTTTTGCTTGTGGGTGTTGAACAGTTGTCTTTCTGTCGCTTTTGTCGCTTTCTGCATGTGAATTGTTTATTAATATGTAATTTCTTTGCTTTGCTTTTCGATCGTTCTTTCAGTGTTTAGCATTTAAATTGAGAATACTTAAGCATCTAGCCAATATTTATTGGACAGGAGCGTGCATGTCGTCATATTTTGATTTATTGAGTGAGCTAACTGAGCCCAGTTGTTGCCAAATTGTACAGATTTGTGTTTCATTAACTGGGAGAACATAAATTTGTGTGTAATAATGGCAAGCTTTTAAGAAAAATCATTAAAGTAAAGCGTTTCAAGATAAAAATATATTATTATGTCTTAAATAATTTAGGAAAAGCCAAGAAATATTAAAAAGTTGAGTATTTTATATAGTAAAACTTAAGAAAACCCAAATAAAGATATATATATCTAGTACAGATACACAATTAAAACCTCATCACAAAAAGTATTCGCAAAATTTTCAGGATGAAACACTTTAAAGATAGATTGTACAATTTAACACAACTAAATTCACAAATTGACCTGGCATGAAGCAAAATTTGTTTTTTTTTTCTTTTTGTGCATAATGCGAAGGGATAGCAAATTGTTGCTTTGAAGATTTTACGCACTTGCGTTGAAATTTCATTTTAATTTGCACACACATACACAGAGAGAATGGGAGAAGAAGAAATGTTTTTCATTCAAAAAGATGCGAATCGTTGGGCGGTAGTTTGGGCAATTTAAAATGCGGATTTTGGCTTTTTTTTTTTTTTTATTTGTGTACAGATACACAGCAACAGATACAGATACATTTTGTCTGTTGGCCACGCCCCAGCGAACAGCACATTAAGTTGACAAATTTCATTCATTACATACTTGCAAAGTACAGCTGGCAATTAAATACCAAATACAAATATATGTATATTTATCTCACTTTATCTCACAGATACTAGAATTGTATCAGTATTAGTCAGTGTTTATAGTTTGTTGATTTCAGTGGAAAACGTGGAAGGGAGGGGAGGGTAGGGGGGAGGGGATAAATGTGCAATAACAGCTTCACATTTGTTTGATTACATTGTATAAACACAGACCTGGCTTCAAAAACAGTTTTTCGTCTCTGGCTGCGGATGGTACCGTTAGAGAGAGCAGCAGAGCCGTGCACTTGAGTAACTGTAACGGTAACGAGGCTCTGCTCTCAGCAATTGTTCCAGGCACAGTTAGGTTTCAAAGCTTGAGCTTAGTGCAGTGCTTGTCAAACTGCAGTGCCTTCTGTTGTGTATAAATTAAGGTTAAGTTGAATAAAAAGCGATTAAATTCAGTAAGTTTGTAATTCGTTAAACATTAAATACTATCTCACACATTCATCTGACATTTCTGCATTTAATTAAAGCTTACAAATCAAACAAACTGTGCACTAAATTAAAAAGTTACAGCAACATTTTATTAGATTCGATTTTAATTAGAAACTAATTGGGCTTCAAGCAACAAAAGATTCGTCGATTGACTGCACGATTTGACTACAACTCTATAAAACACACACACACAGATGCAATACATAGAATCTACTATAAGCCATGGTCAAAAAGAAGGTGTCCGCTTACAGCATTTTGGGGCATGGAACGCTCCCGCATGCAGCAGTTAAATTGACAGGCAAACAAAAACAAACAAGCGAAAGACAATAATCACAATAACACTCAAATTAAAAGCTTATAAAAGTCAGACACACAAACACACACACACATACACAGAGGAGAAAACAGAAGAAATCGAAAAAACTGTCAGATAAACTTGTTGTAAAAGTAAATTAAAAATGTGTAAAACGAGCTGAAAATAAATTTAAATACATTTTAAGTTTATTCGAATGCCACACAAACCAGATAAGAAACAGCATCGAACAGAAAACAGCAGCGAAAAAAAGTTAGAAGCCGTTTTCCATCTAGATAAAGTATCTTCGAGGAGAAAATAATATATTACAATGATTGTAAAACTGTTGAAGGGTTAAGTTATACTCAAAAGATACAAAATCATGTGAAAACAAACTTTTCTTGCAATATTACTGCAATCTAAACACAAATCGTTGTACATTAAATATCGTGTCTATATCGTATTGTGTTGTACAAAATTTCGACTACAAATTGAGAGCAGATATTTTGAAAATGTATAGCGTATTTCGTTTCACGATCGGCAGCAAGCATTTTAGCTTGTTTACTTGCGTCAAACATAAAACAAGCCAAAAAGGCTATCGAGAGAAGGGGGTGTGGGAGGGGGGGATCAGTTGGCCTAGGTTGATGACTCAAGAGCAGCGAAAAGAGGCAAGGAAAGCAACTTGGCGTTGGTATTTTTGTTACAGCAGCCAAATGAAATGTATTCGGTTCTTTTTGTATATATAATCTGCCTCAGAAAGAGCGAGAGCGAGAGAGAGAGAGAGAGAGAGAGAAAATTGAAAACAGATCCAAGAATATCTTGAATCGTATTGTGGCGCAGTTTGCCTCAATTTGAAAACATATACGAGATGTGAGTAGATACCAAATATATATTCCTATATCGTCATCAGATATCTGGCATCTCAAATCTCAGCTAGAAATTTCTCTCAGCTAGAAATATTGTATTTTCGATGCGTTGGCCCAACGATCAATTGCACTGACCTTTTGCTGCAGATATTCTATCTGTATCTGCTTGCCACCAACTCGTGCTCTCTCGCGTCGCGTTTGGTAATTTTAGAATATTTTCTACATAAGCAATAACACTGAACAAAAAAAAAAAAAACTAAAAAAAACGACCCATTTAATAATATTGTGTAAAAGTTTATTTTCGTTTAGATTCTTGTCATCGCTAGACGCAGGGGGCATAACACACACACACACACATATGTATTTCGAGCAAAAAACCATATTTTTTTAATAATTGAAGAATTTGAATTGCACCTGTGCCATTAACTAATCAACCATTCAACTAATCGACTTTGACAACATGAGGTCCAGAATCAGAATCAGAAAAGATTTGTTTGGTTTCTCATTTGCTTCAATATTTCATAACTGCTTGGAAATGTTTTGTTTTGGAACATACTTCTATACATTTATGGCAATTTCAACAGTTTTAATGTGTCTCAATTATCGTTCCTGTTTTTTTTAATGCTAAACAAAACATACACACAAAAATTGCGGGCAATAAAATTATGATTAATTTGCTGGCAATTAGCTAGATAATATTGGTTCCTTAGTTTAGGCAATATTCAATATATAGCTGGCAGTTGAAATTGGGTGCCAGCATTAACAAGTTGGAATTAAGAATATCTGCTAGATATTTGGGTAAGAGTTTTTTTTAAGAAACAAAAACAGTTGAAGAACTTTAGGTATTTTCAATGTTTTTTCTTATAAAAATTTGATATTATTAACACATTTTGTTGAAAAACGTGTTTTTATTTATAAATTTTTTAAAGATGTTTAAAAATAAGTTTTGCCATCAAAATATTCCCAAATCCTTTCTTAATATTCAGTCAACTAAAACTTTAGTTTCTACTTAAATTGTTTTGATAAACTTAAAAATATATCTTTAAAATAAGCTTATCCTAAATAATAATTTAATTGTTAACTAATCAGGCTGCTTTATTGCCGAAAAAATTAACAAAGTATTACTTAAAGCTAGTAAATGGATATATACAAAGTTTAAATTTATTTCAATTTATTGAAAATTACAATTATTATTTAATATTAAATATTTTGTTTTAATAATCATTATTCTATGCAAAGAAAAGAAGGCAATTACAAAAACCTTGATTATCCTAAATAAGTTTATCTATAGTAAAGAATAGAATTTTCTTAAGTATAACACTTTTAATAATTTTAAAAACTTCACTAATCATTTTCCTTCTTCTTTTTTTCTTGCAGCGCTCAAAATACCAAAGAAAGAACTTGAGAACCTTAAACTTTCCACGCACTCAATAATCGATGTGTTTTTAAGTGAAACGTTAGTAGTGGATAAAAAAAACGATAAATTTGTATTTGGATATCGATATCGGTGGATCAATTGCTAAGCAACCATTTGGCCCCACATTGGATTGCCGATCCGGCATTCTGCCACACAAAGTAGCATGCTGCAACATCCCGCCACCGATTTCTATGACTTGGCCGCCCGCCACACCCCGCCCTATAGCCCCACGGGGCTGACTGGATCGCTGGTTGCATTGCACAACAACAACAACAATAACAATAACAATAGCACAAGCAATAATAACAATAATAATCTCGATATGTTAACGCACAATGGAGTAACGGGAGGAGTTGGAGGGGGACTGGGAGTGGGCGTGGGCGTGGGCGTTGGTGGCATGCACCTGAACAGCAGTAGCAATGGAGGAGGCGGAGGAGGAGGAGGAGCTGGCGGCGGTGTTGGTGGTGTTGGAGGCGGACTCAGCTCAGCTGGACGCGAAACTTTACCTAGCTTTGGCTTCACGCAGGAGCAGGTGGCCTGTGTGTGTGAGGTGAGCAGGATCTAGATTCATATATTGTATAAATAATACACCTATACCCGATTTACACGGAAGATAGGTTCCAGACAAATCTGTGTAAAATGAAATCTTGGTTTTTCCTATATAAAACCGTGTAAAACGAAAATAACTGCGCAATTAAGTCATTTATTCAAATGGAACAAGGGTAAAACATATCCAGAAACTTTAAACTAGGTATAGTTTGCCCAGCAAATTTCATGAAGTCGTAATGAACTTATTTTAAAAATTAAAACAAAAATAGACACGAAATTTTTTCCAAAAAGTACTTTCAAGTATGTTCGAAATTTATTCGCTATTATTTTGAGGAACTATGTATCAGCTTTTTTTTTTTATAATTTTTGATTTTGACTATACCAATGTCACTTCCATCACTAGATATATTTCCCAAATAATATTTACCAGCTATCCATTGATGGATTCGAGAGGATCGGAAGAATTTTCCAAATATCATTAGTTTATGAACCGTGTAAAAGCGAAATCATGTAAAACGAGTATCGTGCAAATCAAGGGGATGGGTGTATATGTATAATATATATATAATTCATATAATTCATTCAACACTATTCCATTCGAATACATTCTATTGAAATACAGTTTTGTACTTATTTACTTTATCTTTGATAATTAACCAACACTAGGTACTGCAACAGGCTGGCAATATCGAAAGATATTTCTAAATATAATATATTGTATATATTGTATATATATATAATATATATATAATTCAAATAATTAATTCAACACTATTCCATTCGAATACATTCTATTGAAATACAGTTTTGTACTTATTGACTTTATCTTTGATAATTTACCAACACTAGGTACTGCAACAGGCTGGCAATATCGAAAGACTGGGCCGCTTCCTTTGGTCGCTGCCACAATGTGATAAACTGCAACTGAATGAATCTGTGCTGAAGGCCAAGGCGGTCGTCGCATTCCATCGTGGTCAGTACAAGGAGCTGTACCGGCTGCTCGAACATCATCACTTCTCCGCACAGAATCACGCCAAGCTGCAGGCTCTGTGGTTGAAAGGTGAGACGAAGTACCGCTCTCTCCCTCTTGCTCTCTGTCTTTAACTAACCCGAAATTGTTTAACTGTAGCGCATTATGTGGAAGCCGAAAAACTGCGCGGAAGACCTTTGGGTGCTGTGGGCAAATATCGTGTTCGTCGTAAATTTCCATTGCCCCGCACCATTTGGGATGGCGAGGAGACGAGCTACTGTTTTAAGGTGAGACACATTTTCGTCCTTTCACTTGGTTTTTACAAAATAATTGCATGCAAAAGGGGCACAAAATGAAATCGTAGAAATGTCCGCTCCCTCCCCCCGTTGCAGTCTCTCTCTCTCTCTCTATGCGAAAAAGCAGGAGCGGTCAAACGGTACACACAAAAGTAGTGCTGGGCAACGCCTTCTTTTTTTTTTGTGGTTCACCTTCATTTCCTGACTGACACTCTGTTTACACTTGTGCTTTATCTATGCGGGCTTTCAATTGATTAAAATTAAACATGTGAATTTGGTTTACAATATTTGTGGTAGGTAGAAGGTAGAGAAGAAGAAGAAGGTGGAAACAAGTGAGGTTAATTTGAATCAAGGAAAAAGTATGTAAGGAAGTTAGATTTACGAAGACTTCTTCAGGAATGTTTTCTAAGAACTTTAGTGACCAGAGTAAAGAGCTCCTTTAGAATAAATAAATTAGGTGGGTTAAGCAGAAAACGTAAAATGTATTTTACTTAATTTTCTTAATTTTTTCTAGGAAAAATCGCGTTCAGTATTGAGAGACTGGTATGCGCACAATCCATATCCATCGCCACGTGAGAAACGCGACCTCGCCGAGGCAACAGGACTGACCACAACACAGGTGAGTCTTCTCTCTCTCTCTCTCTCTCTCTCTTTTCTCTCTCTCTCACTAATCGTCGTACCTTGCCAAATCTTTTGACAAAATTTCATTTGCCATTTCATTTGCGAAAATACCGAGATGGCAACAAGTTAATTGCATGTCATTAATCATAGAAACGCAGACAGAAATGATGTATTCGTCTATTTATAAAATCTATTACATTTTTGGCTATTTTACACAATTTACACAGGTTTCCAATTGGTTCAAGAATCGACGACAAAGAGATCGCGCCGCCGAGCACAAAGAGTAAGTCAAATAATAATAATAATACTATATATACATAGTATATAAAATATATTATTGTGAATTTATTGTTATATATTTGTTTTTGGTTTTTTTCTGTTTCTGGGTTAAGCGACAACGCGTGCGAAATGAATTAGCATTTAAAATTCAATTACAAATCGCGTTTACTTGGCGGCTTGTGGCAAGGTCAGATTGTGGCTTTTGTGGGCGTTGCGGCCAATTAGTGTCAAGGACACGGCCATATTTCACACACATGTGAACACATATTAAACTATATGGATATATATATTTGTTAAACTTTGTTTTCATAGGCATTGTTGCATTTTTCATATGTGTGACAGACATGGTCAAAACTAAGAAGAAAAAATAATAGAAAAAAAACATCTGCATTTCCTTCGCTAAGCAAATAGAAAAACAGAGATGCCTGATTGCTGATAGGGAAATGCATTTTCCTCTTCTTCTTCTTTTTTTCGTGTTGCTCAAACATTAAACATCCTTTCGAGCATCCTTTTGTTTGCCTTCGCTCTTTTCGCGGCTGTTCGAAGTCATGTGAAGCGCAAACAAAAAGTGAAATGGGTTTTGAACTTGCCGGCTATAATGTATTTTTCTTTTCTTAAACAGATATAGCCATTAGCCTAAACGGTATATCAGTATATCAGCTACTCAAAAATGGCAAAACTTCAATTTGCCACAACAACAAAAATAAAACAAAAACTAAAGTTAACAACGAAAAATTGTCGTAATAAAAATAAAAATTGGCCGTCGTAGCAACCGCAAATGCACACACTCTCACACACACACACACACACACACAGAGTCATGCACAGATATGCAGCTGACAAAAGTATCTCACAGATACTTACATACGTTTACTTCATATCCATAGGCTGGCCGTATCTACGGTAGTTTTTGCACTATGTTTTTGTAGCTCGTCCTCACTGCTTTTTTTTGATTTTGATGTTGTTGTTGTATTATTATTGTTGTTGGTAACCTGATATATGTTTATGGCTCTGTTGCCGCGTCGAGGCAGCAGAAGCAACAACAACAACAACAACTTGGCGCTGCTACTTTAACTTTATCCATTTATTGTTGTAGTAGTTGTTTTATTTGTTGTTATGCACTCAGAAAAAACACATGTCTGAAGTTTAGAAAATAATTGCTTTTATGTTTTGGTTATTGGTTTAAAGTTTAAGGGTTTTTGCATAACCAACAAATTGATATAAAGTAAAGTTTTTCCGATGAGATCTGAGCCAAAATATTTCATTAGCAGATCAAACTTATTTGAAACTTTTACATATATTTAAAGTTGTTTTAGGTTTAAAAAAAAATTATAGAAAAAATGCAAATTTAATGTACCAAATAGTGTAGAAAGGATCCTAGCTATAAATAACAGATAATGCCATGCGCATATAGTCAATAGCTGAGGATATGGCTGTTAAAACGATCCGATATCGATCTATCTGCATATTTACAAAGAGTATGTAAAGCTTGTTGGTGATCTGAAAGTTATACAGATTCGAGACGGCCCCAAGTAGATCCCATTTATTCGAAAATTCCACATTCCAATGCCTCTCGCCCACGTACTGAGCCATGGCATAGTAGACACCCAATACCGCCAAGGGATACAGGATTGGAAGCATGATGAAGAAGAGCACGACGCACGTATACACACATTTGAACAGTGTTGGAAAGGGTACTTGTTGCAGCCAAATATCGAAAAGGTGCTCCACAAGAGGTTGCATGTAGTAAATTAAACGACCCCTCCACGAAACTTTTGACCACTGCAGAGTGAGAGGGAGATAGGGATAGATAGGCAGAGAGCATGGAAGTATAAGAAGGGGAGAGCTTACGATTTTCCGCTTGTGCAGTGGTTTCTTCCAGATCTTGCGCATTTCCTCAGCAAATTTAGTGTTTTTTTTAGTTTTTTTTTATTTTTTTTTTTAGAGAATTGTAGTTTATCGAAAGTATTTCCAAATGCCTACTGTAAGGCTACACAATACTAAAAACATCTTAAAACACTTTTATAACCTCAAAATTCCAATGCAATGTCCCGAAGATAACCATCATATTGTAAAACTATTGACAGTTGAGTGGAAATCACGATTCCAGGATTCCATCGTCATAGTAGTAGTTGAATTGTTTATAAATGCACACGCTCCACAACAATAGCAACAATGAGAAGAACCAGCAGCAGCAGCAGCCGATAAAAACAACCTTAAAACTACTTCAAAATGCGAGGAGAAGAGTTCCAGGGTTCCAGTGCACAATTCCCCACAGTTTTTTCAGTCTGCTTGATGTTCATTTCACTTAAATGTGTTCATAGTATGTGTGTTTGTGTGTGTGTGTCGATCTCTCGTTCGGGTCTTGTTGGGCTCATCGTTTTGCGTTTGCTTTTGCCGTTCGTCGAATGCCACGGTTGGCTGGAGGGTAGCTGGAAAGAGTATCAGGTTACCATCACACAAAATGTGCGTGTGTTCTTTATTCGTTCGCCTCAGCGCCGTCACCGTTGTTGTTGTTGCTGTTGCTGTCGCCGACGCTGACGTTGACGTCGCTTCGTTATTCATTTTTATTCGTTTTATTGTACATTCTGTTTTTATTATTATGTATTTTGCGCTTTTGCCCGTCTCTCTCGCTCTCGCACTCTCTCACACACACACACGCACAGACATGCAGACGTTTCTGTATGTGGTTTAGTGTTCGTTCCCGTTTTCTGGAGTTCCGTGACGCATTTGAGTTGATGGCGTTGATAATGATGTCGTTGGTGATGATGGACCGGTATGGAACTGAGACCAAAAAAGGGTGGGGGGTGGGGTTTTACTGCTCATCGGGTGGGCCTGCTGTGTCAAGTGATTTTCTTATTTACTATAATTAGAAATCGCTGTGCACCTTATCGCCAAGATTGCCTCCTAATTGATCCACCCTCCTTTTTAAGTTGCTCCCTCTTTAAGAGTTCTTATTCTCGACACTGACACATTTTCCTCAATGGCAGCAGTGCTTCAATTTCTAGGGTTTCATTTGGTTTCCTTTTCTTGTTTTTTTACACAAGTTGAAGTTCGTCTTTTGAGTAGGCAATGCCATAAATGCCATAAGCTGCTTAGGGTATTAACAACAACAACAACAACAACAACCAGAAAGTGTTAAGGCTTACTTATAAAAGTGAAGAACAAAAAACAACAACAGTCAAGTTCATTGGTCAAGTGGCAGGTAATAAAATAAAGACAACATTTCTATAAGATAATAAGTGAAAGATAAAACTAATATTTAATGTGATTAAAGTTTTATTATATAGTACTTTTGGAACTATTTCTGCACAGGTTATCGATAACAATAAAATCCTTAAGACAAGGATAGCGGGTTTTTTTGGTTAACTTATTTATGTAATACACCTTACAGAAAAATTGTACTTAACTCCTAATCAACATCAGCTGTTTAGTAGAAGAACGCAAGTCCAAACAAATCACGAAATGAATCTACAGTCAGTAGCGATAAAGGGAATCAGAGGGATATAACCCACATCATATGGTAGAGAAGATCGTTGCAGGATTTCCAAGAAATTCCACTGCTAATAAAAATTATAAGCCAATAAATCGTAAAAAAAACAGAAACAAAAACAAACAAACAAACACACACGAACAAAAAATGAAACGCTGTTTCAAAAATAAAGAACTGAAACTCCCAAGCTGGAGATCGATCGAAGAGTTAACTAACCAGCGGGTTGTGGGGGAGAGGGGGCATAAGGGGAACAGGTTGAGTTATCGCATTGCGCGATCGGTACACAAATCTCGAGACGTGTGCGCAGCAGGACACCCAACTAAACGGTGACCGAAGTCAGGGAGAGAGAGAGAGAGAGATGGAGAGAAGAATCCGAAAAGGTGTTGATCATAAATTATCATTTAATTTACGCATGTGTGTTGTTAGTGTTGTAAATGTTGTTGTTGTTGTTGTTGGTGCGGGCTGGAGCTTGGAGACTTCCAGCTGGAACTAGATGTTGTAGAGTTGTCCCTAAGCATTGTCCCATTGTCTACAACTATGTTTCGCTTTCGATTCGTATACGGTTTCAATTTCAGTTTCAGTTTCGATGTGTGTGTAGAGATCTTAACGATTAAAGTCATCGTTCGTTATATAGTAAATATTTTATCTTATGGTTTGTTGGCGTGTGGCGCATTTTATGCTGGCTACGCATTGTTTTGACAGCTTTTTTGTTCTTTCATAATTTTGTTGCTTTTTAATTGCATGCCATACAGCTGAGAGATTATTTTTGTTGATAAGAAGACAGAAGTTTTTTTTTTAAGTGTTAAGCAGCTGGAAATTTTGTTGGTGATCTTTAAAACATTTCATTTCTATCCTATCCTCAAATCCATTCTATCCCTATTCGCTTTTTGCAGTTCGCTTAGCCAAGTTCAAGTCAAGCTTCAAACATAATCCGATCATGCATTATTGCCAAGCTAATGAATCTGCTTAATGCAGCTCCAATAAGCAACAACAACAACAACACTATTCACAAAAATGGCTACAAAAAATCAATTGAGCAAACAAGTAAAAATTAATTCCTCATCAATGAGCATGGGACCCCAAAAACAAAAAACTCCAAGAACAACTTTCCAGTCGCAGAGACCACACACACGCATAGTGCTCAAAGTCGTGGTCAAGTTGAATATGTTGTTGTCATAATTTTATATATGTATGTGTGTGTCTATGTGACATTCATGTGCTGAGAGTTTGTCCTTGGAGCGCAGCTACCGCGAAGGCAGCTTACTTATGTACATATGTATGTCATATATATATTATAATCAGTTACAGTTAAAGTTTAACTTTTAAATATGTTTTAATTTGTAGAGTGTACTGAAATGTCCTAAAAGTAGGCGCTGTCTCAAACTTCTTCATTTTTCACCGTTCCGTCGCTCTCTCATTTACTCTCTCTCTCTCTCTCTCTCTCTCGTACTCTCTCACCCTTGTCGCCCTGTGTGCCGTGTTAATAAGTGTTGCATTGAGCCAAAAGACAGCGGCAGCAGCAGCGAGCAACAAAACCAACAACTATGAAATTCTGGTAATTTGATATCATTGTTTATATGCTGCTGCTGCTGCTGCCTTTTGTTTGCTCCCCACTTTTGGCTCGGCTCAGTGGATAGCGCTGGAGGGCCATTGCCAGGGACAGAGACAGGGACAGGGATGGGCATGGCTGCCATTTCTCATTTTGAGGTTAGCTTTGTATGTGTGTGTGTGTGTATGTTTGTGTTTGCTCAGCCTGTTTGCATATAGATCTGTGTTTGTACTATATACATATGTATATATATAAAGTATTTTTGTTTTTGGGTGAGTTTTTCCTTCCTCCTTTTTGTGCCATTATCGATTTTGTTTGACAACAAACAGCACAGCCTTTAAAAATGTGCAAGTCCACTTTAATGGCAGACAACTTAAATTATAACAGTTTTGTCTACTCTTATACGCAGTAGCAGTATAAGAGATTTGTTAATCGTATGCCAAATGCAAATACTTTTTAGAGGCACTGTAAACCATAAAGTGTGGGAGCATAATTTGATGATAATTCAATTTGCCAAGCTATCCAGGCCCACCCCGGTAGAGAGTCTAGCAAGTGTTTGCCTTGACACTGGAGATCCTACGATTCCGGCTGCACAAGAAGCCAAATGGACAGCAAGGCAATTTGCAGAAAAATCTACAATTACACACACAGGGAAAACAGCATCGAGAGATGCCGGCAAGTCTGCGATGCGCCGTATGTGGCATCATAGTGAATCTGAATCTGAATGCGAAGCTCGAATTGCGCGCAAGTCAGCAAATAACTTGGCTCAAGGGGGAGGAGGGGGGGGGGGAAGAAGGTGGCCAGCCAATCTTGTCAGATCGTTCGCAATGATCTCTGGCCACAAATTTGTCGAGTGTGCGCTTAAATGTTTTTTCTTGCATTGGGAACCCTTGTCGATGTGTTGTCGTCATCAATTTTGTTGTTGGTCGAAACGGGTTCGCGACAAAGATTGAGATTAACAAAACACACACACACACACACTTGGGCACATCGATAATGTCAGTTGCTCGAGTTTCAAATGCGCGCTTCGCTCTTGTTGTTGTTGTTGTTGCTGGAGTGAATTAGCCATTAAAATGTCAGGACAGTTTAGCACCAACAAATTGAACGAACACGAATAACAAATAAATACATACATACATATATTCCCAAGCGATGTCTGGAATTGGGCCAGCAGCAGCTGCAATGTGAGTGAGGGAGTGAGCATGAGATGGTGCGCTTCCACCCTCGTTGGCAAACGGTGGCGATAAAAACGACACTTGAAAGTCATTTACAGAATCAGCCGCAAATAATAAAAGTCAAGCTGCTTAACTTTTTGATCAAAGGTGCGAGCGAGCACGCAATACAACACACACTGAGAGAGCGCAGCTCAAATAACTGTAATCAGATGCGACGGCGCTCTTGGGGGAATGCACTGTGAGCTGCTGCTCACTTCTGTTTGTTTACATATGTGTGGGTGTGTGCTGACACCTTTCGTACGTGCTGTGCTGCTCTAGCTCACGTTTGTAACTGAAACCATTTATAGAAATGCCTAGCGCTTGAGAGAGTACAAATATTCAGTCAGACAATTTCCTTCCGGTTTTATTTTCAATTGCCCAGGCTGTCATTTGTCATTTGTTTATAAATATAACACATATATTGTTGTTGTTGTTGTTGCACACAGTAAATTAGTTACAGCAATTGACACATTTTAATTTAAACGATGTTGACGGCTGAAGCATCTGTTTTGGCAGAGTGCAAAGTTTGAGAGACCGTGGGGAATATAAATAAGAGCATAAGGATTGTGTTGAGTAAGAAAGCAACAGCAATATTGTGTCAAATGTAGGTGTTGTATATTGACAACATATGACAAAAATACACTGAGAAAATCCTTTCTATCTACAATATATTTTTTTCAAATCTTCATTATTTCAGTGGCTCGACGGACAAACAACATTTGGACTCATCCAGCGATTCTGAAATGGAGGGCAACATGCTGTCCAGTCAAAGCGCACAACAACAACAACAGCAGCAACAACAACACTCAGCCGCCTCGCATCACTCCCATCACGCACAGCAGCAATCGCCCGGCAGCAGCAGTAACAACAACAACAACAACAACAACAGCAGCAGCAGCAATGGCAACAGCTTGCACCAACATCAGCAACAACTGCAACATGCGGAGCAAACACTGCAACAGCAGCAGCAGCAACAACAACAACACCATCAACAGCAACAACAGCAACATCAGCAACATGCTGCCAATGCGGCTGCAGCAGCGGCAGCAGCAGCAGCTGCCGCTAACAAAAGCAGCGCTGCAGCCGCCGCCGTTGCTGTTGCCGCCTCCCAAATGCCGCCCCTCTCCGCCGCCGTTGCCTACTCGCATCTGCACAGTGTGATGGGCACAATGCCCATGTATGATATGGGCGAATATCAGCACTTATGATTTTAGTTGGAGGCTGCTGCTGCTGCCAGCAACAATGCCAACAGCAACAACAACAACATGACCTGCGAATGGCCAGCAATGTTACGTCAACGTCAGCAGCGCAGTCAGCAGCAACAGCAGCAGCATCCGGAAAGCTTTTACTTCTAGAGAGCAGCAATAATTAAGTAAAGCATTCTCGAAAACATATATTTCAATAGCAAACAGCAACAAATTTTAATTAATCATTGAATATAGCAGCACTTTGCATTTTTTCACAATAACTGCAAAAAAGATAGCAAAAGAAGAGAAGAGAATAGAGAGTTAATAGTCTCACTCATGGTGAGTTTAAATCTAATATTCACCATGCTCTCACTTAGTAAAACAAAAACAACTTCATTGATCTTTGTAAATAGCTAGGCTTTAGTTTTTAGAGCGGACGAGTTTTTGGGAATTGAGCTAAAAATCTATTTAAAGATAATTTGTTGATGGATTAATGGCCGTCCTCTGCTCAACCGCAAAATGCAAAAATCAAATCGAAATGTGCAAAAGTTATAAATATATACATATAGAAATTCTATTAAATTATTTTCAATGTAATTATAATTATTATTTTTAAAATACACATACATATAAAAAAAAAAAAAATAAATAATTAAATTAATTACAGTGGACACTTACCTTTTTTATGGTAAATTCTGGATACTATTTCTACTCACTGTCTGTTATAAAAACTCGTAATAAGTTAAGCACACACATTAGCCAAATCTGACCACAGACGGAACTAATCCGTGGCGACAGGTAAACTCGCTCTAATGCTAATGGCACATTTCCACACACACACACAAACACAAAAAGACACGCGCCTCTCACTTAGCCTCAATCTCACCACGAGCTCTCAAACATGAGTCTGATACTCAGCTTGGTCGCGACGCATGTAATGAGCATGTTAATGGCACCAAACGTCTGCACTTTTTGTTGTTGTTGTTGTTGTTGTTGGTGGGTGACCCTTCAGCACCACCTGACAACGGTCTGAACTTGGAGGGCGGCGCCTGGCAACCAGCAGGATGTTACCACGGAATGAGGGTGGCTGCTGTCTGACTGGCTGACTTGGCACGCGCTCTCATTGATTTGCTGATTGTAACTGTTGCAGACTCCGCTCAGTCATCCACCCACCCCCTCCCACCTAGTTGTCCGGACAACCAACACACACACACACGTGTCTGACTGATAGACGGTGTCTCTGATTGAGGCTGCGTATCCGGTTACACAATATTTTGACTTTTTTTTATCTTGCGCCGCATTTTGTCGATAATTTAATTAACGGCCTTAAATTGTTATGTTTTGTTATACAGCTTTAAGAGTTGAAATGCACTTATTCTCACATTACACATTACAATATTAACACCCTCAATTTTTCGTTTCACACAAACACATACTAAACATATTTAATGGAATACTGATCAAGAATATAGTATATACTTTATGGGGCGGAGATACTTCCTTCTGCCTGGCATTACCCATTTCATGGGTTTAGGGTATACAAATCGCAACAAGGCGTAAAGTGAAGCGTAAAAAATACAATGTGAAAAAGGTATAGCTAAAACATGCATATTTCTATTACATAATTATTCAATTTAATGTACTGACAGGGAAAAACAAAAAACATTACACTTACCGAAACGCTCTGCTAATTTGCTCAACAACACATATACATACAAAGACGCCGTTATCCTCTCTCTCCCTTTAATTTTTTCACAAGCAGGAAAAGCAAAAACAATTTGCCGCGCATTACGCAGCCTGCATTTGCGGAAAAAACAATACAAAAACGCTTTCACGGTGATTCTATTTAGTTGCAAACACTTCGCGTAGGTTCAGTGCATTAAATTAACACAATTTAACTTTTATTACTACGCGTACACGATTTAATTGTATTAAAAGGCGGACGATTAGCCCCCAACGATGTAAAGGCGCGCAAAGTTCTCAGCTCACTGATTTTGTGGAAGGGGTGAAACAAGTGGATCGAGTGGAATTTGTGGTAGTTAACGATCGCTCTCAGTCCCAGCTGGATAACCGTTATCCCGGGGAATTGACAATAAATGCAACAAAGGAGTGCAAAGACATTGTTGTTGTCTTTCGCGTTGCATTAAGGAGCACCAAATTCGTTATTTGTTAGCCTGCGTGTAAAACAAAAGGAATGTCAATAACAGCGGCGCAATGCAAAATCAACGTTACGTAAAGTTTTCTTTTACGTTTACGTAACGTAACGACTATTTAGACACTGCTCTACTCCTCGATTCTCAAAAATTCAAGTAAGCTCGGCTTATTTTGGCGTGTGTTATTGTGATTAAATATTAATTATTTATTGTACACACACACACACATAAATATTCTTATGTGTGAATGACAAATAAATATTTGTCCAATCATTCTCTTTGTTATACTCAAATGGACAAGGGGTAAGTGGAAATATTATTATTTTGAATATAAAAATATCACTTTTTATAAAAACAAACATTTTTATACCCTATACCCATGAAATGGATGAAAAATGGTTTTGTGCAAATGTGTGTAACAGGCAGAAGGAAGCACCTTCGACCCTATAAAGTATATATATTCTTGATCAGCATCGACAGCCGAGTCGATATAGCCATTTCTGGCGCAGCATCGTTTTTCTTGCTGTCGCACCCAGAACAATTTACAGTTGTTTCATTGATCTGGAACCACAACGGCTGCTGAGCCTTCTTCCACGAAAGTGACAATATGTAAGGGGATTACAATTAAGCGATGTACAAAATAAAGAATACAGACACACATGTGGAAAATGGAAAGCAAAATGAGCATTTGTAAATTGTCACAAAGGAGATTATAAGAGGATTTAATCCTTGATCTCCTATAATCTGTCAGCGCCTAACAAAAAGAGGTTTGAAACTTCAATATAAAAGGTAAAATATGTATTTCTCGGTTAAAAAGTGATGAGTACATAATCAATAAGTTAGACTGCTGTTACAGCTAACTAATGTTAGCCGGCGCGCCCAAATGGGCTGAATGAACAGATACCAAGGACCAAAAGGGGTTCCTGGCTTACTCCGTATGCCTTAATAAATAAAAGTAAGATTTCCAAATATACAAAATTAATACAAGTCTACAATATCATTTTCGCGCACGCCTGGAACTTTGATTTTTGTTTGACTTTGCTGGTAGCTCCACCTCGGACTCTTCACTCCCGCTGGACAAAGGATTTACGACCTTGCGACGTTGTTGCTTTTGCTGAGCAGCTGACGGTCGTGAAGGTACTAGAGTCTCATCGCTGTCGGGGGAGCTGCTGGACTCCTCACTGGAGCTGCTCTCCTCGTCGCTGCTGTCTTTTCGCGAAGGGCGTCCGCGCCTGGTACTGTTAGCGGTACTTTTGCCTGCCGCTCGACCACGTTGCGGTTTTGTTGCCGGTTTTGCGCCTTTTTTTGTTTTAGGGGCTCGCGTCGTATTCTGTGAGTTTGGCTGAGATCCCTCGGCTTGAGGATCAGCGCCCGGCTCCGTGACTTGAAGGCACTCATTTAAACGCGTCTCAAACTCGGTAACGGCCGCTTTGAGTTCCGGCTTGGCCAGCTTGGAGGTATTGCTAATGATCAGCTTGAACGACTGATAAACCTCATCCACTTGCACCTTATCCCGGAAATGTTGCACATTGTCAATAAGTTTAGTCATGGCTTTCTCATTGTAGCTCAGCAGGCTGAGGCAGTAGGCAATATCGCGCCATTGACGCTCCACCCGAGTAACTGGGAAACGGAGGCAGAGCTTCTCCACCAGTGTTTCAATTTGGCGATCCTTCTGAATGAGTCCCAAGATATAGCGCATAATAGTACGATATTTGTCCTCCTCCAGCTGCAGATTAATGTCGCTCAACTTGGATATAATGTCGGGCAGCACATTGTACAATATATTCGATTTGTTGGCAATCTCCTTGAAGAACTGCTTGGTTATATTCTTAATCTCATCGCTCTCATCCACAATGCACACAGCGAGATCAGCTATCTGGCTCTTGACACGTATCATCTCATGCAGGATCAGATGGGAGAGCATCTTGACGGCAGTCAGTCTCAGCTCCGTATCCTTGTCATGCATCTGGGCATAAATTTGTCCCGTCCAGGCCTCAATAATATTGGGAAAGCGGAATGTGAGATCTGACAGACCCACAACTGTATTGCATTTGATCTTCATGTTTTTGGTCAAGTTGAGAATGTTCATGAGGAAGGACATGTTCGTCTCGCAGAACTTGGACGAGACGGTCATCAGACGCGACAGGGTTAACGTAGCAGCCTGTTGCAGGTGTGGGTCCCGATACTCTCCGGGTCGCTTGCATATATCAATTATAATCGGATAGAGTTTGGACATTAGGGCATTCGGATCATACAGCAACATGTCCTCACAAATGATATTGATTTCCTCGGCAATGTTATCCTCAGCCGTTGCACCCACCAAATCATCGTCTGGTTCCTGTTGCGGTTCTGCAGCAGAGCCGGACAAACGCTTCCTTGCTTCCATGGCGGACACATTGATTGTTTGACGCCTATGTGCATTGACCGCATCCTTGGTGTTCTTCTTCTCCTCGAGCGCTGTAAGCTCCTCGCGAAACTTCATGTTATTGTAGACATCCATGTCCAGGAATATCATCTCCTTGATGATCATGTAGCCAATGCAAAACACAAAGCGGGAAACCAAGTAAACGGGCATTAAACGCTGTTGACCATCACCAGTTTCCTTGGATTGCGTCTGAGTCTGCGTATGCCTGGGTAGATCTTGGGAGTGGGGTATATCTGTGGTCTGAGTAGGCGCTGGTTGCTCCTCACTGGCTGCTTCCGGCTGCACCATCCAGTCATCATTGAAGCGTCTTATTAACTCAAACACAATATTCTGGGCAAGCACATCCGGTGCCTGGCAGATGCGATAATAATACTCGAAGACGCTCTTTGCCAGTGCATCAAACTCGGGCAGTTCGGGATGAAAGAAGAACTGCAGAAAGAGACTCGTTATATCTTCCACAAACTTGGCATTGGTGGCGCAACGTTTGTAGTATTTGTTATTGAAGTTGGCATCGATGGTGTTGACCAGCAGTTGCAGGCAGCTGGTGAAGATGCGCGGATCCTCTTTGGCACGATCTCCTATTGCAATATCTTCGATGATGGTGCGATTTGCCGATGCTATCGTTGACTTTGCCTGCGAGGCCATAATCAACAGCTGAAGTGCCAGGCGGGACTCATCCTTGGTGGTGCCCTCCAGCTTCAGGGTGAAGCGTTCGAAGAGCAACTGAATAATGAGCGCATCGATATTGTCGCTGGTCACCCACTCGCCCACCAGCATCTCCAAGGCCGTATAGTGTCCGTACTCGACTTCGGACAGGAACTTGGACAGATTCTTGACCACCTTGATGGCATGCGTGCGTCCCGTTGCGTCCGTGGTGAAGAGCACTTTGCGATACGCATCGGACACTGCATCACGTTTCTCCTTATCCGATGACCACACCAGATTCAGCATACGCTGCATGCCCACCTCGGTGCCGCGTATGCCAAACAGATAGCCAGTTGTAAAGAGATCGACGGCCTCAAACACATCCGTATTCGTTTTGGAGAGCAGCATCTCGAGCATTTTGGGCATGGCCGATGTCGCCACATGCGAGAACTCAATGCTATCCTTTAGGAATTCAACAGTCTTGATTTGTTTTAGCATTTGCTCACCCTAAAGAAATACAGAACGTGTTAGTTTTATTGGAATGCCTAGAAAAATTCTGCACCCACTTACGCTATCAACGCATCCATTGGCCAGGGATAGGAAGGTCTTAAATAACGCCATATGGTACATGCAAAGCTCCTCCGGCTTCAACAATCGCCTGTGCATAATAAAGAAAAAAGAGTTTCTATATAGTCTTCATTAAAATAATATGTTTTTTTACACTCACGTCAGCTCCTGATTGCCGGCCATAAAGTCTGCTTTGCGCACTAGGACTGTTGCCTCCTTGTACTTCTTGTCCAGCAGCAGCGGCAAAATCTTCCTTACCAGCTCTTCATACTCCTCCTCCTTATCGAACTGCATATCTGGAACTGAAGCAAAAGGTACAGCAAACCAATTTAAACCAACGCATATGAAAACTTACATTCTCTTAAGTTCTCCTCAATGATGGGCAACAGCTCCGGCATTGTGGTTTCCCATTGCTCATTAAACTCTTCCGCCTTCTTGCGCTCCTCGGCTATCACTCCGTCCAACTCTTTCATTACTTCCACTTCCGTCTCATACTTCTTCATAAGCTCCTCCAGCGTTAGCTTGCCCGAATACGGATTGTTCTCTAGGAATGCTTTAATCAGCTGTATGGCCGACTTTCGCACCAAGGAGCTCTTATCCTCCAGACGGCACACTGCTTCACGCAACACTTTTATAAGATAGCTGAGTGGTATGGCGTGCTGCTCCTTCATGTGATGCCAAATGTGCAGCACCTTGGAGCGCACATGAGCCGATATATCATTGATGTGGTCCAACAAATAGTCAAGAAATTCGTCGCGAGCCTCTTTCATGTCATCGCTGAGACCTTCGGCAGTCAGCTCACCGACAACCGCATCGCCCATGATCTGTAGCACACAATTGCGCAGGACATGCGACTCGCAGTTGAGCAATTCATCGCCCAGCTTGGATAGATGCGGTATCATCAGCTTGGGCGCAATCGTTGCGAATTCGGCTAAGAAATTTGAAAAGTTTCGCGACACAACCGTATCCGATGTGTCCAGTGTTAGCGCATCAACAATGTCTTTCATTAGTATAGAGAAGACAGTGGTAATGCCGTATTCCTCGTAGAGCAGCAAAATCCCATTCGCCACGGCCGTTGCAGCATGCTCTGTGCTTCGGAGGATTTGTAGGATGCGGGCCGGAAATGAAATAGCATGATTGTATCGTTTGATGGCAGTACCAAAGATTTGAAATATCGTATCGATAATATGACGATTTTCTGCCCTGGGCTGCACCAGCTCCAAGGAGCGATAACAAATGTCACACATCAAGCTGCAATTGAAAGAGTTTATGTAAATCAGAAGTACATTTTAAGTTATTGCAATTAATTACGTTACAAAACTCTCCTCGACAACGGGCGGACTCCAGAGCTTCTCTAGCGGACACTGCATAACATTGAACAGCTGCACCAGAAACTTGCCACGCTTGATATCCCAATCGGGATATTGTTCCAACAACTCAACTTGTTTGCCGCGTTTCTTTTGCTGGTTTAGCTTCTGATCCCGCAACACCTGTTGCACAACGACATCGATGCGCTTAACAATATTTACAAACAGATAAAGGGTCATCTTAGTGAGATTCAGGTAGCGTACACGATCCTGCGGTGGCTCATTGGCAGCCAACAGCGGCGCCAGTTCACCGCCCAGTTTGTCCACGGTAACATACAATAGATCGAAGCCGCGCATAAGGTTGCGTATGACAGCATCATCGTTGCCTGTTTGCTCTATTATTGAATAGTAGGTATCAAAGTGCTCAAATATATAGAACGGATCTCGCTGGTGCACCTTAGTTTTACATGCTGCAAAGAAACATAATGAGAAAGTAGCCTTTTTATTTGCTGTACTCTGTTTGAATTGCAGGCGCGCAACAAATGTTTGTGTCTACTTACCTAGTAATTGCTCCGGTATTTCACTTGGCGTGTACACTTGTTGTACATAGAACTGATCACCGCGAGAATTGAGTAAATCGTTGTTCTTTAATGGTAATATAAATTGAAAGTCCTGTATTTCTTCCATTTTAAAACTGTTTGATTGAAAAAGCGACGCTTGTTCTTCTAGTTCTTAGAGATGGAAGCCGCTTAAATGGTGTTAACAGTCTGGCAACGCTGATCATCGATGACAATCGACGGCAATAACAGACTATCGCATCATATCGAAACGCGTGTTGCACGGCGCACGTTGTCAAAAATATTTAATTTAGTTTTCAATATAAAAGGCGATCATGGAAACGGAAAACAATAAAAAACGTAAAAGGCCCAAAAAGAAGGGCAGTCGCTTTATGCGCAATGCCAAGGGCTTTGCAAAACAGGGCATTTTCGGACGCGGCACCCACATAGACGATGAGCAGTTCAGCTACTTTATCAACATTTTGGATGCCATGAAGGGTGGACTCGAGGATGTGGAGGAGCGAGGTGGGTTCGCTTGCAGTTGCTCAACATGAAGTTTGATTTTATTGCTTGTTTTTTGTAGTGAACATGGCGAACAATGTTTTTGAGCAAACAACAGACCAAGAAATTCACTTGGCCTCCAATCAAATTGTTTCCAAGGCACTGGAGTCTCTCATTGGTTTTGTGGACGGTGAGCAACTAGAGCGCTTCTTTGGTAAATTCGGCGATAATCTGCGTCCCATGTGCTCTGATCGTTTTGCCTCCCATGTGCTGCAGAAAATGCTCGAAATCGCCTTCTTGCGAGGATTGGGCCAGGCAGCAGCGCTGGAACAGACAAATTCTGATGGACCCGGCTCAGCAAAGCGTGCCAAACCGGATGCTGCACAAATCGAGGAGCAATACAATCTCGAAACTGAGTTTAGTGATGCACATCGTGAACTGTGTCGTCAATTTGTGCTACGCATATCGAAATTTATGCTCAACAATCTGGAGGATTTTGTGTGGGATTCGTGTGCGACGCATATAATGCGGACGGCTATACTCTGCCTGGTGGGCATGCATGTACCCAAGATTGCGTTCGAGAAAGGCGGCGCCGAGCTGGCCAAGCATCGACGACTCTACACGGTGCCGGAGGATTGGCATGAGGTCATGAAGGAGTTTCCACAGCGTCTGGAAATGTGGCCACAATTTGTTGATTTTCCCTACCAGGAGCACTCTTCAGCACTGCTAGGTGTTATATGCTTATCGCTAAGCGTGGTCGACAAGAGCATGTTGAAGCACTTTGGCAAGAAAATCTTGATGCAGTGTTTACTTAAACCCTACGTTAATAATGATGACGATACTGACGACAAGAAGGATGAAAAAATTGAAATAAAAGACGATGATGATGAGGCTGAGGCTGAGGATGCTAATGAGAACTCTGCCGATAAAACCGAGGATGCCGCTGCTGAACCTGAATCCAAGCCTGATGTGGTGCTTCCAAAAGTCTTTCACTATCATTGTGCTGTTATATTGCTGGAGACGCTGCTCAGTGTGGCGGGTGCCAAGCTGCTAACCCAACTCTACGCGATGCTGTTTAGTGGTCGCATTGCCCATTTAGCGCAGCAGCAACAAACCAATTTCGCCGTCCAGCGTCTACTGCAGCACCTAAAAGAGGTGCCCGACTTTGAGTCCGCCTTCACGGAGTTGCAGTCGCAGATTGAGCCGCTGCTTAAAATGGGCTACACTGGCGTTGTGTCCGCCTTGAGCGGTGCTTGTCTACGTCTGGGCGCCAAGCAGGCACAGATGATAGCTGCTCTGCAGACGGCTTTACATGTTGCGGGCGACAAGGAGAAATCCAAGTTGTTCTTCAACTGTCTGATTAAATTAAAGCCGCATGAACTGATTGCCGGCGATGAGTCGGGCTTTGTGCATCTGCACGGCTCCCTAATCGCACAGCATCTACTCCAATTCAACAAGCCCATCTATTTGGTTAACTGCATTCTGGATTTGCCTGCTGTGCAGCTGGCACAGATCTTCAACACACCAAACGGCTCACACATTGTCGATGCCTTCTTGCAGAGTAAATATATTGGCGAGAAATCACGTGAACGTCTCATTCGTCAGTTGGATGGCTTCTACGTGGATCTGGCCATCACTCGGCATGGTTCCCGCGTCCTCGAGCAGTGCTTCAAGGCCGCACAAGAATCGCACAAGCTGCACATTGCCAAGGAGCTGAGCAGCAAGGCGAATATGATGAAGGGTTCACCATTTGGTCGCATTATCTACACAAAATACCGCTTGGATACCTACAAACTTTCGCCCACTCAGTGGCTAGCCAGCCAGGGAAAGCCGGAGGAGGAGAAGAAGGAGGAGCAGACTAAAAAACGACCGGCAAAGACAGCAAACGAGCTGTTCAAGGATATTTTAAGCTAGTGTGTCAGATCTGGATAGTATAAATAGTTGTATACTGCTTGTTAAATATATACCAAACAATTATTCAACATGTTCAAAACAATCTCAGCTTATATTGTAAACAAGTTCTTATCGCCGACATTCATCAGCTGTATGTTTAACCAAAGCCAGCTGTTGGCTCAGTTTTGCTTTTGCTTTCAAAGCAACAACATGTGGTTGATTCAACTTACGCTTATTTGTTCCATCATTAGAATCTCTCGGGCCTTTGGCGACGAGGCCATCTTTGAGGATGAGGACATTTACAATCAGGCATTGCCGCCAGTGCCACACACAGGTATCACAGCACCTGGCACCAAATGGTGTGGACCCGGGAATACGGCAGCCAACTATGATGATCTGGGGCGGGAGCGTGAAACGGATAAATGTTGTCGGGCGCATGATCATTGTGAGGAGATAATGGAATCGCATAGTTCACTCCATGGACTGCCCAACAATACGGACTGGTTTCCCATGTAAGTACATGTGGCCAGGAAAAATCAATACGGACTACAGACTAACCCTTTTCCTCCTTTTGCAGCCTGAAGTGCAGCTGTGAACAGGATTTTATCAATTGCCTGCAGGCTGTCAACACATTGACATCGAATACTTTGGGTCGCATTTACTACTCAACAAGGAGCAGATGCTTTGAAGAGGGTTATCCCACTGCGGGATGCAAACAGTACCAGGAGGGCACCATACGACGACGTTGCATACGCTACAATGTGGACAAGAGATCGGCAAAGACTTGGCAGTTCTATGACATGCCATTCTATACAACGGCTTCGTCGATCTTGGCAAAGTCTTGACCTTGGGAAGAGCTTTAATCTACAAGTACAGTGTGACTTCCAACAAAAAGAACCGATCAAGCTTAATCTAACAATGCAGTTTGTATAAAAATAATAAAATCTGCTTTTAAACCATTTCGTTTCAAGAGTAAACATTTTTTACAAATAGAAATAACTTAATAAATAGTTTCTTTTGGCGAGCGTTTACTGTACAATGCTATTATTCCAAATACAATTTTATTTATTGCGTCCGAGAAACAAAACTGAATGCTTATCGCTTAATTACGTCTCACTTTCAATCAAGCTGTTGCTGCGGCTCCTCCTCATGTGGATGAGTGTAGAATGCCAGATCATAGAACTGCCAGCGTCCGGGCTTTGATCGATCCTCACTGTAGCTAAGGCAACGCGTCTTGAACAGATCCCACTGCAGTTCCTCACACGACAATGTGGGTGGTCCATAAGCAAAGCAAACGCTTTTTGTGGTAAAATAAACTCGACCCAAGGCAGCTGACTCCATGTTGTGCAACGAGCTGAGGCACTGGCGGAAAGTTGATTCACAGGCACAAGAGAAGCTACATAAATGGTCAAACAGATTTATAATGGTAATATACAACACACTTGTCATTCACACTCACATGGGAAAAACACCATCATTGGTCAGACCGTAACGTTCCTGCTGAGCAGGGATCTTTTCCTCGCAGTGATCATGTGCTCGACAGCACATGTCCAGCTCCACATCGGTGCCTAGGTCGTTGTAGTTGTCCGCTATGTTGCCGGGTCCACACCATTTGGTGCCGGGCACTGTTATGCCCAGACCATGTGCACAAGCAAACAGCGTCATGAAGGCTACAACCAAATTCGGAGCAGTCATGTTCGAGGTTCGAGGGCCAAAGTTCTACTAATCTAAGGGGAAATCCGAGAGCCGACTTGGCTGAGAAATACTCGGTTCGTCTGTGACGCGCTTTGAATGCTGATTAGGCTTAATTGCTGAATTTGATGGGTTCAATTGATAGAAGAAAAAAAATTAATCAATAAATATAATATATTTTATACATTTGCACGGTTAAGTACATTGCTCAGCTTATAAATAACAATAAGAATCATAAGGCAGGCGATTAATACGCGAATAATATCCACATTAGTCATTGCGTTCGTCAATTCTATTCTAAAGTGAAATTCCATTTCGTATATATGCAACCAATACATATACTCATTAAAACTATAAACATTTAAACCTCGCTCTTTTGCCGATTCTGCATCACCTGCCGTAGCTGTGGAAATGTGCTCTTCGTCTGTGGCGGATGAAGGCGGGCACACAGCACGGTAAAGGGTTCGTACAGCGATGGTCGTTCCATAACATTGACAGTGTAGTGCTTAATGCGTTCCCGTTGACACCAATTATTCGCACGATCCATAATCGACTCCACGGGAATAGGTGTGGCTGGTGGTGTATCCTTTTTGTTGCGTGCTCTTACATTTGCCAGGACAATGACTGGCAGTTCCTTTTTCTCCTTATACTTGTCTATGTCTGTCTTGATGTCTGCCAGCATATCTAAGCTGCGTGGATCTGTGGGATCGTAGACAAGCACAAATGCATCGGGAAATTGTAAATAGTGACGCGGCAACTGAGCGGCTTGTTCGCCTTGTAATCCGGCAGTGTCATAAATGCGTAGCGTTTCGCGAGCGCCACCACGTCCCGTATCCACACTGGCAACATATATATCCTCGATTGTTGGATGTAATTCCTTTGGAAAAAATGGTGTTGTTTTTTGTTTACATTTGCAAGCATTGAGAAATGTCAACTGCGAACCACTTACAGTTTCGGTATTTATGTTTCCATATACCAGTTGTTCAATTAGTGCTGTTTTGCCAACATTTTTCATGCCACACACCAGCACTTTGCCAACTTTACCAATTTTTGCATTAAGCATTTTTAATAAATAAAAACAAATCAAGTAAATATAAAAAAGTGTGTACACTTTCCCAACTTTCGCTTGGCGTTGCCACCACTCTGAAGGCAAAGAATGCGTAAAAATGTGTATCGATACTATCGATTAGATAGTTTTTGGGCAGCAACTTGTAGCGGAAGATGGCAACAGTTGCAAATTTCGAACCAACAACCATGGAATAACAATTTTATTTTAAAATATTATAATTGAATTGTTTGTTGCTATTTTTCTTTCCTATTAAATTAATAGAATTGAGGCTTTCATATAAATACATATTTTTTTATTTTTATACCATTTTTATAAAATTGTCATCTTATTTCTTATACCTATGTTACAAAATTTGTTCTTAGACAGCAATTATACTATTTGGCTACTACGACCATCGCAATTGAAATTTCAATTTCCTTAAACGAATTGGTGTCTTAAAGACAATGTCCCACAGAGGACTACTTATGCCATATCCCAGATCTTGATGGGCAAAGTGATGCTGATAATGATATCTTTTCATTTGATACAAATGGTGACCCGCCGAAGGGCAGCCATAATGCAAATAGTAGTGTATCATATCATATCCCAAGTAGCCCAATAGAGCACCCACAAGAACCAAACGTGGATGGTAATTTTGTAGAATAAAACTTATCGGCGTATAAATAGTGGCAGCAAGAATTACGCCAGGCAAGGGCGGAAAAACGAGACGCATCGGATCAAATGGGACCTTGTGATGCAGCCCATGTATCATGAAATGTAGTGTACAAAGCCAAGGTCCACTGTCGCTGGTCAGTTTAACATGAAATACCCAGCGATGCAACGTGTACTCCAACAGCGTCCAGAAAAGCACACCAAAAAGAATATGGCTAAACAATACTGAGAACTGTGAATGTAATAATTTTGATAGTTAAAATTTGAAATATAAAAGTTTTGCGTATGCTTTACACTTACGCCTTTTATATCGTGTGAATTATCCTGAAACTCCTGCCAGCCGCATGCAAGAATAGATGGAATCCAAAATGCTGGGACAACCCACCATGGTGTCTTTGTGCACATTTCCAAATACCACGGACCGAATAGGCGCAGCGGTCTGTCTACTGGCTTATGCACCCATTCGTCGTAGTGCTTAGTTATTTTGCCAATTTGTGGCAGCATCGCTTTTGACCAGTCTACAAGGTGCTGAAAATTCAAATACAAAAATTCGTTTTATTACTATCCTTTCAATTCATCAACACATTTGAAGGGTGGCAGCACTCATACACAATCGATTTTCGACCTATCGATATTTGCTCACAGAAAACCATAACAACTAGGTGTCAGAAGCAGCTGGTTGATTTACTTCAAAGCTGTCATTTGAAAAGGTCGGTCGGTTGGCTTTCATTCCGAGTTTGTAAGCTGGCGAACACGGCAATATTTAAATTCTAATTTATATTATTTGAACACAAAAATACGTATTGCGGCTAGTCGTGAACCAGCGCAAACATGTCGAACACATCAATACGCCCAATACCAACATTGAAAGGCATGTTTACAGTGCCGCGTAAGTATAACTTTTTTCTTAACACCCATGGCAACCGCTATAAAAAAGGTCTATACTGCTTTCTTTCGAAGGCGTCCTGCCGGGACGTAATTTTCTGAAGGAAAACAAACAAAGCCTGCGCTCACTCGAGAAGGCAACTACTGAGAAGATTGCTGCCAAGCAACCAGTGCGTCCAAAATGGATGCCGCCACTAAACCGCGCCTCATCCGAGGCCGGGGACCACGAGCCAAAGCGGTGTGAACTTGAGAGACTGTCGGCATCGAAACGTAATAACAACGAGGTCTGTTTGTTGCGCAGCCAGAGCAAACCAATCTCACAGCACCACCTGGAGATGCCGCCACAACAGAACGAACATGTCGAACGCGTTAAACGTGATACACAAATGGAGAAGCAACAAATGCCAATAACGGGACGTTGTCTGTCATGTGGCACTGATCGCAGCTCCACAAGCATTGGCATACAGACAGAGGACATAATGGATCCGCTGTATTTAACAAATGCCTTGAAAAAGTAAGTGATTGACAAGTATTAATACACATACTAATTACAACTCTTTGAAGGTGCAATATCGATGGCAAGTCAGTTGCCAGTCAGGGACGCAAGTTGGGCATTGATCCGAACCTTGAATATGATGACAACTACAGCCAGTATAATCAGTACAATGATGATGCAGAGCAGCAATTGTCACCACGCTCCATTGCACAGATCAAAGGCAGCCAATATGATATGGATGACAATGAATTGATGCCGCTGCCAGAGATGGAAAACATGCCCATGGACAACATGGTGGACGATGACGAAGCACCGTTGAGTGCACGCAGTCGCGACACAATTGCTACAAATGCAACCACCAAATCCAAGCGTCGCGATTACAAGCTGGGCTGTAAGTATGACCTAAACCTTTAATCTACATATTGCTTTTAGTGACCACGTGCGTGTTTTGTGTTTAATAGCACGCGATGATTTACGTTTGCCGCGCTACTTGGAAAAGGAAAAGCGCGAAAAGGCCGAGGCTAAAGAGCGTTTCGATGCACGCGATCCAGACTGTCCACGCGGTCATGTTCTGCTCAGTGAACCAGATCGCTTAGCTGCTCTAGCTGCAGCCAAGAAGCGTAAGTTACTAAACCGTTTTGAAAAATGAATATATAACTTAATTTTTCATTTAACTTGTAGATTTTGATACGCTCATCAGTGAGCTAAATCATATGCCAATGACCGCACAGACGCTGCGTGTGCGCACTCGCAAGGCCGAGATTGACAAGGAACTAACTGTTGTGGAGGATGAAATTCGCGTTTACTCGAAGCAAAAGGTCTATGTGAGAGCTCCAAAATCGCGAGATCTCTAATGAATAGCCAATACTTTTATTGATGAACAGACATATCAAAAGGTTAAATGGATCTCGATGGATCAACACTAGTCGTTTTTTCGTTTTAATAGTATTTATGTATTTTAAGTGAGCATAACACTGTCAGAAAAGCAGAACAAACCCCATAAACACAAAAAAATTGAAATAAAATTTGAAGCGTGAAAAGCAACAAAAAAAAAAAAAAAAAGGAAAAATAGATTTTAAATACCTCCATGCTTTCATCCATGTGATTGTTGTTGCTATCCTCAACTGACTCCTTTGGTTGTTCCAGCAATTGAACTCCATTCTCGGTAAACTTTGCCGCACTTGGTTGCCTCTTTCTACTCTTAGTACCCTCATAATCCTCACCATTTATCTTGTACTCCCGCATCAAGTACATGGCTGCATCGGAATGTGGCGGTGCCTTTAGGAAACGAGCTGTCATATCGGTTTGATTCAGACCCTTTAAGGGTATTAATGCCACCCGGATGCTTATGCATAAAATTTGATAGATCATAGTACTCTTGACGATATTTCACCATGAATTTATCACTGTGCTCCGTTGCTTCGTTCACAGCATCCATTTTGATGGCCTGCAAATTGGCGACTGCAACGAAAAATAGATCATAAACAAATTATTAGCTGAATGCGGTTGTAGATTCTTAACTTTTTGACTAATTAAATGCATTCATATGTAGTTCATAGTATTATGTGATCATGAACAAGCAATAACACAATTATTATGGACTTTTAACTAAATTAAGTTTCCCCTAGTAAAGTTAGAGGAATTCGACATACAAGCATTCCTATTGGTTATAAATATAGTCAAGTCAAGTAGAATGCACAAATGGTCGTTTTAGATAAGTTTTTAATTTTTAAGTGTTTGATTTAATGGTTCATAAAATGCGTCAATTAGCTGAGTTAAACTATTGCCAATAAATTATTATGTATTATGTAAACCAAACATGTTTCACACGCATTTTACTACCTTGAATATGCCACACAAACTTTTAGTCCTTGCTACGCAGTTGTCTTTAATGCCAATATGATTAGTCATTACTGCTAATGGAGCATGGGAATTTTTGCAAGCTGCTCTATATATAAATTGCAATGCATTTGTTCCCATCGTACAATCAAATCTACTTCTTACTGTGGTCTAGATGCTCTTCTTCTTTTTATTTAAATTTTATATATGCATAATCTACACATTCAAGTGAATATGTAGCAGATGTTTTATTCAGTTCAAGCGACTGCACAAATTCCATTGCCAAATAATTGAAAATGTACCTTAATGCATATATGAAAGATGTATGTTTGAATTTTCATTCATTGACTTGGCTCTCTGATTTGTTCTTGGATGTCTACGCGCCAAATGGAACGTAACGCTAAACAAGTTAGGTCTTTCATAAAAACAAATATAAGCAACTATATGGTATAGTTGCACGTACACATGTACTATATACATAGTTATATGTATGTTAAGTAAAGATACTTGCAAACTTATCACTTATCGCAATACCATCGCTGATAGAGGCCATGTTAATGCCGGGTCGGTCGTTTGTCAAAGTCCGTGGTAAGCCCCTAACTAAATATGGTGGCAAGGTGTACCGACCAGATACCTCTAGATATAGATATGTGTATGTACATATATAGCTAAAGTCGCACTGGCTGACTCATGCGATAGGCTTCTTTCTCCGTCACATTGATTAATAGACAAACAGGAACTCTCTATTTACTCAAATTTATTCATATAGTACATACTACCCTATTATGAATTCTTATCTCCTGTATTTATGAGCATGGCAATAATTTTTTCTCATATTTGCTTTAGGCCTATAGCTTTAGCTATAGTCAGGTGTATCCACTCATTGAAATTATAGTTTGTTTTAACACTTTGTAATGTGTTTTGCTGGAATCTCAACCATGTTTTACATGCCCATTCCTATCTATTGAGTGTTATCTATTGGGGCTAGTTGTAACACAATATTTGTCTCTCTGTGGTTTTGACTGATTTCTGAATTGGTTCAGCGTTTTTAATGAATTATACTTTAAACGAATTCAACAATAAGTTTGCTTATAGCCGGCTTTCTCAATGTTTGTTTGTATCTTTCAGATAACAAATATTACATCACACAAACTTTACTATCACAGCTATGAATATTACATTATTTTTATGGCTTTTTCTTCACATCTTACTCTTACCACCTGTAGTTTTTTTTTAAACACTTAAATACACATACCACTGAATACTTCGTTCCTTTACGAATATGAGATCAAGTCAAATTACAGTGCAAAGCCCAAACGATTACCGAACCGCAATTAGTTATAAACTATTTAACGAAAGGACAACAGAAGCAGGTACAGGAGCACGTTGTGCGGTTTCTCAAATAGCATCTGAGGCAGCAGCGTCAGCGCGTCGTATACGTAATATTGTCTTCTACTCTTTCAAAACGACCGCACACAACGCAAAGCAACACGCAACTAAATATTGAAAGAGAGAGCGCCAAATGGTTTGCAAGGAAGGAACAACAACGACGTCGACTGTGACTGTGACGCAGGCAGCGACGTTGACTGCGCTCTGGGCCAAACTAGAAATACTATCATTGCCTTAGTATACAAGCTATGCCACCAGATAAACAGTTGAAACCGGTGATAAGATTAACCGCATGGGCCTTTAATATAACGTGTATGCGGGATCCAAAAAAAAAAAAGAGTTTCTGGCGTGGTTTCAGTTGCGTCTACACGCACCTTATCAGGTGTCCAAATCTTGTCAAAAGTGTGCCCGATATGCCAATTTTATATACATACATTTTACGATAGACCGAAAGTAATAATAGATTATAGTGAAGGTTTTTTGATATACGAAAGTATCTATCATTAAATTCTATGTGCTATATATTTAACCAATATTTTCTCTTTGATTTCATAATGTACATAGTAAAACAGAGATAAAGATTATTACTAGACGCTAGGCGATATTGAATTGTTTTGTAGCATAGGGTTGAGTCATAAGGTATAAAGATTTTCAGACTGATAAAAGTAATATGTCGTTGTGCTTATGACATGTACTTTTTTTTATAAGAAGAATACTTCTTGAGCTTTGATTTTTGTAAAATGACTCAGAATTAATGGTACAAGAAAAGGTATTTAGGACTAGTGCTAGACACTCATTTATTAGTTTTTATATATTTCATTCATTCGAAGAGAAAGAGCACACACACTATTTGTCAAAAAAACACTTGACAATGAAGCTCATCAATAATAATAATATACTTATCTATGGATTTTTGTACTTTTCGTGTCTTCGTGTAGGTCGTGTTCCCAATGTTAAGTGAGTCGTGGAATTAATAAAGATCAAAGCAAAATATGCAATTAAATGCAGTTTATTTACAATTGTGCATCTAATATGGTTCACCAAGTCGATAAAGTCACTTTTAAGGTATCCAACAACTTTAAGATATTAAGTTCCAGTGCAAAAGAATTGCTTCATATAAACCACAAAGAGACCGATAAAGCTAGTTGGCATGATGTTTAATGTGTTTAACTAGTAGATACCCTTTTTACCTTTGGAAGCTCCTTAAATTTATTAAACCCCTTGTACACATTCCCTTTTGCACACAGGGTATCAACAGATTAAATCCATCCAAAATGTGCCAACAATCTCAATCAGTTAATGATAAACTGTTAAAGGAGCACGTGTTGGACTTTTAAGGTCGTTTCAATGACCTTAAAGCTGAGAATGATAGGAATTGGTGATACGTATGTGAATGCCGCTTCATATATCTTTTTTTTTGTCCATTTGACACATTTTTGCACGCAAGCCAAAAGTTCCTTGGCCATGTTAAACTTTTAGCCTGCTCAAAATTATGGCAAATCCGTCAAAAGCTTAATACGCTACGAGACACACCTTTGAGTGTTTTACAAAATTTATGCGATTCCACATACACACAATAAGACACACACTCTCACACAGAAACACCCATACACACATGCACTAAAAAAAATATGTGTATAACTTAAAATTATGTTCTTTTTGAAAGAATCTTTAATTATTTGTAGAAATGTTTACGCAAAACAGTTTTTTTCTCAGTGTATCGATACACTCTCGGGAACTGCCAGTCTGACTATTTGACATTGACACACCAAGCCTTTTTGTCGAGACAGTGCGGTTAGTTCCTGCAACATTTGCTGTGGAACGTAATCGAAGTCAAAGCACCGTTAATTACAAACATACTTATACACATGTATGTATGTACTTTTGTCTTGAGTATGTTTTCCCCATGACATGCCATTAAAGTAGGAAACTAAATGTTCAAATAAGCATTAGGCATTCAATTAGGCGCCACTCGAATTTTGTTCAATTACCGTTCGACTTTTAATGCTTGTTGTTGCCTCTTAATTAATTGTAACTGAGGCGTTGAAGAGTTGTTTTTTCTTTTTTTTTGGGGTGGTGCGATGTAAGTTATTAGGATAAAGCCACAGGGAGGCGGACTAATTATGCCCAGCGATATAGACCTTGTACAATATAATAGTTGTGATAAGCTTATCAATCAAATAAAATAATGACTTTTGCAGGGGCGAGCCGATTGGGGACCCAGGAATGCCATCGTATGAGTAATGATCCATTAGCTGATGAGACGACCACAACAAAAGCCCCCTAATAAACATCACATAGTATGTTTAGCTGATTCAGACATACATATATTGCATATTACCACTGAAATGTATTAATTTTTAACCCACGTATCGGAGATGATCGAAAATAATTATAACATTATTAAAAGTTATAGACAACGACAAAATTTTTCCGTTGTACGTGAAAGCGAGTTATACTTTTGCAAGCATACTTTTAGGATGCATCTACAAAACTTATGAAATAATTCCATATTTCCTTTAATGTCTTATATCTTAATTTTCAATTAAATCCAATTGCACTGATTAAATAAAAAATAAGAGCTATGCCCCAATCAAATCAAATATCTCCAAACAATTAAATACTTGTGAAATATTAAATCCATCAAAGCATAAACATATAAATATTCAAATGTATATAAATTACCATATGGCTGAAATGCCAAGCTAAAAAAAAAATAATAATTGATGAGCGGAATATAATAAAAACTTTTGGCCGAAAATCGCATTGATTGTACACAGCTGGAAATGGAATTTTATATATGTATGTATATTGTGTGTATGAAAATATGTCAAAATAACAAAGAAGTCAAATAAGTGGCTCTCAAACAGTTGTTGTACTCAATCACAGTTTTACAATCCAACGACCACTCACATTTTTATAGCAACACTGTTTTAAAGGCATTGCCAGTTTTCTTAGGAGTTTTTTGTAAGTTTTATTTATGCAGATAGTTGTAACCTAATACTAGTTTGTAATTTAGCAAGTACATGTACTCGTAAGCACATGTATATATGTATATATTTATATATATGTAGATATTGTACATAAATATTGCATACATGCAATTATACATATTCTACTGATTTTTTTTATAGCACAATCCAGTGACTCTCAGACCCCTTAGTGACCATTGCCATTGGCAGCCAGTTTGGTGCCATTGCTGTGTCCATTGGCATGCAGTTTGGTCTTCGACTCTACAGCGCAATTCTGGCCAAGTAGCTTGGCCTTCTTCAAAGGTGGCTCATTTGTAATGGTGGAGAAGTCGAACTGGAATAAAGAAAGCAAATAGAGATAGGGAGAAAAATCGATTTAAATTTAGATTTTTGTTACTTACACGCTGCTCCAGGGTCAGATGCGATATGGGTGGCAGTCCAATGCAGCCACGCAATATATTCTCAATGGCCGCACGCTGACGGAACAAGGAGTTAACGATCTGTGCTCCTTGGGGCACCAGAGGCGCTTTGGTCAGATAGCTGAGGAGCGAGAGAACTGGCTTGAAGGGCACCCAAGGGGCCGACTCCCGCTCGGCGCTGCGCAACTGAATCCTGGCACTCAGCTCACCCAAAATAACCAGATCGAGGATGAGGGGTGTGGCCAGCAGCGAATCCTCGCATGTATTGTGTATAACCAGAGTGTTATGTCCACCCATCATTATCTCCGAGGTGTACTCGTCCATGGCACGCTTACTGTCGCCCACATAGGGCACATACTTGATGACCACAACATGATCCGGATGCTCGTTGGGCTTATACAGCACACTATTCGATGCGACTATATCATCAACGACATTGCTCTTGGATATCTGAAGAAGGAATACTTGTAAATGGCGAACCTTTCTTTCAGTTGAAGATGAACTCACCTCCTTGGAGCGGAACTGCTTCGGAGCAGAGAGATTCTTGCCATCATTGTTGCCCAAATGGTTATAGCTGACAATGGAGACGGGCTTGATGCCAGCTCCAACCAAAAAGTCCACCAACACCGACTTGATCTTTGTCTGACCCGACTTGAAGTCATCGCCAGCAATAAAGACCTGCTTCTCCTCAGCCATTTCCATTAGACCGGGCACAAATGTGTTCTGCGGCGAGCCGTTAATGTAGGTGCACTGAAGGGGAGAAGAAGTTGTAAGATACGAGCAAATCTCCATAATCAAGGCATTAAGTACTTACGCCCTCGTCAATGCTGGCCATGGCAAAGATGGTCGATGGCGACACTTCCGATTTGTTGGCCTTGAGGGAGGCTTGCAGCTCCTGGCTGGTGGTGTTTAGACCCTTCTTAACATCACTGAAACGCTCCGTATTTGCTGTCCAGAGCACAATGACAGTCTCCACGCCGCTCTTCTTCTTGAAGTCACGGATATCGCGACGCACTTGCTCATACTGTTCCAGTCTGGTGCCCTTGATGAGATTATCGGCACGATCCAACTGGTTGGCAGCAATGAAATCCGGATCATAGATTGATGGACGCGGCTTCAGAGACGACAGGTGCTCGTACAGCTGATCCTGCAGTGCAACATCCAGAACCTCGGCACGGCGCATGGCATCGCCCAAGTGCTGACCACTAATGTCCCAGCCGTCGACAACAATGTCATTCGGTTCCACCATGGGCAGCAGTTCCTTCATCGGCACATACACATCCGCCCCAGACTCATCCGAGCCAATGAAGACGGTCGAAGCTTGGGTTATGGAACCAAACCAATTGGCCTGTTGCACGCCCGACTTGGTGCGCCATTGCATCTGGCGACGATTCGCCTCCAAGGCGGCGGACAATGTGGAACCATTGTTGCCACCCCAACCGACCAACATGACACCCAACTTGGGCACATGGCGAGCTGTACGTATTTTTAGCGACGTTGTCTGCGGTTGCACCTGCAAGTCAAGTAATAAAACAAAGGCGATATCAGTACTAATTAATTCCTGGCCTATACCAAGAACTGCTGGTCAGCAACCTTATCATTCGGACCAGGCCAGTAACAGACCACCCAAGACTAGCTAAACAACTTTGGGCGAATCGCGTGATTTTTTTTATTAACTTGAACAAGGGTCTTAACGAACTTTAAATACTCTTCTTTAAAGAAAACCTTTATACTTATTGTTTTAACTTTGAATCAGAAAGTGTATATAAAAGTCGTTGTGATAGTTTCGATTTCATTTAGCACCTGATTCTTGTCAGCGACGTGTTCGTTAGCTCGCAACTTCTTATAAATATGTATGTACGTTGTACGTGTAATGATGATAAACGCATAAATAAATAATTTATAAGCATTTGCTGTTGTTGGTTTTTTGCCGGCCGGCAAATTAATAAACACATGTGAAACACATTTCAACAAACAAAGGAAAACGAAAAGAAACAGAAACTACAGATTGCATATTAAATGGAATTATTTAACTGTATCGATACAAAAGCTCCATCTCTCTTAAGAGCAGCAAAGCTCTCTTAAAACTCTTTGGCTGCTCTTGACCTTCTCACCAGCTGATGTACGTAAGCTTATGACATTGACCTTGAACCAGAGGAAATGCAGCAAGTGTCTGTTGCTGGCGAAAAGAAAGGCGGACAAACAAAAGCAGAAAAGACAAGTACTATGTACAAAAATAAACAGATTTAAGTATATATGGGCATGTGTATTTAGCTGAATAAGTAACATATCAAAATTCACAATGCAAACACAATAATTCTGAAACTTAATTTCATAGACGACGCCTGCGCATTGTTTGTAGGGAAACACGCCACCAAAAAAGTCCATTGTTCTGGATATGGGATTGAGGGGGAGGGAGAAATGGGAATGAACAGTTATCAGCAATTCGACTTTGCTTTATCAGCTGTTTCGGAAAATGTGTGCGCCACCCACACACATTTTTCAGACTGTACGAATTTGTTTTTGTTTTCTTTATCAGTCATATTGGATGACCATATTAATAAGCCCAGAACTGTTCGAAATGCTAATTAATGGAAAATTTTGTTCGCATGCACTCATTATTATTTGTGTACATGTGTTTAGTTTATGGCAATGTATCCCGCAGCTGGCGAACATGCGAGAATAGTTTCCCTTCGGCTTTTATCCGACAAGTTCAATGTGAAGGTCAGAATATTCTTGAGCACAGTGTAATTGCACTATTCTTCAATGCCCTACCTCTCTATAAAAATGGACAATTGTATGGCTTGCGAATAAGAAAAACAAAACAAACAAAAGAAAATTGTTGACTAGTTAAATTCTCTTTTTCGCTGATTTTTTCAACACTAGCTTTAAGCTTATTAAATCCTTATGCAACTGTTCGGTTATATTTTTTTTAGAATACCTTAATCAATAGCTCGTCACGTAAAGTATCCAAAGAGTCGTTGTTAACTTACCTGCAATTGGCCCGCAACTGTACGTTTAACATGCGATGTTTGATATTCATAGTCCGTCTCAATGAAATCATCGTCCACGTGTACCTTGGGCGAGATGATTTCCAGCGTTGAGTTCTTTGTTGGCTTCATATTGATACACAAAAAATTTAAATTATCCTTGTATGTTTTTTGCACTTTACTTCAGCTCGTTTTCTTCACCAGCTTTTACACTCTTTAGCGTGTGTTTTGTTTTGATACAGGATAAAATAGGCTTGGTTAGTCGCGAATTGTGGTCTTGGTTCTGGGTATACGCACAAAGCAAATGTTCGCCGCCTAATGAGAACAAGAGCGAGATGCGACCCGCTTTTATTCACCCCAGCAGCGGCATTCGTTTAAGAGAGGCAACAAAGAAGAGGGAACAATTTGCCGGCCCAGAGAGAGAGCGAGAGAAAAGGTTATTGTTTGCTTGTGTGGGTGTACGTGAGTGTAAGTTTCAGTTAAGTCCAATAAAAGTTTGTTGCTTTGCGTCCCCCGACATAAGGGTATGATTACCACAAAACCGTTAGAAGTTTAGAATAAGCTTTAACAAAAGGCTTTAGTGTACCTAGCTTAAGAAACATAAATTTTAAAAGAAATTCAAGTTTTAAATGCTTTTGCTGATAAATACATTTAACACAATCAGAATAATAATAAAGATCAGATCACATTGGAAATTTGCGAAGCTTTTGTAATTGAATTTACATCATGAAAGGAAAAACTAGCACAATTCGGCATGGACCTGTTAACGCTTGAAAAATGCAGAGCACAAAAATGATAGCTATCATCAAGTCAAAGAATATTTTTGCTCAGAGAACATTCTACAAAGAAATCAATTAAACGAACCCCTAATTTCCTTGAGTTCATATGGTTGATTCCTGTTTAACCTCTAGAGCAAAGCAGATCCATTGATGATTTCAATCAACGGAAAATTTATTTTGCCCAACAGAATTTGTTTATTATGCTGAAATGTAAGTGCCTTTCATTGGGTTTAACTTTTCAAGGTTGCCAATAAAACTATTGTACTTAAGTATAAACACTTTGTTTCTTATAATATTTCTGTTTTCTGCTCCCATTATATGCATACGTTGCGGATGATTCTGGAAATCTTTCCATTGCAGTCAATTGAATGCAAAGTGCACTCGAATTACAATTTGTTTATCAAGTTGAGTAGCATGGGATTGATTCTTTATAGCGTCATTTGAAATTGTATAGTTAGTCAATTTTTCATTTAAAAATTTTCCACTCGAGTCACAGAAAAATCTTTGAAGTTTGCAGAAACTTATGCGTATGTGAGGTTATGTTTTATTAATAAAAATGAGTTTTAATTGCATAACGGCTTTATCTAAGCTTTCATGCGATAGATTTTCTAGCTTTCATAGTCCCTGTTATTTGTGGGCGTCTCGTTTCCCTCACATGCAACAATGTTGATATTAGAATGAAGTATTACATTTATCAGTATAATGCACATGTTTGAATGAAGCCAGTCATGTGCCAAGTGGAGGAAAGTAGTTATCAGGCGACTTTCATTTCCTGAGTCTGGGCCAAGTATAATAAGTAAAAGTTTATATTTTGTACAAAGTACTAAAAATGATTTAGAGTGTATATGTATATTTTGACTTTGTACTTATTTTCTAAACTAAAATCTTTGCCAAGGGCTGATAAAATACATATTTTTAAATAAGCTGCTGAGGTGCATTTCACAATGGGCTGAGATTAATATAATACATTGCTATAGTAAAACTAATATATGAACTTATTTATGCTTAACGATATATACAATTTAATAACAACAACACATCACAATTTAAAGCACACAACTTGTTTAAGCAAAAAACAAAAAAAAAAAACAAAAAAAAAGGATAAGAAAAGAAAACAACCGTGCATTGAACTTAAAACTCAAAACAAAACTAAACTTTTTAAATAATACTGAACAGCTATAAACATTAGTTGTCTAAGAACTCCCATTCACTAGAGGTGTTGGAGTCACCAGAAACAGGTGCCTCCTGTTTCTTGAGTGGATCAGCAGCACAACGGAAATCGGGCAAAAAGCTGCTATAATCTGGCTCCAACTGTGGTTGAGTATTTACAAATTTCAGGGCCGCCTTCGAGGTGCCCGCACAAATGCCATCAACGGGCTGTCCAGCGCTATAATCTGTGGCGTCATCCAACACTAGTTTTTTTAATGGCGTCGTCTGCACACTCACCTCCTCCAGTCTGGTTGGATAGCAGTTGATCAATGATTCGGTTAGCTTTGGTGACTTTACTGCCTCAGGGCTAGCTGGTCCCAGATGCACCTCAGGCAAATCCAGCTCGGCAGCTAACGTTTTGGCCTTGATCGCAATAGTTTTTTGTAAGGTTGTTGGAGTTAGAGCATCAGGCAGATGTTGCAAAAAGGCGGTTCTTAAATCCACAGGAGAAACCAAGCCGTTGCTGCAATACAAAACAAAAGATATTTGGCAAACTAATCAAGCTAATAATTCATTACGCTTACTTTTCTAATTGACAGTAACTGGCTTCCATTAAAGTCGCTGCGCTGGTCAAAGGCAATTTGCGCTCATGTGTCTCCTGTCCAATTTCCACAATGCCTCCAGTGGCAGTTGGAAGCTTGCTGCGCTTCTTGGGGTTTATTGTGCCGCTGGTGTGCAGAATGGACTGCTCGAAGTCCATTTCGCCGATGCGCTGAAAGATCTCCAAGCGACGATTCTGTTGTGCCAGCGGTGACTCTACGGCCAGCTCAATGGGCACATTTAAATCGAGCTTTTCAATGGGCGGCAGTTCAAAGCATTCCTCAGCACAGTTCAGCGACGGCTCCAGTTCGATGGGTGACTCCAGCTCCAGTTTTGAATAGTGTGATGCGCCCAGCATGGGCAGCGGTGGTGGCATTAGTGGATTAAATATAACCTTTGCCGTTTTATTTGGACGTTCCGGCAGTGGACCTAAACGCAAAAGAGAACGCTCGCCCTCGAGCACAAAAATCTCTTTGCCGCAAACACAAAAGTCAAGAATCTTGCGGAAGCCGCGTGCCACAGCCTCAACTTTAAGACGCTCCAGATTGAGTATATATAATGTGGCATCGTCATGGGTGACCAGCAGTGAATCCTGGCCATCGTACAAATCAAGTTCACGAAAGTTTTTGCTGGCCACAAATGCATCAGGCGCATTTAATCCACTTGACGGTTGACTACGCTGCTTGGGATTAAGTAGGGGAATCTCCCAGGTGGGACTGCGCAAGACGGCTTCATTGAAAATTATGGTCTTGGACACATTTCCATTGGCATCGGCAACCCAAAAACGCAGTCCAGGCCGACCACAGATGATTTGGGGCAAGTTGTCGTTCGATGTCGTTGTTTGCTTAAGGAACACGCCACCGCAGTCGATGAGCTGCTTTCGATCCTTTTTGCCAACTTGTAAAATTTGCCATTTGGAAGTCTTCGCATCACGCCGGCACACAATGCAGCGATAGAGCGTCGCGACCAGCAGATAGCTCTGATGCACGCTCAATTGGACAATCTCATAAGCTTCACAAAGTATTTCCAGAGATTTGCTCAGATGCTGCAGATATAAAAAGTGAAACGGGTAAAAACAAACAACAATACTGATATATTTACATACCGTTTGATAGTCGAACTCTGTAAGCACAACGACGCCCTGTCTGTCGCCAGAATATAGCTTCATGCCATTCTTGGACCACTCACAACAGCTTACCACACAGCGATGCAGATCTCTAATTGTATAGCGTTCAATGGGTTTGCTTCTCGTACAGGGTGCAATTAGGTCCAAATCCGGAGGTAGCTCTTTTTGTATTTGAAACACACTAACCTGGCCGTTAGCGCTGCCAGCTGCTACCATATATTCCACTGAATTAACTATCTTGACGCACGTAATGCGTGTAGAAACCTTTTAGAGTTGTCATCGTGGTTTGGAAAGGGAAAGCACACACAAAAGAATTCACATAATGAGTGATTAACACGCAAGGCCAGTTGTGAGTCATTTAGATAATCACTTACCTCTGCTTTAAGTTTTTGCATTTCGCCCGAATGACGATTGTACCAAAAAACAATTCCTGCATCACTGCCCAAAGCAAGGAATTCTTCAACGGCATCGACGCAAGTAATATTAAGATTGGATGGAAAGAAACCGCGCCGGGCTGCTGGAATAAGGTCCATCATTTCGGTAAGTGGCGCCCATTCACGTAAACACAGTTCCTTGCTGCTGGCCATTATGGCTAGATAATACTTTTTTTGAAATTATGTATATTTTTAATTTTGATGCCTCCGTAAACAACAACTTATTTACACTAAGTTTGTTTATATTCGATAATTCGACAGTCCGACCATAAAATGCAGAGCTGCCATATTTACAAAATATTGCTTTAAAAATACTAAGTATCGATATGCACAAAACGATTATATATATTCGATTGTAAAAAGATTAGCACACGATTATTTGGTATCGATGTCGTCAATTATCGACCAACCATAAAAGAAAAATAATTAATGAAAACACGACATCCTTCTGTTGGCCTGTAATTGATAAAAAAAAAAAAACCAGGTGCAAATAAAAACCTTATCACAGCTGCACGCAAGGCGGCAGTTGAGCGACGGAGTTAGAAAGTAGAAAGAACCGAACACTTAAGTGCGAAGGTAAGTGGAGTCAAGGTTTATATATTAGGCCAAAGTTCACTTAAATAAAGTTTAATCAGTCAACAGCAACAACATGGACAATAATCTGCGTAGCGCAGTTATAAACGAATCACCCATGCTGGCCACGCCTTACGGCAATGTGCGGTCACTATCAGCCCCGCCTCCCATTCCACAATCACCATTCATGCAGCAGCAGAGCTCTTTTGGCGGATACGGTGGAGGATATGGCAGCGGTGGAGGATATGGCAACGCTGGTGGCTATGGACTCGGTTATGGTGGCTTCAATGGAGGTGGATTCGGTGGTGGCTATGGTGGCTTTGGTGGCATGGGCGGCATCGGTGGAGGTCTAGGTGGCTACGGCAGCGGTGGCTACGGTGGCTTCAACAGATTTGGCAGTATGAATCCTAACGACCCGGAGCAGCTTTTTATACAAATGGCCGAGGCAAGCTCCCGTCCCACATTCCAGAGTATCGAATCCTTAGTGATGGCGATCGGCAACATTGCATCTATGCTGGACTCCACGTTCTTTGCATTAACCAGTTCCTTTCGGGCGATTCTTGGCGTGGCAGCCAATTTTGGACGTCTGCGCAGTGTTTTCGCACAGTTTTGGACATCGTTTGCCATCTTTCGTGGCTTAAAATGGATCTACAGAAAGTGAGTACCAGACAGCTATCGATAATAACAAGTATTATACGTTTTTTTTTTATTTAGAATACTGTATTGGCTGCGCATTTCGAACTTGGACCCTTCTTCGGCGGCTTTTAAGAAAGCGTTTGCCGAGGCACTCAACGACAAAAGCGCGCAACAAGGCGGTGCGCCACATCCACCACGCAAAGGCACATCTCCATGGCCAGTGTTGGCTTTCCTCAGTTTCATCTTCACCGCACCTTATCTGATCATGAAATTACTGGGAACCGTCACAAATACGGCACATGAAGAAGGTACGCTTATCTTATCTCAGCACTTTGCTCTGACCCAGCTCATCCAGATAAAGCCGACAGAGATAAGAACTTTATATTTAACTTGTTATTAAAAAACACCCCTTTTAATCCATACAGCTCGCAATCCAGCGAAGTGGACCGCCCCAATTCAGACTCAGGCTACCTACGACTTTCAGGCACGTAACCAAGGTGAGCTGACATTGCGTGCTGGTCAAACTGTGCAGGTTGCACCCCGTGAAATACAACAAACCCTCCAACTGTTAAACTCTGGCTGGGCCCTAGCATCCACAAATGGACAGAGCTCCGGTCTTATACCCATCAGTTATGTAAAATCACCACAACAAATACGTCAGGAGCTACAGGAACCCATTAAACCACCACTACAGCCACAGCCAGAGCTAATGGATCTGTCTGCGAATGCATTTGCCAGCCCGCCCTTTGATCAACAAATGAATTACGACTTTAATTTGGCTTGTCAGCAACAGGAACCGCTTGGTCCGCCATCCACGGTGACGGTAACAGGACAAGAAGATGGCTTTGCCTGAGTTGAAGTGAAGCCATTCAACACTTAGCCTTAAGCCAAAGGATACGGTCACTAGCGGAGCTGTTTTATTTTGTAAGCTTATTTAATTTGCTCGATGTTTACACTTTTATATTTCCCAGTTGTTATAGATGTACGCTTTCATTATCAGCTCCATCCCATAATTGTATATTATATAAACAAATCCCCTACCAAAAATCTATATTCTCTTTGGTATTTGCAATGCCGTGTCGAATTATGAAAAAGACACAATTATAATAAATAATATATCACTAATTAAAATGTGGTTTTGATGTTCCGCCCAAAATAAGGTAATGAAAGCTACTTTTTTTTTAATCATATTTTACAATATGTATTCAGTTTTATTACTTATGTACTTTGTATTTGTTTGTTGTATGTGTATTCGTTTTTTTTTTTTTTTGTATTTGCTCTTTGTTTTCCCATTTTCAAAATGAAATATATTTGTTAAATTACACACCTACTCGACCCACTTCTTAAATGTACATTATTCTCTTGTCTACTAATTTGTATTTTTGTTTGTTATCAGTTGAAGTTATTTCAATAATATATTAATATAAATTCTACAAATTTATATCCGATGCATTAATGGTTTTGTTGTTATTACTAAATAGGTAGGTTGATTATTTTTGCATTTGCTTTTAAATGTATATGTTTTACATATATATATATATAGCTATTCATATATATTTATGTATATATAAATATATATGTTTTAACTGAACGATTCTTGAGAAATTCTTGAAATGTGAAACAACTGGTTTTTTAAAATTGTAAATGTTAGGCAAAAAAAACATACATATTTCATATGTTTTTTGTTTATAATAAAAAATATCTGCATTATATATTTTATTGCTGTCATTTTTAAGTTTTGGTGTATATATGTAGTTTAAAAAGTTGCTCTACACTTACAACATTTAAGATAAACATTTTGTTTAAAAAAATTGTACGCTTTGTTCAAGCACAATATTGTTTTAACAACTAAAGAGAAGACAGGCATTTTATTTTTGTATATTTTCACTAAAATACAAGTTTTCAGCTTAATTAGAAAATTAATTTAATTGTTTTGCGCTTAAAAATTAACTTCAAAAATACAAATACAAACTGAACGCCAAGTAATATTTATAATTATTAAATCTTATGTTTTCTACTTTTCTTTTCCTTTTGTGTTTCGCTTATGTATAATTAATTCAAGTCTCATTGAGAAATAAACAAATGAATATTTGTGTGTGTGTGTGTGTGTGGTAAAGAAAGACAAACGTGAGAAATTGGGCAGCCTAACCAGATGGGCGTGGCAATCCTAACAAAGCGTTAATAAACGTAAAACTAAATGTATCCTCTGCGTAGCCGCTGCTGACATCATCAGCAGCATCCGCAGTGAACCCCGTTGACCACGACACATCTGCATCATCATTATCATCACCATCTTCAGCTCAATCGATGTCATCCTCGAGCTCATCATCATTCAGCTCCAGCTTGAACTCGACTTCGGTGGTAAGCTGTGTGTGTTGTGCAAAGCTTTGAGACTCATTGGTTGTTTCGTGATACGTATTAAAGTCATTGTCCTCATCATCCGAATCATACATCGCATCACCCACTTTACCAGTGCCATACGCTGAAGATAAAACATAAGGAATATTTAAAAAAGGACTAAGGTTCATTCGATTTAAGTACATACCTTCAACATATTTGGCTAGATTTGGTGGAACCCATGACTTGACTTGTTCAATATTCTCGGCCGTGCATTCACCTTTATCCAAACCTGTATGAAATGTTAATGTTTTATTATATATTCCTGAACGTCCACCCATTAAAGTCTGTACACTTACCCAGTAGAAGACCCATACGTTTCAGAACCTCGATGTCATCGTGCATTTCGAATGTATTGTCGAACTTGAATATGTATTCGGATCTAAACAAAACAGAAAATGTGTTATGATAAGAGACAAAAAGTAATTTAAAGGTGCTCACTTGTCGTTGGTGACACTGCAATTGATCCTTGTCGATTTGTGCGTGTTCACAATGATGAACGGCAGCTGAATGGATGAGTTTGGGGATGGCACAACGCCTTGGCTCTCGGCACGCTTATTGCGCTCGACAAGACCCTTGAACGCCACATGTTGCATTACCATTTCGCGGAGCATTTCACTTTTTTGCTTGATTCGTTCACGACGCGATTTGTTCTCCAACTCCACAGCCAGAAATTGCTAGCAACAAGAATTGAGTTTACAACATTTATACAAGCCAGACTTTCTATTGCTCATTACCTCGGCCGAGTTGGCGGGCAAGCCAATCCAACGTATTTCCTTTTTGTCCTTGGAAATAACATTGATTGCCATCAGTACGTTGAGCGCATCGTAGACACGACGTCGGATATTCTTTTGATCACAGTTGTTATCGTATGAATTGTTCTTCAGTTCTTCCGCAACCAAATCATCGGCAACTTCATTATACGTGGTCTTCCCCTTCTCCTGCACCTTCTCGCAAACCTTCATCGAAAAATGACGCAGTCCTTTGCCAGCCTTATCTGGTTTTCGTTTTCTTTGCACTGATGATGAGGAGACGGGCGTTGTGTGCATGGAATTGCTCTGTATGGTTTGCCTATAATACCAGAATACCATCATAGTTATTTTTATAATACACGCATGCGTTTTGTCAAAAATATACTTACAATTTTGATTTCATTTTCATTGCGTTATTTGGCGTATATTTCGTATATGGCGAATATCGTTCGGTCTTTATCTACATAAGTGGCATTTTAATTGAGTATTGATACGAAGAAAGTTAAATGCTCTGTTTACGTACCACCTCGTGCATGCTGCCTCCCCCTCCTCCGCCGCTGCCCTTCTGCGCTGACACAGGTGTGATATATGAAACATCTGTAAGCAAAGTTATTCTTTTAATAGGTGTCTAAGAAAACTAAGTTTTTATTTTACATACTTTCGGTTTTTGGAATAGTAATACAACCATCTTGAAGTCGTATAAATTGTCCCTGATTCGTTGAGCCCTATATTGAATCAGAATTAAAGCTTAACTGATAAATTTGTAGTAAAAGGAACTTACCATTTGACTGAAGGCGCCCATTCGCCCCACGGAGCCAATGCCGCCGCCGATGTTGCGTGGTGAGCTGCTGGGGAAGACCAAACTGGACTTTGAATTGTCCATGGATTGCGTTTGCTTCACTTGCACCGGTTTCAACATTTTAGCAATTTGTCCTGAAATGTGAACTACTTGTTAAATAATGTTACTGAGTATATTATCAAGTTAACTCCACCACGTGGTTTCATTTACATATAATGTATCACAAGCACTTAGAATGTATGACTTACAAATAGTGAACCGTGCTAATGAAAATGAAGGATTTTTTATGCACGTTTTCACGCTCAAAAGTTCAGTTGGGCTGCTTTGACTCAAATGCATATACAATGCAAGCACATACACACATATGTATGTACATACTTTCGTACATATGTAAACGCACGAAGCGCAGTCTCCATTTCTGTCGTTCTTTGCTGCAAATGTAGCAAATGAAAGTGTAGTGGGGAAAAGACAAAAACCAACACAGCAATAAGTGACAATATCAACAACAGGCGCGACAGCAACGCGTGGAGCGGAGAACAAACGAAATGAAACGAAAACGAAAGAATTCTCACTGCTTGCCATATGGGGCGGTGGTGGGGGTGCCAGCCCAAAATGTGGTTGTCTGGCAAAGGATGTATTAACAGCAAACCGCAACAGCTCAAAACAGAAGCAGTAAACAGACAGATATGAACATACTACACACATAAATATTTTTGTATGAAAGCTTTACATGATCACAAACATACAGAAAAAAGAATCGATATTATGTATGTTTGTATTTTGATCGCAGTGTCTGTGCAACCCTGGAAGGCTGTAACCGGCTTTCCTCTATTCAATTAACATTTACATACATATCTTAGTTATGCTAATTATTCACCTGCTACGATAACATACATATTTGCATAATTCGTATATTAACGAAAGCTAGCCAAAGAAGATACATATTCATATTCGTATGCCATGAATAAACAGCCAAACCGCAAAAAAAGAAAGAAACGAGCCTAAACTATAAATATCAACCATCAACACATACACACATCTACAAATGACTCACGTCTTAACTACTGTCAAACATGCTCCTCTGCAGTCAGCCTTGCAGGCCGGTTAGCCGGCGTTCGGTCGACGCTGCTCACTCATTCATACAAACACAGCACATGCGCTCACACAAACATACAGGCGCGCTTACGAATGTATATGGATGTACGTAAGGTGGTCAACAGAGCGGCAATAACAACAACTGCTCTGCCGGCGTCAACGCCGCTGCGCTGCCTCTGCTACACATGTTTGGGTTTGCCCATTTTGGGCTTTAACTTTTTTTCTATCTACACAAATGTTGTGAGTATATTGTGTTCGTTTGCGCGAGTGTGTAAGTGATTGTTCAGCTTTTTTTGTAGCACACAGCAAAATGTCACGCAGTTTTAGTAATTCTGCTACACCTTCCCCGCCAATTTTTTATATGTTGCCTTAATTTAAGAATTATTATGCAAAAGGAATAAAATAAAAAAAAAAAGGCGCATTTGTGTGATGCCTCAGCGACGGCTGCGCTGCCGGCTGCTGCTGCGCTGCTATCAGCTGTTTGGCACTAAAAAATATATACAATGTATATTCATACATACATATGTATGTATTTGTATATGACTGTTTGTATGATGGGGAAGTATCTTGTAGTTGTAGTCAGCGAATAGCGATAAAATGTGTGTTGAGTGTGTTTGACTGAGCGCCAACTGGGCGAAGCGCGGCTGTCGTCGCTGCCCGGCGATGTACCAACACATAAGTACATACATGTGTATTGGCAGCAGCAGACAAAACCAAACGATTTTACTTGATTTTATTTTTTATTATTTGTTTTTTGACGTGTTGCTGTGCAGTTGTAGTAGTAGTCGTAGTAGTTGTTGTTGCTGTTGGTTTTGCCTCGCGTTGCGGCGTTGTGTATGCGCTTAAAGCGTATTAAGCGATAAATATTGTATGTAAAAGGAAACCGAAAAAAGAAAAAGATGGCGTTTACGCGCCAGTGTGCGAGCATGCAAGTTAGTAGTAGCTCCCCCGCCACAACTACCGTAAATACGCAAGTCTCCATACGTGTGTATGTATGTGTTTGTTTGTTTGTTTGTGTGTATGTTAGAATATATGTTACGCATTCATTAAAGCTGAATAAAGCTGCAACATAGTCAATTTATAACATGCATTGTAGAGTACCATGGGTTAGTGTTGGAATCGTGACGAGTGCTCTTATGGACACAAGCACGAACGAGTAAGCTTCAATTGGAGCACGATAACACGACTCAAAAAGGAATATAAATAGAATCGCGATAGTCATGCCAATAAGAAAAGAGACATTCACAATTATTGAATTTGAATAATTATTATAGCAGAGTTATTAAAGAGTTTCTAGCTTTGCTTGAAAGACACATATTTTCACGGTCAAATTGATAACAAAACAAACGCCGCGGTATAAGATTAAAATGGCATAGTTTATAAATAAAAAAAAAAAACATATTTAACCTATAATATTTTGCCCATTGTTCTTATTTACTCGTGAATAGTGTGTGTGACACGTGACCATCTCTAATACTTACTAAAGCATAGCTGTTTAACTGGTCGACTGGTCAAAAGAATTGATTCTACCACTAAACCGCTAAGTCTATGAACTTACCGTGCTCATCCTGAAAGAAATAGTTGACTTCATCTGTCTTGACCGCGCCACTCGTTTGATTTGCTGCTGAGCTATGCGCCATTTTCAGGTGTTGCTGCCGCTGCTGCCGTGGACAGGTGTATAGACGTCGATTCTGCTGCTGCTGTTCCTTTTTTTAGGTGCCCTGCACCCTTAACTGTTCAAATGCGCTGTCGCTAGGTACCTGCTACGACGACAACCTCTTTGCTATCCTCTTTGCAGTACTCTTGTTGTTCTTCCTTGAGTAAGAGTGGGAGGGGGGGAAGACTAATGTTCACTAACACGCCGCCAAAATGTATCCAATACCGCGGAGCAGAGCAGCAGCACGTACGTGTGCGTGAGTGCCTCGGTATGGGTGTATATCTGTGTGTGGCGCGGCCTACGATGAAATCCGTAATTTTTTGTGTGCACAATTGTAACCACGTGTATTAAATATACTTTGCACAACACTACACAGATGTGCTAATATTCAAGCGTAATTGCCTTTATTGTTGCACTTTACAATCTGCTTATTTTGATGGCAGCAAGTGAAAATTTGGTTGTCGCGCGAGTCAAAATGGCGAGCGCATTTTTTGTTTCCAGCACCAGCAGTAGCAGCAGCGCATTTTTTTCTTCTCTCACACACAGAAAATGGTTTCAATGCGGGTTTTTCGTTGGCGTTTTTCGTGCACTTCAAGTGTTTCGATTTTGATGCGCTTTTTTGCAAAAGGATCAAGAAATTCTAGTGTTTCTGATGCACTGTTTAGAATTTATTAATTGTTCGTTTTAATCGCAGCACGATAAGCACAAAATTTCCATCAAGTCGTTGGTTTTTCGACGACGACGACGACAACGACTACGAAAACGACCAACGTGCGAGTGCGAGCGAAATGGCAGACACCGCGTTGATCAGCTGATTGGGTCGACGCGCCAAATTTACGCATCAATCGAACAGTGCTGTGTAACGTATGTAGTGATAGCGGCAATCACAAAATTCAATATCAAATATTCGATGCATATCCTTACAACAAAAAACGAAGTACAATGATATTGCTGTTATTATGATGAGTATATTAGCATTTTGTGTATTGTTCCATACCGCTCCTAACTTTTGCCAACTTTCTCCTCATGTGAGTGGGTGCGGCTCAAAAACTCATTACTGATAAGACAAATCTATAGTTATTCATTTTATAAAAATGTTTGGAAGTTTTATGTTAATCTGATGTACAAAAATTGTTAGAGTAATGGATTTTGATCTGCTATTTAATTCCATCAATTATATGAAGCGGTGATGAATGGGATATGAATGGAAACATGAATGGGCTGCAATGTCCATCAATACATTTACAAACATCGAAGCGAATTGTTACATCTCAACGTTATACAGCACTAGATAAAAAATGTAAACAATGCTGTTATCGTTGACAACAATTCATATGGCCAACACAACATTTATGTTGCCATCCCTAGATACTGCTGTTGCTGCATATCGATAGTTGTGCAAAATCAAAATAGATATTAACAGGTGTTAAATATGAACCTTTTATCTTTAAAAAAGATCTGAACAAAAATATGTTTTATGCATTTTAAATTAATTTCATAACGGATTTGTAACTAATTTTAAGATATTCAGAAAACAAAAGAGTTTTGAACTAAATGAACCGAACTTGTCTGAGCTAGTTCGTTCAGTGATAAACAGATTCGGAACGTTTCGATACAACTCTATTTTACGCACGGCTGTTTTTGCCAAATAGTGTCACAAACATACATTTCATATTATAAAATGTCAAAACAAGGAATTATTCAAACTTTATGTGCAACAATTTTAACAATAAATTAACTATAACCGTGTGCACAACAACAACAAGCCCATCAAAATATAGCCAAAACGCATTAGCAGCTGAGATCAGTGGAACAACAACAAAATGGTCGATCCGCTGTGCAATTACAATGTGTTGGAGTCGATATTCTCCTATCTGGAATTAAATGATTTGAATCGATGTTCGCAAGTGTGCAAGAGCTGGTATCACTTCCTAAACGATGAGAATAGCGACGTTTGGCGCTGGCACTGCCTGCGCAAGCTGCCCAAGGAGGCAATCAAATCAGACCTCCTGTCCTCCGTCACAACGTACAAGACAAAGCTTCGAGCGTACCTGCATGCCTGGAATCCCAACGATTGCTCCCGCAACGTCTACATTAAGCCCAACGGATTCACATTGCACCGGTAGATTATAATCATAAACTCATAATTAACATTCATTGCTAACTTGTTTTCTATTGCAGCAACCCGGTAGCACAAAGTACGGATGCGGCACGGGGTAAGATAGGCTTCCGTCATGGACGACATGCATGGGAAGTGATTTGGGAGGGTCCTCTTGGAACAGTGGCTGTTATTGGCATTTCTACAAAGGAGGCGGCCCTGCAGTGTCATGGCTATGTGGCACTATTGGGCTCTGATGATCAAAGCTGGGGCTGGAACCTAGTTGAGAATCATCTCTTACATAACGGTGACATGCAGGGCAGTTATCCGTTACTAAATAATGCACCCAAATATCAGGTTGGCGAACGCATTCGTGTTATACTTGACTGCGATGATAATACTCTATCATTTGAGAAAAACTATGAGTTTCTGGGCGTAGCATTTAGAGGTGAGTTATTTGTACATAAGCCGATGGAATCCTTGTCATCAAAACATTGATTTTCCTTTTTTTGTTTTGCAGGTTTGCCAGATAAGAAGCTTTATCCGACAGTTTCTGCTGTTTATGGCAACACTGAGGTGTCCATGGTCTATTTGGGAACGCCACTGGATGGTTAACTAACTTCTGAGAGCACACATAAAGCCTTACTGCCGTACAATTTGTAAAATATAATGCAATTATTAATTGTATGTATATGTCAGTATAATGTATATGTAATTGTATATTCCTTTAGATCTTATATCCTCTGTGCAGCGTCTTTTCTTTAAAACATATAGCTAGTTTCTAATTTCTCTTGTACAAAATATAAAAAAAAAACCACCAATACTCTTTTTGTTGATTTAAGATTACTTCTCTCTGTTTGCTGGACATATAAATATGTATTACATTTAAGTTTACTTGTACGAACTAAATAAATAAGTATGTCTTTGTAAATTCATACAATGAACGGCTTAAAATCACAAACTAAAACAAACCGGCTAAATTCTTATGCAACATATCCTTAAAATTTATTGCCTGTCTATTTAATCAAGGTAAAGATTATTGACGTTAGATACGTTTAAGTGGCACTTTAGTATTACAGCAAGGATAACGATTGCGTTCCTTGATTTGTGTGTTATTAGGCATTTGGTGGCCTTCACAGCAAGGACTCCGTGGCGCAACGGTAGCGCGTCTGACTCCAGATCAGAAGGTTGCGTGTTCGATTCACGTCGGGGTCAAGTTTGGAAATAATTTTTTAATCGTTTTTTGGGTTAGTAAAACAAATTGTTTGGAAGGTTATGTTTTATTTTTTTCGGATCACTAATTTACTATGCATTAAAACACGTTTATTGTTCATATTTAACAATATTCAAACATATTTATTGTATTTTATAAGCAAAGTTCTATTTGGGTGCAAGAAACAACATTTGCATAACGAGCAATCGATTAAATATTTTTAATTTTATAGGCTGCAGTTTTGTTTTCGTTGCCATTATTAAATTACATACAAGTATATTTGTTTTATAATAATAAAATAAAATATATATATAAGTATGTTTGTATATAGATAACAAGCAATTTGAACGATTCCATTTGATTACAAATTTTTTTAAGTACGTATATTTATTCGTACTTGTACATAAATATATGTATATAGATTTGTATATATGTGTAGATTATTATTATTGTTTGTATTTCGAATTTAAGCTTAAATTGTAAATTCCCTAAACGGTTTGCAATGATGTCTCATTAGTTGTTCCCTTATTGTATGTATTGTGTGTATACATATGTTTATATAAAAAATATTTAAATTGCGTTTAAAAATGAACAAAACGTAAACGTATGTTTAAAAACTAACCAACACCAAAATTCGCGTTGCTTTCGTTAATTTTATATATAAATGTATATTGTTTTCCTCTTTTTGTTTTTTTTTTTTTGCATATTTAGCTAAACGAGAACTAAAAATTTTAACAATTCAATGACACATGTCGTCAATCAAGGATAAATTTGATTATTTGCTATTAACTAGGTTTAGGAACTCCTCGCGCGTCTTTGGATCATCGCGAAATACGCCCAGCATAGTCGATGTAACAGTTTTGCTATTGATTTTCTGCACACCCCGCATCACCATGCACATGTGCCTGAAAGCAAATGTTAAATGTATTTCAATTATTTTACAATTATGCAAATTTATGTCTTCATCCAACTGCGACAACTTCGTTGTGTGGCTTATTTAAACTTAGCGCAGCACCGTTCACAAGCATCGGTGGTTCAGTGGTAGAATGCTCGCCTGCCACGCGGGCGGCCCGGGTTCGATTCCCGGCCGATGCAACTTACTTTTTCTTTTTTTTTTCATTTATAATTTTTTTCCAAATACTTACACGCCTTCGACAACAACAGCAACACCAGCTGGCTGCACCGCCTGTGTGACAGCAACCGCAATTTGCTTGGTCAAACGCTCCTGGACTTGTAGACGACGCGAGAATATCTCCACGATGCTATTAACAACAAAAAAGTATCATAATTAATATTATTCAAAACCGCTCTCTTTTCGTTAAACTTACCGAGCCAACTTGCTCAGTCCCAGAATCTTATTGCATGGCAAATAACCGATGGATACTTTGCCGTAAAAGGGAACCAAGTGATGCTCGCACATGGAAAACATTTCAATGTCCTTGACAACGACCATTTCATCGTGATCCTCGTCAAAAACAGCGCCGTTAAGTACATCTAAAGCAAATATAAAGTGTAATTATTAAACCAAACAATAAATGTTTATACTAAACGTTGTAGGAACGTGCGGAATTCGGAACATACATACATCAATAATCATTTCCCTTTCCCTTCAGAGAGTTGGCAGCCCCACACAGCCACTCAGTGCCAAAGTCTCTAGCGCTGATTTATGTATGTTACATGAAGTGTTTGGCATATTTTATGCTAGATTTATTTGCTCAATAAAATGTGTGGCAATGGCATAACTGAATCTTAAGTTGAAGTTTTCCACTTGACTCTTAATGTGCACACATTCACAATTGTGTGTGAGCGTGCGCGTGAGTGTGTGTGTGTGTGTGTGTGTGTAGCGCCACTTGTTGTTGGCCCTTCTTTCAGGCGCCAGAGCTTTCACTACTTCAGCTTTAAATGCTGCCCACTCTTCTGTACTTTTTGCACACTTTTCGTGTTTCTCGCTTTAAGTGTAACGCCCACTTGACGCCCACGCGCTCTCGCACTTGTACACTTCTTAGTCAACCCTCTCGCTCTCTCCCTCTCACACTCTCACTCGCTGGTAACAATTTAAAAAAGCTTAAGTGCGTTTCCTGTCAATTCCTGCCAGCAGCATTCAATGTCAAAAAACGCTTTCGTTTAAGCTTTTATTCGGTTTTTTGGCATGAATTGATTTTGTTAATTATTCAGAAGTGGTATGTCTAATTAGCTGGTGTTAAAAAGGGGTTTTCATTTGATTACATACTATTAACGAGTTCGAGGCGATTTACTTTCATTAATGTCAGAGCTTGTTGTTACTTTTGTTGTTTTATAGTTGTTGTTGCTGTTTTTGTTCTTGTTGTAGGCCAATTTATATGCGACTCTGACTTTTGTGTACATTTGATAAAGTGTAGAACCTGATTTTTGAAATGACTATTTTTTAAAACCGGTCTGCATGCGAATTGCACATAAAAAATCAATACTAAACTTATTGTAATCGGAATATATAGCTTGAAGTCTTAACGAAAAGACTTCAAGAACCTTTAAAAATCTTTTACTGCATCTAACTGTAAACCTAACTACACTTTTCAAGCATAGATAAATAACGTAACGACTCGTGAACAATTTGAGTAATGCACCCGAACGCAATGATAAAAGTGAAGTACAACTTTAAGTAAGACTTTAAGTGAATCACTTGTGAGAGAAACTAGTTTCTGAACGCGTTCGCTTGGAAATGCCCTGGAAGAACCGCACCAGCTCAAAACCGTTGTTGATTCATGCCAACGCAGGATGACTGACCTAATGCTAATTAGACGGCGACAGCAGCAACAACAAATTTCAGGTGCTAATTGCTCTTATGTTTATGCATGAACCCACGCGCGTTCCAAGCTATGCAAATTGACAGGCGCCGAAAAACAATAACTGTTCTCGCTCTCTCACTTATGCTCTCCCACTCTCTCTTGTGTGTGTGTGTGTGGCTTACCTTCCAGATTCTGATCGTAGCCCTTGGTAAAGTACAGCATAGCTTTGGCAGCGCGTTCGGGTGTCTTGATCAGACCCTGCCTATCGGGATTCTCGCCCAGGCCGCCCAGGAGCAGGCGATAGGAGCGTGCCATGTCCGGTAAGAGAGCCTCTCGAGTCGGTGGCTTGTGATCCAGTTCCAGATCGTGATGGAATGTGCATTTCTCATGGCCTGCAAACATAAAAACAAAGCATAGATTTCAATAACAAATGCATAAAAAAGCTCTCGTTGTTTGTTGTTTTTTTTTTTTTTTGGTAGATAAGGCAGCCAACCATAAAAGCTCCTAAAGAGATGTGCATGTGGATTACAATCAGAGTTTCGAATCACCTTTCAACCTTTTTAGTGTAAACGGCTGAAGCTTGAACTCTTATCGCATTAATGTTCCGTGTTAGTCGCGTCTTGTTAATAATATTAATAATAATAGTTGTCGCTCGGCGCCTGCTAATTTTATTCTACGAATAGTATAAATGAATACATTCTGGCTAGCAGATAACCCGCAAATAAATTCAATCATCTTAATGGCTCTAACCCACCCCCCTAGGTAAGCTCAATATTGATAATAAATGCTTGTGGCAGTTTCTACAATTGAAATGAGTGGCAATCTGAGAAACAATCCGATTGATTGAAAGTTGTTAGAATCAAATTAAAAATATATTCTACTAGATGTACATATGTGGAAAAATGTATAGAAACTGCCTATATAAAACCTTTTCTATATGAAAGCGAACTATTCTTAGCTGGATTGTGAAGAAAGTTTCCAGTGGGAAATCCCTGAATTAGCCCTAAGATGACGCCTTCACACCACTACCTGGCGTTGTCGATGTACGCGGTGTCATTGGTGTTAACGGTTGTGTACCATCGCTATTTTCCGGTATGCTTGTACTGCTCTTCAGTATCAAGCGTGGACGTGGTGGGGGTGGTGCTAATGGTGCTGTGACCAGCTGCTGCTCCTCGTTTCCAACTCCGGCAGAGCCTGCTGCATCATCGGTGTTGGGGGGCACAGTGCGGTCGGCCAGGGAGGAGGTGCCCGAGGTGCTACTTGTTGAGCAGACGCTGTTGTTGCGGCCACGCGACAGGATGTGGGCCTGTGGAAAGTTGGTGTCATCTATGGCATCGTTGAGTTCGCTGGCGCTCATTTCGGACAGTTGGCGTGTGAAGCTCATTATGGATTTGGTCAAGTATTTAGTTTGTTTTACGGTTCAATATTTGTCGATTAACAAAAGATGGCTGCGCAAATAGCACACACAATTGCCAAATTAAAAATACACAAAAAATGTTAGACTTTGATTTGAAAAGAAAAGAAACGGAGAAGCGGAGCTTGGAGCGCGGCGTGTTTGCGTTACGAACTGCTTTGGGCAACTGGCTGGGCTTGCGAACGGTGTGATGCTAATAAGAACTTCGGAGAGGAGAGCTTTGAGCGACTCACATAAAGCTTTACTCAACTTCGCGCACACTTACAGTTTGGGGTATATAGTGATGCCCAAACTGTGGCATTGTGCGGTTTTGACTTTCGAACTTGTTGCTTTTGAGTGGGCGGTGGGTGGACGGCGGGTGGTCTGCAAATGGCCAAGGCTACTTCTTTGTCTCTGTTTTCAGTACGTTTTAAATTTGATTTTTTTTTTATTTGTTTTTGTATTCGTCTATTGTATTCTGTTTACCCAAGCGGCAGCACTCAACGTAAAACTTGAAAGTCACTTACACTCACTCACTCACTCACACACTCGTATATAATCGAGAATCCTGCTTTGACAAAATTCCAAATTTTCTGCTCTCAGCATGGCTCATCGCATAAAGCTCCGCTGCGATGATTTCGATGTTATTGGCGCCGTTCCACGCGACCTCTCAGTGATCAAGAACTTTCTGAAACGGGACTGTGCCGTTAAGCGACTAATTGACATTGAAGAGGACTTTCTGAAGAAATGGGAACAGCAGCAGAAAGACGATGATGCCATGGCCATGCGCCTGGGCAAGAAGGGCAAGCGGGGCAGCCAAGTGGAGCAGCCACCACCAGATCCTTGTACCAGCACCACACCCCCAGATCAAGCTGCTGGGGCCAACTATTGTGATCCCTGTCGCAGGTTAAAAACTTCAGTAGTGCTAGAAGAGGTGAGTACACTTTTCGCCTCTGTTATCGTTTTACAGTTGAAGGCGCGTCTTAGGCGCGACTTGGCAATATTGATAATAGTTATGCGGCGCCTGCTAATTGATTTGTAATATAAGTTCCTGGCTAGCATGCTAATGCATTAAAATTAAATGATTTCAATAGGTTTGACCCCAAAGCTCGAATCTACAATTTCTAATCAGATCATAGTAAAAATTAAATCATGCTATGATTAGAAAAACTTGGGAATGTTGATTAAAAAATTCTCTTTTCCATCTTTAAGCTAACCAAACCGGCCAACTTTAATCCTGTCTTCAGGAAAAAGGGCTCTCCACCCTATTTTGATGAGGAGACCGTATTGGATAGCAATCTACCCATAAAGTTTCGATTCCGCCGGAAAGCAAATAGCTGTGATTTGCAGAGAACTTCAAAGCTTGCCTGCACTCAGACGGAAAAAACGAACGTTATGGTGCTTACGAATACCTGCGACATGATGGTCTGGCCCAGTCAGAAAGTGGCTCAAATGAACCGTGTTCCTGTAACCCTACTATCCGGACCCGGAGACCTAACCGAGTACATGCTCGAGGAGAACACAATAATGTGAAAGCAGCTAGGAAAATTTGGAATTTTATATAAAGTTGGAACCTACATAAATGCAATCAAAAAAGGAGCTTTATAAAATGCAAGGAAATACAAATTACATAAGCTCAATAAAGCAAAACTAATTTGGGAAGCCATCAAAAAAGCTCACAAGCATGTTTAGTCACGTTTAATGTGTGTGCAAGTTGAGTAACTTGTATGGCTTATGACTAAAGTTGTGTTAATAATGCAGATTTATGTATTGTACAATATGCAAGAGAACTTTGTTGTATAGAAAGTGTCCCCGAATAAGTCAATGAACGCAGAGCACATTTCGATTTCATACTATCCAAAATTTATGCAGCTACCCAGAGAATGTCTGAGAATGCTAATTGTTGTATATGATTTAAAGTTAGAATATTCTTTTTGCGCTTTTTTTGTTTTCTTTTAGGATACAATTTGTTTCTCCCTGCGAAATAGCTTGTGCACATTTATTTAACATATACATGTAGTTATAGAAGGCAGCTGTAGATCGAAATCGACAGCGACATAGAATAAAAACACATATATTTAGCAGTAGTACAGTGAAGCCTCCTATTGATTGGTTTGTTGACTAAATCAAGTATATTAATATGTAAAGCACCTAAATGTAGTGATTCAAATAGTGTAAAAACCTAATTAGAAATGTTTGTTGAATCATAATGTTACCACAAAAATAATTAAGATAGATCTGAAAAATGAATGCATCATAGTGTTAGAGCAGTGTAGGTTTAACCTGCTTGGCGAATATCGATCGTAAGCATGAAATGCAATTAAGTTAGGTACGTCATCATTAACATTTTTCCAATAGGGCACAGGTGTTTTTTTTTACTCTTTGGTCACATTTACAACAATTACGCATTAAGGAATTCTGAGTGGGGGTTTTGAACTTATGGTTGAAGATATTAAATAAAAGTACAATTTTTTTATTGACCGCGATCGCTCAAATGTGAAGCATGGATAGTGTAACTCATGCAATATAAAAGAAACAAAACAAAACTAAACCGTTTTAACCGCCTTGTCTAGCTTTTGTTGTTGTTGTTGTACTCGCAGCAGAGCTTCCAATTAAATGCTTTTAACCTTCAAAAAAGTAGTACAGGTCTAGCCTCGAAGCCCCCTCCGTCTGCAACACTCCCGCCTCGCTTTGGCTAAAAGACCGGATTACAATGAGGAGTTTATGCTGTATGTACAAGAAGAAAAAAAATACCTAAAGCTCTCTCGTTGAAGATCTTCCGATCTGCAGGCGCAAACTTTCAATGTCAATGTCAATAAGTCAGTTCGTTTTTTTTTTTTTTTATGAATACAAGCATACTTGTGCATATGTATGTGGTGTTTTGAGTGCTTTTTTGTTCAAATTTGAGTTAACATTTTGCGGCTTGTGTAAGTTTTTGTTTTTTGTTGATATGCCAGCATCGCCGGAAATCAGAGCTATGCCTATAGGGTCATTATGCGAATTTGAACTGCACCTGATCTCATCCATATACATATATTTGTACTTATATGATGAAATGTGTGTGCTGTATTGCTTTAAAAACAAGTCTGATTTTTATTTATGTTATTTAACACGTGTTGATAATTAGAAAATTACTAATTCTAATAATTACCACTCTTAAATCTTAAATAAATACTGATAATTTGAGTTCAATTAAATACCAGGGCTTCATTTCAATATTTCTTAGCCATACACAGCAGCGAGATTTAGGAGCAAGAGATTTAAGCGCATCGGCAACACTGTAACAGCCGTTAGACAAGGAAGCGAATTGCACACAATCCTTTCCAGTCTTATTGGAATGTTAATCACACGTACGCAACGCACTCACACACACTACTGCACACTTACTATTTCCGTTGCCTATGTTAAGCATTTCCAGTTTCAGCTGTTGAGTGCTTTTGACAGGAACGATGGCGCCCGCACTTTCCACAGCTACTGTTGCTGTTGCTGCTGGCACGATCGCTGCTGCATCCATAGCAACGGTGGCCGCATCCGTGGCAATGTCGCCGTTTTGAGTGCTACCATTTTGTTCGTTAAGTTGTGGTTTCATTTTGATTGAAAAGCTTTTGTGTTTTTTTTTATTTAAATTTGGCGAAAGGATATGCGTTTTATGTTCTAGGTTGGTTTGCTTTTTGGTATACTAGCAATGCTTAACTAAAAAAAACTAAATAACGCGTTTGGCGGGATAATTATCCGTTAGCTGTTTTTTTTTTTATAGATTTCAAATTGGCTGATACTGTTTTGTTTAATTTATTGTGTTTTTTTTTATTATTGGTTTGACGTTAATGCGCGCGCGCTCCGCTTTTATTTGCTTCACCCGACTAAACGGCCAGAGATTTAGTTGTAACCTTTTTATTATGAAAAATCGAAAGTTCTTGTTGAACGAGAGATACAACTGACGACGACGACGACGACGACGACAGCTGCCTGCGTCGCTTTTTGCGGTCGCTTGCCTTTTGCTGCTAATACAGTAAACCGCTATTATGTTGGACAAGTTTGTAAGGTCGAGTGCTTTATGTGCTTTGCAAATAAATTTTAATCTATGTGATGGTTAAGTTCTAAGTCGATTCGATTTATATTTGTGATTAAAAAAATTTCAATTGGAAAATCTGTATTACATTTTCTTATTGTCAAACAATTCTATTGTTTGCATACATTTTAGGGTAAGTGCACTGTAATTGTATTCGGTTACTTTTTGCTTACTTGTTGCTCTCCGAGCAACACTGGCCGTGGCCGTTAGATATGTGCATATATACATTTGTATGTACTCGTGTACGTATTATTGCAAAGCTTTTGCGCTACTCTTTCTCTCATTCCCTGCTCGTTTTGTGTGTGTGTGTGTGTGTGTATGTCAGTGTTTATGTCGGGTTAAGCACACTCTCAAGCTCACACGAGGACTACAGGAAATCAGTAAAGTAAAATGTTCGTCGCTTGAAAATCAGTTTGAAATATTTTAATTGTTTGCAAAAATGTTTGCAATCATTTATTTACACAAACAGAAAGAATACATTGTCGCTGGTTTTTTGAGCTAAATAAATACAATAATATGCATTCATTTTTTTAATATTGATAACCTGGCTGCGCATCATTAATAAGTCATTGACAATTATGGTAGACAATTTGATAGCGTTAAATTCTTGAAAGATTTTGGAGGTTAAATGCCACCATGTTCGGTCGCTATGGATCATGCCACAATTGAATTTATTGTCAACCGTATGCAAATGAAGACGTTTCCATTACACGAAATTTCAAATTCGATTCATCTAGTATGAAAAATATCGACGTCGTCATCGATAACAACAACAATTGGTCTTGGCACCTTGAACGGCAGCCGCAATTTGGGCATTGAGTCATTTTTAACTGGAGGGAACGAACAACCGCTAAATTATAAATAATATTAATTAACAGTTAATAAGGCATTTACGTCAGTTTTGCCATGATTAAGAAGAAAAAAAACCAAACCGCCCCAGCCAAAGTTTTGACTTTTTAACTTATTGTTTTGTTTATCTGCTGCTCCGTTTAATGGCATTCAATGCCATTAGCTGGCAACAAATTCACTTTTTATTATAATTATGCACATTCTCGTATACAGACGCAAACATGGCCCGCCAAAAGGAAAAATACATTGCGGAAGGAAGAACCGGAGCCGGCGCCAGATGCGAAAGCCGGTTTTTTTTTTTTTTTTACAGCTCCTGAACTTCGCCACCCACACCCTGTTTGCCCTGCGCCTGCCGCTCCAGTTTCTCCTGCTCCATACCCTCGAGCTGTGCCAGCGTCAGCAGCGATATGCCCAGCTGATCTTCCCTCGAAAAAGGCTGAGCCATGCGTCTAAGCCAGCGACGTGCAAGCTGCACCGCCTCCTCCGTACTCAGGTTGCAGAAGCTATCGACCAGATGTTCCTGTATCCATTTGGGGAGACGCGAACGTTTGTCCTGGCGGGAGAAGCGCTTATCTGCAAAGATCATGATGCCATAGTCCGTTTTGCCACGCAGCGCCCTGCCCACACACTGTGCCGCATGCCGCATGGCATCAAAGGTCAGAAAATCATTCTCCCGTATCTGAAACTGATCGCGCAGATAATCTAAGCGTGCCTTGAGAATGCGCGACTGCGTGTAGACATAGGGTATGCCGAACATGAGCACCGCGCGACCATAATGATGATCGAAATCCACACCCTCGGAGACCTTGCCACGAGCCACAGCCAACAAAACAGCGCCGCGACCACAATCGCATGCCTAAAACGAAGATCGAGATCACAATGAATATGTGTGTCAAGCGCATAAACATGGGAAGCCGTAGCAATGCAGAACTAACCTTAACATAGTTCATGAGGGCATAGCTCGTTTCGGCATTGTCCTGCGTTTCAATGAAGAGGAGCTTATAGCGCAGCAACGTATCCACAATGCCCTGATCATACCAGGAGGCAACAACCGACTCCAGATACAAATACGATGTAAAGAAGCAGACAATGCCATCGGGCACGGTTTTAGCCACCTCCACCAGTAGCTGGCCATAGTTTCTAATAACCGCAGTATCCTCTCGCGTCTCAAACTTGGATGAAATGGACACTTGGTCGTTGCCCTTGGACACAATCTGTATGCATAAACATGGTAAAGTTAGAATAGCTTTTGAATAGTAATTAAAATTCTCACCATTGGCAGCAGACAAGGACGCGCCAGAGTCATTGTAAAGCTGCTCATTACAACCGGATCAAAGTCGAGAATCTTGGGATACATGTCCATGGGTGACAGTGTGCCCGATGTTATAACAACAGTTTGAAAGCGCGAAAAAACAGGCGCCATGGCAATTGACGAATCCAAGCAGCTAAAGTGCATAATGGGATTGGAAACAGTTGGCGTCTTATCATCGAAGGGTTCTATGATAATAGTGAATCCTTTGGTGTACGTTGAAACCAAGGTGGCAAAGTGTGTAATCTGTGAAAACATAACAAATACACTGTAATTACATTCACAAACACCAAAGGGTTATACTATGTTAAAAACCCACCAGCGTTAGGGCGCCAAATTCAGTCATGTCACTGATTTCCAGCGTGCGCAACAAACTGGACAAACGCTCGGCACAGAAGCGCAAGGGTTTGCGCTCAATGCATATCTTGGAGGATACATCTTTGAGAAAGCCTGCAGGTGATTCCTGAACGACGTGATGGACACGCAAACGTGTCTTAATGTATTCGATGAAGCGGCGCAAGAAGCTAAGGAAATGATCCGCATTGCGTATGTTGCCGGGCACGACTTCTGTAAGCACATCTGTGGGCAACACAGGATTGGCCAAAATCATGTCCGTATCACGCTGTACGCTGGCATCCTTTAAACCCTGCACCATGCGCTGATATTCCTCATTTAGTCGATTTGTGTCCTCATCCCGCATCCTAAAAACATGTCAATTTAAGAAGTTAAGGGATTATACAATCATTCTAGTAGTAGCTACTTACTCCTGCACCAGTTTTGTAAGATTGTTGAGAGCATTGGTGCTTCTTTCCACAATGCGTCTATTTATCTTCACACTCATGGAGTCAATGCAGACGTTATCAATATTATGCGCCTCATCGAATACCACACAGGACTCGCGTGTCATCTCTTTGGAAACGACCTGTGCTATCTTGGGATCCAGCAAATAATGATAACTGTAGACCACAATATGTGCGTGTGCAATCTGGGCGGGATTAACAAGAATTATTTTAGCAATTACAATTGAATTCTCTTCGTAAACTTACCGCATAGCGGGCTGTAAAATAGGGACACCAATTCCTTGAGCGTCCATATTCTTTAAGGTCATCAATGCTGTAGATGCCCACAGGCAGTGTCGACTCCTTGCCTTCCAGCGTAAATCCTTCAAAATACTGACCTGCAGAAAAACAAGAGATAATTTTCATAATCTAGTAAAGGCCTAGCTGGGATTACTTACAAATTGGAACATCGGAATCCATCTCATGCCTGTCTCGTATGTAGCTAGCAGTTAATCCATAGCATTTGCCGTCCACAGCTTTGCCTTCGCGCTCCTTGCTTACCTCCGGATGGATGCACATGTTCTTGCGGGAGCTGAGCACCAGACCCGTCATGCTCGGCTGCGTGGACGCATGTTTATCATAGTAGATCATAAGGTTCTGCAGCTCAGCAATAACCTTCTCGATCTCGGGCACTGTTCGGGAGCAGTAAATCAATTTGCGCACTCTGTCTGGATACTCGATCATATAAGCCACAATTAGGGAGAGCAAGGTGGCCGTTTTGCCCGTTCCTGAAGGCATTTCCAGTAGACAATGTCCCTTGGCGTCCAGGCTTCGCTTAAGCTCCAGCATATAAGCATATTGTTCGGGATAAATGTATTCATAGGGAAAATAGACAAGAAGCCCATCAACGCTGAGCCTAAAATAAGAAAACATATACAATGATTATGAAAAGAACTTATTTCATTCACTTTCTACTTACTTCATCTTCTGCAGTATCTAATTTATATCTTTTAGCAATTTCAGACTGCACTTCTTTTTATTAATGAAAATTGCGTTGACTTGTATAATTTCGCATTTGTTTTTATTCAGTCTGCGACGTGCATGCCGGCAAGTATCGATATCAATCGATATGGTTAGCTGTTGCACTTATCAAGCTATGTATGCTGGACACAGGACAAATGGTCACCTTAATAACCCTCCAGTTGGCACACAATACAATAAATAAATGAAATTGCTGCTGTTATTAAAAAATGTCTGATTGTACTCGACTAAGAGAAAGCTTAAATTTTAATCACAGTGTTTTTAATATTAATGCACATGCATATTCAAATTAGCCCGATGAAAACTTTTGCTGTTACCACCGTACCAGCCTTTAAAAACAAATACTCAGTGGTTTTTGCATTTTGGGCTGAGTAAATGTTTTTCTAAAAGAAAATTGATTAACTGGCTGATTAGGCACTTTTATAAATCAAAATTAATTGAGAGAAACACACACACACTCATGGACGACCTTAATCCGTTGGCTGGCACAGCGCATCTGCTGGAAGAAGTAGACAGTTAGTATTTACTAGGTACCGGCATAATTTATGTTTAATAATAATTTTCCAATACGACTTTTACAGAGAAGCTAATGGTGCTGCTCCGGGATGGACGCACCCTTATTGGTTATTTACGTTCCGTAGATCAGTTTGCCAATTTGGTGCTGCAACGCACTATTGAAAGAATACACGTTGGCAACGAATATGGCGATATTCCGAGAGGTGTTTTTATCATACGCGGTGAGAATGTGGTGCTCCTTGGAGAGATTGTAAGTTTAAGAGATTGAAAGAGGAGGATAGCCGATTCGCATTCAAGAAATATTATAATTTACAGGATCGTGAAAAAGAACAAAAGTTGCCGTTAAAAGAGATCTCAGTTGATGAAATCCTTGATGCACAGCGTCGCGAGCAGGAGCAACGACAGGAGAAGCATCGTCTAGTATCCAAAGCGCTTAAGGAACGCGGCCTAGCCGTCAATGCGGACATCATCAACGAGGACTTCTGCTAGAGCCACAAAAAAGCTCCCCTAGTATTAAGATGAAAGAGATTTATACTGATTTTTTTGTCACTTGTATATTTGTACTCTATAAAAATCTATTTAAAAACTATATATATTTATATTTATGTACATATTTCTCGCTATGTACAAGTATTCTATGTGGTCGTCTCTGCCGACTCCTCCAGCAATATGTACTTCTCCAGTATCTGATACATTTCCACTTTAGCCTTAATCTTATGTCGACGCGACAATTGTCGCAAATATGCAGCCACCGATTTGCAGAAGAAATCATCTTCAGTCTCATTTGTTCCGCTGCCGCTGGTGGCTGCTACTGCGGCTGCTGTGGGAACCAATGCCTCAAAGGGCGGTGACGCATCCGACTTATGATCGCGTTCGACTCTGACACTCGGCATGCACACCATATAGTCCATTTCCGTCTGAGAATGGCCAGCATCAGACGGCGATACATCCACTGTGGACACTGTGGTCGCTGACGTCTCTGCCGCCTCGTTAACCAATGCTGGCGATGAATGTAGTGAGGGCAAGGTTTTGTGATCGTTGGATTCCGTTTCGCCCATATACTCCTCATACGAATCATGCCCGTCACCATCGTCGGCTTCCACGAGCACCGAATAACCTTCCGATTGCGTAGTCTGCACTTCCAGTTTAGTATCGGCATCATAGTTGTGATCGCACTCATCGTACGTCTGAGAATCATCAATCTCCTGCTCAATTATCGACTCATGCTGCGGTCGTGCTTTTGCCTTTGAGGGTGTTCTCATTTCTGTTTTTTGCCAACTTGTTGGAGTATCGCCGCGACGGCTTCGTTCGCGACGTTTGCGCACAAATTCGCGCAAAAAATCCATTTGGCGGAAGAACTCATTGCGTCCAAATTCGGATGCAGGGTGCAAGCGCATTTGTTTTAGCTCTCGCGAATAACGATCTCGGAGACACGTCCATCGGCGTCTGGCGTCGGGCGATGAAATGTTCAAAGCATCTGCGACTTTTGCCCAATCTTCCTCTTTGCGCTGCGAGAGGCGAAAGTCACCGTGCCTGTGATCGTATAGTGATGGTGTTGAACGTATTGTGCGTATTAGCACAACATCTGACTCTTCGAGGGGCCGATGATGAGCGCTCATTATGTGTTAGTTGGTATTGTGCATTTAATTTGTTAAATTTTATGGAAGCTTATGTTTTCGTTTTGCTTTCTATCCAGTGCGACCAGAGTGTGTAGCGGAAAAATCGCGAAAAAAAAATACAAGCAGCCCTGGCATGTTGCTATATAAGCAATTAGTCTGGCAACGTTAGAAAAATAAAATGACTTCCCAATGAAATATGTTGTGCAGTTTTATTAATTATTTTATTATTAATATTTTTAATAAAAGCATTATGTTATTTTTGCTGTACTCAATTGACGTCATAAGAATGTACTCAGTTGCCTTGCATGACAATTCAATATAAATATGACATCGATATTGCCGATAAGTTGATATAAATAATAAGCATCCCTACAATCGTCAGCCATTTTTTCACGCTTTCATGCGAAAAAATTGTGAAAATTCGTGTAAAAAGTTGTTTAACGCGTTGAAAAGTTATAAAATAAAGTTTCCTTATACTAATATAGTATGCAAATTTAGATTTTGTGCGTGAGTGTAGTGTGTGAGCATCGAATTGAACATGGAGACGGTCGGCGCATTCAATAATGAGGTAAGATGAGGCCGCCGCCTTCCATACACATGCATCCATGTACATATCTAAGTATATCAGCTCACGGTATTTACATACAGTAAATGTACATGTCTGTGTAGTTGTATAATTTTGGATCGTACACAGTTGTAATTGCGACCACATTCATACATATGTAGTTTAATGTTCTAATGGACAGAAACAGCCTCACGATGCCAGGTTGTCTATCGGTCCATAACCTGATTACACATACTATGCTGACCCCAATCTATTTTACAGCTCTCCGGACTCTATGATAGCCGGCCGCCCATATCAAAGGCTAAAATGGCGGCCATCACAAAGTCGGCAATGCGTGCAATTAAATTTTATAAGCATGTTGTGCAGAGTGTCGAAAAGTTCATACTCAAATGCAAGCCAGAGTACAAAGTGCCCGGCCTGTATGTCATAGATTCAATTGTGCGTCAGTCGCGGCATCAGTACGGCACTGAGAAGGATGTGTTTGCACCACGATTCCAACGCAATCTGACGGAAACGTTTGCGAATCTGTTTCGCTGTGCGCCAGAGGATAAGAGTCGCATAATCCGTGTGCTTAATCTGTGGCAGAAGAACAATGTCTTCAAATCGGACGTTATACAGCCAATATTTGATTTGGCCGATCCAAGCCATCCGATTTACCACCAAATGCCTCCAATTGTCGGCCCAGGTGGACTCAATGCCGGTCCCGGGCCAAGTGGCAGCAGTGGGGCACTGAATCTATCTGATCTATCAAGTGGAAATGCTCCAAATGGTTTAAATTCGTCGGGCATGAGCAACATGGATCTCAGCTCAGTGGGCGATGATAAAATGGGCGGTGCTATATCGGATCTATCGGTGAGTGGGCTGAGGAGTAATAGATGGATAGATAGAAGTAGATTTGATAAGTTATATAAGATACAGTATTAGAATTAATATAACCCATTTTGTTACTCTTACGATTTGCTCTACTTGTTTCTGATTCATGTCTTACGCTAAAACCCTCAGCTGAGTCATGAGAAATGCTCGAGTTCAAGTCGACGGCACATGGAGCAACATTATATGAAGCGGCAACAGCAGCAGCATCAGCATTCAAGTTCTGCATCCGGCTCAAAAAGTCGCTTCGATATTGTCGGTCCCATCAGCAAGTCGCATCATCACAAGTATGGAAAGAGTAGCAGCTCCCACGAGCTGGACTACGATGTGCGTGAATTTATGGATGACGAAGATAATGACATGATGATGCCCGATGATCATCATTGTATGGGCGATGATTCGCCGCCAGGCTCATCGAATATGCTAGATGTATGCAAGGTCCCTTTCAAACATATGCATATTCCATTATACATTACTTAAATTTTTTTGTTTTATTTTTGGTTTAAGATTAGTTTGTTTAGTTTATTTATAGAAATCGTTTGTGTGCGCTTTTATTTTATTTATTAATAATGCATTTTGCAGAACAACAACTTGAAGCAGTTGCTAAACGATCCCAATGTGCTGCGCCAACTGCAAACGTTGCAGAACTTTCAAAAATTCAAGCAGCAAGAGGAAAACCAAAAACATCGCTACCAGGAAGAAGCACTGCAGCAACATTTGCAAAACGTGCTCAAGGTAAGTAGTTTGCAATATTGTACACAGCAAATTTTAAACAATTATATATTCTCGTGTAGAATACGGCTGGAATGCCGCCAGGCATGCCTCCCATGGTCATGGGCCATAACGATGTGGGGGACATGAGCAAGGATGTGGAATTTATATCGGAACAACAACCCATTGAGGTACAAACAACTTATTACAAACATCATTTGATAGTAGTAGCTAAGTGGGCTTTGTGTGCACTCTTGACTGAGCTTGAATCAAAATTGCAAACAAGCCTGCAACAATTTTGTGGTTCCTATTGTTTAAATATATAATATCATATAACTTGAATGCACACATGAATTTGGAATTAGTTCCAATTTCATTGTGTTGCAAGTGCTGCTGACGTGCTCAAAATGTTGTTATACCGGGGTGGAGTTTAATTAATGTTTGATCCGATTGGCATAACTCAAGCAGAGTTCTTAACGAATGGGGAATAATGATTAAAAACTGATTATTATTAATAACTATTGACTGAATTAGTCTTGTGAATGCATTAACTTTATAAAGACGGCCATAGTTCAAATTTATAACTTGAAAATTTTGCATATTGAACAATTTTAAAAACAAGAAAATTATATGGTATATATTGAATGAGACCAAAGGTAAGGTTTTAATATACATTAACTGACGGAAGCGATAAACCCGATGCTTGAGAAGCCCCATATAACAGCATGTTTGGTAAGTTCCTTAAATATGTAAACCACAAAACTCAAGTCAATTTAAATTGCCCATCAAAAACTTGCTCGAAAACGCATCGATAAGATACAACAACAACAACAACAAAATGCCAAAAACAAATAGTAAAGCAAAAAAAAAAACCGCCGACCAAAACCACACGTCAACACGCCAAAGAATGCAGTTATAAATTATGTATTTCTATAATTTGTAAAACTACAAAGCCCAACCAACCCTTCTTCCAACTTCCACTAAGTACTAACCAAACAAATCCTTAATCCAAATCCTACCCAAACTCTCACAATTTCCGCCATTATTTGTTTTATGCTTACAATGTTAACGTTTATATCACATCACTCTCTCTCAAATTTCTTGCAAAACCAAAACAACTTTAAACGATCAGGTTATCAATCTGGATGGAGGCGATTCCCGCAGTCCCACACCTGATCGGGATCGATACAAGCGCAGCAGACGCAGCAGCCGGAGTCGTTCGCCCCGTAACCGAGGCGGAGGTGGCGGTGGCGGCGGCGGTGGCAGCAATGCCAACGATCGGGATCGTGGCAGTCGCAGGCGTGGCTCTCGTTCCCGCAGCCGTTCACCACGATCCAGCCGGAGGCGTAACTCCCGAGATCGGGACCGTATGGAGCGCAGTACGCGCGACAAGGAGCGGGATCGTGAGCACGAACGTGAACGCCGCAAGAAGGGTCTGCCCGAAATTAAGAAGGAACACTTGAGTGGTAACTATTCAAGCATAAACAATATAGTTAACCGTATCGTAACGATCTAGTTCAGTTATTTGTTGCTAACGAAAGGCTCTGCAGAATGTATAGAATATTTTCTATAGTTCCTTTGCATAGCTTTTCCTTAAACTCTTTTTTATTTCACTTTTTTTTCTTTTTGAATTAACGCTAATACGAAAAACTTTCTTTATTCTGCAGCTCCTTGGCTCGGTTGACGTGTGTGTGTGTGTGCGTGTGTTTCTGTGTGTGTGTTTTAGCTTTAATAGCTCTTCAAATCTTACTATCTGGCATTCCTTTAATCTCCACATAATATCCACAAATACTATTGACGCGTTTTTGAGCAAAGTTTTTGGCAAACTTATATTCAGTTAAATAAGCATCTTATTCAATGAACCCTTAACTGTACCAACTACCATTTGATATATGTATAACAACAAACACCAAGCCAACAAGCCGAATATTTGAACACTCTTTTAAAACTCTTATATTTGATGTGATTACAATTGACGATAAACATACTCATACATACCTAGAACTTACATACTGCAGCAACAAGTTCACACAGAGAGCCTAGAGAGCGTATATATCTTTAATGCAGACTCAATATTCAGACTACTATATTTATTTCGAAACTACAATCTACAGTGTATATATCAAGTCTTCTGCGAAAATATCGAATGTTTTACTAGCTTTTTTATGCGAATCTTTAAATATAGTCAATACGTCAAGTTTAATCAATGAAGCTTCCAATGTAAAATATTAGTTTCTATAAAAGCATTTCGACTCGGTTGTTGATAATGTTTATAAACATGTATATAAAGTTACTTACATATTGTCTTTGTACTTTTTATACCCTGAACCCATAAAATGGGTAAAAGGGTGTAATGGTTTTGTGCAAAAGTATGTAACAGGCAGAAGGAAGCATCTCCGACCCTATAAAGTATATATATACTTGATCAGCATCAACAGCCGAGTCGATATAGCCATGTCTGTCTGTCTGTCTACAAAAGCTAGAGACTTCAGATTTTGAATATAAGTTCTCCTATACCATAAGCAGAACAAGTTTGTTTTAAATTATCGATAACTATTCTGGTTTCCGATATACACATGGAATAGATTACAAAATAATTTAGAATTTGGAAAATATAAAAATGGGGACTGAAATAATGGGTAACGATAGAACTTTTCTGAAAATTTCGTCCAAATCGGTTGAGAAACACCAGAGATATCGAAGATTGAAGTTTAGTATGGGGTTCGGGGTATCTCCTAGTCGGGAAATCTCGGGTAAAGCCTTCTTACTTGTTATGACTTCGGTTCTTGATTTATTTTTATGACATACGATATTTTCTCAGCTTGAATTGATTACACATAAAATTAGATTGGAATGATCTTATGTTGTGTTAAAATATACCCTCGCTTTATTTATTGTACGATTATATTTTTTCTTCTAGTGTGCAGTACGACGCTGTGGGTGGGACATCTCTCGAAGCTGGTGTATCAGGAGGAGCTGTCCGATACGTTTGGCGAGTATGGTGACATCGTGAGCATTGATCAGATTGTGCCAAGAGGTTGCGCTTTTATCGTAATGAATCGACGCCAGGATGCACACAAAGCCATGCAGGCACTCAAGAATCATAAGCTTCAGGGGCGTGCCATCACCATATCTTGGGCAGCCGGCAAGGGCGTAAAGAGCAAAGAGTGGAAGGACTTTTGGGACCTGGAGCTTGGTGTAACGTACGTTCCATGGAACAAGCTAAGTCCGGACACCGATTTTGACAGTTTGGAGGAGGGTGGCATGTTTGATGAGGACACTATGCCCGGCTGGATGAAGCAGAAAATCAATCAGGCGAAAAATGTCAAGGAGAACAAGGGAACTAGCGAGATAAGTCCTGTGCCTCCGGTGGCGCCACCAAACATACTCTTCGGAATTGATACAACGCAGCCACCGCCAGTGGCGCCACCACCACATGGCGCTCCTCCCGGTGCGCCACCGCCCACACTGATGGGCATGGTACCCAGCCAGTTCCAGATGGCACCACCTTTAGGCGGTCCGCCACCACAGCGCATGCTGGGCCCCATGGGACCAATGCCCCATCCGATGGGCGGCATGGGCATGCCACCCAACATGGTGCCAGGCATGCCGCCACCAATGATGATGCCGCCGAACATGATGCCGCCCGGTTTTCCGCCCATGGGCGGTCCGCCACCACATCCCATGGGACTGCCGCCAGGCGCACAGTTTCCCCCACCCGGTGCAGTGCCGCCACCCTTGGCCACAATACCAACACCGGCGGGCTCTGGTCCTGGCAATGTGAGTGACGATCAAATGGACATCGAAATGGAGCTGGAAGATGCGCCGCCGTCCGTTTCGGCGCCGCCACAGCAGCCGCAACAAGCTCCGAACTTTAGCCAGCCACCACCGCTATTCCCGGGTGCCTCTGCGCCGCCCAACAGTGTCGAGGCAGCCGTCGCTGCCGCAGCAAATGAGCTCTTCCAGCGGGAACGTTCACGTGGCCCTGGTGGCGGCGGTGGCTCACGTTGGGGTGGTCGCGACGAGATTGCCGAGGCATCGGAGCGCTGGCGCAATGAAAACGGCGGAGGTGGACCACCACCGCTCAGCGGCGCCTTCAACGAGGCACGGGCTCGCCTCAACCTAAACAGCATGGAGCATGCTGGAATGCCAAGACCAGAATTCTTGGGTGGTGTTGGTATGTCTCATATAGTTTTCAAGACATGACAAACTTGACTAAGCAACTTTTCATTTTCTGCAGATTTTGATAATCGTTCGGGTGGTGGACCACGTGGCATGGGACCGGGACCAGGACCAGGACCACGAGGTGGCAATCATAATGGTGGCAATGGAGGTGGTGGTGATTTTTTCCCGCCCAATATGAACCCAAATCGCTTTAATCAGCCAACGAGTCTGATGCAGATGCACATACCGCCGCCGTTTAATCAGCGCATGGGTGGACCGGGCGGAGCGGGCAATGGAGTGGGTCCAATGTTTATGCGGAATCAAGGTGGCGGACCAGGCGGTGGCGGACCAGGCGGTGGAGGTCCAGGCGGCAGACAGCAGGGACCAGGTGAGCATTGACAAGCCAAAAGAAACTCGACTAGCTTTAACTTTTACTAAATCAATTTACAGGTTTCTTTAATCCACGCAATCCGTTCAATGACAGTCAGCGAGGTCGTGGAGGTGGCCCAGGAGGCGGTGGCGGAGGTGGTCGTGGCATGGGTGGTGGCGGCGGCGGCGGGGGCGGTGGAGGTCGTGGCGGTCGCTGGAGTGATGATGAAGATGATATCAACGGTAAAAACAATATGAATAATTTTAATAACAAACGTCGTGGTGGAGCAGGCGTAGGAGCCGGAGCCGGAGGCGGCGGCCCAGGTGGCCCTGGTCCTGGTAACAATCGATTCCGTGGCGAGCGCGGCAACGAAGGCGGCGGCGATGATCGTCGAGGTGGCAATGCGCGAAGTGGTCGCGGCGGACAACGCAGCGAGGAACGGGAACGCGGACCAAACAATAACAGACGCAGCTCACGCGATGACAACAATCGGCATTCGATAAGCTCCACGGATGAGAACAGAGAAAGCAAGCGGCCGTCATCGTCAGAGGGCGAGAATCCAAAACAGAAGCCGGTGGCAGCGCCAGCCGTTAATAAATCAAAAACTGTCGACACCGAAGAGGACTGGGATCGTGAGCTGCAGGAGTATGATGCGAGAATGGAGGCGCAGCAGGCAGCTAAAGAAGCCGCTGCTGCTGCTGCTGCTGAGGCAAACGACACTGCGACAGTCAGTCAACCAGAGCAATCAATATTCGATGAAACACATAGAGTCGAGGAATTTGCCCGACCAGCTGTGCAGCAGCAGCACTATCAGCGGGAGGAGAGCAAGCCAAAGGCATCATCACCTGCCTGCACGCCCCTCTACGATGAGCTGCCGCCACCATCAGCGGCACCAGCGACTGCAGCGTCGCCACCTCCTGAGCCGGAGCGTGTGCAAACGCAGCCAATCGAAGAGATTGCGCCAACGCCTGTAAAAGTGCACGAACCAGATTCTCCGCCTGTAGAAAATTCTCCTCCAACACAAGAGATGTCGCAGCCAGAAGTGGAGGCACCCGACTCATAGAATATATTGGCAAAGTGACGACCAAGACGACGTAAGACATGTTAGTCGAAACAAACAAAAAAAAAAAAAAAAAAAAAAAAAAGTGTAATTTATAATTTCTTTACATATTATTTATATATGTATTATGTAAAACAACAAACCACAAAAAACATACAAGCATGCAATCATTTACAATTTACAAAAAAAAAAAAAAAACAATTAAGCTTGAGATTACGCATTTTTTGAGAGGCGAGCGTTGGGTCTGCACCCATTCTAGCTAGGCTAAGGCGCTTCATATTTTATTCAATTATTTTAGGGCTTATTATAGCCGCCAGACCGCAACACTTTTCTTTGAAGTCCCTCTGATCCCTACTGTTTATTTTAATTTTTTTCAAATAATTGTGAAAACAAAAAAGAAAGTCATGATTCAAAACCACAAAACAGTAAATGGCGCAAAGGAACAAAACTGTAGCAAATAATTAGAGAATAAAAAAATAAATGTGGACGAAATTAATAGACAGAGAAAACAGGCACGCTTGAAATGTTTATAATTTTGTTATGTATATAATTTTAAGCAGATATTTAACATATAAAATTGTTTCATATGCGCAGTTTATAAGTACACGTATAATAATGTACAATTTAATTATGAAAATATTATCAATACTATTAAAAATAAACAAATAGACAGTTGACTTAAAAACAGTGCCCATCCTTTGGGAAGTGTGGTTAAAGTTCATAAACAAATAAAATTCAATTTAAGCTCAAACGATACTTGCAGTTGTCCCATTTCAGCTTTTGACCATTCTTTAAAGCTTTTCGTGCAAAAATCGTCTAGCATCCTGAATGGTTACAGCTATCGATAGTTTTGGACACTGTTGCTATCGTGCTTATTTAAATAGAGGTGCAACGCTGCTTTTCTTTCATGGTAGCAACTAATTAGATTTTCGGTTAAAAATTTCATTAAATCGCAACAAGTTTTACAAAAAATAGATTTCAATCTTGTTGGTATTTAAAAACGGCAGATTTTTCCAGACCACAAATTGTTTGCTGTTAGCAACAGTTCGCTAAATGTTAATGGATTTGGCTGTTAAATAACATTTCTGTTTGGTATTTTTCATAAATAAAAACGTCTTCGCACTTCATGTGTGTGTGTTCGCGTCGCTTTAGAGCGTGAATATTCGATTCGGTAAAATAAAACGTAAAAAGCTAATCAATAATATTAATAAATGTTTTTAAAATTAATGCATAGCAAACAGTACAAGAGTCATACGATAAAATAATACAAACTGAATATATAAATCTTGTAGCAACGCGGAGCGACGTGCAAAAGAAAATTTTGTTTCTCCGTGCCAAAGAATTTACACACACGAGAGCATACGCATACATACATATGTATACCGACGTGCATACTTGTATGTATGTTTGTACATGTGTACCTTAGCTGTTGTAAGAAATGTGCAAAATTGTAAAAAAAAAAACATTCATAAACAAAAAAGTGTTGTAATTGTTTAGAAACTATGTTAGTAACACAGATAAAATTGTCATTAACTGCTTGGTTGCTGCAAAAGTGAGCGGGACATGGCGAGAGTGTACACAAATCTTGTGAAATTTTATGCTACAATGAAATAAAACATGTCTATGCATGTACAAATGTGTGTATATTTGAATATAGACTATGCATACATTTGTACATCTAAGAGCGCGCGCGTGTTTTTAGAGTGTAAAAATGTATATAAATATGTGCACACACAGGGACCGCCGCCAACAAATCAAATACATGCATAATTGCGTGCGTGTGTGTGTATGATTGTAATGCAAAAAAAAAAAAGCAACGTAACCGCTGACGACGACGACGTCGGCAGCTGGCTGCGACATCCAGGACCAGTAAAGCATCCTTGTTTCTTTTCCTGTAAGCGCGCTCTCTCTTGTTGCTTTCTGGTGTGCAGATGTGGATGCTGTTCAACAGCCATGCCCCCACCACCTTAACCCTCAACCCAGCAGCAGCAGACTAACAGACTCAGTTTTTACTGTAAACGTCGCAGTCCACAACTCGCTGTGTATTTTCGAACAACTTTTCACTTTTCGCTCAGTGCTGCCACACTAGGTTTTGTGCAAACTACACGCTAATAATTTGTTTATGCTATATGTATGTGAATAATATATGTAACTGTCGCGATTACGTTGTTTATTTGATTATTATCAAATCGATGCCGGTGCCAATTAACTAATGTGACTACAAATACTTTGAAATACATGTGTACGATAATATTTGCAACATACTATAAACAAAAATAAATATGAAATAACGCGTCGTGCGCAACCTTTGCAAAATAATCAGAAAACTCACGCAATAACAAACACAAATATGCATGTGCTTGTGTTTGTATGAATGTTTTCAATAAAGTTCTTTAGCCGTTTGTCTATTTGTTTTGTTGCTCTAAAATCGCCTAAAACAGCTGTACGTTGAATAGTGACAATACGATCGTTGCATTTTATGTGTATATATCAGTGTCTGTGTGTTTGTGTCTACCTTTGCTTTGATATGTTTGCTGTTAGAAAGTGCAGACAGCATGTTAAATCGCCACTAAGAACACAGGACTTTACAGTTCATTAACAGCAAGTGGCATTGCATTTTTTCTTGCGTAGTGTGTGTATGTATGTGTTTGTATGTTTCTACATAATTAAATCAATTTTCGTTCAATAAGCAATAAAATCTATGCTATTTTTAATCGTAAATATTTTTGTAAACAGTTGATAGCCATTTTATGTGAAATTCAATTTTCCAACCCGTTTAGCTTTAAACGATGGGGTTGCTAACGTTTGAGGACAAAATCTTTACAAGCACAAAAAATCCTTGAACAACATACGAGCTCAAAAAAGTATATATTCGCTTTCCTAGAATTTATCATTTATATTGCAGTTGCCTCGCTGACTGTCAATAGATTCACCATCTATGAACAAATACGTATGTATGTATGCATATTCACTCATACATACGAACATATATGTGGCGCGAGACATCATCGGTAAGCTCAGCTTCCGTTACCTCGTTGCTCGCTGTGTCAGTTTCATGCTCTCGTATGATACGCTCCACTTTTGGATGCTATTTATAAACGTTTTCCTTATATGTACATACAAACAAATATACATATAACCATAGGCACACACACATACACATGCGCAAGAATGGTTTCTCCTGGTCACTGATGCTGCTTCCTTTGAATCTGCATACATAGTTCCGCTTCCGCCCAAACTGAATATGTTGTTGTTGTGTGAGTGTTTTTTTCGGCGCAGCCGCAGTCTGCCAACGAAATGTAAACGGATTGAATGTGATGAGAGTCACACAATCATTCAACTTACCGGGCAGCATCCACATGTTGAGGCGCGTGCAGTTGCCGCTTCTTTCCATTCCCTTCTTCAAATACTTACGTACATTTGATTACATACGTTCAAACGTATGTCAGTACATAATATCCCATTTTAGCTACAGGACGCATTCAAATTCAGACATTTCGCCATTTATTGACAGGTTATCTGTAGGGGGTAACAATGATATGAATGTTCGTCGATTTGCATACATATTTATTCGGTACGTAACTTTTGACAATTGTACAAATAAGTACCTACTTAAAGCGCAAAACCATTGCATTGAAAACGTGCAGAACTTATAACACAGCTATTCAGCTGGATCAGGTGGGGCCCACACACGACATCTTTCTGATATCCTATCGTGACCGTATGGATGATTTGTTGTTGCGATTATTATGCTTGGCAGCATGTTAAACAAATACAGTTGAAGAACACACAAGTATTGGTTTTTAAATTTGCTCAAGCAGCAGAGCAGAACGAATTTTCTGTTTCTCTTTAATGTGCATTTTCATAATGAGTTGTTTGTTTTTATTTGTTGGGCTTTCAAGTTGAATGTCAACTACAAGGGAGCTTTGAGCAATATAAATCGATAAACGATTGCGCGCTAGTTAACAGTTACATATACTTGCACACAACAATTCTCTCTCTGAAAGCCGCTGCAGCCGATCTCTTCATTTAGTACGATTTGTGGGTATATTATTTTATTTTCCTTATGTGGTGGCATTAAATGTTAAATGTTGTAATTCGGATATAGCTAAAAGTGATTATTTTTGTATACTAAATAGCCTGACCGCATTTCAACACCAATTGCAACGCCCACACTTGCACTAAGGCAGCATCAATAGCAACAACAAGCAGCGGTCAACGCACAACTAAACGAAAGTGTAGTCAAGAAAATAGTTTGCACAAAAATAGTTTTTCGAATAAATAAATGAACGGTCACATGCCTTCGTCGCCTGAAATGCAACGCCGCTTCTATAAAGGAATCAAATCTTATAACATACATACTAACGTACATGCACATATGTATGTATGTAAATGAAGTGTTCGATCATGCTCACAAATCTCTTTTCCCGCTCTTCTTTTATGTATGTATCTAAAATTCAATATGTGCATGTGTGTGTATTTGCAGTTAAAAACTAAAAGCCGGCTCAGCGGGAGGTAAATTTTGCGTACGCGTGTGATGTGAGGAAATGCCGCAACGGCAGCAGCAGCCATATAGATGTCGACAGCGTCAGCAGCAGCAGAAGAAACAAAAGCAAAATCAACAAATACAATTAAAGCAACAAAAAAGTATCCACGACCCCCAGCATAATTAAATATTTGGCAGCAGCAAATATCTCCACCAAACTAATAAATTAAGTGTAAAGTGTGCGTCTGAACAATTAATTGATCTGAAAGGCAGCCGAAAGAATATACATACATTGCATAAATAAACAAAAAGTTCTGAAAACGATAAGCAAATAAAACGTGCAGCAAAAATGAAGCGGCGCAACGCGGACTGTGGCAAATTACGTCGCCCAATGAAGCGAAATAAAATCACAGAGGGCATGTATGGCAGGTAAGTGTTAAAAAATACCAACAGAAATTATGTACGTAAGTATGTATATGTTTTGTACATACATACATACATACATCTATTTCGCTTATCGCTCTTTTAACAACACTTATTTGGGGACTGCGCATACCGCAATGATCGCGTAATATATAATTCCAGAATATAGATTTTTGGTTGGTCATCAGGAAACTTGTATTAAACTGCGTTATGTTCAAAATTTTAAAAACAAATCCAATATAAGTTAGCTTGTTATAAAAGGGGGAATATTGTATATATAAAAAAAAAACAATCAGTGACAAATACCCTGTAAAACATAAAAATGTTGTCGAAGTGAAGATAATAACATAAAAACGTATAAAATGTTTTGGAGAAATTACTCTAAATGTGTATGTAAACATAAACACGAGGTATTTCATAGTGCAGCTTCCGAATTCTGGCGCTCTTTCTGGTTTTATTACGCATTTATTTGTTTGTTTACTTTTTGATTTTGCATTGTAGTTGTTCTATTATGCATTCACACATATGTATGTATGTTCTTATGTGTGTGTGTCTCTCTTTTTGGACGCTCTTCGTGTGGTGCTTTTGTTTTGTGGTTCATTTTAAGCTGCGTGTAGCCCGCGTGCCAATCGAGTTAGATAATTTATTCCGTTATTGCTGTTGATGGCAACAGCTTGTGTGAGTGTGTGTGTTAAAAGCCGCAATTGAGCGTTAAGATTCATTTTAATTAAGTCAACTAATATGACAAAACATTATCACTTTTAAATTAGATTTATTTTAAGTTGCACTCTATTTAACTAATTTAATTGTTTTTGTTGTTAATTTCAGCACAACTGTTTTATACATGAAATTTCTAATACTTTGGGCCATTGTGATGGTTGCCGACTTTATGTTTAAGTTCCGATTTGAATTCCTGTGGCCATTTTGGCTACTTCTTCGCTCCGTGCATGACTCCTTCAAGTACAAGGGATTGGTAAGTACAGATCTACGGCTCATATACTATATTAAAATTTGTTATACTTTATCATTATTTGTTCCCAACAGGCATTTTCTGTGCTATTTGTGTGCATTGCAATAACATCGGATCTGGTGTGTTTGTTCTTCATACCGGTACATTGGCTGCTCTTTGCGGCCAGCACATACGTCTGGGTGCAATATGTCTGGCATACAGGTGAGTTTACATAAATATAACACTAATAATAATAATGATGATGATGATATAATTTTTTTTTTAACAGATAAGGGCATCTGTTTGCCAACAATTATACTCTGGATGTTGTTTGTCTACCTAGAGGTAGGCATACGATGGAAAGACAGTCGTCATATGCCACATTTGGATTTCTGCCGACCGTTTGCCGCGCACTGGTAAGTACTGTGAACTCTTCAATCCGTACAACTATAATTAACCACTGGGATTTTTCTCTGCAGCATTGGCTATCCGGTGGTTACTCTAGGATTTGGCTTTAAGAGCTATGTAGGCTATCGTATGCGCCAGCGCAAGCAGCGCGAGGTGGCCAAAGAGAATGAGTTTTACATGCAGCTGCTGCAACAGGCACTGCCCACTGAGGAGGCAACCACCGATGAGGCAACAGCACAGACAGCAAATGCAGCTGTAGTGACGCCTGCATCTAATAGCACTGCCATTGTGCCCAATGGTGCGCCGGCAGCGCTGTCCGCTTCAGCCACATCCCAGGGTAATGGTATTTTGGCAACTGCGTCGTCGTCTTCGCAAGCACAAAATCATCATGATCATCATCATAGTGGCGGGGGCGGCAGCAGTGGCAGCAATACTAATCATCATCATCATCACCATCACAATAACAACAACAACAATAACAACAATAGCAACAACAGTCATCACAACAAGGATAACAACAACAGCGCTAACAGCGATAGCAGCACAACGACTGCCACAGGGGCGACATCAACAGTAGCCGCTGGGGCAGGCTTCCTATCAACAGCTTCCTCCGCATCTGCATCATCGTCCACCAGTTCATCCAACTCGGCGTCTGCCAGGCAATCAAATGCAGCGACAACATCAACAACAACAGGTGCAGCATTTATTTGTATTATAAGTACCAATGCTCAACCTATTCTAATATCCAAAAAACTTTCCAAACTTCATGGCTTATCTTTGTAGTTGTGTGTATGCTTGTGTGTGTGTGTATGAATGTGCTGAGTGTTATCAGAAACTTACAAAAGTCGATAAGCTCCTGGCAACCATGCTAATTTTATGTACAGTGCTTTCTCCATAAATGAAACGAGCATTGTATCTGAAAATCGATAAAAATCAATAATGTGTACATAGAATAACATTTGAATTTATACATTGCAGCAACCTCAAATGGACATGCTGGCGGTGGCTCAAGGAATCATCGACGCAGCATGGACAAAGAGAAGAATCGCAACAAGGGCGACACAGCTGAGAACAATGAGCACACCAACAACAGTGGAGGAGGACGGCATGGCGGTAAAAATAGCAACAGTAATAACAATAGTAACAGCAGCAACAACTATCAGCAAGTGGAGAGCAATGCAACAACCACCACAACAGCAAGTAATAACAGTAAGGAGAAGTCAGACTGGGATAGTGGCAATAGCAACTATCAACAACAACAACAGCAACAGGGGGCTAAGGATAAACAGGGTGCTTTGAACAAAAAGAAAACGCTTTATTCGAAGCAAACTGATATCGGCCCCTCCTTGCTTGCAGACAACAAAAAGACGCACAATGCTGTCGGTAACGGCAACGTCCTGCAGCACGAGACAGAAGAACCAGTGGCCGTGGAGCCAGTGCCACAGACAGAAAAGGCGCCAAAAGGTAAGTGCCAGAAATCAACAAGCTTACAAGTTGTATTATAAATTAAAACTGCGCATCTTACAGGCCGTCGCAATCGCGGCAAGAAGGACACTTCAGCCAAAGACAATCATAGCCAGCAGCAAGATAAACATAAGGATAATTCAGCCACGGCAGCATCTGCTTCCAGCAACAATAACAACAACAACAACAATGATGCCTGTTCCGTTTCATCGTCAGCCAGCTCGACATCAAGTAATGCAACTGCTGCCGCCATCTCGCACATTGCCAGCAAAGTGGTATCCAAGATATGCGAAACATGCCTCAAGCTAGAAGCGGACGTTAAGAAATATCGCGCCGAAATAAGCCACATGAAGCAAATCGAGAACGAGCTGCGTCAAAAACTTGACGCAAATCTGACCAGCAAGTCGAGTTTGCAGGCCAAACAAAAGGAGTGCGAAGAGCTTGAGAAACGCATACAGGAGCTGAACAATGCACGCCATGCCGACATGCTAAGTCTGCAGACTGTGGAGCGACGTCTCAACGAGGAGCGTCGCCAGAAGCAATCTTTGGACGCCCAACTGGCCAACGAGAAGAAGGCACGCAAGGCGGCTGAGGAGAAAGCCGCAAGACCCGAGTGCAGCACTCAGTGCAAGCAGCGACGTCAGCAAATCGACGATGAGCTCAAGCGTGTGCGTGGCGACCTTAAACAGTCCGAGGAAGCCAAACAGATGGCCGTCGAGCATGGCCGCAAGTTCGAACAGGAGGTGAGCAATTAAACACAGAATATTAAATAAAGTGCGATTTAATAAACTCTTTTCTCTCTCTTGGTTTAGTATCGTATGCTGGATGCTAAGGTGCGCAATCGGGAGTCTTCGCAGGCTGATGCTGAAATGCTTATGGTTGCGCTGGCTTCAATGCAGGAAAAGAACGCAACACTGGAAAAGAATCTGTCCTCAGAGACGAGAGTTAAGCTGGACTTATTTTCGGCTCTGGGCGCAGCCAAGCGCCAGCTAGAAATATCTGACAGTATGCAAAAACAAAACCAAACCAAAATCCCATTCGAAAATTCTAATACATTTGTATTTTGTGTTCACTTCACAGGTCATCGTCGTTCTAAGGATGATGAGGTCACTGATCTCAAGGCCAAGATAGCACAGTTGCTGGCCGTTATGCCAGATCCCAGATATCTTAATTCCGGACCACATGGTCCAGGTGGTAGCATGCTGCGCATGAATGATACACCTCCGCTACAATCGGGCGGACCTGGCCCCTCTTCGCCCATGCTTAGCCTAAGCGTTGAGTATCAACAGCATCAGCAACAGCAGCAGCAGCATCAACAACAGCAGCAGCATCAACAACAGCAGCAGCAACAACATCAACAGCAACAACATCAACAGCAACAACATCAACAACATCAGCAACATCAACAGCAACATCAGCAGCAGCAACACCAGCATCAGCAACAGGTCAACAATTCGCAGCAGCAGCAGCAGATGGTGCCAGTCAGTGTTGCTGCTGCTCTCCATGCAAATAATGCAGTCAATGGTGGTGGCAATGGCGGCAACGGCTTGTCTACACTGGATCCAAATGCTAGCGTCTATACGCCACAAAAGGGCAACATGATGGTTGTGGCGCCAAATGGTATGAATCCTAATGGTTCGGATGCCTGACGCCAACAGCAGCAGCAGCAGCAGCATCAACAACAGCAGTCGTCGACGGTATCGTCATCGTCCGCTTCATCCTCGCATCAGCTAATGAGACGACAAGTTTGAGATTATTATAAAATACTTTATGAAAAGCAACAGCAAAAATGGCGAACAGCGACCGATTGAATTAGACTACAGTAGTCAGCCGATGGCAATTGGAGCTGTTTAGCATATGATATATGATATAAATGTCCGTACTAAGCATAAGCAGATTCCTTTCCAAACACACACAGAACCCAGTATCACATAGTACACAATCTCCAAGTTCCATAACCATAAATATATATATATATATTAATATAACATCCAAGAAGAAGATACCAAGTTTAGTGATTACAAAATACAGCAGTTAGTTGTTGATTGCTTTTCTAAATTCCTGACACTCATTTATATGCTCACACTTTCCTAGTATGCCATTAACTGGAGCTTACAATTTAAGACTCCCCAATCTAATCGGGCTTTAAATGTCATTCCACCTTATCAAAAAAGAAAAGAAAACAAATGTAATCAAACTAAAGAAAAACTATCTGGATGTTTTTTGTCGTAGCATCTCCCAACTGACAACTTTTGGTATCCAGTTGTCCATTCACTTCACACATCCGCTCATGGAAACATACACATACATTAAAAATTAATACATTTGACAGACTCCGTGCGCGAGTTGTTGAATGATTTAAAAACAAAACAATTTTAAAAATAATAAGAAAGCAAACAAATGCAGAAAACTAAAATGGAATATTGTATTTTGATTTAAATGCGAAAGGAGGTTAGAAGATGATGATAATGAAGATGAAAAAGAAATGATCTGTTTACTACTTATTATTATTAACAAAACGCTGTGAGAGTTGACCAACTTTGAATTTGGCGTGAAAAAAGATATGTTTTTATATTTTGATTTTTTAAATTTTCTGCCCCACTTTCAATGGAAATTTTGAAGTCTGCTCCCTTGATTTATTATCTCATTAAATTATTTTTGTTATAAACTTTAATTTTACGCCTATTATGTAGAATTAACTATTTTGAAAAAACAAAAACCAACAAGTTTCTTTTTAAGTTTTTAATTTATTTTTTTTTTGCTGTTCCTAAACAAAAAACTAAAAGAAAACAAGTCGAAAATGCTTGAACTTTATTTGCGAAGAAAAGAAAAACAACAAACGATGACTATTTTTGTTTAATAAAAACCATTTCACTGCGTGAAGCGAGTAAAATTAATCTTATTGAATAATTATAATTTATAATTTAAATCTTTGGTCTTTGATTTATGTTCTTTTTATAATTGGAATACGATATGTGATTGTGAACAGTAGTAGTCTTAAAAAAAAAGTCACATTTTCCATTAATTTAATATCTTATGTTTATTTGAATCAGTCAAAAACATTGAAACAACCAAGTCACATAAAAAGCTGTCTGTAGTATTAAAACAATTTCAAAGCATATCCAAACAGTAACCAGCAAAATGTTTCACATTTTCACAATGGTTTACTATCTGCTGCAGACACTTTCCACAGCTATCTTCACCACTGTGGCCACCATCTGGATGATTGAGGGTAAGCAGTCTATAATAGTTTAGCTTCAATTTCTACAATAACATTTTCGCAGAGGCTTTAATCAATCTTATGATGACCAGCTTTTTTTATGCACTGAGCTGGGCCTGTCATCCGTTGGTAGTGCTCCCAATGCTGCTGGGATCTTATATAGTAATCAAGAACATATGCATGCGTCCTTCTGTGCAGAGTGGGGGGGCAAAGGATACATTTGGAATGCGCAACATGATGCGCACTCCTCGCATTAACTCATATCGCAGCAATGGCAGCGTTTCGTCGCGCAGTAATGATAGCTGTGATTTGGACACGAACGACTTTCGCAAAAGTAACTAAATTTGTTTGTTTTTTTTATTAGTTGAATTTTATTTGTTAAATTAAGTATGGTGTGAAATTGGGTATGATTCATAGGATTTAATATCTTAATGCAGTGACGAAACAAAAATATACACGAAACATAGCCGTAAACGTATACAGGAAACGTAATTAAAATTAAACTTAAGTCTATTATGGTTTTTGTAAGGATGTGGTGTCCATTTTGCTTAGCAGATCTCCCACCTTGAGCAGCATGGCGTTGGTCTGCTGCTGTTCGCCGGGAGTTGCGGAGCTGCTGATCATGCCAGCCAGATGATGTATGTACTTGTCCACGTTCTCTACGTTTAGACCACTGGGATGTACAGGTGGCAATGACATCCCGCCCAAGGCAGCGACAATTTTTTGCCGTAGATTCTTAATGTATGCAGCAAGACGGGCGTTCTCCTCCTTGAGCTCGCCAACCTCACCCATTACCTTGGCATGACCGGTCTTGGTGTTGTCCACATGCTGCTCGAGCACAGCGTTCTGCTGTTCCAGATCCGTTTTGTTCTTGCGCAATGTACGCAACTCGTTCTCCGTGCTGCGATTGTGCTCGATAAACTCGTGCGTATAGATGGGTATCTCCCCGGCGGCATATGAACGTGGCTGCAGGTTGCAGGAGTTAAAGGATGGCGGGGTCGGCGTGCGTTTTACTTGTGCCAGTGGAATATCATCTGGATCGGGTGTCGGTGTGCTCTGTTGTTTGTTTATGGCTGCTTTTACGTTGGATTTTTTCGGAGCGGTGTTGACAACTTCATGGTTATTGCTAATGCTGCTGTTGTTGTGATTGTTGGTGGCCTTCTCATTGGGTGTGCTGGTGTTTTTGTTGTCAAACACTTTCTTCGCCTTGGCCAGCTCATTGGCCACAATTTCAGGGTGCTCTTTGAGGAATTTGTGCATTTGTTCCAGATATCTAAAAATATTAAAAAAAAAAGTTTGTGTAATATGTAAAAAAAAGACAATTAAGTATATGAATAACAGTTTTCTAAATTGTGCGGTTACAGTGCTTTATCCTTGGCTGCTGCTTCCATGTAAAACGTCTTGCGCTCCTCTGATAGCAGATGCCACTCTTCGCCAATCATTTTTGTGTGCTCCATTGCTGTGCGATGTGGATATTCGCGACGCAACTCCTCCCTGCGATCGTTCATGAAACGCACATATGAATTTAGCGGCATTTTTGGTGCGCCAGCAACATTAATTCTGCGGTGTGATAGCTTTTTCAGCTCCGAGTCCAAGTCGCTGACAGCCTCGGCATTACGGCCTTTTGCCTTGTATTTCTTTTTTGTTGTTGTTTTGCTGGCGGGTGTATTACGATTATTCACATCATTTGTTTCGTCGGCATTGGAAGATTTTGAAAGCAAAGCTGCCGCTTGCTCTTCTGCAGCATTTGCATTTGCATTCGTGTTTTCTTGTTTGCTATTCATATTAAAAAAAGTTTTTCTTAAAAATAATTTATTTGATTCTTATAGTTCCTTCTTGTGTGCAAGTTGTTCAATGAGTATTAAAACCAAGAGACGATGATAGCACAAAAGTACTCGTACTCGAAACAGATGGTGCGCTGGCTCGGTCCAACGAGTAACCAACCCGATTGCTTATGTTTCGTTCAAAGTACTCGTCGACAGCCAGCTGGTGCCTGGGGAATTGTAGTTTGCCATAATTTTTGTAGTATTTGTTTTGTGTCCAACTAAACAGCCATAATGGCTGAAAGTGTGAGGCATATGAACAGATTATACGTTGCCGTCTTTCATTTCTCTTGTTGTTGTTACAGAACTTGAGTTTGGCAATTTTAGAGTTTTGATTCAATCGCTTGCTGCTACCCTAGCAAGGAAGGGTAGTTTGACTTTAAATAAACTTTGCGTAATAAAATAGATAAACGCAAGATAAATAAATATGACATTCATAGTACATGTTTGCTTATATTTTTGAGCATAATAATTCATTTATCAAGTTGAATAAAAAATAATAAATACGCAATAATATAATCGTATTTTTGTATTTAAATACTTAAAACAAGCTGTATTTATTTGAAAATTATTTATTAAGTGGTTTTATTGACTATAATTGAATATTGGAACAAAGGGTAGATTTACTTTGTGCTGTTTGTGCGTCTCAGCAACCGGCAAAGTGTTGTTGTTTTTCTCTTTTGCATTTGCCCATTCTCGATGTGTATACACACAAAACGCTGCTGCCTGTTGTGAAATTAGACGAGAACATTTTGTTTTTCTATAAACGAGACGGGTATATTGGTTTGTGCGAATGTATGTAACAGGCAAAAGGAAATATTTCGGACCCAAATATATATATATATTCTTGATCAGCATCATAAGGCGAGTCGATTTGGCCATATATGTACGGATAATGTGTAGGACTTATGGTATCTCCTAGTCGACTTTTTCAACTAGAGCATTCTATTTTTACTACTCGTATTTGTACTTTGTAGGCGGAGTCAAGAGCGCTCCAAATTAGAATTATAAATATTGGCTACCGGCATTTACTAAGCAAGTAGATAATAATTTATGTTGTTTTAAAATAAGTAATAACTTTAAATATAATTATATAATATGCACCAAAAACAAATTAATTGAATCTAAACAATTAAATAAATATCGAAATGCCGACGGAATTTCATGTTTATTTGCTATTAACATTCTAGGGCCGACAGTACATAATTATATATCTTTGTAATTTAAACATAAGTTATAACTTAAAATAGAATAAACATGTACAAATTTTAAAAGTTATTTAATAATAACAAATATGTATTTAATAAAAAAATATACATATTTGCATTTTTAAATATGTATATACAAAATCCTAAATGTTGTGGTAGGTAAAAAATGCCGAAACAATGAATTGCTACGCATACACTTTAACGAACTGCGAGTACATGTACATGCATGCACACACTTGCATATGCAAGGGCATGAGACAGGAAAAATCCAAAAATCTCGGCAAAGCTAGCCCAGCAAGAATGGAAACAAAATGCACACGTATACAAATACTAATGCATTTTTACCATTACGCTGCCCCCTGTCCTATAATAGACAGCCAAAGCCAGCTGCACTTGCTTTTTGTATGCGCCCTAGCAAACGTAAGCGCACGCCCAGCTGGCTAGTGGCGTTTGCTCACTTCTTATTCTTACATTTGACTGTCCTTGAAAGCTATAAATAGATATTTTGCTTTGCCCTTTTGCCGAATAAGCGGCTGGTGCGTTTGCAAAATAGACGAACTGGCCCAAAAAAAAAAAACAAAGCAAGCACAGACAGTGTGTCAAGTTTAGATGGTAAAAATGTATTAGTATGTAAAAATGAATTATGTTATTTGATTTATAATTTATTTGTAATATATTAAGTCAATAATAAAAAAAAAATTTTAAAAAATTTTCTCTTATTGCGGGATTTGAGCCCGGGACTCGGGGACGTAAATGCACAATATTGCACACGCTTATTCTACTGCGCCATGATCTCTCATTACATTTGGTGGCTTACACATCATCTTGTTGTATGCGATTTTCTAGCTCTTTCTAATTGCATATTCTTAGCCTTAGACTAGAATTATTATTAACTACTAACCTAAAACATGACTTTAATATATTTTTAAAATCAATTAAAAATAAAAACAATAAAATATACATATTTGCGTTATTAATAGATTTACATATATCTGCAAAATTACTATTGTTGCGGAAGGTCTGTAAATTTGAAAGCAATGTGTGTGCATGCACACACACAATTGCATATTCAAGGGCATAGAGGCATAACAAAATAATGAAAATCAAAGCTAGTCAATGCAAAAAATAAACAAATGTATTATACATACAATAATTAATAGCGAATACTATTTTGTTTTGTGCCTAGTGGGGAAATTTTTAATAATTTCCATCGCAATAATGACAAAACTTCTATTTTTATTTTATGAATATCAATTAATTAATTTTTGTTATATTTTGTTGAATTTTATTATTTGAAATGTACATTTTTATAAATTTAAATTAGTTTCAATAAATTATAAGAATTTTAAAAACAATAATTTTTATTTATAAAATATTTAATTATCTAATAGTACCAAAATTTCTATCAAAACAAACGCTGTGTGCTCAAATGCATACACACTATGAGATGTGTTTGTATGTATGCATGTCAGCGCTCATGCACTTCTAAGCGACATTCACTAACAGCTAGCTATAATCAAAACAAAACAATTTAAATATGGCGCGCAGCCACAGCAAAACGGCAAGAACGAAAACCATGCCAGCTGATTCGTCAAGGGGAAATTGACGCTCTCGTTAATTTGGCCGAGCCAGATTCAGCTCACCATCGTGTAGAAAACCAAATGAGTACTTTTGTGCTATCATCGTCTCTTGGTTTTAATACTCATTGGATGCAACTAGACAAAATCTGTTATACAACAGCTGTTGCAGCAGGGCTGAATAGATACAGTTCAACCTATCGTATTAGTAATGCGATAGCTTAACTTGTGTGAATCTTAAAAAGAGGGTGGCAGCTCTGTTACCAACCACTTTTAAGTAAATACGAGTATGTATGTATGTGTAATGACGTCAATAAAGTGGCGCGATTCTTTTAATTGGCCAACTGTTCGATTTCACAAGTCGGCACTTAAAAATGTAAGCCACAACAAACCCATTACTGGGTTAAAAACTTCCTTAGGACCATGAAGAACATATATTATTTAAATTGTGGGAAATCAGGAAAATTGTGGGGCAGAAAGAAGTTTCAATTTCCGTTTCTGATAAGAATGCCATTTGTTATCATAACAAAAATAAAACACTTCCGCTTGGGTATCTTAAAGGGTCACTGTTCAAGAAAAACTAATAACTGGTGCCTTGTAAAGATTAATTTTTGATATCTGTAGGACGGGATCTGGGTTAAATAATAATAAATGTTTGTTTCCGCTTGTGGTCTTGATATATTTTGAATATTCATTGTACATGATTTAGTGGTCTGCATATTTTTTTTTTTTTTGAGCACATTTTGAAATAATTACAATTACAAAAATATTAGCCTATGTGAATGACAGGTGTTAAATATAAATAGAAACTTACAAATAAAGCTTAAGGATAAGTCCAATATATGTATAGGTATATCAATATAAAGCCTTCGATGACAAATTCTATACAGTTAAGGGAGAACACTTTAGTATTCTCCCCAAATCAATGTTCAACAGCTAAACTGCGTATGTGTAATATTACAAAGCTAAAACACTTAAAACGATCGCCGGCCGGCTAAAAGAGAGATAATCCAACAGGGGTTTTTTCAATTTGAAAAACTAATAATAATAATAAGCACCCGATGATGCGAACTCATATTAAACTGGGGAAAAGCTCATCAAAATTACTCTCCCAGGGGAAGTCATCCTCATCCTCTGTTGGTAGGGCGGCCTCCACGGTGTCCATTTGGGATACTGGCGAGCCAATAACTGATTCATAGCCATGATCCGATGCAACCGAGTGCATAGATCTCGCTGGTGATTTGCCCAACGGCGAGATGGCTTTAACGCGCGGACACAGGAATCTCTCAAAAGGCTCGAAGTTAAGATGACTCGTCGCCTCATCATCTGAATCATCGGTGGCATTGATGACGTTGAGATAAACTTGTGAGGGTGACGTTGCTGGCAACGGACACTTCATGATGGCATCCGTAGTGTTCTCGTCGCCAGCAGTGACACCATCACCATAGATGATCTCAACGGCTTCGTTGACTGGCACGGCATCTCCATCCATAACAATGGTTATAGAATTCGTCTTGGCATCGTAGGTGCCATAAACTGTGTCGGGTGTGGCGCTCTGCAGGAACGCAGCTGCTGATAATTGATTTGTTTTTAACGTTGTTGTCGTCGTTGTTGCTTTATTTTGTGGGTTTCCATTTATAGATGACACCTGCATTTGTGGGCTGTACTCCGCTTTGGCATCCGTCTCCATACTTAGGCCATCAGCTCTATGCCCGCTGGATTCCATGCACTCTGCTGTGGGCCCCACCATTGATCCAGACAGTCGCTCTGACTGGCCTGCATCTTGGGCAGCAGTTTCGAGGCTTGCGCCAGCACTTGTTTCCAGGTCTGCTGCGATATCTGCGAGCAGGCTTTCGGCCAGCTCTTCAAGTCGTCGCGCATCGAACTCTTCATCGTCGACGAGCAACATGTCTTGTATAGAAGGCAGAGCGCCACAATTCTCCAGAGCGATGCTGTCGTTGTGCTCTGCTTCAGCTGCTGTTCCAGCAATCGCTTCGTTGTCAATGCACGCGCTGACGACTGTGTGTCCACTAGTGTACCCTGCGGCAGAGGGTCAGCATTGGATGCTGCAGATCCAGTGTATGTGGACGCACAGCCCTCAGCGTCTACATTGACGCCAGAGCAGTTGCTATTGTTGCTTGTGCTGTTGCTGAGACTGTTCTTCTTGGCAAGCTCTTTCATTTCGGCCAGTTCCTGTCGTAGTTGTTCCATTTCAGTATCGAGTTTCTGATTCTTGGCCATCAGGGATTCATTGATGCTCTGCAAGCTCTCGCATTTGTTTTGAAGTAATTCCGTTTTATCAGTAAGTTCCTTTATTTCCATATCCATTTCCTCCATGCGCGCCTTCTTGCGATCCCGGCTCGTCTGTGCGGCAACGCGATTCTTTAGCTTCCTATTGAAACGGAAAATACAATATGTGTCAGTTAAGTTGGGACTCAAGTAAGTGTTGTTGTAACTTACTTTCTCTGCACCTTCTCCTCCCAGGACAGATGATCCAGGCGACGCTTCTTGGCCTTCGTGGGCGCTGCCATTGTCACTGAATCGTCGTCTGCGATGCTATTGGATGAAGATGCGTAGCCCGAACTGGACGGCGATGATCCGCCGCCCTTGAGCAGCACAGCTGTGGCGGAGAGCGGAGGCGCTGGTCGCAGCTTGGGCAATGTATTTAAATTTATATTAGAGCCAATGGGCACAATCTTGGTTAAAAGCACTCCGTTAACTGGTGCCATCATTTATTTATAATTGTGTTGTTGTTGGTGTTGCAATTAACAATTGAATAGCAGTGAGGAAAGTTGAGCAAAAATTTAAAATTTCATTTTTGTCGTCCTCTATGTGTGGACTGCTGCATCAATATTCACTGAGCACTGAATTTTATCTGATTTTCATTAACTTAAAACATTTGGATTGTTGCCTCAACGTTAGCTGCTGCTGCTGCGTTTTTCATGTGTGGCTTTGTAGCTTTTGATTTCTTCATTGCCTCTGTTTCTTGCTTGCCCAGGTCAGCTATTTGGTAGTCAACCTAATCTCACGCAATTTTCTTCAATCACCTTGTAATTCTGCGCAGCAAAGTCTGAACGCTGTCGTGTACTTTCTTGAATGGGTTGCAATGAAAAGCTGACGTGGCTGCTGCTGACTGGTGAAAAATTAGTGGAAAGAAGAAGCAGAGTGTGACAAATCGAAAAATGTTATTTGACAGAAGAATTAACATTTTCATGCTGTTATTAACAGCGATTGAAAGATTTTGATACACATACATATTTACTTTCAATGAGCGCGAAATTAATTGGTTTACAAACATTTAATTTTAGCTTCAAATACATAATACACTTTATATAAAAAATAGTTCAAGGCAGATGTGGCATTGGGTTGCGATCCTTCTTTTTGATGTTTTCATTGGCAGCATGTTCTTCTTTGACTACCGCAGCAACATCATAAATTGTGGTTTTGTGCTTTAAGTGATTAATATAAAATATGTAAGGTATGTTCCCTGTGATTGGATCTATAGCCACTGGCCACATAGCTTTTAATTCAGCTTTAGAAAATTTTTCTGCTTCCTCACTCATTAACTTTCCAAAGTATTCTTTTGTTAAAAAGCGTTTGTTTTCGGGATCCAAAATTTCAAATGCTGCCAAAATTTTTTCCGGTGTAGCTGGCTCCATTCTAAAAAATGTAATACACATCAAAGCCTAGGAATATAAAATCTTTGACTTACTTTCGATCCATAAGCAGTTGCGAAACATGAGCCATAAATTTTGGTAAGTGTGTTTCTCCCGGATTATCTTCAGATTCAGTGGCTACAACGATGTCATGAATCTCCTTCTCTGTGGGTACACACCCTAAAAATCGTAGCACATGTCCCACACAACGAGTGTCTATATACTTATCGCCGTGATGGTCAAAAACACAGAAGGCTTCAGAGATGCGAACCTCAAGCTCATTTGCAAGTGGAACTGTCAACAGTTATTGATTACTCTTCATGGCAATAGTAAGAAAATAAACTTACTGCCGATTTCCATTATAACTGTAAATTTTGGTTTCTCTCTTTAGAGTTTCTTGTTATTACAAAAACACTGTTCATTTAAAAATACTTAAAAATACGATATTGAAGGTCCGACATGTTTGCTTTGTCGATTTGAAATTTAAAAATGTTTTCTCCTTTTTTCCTGTGAATGTCAATTTCCTGGTGACTGGACATCGATAAGCTTAAACGCAGGGTTGCTTTATCGATATGTACGAACTATCAGATGCATCTATTCCGTGCCAACGAGCATTAAAGTATTTAAATACTCGTTGATTTCGTGCGTGAGTGTTTGATTAATTGTTGATGCCGCTGTGGCTGTTTTTAATTTAGAAACATCATATTCTTTTGATAAAATAATATATAGCGGTAGTGTTTTACGTATCTATACTCTGTTTTGTTTGCACTTTTGTGTTACCATCATTGTTTTATTAATGCGCTAAAACTTGTTTGTTTTGAAGTTTTGTGTGTGTTAGTGTTTTGCATGAGCAACAGGTATACGCGCAACGAGCCTCGATAGTATCGAGCAAAAGGTCTTTTAGTTGTTGTTGAGATTCCGTTTGATTCGGTTGAGTCGCGCGCGTGTTTTTATTCTCTCAAGATTTTCCAGCGGGAAAAATATATTGCAGTGATCAAATACGCATTAGGTATTTAAAAAGTCATTTAACATTAATTTCTAATAAATCGTAAGCATTTGTGCAAGCATCAAGCAGTGCGCAACTTGTTTTTCCGCACAAGTATCTTCGGCGCAGGTGTAACGCTGTGCCACAGTGTGTGTGTTTGTTTTTTTTTTTTCCTTAAGATAGGTAGCAAAGCAATAACAAGTTCAAACATATCCATAATATCGCTTCATACCTACGCTGCTGCTGTGTAGACGTTTGTATGTGTGTTTAATACTGTGTGTGTGTGTCTGTCGCGCAATTTGGAAAACGCGTTTGCGGTTTTTAACGCATCGAAATGGAAAGTGCCTGGCTCCTTCCTTCGCTGTGAACGGTGCTGTTAAAGCTGCGCTGTGATTGGTGATCGATCTCTACAATTCGAGACAAACAAAAGAGGTGCGAAGAACGAAAGTGATTATTTTTGTTGTTGTCTTATTTATGTTTGTGTTGTCGTCGTCTGTCATCATTGCAAATTGTTTACTTTGCGGCGAGTTTTACCACATTCCTCATATGAGAGCGGTATCCATGGAAAGTCGATTAAATTGTGTGATTGATGGCAACCGTGAAAACTTTTACTCGAACTTGAATTTTTCTCAGGCATATAGACAACACTTTTTAACGGTAAATGTGTGTGTGTAAATAATTAACATTTTCTAAATATGCAAAATAAAAAAGTTTTCAAGTCTTTTAGTTAGCGGCTGTCCACTTAATTATAACAACAACAACTCTAGCTTGACGACCTTTGTTAATTCCCATATAAATATAAATAAGAAGCCGCTGGCACCTCTTCATCTTCATCATCCCAGTTTGTCAACATAAAAAGCCTAATGTGGTTTTTAGTACTGTGAAAATAAAAAAAAGGCACAACAAAAATAAACGACGGTTATAATTATAAACGGTAACGCTGAATTTCACCCATGAAGTGAAATTATTGTGTTTTTTTGCGGTTGCCGCCTAACAGCGATTGTAATAACAACTGCAAGTTGAAACACTGAAAAAAAGAAGTGTTGAAAGTCCATGTATTTATGGGTTTTAAAGTTTGGAAAGTTTGTTTTAAAATTGTGGAACCTGAAAGCAGGAACTTTCAGTACAAAGAACCGTTTACTGCTTTCATGTCTAATCTCTTTCAAACTATACTTACAGTCTTTTCTCTCTGTGTAGTGCCTTGTGTTGCAGTTGAAAGTTGGCACCTTGTCTCGCTGCGGTCGCTTAGACTACGTGCTTTTTTCGTTTTTTTTTTTTGTATTTTGGCGACAGGTGGCTGGCCAGCAAGAGACGTGCAACGCGCACAACGTGCAACTTGCAACGCGCACAACGATCCAAATAGAGAGCGTGCCGCCTCTTGACCGCAGGCCACAACGCTGCTTCTGCCCCTCTTCTTCTCCTACTCAAACTGCGCGGCGTCTCGCGGCGACTCGTTTTTCTTTTCCCAGTGCATTGTTTATCCTTGCGTTTGCGTCCCGTGGCAAGTGCACTACAGTTGCCACCAATACCCATACATTTAAGTATGTACATTATGTATGTATGTATTTATGTGGGGGTTACCTTTTCGTTGCCGTTGCTGTTGTTGTTGTTGTTGTTTTTTGTGGCATCATGTCTGACTGGTCGATCTGGTGGCATGGTCTGAAAACTCGTTTCTCGTTTCTCGCCTTTTGTTGTTGTTGTTGTGGCATTCTTTGTTGGTGATTGTTCCCTTTTATACATGTATGTATGTGTGTATGTGTGTGGATTCCGTCCGTTTGCCTCTCAAATTTTGTTTTTTCTTTTGTTGTATTTTTTTATTATTGGAGTAAATTTTTCGCTTGAGGAATTTAATGTTATTGTCGTGCCTGTTGTTGCCTCTTTTTTTTCGCACAGTTAATTTTCTTTTTATTCTTTTTTTTTTTTTGCTTCATGCATCCGACGAATTCATAATTCTTTTGGCTTTGCATGAGTCAACATTTGAGATTTTTCGAGGAAATTTGCATTGGTGTTTAAAAGCTTCGCATGGCCTTAGTTTTAAATGCAAATTTTATGGAAACTTTAAGGATTTATAGTTACAAGGATGCATATTTCATTACAAATTAAAACTGAATTAAACAAATTTAAAGTATTTTTCCGTTAAAACTAACTTATAATAACGTTTTGTTTCTTACTTCTCGATTATTTGCAGTTTAAATATCAACTTCAAGCTTTCTCAAATGCACAGTTCGAAAACAATGTGATGATGTCAATTATGCGAATTTGATGAAGAAGATTCAATGACAAAGCAAACACGAGATAACAATTAGCAGTCAGCTAGACAATAAATATAAATGAATAGAAACAATTAAACGATGAAACGATTTTAGAAAACGTTTTGCATGCAATGGCAAACAAATACAAAGTTATTGCAAATTAATCTTCGAAACAAGTTTTATTTTTCGACAAGAAGATGCCAATTATCACAGCAACAACAACAACAATGCCCAGCAGCGTTGCAGCAGCGGCAGCAGCAGCAGCAGCTAAAAGCGGTACAAAGTCAGCAGCAGCAATCTCGACGTCGGCAGCGCCAGTCTCGAATGATTATCTAATGCAGCAGCAACTTCCACAGCAACTTCCACAGCAACAACAGTTGCCGTACAACAGTCATTATTATCAACAGCAACAGCAACAGTTGGCGCCAGGGCTAAATGCTTCCCACCAACTGCAACATTCACATCCACATCCTGTTGCTAGTTCAGCAGCAGCAGCAGCAACATTGCCACCACTACCACCACCAGCAGCAACAACAACAACAGCTGCTGCTGCTGCTGCTGTTGCAATGCCGTCGACCAGTTATGCAACATTTAACGGAAACTCAAATCTAAATTCTAACCTTGCCAACGGAAGTAGCCGCAACAAGAAATTCAATTGCAACAACGATGTGGCTGCCACGGCTGCGGTTGGAGCAAATCTTCTAGCTGCCACCGATGTGGATGGCAATGGTTATGCAATGGTTGTCAAGCCACTGGCCACAGCGCCACCTATCGGCCTACCCCCACCCGCCATCAAGAAGCCGCCGTCCACAACGCAGTCTGCATCGTTGCATGCCTCGCGCGAAGATGTCGCCTCTTTGGGCGGCACCTCCTCCCTCAACAGTCAAGTCTCCGTCTCGGTCTCGGGAAATCACCATCAGCAACAACAACAACAACAGCAACAGTTTATTGGCAACGGTAATTCAACAACGGGTCGAACATCGAGCGGACATCCCAGCAGCATCTTGAAAGGCAGCAAAGGTAGGGCACAAATTAACGGTTTTTCCTTTTTTCGTTTCTCTTTAGGATAAATTCTGTATTTAAAATTCAATTTAAATCTAATATTGATTGCTTTCAATTTGGTAATAAATTTTGGCAAAATGTTTGCTTTGTAAACTAGTCCAATTAGTTGATGGATTCTGACTACTGACTCTGCCAGCTGTAAATAAGAGATTAAAGTTTATATGCTTGTGGCAAACAGTTGTGCAGCTAATTGAGGTCATCGTAGCTGCAGCATGTTGCAGCATAAGAACTACAAACAGTCTAGAAAGCTATTTATTTCCGCCCACATGGCCACTTTAATTTCGTTTTTTGGTTTCGGTTTTCAATATGCACTTGCCACACTAAATTAGCTCTCAGTTGGATTCCCCAAGGCGCTGCACAGCGGGCAAGTAGCCGTTAAAGAAGTTCAATTGATTTGCTTGCTCTTTGTATTATTTTTTTTCTTTATGTGTTTTGTTTTGTACTTTTGTTTAACTAGACACGTGCCACACACACAGAGACAAACTTCATGCTCAACTGACAAAACTTAAGACAATGAATTGAGCTTGAGTCTGTTGTAAGTTGAACCCATTTCTCACTTATGCTTGTGGGTCTTCAATGAGCTCACTTTCAATATAGTGTTCGTTTTTACCTTCTAAGCTGAGTTTATGTTCACTCTGTGCACTATGAAGATTAGTTCAAGAACAAGTTCAGCGGAAGTTCACTTTGGAACTAACTATGAGGAAGCTATTGTGAATGAAGTTAAAGAACGAATTGCAATTGAAATTCATGTTTAAAATCTTTTACTTTTGTAATTTTTGTGAAGAGTATCTTGAAGTCCATGCAATACGACACTCAAGTATCCTGCACTTCTTTGGAATTGGTTTTATGTTCCACTCGTATGCCACACTTGATCCACTGTAATATGAGATTAAATACCACTTAATCCATTTGTTGCCCTTTTGTTATTGTGTCTCTGTCATACTATTTAGACGCACCTACTTTGAACACTTGTCATCTAATTTATGTCTGTCTCTGTTTGCTTGTGGCATTGTGGGACGATACAACGTACTAGTAAATTATAGTATACTAATAGCGGGTTAACCACATTCAACATCCACATTCACACTCACATTCATTCATGAAACCCAAACCCAAACCACGTTTAAACAAAACGAGTTCACGCCAAATATTCAAGTGGGAGCTGTTGTTGCTGACTCAATTTTTGATCAAGTTTAAGGCGTTTGTAGGCGTTTGGTGGGCGTGGTTGGCTTATGTGTAAAATTGGTATTTATAGTTAATTCAGATGTAAAACATGACCTTAATAGGCCAATAGCTTAAAATCGTTTTCGGAAGTTTGCCAAGCAACATTTCCTAATCCGAGAAACATTTTGAATGGTTTTCAAAACGTTTCGCTTTGTTTAGTTTCAACAGCTTATAAGTATATTCCATTGTTATATGCGGGTGATGAAGTTTCTGTTTACTTTAAACTTGAGTAACTTATTTATTAGCGCTCTTCTGGAAGTCATAAACAAAGTGTGAATTTATTGGAGGGCGAGGGAGCCGAGATGGCAATGAACTCCATGATCACCCACGAGGAAAGAAGCTTTTTCTCTGCTTTTCTCCAGCTCTTATCATTTACGTCATGCGTCACGTCAGTTGCAATTAGCGAGTGTCGCCTGCCTCTCAGCCTTGCCATTCACGTCATATGATGCGATTATTAATTTCTTGATTGTGACATGCTAAAGGAACCCAGGAAAAGCTGGGTGGAGCATGGCGTGCTGTTGTAAGCCAACTTAACGAAGCAGCAAAGCCAATTAGATGCAATCATTAACCGGCTAAAGCCAGGAGCCACAACTCCACATTGCTAGCCGATGATGAATCAGCTGCCAAGCTGAAGTAGGGAACATTTGAGAACAAAGACGTTGCCTTCTTTGTGGTGCTGCTGCTGCTGTTGCAGTTGCACTGAAGTGGGGCACACACATTGCTTGGCTCAATGACATTAATTACTTATGTATGTATGTACAGTGTGTGTTGTGCAAGCTGATGAAAACTCAGCTCAATTCAATAGATTGTTGACCACTTTAAGTTAAAGTACGCCAAGTTATTTCCATAGCCGAGAAAATGCCATGTTTTGAATAGTTAACTGAATTGTGACTCAAGAAGCACTTTAAATTTATTAACACAACTTGACAACTTCAGTGGTTTTTATGTAACTTCTCTCTCTCTCTCTTTTGCCCTCCCTGGTTTCTAAGCAGGTGTGTGTCACTGTCATTGACCCTCTTCAGGAATTGGTAGCATTGTAAATTGTCTACCATGATCAACCATCATCCAACCCTTGAAAAAAAATAATAATAATAATGGGTTTCTCACAACTTCAACTTATACAAGTTTTTTTTTTTTTGTGTTTGCTTGCCTTGCCTGCAGTCTGGATTGAAAGTGAGTCATGCTCTTGACTGGGCTGAATCATAAAACTGTAACAGATGACTGCTTTTTTTTTAAACTCTTTCTTGAAGGTAAATTTGTTAAGGTTTCTAAGAGCATTCACTATTCGTACTTCTTCTCTTACTTCTGTGCTAATCAAGGCATATCCATTACTCATAATAAGCGGTTTCGTCTGTCTTAAACTCATGATTGACAACGATAATCACGCAACAACAAAAACTGAATTCTGGCTAATTGACGGACAGCCGAGATGCGAATGAAATTGCAAAGATATCTTTATGAATTGTTCTCTGTGGAGCTTCTTTGGAACTCATTGTTAGAAGAACAAGCTCTTCTAAATTTAAACAGCTAGCGATCTTGTGCCTAACATGTGTCCGCCCACAGTGTGCCACGCCCATCATGAAGATGGGGGCATGCCAAGTGTTAAGGCCAGCCAAACAAATGTAGTTAGGCAATATGCTATTACAGAAGAGAAGTTCATTGACTTTTATCAAATGAAAGCAAAATTCATTTGTGCGAGAGTATTTGATATGAGGTTGATATGAATAAAAATTAAGATTTGTAGGATCTTTAAAGGCTTTCATGTATGATTTGAATTTTAAGGAATTCGATACCTTTACTTTGTAGCGCTATATAAAAACCTATCAATTACTTCGTTCTACTTATGTTTTTTCTAGTTCCTAACACATTATGCTTTAACAACCTTATTTTCCAAAGTTTTTTAAAATATCTCTCTCTTATCAAATATCTCTTATCGTGGAAAGCTTAAAGATAAGTAATGTTTTGCATAGATAAGACAACTAAGTATATGTACATATATATCTAACATATGTATATATAACACAATTCAATGCCTTTTTTACATACTCTTTCCAACCTAGGCTCGCTTCAATGGGTGCGCCTGTTAGTGAGCATTATATTCACTTGGTATATACAAAAGAACTGTATTTTTGTGCCACATCTGGTCTCATCTGATCAAATAGCTTTTTAGCTCTCGCTCTCGCTCTACAAATATTTACACAACACACACACAAACAAGTGAAGTTGAAAGGGGGAGGCAGTTGGAGTTAGGGGCAAACTGTGCCACAGACACACAGCACACACAACACACAGAATAACTTCCGTACTTGTTGGGAGTCAGCTTCGTTCGTTCGTTCACACTTTGTGGATGATGCAGACTTCTCTAATAAACATAGATACATATACATATACATCAACATGTATTTGCACTAGTTTGGATGATGGAGCGCCCATTGATGGAACCTGAAGTTGGAGTCTGCCTCTGTGCCCCATCGAACCGTTAACGGTTTGACGGTTGTTGTTAGCCCTTCCCAGCATAAATATTTATTCGTGCTTTTTCGATTCGTTTGGCTAAAGTCTGCGTTGGTTCGCAAATCGTTTACATATATGTAGATGAATCTGTTTAATGACATGACTATATACATATGCTTGTTCTTAATATAGGTCTAACGATGACTCAACTCTTAGACAGCATTTGTTTCTCTCTTAATGACCATCAATGGCATAATCTAAAATCACATCAAATCAAACTTCTATGTTTGTAAAACAAGTTTATAAGTTTAAACTTAATATTGTACTTTATTGAAAACACTTTAACTAGGTCATGAGCACAAAGTAATCCCTTGTCCTAGTCAATTGCGCTTATTATAACACTTGTTTGTTTGGCCAAAGGATCAAACAGTTTACGCTTCATTCAACAAAGACGACAACAAAAACTATATTCGGCTCGTTGCACACATGTGTTGCAGAGCTGGTGGATGGCCAACAACATTATAATGGCCAAACTAGGGTGACAAATCATTCAAGCAAGAGATAATTCAAAAGAGAGGGAGCACACAACAAAAACAATATCCGGTTTGAGGTCAGCTTTTATAACTTCCCTAACAGCAGGTTCATCGATTTTCTAGTTGACTTTTAAGTGTGGGAAATTGATTGTGGTTAGTAGCACTAAAGGGTTAAACTAAAGTCTTTTTTGAAAGTTTTTTCTTATGGTTAACTTTAAACCCTTTTATTCTTTCCTTTACAGAAAATCTCTTGCAGAATACATATTATAATGGCGAGGGTGGAGACAGCAGCATGGGCAGCGAATGTGGTGGCGCTGACATCAATCAAACTAACCACGAGGATCCAGGCGACGGACTCGGACCACTGCCTCCCAAATGGGAGACGGCCTACACGGAACGTGGCGAACTCTACTTCATAGAGTAAGTTTTATCCAAACCACTGAAAAATATGTGCAATTAAATGTTTTTCCCCTTCTCAGTCACAATACGGGCACCTCGCACTGGCTGGATCCGCGTCTGTCCAAGTATCAGAAGAAATCGCTGGAGGATTGCTGCGAGGATGAGCTGCCCTATGGCTGGGAGAAGATTGAGGACTCCATGTATGGCATGTACTTCATAGACCATGTCAACCGACGCACCCAATACGAGAATCCCGTGCTGGAGGCCAAACGTCGTGCAGCGGAGCAACGTCAACAGCAGCAGGAACAGCTGCAACTCCAACAACAGCAACAACATCAACAACATCAGCAACAACAACAGCAGGCTCAACAACGTTCCAAGACACCCACAGCAGCGCTGGAGGCGGTGTCCAATCCACCAGCTCCACTGCCTCTTCCTCCACCCGCCAAGCTACCCTACAAGTTCACCCGTAATCCGGCAGAGCTGCAGGGTCAGCGGATTAACACAACACTGCTGAAGTCCACACGAGGATTGGGCTTCACGATTGTGGGTAGCGATGGCAGCACCGGCAGCGATGTGGAGGAGTTTCTGCAGATCAAGACGGTGGTGCCCAATGGTCCAGCCTGGCTGGATGGGCAGCTGCAGACGGGGGATGTGTTGGTCTATGTGAATGATACTTGTGTGCTGGGCTACACCCACCACGACATGGTCAACATCTTTCAGTCGATCATGCCGGGAGAGACGGCTGCATTGGAGGTGTGCCGGGGTTATCCGTTACCCTTTGATCCCAACGATCCAAATACGGAGGTGGTCACGACCATGGCTGTAGATGGCCTGCCCAGTGAGTCGGAGAAGCAGCGTCGCTTAAATGTGGACCTCAACTTGGATGGCAATTACAATTTCCTGGATCTGTCCGGCGGAGAGGGAATCAGCAAGGCTGCGGGAAGCGGATTCATACTCATGAAGAAACCAGAACTCTACACCTTCTCCATCATGAAGGGCGCCATGGGATTCGGTTTTACCATTGCGGATTCTGCTTGCGGGCAGATTGTGAAGAAGATTCTCGATCGGAACTGCTGCACTCAGCTGCTCGAGGGCGATGTGCTGCTCGAGATCAATGGCATCAATGTGCGCAACAAGCCCCACTTCTATGTGGTGGAGCTGCTCAAGGAGTGCAGCCAGACGACGCCCACTGCCCTGAAGATACAACGCACACCGCCGGAGCAAACAGCGTCCAGTCAGGGTCTGGGCAATGTGGCTAATCTTCGCAAGAACTTTGTGGGTGGCACGGGCGCAGGGCTGTTCCGCAGCAAGACACCCACGGCCGATTTGTACAGCACACAGACGAAAGAGGTGCTGCCCATGCGACCCAAGACGCCACTGGTGGACACCAGAAGGGCTCGCGTTCTGACCCCAAACAATGAGCTAATGCAGCAGGCACAGAATGTGGATTTGTCGTCGGCAGGTGGAGTTGGTGGTGGTGGTGGTGTTGAGAGCAAATCACTGCACCTGCAGACACAGGGCAAGTCCAATAACAGTCTACAGGAGCTGGACGATATACCCTTTATGGATCCGTATCCCAAGATGGTCAGCAGATTGAGTGAACGCCTGGCGGAGGCAACTCTCCAGGGCAACGTTGATGTCGATGTGGGCGATGCTGGCGGCAACTATAATCCCATATACGGATTGCCTCCAAGCATGCAACCTCTTCCATTGCCCCTGGCTCATCATGAATCCTGCTACTGCTACGATTGCCAGGCGCAACGCTATCAGCGCCCCCCGCCCACATCCCAGTTGGGTTACTATGTGCAGCAAGCGCCTGCAGGAGCTGCCCAATACTCTCCGCTGCAGGCGGCGCACATTCAAAACGAACGCATGCAACGTAGGGTCAATGAACTGCTCAGCGATCGACGGCGCGTTGGTTTTGCCAATTTGGATCCACCTCAACAGCAGCAACAACAGCAGCTGCAGCAGCAGCAGCAGCAGCAGCAGATGCAGCTGCAACACTCGCCCAACTGGCGCAATGGTGCCCTGCTGGATGTCTCCGAGGATGCGGATCAGTGTGAGCTGACAGAGGTGACGCTGGAGCGTCAGGCCATGGGTTTTGGCTTTCGCATTGTTGGTGGCACCGAGGAGGGCTCGCAGGTGACCGTTGGACACATTGTGCCAGGTGGTGCGGCGGACAATGATCATCGCATTGCCACCGGAGATGAGATTCTCAGCATAGATGGCATCAATGTGGTAAGTTCATTTGAATTTTTTAGAATTTCTATTGGTTTCTAAACTTTATTCTGTTTGCAGCTGAATTCCTCACACCACAAAGTCGTTTCGCTGGTGGGCGAGTCTGCTGTGCGTGGTCAGGTGACGATGATCTTGCGACGAAGAAGGAATACGCTGCTTCAGCAGGCACCTCTGGCGCAACTGCGTCGATATCCGTACGATGTGATTGTCAGTCGTCATGAGAATGAGGGCTTTGGCTTTGTCATCATCTCCTCATCCAATCATTACTATGGCTCAACAATAGGTAGGAATCCATCTACTAAGAACTGTAGAAATTGTTGTTAATATCTTTCTGTTTCACAGGCAAACTTATTCCTGGCAGTCCTGCGGATCGTTGTGGCGAGCTTAAGGTCGGAGATCGCATCATTGCCGTAAATCGTATTGAAATAGCGGGCATGTCGCATGGCGATGTTGTTAATCTCATCAAGGAGTCGGGATTGCATGTGCGACTCACTATCGGTTGTCCCTTGAAGGAGGGCGGACCCAGTCCTGGTGGCAGCAGTGCCGGCCTTGGCTCCAACACACCTCTGCAAGCCTCACCCAGTTTATTAAAGCCTCCACCACAACAACCACAACAGCAACAATTACAACTGCAGCAGCATCAGCAGCAGCATTTAGAGATGCCTGGATTAGGTCCAATGCCTGGCAGCTATCTGGAGCGGCCTAGCACTAATATTGCGGCTACGCTCGCGCTGCACCAGCAGCAGCCTCAGTTATGACTCTGAGATTTACGCATTCGGCTCTACAAGAGCTTCCTTTAGCTACTAGTGTTTTTAAGTACAGTGCCGTAGTTTTAATTCTAGCTGCTAAGTAAACCCCAAAGACTGAATTTAGTAAGCATATGGAAAACATTTCTATTTGCGAATCTCCGAGCGCTTCGCGAAGCTACACACGAAATTGTTGTCATACATATCTGATTTTTAGCCCCCAATTTGCCTTGTAGATTATACATTTAGATATGTAAGTAAAATTTGAAACATCTGAGCTTAAACAAATGAATCTGATTGTGAAATATAAATGGCATTATTTTAACAGTTTATCATAAGACTTAGACTTTGTAAGATACGTTTAGATAAAGTTTATCTATAACAACCAAACACGATAATCATATTTGTACAAATGTATAGTATTTTAAATATTTTGTGTTTATAAATATTGAATATGTTGTTCTATAAATGATATTACAACCAGTTTTAATACGAATAAGTGTCACATTAAAGGAAATATGTGTAAATCTTTATTAATTTTTCGAAAGTATAGTTGTGTCGTTAAATTCTTCTCGGTTAAACTCACACATATATATACAATTTTATTTTAATTACCATACGTACAAAAAATATGGTTTCGTTTATTTGTAGTTCAATACAAAATTTTATAATTTTGCTACGTTATGCATTCTTATGTAAATATATATATATGAGTTGAATACAGTTGTGCATAAAAGTGGAACAACATTAATTATATGGGCTTTATTTTGAAATGTAGACCGATGAGTGAGAATACCAAGCACTTAAGATCCTGCACTAAATAATAGAAACAGCGCAAGCCTTCCGGGTCCTTTGAACGATTCACGTCCACCAGCGAGCCCGTTTTTGAGGTAGTAAACGAAATGTGCTCATCGCCAATAACAATTTCGAGTTCCTGTAATATTCATGATGTGTGATTAATATGGCTAGCTAGTTCATGCAGCCATTTTGCTTACCTGCCGACCCACGCGATCCGGAGGTGGCCACGGCAGATCGTCCTCCTGCATGATTTCAGAGTCAATGATGATGCGCTTCAGTTCCTCCATGACGGACTGGTGCACAAATGCCTCTTTGCGGATCATTGTGTCGTTTTTGTAGTTGGAATTGTTGGCATAGCGCAATTTTCCATCTGGACGGAACTCGAACTCCAGAAACTCGTGTCCAAACTTGCCCTTGTGGCCCACATAATACCGCAAATAGAAGTCTTCCGTCGACATGGTTGTTTAGGGTGCTGCGCAAGTCGTTTGCTGTTGTTTTTAATATAAATTATTAATTTGTTATTTTTCTTTTCCGGCATCCACTTTTACTACTCACAACGTTGCGGTTTTGTTTTCAGGGCTGCTGTACTTGTGGTTGGTTTCGATAATTCGCTCGATGTCTTTCTTATATTTATTGTTATCGATTTGCATGCGTGGCAAGGCGAATGGCAAAGTGCGAGCAAGTTGGCCAAAGCCGTGTTGAGTTTGTGTTAAAATGTAACTTTGTTTTGTTTAAGTGCAACTACCTCTAATACTCATAACATTAATGCGGTAAGTAAGCTGCATATGATAAACATTGAAACAAGTAAACAAAATATGTGTAATAGAGACATTGTAATGAATTGCAAATTGCAACAAAGTTGATGTGTATGTGCATAATGTGTATGGCGACGTTGTTGTTGGATGTAATGGCGTCGTTCAGATTCGCAATCTGTAAGAGAACGCGTGCGGAAGGGGGTGGTTGCCTGGCTTGGGCACAGAAAAAGCAGGCGCAAGGATCTCGGTCAAAGTAATTTTACAAAAAAGTACCAGCACTAAACATTCGCAAAGAGATGGCGCTGAGAGAGTTGTTGTTATCACGGGACGAACGAAAGTGCAAGGATTTCGCAGCGCCTGCGCGTCTAATGGCGGGAAATCAACAAGCGTTCACCTGCACGTGTGCCTATGTATTTAATCCTGGCTGTCGTACTTCGGGCCGTAACTGCGTTATGTCGGTCGTGCAACAAAGTTGCTCTCAGTGTCAATCGCTCTCTCTTTCTCTCACTCTCTCCCTATACGTTAACTTGGTGGTGGTTTGTTTTGACTGTTTTCGCAGCAAAAATCGATGACATTGAGTGCAACTTTGTTGCTGTCTCTCGGTCAGCAATAATGTTGCATCCGCATACCGATGTGTTTGTGCCTGTGCCTCTGCCTGGCCCTGGTTTCGCCCAGTAATGCCTGGCTTTGCTTTCATAATATTTACAACACATACAAAAACAACACCCACTCTTTGCGTTCGCTGGGCTTTTGCGAATTTTCTCTTCGTGCAACTTTTGCCGGCTGCTTTTGCTGCCGCTGCCGCTGCTGCAGCTGATATATGTATATTATTCGAGGCGCTTACAACTTTGTTAACTTCGGAGCTTTGGTGCATGCAGTCGGTATTGAGGACAGTAACCGGGACGAAGTTACTTTGTTGCCGCATTAATTGATTTTTTCGGCTCTCAACTTTTTATTGTCTACATGAAAGCAAATAGCAAAAAGTTTAATTAGTTTTAAAATAGACACTCGTGTGAATTAGCTCAGGTGTGTGCTGTGGCTAAGTGACTTTAACTAACTTTGTTGTGCTCTGCAATTAAAAACTTGGTATTGTCGAACAATTCAAAAAGTGTGAACTTGACTTTTCTGCAGTGTAGTGTGTAGGTAAGCTGGTTTCCCAATGAATTCTATAAGGTATTCTTGTAATATGTTATAAAAAGGAGCAGTGAAATATACTAAATTTAAATGAAATATTAAATTCAATTAAACTTTAAAGATATTTATATCAAAATGTATCTTTCTTTGCAGGCAATGTAAAAACTTAAAGTTTTTATAAAATAGACCCTTACATATATTATATATATATAAAAGACCACTAGACGTAATATACTACAAGTAAAATTCCATTTGGTCTTAGTACAGTAATTATGGATACATGAACTGCAGTTCTGCACGGACTGGAATGCGCAGAAAGTAACGGGAAGGGCAGAGGGCAGAAGAAAAGTCAATTATGTCAACGAACCCAAACCAACTGCAGCAGCAGCAGCAGCAGCATTTACATCAACAACATGCTGCAGTTACAACAGTTACCGCAACATGCAATCGCGAGAGAGGAAGAGAACGTGACAAGGAGAGCGAAAGAGAGTGGACTGGGAGCAGTTCGCAGCGCAATTTGTACGAGTTCCTTTGCATATGCATTGCCTGCATCGTTTGCTATTACAATAGCATGCAATGTGGTCTGGTCTTCGATGACATCAGTGCAATAAGAGATAACAAGGATTTGCGACCGGGCACACCGCTGCGTAATGTGTTCCTCAACGACTTCTGGGGCACACCGATGCGCAAGGAGCAATCGCATAAATCGTATCGACCTCTGACCGTGCTGACATTCCGTTTTAACTACTTGCTGCATGCGCTCGAACCATTCGGCTATCATCTCGTCAACCTGCTGCTCCACATTGCCGTCTGTTTGCTCTGGCGTCGTGTGTGCCGCCTGCTGCTGCGTCAGTGTGCATCACCGGCTGCAAGTAATGACGCTGCATCCTCCCCATCCTCCACATCCTCGCTCAACACATGCGCTTTTGTTGCCTCGCTCCTGTTTGCCATACACCCGGTGCACACGGAGGCCGTTACTGGCGTCGTCGGGCGCGCTGAATTGCTCTCCTCTCTGTGCTATCTGGGCGCCTTTCTCAGCTACGCGCACGCAACGAGCTCCTCGCCACGACGCACGAACTGGGCCTCACTCTGCCTATGCTTCGCCACTTGCCTTTCCGCCTCCATGTTGTGCAAGGAGCAGGGCATCACGGTCGCTGGCATTTGTGCCGTCTACGAGCTGTTTGTGGTGCAGCAATTGCGTCCGTTGCATCTCTGTCAATTTGTGCTGCGCATATTCGAAGAGCGACCGGCGGCAAAGACGGCAGGGAACGGCACGCCCACACGACGCTGGTCGTCGGCTTTGTGGAAGCGTTTGTCATTTTTGGCCATTGTCACTGTTGCGCTGTTGGTGGGACGCGTTTATGTGATGGGCTCTCAGTTGCCCATATTCACTCGCTTTGATAATCCTGCCTCGGCGGCAGAAACGCCTGTACGCCAATTAACCTACGGCTACCTCATCTACCTGAACTGTTGGCTTTTACTCTGTCCATCTTTACTGTGCTGCGACTGGACAATGGGTGAGTTTAACATCCTTACTTACATAGTTTTTGTATAGCATTCATCAATTGCTTCTTTTTGCAGGCACTGTGCCCTTATTGGAAGGCTTTGGTGATGCACGAAACGTGGCCACCTTGTGCACCTTCCTGGCACTGGGCGCATTGGTTGTCAAGGCTGGCTTCTCACGTAATCTCGCGCAATCGCGTACGCTGCTCATGTGCCTGGGCTGGATGGTGCTGCCGTTTTTGCCTGCTTCAAATCTATTCTTTCCGGTAGGCTTTGTTGTGGCCGAACGTATTCTGTATATGCCCTCGATGGGCTACTGCCTGCTGGTTGCCTATGGCTACCACCAGCTACAACGGCACTGGAGCTCACCTTGGAAGCGTTTGGGACAGGTGGCTCTCGTTGGACTGCTGCTGGCGCATGGGCTGAAGACGCAACAGCGCAACTGGGACTGGAGGACAGAGTACTCCCTGTTTATGTCCGGTGTGCATGTGAATCAGCGTAATGCCAAACTCTACAACAATGTGGGACATGCGCTGGAGAACGAGGCCAAGTATGAGGAGGCCTTGGTGTACTTCCAACAGGCAGTGGATATACAGCAAGATGACATTGGTGCCCATATCAATGTCGGACGCACCTATAACAATCTCAAGCGTTATGCGGAGGCGGAGCAGGCATACATGCGTGCCAAGGCACTCTTCCCGCAGGCCAAAGCTGGCGTTAGTTATCATGCACGCATTGCACCCAATCACTTGAATGTGTTCATCAATCTGGCCAATCTGATATCCAAGAATCAGACGCGACTAGAGGAAGCAGATCATCTGTACCGGCAGGCCATCAGCATGCGCAGCGATTACGTTCAGGTGAGAGTTTATATGCCTTAAATATTAAAAGATTATACTAACGCATTCAATTACAGGCCTATATCAATCGTGGCGATATTCTTATGAAGCTCAATCGCACTGCACAGGCACAGGAGGTGTATGAGCAGGCTCTACTGTACGACAGCGAGAATGCGGATATCTATTACAATTTGGGCGTTGTCTTCCTGGAGCAGGGCAAGAGCCAGCAGGCACATGTGTACTTCAACAAGGCCATCGAACTGTATCCGGAGCACGAGCAGGCGTTGCTCAATTCGGCCATTCTGCTGCAGGAGCTGGGTGGCGAGGAGGCGCGTCAGTTATCGCGTGCACGTCTGTACGAGGTGCTGGCCAGAGATGCCAACAACGAAAAGGTCTACTTCAATCTGGGCATGCTGGCCATGGATGAGGCTAACTTCGAAGATGCCGAGCAGTTCTTTAAGCGTGCAATTCATCTCAAGTCCGATTTTCGCAGTGCGCTCTTCAATCTGGCTCTGCTGCTTGCGGACTCAAAGCGTCCACTGGATGCAGTTCCATTTCTTAATCAATTGATACGCCATCATCCTACGCATGTGAAGGGACTGATCTTGCTGGGCGACATCTACATCAATCACATGAAGGATCTGGATGCAGCCGAGAAGTGCTACCATAGCATCCTGAGGCACGATCCACACAATACGCAGGGTCTGCACAATCTCTGTGTGGTATTCGTGGAACGCAAGTGGATGGCCAAGGCGTCAGCTTGCCTGCAATACGCTCAGCGACTGGCACCCGCCGAGGATTACATTGGTCGCCACCTCCAGATTGTAAATGCACGCCTGCAAAAAATCAACAAGTTACCTGAAACGTCGCCGGAGCGACAGTTAGCTTACAAGGCTTATGACCCACTAGAGTTCGTCCTGCCAGAGGATCGAGACACTCACAAGACTCGCACGCGCTCCTAGCGACACTGGACCCCAAACTTTAAGTAATTCCCATCGCCAGAACTAAAAATTGTACATTCCCCAAGGATATTTATTCAATCTCATTTGGATTGTCGTTTAGCTGAACATGAAATGAAGGTTTTTAACAAACGTACGTAATCTCAACCTGAACTTGTTTTGTATATATAGAACCAATTGTTTTTTAAGTAACATACACAATACTACCGCAATATTGCATTTATTATACACAAACGAAAATTGTACTTAATGGTATTAAATAAAATATACTGTACTTAAATGCGATCCAATGAGCTTTTTTTTTCTTCAGGGGATCGGATGTATAAATAAAAATAAATAAATTAAGGTGCTGCAGTATTTTTTTTTTCGGTTTGGTTGAGTTTGCCAAAATGACTGAAAGTACCAGGCGAACAGAATCAGCAGCAAGAGCCCAAGAAGATTTTCATATTATTATATATTGCATACTTTTGTGCTGATAATTAATTAATTGTACTGCATACTTTTATATGCGCTGATATTTAACTAAAACAGCTCTAGCTCGTCCAAATCCTTGCAGATTTTTGAAGGATATGGTGCGTTAGGATCACAAGGACCAACTCTATCAAACGGCATAAAAGAAATATATGGTTATCTAAGAATCCAATACTTGGAAAAAATTGATCCTCAGGCCGCATGGGAATGGGTCCAAATCACAAAGTCGCTGTTTTCTCGGAAACTATAAGGACAATTTTGATGTCCTTTGGTCAGTTTATAGCCCTAATCAAAACCAAATGTTTGCAACAGGACTCGCCAGGATCCGTAAGGATTTGGCCGATTTAGAAGCTAAATTCTGTTTCTAGAAAAGTCCTCATATCTTCGCTGTTTTAAGGACTTTCGTCCTTTTTATTGTTTTGTTCAAATTGGCTGCCCAAGGACTATCTGTGGTCCAAAGGACATCTAGATAGTCCTTAAAATGGCCGAAATACAAACGATTTTTCGATTTCTATAAATTTTTTCCGACCTACTCCCTTAAAAAAATTTCAGAAAATTTTTTTTGGTGAATCCTGGAAATTTTTAATGCAAATCGATAAACATGAATTGAACGATCTCAAAAATACTTGTCCTGCCAAAATCCTTAAGAAAATGGCAAAGTTATGACTAAAAAACGCAATGCATATCAGGCAAAAAAATAATGCATACATTAAATAAATTCATTTTATTTTTATATCTGTCATATTTTTGTTTAAACACTTTTTATAAGATTTACATAAATACATGTTTGAAAAATAATTATTTTCTAAATCAGATTTTTGCTTAATTGTATTAAGAGCTCGGCACAAATAGTAATGCTCTTTTATGGACTAATAGTAATTGTTGTTCATTTATGATATACTATTACATACATCAATATAAATAGTTGTTTATCTACGCTACACTATTATATATAATTTTTCATTTTCAAATGAACAAATTGATATTTCTTTGTTTTGTAACTTTTGATTTTGCATTTTGAGTTTGTTTCTGTTTGTTAACCGCAAAGGGTTTCTAATTGTATTTTCCTAAGATCTTTACAAAATCGGTGAGCACATTTTGAAATCAATGTTAATGTACAATAATTACATTTATTTGTTATAGATACTATTTGTATTTGATTGTTTGTCTACTGTGCCCATGATGAGCACTTCAACTGACTAGATTTGTAGACTATGTATGTGCAACAATGAGAAAGGTTAGACACTTGAATAGATATGAAGGCATACTGTAGCAAAAGCATTGAGTTTAAAAGTTTAAAGTTGCGATATTGAAAACACTGATTTACATTTATGCTTCGAGAAAGAAGTAAGTAAAAATTCAAGCTCTTTAACACACATACATATGAATTCTACCATAATACCTGATACATCTAGCTACTAACATATTCGTTTGTTTTAAAAATAATGTAGCCTCTGCATACATGCATTTTTTTTGCTTACATACTAAACGACTGACTGCATGTGGTGTGTTTTTAGTAAGGCATTTGCAACTGCTGCTTGGAGTCCTTGCAGCAAGGACAACGAGGGATTCACTCGCAGGCAATCTTGCCATCAAAACTGCTGAGTGCAATGGCAAACGCTTGCATTGCACACAATGGATAGCGATAGTCCATGGTGAAGACATCCTCCGAGGTGCGTCCAAACTGCATGACTATATACTCGGGATCGGAGTCGTGCACCAACTGAAAGTTCTTCACGGATGCCTGCGTGACGCGTCCATGGAAGTTGAGCACATAGGATTGCGTCTCATCGTTCCAAACGGGCGTCTTATTATGCAGCTCCACAATATTATCCATGTTCTAGAAGCGAAGATAAGGTTTAGTGTTGACTTAAAGGGAAAAGTTGGAAGGGCTTACTTTCATCTTCCACAAATCGAGTATGCCTTGTTGCTTGGGATCTGCGGAGCTGATCTTGACACGCTGATCATCCTCAGTCATGCCCGGCAGTATCACAGTCATGTTCCGTGGTCCCTTAAAGCCCAGTATATTAGTGTCCTGCAAAGGAAAAAAATGCTTTAAAATAGATTGTTTAAAGAAGGTTAAATTAATCTTACATATATAATGACTGCCAGGTCAAGTCTGGGACTGTCCGTGCTCTCCTTGTTGCCACTGTCAAAGACGGTGAAGGATGTGCCAAAAACATTGGAGCGCAGCTTGCCACAGAAACCATCTGCATTCCGGGACAGATCGGTGGGATCGCAGCTAACAATATAATTGGATGTTTTGCTCTTCTTCCGCTTGCGACCTGAGAAACAAAATATTAAAACTTGAAATAAGTTTCCTTAAGGAGTAAAAGGTGTAAAACTCACCACCCAGCAGAAAGATCTTTTTGCCATAGTCACGCTCCAGATGCAGATAGTAGATGGGAAACAGGCCACGATCCATGCCCTTGCGATCTCGCGTTATCCGACACTTATAGAGTACACCTTGTGGCGCCGGTTGCATCACAAACTGATCTATCGGGCCAATGACATCGCCTTCGGATTCCCCGCTGCCGCCCACACTGCCGCTGCCATTGGCTGCCCCATTGCTGCTCTCGAGGGCAGCAACCTCCTTGTAGGGTGTGGCAATGCCAGCTGGACGCACTGCAGCCACACCCGATATGTTACGATTCGCATAATCCTCCTCATCCAGCGCATCATTAAACGATTGCTGTCCCACACGCACTCGCTGCGAAAGCGCCGAGTTTGCACTCAGCGGCGGTATTGGTTGCTCCACAACAGTCACTGGACTGCTCTCCTCATCCTCCAGCTCATGGGACGAGATCTCCTCAATCAAGTCCTCCTGATTTATCGTGCTGAGGCTGCGCAAGTTATTCGAGTTGTTGCGACTTGAGTTCATTGTTAGGCTGCTGCTGCTGTTGTTGCTCAGTATCTGATCGGGATTCTGTGGCGATCCAATGAACTGCATGGGTCCATCGTAGGCATGCAGCTCCCGACTGTTGCTCCTCATCCCAGACATGGGCCGATTCATCTGCAGATCACTCGCCTGCACCATGCCCGGCGAGGCGCGTTTCTGCCGGATGTAAGCATCCATCAGCTGGCGCTGTAAAAGGTGAAGGGTAACAAAGAATAATTAAAGACTTGAATTGCAAAAAAAAAACCTTTATTAAACAATCTTTGTTACTTATTGTTGATAGCTTTGATTTAGATTATTGTTTACCACACACTTTTCAGTAGCCATGGCGATAAGAAACAAAAATATTTCGATATCTTTATGACCATAAAAAACAGTTAACAGTTAACATATACAACAAGTTTAAAAGTTTCCGTTCTTCAGTTAAATCGCAAAATTTAAACACTTTTCGCATTCTCTGTTCTAGTTTTATAAATACAATTTTCCCGCTTGTTTGCAATTAAAAAAATAACGATTATTAAAAAGTGCTCTCCTACTCGATTCTCGCTAATTAATTATCCAATACATTTAGTAGGCAGCAGAATAATAAATCAATTTATAAATAGTTTGAGCCAATTTTATTGTCTAGCACAATTATAGTTATTCAAAGTCAATTATATATATATATATATGGCTGTAACTGAATAATTACTACCTACACAATTTTCTCATTTTAGCAACCAGTTACAATTTACATAAATAAGATGCATAAATGACAATAATATCTATATACGACGAGTGTGTAATTTCATAAAGAGCTTGATACTTACTACCCCCCCTTCGCCCCTGATCATGTCTCTGCACTACATGCAAATCCAATTGAGACCGGGTGTGATATGGGTTTTGGGGCTATTAATTCAAATGCGACACTCACCTATACAGATATGTGTGTGTGTGTGTGTGTGTGTGTGCGGATGTTTTGCGATGCAGCTTAATGGAAAATTGAGAGTGGCCGAGTTGTGGTAAGAGAGGGGGGAGGAAAGTACGTTGCAGTTGCATCATCAAAATCGCCACAGGGCACCTTAACTGATGGACACACAGAGTGAGAGTGAGAGGCGATTGACCATTACGGTGTGTGTGTGTGTGTGTGTGTGTGTGTGTGTGTGTGTGGACTGACGCGACATGTCACGACATGACAGCAAAACAGGGGGAAAAACACAAACGACTGTTGTTGTTGTTGTTGTTGATGTGGCAATGATTTCATTAAACATTTAAATTTTCAAGTTCAGCATGCAGAAAAAAAAAAAAATTGCAAAAAAAGAGGAAAGAAATGCAAAATAAATTGCTTTGTTTATACAGAACATAAGTAAATAATTTTATCTGACTTTAAGCATATAGTTTAAGTGCTTTTCATACACATAAGTTTCTATCCAACTTTACATTGTTTAAACGCTTTTTTATACAACTTTCGACACAGTGCCTTTAAAACTTGCTTCAAAGCGGATGCATACAAAAAAATTCCGCACAACTTTTGTTCACGTACGTTTTTTTTATCCTTCCTTCTTGTTTTTTTTTGAACACTCTTTTAAAAAAGGCAAAGGCAATTATGTGGAAATTTCAGATCCGACTTTTTTATTAGACTGCTTTTAGCAGAAGTTTCGTTTTTTTGTGCGCAATCAAAAAGCTGCAACGAGATAGTTTTCTAGTTTTCATTTCAACTATAAGTATTATGTTTATTGCTTGTCGTTCAAATCAAGTACAAAAAGTCGTTAGAGAAGAAGAACACATCTACAAAAAGTTGACATTACTCAGGATGCTTTCGATGGTGGCATTTGGGGCACGTTGCTTGGCATTCAACGGACACTGGAGCTGAAAGAAATCGGGCAGATCCTCCTCGGACTCGAAGGCGCCCAACCTATTCGGGGGCAGATAGAGATCCATGCGATCGTAGACAACGCCATCCACGCCCATCTGCAGGAACATATCGATGGCAGTGCGATCCTTGATATCGCCACCCCAGAGCAGGAGCAGCGGCAGCTGGGAACGGGAGCGTTCCACCAGCGTTGGATCCGCCTTGAAGAACACTGCGTTTGGAACAATTCCGGCCAGATCGAAGGCTTGGGCAAAGTTGATGCTCTGCTCCACGTTGTGGGTGCGCGGATCGGCGAAGGCGTTCTCCTTGCTGCTGGTGAGGAAGAGCACCGGATGCATGTTCTGCTTGAAGCGCAGCAAGGTGCACAGATCCGCATCGAAGCTCTTGATGATGTTGAGACGTCCGCAGCCGTAGTGTTGGATGACCTCCAGGATGCGATCCACAAACAGATTCTTATCGATGGTCTGTTCACTCTCGTAGTCCCCGTTGGACTTGAGCTGGGGCCACTTGATCTCAATGTCGAATCCCACGCTGAGGTTCACACGCTCGAAGAAGTCCTGGAGGGTGGGGAAGAGTCGGTTCTCCACGATCTCCACATTGCTATGAGCCGGATACTCGATGATCTTGTTGGAGACAATCTGATAGGTTTTCAGCTGCTTCAGCTGCTCGTAGGTGATGTCCTTGATGAGGACCTCGGTTAGGTCATTGCGTGTGGTTGGCGTCTTCGAGTCAATGCACACCCGTATGGAGTAATCATGATGCACAATGGGCACCAGATCCGCCGTCAACTGCACATCGAACTCCACGAGATCCGCACCCAGCTCCCCCGCTGCAATCATCGTTCCCAGCGTATTCTCAATCAAAGGCGCCGCCGTTGTGGAGGTCATCGTTAGACTCTTGCCCAGGCCGCGATGTCCGATCTCCAGGTCTGTCCAATTGGAGCGCCAATAGTTGACGAAACTGGTGCGGAAGTCGGTGCTGGAATTGAGCATGGGACGCACCACCAGATACTGTAGATGCAGTTCACCCACCACCGTCTGCCAGATGGGCGAGATTAGCTGCAGGCTTAGGTTACCCTCGCTGCCCACCAAAGAGCCGGGCTGGAGATTCACATGGCCCAGGACACGCACCAGATCCTGCTGCTCTCCGTAGATCTCTAGTTGGTAGGCCACCTGCTGCAGCTGCTCCAGCGTGACATGGAACATTAGCAGATCCTGCTCCGGATCGTAGGGCACACCATATTCCGGCTGCCTGCGCAACACACTGTCACTGTACACCAGACGCACATACTCCACACTGGCGGAGGCGGAACTCAGTATGGGTGAGAGATTGCCCGGATGCACGGGCTGCAGCCGGAGTCTCAGACTCGCCGTCTCCGGCACGGTTGGCTCCAGCAGCTGTAGCGCCTGCCGGAACACCTTGAACTGCACAATGCAGCCGGCGGAGCTCTGCAGCCAGCCACGTGTCAGCCCATGATGCACTCCCTCCACCTCGCCCAGCTGATCCGTGCGATTTCCCGCCACCTTAGTGGTATTAAAAGCACGTGGCAGCACCTGCGACTCCCAGCGACGCACCTGGATGCCACCGGAGCGACCCACAGCTGCCACAAAATAGCGATACTCCACACTGCCGTTCTGTGGCAGCAACACCGAACCCATCCACACATCGTGCACCGTGGTCCGGTTCAGGAGTATCGCCTTGTCCGCCTGCCAGCTGCCCAGAGCGGCCAGATTGCCAATCAAGGCTGGACGCTCGTGTGCCGCCAGCGAATCCTTGCACACCTCCAGCGTAAAGTTGAAGGTCAGCGGCGAGTTGCGCTTGAGGGGCACAAAACGCCTTGCCGCATAGTACTTCTCGTAGTAGGAGTCGCTATCACAGCGAGCAGGCGCCAAAGGGAGCAGGCACACGGCCAGCAAAAACAAAACTCTACAAATGGACATCTATATAGATATAGATATAGATATAGGTCGCAACCGATCTGAACACGACGAGGAACGCGTTGCAACTGCGAGTTTCAAGTGTTGATTATTACTATAATAATAATAATAGGTAGTAGAGTGAGAGAGGTGCTCTTATCACACACACACAGAGAGAGAGAGAGGGAGAGAGATTTACGACATCTTCTTGAATGAAGGGGGTGCAATAAAACAATATATATATATATTGTATATTACGATCTCAGAGTACTATCAGCGCGAATGGCAATTGTCAACTGAATTGTGAATGGTTAAGCTTTGACCGCAAATCTAGTTTTGCACGTGTTCTTCATACACTCAGAGAAATCAGCACTAACTTCAATACACAAATATTCATTACGAACTAAAGATTGATGGCAAATGATTGAAGAAAAGGTTTCAAGTTTCATGTATTGTTTTTTTTTTCAGTGCACACAAAAGCTCTGCCCTATTACTACGTCATCAGTTATTTAGTTGCACAGAAAGCAAAACGTAAAGCCCGTAAACGACGTTAGTATTAGCGTTTAGGTTTAATGAATTTGATTTTGAGTGCTGCGCAAAAGCGTCGCCTTGATGTGGTGAGCATATATAGAAATACATATATATAGTATATATACTATGTACGTATGTGTGTGTGTGTGTGTGTGGCACACTGTTCTCAATTCCCGCTTCAAGTCAAAGCTACTTTTTATTTGTTTAGGGGTTCAATCCCCCGTTGTGCTATTCAAAAGCAGAGAAAAAAGTTTCGAGCATGTAATTTATCTGCAATTACATGTATATATGTATCTATGTATATGTATTTCGTAACATTCTGTGTGTGTTTGAGGCAACTAATTTGCAATTGAGCATAGGTAAGTAAGGGTAGAAAAAAAAAACCTGTGAAGCTCTAATCAACAAGTCAGCGACCTTGGGCTCGGTTTACTTTAAATACATTTTTAAGTGCATGTTAAAGAAGTTTGGTAGCGATTTCTTGAAGCAATATCTTTTTGTAATTGGGTTAATTTCTAGAACAAACTTTATAGATTTTTTATTATGCATTACATTTTCGTGCACATTTTCAAATCTCACCTAATTTACACGAAATTTAACTCTAACTAAAGTAGAGTAAGCGCAAAAGTTCGGTTTTTTTCTTTACCACATTTTGCTTTATGGCCCAAACAGAGTCCCATGCGCACCTGCATACTTAATATGGGGTTATTAATTTCAATGTCAACGCATAAATTTTTCCACAAGAATAAACAAAATTTATGTTCGCACATGCAAAATGCAGTGCAATATTTTTGTTTTTATATTTCTCTCTTTTTTTTTTTTTTTTTATGGAGACTTTTTGAATTTTGGCGCTTGGCGCGTTTATTTTAATTTAGGCAGACAAATTTGTGTAAGATTAAAGGGCGTTACAGTGGCCCATAAAAGGCACAACACACACTGTAATTACGATGTGCGTGGGGTGGGGCAATAAAATGATTACTCATACGCCGCATGGCACAAGCCAAATTGATAAAGTCAGCAGAACTTAAGCACACAAAACATTACAAAAATGACAAACATGAAAAAGCGAAAGCCTTGCCAAAGAAGGACCTCAACTTTATCCTGCTGATGCTTTTGGCCCCCAAATCCGGATTAAAGATTATATTCACGTATTACGAAGGATTAAAGAAAGACACTGAAAGGAAAGTGAAGTACAAAATGATATTTAGTACATTTGCAATTTAAGTCGAATTTGCCAAATGTACGCACCTACCAAACTATGAATAATGAATAGGGACGAAGGAGCACATAAAACACATAATCAATGGCTTGGAAAAATACACAAAAGACAAACAGGACTCGGCGATTAACCCCGAAAAAAAGAAGGAGATGAGTAGCATAAAATAGATTTGCGTTAGTCGGAAATGGGTTGGAAGGGGTTTGGAAAACTATTACAAGCATTTTTCGATCCACCTTTGAGCCGAACTGAACCCTTGGCGACACATGCGTGTGTGTGTGTGTGTGTGTTAACCTTTTTTCTGTTTGACCATATTGGCATCCATTTAGCCGTCGCTTCATTAAGCCATAAGCCATACATGCAAACGCTGTCATGTCCTTCTATGTCCTCGGTGACAGCAACAACAACAAAACACACACACACACAGCTGGGATAGAGACATTGGAATCTTTCTTTTTTTTTTTTGTGTGTGCTTAACTGCAGATTATATTATATTTACAACCTCTGTGTCTCTGTGGCTGATTAAAGTATTTCATTTTACATAACATGTTGCGTGTTTTTCGTTTTTTCTCCGTGTACTTTATTTATAAGCCTCTTAAGCTCAACATGTATTATAAGAGATTTAATTTGTGTGAATAAATATATATATATAAAAGTGTGTGTAAAAAAGGGATATTTAAAAATGATTTAAAATATGTTCCTTCAACAAAAAGTTATATAAAAACATTTTCAATAAGCTTTTACGGGTATAAATGATAAAAACGTGAACTTAAAAATACGATAAAATCTTAATGAATGTTCGTCACAAAACAAACAATAGATGATGAAAAACACCTGCAAGGACTTGAAGCTAAAAGCTACTTAAATATTGACAAGTTTGATTTTTCAGCACTCAAGCAACAACAACTAAATGTGTTTAATATCCGGCTTAGTGCATTAGGCCAAAAGGTGTTTGCCAACGTGTAAATGAAAAGAAAGGAGCACAAATTCGTATGTTTTTGAGGAGCAAGCAATTGCTGTGGTTTTCATCTCAAGCCACCTGACATTGTTCGGATTAGAAAATAACTGAAAGGAATGCCGCACACCAATTTTCCCCTTAACACACACACACACCGCGTATTGTTAGTTTTGTATTTGAAGGGTGAGACCCTTGGGGCGAAATTAGCAGCGTTTTGTAGTGGCCTAAGTGCCACAATTGCCTTTACACTTTGTATGTAAAATTTTCGAATAATAACAACAACAACAACAGCGACAACGACTGCTGTTGTTGACTAAAGTGAAGGCTGCTGAAGTGAGCGCCTGAAAGTATGCAGTAAAAATGGTGACAAGTGCCAAGTGACAAAAAAACACACACACACACAGAAAGAAACAAACGATGGCAAAGTCGGCGCAAAGCAACTGAGCCTTGGGACAAATGTCTGCCTTTTGTTATGCTGTGACAGAATTACACACACACACACACACAAACGAACACACATGCACACTAAGCAAAATAATCAAGTATCAATCACAAAAACTTTTGTTGATAGTTTACTGAGATTGAAAGTAGTGATGATGGTAGAACTTTCATGCATGAAAAGATTTCAGTACAACTAAAACTGCAGGTAGAGTAAAATATATCTTTTAGAAAGTTTAAATTTTCTCTTCCTAAAAAAAACATTATACTTAAATTGCGTATACGTGATTGAAATTGTTTCAAAACTTTATTTTTTCTCACTGCACTCACACATACATATGTATATACATATATCTCTGGTCTTGTGTGTGAATTTATGTTTGAGCTGGATAACAAAGAGTCCATGAATCTCACTCGTTAGCACCACCAACATCACCACCACCATCCCCACCAATTGGAACAGTTTGCTGCCAACATGTATATTAAAAGGGTCGAATATGTGGCTTAACTTTTGCAACCCACTGTCCGGGAGTTCAATCGAGTCAACCAGAGTCAACAACAAAGAACGCTTTTGTTTGCTACTCGTAGTATATTGGGAAAAAAACGCATCTACCGTAACCGTGTAAAAATATTTGTGTAGAACAAACCAAAATGTAGCTGACGCAGGATTGGCTTAAAGCCAGGTTAAGAAAGGTGCTACAACAACATACAGATTTATGTACTCGGTTGTCAGGAAGCGCGTGTTGAATGTGAAAAAGAAAATATTTAACTTGAGCCCTGATTGAAACCGATAATTAATCGATAAAAATCAAAGAGATTTTCAACAATTTTATTACTTTTAGCCACTACAGTAATTTAAACAATTAAATTGCCCGTTAAAGCGCATTATAATAACTTTTATCGCATTGTTTATTACTGCTTGGCTGATTCTAAAGTTCTTGGTGGTTTTTTCATGCGGTCAACTAAACAAACTTTGAGGTGAAAAAACCATCGAGGAAACTTTCATAGCGTAAAACTTTTGCGTTCACACTACGATAGCAAAAGTGAAATATTTTAATTAATGGCTTCAACATTTACTGAGACGCTGCTGCAAAAGTATTTATTACACATTAAATACATTTTGCTGCAGCAGCTGCAACGTTGCGATATGAATGCGAAAAGTAGGTTTAAAGTCCTGCTTTGGTTTTTTATTTGAAGGCTAATGGGTTTTGTTCTTGTTTACTCAATACTACTTGCTGTATCTCAAAGTGAATTCTTTTCAATGTTGTTTCAAAAGCTTTAAAGTTAACTCGAGAATGTGTGTGTGTGTGTGTGGTTGCAACTTTATGTATGTGTGTGTGTGTGTGGTTATGTGGCACATACATATATGTACATTTCATATTTGTGTTGGCATTCTAGATAAATATCCTGTCCTGATTCTGACAGCACTTTTCTTGCTGCCATTTTTACTTTTTGCATTTGCATTTCTCAATATTTATTGCTACTTAGCACTCAGATTGTGCTGATTTTGAGTTGCTTTAAATGCACTTTAAGTATACTGTTCAATACTCGTTGGTATCCTTGTCAATCCTTTAGCTTTAAGCCGCTTAATGAAATCTCTTAATACTTACTACTTTTTTCTTCTCATCTCCTCTTTGAAATCGAATTCCTGAAGAGCTTTTCTCTCAAGTATTTTTCACATTTTCTGCAGCCGTAAACTGTTTTCCTTGCAGTCTTTCCGTTGTCTTTAATGGATTCGAACATTGGTTGCGGTTTCCCTTAACGCATCGAACACTTTAAGCCCATTTAATACGGCCCGTCATCGGCAAGATGAACTGATTTAATACAATATTTAAGCACATCAGGGAGGAGCAAACGAACACACACAAATTGCATGCCAACAGAGACCTCCGGGCGATCAAAGTCGCATGGACGGACTCGGATACGCCGACCAACAACAATTCGACAAAAGCTTGCCCTGGGGATATTTTCATAATGGGATGCGAGCTTAACCATTCGTTTGATTGTACAAAATTGTCATTTAATTACGTTAATTGCGACAGTTACAAGTTAACATTAACTGTAACTGTAACTGTAGGTTAACTTTGACAGTAGAGTTAAATGGAAACTGGGTAAATATTTGAAATCGTTACAGCTAACAGGTCTCTCAAGTTGAGTTTTTGCAGTGCCGCAAAACTTTTCTCTGCCATCATAATCCTGTTTATGTCCTTGTCCTTGTCGCTGTCGTTGACGCTAACTTTGAAAGCTTCCAAGTGGAGGATGGAGGGGACTGCCAGTGACAACTGTCAACAGTTTTGAATGTGTTCTCCGGCGTAAGCTGGCAATTTCTTTAATTACGCCGATTGACTTGTATGCAGTAGGTGTGGGAGGAGGGGAAGGGGAAGGTTAGGGAAAGGAGATCTAACGGCAGCCAATTAAGGAAACTGTGGGCTGTGATGCGAAGCCAACTAAAAGTCCGTAATTAGTTTGTGACTTGGTAACGAGCATGTTTTCTAATGATGTTTTTATAAAGTCAAATCTACAACAGGTTGCAGTTTATTTATGTTTTAAATCGATATGCGAAAGTTGATATAAGAAACTTTATAACTGTATAACTTTAGAACAGATGAGTTAAAGTTCTTGAAAGTGCGTAGAAAGATTGTCTGAACAAGAGCTGACCAAATTCTAACATTTCCACTCACAATTAACTCACTTTAATCATTCTTCACTGTCTGGTTTTTTTTTTGAGGTGCTATGCAAATACTCTTAACTATATATATGTATATATATGTATGTACGTCATATTGTCGCAACGTCGTTTCGTTGCTTTCATCGCCTTGGTACAAAAGTTTTATCAATAAAAAAGCAGCTCAAAGTGTGTGTGTGTGTGTGTGTGTGTGTGTGTGTGTGGTTGCACTGGAACTACTACTAGAACATGAAATTGTTGTTTTTACCCTTGTACTTTTGCTTCTGTTGCAATTGCTGTCAGTGGTAACTGAAGTAACGCCCTTTTGTGCCGCTTGAAGGGGCAGCTCCATTGTTCACACACACACACACTCGCACTTGTATACGTTGCTTAGAAGGATTTCCATGACGTTGTCATGGCATTTGTTTGATGGCGAGCGAAAGTTTTCTCTTTCTCCTGTTTTAATTTTTCTTCTTAGTTTTTTTTTTGATTCGCCATCGGGCAAAAAAGCAGCATTTAAATTGCATTCAACGGTTCGCGATTGCATTTGCAGCAAGTTAACGCGAACCCTCAAGGGGTGGGGGCGGGCAGGAAGGGCGGACTGTGCATGTACCAATATCACATTTTGAATTGTTTTCAATCGACAATCGTTGGGTGTCCTTGAACGAGTAGGGGTATTCAGTTTGCTCTTAAAAAGGAGGCCGTCTGTCTCTCTCTGTGTGTGTGTGTGTGTGTGTGCTAAAAGCAAACATGACAATTTGATTAAAACATGCAAATTGTATCAAAATAGTCGAGGGAGTAAGCGAGGGAGAGAGGGCAAGAAGTCAACCCTTTCGATTGAGCTGTTTGCGCCTGAAAGCACGCAACATAAATTGTCATATTATTGATGCAATCTCAACAAAAACATAATTTGATTTGCATATTACAAACGTTTCGAAACGTTACTTGGTTACGTTTTTACTTGCACGAAACATGTTGTTAAATAATAAATTCTATAGTAAGAGTTTTTAATAAAATCATATTTTAAACAAAAATGTTGATTTTATATGTTTAATTAGATAGTTAGGAAAGTATAAGTATTATTTTCTAGCTATCAATGAACTTACACTAAATATTTGGGATGCAAATTATCCTCATAGTTACTCGAATGATCAATCAATATTGAATACAATACACATTAATGATAAGCAATATTTGAAATGTCAGAAGCCAAGACCATGAACCATATAATAAATGACCAAAAGCTTGTGACAAGAAACAAAAATCACATGTCATTAATTGCCAAACAAAATCGATGCTCCGAAAATGTTATTTATTAGTTTTTACCTGTGAAAGGAGAGAAAAACAATGCTTGTGGCATATTTGATTCATATTTCTGTGTCACACAGGTGAGCAGCATACAAATGGATTATAAATGTTGACTATCAGTGCCACAGTAAATGCAATCAAGTATACGCCAGAGTGTGCGGCTTTAAATTAATGAATTCTTTGCACATACAAAACACGCTTTTGTTATTATTATTGTAAGCTTTAACCGCCATAGAAAACAAATAAGTAGAACAAACGCGACGCATAATCGATAAAACATAACAAACAATGGCAGCTGACGAAAGCGGCACAATGGGAGAAAAAGAAAAAGGAATAACAACAACGCAGAAATGCAATGCAGGTGCAAGGACAACACAGGACTGGACAGGTTTAATAACAGTCCTAATCTATATGCCACTGACAGTGGCTCAGTTACAGGTCATACTTTATTGTAGATTAGAAACACACACACACATACAGTATTTATGACCATTGACCAAGAGAGTGAGTGAAAGAATGAATGAATCATGTGAGCGCAGGACATTGACGAATGGGAGACAGTAGATTTCATTCATTGTTCATGTAGTTATACCCTGGAAGGAAGCTCTTCATATTTAAAAAGGCTTCATTATAATTACTGGCCATGAAGTTACCATCATTAAGAAGATTTAAATTTAACTATATGATAACAAAAGTTCGAGTTTGCAGTCTGTTGCAGCAAAAGTTGGCAGCGCCAGGAAAAAGCCACGTCAACAACAACACGTTAATAGAGTTTTAAGCCAGGAAGCAACAGCTGCTGTTGCAGTAAAACTCTTGAATATAATAATAAACATTTGTGGAATGAAAAGAACTTGCTTTAACGTTTAGAATGTTAAATTTACTTAGCTTTAACATGCAACATGAATCATCTTTTATTTTTATTTCCTCTTTCACTTTCCTTACTTTTATTAGTTTAGGTAAAGGTCAAGCTATCTTGTCCAGTTTAAAACGCAGCTTTATTTATCAACACGTTGAATTTAATATTAATGCAGGCAAAAAAAGTTTGTATATCAATTTTCATTTCCCTTTGAAGGTAGATTAAATAAACACGAAAGCCAATCAATATGGAAATCAAAGTTTCATACTAAAAATCACATGAAACAAAATAACCATGAAAACGAAAAAATAAAATTCTGTTGAAAATCAATTATGGGTTGTTTTTAAAGTTATTTTACAATATGTGTTAATTAAAAGGTTTTTCGTGTTGTCTGTTTTTCTAAAGGCAATTAAATTTGTTTTACGCTTTTAGTAAACAATCTAGTTTATGATATCTTTCAATCAATCTTTTTCAAGCTCGAACCATGTTATTTATTATTTTATACAACAATTTCCTATTAAAAGAGGGGAAAAACCTTAAAAAGGAAACTTCGTCTCACAAAGTTCTTCGATTTTTGTTGTTGTTTGATAGACAAGAGCTCCGTTGACCAATTGGAAAAAGTGTTGAAGGTTTTTTATTTGTGAGCTGTGTCACAGTCAATGACATGTTGGCGCGTGCAGGATATGAAAAAGGACTCCTACCCAGTTGGCTTGTAATTAAGGTGAAAGTTGAGGCCAACACACCAAACTAACTAACTATTTTTCTCTCCACGCGTTCCAACTGTTTGGTCAAGGCATTTATTGATTATACTTGTTGTTCCGTGGATGGTTTTTTAAAGGGGCGTGTTTGTATATAAGTTCTTCCTGTCGATTACTTCCAGTTGCTTGGCCTCAATTTGGGCGCTTGGCAGTCATTCAATTCACCTTATCATAATTTAGTTTCCGTTTCCAAAGTGCATTTTAAATGAAGGCAACGGCTACGGATTATTTAATATCGCTCATACGTCACGTCGTCCAACGTTGGCTGCGCTTATTCTGTCAACTGTTTTGGCTCGCTTATCTTGCTCTCACTTTGCCTTATTACAAAATCACCTGCCTTGTCGGCCTGCCTGTCGCCTGTCTGCCACCAGGTGTTGAAGTGGCACGGACGTCAGCTGAAAAAGCAAAGCGACAAAATTGGGCGATGTTGGCATCCTCTAATGTCGCATTCTGTAGTCTCTTTTAGCATGTTTGCACGTCTACTTTTCTTCTCTTCTCTCTGTTTTTTGTGCGTGCAATTTGTAAGCAACTGAATAGTTGGTTAGTCTTTTGGCAAGCTTAACAAACAGCAAAAAGCAGTGAAAGATTTCTGACAAGAGATTTAAGTTTATCAAGTCTCAAGAAGCGTCCATCAATCAATACTTATTTATAATCAAAAGTTATTTCGAGCTCGCGTTTGACCCCATAACAAATATTAAAAGCATGACTATAAACAATTTATTAGCTGCCGACTTTCAGGCGCTTTCTCTGACACAACAGGACATTCAAATGAAACAGTTATTGAAAGTCTTCCTCTCTCCCTCTGTTTCGAATATTTAATTTGAGAATGTGCCTCGACATTTCTGAGTATCTCTCCCACAGCGATAGACAATATGATAACTAAACTCAAACTCAAACTCAAGTTGTGTGCGCAATTGGAATTTTGGCCATAAGTCACAGTTGATTTATGTATGAGAGAGTGTTGTACATATATAAAATATTAAACGAAATAATGAAATGTTTAACAAGTATGATAAAGTGTTGTACTTGGCTTTTAAAGGTACAGTTTAAGTAAAGAGTTTCAGCTGGTTTTACTAAAAACGTTTTCGAACATGGCTTATATGAATATAGGACATACTAAATAAATACTTGCCACGTTTTAGCTTTTAACCATGGGCAATAGACGTGCCCTTTAAATGCACACTATTGTCTATGTTAGCCTTGTTGTAGCCATCGGTTTAGCCTGTCTGTATTTTATGACCTTTTTTGCGCTGCGTGTCAGGCTATTTAAAAAAAAAAAAATAATGGAAAAGAAAAACCCATTAAGCTGTAAAAGTACACATCAGTTGATATGAGCTTTGAAAATGTTGCCCAGTTATATAATCAAAAGGGTAATATTATTATTATTATAATATTGAGTTGTTGTTTTTCGTTCTAAAGAACTTTGTTTTGATTGCTTCTTGGGCCCCGGAGAGTATGCAACAATTAATTCGCGTGAAATGGCACAAATTTTCCATACAAACTCAACTCTATCTTTCTCACTCCTTTGAGTCTCCTCTCTCTCTCTCTCTTTCTGTTGCTTTTCTAATTTGCGGTCTGGTTTTTGGGCCAAGCTAATTGTGGCTTAGCTTAAGCAGCCGAATTTGAGTGTTTTGGGCGTTTGGCGCCGCATTTTGTTGATTTGCTGCCTTTTTGGCTTTTGTTGCAAGAATGGCCATAATATGCCTGACCCAATTAGTTGGTAAAGCAGCCACACTGCACTTAAGCACCAAAAGCCTATTATAACATTTAATCCGGTTGAATTCTCACACTTTTTTTTTTTTGTAGCATGATTTTCGGCTGCTGATTAAATGTATAATGGGATCTGTTATTGAAAGGAGCATTAATTGCAGCCGTTTTTTCTTTCGGTTTTTATCTCTTTGTTATTGTTCGTAATTATTATTCAATTGCCACTAATTGTTTGCAGTCATCTGCATTTTAATCGCTCGCTTTAACAACTGCCGCAATTATTGTGTTGCAATCAAAATGCAATAAAGCAATAAAGCACTAATGAATGCATTCGTATTAAATGCTGGTTCTTTTTAAAATGGTTTGTACAGACTATTAAAACTTTATTAATATTTAATCTGAAATGCATGTGAAACAAACGAATTTTTTGTATGATGGGAATAACGTGAAAAATTCATTAGGTATGGATTTTTTCTATGCACTTTAACCCATCAATAATTGATGGTCTTAAAAGTTCGATTGAACTAGTTACTATACCTTATAAATTTACTAGTGATTACCCAACAACCTTAACGACTATTTGAGGTTGAAAGTCTATTTGTTGAATTGTGTTGCATTGGTTAAAGGACAAACCACAAGCCACAAAGCATTTAATCAGTGCTCCTCTATCAGGCATTTGTGGTTTTGCTTGTCTAATGACAAACAAATTGCAGATTCCATTGAAAGTTCTTAAAGCATCTAGGATACTTTCATTCTCATTAACTTTTAACAATAACTCATCTGCTATTTTTTTAAGAATTTATCCTTCTTAGTGTGACAAATTTTGTACTTTTAATTAGTTCGAAACTCAATTTTCACACTGCAATTTTTTCCTTTTCTCCATTGGTTTTTTTTCAGCTTCTGCATATGCAAAAGTTTTTGGCAGTTAGTAAAAAGTTCTTCTTCAGTCTTCAATAAATTTAATCATGTTGGCAACGCCGTTTTGCCACGGGCACTCTGGTCCCACTGGCAAAATTGCAATTCACGGCAAGCGCTAAATTCACAGCTGAAATAACGTTTTACATTGCATAAATTGCAAATTGCGACAAATGTTGCCGCATTAGAAGAGGAAGAGCGAGCGAGAGATTTCTCTATTATATTTATGTCTTTCTCTTTGTCTTAGTTCTAAATATTCCTTTCCTACTTCTTTCTAGACGCTTCACAAGGCTTTCGGCAAGGTGTGTGTGTGTGTTTGTTTCTGCATGTCACGGCTTTTTGCCACAAATTGCAGTCGGAAATCTGGCAAAAGTAGCATGTAAAACGAGGGTGAATCAATAAGTAAGAGGATTAGAGTAAAGTTTGGGTAGACATTTGTGAAGATAAATTATCATTAGCGTCGTTCGGTGTCATTAGTAAATTGACACCAGGCTAAATTTGAGACGAACTCAACGATTTGTTGGACTTCATTAAATGAAATACGTCGCTTGTCAGCCTTGAATAAGAATACATATGGCAGAGATTCAGTAACAGTTTAATTTTAAAATGGAGTAATGATTTTTAAAGATTTAAAAGAATTTATTTTCAGGCGAAGGAAAATAAACTTACTGAGGAAAACAAAAAAAAACTTACTTTAAAGGAAGAAGTCAAGAAATCTAACGTATTTATCTATGCAATAAGTTTTTTTTTTATCATTTCCAACACTGCTAAACATTTGCTTAACCCTCGCACGACAAGCCGCAAGCAAGCTTTAAAAGTTAACTTGAGCAAATGATTTTGATGTTCTGTTTAGTGCAATGGAGCAAACTCTGTTGGAATTTGTGTGTGGTGTGTCTTTGGTTTGTCGCACTGGATTGTGGCGAGAATGTTTAGACTCAAAACTTCAGAGAATGTTAATGCGAGTTGGCAAATATTCAACTTTATCGATATGAAAGTATTTTTCTGCTAACTGTAACAGGTCAAGAACCCCAAAACAAAATTACACCCCAATCACCAAATCAAATTCCTTAAAGGCTAACCAGGCAACGGAAAACAAAAGTCGAAGCGATGCGTCATTTCCGTTGCCTGATGTTGTGTTGGGGTTAACGTGTTGAATGTTCAGGTGTGTGTTAGTGTGGCCTAAAGGCATTGTTAGCGGCTTCTCGGCTTTTTGGGCTTGTTGGCGTCAGACTGTTTGACTTTTTGGGGCAGCATACTTATTAAGTAACCACAGAGAGAGAGAGAGACTAAGTAGAGCACTTAATATGATGCAGTCTTAGTGAGAGGTCTTTAATCACTTCCCACCCCCGCCCCCTACTCCGTCTCAATAAGTCACAAGCTGTTTGCGCCTGGCAAATAATTTGGTAACTTATAGCTGGACTTAAATTACCACATGCAATCGATATTTTCTCTCTCTCTCTCTAGAATTTTCCACGCCCCAACTACAGTTGAAGGAATAAAAATAATCAAAATATTTGTCATGTACAAACATGTGTATTTGTTTAGTCTACGATAGTTGCCCCTAGTAACGTCGGGAACGAACCACAACAATAACTATAAAAGTTTCCTGAGTTGTCCTGAAATTTTATTTCGGGTTTTATTAATCCTTTGTGTATTTTTGCTTAACGCTGAATTATACGACTGTCCCAAATACTAAACTTGCTGATTTATGCCAAGTGCGAGCCGTAAACCCCTTTTTTATATTTTTTCTACAGTGGTGTGTTGATAAAGTGAACACAATTTGGCAGGCTTTAAGGAGTTTAGCATAGCGTAAGTTTACTGTACATAGAAACGTCTGTATCTGCATTTTTTTCGTTACACTTTTCGTTGATTGTTGCTGTGTTTATTTTAATTTACGCAACGTTTAAACCTAACTCAGATTCGACTATGTTTATTTTACTAATTGCCTGGTAAGGACTAAGTTCTTTGTTATTTGTAACATTAACCATAGCTTGATTGTATTTACCTTCAGGATAGGTAATTTAAGGGCCTAAAAGCTTTAACTTTAATCAATAAATATATTAAGAAAAGTATACCAAACTTGTCATCAAGCAATTATAGAAAAAATTGGAAAATTGCATCAATTTGTGTGTTTCGTTCTGATTGTTCAACCCAATGACAATGTGAACTTCTGTTCGTAACTAACTGTAAACTGGCAATCGGCAACTGGCAAAAACAAACAGTTGAGAGTAGAGATAAGCCCGCTAGGGGACGCCACAAATGTCGAAGGACAGACAGTCTGTCTTCATTTGGTTTGTTTCCAGTTTGAGGTTCAATTTAATTTGACAACGTTGTCTGGGGAACAACAAAAAAGAAACACACTCGGTAGAGCAGACACCAGGTAAGGCAGCTTAACCAAGAGGAAACACAGTCAGAACAGTTACATATATTTTCTTTTGCTTGTTTGACTTAAAGACGTTTAACTGTATATATCTCACAAACACTTATTAGCTACCGAACTTAAGAACTTGCATCAATGAGTATGCAAATAACATATAACTGTTTATTTGACACCTACCTGTTGTTCCATTTTCTGATTGCGGCTGCTAATTGCTGACATTTTAAACTGTTTTGCTTATTGACGAGTAGGTATATTTATTATTAGAGGCGTCTTCGTTTTGTTTCGTTTTCGTTATTCACAAGAGAAAAAAAAGAACCGTTTGTTTTTAACACTCGCACTATATGCAAATTAAAAGAAAGGAAAAAATAAGATGAAATGCATTCAACAAATTTGCAATGACGCGCAAAGGCACTCAAAATGTGCAATGTACTTAAGCATTCACATAAGTATTGCTTTAGGTGCTTACAAATGTATTTAACAAGCATTAAAATACATACATGTGTGTACATATGTATTTATGCTGACATATGTGTATGAATGTGTTTTGTTTGCTCGATGCTGACAGCTGCTGCCGCTGTGCAATATTTGTTGAAAAGGAAATTTATTTGAAAGCAAATGAATGCAGCAAAACAAAAAACAGAAACGAAAAAGAACGCAACTGGCTGAATGAACGCCGCAAAATGTAGAAGGACTGCAACAACAACAGCAAAATATACCCAAGCACACCTGGTTGTCTGGCAATGTTGTTGTTGTTCTTCTTGTTTAACAGTTGTAGTTTGTGAGTAGCTTGTTGTCTTTCACAGTAAATGGCACACGCGACAACAAAAATAAATGTACGTATGTATTGTATGTAGTTAATCGTGAACAATAGCAAATTGTAGCCGGCAGTTGTTGTTGTTAGGTAGGCATGCGATCAAATATGATGTTCGGGTTTGTTGTGGTCGCGTTTTCTATGAATTTCAATTTGACTTTGGCACCAGTCATACAACATTTTTCGTTGCAATTGTTTAATTAGTATTTATTTAGCGCTATTTGCACTGCAATATTGCAATTTGCAATCGCGGACACACACACCACACATTCGAAACGGTATTTTTGGCGCGTCTTTTGCTTTGGCAACGCAACACAAATGCTCCGCAAAGCAAACCGCACGAGAACGTTTCAAAACAATGACTGACGGACCCACAGCCAACAGCCTTAGCAAATGAAACGTTATGGCAATGAAACGTGGCAGAGCCGAACGACGCGCGTAGTCCCGTCGTCAACGAAGGGCGAGGAAGCATATCAAAAAGAGAGTTACGTTGAGGCTCTACGCTCTCTTCTGTCAGCACTCCAGTTCTCTCACTTCCTTCACTTCTTTCCACCCGAAACTCAACGCACTAAAACACAGACACAACACACACACACCACGCTTGCACATCAGATTGGCTCCGACCACTAAATTCATTTCGTTTCAGGCTGGCAGATGTGCATTGCTTCCTATGGGCGATGTGTGGTATTTGTAGCTGTTAGTATGTATGCAAGCAGCATTCCATTCCCCCAGCATATGCATTTACATACATACATATGCGTTGGAAATATTTAAGGCTTGACAAATATTTTAGCTAGTTACTTTGGGAGTCCTTTGGTGAAATAAAATAGCAATTAAACTACAATAAGAACTCATTTACTTCTTATTAAAAATACGTTTATACTAAGTTATAAATTAGATCAACAAATTAATGTACCCATTTTTGCAGGGCATATAAATTCGTTTACAGTTATTCGTGTCATTTTGTTCTTACACTAAAAAGTATGTGTCAGGTTTTAAGGACTCTCTTGATTTGGGAGCTTTACTTTAAAAAAGCTCGAATTAAGTTAAATTCAAAGTGTGAAAGAGAAAAGAAAACTCAAAAGAATCGATACTTTTTCTTTGTTTCGCTCTCAGTTGGCGTTGGCTGGCGAGGATCCAACTGCCGCTTGGGCAGCAGAGGTGGCGGACTCTCTCTGGGTATAGCTGTTGGCTCTCTCAGCATTGATGTGGGCGAGAGGGGGCGGGGTGGTCGGAGTATTGATGTTAGAGGTGGTTGTGGACTGGGAGCAGCTGTTCCATTCGCATGCCCCTCCTGCCCATCCTCCTCGATGGGACCCAGTCTCGATCCGTGCACTGAAGCAAGCTCCGATGGCGTCTTTATCTGTGATCCGAACTCATCTCCAAACTCACTGGTCATGTTCATGCCAATGGTGGCTCCAACTTTGGCACTGGCACGCTTGAATTGACCACTGAGCTTGATCTGCACCACATTGATGAACATGGAGGTCAAGGCCAGGCCAAAGATCAGATAGATCATGCTGACCATCACGTAGAAGGGATTTCCGGGCACCAGGTCACCAAAGCCAATGGTCGACATGGAGATGAAGACAAAGTAGAAGGCATCTAGGAAGGACCAGCTCGTCTCGATGAATGTGTATCCGGCACTACCCAACAGAATGTAGGCAATGAGCAGCATGGAGGCCACTGATACGGGTAAGTTGAACTCGTCGTCCACCTCAAAGGTCTCCGGATACGGTGATGTTGGTGTCTCCGGATGGGATGTGCCCAATGATTTGCCCGCCTCGGCATCCTGCGATTCCTCATCCGCTGGTACATCGCTCATGCCAAAGAACATACTAGGACGTCTTATAGCCATGTCGTAGACCGTATTTATTCCGGTCATTGCATCACGGATCTGCTGCTGCTTCCGTATACGCCGACAGGAGCGTGTGTAGTAAATCCTTCTCACATATGCCCAAACGAATTTCACACATCTTGTGAATAGTTTACCCAAATCCGCGAGCACAATCAAAAACATGGGAATACCAATGATGGCATAGATGATTGTCAGTGATCGTCCCACAGTTGTTTTTGGCGTAATGTGACCGTAACCTAGAAGAGGAGAGAAAGAAGGTGTTAATAGGAGTCGGAGAATAATTTTCCTATCACTACTTATTCTTAGACATAAGATGAAACTTATGCATAAAGGGAACTTAAATTCTATCCAGAGAAAACCTATTCTTTCCGGATTACCTATAGTTGTGATTACGTTCCAGCAGTAAATGAAGCAATTGACAAAGTTAAATGACTTCTGGCCTGGAAAACGTCGCAGACCCAGCTCTGCTAGAGTATTTAGTTCATCCTCGAAACTACGTAGCTTATGACGAGCCAAGGACTTCCAGTCATCCTCTCTAGCAAGAAAAATATTAACATCAAATGAATCGAAGTTCAGCTAAGGAGTCATACCTCATATTATGACTGACTGCCCAGAGATTGTCAATAAAATCCCTCTTCACCTTGCGCACCTCGCACTTGTAAATGTTCTCCGACATGCCCTCCGTATAGCGGAACATTAGACCTCCAAAACCCAGGAGGAGAATTAACAATATTGAATGGGAAACGCATTCGTTCCTGACTCTTCTCATCTCCGCCATGCGCACAGGATAATCGAGTTTGAGGCGTCTCCATTCGTGTACCGCCTCCAAGCGTAGACGATGAAGAAATGCTCGCGAGAGAAGCTTGGAAGGTTCGGGTTGTTCCGAAAGGATCACAGCTGATTGCTCCTCAATGTGTTTTGGTTTTCTCCCAAAGAGGTTAACAAGGCGACGGAGCAGGGAAGGTTTCTTTACAGTAATCGGAGGTTGAGGTTCAACTTCGAATTGGTTTTCCTTAGTTTCCTCATGAGCTTCCTCCACTTCGTTGCTTGCTGGGATGGGTTGTACCTCCTCCTCTTTTTTGGGCCTCTCCAAGCTCGGCGTCCGCTTTGCCCTCAAAGGACGCTCCAGACTGCTGCTACGCTTGGCTTCGCTTTTGGGCTTCGCCTCCTGCGTTTCGGGCATCCTAAGACTATGGCTACGTCTCACTTTGTCTGCGGAGAAGGTGCCCAGACTCTTGGCTAGAGCAGCCTCTGCAATAGCGGCTTTCTCAGCTGCCTCCACATAAGCTCTCCGGAGCTCTGCCCGTTGTTCCTCCTCGGTGAGCTTTGCTTTCACAACCTCCCCTCTTGGGGCTTCCCCCACCTCAACGTACTCCATCTTCCGATTGATCTCCTGCGCCTCCCTCTGCTCGGGCGTCTTGGAACGTCGCTGAGGACGTACCGGAGATAGAGAATTGTTACGACTAACCGAGGCACGTTCGGGTTTCGGTAATGCCTGTTGAGTCTGGATTGGTGGCGGAGGAGGTGCACCACGAATGGGCAGTGAGACAGTTGCCTTGCGCACTACCGGCTTCGTTCTAGCCTGCATCTCCTCGGCCGTATCCGCATCGGAGGAGCTGAATTGTGTGGAGGATTCCTCGTAGCCACTGCTGCGATTCCTTGAACGCACCGAAGGCACCTCGTTTCTCTGCAGGCGCAAACTCTGCACCAGACGACGACGTTCGTCCTCATCGTGGGGCAGCTGGAAAGCCATCACTGATCTTTCTGTAGTTCTGCAGCAATCGCTTACGCTCCTCGTGATCCAGCTGCTGGCGATGTCGCATCTTGTGCTCCCGCTTCTCCCGCTCGAAGAGACGCTTCTCCGACTCAAAGCGACGACGTTCACCCTCGAAACGTTGCAGATTCTGCTCCAGGCGACTGAGGGAATCCTCGCCTTGATTTAGCTGTGCTGTGTAGGATTGGGAGCTGCCTGTTAGCTCACTCTCACTGGACTCATCCTTGTGCCGTGGTGAGGATAGGCTGCGATGCTTGATCAGCTGATGTGCATCCGGACTGCTCAGCTTCTCCGCCTCCCTCGGCTGTGAATGGCTCCGGGCTGCTACGCCAGCAAAGGTCTTATCCCGTCTGCGGAGTATCTTGCTCTCATGAGCGGACATTGCTCCCGGCGGACGTATCTGCATGGAGACATGTTGTGCCTCCTCCTGCTCCAGGGCTGATCTTCCCGCATCGGGAGTCTGCTCCCTTTGACTGCGTCCGATGCGACGACGATGCCGCTGCTGTCTGGACGCAGCTCCTGCTCCAAGTTCCCCGGCATTTTCCATATTTTCAGAATGTGCTAATTTCTGCAATTTACTTTTACGTTCTTCTTTCCTCTTCTCTCTGCTTGCTTTGTCTAGCTCATGGCTCTATTTTTAGGCGTTCATATTTTGTTCCAAATGGAAAACACGTATGTATTTCTGTATTTGTAATTATATCACTTTCTTTCGGCAAGCAAAATTATTCTTTTTATAGCGCTTGAGTAGAATCTTCTCGGCTTGGTGCAATGTAATATAATAATTTCTTTATTGACACCTCAATAACTTAATTTGCGCAATTCGCCTTTGGCACCAAAAAGTAAATTACAACACAACTATTTTCTATATACACTGTATATGTATTCTTTTTTTTCGAAATAAATTCTATTCTCGAGCGCGTCGCGTTTTTATTAACGTTTTGACTGCGACGTCGTCTGGTTTTCAACTGCTCTCGCCATGAAAATATTCAAACATATTTTGTATACATTTTTCTCGTGTATTTTTGAAAGATACAAACAGCTGTTTGGCTGTCTGTATTGTGTAGCTTTTAATTTGTCCATTAATGTTTTTACTAGCATTTATTTTGTTTGTTTATCAACATAGTTATTTATGATTATAATTCATACTTTTTAGTTGTTAACACTTTTCTCTGTTTGAAGGCACTTTGTTTGCTGTGCACAATATTTACACCACGACTGTTTAAAAGCTTCGAAAGCTTTAGACAACAGTTGGCGCCGAAGAACTTTATTACCCACATGCTTAAAAGCCTAATACGACTTTTCTTTATTACTTAGCACATAATAAGTCATGAAATGTAAGTACTTGGTTGAGTTTTTTAATTAAGAGCTCTGTTTTCTCTTTGACTGTGAAATATTAAATATTTGTTTGAAGTCTTTAAAAACAGCCAAAGTAATAATTTTCTTTTTGTAAATTCCGAAAGTTTTAATGCGTCACAAAGTGTTAAGCAGTAAATTTAGTTTCCTTCCGTTCGAACATAAAAATTGTGTTGAAATTCGTTTGGTAAATCACACTCAATATTTAAGTATCCCGCTGTCTGATACTGCTAATGAAAATTCGCATGAAAATTCAATTAATAATATTTTTTGTCGATATTCACCAGTCAAAGATTCGTGACGTAAATATAAATATTTTGGCAGGCCATAACATGAATATTTTAAATGTTTTTTTTTTCTTCTTTCCTTTCATAAGAATTTTATATCAAACCAATTTGGCCACATACTATCGTGGCTTATATGTATGTGTGTGTGTGTGTGTGTCTAGTGTGTATTTATTTAATTTAGCACACACTTGATAGACGTGCTCCACCGACCACACGTGGCGTATGCGCAATACTTGATGACGGATCGAATTCGCATTAAACTTATGTTTATGTTTATTTTTATTGTTTCGGGATTTTATTATTCTATAATATTGAATGGGTTTTTCTTGATGCGAATTTATCGTTCAATAAGTTTTGAGTTTTTTTCATTCGACTTTCTCTACACGAAAGACGCAAGTTAAAATATTTAAGTTTGATTAAGTGAAAGCAATGTTTACTGAGAATTTCGTTGCCGTCTGTGATTTTTCAAAAAGTCTTTTCATTAAGAACGATGACAATTTTCCAAAACAGACAAGTATTTTTATATACGAAAATGTTTTAATTCTATATAAATAACACACACACACACACACAAACACATATATATTTGACGGTACTTTCGCTACAAAACCAAAAACTATTTCCATTTTTCTTGTGATAATTTTTTTGTGTCACACACTTATTTTGAGTTTCTGCAGAAAATGTTGACAAGTTCCTTTAAATAAGTATAAATATGTGTTGTCTAGCATTTGACAATAGATGGTCTCTATGTATATCATATATAGATATTCTAAATATAAATCTAGTGACAAATTATTTTAATGATAATTTTATTTGGCTTACGAATGTTATTTTTTTTATGACCAATTAAGAACTTACCTATTGTTGTATAGATGGTACAACTGTAGACCATGGCATTCCAAAAGGACCAAGGATTCTTCTTGATGGCATCCTCCTCCTGTGTTAAGCCAGATCTCAAGAGAGTTTCCACAATTGGCTTATGATCGTTCATTATGCGCAGCACATCGCTATCAAATGCAGTTTCTGTTAACTGCACAACAATTTGATAAATCTTAATCTGGTTTTTTTACCTTTGTTTGTTTTACTTACCGTATGTAGAAGTGGATTTTGTGTCATTTGGCGCAGTTCATTGAAGAACATCTTTTGTTGGTATTGCAGGTTTTCTATTTCTAGGGCAGCTGGTCGCACTATGGAAGACATAAAGTCCAAAAATACGTATAGTATCTGAATAAATCAGGTGTGTTCTACATTTTACTGACTGAGTTGTTTTTAAGTGAGTGATGTTTGAAAAGAAATAAAAACTATCGAACTTATATATTGTTTACAGTATTGAGATTGTAAAATTGATTTTTTCAGCATTCAAGTAGTTAAGTTGTGTTTATTTTTAACGAAATTGGTCAATAAACCGAATCAAATTAGTGTTAGAAAGTCACACAGGCTTTAGAACATTTCTAGAAATCTTTAAATCTTAAAGCCCAGCTGGAAGACTCAATTTCTTAAGCTCTCAGATTAAAAACTAATTCTGAATCTTAAAAAAAAGCCAAAAGTTCTCTTTGTTTTCTTTTCGTATCTTTGCGATCATCAAGCTGTAATTATTTAGCTGCTGTTTTGTATAAATTAATCATCTTCTTTTTCGCTAATTGTTTATATCCAAACAGTTTTCCATAGCCCTGAGGGGCTCAACAGTTCTGATTCATCTGTGTTTGTGTGTGTTAATTTCATTGTTTTGTAGCTATTTCGTTCATCCGCTCAATTATTTGTATATTGTCAGAGAAGACAACGAATTTTCCCCGCCCAATACCAAACAGGTATAAGATTTGTATATTTTTGTTCTTTTTGGCTTGGTTATACTTCAATTATTTTCACAACAATTGCCTGAAGAGCTTGATAAGCAAACAAATCTTCATCCCAAAACGAAGATTGTTTATGCCCCAGAACTGACTAAAAATGATGAACAACTCACCTTCGACAGTGCGAAAGAGGACAGCTCCACCCAGACTGTACAGAGCTAGAACCATGAGCAGGAAAAAGTGGGTGAACCAGCGTCTGGACCACTGGCTAAACTTATTGTACAAGCCATAGGTGAACTTCTCGCCGAAACTCATGCCCGACTTGGTGAGATCAAGGAAGCCCTCATAGCCCTTTGTCATAAAGTTGCCCGTCGCCCCAAACGGATTCGCAACTGGCGGCCAATAGGGTCCGCCCGTGCCGGTGCCCGTGTAGTTGGTCTGTGAGGTGTATGGCGCCTGGGGCTGTGCACTGGGCGGCATGGAGGAGCCGCCATAGCTGTTGTTGTGTATATTGTAGATATTAATGCGTGGCGGACGATTGGAACGACGCGAGGGTGGCGGAGTGCCAGGCGTGGGAGTTACACTTTGCATCCTTAAGTTAGTATTTTTAACTTTACTTCTATTTCTTATAATAAGCACAATATTTATGCATGACACCTGTTATTCTGGACACTGATTATTTTTGTTTTGTGCTTAAGCTCACATAAGTATTTAAAATTTATATTTTTTGTCAGTCGTTATTCCATATAGCATGGTATTATTTTTAATTCTATAAGTACAAGTGTTCTTGTTTCGCGATCTTTTTTTGCTTTTTCGGCGCCCCGTTCTTTTCCACAGCGGATCTCGCTTCCGTCCGTCGCGTTCCTGATTTAAACTGAAACTAAAACAGCAAGCATGTCTATTCACAATAACAGCCATGCCAGCCATACCAGCCAGCCAGCATTAATGTCGCTGTGTGTCCGCTATGAATCGGGGAGACGAAACGGAACGCAAGAGCGAGTGAGAGAGCACAATGACGACACCATGGCATGGGAGAAATCGGCATCCATGAGGTCACCACATTTGACGTTCTTCTTCTTCTCTTTCGCACAGGTAATGTTGACCGATCACTTAATGAGCTTGCCTGCCAATCGTCAGCTGAAGACGGATTAAGAGTCAAATCTACATAAGAGACTTTTGTGAAAAGTCGCAAACAATAAAAGACAATTATATAATATGTTATTTAATTAGAATTAAATCTTTTTTAAGCCCAGCCTGAATGAGTCAACCATAATTATGTAAATTATTCCCAGTAGCTAAATGCGTAATTACTAGATACATTCTATATACATATATAAGCTTGTATATAAGGCAAATACAAATTTTTCGTTATTTATACAAATGTTTTGCTCATTTATTCATCGCTTGACACTAATGAATTCCAAATTTCTCGCTGAATATTTTGCGTTATTCTTTAAAAAAAACATGAAGGAAAATAAATAAATACACTTACCCCAAACATCTGAATGATTCAAAATAAAGCAAATTTGTTGCCAAAAATATTGAACGCGAATTTTGCAACCCGATCAGACATTCAAGGAATTATTGCATAAAATATAACACAAATATTATGAAAATGCAGTAAACTGCAACTGGCAGCAGTGAAGGAAGCTTTTAGACTGCGCAATACCCTATCAATTTTTAATAGCTCTCATTTGTCAAGAAGATAATCAACAGGCTAATTAATAAAATTGTGACAGACATACATATGTTTTGTACTAATAGATTACCTCAATTATTTTATGGGATTTTTTGATTCCACAAATTCCATTGAATATTTAAAAACACATAATAAATTAAAGCACATGAAAGAAACAGACAGAAATATTAGTTTTTGACCATTAACAGTTAGGTTGTTAATATCTATGCATATTTTATATCTTTATATACACTATATCTTTATATCTCAAATTTTATGGTTGTTTGTCTTTCTGCAGATCAAAAGAAAGCTCAGTTTGTCCCAAAAGGCATAAAATACTTTTCTATAGAGTGTGAAATTCATAATTAAAATTTTTACTAGAAAATCACATTAAATAAAATATTTTGATTACTGTTTTTGCATTCTTTTATTTGAATTTGTTGGAATATTGCCTAAGCGGGCATACAGGTTGTTAATAGTTTTTTTTTTTTTATTGTATGTATATATCTCATGCTTGTAAGTAAATTTTATATTTGAATATTTCATAAATATATGTATGTAATCTTTACAAACTTGAACAGTTTATATTCCAACAACGTTTTCAATATACATATATTCTATGAAAATAATAGATTAAATGCTATTACAGATATAAGAGTTGTGGAAACTGTTTAAAAGCTCGCATTTATCAAGTTTAAGTAATTCTATATATAGATATATTATATATTATATTAAATATGAATATCAACTTTACACACAAATCAGATGTTTTGAATATCATAAACCATTCTATATATTATTTTGTAAATTTTACTCACAGTCCTTAAAGTTGTATTTTAGTGTTGTTGTGTTTTGTTTTGCTTTTATTATTATTAGTTACGATTTTGACTTGCACAAACACAAATTAAACTCAAACTACAAGTAAATTAATCATTTTGAAGATCGATCGAAGACGCCAACTCGTTTCTTTGGAATGGACTTAAAAACAGTCCACGAGTGGTTCACACGGCTATACGTTATAAATATATTTTTAATATACTACATATATTTTTAACGGTTTAACGGTTTATATATTGTTATTTGCTTTCAGGTTCGAAGAGCATCACTAGACAAAAAGCACTTGGATTGCAAAACAGGCTCAATTTCTGTTAACTAACAGCACACATTAACAGAGAACATTTTCTATTTAAGAGCAGACACAAGATCTGTCAACACTTCTACACTTCTCTGTTAGCTAACAGTGCGCTTTATTTAAGCGCCTCTTTAACACGCTGCTCCCATTCTGCACGTCGCTGATGGATGCCCTTGAATTCGCCCACGGTTGCCGAACGCTCAATGGGCTTGGTGGGCGTGGCTGGTGCCTCTTTTGCTGCAGTTGCAACTGTTGGTGTGGTAGCAACAATTGTTGCTGTTGCTGCTGTTGGTGTTGTTGCTGTCACCGATTTCAGTTGCAGTGAGTAACGTTCATTGGGATGCTTAGAGCTGTTACTGTTACTGTTACTGTTACCATTACTGTTATTGTTCTTATTGCTGTTGTTGCGCACATTGCTGACCTTGATGGGCGGCAGATTGGATAGCTTCTGCTGAGCGGGCTGCACATTATTGTTGAGATTACGAAAGTCAGCCACAGAGCTGCGATTGCTAGCCACAGACTGTGAGTGGGCGTGGCTTTGTGTGATTTTGGGTGGCTCCTGAATGGGCTGAATCTTGTCCAGCTTCTCCTCACTGTTCGACTGATTCTCCTTGTCGCTATCGATGCTCTGACTGCCATTGGTGATCTTCTTGTGATTGGCTGCCGCAACCTGGGCCATGGCAACCACATCGTCATCCTTGACCTTGAGGGAACGTCGCGCAAACACTTTCATCAGCTCGGGCGTGGGATCATCATGACCCGTGGGATTACTACTGGGAGTGGCGTTGCCATTGCCATTACTACTACTGTTGGTGCTTCCATTGGTGCTGGCAAAGGATTTCTTGCGCAGCACAACAGCATTACCATTGCCCGCTTCCGGAGAGCTGGGCGTGATGGGAGAACTGGGCGTGACTGCCTCCGGTTTCCTTTGGAGCTCTCTGTTGACAGCCTCCTTACGCTGAGCCTTCTCCTCACTGAGGAACAGACGCTTGCGTTCCTCCAGCGAGAAGCGATTGGCAGCTGCCCTCTCCTGCTCCACGGCATCCAGGGGCCTGATCTTTGGTGGTGTGCTGGGCGAGGTAACAAGCACCTCACTGCTTCCATTACTGCTGCTCCCGCTGCTCACGTAGCTGGAACGCAAACTATTCGCACTAACGGCACGTTGCTGCTTCACCAAGGATCCTTCCGCCGTTGGCTGGCTAATACCCTGGATTGGCAAGGTCTGTGGAGATGGGGTTGCTGTGGCACTTGCTGGCTTCTGGCAGCGTTCGACAATCTGTATGCTGCCCGAGCTCTCGTTGCTGAGACGTCGCATGCTCAGGTCATCGCTACTTTGACTGCGCTCCGTTGGCGTCGAGGGGGATTTCACATTCTTGGCGAGCACTAGATGATTGGTCTTGTTGTGTAGACGTGCCTGATCCACCCGGTTCAGCTGAATCTTCATGAACTCTGGCTGTTTCTCCGGATTGTTGGAGTTGCGACGATTGTCCTTGCTTGGAGTAGTTGGCGGGCTGCTTGATAGCTTGGCGTTTTTGGCCAGAGGACTAGCTATCTCCTTACCGGGCGAACCTATTGCAATAGTCGTCGTCTGCTTGAGCTCCAGTACCTTGGGCCGTTGTGGCTGTTCCAGGGAGAGCTGTTCACCCACTGTACCAGACTTCCTAAGTAGACTGACCATTGGAGACTTGACAATCAGGTCAATGTTCTGCTCGATCTGGGAGATGTTCGCATGACCGGGACTGGTTAGCAACAGCGCCGAGTTGCGTTGAGGCGAGAGCTTTGTCTGCTGCAGCTTGCCCGTGGAGTCGGCGCGTGACTGAAGCAACTTATTATCGTTGATCTCAAAGCCCAGGGAAACGCACTTGGCGTTGGGAGACATTGGAGAGGTCAAGGGAGACTGTGGCGACGGCTGTTGCTTGTAGTAGGAGGTTGGCACACGGAAACTGAGCGAGAGATCCGGTAAGCTGGGCATATTGCTGTGCATCGATGCGGACTCGATGACCACATCCCGTTCCTCTTGATAGTTGCGGAAACTGCGCGCCTTTTCAACCGTCTTGCGTTGCTTCTCCTCGTAGTAGAGCGGTGAAGGCTCATCCGTGCTGGTCTCCAGCGAGTTTGAGGAGCTCGAATGCTGACCCATTGAATCACTGGAACGCGAGAGCTTCTGCTGGAAGGCACTCAAGCCCACAATGCGAGGCTTACGCTCAAAGTGACTCGACGAGGAGGAGGACTCCGATTTCAGTTGTGTCTGCTCCCGCACGAGTGAGGTGGACTGGAAGGTGTCAGTGCCACGGGAGCTCCTTGACAGTAGGTTTGTCACATCGCTGTCACTGTTGGTTAGCGAGGCGCTGGGTGAGCTTGCCCCTAGCTCCTGGGGCATATAGCGCTGACGTGCTGCCGGCCCCGACTTCGGCTTGACGGCGGTGGGTGGTTGGGGATGAACGCCATAGTTGCTGACCATGGCATTGAGGCCATGCTTGCCCTCGTTGTGAATCTCACGCTTGATGATCTGACGCGTCTCCTGGATGTGCTGCTCATGCGAGGTGGCACTCCGCGACTTGTTGGACAGCAGCACGGGATCACGCGATGTTGCTTCCAGACAGGAGGTAGAAATCTGCAGCTTCTTGGCCGAGTTCTGACTGTTGTCCACATCCTCCACGCCATCGTTGGCTCTAGCAATGCTGCGTTTTGAATTACGATGAATAAGTCTACGCAGGAATCCAGGCTCACTGGAATCCGATGTGTTGTTGGTAACATCGTCGCCATCTGTTGAAGATTCCCCACGTCCATCGAACAGAGCATTCGCCGCCTTGAAGGTAAGTGCGCGCAATCCAAACGCTTGTGAGGAGGAGGAGGAGGAAGAGGACGTTGTTGTGGTTATTTTTTCGCTACTGCTACTGATATTTGTTATCGTTGAGCTATTCTGCTCGATTGTCTTGGTACGCAAGTTGGAAATGGTGGAGTTCGTGGTGGCAGTTGCGGTGGTTGTGGCAGCTAAACTGCTGCCCGGTGGCAAGGAGCGTGTCTTGGTTTTAAGATCGACATCTAGAAAATGTAAAAACATTAGTTGGAACTGAGGTAAAATCTGAGTTTATAAACTTACCCTTAAGAGCTCTTAAGTTGGGATTCTGTGCCTGCTGTTGGCCCATCTTGGCAAGCTCCTCATTGACCTCTGGTATGGAAGTCTGCGAAGAAGTCGAAATGATTAATTAGATTTGTAGCTTTCCTTCTTCAACTCTTCACTCACCTCTAAGGTTCTTCTGTGCTGCCTTGTGGGACCCTTCTTCTTGACCGGCCTTATGGCCATCTTGTGTTTGGCAGCCGCATGCGACAATCTCTGCCTTTCCACGCCCACTGCATCCACATCATCCTCGTTATGGTGATCCCGCAACACAACGGGGCTCAAGTGTTCCGTGGAACTGAACGATTTGCTGCTCGTGTGTTGTCTATGGCTATGGCTGGTGTCCTCGCCATCGGTGCTGTTCACGCTCAACAGGCTCAGGGAGGATGCCTCGTGACCCTGAGTCACACTGCTGTTCTGATAACTGGCAGCCTTGCGGCTCTGTCCGGCGCCGGCGAGACGCTGTGGTGAAACTGGACTGCGTGGCAGACCCAGATCCTCATCGGAGGCATCGGGACGATTTCGACGTTTACGCAGCACATCTGTAAGCTCCGCCTGTAAAGATTAAGAGTTTGAATGTTATTAGAGATTTGTTGACGTCACTTATAGGATTTAACTAGAGGATAGGTCTTGGTTTTACCCAGCTCTTCCAGCGGAACACTAAGCGAGCTCGTAGACAACTGCGACTTAGTCGACTCTCGCCACTCGATGATCCAGTTAGTCGCATTTTGAACGGATTGTGCTTAAAGTCTAACATTTTGTCAACTACCTCGACTCAAGGAGGAGGCCACAAATGAACTAAACTGTTAGTTGGGTGAGTTAGTTAGGGGAAACATGTAGTTCTTTGTGGTGTAAACGCTACAGACAGCAAGTGGGTTAGAGTTTAAAAATAAACACTTGCCCCGGCCAAAGCGACAAAAGCGATTTATCAGATATATGTCATATAGTCTGTAGATAAACTGTTCACCAGTTGTCAAAACTCTTACCGAAAACGAAAGCTGGAATGGATTGGTTTGCATGTTGCGGCTACCCGCACTTCCGGCTACCATTTTGCGATCTTCTCAGTTGCAGTGAAACGAACAAACAAATAAAAGTGCCACCAAAGCTCTTTCTCTCTCTCTCTCTCTCTCCACACTTGTGATAATTAACTAATAAGGGCTATTGTTGTTGTTGTTGTTGTTGAGTTGTGGCAGGCACGCGATCCGTTAGATTTCACTTTCTTTCCACAACTAAAGTACAGCAGCAGCCATAGAAAAAGTATCAGAAGCGGCGATAAAAACGAACGTTGTGCTCGCGTCCAAGTGCAATGTGCAACTGAAGAAATATGTGGCAGAGTCGACATGTCGAAATGTGGTGCAGGGCAGGGCAAGACAAGGCAGGCAGCACCCTCAACAGATGCTTCAACAGCCACAACAACAACAACAACAACAACAATGTAACAATTGTGAAATTGTATCTGCGTCTTTTTACCTACTAGTCAAAACATAATTGGGTGCCAGGCAAGCGAGGCAAGCGGGGCAAGCGAGGCAGGCAGGTCACAAAGGGAATCTGTTTATTATCAGGGAGAGTTAGAGGGAGAGGGAGAAAGTGTATTTCAAGGGTAAAAAAAACGCACCTTTAGACAAACATTAACAATTTGGAACTAAATAAACAGATGCAACTGCATAACAATCCCTCTCTTCAACACCCACCACTTTCCCCCGCCCGTACTATCTCGAGTGCTCTATTTTTAAACGCTTCCTTATGGATATGCTTCCAGTTTCTGTCTGCTCCAATGCATTAATCATTTTCGGTGGAGCATGACGCTTAAGCACATTTTAAGTCTATTACTGCTTTCGATATCTATTTTAGGAAGCGAGATCCTAAGGATTTAATGCTATAATGCTGCAAGGTTAAAGACCTTGTACATAAATTGTACTCGCCTACAATTGTACTGAACGTTTAGATTAGAGTTCATTGCACTGGATCAGCCAGATTTTCGAATTGAGACTATAACAAAGGACTATTAAAACAATTTTACTGATCTATATATATTTTTAAACTCTTTGCTGGTAGGTTCTTGGCCTTAGAGCGCTTCTCAAACAGGTAATAGCTTTTAAGTAAGGTAGTTTAGAAAATCCCAGCACCTTTTTCCAGCTACCTGAATTCCTCACACATAATAATCACCCTCACTCATATATGGACTATATATAATCGCTAGATCTGTATGCTCGTCACAATCGTTGATTTATTGGCACACTTGGTGAGTGGGCCAACTTGTGGCCATTGGCCTGACATGCAACTAGCGGCTAGTTTTGGCCAACAACAGTACGACTGACTAACTGACTGACTTTCTGTGTTGATTACAACAGCGCACATCTGTTGTGGCAGACAGGGGAGGCAGGGAGGTAGGTAGGAGGAGTGGAACAAGTTTGCAAGTATTACTTTAGCTATGGTTTGTTACTTTTTGCAACAGTTGGCAGACAGGCATTCATTGAATGAATGCAAAGCGATTGCATTAAATCATTTTGGACTCGGTTTTTTGCACTTTTGGTTGTCAAACTTACGAATAGATGCGGAAAATTAGCTTCCTGTTTGTGTCACACCACAAAAACTCCTCTGCTCAATGTTTAGTTATGCAAATTCAATTACGATTTCGATTGCGAAAAGCGTGCACAAAAATTGCTTGAGTGACAAATTTGTTGGATTCGTTTCGATTTACATTTTGTTTAATTTCAGATAATAAAATCAAGTATTTGACTTCATAAGTCGAATTTGTCGGATATTTCTTTAAAGTAAAGTAGTTACTGATAATGGTTTCTGTTTTCCCTCACTTTTTCTTCCTTTTTCTGTCTCCCTCTACAAACTCTACTTCTTTCGCTTCTTAACATTCTTTCCTTGACTTTTCCTTTACATCTCTCGTTCCTTTCCCTCTTTACTACTCCCTCTCCTTCCCTTCAAGATGTAAATATCTCCAAATAGAAATCTCCTTCCCTAAGAAATTGTTATAAAGATTCGAGTATCTTTCCATATCATAAAATTTGCTCCAAAGATTTGTAGATTTAAAAACATGCCAAATTACTTATAGAGGCGGAAATGAATAAAGTATGTAAATCAAAAGTTTATGCAATACACACACACACCAGGAAGTCTACTGAATACTTCACTTACTAAATGAATGAATGCACGCACTACTGAATGCATGCATATTTTGAATATTTGGGTCGCTTTGAAAAGCACTCCGATTTCTACATTTGATTTGAATATTTTCAAGTCCTAAAGGCAGCCTAACAGCCTCGCTGACCAACTGGTTTAGACCAAGTTATCCCTCTCTCACACACACACACACAGGCAATTATAGCAGAGCGTGTGAAATGACATCGCATGTTGTCCCCATCATCGTTCCTTGTTCTCTCTCCCATACTGCTCCCCTCTTCTTCTTTAACTGCCTGTTGATTGCTGTGCTCGCTCCTGAGCAACCTCGTTTGATCGTTGCCAATGCGTGTTACCGTGTTACCATATCCACCATTAACCATCCATCCATCCAAACTGTCCATCCAAGCTATCGTTGAGAGTAGAGTGAAAATTGAATGTCTGCGCTGTCGCTCAATTTCCCCATTATGGACAATCAACTAGATTTTTTTCTCTTTCTATTTGTCTTTTTTCTTTCTTCTTATTTATTTATATATACTAACTATCTGTAGAGCGTCTTTCGAACCGGTTCGTTGGTCTGGGATACAAATACTTGAACTCAAAGGTTCAAGTCTTACAGGAAACGAAAGCTTCACAAGATTTAAGAAACCTTCGGAGTTTTTAAGTTTAAGATTTCTTTTAACTAGAAGAGAAATTTGTTAACTTTATATTATAACAAGAACGTTACACCACAAGGAATAAATTACAAGATTTTAGTTAATTTTTCTCACACAAAGTTCACACAAAGAAAACACACTAACACTTCAAACTTCACTTTATCAATTTTCCAATTTTTCAGTTTTTATTCTATAATTTTCTTTTTCTTTGCGACTGCGACGTTGTTGTCGTTATCCAAGCTCGACTCGAAGCAAACTGATTTAGCGGAAAACTTTGCAGGAGTTCAATAGCATAGAAACAGTAGAAAGAAATGCGATTTATTTGTTAACCAGGTTGGCAAATAAGCCGCCAACTGCTGCAGTGGCAAGAAGAAGAAGAAGAAGCGGCAACAACGGCTAACTGACAGTCAAGTGGAAAAAAGTGGAATAACAAGAAGCAGGCAAAAAGTAACTTGTTTGGCCAGAAAACTGCAGAAGCGTTAGAAACAAGATGGTAGGGGGAGGGAGGAGGGAGGAGAAGTGGGCGGGTGGAGAAGCCACACACATTTGCCACGCGCTGTTTGAGTAAAGAGTAACCGTCCACAGTCCGAAAACATTATTAGACTGTTGCACCAAGTTGCAAGCAACGAGACAGAGAGAGAGAGGGGAAGAGAGAGAGCTTTGGCTTCGGGCTTTTAGCTTTGGGTTTCAAATTGCTTCTGCTGCTACTTCTTCTCTTCTTCTTTTCGTTTACTTCCTCTTCTCGTTTCACACCCAAGTTTGCCGATTACGCAGTCAAAACTAGCACGGACATCGACACCAACAATTTCTGTTGCTGATCAAGTTAGGTAATAAAAGTACACTCACAAAAAAGAAGTGGCGAAATATGTATTGAAAGAATCAAATAAAGTTCTTTACTATGAGGTGATAAAGTTCCCTTGTGTTCAACGATTGCGATATGAATAATATATCTCAATTGAAGAACATAAACCAGTCACAGATTTGTGCCACAAAAGCGAGGCAATAACAATAAATGGCAGCTGAGTCAATGACCACTTTCCCCCAAAAGACTTACTACACAAAAAATGCGAGTAAATTGAATATGATTAAAATCAATTTACATTGTGACTCAACCCAAACAAAAGTGGGGCACAAACATTACGAATAAATACATCATCGGGTATTGCTCCAACATAATAACAACCCTTCGAGACTCATTTCGGTTTCGAGCTGTTAACTGTTATTTAAGACCGCTTCAATTACCACATTCTGCATTTCAAGAGGGGTTGCTTTCGAGTGAGTCATCGGCTAATTGAGAGTTGGGGTTTAGGGAATTCGGGAATGCGGGAATTTGGATCGATAAAAGTCAGCCAAAAATAGAAGTAGAGTTTAGTCCAAGTGTTTTTTTTTTAAAGGGAAGTTGTGTAATGTTCAATAGAAAGTCCTTAAAGAAAAAAAGGGGAAAGACTCTTAAGAAAGTTCTCTGGAGGGAAGAATGAAACCCTAAAGAGCTTAATTTGTGATCCTACTGAGGACTTTCAAGGGAACTTTATAGGATAACCTTAAAGAATGACCTCTCAACCTCAATATAAGTAGCCTAAGGACCTCATTTCCACTCACCTTCAATACGATTGAAAGACTGCTCGCTGTTGCAGATTCGGAGAAGACGCTGTCATGTGATTGCGATAGAGTTTCACGTGTATAACCACTGCGGAGAGAAGAAAGAAAATCCTTTAATAGGCAATCATCGCTTAAGGACACTTCGACACTTACCCATCGACGTCCAGGAGACGTGCCTCACTCAAACTGCGCTGACTGTCGGACATGTCGGTGGCGCCACCGCCAACAGCGCCACTATCCTCCGCATCCAGATCCTGTGAGGAGTCACCAATGCTGCGCAATTGACGTTGATGCAGTCGCTGCTCCGCGTAATACGAATTCCTGCTCATGCCCATGGCATCGGGGAAGACGGCCACGCCCATCTGCTGCCGCTGCGTCTGATACATGGCGTCCGGGTGATGTGGCTGGTTGGAGGGATGCGTCGTCTGCTTGCTAGCTCTCTTCTTGCCCAGCAGCACGCTCAGCAACTCATCGCGATGGGCACCGTAGGACTTGGACTTGGGCAGCGACTGGGTCTGATAGCTCTCATGCAGCTGCTGATGGGTGAGCGGTGAGGCTGGCGAGGATGCCGAGATGGCCTCCGTTGTGGAGGAGGAGGAGGAGACTCCGGTGATGGCAATGCTGCGCAGATTCTTCTCACTGGAACTGCTGGCCGGCGGTGGCAAGGTGTTGCACGAACCCGCACCCTGAGACTCTGCCCCTGTGGCAGCTGCTGTGCTATCTGCACTGTTGATTGTGCGACGTCGAAAGATACGCCGGAGATTGCGCAACGGATGGAAGCGACGACGTTTCTGTTGCTGTTGCTGCTGTTGTTGCTCTGCAAGAGTTTAATTTGGCTCTGAATTAAAAACTGCGTTTGCCGAAAAAAAAAAATTAACTATACACTGAGAGTAAAGCTTGCTTAGCTTCCAAACTCTTATCTACATATCGCGAAAATTGTTTACTATCTGAACCCATCTAAAACTTTACATTTCCATTCCATAACACCATTTACAAATCTGTTAACAACGAATTTTTCAATGACACATTTAACAAATCAAATTTAAACTTTTCGTCTGACAAAGATTTACTTCTAAAGATACGTTTTCAAAACATTACAAAATATACAATATATGTAGTATATCAATTGATTAAATGTTGGGCAATCGTCACAGAACTGAACTGATAAGCCCAAAAGCAATTCAATTGGCCAACATGCCCATAAATAGGCATAAGCAAAGTCACCCAAATGCTTAATGAAGGTGCGACAAGAACAGAGACAGATAAGGAAAAGAGCGGGAGAGGAAGAATAGAAGGGGAGAGCGCAAGGGAAAGAGAGTAATGGGCTTTTGGCAAGGTCGTAAGTAATCTATTGATATATGAGTACGTAAATTTATTACAGTTGGGAAATTCATATTCATGGGATTTTTCAGAAAAAATACCCAAACTTCCAAAAGCTAAAGCTTTTTGATTATGGTAAAACCTTGAGAAGAAAACTGCATTTAAATTCGGAAACACTTTTGAAGAAATTTCAAGTGAAAATAGCTTCTCAAAGTCGAACTTTGTTAAAGGTAGTTTATCGATACTTTTAAGCTACCTTAAAATTTTCACTTGCTTTTACAGGTGAAAACTTTCCATAACATTTTTGATACCATAAATTAAAGGAATACTAAAAATCACCACCTTGTCTGAATTTTTTGTTCTGCGCATCAATTTAATTCGGCATTGTAAATTATAATCAATTTAATTGCTTGTTGTTCACGTTGCACGCCTTTTTTCCCATTCTAGATTTTTTAGGGTTCTCTTCGTCAATAACCTCATAACGCTTGAACATAGTATACATATATATATATTTGTTTTATAAGTATGACTGATAAGGCTTTTCACGCTTTTTTTTTTTTTTTTTGTTGTTGTTGCTGTTTACATAGGTCAATTAACGTTGCGACAAGTCATAAATATTAATCTAAAAACTCACGTAGTAGATAACGTAGGCTTGCAAAGTGCATGCGAATTTTAACAAGTGTCTATTGAATACTTATTAGAATACTAACTAGCTTTGGTTTATTTGCATGTGTTTGGTATATAAACTTTATAAGGTTTCGGCCAGACAGCAAAAAAGCAAAGGGTTAAAATAATGATGTCATTGCCTTTAAAAACGTGACTCAATTCAAGAGTCGCATGTGTCATTTGTTGGCCAGATGAAACAAGCAGTTAACAGCTGATAAATCATTTCACTATCGTGTCTTTCAAACATTCAAAGATTCTAACAGCGCTCTGTTAAATAACATTTACTTAACAGAACTTCAGACACACTTTCTTGGCGGAAGTTCATGAATTGCCAAATTGTCAATTGCAAAATTGAAAGAAATTGCGGCTACCGATACCGTTAGTTGGGGCGGGCAGGCGTCAATATCAAATATCGACGTTTATGCCAGTCACGTTTTGGGGCCAAATCATATCGTACATACATACATATATATATATTTATATTTTTGTTTTTGTTTGTATTTCTTTTGGCACGCGAACAAAGTTTGATTGTTAAACTTAATATAGGGGTATGAAAATGTTCCTAATTGCTTATTGATATTATTGATAAACGTTTAAAGAGCGCCGGAGTTTGAGTTGTGGAAATAAATGTATAAGACCTCAAGGCCAAACAAACAAAATTCTGCTACGCTTGCCAGTGTTGTATAATAATAATATATTGATTTTTATTGTAATGGGACTAACTAATCTATAAAGTAAAATGTTTTATACTCTTTCTTTTTGCTATTGGCGTCATCAACACTTAACATTTGTTTTTATTTCTATTTATTGTTTGTCTCTTGTTTTGGGGCTTAAGTAATTTATCAAAACATTGTAAATCATCAAGCATGAGGCAATTTTGTTGATGATGCACAAATTGAAGTGTTGTTTATACTAAGTTATGTTTTTGTTGATGATGCATGTAGGTTGTTGTTGTTGTGCCAATGACACAAATTCTAGCCAAAAGTGGTGAATAGGCGTTGAAACGTTGACGTCGTCGAGCTGTCTGGCTAAAATGCTTTTTGGCCAAAGAGTTTTACGCAAGTAGGCGCATTTATTTTAATTAATTAATCATTTTTGCAAAAATGCAAATTGGCAAACCAAAAGAGACTGTGACTGAGACATGACAAAATCTAAAATAATTGCCACTTTTTTAACTAGGCAGCAACAACAACAACAACAGCATGTTGCAGTAATTGGAGACTCGTTTTGTTGTGAGCGTATACTTGATTTATATGTGTGTGTGTGTGTGGTGTGTCTTTGTTACCACCACTTTAAGCTTTGGCTTTTGTTGGTTGTAAGGTCAAGTGAGCCTATCCCTCTTGTTGCCCTCGCCCCCTGGCTAGTATTGCCACGCCCCGTTTCCCACTTTTGGCATTGGTTTTGATGTGTGGGCAGTTTATCCGCTTTACAAGTGCTTAATTCACTTACGCTGAATACTAAATATACTATAATATGTATACAGAAAAAGAATAGAATCAACTTAAAAGTTGCGCAATTTCCAAACTGCGTTGGCTGCCACAAGAAACTCATTCAACATTCAAACCATCAACATATAAGTTCTAGACAGCCTTCAAAATGCAAATGGCTAAGTTGTTGCCTTGGTTTTGGCCACCTTCTTGGCCAAATTGCACTTCGAGTTTAGTTTGGAAAATAGTGAAAAACCTATAGTATTAGAAACCTCTTTTGTAACTATTTTACAAACTTTCTTTAAGCCGCCGTCATATATTATTTTTAAATCAAAAGTCATACAACCCATTCAATTGTTTTACAATGTATATAGTATAGCTTATTGGCAATAGGGCTCGGAGCAGCGACTCTCGCAATCAGTCAACGATAAGAAGGCCAATCTCTTGCTGACGGAAATTCCCTAATCTCTGGAGAAGTTGACTTCAATCAATAGACGAACAAACTTATAAATTCTCCACAAAAGAGAGCCAGTATAAAATATGATTACACAACTAACCAATTAATCAAAGATAATCGATTATTTAAGGATTGAAAGCATTTTCCGAGAACTCGGTGTTTGTGGTTGTTTTTCTTTTACACTTATATAACACTTATTTTGTCATTGAACACACTATGGTAAATTTAATGCTCATTGAGCGCTTTAATTGCTTTGTTTAATATCTGACCCAAATAATCGACAAACAATTGTTTTTGTCCGCTCAGCCGGCACAGTTGGCCTAAACTCTCAACAAAAAAAAAGGTCGAAAGTCGTGCTATAAACAAATATTTAAGCTATAAATTCACATACGTTTAATCGTATCTAGCCGCAAAAAATATATGTATTGTATTTATGGCTTTTTATCAGGCTTCATTTTTACGAGCGAAATATTGCAAAGTATTTTTTGTGGCTGGAAAAACAGAGAGAACAATACAAAAAGTTCATTACCTGTGCCGAAAATAGAAACAGCTGCCGCTTTGTTTACAGTGTAGTCATGTAAACAAGCAAATTCAGTTAGAAGTTGTACATATGTTCAGATACTTTAGTATTTCACTTGATAATTAATTATGGCACAAAACAATGACAACACAATAATGCACTTTAATTTTCTCTGATAACTTATTACGTATATATTGATTTGCTAATCATTTGATACACTTCTAATTTAGTTAGTTATAAGCCAAATGGCAATTAGTGCGACACGCGACTACAATTTGTGTTGTTTTTTTTAACACCTGCACAGGTGAAGCGAAGAGCGGCGAATGATTTGTACTGAGAGTACGGAACGCAATCGAAATCGAAATAGCAACAAATTGAAATCGAAACGAACCGAACGAAGTGTGCCCTCGGCAAACGAAATCGACAACGACAAGGGATCGGCTTATGGCTTATTGGCGGCTAACTAAAACTGATTAGCTCTTGTTGTTGTCTCTTGCTATGCTATTAACAGTGCACTGTTAAGTGTGTTAACAGCGATACTCACTGCTTGTACACAGTAAATATTTTATGTAAGTAGGGTACTTAGATGTGGGCTTTGTATTGCTTTGCTTTTGTTTTTGCGTAGGTTGTTGGCAACAACAAAAGCCAAACACACAGTTCTCAATGGCTAGAACTTGTTATAGAAAGTTGTTGTTGTTTACCATCCGCAAATTACATAAACATTATATGTGGTTGAATTTAAATTCTATTGTCTTCATGCTAGATAAAAAAAAAGGAATTTGGGTTAATTTGAAAGAATATTAGGGGAGTGATTAAAGCCAAGAAACTAGAGATTTATTGGTAAAATGTTAAAAGTTCACTCACAGTCCTATGTACATAAATATGTATGTATGTTTTTTTACATTATTATGCATAATCTCACTTATATGACAGATTGTCCAACTTTTGCGATTGCAATCTTAACAGAAATTCACAGCTTCAGTTAATTATAGTTGACTAACGGTAGTAATGCTCTCTCACGCTTTAGGCTTAGTTTTTGACTGCAAAAGGCGCCTCAATTTGTAGGTACCCTTTAGTGGTTGTAGGGCATAAAACATAAACAATTGCGGCGCATTGTTGCAATTGTTCGTTGTTAGTTTCTGCGAAAGTCGCAAACAGCTTTTTTTTTTGCACAACATACTCACATGTATTTGCATATGTGTATTTGTGAGTATAATCTTACATAAGTATATATTCAAATACTTTTGTTACTTACCCACATGCGTTGAGCTACTATTGGCATCAACTGTTGTTTTTGTTGTTGCTGCTGCCTGCTCGGGACTGGCAATGGGTGTGGAAGTGGCTGGGTGATAGCCATGGCTTCTGCTTTTGCCCTCGGGCAACGATAGAGGACCCGATGCACTCAAATCCAATTCCAATGGCGGCGAGTTTTCTCGCACACACGACATCAAACCGGAAGACATGCTAGAAAGAAGATAAAAGGCAAAGGAAATTAGTAAGCGATTGCAAATGGAAATGAATTGGAAATGGATATGGAAATGGAAATGGATAAGTAAGCAAAGATAATTGGTAGCGTTTATTTTTCCATACGTTCCACAAACAATTTAAATCAACAGCCCGAAAGTATGCTGCACTTTTTATTACAAGCCATGAAAAGTTTACAGCTGTAAGCGTGGGAGGTTTACAAACTTGTTAACTGTTTAATGCACAATGTTATCGTAATAAACTTTTTAAAAGTTCATGCCAAAGATACAAAGATATTGCATACTTTCAAAGGCCACACAATAACTCAAGCCACACTACCAATTAACACCAGCTAGGCAATAACATTAGCAAGCACATTATCATATCTTCAGCAACATCATCATTAGACTAAAAGTTGAATGTTGCGTTAACTAACCGCAAATATAACCTCAAGTTGCACTCTCATGTGTGTGCTCTGTACGGTAGCCGTAATCTGTTCGTATTCGTCGAGTGTGTGCAAACGCAACGTGAAAATCTAACAAATTAACTTTGGCTTTCATTTGCATTTCATTCACAGTTGAAGATACATATTTACATTGCAAAGATATAAGATACATATAGGTGTGTGTGTGTGTGTGTGTGTGTGTGCTTATGTTGTAAAGTTAAGATACCGTGAAACGCAACGCAAATGAGCAACTACTAACATTTATAATTATACTACTTACGAAAATATATGCAAGTGTATGTTTTGGCTAAAGATACTTAGTATCTGAGGTTATTGTTGTTGTCTGTTGTTGTTGCTTATACGCGGGTAATTGCACTTGCTCATTACACAAATTTGCCAACATAATTATGATGTGCCGGGGGCCAAACAATGGGGCAAGTAGACAAGCAGACAACAAACTAAAAAGTCAACACAATGTCTTAATGCCAGGAAGTTTTTTAAGCCAAGTTCTCACTTGTTGCAACACCAGCAACACCAGCAACAACAACAATTAATCTCAATGACAAGCAAGCAACAGCTAACAAACATTATTGCAGCACAAAAAACCAAACAAAACAAAACAAAACAAAATGGCATAATGCTCAGAAAACTTGCAAAAATTGAAAAGGAAAGTGCCCCTGACCGGAAAAGCAGATAGTTAGAAAAGCGAAACTGTAAGAGATAGAGAGGTAGAAAGAGAGAGAAAACTGCATGCTCATTGCACGTTTACTTAATCATTGTCTGAGGTCTACCCTCAAAAAGTTTTGTAGTGCCCTAGGCCAGAAAAAATATATGAAAAAAATAAACTGTAAACTGTTCGCTCTTTTACAGACTTAGTTTTAATGCCGACCATTAATTATAATGACTTTACAGCTTTACTCGTTTTGTTTTCATCTTTTTCTGCATGTGCAAAATATTTCAAATAGTTATACTAAAAAGCGTATACAAATTGTGCCAAGGTGTATGAATCATAGACAGACTGTAATTTAAATTAAATTTGTGGTTTCTTTGCGATTCTAAATGTTAAGTGATTAAATTATCTTCAAGATAATGCTAGAACTTTAAAGATCATCAAAACAATCAATTAAACTTTGAGTATTTTTCATTTAAAATACAATCCACAAATGTAATTAAATGTGCACACCATTGAAACACTTGAGAATATATTGCTGAATATTAATCGAAACTCACACACACACACATAATCAATAAATAAACAACAACAAATTTTCCCAAAGGATTGCGAAAAAGGGCAACTGGCACATAAACTGGCGCCGATGACGCAGCGACAGAGGCAGCGACTGCGACTGCGGCAGAGACTGCTGCTTTTGCTGATTCAGAGATTCTCTGGCCCCTAAAGTGCTGCCGATGCCGATGCTGATGATTTTGTTGTTTATTTTCGAATGTCTGCGTCACTTTGACCGCAGATGGGAGCGCGTCAATTTGGGCACACAGTTCATGTTCATGTGTACCAAATATCTCTATTCCACATGTACCGCATGGACCACAAAGTACCTACCCACTGGAAGAAGAACAAGAAGAAGAAGAAGCAGAGGCAATCAACTTTGTGGGGGATCGTTGTCGCGTGTGCGCCATTTCATGAATACATATAAATTACCATATGTGCACATTAAATTCTTTTGATTACAATTTGTATTTTGCACACACACACACACACACACACTAACTCACTTGTTGGCACAGCAGCAGAGAGAAAAAAGTTCGCGGCGAGGCTACAACTTGTGGCTGCCAACGTCAAATATATGCGACTAAAATGCGTTTTTTTTTTCTCGTCGCTGAAGCGGAGTCTGAACTGAATTCGCAGCTTCACACACACACACACACACACAAACGATATGACACAAGCGAAGCGAGAAAAAAAATATAAAATTCTGTAGCAACATTTTATGTGTGCGCCAAGGTCAAGGAGCGTTGCCTGAAAGCCGCTCTCGCGTGGGCGTGGGAGAGCATCAGCAACTGCAGCATCAGAGCTGAGAGCTGTGATGTGATTGTTGGCAACATGTTGCTGAGCACATGTCGCTAAAGCAAATTGAAACAGATGTATAATTAAGAGTTTTATAACGAAACTGTGTAAATAATAAGTTAATTAGTTGGTTTCTTATACATTAAAAAACAATATCTGAATCACGAAATAAATATGCTTTGTTTAGTATTAGCAATAGAATATAGAAACATGTGTCCATAATGTTAATTGCTTTTCTTTGTTGCAAAACTTTTCAAGCTCTCGCACACTCTCACTCTTTTGCTCTTGCTCTCTTCACTGCGCAGTCGTCGTTTGGAGAGTCCTCGGCTAAAAACTAAAAGTTAAGACACACTATACACACACTGACCTAGTCAACGTATAATCTGTGAGAAAAAAAAAAAACTCTGACCCCTCATGAAATATACCCATATAAGGCAAAGGAAGAAATTGTTTGTATGCATGTGTCTGTGTTAGTGTGTGTGACAGGCTGTAAAAACCAGATGAAGCATTAAAAATGTATAAGCAGTGTCAATAACCTAAAGAAATTCTTTAGGGATTGTTATTCAATGATAACATATTCAAAAGGAAATGTTATTTACTTCTTATTCTTTCTTATCAACATTGAGTTGCATCGAAAACAATAGTTTTATTGTTTATGCTGATATAAATAAATACAATTGTGCTTATACCAAAAGCTCACATTACAATAACAACTTTGCTTCATTTCTTTGTGTGTACTTTTGTTCTCAAGTGGAAATATCTGTTCCGTTTTCATATTACATTGAATGTTATGTCTGAAGGCAAAGGTTATTTGTATTGTTTGCCTTATATGTATGTAGTAGTGTGTTGACAGCCGCTAATGTAAAGAACAAGAACAAGAAAGAGCTTTCAAGCGGATATGTTTTATGTGTGTGTGTGTGTGTGTGTGTGCTTGGCACAGTTAACTTTAAACTGAATAAAACTGAAACATAACTGTTCTTTTTTCACTCACCTGATTCAGCTATATTTTCTCTCTCTTTCTGTGCGAAATTGAAGTTAGCCTCAAAGAACCAAAGTTTTACAAATTTAGCTCGTCTTTTTTGCAGTTACATTGTTGTAATTTGTTGGTTCTGTAAACGAAAAGAGAATTTAAAATGTTAAAATAAATAATTGAAGAATTCTTACTTAAATGTGTCTTGTCATTAAAGTAATGTACAAGTCGATTGCATTACGTAAGACTGAAAGAGAAAGTCGTCCATCTCTGTCATTCTGTCACGTTCAATTGCAAAAGTGAGCCAAGCCCGCATAGAAATTCCTTTGCTTTGAGCTTTGAGGTTAGGCTGTGTAACTAAATCCTCGCATTCTCCTTTTCCTTTCACATTTACATATCCATCCATCCATGCATCCCACATTCATATCGCATATAATGAGCTTCTATTGAAAGCCTAAGCCATTATTTGGTGTGCGTGTTACTAACTGATTTGCATAGAAATGGCCCAAAGCAAACAAGCAAAAAAAAAAAGTTGTGAAAAAGTGAGAAAAAATGTCAACAACAACTCGTGCAAGGTCAAGCCCTGAGCTAATCCTTTTGGCACTCGACTGTTTAGGGCCTAAAAGGTACTTAATATTATTTTTTTTTTGTAGTTTTGCTTACTTTCCAGCCAAGTTTGTTAAGGAAAGTGCTTTTAAAATGTCTTTAAAATGCCAATTGACACGATTTCTATACACGATTTCAAGACCAGTCCAAAAGTGCAACATTGTCTGCCAGCTGGAAAAAGGTTTTTCTTTCGAGATATGCAAATTGCAATCATCAAGCTTCGGTTGACCCAATGTAATAAGAACGAGTCGAGAAAACTTTCACTGCCCACACAACACAACAACGACTATTAAATGATAGTTAAGAGCTGGAGAGCGGGGGGGGAACTAGATGGATCTTTAAGGGGGGACAAAGTATTTATATGGTTACCTAATTGGTTGCCCAGCTGAAGATTAATTGCAATACGAACGATTTCTTTGTAGAAACCCAAGAAGATAATAATAAAAGACAGCAACAATAGCGAAACAACAATGATGAAAAGTAAAAGTTTGTTTTAGCCAAATACCGAACAATACGTTCAAATGAATTCATGAATAAATAAGTTAAAGCTAAAAGCTTGTTTTTGTGTTCTAAACAAGTTTGGTTCGAGTTTTTTTGTTCGTTTTTGATTTGATGTTAGACAACAGTTGTGTTTTTAATTTAGGAGCAAGTTTTTTTTATTTAAATTAAAAGTAAAGTTTACTACATATTTTAATAGTTTTTTTTTTTGGTTAGAGTTCTATTATTTTTGCTCCAATTTTCTTGAGTGCAAACATACAAATGCTATATATATATATATGTATGTTTGTACATATTTGGAGGGCTGGTAATACAAAACTCCAATGCCATAACCCACAAAGCAAAGTAAAACTGAAAACCACGAGACCACAACGAACAAAAACACACACGAAAAAGGCAACAAATGTGTCGCCCTCTTGGTTAAAACTAGACAACAACAACAAACATCTCAGAAACATACAAACTTTTTAATGTACTTTAAAACTTACTGCTTACTTGCACAAAAGCATTTTCAAGTTTTTTTTCTTCCAACTTGTGGTTATTTAATACATGAGTAAATCTGTTGGCACAAAGAGTTTGTGTAATATGCAAATTATAAGTGTGTAGTATAAGTTGTGTGTATAAGTAGACAAGTACTTGGGAATCCTAATTGAAATTTAAACTCTTCAAAAACAAAACTTAGCTACGTCAAAAACTAGCCCAAGTCACAGAACAGTTTGAACACGAAAATATGTCAAACAATTGTTGTAAGCCTGAGGTTGTTTTTTTTAAGTACTTGAAAAGTGTAACGCTCTATCTGTGATGCGTTTCGAATTCCAATCCGTTTATGACACCGACTTTGCCTACAACTTATTACTACGTGAGCATTGCCAGAGGCATAAAAATTTACATTTTCTCTCTTTGTTTCGCTCTTTTGAATATAAGTCGAACAGAAACCAATTGTTTTTGTTGTTGTTGTTGTTGCTTTCCCTCTGCGAGCAGCACTCAAGCTTAACGAGCGCGATTCTTTTTAACGAAACCTCCCCGCACTGTTAAAGATTCTTCAGCGGGGGTCCCGAGTTTCGGGCAAAAATAGAAAACTGTTCAACTTCGATTGAAGCAATTACAATGCCAAAGATCAGCCGCACAGATTCCACACACACACACACACGCTCACAACATTTATGCTCTCTTTATGATTTTTATGTAGTTGTTGTATTGTTTCTCTTGTTCTTCTATTTTTAAGTCTTGAAACTTGTTTGCTTTAATTGCTGTGTTAATTTGTATGCTTTTGATCTGAAAACTGTTTATCTATTGAATTTAAATGTGAATGTGGAAATATGTTAATATTGTTTGGCTTATTTAATAAGCAGTGATTGTTTAGCAAAGATAGAATGTTTAAAATACAATGCTATTAAGTATAGTTGTTAATTGTATTTGCAAATATTATATAAGCCGCATTTGTCAGGGTCAAAATGTGTAATATTGTCAGTTTATTGCATGCGATGAAAATTACATTTTTGTTAATGACTCAAAAGGTATTTTTTTTTTTTTGCAATTTAGCTCATTTGATTAGTGCGTCAGCGTTATTCAAGGCACACCAAGGACAGCAACAAACAACAAAAAGAAACACAACATGTTGGCAACCCTAAACAAAAGATCACAAAGGTATTCGGAGCACCTGCTCAAGCAAATGGAACGCAACAAAAATGAAACAAACAGAAATTGAAAAGGCGAAAACATTGCACAAATAGCTAAACGCTTGAGTGACGTTCAATTGAATGCCGATAATCAAATGCCTTAAACAGTAAGTGTATTATGTGCAAATATTTATTTATTTATACAATTTCACAGTAGCGCTGTGCAATAATCAATCAGCAACAAAAGGCAAAGCTTAATCACTGATCGCAATTAATTGACAAAAATTAGTCAAGCGTTAAAGCCGCTAAAATGACATTTGACATTCGAGCTAAATTGGCAAATCACATAAAGAGAGAGAGAGAGAAATAGAGAGGTGTGGTTGGATTTTACAGTTATGTAAGAATTTATTTGTTCACTTTAACAAGGTGTTTGCTATATAACTCAATTGTCAACAAGAATCGATAGTTTTTTTTGTAAAGAAACTTTAAAATCAACCCACCCCAAAAAAAACTTTTAAATACTTCCACGCTTCGTTTTTTCGTGTAGAATAATCAAACCGCTGGCAAAAAAATCAACTTCGCATAATTGCAGTGTCCCAAAAACTAACGCTAATAAAGCAAAAAATATCTAAAAGAAAGTCATAAAGACAGGGCGCAAGACAAAAAGGCAACAACATTAGCGCTAAATCGTTTTAACATCTTTTACAAAAATTATAAAAGGTGAAATTATTCGCAATGAAAATGAGTTTAGACGAAAAGAGAGCCAGCCGGACACAAAGATGAGGGCTGGGTTTTGAGTGCAAAGATTATCGGGCTAATGTTTAAATAGAGGAACTCAAAAAAGATGAAGAAGTTTTTGACCCAATTATATCGACGTCACTCTTTTGGCCAATAGCCAGCCATTTTTGTGTATTAACCCCAAAAACCACTAAACACAAATGTGGGTCAAATTGAAAACAAAACACAAAACAATTGCTGATATTTTGTTTATATTTTTGTCTGTCGAATAAACGTTAGCCGCAAATCTCTTAATTATACAGAAGAAACACAAGAAAAACAAAAAACGTTAAAAATAAACAGTTAACTGTAAAGCTAAAGAAGGTAAGGCACTTTTCGAGTGGGAGAAAGATACACTGAAGAAAAAATATGTAATATAAATAAACCATAATTGACGTTTACTTATACTTTAAGTATACTTTAGTATAGGTTTTTTTTGTCACTGTACCATTTCAAAACTTAATTTGAACGGTGAAAGACAAAGAGAGAAGAAGTACAATTGGTCATTACGTATGCTTGTAATGCGCGTAGGGGAAAGGGAGGGTGAGTGTGTGCCCCGCACCTGTGTGTAGGTTCTTTCAAAGTTTGTAGTGCTGTCAATTGCAAATTAAATTACAACTTACGTCTTTACCTACATAGTAAGTATTATTGTATTCCGGCCGTTCTCATTATTTTACTGGTTTTTTTTTTTTTTTTATTATTTAACATGCATAGCACGACCAATTTATATCCCCTACCCCCCTGCAAACACACTCCAATTCGACCATGCTTTTATTGCCATTGTTGTCGTCGTCTCGTCATCATCAAGCTCAAGTCTGACGTTTGTCTTCTTCTTCTTCCTCTTCTTCTGGCTTAGTGTTACTTTTCTACCGTGAAGGTCTTTTATAGTAGTTCGTCATCGTTTGTTTGTACGTAGTTAGTTACACACACTTACAATTGGTCTACAAGCATGTTTACACACTCTAACACACACACACCCAGATATTAACAATTTGTTTGTGTGTCAATGTGGCAATTGATTTGAATTGTGTGTGCAATGCAACTTTATTCAAGTTTATAAGTATTGCAGTTACTCAAAAAGATTGTCAACCCTAGCTAACAACCTGTGTGAATGTTGTATCTGTTTAAGTTTCATAGCATCGAGATTTTGTCAGAAGCTACTAACTTCATTAAAAACTCTCCAACACCAATGCATTTTCATAACTTTTCCCACTACTTACACTAACATCAAACAAGACACAAATAAAAAATAAAAAAAAAACATCTTTATAGACTAAACATGTTCACTTATGTCTATAAGCTGTGATTAACGGTTGCGTTACAATTGGGATTTAGTGCGCGACTAAAATCAGCCTTAAATACATATACATAAATATATGTATGTATGTGGTTTGTATTTGGGGCTTTTATGAGCAGAAGCTGAGCATACAAAAACAAAAGCACACAAATAATCAAAAGCATCGCGAATGCCTTTCCAATTATACTCAATGTTTGAATTTTGCGCCACATACTAAAAAAAGAGAGAGTCTTTGAGTCTTGGCGTCTATGGTTGACTTGTTAGGAGAAGAAGTAATTTGGCAGAAAAGCGCAATAAAAAGCAGCAGCAAATTGTGTGAAAGAAAGAAAAACTGAAATTTTGTATCACATTTGAAAAACTCACTTCAGCATGGCGAATAATATCTTAGTCACGCTATATATGTACCTGCCCGCAACATTCAGATACTCACAAACATAAACATACATAAGTGTTTCTATTTAGGTATTTTTTGTGTGTTTTCGTAAAAGAATTTTTATAAATACAGCAGCAAACTTCACTTAACAAAGTGCTAGAAAATTGTGCAAAACTATCTAGTTGATGCACTTATTACTAAGTATATATATTATACATATACATATAGTATGTGCACTAGTTATTTACATATATGGGTGCGTCTGGTCGATATGGAAATTGCGCTTGATGCGGACACGAAACGTTGTCAAACGAGAATTGCAACCCTAATGTAATGTACACTGAGAAAAATAACAATATCAAATATGAATAAGAAATTCTTGCATTGTGTAATGTAAAATAAAAAGTCAACAGTTAATATTAAACTATATTGAAATTATAAATGAACTTGTTTTGAGAAGCTAGTTGATTCTTCGCAGATTTTGTCAGTGTAACGAACATGTAATTTGAAACGTTGCACAAAGAAAATTCCCCAGACGGAATTCTGACAATGTTCGAGGACACATTGTGATCAAGTGCCTCTTTTTCCTCCTTTCAAGCAGGATGTCCTTATGTAAACACAAAAAAAAAAAAACACTGTGCCACAGTAGACCCTCTTTTAATGCCATTCAACTATAACATCTCACAGATAACAGCTGGAATCTGTTCATTCAGTTTATTCTAAATGCGGGGCATCTGTGCAAACAGAAAAAACAACAAAACGAAGCAAAACAGAGGAAAAACAGTGCAAAAAACGTACAACTTGCTCTGTGTGCAAAGCTGTCAGTCAGTGAAATGAATATATAAATATCGTTTGTATATATAGCAAGAATATATATATAGCAGTTCTCAGTAAAAGTATACTGAAAATATCGAATTATAATTTTCACATTTCTCCCTTTCATAGTTCACATACACTTGCAGTAGAGTATAAAAATAATATAGTAAATGACAAGAAGTTCTTCGCTCCAATGCAAGTGACCAGACCAAGGCAACAAAAACAACAACAACAACAATACCAAAAGGTACTTAAAAACGTTGACTCGTATGGGGTCTCAATTTCCTGTTTCTGTTTCTGTTTCTGTTTGTGCCTTTTGCTTATATGTTACTGTTTCCAGTTTGGAATTTAACTTTTTACATGCTTCTTTCTCAGTTCTCCTCTTCTTCTTTTTTTTTTACTATCCGCTGTCAATATTGGTCGGCTAGTTTCTAATTTGCCAGCCAGCCTTTAATGATCCATGGAGCGAAACGAAGACTTTGACTCTTGCCAATGTTAATAATATTCGCATGCAAATTAATGAACGATGAAATCTCTGAAATTTTGTATATATATATATGTACTCTGTACAGTTAAAGTGTTGCTGCGGGGCAAAAAAAAAAAAAGCGTATTTCATTTGTCGTTCGATTCGTATCAATCAATTAAACATATCTGTTGATCGACCGTTAGCACTTTCTGATTGCGCCATTTTTTATCATTGATTAACCAAAACACAAATTGTGCAAAAATGTTGCGTTGATGTAATCGTTGGGGTCATTATTGTCATGGCGAATGAAAAACACTCTCTCCGTTAAAATTAGTTTTCAGTTAGGGAAATCTTTGTTTATTGGCTACATAATTTTTGTTACCAAAATTTCAAAACCCATTAAATATGCACATATTAATGTTGCACACATAGAAATCATCGCCAAAGCTAACGGTTCTTCTTAATTTTTGTATTTTTAGCTTTATATAAATAAATTAGATGCGATGAAAGCAAAAGTTTCTTATACAATTTAAATTATTTAAAGTGAATAACCAATTATGTTTGTTGTTTTAAGTTGTTAATAAAAATTCTTCAACATTTTTCACTCACCTCAAAAGTAATTGTAAATCCAGTTGAAAAGGTTACCAAACAAATTCTCAAATTGGTTCAATTTGGAGCATAAGTTGTGTGTGTATTTTCTGGTTTGTTAATCTGGTTAGAAACTGGGCTTGTGTTATTATATTGTTGGCTTAATCTTTCGTGTTTCGCGTAGGAGAGGATGGAAGACAAAAAAAAAAAAAAAACTTGCCGAGACGTAAAGTACTTGTTGAAGATTACAACAATAACAACAATAGCAAAAGCAATAGAAACAAAAATCAACACGCGATTAGTTAAAACCGTGTAAAAGAGCGAGAGAGAGAGAGAGGGAAAGAAGAGCCAAAGGGTATCCGTCTTATGTTGATACATACATACACACACACATACATGCTTGCATACGTATCCACATCCAAAGTTGCAGAGGCAGCAAAACCGTCCAAACACACAAAACGAAAATAATGCGAAAAACAAAAACAACAGCAGCATTCACACACAGACAAACAACAAGAATATGTATCTTAAAACTGGTTTAAGATTTGTTGGGGATTGAAGTTGGTAACTTCGATGCTTCTTCTGCTCAAAGGCAGTTCAGGCACACTCACACACACACACACACATTTACGTATCGAGTTTACATAGCACACAAAGAGGGAATTTTGTACTTTCCAATAATACTAGTTGGAATTCTATTTCTATTACATATACAACTATTTAATATTACATATTTAGCGCAGAGCGAATTACATTTGCACTTTATGCACTCGTTTTTTCACACTGTTTTCTGAATACAAGAAACAACTGTTGCTTCTGGGTGCACTGGAAACGTGAGGCAATAATAATCAAACCACAAACACGATGTAAAGAAAATGAACAATACAAATTACAAATTGATCTGTTTGGCGTATATAGTATTCTTAATTCGCATCGCATATATTTTTAACAACTTTTAATTGTTTTTCATTACCGGCATGCACAAGTTCACAAATTCACAAATTCAACAATTCACAATAGCCGTTAAATACAATTCAACAATTGCGTATTACAAATCTATAAGCATTTTTTTTATTGCAATTTACTTTGAACTTTTAACGCTGCAACTTCTAAACTTTATCGTAGCCGTGCTTAAACTTTGAATTTTATTATTCAAAGACGCGATACACGGATTTGTTCCGACGCCAAACAACCGAACCGACCGCTTCGAAAACAAATCGTACAATAACAACAAAATGCATCTAGTGGGGCATTTAACAGAACGGCGCGCTGTAAAGGTTGTCACAATCGATATACGATTTCAAAGCGATAAAATATTATTTTAACATTTTTAATTCTGTTCGTTTACATTCGCTTATCTGTTTTTGTTTTTATCAAGGCAGCAATATAATATGTAAACAATCATTTGTACGTAAGATTTCTGCTTAGTTAGATTACCAGTTTATTAGTCATTCGCTTAGCATCACAATGAACGCACGTAAATTTTCAACACATGTGCTAAACACATCAACGGGAAAGGCAGCATCCCATATAAAAGTTACTACTTCTCGACTTGATGAATCCCAGGAATGGAAAGCTATTCGACCATCGCAGACAGATTCTGATGGTCGCTGTCTCTTGCTGGACCAAACTGACTTTACCCAAGGAATCTATAAATTGACCTTTCACGTGGGCGCATATTTTGCTGAGCAACACATTAAAACCTTTTATCCGGCCATAGAGATAATTGTTGACTGCAGTGAAGATCAAAACTATCATATTCCACTCCTACTAAGTCCCTACGGTTACACCACTTATCGCGGAACATAAATATAATTAATAGCAAAGAAATGAGAATAAATAAAGTTTGAACTCAAACAAAATTCTTTTATTGAGCTCCCGCTCATGTTTTAAAAATCGATAACTAATTTGTCTGCTAGTTATTGCTGTTGGCCACACCTTCTTCATGAGATTGTTGTACAGTATTTTTTAGTACCATTTTAAGATTCAACAACTCGTGCACGTGTTGGCCAGCTTTAATATTTATTTGTAATTTTATTTAAAAAATACAATGACGGAAGTGGGAGACGGTCCACCAGAGCCAAGCATAGACTTTGTGCCTGCGCTGTGCTTCGTGCCACGCGGTGTCACCAAGGAGCGACCCGAGAAAATAGTGCTTACACAGGGCGAACTTTCTCGTATTATTGGCGAGGTACAAAACGAGCTGAACGATAATGACGACGATGATGATGATGACGAAGATGAGGAGAACATGGATGTCGATCGTGATGAAGCCATGGCTGCTGGTGCAGCTCGGAATGAAAATGCCAATCCAGACGATGAGTTCAATTTTCAGAACTATGAAAACGAAGCAAATTCAACAGTGACAAATTTGGCCAATGTTGTCGATGCCGATCAGCAGATTCCCGACGAGGATGAGGACTCTGAGGCGGAGGATGAGGTTATCAAGCCCACAGACAACCTAGTGCTAGTCGGTCATGTACAGGACGATGCCGCAAGCATGGAAGTATGGGTTTTCAACCAGGAGGAGCAGGCTCTTTATACACACCACGACTTTCTGTTGCCGAGTTTTCCACTCTGCATCGAATGGATGAATCACGATGCGGGCAGCGAGAAGCCAGGCAACATGTGCGCCATTGGCTGCATGGATCCAATCATAACCATCTGGGATCTGGACATACAGGATTCCATGGAGCCGACGTTTAAACTGGGCTCCAAGGGCAATCGCAAGAAGCAAAAGGAACAGTATGGTCACAAGGATGCTGTGCTCGATCTGTCCTGGAATCCACATTTCGAGCACATTCTAGCCAGTGCTTCGGTGGATCAGACAGTGATGCTGTGGGATTTGGATGAAGGACAGCCTCACACCACCATCACTTCCTTCGAGGAGAAGGTGCAATCCGTTGAGTTCCATCCCGAGGAGGCACAAAGCATACTCACCGGCTGTGCCGATGGCCATGTGCGTCTCTTCGACTGCCGCGATGCAGATAATGTGAACTCTGGCGGGGAACTCAAATGGCAGATAGCTGGCTGCGAGGTGGAGAAGGTTCTCTGGCATCCCACACAGACCAACTACTTCATCATTGGCACCAACGACGGCAGTCTGCATTATGCGGACAAGCGTCGTCCCAACGAGCTGCTGTGGTCCGTCAAGGCGCACAACGAGGAGATCTCTGGCGTCTGTTTCAACAGTCAAATGCCCAATTTGCTCACATCCACCTCCACCGAGGGCTCCCTCAAGATCTGGAACTTTAACACAACGGAGGCAAAACATGTCTACGAGCATGACTTCAACATGGGTCGCCTCCAGTGCATGCGACAGTGTCCCGAGGATCCCTATACGCTGGCCTTTGGCGGCGAGAAACCTCCACGCTGCTCCGTCTTCAACATCAAGAACTTTGAGGCAGTGCGTCGCACCTTTGGCCTGCCCGATGAGGACTGAGAGTAGATTTTTGATATGATTTCCCCAATTATAAAATATACGTTTGTACATTTTTAATGTATGTGCACATGAAAAATAATTATTAACTTTTATATCTTATATATGTATATGTAAGTGAATATAGAGATTTAGCTCTTGAAGAGTCCGACGCACATTAAAAGATTTCGTCGGGTGAAATGAAGCGATATAAAAGGTGAGTTTTTGCTGGGGAATGTGCGCAACAGGTAGACATCCTCATCGTTCTCATCCTGATGATGCGATACCGTAATGTGATTGTTCAGATAGTCATCGGTGAGGCGATGAAAGTCCCACAGTGTCAGATTGTTGTCCAGTCCAGCGGCGGCCAGCAAGGTTCCATCCCGACTGAAAGTGATGCTGGTCACTGTGCTGGTGTGTCTGAGGAGCGTTGTGACCAACGAACCATTCGACAGATCCCAGATAATGATGTTGTGATCGGCAGAGCCGGAGGCCAAGTAGCGACCGCAGGTGGAGAAGGCCAAGGAGCTAATCATGCCCTTGTGTCCAGTCATCAAGCGCACCGACTGCCCGCTGAGCACATCCCAAAGACGCACAGTGCGATCACTGGAACCGGTGGCCACATAGTTCGAATTGGGATGAAACTGCACACAATCCACATCAGCCAGATGTCCCACGAAGACGCGCAGAGGTTGATTTGCATCCGTTGCCCATAAGCGGGCAGTCTTGTCCAGGGAGCAGGAGACAAAGTAGGTGCCATGTGGCGCAAAGCGCACATCCCACACGGGAAACACATGTCCACGGTAGGTGACGACGCAGGACCAGGTGAGCAGGGACCACAGACGGATGGTGCTGTCCTCGGAGCAGGAAAGCAACAGATTCATTTCGGGCGCAAAGGCGCAACGATAGACGGGACCCGTGTGACCCATAAAGGTGCGCGTCATCTCACCACTGCGCTCGTCCAGCATCCGGGCATTGATATCCGCCGACTCCTTGTCCAGTTCACGCAGCGCATCCGCTTCTTTCAAGGCACGCAACTTGGCCGGCGTCAGCGACCAGATGCGCACCGTGGAATCGCTAAAGCCACAAGCAAGCATTGTGGAGTCATCGGAGATTTCGGCACAGGTGACGCCCTGCATCGAATTGAGCACGGTGTAGAAGACAGCAGATGGTAGCTGATCCTTATTTAAAGGCAGACGTTTGCTTGCCTCGCGCAGCGCTCTTAGCTTTAGCAGCTTATCCGCATCCTTGAGCTCCGGCAAGGGGATGCGATCTATTGCGGGTGCATTTGGATCCGACTTGGATTTCTTCGAGAGCAATGGATCTTTTTTGGCTTCTTTTTCTTGGGTCTGTCGGGCGCATCGGGGTCATCATCCTCCTCCTCGGGCGCCGGTGCAGGCGTCGTCAGCGTCTGGAAATCCACCTCCTTGAGTAGACCATAATATACACGGACCTTGTTATCCTGCCGCTTGGCATCACCGTTATGCGAACCGGCCGTCGCGACGCACTGCAACTTGTTGCGCGCCATTCCCTCGTAGGTGTCAAAGTGCAGATACTTGGCCACAATGTCCGCAACGACTTCCTGCCTGCGATCCTGGATATGGCGCTTGAACAGGGAGTGCGCATCCCGCGACATGCGGATGACAAACTTATCCGTCTCCATGGCCGTCACCAGATCATTGTCCAGAAGCTCCTCCGGCTTGCGAATTAATAGCAAATTCAACAGGTTCTCAATGTAGTAGCCATCCAAATCGGATTTGTATTTCTCGATGAAGCCGCGCGCTTTTTCAATCTGCCCGCTGGCTATAATCCGGAAATAAATCTGCACCAAGATCGGATAAAGCACCATGGACAGTTCGTGCTTATATATATCCAAGGATTCCTCCACAAACATTTTTAGCTCCTCATATGCCTGTTCATACTGCTGCGCATCGAAGGCGTCGTCACCAACAAACTTGGCCAAGGCCTCTGCTGCATTTGCTTCTTTTGCAACAGCTGATTTTGATTTTGCCTGCGGATATGCATTGCCTAACACTGACTTGATATCATCATCACAAATTTCATCCAGTTCGGCACTGCTCACATTCGCCTCCTTGCAGAGAAACTCTTCCGTGCCCGTTAATTGAAATTTCTTGACAAGCTTTAGCAGGCACAGCAGTTCACGCTTATCGCGCGGCTGCGTTGGATTCTCATTGCCGTTGCCTCCGTTTATATTTGCGACTTCCATACTTATTAATAAACTCAAGAAAGTATTTTAATATTATTTTTAGTTTGCTTAATATTCTTTTTAGTTTGTGTTTGTTTTAGTACTATCGATATTGATACATCGTGATAGGGATGATACTATTAATATCGATAGAGATGCAACAAATGCAAGCTTGTAGTTCGTCGTTACACAGCACTGCTGAGTTCAACGATTACTGCTGCGAGCAAGCCAAATTTCTATCTGATACATAATATTTAGAATTTGGGAAGAATTCTATGCTGTGCAGAACGAATTGTTAGCATAAAACAACTGCAATATAAAACTGACTGTATATAGTGGTTGAAAGTATTTAAAACATCAATCAGCCAAGGAGTCATGAAGAAAAGAGTAATTGTAAAGAAGGTACGTAACAAACCAAAATATAGATAAGCTCTGCACAAAATTACCTCAGCATAGAATTAACATAGTGCTTTTTTCAGAGTAACTTGCGTATATGTTGTACCTGTGTTCCATTCCCTAGCATTTAGACTTTGCCTGTCCACAAAAGTAACCTTTGTATTATATATGTATCCATACCAACATGAGTGAGGTTGAAATTGTTGTGGTAGGTTTAAATGTGTATTTGTGTTTATTTAACTATGTGCGTATGTAAATAATTCTTGACCTTCGCAGAAAAAAGTTGCGATCAAGGCAGCCAAATCCATTGATAATAATGATGAATCAGCCGGCGATGGAGCAACAAAATACAGTTTCACAGGACGCATGCAGGAGCTAGTTGAGGCATATAATTCAGTCGTTCAATTGTTGGTGCCGAAATGGCCCTGGTACTTTTACCCCGGATATTTAATATACGCCGTCTATTGGCGCTATGCCAAATACTACAGGGGCAAGTTTCTGCTCACGCCGATGCCGAATCGTCTCTACGAATTGCGGATCAAAAACGAACTGATCAAATCCGAGCATGTGATCTTTGCCAGCACGGATATCTATAAAACCTATGCCGAATCGGACGATGTGAACTTTGTCAATCTGGTTGTGCGTGGCGGTGGAAAACCAGCCAGCAAGGCAACTAACTCCAACTCCGATCGATCTTGGGATGCTTCCGAGGTGGTCATCAAGCAAATATTACAGGAAACGCCATACACGATTGTGGCACAAATTTTGCCCATAGAAAACTCTCTATGCCAAAGCAATTGTCTCTATGTAATGGTAAGTGTAAAAATTTAATTTTCAATTCACTTTCATTGTTATTATATTTTGTTCTTTAGGAAAACTTGTATGGCAATCTATTGGAACGTTTTGGAAGCAAGCGAAAGAACTTTTGGGTGCAGCTGGAGCACTTCAACGATGAGCAAACAATACCAACTATTGCAACAAAAGCACACGTCTATCTTCTCCACAATCCACATGAGTTGCCCGCCGAGCTGTCCGAGTTGATCCTAAGCAACTACTTCAATACGCCACGAATGCTGCACCGTGGCCACATCTATCGCATTGAGGTGAATGCCCAATTGGTTGGCACTGCAGCCTATGCACACTACTATCTAATATTCGCCTATCTGCGCGAGGTTTACTTCCGCTGTGTGCATCTGGAGGCGAAGGGCAGCGAGTTTGAGCTGCAGGCTGTGGTGGCCAAGAACTTTAGCAATCTGGTGCAAGTGCCACATGCTCACAGTTTTTTGCCACGCCAAATTCTGGACAGCTGCGCCATTGCCGACAATTATCCAAGCGGTCTGAGGAAGCCCTATCAAATGTTGCTCTCCTCGGTGGACGCCTTCTTGCCAAAGAAATCAGCATGCTTGTCCTCCAAGCACATCTTTCCGGTCTTTCTGCTGCAGGGCGAACGCGGCGCTGGCAAGACGAAACTCATCAATGCCGTGGCACAAGAGTTGGGCATGCATATCTATGGAGCTGATTGTGCCGAAATTGTCTCACAAGTTCCATCGCATACGGAAATGAAATTGAAAGCGGTTTTCGCAAAGAGTCAGATCAGCGAACCACTTTTAATCTGTTTCCACAACTTTGAGGTAAGCTGAAGTTTATAAGAATAAACAAGCATAATTAAAATACACTTAATATTCACAGATATTTGGCATTGATAACGAGGGTAATGAGGATCTGCGTTTGCTGTCCGCCTTCCATGTGCAGATTCAGGATCTGTTTACATGCGATCGCAAGTTTCCCGTTGTTGTTGTTGCCCTGACCAGCGACAAGCATTTGAAGCCAATGATCCAAAGCCTTTTCCTAGAGATTATAAGCATTGAGACGCCCAATCAAACGGAACGCTTTGAGCTGCTTAAATGGATGCATGTGCGCGAATCCTTCAATGATGCTATTTACAACCAAAAGGCCCTCAACCAATTGCCTCTGTTTCCACTAAACATGCAATCCCGCTTTATGCATCGATTCAGCCCCAAATGGCATGAGACAAGGGGCGTGTTGCAAGAAGTGGCTGCCAAATCGCAAGGATTTATGTTGGGTGATCTGCAGCTGCTCTACGACAACGCTGTGCGCCTCAAGCGAAGACAATCAACACATGCAGGAAGCCATCTGAGGCTGGAACACTTTGCCACGAACTTGAATGAGATGCAGAGCTCCTTTGCCGACAGCTTGGGTGCTCCGAAGGTGCCCAAGGTACACTGGTCCGACATTGGAGGTCTTTACAAGCTGAAGGATGAGATTCAAAGCAGCATTGGACTGCCACTGAAGCACGTTCATTTAATGGGCAAAAATCTACGACGCTCGGGCATTCTACTCTATGGACCACCTGGCACTGGAAAAACGCTTGTCGCCAAAGCAGTCGCAACCGAGTGCAATCTTAGTTTCCTCTCCGTCCAGGGACCCGAGCTGCTCAACATGTATGTCGGCCAGAGCGAGCAGAATGTCCGGGAGGTTTTCACACGCGCCCGTTCAGCGGCGCCCTGTGTTCTCTTCTTGGATGAGCTGGACTCTCTGGCGCCAAATCGTGGCGTTGCTGGCGATTCGGGTGGCGTCATGGATCGTGTGGTATCTCAGCTGCTTGCGGAGATGGATGGCATGTGCAACGGGGATGCCAGTAAGCCAATCTTTATACTTGCTGCCACAAATCGTCCTGATTTAATTGATCCTGCTCTACTGCGGCCCGGACGCTTTGATAAGCTCTTCTATGTGGGTCCTTGCTCAACGCCTGATGACAAGGCAGCCGTTCTTCGTGCACAAACGCAACGCTTTATCCTGTCCAGCGATGTGGACCTTATGCAGATTGCCGAGCGCCTCAAGAGTGAGATGAGCGGTGCGGACTTGTACTCCATTTGCTCCAATGCCTGGCTTTCGGCAGTTCGTCGCACCATAACTCAGCATTTGAGTTGCGGTCTTTCCGCAAAGGAGTTGAGTGCTGCACACATCATCGTGGAGTCTGAAGATTTTGCGGCGTCCTTTGACAAATTTGTGCCTTCAATCAGTCAAACTGACTTGGAATACTTTAAGAACCTAAAGGAGTCGTATAGCGTTTAAAGTTGACTGAATTTCATTTGTTAATTTATTTTTTGCACTGTATTGTTATTGTTGACTCTTGATGTTTTTATTGAAGAATAAGGTGTTGGCGTATCGCGTAAAAGAATTTATTAAAGTTTAAGTTGAAAAAAACGAATGTTATTTTTAAATGTTTGAAATCTCAGCTTCAAAACGGAAACCCATTCACTGATGTCAAATCAGTTTTTTTCCCGTCAAATCTGGCTTTTTTGCAAGTCGAATCGCTTGAAAAATTAGCAAGGAGGAATCTTGCGTCGCTCGGACTGGGGAAAAATGTTGCCGAACAATGAGCTGCCAGTGCCAAATAGTGGAAAAGCAGAAAATGAAATGGACCAGGGAAGATGGAGCCATTTAGAATCAAAAGCGCAGCTCAGACCAACGCATGAAGCACAAAATTTACGCGATGTCATGACTAATTATTTGTCAACAAAAAACTAGTGCTTAATTAAAAAATATAATTACATTTTAATAAATTTTATGTTTTTTATTTGCCATATCTATATTCCATAGCAAGTTCCATTATTTTTCTTTCGAATTCCTTTGCCTTAGCCTTCTCCAATTCGTTGTACGTGTCTCTAACGAATTTCAGCACGCCTTCACTTGGAGAATCGGCTTTCATGGCACCCAACATTTTGGCGTTATTGCTATTCATTGCCTCCACAATGCTATTTAGAACTCCTGGCGTTGTTGCTTGCTGCGGCGATTCAAGACGCGGCGATTCTAGCTGCGGCTTCTCCTCTTCTACTAAAGCAGCAGCAGCAGCAAGAGCTGCCTGCGTCATCATAGAATTATAAGCTAATAAAGTTGCATGTTCTTTCTTCATTTTTAAAATAAATCCGATTCTGATTCCGATTTTGATTCACTTTATAAATTTTTGCCACAAACATAAAACAAACATCAGCTGTTCAACACTCATAGACAGCTGCAAGATGTATTTAACAAGGTGGTCCCAAATTTGACAGCTCGCTCAAATGTCGGTACCAGCGAGCCCAGTCGCTAGCGTAGTGTCCATCGATGAAAATCATCGTACACAAATATCGCCTACAATGCTACAATGTGCACTAATTAGCTGTTTTTATTCACATAGAAATCGATACAATTGCTTTGAGATATCGATGAGCTCTCTTCATTCACTGGTACCGAGCTGTCACAAATGGGACCACCTTGTTAAATACATCTTGGACAGCTGTAACACAATTTCGAAAATTCGAACATACTTTCGCGCTGACATTGTATAGTAAACTATCAGCGTACATTTCTGATTTTTAAAAGCTTCAATCGAAGCCAAGCTGACATTGTAAACGCGTCTAACGCTTAACGCGAACATAAAAAGTTTGTTCTAGCGTTGTTGACGTTGGCGTGGTCTCATGGGCTCAAATTGGCGTTCGCGTAGCCACTTAGGCTCAAAAGTCAATATATTTGAGCTCCTAAGATTATGCCGTACATTCAATCAAATGTGTAGCTAGTGCGATGCTTCTTTAAAAAAAATCATCGCCTAAAACCAGGCTATTCAATCCTTGTAGCAACAGCTCTAAATTTGAATTAAAAACCGACATCTTTTGCCTATGAATAGAAGCACACTGATGTCAAATCAGCTTTCCCAATTTGTTCCGCTTTTTTTGGTCTAAGACAAATATTATTTTTAAATGTTTGAAATCTCAGCTTCAAAACGGAAACGCATTGGAAATTGTATTATCAGCCCAAAAGTATGCTTTTATGTGAGCTCCCACAACAAATTTTCTTATCTGTGGACCCCTTGTTCTTAGAGGTAGAACTGTCTGCTGCTTGCCTATATTCTATTGCTTTTTAAATGATCTGCTTTTCAACGTAATTTGTGTGTTTGTTCAGTTATCAGCTGCTTCTCCCAGACGATTATCAGTGTGGCTGTTAATAAACATACATATACTCTATCTAATAGAAATTCAGATTCAGTCTAGAGAGTGCAGCAAGTGAGCATTCCACAAAAACGTATTTTAAATTATATAAGATTGTCAGCAAAGATGTCGCTGGTTTGTGTCGAGGACTTTGAGGAAAAGGCATCCACTCAGCTTGAAAAGAATGCTTTGGATTACTACAAAAGCGGGGCAGGAGAACAGTTTACACTCAAATTGAACCGGGATGCTTTTAAAAGGTAATTAAATTGCCAATTATTTCTAGTTATATGACTTACTGTGTTTTGGGCAGATTACGCCTACGTCCACGTTTCCTTCGCGATGTCTCCCAGCTGGATATCAGTTGCAAGATTTTTGGACAGCAGCAAATGTGGCCAGTGGGAATTGCACCCACTGCGATGCAGAAGATGGCGCATCCAGATGGTGAAATTGGAAATGCGCGCGCCGCTGGCAAGGCTGGTTCCATATTTATTATGAGCACGCTATCGACCACATCGCTGGAGGATTTGGCAGCTGGTGCACCGGATACCAACAAGTGGTTTCAGCTGTACATCTACAAAGATAGGTGGGTTGAAAAATAATTAATTTATATTAATCAAACTGAACGCAATTTTATATTAGATCACTAACTGAAAAGTTAGTTCGCCGTGCAGAAAGAGCGAACTTCAAGGCATTAGTTTTGACCATAGATGCCCCAATCTTTGGACACCGAAGATCCGATGTGCGCAACAAATTCAGCTTGCCATCACACTTGAGTTTGGCCAACTTTCAAGGCGAGCAGGCGAAAGGGGTGGTCACCATGGGTGGCTCTGGCATCAATGAGTATGTGGCTAGTCAATTTGACCCCAGCATCACCTGGAAAGATATCAATTGGCTGAAAAAGCTTACCTATTTGCCCATTGTAGTCAAGGGCGTGCTGACTGCAGAGGATGCTGTTCTAGCTCGCGAATTTGGCTGTGCTGGCATAATTGTCTCCAATCATGGTGCTAGGCAAATTGACACCGTACCAGCCTCAATTGAGGCATTGCCAGAGGTCGTCAAAGCGGTTGGGCAATGATCTAGTTGTTATGTTAGATGGCGGCATTATGACGGGCAATGATATCTTCAAAGCTTTGGCATTGGGTGCCAAGACTGTTTTTATTGGCCGTCCAGCAGTTTATGGCCTGGCTTATAACGGCCAGCAAGGCGTCGAGCAATTGCTAAGTGTGTTGAGAAAGGATTTTGAAACAACTATGGCTTTGACCGGATGCCAAAGATTGAGTGACATCCAGGCAAAGCATGGTCGTTCACGAGTCGTTCTATTCAAAAATATAATCTAAAACACTAGATTAAGCATATAGTGCACAATTTCTTTTTTTTATATATATAAATAAAGGCTTTTTAAAATTCCAAACTTTTCGCGTAGATTGACAAGTCAGATAAATGCGCGAACCGAACTATCGATTTGCATGACAGCCAACAAAACTATCGTACTAGTTTCTTATCGATATATAAATACAAAACAACTGTGGAAGCCGTCGAAAATTATTGTAGCTGATTTTTATAAAGAAAAGCCGCAAGTTGTTCTGGTCGAAAAAATGCAACGCGGAGAAAAGCACTTTGAGATGACGCTGGATGCAGTTGTCCAGCGCCTAAACGATCTAAAGTTGGCAGTGCTTTCGATGATACAGAAACTGGAATTGGAATACATGGACATCAATTGGCCAACGTTTCTTGATAACTTTGCCATAATCTCCAGCCACTTAACAGGTCTGACCAAGATATTGGCCAAGGAGCAGTGTCCACTGCTGCGTAATCATACGGTTCTACCACTGCTCGTGTCCATGGATCGCGACGAGACGCTCGTCAACATCACCGAAGGACGTGTGTCTGTCTTTTCCCATGATATTGTGCCCGATTATCTGCGCACCCGTCCTGATCCCATTACGGAACAGAAGATGCAGCAAAACGAACAAAAGGCGGCGAATCTCACAAACGACGCTGCCATGAAGCAGGTGACACAGTACAACAAGGTTGTCTCACACGTGCTGGACATGGTGAGCAAGGCACGCGAGGAATGGGAGATTGAGTCCAGCTCACGCACAGGAATTCAACAGACGAGCAGCATGACGGACACACAGCTTCTAGTGGCAGCCGTCGGTATGGGCAAAGGACTACAATTCAAGGCGTACGGTCCTGGACCCGGTGGACCTGGCATGATGGTGCCCCCATCGATACGCGGACAAACTCCACCTATGGGCGGTCCATCCATGAGTCCCGGCAATGTACAGCAGCAGTTGGGCAAGGCTCCGTCGGCGGTAAAGACGAACATCAAGTCGGCAAATCAAGTGCATCCATTCTCTCGATAGCAAAAATAATAATTTATTTATTGTTGCGCTTGCTTTGTCGCTCGGCTTGATTGCAACATAAAGTTACATAGTATAGTCAATATATAATAATAGCAATATCTTAGGTATACATATGTCGCGGAATGTGAGCTCATAAATATGTATGTGAATATGCTTTTGTGTAATCGCTGCAGTCCGCATAATGTAAAACAAATAAACGTTAAACATAACAAAAATGAGTAATGAGTTATCAGCAATAAATTTCGTTTAGTTTATGGCGCAGGCAGCGCATGTTTCTCAGCTATGAGAGTCTCATGGATGTTAATATCCTGTGGCGTTGATGTATCAATAAGCTCCAGGCTAAGCGCTCGCCGCCCATCCTGCAGCTTATCTACGCGTCGCACTAGACCAATAAATTTCTGGCCCAATGTCAGCTGGCGAAAGCGCAAACAATTTTCCTTTGTCCAAACAATATTGGAAAGCACAATGCCTGTTGAAAATAGATATGTTAAAGGATTTTTGAAATGTTACTTTAATGTATTGTCTTACCGTGCAACTGTGCTGGCAGCGCCATCATGGGCAGCTCCCGAAACTCCGCCGTTAGCTGTAGCAGTTCATTGCGGCGCACAACGACATCGTCTCCCACATCCACATAACGCACATGTACCATTTCATCGTAAATCTTGCGAATAGTTACGCTGCGCATAAAAACGAATATAAATATATTGTTTGAAGACGGCATTTGATTTCTCACCGATGATAGATGCCATCGGTGTCTTCGGAAGCGTAGGCCTGTCCAATGCTTAGTTGATTGGGCTCCGCACGCTTCGATGCTGTCGCATCCTTGCAATGCGCCTGCAAGTCCTTCATCAGACGCTGCAGCTGATTGTAGCACTTATAGGGTTGCACCTAGAAAACGCCAGGTATTAAATGAACTATAAACAAAGCCTATTTGAGTTTAAATACTTACCGCAAAGCGACTAGGATTTACAGAGAGCGCCACACGCACCTCAAAGTAGGCACCCACCGCCGGAATAGCTTCATACTCCTTGAGCATGGGCAACAGCGTGTCATTGAGTTTGGCCCTATTTGGTGTGCTTGGAGGTGTGAGAATACTACCAACTGTTGTTGATGGATCGCTGTTGGTGCTTTGGCTGGACACCGTCGAAGCGAAGCTGCTGCGTCGTATCAAATGACCGCTTGCACTAAAATGCAGGCCACCGTCATCGAACGGTTCCAGCCGCGACGTACTATGATAAAGGATCAAGGATAACACAGTTGGGAAAGAGTTACACAGTTTTAAAAAGTAAGTTTATATAGAAAACTGCAGTTTTTGTTTTAGCTTTTTGTTGTACAACATTATTATTGTATGTATTTCCGACTCCTATTATTTACAATGATGATTCGAAATGGATTCTTAAAACTAAGCACTTAATTTAAAATGAGCATACGAACGAACGAACGAAGGGTTAGCTTACGAGATGTTCTTGATGTTGTTGTGAATCGAAGGAATCGTTAATGTTGAGATAATTTTGTTGTAGCGATAGTTTTATGTCAGTTCCAGTTTATTGAAAGCACTAATTAGAAACCAGCATTAAACCACAAGAAGAGCAAAAGATGTTTGTTTGTTTGTTTGTTTTGTTATTTCGAGTACATTGCAATGTAGTATGAGTGCGTGTATATGTGTGTGTGTGTATGTGCAGTTGTGTGTTTGTGTGATTTTTGTATGAATGAATATCAAACAAGTTCACAACTTACCCCTGCATCTCATACTCCGTGCGAATGGCAATGTTCAAGCACACGTACAAGCCATCCGTACCACGAGCCAGAATATTGACCATGGGCAGCTTATCAGTGATGCCCTCAATCACTTTGAGCTGCAAAACAGAAAATCAAGGTTATTACTTAGACGAAATAGTTAATTTACTATTGTTTACCAGCACTGGTGATTGGGGTGACAGCAAACCACGTAGTCGTTCCAACATCTGGCTATTAATTGGCGGCACATCATGAAGACGAACACGCAACGCTTGAGCTGGAAATGAGGCGAGTGCCAGATTATTGGACTCCAGACGATAAATGTTGGAGATGTGCGTCTTGCGCAAGCGTCCATCATCCACGTAATACACATCAAACACTTCCTCCTCGGCTGTTTTGGGCTTGGTCACGAGCATGCCGCGATACCATTGCTTAACCCCATCACCGTCCTCATCGCAGACACAGATGAGACGATCGTGCGAGAGATCCGAGTAGCAAACACGTTGCTGTTCGCTGCTTTCGCTCATCATTTGGGCCATGCAGCGCTGCACAAACTTCAGATCCTCGTTGGGCACCTGCACCATTAGATCGCCCACATCGTTGACATGGGAGACGAACACATGATTGGGCTTCTGTTCCAGTTTGAGCATCGGTGCCGGTGTGTTGCGTATAATCTTGTCGGCCACCAGATCGTTGAGATGTATATCCTCGGCCGTGGACGTATCATAGAAGGTGCCAACAATGCAGGCACGTCGACGACGAAGACTCTCCTCTTCGGCGGGCAGCAGCACACCCTGGGCAAGTCCGCCTGCGGCATGGAACTGCGACTCGTTGGTTATGATGCGGGTGACAACACTGTGGCCGGACAGCTCCTTGTTCAGCACGGTTAGAGCATGCGGATGCTCCTCGAATTTGTCCAGAGCATACATGCTCAGGCACACAGCCTGAGCGGGCAGCGCTAGAAATTGTGGCGGACACAGATACAAAATATCATAGCCAAAGATCACCTCATCGCCAAAGTCCACGAAATGACAAATACACTGACGTTTCTCCGCATCCAGGGACATGACACGCACACGATTCCAATTCTCACTAACCTCCACCAGATATATCTTCTGTTCAACTGGCAGCTGCTTCTCCTTCAATGGCCGTTGATTCGTCGGTTTGGACATGTGCGAATTGAGTTGGACCGTTAGCCTCTCGAATTGTGCGCTCTGCTCGATGAGACGAGCCCAGACATGGGTTGTGTTGTCACAGTGTGTGATGTACATGCTCCAATCCTGCTGCCCGTCCACCCAAGGCAGCTGTAGCTCCGGCATCGCAGTGTTTGCCAAATGCAACGATGGACTCGACGCACTTGCATTTGTTGTTCGCTTGACGGCAAATACAATTTGATTAAGAACGCCATTCTCGATATTTATTTGGGGCGAGTTCGAAATAAGTTCCATCCAATTGCCAGGCAGTTGGCGATTGAGTGTCTGCTCGTACCATTGTTGGAACTTGTGAACGACGATTCCGCCAGAATGATTAATCAGCTCATGATAGAGTCCATCGAGAAACTCGTTCTCGCTTGACTTAAACTGAACAATCTGATGCACGTTCTGAAATATTTACAGATGTTAGCAAATGGCGTGATTTAGTATATAACATTTACTTACATGCAACATCTGCGAGGGCGTCGTGGGAGCAGATGATTTTTGAGGGCTGGACAACTTCTCTGGCGTTTTTGGCTTTGGGGCGATTTCAGCTGTTGGCGACGTTGCTTTTCTTGTTTGAGCTCTTGCTACTGGCTTTGTTTCCTCAGTCGGTTGCTGATCCTGTTGCTGCTGTTGTTTCAGTCTATACATGACAGAGGTGCCACCAACGCCACCACCACGCGACGTACCAGGGTACTGAACACGCGGATGCGGCTGTCGTTTGATGTCCGTCATTGCATCTGTTGTTGTTGGCGGATTCATCAGCAGTGGCGTTCGCTGCTGTGACCCACTGTTGCCCAAAATGGGACGCAAATTGAGCTTGCGGATTATGGCACCAGGAGCGGTAGCAGCAACAGCAACAGATGACGCTCCACCAGCAGCAGCAGCAGCAGGTGCAGGGGCAGCTGCAGCTGCATTGCCCTTCATCTCAGGCGGCGAATTTGGTGGCGTCAAAATCCCGCTTGTGTTTGCTGCTATTTTCGTGAGCTTCTTTTCCTGCTTAGTGGGTTTCTGGCTTTGCTGCTGCAGCTGTTGCAATTCCTTTGCCTTGAGTGCTTGTTGTTGCTTTTGCAATTCCAACGCCTTGATTTGTTGTTGTTGTTGCAATTCCTGTGCCTTGAGTTGCTCTAGTTGCTGTTGCAATTCCCTTGCCTCGAGTTGTTGTTGCTTTAGCAATTGGTGTGCATTGAGCTGATTTTGTTGCTTTTGTTGTTGTTGCAACTTATATCGTTCCTCTGCCAGTTGTTTGATTGCTTGAGCTTGCACTTGAAGGCCACGTTGGTGCTGTTCCTGCAACAGACTGATTTGTCTATCCGTCTTCCTCTGCTGCTGCAGCAGCTGTTCCCGCAACTCTAGATTTAATTGCTGCAGCTTACGCTCTTGTTGACGGAATTCCTCCTGTTGCTGTCGCAGATGCGATATCTGTTGTCTTATTTCCGTGCTTACGCGTGACAGTTCCTCCTGCTTCGCTTGTTGTCCAATATTGTTGTTGCTGCTGCACTTGTTCCGACTGCTGTTGTTGTTGTTATTAAAATTGGTATTGTTGCTGCCTAAAACTGGTCGCACGTTGTGACGCACTGGTGCTGCTTGTGGCCGCACAATTTGGGGTCTACTTGACTTGCTGGTGCTTTTTTGGAAGCGCACAAAAGTTGCAATGTGTGCAGATTTTGGATTTTGCTGCGCGCTGACAATAATCTGCAAGAATATGTAATAATTAATTTTTAAAACGTTTATAGCCAGTCGTTTAAATGCAAATCAGTTTAGTTGGAGCGTGGGAGATGCAAACTGACCCAGTACAATTTGATAAGCGCAGCAACAAAACAACATAAAAATTGTTTGGCGCTTGACATTTAAACAATGGCATACGATTGCGTTTATAAATAATTTAAAGCAACAACAATTTAAAAAAAAATAAAATTGCAATGTGACGCTTCCTCTGTCTGTTTCAGTAGCAACAGCAACAACAAAATCATTTGTTCACTTTCACCATGCATGCAAAGCAAAATGCAAACGCACACACACACAAATTAAACAAGCAAAAAGAGAGAGAGAGTGTGTGTGAATAATGAGAGCAACACAGTCGAAAAGCTTCAATTGGTTTTGTTACTTTTTGCCAATGTGTGCTCTGCTGCAGTTATTAAAACGCCTAATCAGCACACATATACAAATGTCTCATATGCCCAAAATAATAATAATCAAGTAACAAAAATTGTTTACACTTATGATGAGCGATGCGACAGACGCGCGATGTTGGTTGACACGTTGCCCCTTCGATGGCAGGCCAAGCCCCGTACAGCACAGCACACCAACACGCACACACACACGCGCAGCAGTGAGAGAGAAACAGCACCGTTCACGTTGACGCACCGAAACTTACTGAGGCCACAGTGAGCGTCAAAACGGGCAAGCACTGCCAAATGTTCAAAAGAAAGCACCCAAAAGCTGTGTATTTCGGAGAGCAAAGCAATAAGAGAGAACTTGTGTTGGGCGTTTTTTGTGGGTGGTGGTTGTCATATTTCTCGTTGAATTACTCACATCGTTGCCAGCTCTCTGAAAATTGAATGCATTTGTATCCTCCAGCAATTCCAGTGCGCTTCTATATCCCAGGGAACGAAATGGTATTGGCGTCTCTTCCACTTGCATATAATCACGCTCAATCTGCTTCAAGCTGACCGGCGGCTTGAGAGAATTTATAAGCGCTCGCACCACAATGGTAACTTCCTTGAGAATTGCTTCCTTTTGATTCGAGGCCATGGCGATAAGCTGCAAAAGAGTAATGAAGAAGTGACGTAAAATGAAAGTCTATAAGCAATTATTAATACACATCGATATACATATATGCGTACATGCCAATCTAGTGATCAAATGTGATAATAAAAAGGGAAATGCCAGCAAATACCACCCACAACTACAACTATGCGTGCAAAAATATGAAATTCGCAACAACAAATTATGGGCACACAATAATCGCGAAACAGATAATGAAAATAACCGCTAAGAGCGCAAAACAAAGAGAAGTAGAAAAGAGAAGCTACGCTAGGCGGCGGCGCAGCCCCATTATATTTTCTTTCAGTGGCGTTCAATTTTTGATCAACTGCACTAACGTAAACACAGACGAAAATATTGAATTTCTTGATCTGGCTTAAGAACGTAAATCACATTTTGTTTATTTGTTCAAGACGTATCAGCTTGAGTGCATATATATGTATGTACATATGTACATATGTATATCACGTTTCTGGTCCGACATCTTTTTTTATTTCTAAGCAAAACTGCCGTTATTGGCGATAAAGTTACATGCACAGAATTAATCACAATTCTTACTTACGCACTTGTCACGAATTATAAAATATGGTTCTGCGATTTAAATATGCTTTTATATGCACTTTAGCATAAGACGTAATTCAAAAACAATTTTCTTTAAGATTATGTAGTTAACACGAACAAAAATGAACACGGAATAAAATCGGCTTTAAAAGCGTGCGGTCTTCATGACAGCTGGAAAAAGTAACTGTAAAGCTATCGATAGCTCTATTCCATGGGCACCCAAACTATCGTCAATGTCCGAACGATACTGTTCAGGGTGACCCTTTGAAACAGATACGAAGTAATCGATAGTTGAGCAACGCAGCAATTTAAATTTAAACGTTTATTTAATTCAAATAAGATGATACATAAAAAATATATGGATTATAAATATAACATAAAGTTTGTTTAAATGCAATTAGTAACTGACTCTGTTATAATGCTGCTGAGCCTGACTTGAGGCTGACTTATGCTGATTTCTCTTCTTTTTTACATTTTTCCCAACCAGGTTTGGATGCTGCGATAAGTAATTGTAATTTCGTAGAGAATATAAATGTTTTCCATGGTCAAACTTTGCCACATTCTTAGCCTGTGCACATTTGTGACTCCCTTGATTGGATTGTCTTGCGTAACGGTCACGTTTCAGCTTGTATTGCCACCATTGGCGACGTTGTTCATCCAGCATCTGCTGGCGTAAAGGTCGCGTGGCCGCCTCACGTTGCATTTGCTGCTCCTCACGCACTTTCTGCTCCAGTCGCTGCTCCTCCTTCATTGCTGCTGCTATATTCGCCTCTGTATTTCTCTCACCGGGCGGTCTATAGCCAAAGTAAAAGCTGCGATTGTGATAAAATGGCTTCCGAGTTGTACTTGATGTGGATGATGGCATATCCAATCGTTCACCCGTTTTGCTATTATTATTATTGTAATCATTTGTTGTGCTCTTGGTAACGGAAGTAGTTGTAGTTGTAGTAGTAGTAGCACGGATGGGAGTAGTCTTAGTAGTTGTTGTTTTTGGGCTTGGAGTCGTTGTTGCCCCTGGACGAACGGAACTTGTTGGCTTTGTACTAACGGTACTTTTTGTTGGCTTTGCACTAACGGAAGTTGTTGGCTTTCCACTAACGGTAGTTTTTGTCTTTTCACTAACGGTAGTTTTTGGCTTTGCAGTAACTTTACCCTCTGGCTTCTTCTTAGCACCCGTCTTCTTCTTCTTGCCACAATTCAAGAGCTCCATTTCTAATCGATTAAGATTCTTAATTATGATTAGAGCACGTTTCTTCATACGCCTTGAGGTATGCAGCAGTTTTTTTTTCATCGAGGGCCGTTTCTTCGTCGAGGGTTGATTTTTCGTAACGGGCTTCCCTTGCTCTTTGTTACCAGCTTTATTTTTCGTAGAAGCGGGAGTCGAAGTGGCAGTCGAAGTGGGAGTGCCAGTGGGAGTGGCAGTGGGAGAGTGTTTGGGAGTGGGAGTGTGTTTGGGAGTGGGAGTGGCAGTGGGAGTGCGATTGGGAGTGGGAGTGGGAGTAGGAGTGAAAGTGGGAGTAGCACTGTGAGTGAAAGTGGGAGTGGCAGTGTGAGTGGGAGTAGAAGTGGCAGTGGGATTGGGATTGGGAGTGGAAGTGGCAGAGGGAGTAGACGTGGGAGAGGGAGTGGTACCAGCCGGTTTCTTCCCTTTAGGAGTAGTCGTTGTCGTTGTTGTTGTTGTTGTCGTTGTAGTTGTCGTTGGCTGAGAAAGTTTGTTGCACTTGCTTTGCGACTTTGAGCTGCAGCACAAGGTAAGACTCTTGACTATGGTGCTTTTCTTATTGTTCGTCTTTTTGCGGTGCAGAGCGGGTTGGCTCTTTTGTTTGGATCCCGATGCACATTTAACTTCATCAAACGCTCAAATTCATAATCTGCAGCTTCATTTTGGATGCGTTCCATTTGACGCTGCTGTTCCGATTCCCGATTATAAAGCGGATACTCTTGCTGCTTGCCATTGTTGTTGTGTTGATTGGGCCAGTAGCTTAGATCCTCCCTTTGCTTATGATTGCTCGAAACATTTGTCCACACATTTCTGTCCAGCTGCCTGAACAAAGCGCTGGGATCATTTTCCACATTGTACAAGGTTTTGAATTCTGATGCTTGCATTTGTAGTTGAAGTTTCTTGGCATTATCCGTATTGCGATGTGACGTCTCGTATCTTCCATAATAGGAATTATAATTATGTGCACTGCAAACCAATGGATGAGCCACGATTACCACAATAAATATTAGTAAACTATCTAATTTGTGCCTTAGACTTGACATTGTTCTCAAACTAACATTATAACTACAATACAATGTTATGTTTGATATTCAAAAGCAGGTAAGATAATCAGGACTTCATGGACAATATCAAATGTCATTTAATATGAATTTGTGAAACTTGTCAAGAACTATTAAATGCAATTACATATATGGGTAAGGCCTTGTTATGATGACGCAAATATTGACCAACTGCATTCTGCTAAGCCAACACTAACTTATCGTCCACTGGAAGGGCACTGGAAGTGGCCTGGAAGTTGTTGGTGACTCAGTTACTGTCGCAGACGGTTGCACGCTCAGTCGAGTTTTCAACACCAAACGCAGCAGCAGCAAGTTAAACAAAAACCAAAAATTAAGAAAAATATATATTATAAATTTTATATAAAACATTTATATTAATAAACATTTATACATAGTGCCTCGTTTAGACCTAGAGTCCGGACAAAAACCTAATCGAAAGCTAAACTCACGATTTTTAGGTTTCGTAACTTTTTTAAATGCCACACAAACGCAAAAGGCATAAAAAGTAAAAGAAAACACAACAGCATAGACTAACTAATTATAATATTATCATACTAGTATCGATAGCTTAGTGCCTTATAGAAAGAGAGAGGATATTGTGTGCCATGACTGTTCTAAATATGCACACCAAATTAATTATATTGATTTTATTTTTCTATAACGGTTCCTACAATTGGAGTAAAAAGTTCTAAGCCTAGTCGCCTTGACAACACCTCCTCCCCCCGAACAGGCGGCATTCGTCTGAGTGTACGTGTGTGTGTGTGTGAGTGCGCGTTTGTGTATTTACAACAACAACAACAACAACAAGAGCGGGTAAGTTTCGTATCAAAAAATGCCACCCTATTATTATACACAACAGGCCCCATTTATTTTACCTTTGTCTCCGACGACTGCTGCGTTTTCTTCTATCGATTTTGAATTTTTGCCATGAAAAGCACATTGGCAACAATACCCACCTCCCATAACCCACCCAATTGCCAGCAGGACGCACAACAACAAGTAGACAACAAAGAAAGCGCCCTTCTCCAATGAGAACGTGAAAAAGAAAAAACATCTGTGAGGGCTTGCCTACAGTGGCGGTCAGCAAAAGTGTGAACAGCTAAACAAATGAAAGTTTAAAAGACGGAATATATTGGCATAGAGCTTAATTCTTAGTTTAAGTTGTACCATTTCACATTTTGGAATTTTTGTTTTATGTATATTATTTTTTTAACTTGTTAAATCGATGTTTCTTGAGTGCATATTCTATATCCAACTTCCAGCCCCAAACTTACCCATTCCACATATTTCGACCGCTACTGTATATGTCAAAATCATTGCACTCGCAGTCGCAATAGTTCCATTGCCTTTGTTACAAAGACCATCAACAGAAGAGCACTAGTTCCAGCCTGGAATATTCCACAGAGTTCACGAGTCTGCGCACATTGCGAGCATTGAAACACGCAATGTTTTGATAGTAAAAAGGAACAGCAGGCGGGAAAGGATACAAATATGTACATACATACAACAGCACGCGGCTTGCAATTGTTTACAAACATGGGCTGCCACAAAGCGCCACGTGGCACATGGCACGCATCGAGACGGTCATTGGAAGAGAAATGTGTGAAATTCTAGGAATTCTAGAAAAAATTGTGTGCAGTCATCTCTTTTGACCCCACTTCAGGAGTGTAAAAAGTACAAACACACGCACATTCAGCCGGCCGGCTTCAATCTTTAATATGATTTGGGACCTTTGCGCAGCGATGACGTCAGAGTTGACTAGTTTGTTGTTGGTGTGGCGACATTGAACTAGTTACATTATTACATTTTCCTTCATTTATATTCTCACAGTGCCCCTTCTCGTATGTTCCATATTTTTTTTATGACGTCAACGATGGTTTGTTTTAATCCAATTTTGCCTTTTGCAAACACCTACACACAAAAACAAAAATAACAAAACCTCAAACCTCAACCTTAAATCGAAGCCATGTTTTATTTTCACTTAGCTTCCGGTTCGATTTTAACCAAATAAACATACATATATAAAACTTGAGCTTTCAACGTCGCATTAATTAGTTAATTAACTAAATGAGTTTATTATTTAGTTTATGCTAAATGTGCCCTCAAATGTTGATTTTGCTAGCTTATAAATATTAACAAAAATGCCTGACCTTGAAAATGCATAGACTGTATTGCAATTGTTGTAAACATTCACTTATGTTTATGCCGAATGCTTAAATTTTTAATTGCACACAAAAATGTTTGCCTACAATACAAAATGCAATTCGCTACGACGCAAATACCTCTCAACTATATGGCAGCTATATAATAAACATGTGTACTACATACAAATACATATTGCAGATGAACAAAAAGAGAGGGAGAGAGAACGTAAAGAAATGTTTGGTATGCGGGAGGGGAAGAGGAGGGGAGGTACTTATATAAACAAGATCATAAGGCATTGTTTGTCAGCTTTCAGCTCTTGTATTCGCCGTTAATTAGATAATCGCAGCTAAATCAAATCTAACTTTCCACTCACATTGCAAAATAAACGGGCCCATCATAAACCATATATGACTGTATGCCAGATAAAGTACAATGTAAATTAATAAATCAAATAAGCAGACTCATCTAACTACGCATATTAAGATAAGAGCTTTAACAACAAACAAGTTTATTGAAACGAGATAAAAAAAAAAGAAGTGACACAGTTTATTTATGGGAATGATTTCACGACAAATTCATTTAAGTTTACCCAAAAACCTTTTTATTTATGTCTTAATTCTTCCGATCCAGCCCACTGTTTAAAATCTCATTTGTTTATTTTCTCTACTTGCAGTAAAAATCCCCTACACTGTTATCAATAACGCCCGCAGCGGAAGCCGTCGTTTTGTTGACACAACACAAAACTAAAACTGCAAAAAAAAAATATATCGCCACGATTGTGCGTAGCAAAACAAAAGTCGCGTTAACAACATCAGTGCCGTTTCCCCTCGTTCCCTTCAACTGAAGCCCTGTGGAATATTTTTCAAAGCTTTTTTTGCGTCATACTTTGAAATATTTGCTCGCATACGGCGCGCGAAGCAAAACAAAAGCAAAAGCAACAAAAATATAAAATATAATAATAAAAAAAAAACAAACTGTGCCAACGCCGTCGTCGCTGTGCCCTCGCCGATATCATCAAAGACAATACAATCACGATCCCATACCCTCCCTCGACTTTGAGTATATAAGCACGCTCGTATTTACGAGCTGTGTGCATTCAGCATTCGACATCGAAATAGCAATCGTCGCTAGAAGAGCTCAATTTTCAGTTGTATCTCGCCTTTCGTTGGGAACGGATCAGGCTTTGGAATAGTGCGGAAAAAAACAAGTGCATAATTTTTACGGTTATTATATATGTAGTACCATATGTAATATTGAGAAAAATCATCAAGCTGACAAAGTGTAAAAAAAATCCACTTCGATGTCGATTAATTCGCCAATATTGTTAAAAAACTCTGACCTGCATTGAACAGGCAAAAGCGACTACAAAACAAATACCAAAAAAACCAATTACTAAAATCAAAAACTCTAATTGCTAAACTAAATAGCTAAATTTAAAATACTAGAAAAGACTATATACATTTAATAGCGGCAGGCAACAATCAAGTTGTTTGCTTTTTAGTTCGCGTTACATTATTATTTTATTTCTTTGGGTTTTGTAACAAAACAACTAAACACCAAGTGCAAAACAGTTTGAGAGCAATTGGCCACAAACTGTAAATCGGGAAAACCTTCATATTCGTTATTCGAGACTGTGAACCAAACGTAAAACATCGCGTGTCTAGAACATTCACAAGAAGCAATAAAGCGAAACGAAATCACCACAGAACAGCAACATTGTTTATTGGGCTTAGGCCATTGTATGGGTAAGTAAAAAACATGTTTATATACATTTCAAATGCATAATTATAATTTTTGTTATCAATGAAAAACACTTAGAAATTGCCCAACAAGTTGAGCTGAATAATTTTAGATGCACACGGTTGAACCCAATATTTGCATTTATTTATAGACGATTATTTTTGATGCCTAGAAACCTTAATCTGAAACTTAAATATATAAATATATGTCACTGCGTATGCAAATAATGAACACATCCGTTTAGTCAGAATTAACAATGATTCACATTGTAAATAGTACTCTGAGGCGTAAATTTCAGATAACAACTTTCAACTACAACCAATCAAAATCATATGACACACAATGTTGCTAAACAAAAACAACAAACAAAGGCCTATATTCTAAGAAGAATTAGATAAGAACAGGATGACGTTGAACTCGCTCTCTCACAGACTGTATAAAAAAGTGGGCGGAGCGAGTTTCTCCCAGCTTCACAGTTATTAGGGCATGAGCAAAACACGTGCCTTCACCCCCTTTTGCCATGTTTTGTTGTTGTATTTCCCCCACTTTTTGTGGTGCTTCAACGCTTTGGTTTCCAAGTGGCGTGTTTTATGAACGTGTGCCCCTAATCAACTGGTGCCTTACTTTATCAGCACTTGAGCTCGAATGCGATGTATTTCCCACTATTATACTACTACTCACAGCAGTTGTTTATTATAATTGACGGCACAAATAAATAGCTTATTGCAGACGTCCGCAAAGAGAGATTAAGGGCAAAATAGTATTTACAGCTAATGACCCTTAACTGTAACTGTTTGTAACGGTTCAAGGTTGCTGTAATTCCAGCTGTCTGATCGTCAAGCGCTGATAAGGGCAAAAACATGGAAAAAACAAAATGAAAGGTCATTTAAAACAGCTAGACTAAATGAAGTTTTCAGTGTTGAGAAACAGGTGAAAAAATACTAGCAACATGTTTACAACCGATATTCAAATTCAAATTTGTTTTCTCATCGTTAATTAACATTGTTTTCTTTGTTGTTAAACAGATCAGTCTAAACCAACGACGAAATTTGGAGACGAACCGGACCTCCTGTTCAACCGAGCGCAGGGCCGGAATAGTCTGCAGAATAATAGTGTTGGTGTTGCTTCATCTTCCAGCTCAGCCAGCTCAGCGATTGCCGCTGCCCAAGCAACATTGAGTCCAAGCGCCGTCAACGCAACGGGTCAACAATTCGCCAACATTCAACTAGAAGCCGCTATCAATGACTGTGAAAGTGGCTATGTGCCGACCGTGGGCCGCTGGGGTGCCGAATGGCCAAGCTGACTCGCCGCTGGCAATGCCGTTGCCGTTGCCGTTGCCGTTGGTCACGGCCACGATGGGGGAGCAGCAGCGATGCCCGACGATGATGGGTTTGCTGCTGGAGGAGCCGCCACCGCCGCCGCCGGCGCGGAGCAGCAGCTGGCGAATGCGATGCGTGGAATGGGATTGACTACGCCAACAGCCAGGAACTCAGCTCATGAGCATGCTGAAAAGCCAATGCGCACGCCCTCAACATCCAGTGAAGACGACGATGACGACGACGACGATGACGATGAGGATGATGAGGAGCAAGAGGAGGAGGAGGAGCAACAACAGTGGTTGCCTATCGCCGACCTGACATCGGTGGCAAACGCATCGGAGCGTTACTCCGACATCATCCAGCTGCTCACCAGGCAGAAGGGTGACCGCAGCAGCAGCAGAGGATCATCCAGCAATTGGGCCATGGCCGATGGCTATGATCTAAGCGCCTACAATCAGATCAACGGTGTCTGGCCCCTGGGTCATCCCCTGCCCTTGCCCGACTGGAACAGCGAGGTGGAGCCGGCCAAGGATGTGCTAATCTTTGAGAATGTGTGGCAGTATGAGGAGCTGAATAGCATTGTGGAGACGGCACTGCAGCGCATGCTGGAGGAGACCCACTACAATACGGTCAATCTCTTTGTGGACTTCTATCGCAGCTTTAAGCGCACGCGTCGCTCCGATCTGCGCAGCTTCTTCCAGTTCTACGATGTGCCCATCAATCGTCGCCATCACATGTGCGTCTCCCTGGCCTTTGAGATCATTGCACGGCTGGTGCAGATGTTCCCCCAGCTGGGACAGTATCTGTATGTGGTGTCCTGTGAGGAGCAGGTGGCCGATTGCAATGACTATGTCCAGATGGATGAGGAGTATGGCATGAAGACGGCCGATGCGGGCGTGGAGAAGGAGCACGTCATGGTTGCCATGCGCTTTGCCATTGGTGAGCGTCGTGGTGTCATGATTCTCGATCCCGGCTATCATGTTGGACGCGCCGTGACCGTCATGACCGATCAGAGCTATCCACACACAGGTAAACCTAGCCTTCCAGTTCTTGGTACGATTTTTCTAACCTCTTTCCTTTTCTTCAGGCTGGTTCAATCAGTCCAAGGAGCCGCATTTGCAACGCGATTACTGCTACAGTTTCAGTCAACAGAGCGGCAAGTTTGTGGAGTGGAAGGAGCGTGAAATTCGTGGAGATGAGGCCAGTTTCAAGACCTCTTTAATCTACATTGCTCAGGAGTATATGACCGCCGTCGATGTAACTGTACGCCGTAATCTGGTGTATAATTTCCGTTCGCTGCTCTCACGCGATGCCAAGGGACGCGTCTTTGCTGGACTCTACTTCCCGCTGGTGTCCAATGTGCAGGAGGCGCATCTAACACTCTTCTACGATGGTCCCAATGAGCAGCGTGTTAAGGCCAAGCTTATGTTTAGCGCCTTCAAAGTGGGCAAGGGCAAGGTAAACACTTCAATTAAACTCTAAAGTAAATCAGAAACTTACATGCTCTTTTTGAATCCTTCAGCAATTGCCGGATTATGTGACCCAACATTTGGTGAAGCTGTCGCCACAGTTAAATATGTCGCAGCACGATTTGACGGAGCTATGCAAATCCCTGTGCGATGTTGTGTCCGATCAGAACTTCATCAGCCAGGTGTTGGCCATTAATGATGACATCAATACCATGTCCATGGAGAATTGACAGTTAAAGCAGCCTAAGAATGCCGCTGCAGCGCCAATTGTTAAGGACATCAAGGAGCAAAACGACGAAGCAGCTGCACCTTAGATTTGAAGTTTAAAAAAAATTACAAAAAAAAATATCTATACACACATTTTTCCCTTTCCAAAAGAAGAAATTATTAATTTTTTATAGAAATTAGGTGCACTTATAAACAAACAAAATATTTCAATTTAGTAATATATATATATACATACCTATGCATATAACATATATATTCAATTATATAAAAACACAGACACTTATACTACACACTTTTAAATCCCTTGTATAATTTTCAAAACTTTATTCAAAAAGTTAGTACAAGTAATATAAATTTAGATCTTGATTTGTGCCTAGATTTCATTTTCGATATTCAATTTTTTCTACTTATAGTAAACAAATTAAACTATTCAAGATATAAAATTAGTTGATATAATTCATTTTAAATGCACCGTAATACTTTTCGTTTAATAAATAAATGCAAAATCAGCTAGCTAAAATAATGCGTTTTATTTGCAAAGAAAATTGACTAAGTTCAACGGGCGGGCATAGTTAATTAAATACTGCTAGTATTTTTTATAAATGGGCTGAATAGTATTTTCCAATTGATAATTTGAAGCTCGAGGCGCACGGTCACACTGCAAGCCGGCTGCTGGACAGCTGATGGCTAAAGTTTCTAATTGCAAATTAAGTATTTTGTCAGCTTAACGGTTCGTAAACAGTTCATTTTATATGCCACAATAAAAGTAAAACCTCGCAACTTAAGGAACTTTGCTAGTCAAGTATCTAATTGTTGTCTTTTGGAAACGGTGAGTTGTTTACAGTCACTTGTATTTTATTTGCCGGCGTTCACACCTGTTGTTGGTGCGTCCGCGAAAGCAGCAACAAAATAACTAAATTGAATATCGAAATCAGGTTCTAAACAGCGACAATGAGCGCGCGAAACTTAAACGTTTTTAGTTGTCTTTTGAATTTCTTGCCGTACGGTTGTGTTTTTTGGTTTGTGTGGAACCGGTTTCCCAAAAATATATTATAAACGTGACGTGCTGCCATCGACGTCGATAGTCCGAGGTAGAGGCAGAGTATTGAAAACGTATTTACCTTTATTTTAACTGACAAAGGTTGTCAAATATTTGCATAGACGTAGAAAACGTTTCGCTACGCCAAAGTGCATTTTAGAAAACGCATTAGCCTTGACTTGAAGTGTGTGTGCAGTAGGTAAATATATACATAAGGTTATGTATTTATGTATGTGCAACAACAATAGAAATAGAAAGTTTATAAAATGCAAGGCAGTTAATTTTGTACGTCTTCAATTTGTTGACGGAAGTCGAAACGTTGACAACGGCAAAAAAAAACACACACACACACACATTTCTCGAGAGCCACACATACATACACTCACGCACAAATTTTAATTTATTGGGCTATGCTGGCAGCCCTCTTCACACCTCTTCTTCTAGCTACCATTAGTAACATTTCTTCTCTATTTATTTTGTGTGTGTGTGTGTGTGTGTGTTTAGCTTTTAGCCCATTCTTTTGCTTCTTCTCTGACTCTTCAAACTTTCATTCCCTATGCTTGGGCTCTGTTTCGGTTAATTTGCATTTTATGTGTCGTCTTTGTCGACGTTGTTTTTTTTTTTTTTTTTTTTTAGAAACCCACTCACTCATTGTGTTAACTGGGCCATAGTTTGATTATTTAGTTTAGCTTGCAGCTGGCCAACAATGCGTATGTAGTGCATTAAATTAGCAGCCAATTTATGCATAGTAGCAACGTTTAATGTTTTGTTAATGTTACCTAGAAGAGTGGGCCAACAAAAAAAAAAAAAAAAAAAACAATTGTTGCTGACTCAGGTCAAAGTGTCGCAAACCAAAAAGTGCACACAAATACCAGCTAAATATTTGTATAGCTGAGTTGCTAAATGCAAATACAGTGGAGACTCTTCTAAACGAACTGTGCTTAACTGTGATTATAGATAAGAGCCAGCAACAAAAAAACTGTCTAGCCAAGTGGATTTAACTAATGGAACGCCAGCTTATCAAATGTCGACACTTTGATCTTTGAACCATTAAAGTGTGACCGAGACAAGGAAATACACGCTCAATGACTGTTTCCTTATCTATTCACAGTTCTAATACCCGCATAAAACATGTTGTTACTTTGGCTATTTATCATTGGCCTATTGCTATGCGCCTTCATATTCAGCAAGACGACCAAGGAAATACCCAAATCCTGGTTTGAATGGAAAACGGAATTTCGTTATCAGTATCTGGGTATCATTGGACTTATACATGATGCGCAATATGCTTCCAGGGATCGCGTCGGTATGTCAAATAAAGTTGCTCATGCAATTCACATAATAATAGTAATACCTTCCACAATTCACAATTAACTTAAATTATCTTCGTGATTGTCTAACCGTGATAATAGCACTCTATAAGCAACCGGATCGTATAGCTGTGATTACGGGAGGTAATCGAGGCATTGGGCTGCGCATTGTGGAGAAATTGCTGGCATGCGACATGACTGTAATTATGGGTAAGCTAAATTGTTGAGTTTGCATCTGAAAACATATGACCAATTGAACTTTGTTTGATATGTAACGGTTGGGGTACAAAATGCAAATCAGCGCGTTTTTAATTGTTATTCTACAAGTAATACCTTTTCCCAACTGTACGATACTAACTACGTGCATTGTTTAAGCAATGAGTTTGATAGAAAAAAGATTTGTTTTTAAGTATTCATGACACCCACACTTGAAATCCACATGCACACGCAACATGTTGCTAGAGCTGCGTAGCAGCATTGATGCTAGCAATATAAGTGACCAAAAGCAGTGCATACTTTTGGGCTTGACTGAAAAATAATTGTCATGGGGATATTTAAGGGACTTTTCTGTTTAGCGAGGGATCAAAACAAGAAAAATGTAATGCATACTTAAGTGCATAAACTAATAACAAGTATTTAAATTTTGCAGGCGTTCGAGATCCAAAAAGTGCCGAAACCGCTGTTGCCGCCATTGTCGATCTGAGCCAGACGAAAGGCAAACTCATATGCGAGCAACTCGATGTAGGGGATATGAAGTCGGTGCGTGCCTTCGCGCAGCTTATAACAGAGAAATATGCCAAGATTGATTTGTTGCTGAACAATGCTGGCATTATGTTTGCCCCATTCAAGCAGACAGCCGACGGATATGAATCCCACTTTGCCATTAACTATTTGGGCCATTTTCTGTTGACGCATCTGTTGTTGCCCAAGTTGCGTGCAGCTGGCAAGGAGGGTAAAAATGCGCGTATTGTAAACGTGAGCTCCTGCGTGAACCTAATTGGACGCATCAACTACAAGGACATCAATGGACTGTGAGTGGGGATTAGTTAAGTTGTGTTAAACTTTTACTGACTTTGTTTCTCTGTCGCATTTGCAGTAAGAACTATTATCCTGGCACGGCTTACAGTCAATCGAAACTGGCTCAAATTCTATTCACACGTCATCTGCAATCCCTACTGGATGCGGAGCAGGCTCATGTCCAGGCAAATGTTGTGCATCCGGGCATTGTGGATACGGATCTGTTCGAGCACTCGGCCACCACATCGATACCCTTCTTCAAGAAGATCTTCTTCAAGACACCGGAACGTGGCTCGCGCACAGTGGTCTTTGCCGCGATTGATCCATCGATTGAGGGACAGGGTGGCACATATCTCAGCAATGGTGGAAGGGGTCCCGTTCACTCCGATGCCAAGAAGCCGGCCAAGTGCGAGGAGCTGTTTAAGTTCTCTTGCGATCTGTTGAAGATCAAGCAATACGGCAATGGCGAAATCACTCTATAACCAATTGTGAAACTATCAAATGGATATCTAGCTAACATTCCCTCGAAACACTTTTTGTACTTAAAAAACATAACACAATTGATTGACTTGTATAAATATTTGGATTTTATATAAGTACTATATCCGTTTAATGCCGGATAAAAGCGAATAACATAACATAAAATTGTACAAATTTTGAAATTCTTCTCCAACTAGTTTTCTATTAGCACATCTAATGCCAGCTAAGAACGGATTACAATATAATGCGTCATAAATAACGTAAAAATCCATTTTCGCATTCCTATGAAACTAATCCTCCGAAGATAACTGTGTCACGCTACTCAGAATTTCCGCATAATATTTATCTCTGGTTAATAGCTTGTGCGATATTTTAATTAACTTGTCTGCGTTGATTGCCATCAGCAACAAAATAATGCAATTAAAAAAGTGCAGCAAACAAGAAACACGCCAAAACTGCATCTAACGATATTTTTAGCGGCAGCTTGAAAGCAACAACAACAACAACAAGAAAACAACTGTTATATGTCAAATTTACAACAAAAAGCAAACAATTTAATTTTGTGCTCCTCCACAAACAATGAGCGATTAACATTCAACAATTTTATGGCGGAATTTTAATCGACTTGGGAGTTGTTGGGAGCAGAGAGAGGCAGTTAATCAGGTATTCAGATGGCTGGATTCCAGTTACAACAACAACAACAACAACAACTTCAGTATTATTTGTCTGTCACTTGAGAGCAGTTGAACTTCAAAGCGAATGCATATCGAAAGCGTCTTCTCCTCTATCCCAGATCAATGTCGAATGTGTAAAGCTGCCGTTGAAGATTTGTTTCTCTTTTTTTTATTTGGTGGGCGCAGTCATCAATCAAACAGCGACGACTTTGAATCCCAGGCTGTCGTGTCGGCAGTTTCCCAAATGAAGTCATCTCTCAATTCACAACTAAGGCTTTAAAAAAAAAAGATGTTGTGCGTGTTTAGCGGACATTAAGAGTGTTGATTGGATTTGGGTTTGGGGGATTAAAAGCTACTGCTGATGGTTGCCTCTTAATTTGGCTATTAAAAATAAGGCAAAAAGATATGTATCTTTAATTTACAAGGCAGATTCGCAACTAAATATTTATATGTTAGGTCAATTTCTATTTCAAAAGCATTGAAATATTTTGCATGATTTTTGTTTTATCGCATTCCTTTGCATATTTTCTCTTCCTCCCTTCTCTGCGCTTGTGTTCAGCTCTTGTAAATTCTTTGATGCATATATCCGCTACTAAGTAATTGTTAATTCATGTGGCAATCCCACAATCCCTCTATTTGGACGAGATCACAGTGTGCCATTAATTCTCCAGAGATTTCTACATACGCTTACTTCAAGAGCTGGCCATCTGCTTGACCATCTAGCTTTTGCAGCTAACACAGTTAATGTGCTTTTTATTTAAATTTGGCGCGCACAGAAAACAATTTTCGGCCTGCATTTAACTGGCGGCAAATTCTTTGCAACAATTTGCTGCTCCAATTAAAGCCTTCTCAACAACATCTTCTTCTAGCCAAGCGCGTCCACATTAATCATGTGCTCAAGATTTATGGCGACACAGCGCCCACGCCACAAACTTTTCTTGTTGTTGCTACTGCTGACGCACGTGTTTTTGCAACGTGGAGGCATGTGGGCGAATCCGCCTCCCCTATATGCCTGGCAAGATGCATAAAACAACGCCCACCTACCCCCCGACACCTACTTCTTTGGCCATTGTTGTTGGCAACTTGTTAACAGTTAGCTCTGACGATTTAGAAGCGTGTAGAAATTAAATTTATTGGGCAACCAAATATAAAGCTGAGTGCTTGTTGCACACAATCCTAATTGAAAAGGCATTTTCAGGATGGTGGGTGGATTTTAGACAGGTTTTCCAGTGGGTGTTTTTTTTTATTATTATTAGTATAAGTAGCAATTAAGGTAGGTTTTGTGGCGAATTGAGGAGGCTATTAAATTTATTGCAGTATACTATTTTATACATCTCATAATGTTTGTCCGTAAAATGAAACTTAAATTTGCAGCTTGCAAAAGCTGCTTGGCATAGCACCATTTTAAGTTTCTAGTCGAGATTTCCCGACAGGGTGATTTATTAACAGGGTGATCAGTAAGCAATGCAGAAGATGTGCAAAAAAAATTTTTAAACATTAAAATTTTAGATATATTTAAACAAATTTTTATAAATCATTAAAAAAACAATTAGCTTTATTTTACGGTTTTTTTTTTTAATTATTCGCGCTTTTATGATCTCATTTAAAGCCATAAAATACTTTGCAAAGCAACAAATTAATTAAGGTTTTTTAAACATGCAACTTGCTTTAAAACAAGCAACTTTTTGATTGTGTATAAAATCTTCAGCCAAAGCTCTTCAAATTCTAGATACTTTAATGTGCGTTAAATAGTTTATAGCTTTCTTAGTTCAGTTCCGTTTTGCAAGCCCGCCAGGTATCAAAGGCAGATGGTCAACAAGAAGAAGTCAGCAAGAAATCTAGTAAATGCACACACAACTTGGTGTTAACAAGCCAGACACATGTTGCACATTCTATGCCTCTGTTGCAGTGACAGTTGTTATTTGTTGCTGTTTGCTGCTGTTTGTTTTGCTTGCTGATGATGAGTTTATTAAACTGCACCGTTGGCGCCCAACACAACAACTTGACATGACCAGTTGTTGATTTTGTGAGTTGAGTGTTTTAATTACAACTGCATCCGCTTAAGAGACAAACATCCGCAATGAGATACACCAACAAGAACAACAACAACACATGAATTGCAAGTGTGCATTACTAGAAGTGACCAAATAGAAGCTCAGGTAGTTGTGTTAGTGTGATTTACGCGAAGCCATTAGCCAAAAGTAGCCGTTGCAAATGTCAAAAGGTTAATTGGATTGTGGCAGCAGCAGCAACAACTGCAACAGTTAGCAACGAGTAGCACTTGTTTTGAAGCGATAAAAGCCAAAGACAGTCGTAAAGAATATTTGCTTGGCTAAATTCAGTTAAGCGATAGCAAAGACACCTTAAAAACAAACACATCAGGAATGTTCATTTTTATTTTTTAACAGTGCAAAGAGGTTACACAAATTAATTCTTTTAAATTTATTTAAAAATAATTAAGTGGCTTTTGTTACAAAGATTTATGTTTATGATTGGATTGATCTGAAATCAGACAGACGGACAGACAGAATATATACACTTTATAGGATCGGAGATGCTTCCTTCAGCCTACATACTTTTGCACAAAAGTATAATAATCATTTCAGGGTACAAAAATAGTTAATTTTACTATGTTTATTTAGTTTATTCTATCCTTCTCATATTCATAATAATAATAATAATAATATTTCCACTTACCCGTGTCCGCTTGAGTTTTTTTTATTTATCATACACACAGAGGTTTTGAGTGATTTTAGTAGACACAAAAAAAATTTCTGTGTACAATAAATAATTTATATTTAAAACAATAGCACACGCATGATAAAACATTAACTTATACTTACACTTACACTTGCGCATTATGTAAATACGTCACTAAATTTCACCAAAATCAGCAGACCTTACTTGAATTTTTGAGAATCGAGGAGTAGAGCAGTGTCTTTATAGCCGTTACGTTGCGTAAACGTTAAAGAAAACGTGACAACGTAAAAGAAAACGTTACGCTACGTAACGTAAACGTAACGTAACTTAAACGTAAACGTAATGTAAACGTAACGTAACGTTAACTTACGTTGCCTATTCTCGATTCTAGTGCGTGATTACAAATGCGCAATTGTGATGTAAAATAAATGTTTTGCTCTGTGTTATTAATAAAAATATAAAATATTACTAGGTTTGTTAAATTACTTAAAGACTTTTAAAATAACGTTTTTTAACGATTTATGGCTTTTCAAGTCGATTAATTTTTTCTAAGTGTAACCACCTAAGAAAAATGCACTCCTCGTTACGCATACGCCGCATTATCCCATTAGTAAGTGATAAACGAGAGTCTCACATTAAATTTGCATAAATTATAATACTTAATTAATTTCTGCAGTCAATTAATCAACAACACTTTGGTCAACTTCACAATTTTTTTGTTTCCTCTGCTGTTTTTTTTTTTTTTTTTGGCAACACTTACTTAAGCGGAAATTTGCATATTGACGCCTGGGATCCCTTGAAGTGATCTTCTGGTTGTTGTTTTTGTTTTTTGGAGGCCCATCGGCGACTTGTAAAATAAATCCAAACACACACGGGGCCAACCAAATTCGCATCATTTTGTTTGCCTTTGGGGCAATTGTACTTGTTGTTGTTGCTGTGGTTTACTTTGATGTGGTGTCTGGCCCATTTTACGCTCGATTATCACGCATAAAGGCCGCACAGGTAACAAAACAAAATATATACCATATAAATAAAATATATAATGACCATAGAAATTTCTCATTCAAGCCATTGAGCTTGTCAAAAAAGTGCTCCAATGTAATTAATCGTAAGTATATTTACACACTGTGTGTCTTTTTGGAGTTCCACACACTAAAACTTGAGGCGTTGTGGCTTCATTTCAAGTGGTTATCTGCAACGGTATTACTATTGCGTGTTTCTTGTGTTTCTTGGCCGACAAAATAGAGCACAACAAAAGTAAAAGTGTTAGCCGCGAAGGTGAGACATATGTATATTGATAACTTGGCCAGCTTCAGTTGACAGCTGTTAAGAGATTGCATTGATCGTTAACAGATCGAAGCTCGAAGATCGAAGATCGAACAGCAGCCAAGTTGCAGTGGCAATCGATTTGGATGGCATATCTGGGAGCACATCTCGAGACGAGACAAGGGAATCAACTTCAATCATCGTTGTGCCCATTTTTAATGTTACTTATTTGTTTATTGCATAAATCGGCAAGCAAACAATACAAACAAATAGATACACTTGAAGATATATGTGAATGTAGTGCAGAAAAACTTATTGAGGCAGGTTTTTATATATTTTAAGAGTATTTCCGAATAGAACCTAAAGATTGTCAGAATATTAAGTGTAATTTCACACTTTATTTTTTTATGCAATTTTAATACTTTTCTCCGAGTGTACAAAGACACATACGCTCAGAAAGCAGCTAGGCGACGACCTTGCCGAACTGACACACAAGAAAAAAAAAACTGTATCAAGTAGCAGGAAATTGGTTGACGACTGCATTGGTATACACTAAATACACACCGATAAAAGTGAATGTTTATGATACTTCAGTTGCGAGTCATTGTGGCAAGCCAAATTCCCAAAAAACCAAAACCAAAAAAACCAAAACCGAAAAAAGAAAAAAATAACATCATTACTCTTCTGTCTGGCAGATGGCCCCGATTACGCAGCGCCACAGTAAGTACTCGAGGCAAACTGGGAGAGCATCGAAAATAAATCCAAATCGAACAAAAAAGCGAAGAAAAAAAAAAAAGAAAAACGAAAACCTAAAATTCGAATAGAGTCAGTAGTACACTGAAACTGTGTTAGAAAGTCAAATGGCTGACGGATGTCATAAATAAAGTTGGAAGACTTGGGAGATTTCTGGGAGATGAAGACGAAGACCCTTTTTGCACTCCCACAGCAACAACAACAACAACAATGATGATGATGATGTTGTTGTGGGGGCTTTAAGTGATTTAGATACTTTAATTATGTGTGTAATAAAGTAACTGCCTTTGCCAGTCTTATGTAACACGACTTTTATTTATGCACACCTAATTGTGTTGTGTTTGTTTGTGTGTGTTTTTATTTGATGTCTGTAATTGTTTGTCATTGATGGGTTTAAACTGATTGAAATGTCAACAGTGAAATTAACTGACATACCCATACCGCTGTCATTAAATACAAATAGGTAATAAGGGTAAACTAAATGTTGAGTAAACGCAGTGTGTTAAATTGAAATTATATTGTTCAACACTTGATTGTAGAAAGCGGTTTTTGATTTAAGTAACAGCTTAATCTACACTCTGTTTTGAGAATCGCGGAGTAGAGCATATCGAGCTGAAACCTATAACCCAAAATTTCTGTTCATATTAAAATCAACATCTAAGCATGATAAGCAAAATTATAGAATACATTTACTAGTTGTAATATTATGTAGGATTTTAATTGGTATCGCGACAAGTAAGACTTGCATTAAGTTTTAGTTGGATAGACAGACATCTCACATCTCACACACCCAGAGCACTTTATTGCAGTTGCTCAATTTATGCCGCATCATGTTCACAATTATGCGATGTGCCAATGTGAGGCAAAGAATTATTGTCTTTTGTAGTTAGATACACTCGGCCCCCCTCTGTTATTGTTGCAATTGTTGAGAGGGTGCCAATTAAACTGCTATTTAGTGCCAAATATTAACGATGCGAAAGAGATCCCACAAAGATCGGCACTAAACTTATTTATGCTCATTGAGCATTTGTGGCACTTTTATTGTCAGTCAGTCAGACAGTCGGTAACAGGCAACAGTAACTAACAGGTGGAAGAAACTTAAAATGCTTGCCACTTGTTGCCACAGTTGTGAAAGAATTCGCAAATAACTAAGTCGCAAAAATGATTTTTTCGCAATCTCACGAGTCTAACCGAAAAAACACAAAAATGAGTAAATATATTTTTAATGCGCTCATCATTACGAAAATTCTGCAAAAACTCGAAAACTGTTTTAAGCCCAAAAAACAACATATGTCAAACACTTGACTCCAAGACTACAGAGTTGACGCCACTAACCGCCCCTCCAATAAAACAAAAACCAAAACAAAAACAAAGTAAACTCAGTCCAAAAGCCATCAACACATTCACATTTAGAAGATGTGAGGCTTCCTAAGCTTCCTCCTCGAGTCATAATTAATCTGCTTCGGCAGATTTGTTTATTCGTTGTTGCTTTTGTATTTTGCGTGTTGCAGCAATTTAAAGTGGAGTCGTTCTCCCCTCCCCCTCCCCCTCCCTCCTTCCCTACCCCGCCAACCAAGACAAAGCCTGTTGGCGTTGCAGCAGTCAATGTTGCTGATAGATACTTTCAAAATGAAGCTCTGAGTTCGCAAGTTTGCAAGACGCCACAAATTTGGGTTAGATTTGGCATCTTATAGATATAAACACTTGGACATGTTTTTTGGCAACTGTAAGAGGTGGTTGTTGTTGTTGTTGTTGTTGTGGGCAGGGTGAAGGGAATAGAGGCTGCGAGGTGCAGGGTGACGGAGGCCAGCAACCAAGAATGAGAACTCTGTTCGTAATTCAATCTTTGACAGACGAAACAATGTTAAATATTGTTTAACATTCACACACAGTAGCTAACAAGTTTAGGGTTTCAAGTTGGCGTATTTTTAAACTGAGGGTCGTCACTTTTGTTGTTGTTGCAATGTGCATGCACAAACATGTTGATTAAATGTTCCGTTTTTCACACATCATAGAGACCTTGAAATGCGTTAATCGAACCTGAACCTTGGCTTTAGAATTTGCATTAGAAGCAAACCGTTTTAACCTAGAGTTGAGAGATTGAAGAGAACTTAGAGAAATCATTTTGACTTCATTTAAGAAACTAATGACAATCTTAACTTCAAACTCTGCTCACACCAACTCTAACCTAATTGAAATCCTTGAACTAAATCTACAGCTATGTAATCTAAAAACGCTGCCTGGAGCAACAACAAAAACAACAACAACAACACGCTTGTAAATCATGCTATACGGCTAATACGTTCATACACAGCTCGTCTATAATTATTTGGGAAAAAAATAACATTCTAAAAAGCGCACAACAACAATAAAACACAGTTTAGTGTCACATAAAAAATATAGAAAAACAAAAATGTATGTTAGTAAGCAACTTACGGAGACCACAAAGCAACCCACCTAGCTTGCAACCATCACGTTGTTGCATGCCACAACGTTGCCATCAAATTGTAACAATTTTTCACCTGTCTTCTTGCAGTCTCAGAGCTTTAAAACCTCAGCCTGAGCACATGATTATTATTACATCAGAAGAAACAACATAAATTTTCGGCTTTTGCGAATCGTGATGCGACCAACGACAACACCAACAACAACAACAATAAAGAGTGCGTTACAACATTATTTTTATTCCCAAATAATCTCCCACTTTTCGAGACATCATCTTCAAGGAAGCATGCGTTTTCTTTTGATTTATCTATCTCACTTTTATATGAAAAATTACGTTTATAGAAAATCAAAAATAAATGCAATAAAACTATTTTTAGTTCACCTGTTAGCTTTAAGATATTGAACACTTAAGGTTGCCACTCTCTCTTCGGACACTTTGGGGCTGTCTGGCAAAGGTATTTAAATTGGTATTTTTGATGATGCCATATCGAATTGGGCCTTCAATAGCTGAAAAGGAATGCACATTAACACGTATTACAAGCAAATAATATACTACAGCTACTACTATTTGGCAATGCAAATGTAAATCTGATTTCAAGGTTAACAACAGCAACAACAACAACTACTGTATACCGTTATCGCGAATTGCAAGCGAGAAAATGAAATGAAATTAGAGCCACAACTAATCGGTTTAAAGTATCTGCCAGATACTACAACATACTACATATGTATCTACAAACATATCTATGTACATTTTGGCCGTGCCTCTGCCAATGAGTTTGCCGCTTGACTTTTAAGGCCAAACAATTAATTTTGTGTGGTGTGCAACAACAACAACAATCCATCCATATGCTGAATAGATGATGAGGGCGAACGATCTCCAACAGTGCACACAATTCGATTTAAATTGACTTCATACTATGTATTATTATTATTGCTCCACTAAACAAAAACACCGAAAAAAAAAAGCAAGTGCCAAGCTATTTGCAAAGGGTTTATGCAAAACAAGAAATCGGGAAAAGGAAAAACTAAGATTTATTAAAACATAAAGCTCAGCTATTAAACTCTTAGAAACAAACAGTTTATCATCAAAAGTTCAACAGCCATCATTTGCATAATAATGATGATCGTGTAAACACATTCAGCTAACAATGCCCAGCAGCAGTTTTTTGGTGTTTTGTATTAGCTATTTGGCATGTCTAAAGCGACAACAATTTGGACTTTCAATATTTGCTAGCTCATTATGCGATATGCGATATGTGTGATGTATTGTAGCATTCTACATTGGGGGTAAAAAAGTAACTGCATGAATGGAATGGAGTGGAAAAGGATGTGCCTTGACATTTGCTACCACCAGATCTGATAATGATTGATCGACACTTGTCGGCAAAGAGTTGCGGCTGCAAATTGCTTTCGTGATAATGGCAACCTCGCAAAGACCCGAAGACAAACTCCATAAGATGATCAACTAAGCGATTATCGTCATCATATGCAAATGACACGAATCTGGAATCATCTTACAACAGAAAACAAAAACAGTTTTCTGTTGCAAGCACTGTTTCTATCTTATTTTGTTTAATGCGCATAGCGAGACGTGTTCTATTATAAGGTAAAAGTTGGACTCAACTTGGACCTAAACTCTTAAGTTTAGACCACAGTCATCTCTGCGACCCACTCTGGCTGACACAATCTACACAGTCTACAACAAGTCTTGCAACATCATTTTAGTATTTGAAGGAAAAATCGAAAGTGTTTTTCGTTTCCACAAATAACAATGTAAATGAAAACAACAATAGCTTTTGAGCAATGCTGGGCATCAACTTTACCACATATATAAAATTCCATTACACAAAAACAACCTATAAAAAAAAGTATACCTATTGACGTTCTTTGTTTGGTTTAATTAATGCCGTTAATTATGATTTGGTAATTATTTTGTGTACAATTGTAGACGTAATCGAGCCCGCACCTCAGATTGCTAAGGGCACAGTGGGACATGAGAAAGAACTCACAAAATATTTCTAGCTTGTGGAAAATTTGTTTGGAGATGGGCTTAAAGTTTTTACTGCCGTAACTGTCTTAGAACTTAAAAGATATGACCTTTTAAAAATGATTTGACATCCAGATCAATACAACATTTAGACTTGTACTTATGTTTCTAGTATGGAATTCCATCATTATAAAATTCTATCCCAAAAAACTTTCAAGCTTTAACTAAACCAACCACTAATTAACCTTAGCTTTATCAAGTAACTAACAAGTAACAACTTGAACCATGATGTTATTATCTTCGACCCCACTGTGCATGACATGAAGTTCAATTCAATTGAATAAGTATATAGATAACGTAACTTTTGTTTGGCCTATGTGTCGACGCGTCAACGTTTTCAATGTCAATGTGCTAAGGATGAGGCCGTTTGTCTTTGTGGTTAAAAATATATGGATGGTATGGTTAGCATTATAACCTTTTTGTCGAGTTCGAGTTGGAAATGATGCGAGTGCTCGTCTATTTTGGATTGGCTGATCTATTGTCTGGGCAGAAAAAAGATCAACAATTGAGGCGGAAGTTGTTTGTTAGAGAGCAAAGCGAGCAAAGTGTTTATCAATACATATATTAATGACATGACGCAAGTATCGTAATAATTATTTATACATGAGCATGTGCTGATTTTATTTTAAATGTGTGTTGTGTGTTTGTATGAAAGATGTGGGTAGGCCGTAAAATGCCAATCAAAACTCGACTACTCACACGATGATGACCCCCACGCAGTAGGATGTACTACGTACATAGCTCCGGCTTGGAAGTTCAAGTTATTCTTACAAGTGGCGTCAAGTTGCTAGCGCAAACTAAATTTGCAAGTGTTTGGTTTTTTCTTCTCTCTTCTTAGTTTTTGTCCAAGCGGATTAGCTGCGAATTCGAGTTGAGTTTTTTTTTTTTTTTGCATATGTGTGGCAACTACTGAAGTATAAAGAACGTTGCCATCAGGGCCAAGACAATGGACCATTCATTGAACTGCAGCCGAAACAAATTGCTGGCCAAAAGGCGAAATTCAATTAGGCTTCCTCAGGCTGAAAACACGCACAGAAGCATTAGTAACAACAACAACAACAACAGCAACAACAAAAGCAGCATCACCTTCTAATGTTGCTCAAAATGTTGCGGCTTCCTCAGTCTCTTGTTGGCTTGGCCACATGTTGTGCAACATTTTTGAGGCTGCCACACGGCAACAAAAGGCAGCCCAAAATCATAATCATTTCAATTTAGCTTTAGCTTTAACTTGACTGCCTTACATTGCATTGCATTGCCAAAATGAATTGCCAACTAGTTGAGTTTATGTTGTGGTTTAGTGGGAACTATTTTTATGAGTAGCTGGGTCATAAATACATACATTACACGTTTGCAGCGCCTACAAATTATTGAGTTACCCATTGTCACATCAATGGCTTTCAAACTGTTCTTTTTTTGCGTTGTTTTGGCACATCAATCATTGCCGACAAAGTGCCAAAAAGACACTAGGAAAAATAATAACTATGATAGTAAGAATCAATTGATATTTTCTGAGATTTCTTAATCTAAATCATAATATTTTTTCAAGTGTTGCAGAAGCGCTCCAAAAAAATATCTCAAAGCCAAATTGATGCACACACATATATTATTTTAGTATTTTGTTTTAATTATTGATGCCGAGCACTTAAGCAACTAATTTTTGCAGTTGCGCTTTTAGGCACACATACAGAGAGAACATATAATTACTTTATGGAGTGCATTGCGACGCGTTTTTATGAGTTTCGGCTGCCATAAGCTAAAGCGGGGCACACGATGCAGTCAATCTTCAAAATGCCAGAGGTCCAGGCTCACTCAAGTCGAGCAGCTTTTACTCTGATTCTGCCAAAAGGCAGCAGCGACCTTCAAACAGCTTAGCTACTGGTACTAAATACTCCAACATTCTGAAGAATGCTGTCAGAATGTTGTGCGCAACATCAAAAACAAAAACAACAAGATGATAAATAGAATCATAGTTTATGCTGTAATTTGACAATACCATGTTTAGGCAGATGTTTAAGTAAAGTGTTGTCTTAAATGAGCAAAAATTCAAAATATGCCAGCACAAGTTTAACTTGTCAAAGTTAAACGTTGAGTTGACAGATAGAGATGTTAAAAATGAATAAGAAACACTTTAAAAAAATAATTAAAGACTATTTCTAGTTTTTCATTCTATATGTATAGTTGTAAAACACTCTGAAGTTTATTAAATGTGTAAAAAAAGAGGAATTTTTAGTTTCGTTATCAGATTCATCATTCAAAAACTTTTTGACAAGTCATTCTATCTGTGCCATCTTCCCTTCGTCCGTCTGTCTAAATGAGCACGTGTCTCTAAATATGGCAAATAATTTTTGTAGGCCATAAATAGATCAAGTAACAAATGGTAAGAAAACTAGCCCTATAATTATTCTGTAGAAACTAACTAACTGAGTAATTCCAAGCCGCTTATTCTTTCATGATATGTAGCTTATTTTTAGTGAAATAAAGTTGTTTTACAATTGGATGATGCCCTTGACTAATTTGCTACATGTAGTATAAAAAATGCACCATAAACTCAACTCAACCCCCCCGTTGTGAAAAAATCATCATAATCATCATCCAAATTGAAGTGCGCCGCAATTTACATGGAAATGCCTGTTTAATTGATTTACCAGCTTCGTCTCTTCGTCTCTTCGTCTCTCTCAATGTGTGCGGGCACATTGCAACCAAAACCAACAAATAAAAGATTATTGTAGTTTAATTTAAATTATACGTTCGACTCGTCAGCGTTCTAGGTTACAAAACAAACTTTACATAGATTTTTCAAGGTAGCCTCTCTAAAGACAAACAGAGATTACAACTTTGTTGTGGCACTTGGCGCATCATCGCCATCAGCTTTATTTTTATTTTTTGCTGGGCACGTTCAATGTAAATTAGCCGGTAAAATGCGTTATTTGTTATTAAACGAGCAAACAAAACAAAAAAATGTGTTTGTGTATGCAGGAAATTAAATGATTTTTTGATTACACATATAAGCGGATTTTGTTTGGTTTTTAATACGTTTAAATATGAATTTTATTGTTACGTTTGTTTGTTATAGTTTTTTTTTTGCAAAATAAATGCGAGTTAATTTTTTGTAATTATAGCGCATTTTGTTTATAGCTTTTTAGGCAGATTTTTAAGGTCAATATATTACTTGCAATTTCTTTAGGTCGATCTTCTAAAACATTTAATAGCAAAGCCTTGGGGTTGTTTCCTTCAAAAAAGATTCGTCATGTTTAAATTCTGCCTAAAATGAATAGCTTTAGTTTACTTTTATTCACCTGACTTCCTTCATTTCAATCAAACTTCCAAATAATTATTGAGGTGCGCTACTTTTTGCCTTATAATTATTAACTCGTTACCGTTAAAATGGACCTTAACATTAAAATGTGAAAGTCCGTCCGACTCGTGCCGAAATATGCAACAACAAAACACATTAGTTTTTGGGCAAAATGTCAATAATGATTTTTACGCATTCACACAATCTTTGCCATTAGACAACAGAACAAAAAAAAACCCAAAATAATTTGCAACTTAACGGCATTTAAAGTATTTGCAGATCGTGATAAATGCTACGCCCACAAGTTGAATAAATAAAGCAATAATAATACACAAAAAATATATGGACAATGGTTTTTGTCTTTCTCTCAATTTGAGTTTGTTACAATTTTTGAAGTGCTTGTTAAGTTTTTAATGTTTTGTGCAATTTTAAATGGCTTGAAATTGGCTAATAAATAATAAAAATAAATGACCTTCAAAACAACATTCATTCACACCTCAATTCTTATCGAGATTTATTTCTAAACTTATTTATCATTTGTAATTACTTTTTTTCAAGCATATTTCCACATTCTTCATAAATATTTTTTATTACCATCTTAAACCACATATGTGTGTATTCATTAACTTGTTTGCCTGCTTACTTGGCCAATATTTTTTGCTAGCATTCCCAACATTTGATCACATTACAAACCTCAAAGTCTAAATAATTTTTTTGCAGCCTGCAACTCATTAAATTTTTTAACTGGATCAAAGTACAAACAAAATGTGCAGCAAGCTTCCCACGCCCACAACAAACACACATAAAATCAGTTAATTTGTTGTCAAATGGGAATTTGTTTTAATTACAGATTCCTATTTTTTTTTATTCGCATGTGCAAGTTCGCGCCTTAAGTCTTTCGTCTGTTGCTGCTGCGGCGGCGACTGCCACACGACTGACTGAAAAAGCAATGAAGATGCGTGGTGGTGGCTGCCTCTCTGGCAACCCAGTGGCAGGCAGGCAGGCAAGTCGTAGTCGCAGTCGCTTCACCAGCTGCATGACTAATCCCATTACAAATAAGTGTCTTTTTGTTTTTCTTGCCATTACATGACAACAACAGCGCCAACAACAATAATAACAGTAGGGAGCTTTCTGGGTAAATGCATCCCAGGAGCATATTACACCCGCGCGCATCTTCCCAACGTCCACGTCGTCAAAATACAAAAAAAAATGTTTGGCGCTTCAATTTAAAAGTAACTAGTTTACTATAACACTAAAAAAGCGTTGGCTTCGTTTTTTTTTTTTGTTTTTTACCTTTTTGGCTGCTCACGAGCTCTGAGCGGAGAGCACTTGATGCTGTAGCTTGTTGTTGTTGTTGTTGCTAGTTGTTATTGTTGTTGCTTTGCATTATTTTGTAATGTTTTTTTGTGTGTTGCTTTGCATTTGCTACTTTACTTTGATGCTCTGAGCGCGCTCTTTGAAAAAAAAACTTCCCAAAAAATTGAATACGAAAATTTGGCGCGCTATTTTTTTTCCAACTTGCTGCTTCGGCTCGACGCTAACGCCAACAGCGACTGCGACTGCGACGTCGACTGAGGCAGCGAATGCAGTGCGCATTTTCAAATATAAATACTGGCCTACGAAATTGTTTCAGTATCACAATCAAGTCAACCATCTTCGCAAGAAGAACACCAATCTCAAACATTAAATATATTAAAATCTCAGCTACTTCTTAGTTTGCCGAGCTTGAAGTAAAAGTTTCGTGTGTGTTTGTTGTACTTAACCCAAGCAAGTGTCTACACAAAATGAAGGTATAGAATAAAATAATAATAATCGTAATATTTAATCCATGTGCAAAGCATATGCGTGGACTGTCTTAAGTGCTAAAGTGCTGTTTGTGAAACGTGTCCTGCCCAGAAAGGATATTTTAAGAAAGCTACAGCTACAAGTGTGAAAATTAAAAATTCTTGGCACAAAGGATGTGTCTAAATGTGGAGAAGAAATTCTAACATTTAGAAAGGATAGTTGTGCCAGTAAACTTCTCGAGTCTAAGATATTTTTCTAGATTTTTTTCCATATCAAATTTAATTCTCAGCTAACTACATTTTCACCAAAATCTACTTCTTTTCTTCAAAATTCGTTTTGAGTTCAATCAATTAATCAATAAATTTATCAATTGTTTAGCTGACAACCTAAGAAAGAAATACGCCAACACCAAAAAGTTCAAGTTCAAAAATACTATAAATCAAAGAAATTCACAGCTAATCCGCATAATAATAGCACATTTGAATAAATGTGTTTCATAAATGTGTTTAACACAAAAACATATTTGCCATCGATTTTTGTAGCGGCTTCTGTTTATGAATCTCATTTCAAGATTGCAATAAATTAGTAACACAAAAAATAACTATTTTAGGAAAAGGTAATAAATGAATTTCTTGCTAATTTAATGGTATTAAAAACTGAACACTAAGCAAACGCAGCTGTTTGTTTTTTTTTTATGTTGTAACGCATAAATTAACAGACTTGTACTTTCAAGCCATGCCCAAATATGGTAAAGAGATGAGCAAGGGACGATAAAAGCAAGCATTGCTTGCTGCTTCTTCTTCTTCTTCTTAATAGTATTTTATAGCCACTGAAGCATGAAAGTCACTGAAGGTCTTGCACTCGCAATAAAAATTGGCGGCAAACTTGCATAACTTAAGCAAAAGAAGTTTTGTGAGCAAATAAGCCCCAAAAAACTAGCAATCCTGATAATTCCCCCCAAAGTAAAATTGCAAGTTTGTTGCCTAAGTCATTAGTTCAAACTGTTTACCAGGCGTATACTTAACAATCAGATTTCTGATGCTTGTGCAAGTCACTTTACAGAAGAGACCCTTCACTTTACCAGCCCAAATACTTCAGCGACCCAATTTCCATCGAATTTGCATATTACACGCCTAAACGCTAAAACAAAAAGCAAAAAGTACAAAGCGTAATTATTATTATAAACAATGTGCATAAACAAGTGCACAGCATAGCTAATTTAGTTTGTGACTTTAATGAGATTCTTAAAGCCACACAACAACAAAAAAAAAACCACATAAAATTTGTATCCCACGAGTTTGGAAATTACACTTAGTTACTTTCGACTTCTTCATGCTGATGCTCCTTGATTTCATTAGCCGGACGATAAGCCAAATGATGAAGCTTAAAGCCATATAGCCTAGGGAACAGTAGCTTAAGTCTATCAGCTAGAAGAGATTCTACAAGTTACTTACTTTGGCACAAATTTTTGCTTGGCCCTTTTGGGTCTCACTTCTGGCTTGACCATGAAGAGCATGTGTGGAAATCCGGTGCCAAAGAAGGCACCATCGATAGCCGCATGTCGAGCCGACCTTGGCACATAGACATCATTGCACTTGGGACAAAAGACGCGCACCATATCCTCGCCCAGATTATCGCTCAAGCCAATGGGCAGCACAGCCTGTCGCTGGCAATAGACACGTGGACAGAAGCCAAAGGCGCCCTTATAATACTTTTGCATCATCAGATCAATGCCACGATTGGTCAATATGAAGCGTGCGTGGATCAAGCCATACAGTCTCTCTGCCGATTGCTCCAACTCCGCCTCCGATGGCGCATCCGAGCCCGAACCTGTGTCCAAATCGAGTATCACCTCCAAGGCGCGACGATAGTTGGTCACATCCGAGTCGAGAAAGTTTAAATTGAACTGATCCTGTATGTAATCCTCGTCCACTTCGCAGAAGAACTCATGACCACGCTGCTTGCAGTACCAGTGTATCCAAGCGTGATTATCCGAATCTGTCATTCTCCCACCAAAAATTTAGATATCTTTACTATACTAAAATCTAAAGGACTAAATACTTTAAAAGTTGACTGATTTTTAAACAAGCGCCTACTTTCCTCTTCCCCAGTGCTTTACAACGATTGCGCTGCTCGTCTGCCTGGCCGCCTGGACGCAAGCGGAGCCACCGGTGCCCCAGAATCAATATCTGCCACCCAATCAATCCCCACAGGCGCCGACAAACAACTATCTGCCACCCACACAAAGCTACCAATCGCCTTCCAGCAACTACTTGCCTCCTCAGCGTGGCAACAATGGTGGTGGCCAGGCACCCAGCAACAGCTATGGCGCTCCCCTGCCACAGAGTCAGTATGGTGCACCTGCTCAGACTGGCGCGATCTTCAAGGGACAAAATGGCGGCGGCAATGGCGGTTATGGAGGCAATGCCAACAATGGTTATGGTCAGCGCAACGATGAGGAGCAGTACGGGCCAGCGAAATACGAGTTCAAATATGATGTGCAGGATTACGAGTCGGGCAATGATTTCGGACACATGGAGTCCAGGGATGGTGATCTGGCCATTGGCCGCTACTATGTCCTGTTGCCCGATGGCCGCAAACAGATTGTGGAATACGAGGCGGATCAGAATGGCTATCGTCCAACGATCCGTTACGAGCAGGTGAACAATGGCAATGGCAATGGACGCAATGGCGGCAATGCTGGCTACGATAACAATGCGCAACAGGGCAAATTCAATGGTTATCAGTAAATGGGAGTTAGATGCCTGAAGGCGTTGTTACCTTCTAGTGTTCTAGTGTTTCCAGTTTAAGTCGACCCTGTAACTATATACTTGTCTACCTACATTTACATGCATACATATATCGTTGTTTTTATATTTAGATTCGTTAAGTCGAGCCGAGTATTAAATTGCATTTACTGCTCTCACAGTTTGACATGCACTGGCTTGCCTTATACGAATTTACTTTTCTCTACACTCTACACTCTACTCTCCATTTAGTGGAACGTTGCCATATTGCCATAGCCACAAGCGCGTTCTCAATATTATTATCCTCTCTGTTATTATCCTTTGCCTTTGCCTTTGCCTCATTCTTCCATCTATGTATTTTTGCCGTTCGTTTTGTTAAGCGCCTTCATTTTGTGTCGGTCAGAGTAACAGACACAAACACACACAAACACACACACACACCAACCAATACATACAACCATTTTGTGACCATCACACACGCATTCATATATAAACATAAGCATTGTATTTAATTTTAATGAATGAAAAATGCATTGAAGCCACACGATTTGAATGAAAAATATTATGTGTACGAAAAAACAAATGCAAATGAGATTTTTTGTGTATAAAATAATGATAATGAATAAAGAAGCATTTTTGTATAAAACAAAGTAAAAAAAAATACTGTGGTGTTTTTATTTTTTAAACTTATGCACAGCGAATTTTGTAGCTATCGATTTTGATATCGATTTAAATTTATATCAAGGATGCAAAGGAAACTATTGAGCAAATTAAGCTTGGTACGGTGTTCAAGCACTATTTGATATGCAGTAAATTCGATAAATAATTATTCAACAAACATTAGTTGAAGAATAGAGCAAAGAGTAAAGTTGAATATTTGTATTGATGCTATAGCTAACTGTTCATATTAACAAATTTTATAAAAGGATACAAAATATATGCTCGCAAGTAAGGGTTCCAGGATTCAAGAATAAAACGGGCTTTTACTTAAGCACCCTCTCCAATTGTCCCTGATTATTATATCGATAGACAGGATCCTGCAGCTCACCCACCGACGAGTATTTTAGTTGTGCCGTAAAGCCATCGCCAGTCTGATCCTCAGAGGTGCGATATAGAACTCGCTGAAGTTTATTATCATTGGAAACTATATAGTAGCGTCCCTCCTTAACATTTTGCTTCAAATCACTCGATGCTCCTGATTCATCCTCATCGGGATAGTTGATTCTAAAGTCTGGAGCTCCATATTGGGCTGCTGGAGTCGCTTGTTGCTCTCCAGTCAACAAGTCTCCTTGGTTCACAGTAGAGACGGGCTGAAGCACTTGCTGCCGATTGGGTGGCAAGTAATTGGAGTTAACTTGGGGCTCATTGAAAGTACCCGCGTGCTCGACTCGAGCTCTGGTAATCTCAACGGTGGAGCCCGCTGGAGGCGCAAACTCGCCAGGCAGATTAAACGGTAACTGTGGACGCCAGCCAGCAGGAGCATATCCAGATCTCCCGGGAGATTCCGCTTGGATGGCAACAATGCCAATAATCACTAGTAACTTTAGATGCATTTTGTTCAAAGTTGCATTTGAAACTGCAATGTGAAATATTTAAGCAAACGCACTTTTATATCAAAAATGATTGAATTCACCCACCTAATGTTCAATATGACAGGCACGTCCTGACACACATCGGATACACATCTGTGTTGCATCTGGAGTCCAATAGTCACGTAATCCATAAAAAGTAAAGCAAAACAACTAGTTTGCATGCTTGTTAATATTTGACCTTCAGAAACGGATGAGCACATAATTGGCAAGGGTTCAAACATTTTATTTTTTTTTTGGCTACCACAGTGGACAGTTGTCTAACTGTTAATGCTTAACAGTTAGCATGAACTTTAGAGACACAATGAAAATTCCAATAATCAAGTTCAAGAGTTAAGCTAATTAATTAACAAATGTTTCCCACATGCTTAGCAATGCTGTGATTTTAATTTATTAAATGAGCTCGCATTTAATATAGGGAAACTTCATTAAATATCTTACGGAAGGCGACTCTTCTAAATTAAAGTACTTCAAACACTTTATGTATGTTGTTTGATCAGGGTCTTATAAAATTTATTTCTCACAGCAGGTGGTGTTAACAGAATTGTTTCGCTACGTTGAGCCTAACTCGTTAACTTCAATTAATTTTAGCAAAATGCTGCATTAATTAACACGACTTTGACTAATGTTTATTGAGAAACGTGCCGAAATTTTCAAACAAAATAAATTATATTGCTTGAGCAATTTAAAAGAGCGCCAATAACCGCTGAATGCTAGGGTGACCAGTTGTCAACATTTTATGCAGCCCTGTTGTAAGCTGTAAGTATTTTTGGGTATAGATTTGGCGCGGGCATTTCGAAGTGTTTTAAAAAACATTATCCAACTCGTTTATAATTACTTAAGAGGCAAAATCTAATTTAAGTTTTTGGTATGTTTTTTATTCATCTTGTTTACTATACAACTTGCATTTATTCGTTCAATATTCTGTTTGCACTTTATATAAACCGTTAAACTTCCTTCTTAACTTTTTACTGCACGCCAAGTTTCTTCTTCAGAGATTCTGGCATCTCTGGTGGTGGTGGACGTGGCATGTGCAGGAAGACCTTGACGGCATCATAGATAAACCATTGAGCGGCAGTGAGTGTGCCGATCATGACAATCCTAGGCACCAGACCGCCCCACAGACCTAAAAAACAGAAATACAAATGGTATTATTTAAAGATTTAAAGCCAAGTCGCTCCTTTATCCACTCACCAGCCCAGCCCAGTTGCTTGGCCACATCCAGAGCACTGGCGCCCTTGGCCTGGTTCAGTTTGGATACAACGGTATCAGCGGGATGGGAGACAATGGCACAGAAGACACCAGCAATGTAACCGGCGGCAAAGGTGACAATCAACTGTTCGCCCTTGGTGCAATCGGCACGTGGCTTGGGCACCACATACTGATACAGCAGCTCCAGAGTACGCTCAAAGCAGGCGAACTTCATCATGGTGTATGGGATCTGTCGCATCCACAGTGGCACCAGACCCTTGTAGAAAGCCGAGATGCCCTCCTGTGCCGTCATCTTGGGCAGCGCCTCACGCAGCGTCTTGGCGAAACCAGGAGTCGTCTGTATTTTAACCTTGGCTGCCTCCATGGGTGACAATGCAATGTCGGCAAAGAACTCAGCGGAAGCAGAAGCCGCCAGATAGAGTCCAGTTCTGTAGAGGAAGGCATTCTCCTCACCGATGGCATTGCCATACATGACTTTGAAGACTTCATAGAGACCAAACTTGCACAGACCCTGCATGGAGTAACCAATGAAGGTGGGTGCCCAGCCCTTGGCCAGACCCCTCACGCCCTCCTCCGCCAAACTGACACGGAAGCCATTGAACACACTCTTGTACTTGGCTGGATCGACCTGCAGACGGCACTTGACCAAATCCAGAGGCACCACCATGGTGTGCGTGGTACCGCACGAGATAATGCCACCCAAGCCGCACAGCAAGAAATAATGATTCGAGCCAAACTCGCAGGAGTCTATAAAATAAAATTATACCTTTAGTTGAATTCCTGAAATCTTTTACTTCGAAAACTTACCACCCTGGGCAGCGGCAGCAGCAGCAAAATTGTGATTGGGGCTCAGCTGGCGGCTGGAGGTGGTGGAGGCTCCATCACTGGAGGGCAGCATGGGTACAGTGGGCGTGGCAGCCTGGCAGTCGGCACTGCTGAATGGCGACTTGAACGTTGAGTTCTGCGCGGCGTCGATCAAAGACTTAAACATGTTGACTTAGTGAAGGATGCTGTCAAGGGAACAGTCCGAGGACAAGGTTGAGGTTAATGCGGTTCATGATGTAACCAAAATTGATTTCCATAAACAAAAAACTTAATATACAGATGCAGTTTAAAAAACATTTAAAAATATCCATTAAACTTCATCACTTTTAAAAACTTTAAATTCGTTTTTCAACATTTTAACATTTTAAAATTGATTTTCAATTTGCATTCGGCATTGATCTTGATCACACACATTTTTTTACATAACTTTCGTTTTTCATTTTTTTTCAATTTGTACTCTTTTTATGCATTACGTAATAGTTTTGTGTGCGATATGAACACATTTCAAAATTATTTCAAAAAACATATAAATTACTTCTTTAGTATATAACACTCACTTTAAAGTGCGAGGAGGAGACACGAAAGTACGGGACGTAGAATAGAAAGAAGCTAGAGCTGAAGTAGCAAGTTTTTGTTGAGTTTTGGGGAAAATAGAACCCAAAAAACAACGTTCGTCGTGCGCCAAACCAGAAAACCAAATGCAACAGAAGATATTACAATACGAAAGATGGGGTAACAGTGTGTGCATAGGGTTGTCAAACATCTCAATAATTTAGTGGTTATTAACAGTTAGGAATTTCAAAAAGTCGAATAATGGTTTGCTTATTGTGTCTTCTCGAGAAAAAATAAGTAATTGAATTTACGGAATTTATAAAAAAGAAAATCTTTTTCACTTTAAAAATACACTTTTTGAAAAATCAGTTCCCGCTTTTACTTGACAACCACAAAAAGAGATGTCTTTATTTATAAATACGCGAAAAATTTTCTCAGGAGCGGGAAGTATTCTCATATTTTTTTTTTTAGTTAATATATAAATAAATTCATTAACGCGTCCAACAGCTGATTGAACAGACAATTAACCAAATTGCTAGCAATCAAGGCCTAGCGAACTTTTTTTGTAAAATTTAAACATTTTATTGGAAACATACAAATTATGGTGTTTATTTACTAAAATCGTTTAGTTTAGTAACTTGATGCGACTTTAAAAACTATTACAAAATTGTTAGCTCGTTTGGTTCGAGTTGTGTTCCTTCATATTTTTGTTTGTCACATTTTGATAATAAGTACAATTTAGTTGATTTAGTTTGTCTTAACGTACTATATGTATATATATATATCTTTATATAAATGCTAAAAATATTGGAAGTAGTAGCTGCATAATAATACTTTTTTGTTTTTGTAATAAATTACAGTTACACAACAGTACAAGTGTATACTGGACAAAAAATGGCAGAGTTAAATAACGATAAACGATTACGATTATAAACGATTTACAATTACATATTAAATTGGCTGGCATTTTGTAGTATATGTTTGGCGCTACCTAAACTGTAGCAGTGCTGCTCAAACCTCCAGTGGGGGTAAACAGTTGAACTGAACCCTTTACAAAATAACCGATATAAAATTGGCAAACAAGCGGACGTCTTAATTGTTAATTGGAAACTTAACAAGCTAACTGGGACTACGATTCGGCCGTCTCCATATGCCGATGCACAGTGACCGGCGCTAGTATATAATGGGAACGCTGCTCCTCTGCTGCATCCAACGGCAAAGTTGTCTGTCCATACACAGGAGCAGTGGTAGCTCCAACGCCACGACATGGCGATGGTGTCGCCTGCTGCGACTGCTGTTGCTTATAACGTTCCGTTTTGGACACCGGCTGATTGCTTAAATATGGATGCGTCGCATTGCCAGACGATTGCTGGCGATTTGTGGGACTCGATATGGATGTGGATATGGACATGGTATCCGATTTGCTATGACGCTTATCGTGCAGCAGCAATGGCTCTGCCAGTGTAAAGCACTGCTGATCCGAGCTATCCTCGTGCGGTGTCATCGTACTATAGCCATGGTCCGATTCACCATTTGGCGGTCGACGATAGTAGCTACTTCCGCTGGACATGTGATATGGTGAGATGTCAGCGGCATGCATTAGTTGACGCTGTGCCGCCGCATGATCATAGCCACCCATGGGTGGCTCATCGTGCGCCTGGCAATCATCAAAGTTGAACCGCGACAAGGGCAACCCGTAGTTCTCCTCCTGCACCGAATCCACATAGAACTGCTCCTGTGCCTGCGTATCCAGATTGTGTCTGTAGCAGTAGATGGCAAAGCCTATCACCATGGCAAGCAAAACGATGGCACCGCCAAGTGGCCCAAAGGCAGAGTATGCATGCTGCTCCCGCTGTGGATTGTGCGCCGCCAGCATCTCCAGTTCATCCAGCTCGCCGTAGGGCGTCAACGAAGCCAGCACACCATTAAAACAGCCCGCCTGAGTCGAACAGAAGGGAGCACCAAAGCTATTGCCCTCCACATCCTGTTGACACCACTCGCAGCCCATGACTCCAAGGCATTCCCGCTGTGTGGCATGCACCTCACAGTTGCCACCAGCTGCAGCACAGCTGGGAAGGGAGCTCAACAGCTGCGTTGTCGGCGGCAATGCCAGAAAAGTGTTCACTGGGCGGCGCACAATATGGAAATTGATGTGTATAATTTGCATAGCCATCGGGATCCGTTTCGCCAGAGCTCGTCAGCATTGGGCACTCGCAGGGACACTCGCAATCCGTTTGATCCATGCGCTTACAATTGAGGCAGACGCGATCGATGGTGCTGCAGGGACAAAAGGCGCCGCCATCACAGCTGGAGTTGAGCACCGCTGCAAAGAGATTGCTGCCACGGATCAAAGCGATGGCATATTTGGTCCGCTCCCCATGCACCACGTTGCCCAGAATGCTCGACAGAGATGTATTGAAGGCATAGTAACGTTGCAGCGTGCGATTCTGATAGCTGGCACAGCCCAATTTGCGCACCAGTTGGCCATGATTCAGCATATCATTTGCCAGATATGATTCCTTGTGCGTCAGATGTTCGTGGGGACGTCGAGGATTGCGTGCGGGATTCGACACCTGCAGCATGCTGGGATGTGCCAGTAGATAGCCCTCATGATCAAAAAGCAGACACTTCATGTGCGGCAGCTGACAGAGCTGTGTGCTGTCCAAGATCTGGCGATAGTAGAAGGCATAGGGCACATCCAGTGCCACAACAGCCACAGGACGATCCTGTTGCGCTGAGTGCAGTGCATCCGCCTTGCCTTCGAATATGGTGTGCGCTATCGTCACAATGTAGCCCGCTCCACCAGCATCAAGATAGGGAGCCGTGCTCACTATGCGTCCAGGCTGTGCCATCGCCTGCCGGAACCAGGGGCGTCGTGTGGCATCGTAGCTACTGCTTAACAGACAGCCCGGATACAATTGCAGCACTCCACTAACACTTGCAATGTAGCGTCTAATGATATGTTGACGCAATAGTCCACCAAACTCTCGATGACGTCGTTGCAGCTGTTGCATGGCCTGGTTTAGGACGCCAACCTCGTGGCGAATGCGTGGACGCAGGCCAGGATTAGCTAGCAAGCCACTCGCATCACGCAAATAGGCCATAATGGACTCCACATGACGCAGTTGTGTTCGTGGTCGATTGTTGTGCAGAAATGCAAAGGGTGAATTAAAGGCTGCAGCACTCAAAAATAGAGTTGGTGCATCTGTGGAAAGAAAGCCAATGAAATCAATCAGTGAGTAATGTAAAAATCCCATTTACTTACCCATTGTGGCCACCTGTCTGAAGTAGCGACAAGTTGTTGGCGGTCCACTGGCGCCATTCTGTTTTAAATCCAAACGATGATACAACAAATCCATGGTGTCGCCATAAAGCCCCGAATCAAAGTTCGCAACAGCATCCTTGCGATTGTAGCCACGCTGCAGCAAAACAGATGCATTGTGAGCAGCATTCCCACTGATGCTGGCAGTGCTCACAAGGCAAAGAACATAAATGCCCAGCACAGATTGCCAGTGATAGGTGCGCAGCAACTGCTGTTGTCTTCCCAGATAAATTGTAGTGCTGGCATTTCCACGCTCCTCATGCAACAGACGCCTTCGTATGCTTACGAAATCCGTCGCATTCTCAAGATACGCAATATTCACAGGATATGCTGTCTCGCGCTGGATGAGTGGTCGTGGGAAAGCTGGATGGGCCAAGGTATTTCCACTGCTGCGATCCAATAGAAAGGCATAGCTGAAACCCTGTTTGGCGGCAGGTGAAGCATTTGGATAGTTTAGCAGGTCCTCCAATAGATCGGCCAAATACAAATTGACGCCAACAATGCCATATGGAGGCACAGCATGTGTAATGGCAACTAATACGTCTAAACAAAAATGATTTAATTTTAAGTAAAAATACATGATAAGGAAAAGTTGATTCAAAGACTTACCACCACTTTCCGCATCTACAACCGGCTCATGCACCTCCAGGGTGTCTGTGAGGAAACGCTCGGTGAAGAGCTGACCAAAGACACGACTGCTCGCCTGCGGTATAGTTTCTGCATGCATCTTATTAAGCACAAAGAAACGTCCAGCCAATTGCGCCTCCTGACCAGCTGGCAGCCAAGTGCGCACATCAATATCGAACTTGGTATAGTTTTGGGTTGCAACATCGCTGAGGAACTGTTTCTCATACATAATACGCTTTTCGTCAAGCACCACAGCACAGGTATTAATAATAACTGGGGAGAGCAGACGACTCTGACCATGGGCCAAGACGCGTAGCACATGCATCGCATCCGAGAGATTTGTAAGCAGACCACGAGTCACATAAACAAACTCAATCGGTTGGTCCGAGCTGTTGACTAACTGCGATTGCTGTAGTCGGTGCAGCAGCTGGAAGGCATACTCAAAGCCTAATGTGTGATTGGTCATGCCACGTCCCAAACTCAAGTTATTTAGATAGTTTAATATTTCATCCTTGTGGGCACGGGTTCCGCTATAAATGCCATGTGCTGCATCAGCAGGAAAAGCGTCTAGGAACATAAAGTCCGCCTCGCTGGAAATGGTCACCAAGGATATATAATCGGTATCCTCCAGCAACAATAGCACCTCTTGAACTAATAAGGAGAAAGAGATTGGGTTAAACTTTGACAAATCGCTTAACTTCAATTTGACACTTACCAAAACTCTTGGTGATCTCAAATAGCTCGGCATTCAACGCTGAGCCCACATCGATAAGCAACAGCACAAACTTGTTTTTAATAGCCGATACGTAAAGTCGTCGAAAATGTGCACTACCCGGAGCACCATCACTGCTGGACAGGAAATAAATATGTTTAAAGTGGCTAACACTGCTGCTGACTTTGTTGTTAATGTTGTTGAGGTTGTTGCTGCTAGACTCATCAACTGGGGTGGTGCTTAAACGTTGCCTTAAAAGCGTGAGCTGGTCGGCTATATAGCTATTGGCAGCCAACGAACGTCCATTGTTTTCATTTAGGAATGTGGCCCGTGATGCCTCATCCGACTTGAGATAGTTTAGAATTTGTATCTGCTGCTTATTGTAGTGAGCAGAGGCCGCCACTACTACATCCACATTGCTTTCAAAGTCTGGCTGGCAGTTTTCGATCTGTGTGTTCAAATAGAGATGCATGTGTTCAATGTCTGCGACGGGGTTGTTGCCCTCCGCATCCTCCATTTCAAAATCAAACTCGCTCTCCAAATCATCGTCGCCATCTTCGTCGTAACTGTGCTGCTGCAAAAGCACCTTGCTCATGTTAAAACGCAATAAATCACGCAGCTCCCGAACAACATGTGTGGCTCTTTGCAGCTTGCGTCCCAGACGCTGGCTAAATGCTTGCAGATCCTGCTGCACGCTCTCGTTTCCATTGCCCGACGTCAGTCGCGTGGTCACAGAGCTAGCGAAATGTATAGAGTCGAAGATTTCCTGCGTAGCAAGCGGTAAGGATTAGAGCTGGTTATGCATTGGAATGCCATGCTGACTTACCTGTATTTTGGTTACAAGCATCTCCACATTGCGTATGCTGTGCAACTTATTTTCCACATTGTGTCTTAGCTGCACAACATTTTGTTGATTATAGTTAATAAAGAAAACACTTGCTGGTGTTTGCTGTAGCGACATATAGCCGGCAGACGTAGGCACTTTGTTAATGTTGCTAGTTTGGGTTTCATTAGTTGTGTTTGTGTATTTGCTTATAATTAGAGGTAGTGGAGGAACATGTTCGCTGTTTGGCGATGTGTATGCAGCTGACGCTAGAAGGAGCAGGAGCAACGTGATGCCGTTCCACATCTTGATGCTTTCCTGGTAGCCCGAATAACTAACAATTACGGCGTCATTTGAACACAAATATTTATTGCATTTTTTTTATGTTTCTGCTACTGCTGCTTGTGCTGCCCGATTGATTGTACGACAGTATCGATAAATAGTTTAGATGTGGCTGCACAAATTCTATCGATTTGTGTTGGTATTTTTTAGTATATATTGCGAAGAGCAGACTATCGTCTTGTGATTCATAATAAAAAAAAAAGGTGCATGCATCACTGATTACCACAAATATTAAAAACAACAGAGTTTTAAGACTTTCAACAAACGATGGCTGCCACCCTAAAACCGTATTTGACTGCCGTTCGGCATTCGTTGACCGCAGCAATGTGCTTGCAGGACTTTCCTTCGCAAGTCGTGGAACGTCACAACAAACCGGAGGTGGAAATTTGCTCTAGCAAAGAACTTGTGCTCACGCCCATTGTTGTCTCCCGTAATGAGAGGGAGAAGGTGCTGATTGAGCCATCGATCAATTCGGTTCGCGTAAGCATTGCAGTAAAGCAGGCAGATGAAATCGAACGCATCCTGTGCCACAAGTTCACACGCTTTATGATGCGTCGTGCAGAATCCTTTATTATACTACGCCGCAAGCCAATCGATGGATACGACATTAGCTTTCTCATAACGAACTTTCATACGGAGCAGATGTATAAACACAAACTAGTGGACTTTGTCATCAGTTTTATGGAGGAGATCGATAAGGAAATTAGTGAAATGAAACTGGCTGTCAATGCGCGAGCTCGCACCTGTGCCGAGGAGTTCCTGAAGCGCTTTTAGTGCAACTACACTGATCAAAATGTTTCACAAAAATTAGTATTCCATAATTGCTTCAATTATTAAATGTGTTTTTTCTATAAAAAAAAAAATCTGTTTTTGGATGCTTATTTATTCAGCCATTTCATTTTGATTTGAATATAGAAAATAAGAGTAGCGATATATGTACATATGTATGTATGCATGTTTGTGCAATCGTGAGTTATCAGTGTGGATAGTTCTTTATAAATGTGAGGTAATTTAAAAATACATTTTTTAATGTTTAAATTATATAAAGGTTGAATTGGGACTTATATTTTTAATAAATAAACAACAAAATATAAAGGTCTTAATTGAATAATTTGTAATAAAACGAAATCCTTATATGTGAACATATTTTAATTTTCGCGCTTCTTAAATCACCTTAATTTTTTGTTATGAATTGTGCAACACTGATACATGACAGCCCTGTCAAGTTGAACAATAACAAACGCAACACGCGGACAGCGGCAAGTCTGAATTAAATAAACTTTATGTGAAAATGGTGACCAAAAACGTAAAGAGTACAACCAATAAAAAGCAAAAGAAACCAAGAATCGTCTCCGACGCAAAGGCTCTTAAAGCAAAAGCATGGCAAAAGGTAAAACTCAAGGGCCACGTGATATCTGATGATTGTAGCGGCTACGAGGGACTCATTGGATTGGAAGTCCTCAAAGATTACGATTCAGCACTGATAAAATCCACACAAAAGAATATTGCACCGGCGATTTATGAACGGGGCAAGAAGCGTAAGTCAGGAAAACTAGGCAAGCATGCAGAAGCAGAAGAAGAATCTAGCGAGGAGGAGGAAAGCGATGAGGAGTCCGAGGATGAAGATACTAAAGCAATGTCCGCCAAGAAAGCTCGCCTCGCTGAACGTCATGCTCAGCGAATACTAAAGCAGCAGGAGAAACGCGAGAAGCGCAAGGAAGTGCGCAAACAAAAGAAGACTCTACCTAAAACAGAGTCAGAAGCAAGTAAGTCGGAATTCACACCCAATGAAGACTATGCTCCGGATCGTTTTGCGCTGTTGCGTCCACCACCGCCAGAGAGCGATGACGATGAGCCCGAGATCGCTGCAAGCTCCGAGGAAGAGGACGACGATGAGGAAGTTCCACAGCTGGTGCCTTGCAACTCGTTGGATATGACCAAATGGCATGGCATGGGTGTCCCTGATGCTATAATGAATGCTCTCGCTGACCAGGGCTACGAGACGCCCACACAGATCCAGGCAATGACGCTTCCAGCGGCCATACATGGCAAAAAGGATATACTGGGTGCAGCGGAAACGGGAAGTGGAAAAACCCTCGCCTTCGGCATACCCATTCTGTCCGGCATCATGGAGCTAAAGCAGCGCAATGACGGATCGGGTATACGCACAAAAGCAACAAAGCCAAAAGTTGAGGAGCTGGCGCCTCCAACTAAAGATAATCACGAGTTAACGCCGCCACCAGAGGAATTGGATTATGTGTCTGGTGCCAGTGATGATGACAGCGATGACGAGGAGCACGGCAATTACGGACGACGTCCTCTCTATGCTCTTGTGCTGACACCCACCCGAGAGTTGGCCGTCCAGGTTAAGAATCATCTTGTCGCCGCCGCCAAGTATACAGGCATTCGTGTGGCAGCTATTTTCGGTGGCCTTTCAGTTGCCAAACAGGAGCGCGTTTTGCGGCAGTGTCCTGAAATTGTAGTCGCAACTCCAGGTCGCCTCTGGGAGCTATATGCCCAAGGCAATCAACATCTGAAAAAGATTGAAGATGTAAGTTTTCTGTGCATTGACGAAACGGATCGCATGGTGGAGAAGGGACACTTTGAGGAGCTACGCATGTTGCTCAAGGTTCTCAATGCCGACGAGGAGAGGAAACAGGTGCGCCAGAACTTTGTCTTCTCTGCGACGTTGACGCTGGTTCATGATCTACCTGATCATATGCAAAGTAAGAAAATAAACTTGTTCCCACATTTAAATTGAATTTATCAAAACTTCTTACTTTTCTCTACAGAACGCAATCTGGCTAAGCGTAACAAGTTCACCAAGCAAACGGTGGATCAGAAGATTGAAAGTCTGATTGAAGAGTTGGGTATATCGCAACCAAAGATTGTGGACATTACCAGCAGTCAACGTAAGCAGTTATTGCCTCTGGAGAGTTTCCATACATAACTAACTATCTTAAACTTTTTAGAGACTGCTCAAACTCTTACCGAGAGTCGTCTTCTATGCGCAATTGATGAAAAGGATTACTATCTGTACTATTTTGTGCAGCGTCATCCCGGACGCAGCATTGTCTTCTGCAATTCAATTGACTGCGTCAAGCGGCTGGCTACACTCTTTGGTCTATTGGATTGCAATCCTTTGCCGCTGCACGCCAACATGATACAGAAGCAGCGACTGAAGAATCTGGAACGATTCCGAGACAGTCCGATGGGTTTGCTAATAGCAACCGATGTGGCTGCCCGTGGCCTGGATATACCCAATGTAGAGCATGTCATTCACTACCAGGTGCCGCGCACCAGTGAGAATTATGTGCATCGTTCCGGACGCACAGCACGTGCCAATAAACATGGCATTACGGTTATGTTTATGGAACCCGGCGAGGTCAAGAGTTACGTACGGCTGTACAAGACGCTGGAAAGAAGTGGGTGAATTATAAAAAATAACTCTCAATCAATCACTGACTTATGTTTCTTTTAGCTGAGGATCTGCCCCTGTTTCCCATCTCGGAACGTTTTCTGGGCGCTGTCCGTGAACGTGTTAACCTCGCCCGTGAACTAGACAAGGAGGAGTTAAAATTGCGTCGCACACAAAGCGAAGAGGGCTGGATGAAAAAGCATGCCGAGGAAATGGACATGATTATCGATGGCTACAATGATGAGTCGTAGGTACAAGTATTTTCTCTAGTAAATCAAACACTAATCTCCATTGTTTCTCACAGCGGTAGCGACCAGGACGAGGATCCATTTATCATTGAACGTCGCCGCAATCGTTTGCATGTGGATCAGGTCCGCGCGCAGCTTTCTGCACTGCTCGCACAGCCCATATTCCCCAAGGGCTTCAGTTTTAATTATCCAACAAGCACTGGTCAGCTTGTGTCCGGTTCCGACATGGGCGCCAGTAATCCACAAAGTGCTGTGGAAACTATGAAGGCGGCCATTGAGGACATGAAGCTGGCCAAGAAGCAGCGCAATAAACGCAAACGCAATGTCTAATTTAAATATATATTTACTGTAATTAACTGTACATAGAATATACTATTGCTGCATTCTCAGTGCTTGGAGACAAAGTAACGTGTTCCACCTTCCGTTAGGGATCGTGCATGCTTGGCCAGCAATTGGGATACAGAAAGTGTGGGTGTAGTAAAGCAGCTATTAAAATAAATGAACAGAGGTTATTAGTGATCGCTTACTCGGTTTTGGACTTTACTTACTCAATGTACGGCTCCATCTCATCCAGTGTCCATTTCCTCTTGGTTTTAAACAAAGCCCGCATGCGATCGTTTATGTTGGACGGCAGTTGCTCCTCCGCTAAGGAACGTATGCAGGGTTCGGCGCCCTTCTTATCCAAGATGCCCAAGCCACGTAGATATTCCAGCTTACAGCACATACCTTCAGGCAATTCTCCCTGCCAGGTGCTCATGAACTCCTCATTGCGAAAAATCAATCCAGGCTGCAAAAGACTCTGTGCCACAATTCGGGCGACAAGCGACTCCTGGTAACGGTATTTATCTGGGCAGCGATCACTTTGCAACGTATAGACATCAAAAAGTCCAGACACAATGGATTCGGGAGCAATGCCTTGCAGTGCATAGATAGTCTCGCTACGATCCACCTCATCCAGGGCCCAGGAGTTTTCCGCAATCAACCCGAGCATTAGCTTAATAATGCGCCATTCGTACTGATAGTCCAGTATACGTATGTGGCCATCGAATTCCAAGGCGCGATACTGATGTAGTCCATCGATAAACTGTGCCCGACTGCACTGAACCGTGTCCAGGAGCTGCTGGAAACTAAACAACAAATTGCGCTCGATGCAGTACTCGTTCTCTGGCCCCGAATATCGTGTGAGTTGAAGCAGTTCGCCCAGCTTGCGATAACGTGGTCGGATTTCACGGCATTCATAATAGTCGTGGAAAATGGTGAGCACCTGTCTCTGTTCCAGTGTACGCGGCACCTCCAAATCATCATCGGCACTGTCGTTCAGACTGCGCTCCAACGATGTATTCGCAGTGCCCGTGCGCGGACTCTTTAATGGTGATGTGCTGGTGGCGGCAGCAAACTTTAATTCAGGCACCAATAAAAGGCTATTGGAGATCTCGGCTCCCTTCACATCGTAGGTGCGTTCATCCGTACAGAGCACGACCTTCTCATGCAGACCACCTTTAAAATGTAGTGTCTGTCCGGTACGAATCTGCTTCAGCATATGCTCATCCAGCTCCAGCAGGCACAAGTTTCCGCTGACCACATCGGCACCCGGATAATACAAAGCCTGAGTTAGTTGTGTCAACTGTCGTTCATCCATTTTTGCATGCTTAACAATTGCCTTGACATCTTCCGGTGTTCGCACATAGCTTAGACAAAGGAACTTTTAACTCAATGCTGCATATATGTATATTTGTTTACAAACTTACCGCTGCGGTGTATTTTCATCAACTTCCATGTCTTCCAAATTCATCTCATGTGTTGCGCGCCAAAATGTAAACGCAAAAAGCGTTGCCAGGCTGTTGCATTTTTTTTTATTTCTTCAAGTGCTTGTGAATAAATAAATCATAGTAATGCTTCAAAAGAACATGTTTAAATTGAACTAATATATAAATGAATTTGTTATTGAAAAATATAACATTTTCCATTTAATAACTTTTCAATAATAATAATATGATTTTAAAAATTATAAGCATTGCCACACTAAACAACTAACACGCTACCTGCCTTAAGTAACAAGTGGCAGCACAGCATGCCCAATTTCTTTCTAAACCAACACACCAAATGGAGAACTTGGCGACAAAGAAAAACTGGACAGAAGAGGAACGCTTAGAACTAGCAGCGAAGCTAGATGCACAGCTTGATGAGTTCATTGATGGCCTGGAGAAGAAACGCTATGAGGAAGGGTGGCCAGAAGATCGCTGGCAGGAAGAAATGGACAAACATCCGTTTTTCATGAAACAAGCTCCGCAGCCAGGTGACGAAGTGCATCCCATGTTTGAGGGCCTACAAAAGCTCAAATACGATCCAGAGGAGAACACATTGGAAGAGCTGGCACTCAACTACAAGGAGGATGGCAATTTCTACATGAAACACAAGAAATTCCGCATGGCCGTCTTTTCATTTACCGAGGGCATCAAGACCAAATGCGAGAATCCCGATGTGCTGGCTGTGCTTTATAATAATCGCTCGGCTGCCCATTTCTTTATTAAGAACTATCGATCGTCTTTAAACGATGCACAGCGCGCACTCGCTTTAAAACCAGATTACACCAAGTCTCGCTGGCGGGCGGCTCAATGTGCCTTCGAGCTGGATAGGTTTGATGTGTGCAGTCAGATGTGCGAGGAGCTGCTCGAGGTGGATATTGATCACAAGGAGGCCAAGGCGCTGTTGCACAAGAACAAAATGAAAAAGGTAAGCTTTTCCAATAGAGATTTTTATCACATTCATTCATCATGATCTTTTTCAGTTGGACTCGGAACGCAATCAGCGCAAGGAAGTAGCTGATTCCAAGCGTCGCTTGATGCGTTTCCACACACTTCGTGATGCTTTGACGCAGCGTGCCATTAGATTTGATGATCTACCCCTAAACAGTCGGCCAAATATAACCGATGAGCTTTTGCGCCCCAAATTTCTGCCCCTGGAAGATTATCCTGTGCACTTAGATGAGGACGGCACTAGTTTAATTTGGCCCGCTGCCTTTTCCTATCCGGAATTTTTGTTAAGTGATTTTCAACAGCAGCTACCAGAGACAGCAACTATGATGGATTGCCTGGTCACGCTCTTTGCGGAGCCACTGCCCGTCGACAAGACGCTTAGCTATCGTCCAGACAATGTGCATGTCTACTATGAGAATCGTAATGCTGCCTGTGTTCACAAGGTGACACTGACCAAGACGCTGCGAGAGATTATAGGCGAGAAGGGCTTCTTTGTTTCCGGCGGCTCGTTGCTGTTCTATGTGGTGCCCAAGGATTCGCGTGTTGAACAGGACTTTTTACACGAACAGAGACGTCCACAAGTCTATGGTTAAATTTAAGTGTACTAGAGTAAAATTATACGTTTTGTACACTAACAAAGCATTGGTTAAGTTTATTTTCGTTATTGACTTTCATTTGCGGCGTAGTATATAGTATATATTTATAAAATTTATAATTATATTCACGGTACAATTGAGCTTTGGTTGCGCTATAAAGTAGCTGTTTTAAAATATTTATAGTCTTATATATATCCTTGCAGCAGAAGCTAAACATTTTTAAATGCTCTAATAAAAGCTCTAAGAAAGTACATAAATGTTTTTTAAATGTACTTCAAGAATATATAATATTCGACAGGCCGAACCACAATTTCAATATCTTGTTAATTAAGTTTTACAATTTTTTGGTGATATGTTTTTATGCGTTGGCAGTTTTTGCAAAAGCCAAAAAAGCGATTCACAGATTTATAAGCATTTGCCAACAAATTTAAATTCATTAAACTAACTAAAATAACTTTTGCATACAATAAAACATTAAAATCGATTAAAGCATTGTCTTTTAGCTTACATAAATAGTAAAAATTTCGATTCTTGTGCCAAAAGCGCGCGCAACATTTGCTTAAAAAGAAGCTGCCTTAGTATTTAAAATAAGCTTATATTAGTTTTGGTATTCATAAAAAATGTCAACAATAGTTTTCTTGTATAATTTGTGTATATAATAGTAAAAGCGTTTTATGATATTTCACTATAATTGAGCATACTTAGAACGTGAATATGTATATATATATGGTTAAAATGCATTAGACACACAATAAACAACCAACAGACACAACATCAGTTATCAGATATGGAATATACTGGTTTACACTTTCACTTGATATGATATATGTATGTACTATATGCTTATAAATTTATGGCAAATCAAGTTAAACATATAAGGCTTTTAATTTACTTTAGACTAATCGCTGCATCTAAGTGCGTATTAAATACATAATTATAATAATAAAACCAGGTAGCTGAGACAGGCAAACAGCTCCTAAGGAAATCACATGCAAAAAAATATAAAACTATAGCAATTAAACAAATTAGCTTAAATTACATTTAACAACAAACACAACAATAACTATTGCTACTGAGGCGATTGTGGAGCTGCTGCTGTTGCATTCCTTTGAAGCACATTATTCAGACGCATCTTCAGCGGCGAGAAGTCAATTTTCTTGAAACGCGGCAACGAGGCAAACTTCTTCAAGCTGTTTGCCGGCGGAGGCGCCACCTGCTGCTGCAGGAGCAGCTCAGTGGGCGATTGAGATTGAGTCATTGCTGCTTTGAGTAGTTGCTCCTGTCGCTGCTTCTGTTTACTGGGCGAATTACCAAACTTGGCCAATGTGGCATACTTTTGTAGCATGCGTGTGGCACGCTCGGCAGCTTGGAAACAATGCTCATACTCATCCTCCAGTTGGTTAGCCTTGGACTTAATGCTGCCGCTAGTTTCAGGCTGCTGGCCATCATCGAATTTAAAATCAATATTCTGCAACATGGCCAGTTGCAACAGTTCCTCCTTCTCGCCCGCATTCACTGGCTGTAAATCAATATTGTTATTATTAGTACTGTTATTGTTGTTGTTATGTTTGCTGGTATTGGTATTGGCAGCATGGGTGACGGCATAGACACCCTCAGAGATTTTGTGGGCGGCAGTCTTTTTTGTTAACGTTTTAGTCTTGACTAAAGATGATGCAATGCTTGTGCATGATGATGACGTAGATGATTTGTGGCGTTGTTCGAGTATCTGTTGAGGCGAAGATATATATAGATTTTCCTTGCGTTCGCGACGCAGTCGAGCGCTGACCAAGTGACGCATTCCGGGCGCTGTTTCGGCGCTGCTGGGACTGCGTCGCTTGGACTTGAGTGTGTCGCAGCTATTTGGATAGTACGAGGGTATTTTATCATCCACACTGATGATGGATTTGCGTGGTGTTTGATAGTAATCCTCTTCGTCTGGCGGACTTTCCTGCTGCCCCGTATTGTTAGGTGTTTGCTGTTTGGGCGGCAGTGCCGGCATCAACGGAGATTCGGTGGGTGTGCTGGTGCATGGACCGTGAGGTTGCTGCTCCAGCTCTTGAGATGCCTTGACAGCTAGTAAATTCTCATACAGATGCTCTGGCGGAACACTGTTGCTTACGTCGACGCGCATCGATTCGTAAATATCGCTGTCGTTTTGTGATGGAACTGGAGCTGCATTGGCTGCTTTGTGGGTGGGATCTTCGGTGTTGCAGCTGCTTGTGGAGGAACAATAGGAGCCGGTGGAGTAACCAGACGAGGTGGATGCCGTGCTGGCGGTGGGTTTCTTATCCAGGGCAGCATTGTTGTTGCAGCCACTAATCTTTTGTATTATAGGCGCCATCACACAATAGCCATTTAGATCATCTACCAAAATCTTCTTTTTGCGCTGCAGCACTTGGAGATTGCTTTGGTTGACGGCACCGTTGGCGCCAATCAGATTTATGGTTGATGTGTTGCAGGCGGAAAAGTTAAAATTGTGTGACAACTGCTGCGACATATTGAGGCTCTCCAATGAATCGGCTCGGCTCAAATGGCGTGTGATCTCAGCGAGCAGTGCATGACGTGGATTATTGTGCTCAATGGCTGAATCCTCGAGACTTATGTTTAGCTCTTCGCTGGACAACGCCTCACCGAATGTGTCCAGAAAGTTGAGCTGCGATAAATCGGGACTGGAAAAGCTGTTGCGATGTGCATTGCTCATGTTGGATGTGCGCTTACGCGGAGCAATTGCTTCGGGAGTGGGTGCGTTTTCATAGAGCACCAATTGCTGCTCCGGTTCCTCCTCCTTTCGCTCTGGTGGTAGTTCCCCAACGCTGGCGCTACCTGAACGACGTTTCTGGCCAAAGAAGTTATCCAACATGTTCTTGTACTTCTTCTTCTTGGCCAGCTCCGACTCGGGATTAGTGCTGGAGCGTGGTATCTCGCCCGGCTGACATTCGAATGTGTTGATACGCTTGCGATGTGCTGGCAGTGGCGGCACAGCTGGTGGCACCTCCACAATGGCACGCGATGCACCCACAGAAGCCAAATTCATTTCCTCATAGATCCCAGATGCAATCGATGCGCGCGAGACACGACTGCCATCAAAGATTTCCTCATAAATTTGTGAAACACGCGCCGAAAAGTTAAAGCTGCTGGCGTCCAGGTCAAAGCAAAAGGAGTCCGGCAAACTGGGCAATGGACCGAGTGCCCTTTGGGAGCTACAAATAAGATTAAGTTATAAGTAACACTTTGAGTGAGCTAGAATATCAATTTTTTTTACCTTGTATCGCGACTGAGTCTGCGCTGCTCCAAAAACACCTGCCTATATAGCTCCAGATTCTTGATAGACTTCTTGATCCACTTCATATGCCGGCGACAAGCAGTTTCTGTTTCCAGTGCAAAATAAATAAAACAATCGCGACGATTCTGTGTCCAAAATAATCCATACGAATGCTGTTTGGTACGCGAGGTGGCCAAGCTGATATTTAGCCCAGGCACATTAACTGAAACGCTTAGCAGTTTTGGCTGTTGTTGCGGTGACGATGTATCCTTCTCGTCGGCAAGACTCTGGAAACTTAGGCGCAGGAAACAGGGCACACATTTGATGGCTTCGATTTTCACTAGGCATTTGGTCCAGGTTTTATAGCGCAGCGCAATGGCGCGCTTGTCATGTGTATCCAATTTGACGTCCATGCACATTGAGATTTCGTTGTGATCCATGGTGGTGACGGGATTGGGTGATGAATGGGTAATGAAAAAAACTGAAATTTAGCCGAGTTTTTGCTAATTTACATGTTTTCTTTCGTTTTTTCGTTCGTTTTACTGCTAATAACGGCAAGGGTGGAGCCCAGTGCTGCCTAAATTTGCAGAAGTACAAATATTACAGTGTGTACACACCATGGCACGATTAGAGTTGGTCGATATTTGTAGAAATACACATAAAATTGCTGGTATTTTTTGGCATACGCCGTCTGGTCACACTATCAGCAGTTTTGTGAGTTTTCTGTGGGACGTTGACGTTTCTGTCGTTTTTTCGGTATCAATCATAACGCTTGTGTTAGAATTCGCGTCTCGTTCACAAAGAATTTGTATCAATAAATTAAAAACGTGCGTTTTTGTTTATCGCCAAAGTCAAAGGCCCTTACAAAAAAAAAATTAAAAACAGTTCTATTTTTGCCCGATTTACGCAACGAAAGCAGCTGCGTTGACAGCGGTATAGTGCCAAAAGGTGCAAGAAGACGGGGTGGCGGATAGTCCAAGAAGCAGGAGCGCAAAGCGAAATCAAAGTCTGCGCACAGAGCAAAAATATATAACATAGAAAAAAAATAGCATCCGAGTGTTGTAATTGCTCGCAGTTGATAAAAAAAAAGTGTCGAAATCGTAAAGCTAAAAATAGTTCAAAATGGCGCGCTTGAAACATTTCTAATTTAAATATAAAAATATATCAGCTAATACTTTGCATTTTTTGGGTGAGTAAAAATTAAATTTTTTTTTATTTTTATAATTTTTTTTTTTTGGTCAGTGGCGCATACGTCACACGGTGTATGAGTGGGCGTGAATCATGAATATATATGCATGTTTAAGTATATTACCATATGTGTGTGTGTGAAGAAATTTTCGCACTTTGCTTTATCTACGCACACTTGTTTTCACATTGATTTTCCGCTAACAAGCGCACGTGCGGCTTTCCACCTAGTCACAGGTAATATCCAATTAGACCAACCAGCATTACAATGCTGTTAACCTTCTTACATATGTTATTGTTTCTGTGTCAGCAGCTAGTTCTCAAAATTTTCCATGCCCTGATGTATTTGTTTTGGTTTCTTGTGCTTGTCGAAAACTGTTCAACCCTTGGAATTTTTTGGCTCAGGTAAACAAACCTATTTTCGAGTGTATCCGTGTTTGCCGGCCGTTTATTTGCCAGCCATAAATGCATACAAAACAGCTATAGCAACAACAAAAACAACAACAACAATGTAAATGCAATGCAGCTTTTGCAGGGCAGCTTTTGCAGACAGCATTGAAACTTGCAGCAAAAGAGCTTTCAGAAGAAAGTTTATTGACTTTTAATTGCAATTTACATGGTACCCGGGAGGACATTTGTAAATACATATGTATGTATGTGCATAAAGGAACCGCAAGAAAAAGTGCTTTGACCCCCAAACTGAAGGCAGTAGGTATTTTTATTCACAAATAATGAATGAACAGCCATTTTACATCTTATGGAAATGACATCATTTTTTGTTGAAGAGTATGAGCAATTACATTGCTTATATCACTTATTAACGACATTTTTTTCATCGTTTTTTATTTGATTAATTTATGTGTGGAAAAAGCTTTAGGTTTCGTGCTGCCTTTTATTGATTTAATGTTTACTATATTTTTTTTCTTATTTACTTGCAGTGAATCCGAACGAACACAGTTTTGTTTAACCAATAAATTATTGCCGATATTGCAATTAAGTTCTTTTGTAACAATTTCAATATTTATATAAGTGTCAAAATGTCGTGTTCAAGTAATTTGTTGTTTAATTCGACCTCGAATTTAAAGACTAAACAGTTGTAACATTTGTTCAACTAAAGAATTTTTATAAAAAAAAAGAAAAGTTTTAAAAATTAACAAAAAAAAAAAAGAAATATTATTCAAATATTACTAAACGTTTAAAAGAACTTTCGCGTGTTTTTTTTTTTCTTCGGGCAGTGCAATAAATATCAATTGAAAGTATTATAAAAAGTGGAAAAGTTCTGTTAACATTTGGTATACATTCCAATATTCCATTCCATTTTGTTCTCACTCTCACTCGATTTGTTGAATTGATAACGGTTTTAAGCGCCTAATGGCAAGTACGCTTAATAAGACGAGACACAGGCGCAGATTGGCTGCGATCTCGTTTCTATCGAATATCTCATTAGATGGCACACACAGGGACACCAAATTTGGGGCAACATTTGGCAGCAGCATCTGCACTCAGCAGCATTACAATAACAACAACAAAGGCAACGCAACGGCAGCGTTGGGACTCGGCGCCGGCGGCTATCATCAGCATTATCAACGCAATCATCAGCAGCGCAACAATCAAACGCAGCAGCAGCAACAACAACAACACCAGCAGCAGCAACATTATCAACAGCAACAACAACAAAATGGCGGCAATGTTGGCAGCGGTTCAGCAGCGCTGCTTTTATGCAGCGCCGATATACACATGGGCAGCGGAGGGGGCGGGGGCGTCGTTGGATTGTGCGGCGGATTGGATGAGTGCGGAAGTGTTGGCACAGGGACAGTGGGCGGTGGCAGCGATGGTGATGGTTTTAGTGAAACTGAAAATATGGGTCAATACCTGATGAATGTGAGCGGTTTGCCCAGCCAGGCTGAGAGACGCAACATAAAGCGGCCCACCTCGTGTGGACGCCAACAGCACCAGCAGCAGCAGCAGCAGCAGCATCCTTCGGGCACTGGCAATAATCGAACGTCGTCCTTGCAGCAGCAGCAGCAACGTGGCGGCAGCGGTGGTTCTGGTGCCGAGAGCGGCAGCGATTCCGACAGCGTCAAAATACCGTTGAAGGTGTCCAATTTGGGCAGCGGTGGCGGTGTTGGTGGTGTCATCAAACTGTTGCCACTAAGGGAACGGTAAGTGCAATTATCTCTTTCTTACACTCTCGTTTTCTGTAGAAATTTCCAGTTGCACAAAATAACCATTGAGTTATTACAAAATCAAGTCAAGGTGTTGAATCTCACATAGAAATTGGATAACTACTCACAATTTATTTTTTTTATTTATTTGAATGAAATATTTATAAACAAGTTTTTCGTTAGAAGCATGAGAAAATCGCAATAACATTTACAACGAATTTTCAAAGATAATTCATAATTCCTGAATCAAACAAATAGATCAATTGCTATGTTTATATTTTATAGTATTTGCTTAATTTGTTTCTCATTACCATACATGTGTTTTTGCCATGTAGAAATTTCCGATTAAGTTTAGCTAATTGACACCTGGGGTGCCACAATTTGTTTACAAGACGTTGCCAACAGCAAGCCAAGATCTTATACGTATAAGACATACATATGTATGTATGAATGAATTATACATATGTATGTGTGTTTGTAAACATTATCGGCGCCAAAGCTTCCCAACAGCTGGACAGCGTGTTTAATTTATGTCACTTTTCGAGCTCGAAATTTGCACATTCTTATACCCAGTAGTCATGAAGGGTATGTTGATTGCATATATATGTAATATGTCATATGAAATATTTAAAAACACAAAAATGCTATCTTATGAATAAGTAAATACAAAGGGCTATTTAGCTAATAGCTACTAGTGCATGAAAGATTTGGGTACAGGGTATTTACTCAACTTGATCACTTTTGTTTTTGTCATCGCTGTTTGTTGGCGCCCGTTCCGTTTACCCAATTGGGCAGCAATCAGAACAGATCTTTTTTTTTCACAGCGCGCTAAATAGTTGTATACATATTATGTAGTATTGTTGATGTATATGTCCGAATCGGAATAACGTTGATTGTGAATGTGTGGCGCCGTCCATTCACGCAAGCCCCGTTGTTGTTCAATTAACGCAAATCAAAGCGCCTCATTGAAACGCAGCCCAGCAAATTGCTCAACGAACAAACGGCAAATGACAGTTGCATGTTTTATGTTATGGTGTCCACTTTAATTTTAGACATTTATTTGCTTGTTTGTGACAAGTGTGCCACAATTCTCATAAGCTCTCCCGCCCCCAACTAAAAGTGAGCTGTCATTGCGATTTAGTGTTGTTTGATACGCTTTTGTTTGCCTTTTATTGACACGAATTGGTGCTACTCTTATAATAGCTGAATGCCAGTATCGCACGCAAGCAATTTGCCAATCATTACACAATATAAACAAGTACAAATTATGCTGTCAGATTTACAATTGACACATATACATACATACACTCTCAATCTGCTCTCTCACACAGCCAATCTACAGTTATATTGATTGCGATCTCATACACACTTGCATACGTAACCCACTAACAAAAAGCTTCTGACGTGAAAGTGCACAAAGAGCACAAAGAAATTGCAGGCATAAAGTGCAAAAATAAACTGCCTTGAACCTTAAAGAGAGCAGCTGCATTGCTCTCACTCTCACAGATAGAAAGCTTTCGCTTCAATGTTAGCACTGCAGTTTGCGTTAAACTTGTCTAGACGCACTTATTTGCTTACACGCATACATACTAACTTACTTTTTGCACGATTATTGCACACTGTGAAAATCCGTTGCGCTTTACGCTTCTCTACACTGCACCTGTCATCGTCTATTATGTTGTTGGTATGTGTGTCGTTCACCTTCCTAATTTGTTTGGTTCGCTTCAGTTGCTTGCTTTACAGCTTATGCTATTTTAAATAAATATGTTCTGATGTCTGTCTAATTAATTTTAAATACAAATACAATTTTGAGAGTGTGCCAATTGGGCAACTTTCAACACTTTTTGACAGAGTCATTCATTTACGTCTATATAGTACTTATCTATCTGGCTTATACGCAAGCAAAAACACACAAACATAGTATATATTTGCTAATACGCAATGAAACGTATTAAGTTCCTTATCAAGCGATTGGTCTGCGTATAAACAATAAGTTAGTGACAGCTGATAAGATTATAATCAAAAGATGGTTTATACTGCTCATATCGGGCTATATCTTGTAGAATCAAGCCTTATCTAAGCTCTCAACATCTATATAAATAAAACAGTTTGACTAAATGACGAAGTAACTTTCACGTGTCAAGAACTGAAGCGATTTCTTAAGAAGTAATGTTCATTCTTAAATCTTTACGATCAAAACAAACGTCAAAGAAGAACAACAACAAAACAATCAGATTGCAGCTTCTTTCATTCACTTCATTTAACAATTTACCCACAAAGCTTCAATTACTTTGTTATTTCCGTTTGACACTGTCAGCAACATTCCCCAACCATATTATGAAAACATAATTCGATAATACAAATCCCGTTCTCTGGTGGAGAATGCTTCCTGTGAGAAAAAAAAAATGACAAAAACAATAACAACAACAAATGCAGAGCATGCGCAAAAGATAAATCCATTTACAAGAGTGTATATGCATGTGACTTGAAAAATGCAGAAAAAACTACGACGCAAAGGGCATAGAGCAAAACAAAATCCAAACTATTGTTATTGTCGTGCACTTTTTTTTTTTTTTTCTCTTGTGTCGAAAGTTGTTTTGAAATTGGATATATTTTGAAGTTGAAGCATAAGGGTAAAAAAAAACCTTGCCGAAAAACGTAAACATAATTTTATCGAGTCGACCTCTTCTCATTCTCTCTCTCTTTTCCCCTCTCCAGAAGCTCAACATAAATTGCGTCATACGTTTGAAGCGGATTTGGCAGCTTTTGTGAATCAAGCGGCAAAATTTCCGTTCTCTCCATTTCAAGGACAACTGCAATTGCCGGCAAAGCTCAGTAACAATCTGGCAACGCTGGACGCTCTCTTCTGCGCCGCTCAGCGCTCAATGTCAATGTCAGGGTCTGCCCTCAACCAGAAACCTGTACACGCACACAGCTTTTATCCCTGATTGTTCCCCCCGCTGGCCGCCCTAACGCCTCTAAGTCCTTGTTGGCATCTTTGCGAACTGGGTAACCTTGAGACAAGGCTCTTCTTGTTTTGCGACGTAATAGGAACCGGTTAGATTGGTGTTTGTTTGTGGTGTTAACATTTCTAATCCCTTAGCCTGTAGGCAGCTGGTTTTTTCCTTCCTGTTGCATAATTTCAAGGTCGTTGCCAAAGGGTTGCTAGTAAAAAACAACATAAAATGTGTGTCAGTGGTGCAGTGGAATGCAAAAAAAAAAAAAAAAAAAAAAAACTCCCCTGTACAGTTTACATACCTTTATACTGTGATTCCGATGCAAAAAGTGTTTATTGGTTTTGTGAAAACTATCTTAAATAATAATACGCAATTAACTTTACTGCCAATTTTTAAACTGTTTTTGTTTATGCCTTTTTTTTTAACAAAATAATAACCAACCTTTGGCATTACCTAGGTATGTATTTACCTATTCCCACACACACACACACACAAAATACCTTTAAGTATTTGCCTCCACTCTCTTGTGTTTGTATAAGTATTTGTGTTGTGGTCATCAGCTTTTGTGTTGTTTTGTCGTTGTTGATTCATTGTCGCTTTTTAGCTTTAGCTCCGGCAAGCTGGCGAATACTGGGTTGAAAATAAAAGCCAAGTGAAGCACAACAAAACAAAACCAACGAAAGAAAGAAACAGCTTGCAGCAAACCCGATCAAACCGCTTCAAACCTCTTTAAACCGAGTGTCATACACTTCGAATATAGAGTCAGAAATAACAAGGCATTTGTATGGGCTGTGACTAAAGAGACTCTCTCTCTCTCTCTCACTCTGATAAGCGACAACAACAACATACAATATATGAATGTGTGCTTGGAGCACTTTCTTTGTTAGAGTTTTGTAAAGCTTCCCGTTTGATGGGACTCAGCTGCTAACATTTGCTTATTAAACGTTGTCGCTGTTACAGTTAAACCTCGCTACAGTTGCATTTCCTAAATTTAGGTGTCTTCTACGCGATAGCTTTGTTTTAATTGAAATCACAACAAATTGTTGATTCATAGTTTGAAAAACATTCATGTTTAAATTTTGTAATTAATTGCATTCTTAATTGAGGTTCGAGTTAGTTGATGTTTACTGTAATTTTTGCTTATCTTTTGCCCATTGTTTTACAAGCTTTTATACGCAACCAATCAGCTGCTTGACTGATTGCAAAAACAACACAGCGATAAAATGATAATATTGCTTTTAATACTTGTAAATATTATACATACCTAATGTATGTCGACCATGGTGGATTTATCTTATTTTATGGAGCTTATCATACATTGCAGTTTTATTACGCCCTGGTTTATTTTTTATGGTTTAACAACTGTCTGGCAGTTAATTCACCATGATCTCTTCCTGGAATTACAACATATCTTTCTTTGTTTGTTCTATTCATATGTTTCGTGTGGATGATTGCATTAAGAACCTTCAATTGGATTTTGTTTGTAAACAACTTTGGAGGTTGTGTCATAAAGCTCGCCTGATTACCTAATTAATTTATGAGCGCTTCCGTGAATAAAGATTATTTTCTATTCTTACCAAAAACAAGAATTGAAATAACCTTTTATAGATTTTTGCACATCATTTACATAGAATATCTTGACAATTTTATTTTGATCAGATAATAAATGCCTAAAAATAATTTACTTCAAGAATTTTGCGGCTTGAGTGGATTATTTATTTGTTTTCGTATTGCAAATTTGGCACGAAAAGCCAATTTTTTTTTGCTCAACTGAATTTTAATCAAGTTTTACGTTTCAGGCACGTGATACAAAAGCCACAAAGCTCAACAAAGAGTTGTTGTTGTTTGTACATGTGAATGTGTATGTTTTTATACACACAATATGTATAACTGTTTGCCAAAAGCACACATAAGCTGATAAAAGCCAAATGTGAGAAAAGCAACATAGCGTTGATAAGACAGAAACTTAAAGTTGTTTTTAGCTGAATTGATTTCTGTTATGACACTACAAATCACAAAAGCAATTGAAAGATTGTCAATCATTGTAGGGTTTTTTTTTTGCATATCAGTTAGAAGTTTCTTATTATTTTTTTTCAGTGTGAATTAATTTATTGGCGTTCGTATTGACTCTTCTCTATGTATTTTATATCACTTGATGTGTACATGTGAAAAGTATATTTATTTATGTTTTTAGTAGCACTTTGTACACACACACACACACACAAATACACTCAAGATGAAATTCTTCTGTGTGCTTAATATTTATTTGCCATTTATGAGGGACCTTAATTCCAACTGTAAATTATGTGCATAGTTTAAACATTTTATTAACACAAACAAAATGTTGAAATTGCTTGACGCTGTGTATTTATTATTCTAATTAGAAATTAATTGTGGTTAGCGTCAAGGTTTTGAGCGATTGTTTGATTTCTGTGAGTGTTTAAAATTTAAATATTGTTTGCTCATTGCACAGGCGCACAGATGTTGTTAGCGAGACGAACAAACCGTTGTTCGAAGAGCTCAAAATTCAAAACTATCAAAAATATGCTCACACAAACCCACCTGCACATAAGTTAATGCATACGTGTGTGTGTGTGTGTGTGTGTGTTTAGCTGCTGCATTTGTCTCTCTGCCTAGATTCCAGCACACGCACTCTCTATGTTCCCTTTCGCTTCTAATCTGCTGCTCTCCGCCCTCTAATCATAGCACAAAAACCGTTTTGTTATGCTCGCTCGCACAAACACACACGCACATGCACGCTCACTAAATTTTTGAGAGAGAGAGTCGATAAGTTACATAAGCCACGCATATTTTCTAGTGCGTAGCCCTTAAGCGGTCTTCATCGTTTTCTTATTGTGTGTTTACATTCCATGTAAATACACATACATACATACTTACATGCTAGTGTGTGTTTTTTGGAATTTTTGGTGTTTGGGTCTTCTTCTTTCCCTTGATTTTCTTATGCTCCTCCGCGCTCTGTTGCTTGCTGGCAACGCTGTTCGCCTATTAGAATACTCCAACTAATTAACGGGTTATGACAAGCTTGGCGCCACTTCATCACACATGCATTATGGAATGCGGGCTCCCCACAAGAATGTTGACTAATTAATGCAAACGGCATTTTCACACGTGATTTTCAAGGCAAAATAAAATATGTATGTATGTTTGAAGTTTGTTTGTTAACTCGATCCTATACCAATTATCTCAAGGTAAAATGCCAGGCGCACAGCAAGCATTGATAGCTGATATGCCCTTCAAGAGTTGCAGCCCAAAATTTTTGTGTGTGTGTGTTTTTTTTTTTTTTCTACGAAAATACACAAAGCGTCTAGGCTAAACCGATAAGTGTGACTTTTTGATCGTTGAAGACGACTGGAATGAAATTTAAACTGCTGCACTATTTCTGTGTGCCTGTGAAAATATTGATCGCCTCATTTGGGGTGCGTGTGTGTATGCGCATGCCACTCAAGAGAGAGGGAGAAGAAGGCGAGGCAGAGAGAGCGAGAGCAAAACACATTTCTGTGCATTGGAATGCAGCCCTGATCTCGATCTACATTTCAGTTTACACTTGTCAAACATTTAGCTAAATATACTTTTGATTGTTATTTTTGAAGAAACTCACCCTCAAGGTAATTTTTGTTTGCATTTCGGTTCACTTTTTGTTGAGCGCCTGTTTCGCTTCAGATCACTTTTTCAGACAACGTATCTAATTTTTTTTTCTCCTTTCTTTTGTGTTTACAGCACGTTTAGCAATGGTGCCAGCGAGCAGAGTTTACAGCCAGAGAGACGAGCCCGTTTGAATACGGCGCCTGGTATGCGAGGAGGCGCATTGGGTTCGGTTAGCAATGCCAATATCATTGGAACCATTGGAACGGGTGCACTCAAGCGCAACTATAACATACGGAGCGGTTCGAGTGCCAGTCACATAACCGATGACAGTAGTACCGAGAGTTTAGCACCGGCTGGAAATTATGCTGGTAGTTTTCGTAAATCCGTGCAGATTAGCGATGGTCGCCGGGGACCCGGTCCAGGATTGGGACAGCGGGATGAACGTATGGTGTTGGTATCGCGTAAAGTGCCATTCTTGATATTCTCAGCGCTGCCCTACTACAAGGGCAAAAACGGTGGACGGTAAGATAATGATTCAATAGCTTTATAATCTTTATAACTAATGTGTTTGTTGTTTCTCAATAGTGCTGAGTTCCGCAAGGAGGATCGCCGTCGACGCAATCCATCTACATCACGCCCCTTGAGCTCTATAAATGATGCACCTTTTGATCCGTTTGACCTAATGGGCATACAGAAGGCCGAAAGTGGTCAGGTAAGTTAACAAATGAAATATTTCCAAAAATTCAACAAATAATTCAGAATCTTTACGGCTTTTCCAGGACATATCCTATGGTCATTTGTTGATACCATCGCGTCAGTATGAGAAGGAGCGCAAGAAACATGGCAATACATCCACAAATCCATCAATATTCGAGAATCAAATGGAGATAACGAGCACAGCGGCTCTTAGAAATCATGGCATTGCGAGGTTGGTGCCTCTTTTAATAATTTGCTTACACCTTGGAACATACACATCAAAATAATATACCATTATATACATATAGTATACCACAATATCAAAGACCGACCTTCTCATGCCTCATACATAAACCACAGACAATGACATGCATTAAACATTCGTTCCAATTAACTATTGTCCAATTATCCAGCCATCAAGCTATCGATTACTTATAGAATGGAAAAATACGAAAGAGCTAAATGAAATGTGTGAAAAAAATGTAGGAATGTTAGTTAAGATTGGCTGTTAATATTTTTTGTATGTGTGAGGTAATATTTATTGTTAAAACGCAATTTATTTCGTTTAACATTTGCTGATTTTGTTATTAAGTAGTGTTTATATAACTTTTCAAAAAGCGTTTACGTTAAATTACAAGTGACAGGTATAAATATATTATTGTTTCACATGTTTACTGAGTCATCAGAAGGGCTCGTATAATTATTGGTTTTTTTTTTTTATTTTTTTTTTATCGCGTCAGGTGTTGTTACCCAATTTAAAAGACACGCTATGTCAGCACATAAGCTATTTATATAGGTACTCAAGAATCGATAAACAATATTATTTTGTAATTATATATATATATACGCAAATACCGTTTTCGATGCATTATGAACCATTAACTTTTTGCTAATCATATAACGCTTTGCACTACTTCGTTTCAGCACAAAAACCATAACCAAACATCAAGGCAAATGGTAAATTTTTGAAGCAGCTAATAAGTAACCATTAAACTGCAACTATCTCAGCTATGGCATAAACCTAATAACAAACCAAATACAATATAAACACATTTGATCATAGCTCAGATATGTTGCAGCGCTTAAATGTACTATACTATATTCCTACTACTTACTACTTACATACATACCAAACATACCACTAACAAAATTCACACTTCACATTTGCACACATTCAAAAACTGGCTTCAACTAACTTTTGCTTACTCACTGCGTTCTGCTTTTGATCTTAGTTAAAATAGCAGCCATTTGAAATAACATTTAAATACTTTTACAGGTGTTTCACATACGAAAATAACAATCGCAATAATGCAGCGAGTCCAACGCCCGATCTTAAGTTGGACATGGACATTGAGAGCATCATACTAAGTGGAGATGTTTCGCGTGGTATACCGGTAAGTTAATCTCTTACTAAACACAACTAGAACTGTAACTAATAAATCACTTCTCTGTCACTTTTAGTATCCTCAGTATTCGGCTAGCATTTTGGATGATCCGGAGCTCATTGCTGGCAAGCATCGTACTTTGTTAACATTCACATCGTATATGACTTCGGTCATTGACTATGTGCGTCCATCGGATCTGAAGAAGGAGCTCAATGACAAGTTTCGTGAGAAGTTTCCAGCCATACAGCTGACCTTGAGCAAGCTAAGAAGGTAGCATAAATAATTCGAATACTCTGCAAACTCAACTAACTTCTACATTTCGTTCACAGCATCAAGCGGGAAATGCGACGCATTAATAAGATGGATACACGCATCGATTTGGTGACCATCTCACAGGCCTATGTCTACTTTGAGAAACTCATTCTGGCCAATCTGATTAACAAGAGCAATCGGAAGCTTTGTGCTGGCGCCTGTTTACTCCTCAGCGCCAAAATGAATGACGTCAAGGGAGATGCACTGAAGAGCCTGATTGAGAAGACCGAGAGTGTGTTTCGTTTGAATCGCAAGGAGCTCATCTCTTCGGAGTTTGCGGTTCTCGTTGCCTTGGAGTTTAGTTTGCATGTACCGATGTATGAGGTGTTGCCGCATTATCAGCGGTTGCTCTACGAATCCTAGAGTTGGCCCACGCGCTGCGCCGAAGGACGTTTAACGGCGGCAGCGCAGGCGGCGGTGGCCTTGGCGGCGGCGACAACACTACAACATTTGCGTCGCAAAGGCAGTCGCAAGTAGTTGGGAAGGGAGTGAGATGTTGCATACTTTCCGGCGGAATTGTACTTACACCATATATTGCATACTTTTTTGGGTGTTGGATTTTTATATACCAAGCATATACAATAATTACTTAAGTACATATGTAGTAGGTTCTATGTAAAAGCATAAGTTAACAAAACACACAATACAACAATTGACAAGAAATTTAAACAACAATAAAAGGCATAGTTATAATCCCCATAAAAATACACTTAATAACATAATCGGTAGTTGGCACTTCCACAAGTTATACTAAATAGCTCTTAAGTGTTTAACCCTTAGCCAGATGTATTTTAATTTCTTTTGGTTTTTTGTTACTATAGATCAAATATGAATAAATAACTTGACATAAATACAAAAATGATTGTGTAATATAATTGTTTAATAATTTACATATACGTTTAGCTCGAAAAAACCGCTGACGCTTATCAATTGTTGTTGCTGCTGTTGTCACAGTTGGCGACGGCCCCCATGCAACGTATGATAATTATATTTAAATTCACAGCACTCTCCAAGCGATCTCTGCCTCTTTACATTGCTGCTAGCCGCATGGTCAAAGCTAACTAATCCGCCCCAACAAACCAGATTGAGTCATGAGAGCTTTGATTGTTCAACAATAAAATCCAATACCAATAAACCCCACATTGAACTCCAATAAATCACTCGATTTATTTTGTCTATTCTCCGTATTTGCTCCTCCATCAATCAAAAATCAATAAATAAATTGCGATCGATTATTTGTCAGCGCAACAGGCGCCCAGCAGCCAGCAGCAACAAAACTCAAGAATAAAAGAGTTCTGCGGTTGCGGTCGCTGGAGTCTATAAACACAAAGTATGCGGGCTACGATAACCCAAAAATATATAATACGCACACGTGCTCAGTTGTATTGTTCCCTTCAGTTCTCCATACGTGCATTACATTTGTTTGTTTATGTTGCTTACACCTTACTCTCCATGATACCCTGTAACCATAACAAATAGGCATCAATTGAATTGATTTTTTTTTATATATTGATTAGTTTGTATTAATTTATATTTTTTGCCGTCAAATGTTAAAAATTAAATTAAGATGAAGAACAACACACAGGGTACCAGCTAGTCGAGTTCGATCTCTCCAACATTTCTATTTGTTTTGATAAGGCATGTGGCCGTTATTGTTGTTGTTGTAAATGTTTTGGGCTGCCAGCAAATGAGCAGAGGTGGCTACTGCACATCAGCGTTGAAACGGCCAATGCTCAGTGTTAATGTGTGTGTGTGAGAGCATGTTTATTTTAATTGTGTGTGGTGCAATTTAATCAGTTGTTGTCTTATCAGCACACTTGCTGCTAACTGCAGTTGTGGTTCATGAAATGAGAACAAAATGCAGTGCATTAACACCTACTAAAAGCAAAACATCAAGTGTTTAATAGGTATAAGCAGCTAAAATGTGCCACTTGTGTATTTAAATATGTAAGGTGAGATCAGAGTCAGAGTTGATATGTCACAAGATCAGTGTTGTAAAACATACATTTATAAGAATGCAGGTGTCAACTGAACGATGATCCAGGGATGCAGCCTAAATATCTCTTGTGCATTCTTTAGAAATAGTGTAACACATGAAGAGCGAAATCATCAAAATCCAGCAACTGATTTTAATTAGAAGGTTAACAACTCATTAACACACACCCGCACACAAACTGTTTGCAGAGTAAGTACATACATTCCCCTACATTTGCACACGTGTTCTTTGTCCGATATACATACATACATACATATATACAGCTGTTTGGCTGCCACATGCCACATGCTGTTGCATAATGGAAATGCTTAAAACTAATTAACGCAAAAGCAAAGCCGGAACCGAATCTGTACACTCCCCCTCGCTCTTTCTCTCTTGCTCAGTCATTCGCTTTCGGCCTCGCCCTTCTCCCGCACTTTCCGTTTCTCTGTCCCTCAACTCGCTTGCGGTCTGTCGTCGTCGTCGTTGTTCTGCTGCTGCTGCTCTGGTCGCCTGCTATTCGCGTCTGCTGCTTGTCTAGGCCGTAGCAGAACCACCAGCAGCTGAAGCAGCAGCAGCAAAAGTTTTATTTATTACTCATTAGCACGCAAGACGGCAGCGCAGTGACGCTGATGACTTTTTTCTTGCCATCTTTAGCTCATTTATTAAGAATCAGCCCTGGCACACATACACAAACAAACAAACACACACAAACGCACGCACTAAAACTTTTTCATTAAAATTTTGTTCATTAAGTTGGGACCTTTGCACACTTTTCGTGCCACCCCCAATTTTTGCTCACCACCCCCACCACACAACAGTTGGGCCTTATCTTTTGTGGCTTTCGTTGTTGGTTTGGTTCGTTAACAGTTTTAGTCACTGGCTCACTAGTTAACTTTTCTGCCCGCTATTAGTGTGTGCTTCTGTGTGTGCCTTGGCCAAGCGCTCGACGCTGATTGGAAAGTTCTGTCTGCATTTTCAGTGGCGACGTTCCCAGTGCCGCTGACGCGTTTCTTTTACTTTCGCAGCAGCAGCGATGGCTGCTGCTTGCGCTGCTGCTGCCTCTGCCTCTGCCTTTGCTGCTGCGGCTGCTTCTGCTTCTGCTGTTGCCTGTCTGCTGGCTGTGGTTTTCTGTTCGCCTGATACCGTGCGCCGAGTTAATTGGTTTGCAAACAAATTAACCAACGTGGGTGTGTACGTTTCCTAATTAGCAGCTTTTGTAATTAAATATGCCCGCAGCTATTCACACACATACACACACGCATACACATGTGTATGTACAATGGCATAACGGTTCATGTGACTGAAAGGCGCAGTGGCAGCGACTTTCAGGGGTCGCAATTCTAGCTAATGAACAGAGCCAATTCCCCCTTTCAGGCACGTCCCAGTGGTAGCGAGCAACTGTGTGTGTGTGGGGGTAAGGGGCGGTGTGGCGCTGTGGTAACAACTCTGACGTCCCGAATGAAAATGCATTTTAATTAGGGGTTTTTGTTGGGCTTTTGTTTTTAGTTCTTTTTTGTTGGCAGCCAGGCAGCTGCTGGTGCGGCGCTGCTTTGGCTTCGTTCATTAGTTGAATGGCGGCAAGCGAGCGTAGGGCTGTCGAGTTGCAAAAAGTATTGCGAAAATAACAAGCAATATAAATTTAAAGCTCAAACATCTGTTAAAGGCCAAATAACCAATTTAATAGTACAAAATTAAATTTGAATGTTAATCAGAAAAAAATTAATTATCAATTAGTAATCAGTTAACAATCAACAAAGTGCCTTTTTTGCAGAGTGGCAGCTCTGCAGAAGTCTAAACGATAAGCTCTCCCAATGGGACATTGCAAGAGTGGAAAGAGTGAAGGAGAGGTTGTCTTCAATAGCAATGCACCATGGCAGCTAAAGCCGGTGCCTAGTGTACTGATAGTTGTTGTTGCTTGGGCTCCAGTTCATAGACATGGTTGGCAGTCCGTGCCTGGGTGGTTTATTTTATTTTTGCCATTCATGCGATTGCTCTTTTTGTTGTTCAATTCCATTCAATTCAATTTTCGAGCAGCGGCAGTTGCACCAGCACCGAAAAGGGTCCAATTAAAAAACCACAACAATTAACGAGCCAAGTGAGTTAACTTGGCATAAATGGAATTTTAATTGGCAACATGAGAGCGACAGGGCAACAACAACAACAACAACAACTAACAAGAGCAGGAGCCAGAGTGACTCGATAAGTGAGTGCTGCTGGCAGAAGGAAGAGGAGAGGAGAGGAGAGATTGCTGCACAGTACTGGAAAGTGCTGCTCGTTTTATGGAGAAAGAGCGAGTGGGAGAGAGCTGAAGAGGTGGGCCTCGTAACGAGCACCGGGAGTAGTTAAGTAAATGAGCATTTTGTTTCACTAATGAACACTAATGAATGCCGGAGACAACACTTGGTTAAAGCTGTATGGGTGCGTGTGTGTGTGTGTGTGTGTGTGTGTGTGTGTGTGTGTGGATGGATGTGTACGTGAGTTTGTGTATGTGTGCTGCCTTTGTTGGTTTGGGGTTTTGTGTTGTTAATTAATAAACACGAAAGCCGGAGCCCGGGCCGGGCCCATTGTGTGTGTTGGTGGTGTGTGTCTGTGTGTGTTTGTGTGTGTGTGCCCAGTTTTGAAGGGGTTAAAATAAGCAATTAGTTGGATTTTCAACTAGGCGCACAGCAAATGCAGAGCCGTTGAAACGTTGCCAACCAGCCAGGCAGGCAGCAGGCAACTTTGGGAGGCAAGCCGACAACAACAACGACAACGATGAAAAACTTTCAAACTGTTGCCGACCATCGCTTCTTCTAACGAGCAACGGTGGATAGCGGATAGGAACCGCTGCTGCCTTTTGCCTCCCCAGTTGCTGCTGCTGCTGCTGCTGCTGCTTGTGGTCGAGTTCCCACAGCGCCAGCGCCGAATGAGGGACGAACCTTGTACATAAGCCTACCACGCATTTGACGAACTTCTCGCGTGCTTGCCTTCCTTCTTCTCTCTCTTTCTCCCGTTATATATGTATGTGTGTGTGTGAGTCGAAAAAAGCCCTTGCGGTTTCTCTTAATTACTGTGGTAGCTTTGACATTCACAGTTACCAACAGGTTGTCAATACAAAAGGTCCTCGTGCTTAACTCAGACTTTTGACCCACATTAATTTATGCATATCAATTAATTTGTGTAAAGTGTGCAATATCTGATTGCTTTTACCCACTGTGCGTTGCACCTCAAACAGCTGTTCTTTCTTGTTTTGAATTACATCCGAAAGGTATTTCTCAAGTAAACAATAAGCCCACAAATAAATCTTACAAACACGCCTAAAAAAGGCAAAACAAATTAACGACTTAATTTTTGTTCGTAATAAGCCATAAATCTACATGTACTCAGACGAATGAATCACAAGTAAATGCTGGCAATCAAGATGGAGCTGTCGATTATAATGGGCATATTTAAATGACAGCTTGGCTCTAAGACACGAAAACAGACAGCTTTTTGCGGAACTGCTTCACCTGGTAGCTGTTGTAGACTTGGTGTTTAAATTGTCGTCTTATATGGTAAAGCGCCAGAGACGCGAAGCTTTTTAGAAATATACACTCCAGTACACTCAGAAAAATTTCAAATATTACGTCTTAATATTTAAAACTATGAAGTGAAAGTCCTGTTGTTTTTCTCACAGTGCACTAGTACTGTTGTCATTGTCATTGTCATAAACAAAAAACCTGTGGAGGTGGCAACCTCAGAGACAGAGAGAGAGAGAGAGAGACACTGTGACTGACGACTGAACCCGTTTTAGACTAGAGAAAGAAAACAAATCAAGATCTTTGTGATCGTTAACTGACGTCATCGATTTAAACAACGTGTGGGCCTGGCAAAAACAACAGCAAGAAAACAACAATAATTTACATGCCAAGGCTTAGAGGCAACAACAGAGACTAAGTGAAATCATATTTTAGAATAACGCCAGCGTTCCGACAGCTCAATCGAATTTTGAAACGCGTCCGAAGCGCATCGTGGAATTTATTGTAGCGGAAACTTAAAAAATAAATAACTATAAAACAATGCCACTGCGCAAAAAACAGGATTATATACCCATTAAGTGCGAGGGCTGGGATGGCAAATTTGTTTATCCCGATGGAGCCGTCAACAATGTATCCAAAATTCGGCGTCAAAACCAGAATGTGACCAATACAAGTAATTTTTATGGTTGCAATACGGAACCGATTGTCTTGCCCACGGCCTGGGATGGAACATTTGTTAAGAGCGGCGAGACACGAATTAAGCCGGAACGCAATCGTTCCGATGATCAGGATTACTATGATTTCGACACAAGTCCCACCATATTGGACCCAACATGGAGCGGCGAATTCGTCACTGATCCAAATGATGTGCGTTTCAAACCCGAACGCAACTTCTCCGATCCAAGGGATTATGCTGAGGCGAAACGCTTCAAACTGGTTCAGCATTGAGAAAGTGAAAGTGAAACGTTTGGCATCCTACTAACAAGAATTTACTGGAAGTTACTAGTTCTAGTTCAACTAATTGCATTATATATCATGTTCTCTTGAGTTTTTTGCAAATATTGATATTAACCTAAGCGTTGTACTATTTGAGTTTGTATTATTATGGATATTTATTTTTTACACTTAATAAAAAATCGATGGTGAATAAACCCAGAAAAACACACATACTTGAACGATGTTATTTTGTAGTTGTGAGTGGGTGTTTTGTATAGAAAATACCGTTGATTTTTCAATGGCCTTTTAAGGTCGCGTTTGTATCGAACGAGTTTGCAAATTATGCTTACATTAGTCGTAGTCGTATTTATAAATATGTATTAGCGATTTATTTGTAGAACGAATTTTTCCAGGCGTTTCTATTGCATGAACTTTGTAGAAATAATCTATTTTAATTAAATTACTTACAACTTTAATACATAAGGAGACTGTTAAGCAGTTAAAGCTACAATAAGCTACATTTAAATCCTCTGTCATTCAATTCAGCATTACAGACATTCAGTGTTTTGTTTTTCCTACAGGGACATCATACAAGAAGTATCTAAAGCATAAAAAAAGAAATGTATCCCTTGACCCCGACGTGAATCGAACACGCAACCTTCTGATCTGGAGTCAGACGCGCTACCGTTGCGCCACGGAGTCCTCAAATATACTATAGCAAATTCCTTACTTGAGCTTGCATTGCCACATCAAAATATTCTAGCAAGATGCATTTTTACAACGTTGCCACTTTAGTGGAAATAGGTCAAGAGGCGGTTACTTTTTATAGCGCAACAATTAAATTTTAATAATGTAGATACCTGATTACAAATATGGCTTGCTTAATATTTTCTTGGGCTATGAAAACCAAGCAACTTTAATTTTTCTTTTTAACAAAATTGTTAGCACTGCCACATATCGATAGCAAAGCAAAACTAATTATTTCCCAACCATCGATAGCTGTTAGCATTCCCCGCATTCTTAATCGCAGCCAACTTCACATCAACGCGTTCTCGGTATAGGTTTTAACCATTATTTATTCGCAATAAATGCGAATGCAATTGCGAACATTTAATTCATTCGCTATACTTGCGAAAAAGCAGTAAATTGTTTTGTTATAGACTAAAGCGCAGCACACTTCGCACATATTCTACATTCTTTGTTAAATCGTTTTCTTTCCGCCTCAGACGTCGTGCGCGTGAGTGATAGTGTGTGTGTATATATTTTTGTGCGTGACGCGCTCCTGCCGCCATTCAAGATTGAAACGAAAAAATGGATTTGGCAAAGCTGGATAAGATGAAAGTGGTAGACCTGCGTAACGAACTACAGACACGCGGTCTAGATACTAAAGGTGTTAAAGCTGTGCTTATAGAACGTTTGCGGGCACATGTGGAAGGTTCTGCCGGCGGCGGCGATGGAGGTGAGTTAGTATTAGTGTGTGTGTGTATGCATTATTGCGCTTCTTTGGTAAATGTGTGTGAAAATTTTTCAACTGTTATGAATGTGTAAGTGTGTAACTCGGCTCAGCGTGTTTTTTCTTTCTTTTGAATATTGTAAACGGGCCTTATATAACCAAAAACAAGAAATATTACTTTTATATTAATAAAAAACATATTTTTTTGCTGCAAATTTTAGATAACGCCCCAGTAACACCAAGTCGACGACAACGTCGAACGCGGTCAATGTCCCGCTCTCCTTCGCCCGTTGCGGCGGCACCAGTTGCCACCGAACCGGACTTGGAAACGCTGGCGGAAGAGGAACAGACCGCAGTGGAGCCTGAGGTTGAGGAGGAAGCCGAGCCTACTTCTGGCGCAGAGGCAGAGGAAGTCGAGGAAGAGGAAGAGATCGAGCAGACGCATGAAGTAGAAGAAGCAGAAGCCAGGCAGGAAGATGTCGAATCTGAAACTGAGGAAACAGATGCAGCTGAGCCAGCCGTGGCTGCTGAGTCAGAGGCGGATCAGGATGAGCAGGATGTGCCAATGGCAGAAGAAGCCACAGCCATGGAGACAGCGGAGCAACAGGACGAGTCAAGTGACACCAACGAGCAAGTGGAGCAAACCGAGGAGCAGCAGCAACCAGCAGAAGAGAATGATGATGCCGATGCTGATGCTGAGAAAGCCACAGCTCACCAATCCACCAATGGCAACAGTGAGAAAATGGAAGTTGATGAGGAGGCTGCCAAGGCAGAGAAGCAGCAGGAGGAGGACAAGGACAAGGAACATGAGCACGACCACGAAAAGGAGAAAGAAAAAACAAATGAGCGACGCAAGCGCTCGCACAGTCACACCCGCTCTAGGAGTAGCTCACGCTCCCCGAAACGTCGCAGCGGTGACACAAAGCGTGACTCAAAGGCTGGAGCAGCTGTCGAAGAGCGTACAGTGGCTGAAGACGAACCCACCATTGAGGATAAGAAAGTGGGACTCAGCTGGCGTAAGTATAGAACAATTCAGTACTTTCCTTAGATTTTTGTTTTAATTTTCTCTTACACAGTGGACTCGGATCTTCATCTGCGCATCGATGCAACCACTTTTGCATCGGCAAAGCCTCTAAGCTCGGAGATCTACGCGCTGGTGTGGTCTGGCGCCCGGGCCAACTATGGTGTGCGGGAGGGCAAGGTGTGTTTTGAAGTGCGACTAGCCGAGGAGTCGGTGCTGGATAGTTCGCATCATTTTCGCGATGAGCCGCATGTGCGTGGCTTTCGTGTTGGCTTCTCAACACCGCAGTCGTCGATGCTGCTGGGCGAGGCTGAACATTCCTATGCATACTGCGAGAATGGCCGCAAGGCAAACAATGGCGAATTTAAGGACTATGGCAAAGCCTATCTGCTGGATGATGTGATTGGCTGCTATTTGGATTTGGACAGTGAGCCATGCAACATCAAATATACGCTGAATGGCGAGGATCTTGGCATTGCACATGAGTTTGAGAAGAGCATTCTGGGTGAGGAGGGCGCACTCTTTCCCCACATTGTTACCAAGGGCTACGAGTACACCGTGAACTTTGCCAATGAGGAGGAGCTGCTCGTGAATGCGGAGAGAAAGACGCGTAAGCGACGAAAGCAACGTGCGGAGTCGCCACAAAAAGAGGATGACAACGATGGCGAAAAGTGGAAGGTGCTCGACGAGGCCACTGCCGATGATGATGAGCCCGAAAAGAAGGACGACGAAGCTAAGGCGGCCGCCACCGAGAAACCCGAAGAAGGCGATGCTGATAAAGCTGAGCCCAAAGCAGATGCTGATGCCAAGGATGAGGATGATCAAGTAGTTAAGGAGGCTGTTGTTGAAGACGAGGCAAAGTCGGAAAAGGCACAGCCGGCAGAATCTACAGAGGCATCACAGGATCAGGAGATGGAAACAGGTGAGTTTGACAAATAAGTGATCAAATTATTTTTAAAACTTCTTTGCTTTGTAGCAGAGGAAAAAGCTGATGCTCCAGCTGAGGTAACTGCGGAGCCAGCAGCAGCAATTGCCAATGGCGAAAGTCAAGAGAAAGCCGAAACAGAAGATTCAGAGACTCCAGCAGCCGAGCCAGAAGCGCCGGCCAAGGAATCGTCAGCAAACGCTGAGCAGGAGGACGAGGATGGTCCGTCGCCCAACAAGCGTGTCAAAACCGATTCAGAGACAACAGACAAGGCCGAGAAGGCACAACCGGCTGAGGAGGAGTACGAGGATGTTGTGCCCGTGCCCCGTGACACGGCTACCCTACTGCCGGGCTATATATTGATAGCTCTGGTGCCCGCCGAACAGCTGATTGCTGGTCCACAGCGTGCTGCATCGCGCAAGGAATGCGAGGTCATCCTACTTGTTGGTCTACCCGGTTCGGGCAAAACGCACTGGACCCTTAAGCATGTGTCGGAGAACGCCGACAAGCGTTACGAGATCATTGGACCAGATTCCATAATAGCCAAAATGACGGTGAGTGTTGGAAAACGTTTTTCGTAGCACCAAAGTTGTAATATTGAGTTTATTCTTGATTTGGATTTGTAGATTAATGGCGAATCGCGTAAAAAAGTGCACAAGGGTCGCTGGGAAAAGGTGCATGAGATCTGCTTAAATAGCCTGGGTGCTTTGGAAGATATCGCTATGAAGCGGCGTCGCAATTTTATACTTGATCAGGTAAAACATCAAACAAATGACCCTAACACCGAAAAACAAAGACACAACACAACAAACATACGCACACCAAAACACAACAACAACAACACACACACACACATACATACACAAAAGTACCGAACGAAAAACCCAAGAAAAAAAAAACCACGAAACATGCGAGAATTATGCGTTGATGATGATATACGTATATATAGAAAACAAACCTATATACGTATGTCACGCCCCCAAAAGAATCCTGCAAGGGATCTTTTACAATTTACATATATATTTTTTTTTGTTATGTTTTCGTTTTTGTAAATTTGAATATGCATTTTATTGCTCATATACAACAAAAATATATGAGAGAGAAAAATCCCAAGCGTCGCACAGACGCCAACAACACATTGAAAGGTGTCCAGGTATGTGTTAGGTCCTAAGTTGATCTGATAATTAGTTTTGTGTAAGTTTGTGTAAGTATGCCTATGTATCTGTACATTTTGTATTTGTATTGCGTTAAGCTTAAGTTTTAGGTTGGCAACAGTTGACACAACAGTTATAAGGAATGAGAGGGCTTTGTATGGGAAGGAGAGAGTGGATGGAGATGGAGAAAAAATATGAAAAATGTATGTATGTATTAAGGATGGAGAAGGATGCGTGCGGCAAGGAAGCCACTGTAAGTAATATATAAAAAAAAAAAAAATACAACTCACACACACAAGCGACGACAATTGTTCGTCTTAATCACAAAAATATTCTCTAAACGTATACGTTATTAGTACCTACTATTACCTACTCTCTATCTCTCTAAAAACTGGCCTGGAGGCTAGCAGTAACCACTGCCGTACTTTATAAATATATATAGTATACCAAATATGTTTACAAATTATTAAGTCAACTGTTGTTGTTTTGTTCTGCCAAAAATTTTGAAGCAGACTTATCAATATGATGATGGCATATTTATAGACTATGCGAAACTCCCTGGCGGAGTTGCTTGAACTGTATACAAATATAGATACATGCAATTGTATGTGTTTGTATATGTGTATGATGGTGATGATGATTAACTCAGGTATGTGTTAGTTTATAAGCGTCGGGCGTCGTCGTTCGTGGTCGTCAATCGTCGGCAAACAGCAAAATCATCAACGTGTTTCTCAGCCTGACCAACCAACCAACCAACGCAACAAAACGCCCACCAACCATGTCTATCTATCTATATCTAAACAACCCAAAAATGAAACAATCAATCAACCAACCAATCAATCAACAAACAAACAACCTACCAACCAACAACAACAACTGTAATATTCTTGTAGACGAATGCGTATGCCTCGGCCCAGCGACGTAAAATGAAAGGTTTTAGCGACTTCAAGCGTATTGCGGTTGTTTGCATACCCGGCGAAGATGAATTGAAACGTCGCATCGCCGAAAAAGAGGAAAAGGGAAATGCTTTTACAGTTAAAGAATCAACAATAAATAACTTACGAGGTAAATATTGTCCACCACAACCAGCAACGAAAAAAACAAAAAATTAAAAGCTACCAAAAAAAAAATATCGATTATTGTATAATGTACCTATATCGAAACCGGCAAATTATATAAAAAAAAAACAGAATATTTATGTATATAAAATGTGTAATGCTTATAATGTATAACTTGATATATTTTAGTTTGTAAGCAGCTGCATTCTCTTTATGTATTTTGTAACTGTTTTACACTATATAATTCTTAAGCATCTTTTAATTCAATTTTGTTTTTAGTTCCTCATTGTTCAAAATACTTTTTGAAGAAACCTATCATTACCACCCAAAAAACATCCAGCTGCAAACGTGTTATCTAAGATCCTTGTTTATATATTTTTTTATTAAAATAATTTTAGTCAGTGCTGTTAAATATCGATTTCTATATCCGTTTGTCCGAATTATTACTTGTATTTTCTATTTAAAATGGGTAATTTTCCGAATTATTCTTGACAAAAAAAAGAGCAAATATTGTTACTCACTGTGTCCGTTATAAAACATCATCATTATCACGTTTCCAGCTGAGAAACACCTTATCCCACCCTTCTCACCCCACCCACCTTCGTCAACCTTTCCAGTTCCTTAAACTCTCTCTCTCTCTTTGTAATGTGTAAAATTGATAAACATTTTTTTGCTGACAGTGTTGCACAATGCAGTTATTTATGTTAATATACACCGTTTCACAAATCTTTTTGCAGCCAATTTCACGCTGCCCTCACTGGAGTTTGGCTGGTTTGACGACATCATCTATACGGAACTAAATGGCGACGAGGCCAAATCCGAGGTCAAGAAGTACAATGAGAAGGGCAAAAAGGCCATAGATGCGGACAGATCGCGTGACAAGAGATCACGTGGCTCACGCGACAATTATCGCCGTGATGATCGGCCGCGCAATCGTTACTTTGACGACAGGCGTCGTGATCATGGCGGTAGTGGAGGTGGCGGTGGCGGCGGCGGTGGCCAGCGGCATGAGAGTCGCTGGAGTGACTCCAGACGCGGCGGCGGCGGTGGCGGCAGCAGCTACTCATCCGGCGGCAGTGGAGGCGGCGGCGGTGGTGGCGGTAGCCGTGGCTACGACAATCGCAATCGCAACTATGGCAGCGGTGGTGGCGGCGGAGGCGGTGGCGGTGGCCAACAAAACTGGATGCAAAACAATCGCCGAAGTGGCTATGATGATCGTGGATACGGTGGCGGTGGCGGAGGCGGTGGCGGGGGTGGTGGCGGCGGTAGTCGTGGCTACGACAATCGCAATCGCACCTATGGCAGCGGTGGTGGCGGCAGCTCCGGCGGCGGTGGTCAACAGAACTGGATGCAAAACAATCGCCGGAGTGGCTATGATGATCGTGGCTATGGCGGCGGTGGCAGCTCTCGAGACTATCGCGATCGAGATCGTGGCGGCAATGATCGCAATCGAGTGGTCAGCAATGATCGCAATCGAGGCAGCAGCCAGAGCAGCAGCTATCGCTCCGGCGGCGGCACCCATCAGCAACAACGGGATTTTCGGCATGGCCACCGCGACACCAAAGAAGATAGTCGCGGTGGCTATGAGAGGACAGCTGTCCAAGCGCTGCCCAAATATGGTAACAACTCGACGCCAGCTGCCTACGATCAGCAATACAAACAACAGTCGAGCGGCGGTGGCCAGCAGCCCGGAGCAAAGGTAAGCTAAACATCTTGACTTGACTTTATTCATAATGGCTTTTAACTTATTTGTTTATTTAATTCAATTGCAGTCCGCGCTAAGTGGCAAGTGGAGCACCTATGCACAGCATCAGCAACAGCAGCAGCAATCCCAGCAGCAACATCAACATCAGACTGGCGTCTGGCAGCAACAACCACCACAACATCAATACCAGCAACAACAACAAACAACAACAGCAGCAGCAGCAGACCGCTGGCCAACAACAACAACAATATTGGAACTATAATCAGATGCAGGGTAGGTAGTCTTGTTGATGAGCATGTGGATGCAACAATGGCAACTGTTTAGCTTATATGAAACTCGCTCTGTTAATAAAACAAACAAATGCTAATCTAACATTGTAAAAGACAATTTATTTTTGGTGGTTAATGGAGCGAGTGCTATATAAGCTAAATGAGTTCTTCTTGGGTTGTTAAGGTCTCGTTAAAACAATGTGTGTTGTGTTTTGTAGCAGGTTATGGCAACCAGCATCAGCAGCAACAGCCACAACAAACACAACAGGCCTGGTCACAAGGAGGCGCTGCTGATCCGCAACAACAGCAACAACAATGGATGTCCTGGTGGCAGGTAAGCTAAATGGGCACATACCAATCCAATGCCAAGCAATTGACCAACCCTCTTTTTGTAGCAACAGCAGGGCGCTGCAGGCGGTGGAGGAGGAGGAGGAGCAGCGGCCAATAGTGCCGGTGGTGGAAGTGCGGCAGGGACTGCGGGCGCCACTGGCAATAATGATGGCGGTGCCACCAATCATTATTGGTCTCAATATTCATACTCTACACAGTCCAATGCGGGCGTCGACAAGAAATAAAAGAACCGAAAAGATTGTACATTTTTTGCCGTCGCAAAAAAAAATTAAAAAACAAAAAAGAAATTTCATTTTGAACTACAAACTTACACACACACACATGGAGATGAAACAAATAAACTTTAAATGTTAGTTTTTAAAAATAATACAACAAACAAAGGAAAAGAGCAAAAAGCAACAAAGCGTGCATAAAAATTTAGTTTAGCCAGTTTTTAAGCCAGTCTGGAAAGTCCAAATCCAACACGTAACCTTAACGACAGTCTCTAGCGAAAAACAAAAACAAATCAACAAATCACTCAAAATATTAAGAAACTGTTGATTTATTAACAAATATTCTATTTACATTTCAACAAAAACCCAATTTTACATTTATTGAGCATTATTTAAATGGTTTATGCATTGTTTAAAGTTTTCTGCCAATAAGCCAACGTTTCCTGGATCGATCTATAAAAAAAAATGCAATTAAAGGAACGTTGGATAAATATATTTTTGGCTGCATTATATATTTAGGACAGTACAATTTGTTTAATAATTATTGTTTTTTATCTTTTTATACATTAACGAAAAGCTGGAAGACTAAAACTAAAACAAATTAAATTTAATAAAAATAAATCTATATATTAAACTTACAAAACCAAACAACTATTTTCTATATTTTTATTGGTTTGTGGGAGTTTTATTTCACTATGAAAACATTTTTAGATGTGGAATGCATACCCCTAATGATTTAAGCACATTTCGTCAAGTGCCATTCGTTGAGTGCTGAGCTTATCGAAGATCGAGGCGAGCCGGTATCGTGCTCAAGCCGATAGGTATCGATAGGCAGCACACCCGCAATTAAATACTTGCTGCATAAACACACACAAAAAAAACCACACGGCATTCAAAGTCAATGGTGCTGGCGTGTGTTTTATCTAAAGCTGAGCATACCAACTGTTAATTCACTCGTAAGGTATGTTGTAGTAGCACACATTGCAATGTGTGATAAGAAATGATTGAATGACGCATACAACAACAACACTGGAGACTGGCGTAACTTTTTCAATTGATTTTTCACATTTGCAGGGCAAACCCTACAAAAGGCACAAGATGATTGGAATACAATTATTTCAGGAAATAGGCAGCATATTTCGCAATGTAAGTGCTTTAAATAATGTTATTAAATTACGTTTAATCGTTTATTTAATGCGGGCACATTGAATTTTGCAGACGCCGACATTTGCGTTAGTGTTGGAAACCTTGCTGCTGATCACAGTTATATGGCTGCTTCTCCACAGGAGAGGAGGACGACGACTTTCTAGGGAGCAGCAGGATAAGCTCATTGATGAATATGAACCGGAACCTTTGGTGCCTGATACAGATCCCAAACATCCCTTGCTGCGCACACGTCTTGTAGGCTCGAAGGTGGGCAAGCGCATTGTGGTCGATGGACACGATTGCCTGAATCTCGGCTCCCAAAACTTTTTGGGTTTCTTGGAGGACAATGACATCCTAGAGGAGGCGTGCAAAAGTCTGCGAAAATATGGTGTTGGTTCGTGTGGTCCGCGTGGCTTCTATGGCACTATGGATGTACATCTGGATCTGGAGGATCGTTTGGCTAAATTCATGGGACTGGAGGAGGCAATTGTCTATTCGTATGGCTTCTCGACTGTGGCCAGTGCCATACCCGCCTATGCAAAGCGTGGCGACTTAATCTTTGTGTTAGTTCAATATTTTGTGGTGTCCTATTATGACAGTAATTAATTTGCTTTTATTTTAGCGATGAAGCCGTCAATTTTGCGATACAGAAAGGCTTGGATGCCTCCCGCAGCAGCATTGTGTTCTTTAAACACAACGATCCCAAAGATTTGGAACGTTTGCTTATCGAGCAGGAGAAACGCGACATCAAAAACCCAAAGAAGGCACAAAAAACGCGTCGTTTTCTCGTTGCCGAAGGCATTTACGTAAACACCGGAGAACTGTGCCCGCTGCCGGAGCTCGTTGAGCTGCGCAAGAAATACAAGTTGCGTCTGTTTCTGGACGAGAGCATCTCCTTTGGCACGCTTGGCAAGACGGGACGTGGCCTCACCGAGCACTACAATGTGGACGTAAGCAGAAGGAGAATCTCTCTTAAAAACCATTTCTACGCTAACAATTCCTTGCTTTGCAGCGTGACGAGATTGATTTGATATCAGCGTGCATGGAGGGCGCCATGGCAACCATTGGTGGCTTTTGCGTTGGCTCCCATTTCATTGCTGAGCATCAGAGGCTATCAGGCTTGGGCTATATATTCTCCGCATCGTTGCCGCCAATGTTGACCCAAGCGGCTATTTCTGCTCTGGATCGCTTCGAGCGTGAACCGCAAATCTTTGAGCAGCTGCAGCAGAATTCGCGTCGTGTGCAGCAAGAATTTGAATGCTTCAGCAAACTGAAACTACGTGGAGACGAATTGTCACCCATCAAGCATTTATATGTGGCTGAGGAGCGTGAGAGCTTTGAAGAGGAGAGAAATTTGCTCTGCCAGGTGGCCGATAAGGTAAAACATGAAAGTACACTCCTAAATCCCTGATTCCTACAAAAGTTCTTCTTTGCAGTGCATTGAAAGGGGCGTGTGCGTTGTGGAGGCCGCCTACTTGCAAAATCGGGAGCACAAACCGGTGCGTCCCAGTCTACGCATTGCCGTCAATCGTCTCTTGAATGAAGCGGAGATTTTGCATGCCTTCAAGATCATTGAGGAAGTTTCATGTTCAGTGATTTAAGTTCTCCGTGATGATTCCTGTTTATTGCTATATTTATTGTTATTAACGATCAAACATTGCTATTTTTCATTGTGCACCTATTATGTAACTAAGTAACTAACTAACTAACTAAGTAATGTCCTTTGGAAATACGTCCAAAATTCCAATATTTAAACAAACAATAATAATGACAAATTATTTGTTTCTCACTTTTAAAAATGTATTAGTGTGTTTAATTATATTTTGCCTGTCAAAATAAACTTATAGCTGATTATAGGTAGCATTAAAAAAATATAATCCTGATAATAATTATATGGCTTAAAATTGTGACCGCGTCTTTTACAGAAAAAAGTAATTAAGCAGTCGCATTAACAGTGCCTTAACATAACGATGAACCAGCTTAACTATCGATAGGCAGGTTGCATTTTTGGTGCATTTTGGGATTTTAATGTTCGGTCACACTGTCACTCAGAAACGAAACTGAAGCGAAACGCACGCACGTCGCGCTGTGATTTTCAGTGTAATTTTGCATTTAAAAAAGTGTAAGCAAGTGTTTATCATTAAATAAATGTTTAAAAATTGGCTAACGCAGTCCTACCTACTCAAACGCACTAAGTTTGTTTGTGAAATGTACGTTTCAGAGAAGCAGAGCGCAGTCGAAACGCACTAATCGATTTTTTCACGGCATGCCGGTGACGGAGACGCCGCCAAAGTGTGAATTGCGTTTTTATGTGTGTGCGTGTTTGCCTGTGTGTACGAATAAATAATATGACATAATCGACGTACATATGCATATGCGGTTTACTTAATTGACATAGTTATTTTTTGTGCGCTCAGCAGAATACATAAAAGTGTCGCATTTTTTGTGGTCAGCTCGTCAGGACTTGGCATTTCCTTTGCACTTCATGTACTACGTGCGTGTTTTTTCACGCATGCTTTGCTCACCACATTCGTTGTTACCAACATAATCACATACACACACATAACGACATACATACATACATTCCCTTTTTTATTTTTTTATTTGGGCGTTGCAGGATGATTCGATTTCCAGGCCGCTTTGCGGTCATTTTCCAGAGAGTGCCAGTGGCCCTATAGTTGTCTCGCTTGTGCATTAATTGAAAACGAAAAATGCATTTGTGCTTTTTAACCAAGGAACATTTCATATTTTTGTTGCGTTAATTTAAAGTAATAAAATAAGTTGTGTTACGTTTATGTGTTCAGCTAAATAAATAATTATCCGTGTGCAAAATATGTGACAATTTCTGACGCTCTTAAATCGCTTCGCCCGCTACTCGGCATTTACCAACACTGCCCATCGCGACCGCTTCCAGTCTCTAAGTGCTCTCTCTCTCGCTCTTCATTTTGTTGTTAACGTGCGCTTGTGAACGACGGACGTGTGCGTTATAGAAATTAGAATTTAATAAAAATAAATATTTAATGGTGATGTTTGTTTAAAAATACATATATTTAGGCAGCACTATTTAATTTAATTCACAATTACTTAGTGATTGCGCGACTAAGGCATTGTTTTATGTGAATATACGGTAACAAATATCGTGGACTGTGCAAGTGCCGTTATTAAGAACCGCCACTAATAAAAAGCGCCGATAGATAGCGAACCGTGAATAAAAGTGCAGGCGATATTTTAATTGCTTAAAATTGTCCTAGTGGAATTCAATGTCTAAGTTAAAATCAGAAAAATACATAGTAAATTAATTTCATAAAATTATTTTTCCTCCCCCTACTCTAAATTTATTAACCATTAAGCAGCCGAAAACCCGAACGCGTGTGCTTGCCCCGTTTCGACGAACTTGTGTCTGTGTGTTAGTGTAAACGACGTCCCAGCAGCAGCAAGCAATAAGAACGTAAAAGCGAAAAGAGACAACGAGGACTACGTCAAAGTTGGAAGCAGAAACAAGAACTGTGAGTGCGAACCTATTTACCTCTATAAAATATACTAATTTTTCAAAAATTTAAATGTATGTTCGTGTGTGTGTGTGTGTGTTATTAATTGTATTATGTGCTTTTCTTTTTTGAGGGAGAGAGAAATGAGTAGACATCGGCACTGGCACTGTTTACTGTTATGCGTGGTTGCCGCTTCGCCGTTTGACCGGTGACGCCATCTTTTAACTCGCACCAACAATTTTTTTTTCCTACGTAGTAATTTTTTTTTTTTTTTGGGATTGGTCAAGCACATTCCGGAGGAGAGTGTGTGTTTTTCGTGTTGCGCTTTGCGTTCAATTTTCGCTCAACAATTTTTATGTGTATTTTTCTTTAGAACATCTCTGCCTCTCTCACTGAGTGGGTGGGAGACTGTCAGAGAGGGAGAGACAGATCTTTGCAAAAGCGTCTAGCTTTCTATTTGCGTCTGACACATGTCATCATACAGGTTTCCGATTTGAAATGCCGCTTTTTATCAGTATAGACACACACACACACACACGCTTACGCGTGTCTAATGCATTTTGCTGATAAATTGCCTAGTGCTGCTTTAGCGCATCTGTTTACAAGTTTCGTCTCGACTGTGACCTACTTTTAGCAGAGTTTCTTGGCAGCTTTGTGTTTCGCTTTTGCATTGGATTTGGCGAAAAACCTCGTTACATGTATTTGTTGTTTTTTTGTATAGAAAAACAAGTGATAAACAGATTTGTAAATATCGCAAAACTTGTTTATTGAAGAATGGCAGACAAGAATTGGTGTTGCAACTGCAGAGGGGTGGAGTCGCGACGTGTTTGTCCTAGTTTTAAGTTTTTTTTTTAAAGGCCTTTTAGACTTGAGCCGTTATGTACTTTGCAGATGAATCGGTTAACCGTTTTTATAACAGCTGTATTTGTGTGTGTGTTTGACCAGCCAGTGTAGCCATATCGTGTTATTTCATTATGACGTGTAAAAGTTCCAGTTTGTCTGATGACAAATCTTGTCTACGTTATTTCCACAATCTTATCAGAAGTTGTTACGTTACGTTTCGTACTCTAGTTAGATGCGTGTCCAATCATAGACCAATTAACATCAAGATTGGTAACCAGAGTTGTTCATGTTAAGGCCCTGTAAACAAAAACGCAAGACCGAAGAACCACTTCCCCTTTAACGAAACTTGCCGTTTTTGTTTTGACTGGGCTTCGCTGTTTATTTTTGGTTCGTGTTTGTGTATTGCTCTGCGCACACACGACACAGAGTCTATGTATGTGTGTATATGTATGGACGCACACAGAATGAATGAACAGCGTATATGAAGTGTATTGAATTATCAAATAAATTGCGCTATGAAATTAATTGTATGTTTATTGGCCTAGTTGTGTATTATAATATAATAATATAATATATAATTATAGTTTATATTCAGTAAAGAAGAATTTGCCGGCGGCAAAGCAAATATTTTTACGTTTTTAAATGTTTTGCTTTAACGGCTGCACTTCTTCGACCCCGGGTTAACACCGGGTTCAGATATTTTTATAATATATATATTTATCTTTTTTCTTGAAACGCACTCGTTTGCACTTATTTTCCATTTTTAAATGGATTTAACAATTTAAAGTTAATAAAATAATAATAATAAATAATATGTGGGGCTTTAGTTTTAATAAAAACTGATTTTAATAGACTTTTGTAAAATCGCTTTAGATTTGAACTTATTGCTTCAATCGTCAGCACCAAATTAACAAAATGCATTAAAGCGCGCAATTTTTAATTTATTTTCCTTTATGACTTATTCTAACGCGCGAAAAGTTTTGTTTTTGATTTGATTTCCTTTGTGTTACATTACATCGAACACAAAATAAGACCAATCTCAAGTCATCCACCTGCAAGAGCGGTCGTGGCGCAGTTGGCTAGATGCTTGTTTGTAAGGATTTTTATGATCCGAGTTCAACCCCAGCCAAATTAATCAAACTTTTTTTTTTTTTTTTTGCATTTTTATTTTGAAATATATAGTTCATTCGTGTTTTATATAAATATTATAATATTAAATACAATTATTTATTTTAAAATAAAAACGGCGGCTGACTTTCAAAGCGTAGTCTGGCCCGTCTTTGTGTGTATGCATGTGTTGTGGACACCTGGCGAAGAAAACGACGAAACGTGCCTGGTCGGTCGTGTTTGTGTGTATGCATGTGTATAACTTGTGTATTTGACAAGAAGAATAGAAACGCCCGGGGCTAGTGCGTTGCTGACTTTAAACTGCACGATTAAAATACCCTTGTGCATAATTAGTTATTGTCTATAAACCAATATAGCTTGTATGAGATGTATTTGAAAGCATAGTACTTTTTTAAATGTTATTCTAATTTTACATTAAGATATATAAATTACATTTAATTAGTTATATATTCCCTCCTTTGGCCAAACACATTTTAAAAATATCATATTAGTATATTGCGTTTATCTATTTAATAACGAAGTTTATAGTCAACCACCCTTCCTTGCTAGGTGCGAACAATAGAAGTCTAAATTGAAACTCATTTCTGGCACAAAAGAGAAATGAAAAGGGCAACTATCTTTGTCTCGCGCATCGCACCTTTGCCATCAAAACAAAACCTAAACATTGGCCGCTGGTTGTCACCGAATCGACGAAACAACTGACAATATTTAATTTTTCTGTTGGTCCTCCATGTTGTACATTCCGTGCTTATTTTTGTTATTTATTTTGTGTCCAATACATTGTAATTTGAATGTGCGTGCGATTTTACTTGGTTGCTTTGTATTCACTTTCGACAGTAGTTAACCTCATTCTCTAGGTTTATGGCAACCATGTTTTTATTACCGCCAATAATTCCAAGACAGAAAAACGGCAAAGAGCGAGAAAGAGAACAATTGCAATGTAGAAATTGACTTATGTACATTAAATTTAGCAATAATGTTGGAGGTTTTATTAAGGAGTGTTTCCGCAAAATTACGAACTGATATAACAAAAAAAAATAATCTACAATCAGAAGTTGTTTTTTGTGTTGCGCTCTCAATCGCAGGTATTATATTGCCCAAATGACGTCATTGTGCGCATTTTTTAAATAAAATTTGCTGCCTTTTGTTGCTAATTCGAATTTGCGCTTCCTACTCACACATAAATACTCGTTCGTACACACACACTTGATGAGTTTTATAATTCATTTCAATGCTGCCTCTTTTTATTTTGTTGTTGCCTTTATCACTTTACCGCTCTGTTCAGCCCGAATGTTATGTGTATTAGTGAGTGCTTATGTTTCTGCTCCCCCTTATTTTTTTGCACTGTTTTGACATGTACAACAAAAAGAAGAGAAAAAAAACTACTGCATTTGCAAAAAATGAATCAGTTGTTGAGTTGAATTGATGTGTGTAATTCAGAGGCTATGCTTTATATAAAATACTACTGCAACAGGTTGAAACAAAGCTACTCTTCTGTGGGTGAGAATAGCACTGAAAAAAAAAAAACTACAACAACAAAGAGAAAGAAACAAAAGCTACAAGCCAACTACAACTAGTACAGCAGCTGCTAGTTCAAGTGACAAATCAAAGTGTTGAATGAATGAATGAATCAAAGAGATGAAAGAGACAGAGCGATGTCTCTGTATGCTAGTATGTGTGTGTGTGTGTGTTGGAGGAGGAAATGCATAGTTAAAACTGTAAACAATTGTGAGGCGGACACAACCTAGAAAAACCAACGACAACAAATGTTTGAATGAGGTACATTAACTTGGGATTTAGATTTTTGTTATTCTTGTCTTACTTTGAATTTTGTGACGGAAGTAGCACAAAAAAAATCTCACTCACAGTATATTTAGCAATAATAACAATAACAACAACTCTCCATTCGAGCAAAAGGTAATGTCAATAAACACAAATGACTCACTTGATAAGAAGAAATGCAATCCATGTAAAGAAACATTAAGTTGTTTTTTCAGGGCGTTGCCAGGCTTCAAGACACAAAATGCATTAGACGCATATATCAATACTGTGGGTATTAAAGTAAAGGGAAGCTGAGCGGCTAATGTATTTTGATTGAAATTTGTTTACTCAAGCGTGCTGCTTATCTAATTTCCCATTGACTGACGTCACTCGTTACGGGGCTTGTGTGTCAGTCAGTGATTAATTGATATAAACTTTTTTTTTTTTTTAAGAGATTAAGTGCATAATTGTGACGTACGTTTTGATTAATTAAACATTTTCTCTTTTGGATATAAAAACACGGTCTGGCAACTCTGTTGCCGCCCTTCCTAACACCAAACGATTTATCTAAAAAGCAAAGCGAGAAAAATAAACGTCATAAACAACAGGAAAGCAGCAGCGAAAGAGAGAAAGAGAAACAGTGAAAGGGGTGGAGAGATGTAAACTCGTCTTTGCCTGAGGCAATTGACAAGAGCCGCTTCAGACAGACGATGAAAAAAAAAAATGAGGAAGGGGGGAGCAGCAGACAAATGCATAAATAAAGAAGAGTACGTGCCAAGCTTTAAACAGGCATATATACAAACATACACACACACACACACTCACATGAGATTAAGAAAAGATGCTGCAACTCATCAATAAGAAATAAAAAGAAAAACAATAATAACAACAAGACAACGGACAAATGTACAGTTGCAACAGACACAGGCATGCTGCAACAAACAAACAACAACAAACTCTGCTGCAACACAGCATCAATCTTGTAAGAATATGAGGGGACAAACTGAGAGTGACAGAGAGAGGGAAAGAGGGAGAGAGAGAGGGCAGCTTGCAAAAGCTCAGGCACGACAACAAAACAATGCTGTTAATTATAAATACCAAGTGTGGTGAGAAGTAAAATAAAAAAGAGATGTGTAAAGAATAACACAAAAATGTAGAAAACTGCCTACAAAAAAGGCAAAAGAAGAAGAAACCAGATTGTAGAAAATGAAGATGCAACTTTGTTATTGTTTTTTTTTTGTTGTGTTGTCTCCACTCAGACAACTTACAGCAATTGAAACTGTCGTGGATTAACCGAGTAGAACTGTTATTATCTTCATCTTCTTCTTTTGTGCTTTTTCTCTCTGTCTGAACTGAACCAAATTTCAATTGGAATATTTGGGCTAATTTCGTTTCATTAGTTCTCAATGTGGGCGTGGGAAAAGCTTTGGTAATTGCAACAATTTGTTTTGCAATTGAAGTAATTTGTTGGAAAATACGATAATATATGTAATTAAAGCTGTGTATTGTTTTGAATTGACAGTATTGCAAATTGAACAAAAAAAAAAGAACTAACCACTTAAATGTTGATTTGTTCATCTGTACTTAGATTTGTTAAGAGTAAGAGTTGCAAATGTCAATAAAAAAATCTTGTTTTTTACAACTTTTGGCTGATTATGGTTTATAGCCATGCAACAATAAAACACAATAACACAATAGGCAGAAACAGGTCGAAAGAGTCTTGGCTAAAACTACAGCGTGTTTGTTGCAGCATTAATAATTAATTCATATGGCAAAAAGTGAGCCACACGAAAGCTACGGCTCACATTTAACTCCAATGTGTGGCTTACATAATAATATTTTTTTAATACCATAAACCGAAACCAAAAAAAATAGCAAAAATAAAACCAAAACCAAACCGACTACTTTTCAGCCATCTCGGCCCAGACATTTAGACGCTTTTGTGGCTTGGCTGGCTTGCATGCTTTGCCGTTACTAAATTAAATTGTAAATTAACACCAGTAGCACTCAAAGCAGCTGCTCTGTGCAATTCACGCAATACATACACGCATTATCATTTAAAATTGCACTCTATATTGCTTTTCTCTTTGCACACCGCCATTCAGCGCTTATACTTAACTGTTGTTTAGCATAAAGAGAGCAAAAAGTGTTGCCATATAGTATTTTAATACGTACATTCGTGTAGAAAAAGTATTTTAAATTAGTATTCCCATGAATTATCAGTTCATTATGTTTATTATTCATATGCAAATATGTGCAGAAAGTGTAATATAATGAAATTACATACATATGCCGGCTGTAATAAAAATGGAATCACCTGTAAAAGGAAATGGGGAAAACTCACGTACTTATGTATAAATTATAAGCTGCCATAGAGTCTTTTAATTATTTTGTTTGCTGTTTGCCATACTCGGTGCTTTGTCGCACACATACATACACGCCTGCCCCTCCCCAAACATAGATATTGTATGTATGTATGTGTGTGTGTACAAAAATATTTAAACGCGCGCCGCTGCTAACTAAAAATATTTGCATGACATCACTCAGCGTCGACGCGTCGCAACAGCAGCGCCCTCGTCGTCGGCATCAATAATTTTCTCTGTTTTTACTTTTTGTCTAGATTTTATTGCTTGAAAATGCGCCAGTGTGTGAGTGTGTTTTTTATGGAAAATGAAAATAATGCATTCTGTAGTCGGGAAGGGCCATAAAAAAATGGTTGTTGGACTTTATGAATATTTTTTGCAGTCCGGCTCATTGAACTTTTGTAAATTGTGCTCTTTTCTCTTTTCAATTGCAGGCAAAAAACCAAAAGTATTAAACGCGCAACAATTTCAACTTCAAGGTGAGTTTTCGCCAGAGTTGTTGTCGTAGTCTACTCCCCCAAACTTTACCAATCGATAACGATAAGTCAGTCAAGTGGAAAGTAAACAAACATGCCAAGAAGCAAACACAAAACTTGACTGCGTGTTTTATCTGTGTGCAAATGTTTGCTTTTCAAACTATGCAATGATTACCTACTACTATTGTGAATGATGTGCCAACAACACTCTCTCTCTCACATAGCACGTTCTCTATTTTGTGGTTTTCTCTTGTTTTTGCTCGATCACATTCTGACAGCTGATGAGCTGCTATCGTTTTTGTTGACATTTGTCTTGCATCACATGAACGCGAGAGTGAGAGAAAGACCACACCACACCTTAAGCTACTCTCTCAACTTTAAACTTTTTTTTTTGTTGTTGCTTGTGTCTTTAGCTTTTTTTTTTCTTATGTGTGCTGCGAACTTACGCTATAATTGCTATAATTAAGTTGGCTTTTTTTTTCTTTTGCCAAAATTAAGTGATATGTCTCATCACAGTGATTTGTCTGCCACTCGAGTGGAACTGACGACTCCATATTTTTGCTCTCCTCCGTTTACTCTGCTTCTTCTTTTTTTATAAATCATAATCACAATAATGGGGCGTCAAAATAATGATGTCACTCGGTTGAAACAAGTTTGCACTATTATTATTGTAGCTGTTGTGTTAGTTTTGTGAAAATTTACTAGCATTTATAATTTATTCAAAATATTCCGCTTGTAGTTTTGTCTTGGTTATCATTTCACTTTCAACAATGGTTAAATTTCGTAATATATGCATGTGTATTATGTTTACCCATGTTTCTTGTGCAATATATCTCTCTCAGTTTCTCTCTCTCTTTCTTACACACACACACACACAAATAACTTCACCTCTAATTCAATTAAGCTCGACCTTTTTGCTGCGTACTTTTATTTTTCAGTTCGTTCAGCGTGGTATAAAACAGAATGTTGCTCTCTCTCTCTCTCTTCCAAAGATTTAACTCAATTTAAAGATGTTTTGTTTTATATTGACTACTTATTGCTTTTATCAATCAAACGAATGAGCCAATAAAAGAAATGACGAACAACATAAAAACGAAGATGATGATGTAGCTTTTCAACTTCAATGTTGACTTCTCGCTTGTGCGCATTTGGCCCATGTCCATCCAGGCCACGAGCAGTTAAATAAATGGGTCATTGAACTAGGCAAACTTATTTTTCTCTCTTATGCCAGGCAATAAAAGTAAAATGTTTTTGTTTAGCTTTATAGGTTTTTCAAGCTTTAAATGTTTTTTAGTTACATTTATGGTTAGTTGATTTAATACAGCATTGCTTGGCTGATTTTATGATGAATTCTTCATTTTTCAAACTCAGGACCTCAACAATTTTGTGGCTTAAGCCTGCTTATCCAGCAAATCTGTCAACGACCTAAAGTATGACCTCATGCTTTATTACAACAATACCCACCCCATCCCCCCCTCACAACAACCCGCCTACAAACACACGCTCTGGCACTTAAACTGAGCAAATATAACAATTTTACCCTCTATAGCGTTGTCGATGACGTCACTTCCTGTCATTAAGTCATAACACACCCAACACCACCCCTAAAGGATATTTTTTTTTTACTTTTTACGAGTCGAGTCGCGTGTGTACAAACTTTTTCCTCTCTCTTTCTTTCGGGTAGGAGCTGTGTGGCGCCACATTTCTATGATTTGGCTTTGGCGCCGGCTACAAATTTCATAATGGCAGCCGGCGACCATTTTTCTGACGAATGCCGATCTAAAAACAAACACATAAAAACCAGAGATATTAGGGGGGGGATGTGTTGGGCAGGTATTTTATTTTGCACAAGGAGGAACTGCGCTTCATTGCCTTGTGGCGTTTGGGGGTTGCTTGCGTCGTCCTCTTCCACTTTATATCCACTTGCTGCGGCTCAGTGTCGTTGAACTTGTTTGTAATCGTGCCTGGCAACACAAAATGTGTCTGTCAATGTGGCTAAAACGGTGCGTGTTTACGGTTAGTTTTGAGACCCAGATAATCAATGGGCAAACCATAACAATCTGGAGGTGGAGTTGGGTTCGTGTCCCTGAACAACAGTAATTAGACAACACTGGCGCTGTAGCTAGGCGAATATTTGCAGTGCTCGAAATGGTATTTTAATGATCCGGCTTCCTTAAACATGGCTTCCGTTTGACATGTTTTTTTTAATTCAAGTCTCCCTAATGCAGTCGAGCGTTAAGTGATCAAAAGTTTTGATTAAAAAGTGATTTACATACTATAGTATAAAATTAGTCACAATATTGCATTGTGATATATTTATTTTATTTAATACATAAGCAAACATTAAGATTAATTGGCTTCTGTCCAAGTGAGTCAAGACTTTCTGTGTGTTGACAACATAAAACATTTAACACCCGTCCATGGAATAATCATTTTGGGGCTCAGTGAACAAGTTGAACTGTTTATTTGTTGTCTGTCAAGACCAGAAGACACACGCCAAGTGTTTGTTTGCTGCAATCTCTTCATGTCTGTACTTTATAATACACTTAAATCATTGCATTTGTCAGAGATCGGTTAATCTTTGCAGACATGCAATGCAAACGGCGCCAACTTCTTCGGAAAGAATAATGTGAGATCTTTAGCATTGTTATTATTCAAGCCACGCGACTTACACGCGACGCTTTTTGGCTGGCATAAGAAAAATGAGGACAAGCAGCTATTTAGCAAAACAAACAAAATTAGCCCAAGATATGTGATGGGAATGAAAAGAGGCAAAAACACGACAGCTGCCAAGTAATACAAATTAAACTGTTTCTTTTTTTTTATTTATCGCATAAGTTTAAAAAAAATGGTAAAAAAAAAAAGAATTTGGCATTAAAAAAGTGAAAAAGCAAAAAAGTTGTCATCTGTTTCCGCCCGGGATCGAACCGGGGGCCTTCTGCGTGTTAGGCAGATGTGATAACCGCTACACCACGGAAACAGTTGGAAGTGTGCTGGCAAAATGTTGTGTAGCTACTTGAGCAATAGAATAGACACACCCTGTTTACTATTTGAAATATGGTTTACTATTTTGTTGTTATGAGGAATTATAATTATTAAATTATGGTAAACAGCATACGCTTTTTAGTGAAAATATTACCTTTGCATTGAAAATATTGCCCAAAAATTTTTTTCTTCTCTTAAATCGGTATATTTGCTCTGCGACTAAAAAATTAAAAAAAAAAAAAAAATTAATAAATAAAAAAAAAGAACAAAAAATTAATAATAAAAAAAAATGAAAACAAAAAAATTCGACATGTTTCCGCCCGGGATCGAACCGGGGGCCTTCTGCGTGTTAGGCAGATGTGATAACCGCTACACCACGGAAACAGCTGAATGCGTGTGGACTAAAAACCAAGCAGTTGCTTTAGGCAAATCTTGTTGCAGTCAATAGTTGCTTTTGGATTTAAAATCCCCAATTGTGTGAAATTTTCAATATATGCATTTTAAATAAAACAAAAAAAAAAGGATGAAGGATTTGCTTATCGATGGCTTAATATAGAAAGGACGTAACTCAATTTTTTTCGAAATCGCGTTTATTGTATTTTCTTAAATTGTTCGATGTGCTATGATAAAAAATAACGAAGTTATAGTCAAATTAAAAAAAGGCTTTTCATACTACGTGGTTCAGATTTTATTCAGTTTTTTGCTTCTCCTGCAAAATAAAATAACGAGTTACGTCCCTTCCTATATTAAGCCATCGTTAGATTATATTCAACTAACTAATATAGAAAACGAATTTTAAATCAAGACGTTTTACATTTCATTGGAATATTTGTCAAATGCTTTTCTTTGCTGTAAAAAGTCATAAAAAAGAAAGTATTCTATCGCAGCCGGTAGGATTCGAACCTACGCTCCCAGAGGGAATCTGATTTCGAGTCAGACGCCTTAACCACTCGGCCACGACTGCTTGTGAAAGACGCTCGCCTAAAGCGTTCTATGTGCTACGAAGCAACATTCTTCTCGTGTTCGGGTTCGGTGTTGTTGTTCGGTTATTGCTTCAGAGTCGTTGTCGTTCTTTTTAAAAGTTTTGTTGGTGTTATTATTATTAATACAAACTATTCTATTATGTAAAGTAATAACGTAGGTTTACTAAAATTGAGACGCATTTGTTAACTAATCTTGCCTGCCATTCATCACGATTGAAGTGATCTAAATTTGCATAACTGCTAAATGAATGAATAATGCACAATATTTCATACTTTTTTTTCCCTGCTCCTAAGTAAAAACTTACTGACAGCTGCATACAAATTATCATTATTTACACTTAACGCTTTGAGCTTGGAACAGTTTATTGCACTCGGCATTGTTCGAAATCTTATGTATATGTAAGTTCGCACACACACATTGTAAATATATTTGCTCCAGTAAACCCGAACGATCTTTCAGTTGACTGTGCCACTGACTGAGTGACTTGTTGCATTATTAAAACTGAATGGAATCATTTGCTCATTCATTCAAGATGATAATAATGATGTTCAAGATGTTGATTATGATGACCTTATTGCTGTTATTTTTGTGTAGTATGTCAGAAATATTACGTAAGATTTTCTACACTAACAAGATAAATGTGGAATACTTGAGTTATTTAATTAACACCCGGCGGCGCTCAATGTGTGAAAATTAAATAGAGGGTGCCTATTTTTAGGGTTAATTGGAGGCCTTGTCAAGAGTTAAGTAGGAAAAATTGTGTGCATTCATAAAGCAGCATAATTTGATTCTTTAACTTAATACAACTTTGCTAAAATGTTAAATGGCAAAGTTTTTTATCTCACACCAACACAAACGTGAATCTTCCTTCATTTGAAATAATGGGAGTGTGTGTATAAAGTGTGATATAAATTGCATAATGTCAACAGACAGCAGATACAGCAAACAATGGCGTCAGCTTTGCCTAAATTTAATTGTTGTTTCCGTGTACAAAAGGTCAAACACAGAAAAGAGCAGAACAGAACAGTATGGGGAGGCATGCAACACACAACAGCGACAATTGTCATCGCATTTAGTTAACAGTCGCTCTATAGCATTACATCACCTCGTCGGATCGGATTGAATCACATGATAACTTAATTTAGTCTTGTGTATTTGTTTTCTTTTTTGTTTGAAATTCGATTAGACATGCAGCGAAGGTCATTAAACTGTGTCTGAGACTGTAACAAACGTTCAAATTGTTGATGACCTGGGCACTATTAGCCATATAATTGAAAACCAGTGTTACCATAAGAGAGTCGTGCAATTAAACCAAGTTTTATTTATTTTTGTTTGTTATCGATAAACGGCGATCGTTGCGTGAGAACAAGAGAGGAATAAAACTGCATTTTGTGCGCCTCTTCAGGAAGTTTGCCTTAATCAAGCACACACCTACATACAGTACTTTAATTTTGTAGGGCATCACTGGTAGACAGACAATCAACCAACACAGACAAATACACCTACGCGCCAATGTACTTGTGATGGCTCGTTAAGTTTATTGCTCGCTCGCTCGCCCACACTCACTAAAACCGACTGGGCACTTGAAAAACCGTTTATTTTCAACATTTATTCTCTTTGATTTCCAGCCAAAGTTCTCTTGTCGTCGTCGCCCACGCACTAAATGAGTGCCGTATATACACAGCTAAAGTTCAATTACCTGGCCACCTTGTTGTTGTTTCAGTTGTTTCTCTAACTGTCACTCAAAATGTACGGCACGCGTTCACTCAGCCATAAGCAGGCTGCAGCACACAAACATAATTAGCAGAGGCAGCAAAAAAAGAATAAAAACAAACAGTTACGGCTTAAATGCAATTTAAGTATGCACATTTGCATGCTCTCGATGGTCAATTGTCAAGCCAATAATAATAACAATGTGCCAGGGTTTTTATCTCTTGTTATTGTTTTTTTCTTCTTTTTTTTTTTTCTTATGTTTAAAACAATGCAATAAGCTGACTACAAAGCAGCCGCCAATAGGTGCACACTTTCTTTTGTGCTTTAGAACACTGCAGCAAAAAAAAAAAAAAGAAGAGCTTTGCTTGTCACCGCGGTGTTCCCATTGGGACTTCCTCTTTTAATTGGCATGTATGCCAGTGTTGGGTAAAATATGCATTTGATTGAGATATGGCATTAAGTATGCAGTGTGAGTGTAATAAATATGTATGTATACAATTATTGTTTATTATTGCTTTCGAATTACACAGAAAAATACTCACATAATTGTGATTAATTTTCTGCACAAGTGCAATCAATATAAGCTATAAATAAATTTTGTTCGTATATATGATTACTTTACAAGCATTATATTTCACGCACATTAAACAAAAAATAAAAAAGCGAAGAAAATAATTAAAAGTGAAAGATACGCTGCGCACAATCCAATTTGAAGGTTAATAGCATTCAAAAAACCACCACGCCTAAAATTAATCTAGCAACGCATTTATTTTTCTTTTTCTCCTTCTTCTTAGTTGTATATTTGTTTTAAGTGGCGACTGCTGCACTCGGTGCTCTTCACGCTTGAGATGCGTCTGTCTGACGTTTGACTTGTTGTTGTTGTCGTTGCCACTTTCTTCATTTTATTTTCAGGCATCAAATTAAATTCGTAAAAAGCTAAAGCAAACTATAATAAAATCACATTATTTTAAAATAGTTTTTTTTTTCCATTTCTGGTTTGCCGCACGTTTTATTTTCACACTCTACTCTTCTCACACCCCAAAAAAGAAAATCCAACATATGTTTTTCCCCCAATGAATATTTTCCTTTGCAACTGTCAAAGCACAAAAATTTATTTTAGCCAAAATTAGAACTAGAATTTGGTGGGGTTGTCAAACAAATATATATATATAAATTAATAAAACGAAAGAGAAATGCAAATAGAAAAAGGAATTGGACCGGCTCTCAGAACTTTAGCTGCTGTGCTTTTTGTTCTTGTTTTGTTTTTGCCATTCACAGCGCATGCAGACACACACATAAACATAAATACATATTGCCGTTCGCTTGCACTCTCTCTCTCTTCTAATTTACGCTCTCGCTATGTGTTTTTGGGTGGTTGAATTGCGCCTAGCCTTGCACTTTTATGCAGGCGTCACAAGTGCTTTCTTCAACTCTCTCGCTTTTTCTCTCTTTTGCCACCCCCTTATGCTCAATGAAAACCCAGAAAATTTTTGGCTTGTACATTTTAAGGTCAGTTGGTAATTTTCAGCTGAGCCCAACGAAAGCAAATTATATACATATAGAAACAATTTAAACAAGCTATAAATTATAAGTTAAAAATAACAGCAAACTGATTTGTTTATTTTTGTGTATGCTTGTATCTATATTTGCAGCATTTCAACTAAAATATATAATAAAACAAACTAAGAAAACATGACTGAGGTAGAGCAACCGCCACAGAATGGCATAGATCCCACCGCGGGCGAGGATGATGACAACAATAAAGCGCGTCCCGCGGACATTGAACAGGTAAACATACATATATACATCTTCAGATAACTAAAGATCCTCTAATAAATATCCTTGCCTTGCAGGACATGCGTGAAATGGAGCGACGCAAACGTGTGGAGGCCATTATGGGCTCAAAACTGTTTCGCGAGGAACTGGAACGCATTGTGGACTCGGCCCGTGAGGGTGGTGCCGGCGCCAGTGGCATATTGCAACAGCTATCCGATATTGTGGGCGTGCCCGTGTCACGCGTGAGCAACGTCTTCAAGAGCAGCAGCTGCATGGTGCCCATCAATGATATACGTGGCGTGGAATCGATGGGCTATGCCAAGGGCGAGAAGATACTCAGATGCAAACTGGCTGCCACATTCCGGCTGCTCGATCTGTACGGCTGGACACAGGGTCTGGGGGCACAGATTACGGCACGCCTCAAGGTCGATCAGGAGTACTTCTTGGTCAATCCATATGGACTGCTGTACCATGAGGTAACGGCCTCCTCACTCAACAAAGTTGACATGCAGGGACAGAGTGTTGAGCAGGGCACCACCAACTTTGGGGTGAACAAGAGCCGTAAGTGACTAGATAGAGTTTCCGGATTGGGTATTATTTACTAATATCCACTATTCTTATATGACAGACTTTGTATTGCATTCGGTGGTGCATGCCGCCCGTCCCGACATCCGTTGCGCCATCTACATTGGCTGCACTCCCGTTGTGGCCATTTCCTCGCTGAAGTCTGGCCTGCTGGCGCTCTCCAAGGATGCGTGCGTTCTGGGTGAGATAAGCACACACGCCTACACCGGTATGTTCGATGAGGAGGAACGCAATCGTCTGGTGCGCAATTTGGGACCCAATTCCAAGGTCATGTTGCTGGCCAACCACGGCGCTCTGTGCTGCGGCGAGACCATCGAGGAGGCCTTCTACGCCGCCTGTCATATTGTCCAGGCGTGCGAGACCCAACTGAAACTGCTGCCCGTCGGCCTTGATAATCTAGTGCTCATACCTGATGAATCGCGCAAACTGATCTACGAGCAGTCGCGTCGTCCGCCCGAGGATTTGGCAAAGAAATTCGCTGCCATAACCACAGCCGAGGATGGCGCTGCTGCTGGCAAAGAGGAGCCTGCTGCTGCACCGCCCAAGATTGGCAGTCCACCCAAGTGGCGTGTGGGCGGTGCTGAATTTGAGGCATTGATGAGAATGCTGGACAATGCTGGATATCGCACTGGCTACATTTACCGCCATCCACTGATCAAATCGGATCCGCCAAAGCCGAAGAATGATGTGGAACTGCCACCGGCTGTCTCTTCGCTGGGCTACCTGCTCGAGGAGGAGGAGCTCTTTAGACAAGGGTATGACTCTATTTCAAAATAATACTCAAAAGAGATATTAATAATGTATTTTCGTTTTGCATGCAGCATCTGGAAGAAGGGTGATATACGCAAGGGTGGCGATCGCAGCCGCTGGCTAAACTCACCCAATGTGTACCAGAAGGTCGAGGTACTGGAGACTGGCACTCCAGATCCCAAGAAAATCACAAAGGTAGAGATCATAACATTTGAAGATAAAATAACTACACAACAGCAAACCACTCAAAAAGCGGTTAACCTCAAGGAAATTGAAGGAAAATAGTTGGCAATCAATAACAAATTGAGTAAAAAGATAAAAACTGATGTATCCTAATACACACAAAATAGGGAAATTATTTTAAACAATCCCCAAAAAAAAAACACATGCAGCAAAAAACATTCCAAACAGCCATCCATAGAAACATTATTTGCAGCTCCTCTCTCTTTCAACTTTTTTACTTGCTTTGAAATCAAAAATATTAACGCATAAACTATTTAGCATTTAAGTTTATAGAGAACACTAAATTTGAGAAACTTTATATTGATGCAGAGTTTTTGTAACTAAATTTGCCACAAAGTAATATTACGACACTAATGCTAAATCAAAATAATATAAAACGCTTTATATAAATTGTAATTGCGCATTAATCAAATAAATATATAAACATATTTAAAACCAAATCTCGCAAAGATGATTTTGTGCCCCTTTAAGGAGTTTCCCACTTACTTATTATTATTTTTCTTATGAAAAAACAATGCAAAGAAAGAGAAAGACATTTGTTAACATATAAAATGCTAGTATTTAAATTAAATGAAAATAATTTTTGATTGTGTAAATTCAAGTTAATAATCATCAAAAACACGCATGTTGAATACTTTATTGTTTCATTTATTTCATTATCATTTTTTTTTTTTATTTGTTAGAAACAAAAAAAATATCTTTTTCTTTGCATGTTTTTAATTTGTTTGTTTATGTACTGTCCCCTTTTATTATTAATTTGTTTTTAATAAGGCACAAAGTCATTTATGCTTGTCATATTTCATTTGATTGTATATCATTTTCATTTTTGCATTTTTGTTAGGGGGTGTGAGGTATTTTAAAGAAACTAACGAGCCAATGCAGTTTTAAATATTGTAAAATTAATTAAAACGAATGTAAACTATTTATTAGAATATTTATGGGCAATTTTTACTGTCTTAAGCACTTTTGCATTTTAAAAATATTCAAATCTAAATAAAAACAAATTTCTTTCTCTTTCCTTTTCAATTGTGCTTGCCCTTTTACACCATCCCTTAAAAAACGAACACACAAATTCATGCACGTATAAAGTGGGTAGCCGAAGGTTCACCCACCCATTCAACGCCGGTGCGGATCGAGGATCCATTGCAATTTGTGCCAGTTGGAACCACAACCAAGGAGTTTAAGCGGCTGCAACAACAAGTCAGTAATTAATATAATCTTAATATCTGGAGATGTATTTTAAATGTATTTATATTCATTTGCAGATCAAGGACAATCGACGTGCGGATCTTATTTCAGCTGGCCCACAATCGCACATACTTGAGGGCGTCACCTGGGATGAGGCAAATCGCATCAAAGATGCCACTGTCTCCCAAACTGGTGATCATGTGGTGCTAATGGGTGCAGCCTCCAAGGGCATCATACAACGTGGCTTCCAACACAATGCGACCGTCTATAAGGCGCCCTATGCCAAGAATCCCTTCGACAATGTGACAGACGATGAGCTTAACGAATATAAACGCACCGTTGAGCGCAAAAAGAAGAGTATTCATGGTGAATGTAAGTAGCTCATAATGAATTCTTAACCACGAGAACTGATCGTTAACATTCGTACTCTGCTTTTTCTTAAAGATACCGATACGGACTTTTCGGAATCCGAGGCACTGAACTCAATGCAGGCGGCGGGTGCACATGCACATGCAAAACACGCACAGAGTGAACCAGAAACGGGTAAGAGCAGCAAGAGAAAACATCTGAAAGAACTTCAACTCATGAATTTGTATCTTGTAGAACACCAAGTCATACAGATCCAAACACAGCAGGCGCCCATTCCCAGCCAGGCTGAGGTTGTGCTGAGTGATGGTAAGTCCAGAAAACTCTATTCACATTGACTTCCCATTGTCTTTATGTCTATAAACATTGAAAAGAATATAGATTTACACACACACACCTAGTTATGTCCCAATCCATTACATCATAAACAGAATCCTCTAATTTGTTATACGAAATTTGTTTAAGTCCTTTATTTTGTTAAAGTTTTTTATTGCATTTCGTTTTGTTGTTACGTTCATTTTGTTAAATCGTTTTAAGTCTTTACATTTATACCATAATATAATTTTAAATGTAGATTATTTTATTTATTTTGAAATTGATTATTCAAACCTAACATTCAACTTTTACTTATGCTATTTTCCCTTTTATTTTTGCCTCTACTCCACACACACATAAACAATTGATTAATAATATTAAAAAGTTAACAAAAAAGTACTCGTAGCACTTGATACAGTTTCGACTTCCTTCCTGTAAACAAAGTATACCCAACAAAACAAAACTCTTACTACAACAATATTCTTCTGTTACATACCAACTACTACTTCTACTACTACTACTACTGCTACTTTGCAACACTATCAACACATACAACTGTGCAAATACAACTCTGTCTATCTGCTACTACTACTACTTCTACTACTATTCTGTCTACTATTTAAGATGTCACCTGTTGTACGGCGTGTATTAAGTGATATTTATTTTCAATGACAACAGCAGCTTATTTAGTACTGTACTACAACAAAAATGGGGCTTCTTTTACAATTCCCCCGACCCTGTACCAAGATTTTTTTTTACACAGCTGCAGTTTTGCTCTTTAGTAACACATTTGTTTTGTTATTAATTGTGCACACTCTTTTTGTTTGAACAATAATTTGGTTAAATGTAAATCTAAATTTTTAACTTTGTTCTTTTTATATACCATATCTATTATCCTTTTGATATCCCTAGTCAAATACAAGCGCAAATGAATTGGCAGCTCAAAATAAAACAATAAATCTGTAGATAAATAAATTTTATAGAATGTGTGTAGGGTCTTAAGTACAAATCAAACAAACAACAACAACAGCGAAAGCAACAACAACCACAACTACTACTACTACTATATTTTCTACTGGTGCTGCTGCTCTCTCTTAAATATCTGCTACACTTTTAAACAATAACAGTTTAGTACCAAACATTTTATGTTAGAGGTGAGTGCAGCCCCAAAGAAGAATTAGTGTGTAGTTAAAACGTGTGCCATAGTTTATAGACAAGTGTGATAAACAAATGCATATTTCTCATGACATCTACTCAACTCAAAACTAATATTTATTAAAAACTACATGATCTGTTAAATAACACTCTGCATTTAAATAATTCAGCTTTTTGCTCATTAATCTTAACGCAAAATCAAAGAGATCGCTGTTTGTTGAACTGTTTTTCTTTGTGTGGCCCAATTTTATTTGGCTCCTTGTGCACATACATAGTTTAGTTAGTTTTATTGAACCAACTGCAGCTGTTTTCTTTTTAAATGCTTCTTTTCAGTTTACATTACTCTTAACCGCTCACATTGCAGCATGTAGTATCGATACTTTTTCTTAACATAACATAATACTGCTAATAACAGCTACTTGATACTATTTTGTATGCATATTTAATTAAATTTATTATAAGCTTATGTCTTTTATCTATGTCTTTAATGCAACACGTTTTTTTAAGGTTTATTTAATGCTCTTGATACATGAAAGCAAATATTTATTTCTTCAACTACTTATTTTAGCAACACTTAGTTTTATAAACGGCGAACGCTCTCATACAGCAACAAATCGCAAGCCACCAACTGGCCGAGGTAAACAAATTTCAAAGACCCTTTTCTTGTATAGCTAACCCCCCCTCCATCCTCATTGCAATTTTAATAATTGTACCTATCTCAAGTACCTTTTGGGATAAAGCACAACATATTGCTGTATATATATATATAATGATCCGCCCGCCATTCCATTGTTTTTGTTGTTGACAACTAGCTAATATCACATTTATGTTATATATATATGCACAACCTAACCTAGTCTGTAGTAAAATTAAAAATAAACCCCCATATAAGTTCGCAAATGGATCAGGAAACTTGGTATTTGGATAGATATATAATTTGCAAATTTTTTATTGAGAACCCTAGGTATAGGATATATGTAGATATAGGTATCTCTTAGGTATTTAACTCTTCTACTACGTCTCCTACGTATTCAATACTCCGTACGTATTTAATATATTCAACGAGATTCAAGAGTAAGTCTTTGACTGCATCATCAGTTTCCCTTAAGCCAAACCCAACTAATATGCAACCTTTTGACATTGTGTTCCCATTCTTGAAAAACTCCAAAAAGAAATGCAAGCTCAAGAAACTCAGGCTGATAGTGTCCAGATGTCGCGTGGAGATTGCCAAAACAACAACAACAACAACGTTGATAATATGTATGATGAGGTGTACAAGCGGAACCAGAAACATCCCAATGTTCCATCTTCCTCTTCGACTAGCAAGTGTCGTCGCGATTTGCGTGCTGCCTTCACTAATCCCAATTCTATATCTAGTTTATATCCCAGTCCCAAAACTTTGTCCCCAACCACCTATCATAATAATGATGCTGACTTGGCACAGCTTCCTCCAACCGAGGATCATTCCTATGTTACCATGTCTTTGGGTCGCTGCTGTCAGCCGCAGATTTGTGCGGTGCTCCTGCATGCCATCCACTCGGAGCACGCGCATCACACGGTTGCCAGTTATCGGGGCAGCGCCACCACACGTTCCACAGCCACTTCCAGCATTGCTGCCACCACTGAATTCTCGTCGCCACGTCGTCATCCACTGCAGCTGACCAATGACCAGCAGACGACACCTCCACCCTACCGCACCCTATCGCATTTTGGCTTCAACTCACCTCGGATGCCAATGCGCACGCAGCACAAGCATCTGCCAGCTGGAGCGGATGGTGGCTTGCGCTATCGTCCCATCCAACGTGCCCTCAGCTATGAGGAGATCTTTGCAACGCCGCGTTACGAACGCCTCTGTCATTATTGCTTTGATCAGCTGTTGCGTCTTAAGCCGGAATTGCAGCGACGTTGTGTTGAGGATGAGCCCGACGATCTAATAAGCTGCAGCAGCTCTGTTCCCTCGCTGAAACTGACCAATCAAATCGAGGTAATTAAGGAAGAGGATGAGCAGCACAAGGAGCGTCCGCCATTGTCTCCTCCTTGCCATGCAAGCACCCAAACGGTTAGAGCTGTTTCAATGCTCAATTTCCTGGACCAAATCGATCATCTCAACTTCTCGGAGGAGTCCACGAATGCCAACTATGTGCCGGATCAACAGTCTATCAACAGTGACATTACTTTGCATGGCATCCAGACGCCAACAAGTCCCGGAGCTAGTGCATCCAGTGCGCCACCAACCAAGCTCAATTTATCCCCTAGCATTCGCACAGATATTACCGAGGTGTGGAACTTTGGCAACTGGCAGGAGCAGGCACAGCAGGAACAGAATCCACTCACCGAACACCGCATCACTCTGGAGATAACGCAACAGTTTGCAGAGCAGCAGGATGGGAATGCTCAAGAGCAAGGGATGGAGCTAGGCGAACGTCAGTTGATGTCGCGTGATGAGCGTCAACGTCGCAAGCTGGAGTTCCATGAGTTGTGGCAGGATCATGTAGATTACTTTGGTGCCAAGGAGCAAATGGAAAATGAGGAGCCCGAAACACTGGAGCACACAGTGACAATGTCGCTGGATAGACAGGAGGAGCAAGCTCTGAGCACCTACGGTTGTCTAAGGCAACCGACAGAGAACGGTGAAGCAGCAGGAGAAGTTCCAAAGCAGGAAGATGAAGAGGAAGACGAAGGTCAAGCGAATGAAGTCAAAGAAGCAGATTCCCAATGCGTTGAGGATTTATTGGAAGTGTTCCAGCAGAGCTTAAGCGTTGTGGGTGAGAATCTTAATCACTTGCTTGCCACAACCAAGAAGATACATACGGGCGCTGAAGTAGAAGAAGAGCAATTATGTGAGGAAGCCGGTTCACTGTTCCGTGCCATCAATTTGGAGAATATTCCCGATGCAGATGATGCAGCATCGGTTTTGGAGCCACAACGTTTTGATCCCGCTGCGTCTAGCAGCGATGAGGAAGCGGAGGAAGCACTACAAGCAGAGACCGAACAAGAGGAAAAGCGTGATGATGAGAAGCCGGTAACGCCTCTGCTCAACAACAAGCCATACAAAGATGCGGTTGAGGTGAGTCATAACGATGAAAAGGATGTGGATGAGAACGAAGTAGATGCCACACCGAATGCAGAACAGTTGGACACAACGCCACATTTCTCGCCACTCGAACGCGAAATCCTTGACTCCATTGAGGCCGACAAGCTCAAGGAACGAGAGTCCATCTTTGGCAAAATCGATCATAGTATACGCAATAAGCTGTCACCGAGCAGGCTTCAAACCATTCTCACCGATATAGAGGAGACCTTTATGACCTGTACGCGCATCGTGATGAGTCCGCCTGCCGGAGTACCGCATCTCTTTCAATTTGCCAGCGAGCCGCATACCTCCTCTCAATCCAGAATCAATACAGAAACAGCTTCAACATCAACAACATCCTCATCATCGAGGGAAGCTCGTCGAATTACAGGCAAGAGATCGCGTCTTTCACGCTCCTTGGACAGCAGCGATTCGTCAAAGCGTCCTTCCCTGCAGCGCTCCGTATCCTCGACAACCTTTGCACTGCGCAACAGTCCACGCAAGAAGCGCAACTTCATACTGGAGAACATACGCAATGCCAGCAAACCTCGCATCAGTCCCAAGCCCTCGACGTCCGCCAAGAAGTTCCGACACGCTCAGGTTCAAGTTGAGGAGGACACTTGCAGCCATGACTCCTCCATCTGCACCTTTCATGCCGAGCAACGCAGCAGCAGCGCTCGTCTATGGGTCTCGCTGCCAACGACTCCACGCGGTTATGTTGGCAAGAAGCGCACATCGCCCAAAACTCCCAGCTCTCCGTATGCCAAGAGACGTAAACCTGGAGATATGCGTACGCCCAAACCGATTCGTGTTGCACGACCTGGATCTGGATTGACCCGAACCATTTCGAGTAGCACCTTTTTCGCAGGTGATGCATCCGCATCGCCAGACACCGCCTTTGACCTGGACTATGTGCCGGAAGAGCAACAAATGTCGCAGCAGCAGGAAGGCGAAAGTGAATCTAATGTTGTTTCGCCCGAGAATAGGAACAATGCAACTACTAGCACCATGTATTACAGTGCCAATGAGACTACAATTAATGGATTGCAGGACGTTTCTCCTGGATCTCAAGATGCTCCATCCGTGGATGTAAGTGAACAGGAAACAGAACTTGAATGGGAACTGGATTGGGAAGATGGGAGAAATGAAGTTTTTGACTCACGTTTTTCGGCTGGTCACAATCAGGACGAAATTGAGGACAATTCTGCAGCATCTTCCGAAAAGGAATCCAACAAGATCGAGACCTTCGAGAATACATCCGATGATGTAGAACCTCGTTCGTCGGTAGACCTGAATGATGAGCGGGAAAAAACTCCCGTTGGTGAGTCGGCAACTGATGTCGAACCCAATGAAATCCAAAAACCAACTGAAGGATTTGTATACGATGAACAAGAGTTAGAGGAGGAAGCTGTGGCTGGTCTCCTAATTGTCGACTCCACGTCAGGCTACTCACTAAGCTCAAACCGTGGAACCCTTAACATTGACGGCAACAAGAATAAACGTGCCTACCAACTGTACTATAATGACGATACTTTTTCCTCCGATGAAGAAGGTCCAGAAGGGAACGAAAAGGAGGATGACAACATGCCGAGCACATCGGTTGCGGCACGCAGCACCAAGAAGCGTGAATCTGGTGGCATGGAAGAAGAAAAAGCCAACTCCGAAGAGGAAGAGGATAATGATAAAGTGGTAGAGTTAACTACATTGTGTACACTCACCAATAACACCCTACAAATAACGGACGAAGTCTTGGACGAAATACAAGCTCCACGCTGTGGTCAAATACCGAGCCAAGCTAATCCGTTTTTTGATGATGAGGAATGGCTTTTCGGACCCATGGAACCACTCGATGAGGAACAATATGAACCGGATGCCTTCGTTATGGGTTATCCTGAAGAACTACCACATGAATACGATCTGCCATTGGGCAGCTATAACCTAATGGAACAACTGAACTTACAGATCAATATGGACAGTTTTGGCATCTCGGATGCTCCGGGCCAATTTGATTGGGCAACGGATAGCATCTATGACTTTGGCTCATTTAATTTGGAATGTGTAAACAATAATGAAATGATTGAAGTAACCCAAAATGAGGTAAACCAAGCATTGGCCAGAGAACAAGAGCTAAATATCAAAAGATCTACAGATTTGACTGCTCCAAAACCTGATGAACCCAAAGACGAAGAGTAACATGCCTTTTTCAAGATTATTTTAATCGAATATATTCGATTTTGAACAAGTTTTTTTTTTGTATTTAACATATTAAATATATTTGTAAACGATTTATTCTTATACCACTGTGCCAAGTCAGCGCATTTGAAGCCTTTTACCAATAGTTTACTCTTGAAAAATTTACAATTTTGCCTTACACAACACTAATTTTTATGTACTTAATAATCCGCATGCTTTTAAATTGCACTCACACACCCACACTCACTTCATTTCCCACATACTAACAGTTGATTTAAATATTAAGTTTTTATATTTACAAAAGTTTACTGTAATTTAAATAAAAATAAAGGTGGATTTTATTGGTAGAAAATTTGATGGTTATATATAAAAATGGTAAAGCAATGAAAACGATATAATGGTTATTTGTATTTTTATTCGAATTTAATTAAAATAAATGAAGTGTTATATGTTAAGAAATTTCTTATTTGTTAAATATGTTCTAAAATGTTAAATGTTATAGTTTTTGTGTAACAGTTGCTGTTACTGTTAATGTTACTGTTAAATGTTAGAGCTCCCTATTTGTGGTTGGTATTCAAGTGTTTCACACACACACAAACAATCCACGCTCACTTCAGTTTTTTATTTCATCTCAGCTTTGTGCGAATATTTATCACATAAATACGCATTTCTCTATGCGCCCACAAATCACTTTACGAGGGCCTTTCAATGTGTGCAGGTCTATGTCATATATAAAATAGATGCACCACAAAAACACAATTATCCGTTGCTCAACAATAACACAACAACACTTTCCAACACTGAGGAGAGTTTTACAGCTAATCTGGCACAGCACAGCACACCTGTACGAGAAGCTCCAATGCACTCAACCATTAGTTATCAATCATCAGCTGAAAGCACAAATCCATTGAATACATCAGCCGCTTCTGCTGCTGCAGCTGCTCCATTTCGTACCTTTTCACACTATGGATTCAATTGCCCGCTGGCAAGCGCACCAAATATTCTCTTGCATCCTGCCAATCAGAGTATTTGGCAAACGGTTGCCGAGCAGCGTGAAAGAGTTGTCTCCTTCATAGATCTAACCAATCTGAGCTTTGCCAAGCGGAAAATGCTCAATGTGTTGAGTGGTAAACCAAGGCAGCTGGCGCTGGACTCATCTGCTGCTCCTTCGTATGTGTCCGAGATGCAGATACAATTGCAGCCGACGCCACCGCGCAAGCAGCGCAACAATAGTGCGGCAACAACAACAACAACCAGAAGCAGCAGCTGCAGCCGAAGTAGCCGGAGTGCTGATGATTCCCTGGATGAGCTAACGGCTCAGTTTGGTTCCATGCTGAACATTATCAGTCCCGATCGCGATCGTGATGATGACAGCCTCTATCCCAGCAGTTATACTGTACGCAGCTTTCTGCCCGATAATCATGCCTTGCCCAAGGATGGAGGCGCTGATAAACCGGAGGCTGAGCAAGCCATGTATCAGAATGGCGATGATAGCGGCTTGGGTGGTGGCAGCAACAACTCAAAGAACTCCAACAACAATAACAGCCACAACAACAATAAGCATAACAAGAGCAGCAGCAGACGGCGTGCTCCCAACAGCAATGATTCCTCCACCCACGAAGCGGAGGCTTACAGTCAAGGCAAACATATTAAGCTTACCCTGAGCAGCTCACCCGAGGCGGCGGAGTCGCAGCTCAAGACGACCACCTCATCCATTGAGATACTCATCAATGTCTCGTTGCGGAACACGGAGTGCGTGCAGACGGTTCAGGAGCACGAGCAAGAGTTCCGTGCCAAGCTGGAGAAGGTCATTGATGATGAGATACACTATATATCCCAACAGTTGGCCATGCAACAGCGCACCACACAGCTCTTGTCGGAGCAGCAGCAACAGTTGCCACGTGCCCCACTTGCCTCACCCACACCCTCATCGCTGCTGCTGCAACGTTGCAACTCGGCTCCGGCTCTGTGCCACACCTATAGCTATGTGGCAATTGCTGATTCCCAGCTACCAGCACAAGTGTCGCCTCCAGACTTCTCCCACAGCTGCCCCGAGGCGGAGGCATTGCAGCGTTTACTCAGCACCCTGGAAATGGAGCTGCAACATCTGCTAAACAGCATTATACGCGCACATGAGTTGCACTATCGAGCCGTTATCTATGATTGCCGCACACGTATCTCACAGATGCGTGACGATATCAAGGGCGTGGTCAAGAGAACCAGAGCCAAGTAGAGTCAACAATTTTTTTTTTAACTCTCAACTATTGTTATATCCTAAAAATGAACTTGTTTAGTTTCTTTTTGTTTAAAAGTTTATTCATGAATTGTCTTTTTTGTTATCATTTCTTTTTTTTTATTACAAACGAAAATCACAAATATTTTATTTGTTAAGCTGCGACGATTTCTTAAGTTTATATGTTATAATAATAAATAAATGTTGTTCCATACGCACATTAAATGTACATAAACATTCTGTTTAGCAAATTAAGTTCATTGTCACATGTAAGTTACAAAATTCAAAACAAAGGTAAAAACATTTTTTTTTGGCACTTTAATCATTTATAAATGTTATATGTTTGTAGAATTTGCGCCTTTAGAGTTTGTTGATGCTTTTATTAATACATATGCATGCTTGTGTTTGTTTTTGCCTAATATTTATGTACTAACAATCTGTACACAATACATACATACATACAAACATATATACTCACATCCTACATGTTTACATTAACATAATTTCTGTGTGTGCGTCCTCTAATGGTAAAGGGTAATCGATAAATTTGAATTTGTGTGCGTCCCTTGAGTTACATGTTGGATAACTATGCAACACTGCTAATTTCTTTTGTTATTGTGCATTCAACAGGTGAAAACGTACAAAATGGCGATCATTCGGAGGCGCATTTGAGCACCTTCTCGCAGAGCAGTAAAGAGGTAAGTAGTCAGAAAGAGAGAGAAAAAGGGTCTATTGTGAACGTAACTTAAATGCAAACGATATTCTCATTGCAAATTTCTATTACGGTTCCAGGATGTGTCCACGGACGGTTCACCCAAGAAAGACAAGAAGAAGAAGAAGGGCCTGCGCACACCATCATTCTTGAAGAAGAAGAAGGAGAAGAAGAAGGCCGAAGCCTAAGTCTTTTCAAATCTTCTTAAATCCACACAATCAATCACCACCAACAACAACAAAGTGAGAAAGAAAGAACAGGCAGGGACGAACAGAGAGCAAAACGAAGATGATGATGATAATCGATGCAAAACGAAGCAACAAAAAATAATAATATAAAATATACAAAATATGAGAGAGGCATTACAACTTGATTCAAGTTGGAAGAAAGAAGTAAAAAACCAAAAAAAAAAAACCATATATAACAAGATAAATTTGTTTGCTGTTCTATACAAAATGCAAATCTTATAGTTCTCTAAGCGCTTAAATCTACTACGTAAAAACATTACATAGTAAAGAACAAGAAAAGAAAAGAAATGAAATCCAGATTTCTCACACAAGCAAGATTCAAATTAGTTGAAAAAGAATAATGTAATATTGTTTTTGGTCAAATTTGTGCTAATTTATTTGATAAACGAAAACACACACACACACACACATACATACATACATACATACAAACAGACAATTTGTATACATATATGCAATATTTTTTTATATTATAAAAAACGCAATAAAAAAAGCAACAAAACATTTTTGATATTCTTTGCATGCGCTTGTGTTTGTGTGTGTGTTCAAATTTTGTAAGCTTTGTATGATGTTTTATGTTTAATAATAATAGTAATAATAATTATGATTGTATTGTTTAATATGTTTTATTTCTCCTTATATATGAATGCAGCCAATTTTAAACACACACACATACAAAATATACAAAACAGCGATATGTATACATGCAGCATTGTATTAGTTTTTTATACAAAATTATTATATATTTTTATGTACGTAAAACTGTTTATAAATATATCTATATATTTGTGTATGTACAACAAAATAAATGATGAGGAAAGGATACAAAAAAAAAAAAAAGAATGCACCGAAAAGCAGAAACAAAATGCGTCTCTTGAAATTGATTAGGAAATGATATTCGAAGCACTTGAAAAATTTTCAGCAATCATTTTGTTGTATTGTAAGTAAATGTGCTTAGTCTAACAGCATGACAAAGTAAACATTTCATCGACACTTTGATCAATTATTAATAATTATAAAGAAAAACAAAACAAAACAAGAACTCCCAACAAGTAAAACTGCCATAGCATGTAAAGTTATAAGGCACAATATCTAATCGCATTTCAAATGTTTATTACAAGATATTATTATTCATATACACACACAATAAGTTTCTGCTTTTCACTGCATACATAAAAATAAAAATTATAATAATACAACAAGCATTGCCTGAGCCTTAGCAAACAATTGAAAAAAAAACAAATTTAAATAAAAGCAAAAAAAAATATATATTCAAAACATTTATTAATTGATTATTTGCGCAACGACAGAAGCTTATTTCTAGCAACTTTTTTGAGTCCAATTTAAAAGAGTTTGTACAATTTCAATCGACTTAACTTAGAAATATGATAATATTCTCAGTGCAAATAATAAAACAACTTTTGAGACAACATAAAACAGCAACAAAAAATGGAACCACGAAGAAGAATATTGAAACACAGCGCCAGAAAGTTGTTAATAAATATTCGCTAGATCTTAAGTAAATGCATATATATTTAAATTCGTATTATATGAAACACACACACACACAAAAACAAAATCTTATAATTAATAAAAAAAAAAACACTTGGAAATTGTACAAAATGCAGGAAACTGTTGAACATTTTTATTAGCTGGTAGTAATGAGTAAAATCTAATCATCTAAAACTTTCTGGAATTGCAATCCACTCCACTTATCAATTAAATATAAAAATCACTTGAAATGCAGCTAACCCTTAGAACCTTGAATGTATAAGTCGAGACAAGACACTATCTAATATTCGAAACTAAACTATAGTTGACCAAATCTTAAAAGCTTCTCCTGCGTTATGTCCACACTTGAATTATTATTGATACCGCCGTTAACAGTCTGACTTGCAATGTCGGTGCAGCCACAGTATATAGCCGGTTTATCGGCTGCATTTGGAGCGTTCTGCATGGGCGCCAGCATGGCCTGGTCTGCTCCCGTAGAGAAAATGCTCGTGGAGCAGGGAGCCTATGGATTTCCAGTGTCTCTGGATCAATTTGGATGGATTTCCTCACTTTTAACACTAGGTGCGGCAAGTGTGTGCATTCCCATTGGATTCATCATTGACTGGATTGGACGCAAGCCGACGATGTTGGCATTGGTGCCACCATACATGGTTGGCTGGATTCTAATGATATTTGCCAGCAATGTAACGATGCTATACTTTGGAAGATTTATACTGGGAGTTTGCGGAGGTGCTTTCTGTGTTACTGCCTCCATGTACAACACGGAAATCTCGACAATAGCCGCACGTGGCACTCTAGGCAGCTTCTTCCAGCTGAACATTGTTTGTGGACTGCTGTATGGTTACATTGTTGGTGGCTACCTCGAGCTGCCGATGATCAATACACTCTGCGGCGTATTGCCTTTAATTTTTGCTGGTGTTCACTTTTATATGCCAGAGTCACCCGTTTATTATGCCATGAAGGGAAGACCAGAGGATGCAGCCACGTCACTGCGTTGGCTTCGTGGCAAATATTGTGATATTAGCGGAGAGCTCGAGCTGATCTCAAAGGAGTCTGACAAACCCAAGATAAACACGTTGAAGGCATTGCGACGTTCTGTAACTCTCAAGGGATTGAGCATAGCGATAATTCTACAGATCCTGCAGCAGTGGACAGGAGTCAATGCCATTATGTTCTATTCCACATCAATTTTTGAGGATATTGGCACTGTATTAAGTGAACATATCTGGACTATTCTCATTGCCGTTACACAGCTGGTGATGACGCTGCTGGCAACTGGAATCATCGATAAAGTTGGACGACGCATCCTTTTACTCATTTCCGGCTTCTTTTGTTCCATATCAACCTGCCTGATGGGCATGTACTTTCAAATGCAAGAGAATGATCCGCATTCGGTGGAATCTATTAGCTGGTTACCCATCACCAGCATCTTTGTGTTTATGGTGGCCGGCTCCATTGGGCTTGGACCCGTTCCCTGGCTTATTTTGGCCGAGCTGTTCAGCGAGGATGTAAAGAGTGTGGCTGGCTCCATTGCATGCACCACCAATTGGTTTTCTGCATTTCTGGTCACGAAACTTTTTCCTCTGATGAAGAATGATATTGGACCCGCGGCAACATTTTGGGTATACTCTGGCATCGGTGTTTTGGGCTTTGTGTATATGTTGACGTGTGTTCCGGAGACCAAAGGCAAAAGTCTGGAGGAGATTCAACAGATACTTGCCGGCGGAAAAAATAAAAGTTTAATGGAGCAAAAGCTAGAAAATTCTAGGTAGACTGAAAGAAAGCTTACATTAAAAATTTAAAGTTATTAAATATAAATAAGTTTTCTTATTTAACATCCATTTGTCAGGTTTCATATTTTAGTATATAATCACACAAAAATGAAAACACAGTTCTAATAATTATAACAATAATAATAACTAACAAATAAAGAATTATAACACATTTAGTGCACCTCAATGCAATGTTTTTAAAATCCACCTGTTATACTTCCACGGGATAACGGTTGTACTACTGTGACTGAGAGCGATCGTTTACTTCCACACATCGACAAATTCCACTTATTCCACTACTTCCACAAAATCAGTTAGCTGAGAACTTTGCGCGCCTTTACATTGTTCGAGGCTAATCGTCCGTCTTTTTATAAAATTAAAGCGTGTCTCGTTTGAATTGTGTTAATTTAACGCAGTGAATATGCGGCAAGTGTTTGCAAATATATAGAATCGCCGTAAAATCGTATTTAATAGTGTTTTTTTTCGCAAATGCAGGCTGCATAATACTCGAAAATTTGTTTATGCTTTTCCTGCTTGTGAAAAAGAGCGAAGATAACTGTGTATTTCCATACGAATGTGTTGTTGTTTAAGGCACGCTGGAACGCACCCAAATGAGCAGAGCGTTTTAGTAGGTTCTAATAATATCCAAAATTATGGAACTAGAATTATTTTTGATTTTTTTTTATGTGTGTGAAGTGTAGTTAAAATCAAATAATATATTTTTGTGAATTGAGATGAGAGAGTTGAGCTGCCTCTTATAAAGTTGTTGTTGTGTGTTAGAGTGTTATCTTTTTGTTTTTGTAAAAGTGCTAAAAGCAAGAAGGAGATACAAAAGAAAGAATATGGACATAACTGCTGATGTGTGGCTGCTGCTGTCGGTAAGTGCAATGTTTTTGTAATTGCTCATCTTCTGCATTGTTTATTGATCACCCATTGTTAATAAATCCCCCTGTCAGTAGGTTAGATTGAGTAATTAAGTAATAACAAGTAAGAAGGCTTTAGTCGAGATTTTCCGACTAGGAGATTTGTCTGTATGCATCTGTGACAAAACTTCAATCTCCCATATCTCAGGTGTTTCTTTCTATTATTTTGAATCAAGTTTCTTAAACACATTTCACACAGACAGGCTGTTGATGATGATCAAGAATATATATACTTTATAGGGTCGGAGATGCTTCCTTCTGCCTGTTACACACATTTGCACAAAACCAATATACCCTTTTTACCCATTTCAGGGGTTCAGGGTATAATAATTATAACAATAATAATAACACTTGTCAACGAAACATGGAACAGATTTTATTGAGTCACAGCTCCCATTGTATTCCCTTACTGTTGACCGACAGTTGACCGTTAGTTTGTTTAGTCTGAGTGCCTAGATATACTCAAAAATTGAACACGTGATTATCTTTTTTCACAACGACACTTGAAAGTTCCAAAGCTCTTGACTGGCTTACAATTTCATTGTGGAACAAACTAAATGAAATCATTTTAAACTTAAATATATCATTCTATGTTGTTAGAAACGCAAGGGTATTAAGCCAACGGTAATCGTTTAATCTGCTATCGGCAACTAAATAAATAATCTATTATGCACAAACCCGTAAAAACAACAACAATGTTTTGTTAACCGATTTCCCAAATCTTGACGGCCTTTTTTTGCGCCTCATTTATGACCGCACCTGATTTATCAGTTATGCATTGTTGGCCCAGTAAACAGTGTGAATCGGAATGTCACAGCCTAAAGTTCTGCCGCAGTATATAGCCGGCTTATCGGCAGCATTCGGTGCCTTCTGTATGGGCGCCAGCATGGCCTGGTCTGCGCCCGCAGAGAAAATGCTAACGGAGGATGAAGTCTATGGGTTTCCGGTATCTGGAGGTCAGTTTGGCTGGCTGTCTTCCCTGTTGACACTGGGTGCGACAGTCGTCTGCATTCCCATTGGATTCATCATTGACTGGATTGGACGCAGACCAACCATGTTGGCACTGATACCTCCTTTTATGGTTGGCTGGCTGTTGGTGATCTTCGCAGGGAATGTGACGATGTTGTACTTTGGCAGGTTTATAATAGGACTCTGTGGCGGTGCTTTCTGTGTAACTGCCTCCATGTACAACACGGAAATCGCGACAATTGCCGCACGTGGCACTTTGGGCAGCTTTTTCGAGCTGAATACATGCTCGGGTCTGCTCTATGGATACATTGTTGGTGGCTATCTTCCGCTCCTGACCCTGAACATATTGTGCGCCATTCTGCCCTTAATCTTTGCTGCTGTTTTCTTCTTTATGCCGGAGTCTCCAGTTTATTATGCCATGAAGGGAAGACCAAAGGACGCAACCAAGTCACTGCATTGGCTTCGTGGCAAGGATTGCGACATCAGCGAAGAGCTCGAGCTGATCTCAAAGGAGTCTGACAAACCCAAGATAAACACGTTGAAGGCACTGCGACGTCCTGTAACTCTCAAGGGATTGAGCATTGCGATAATTCTACAGATCCTGCAGCAGTGGACAGGCGTCAATGCCATCATGTTCTATTCGACATCGATCTTTGAGGATGTGGCACAAGGATTAAGTGGACGAGTCTGCACGATCCTTATTGGAGCTACGCAGCTGCTGATTACCTTTGTGGCCACTGTGATCATCGACAAGACTGGACGTCGCATTCTTTTACTTATCTCCGGACTGTTCTGTGCGATTACAACATGCCTGATGGGCGTTTACTTTCAAATGCAGGAGAATGATCCGGATTCGGTGGCATCTATTGGCTGGCTGCCCATCACCAGCATCCTCATCTTCATTGTGGCCAGTGCCATTGGCCTTGGTCCTGTGCCCTGGCTTATAATGGCCGAGGTATTCTCCGAGGATGTGAAGAGTGTGGCTGGCTCCATTGCAGGCACCGTTAACTGGTTCTCGGCGTTTATGGTAACCAAGCTTTTTCCACTCATGAAGAACGATATTGGACCAGCGGCAACATTTTGGGTATTCTCTGGCATCAGTTTGCTTGGCTTTGTTTACATGTGGATATGGGTTCCCGAAACGAAGGGCAAGAGCCTGGAGGAGATTCAACAGATTCTCGCTGGTGTTCAGCGAATGGAAACGACAATATTGGAACCCACCAGAGAAGACTGGTTCTGCACTCTTCGCCATGAAGAGCCTGTATATAGTCCATATGGTTACGATCAAAATATAGACAAGGATGTCTAGTTAATGTGAAAGAATAGTTAAATAATGTGAAATTAAACATTGGTGTTCAAAACTGTTATCAAAGAATTTAGAATTACTTGAAAAGTATAGATTAAGTAGTATTGAAATAAAATCGATTTTAGCATTCGAATAGGAATTAAAAATTGTATAAGTCCACACAGATATTCTATACCTATTGTCCTGGGCCAAGAATATATGTATCTTTTTGTATCCCTTTCTCATTTGTTAGTTGGAAAGTATTGATTACGTCTGATAACGTAATAAAAAAAAACATTTGTTTGATACTTTGCTAGTTTTTAATATATTAATATTTTACTAGTTTATATTACAGTTATGCACAATAGTATTATTGATAGGGTCTACATACAGCTACGTACAAGATTTAGACATACAAAACAACTTAATCTTCACGTGCGCCCAAATCTAATGATCGCTGTGCATCTCAGTATCCTTACTCTTTTTGCCGCCAGCCAACATCAGCTGAATCTCCGGCAGCGTCTTACCCTTCGTCTCCGGCACAAAAAGGAAAATATATATGAATGCAACGACCGCAATGCCTGAAAATATCCAAAATGTTGGCGCCGATCCAATGCTGTTCTTCAGTATGGGAAAAAGAAGGGTAACCAGAAAAGCGGAGAACCAGTTGCTGGTGCCCGCAATGGAGCCGGCGACACTCTTTACATCCTCAGTAAATAATTCGGCCATAATAAGCCAGGGCACGGGTCCAAAGCCAATCGAGAAGAAGACTATGAACAGCAGAATGCTGGTGATGGGCAACCAGCCGATGGATGTCACTGAGGCTGGATCGCTGTCCTTCATTTGGAAGTAGACGCCCATTAGGCAGGTGGTGATGGCCATGAAAAAGACGGATATGAGCAGCAGGATGCGACGACCAGCCCTGTCAATGATCAGTGTTGCCACCAATGTCATAACGACCTGAGTAGCTCCAATCAGGATCGTGCAGACGCGACCCGATAAACCAGCGCCCACATCCTCAAAAATGGACGTGGAATAGAACATGATGGCGTTGATGCCTGTCCACTGTTGAAAGGCTTGCAGAAGCACCGCAATGCCAAGTCCCTTGAGCGTTATGGGACGTCTTAGTGCCGCGAACACATTCACCTTGGGCGCATCCGCTCCCTTGTTGCTCTCCTCCATCATTTCCTTGAGCTCTTCGCTGACATCGCAGTCCTTGCCACGCAGCCAAAGCAGGGATCTCTTCGCATCGTCCTGTCGTCCCTTCATGGCGTAGTAAACTGGTGACTCAGGCATAAAGAAATGCACAGCAGCAAAGATTAAGGGCAGAATGGCACACAATATATTGATAATCAGGAGCTCGAGGTAGCCACCAACAATGTAACCATAGAGCAGTCCCGACACTGTATTCAGCTGGAAGAAGCTGCCCAGTTTGCCACGCGTGGCAGTTGTCGAGATCTCTGTGCTGTACATCGAAGCAGCCACACAATAGGCACCACCACAGACGCCAAGAATGAAGCGTCCAAAGTACAACATCAACACATTGTTGGCAAAGATCATCAACATCCAGGCAACCATGTACGGTGGTATCAGTGCCAACATTGTTGGTCTTCGTCCAAATATGTCAATGATGAATCCAATGGGAATGCACACAACTGTGGCACCCAGCGTCAACAAGGAAGAGACCCAGCCAAACTGATCTCCAGACACCGGAAATCCGTAGGCTGCCTCCTCCGTCAGCATTTTCTCGACCGGAGAGGACCAACCCATGCTGGCGCCCATACAGAAGGCTCCAAATGCTGCCGATAAACCGGCTATATACTGTGGCAGAACCTTAGCTTCCGCCATTTTCTTTCGCTTGTTTTATGTTCTGTTCCGTGTAACGGTTAAAGTCAAACTGAATGTGGATGGACAACCTGTACTTGGCTTGAAATGAATCGTACTGCATTCGATATGCCCAATAACTGGTGACTGCGACTGCGACGTCGACGTTGGCAGCGAAAACTGATAAATCAAGTGCAGGCTAGAGCTGAGGTGTGAGAAAAACCGTTAAAACTTGACAAATAACCCCAAACCGCGCATTACTCAATTAAGTTTATAATGAGTGTTGAACACATGTATATACTCAGATTGTTCAGGTAGCACTATAAAAACAAGTGAAGTATTTCGCACCTTAATTAGATACCCTTGCAAAAAGCTCATCTGTAAATCGATAGTTCTTATTCCACCAACACAATATGCGACTTCAATCTGGCCAATTAACGCACTTTATTAGAGACCATTTTCACTCAACTCAATTCACGACAAAATTAGAATACCCCCCACAAAGAGTATAAAAACTATTTGTGTAATTGGAAATTTTACAGCTGTTGTTGTTGGTACTGTAAATGCCGTGTGAAAAGTAGATAATGGTAGCAGCCCCTGAACTACAGTTGGGGTCTATATATGCATATAAATCGCTTACGAATGGATCTAATCTAGAGCCGATCACGTACAATAACAAAATGCATGCTCGCACAATAACGGTCAACTGTCGGTCATTGCCAACTCTGACACTCATTGGAAATTGGAGGTGAGTCGTCGTCACAACTTGTGGCACCTTCTGGAACGCAGAGATAATGTGTGGAGAGCTACTATCTGGTGCTCCATTGATAAGTGGATTGTTTTTCAACAGAGCCGGTACTACTGCGATTGAGTAATGTAATAATTATCATCATTTTTACACAAATCCTGCTGATAAACAGTTCCCACTAAATGGCAGCTACAAAATAAATTCACATTTTTTTAATTATTTACACAAGCTGAAGTACCTTGTGTCGCAAGTACAACGTTAATACAAAAACAATTAAATATTTACTCAATGAGACATTTTTCCACACTTGATGTCCACTTATATAATACAAAAAAAAGCTGCTATCAAATAAGACGGCACTCGGCTTTATTATTTGCGCTGCGCCTCCTCCATGGCGCGCATCATTTCGGCATCGTGTTTCTGGTGGTGTTCACGTATGGCACGCTGCAGTTCCTCGTGATGGCTCTTGCTTTCCGGCGGATAGAGTTCGCGCTTCTTTTTGGTCACCCATTCCTCAAAGTATTCGGGCTGATTGAAGAAGTGGAAGAGCGCTACGGGAAATGCCATGTACATGCCCATTTTTGCCACTTCCAGTACCCAAGTGCCCATGTTGTTGTTGTATGATTCTAACGTGCGGAAACTTTAATTCGAGTTTTTATTTATTTCAATAAAATTGTGTTGTTTTTGCTTTGTCTACCGGCTGTCAACAAAACTCAGCTGTTTTTCAGTACTGTGAAATGTACAAAAACAATAGTCAGTGCTGCCAATAGCTTAAAGCGATAATATATCGGATCTTGCGTTTTTAAATCGAATTTTCTTTATCGCTATTCAAATTACTCTTAAGAGAAATAAATAATTTCACTTTTTAACTCAAGCAAATAAAACAGTGGGAGTAAGATTATAAATTATTTATTTATTAAATGTAAATATAATTATATCTTAAGTTATAGTGTAATTTCTTCGGAATATTCATGAGGCATGCGTTTATAATGTTAAGCTTAAGCTACATAAGAATTTTGTAAACAAAAAACGCTGCCGAGTGCATTTATCTTATACTTAAACTTGTTTGTTTCTTCGAAAACAATTATACGGAAGCAATATGTTTGTTAAAAGACAATTTTCTGAAAACCGTGCAACGGTTTTAACGTTAAATGTTGTGAAAAAGTGAGATTTTTCTTTGTGGCTTCACTTAAAGCTAAAGCGCTGTTTCGCCTGGATACTCCTCATGAGAAGTAATCAGCAATTTCTTCGTGTGCAAATGTTCATCAGCATCACCACTTGAAATATTTTCCTTGTTGCCGCCAAAATCACCATCCGCCTCAAGGGCCATTTTAAGAGGTGTGTCCGCCGAACGTTTGCGACCATTATTAAAGCTGCCCAGTGGTGAGGCAACTGCCGGTTCATTGCCATCCAAGCAGTAGAGCAGGCTGGGACTCAACTCCGACTCGTCAAAATCCTCAATATCCTGTGTGGTGTTCGCACCGCCAAAGTCATCCGAGCGACTGGCAAATGACAAATCCGCCGGACTGGCTGTCAAAACACTGCGCGTAAGCAAATACTCCCTGAGGAGTGTTTAAAACTGTTATTCAACTGGCAAATTTAAAAACTCGCTCAACTCACTTGAAATCACTCGAGAGCGCATTTTGTGGTTTGCCACTTAGTGAAGGCTCCTGTTCCAACTCATTGCTATTGCTATTACTGCTGCTGCTCGTGCGCTGTCGTTGGCTGGCAAAACTCTGCTGACGCCTCAAGATATCCGCATAGCCACCTAGCGAGGTGGCATCCTCGCTATGCAGCACCGGTGGCTCCAGTTGCTTACTGGCCAATAAATCATCCTGCTGCTCCAAAAAGCTACGATTCTGCTGCTTGTCGACATTGTTTAAGGCATTGAGCAGCATAACTGGCTTGCGGGAGCGTGGTGTCATTATGGATTCCTGCAAAGAATCTCATATTTAATAGCTACTTTTCTATCGCAACAATCATAAGACATGCTAATTATTAAAACATGCTTCACTTACCTGCATTGCCTTGGGCATGCGTTGTGTCGACTTCGTTATGGGAGACATGGATCGGCGACCCATTCGCAATGCTGGCGTGCTTGTTATCAAATCCAGATTGCGATAAACACTGCTCTGGAGCAACTGTTGATGGTAGCTAATGTCTATAGCCATGCCAATGCCATGAGGCAGTTCATTGGAGCTGCCATTTACCTCGGACAAGGTGTCGTCATCATCATCATCGGTTTTATTCCCATCTTCATCCTCCTGCTGCTCTACATCACTATCATCTACGTCCTCCAGGAGTGGAGCATCTGCAGTCGGCAGGTGTTTGGCTTCATCGATGCTGCTGGGACGACGTTTAAGCGTGGCCGAGACGCTGCGCACCAAGCGCTTAGTTGTCTCCGGCGTGCTGAATGGAAAACGCAGATTGCCCATGCTGACACCCTTCATCAGCTTGCGGGTTAGGGATTTGCCCATGCCGCTACTGATCGCTGCTGTCGTGGATACCTCCACAATGGGCGTCAGGGCTGCATCCTCGTCGTAATCATTGTCATCGTGCACCTGTGGCCGCAGACTACACAGATTAGGCTCAGACTTGTAGCGCGATGATTGCTGGACGGGAGTGCACGGATTTGAGTACTCCTCGATATCTAGCAAACGGCGATCATTCCAAGCCACACTCTTTTTATCAGCTGCCCCACTGATCAGCTGCTGGGCCACCGCCGAGATAATCTTTGCCGGTGTTACGCAGCACTCGGCATCGATCTCGTCCAGCTCGGGCACAGCAGCTGGCACAGAGGGCAGCTCATGTGACTGCTGGCGACTGACGGGTGCCGATTGGCTGGTATTGCCGCCATAGCTGCTACTATCCGATGATGATTCAATCTTCAACGATGTGGATGAAATGGATTTGTGAAGCGTGTGCAGTGGGTTAGTGCCGCCGACAGATGATGATGATGATGATGATGAGGAGGAGATGACTTTGGATGTGGGCGGCAGTGGCATCGCTGGCGTCGGACTTTGGAAAAGCACGCGCATTTTAGGCGCCTTTACATGCGATAGATTTGGCGTCTGCGCGAGGAACACAAACAACATGCGGTTAGTGTACAAAACATATAAACGATAATAGGTTTGTTCGGCATGCCGACTATATATATACCCTTGCATTAGATTAGAGAAATTCTAATAATCTGCAAGGGTAAAAGAACCACAAAAAAACACAACCGCCACCCACCTCTGAACCGTGCATAGCTTGCAGGGCTGGCGCCCGTTTAGGAGTACGCGACATAAGACTCTTGTGAAATATGTGTTTCTTAATGGAATCACCCAGGGATTTGGCGCTGCGAGTTGCCTCATTGTTCTTTAATCGATTCATGACCACCAACTGCAATGGAGTGCCTAAAATAAAGTAAACTTTTAATTCCATTTCTTGTTCTTTAAATTAGTATAACCATTTTATACCTTGTCCATTTTGTTTGTTGAACTGTTTGATGAGGCGACGTTTTTTCGAGGACTCGGGCAGACTTTGAATGTGGGCGTATAACTGCGCCAATTCAGTGTCTGTGTTGTTGGATGTGGTGGCCGCTGCTGTGGCGGCACGATCTACAAAAGTGTACACCGTGTTGACCGTCGAGATGTCCGAGATGGATTCGTCAAGCGTTTGCTCCGGCGACATGGTTTTCTTGCGTTTGCGTTCAAGAAAGTACGCCCGAATATCGGTCGCCACCTTGGCGGGCACAGCGAAGATCTCCAAGCTGCGCACAATCATATATGCAACAATACTGGACATACGCTTGGCAGTATAGTGCAACACCTCGGGCGGCAAATTGCGTGGACAAATTAAGTGTGGTGTGAATAATGTGGCGAGATTTTCCGCGGTCATCTTATTGCTAGCCTCATGCAGGGCAACAGCGTGTAGCATTTCCATGATGTGTTTCAGCAGCTCACGATGCTCCTCTGGCAGCAGCAGTAGCAGCAACTGCACAGAGTTTAACAGATGCTGTTGCCGCTCCAATGTGGCCTGCGTGCGCTCCGACAGCAGCGTTTGACAGAGCGGCGCTATTTGCAAATGTGCAGGATAGTGTGCATCTGTTAGCAAAGGCTCCGGCAGCTCGGCCAGGAAGCTTTTGAAAACCGTGGCACAATCGTGCGCCGAGAAGCCAGCCTGTTCCAACTCCAACGGCTTGTCTTGCTGAATGTGCAGACGCAGCTCGTTTTGACGCGAAACTGAGCCACCTTTGCGAAAGAGTCCCTCCTGTGTGAGATCTGGAAAGCAGCATATTGGTTACGAATCAAGATTTGCTATGCGTCTCCACTTACTTTTCTCCAGCATTAGAAAATCCTTGAGCTCTAGCAGGTGCATTTGAAAGCCGGCGTCTATTTGCTGTTGCAAGCACTCCGTTGGACTGTTCCCCACAGACTTGCTGCCGTTGCCAGCTGCACAGCCGGCAACGTTGGCAACACTGGCGGCGTTGCCAACATGACCCAATCGGTGCTTCTTCGACAGCCTGTTCCATTTCTTTAACTTGCCTTTGTCCTCGTACACAATTTCGTGACAGGCTAAATCGAATCTGCAATTGACGCACATACAAACATACAGTCACGAATCACAATAGAAAATACAACTACACTTACTCGTCGGTGTTCAATTCGAGCTCAAATGACAGATGCATACGAACAAGAGACTTGTATTTCTCATAATTGCAGGTGCGCATGCGCGTCGCCAGCTCGAGGTCGTTAAATTCATTGATATTCACGTAATCCATGTCCATATTGTTGGCTGCCTTTCGTTCTCGCCTTTTCAAATGTGTTTATATATATATTTATATGTATGTATGTTAGCAGCTGTCCCAGTTAAAACAACAACAACAGCGCGCAGTATAACGACAAATTGATTTGCCAGCTATTTTTTTTAGCCATTTATTGCTCTAATTTTTTTAGTTCACTATTGGCATTTACACTATTTTGCGTGAAAAGCACGGTCCAGTTAGCTATTTAGCTGCTTGACTAAGTAATTTAATTGTCGGAAAAAATGCAAGACGCTCTCTACCAACCGCTGTGAATTGAAATTATAGAGTTGCTACGTGCCGTCAAAATTATACATACAGTGTGAGCAACGTCAACTGGTTCGGTAGCTCGTATTTTTTTTTTTTTTTTTGTGTTTTACAAGAGTAGATACTGACGGACATGAAAACAGTGCTTTAAAACTGTGGTATTTTTTTTTTTTGCACATTATTGCAATGCAAGCAGCGTTAGTGTTTTGCGTTTATCAACACACCAATTGAGTTTGCCGCTGCCAGACGTTTTGCAAATCTGTTTATTATCCTGTGTTTTTGTAAAGTTCTCTATTAAAATGGTATTAATAATGCCTATAAGCCCACCCGAGCACGGTCTCTTATACACCGCCAATAATATCAAGCTCAAGCTTGGCGACAAAGTCGTGGGACAGGGCACAGTATATATTTCACAGAAGTGAGCGCAATACTTGTCGGCAATGCTCGAGAAACGTAAATTGCAATTGTTAATTATTTTGTTTTTGCCATAGCACACTGTCCTGGCAGCCAATGGATCTTGCCGAAGGGATTTCGATTGAATGGAAGCAAGTAAGCCTGCATGGCATCTCATCTAATCCAAGAAAATGCATTTATTTCATGCTTGACCGCAAAGTGGAGTGGGAGGGCGTCTATATGGGCCGAAGTTTGGATGTCAATGGCCAAAACGGCGGTGGAGATGGGCCCCAGCGTAATAATGTTGCTGCCGTTGCCAACAATGATGTAGACGAGGGCAATGGCAGTGATGAGCATGATGAGGAAGAGGAAGACGATGATAACTTTGAGGATGCTGTTGATCAGCAGCTGGATGAGGTGACTGAGTGTTGGCTGCTGCCCGACGATATCCACACTGTGGACACCATGTACAATGCGATGACCACTTGCCAGGCATTGCACCCAGACTCGGCTGATAGCAACTCGGAAGATAGTGATCCCATGGAGGATGCTGGCGGCATGGCCTTTGATGATCAGGACATGGTCGACGATGCTCTTACGCTTGGCCGCAATGGCGGTGAAGTGGGTGGCATGCAGAATCTAAGCCTGGATGATGATGATGAGCGCTTCGAGGATGCTGATGAATAAAGGCTGCTTGGAAAAAGAAAACTATGAACTACTCAACATAACCGTAACATCCACATTCATATACGTATTTATATTTGAATCTTTTATACAAAGTGTAATTCTAAAGTGTACGAAATGTAAAAAACATTTGATTAGCTTTTGGAATACTATATACTTATACTATAAAAACGCTGTAAGCGCACCAATTCTTAAAGGTTAAACGTTTTCCTTTTTGGCCTGCTGCTGTCTCTTCAGCTCCTCCTCCAGATCTGCATCACTCACAGGTGCAGCTAGCTGTAGAATGTATACATTACATACATGTATGTTTAAATATCATTTAAAGTTTAAACTTACCGCCTCGGCAACTTCTAACATGTTCATTGCCTGTTGATAGCCATCGCCCTTGGATGGCACTTTGTCGTAGTTCCAATATGTAAATTCCTCGAAGGTGCCAGTCAGACGCAGTTGGCGTTGTGCCTGGTGTGGATCTGTCTCTTGCAAGACGACGCCCTTATACCCTTTAGGTACCTGATCTCGCTTGCCCAGCAGTGGATATCCCCGAAGCGCATTTGTCAGCACGCCTTTTCCATAGTCCGTAGCATCGCGCGTATAGTTATTGAAATATTTGTCGACATTTACGCACTCGCCGTCGCCATCGATTTTGGCTGGTAAATAGTGCAGTTCAAGTAGCCTTTTGTTGGCCACTTGCTTTACATCAAAGTCGAGCGTAATGGACATTATCTCTAGCAAACAATAAATATTAAACAACAATACCCAAACAAACACCGCCAAATTTAGCGTAGTGCTGTGCAGTGTCAGAAAAATACTAGTTTGGTCAGCAGTGTGGAAAAATGCGCTTTGCAACACTGTGTGTTGGGAACCAACCATAAAAATGGCGTTTCTCGTTGAACAAGAACTGATTTCTGCGCGATATTAGCATTAGATAGTTATAAACAAATTTTAAACGTGTAAGCAGCAGCAAACTCACATTACGCTAGATAATGTAGTTAAGCTCACTGCAAATAATTAAATAAATAGTTGCGAAATTCAGCTGTGCGTGTAGCTAACGTGCTTCATCCGTATTCACAGTCGTCGGTTGTCGTTCATATTTCATTTGCTCTCTCGCCGTCTCTCTGTAAGTATAAAAACGAGAGCAGTGCGTAAAAAAAACGAAAGAATATTTTTGTTGCAAATGTTGTTGCTTTCAAATGCGTAGTGCACAGATCTGTGTCGAGAAATTAATATACATATATGCATACACATGTGCATATATGCAAATTTTATAATAACTAACAAGTGTGTGGCGGGCAGGGCCTTAACATTATTGCAAATTTTGTGGCACAGCAGCAGACACACACACAGACACAATCAAAATAGTATGCACCCATACAAACGCAGGAAACAAATTAAAGTTAATTAAACGACTGCTGAAATACATAAACCTGCATACATAGTATGTACATATATAGTTTAATACAGCTTATAAAATAATAAAAGAATAGTACTCGTGCCTGGAACATGCGTCCGTCTAAAATATGTGTGTGTGTCACTGTGTTCGTGTGCGACATGTGCGTGTAAAATGATTTTAAGGCAGCAGCAGCATCAACAAAAACAACAACAACAGCAGCAGAAGCAAAACAGTTTTGGGTGAGTTGTGTGTTACCTGCCAAAGCAGTTTTTTTTTCTTCCCCCCTTTTGTCGTGTTTTCGTCTTGTGTTCGCCGGCAGTTTGCACGCCCTCTGCAGTGCTTTGACGGGCTACTAATACTTACGCACTCCATTCATTTTCAGAGCTCAGATAACCACCCACACACACCCAGACAAACACACACACACACATATGCAATTGCTTATCTTAACGAACCGAACGTTTTAGTTATCAAAATGTGTGTGTTAATAAAACAATTCGTATAAATTCAATTATGAAACTCATAAATAATCAGTTTTGTCGCTTTTCTATTGCAGTTTGCACTCGTTCGCAGCGCCAGCGTAACAAACCCAACCACAAGAACAACAACAACAACACATGAATTATAAATATTTCACTGTGCAAACAATGACACACAACTGCAACAGAAACAGCAGCAAAAACAACAAAAACAGCAGCAGCAAAAGCAACAGAAATTCTCAAGGCTACAACAAGAGCGGCAGCAGCTGCTGCTGCGGCAATAATAATAATAACAACAACAACAAAAACAGCATAAACAAGAAAAATTGAGATAATTTTTTGCTATTTCTCTACCTCCTCCTTCTACTTTGCTTCGATCTTATACATGCTGCCAGCAATAACAACAACAACTGTTTAATGCCCAAAAATGATCAGCAAGACAAGTGTCCGACAGACCAATTGTTTTATAAAGAAATAACAAATAGTTAAACTATATTTTTATATGAAAAAACAATACAACTATAAAACAAACAAAACCTAAAGTCTGAAATTATGAATAAACTGGATTATCCACGTCGCAATGGAACACACAAAATTCGAATAACGCGTAAGTTGCAAAAATATCTAATACTTAACTCGATATTCTAACTAAAAAAATTCTTTTATTTCTTTTGCAGTATTGTGTGCAAGAAATTTGGCGCGCAAGGATTTGTTTCGTAAGTAAAACTTGTTCAATACTTGGAAAAGCTGTGTAGAAATCAAAGAGTTTAATATGTATATATGAGCATGCAAATTAGGCAGCCAATTTTTATAAATCAAATCAAAATATGATAACAAATGCGGGGCCCACAAATGTAATTGTTTCGCTTTTTTGAGTTTTGGTGCGTTTTTGAACGTGCTACGTGCTACGTTTTGGTGGCTAAATTTAGCATTTCCTTTTGTCTACTTTCATTTTTGTACAAATTACACGCACGAGGGGGCGTGAGAAGGGTCGGTAGGGGGACGGATGGCAAGGGGGTAATAGAAGAGAAAATCACTTGCCTAAATTTGTATCTATCTAACCATACACAAATTACAGTTGCCATGCCGTCAAGTTTGTATTTTTCTTTCATTTGCTATAATTTTTTGTTTACACACAACTAAAATGATTATTACTAATTTACTTTCATTGTAGCGCTCTCTCACACACACACACACACACACATATATAAAGTTGTCGGTGTGTGTTTGCGTGCGTTATTTATTATTATGTATTATTTTTGTATTTCTCTCATTCATTTTTTACACATCGTTGCACTTAAATCACGCGGGGCGTCGTCGTCCGCATTGCCTAATGCCATCTTTAATTATATATACCCCATATGTGTGTAGACTTTGTAGTTTATATATATATGTATGTTAGATATATAGGCGCTTGCAGCTAGCGCATTCCAAAAAAATATTCGACAGGTGTTTATTTTGATGAGGTCCAAAGAGGGAGTGTGTCTGTGTGTGTGTTTTTGCCATTTGAAATGGCACATAAATGCTAATGTGTAATTAACAACGGCATGCCAAGTAGTCTGACTGACTAACCCCGAAACCAAGTGTATTTGTACTCTATGCCCATCTTTTCATTGTAATAGATCTTGGCTTACATTTTGTTGTCAAAGGTTAGAAGCTTTTCGCTTTTAGGCCGCCATGCAAATAAGTTAATGCCTCAACAACAACAACAACAACAAAAAACTTGCTCGCTATATATAATAACTATATGTTTATCGTTGGCGCTGATTAGATTTTACTACACAGTCTACATATTGGGAAAAAACCGCAGTCGGAAACCGGGTGAAAGTGTGTGTGTGAGGACTTGGCCATTACTATCGGAAAGCGCTTGACTCAGTTTGTTGAGCGATATATAAATAGATATTATGGGCCAGGGATTTATGGTCTAACATGTGTTCATGACTAAGTATTCGGTTTGCCCGCAACAAGAAACTACTACGCAAATTATAGTTTTGTTTTTTTTTTGACAACTTGACGCTTTTGTTGGGGTTTTTTTGGTTGACTATTAAGATCTGTAATCACTGTCAAAAAGTTTCAGAATCTTAACTCACTTTACAACAAAGCAGTTACATAAAAATATTTCTTGCCCTTCTTATCACAAGCAATAAGTTTACAAAATCAAACAATTTGAATAGGAAACGGAAGGTTTTTTTTTTTTATTAAAGATGATAACATTGTTGCTGCGTAAGCAGAAAGCTTTTGGTAAATGGCTTTCCGGAAAAAGTTCAAACTATATGAAACAAGAATGTAAACTAGGATTAAACGTTCTTGAGGGTTCGCAGATGCTTCAAGTTAGGACCATGTGTAAGAAGGAAAGTAAGGATGCCGAAGATGATGATGAGAAGACAAAAAAGGATAACTACTGTTCCCGGAAAATGCCATCGATCAATTCGTTGTCGTTGCCCGAATTTAGTAGGGACAGGAAAGCAAAGATGCGGGCAATAATAAAAGAACGTCTCAGAACTCAACGCATTACCAAGGACACGGAGAAGGCAGAGCCCATTGTCAAGGTTAAGGAGCTGACCAAATTTCCACTAATCCACGCCAAACACGAAGATATAACTAAATTCCCCTTGGACGAAAGTTTGTCCAACACCGAAGACAGCGAGCTGGAGGAAGTCCTGAAGGCGGCTAAGGAAAAAGCGGATGCAACCAAGAAATTGCCCACTGTCAGGACAGCAATGAGGAAGGCAAGTATTGCTTGCCGTGAGGCCAGGAAGTCTAAGGATAAGCTTCCGCCCGATGACGAATCTGCCAAAGCACTTTTCAACATCCAGCCGATTTTATAATGCTTCCAAGTTTCCAGCTGGTGCTCCCACCAGTCCATCATGTCCACCCCCTGCTGGTGGAGGAGCTGCAAAGCCACCAGGTCCGCCGTCACCACCGAAGGGTCCGCCGCCACCACCGAAGGGTCCGCCGCCACCACCGAAGGGTCCACCACCAGGCACACCGCCACCACAAACCAAAACCAAATTTGGTCCTCTGGCGGATGCAGATCGTATCTTCACGAATCTGTACGGACGTCACGACTGGCGCCTGAAGGCGGCCATGAAACGTGGCGACTGGTACAAGACCAAGGAGATCATCGAGAAGGGCTCACCCTGGATCATCAATGAGATCAAGACGTCCGGATTGCGTGGACGCGGTGGTGCTGGCTTTCCCAGCGGTCTCAAATGGTCCTTTATGAACAAGCCGCCCGATGGCAGGCCCAAGTTCCTCGTCGTCAATGCCGATGAGGGTGAGCCGGGCACATGCAAGGATCGGGAGATACTGCGTCACGATCCGCACAAGCTCGTAGAGGGTTGTCTCATAGCCGGATGTGCTATGGGTGCCAATACGGGCTACATCTATGTGCGTGGTGAGTTCTACAATGAGACCTGTAATCTACAATACGCCATTCTGGAGGCCTACAAGGCCGGATATCTGGGCAAGAATGCCTGTGGCTCCGGCTTCGATTTCGATCTGTACGTGCACCGTGGTGCTGGCGCCTACGTGTGTGGCGAGGAGACCTCCCTGATCGAATCCCTCGAAGGCAAGGCCGGCAAGCCACGCTCCAAGCCACCCTTTCCGGCGGATGTGGGTGCCTTCGGCTGCCCCTCGACGGTGACCAATGTGGAAACGGTGGCCGTCTCACCCACCATTTGTCGTCGCGGTGGCAAATGGTTCGCCAGCTTCGGACGCACCATGAACTCGGGCACAAAACTGTTCAACATCATGGGCCATGTGGAGCGACCCTGCACCGTCGAGGAGGAGATGTCCATGCCCACCCGCGAGCTGATTGAACGGCATGCGGGCGGCGTTCTCGGCGGCTGGGATAACCTCTTGGCCATCATACCCGGCGGCTCCTCCACCCCCTGCATACCCAAGAAGGATGCGGAGACGGCCATTCACGACTATGTCGGCCTGCAAGCGGTACGCTCCTCCATGGGCACCGGCGCCATCATTGTGATGAACAAGCAGACGGACATCATCTATGCCATTGCACGCCTGAGCGCCTTCTACAAGCACGAGAGCTGCGGCCAGTGTACGCCATGTCGCGAGGGTCTCCACTGGGTGCACCTGATCATGCAGCGCTTCGTCACCGGCCAGGCCCAGCCCAGCGAGATCGACATGCTCTGGGAGCTGACCAAGCAGATCGAGGGCCATACCATTTGTGCACTCGGCGATGGCGCCGCTTGGCCGCCCCAGGGACTCATACGTCACTTTCGACCCCTGATTGAGGAGCGGATGCAAGAGCGGGCGGCATGCGAGCAAGCTTCTGCTGCTGCAGCTGCCGCTTCTGCTCCATACTAACACACACACACACAATGATGTTGCAATAAAGCATAAACAGTCATTTGTTGCAAGTGTGCAACTTCATGCAACACTGACTTCCGCTGTTACCAAAGAGAAAGTGCAGCGAATCGTTAATTTCCCTATATACAAAACTAAAACGTGTGCCACAAATTTGTGTGCAGTGTAGCCATTAAACCCATTGGGGTTGAACGACATGTGTCCGTCATAGAGGGTAGTTACTATATACGTCATCGTCAACATCAATATGTCACAACATCCAACACATGTCCCTTAAATGAGCCGTAAAATTGGTTTTTTTTTTCTTATTCGCCTCAAAAATTATCACATATGAAATATGTACATAATTTATGACATATTTTATGTAGAGCACTCGCTAGTCGCCTAGTTTGATAATTGCCCGCTCACTTTCTTACCGCTATTTCCTTTTACTTTTTGCCATTTTGCTTTTGTGTTCTTTGGAGCATTAAATCAATCAACAGCTGCTGTTGTTGTTGTTGTCCACAGCTCAAATTACTCACACACACACACACATGCACAGGTACGAATACAGTTACAGTTACAAGCACACATGCATATGCATGTCACTTAGCAGGAGCAGCAACAACAACAAAGAACCCTTAAAGTAACCTTGATAGCTGAAAGTTGCGTGTGTGCGAGTGAAAGGCACAATTACCGAAAAACTAAGTGCATTCAAATTTAACTGTAGCTGGTCATCTTATCAATAAGTATTTTGACCTGAAAAGCAGTCACGAGTCTCTCTTTGATTTAATAACACTAATGCCACTTGGCCCCCATTCACGTTTTGGGGTCAGTTCGAGTAGAAAAACAATTATGATTTAAGCGTTGCTCAGATTCGCATTTAATTGAAACTTGTTGACCCCCTATTTAACAATTAAACTAATTGAATGTGCGATAGATGAGATTCCTCCAGTACTAGCCATGAGGATTGAAGGGTGGCGTTCCTCCAGGAAACGAGGTGTTTGGTCGTGGGCGGCCACCTCCACGACGTCCGTCAAAGGGTGTGGCCACTGTGGAGGCAATACAGGAGAGCGCCATCAGTGCGAGTAGGAACCAAGTGAAGAAACTGCTGAAACGTATGGCTGCCATGATGACTCTGGTTGTCTGGCTGTGATTGATAATCGGATTGCAAAAGCTCCGCTTTTATATGTGGATCAGCCTCCAGCGAGAGTAGGGGGACTCACAAGTGAGGGAACTCACAATCACAATCAGTTGGCGTCATCATCTGAGGGGGAATTTTCTTCTTCTTCTTCTTGCTGTGTGTTGTGATAACCCGACTTTAGCTGCTTGTTGTTTATGTTGTGGTTGCTGTTGAGATTTCCTGCTGCTCAAGGCAAACTTTTGCTCTGATATCGAAGGCCAAACGATGGGGAAAGCCAGGATGCCGATGTGGCACATAGGAGCAAGTGGGCAATAATAAATGCATTAGCAGGAAAATAAAAATCATGAAGAACCGCATTGAAGTAGTTCACGTTTAAAACTAACCTCAAATTGTTCGCATTGAAATGATTTTGTCAATTACTTAATTTGATAGCACAATTTTGCACATGCAATAACATGAATTATTATTTTTTTTTACAGGTTTACCGGATCCGTTTGCTAAGGTACAAGTGGATGGCACCGGTCAAGTTTACTCCACGGAGATAAGCAAATCCTCACTGGATCCCAAATGGAATGCACACTACGATTTGTTTTTGGGTCGTGGCGATTCAGTCACAATAACCGTTTGGAACCAGCGCAAAATACACAAAGGCAGCGGTTTCTTGGGCTGTGTGCGCATACCTGCCGGCACCATACAGAGCTTGAAGGGCACAGGATGTGAGTAGAATAATATATATCACAAACGTAGCTAATCTTGCTTTGTTTTAGTTCAACGCTTGGATCTGGGCAAACTCTCGCCGGACGACGATGAGTTGGTACGCGGTCAAATCATCATTTCGCTGGTGCCCAAAGATGGTCCCTGCAGCGGCAATCCGTTGGCAATTGTCGGACCCAGCGGCGATGTGCGCGGCCCAGCCGAGGAGGACTCACCCCTGCCCGACTGCCTGCCCGAGGGCTGGGAGGAGCGACGCACGGACAATGGACGCATCTACTACGTAAATCATGCCACCAAGTCAACGCAATGGGATCGACCGAGAGCGGCCAAGTCACCACAGCAGCGCCAGCAGCACCAGCAGCACAATGGCAACCAGATGACTCCCGCTGGACCCACACGTTCCACGACCTGCACGAATCTGCTGAACGGCCACAGCAATCGTCAGGTGTCCCGCGAAGCTGCCGACGAGCGGCGCCATTCAACGGAGATCCTCTCCAGCGCCGGCGTGGGCGTGGGTGGCGGCAAGGAGAACACCAGTCCGACCACAACAACGACAACGATGACGACGACGACGACTCCTGGTAAAAAGTCAGCTGGCAATCGGTCGAGCAATGCAGCGCTGGAGCCAACAACGCCCAACAACAGCAGCAGCAGCAGCAGCAACAACAGCAGCAGCACACCAACAACAGCAGCAACAACAACAATAACCACAACGGGAACGGGAACGGGAACAACAATGGCGACTGGTCGCCTGCAGCACAACAACGACAATCATGTGAAAACGCCAAAGCATCAAACACCAACGATCACAGCTGCATTCAATGGACACGCGTCCATGGAGCAGCCCACATCGCCCACGCAAAACTATGTGAATGGCAATGGACAACAGCAGCAGCAGCTGCATGCCAACAATGGCTGGTCAGGAGAGGATGGCGCCACAACAGCAACAACAACGACGACGACGACGGCGACAACGCCAGGAACAACGCCGCCACGGCACAGTCCCACAACAGCGGGAACGATAGCGCCTTCAACGCCTGCCACGCCCACGGTGAATGGCAATGTGCACAGTCCCAATGCCAATGCCAATAGTCAGCCCGTGGGCAGCAGATCCGAGCGAACGCCAGCAGCAGCGAGCACAACGACAACGAGCACGCCTGGACAGCGATCCCAGCGACGCAGCTCGAGGCAGGCGGTGGAGGAGGCGGCCGCTCGCAGACGTTCATCGCGTGGCACGCGCACGGCGGCGGCGGCAGCGGGAGGAGGAGCAGGTCCAGTGCCTGGAGGTGGACATCGTTATGGGTCGGCAGCGTTGGCCGCAGCAAATCAGGCGGCGCGTCCATTCTTGGACCTGCCACCTGGCTATGAGATGCGTACGACGCAGCAGGGTCAGGTGTATTTCTATCACATACTGACGGGCGTGTCCACGTGGCATGATCCGCGAATACCACGTGACCTGGACACGCAGCATCTGACGCTCGACGAGATTGGATCGCTGCCCAGCGGCTGGGAGCAGCGTAAAACTGCTTCGGGTCGTGTCTACTTTGTCGATCACAATAATCGCACCACACAATTCACGGATCCGCGTCTCAGTGGCAGCATACTGCAAAGGATATGCAATGGCAGTGGACCGGCACCCGCACCAGCACCGACACCAAATACACCAACAGCGACTGCAGCAGCAGCAGCAGTTCCAACACCAACAACAGCAGCAGGAGCAACACCAACACCAACAGCAACAGCAGGAGCAACACCAACAGCAGCAGCAGCATCGAATCCCGGAAGCACAACAACAACAACACCGCATCGTCGAACAACGCCGCACATTGTGGTGCCAGATCTGCCGCAGGGTCTTCTGGAGGGTGCCGACCTGTTGCCCAAGTATCGGCGGGATTTGGTGGGTAAGATGCGAGCGTTGCGTTCGGAACTGCAGACGCTGCAGCCACAGTCGGGCCACTGTCGGCTGGAGGTGTCGCGCAGCGAGATATTCGAGGAGAGCTACAGACTGATTATGAAGATGCGTGCCAAGGATATGCGCAAGCGGCTCATGGTCAAGTTCAAGGGCGAGGAGGGCCTGGATTATGGCGGCGTGGCCCGGGAGTGGCTGCATCTGCTCTCCAGGGAGATGCTCAATCCGCAGTACGGCCTATTCCAGTACAGTCGCGATGATCACTATACGCTGCAAATAAATCCCGATTCGAGCGTCAATCCGGATCATTTGTCCTACTTTCATTTCGTTGGCCGCACACTGGGCATTGCCGTTTTCCATGGCCATTGTCTGGATGGTGGCTTCACTACGCCGTTCTACAAGCAATTGCTGAACAAGCCCATCACACTGGGCGACATTGAGGGCGTCGATCCCGAGCTGCATCGCAGCCTCACATGGATGCTGTAAGTAAATTGAATATGCACGAAAATGTCACTTGAAACTAAAACTTTTTACAATTTGCAGTGAAAGCAACATTAGCGGGATCATTGAGTCTACGTTCAGTGTGGAGAACAATAGCTTTGGTGCACTGGTGGTGCATGAGTTGAAGCCCGGTGGTGCATCCATTGCGGTCACCGAGGAGAACAAGCGCGAATATGTTAAGCTCTATGTCAATTATCGCTTCATGCGCGGCATTGAGCAGCAGTTTCTGGCGCTGCAAAAGGGTAAGCATCTCAAGAAACAACTTCCGAATTGGATCCAACTAACTAGCTTTTATTTTAAACAGGCTTTTGTGAACTGATACCCAGCCACTTGTTGCGACCCTTTGATGAGCGCGAACTGGAATTGGTTATTGGCGGCATCTCTAGCATCGATGTGAACGACTGGCGCAACAATACGAGAATGAAGCACTGCACCAATGAAACGCCCCAAGTCCTATGGTTCTGGCAGGTGCGTTGTGCTCTCAGATATGTTTAAAACTATATGTTTAATCACTTTAATGTGTTTTTAGGTGGTTGAATCGTATAGCTCGGAGATGCGAGCACGTTTGTTGCAATTTGTGACGGGTTCGTCGCGTGTGCCGCTGCAAGGATTCCGTGCACTGCAGGGCTCAACGGGCGCGGTGGGTCCACGTCTATTTACCATACACCTGACTGCAGATGTGCCCACACAAAATTTGCCCAAGGCTCACACCTGTTTCAATCGCATTGACTTGCCGCCCTATGAGAACTATCAGCTGCTCTGTGACAAACTGACGCAAGCCGTCGAGGAGACCTGTGGTTTTGCTGTGGAATAGTTAAAAATAAAAACGCACACAACAACAATAATTCACACGCACCGTACACTCATCATATGCATTATATATCACATACAAGTACATATATGAAAGCGATTTGAAATCAAAATTATGTATTGCATTGGAATTTGTTTGTTAAAAAATGCCCCCCTGCAATGCTGTTTAGTGTTTTGCTGCGCCTTTTGCAGTTAAAAAAAAAAAATTAAATTTAAATTGTAATGATAGAACCATTATACAGACTTATTACATACATATTTATACATATGTGTTGCTTGATGGCAACAGCTCTTATACATAGTTACCAAGTGCATATACACTCAAACGTACATACACATTTTTACACGTATAGCGTCTTATATTTGTATTTTGCTGTCACCCCCCCTTGGCCTTTTGTTTGTTTTTACGTCGTGTTATAAATTGTAGTTTTAAATATTAAAAAACCCCCCATATATATATATATATTACATGCATACATATACATTATAAATTTCTATATCATAGTTGTATAATTAGGCGTAAAAACGAAAAGAAAACCACAACAAAAACCAACAACCACAATAACAAATTTTTAAATTGTAGGCAATTGGACCGGCAATTTAGTGCTTTTGTTTAGTTTTAAATGCATTTTTATGTTTACTAATTATATTTTGTACATTTTTAAAAGGAATCAAACTCAATGATAAGTTTTTAATTATTGTTTAAATTGTCATTAAACACACAACCTTCACTATCCCACACACTCACACATACACACGAACTAAACGCTCATGCATAAATTCTAAGGGCATGTAAGAATATAAAGTGTCCACATCCAAAATCCACCCATCCCCCATCCCAACAAAAAAAAAAAAATAATGAAAAAACCACTTGAAAAATTACTCAATTATTATAATTAGTTATTTTTTAAATTTTTAAATAAATGAAAATTATTTAAATTACGTTTAATTCCATTATTTCATTTTGTAGCTGCCAAAACAAAGTAAAATTTTTGAGGAACAAGTAACCATTTAATACATATTAGTAGATACACGAATACGAATTGGACAAATTTCTAGAAAGTGATATTAGTAAAAATTTTTAACTGTCTTTGAATAAAATTGTAACAATTAGTTGTTAAATAGGAAACCCCTTGACTTGTATTAATTTTATGAGATTGCGACAAACATTTAAAAGTTAGTATTAGTATAGCAGCGAAACAGACACAACACAAATCGAACGTTAACTCTAGGGTGTGAAATCCAAACGAAAATATGGCGCTTTTTACAGCAGCTGTAACAAACCAAGCAGATATCCTGCTTAATCAACGAAAACAATTAATAAAGAATGATGTAAACATAATTTAAAGCTGTCATTTATTTCCTTTAAAAAATAATTTTCTATTATTCTGCTGATAAGAATATTAAAAAAAATTCTAAGGCGCTAGGATGAAAATTGGTTTTTGTACACTCAATCTCTAACTGCCGAAATAGCTCAGTTGGGAGAGCGTTAGACTGAAGATCTAAATGTCCCCGGTTCAATCCCGGGTTTCGGCAATGGGTGTTATTCCTTTTTTATAAATTTCGCTTGAACTTTGCGTGCGTTTTCAACAAAAGCATTAGACACGACACTGTCAAGTGCCGAAATAGCTCAGTTGGGAGAGCGTTAGACTGAAGATCTAAATGTCCCCGGTTCAATCCCGGGTTTCGGCAATAAGTCTGAATTATTTTTTTATTTTTTCATGGGCTGACAAAACACAACAAACGAGCTCAAAAAGAGCCGAGCTTTATTCTGAGCTAAAAGCGCACAGTTGAGCCGCTCTCAAACTTTCTATACTCAATCAAGCTCATTGAATGAATGAAAGTCATAACTTCGCCATTTTCTTAAGGATTTTGGCAGGATATGTATTTTTGTGATAGTTCAATTCATGTTTACCGATTTCCATTTAAAAATTTCCAGGAATCGCCAAAATTTTTTTTTGATATTTATTTTAAGGGGGTTGGTCAGAAAAAATTGATTGAAATCGATAAATCGTTTGTATTTCGGCCATTTTAAGGACTATCTATATGTCCTTTGGACCACAGATAGTCCTTTGGCAGCCAATTTGAATAAACCAATAAAAAGGACGAAAGTCCTTAAAACAGCGAAGATATGAGGACTTTCTTAAAAACAGAAATATGCTTCTAAATCGGCCAAACCCTTACGGATCCTGGCGAGTCCTGTTGCAAAAGTTTAGTTTTGATTAGGGCTACAAACTGACCAAAGGACATCCAAATTGTCCTTGTAGTTTCCGAGAAAACAGCGACTTTGTGTTTTGGACCCATTTACATGCGGCCTGAGGATCAATTTTTTCCAAGTATTGGATTCTTAGATAACCATATATTTCTTTAATGCCGTTTGGTTGAGTTGGTCCTTGTGATCCTAACGCAACATATCCTTTGAAAATCTGCAAGGATTTGGCCGAGCTAGAGCTGTTTTATTAGGAGTAGCAATGCCCCTTAGAGGTATAATTTACTTTCTCCCTAAAAATATGCATAAATCAGAATCAGCAGCAAGAACCAAATACGAATATCATATTGCATACTTTTGCGCTGAAATTAATTCACGACTTAATTAATTGTATTGCATACTTTTATAAGCAAGTTTTAGATCAGCACTGCTTGTTTAGCCGGACACCGGATAAATTTCAAGCGCCTACTATTAGCAAAGATTTAAACCATTTTTGAGTTTCGTAAAACATCCGCAGACATCTTGTAGTGAATTGGTTCAGCGCACAGCATGTGCCGAAATAGCTCAGTTGGGAGAGCGTTAGACTGAAGATCTAAAGGTCCCCGGTTCGATCCCGGGTTTCGGCATATAATAATTTTTTAATATTTTTTTCCTCGTGGTAAACATAAACAGAGTATACCTTTAGGTTGCACATAAAAATCGCTCGTGAAAGGCTTAAAGAAAATGGTTATTTTAAGACATACTTGTAGGTCAATCTTTTGGGACAATCGCAAACTTACATTGTGTTTGGAAATAAACATACTTTTGTTATAACATTATCAGAAGTATTTTTATGTGTTTTATCATCGTCTTAAAAAGACACGAGTATATTTATAGTAATGTTTTAAGCCGCCAGTAATTAAATTAATATATGTCTACAATTTAATTACGAACTAGCATTAACTAAAAGTGCATGACTATTTACTTTTTGGGAGTCCACATGCGTACTCCTAATTTCCATATACATCTGTCAGTATGTAGAACAAGTATTTTAAATAGATTTAGTAAAGACAATATATAAGGGACACAGGTAGAATACAAGAAGAACACTATCATAGTTAAAAGTTATCTACGATTGCAATTTTACCTGTCTTAGACCTTATTACTGAGCAGAGTTATAATTTACTCTCATAATAACTTTAAGCTATCAATTTACAACACCAAATCGGTCGTAATTTTCTAAAGCTAGAGCATGGTTAGTTGGGAATATTATAAAATTTGGATGAGGACTAACTAAAAGTCCGGATCGTAATCGCGCGAATAACGCGTTCTACTCGCATGATTGTTATAGCTATACATCTGATGCGCATCGGCAAAGGCATCCGGATATTGATGGCCATATCCTTGCTGATGGGCAGGATATTGTGGCTGCTGTTGTTGCTGCTGATGATGATGATGTTGAAGTTGTGGGCGCTTCAGAGAATCACCCTTAGTGGAGTATGTTGGCTGCTGATCATAGAAATAGTCTGCGTTACTACTGTGTGGATGACGTGTGGATCGCCAGCTATCATAAATATTGGAGCTATTGCTGCCATGCATGGAATTTGTAAAGCGCTGCGGAGAGAAAGTAAGTATACAATAAGATGATATAGTGTTTGGAATAGGAAACACTAGACCTTACCTTTGGCTTAATGGGTTGCTTTGTATCATTCCAGGGATCATCTATGTTGTAGAAATCATCCACTCCATAGTTATCAGCACCGCCCATATGGTTGACCTTCAGTTCATTAAGCATATCAGTTGTCAGTGGAATTGGTGTCTTCTTGGCGCGCTTCTGACGATTTAGCAGCTGGAAGAAACAACATTTTCAGTACTGCCCACAAATACTTCCAAAGAAAACCTACCACTGTGACTCCAAAGATAATCACAAAGACTAGCGATCCCACGCCTATGACAATAACCACAATTGCCCACTGTGGAATGGGTAGATCATCTTCGGCAAACTCCACATTGGTGTGCAAATTTTTGGCAATGACTGTAAGGCGGATTGAAAGATTAAAATCAGTTTATAAATTTAGATGTTCTTTATTAGTTTCTACTCACCACTGAATTCGGTGGCCACTGGATCAATAATGAATTTGCCCATTTGATAGCTGGCCTTGACTAGTTGCTCCTCCTGTGGACCCGATATGCCGCTATCCGTTTCATTCTCCTGTGCATCCTTGTCGGGCAGCATAGGTGTTGTGGGTTTAGTTAAAGCATCATGGAACAGTTGTTTAATCTCTAGAGTATCCACATCTTCGGTAATGTTTGCCAGCTCCACATAGTAATCAACCAACACGCTGCCTTGACTAAAGCTATCGATGCGCACCTTTTTATACCATTTGCTTAGTTGTGGAGCACTGGAGTAGACTTCATTAAGCTAGAAAAAAAGGAGAATAATGTTTCGAATTGAAGTTACAAACTTTTAATCCAAAATTACCTGAGCTTCAAGTTCGTGCGCCAGATTTTTCCACTCGAGAGTGTTGTGATCCAGGAGCTCTGGCTTCCAAGCTACTCCCTCGATAATCTTGATGGTTGCCTCCAAGTCACAGTCGGCCGTGCAGTGTCCAGGCTTGGTGGGTCTTGGTGTCGTAGTTGTTGTCGTGGTTGTTGATGTCGTTGTTGTTGTGGTGGTGCTACTGGTGCCCAATGCGGTCAGCAAGTCCTCAAAGTTGATGGTCTGAGCATTCAGCTTGTCAATCGACAGCGGTGTCGTTGGTGGTGTTGGCCAGCCCGTAAACTCGGTGGTTGCACGCTGCGGTGGACCCTTTTTAATGACCACAGGTGGCTCGCCGCCAGAGTGTGGTGCATCACGCGGTTCACTGCCATCTAGCGATGGAGGTGGTGTGGTCAGTCTATGCGAACCCAGACGCTTGTGGAAGCCCTTGGGAAAGACGACCTTTAGACCGGAACCACTGGTGCTGCTCTCATTTGTCGGTGCCTCAGTGCTGCTGGGAGCCACCTTGGGCTTGGCTGTGGTTGTGGACGTGGAGGCGGGATGCACGGGCTTTGATTTGTAGCCCGGTGGCAACAACGACGCGAGCAGCTCATCATCTTCACTGGCAACAGTTAACTTTGGCTTTACTACGGTGGCGTTTAGCTTAAAACCGGGTGGCAATAAGCTGCTTATATCATCCACTTTGATGGGTGTAATTATGGGTTCATCTTGTTTCTTGGCTGGCTTATAGCCAGGTGGCAGAAACTTGCTCAAATCGTCAAAGGGCACAGCAACCGCTGGGGATCTCTGCGTTGTTGTTGTAGTTGTTGCTGCCGTTGAGGGACTAAAACCGGGTGGCAAAAACTTGGAAATATCATCAACTATGCTGATGGCGGGTTTGGATGTGGAGGCATTCAATTTGTAATCCTTTGGCAATAGAGCTGCAAGACTGTCATCAAACTTGACTTCCTTGAAGAGACTTTCGAGTACAGCTGGAGTTTTAGTTGTTGTTGTTGAGGTGGTTGTTGTTGTCCTGGGTGGCTTATAACCCTTGGGCAGTAGTCCAGCTAATCCCACATCCTGCACGCTGACCACGCCATTCTTAAAGGAACGACTGATTGTTGAATTGCGTCCGTGTTTCTTATTAAGAGGTGCCTCCGTTGTTGTCGTTGTGGTTGTAATCTTGCGGTTCTTGTAACCATACTTGGGCTTAAAGCCCACCGGAAGCAAGCTGGCCAACTCATCCATTTCAGTCTCATCAAAGTGTTGCACCTTCACTTTACTGCCACTGCTCGTGGTGCTGGGCGCTGAGGTGGTGCGTGGCTGGAACTTGCGAATGTGTGGTGCAAATCTACCCGCTCCAGTTGTCACTGCTGATGCAGGAGTTGAGGCATCCATTTGATTTATGATGGGATACTTGCCAGAGAGCACACCACTAGACAACTCCGATTGCACACGATCCAGTTTATCAATGATACTCTCGGTAGATGCACCCTGTGCTGGCAGAGATCTCTCTGTGGTGCTGGAGGAGGAAGTCGATGTTGTTGTTGTTGTTGTTGTGCTGGGCTCCTCACTGCTTTCGTTAAGATCGGATTGCTTTTGCTGCTGCTTCGAGTGCACCTTGCGCTCCAGTTCAGAAAGCGTTTGCTTGGTCTCCTCCTGCTCAATAGCAGGGAAGGGCAAGAACCTAGCTCCATTGATACTGCGACTGGTCTGTATTGATGCCACGACCACATAGCTCTCGGTCACATTGGGTACGGCAGCGGTATCATCCTCAGATGGCAACGGTGTTGTATTAACAGCGACATTAGCTTCCTCCGTCTGTTCCTCCTCCTCCTCCTTCTCCTTGAGCAGCAGTGGTGCTGGCTGGCTATCCGAAACAGTTGTGCCCATTGTGCTGGGTGTCACAGACGAGGGATACGCTGTGGAGCCATTGACTACACTCTTTGTTGTGACCACTGAGATAATCTCGTGATCATCTTTATGCTCCTTGGGTTCCTTTTCTTTGCTGTGGCTGGCTTCCACCTCTGTCTCGGTAGTGGCATTATTATCTTGTTTGCTTTCTTCCTCGCCGCCTTCGCCTGCTTCACCTTCTTCCTCATCATCGTATTCGTATTCCTCTGTTCCTAAATGTGCAAAGGTGATTAATAAATAACTGTATAGAATATGTAATTTTTACTCTCACCTTCTTCACCCTCCTCGTCATCGTACTCGGACTCATCCTCCTGCTTGGAGGAGCTCTCCTTTTGAGTTTCGGGCGCTTCCTGCTTGATAACTGGATTACTATGGGTTGTTGTGCTGATAATTTCAGCCGTTGGCTGCTCAGTGGTGTTGGCATCTTGTTCCGGTTGCTGCTCCTCCGTCGAGTCTTTTTCTTTGGATATTACTGCAGCTGTCGTCGCCTTCTCATCGTCTTCAACGTATTCGTATTCGTGCCCGGCATTTGGAAGAGTGGTTTCTTCGTTGAAATCATGTGCCTCGGATGAATCAGTTTGGCTTTCCTCTGTGCTGCTGGTGCTTGTGTTTGACTTGTCCAAGTCCTCTTCATTGCTAGTGACCGTTTCCACAGCATCTTCAACATCGGTTGCACCTACAGTTGAACTGTGCTCCTGACTGTTGTTATTGCTGAGTTCCGTTTTGGTTACCGCAACTGGTGTGATTGTCTCCTCCTGCAGTGGCAATTTCTCCAGACTCGATGCTTCTACAGGTTCCTGTTCCTGCTCCTGTTCCAGCTCTTGTTCCTCTGACTCCTGGTCGTACTGCTCCTCACTATCCTCCTGCTCCACACCCTCTGTGGTGCTGGTAGTGCTCGAAGAAGGTCGCGGCAGCCTAATCCTGCCGCTGTTATTGAAACTAAAAGGTCGCTTGCTCACAACACTCACAGGCTCATTGATCTCCCGACTTATGAACACGGGACGACGTGGACTGGGCTTACGTCCAAAGCTCGGACGCTCCGAGCTGGTGGAGCTGGCGCTGCTGCTTGTGGTGCTGCTGGTGGTTCTAGCTGCACCCCGATTGCTGCCAAAGCGATTATAACGCTTGCTGCTCACCTCCGCACTGCTGCCCGTTGTCGTCGTCGATGTTGGCGTCGAGGCAGACGAAGTTGAAGGCTGAAAACGATTGCGCAAACGATAGGGCGTTGCAGCCACTTGGGGCGTGGCATCTGGCTCGACCTGAGATGCTGGTGGTGCCTGAGTGCGTGTGCGTATCGAGCTGGGAGAGAAGCCGCCGCCATTGCCAAAGGGTCGCAGGCCAGCATTGCTCGACGTCAAACGCTTGTCGTTCTGTAAGCAAGAAGATGTTAATGTTAAAAAGTGTTTGTTTTTGGTTTGCTAATTGATAATTGAACTTGATTAAGTTGGCTTGGATTAATTTTGGTGTAATTGGGTTAGTTGTCCAATGCGAAATGCAATCCGAAGCTACTTAGCTATTATTGTGTGGCTATTGCCCCATTCACAGCATTGGATTTTGTGGTCACACATGTTATCGTCGTCATGGGAAACTGTTACAGTTTCAACACACTCCCCTCACAAAATCGCAATCTCTGCGGTTCGTCTGTCAATTGTTTTGCGTGCGAAATCTTCTCAGCTACCGCCCCTCTATCTTCATCTCTCCCTGCCTCATTCACTCCGCATGGATTCTCAAATTTGTCTTAAAGCGTTTTGTGCAAATTTCCAAGAGACGACTGTTCCATTTTGGTGTTCATAATTTATGCGCTCGTATTTATTTAATTTTGATGTGAAGGCAACTCAACAACGATTCCAACTTATACTTATATATCCCCGCGCTTAAACCGTTAGACTGCCTCTGAGTTTTGCCAAGTGTTTTGCACAGGTTGCGAACGTGACGCAGAAGCATCGTGTTCAGCTATTGAAAGCCGCAAGATTGAGTGTTGCATGTTGATATTTGGGTCATTGCAGATTGCAAGTGAAGCCCCCACTTGGTGAGCTGCAATCTTGGTCTTTTGTAGCTTAAGGTGCCAAAGGTTGCAGCTTCTTGAGAGGAAATGACTGCGATGACGCTACAAAGATTTGAATGCTGCTTCAAGTGACTGAGAGATATTGAAGGTAAATAAAATGCATTATGAACCATTTCGAAATGCCTTTTAACAAATGCCTAATGCTTAGTACCCACATGTATAAAAATGTAACTTATTGTCAATGTGGGCTGTAAGTAGATTTATATACATATATATTTAAGCCCTGATTAATCATGGGAACACTTTCGCTAACAAATTGCGGCAATTAACTTTAAATGAAAAATACAAATCAAATGAGTGTAGGAGTGGAAAATAAAGACAAAAAGAGAAAGAGAGATAGAGTCAAAAGTGATGATTAGCAAAACAATGTGAGTTAAGTGCGTCCAAGAGAAAACAAATGGACAGCTTGTTGGACATTTCAATCAATATTATTTGCGTTTACCACGTTTAAAGTCAATATTAGTTACTAGACAAACAAATCCCCACAAATATATGTTAAACTAATTTTCAAATGAAAAACATTACATAACAACATACAATATTTGAGGTTGTTAAAATATTGCTGCCATCCATTTGGATAGATAAACAAACTGCCCCAATTTGTCTGGAGAGTACATTTTTTAAATGTGATCTGTGGTGAAAGGTAAAAAGATTTCATTTAATCGTTTTTTATTTTTTACTCTCAGCTGTTTTGTGGTTTTTATTTTTTGTTTGTAAAGAAATATGTGGTTTTGCAACTGGTTCTGGGGGATTGTATTGAATTGGCTGCTGGCAAAACATTTGCCGTTACAATTTCGAGTCACGTTAGAGAGAGGGAGAGAGGGATGTAGCGAGAGAGAGAGAGAGAGAAAGATATTGGCTAAATCAGAGCATGGCCAATTGTTTTGTTAAATGTTATGCAATGCCAAAATGTGTTTGTGTTAGTTTTTTGTTGCTGTTGTTGTTATTCCTATTCCTTTACTTTACTGTTGCTTTTACTTTTCGGGGTGCCCCAACAAATATCTCTGTATCTGTATCTTTGCCGCATGCCGGCGGCATCTGACAAACGAGATCACAATTGCCATTACATGGTACTTTATGCACTTCCTTACCTCACTAAAATGCGCCAGAAACTGCGTCTGCTGATGTGGCACATTGACACGCTGCGTCTGCGGCTGGAAACCGTTCAGACTGTTCCCCAAGCTATTGCTGCTACTTCCACTTCCTACACTGCCATTGCGTATTGCCTTGGAGCGTGTAAATCCATTGGACAAAGTTGCGGACGCTGACTGGGATGTTGCGCCACCTGCACCTCCTACTCCTCCACCACTGACGGGCACACCAAAGGGGCGTGGCGAGATATCGTAATAGTCCGATTGGCGACTCGGTTTCTGTGGGAAACAAAGAAAATGAGTAAAAAAAAAAAATCAAACAATTTTGTTGTTGTAATTAAAGTCAGGCATCTTAATTAGCTTTGCATTTTGTTGAAATGTTCAAATCAAAAAAATGTATAATTTATTGTTTTAAAATTTAAGATTAATCATTATTATTTATTTTACAAGTTAACTAATTTTGAGACTGCAGTCTGCTTCTTTAGAATGAACAGTTATTTCACAGCGTCACTATTGGTGGCCAATTGGACTATCGATCAGTCGCACGATTGTATTGTAACCATTAGAGTTGCATAAATATCGAGTAAAAGCCATGATCAATGACAATAAGAACATTATCGATCGATATGCATAAGGATTTACACTAGTATAAAAAACAAAAATTTCTAAGCTGACTAAAACCATCAATCTGCATTTATATCTGCAATCAATACCTAAGTGCGACCGATATCAAAATAAGTTGACAACAAAGATACTTAAGATCGATTGCATGTCCAAAAATGCAGTGGAAGGCTCTTACATACACCAATTTGGTAAGGGTTAGCAATGGGAGCACCTGGCAGCGGTAAGTATGCCTAACGCCTCATTTGTAGAGGAGACTTCATTCACTCCACGTGTTGCATGCAATGCCAAAGCGATTTTAAACATTTTTCGAGCTCTAGAAACTACAACAAATGAATTGAAACGAGAAATCAAAATCGAAAGCACCACCAGCACCAATAACAACAACACCAGCAACAATGGAAATCTATCAAAAAAATGCTTGATTGAAGTGTATCAAGGTCGCAAAGAGACTAGTTATCGAAATTCGACTGCTCGCTAATTACAGAAAACGCTGTCAGTTGCCATAAAGTACTTGTTGTTATTATGCATTATGATTATTATTGTTATTGTTGTTAGGTATTTTCTTGTTTACTTCTCTGTATGGAGGTTTGGTTATTTATTGTTTTTTTTTTGAAAGTGCTTCTATGGGGCTCTCGGCTGCAAGTTTTGCTCTGTTAAACAAATTGCATACAAAACGCAAGTTTTGCTGCTAAAAGGCGAATTTTCATTGCAGTTGTTTTGTTTTCCGCTTCTTGACTGTCGACGTTTACGCATCAGAGAATACCCTAAGCCCAAAACAAAATTAATTTAAAACAATCTGCAAGCAATTTGTTTCAAAGATTTTCTCCTCCGTAATTAAATAGAGAGAAATGCATTCGTATCAGTTACCCACAAGTCTTACTCTGATTAACAGTCATTAATTACAAGTAGTAGTTTAAGCTATAACTAAGCCATTGCCTTCAACACTGCATTTTAAAATGAATAAAGTGCATATTCCCAACACACAATTTCACTGTGTGGGAGTGCAATAACCCCCCTCTGACTTGTGGCCATAATGTGACGGCTTTTCAACCCATGTTGGACTCTCTATAAAGAAGAAAGCGTTGGTCAACTTATTAAACAGCTCTTAAGTTGTTTGTCAATATGGGAAGTCGTAACAGCTGCTTTATGAAAAAAGCTACTCACGTACGTAGATTGGAAATATGAAAAGAGAGAGGGAGAGGTAAGAAGCAACAGAATGCATATAACATATACGCATTATATTTTCTTTTTTGGCATTGGCTTTCACTTTAAGCCGAAACTAACCACCAAAAATTACAATGATATATAGTGCAATCATCTTTAAAGCTTCGCATTTGTAAATGGTATAACTAGTCTTTTGTTACTCTAAGCAATTAAGTCAGCGTCTTAGAAGATTTTTCATATTTCTTTTTAATTATGTTGCACGCTTTCACTGAAGCATAACAAACTTGATAAAAGATTTCGAAACATTTAGGTTTTTCTGTTTGGAAATCAATGATTAACGATTGGAATATATATTTTAGCTTTTAAGGTTAACTAATAATCAATCTTCCTGAAAGATAAATCTAAAAATAGTTCACAGTTCCTTCTTGCCAGGACTTGATTTATTACATGGCCAAGATTTACAAAGGATAAGAAGATCATAAGTCTCCTAAGTAACTTCTTTCAAGCCTGTCAACCTCTACACAATCAGCAGACAATATCTTAAGCCAGAAGCCTGGAGTTAATTGAGTTTTCCCAGTCGTTGCCATAAAGAAGTTACTGCCATTAGGCAAATCAGTGTCCAGCGAGACAATGGACAAACGAGAGCCAATGCAGAGCAGACAAAAGCAGGTCTGTAAAAGTGTGAAGAACTGCAGCAGCAGCCACAGCAGTCGACCAGGCCAACAAACAATGGAGGGCCAAGACCTCTTGCTGCGTTCGCTGACAAACTGCAAGGCAATAACTACTACCGGCTAACGACTTAACTTCCCCTCTTATTACCCCTTTCGCCAACCAGCTGTTTCAATTAGGGCCAAAGTGCGTGCTCATGATCGCAAACTTGTTAATAAACAATATGATTAAACAGTTTTTCAATTAGAAACGGCCGACAATGCACTTTTGTGACTCGGGAATAAGTCTTCAACAAATATTAAATTCATTCATTATGCAGAAGATGATTTGTGTTGTTGTGTTTTGTTGTTTGCCTTTGGCAAAGTGAAAGTGAAATGGATTTGAAAATGCTTTCAGCAGTGACCAGTGTGTTCAGTACATGTATTTATTCCATTGTTTAGTGTGTAATTCGATTTTGCGTTTTCAAAGCATTGCGTGAGGCGTCAATGCTAATAATGATCATCATCATGATGTTGATTTTCAGGCTGTTTTTTTTCGAGGAAGGAGAAACGTGCTCTATAGTGATGGGTTATCGGTGTGTGTGTGTGTGTGTGTGGGCCGTATTTTACCAATTCCGTTATAATTGAAAAATTATGATTTGTCTGCTTCCTGTAACACAGTTTTCGTGAGCTTCAAAGTGGAGGGAAATAAGTACTAATGAAATATTTACTTACATTTATAGGAAATTATAGGAAATATTATAACGCATTACGTATATTAATCATACATTTTACTATGGCAAAAATATGCCGGAAATATGTTTAGTCGACTATTATCTATGAATATGTTTGTTTGCATAATTAAAACATGTTATACATGTTATATTTAAATAAACAGATTAATTAGCAATAGTTGTTAAAAGCACGCTTTTCACGCTCCCATTTCTAGACTTCTTTTTGTCTTGGCCTAATCAAATTTCATAGCAAGTGGCATGTGGCATGTGGCATGTGTGGTAATTTATGAATTTTGATTTGATTTCGTTTTTTGGCGTTGATTGCCACAGCTTTGCGTGCCTCAAATGTTAGACTTCGAATTCGAATCCAAATTCGTATTCGGACTCCAACTGCAACTCCAACTCCAACTTCGACTGAGGCAGACAACAAGTTACTTAATTGCCTGTGGCATGCTCTAGTGTCTTTGCAGGTTGCCTGTTACAAACTTGCCACCCACCGCCCCCAGCCGTCCCCTTGATTGGCAATATGGAAATGTAATGCACTGGCCAAAAACATTGAATTTGAATTTTTGACTTAATTGAGAGTTGAAAAACTTACCACAAATTGTGAACTGGACCCAAAAGGTGTTCCGTATGGAGAGCTGGCCGCAATTGGAGTTTGTTTATTGCCATTCTCATTGGCTATGAACAGGAGTTGTTCCTGGTAAGAGCCAGGTGCCGGAGTCAGGCCATTGTTGCTGTTGCTCCCCCGAAAACCATTAAGTGGCGATTGTTGTTGTTGACGGGGAAAGGAGCCGGAGGATGGCACAAAACGATTTTGTGATGGAAAATAATAGCTGGAGGTATCTGAAATGCACAAAACAAGGTCAAATGTTAATAGTGTACCACGATGTAGCAGAAACAATAATTAATCAAATATCATTTTAGCTGCAGTTTCAACACTTGTTGTTGTTGCTTTATTTTGTATGTCTTTTATTGTTTCGTTGACACCTTTCGGCGCTGCTTGGGGCTACAGTTAGCCATGAAATGTGCTCAAATTCGAAATCATTGTATCTAATTGTTCAATAAATTGTAATAAATAAATAAATAAAGCCACGCCGCTTGAGGGCAACATTTGTCATGGCCTGAGCCAAATTATTAAAATTTAACAGGTTGACACTGCTTAGCCGATGTGTGTTTTTGCACTGCTTTGACCTTAATCATGGAGAGGAAAAAAAATACCTTAAAACGTAAAATGATTAATTGGCGCCTTGTTTGAAAGAGCATTTATAAGTCGACTTGCTGTTTGTTTATATATAATGCATTGAATGCATGTTTAACCGTAAGTTGTTCCAAATTAAGAGCATAACAAAATGCAGGGCTTTTATTAACACTATTTCGTGATGTTTGGGGTTTTTTTTGGCAGCTGTCATCATTTGTACATTTGTAAATAGCTACCTATGCAACAGTGCTAGCATAATTATACACACACACACACATATACTTGTACAAAAAGCGTGGGCACCCAAAGCTCAAAGCTGACAACAACAGCAGCAGCAAAATAGCTTCCAGCTGCAGTGTTGCATGCGTCACTCTTGGCCCTCTGTGACCCACAATGTCTAGCCACAAAACAAAAACAAAAAAAAACTAAGAAAATGTTTTTTAACCACGCAAAAAACGATTGCCACTAATTGAAAATTGAAATATCATATAAGCGCAATATTTCAAACGAAAAATGCAGAGTGTTGAAAATTTTATCAGGCGAATTTATGCATTGAGTATTGAATGACGACTAGAGGCGCCCAGAGTTGAGTGGTAGGGGCAACGCCTACGTTTGCTTTGGGGCAGGGAGGGGTTTCGTTTTTTTTTTTTTATTATTCAGTTTTTGGCCCAAAACTGACGTTACTTGAGTTTCACACCTTGTTTTCGACATATGTTTATATATTGAGGGGACGGGGCAAGGCGTGTGTAGCTCGTTATGTGTGTGTTGTGTTTGTCGGCATAGGCGATAACTTTAGATACTTGATTAATTGATGAAAATTGCTGCCAGAATATATTAGCAATTTTAAATTTACGATGCCAAGTCAAAAGATAGAGAACTATGCACTGCTTGTAAACTGCTTTTCAACTGCTTGGTTTACAGAACAAAGAACGTCTACACTAGGTGACTGCTAGGCGCTTCTTCAGTGATTTCTGTTGTGGCGCTGTGCGTTAAGTTGCCGCTCAGAAAACGCGGGTTCAAATCGCCGTCGCATGTGCGGCTATGCTATATTTATTTAGAAATTTTCATTCAGCCTTTAGCGCTTGGGCAAGAGTTGTTGTGTATATTTCCAGCCTGCTAACTCTAATCCGCTAAAGGTAGATCAAATCGTTCATTCTCCATCCGTTGACGCTGCACTATAGCTCCATTAATAAGTGAGCATTGCAGTTCGCACACAGGAGTGAATACAATTTATTTTATTCAATTAAAGTAGGTATTTTTTCGTTCTAAGAAAATGGTATGCAAATTATTATAAGTATGCCTATTTTAATATTCCCAGCACACTTGACCCACTATTGAAAAACCATTATGAACGTGAATATAATTATAAGATTTGCTTACTTTTTGTTCTTGTCAACAACCTTGGAGCAACTTAACCTATCTGCCAGATCAATTGCTCTTGGAATTTATTATAATGTTGCCAAAAGTTGCTCTTTGAATTTGAAATAAGCTTGAAACCATAAAGAATTTGTAAACAAGACAAAAGTGCTTTTATTTATTTTTTTGTTGTGTGTTATAAGAGAAACTCCCATGTAATTATATTTCGTTTGTGCCTACAATTTATGCATTAAACTAGATCCTAAATTGTTTGTGCTAGCCTTAAAATAGAACTGACAAAGGCCTTAAATATGTACACAGCTTCCCAATTGAGACACACAAACAATGGTTTCTTTTTCGCTGCATTTCTGTTTCAACTTTGCCGCGGCGGCCTTTAGTCAAGTGCCTCTCAAACTGTCTGTGCAGCATTTGACATTTGGCCCACAGCACAAACACACAAAAACACAAGAAGAACAAAGCCAAACACAATGAGCTCGAGCTTCAAACCATTTTTAGTTTGTCGCATGTCGAACGTCTAAAATGGACAGCAACAACAACAACAGGCAGCGACGCCTTTAAATCGCACAGTGGTTAACAAGTGTTAGAAAATGTTACAAATTATGAAGTTACATTTTTCTAGCAATCTTAACTCTATTGTTACCACTGTGCCTTTTAGTTTGACATTTACAGTTTGTTGCAGCTCAAGAAGAATTTCAAACTTGCTGCTGCTGTAGATTTCATATCTTAACTTTGTTGTTGTTGCTTGCAAATAATTGGTTAGCTTCTGAAACAAACCCAACTTTAGCTATACGCCTAATTATGCCAGCGATAATGCAGCAGATAAATGTATTTTTGTTTTTGTAAATATGCGTCTTGGTTTCGCATTCCCTTTCCCATTCATGCAGCAGCAACATGTTGCTGCAACGATCAGTTGCAAAACAAAAGCATCTTCATTTGTATTTGAATTTATTTTTTTTTCTAGCTGCGGCTTTATTTATTGTGTTTTTCTTCGGTTTCGGTTTGTTTGTGCGAAATGTCAAGAGACGCTATGGCGAAAAGTCATTCAGAAGTGCAATAAAAACAACAGCAACAAATAAAGAAGAAGCAGCAGCAGCAGCAACTTGAGCGATGAAACAAGTTGAACTTTAATTCTTCTCCACTTGAATCAAGTTTCTGTGTCGACCACTTGCAGCTTGTATTATGTAGTTAGTTAGTAACTACTGCTGCTTCTTCTTCTTCTTCTTCTTGTTGACTGAAGGTCGTTTGAGATGTTGTTATTGTTGTTGCTGTTCTTCTTGCTTTTAGAAACACCATAACTTTGTCATAGCTGAACCGATTTTTAAGAGCAATAAGTCTTAAATTTTAATTCAACCTCAAAAAATAATGATCATTGTTTTACAAGTACAATAAATATATTTTGTGACATCATACCACAGCCCAGTCTCAAAAATTCTTGATATTATTTTGTTTTCGCAAAACATAAATAGATAATTTCATTTAATTTACTTAAATTTTTAATGGACTTCACAACGAGGTGACAGAACCCACAAAAGCAATAAAAGACCATAAAAAATAGCAACAAATAACGCAAAAAGAGAGAACAATAAACCTCAGATCGGTTTAATACGCAAAAAATATAAGCACACTGCTGTTGAAAAGTATACGCCAAGAAGTGGACACAACCCCCCAGGCAGCTGCTAATTAGAAAATAATCATGCGCCATCGAAGGTCAATGTCAAGCACAAGAAGTAGAAGAAGAAGAAGAATGGTTAGAAACAGAAGAGAGAAAAGTGAGTCAGCTGAAATTTTGTATATTTTTCTGTGCTGCCCACGGAAGTTGCTGATGTAAGCTGATCTGGTGACAAAATGCGTTGTTTTAAGTTGATGCTGCCCACGCCTAGTCTAGTCAAGTTTGTCGCCTAAGTCTTTTGGTTTGTTTGTAGAATTTTGAGGTGTGTGCTCTTCTTGCATCATTCTTTGTGTGTGTGTGTTTGCGCCACACTCGCATTCAACACACATTCCATTTATAATTTGTTTTTTTTTTCCTTCTTTCTTTCTTTATGTTTGTATGTTGTGTTATAATTATATTTACTAATACATGCTGTGCTTTGTGTGTTTGCTAATCACATATGCAAACTTGTTACACAAAGTAAACGCCAACAACAACAACAACAACGAAAACGGGCGCAAAGCGTGAGCAGCCAAAACAAAAGCAAAACAACAACTGAAAGTGTTGCATGGCAAATCGCCAGCTGTTTGGATTGCCCGCTGTTTTGTCTATTGTTTGACTTGGACAAACATTGTGGCTCTTGCGAAGAGGTGGTGCTGAAGGAGGAGGAGGAGGAGCAGCGTGTAGTAACTACAACAACTTATACTACTTCGTGTAGTTTAACACAAACTCGAGGTAGTCGTACTCCTAGCCACCCATAGTGCAAATATGTGGCACAGCGCTTAAGATTTTAACTTTGCCCGTTCAAATTTCACACAAATAATGCTCAGGTAGCAATTGCTAAAAGTTTTGTTGGCATGCAAATAAATGAATTTTGCCAAAAAAAAAATGTTGGTTAAGTGTGGAAAAAGGTTATGACAGTCTTATACGAGGATTTTTTATAAATCACCTTGAAAATCGTTTTAGTTTTGGCATAATTATGGCAGCTTGAAATGTGCTTACATATTTAACGATAAATTAGGGGGATGTAACAAAGCTTTGTGTCCATTAATCAATATAATCACAAGCCAACTTCTAAGCGGTTTTTCATGCTAATAGTTAAGTACAGGTAAAGTCACTGACCTCATGTGAGATCAAAAGACTTTGGCTGTAAACTAAGCCATAAATACTGGCTTTGGATGGCAACGTTTACGGCTTGTTTTTCTGCTAAACTCACCCAAACACAAATCACTTGTTCGCCTATTGACCAAATAATGTTGACTGGGCCAACAGCTCGCGTTAAGACTGGATGCATTTTTGCCACCGTTGCGCGGCTTATGCAAATAAGAAAATTTGTAATAAACGCAATAAAAAAGACGTAAGTGCGCTTATGAACCAGTTCACAAAAACAGCTCATAATATCGATCGATTTTTTTTTTTAGCGATTACTTTTGCTCTAGACTTGCGTAGCATAATTTCCGACATTGCTACAATATCCGGCTTTTGGTTAATAAATGCGCTGTCGACCGAAATCGAGAAATGCTAATCAATCATTTTCCGTCCAAGGACATATAAATAATCAATTGAAAACATGGAAATGGAACGCAGGTATGTACTACACCCGCACACACACACACACACACACACACAGAAGAAACCGCTACGATTTCGAGCAACAACATTCTAAAAAGTGCAAAGAACCTGTTTATGAATCGTGCTTGGTGGCTTGGCCAATTATTATATTATTATATAGCGAATATTGTATTTGCTGCCTTAATTGTGCTAAAGGCAATTACAAAAACTGGCACTTGACTCTTACTTTGAGGGTGTGTGTTATTATAACTTGACCAGTTTATACTATTTAACCAGGTATAGTGTCAAATGCTTTCAACAACTGCCACAATTTTCTGTGTGGACAGCATTCCAGTGGGGCACAGCTTGTTTAAAAACTATTTCCTGAAGTGTCATGGCCCGTTACAAGTTCCCATAAAAAAATAAACAAAGTATTTAATTCGAGCATTAATATCTCAGAGACCTCTGGGAAAAGTTGGACTGCGTTTTAAAACCACCAAAAAAAAAAGCTTGACATAATCGCAGAAGAAAGACAAGCAACAAATAAATTGAAAAGCGCATAAATTTGTAAACCATTTAAGCTTTAATTCGTATTAAGCTGCAGATGCGGCAACAACAAGACAAAACAGCAAAGCAACGGCTTCCACAACTGGGCGTTTTTGGGTTGGCTTACGTAACGCGCTTTTGAGGGTCAGTTTGGAGCTACTCTTTTCTTTCTTTTCTTTTTTTGTGGGTCGGTCAAAATTAATGAATTTCGTGTAAAACGAAAGAAAGGCAGGCAAATGAAAGTGAAATTTTTGTCTTGCTTCTCGATTGAATGATTTTCGTAACGTTTTTCATTTCTGACTGAGCTGAGAGATGATGGTAAAAGAGAGGGAGAGAAAGATTGTTATCTGAATGGTTCCAAATGGTGCCTGTTGAAATTTAAAACTCATCGATGGGCGCCGACCATATCTAAAGAGGTTGGGTAAGGTTGAGCGGGGTTAACGTGAAATTGATTTTATGGGCAGCTGCAGGTAAGTTAAATAAATAAAATAAAGCTTAAGTTCGAAACGAAATTAGCTAGAGATTTTTGATAGGCTGCTGCAATTAAGCTAAATCCGATCAGATAAGCAGGTATTAAATCAATAAAAAATTAGTAACAAATACATTTATTAGGGCTGAAATGAAGCTTTTGTCACACCTTACAAATGTAACTGCGCCAGTAACAGCTCGTGAAAATAGTTATCGATAGTTTTTTTAGTGATTCAATGTTCACTAAAATCTTTATGTACCATATGCACAACTCTTAGCCACTTTTTAACACTCAAGGCCCAAAACAAATTTAGTTTGCTAAAAAAAAAAAAAAAATTGGCACAAACTCTTGTGCAATAGTATTGTATGAAACTGTAGCCCGTTTTTGCCATGCATAAAAGGACAAAGACACTCTACTAGCTGCAAAGCCAAATGGCAAACGGGCATGGACCAAAAAAGTAAACTTCTTAGTTGGAAATTCTTTAGCCGGTTTTCGATTACCACTCCCGCAAAAGCACTCAAACTGGTTCAATACAAACGCGTGCGGGTGGCAATGTCCGCTAAGGTCTATCCCTTCCCCCCCCCGCCCCCACACCCCACCCCGTTTTATGGTAACAGACTCACGACTGTTTTGTTGTTAGCTTATAGTTTGGAGCTTGGTCCCTTCGTTTGGAGGCTCGTGCTGGGTCAAAAGAGCTGCAGTCTGTTTTGGTTTGGGGTGAAAGGCCGACTTGAATTATTTGGAATCAGTCAGTCAGTGTTTGAGTTAAATCATCATCAATATTCTATCAATTATTTGTTATTGGATTTGTGCTTCACACTTTGTTTTTTCTTTTGTTGTCTTCTTCGTTTTGGTTCGGGCCTTCACTGTGCTTTTATAGTTTGTTGTTATTTGAGGTGCGACTGCGCTTTGTTTATGTTTTTATGTTGGTTTTTTTTTTTTTGCACTCGTTGCGTTCGTTTATTTTGTTACTCTTTTGGTTTATGTAATTCGCAAAGCGTGCTCTACTCGCTGCTCTAATAAAGGCAAAGGCAACAAGAAAAAATAAAAAAAAATTATATTGCAAATATTAAAAGTAAATTACGAGCGCAAATGCAAACGAGTTATTAGCGCAAAAAAGCAAAATGTTGCTCGAGTTGAGTCTAAAAAACAAAGAGTTGTAGCTGCTGTTGTTGTTTTTTGTTGAACTGGGCTTGGCTGCAGATCATGTAGCAATAAATTATGGCCAATAACAGAAGTAGTGTAGAGCAAAAGAATAGAAAATTCTGACATGCATTATATACTTAGCATTTTAAGGCTTGAACTAAGTCGAGGCAAGGTTGGTTAATATTGGTAATTAATTGTGTTTAATTTATGTATTTGCGTATTAAATATCATAGTTATATACTTGGCGATTTTTATCTTATATCTTACTGTTCCTAACCTACTTTTTTTAACATATCTAACCTATATCTTATTATTATTCCAAAAGCTGCAACTGATAGCTTCATATTTCAATCTTGAAAACAGATGGCTTGATTTAAGATATAAATATTCCGCCAAAGTTTGAGCTGTCCAATTGGCTATCCCCGAAACCTCAAATGCCTCAAGACATCTTAGTGGACTACAAATCACACGCTATTTATTTCTGCTCCAATTCCAAAATGACAACAAAATTCCTACCTAGTTTCTTCCAGTTGGATTGACTCGCCAGTGGCTTACTCAAATTACCATTCAGTCCGCGAACAAACTGGGCTCATTAGGAATAACAAACCACTTCTCAACATTTTAGCCACGTCAAGAGAGAAAGATATGCCAAGAAGTAAGTACAGCCAAAGAAAAAATCATAAGTGGTTCTATGTACTATGTATTATATCAGAGATGGCTAACATATAAAAAAGAACTGTGGCACACCGCTGATGTCTAAGGTGTGAAAACCCGTTAAAACGCCTACACGACTTGGCCAAAAACACTTTGTTGGGCTTTTCCTATTTAAGCCGCACGTTGCGCCTTTCTAAACCAGGTCTTGGTTCGTGTCGTGGCCAAAATAAAAACGTTGATTGAATGCCCCAAGACTCTGTCTGAGGCTCCAATCTGGAGTTGGCTCAGTTGGAGATTGTGTGTGTGTGTGTGTGTGTGTTGAGGAGGAATGGGTTGGTTGGGTTGTTTTGAGTGAATGGACTGGGGCTTAGCATTGTGACTGCTTACCTCTCCCGTCGACATCTTCGCGCTGTTGCCATTGTTCGCATTAGCGTTGCATATTAAGTAATAGAACTGTTTGCTGTCTGGGCTGCCACTCTAAAGAGTGCGAGTACTTCAAATGGCGTAACTTCAGTACTTTTATGCCACTACTTCAATGTTGGATGCTGATGTTGTTTTTGTTGTTATATTAGACATTTGGTGTTGGCGGTGTCGTTACCGCTGTTGAAATATAAGTGGCAAGAAATGCTCATGCCACAAATGGTAAAAAAAAGCGATTGACGCGCACTTTTGTTGCATTTTTAACTTTTGTTGAATAATTTATTAGCTTTGTGATGGGTAAAGCACGTGAAAGTTGATATATCGAAGTTCGATAACTGATCTAGTAATTGGTTCTCATTATTCGTTCTTATAGCAAAAGTTCAATTTTAATGGTTCCATTTCACAAGTGCTGCAAAACGCCAAATTTGATCGACTTGTGTTATCGATAAGTCAGGTTGTTTACATTTTAATTCTTTGCATATTTGTAATAATTATAAGCACAACAATAACATACATCATATATGTAGTTTCGCATAATCAACAAAGTATGTTTTTATAATCTTGATATAAATACATAAACACAACACTCGCCTAAAAATGTTTTACAACTTTTGTCTTGCAGATCCCGTTGCCCTTTTTATAAGGTTATCAACGTTGAGAAACTTTTGCCCGAAACCGGCATAAAATGTTGTTTTCCTTGAGATTATCGCTAAAAACTCCTTTTGGGATGCCGGGAGCTTTTTAGCTGTCCAGATGCCCCTTTGTTGCTTGTTATTAATGCAACGGTGCGTTATTTAAGCAGGAAACGATGCCCAACAGCAACGAAAACAACAACAAACAACGACTGCATTTTGCAGTTGGTTGCCAAGTGGCAATTTGGCTTGGCCAGTTTGTTAACTTGGGAACGCTTAACGAAGCGGCCGGCATGCATAAAATATTGTGCCCTTTGTTCGCGAGGCATTTTTAATAAAAATGTCAAGATACTACAGTGGAAAAGGAGCTTGCACTTCTTCATATGGCGACAATGAATTGCAATTTGGCGGCGTGTCTGTAAAAGTCCTTGAGTGGTTGCATCAATTGATTCACATTTAATATGCAGTCAAGGAAGGCGTTGAAGAGCACAACCCTGAGATTGATGGCTGAGCTTTTCAGAGGTAGCAATTTGGCGATTCTTCAAGTGTTTGCTTAAAAATAATTCAGTGGGGCATTGAACTGCCTCAGTGGCTGACTACCCGTGATGAAGCCAATTTAAAGCCACTTTAGTGTGGTTCAGAGTGCCAAACCACTTAGGGTAATTCATCGACTATGGCTTCTATGATGGAGAAACACGCCCATTTCAAAGTGGTCAACACACACCCACTCTTTTAACTGAGGCCCCAAAGCGAGGAATATGTAAATGTAAACGAACAGAAAGAATGAAAGCCATAAGAATAGATGGATAGAAAAAACATACCTTATTCTTCACACATAAATCACAAGCGAAGAAACAACAACAACAATAAGGCCTATAATTACAATAAAAACAACAAAACTAAACCGTAGATTTTTGACCATTTTTTGTGCACTAGCAAAATTTATTTTACATTGTCTTTCGGCTTTTGTTTATTTCTATACGTAATTTATGCACAGAAATTGCGAAAGATTTAATCTCGAAGTATTGTGAATTATTATAAAGAATTTTAAACGTTTTTTACGTAGGCGCAGTTTGTTGAAAGAAGTCGGAAAGTTTTGTTGATGAGTGGTTTCAGTGACAGAATAAAGATTTAAAGATTGTTCTCATTAAAAAAATGTTCAGTCATGCTTAGGAGAAGTGTGAATCACCTTAAGAAAGATTAAACAAAAATTCCCAAATAATATGCTCGAATTTGTGAATAACCATTTCTCTTAATCATTGACCAGGTTTTTTTCTGAAGAAATACATTTAAGTTATATATTTAATAGGTCTTTGAACTCTGATAATCATTGCTTAATTACACCTTCCTGATAGATTTATTTCTTGGTTTTTAGCATTTATTTCTTGCACAATTTAACGGCAGCAACAAGTGCCAAAGTGACAATCAAGAGGGCTGAAGTAAAAACCTCAGACCGCACTCAAATTTACCTTGAAATTGGATGGAAAAAACTTTGCAATGGGGCGTTTGCTGGGTAAGATGTAAAACCTTACTTTTTAGGTATATAATTTTCGACAGGAAAAAACGCATTAATGGCGTTGAAAACGAAATACAAAAAAATTGGTAACTTTTATGTTTGCCATTTGCACTTTGCTACAAAACGGAAATGCCGAGAAGCAGTCAAAGCATACGAAGAAAAAACCAAAAAAAAAACAACTGGCATTTATGGGTCAAGGATTTTGAGCAGCTGTAATCAATTTGGCCACACTCGATTGACTTTGCAACTCTGTGCCCGAGTCTGTGCCTGTGTCTGGGTAGGGCGCCAAAGTTCAAAACGAGTGCAGGGCCCAATGCACACCTGGCCATACACGAAGTCTTTTGTTTTGTACAAAATATTTGTGCCTGTTATGTCACTGACTTCATCTCAACTTCGGCACATGCACTCCACGGGTGGGGTGTCCCATTCATTCCGACATGGACATAAACAAAACATTGGCTACTTCTTGAGTGACTCACTGTTGGGGTTCCTCTAACATGAATCACATGCTTGTCATTTTTAAGTATATCAGTTGCAGTTTACTTTTATATTATTTTTTTGTCATTTTAATTGAGCGGTTTTTGTTTGGATATCCCAAACATAAGCTCTGGAGCTGCTGTGGGAAATATTTTATTGCCACTGTTAAATTATCGTTTAACAAGCGAACAAAAATTCGGGTTGACTTTTTGTAATGGGGCTATTTAGTAGTAGAAATCGTTAGAGCGGAAAATGGGTATGCTACAGCATTTAAACGTGTCTGAAAAGGTTAACGTTTAGGTGCGTAGCAGAAAAACAAACGAGTTAAGTTTTGAAATTGAAATAGTTCCTAACAGAAAGCATAACAAATTTAACACGTTGCCATAAAAAAAAGGCTGATAATAAACCATAAATAATCAAAGTTTGCGATTTACTTTCGCTCAATTGGCAAATGGTAAATGGCAAATAATGGTAACTGTGTTTGAGCCAGGCCCATGGCTCAGGTCCGTGGTACTTCCGTTTTTGGGAAGTCAACGCTTTCTTTTTGGCCCAAGCCATAAGCTATTGCCATTGTTTATGATTTATGGCCTGGCCATTTGTCAAAATGAAATCAAAGGCAGGGCTGGGGCCAGCGTTAGGGCCCCAGTTTGGAAGCCATACAAATAACACCAATCGTGGCACGAGTCGAGTAGTTAAACAACAACAACAAGTACCAAAGTGGACAGCGGACAGTGGCACAGTTGCAACAAGTTGTGGACGCGAAAGTAAAACACAAGCAAAACAAAACAGTTGGAGTTAGAGGAAAAGCCGAGACCAAAACACAAGAAACGCCAATTAAAAGGAAAAGCGAAAATGTGTTTGTTTGTGTTTTGGAAAATCGTGCAATGCAGCGTGGAAAGAGAAACGGGGCAAAAACATAAAGAAATAAATGCGTTCAATGCACCCAGTTGTTGTGGCAGTTGTAGGCGTGGCATGGGCGTACTGGCCAAGTTAGAGTGAGGCAGTGAAAACTGTCAATTGTCTCAATTGTTGCCTGTCCCATGACTCAGGGAACATTCGCTTTGCATACTCAAAATGGTAGCTACTCTTAACTTGGTATACTGGCAGTTGGTAATTTGTTGTTAGCGGAAGTTGTAGGCGCAGAAAGCTAATAAGAAAATGCCATGTTCAGTATTACAAAGAAAAGCGTCAAATGCTTGAAAGTAATTGCTAGTTATTTCAAAAGTGTTTTAATCGTTGGTATTATTGTAAGACTATTTTTCCTGCTTCCTAATCGAGAGATCATTGTAAGCAGGAGACTTTAAACCTGTAAAAAAAAAACCTCTAAAGCCACATGACCCAAAAAGATATCTTTAAGAATTTTTTTGTGTGTTCTCAAAACTTGGCAGCACATTGCACTTTCTGGCTCATGCCAAGTTTTTTGTTTTCACATACTTTGACTCAGACTTTTGGCATGCAAATGCATATTTGTACATACATATATTGAAATCGCGGCGCCCACTTGTTGAATTAAACTGTATAAAAAAAAAGGCACCCACAAGAAGAATGCAACGCTTTGCTAAATTACCATACAAAACGTATTTTTATCAATGGGGTCGGCAGCTTAAACACACCCCGAAAACAGCAAAAAAAAAAAAAAAAAACCAAGCGAATAATAGCATTTATCAACGGTATTTTGCAAATATTTCCAAAAGTCAAACAAAAATGTCAGCAAAGCCAACTCTCGACTTGAATCGACAAAGAAAAATACTTTGGTTGGTTTGATTACATATTACAAAGTTACAAATCCAGCAAATGACATTTAAAATGAGTTTCAAACAATTTTTTTACTACTAAAAAAGTTGAAGATATTTTGTACAAATTGACGGATTTGTGGGTGGCTAGATTAAATCAAACTGATAAAAAAATATATGATATATTGAAAATGATATCAAAACTTGTGTTTTGTTGCTTAGTTTATTGATATTTTAAGTAATTTTATGTACAGAACAAGCAGAACAATTGTCTGTATTTATATTTTTTGTATACACTTTAAAAAAATATTGAGTAACATTTGTTAAATTCAATGACATCAAAATGAAAATCACAACTAAGGTGTTGTTTTTGATTTTTCAAAGGTTTTATCAACAACTATGTGTTGGTAATCGTATATACATTTGTATATACGTGTGTTATGTTAAACGTTTTAAATTCCTATCTGGAATTAGATTAACATTTGTATGTTAGTGTAGTGTATTTGATATAGTGTTGGTCAATGTTGTATTCCGTCTATTAAACGTGTGTTAGTTTGAAAAGAACGACGTCAAATGTGCCCAAGAAGAGATCAACTCCTGTTGTTTTTTTTTTTTGGTTCGTGGAGCTTACCTGAAACGAAAACAGAAAAAATAAGTTAGAAAATTACATCAAAAAATAAAAACATGTAAAACATAACTTGTTAAACAAAGAAGAGAAGTAACCCATATTTCCAGGTTCTGGTGCAAAAAAAATAATGGGGAAAAAACAATGCAAGGTCGTTTCTGGTTTTAATCTGCACTTTGCCATCAAGAAACGGAACAGATAAAATTGGTGAAAAGAGCCAAGTTTTATTGTTGCCGGGCATTGTTATATCATTATGGGTCTCTAGTCTCTAGCTACATATCTCATCGAGGAAATCAAAAGTGAAATAAGCGAGTTCACAGGCTAGACACGGTCAAGGTTAATTTGAATACGCGTATTTTGTTTTCTGCTGGTCAACAGAGTAAAGAAGGAAACTTGGATAACCCGTCTCAACAAAGAATACAACATAATGACCTAATTAATGAGGTTTGTTAACTCCTCAAAGTCCTTGAGCTTACAGCAATCTGAGACAATCAAGTCAAACAACAAATATTATGCATCCACACAGAGTCATGAATAAAACCACATCAAATTGCATTGGTTACACTTAATCTCTCTCTCTCTCTCTCTCACCCAACTATGGATAAAGTAATTGCTGTTCCAATAACCTCTAACCCGCAGGCAACAACAACAATCAGCTCGTGCCAACATTGCACTAAAGCAAATACATACATACATATATTAAACTGTCAAAAATGCAGAGAAACAAGCAACTGGCAACATGATAATAAATAAAGGCAGGGTATGCCACGCCCGCACAATTCGTTTTGGACATGTTGCTTCATGCAAAAAGATGTTGTGCATACAGATTGCAGAAAAGGCGGACACTGTGATGGACAAAAGGAAGAGAGAGAGAGAGAGAGAGAGAGAGGAGAGCGAGGAAGAGTTGCATTTAGTTTTGTATATTACATATATTTGCAACATTGATTTGAAGCCTTGCGTATACTCTTTCTATAGTTATTAAAAATTATAAGCTTTAGGGTTCTATTTATTAAGTCAACCAACCAAATTATTATAATAAATCAACAAAAAAAAAAAACAAAAAATAGATAGGCTTTAGGGCATTCAGACTTCGCTAGTTTTTGTTTAAATTTTTTCTGTTAGCTTGTAACAGTATTTCATTCAGTAAACTGCCAACCTACGCGACCCAAAGATCTACAACAAAAGCAGAAACAACAACAACGAATGCGTTTGCTGTTTTTGGTAATAAACGAAGCGTTAAACAAATTGCATTACAACAGCAACTACAACTACTACAACATGTTGTTGTTGTTGTTGTTGCTGCTGTATGCAAAGCGTCATAAATGAGGGCGCTTGACGTCGCCTGACTTGGGCGTAATTACATCAACTACCAAAAATGGTCAAAAGAGCGAAAAATTATCACATATTTTGATGCTGTTTTCTGCTGTTGTTGTTGTTTTAATATTACCTGAGCCGGCACCAAAAATTAAATGCAAATTATTGCCAAAAACAAATGTGGTTAGGAAAAAATTTCAAAACAGACATTTTTTTGGTCTGGAAATTGTCCGAATTTTGGGTTTTTTTTTGCACAGGAAATAACAAATTACATCAATCTGAATGCAATTTTAATTATTGGCTAATAAATTAATGAGCAACATGTTCGAAAAACCTATAAAAAAAAAAGAGGTTGTGAATAAAGTATTTCTTACTATTAAAGTTAAAGAATGCTTATATGTATTAGGTAATATATCTAAGCACCTTTTATGTTGAACATGAAAAACTTGTTCAACTTGGCTAAATTATAGTTAAAGTCAGCCACATAAATCAAATAGGCTCAAAAAGACTGGTAAGAATCAAACACAGCAAACTCAACTCAAGATTGTAAAGCAATAATATGAAATAATAACAGAGCAGCATTATTAAGATGTAGATAGAGATACAAAGATAACTAAGCAACAAGCGCGCCTTACAAATCCCCAAATTGATTAAATTATGACCAAGAATTAAAGTTAACACACAATACCGTCAACTGTTAAGCCGAAAAAATACTACAAATAATTGCAAAAATTGGTTTTACAGTTATAGATAAAATAACAGATTAAAAATTGAACCGGAAGGTAAAGGCAAGCCATTAAAAATGTGTAAAGTATTGAAAATAAACTTTTGCACATTAATTTTTTTTATGCAAGTGTTGACCCTGAACTTTTTGATACTCTTACACAAAATTGTAATTTATTTTATTTTCGAAATGCCCTCCAAGAATTTAAATTAAGACTGAACTGCGACCCAACATTTTTAATAGTTTACAGAGGCCTTAACTTGGCTCTTAAGAGTTACAAATTAGCCAACTTTATCTTCTTTTAGGTGTCAAACATTACAACCTCTTTAAAAAAAAAAAAAACACAACCTCTAACGCCCAATAGACTCAATACATGACCGTCATAAACTTGTAAAAAACACAAAAAAAAAAAAACGGCTAAAACTAAAAGTCGGCTAATGATGGCTGATTTTACACAGTAACTTGGCAAATTGCTGAAAAATGCAATAAGCAATCGTCAAAGAGCTGGCAAATGACATTGAAATTGCACAACAACAGCAGCGGCAGCGACGGCAATAAATGGACACATTAGCCAAAGCCAAATTGCTGCCGATTAGGTGTGTCTCTCTTTTGGCTTGGTCCACACACAAGGTTAACCAACAGCCGGTTGGGATAAGGCGAGGATAGGGTATATACATATGTTTGTATGTGTGTGGCGGCCAGTGTGAATGAACTGTGAACGCCCACAGTTTCTCTGTCGTCTGTCTGGCCAAAATGAACATGTCTCGGATAGAGAAAGATATAAGCCAAAATCCCAACTGAAGTCGCCAAGACGACGAGTTCAAAGTGAAGGCGTCACATGTTGTTGTTGTTGTTGCCAGCTGTCAACAGCGATGCCAGGCGATAAGCAGGCAAAAAAAAACAGCAACAACAGGCAAAACGAGTACAAGAGTGTTAGCCTCATAACTTGCCGCGTTGATCTTCACAATAAAATCTACATGCGGCAGCAGAATTTATTTAAATCGGGTTTCACTAGACAAACACTTAATACGCTGTGAAATTGTACGCAAAAGCAGAACCAACAAACAATTAATTGTCAAAAGCACAGCTTACAAAACTATCGATTATAGTTTATCGAATTGCACAATAAAAAAAAAATATTCGAAATATTATAAGAATTTATAGAAGTATTAAATTAGTGTTAATGTGAAAAAGTAAATTTTACCGAGGTCAGGAAAAAAGCATTCACACACACACACCTAGGTATCGATACTTTTTTCTTTCCAAGCATTCACATAAAAAGTTTGCAATATTTTTAGCGCACAATCATAATTCACAATGGTTTGTAATTTGTCATTTGCAGCTAGCCTCGCGTTATCAATGATATATGAAGATGCCACCGGCAGGTGCATTAAATCGAAGAGGCCATGAAATACAAGTCGTACGTAGAATTTATATACATACATACGTATGTATGTACATTAGTGTTGTGTCGTTCGCGAACGAACGAACAAAAAAGAACTATTCACTGAAGTGAACTGAATAAGTTCATCTTCATCGTTCTTTTCTGTTCAGTTGCTCACTTGAGATCATTAGATCTCCTTTTGTGCCTTAAATATTTTAAATTAAAAACTGCAAATAAAAATTATTTTATAAAGTTATAATTGTGGCATAATATTCCGCATAAATAAAGATCAAACAAAAACGGGCTATAATTAAACGAACAAAGACAAACGATGAACAAAAATGATCGAATTAGGGAACAAAATCGAACGAACCAAACGAACGACTTAGTTCACTAATTGAAAAAGAACGAACGAACTTATTCAGCAATTTGAACGATGTTCACCCAACACTAATGTGCATGCAAACATGTATTGGCAACAGTTAGCGGCGTTCACACAGCGGATGTTGGCGCTTTGGCCAAATCCAAAAATGTTCATGGCTCATGGCAATGCGAGCGCGTCGAACTGTAAAGTTATGAAGCTGTGTATGCCACAGAGAAAAACGGAAGCGCGTGTTTAAGGTTACAGGCACAGGGCCAACATTTTGGGCAGGGGGAAATCAGACATATTTTGTTTTCCACTTACCATCAATTTACTTTTGGACCCGCGGAAGATTATGGAAATACGCGAGAATATCGCCCGAATACAAACTGGTCATATCTGACACCAACACCATATCGTTTTCTTGCCTGTTTTTCCATTTGACCATCACAAACGTTTCAAGCCCAATTCTATACGCATTACATATCTTTTCCAGTTGCAAGTCTGTATCAAGACCCGTCGGATAATCCAATCCCAAATTAAAATCCCATGCGACCGTTGGTTTGGCCTTGATGGGAACCTCCTCGGGTTGAAGAGAACTAGGGTTGGGACAGACCTTGTTGCTTCCATTGCTACTGCTGCTGCTACCAGTGCTGGTGCTGCGGCTGCTGGAGCCAGATCCGGAGTCGGAACCAGAGCTGCTCTTTCTGGCCCTGTGTGCCTTCGATTGGTTAGCATTCTTTCCAGTTGTCTTAGCAAGTGCTCCTCCAGCTGCAGCTGCTGCTTCTGCTGGTTTTGGGGCCTTGACCGGTTTTGCCTTTTTTCCATGAGTCAACTGCTCAACGTCGCTATCGTTGCTGCTTTCGCTGCTACTATCGCTGCTTAGATTAAGCTCCGGACGATGTTTCGAATGCTTCTTACTTTTCTTCTTGCAACGCACTTTTGCTTCATAGTCGGCAATCTTTTCAAGCGCATTACGGTCCAACCCCGATGGGGACTCCCATGTCCAGCCGTCACTGCCCCTCCATCGCACTAATACCAATGGTCGGTTGTTGTTGTCAAAGCGTTTGCCCATAATTTCTTCAATCACACGTTCCACCGGCTGAGCAACATTAGAAGCCGCGGCAGCAGCGCTCGATCGTTTGACGCCCTTCCTTTTACCTTCATTGCGAGCTGCACCTGACATAGCTTTGGTCGTTTTTCTGTTGCAAAAATAAAATTTGTGCGAGAAAATTGCGAATAAGAGAATGGCCGCGACTGCGAAGAGGAAGGAAGGAAGACACACGAAACGAGCCCGCACTAAATACAAATATATTTCACTTACCAGTTTTTAGAACTGTTTTTATTTAATTTTCTTCGCTTTTGCTGTTGAATTTTCAGCGATACAGCAACAAAACTTTTTGGAATGGTGATATTTAAATTTTTTTCACGTCCGACGCCTACCGCTTTAAGAATTAGTTGAGCAAAGAAAGAATGATGATTGTGCTGCCAGAGTTAAAAATAAAATTTATCGATACAAGTGGGGATATTCCTTTGTTTGTGGCTTCATACTCCACTTCCACTTGTTCCATAAGTTTAGCGAATAGAAGATTGTTTCAATTTCGCAAATACTAAATGCTACCATACATTTAAAAAGTTGTAAGGCACATTGTAAGGTAACATTAATTTAGTTAAGTATTTGTATTACATCCTATTTTTGCGTAAAACTCGTTTTTATTGCAGTTGTATACAGCGGAAGTATTGTGCGCTGTGAAAACTATTTTTATTGGACATGGGCAAAAATATCAGCTCGCCAATTTCTTAGGCTTTATCTTTATTTTAAGGCTGAAATTGCATGTTAGCTGTGTATGTTAATTTACTTTCGCACTGCAATAATGAGCATATCGAGTTGATTTTTACATAGACAATGTCATTGGCATGTTTCTCATCATTATAAGCTTTTCAAAAGAAAAATCGCTACTAATTACTTAAATACGTGAAGACTACATATATGTTAATATATATACTCAATACTTGTTTTTATTCATGAAAGTCTTCGCATCGTTTATTGAATGAGAGCAAAGTATTCGTCACGTTCGGACGAGTACTAGACTCGTTTATCAACCAAAACAAAAAGCTTATGTGTGACAGTTTGAACTAAAAATTTAGGTAAGCCCGAAAGACGTACGGCAACTCGGTGAACCTGTTACGTTTTGCTCATTTCTTTGACTTTCTTTCATTATGATACAGCATATCACTACTGCCATCTCTATCTAACACATGTACATGTAGGTATGTATTTTAATTCAATTATATTAACAACTTGCAAAAGAAAAGTGAAATGTGCGACGAGGGTAACCTCAAGGGTTTTCAAAGTCAGCACATGAGCGCGATTTACTTTCGTTTTCGGTATTACAAAATATATCAACTCTCTACGTACGATATTATGTCTGTATATATTTAGTGTTTAATTTGCATAGTTGTCGGCAAAAATGCGCTCGGAAACTTGTTTTGATACACATATGTATGTTTATTTCCACGCGCGATACAATGACTGTATATCAAATGAATGTAGATTTCCAAGAGTCGTCTTTCTTGATTTTAAATGTATATATATGTATCAAAGTCTACCTTTGTATATTTTTACGTTTCGATCATCAACTCTTCATTAGTTAGTTAATTTCATTAAAGTAGTTTTTTGTTTGACATGTTTACAAAAGCAAATTATTTTTTTTTTCGTTTTCTACGCTCTTTTGATTTTTGTTTCGGTATTGAATTTTATGTTTAGTAGAAAGGTTTTACCATCTTCAGTTTCTTATGTAGCGGTGTTGCGTAAGAATTTTCAATTTGTTGTTGTTTTATTTGGCTAATTTTGCTTGGTATTTTGTTGAATTAGCATGCTCGTTTGTTGACTTGACGCTCTTTTGACAACATCAGTTATACCCATATTAATAAAAAATATTTGTATACGGATACTAAAAACACATGCTTATGTAAACCCAAGCTTGAATTTAGACAAATTAAAATAAAAGTTTTCTATTGTTTTTCTGAAAGCATTAAAAGTGGAACAAAAAACACGTCAATGAAACCAAAGTTAAAATAGTGGAAACACTTGTGATATCGAACTTACTTTGTGGTAAGTTGTCAGCCCCACATCAAGAAGTGAGCAACAAAGTAAAGAATTGAAGTGCGATCGCGTTGGAACGAACTGGCAAAAGAATTTCTTTATTTTTTTTGTGCAGAAAGCAACAGCAAACAAACAACAAATATATATGTAATACTACAGTGACTACAGTTTTTATTGACACATTAACATTATAACACACTTAAAAACCAAGTCATCTTATTACAACAATCGTAAAAGGGCGATGAAAAAGTGCGAAAAGCAACGGTAACTGTGAAAAGGTGAATACAAACAAATAAACATACACAAGCACTTATTTACATATGTGTGTAAGGTTTTATATCAGTGCGTTGTATATATACATATATTACAGTTACAGGTGCTGGCAAATATAAATACATAGGTATTTATTTAGAGTTGGGCTTAACGACAGTACATTTTTTCCTGATAACTATGTGTCAGCTTGTGTTATCTTTGAAGCTATAAGCTGCTGCTAAAACTGTAGACAGTTTAACGTGCACTGCGGAAGTACGTGTTGTGTTTTTCTTTGGGCTTATGATTGGCTATTTCTTTCCGTTTTTTTTTTCGTGACAAGTTTGTAAACAAAAGTTTTGTCTCTTGATTTTTGAACACGATTTTATTGGAGGCTGAGACAGTGTTGCCAGACGTCGACTTAGTTCCGGCTGCAGAAAGGTCCAAAGAGATGCAGAGGTAAGTTAGCATGAAGTGAATCAGAAGCAAAGATTTTTGTCGTCTGCTTTTAATGAAAACACAAATTGTACCCAAAGATAACAGCAACAACAATAACGACAAAAATTATGACTAAACCGCCGGTGGTTTTGAAAATTCAATTATAATATTTTTATATATGTATCTACCTGCTGTGCGTGTACAAAAATATAAAAAAAGGAAACCAAAAAAACCGAAGTTTACATACTCTTGCAGTAATATTTGTTAATATTAAAAGTGCAAAACTTTAAAAGTGGAATTTGTTTCCTTCCTCTTCATAACAAAATTGAAGTACCCGTTTGCAAGTGTATTATAAAAACCATATGTAAAACTCACTCACCTTGTGCTTTGCTGCCGCTGCTGACAAAACAGCAAAAGACGATGAAGATGCTGCTGAGGCTGCGCAGCGACGTCAACGTTGGCGTCGACAGCGACGCCCGCTTTGGTTTGACAGGCATTTTTATTGCTGCTGTTTCTGTTGTTGTTTTTTTTTTTTTTGGGCTTTAGTAATATCCCAAAAGGCTTTTGTTTATAAAAATTTGCGGCTTTGCTTGTAATTTTTTTTTTTTTTCGGCGTAGTGTTTAGCTTTCAATTTGTAAATTATTAGCAATTTATTTGGTTGCTCAGTATTTGCATTTTTTGTTGTTGTTTTTTTTTCACTTATGGCCGTTTAGAGCGCATTTAACCAACAAAAATTTAAAGCTACTGGTTAGACTGGTTTTTTGTTTATGGTTTTATGGATTTGCTGTGTATAAAGATTTGAACAAAACTCTTAGATTGAGTTACCGTTAAAATGTGATTAAAAATATTATGATTTCATTATTGAGTTATTTAATTTGTATGTTGAAAAGGTCAAGGTTGCATTTTGTTTATTTTTTTTTTGTTTAAATATGGAATGTGAAAAGAGTTTGTAATTATTAATACAAATTGTTGTTGTTTTTGGTATTGTTGTTATATATTAAAAATATAATACGTTGTGACGATTCGTTTGTTCACTTAAAAATATTTTTTTTATTTGATTTAACAATGCGATTTGGTTTGTTGCAATTCTGTCATTTCTATTTCTAAAACGGCATTTGATTTATTTGCTAATTTCTTAAGGAAGCACACTAAAAGTGCGAAAAGAAGAAGAAGAAGAGATAATACTCTATCCAACATTCGAGCATCGAACTTTGGGAAAGGAGTTTGAAAAGCATTTGCTAACGACCTTCATTTATTTGTTAGTTGGCAGCTTGTAATTATTATTTTTAATTAATATGTTGTTGATTTTTTGCCATGCAGTTTCTTGACGGTTTCTAAATTGTGGAGGTCGTCAGACTGTAAAACTTTATGCTAATTAATCGCATTACAGCTAAGAGCTACAATGCCCAAGAATGGGCAATTAATTGCCTTAGCTTGTCGTTGGCTTATAACAAGTGCAGTGCGCACAGTGTGACCAGACACACATGCGCAAACTTGATTTTCAATGCAAAGTGAAATTTTCCACACACACACACACACACACACACAAGTAAAAGCGCAACAACAAATTCGAAATCAACGATAACAACAAAAAAAAAAAAACTGGACACAGATTTTCGAAGTTTCATTTGGTCACTTTTTGTTTATGACGTTTTGGATCATCGGCACCGTAATGCAAAATTACGCGCTTTGCATACATAAAATAAAACAAAGTAAATAAAACAAAAGTTAACGAATAACGAATTCGCGACGATCAATCGAGAGATCGGACGCACTTGCTCCAACAACGTCAACAAGCACACACACACACACACATACACACGCATACATATACACTTAACACTCACTACAAAGACTGCGCAAAAATTCAACGAAAAGATTTGCCTTTTTCGCCTGGCAAAGAGTCGCAGTCGAAACCGAACCGTGGGCAATAACCAAACTGAGACGCGTTTCGAATTGAACTGACAAACTGAAAACTGAAGAATGGTGCGCAAAGCGGCTAAAACACGTTTCAAGCTTGGACAAGTGCAGAGCAGAGCAGAGCAAGAGAGCGCCAAGTGAGAGAGCGCGAGCAAGAGCGAGAGAGAGCGGGTCAAAGAGAGACTTGGAGCGCGTGGCGGCTTTTAGTCACACATTAAGTGAAAAGACAAAGTTCGTTTTTGTTGCTTTAGTGCGAAATTGAACTGTGTAAAGTAAATTACACAAAATTGTGCACAGGGTATCTTTCAGTCTAGACACAAATCTATATTCATTAAAAGGTCAACGATACGAAAAGCAAAGTCAAGAACCCAGCCAACGTAACTTAACGAACGTGCATAAAAGTTAACGAACTTAACGAAGTGACTCCACACTTGACGAACTTCGCTGCAGCCTGATCTAGTCAAGACACAAAACGAAGCGGTTTTTTCTTTATACTATGTAAATACAATAAAAAGTGTGAAGAAAATATAAGAAATCTTTTCGTTAACTTGTAAATGGCAACAAAAAATGCTGCTTCAATTAAAAAAACACGTCTTAATTTATGTACTTGTTAATCTGCCACCAAATTGATTAATTGCTTCAAGTTTCGACAGCTTTTCACCCAAATGTTCGCGTGTTTAAAAAGTTCCGCCTAATCTATGCCCAATTTTCAAACATTAACGGGAAAGGGAGTGCAGCGTGTCAACGAATTGGCGCCCCGTTAGTTGCCTCATACATATATTTGTATGTAGGTATTCATTGTTGCAAGGGGCACCGCCTGTGGCGTCCATCGGTTTCCAGTGAGTTTTTTTTGAGTTTACAGATATGGATATGAATGTGACATAAGCGACAACGACAACGAACTGGAAATATGCAAATGATATGCAAGTGCAGAAAAAATGACGAAGAAGTACTTTCTGCATGTGTGTGTGTGTGTGTGTTGCTCATACAGCGCTAAGGGGCAGCATTGTCCACCTGTAGCCTAAACTCTTCTTTTTTTTTCTCCACACTTCTTACACGCAAACATCTATACATACAAATGTGATTACAGGTGTGTGTGTGTGTGTGTGTGTGCACTCAATAGTCCGTTACAGCTTGGATGCTACGATATTTTAATCTATCTACTGGCAGCTGAAGCTGACAGCTTTGAGACGATTCTCTCAGCTTAAATCGAAATGAAAACAAAGAAAAAAAGAAGAGCTTTGCGTGTGAGAGGGAGAGGGAAGATGAAGCTGAAACGTTTGCTTCTGACACTTTTTGTGTCAGCCTTCAGTTGCATCTCCCATCTCACTCGCACATTCTCTCATACTTTCCTCTTTGTTTTTCTCATAGCAATATTCTATTTGTGTAAACGCGCCAAGCTAAAGAATATTATAAATATGTGTGTATGCAAGAAAAATATAATTTATTTCGTGCGTGTCTTTGACCTCGACCGTTGTGTGCTTTTTAAGTTTTTGGGCCCTCAAAATACTTTTCTACTACTACTCTCTGACATTTTGAACAAACACACACGCAGTATGTGTGTGTGTGTGTGTGAGTGTGCCGCGAATGCACCGAAGCGTATCAAAAAAGGATACCATCACATTGGAGCATATTTGTTTTTTGTTGCTGAGCCTTGAAAACTTTTGTTCTAGTTAGCTATGAAAGTATTTTTCCTGATAAAATTTTGTTTGTCTTTTTTCCATTCTCTCTCGTTGTTTCAAATAAGTGAACTTTAAGCAGAGTTTGAGTTGAATTTAATTTTCTGTTATTCAAAGTTTTTATCTTATTCTTTACTACTAAGAATCCTTCGCCATGGCATTTATCCTTTCTGACCTCTGCATATAGTTTTAAGAATGATCTAATGCCAAATAACAAACATTGTTGACTGCAAACTATGAATATAATCTTGTATTTTATGTTTTTTAAATTAATGCATATTTGAATGTTGTGTGAACATGTCCATAAAACGTGCTTGCCACCCAACATATGTGTACGCCCCTCCCCCTCCCCCCCCTCCCCCTACATAACTCAAATGCCATAAAGAATGAAAGATAGAAAAAACCGTTAGCTAGAACATAAAATTCGTCTGGTTTCTTGTCCCAACTTCTACCACAAAGTGAATCCACAAACACGTACTAAACGCCCATTTGGGCATTCGATTGTCTGGGGCAAATTTAGCTTGAAAATAATTTGTCATTATTTTGCATGCAGTCAAGTGGAAAGCTAAGAAAAAAAAGCTGAAAAAACTCCAAGTTTCACTTAGCGCAAAAAAAACAACAAAACTTTTTGCGAAAACTTCAAAGTTGCGGTCGTCAAGATTTGAACTGTCATCTTTGCCTCCAGTTCTCATTTCCATAGCCAACCCCAGCCAGAAATGCAGTGAATGTGTGGAAATGTGACCTAGAGAAAAGTTGAAGTTCTATTGGTTTCTAATGCGTACAAATTTGTTTCTAAGACATTCAACTGTCGCCTACTTAAGATCCATTAATAACTTTGTGACGGGTCAACTTTCTTTCTTCAGCTAAGAGCCAAATACTCATACGACATTTTGGGCTTAGTAAACGAAAAAAGAATAAAATAATAAAGCAACCTAAAGTAAAAGTTGAGCAAAGTTTGGCAAGAGTTTAATATGTAACAATAATTGATTTTTGTGTTTTATTTATGTTGCAACAATATTTGAGGTATTTAAAGGTTTAAGCTTTTACTACTTACTTTTTAAATATATCTTTTTATACAAAAATTCCTTCTTTAAAGTGTCAGAGTAAACTCTTGGTTCAAGTTTAAGGTTCAAAGCCTTGATAAAAAAAGCTTTCCAGCTGACCATTTCTTTAAGCACATTTTTAATGACTTGACAAATTCCCAAAAAATTTGGGACACTTGTTTAATTATTTTCTAATCCGAGGCCTACAGTAAAAATTGAGACTGCCGCAAAAGTTTTGGTCGCCCAACTGGCAAAGTTTACATTGAGCTAATTTATGGTTTAAGTGAGAAAAGAAATGTAAAAAATCGCTGATAAAATAAATATTTGCTTTTACGCATCGTCGAATTTATTTGTTTTACTGTGTGCGTTGGCGCGAAAGGGTTAAAGGGGAAATGGTGAAAAAATGTGAAGAAGCAAACCCTTTTCAATCAAATTACTGGCAGCAAACGAGACGTTCAATCATTTTGAACTGCAGCTGATATGCGAGTAGAAGACGAAGTAAGGATAAAGGATGAGCAAAAAGAGTGCTGTCATCTTCGTCTGAGATGTTATAAAATTAGAATAAGCATGTAAGTAACATGTCTCGTACTTATGTTTATTGCAATTCCAAAAAAATTCTTATTAAGACATTTTCTCAGGCCCAATAGAAATGTTTTTTTTTTCTTGGCCGCTTTTAACCCCAAGTTGAATGCCTTGAACTCCAGCTTGACCTCTCAAATAACCAGTTATTTATTTTATATATATATATAGTACTTATGTATATGCAAATCCATTTGCCAAGTTAAATTTTTGTCTTGCGAACTTTGACTTTACCAATATGCTTTTCTCGGTAAATTTGAATGGGCGACTGCATAAATTCTAAACGTTTTAATCTCATGCATTTAGTTTTACATACAATCTGACGATCCAGGCGAATGTCCGCTTGTTATTGTTTTTGCACACTTTCTTTATTTTTGGGTTTTTTTTTTGTTTGCATTTCTTTATCTTTCCATCTTTTTATAGACTGAGGGCACTTATTTGCTTATTTGATGCGGGTTACTGTTGACTATTTTCATGTATGCTGTCTAAACTTTTATGACCTAACGAAGGGTTTTGTTTAAGCGCCGTGAGGTATGCAACATATTAAAGATTAAATTATAAACATTGCTCTAATATGAGAGTTAAAGTTGTTCTTCACAATGTCAATATGAAGTTCTTGTCATTGCATTGATAAATTCACCGATATAAATCGATTAGCGATAACAGTGATTGCTCAATGTTGATATATAAGAATCTAGACTGCTTTATTATTGTTTATTTTGATTGTTTTGTGCTTTAACAATCAACATAGAATTTGCCAGAACTTTCTTTGCTTTACTTTTGGGTATTGTAAAGTACGTTTTTTGCAGGTGGAAGGTAAGGCTTAAATCACTATGGGTAATTAACGGTTGTCAGCCTGTTGACTTGGCCCAACATTTAATTGGGTTATTCGTTTGTCTTGGCTCTTTGAGTTAACTTTAATTAGTGTCGTTGCTTCTTTTTCTTTGTCACACAAGGCGTATGCTTAACTTTTGACAGTACCTTGTACATGAGTTCACTGTACTGGCATCGTGTCGGAATTCACTGTGTCTTGTGTACCCTTTTCACCCTGCAATTAGATACACATGAAGCACATACATATAACAAAGAAAAGAATTCATAGGAACTACCATATATGTATGTAAGTACATTAGGGTGGGTCAATTTGTATGGAGTGAAAAAAAGTCACCATGCGGTTATCAGAATCGTAAACTAGGATAAATTCTAAGAAGTTTTGCCCAAGAAACCATGGGTCTAAAATCAAAACGGAGCCTCCCATTTTTACGAAGAAGTTTTTGTATCTTAAAGATACATACATTATTTTAAATTCGCTTTTAAAAATGTAAATTAAATATTTTGTGGTGTTTAAATTATGTTGCAAAATATTAAACTTTAATTTTCTTCACCATCCGCCAATAATATGGTAATAAAAAAAATTTATTTTTTGTATTTTTTAAGGCTTTTTCATTAAATTTTCTTTTATAAGAAAAATTTTTTATTAAAGTTTAAAATTTTGCAACATTTTTAATGTTTTAGAATTCATCCTAGTTTACGATTCTGATAACCGCTTTGCCGCGAACAAAAATTGACCCACCCTAATGGACATGCATAGAGACTGCCACCCGTTGAGGGACCTCCTGTTGTGATTGCTGCCAAAAAAAAAAAAAAAAACAATGCGCGCTAAGCCGATTGCAGTAAGGATATGGCCAGGACATGCCCTAAAGCAGGATTTGACCACTTGACCGGCGGGCAATAAACTTGTAAATGCTTAAAATAGACTCGAACTCGAACTCGAACTTGAGTGTTGAAACGTATAAATTGTTGGGGTGTGTAAAAGGCTCTCAGCCTCAGGCTTACAATAAAGTGGTGGTGGTGTGTGTGTGTGTGTTGTGACTGGGGCGTGACAAAAGGCGTGTAATTTCAGCTGAATATATTGCCAGTCAGCAGGTGATGATTTTCGACTTGTGCGTGATTCTCGAACCCAGCTTTAAATGAGGCGTACGATTATTCGTATGTGTACATACATACATGCATACACATACACATTGTGGGCAGCTAATCGCCTCGGAGTTAGGTTTATTGAATTGCTACTTAATTGAAATAAATGTGACATATATGTTTATACGTGACACTGTAAAGGTTGCATCAATTTGATGTGGGTTTCAAATCAATCGATATTAATGTGATAATATAAATTAATTGGATGAAATTAATGTTTTTTGTAAGCTTTAATAAAAAGCATTTTTGTACAGAGATTTTACGTTTAAATTCGTTTCTTATTTGTAAATTTTTTAAACACTTGTGTCAAGTTCATTTATAGTTCATTTGAGCTGCTCTTTTGATCGCTGCTAATATCGAAAGAGTTAATGATATCGAACCAATAACAATAGTGCTGCCAGATGGTTTTTAACCGCTTGAAGTGCGTTGCGCTAAATGTTAAATCTCAAACACCTTAACTACATACATATATAAATATTTACAAGCGATAAAATGCGTGCTCACGCTCAAATTCAAGGGATTTTATCTGCAAAGCATATTCTCTGTGACATTCCACGCGGATCTCGTATTCTAACTGTTCCTTGCCATACAAGTATTTATGGTATTAAAAATGCATAGCCAGCTGTCAGAGAAGCTGGCGGAAAGCTGGCAACAGTAGCAGCCATACGTTTGTTGTCCTGGCGACATCTTTTGCCAATGTCGTCAGCGGGCAGCAGACGCCAATACAGGCGGCGGGGCGTGGCGCCCACACAAGGCGACAAACGGGACATGTGCCTACGTGTCAACACTGAAAAAAGCTTAGTTTTTTCTTTACAAAAATCTGGTTTTATACAATTTGATTGTACAAAATATTTATAAATTAAATAAATTAAACTTTAATTTTATTTTTGTTAAAGGATTTATTTAGTTTGACAATTTTACCCACATTAAACTAAAGCTAGTAATTACAGCAATTCAAACTGCACGGCAGCACTTAAATTTTTTTACTGTACTCTCAGCCGTATAGAGACAAAAGTGAGTCTGTGTATGTGTGTGCGTGTGTGTGTCGCCCCAAAAGTGCCCTCATGCTTATTGAGTGCCAATTTTTATGTCGTTAATGCGTGTAAGTAGATGTATAAGTGTGTGCGTGCGTGTTCGTGTCCCTTTGTCTGTGTCTGTGTGTGTTCTAGATTAAGCTTCGTGTGTTGTTCTTTTCGGCAATTTACGATTAGCGCAATTCCCACAGCTTCCCTCCTCACCCCCACACTCGCACTTCACAACTCTCCACTCCCCCCTACCGTAAATTGCCAAGCTTTGCACCTTGCGGTAACTTTTTCCTGTATTTACATTTGGGTCTCCGAATCGTTTTATTTATTTCCCACAATCTACATCCCCACAACCCACACACACACACACACACCCCTCCTTCTACTCCTTACTACATTCACACACACATATGTTTTATATGCCCTTGCCATTATTATTGTTATTATTATTGTGTGTAGGTGTGTGCGTGTGTGTGGTTTATTTATTTGCATGCTTTTCTTTTGTTGTTATTCATTATGGCTTCTTTTCTTATTGTTGGTGTTATTGCGGCTTTTAAGTGTCGTGTGCCACTTAAATGAATAAATTAATGGGCGTTTAAATAAGAAATGAATGAACTTAGTGCCACATTCTAAGTATTTTAGTATACACTTAATTCGCACCTTGATTGTTGACGACTTTGCCTCAATTGAGCCCTTAAAAAAGTTAGCAACATCATCAGAAATTGAAACAAAAGCAAAAGCAGCAACAGAATCCGATTCTCAGAGGCTCGGGAAGCCTTTAAATTTATATTTTGTTTGGTTTCCGTAGAATAACAACGGTCACAAAAAAATAAAGGTATTTTATGGTTAAAAATGTTATCGAATTACCTTTTGCATAGCATCAACATTAAATTGTCCAAAACAACAAAAGCTTCTTTATCACGCACAACTTTCGCAGAAAGATAAAATCATTTATAATTGTTTATTATACGACTTAAGGGTATAACATATACAGCGGCTTTGCTTGGGCTCGGAATCATGAAAACTTTATTTGTTTCCCATTTACCAATCGAAGCCAAGAGTCTTAAATATATTTTTAAATACTTTCAAACTTAGCTTTAAGATACTTAACTGAACAACACGTAATTAAGCAAGTATTGCAAGCTTGAAACTTGCAATTAAGTTAATTAAATTGCATTTGCATATTTGATAGCCACTTGGCCAACTAATTAGCGGAGTTGTTACTTATTGTGGAATATTATAAATCAATAGTTGAAGCCACAAATCCAACACAGCACGTGCCAAAGAAATAAACACAAAAATGTTGAAAATTGTAATTCAAAACGTTGACAAAATGACGACCACAAAAATAAGCAAAGTCAAGTCACCATTTGGGGGACAGTTAATAAAGCCAAGGATAAACACTCAACTTGCCCCGGACGACAATTTGACGTGGCAGCTGAAGCAGCTTCATCATCTTCATTCCCTTCAGCTTCCATTTCAACCGCGTGATGAGAACACGAAAGCGGATTTTACTTTTTTTTAATAAGCATCAAGATGGCAGAGTTATCCTTGAAACGATGAAGTTAATATACCCTTTGCAGAGTGGAGTCCATTTGACTTTAATTTTAAAAAATGGGTTTAATATTTTAAGCTGCGTACTTTTTTTTTTTTTGCAATTGTGACAACTTACTGAACATCTGTTATCGATACTTAGCCAATTTGAGTAAATTTAACGAAGTGAGTTAGAGTTGACTATTTCTTATGCTTTTGTGTTTTGCCTTAACACGTCACAAAACATGACGTACACATTAAACACTCCCGAATAGAGTATTAAAGATAAATAAATGAACATAAAGAGAGTACTACGAACAATATGCAGGCATTTTCTCGTGGAGCATATTGTACGAGGGAGAGAGAGAGAGGATGAGTTGTCCTTATCACAGTTGTCAACGCTTTTGTTTTCGTTGTTTTCTGTGTTTCCCTTTCTGTTGATGTGTCAAAGTTATCGCAGCAAGAAACATTCTACTTTTTGCCAACTCTGCCGCAATTTCCTAGCCGATCAACGACTGCAACAGTTTTTGAAAAGTTAATTTAATTTTTGTTTGGCTGTCACGCAGCACAACAAAAGAATACTCAGAAAAAAACGTAGTTCAAATAAGCAAATTCATGGTAAATTTAACTATTTTCGGGTAGGATTTAGAAAAAATTACGAACTTTTTTTTACCGAAATAAACTTAAATAAACTTGAAAAGAATTTAAAAACAAAAATTTGTTTTTATTAAAAGTGCATAACAGTGCAAGAAACATGTGTTTCTAAGTTTAGTGCTTATAAACAAAAGATATTTTTATATTCAAAATAATAATAAAAACAAACATTTTTTGAGCTCTTCTCAAAGTTATTAAGCTTGTTAATTTTTGAGTAAACATTTTTATTTACTTGAAAAAGTGTATTTTTATTTTGTGATGAAATGTGTAACGCATAGAAGTAAGCGCCTCCGACAAAACAAACTATATAAAAAACTAACTATTTTTATAGTTGATTTTCGTGCTGTTTTTTTTTTTAAGTGTAAAAACATAAATATATGCAAGAAAGTTTTAGGTCGATTAAGTCAAGGTAAAAGTTAGACAACTTGTCCCGGAAATGATGTTGGTTAAAACAAACACGGCTTAAAAGCGCACACACCTTGCCTTTTGTGTTTTTGGCTGTAGGCAAACCAATTAATTCACTTTATTCACAAATCCAGTTCAAACCAGTGCCATAACGCTGCTTTTTCTGACGCTCCTTTTTCCTGGTTTCGAATTTTTAAGGTCATGAACGGAAAACCGCTTAAACTTTATGGCTTAAAGTTTCAGGCACATTAAAAGGGATTTTATGACAGCAGAAGCTAAATTCTACCCATAAAGACACCACACCAATTGTTCTGCATTTGACACAATAAAATAACTTTAAGCTTAACGCACAGAAATTTCACATTTATTGCAACAATCGATTAAAATCTTTTGGACAGATAAACATATATGTATTTACACACAGCTAAATATTAATAAACATTTTGCACATTTTATTTACAAATTTCAAGTGAATTGATTTGCTTAGTATTATTTTTTTTTTTGTTTTGTTTCTATTTCTTTGAGTGCATGTGAAAGCACGTAACTTGCTTAAGGCTTAGACATAAATCTTAATTGTAAATAATTTTATTAAATTGTGTTACATTTCGTGTGTTAGCTTAAAGCCGTTGCAACGGCTGCAATACTTTAGTATAAAACAATAACAGTTATCGTTACTGCTTTAAACCTACGACTAGACATGAAAAATACATCAAAAATCGTTTTTCTTTTTTATGTACACAAACTAAAAAGCTATCAATGGCCTGATGTTTCTTAAATCACTTTTAATACTCAATTCTCCAAGCAATATTGGTCAAGTTGTTTTTGCTTTTTCTTTGGCACATTCAAGTTTTTGATTAAATTTCGACATAACAAAAATAAATATATTTTTTCTGCAAGTTTCAATTATTCAAAACTAAACTTGATGTACTATTACTTGACTTCCTGTAATCTCCGTGGTTACTTGGACTGGGACCTAGTTTAATGGCGACTCCTGATGTTGCTGTGCCAGCTGCGATGCCTTCAAAGGACCAAACTCACTCAGTGGTGCAAATTCATAGGCCGTGCTCTCATTGGGCGGCGGCGCCATAAGGATGGGTGCACCATTTATTCCGCCATTGGGCAGCGTCGTTATTGTTGTCTCCTGCAGTCGACAGCTGCGAAAACCAGAATGAAGCTACGAAACCTGAACCTAAACACACTTACCTGCGTAGTGTGCTCTGATAGCAGGAGTGCCTGGACTGATAACGCTTGGACGCAGTGCTTGTCAGCGATGTATCCCGATGCATGCAGAATGTGTCGTTGTTGCGCTTCTTTCGGCGTCCACTCGCACCACGACAGAACAGGTATCTGCATGCGAGATTGAGATTATTTGATTGATTGATGGATGTCATCGTTGTAGTTAAATGCAATAAAAGTTGAATGCGTGCATTGTTCAATTTTAAGTGTGCATCAATTTGTACTGATTTTTAAATGCAATTTTGGAAAGAATTTATACCAATTTTTTTCTATTGAAAGAATTGGAAAAATTGCTTTTAGATCTATGTTGTGCTTGTGTAAATTCAATTAAATTGAATTAAACTCAACTTTTCATGCTTCTTACTACAATTGTGATTTGCCTTTGTTGATTTCACACGCACAAAAATTCTCTTTTTGCATCATAAATTCTTTTTCTTGCTTCTTGCCTGAACTTCATTCACAGCACAAACAAATAACAAGCTGGCAACAAAGTTCCATGCGAATTGCAATCAAAAATCAGCTCAACTTTCTTTGGCAACAATCCAAAACTACTAATATGTGTTGTAGTGTATATGGACATGAGAGTGTGATTCAAGTAGTCAAATTTGTTAGTTTGCTTGTCTGTTTTTTTGTGGTTAAGATTTGGTTACAAATTGTGGTTTTGCTTACGTTTACAGCAAACAGTTATTTACATTGTTATCGGTAATCGGTTATCGATTATCGCTATCATGCTGCTATTCTGCTGCAGTGATGTGAATGAACAAATACCTATTGAAATGCTTGCGAAACGCCCCGCTCACAAAGTAGAGAGCCACCGGATTGGCACAGCTGTTGGCAAAGGACATGCAGAAGCCGACAATGCGCAGCACATGCCAGAACATGTTATAATCCTGTTGTGCAGTGGGCCTGTAAAACGAGAAATCGAAACAGAATATCTCAGTTACACTCAGAGAAACAAAAATTTGAAGGAGTTTTGAAAGTTGGCAATGCTTAAAACAGATTTGTTTCTCTTTGTTCTCTTGTTCATATGTTTCTCTGAGTGTACTTTTGTGGCATGTGTGTAAGCCGTAATGGAGACAGAAGCCAGCGACAACGACAGCGACAAGTTGGAAATTGATTGACCAGGGCTAAAGGGTCTCCAACGAATGGCGTCCACATTACTCATACGCATTGTGAGCCAACCAGCCACAGAGTCATCTGGCCAACAAAGTGGACATCGATGAGCAGAGCCAGCAGCAGCCACTAGCTCATGCTCATATTCATACACACACACACACACTATACGTATGAATTTATATCCCCTGGCATCCATTTTTCACATTGTCGCATACCGCTTGTGCTTCTGCTGCTGTGTTTTATTTGATAAAAGTCGACACTTACCAATAGTAGAACCAGAGAAAAAAGACGTGATAAGGCAGAAAACAAATACCAAAGATGACAACAAATGCCAGCACCGTGACGGCAACTTTGCGACGAGCCCGAACCTGCAACAACAAGAACAATAAATCTGTTTAGCTACAGTTTTCATTTGTGCGTGAAAATAAAAAAAAATTCTTTTATTTATTCATGAGGTAAATGCAAATCTTCATGCATAACTAATGTTGAGGGCGAGGCAAATATGTATTGGCCTTGAACAAAACAAAAAATTCAATTATTATTATTCAATTTGTAGCTGTCACAACTCACAACTTGCTGCATATTAAATTTGATAATCCATTTGAAAAAAACATACGGTTTTGGAAATTTATTGTGAATTTGTTTGTGATGATTAATGCAAATTGAGTGAATGTCTCACGCTAAACTTTATTTATCGTCAAGCTTTTAAATTAAAGTGTTTTTTGAGCCTTTAGATAAGTTCCACCTTATCAATCACCATCAATCAGCTCAAAACTGCTTGTTACAGCTTTAAATCATCATCAATTCTAAAAGTAAGTTACTCTAATTCCAGTTAATCATCATCAATTATTGTCCATCTGCATTCACGGACTTTCAATCACCTTCAATCTCCATGAATCATAAACTCACCTGCCTCACAGCTCCTTGCATCTCCCCCGGTACACTCGCCGAATACATCAAATGCAATGCAATCAGCACATAGAATGCGGCAATTACCACAAGAGGAATAGCATAGTAGACCAAAAAGTGCAGCAGAACCATCAGTTTGGCATAATTGATGCCCCAAGCATCCGGATACGGATAACAGATGACAATCGATTTCTCCTGATTGATGCCAAGTGGCTAATAAAAAAAATGTAATAAAATAGCAAGTGAAAATATCAACTTGAGATTAACTACCTTTAGATTGCTACCAATTAGAGCTGGCAAACCGCATATAATGGCCAAAAGCCATATAGAAACAGCTATGGCCAAGGTCATTCGTGTAGCGCGACGTCCTCCACCTGAAGGAAAGTAATTCCAGTGGAAGATTCAAGTACTGACAATATATAATCTTACCATGTGCATGAAACTTTCGCAAAGGATCCACAATGGCAAAATAACGATCACTGGATAGTGCTGTCAAAGTAAATACCGAAACGCCAATGGACACATCCTTCATGAACTCCGAGACACTGCACAGTAAACTACCCCAGGGCCAATACTCAATCGCATAGACTGTCGAGACCAATGGAACCGTTGTTAAGATAACCAGCAGATCAGCCAAGGCCAAGGAAAGTATGTAACTGCAAAGAGGATAGAAAGTCGATACATAATTGAATACAACATCTGGATAAATAGTTGACAAACTTCAGAAGCCAACACGTACAAGATTTATGCATGTTTTCTCGCTTCGAGACACCAAACACCAGCTGACCCATGAAATAGGCAGCTTTCCAATGCCAAGGGTCGCTGCGTTTGCACGTGTTACTTTTTATTTTATTCTTGATTTATGTTGCTCAAACTTTCTTTTTAGGCAAATTTGCGAGCGCGCGGCCTTGTCATGTAGGCAATACACAATTTGTGCCGTCTAGCGCTCGCTGATAAAATTGATTTATACGACACTTTATTAAAAATAATACACGAACCAAATGTCCAAAAGTGATGCTTGACATTTTTGCAAAGGAGCATAGAAAATGCTTAAGATATTTTAAATTTGTTTTGAATGGCACTTTAAAAATTCCATTAATCTCACCAAAAGAAGACTTGTTGACTTAATAATTTTCTAGATATATATTTTTGTCGTATAAGTTTATGCATGGAAAAGGACAAAATGTAAATGTAATGATTGCGTCATTTCTGCTCCAGTTTCGCTCGGAACACTATTCATCTTCTCTCACTATAACCTTTTGACTTTAAAGGCTATTTACTTATGATAATAAAACACACACACACAAAGTGTTTCATTTAATGACAAAGCCAGCGGCAAAAGTTGTATGACTTCTTTCCTGGCAGCGTATAAAAATGCTATAAAAAAATTATTCGCTCTGTGTCCAAAAACGTACTGAATATTTAACATCAAAAAGTGTTTCCAAGTGTCGAGCATATAAGCAATTTAATGACTGCCAAATTTAGTTTGTTATTATATAGTTTACTATATTTTAAAAAGTATATTTAACTTTAACTACTTTTTGTACATCTGGGTAATTGTATGTCAGTCAACAGCGACAGCTGCAAAATGAATTGCATTTGTAATTCAGACTGTGATCTCATATATTGCTTTAACTTTTATGCCATGTTTCTCCCTCACACCACACCATATGCATGTGTGTGGCACTTTGTGTTTGTGCAACTACAAATTACATTGCCTGTGTGTGTGTGTGTGTGTGTCTGATAAGCATCTGCCACCAGGAGTTAAGTGCTTCTGCTGACTGTTGTTAGCTATTACAGTTGGTTTTCTTCTCTTTTTGACTGAGATTCGGTTACGTTCTTTCTGGTCATGGAAATGTAATTTCAGCTTAATGTGATCAGTTGACATTTCTGGTGGTATAAAAACGAGTATTATGTGGCAGACGTGCTTCGAAGTGCAACCTTATTTGGCTAACTGCGTTATCTGGTTTTTTCTTCTTATTTTTGTGCCCTTTGCTGCAATGAATGTCAAACGAAGTATTTTAACTCAATTAATCAGTTGGTAATTCACTTGAACTTTACTCTTTTAACCGTATATATTTTTATTGGCTTGACGTTTTAAGCAAAATTGTCTCATGTGAGTGTGTGAGAAATGCAATGTAGCTTTATTTTTATTTATTACGTACAGCTTAACTGTGATAGTTAACTGGTGTTAAGCTAAGCGTGGGTTAAGTTAAATATTTTAATTGGCCCGCTTTCGGCCTGTTGACAAGATGTTGTTAACGGTTGACCGCAAGCCAAAGTGTTTGAGGGCCGTGTTGACTTTAATGACTTTACATTGTGGCCACAGGGACAGTTGAAGAATTTATCGCATTGTAGGTTCAGCAGTTTAAGAAAAAATCATACAAAACATAAATCTTAAAGTTGGTTCAGCAACATTAAATACATGGCATAATATCCGCATATTTGACATAAAAGTACTTTATGCTTCGTTTAACTACCAGGAAAAGTAATAAACTGAAAATAAGACGCTACTCAATATAATGCTAAGTATTCTACAAAGCACAATTTTTGCGCTTATTCTTAAAGCGCAGAAAAGTATGCAACAATATTCTTCAATGTCACATACGCAACGTTTAGCTAATATGTCGGAACGTTAAACGTATTAAACATCAACAATATTGTTAAACACACATACGTGCAACTGCCAGGCTAATTAGTTGGGCCAATGAGCCAAAATCTATTTGGGCATTTTCAACAGCAGAAACATTCACAACAGTTAATATGCAAATGTCTCTGTCTGTGTGTGTGTGTGTTTATGTGCTATAAGTAATTTTCAGCTGAAAGGCAACGACATAATCACCATACAACGTGTTCTATGTATGCTTTATGCTGTATTCAACATTTTGGCCCACACACACGCATATCCTTTTTGACGTTTAATTAGGTGCTTTTGGTTCCTGGCCCTAGTGCCATTTGACTTTGGCTTTTCACATGGCAACGCATAAAGGTCGCGCATAATTAAATTTAATTTAAATTTGCCATAAATCAAAAACACAATATTTTAGTTTCGGAAATTTTTCTTAAGTCGACTTTATGGTTACTCTGTAGTTAGAAAATTGAAATGGATTAAAAACTTACGTATTTGGCACATTTCGCATTTGTCGCACGCTCAAAAAGACCACAATCAATGTTCCATTGCCCAAAACACCAACCACAAAGATAATGGCAAACAGAATCGGAACTATATACGTCTCCGGTCGCCTGCCATAGGGAACATAGGGTGTCTCCGTGGAAGAAACGCTGCCATTCTCATCAAAGATCATTGTCTCAGTGGTTGTGGACATGGCCAGCTCGAAGAGAGCTCGGGTGGCATTCAGCGCCGTTAGAGGCGACTCTGATTCGGAATCAATGTTCATATCCATTGGCATAATGCTGCTGATATCAGTTAGTAAACTTGTCATCATGGTCGAAAGATTCATTTCAAGTTTTCAATATCACAAACTATTTAAGCGTAAACTATTAATTTAATTTCCGTACACTGCGTTTCCTGATGCATTTTTTTCTCTACTTCTGAGCTGGTTTTTTATGCCCATCCGCTTACAAATACATTTGCGAAACTTTTTTGATGCAAATACGTTGCGATAAATATTGCAGTTATTTGTTGCTGATGATGTTGTTGTTTTTTGTTTTTAGGTAACTGTGTGTCCTGTGTGCTGTAAAAAGAAGAAATGAAAATAAACATGGTGTTAAATGCATTTAATTTTGGTTATTCTGCTTAAATTGAGCATAATTTAATTGGATTTTGCAGCTAGATTTTTAGAATATGTGAAAAATGTGCATTGAACCTAATGCCAGGCAATATTGAAGTTAAAAAAATTCTTAACATTTGCTAGATGAATAAACAATTTATCAATTAGTAACTAAAAATAATTATTGAATATTTTATATAATAACTATATTTATACTACCCTAAGTGGTGATAAAAACTTTTCACGTTCTTCTTCAACCTTAATTAAGGAAATTTCCACTTTGTATCTTTTTACCTGCTTACAAAGTTCTTAAGCTTGATTTATGCAAATGTGTTTTTCGTGCAGAAGCATTGACCAGAAACTAAACATAAACCCAAAATAGCAGCCATGTGTGTATGTGTTGTTTTCATAATATTTGCCAAATGCACTCCACACGCAAGTATAAAACAATAAATATATCTCTCAGAGTTTTTTTTCGCAATTGTTACCTGGACGAAAAGGGATCCATTCATGGTGGATCCATTCATACTTTTATGACATAGAAAGTCCAAGGCAAAAGCCACCCACAGATTTCAATTACCCAGAGTTTCGCTTCTTCTTTATTTTCATATCAGTCGAGAAGTGGAAAGCGCCGCAGTATAAAAGAAAGAGAAACAGACAACCAGTGAGAAGTGAGAAGTGGAGACTGAAATTTTTTGCCAGGGCATCAGTAACATTTTATGACACCCTGTGTCTGTGTGTTTGTATGTGGTTAATGGCTGGGAATGTAATGACAGTATCCTTGCCTTCGTGCACTCCTTGAAGTGTGTCTGGGCAAAGACTGAGGCTGGATAGAATAAAGTTTGTTGCCGCCATAACTCTGTAACTTAAAGCTCGGCGTGTGAAACCCTTTTGGCAATTAGCTTACAGCAACCGCGTATAACTTATAATAATTTGCCCGTGTGTTTGCTTTAATTAGAACTTTCGCTATTTTGCAAATTTAATATCAAACTTTAAGTGCCCCAAAAAACTGCCGGCAAAATGAAGAGCTGAAAATAAATCTCCTTTAAGGGCAAAGCACTTAAGCGCAGCTGTAAGTCAAAATCGAAGTCGTGAGCAATGTGTGGCATGCTACCTAACTATTGTTGCACTCCAAATGCAATCCTCTTAGAAAGTGAGAAAGTCCTCTGCAAACAAACAACATACAATAACAGATTAAGCTACAGAAAATTTAATACAATAAATCTCAACACTTTTATTAAAGAACAAAGTTACTTTAAACGCTTTATTTGGTTTTTACTCCAGCTTTACGCAAATGATTTAAAAACAATTTAAAGCAAATGGCAATTGTCTCAATTTTCCATTGCTCAAATTTCACAATTTTAATTCTACTCTCTTCATTACAGAGGAACGATAAACCTTTATAAGAGGATAGCCAGGGATGTGGCTGTCTTTGGGGAGCGTTCCGTTCCTTTGACTTGTTGCTTCTTGCGGCTTGTCGCAGCTGCTCATCAATGTTGGCAGTTTATGGCACACAGCTAATTAAGTTGAGTTTTGTGGCTCACTTGGCAGCATTTGCTAACTTTCAAGTATACTACAAAGTTTTAAAGAAAAATTCCTTAAGTGAAAGTTTTTGCCCATACGTACTCAATCAAGTTTCATCGCAATTCCTTTCCTTTACTTTTTTTTTTGTGCATTAAGTAAATGCTCGTTGTGCACTTAATGATAAAAATTGATTTTTAATGAATTTATGACAGCCGCCAGTGCTTGCTAATATCTTGCGCTCAATAAAAGTACAATTTAGAGCTATCACATTTAATGAACAGGGCTATTGATTGCAGACAGGAACAATGGGAAGTAAATTAATCTTCAGTGTGGGAGTGCGCTTGATTAAGAGATACTTTAAGTTTAAATCTCGAATTTTCTTTATATACAATTTGCGTTATAAATTCTTGGTATTTAAGGAAAAACTACTTATTTCGTTGCTTCTCGATCAAAAGTTCAATAAAATGTGTGCAAATAAAAGCGCTTTACATAAATAACTACTAAATCAGTGCCCTAAACATAAAATATCAGCCCATTAAACCCCAAATGTAAGTGTTGAAAGCAATTTAAATATAGCTTTCATGACAATACCAATACCAATTTAAAGCACCATTTGTACAATGTCAACACATTATAACAAAAAGCAGCACATTTCAAATTGACTTCCTTTGGCATTTGTCTTAAATGTTGAAACACCCCATTTACATCTTAGTTTGGAGGCTTCTTTCAATATATATTTGAGGGGGCGGTTGAACCTTTTTGCCAAAATACCAACTAAATAACATTTCGAAATTGAAATGTATAGTCTTGCGACAGAATTATAAATGTAAATAATGTAAATTGGTTTGGAATGTGAAATGTGAATGGAATTGGCTTAAATGCTAGTGCGCAGTTAGCGTCTTTGATTTCGGGACTTGGCTAATTAAGTGCTTTGTATGAGCAGTCGAAGCCAATCTACATTATTTCAATTTCAATCATCTCTTTGCTGCTGTTGCTAAAGTTGCAAATGAAAGTTTGTTTCTATGTCATTATTAGAAAACCTTTGATAAAGTTGTTCATTGCTGTTGAGCTGCGAAACGTCAACGTTGTTGTTTGTTGTCCCATTGTTTGCCGTTCTCGTAATTAATTTGTTAACACAATGCCCGGTCAGCCCTTCAAGGCGCACACATACCCATACATACATATGTATGTACTATATATTAGTATAATTTTGTTTGTGCTTCGCTTAGCTAATTGAAATTTACAAACTGTACGGCATTGAATTAACATAAAGCATCAGCTTCAGCTTCATAATTGGATCATGTTCCAGTGCAATAAAAATAGGAAACAACGAAAAACGGAAGAGATAAGTTATCTTAAACATATACATATATAAAGAAATAGAAAATAAAACAAAAAACAAAACATAACAGCACCTGCAAATTAACCGTTGATCGAGTGTAGTAAGTGTGTGCCCAGATCTAAAGTCTGAACAATACCAAATGTCATCGATAGTTTCATGTATAAAAGTAAGATCGTCAAAGTTATAAACCCCTTTTGCATAAGAACAAAAACACTCGCTTGATGTTTTAATTTGTTAAATTTGTTGTACGATAATTTCGGTAGACAGACTGACAGACAGGAGCACACCCGTCTATTTTTGGGTAGCACCAACAACACCATTAGGGCCAACAAACAAACCTGTTAGCCTGTATCAATAACAAGCTTAAATCGCTCCACGCCAACGGAAACAAAAAAGAGCTCTGATTTATGACACGCGCGGTTGGCGGCAAAAGGTTCTCGTTCTCGCTTATCTGGCGACCATCTGGATGCCAACGTATTTATGGACTCCCAGCGAAAGTGCTACCACACACACTCACACACTCACAACCACACACACGCACACATATCAACACACTCACAACCACACACACGCACACATATCAACACATGCTTACATGAGCGACTAGATTTGATAAATCAATGCAATTTATCAAACAGTTCACTTAAAATCTGTCGCATGTATTTGTTTTTTTCGGGCTCGCGGACACTTTTATCTTAACGCAAACAGGGTCCGCACACAAATTTTTCCCCATTTCGGCGAATCTTATCTGTCAACTGTTTGGAGCTTAGTGCGTCTCCTAATAAATGCAGTTAAGTCTTCGCTTCTCCACCCCCAAATAAAAAGAAAAACACAGAACACAAACAAAACCATTGCAAAATATATTTGGTAATAAATAACAACGCGAAACTCAACAGTAAATTTTACAGTGCTCATTTCACATCTATATATATGTGTGTGTTTTGTAGAAGTCCTCCATTAAGTGTATACATATATGTGTGTGTAGGATACCTATATATTGCCCGTTATGTTTTACACACACACAAAAGATTTGTGACTGGGCATTTGTTTTGCTGTACGTAATTGAATATGCCCGGAGCAAAAGCAGAAAGGTTCCCTTAAAAATGGAAGGCGTCACAAAAAAAAAAACAACAAATGGTTTTTAAAGTATAAATACAAATAAAAATAAATTGTTGTGTAAATAAATGCAGAAAAATAAACAAACTTAACGCATAAATTAATATATTAAATATTACATGAAAATAAATATGAAACTAAAACATGTATAAGTATGTTTTATGAGCTTAAAATTGTCCGGTATAAATTTTGTGATCACAATATATATAATGAGCGTAATAAAAAGTAGTCTGAAAGTTTTCCTTTAAAAAGTTTTGTGCATAAAATTTTAAACTTAAAAACTTATAGCAGCGAACAATTGAAAGTTTATGTTTAGAAAATTAAACAATTCTATGTATATTTTTAAATTTCAACAGACAACTTATTCTTTATTCTCATTTTGAAAATCCAAGTTAAATACTTTGACCTTTAACTTTAAAATGTGAATTGCACTTAAAAGCTTATAATACTTTTCCTCATACACAAACACATACACTTCAAGCCACAGATAAGCCCTCAAGCTTACTTGGTTGCATATAAAGCAGTCAATTGTGAACACACTTAATTGCCAGGCACTCAAATTAGCGTATGAGTATTCACAATTGCAAACCAAATGTGATTTGCCAAGTAGCTTTAAGAAAGCACAATCACAATACAACACTTTAAAGTAGCTGTCTCTCTCTCATAAGCTTTATTATAGTTCTATTTATATCAAATTTGTTTGTGCGTATTTGAGTGAATTTTATCTTTGTGTGGCTAATGGAATTTGCGGTTTATTTGCAGCTTTGCGGCTTTAATCTGCTCTCTCTCCCTCTTAAAATTCAGCTCATGGAAATCGTTTATGATTTAAAAAATATATATGTTTGTGAGCCAAAAAAATGTGAAGCAATATGCGACACAAAGTGGAAAATGTGGCCATTATCTGTATATAATTTATATAATGGCTAAAGAATTTTTTGCCGTTGCCCGAAAGTATGCTTTAACATTGCCCGCACCGGAAATCGACTGTCAACACGAAATTGCGATAATATTTTTCGGGGCACCCCCAAGGGCGTTTGGTATTACTATAATACACATATACGTACAACAAGAATGTAATTTTGTTAAGCGATTTAGCCGCATAAAAATGCAATTTAAACTGACAAAACTGTATAAATTAGGCATTGTAATGGTGGGCGTGCCCTGTGAATGTGCCGACAAGAAACTTTAAATTACAGCCTGTGCCTTGTTCGGAATGTCTGATAATAACAGTGCTTGGGGCAGCCAATAGAATTTCGATACAGTTCAGCCCTCTTCCGCCTCGCCACGCCCCCAGTTTGGTGCATGCAGTCATCTTGTTGAGTGCAATTAGCAGCTATTATTTTTGGGTGCGAAAACTTTATCTGGCCAACAATGGGTACAGTTTGAAAAGAATAAACTTAGTCTGGCAATGCCGCATTCTCTCTTAGCTTTGCTCTCTCTCTCTCTCACTCTCTTATCTAACTAACGACATGTGAAGAAGCATTCAAAGTCCCGTTGTATTGTCGTCATTCAGCAGCAGCAGCAGCAGCTTTATTCAATTTAATTGCGGTCTTTGTCTGAGTTTTATGTTTGTCAATGAATTTTACACCATTTGCTGTTTTATCAGCGAAAAAAAATACTCAGCACTCTGCACCATTTACACAGGCTAATTGTGCACTAAAACTGGGCAATTTTTTTAAAATTGTTTTTGTTGTATTTTGTGTACAGTTTTCTCCATTTTTTTTTTTTGTTGGTCGAGTCCTTGTGCATGTAAATGAAGACCCTGGCACTTGATTTATGCACTTGAGTAATGGTTGTTTTCCACATTGAGCTGGGCCAACAACGGCAGCTCTTGTTATTGTATTTGCTGTGATTGCGCCTGACAATTTAAAAAAAAAAAAAACACCCACACATACTATCCGAACAATGAAACTGAAACAGGATACGTCTGTACAAGATAAACGTGTTGGTGCAGGTTTGAAAGCTAATAGCTTTGCGATAGCATTTGAAAAAATTGCAAGACAATTGTGATATTAACTTCAGAATGATTGATATGTTGAGTGTCAAATTTAGGCACTATGTGCACTGAAAAAATATTTACACCAGGTACAGTAGGTAAAACTTGAGTCCGTATCAAAGCTTTGGGAAAATCAGTTAACAATAAAAAATGTTTTCTTTTTGGATCTTAAAGTACAGGCATATGGGATCGATATTAACGTTGCGCTGCATGTGACAAGTGAACAGCAGCATCCCGCTGAGTCCAATACACTATAGAGATATATACTGCCTAGTTTTAGGCGCCTTTGAACGCCTTTTGCCTGTGCTTCTGTTGCAAATTGCTTATATGCTGACTGAAATTTGCCTTCGTCAATGTTTTGGCTATTGCTCATTAATTCAAATTCTCTGGTTTTTTATTTTTTATCCTCCACTTGAAGCATATTCGTTGCATGAACGCGTCAGAGCCCAAATGCCGCCAATTTGCATAATACGAGAAAACGCTTTTCAGTTTTCTTTCTTGTTCTTTTCCCCTTTTTTTTCTACTCTAGTTTTGTTGACATCTCTTTGATGGACACAGAGTGCTTCACAGTGCTTGCTGTGCTCCAGCATTCATCAAGAGCAACAGTTTGAAATGCCAAGCATAAAGCATGCCCCAAACAGATAGTAGAGAGTAGATACATACCCATATATCATTTTCATTTTGTAATTTGTCTCCCATTCCATTTGTCCATTTGTCCATTTGTGTGGCACAAATGGGCCCACAGTTAATTGGTTGGGTGTCGGCTGTGTGTCGGCAGCTCGTATTAAATTACATGACAGCTTACATGCAGCTGCCAGGTGGCCAAAGCGTTTGGGGGGAGGTTTAGGAGATAGAACTTGAGCGTCATACTCATTAAATGTGTGAATAAACGTCAAGCGGGTTTGTCATTTATGAATTATGCGGCACATTCAATTTGACTTAAGCAATTTATGGTATTACGCGCTGGACTTTTGGCCTAATCGTGTTTAGCTTTATAATCCTATGCAAATTCGAAGGAATTACTGATGAATCGCAATAATGGATGGCTCAAAACCAGGGCTGCAAGCCTCTTAAGTGTTCAGTTTGAGGGTTGAGACAAAGGTTAAGCCCTGGTTTGATCAAACGAAAGCTTAAAAACCTGATCATGATTTGACCTCTAGAAATTAATTCATAAATATAACTTACCCTCAACTTTTACCCAAAATTCAATCACACTTGAACAAGTTCTCAGCTATGTTGAAAATTAAATTTTAATCAAAAATCCCAACTGCTTTCAATTATCAGGAAAGCAAACGCTTTGGTGCTGCCACAGACAATCTATTGAAATGCCAAACACAAAAAGCTGCCATAAAACAGCAAAATTTATACTACGAAGAGAATGTACGGAGACGGAAATGGAAAGCGACATGTAACTATAAATTAATTTCAGCTAGGAGACAGACAACGTAGAACACTCCTAATACTAAATACCAATACTAGCACTAATACTAATACTAACACTGTGTATATTCTATCTCCGGATCCGGCGGGGGCCACAAAGGTCAGGCTGCCATTTCATTAATTCTGAGCGCGTGTGCTTATCAAAAAGTGTCTGTGATGAGTTTTGTTTTTTTGTATTAAAATTGTCTGCTTCAGTTACTTAATTAATGAGAACGTAAGCATTATTTTGCACCACGCACCAAAATGCTATGTTTAAGTAAGTTGTGTATTTGTATTTAACCATTTTTGCGTTATCTATGCAAAACACTTAAAATTGCGGTTAAAAAACAACAATGTTCTAAATTAATTCAAGTTTGCCAATTGTGCACACACACACACACACACTCAAATTAATAAAGTTAATTGCAAAATGCTTGTGGTTTCCCAAACCCTAAAATGGTGTAGCATACTTATGGGCGCCATGCGAGTGCAAAATTTGTATTACAAAATTAGCCAAGCTGCAAATGAGCTTAAAAACCAATTTATGTAACTAGACAGTACTTGGAATAAGCATTAAAAGTGTATTAAATGGAATTAATGGATAAGGTGTATTATTAAATAATCTGAGATGATTTATGTGAAATATGCACAAAGTAAGTCAAATCTTCCTTTCTTTTGGATTAACTGAATGTAAATACCAAATAGCGAATAACAAGCTAATTTCAAATTTCCTTTGAATGCTTTGTTAACTGATTTGTAATTATAAATTCTTTGTAAACTCTTACCTATAATCTCTAACATCTTTTCATTAGTTATAGCATTAAGCACATAGCTCTAACATCTTTAACTGAGTTTGAGTTTAAGTTTGAGCATCCAAGCACATAAACAATAGAGCCCACAAATAGCAGGAGAGAGCAGAGCCAGTTCAATGCATTGCCAACATACACAACACACAATGGAGAGGGAGCGACAAAAGCCACTTGCATAGTTCAGCATCATTACTTCTGTATTTTGTGGTGATTGGCTTTGCTTGTGTGTGAGTGTGTGTGTTTGCAGGGCACATAGGACTTTTACTACTACTACTACTACAGAGGACTTCCCACATGGATCGTTGCTATTGACTCCGCCGTCATTTTCAGTCAAGCAGCCAGTTAGTCAACCGGTAAACAAAACCAAAATCAAGTCAATGCGAATGTCAGGACTGCAGTCATGAAATAGAGCACACACGCACACACCCATTTGAGTGGTGTGCAAACAGAATGCTTCAACGCCGATATGTGTTCGTGATGGCTCTGTTTAATATTAAGCATACGACGCGTGTGCACAAAGCCTTAAATACTGCCACAAAAGCCACACCAATAAAAACAACAACAACAACAACAGCACAAAAAAAAACTAGCAAACAAACCACAAAAAAAGGAAAGAAGAAACGAGAGCAATAAATGCCTGTGGGAAAAGTTTTTTTTTTCACTTTCACAAGTTTATACAATTTTGTTTTACTTTTAGCTTCTCTGTCGCTTTTGATACCTTTGCTACTAAGACATTGCGTACTTACACATACATACATACATATATGTATTTTGTATATGTGTGTTTTGATTACTTTAAGTTGTGCCTATTGAAACAAAAACATCTTAGAATATCTGAAAGCTTTTGAAGTTTAAGCTAAATGCAATTTCATTTGTTAAAGTGTACTTCGAGTTCAAGAACATTTAAAAATAAATATGTGCGTATAAATACTTTAAAAATCTATAAATAAACTGATGAGCAGTTAACAAAATGTTAAATATAACTTTTGGTACAGTCTCAATTTTTTTGACAACTAGCTTTAACTGTTATTTGTTTTTATTATTCACACTTTTTCTTAAATAATTCCCAGCTTTTCTAGATTTATCTGAATAAAACATCAATTTCAAACATATTAATTGCACAAAATAAAACTCACATCTCAGTTGATTTGCTCTTTTGTCGACTAATTAGCTACAATTGTTTTGGGCTGCGAAACTTTTAGCAGCAACTATTGTGGCATCTGCTTACATCATAGTTAAAGTCACATGCAGCGGGATCATCTCACAAACATATATATAGTATATTATATAGAGAAAACTTAACGAATGTGCATTATAAAAATTTATGGCACACAGAAATTAAATGACAGCCATTCATTAGCATTAGTTGCGAAATTAGCTCAGTAGCCACACACAAACTAATGATGAGTTCGAGGGGCTGAGCGACGGGGTGTTGCGGGGTGGGAGGACCTTTTTTGCAATTACAATGGGAAGCCATGCAGATTTTTGGTATGGCATGGCATATTGAGAGAAACATTAACAAGACCCAGTGGGTGGGTTAATGAGCTTACAAAGTTTTTGGCCATAATAGTCAGGGACCCGAAATGGACAGCCAGCCACGTGGGAGACTTGAAACGAAGATGAATCCCAAAACGTTGCGACTGGCTAATTAATCAAGTAATCAACTTGCTAATCTCAACTTGAATTACACACTTATTTGCATACCATCAAACATATTAGGCTTGATTTTAATTAAAATCAAAGTTGAATTGCTTCGAAACACTGTCGATTGAGCAGAGTTTTAACTGTAGGGTTGAGACCTAGCTAAAATTAACTCTTTGCTATAATTATGGCAAAAGGTAAACATACTCATAATGGCATCGATAACAGATTTTAAAAGTATCGAAATGTCCAAAATGAAAATCATGAATCATAATCATATATTTTATGTGATAGTTTACAAGAACAGAATAAACATAAAAATATACTTAAAGTAGAGAGTATCTTTTAGCCAGATTTAAGTAATAAACAACCTGTTCTTTTATAGCATATAGAATGTTTTTGCGTTGATCTCTGGCGCAAGTGTAAATGATGAAAAAAGATGGTCCCTAAAATAAGATTTGATAGCTCGATCGGCACGAGCATATTCGAAATAAATAGCCGTGTGAATCAGGTAAGCGATTTTTACGATTTAAAGCAACATTTTGTTTATTTTTCTTGGACGCATCTCTGTTTAGCGCTGTCGCGTCGGCAAATTATAAACAAAAAAAATTGCTACGACCTCTGACTATTTATGCATATACGATGTATACTATTGGACACTCCTCCCGATTTATATACATTTTTTAATGGGCGGGGACCGGCAGCCAACCCGGCATTAAATATGCACTGGGGCCAACAATTAGGTGGCAGCCAGCATAAACATAAACATTTTCATAAACTGTCGTTTGGGCCCCCCACCCTTTAAATACCCTCTATAAATCACCCAAATGGTTGGGTACTTGGGGCGTGTTGCGTTTATAGGTTTTTTCGGTTCAAAAGCACGTTTAAGCCACGCGCCGAACGGTTAATAAATGGCACGCGCTTGTCCTTCAGCTACAGTTGCACTTTACCAAAAACCCCAAACGACTTCTTGCACTCGTTTTTGTTTCTGTGCATTTTTAAGTTGTGCGGTACATCTTCTGTTTGCCTTGCTTGGCATTTATCCCAGAGGTGGCAAAGTGGATGTTTTTTTTCGTTGGCACGATTGCGGTTCCCTTTTTGTATGCTACTCATAAATATGCCAAGGATTGTGACCCCAATCCCAGAGCAGACTTTTACTTGGCTTACATATTTATTGTTATTTTTGGCCCTTGCACTGCACTTGAAACCACAAAAACTAAACAAATCGATTATATTTTATGCGAAATGTTTTTTATATGTTTTTCTAAACACAAAGTATTTAAGTACAAGCCCATAGTTTAATGGTGCTTCTCCGGGCCAAAGGTCAGCACCAAACTTGGCAACAATTTTAGAACCAAAAAAATAAATGAAGCGTGTGAATAAACGGGAGCACAAAGCAAGAAAGGAAAACAAAAACAATTGGCTAAAAAGGAAATTGCTTGTTTTCGGTATTTATGTAAATACATATTAGCTTGAAGTGGATCGAAAATTCAAAAATTGCATTTAAAAACAATTTTAGTCATTTACAGACCAAAGGTTAAGGGTTAAAAACAATGTATTTATTATGTGACATTTAATTCAATGATAAGATAAACTGCATTAATTTGCCAATCAATTTGCGAAAATCTGTGCGATGTCAGCTGTCAGAAAAAAATTATTATAATTGCTGGAATTTACCTGGTCAGTATATTACTTTTTGTATAATGAGCGGATTTTGAGCGACACCGAGATAAACACACATTTACAACATCAATTTGCAATTATTATTTATTGTGCTTACGTTTGCGGTTCAATGTTTCCTTATTTTTGTGTGAGGTTTTTGCCAAACGGAAAATACGCCAAAAACACTTGGCTAAACTTTTTATTTGTGTTGTTTAAATTTAGACTTTTTAATCACTTTCACGTTTCGCACAGACACTAGAATAAACCGGAAACTGACTTCAACGCTTGAATTTCGCGCTATACGAAAGATTTGCCGCTTCCGCCGTTCCGTTTGGGGCAGCTGGTGAACTTGCCACGACAAGCGAACGCAGACGACTTGTTGGCGCGCTTCAAGTTGTCGACAACACATATACAAAATTGAACAGAAGATTGGTCGTTAGAAGGAGTGTTGGTGGGGGGAGGAAACAGCTATTATTGTGCCAAATGCCGGCAGATGCGCCTGCGTATTTTTGCCTAAAATAGCTTAGCTAATTTTTATTTAAAATTATTTATTAGTGTATTTTTGTGGATTTTCATTCTTGTTCAGCAACATATGCATTTCTTTTATTTAATAAACGTTAAGTTACAAACTATTCTCCTAAAAATGTTAAGTTACAAAAAGCAATACTGTTAAACTCAAATGGAACTGATAAAATTCAAAAGTACGTTAAGAAATGTCTGCTGACTATTCAACATAATTATGTTCTTTTAGACTCTAGGTTACTAAAGGACTATAAATAGAGTAAGTAAAATAGTTAGAAAGCCGTTTTTTTTTTTTTTTGTTTTAATAACGTTTATTAGCAATGATTTGTGTTTGCTGTAAAAATAACATTTGCAATAAGGCAGTGCTGAGAAATACGTAAAGTATCGTAAAAATATCGATACTAACATTCCACATATCGATACCCTGAAACTTGTATTATTTCTCTTTTCTTTGATGTCTTGTGAATGACATCGTTTGCTGTAATAATTGTAAGTTTACGTGAAATGCCGTGTCTAGTGCTTAATTTAAACAAGTTGGCGATTGTAGAGCACCTTTACCTGCATATATATAAGCACGCACACACAAGGATAGCCGTGTAATTGTGGCCAAAAAGTGTCTGTCAATGTTTTGCAAACGCCATGTTGGCCGCACGTACATAACCTCAACCAAACAGTGACACCCCAGCTAAAAATTAATGTGCAATTGTGATACTTTTTGAATTTTACAGAAAACGGCATAAGTAGAAGTTAACACCATGTCGCGTTTCTTTGCCAATGGTTCTGACTCGGAATCCGAATCCAGCGAAGAGGAGATCCAAACGCAGTACAACAATAAGGCCAGTAACTTTGTAAGCATGAATCAGTCTCTTACTAAAATCAAATTTAATCATTTGTAAATTTTCTTGCAGCAATTCAGCGATGACGAGGAGGAAGTTAAGCGTGTGGTCCGATCCACGAAGGAGAAACGCTATGAAAATCTGACGGGCATCATTAAAACGATACGAAACCATAAGAAGATTAAGGATATTCCCAATACGCTAAGCAGCTTTGAGGATTTGACGCGCGCCTATACAAAGGCGCTGCCAGTCATCTCCAAGGAGGAGAACGGCATTACGCCACGCTTCTACATACGCTGCCTGGCCGAGTTGGAGGATTTCATCAATGAGGTGTGGGAAGATCGTGAGGGGCGCAGGAATCTCTCGAAAAACAACTCGAAATCCTTGGGTACACTGCGTCAGAAGGTGCGGAAATATATCAAGGACTTTGAAGAGGATCTGGCGCGTTTCCGTGAAGCGCCCGACCAGGAAAGCGATGTCGATGAGGGTGAAGGCGATGCCCACGACAGCGATGCCGATCGTGGTGGCGATGATAGCGATACAGGTTTTGGAGTCACTGTCAAACCGGCTGAGTTGCCCAAGGCAGTAAAATCTGTGCAGGCAGCCAAAGTGGCCGCGGCCGATGATGATGATTCGGAAGATTCGATCAAATGGGATTCGGACACCGAGTCGGAGACTGAGTCGTCAGAGGATGAGAATATGTATCAGAACATGCGTGAGCGTTTCCTCAAGCGTACCACCGAAAAGGAGGACAAGGATGATGATAAACGCAAGGATAAGCGCAAGGAACAGAAGCACAAGGTGCGCAAACGTGCCGACGACGATGAGGATGGCGAAGGCTGGGAAACAGTCGTCAAGGGCAATGTCGTCGAGAAGCCGAAAATGTTTGAGAAGGATGCCGAAATCGACATACCCCTCGTCCTGGCCAAACTGGTTGAGATTATGTCAGCACGTGGCAAGAAGCGCACAGATCGTCGCTTGCAAATTGATTTGCTGTTTGAGCTGCGCGACATTTCGGAGCAACATGCTCTGGGCACAGCTATCGCCATAAAGATACACTTTAACATTATTTCAGCGATTTATGACTACAATCAAAAGATATCGGAACCCATGAAGCTGGAGCACTGGGCCTTGTTGCTGGAGGTCATGCAGAGCATGATGAAACTGCTGCTGGCCAATCCCGACATCAATATGAATGAGAGCGTTACCGAGGAGCATGAGGAGTATGCCACTGCACCGTACTTTGTACGTGGCTGTCCCCTGGCAGCCGTGGAGCGTCTGGATGATGAGTTTACCAAGCTGCTTAAGGAATGCGATCCCCATTCGAATGACTATGTCTCCCGGTTGAAGGATGAGATCAATGTGGTGAAAACAATTGAGCTTGTTGTCCAGTACTTTGAGCGCTCCGGCAGCAATAACGAACGTTGTCGCATCTATCTGCGCAAGATTGAGCATCTGTACTACAAGTTTGATCCGGAGGTGCTTAAGCGCAAGCGTGGTGAACAGCCAGCAGAGGGCACCACATCGGCGCCCGGCCAATCTTCGGTGGAGGTAATGGATAAACTGTGCAAGTTCATCTATGCCAAGGACGATACGGATCGTATAAGGACCCGTGCCATATTGGCGCACATCTATCATCATGCCATGCACGATAATTGGTTCCAGGCACGCGATCTTGTCCTGATGTCCCATCTGCAGGACAATATTGATGCGGCTGATCCATCGACGCGCATTCTTTACAATCGCATGATGGCCAACTTGGGTCTGTGCGCCTTCCGTAATGAGAACATCAAGGATGCCCATCATTGTCTGGTCGATCTGATGGTCACCGGCAAGCCAAAGGAGCTGCTCGCCCAGGGACTGTTGCCACAGCGCCAGCACGAACGCTCCGCCGAGCAGGAGAAGATCGAGAAACAGCGCCAAATGCCATTCCACATGCACATCAATTTGGAGCTGCTTGAGTGCGTCTATCTCGTCTCCGCCATGCTGCTCGAAATCCCTTACATTGCAGCGCACGAATTTGATGCCCGTCGTCGCATGATTAGCAAAACGTTCTACCAGCAATTGCGCTCCTCGGAACGTCAATCCCTGGTGGGTCCTCCTGAATCGATGAGGGAGCATGTGGTGGCGGCCGCCAAGGCAACGCGTTGCGGCAACTGGCAGGCATGTGCCAACTTCATTGTCAACAAGAAGATGAACACCAAGGTTTGGGATCTGTTCTACGAAGCTGATCGCGTCCGTGACATGCTCGTCCGATTCATTAAGGAGGAATCGCTGCGCACGTATCTGTTCACCTACTCCAATGTGTACACTTCGATAAGCATACCATCGCTATCGCAGATGTATGACCTGCCACTACCCAAGGTACACTCGATCATCAGCAAGATGATTATCAATGAGGAATTGATGGCCAGCTTGGATGATCCCAGCGAGACGGTCGTTATGCATCGTTCAGAGCCATCACGTCTGCAGGCGCTCGCCATGCAGTTTGTGGATAAGGTGACCAATCTGGTCGATGTCAATGAGAAGGTGTTCGACATGAAGCAGGGCAACTTCTTCCAGCGCGGCAACATGGCTAATCGGGACCGTGGCTACAATCGTAACCAGAACAACCAGGGTGGTAATTGGGGCGGCCAGCGTCGCGATCGTACACACCGTCAACGTGCGCAGCGTGGACGCCAAAACAAGTTTGCCGAAGAGGAGACCTACTAAGAATTCAATGGATAACCAACGACAATTGATACGATGGAAATGTGGATTTGGAACAGCTGCTGCTGACAATTGTGGACAGACCTCCGGTTTGGATAGCCACCGAATCGGAGGTCTACTTTATCTATCATCTTGGCAACAGTTTAATATCGTTGTATCCATTTTCGTTTCAATCACATACTGTACTGTAAATTTGTTCGCTTAAAACAACTTATTGATAAATGCATTTTGTATCAACTTAAATCTAAAGTGCGCAAGTCTTTACATAAAATAAACTCTAAAAAAAAAACTGAAAAACAGAAATAACAAGAAAAACTAAATATACGGGTTTAAATGTTAAAACGATGAATTATAAACCACTTTATTTGATTATTACAATTTAAAAAAAAGTGGAGATAGTTGTCTTAACTAAACATATGCCAAAAAAAATTCCTTTAATATTTTAGTTTAAACAAATTTGTCAGCTTGTATTTAGGCAGCAGCGTACTAAGCGCTATCACAGCAAATTCCAAAGTACAAGCAAAATATCGATTTGCGATGTATCGATGTCATTGTATCGGCAACCTGTGTGCAGCAGACTCACGTTTTCTTGGCAATATTATTTAACAATTGAAAATTATCAATTAAAAATTGAATCCACTACAGCATGAACAGTATTGGCGAAGATTGCAATGAGCTAAAGAAGCAATACGATGCGTGTTTTAACAGCTGGTTCTCGGAACGTTTTCTCAAAGGTCAAACCGATGATTCCGTGTGTGCTCCCATTTTCAAGGTTTATCAGGAGTGTGTAAAGGTGGGTGGTTGTCAGCCCACATTTATGAATTATCCAATAATTATCAACGTTCACCCACACAGCGTGCAATGCGGGAGCAGAAAATTGAGTTACGTGAAATTGAAACGGATTACAGCACCGGCCCCACCGAATTCGACAAAAACAACAACAGCGGTATTGGAAGTGCGGCTGCGGGCGCGGGTGCCAGCAAACAGCAAAGCAAAAGTTGACCTCTGACTTGTGATTTAAAGCCGTCCCATGGTGATCCGATCAGAAAAATGTCAGAGTCCCACATTCATGGTCAGTCTGATGGGAGTGAGAACGCATTCCCCTGGAAGCACAAACGCGGCTCCACATTTTAAATAAAAGTAGTAAAATGGTGCTCATGCCAGATGCAAAAGCTAATTGTTTATGTTAAGTTTAAGAAAAGTGTGAGCTATCACAGAGATATTACGTTTAAAGTTTGTAAATAGTAAATGTGCGTTTAAATAAATATGTAGTTGCTTACAGAAAATATGATATGAGCCATAAATTAAGCAGCTGTAAGACAAAGCTCTTTTGTAAATCCCGGACGTGCTTATCACAAACAGGGAACTTTGGGTCAGGTGCTTCCCCTGACATCTCTTGTTCGATTCTGGATTGTATAAAATCTACTGCAATATTCTCTCAGTTAACAGAATTAATTAAGACATAAAGATGCAACTGCTGTCAACGCTTTTAACGTTCCTGCTGCTTATCTGTGCCGTTTGCACACAATTGACTCAGGCGGAGCCCTTCGATTCCCGATCTGGGTTGGGACATACACGTCCACACACCTTGCCACCAAACAGACCACAAATGCCCAATTTTGGACCAGCGCGCTTTTAAAAAATATATCAATTTTAATTGAACAAAATGTGTTTTGTATTTCGCTTAATCAAAAGCCAGAGCAGAAGCCACACTTGGATACTCAATTGGCCAAATGCTTGTTGTTGAATTAAACTTTGTTTTATCCATCTTTTGACTTAAATACTATGTTCGATTCGGCAGCATATAAACGGACTACAAACAAAAATAATGAAAACATGTTATAGGTGCGAAATACTTGTCGCGTTGGTTGAATCGACAGCTGCTGATGAAAAACTTAAAAATCTAAACAACTTATGGCTTAAAATTAGAAACGGTAAACGCATTCAGAAATTACTTGCCAGCTGTGAACTTTGACAGTTTCTCCAGCAAGGCAATGTAAGAGGTGTGCTCGTGAGCGGTGGCCAGATCGGATAGTTTCTCCGCAAACTCATTGCTGATGCCCTTCTCCTCCAGCAGATTCATCAACAGATCGTACAGATAGCCATCAAGCACATCGCCAGCAACGGCATATATTTTGTCATGCCATTCGCCTTCGTAGATAGACATCTCATCAATGGAGAAGATATCATTATATTCACCCTCCTGAGCTTCGCCCTCCAAATAGGAGCAGGTGAACGAGAGCGTTGAGGTGCCCCTGATGATGTCCACCTCGAATTGCGGCTTGCTGCGCATTTCACCCAAATCCGGCTTGTCGGCATTGGGATTGACTTCTGGCTCATGCTCGCTATCTACAGTGTGATTAACATTTAGACTAATGACAACCTTCTCCTTGTCCGTCTGCTTGGTCAGCTCTACCTCAGCGCCAGACACTTTAACGCTGAATCCCTCCAATGTGGTGGGCACAGTTTTGCCCTTTTGCACCTTACGCTCCGCAAGGATCTCCTCTGTAAGAAACTCGACCAGTTCGCGTTCGCCTATCAATATAAACAAATTATAAAAGTTATTTCACAATCGCTCCGCGGTCTGTTGTCAGCCACACGTTTTTAAGGTTATGTAACAGCCCAAAGACATGCGCCAAGGCTTTTAACTGGTGCTTTATTAGCTAAAAACAACTCACCCTTGGTGTGGACATTGCAGCCACAAGTGCAGTTAATACTGGGCTTGTGCACATTTAGCACAGTAACGTGGTCAGCACCCGCTGCTGCGGCCGGCTTTTTTGTCATGTGCCACAGGCTGCGAGTAAAGTCTCGTTTTCCCAGTGCTCCGGTTGCTGTTGTGGCCAAGTTGGCGAAACGCATAGTTGCTCTCCTTAGGCTGTTCATTTTGTTGTTATATAAGATATATAATTTTTGTTATGATAACTAATGGAAAAATGTGCTGCCGCTTCTGTGTTGCAACTTGCAATGAATACTCTTGTAACATATTTGCATATCGATAGGCCGCGAATATCGGTGTATAAAATACGTTTATGTTGCGAATAGTGGCAACGCCTGCAAGTACAAACTCACATTGCGGTCGGTTAAAACAAGTGTATGGAGAATATTAAGGAAAAACTACATCTACGGCTTGAGGACGATGATAATCAGCATCCCCGTTGTCCTCATGGTCCCACAGTGCTGTTTTATCGACAAAGTCAAACGCCTAGCAACGGCTTCTATGCCTGCTCCGCTCATCGCAATCCCAAGCTCTGCAACTTCCGCATGGAACAAACAAAATGGAAAAACAACAAGACTAAACGAATGCCAGAAGATGTTCGCGATTATCCACAGACAAATAAGGAGCACGATCCTGATCCCACAAATCATTTAAAGGCACTCTCACAGGATGAGGTGCATGCACAGTACTTTTTTGATCAGAGCGCATTAGAATTTTTGTCGAATCAGCTTAGGGTGCTAGGAATTCAGTAAGTTTTAAGGATGATCTGTGATGATATGTGGACGTAATGTATCATAACACTCTTCTTCTCTTCTTTTTTCTTCTATAGAAAGGCCGTTTGCATGGGAGCACCTCGTCTTCACTTTCACCTGCGACGCACGACAAAAATTCACAGTTTTTTGCTTGATTTTGATGATCGGTTTGGCTCATATCTAAGCTCCGAGGAATTCTGCCTGTACAACATGTGCAATAATCACTTTTTCTACAATCGGCAACCCTTTGAGCAGTTTCTCAAATGTAACAAGTAAGCACAACGAGTTTGTTTTTGGCTTAAAGTAAAGCTTATCCCTTTTAGAAATGAGCGGATCTTGATTGTTACGGATCCTCCGTTTGGCTGTCGCACGGAGCTAATAGCAAACACTTTGCGATCCCTCACACGTCTGCACAATCGAATAAACTGCCTGCCCGCCACACCGTTACCCATCTTCTGGGTATATCCATACTACATGGCCAACTACATTAGGGACGATATGCCCGAGCTGCAAATATGCGACTTTAAGCTAAACTACACCAATCATAGCCGCTATACGAATGTCGGCGACTCTAGACGTACATATGGCTCCCCAGTGCGCGTCTTTACCAATGTGCCAATTAAGTTGCTTCAGCTGCCTGCCGCTGAGGGCTATAAATATTGTGATAAATGCGAACGCTATACGGCATTAGAAAATTTGCATTGTGAACGCTGCGGCGATTGTTGCTCCCGCAATGGCCAAATCTACCGACACTGCCAGCTGTGTGATCTGTGCGTGAAACCGAATTATGTGCACTGTTCGAACTGTCGACGCTGTTGCCAAAAAGAAAATCACAACTGTACATTGTATCAATCCAAGCAACATTGTTGGGTATGTGGCCAACTTGGGCATATTGAAACTAGCTGCAAAATTTTGTTAAGACTGAAGCTCAGTCCAAAATGGAAGAAACAAAAACACGGCTGCCTTATTTGCGGCCAGAAGAAACACACTGAGCGCAACTGTTTACAGCGCTTCAAATACTTAAAGGAATCGCAGTTCATGGGACAGACAACAATAACAGAGCGAAAGAAATTTAAGCAAAAGAACAGAATGTTGAAGTAGTTTGTCATTTGATTAACTTGATTTTAATACCAAAAATTCATATTTGTTCTTATTCTTATTGAAATGAATGTACATGGAAAAAACATGACCACCATAAATTGTGGAATGGAATAAAATCTGCTACAAATAAAATCTTTCAATCAACTAAAAGAACTTTGCAGCAAAGTATGTAAATAGAAATTAAAAAATTTGGACAAGAATTTACAATTTCTTTTTTCTTTTTTTGTTTATCATTTAACGACGGGTAACTTAGGCTTAGACAATAATTAATTTCAAGTGGAAAACACTAATTGCCACCAACCAACGGAATGCAGATTTTTGAAATTGTTGTTGTTTTGGCTACACTGTTTATATGAAATCTGATGACGTCGACAATTGGGTCGCACGCGTCGCGTCCGTTGAGAGGTGAAAGTATCTTTTATTTGCTATGGATGAAAATGCCTAAGAACGGTTGTATTTGCCCCAGATGTGCAGCATGAAAACAGAGGCGATGAACAGCAGTGACATTACCAGCACTGGAACTGGACCACTGGAATATCCAAAAACGGAAAGAGAGAAAAGCATGTTCATAATTAGCCGAGAGAAATTAATAGTTGAGTACCGCTTTACTCACACTTTAATGCCGGGGGAATCGTCTGTGTAGAAACGCCACATGCCGCCTGTGCCTGCACCGCCAGGAGCACGACTCCTTGCCGCTGTTGTTGTTGTTGTCTTGCGTTGTTTCAAAGTGCTGCCGCCACCAGCGCCAGCGCTACGTGGCGCCGACAATTTGCTGGGCGAGCGTGAACCGCTGCCAACGGATGTGGAACTTGCAGGTGCAGGCTAAAATAATGTGTGGCCATTTATTATAGATTCAAATCAGTGAGCATTACTGTTTTCTCTTACCATTTTAATTTATATGTTTAACTTTAATTAAGAGCTTGATGTGCACTAAGTTCGTGAGTGACTGCGTGCTGACCTGGAAAAGTGATGAATGCGATGAGATATATTTGACGTCTCTTCGTGTCGGTATCGTGTTCCACGTCACCTGCCATTCGCCTTTAAACGTAACTTTGACAGCAACCACTCGATACATTTTATTTATTTCGATTTGTTGTTTGTTGTGTGTCAAAGAAATGACAAGAAATTGGCGGTGTAAGCAAAATAAGCAAATTGAAATGTTAAATAGCAAAATTAAATAATTAAAATATAATAAGTTTGCTTAAGTTATAGTAGTGGAAAATTTATTTGCTTATCACTATGCCGAATTTTGTTGTTTTTATATTTTAGACGCTGAAATCAACTCATAACGCTATATAATTATGCCCTGTTATCAAAGCACATTTTTGTATTTTTCACAACAGTGTTTTGAATATCTGTTTAAAATAATGAAGTTTTTGGTGTACCGACGCCTTATTTATAATGTATATATACTCGATACCATAACATCAATTCTACTATCGCCATTTAATAATCGATACTTTCAACGTCGATACCAATTGCTTTATAATAATTGCATTTTCATATATGTACAGACTATAAGAATTTTTATTTCGGAAGTTGCGTGAGGTAAATTTTATTATGAAATTGTGAGCAGTGTGTTTTAAAGTTAAAACACGCTTTGAATGAATAAAGAGCGTTTTTGCTGTACCGCTGTAGTGGTGCGCAAATTCTCAACAAGAATCCAAACATAAATAAGTGAACCATTAATACAAACGCAATTTTGGAAAAAGAGAATCTACAGCCGTGAAAAAACATATTAAGCAAAATATGGAGGATACAGAAATCGAATATCTTGAAGAATACAAAGACTATGTGCTGCCAGGTGTGTAAAACCTTTCAATTGGATATTTTTTTTTTTTATTAATGTACATATGTATGTGCATACTTCGCTACTCTTCTAACGCAAAGGCATCAAAACAAGCAGCGAGGGACGCACGGCAGCGACGGCGTCTTCAGATCTAGCGTTGCGACAGCGACGCGTTTCGTCAGGTTCGAGTGGTTCCTCATCCATCGATCCAGATATATTTCAAAAACTATTCGATGGCAAGTTTCTGGACGACGAGCTGCTTACGGAAAGTAAGTTATTTGCAAAAACCAATATCTGTTCTTCTTCTTCTTGCTAATTGAATGTGTCTGCTTGTATCTGCTTGTGTATGTGTGCGTGCGTGTGTATTTGTTTTGCATTTAATCAGGCAGCTCAAATGCAAAGGAAAAATCTCGGGAAAGACGTCGCTTGAGTTCCTATTCGAGTGATTCAAACGATGCACTTGACGCATTGTATAATCGACGAGTCAACAAAGTGAACAACAATAGACGCGATCGCTTAGAATCATACGATTCTTTAGATGATTTGGGTATGTTATAATAATTTAATTGTGTAAACTACATTTAATTTCGAAACATGTATACTCTAGGTGATGCACTGATGGGCACAGCACACAAGACTCTGACAAAGAAAGCCAACTCTCAATCGGCTAAGAAGTCAGTTAGTGATAGCGTGCATCGGGGCAGCATACAGCTTGCCAAATCAAAGAGTGCTGAAAGTCGACAACAGGCAAACAAATCTAGTTTACCTGCAGCTTCTTCAAAACAGACAAACAGCAAGGCTGGATTTAGAAAGAACGGCAGTAGCAGCAGCAGTTCCTCATCCAAAGCCCAAGTGCTTGCCAATAAGACGAAAGCTGTAACTATTATAAAAGCTCAGAAACCGGATGCCAAGCCGCCCAAGCATGAACCCAAACAGGATCCATTGCGTAAGTTATTCCTTATATGAATTTGTGCAATCATTAAATATTTATTTCATACACTTATATTCTCTCTTAAATAGACCTTAAGGAATATTCTGAAGATGCCGACAGCGATATGACTTATGAATACGAATCGGATTTCTATGGCTATGGCGATTCGGAGGACGATGATGAAGACCAGTCGAAACAGGTTATTGATATATCAACGGATAGCAATGCAGCAGCATCATTGGCGGGTAAGTCAGCGTTTAACAACTAGTTGATACTGCCAACCCTCTGATTATATTTATAATGTGCGTCAAACAAACTGTGTAGACACTGTGACACCTGTTGTTTCCGAAGACGAGAGCCAGCAGCAGCGACCGCACACACCGCTAGTCGCTAACGAGCGTCTGCAGTTATATTTAAACAATCTCAGTAGCGCCGAAACACCACCCTCTAAAAACAAAAACACTAGTTATTCAAACGATCGAAAATCGCGTTCGAATGAAAAACCGTCGTCCACAACAACAGAACAACAAACAGTTAAAAGTAGTGACGATATTAATCTGTTGCTACCCATGGGTAAGTTCTTCCCAATTCGATTTACATTATAAGCTCACATTTTGCATTTATCACTTATTGTGCTTTTAATCTTTACAGCCGAAAAGCCACAACTGGATAGCGGCCCTCAGGATGATAACCTTACGTACGAATCGTTGGAGCGCGTTAGTCAAAATCTGGCTGAGCAAATTATTAATATAGAAATGGAGCGGTCCATTGAATTTGAAAAACGTTCCGGTTCTAAGTCGCGCAGCACTTCGGCCTCCAAACTGTTAACTAACACATCTAGCCACAAAAGTCACGTGCGCAAATTAACCTACTCCAATGATACATTGGATGAGGTGCTACCGAAAACAGCAACAGCTGAGGCAGCAGCAGCTTCACCTTCAGAGCCAGCAAAACAAGAACCAATTAAGGAAAAAAAGAAAAAGAGAAGACGTGGCCGACAAAAGAAAGACAAATTACACTCAGCTAATGCTTCAATACTCAAAAATCAAAATGAACCATCTAGTGTGCCTTTGTCCGAAACTAAAAACAAATCAGAAATCTTGAATTTCGTTGAAAAGAGAACCTCAAAAGCAACGTGCGAAAATTCAAAAAGCGAACAAACGGAAAAAGCTGCGTTAATAGAAAATCTCGAAATTAGTTTTAGTGATTTAAGTGTGCAAGAAGAAGCAACACAGGCTACATCAACAACTGAACTGGATCTCGCAGCAATAGAACTTCAATTACCATTAGCAACAGCTGAGCCACAGGATATTTTAAAAGATTCACTTGAAAACATTGAGCCGATAAGTGCAAATTGTGTAGTTCTCTGTGAGAACGAGACGGAAGTGGAGCAATTCGTTGAAAAGCGTCACGTGGAAAACAGTGTTGATCAATGCGAAATCGATACGAGTGCTGTTAAGTGCACTGACACCGGAAGTGACGATTTTGTGACAGAGAGCTGTACCGAAATTGAACAAACGAGTGACGTTCAGTGCATTGACAACGACAGTGTCAAACTAGTGAATTCTGGCGAGACTGAAAAAACGAATGACGAAACTGTAGATAACTTGCAAACTTCAATTGAGCATACAGCTAATATTGATAAAGTTGACAACGAAAGTGTCAATCCAGTAGATAATTGTGGCGAAATTGAAAACATAAATAACGTACAGTGCACTGACAAAAGTGTCGCACAATCGAGTTGTGATGAAATAGAAAAAAGCAACGAAGAAACTGTACATAACCTGCAAATTTTAATTGAGCATTCAAAAACTGAAGAGCAAACCATGGACAAAATACCAAATACAGAGCAAGGGACTGAAAGAACTGTTGAAAAAACACCACAAGGTGATCTGACTGAAACAGCAGTGGAAAATGTTAACCAACTAAATGAGAATCGTCAAATGAGTGTTGAGGCAACACCCGAGAAAAAATCGCATTCGAAAAAGAAAACAACAAGTACGATGAAAAGATTAACTCTACGCTCTGCCTCAGCAATGGCTAGTCCTTTAACGGAGAACAAGGCCACCTCTTCAGGACGAACAAGTCGCAGCAGTAAACGAATATTTGAGGAAACGCCTCAAGGTCCCAGTAGCTCTAGGCGAACGGATAAGTCTCCCTTGGGCAGCGATGCCCAAACGTCTGCAAACTCCAAAGGATCCCGAAGTGTTAAAAATGCCAAAACTAGCAATGAACCTATTGCCACAGAAACATCATCACGTGAGAGACCGTTGCGCAGCAGCAAACCGTCCACATCTGCATCTGCTCAAAAGGAATTGGAAAAAGAAAAATCGCAGCTCAAGCAAAAAGATGATAAGAAAAAAGGCAAGGGAAGTTCCGCAAAAAAATCGCGCAGCCAAAGTAATAAAAGACGTGCTGAAAATCAAATTGAGACTGAAGAATCAAACTCAACTGCGACAACTGAAATCATTCAAGCAGCTACACAAGACGGGTCCCCAAATAAAGTTGAGACAGAAGCTTTAAACTCAGAATTGCCACCGGAAATGATCATAGAAGCCAAACAAGATGAGTCCTCAAATGCAGTCGAGACTGATATACTTAGCTCAGAAATGCCACCCGAAGTTATCGAAGAAGCTAAACATGATAATTCCAGCAAACCGTCCACATCTGCATCTGCTCAAAAGGAATTGGAAAAAGAAAAATCGCAGCTCAAGCAAAAAGATGATAAGAAAAAAGGCAAGGGAAGTTCCGCAAAAAAATCGCGCAGCAAAAGTAATAAAAGACGTGCTGAAAATCAAATTGAGACTGAAGAATCAAACTCAACTGCGACAACTGAAATCATTCAAGCAGCTACACAAGACGGGTCCCCAAATAAAGTTGAGACAGAAGCTTTAAACTCAGAATTGCCACCGGAAATGATCATAGAAGCCAAACAAGATGAGTCCTCAAATGCAGTCGAGACTGATATACTTAGCCCAGAATTGCCAATCGAAATTTTCGCAGAAGCTAAACAGGATGTATCCTTAAGTGACTTATTAAGCTTAGAATTGCCAACCGAAATTTTCCAAGAAGCTACACAAGATGAGTCATTAAATGAAGTCGAAACTGAAGTATTAGGCTCAGAATTGCCACCTAAAACGACCGAAGAAGCTAAGCAAGATGTGTCCTTCAATCAAGTCGAGCCTGAAGCGGTCACTGCAATGGACATTGATGTCGATACTGAAGCAGTTACTGCCATGGACATTGAAGCTTCAGAGACTCAACTAAATGCAGACATTCCAACGCCTGATGAAACAATAACGACTCAAGACGTTTTACAGCAGGAGCCGGCAACAACAGAAATGAACGATATAGAAAAGCCTGAAAATATTTCTGAAATATTTCCTGCTGAAGAAACGTCCGACGAACAGGTATTATTGCCTGTTAACGAAACATCCGATGAACAGATGGCAACTACAACTACCACAGTTGATGAGGAGTTTAAAGCGTCAGCCAAACCTTTGGGCGCATTATCCTTAGCACCTCAGCAATCGGATGGAGAGTCAACCAACCGTCGATCAATGCGTTCGAGAACAGAGACTCCAATCGCATTGCCAACAAAGCGAGTTCGTTCAAGGGAAAGTAAATCCAAGGGCAAAAATAAAAACGCTGATGAAGCGGCCTCAACGTCAAAGCAGCCTAGCACAGATAAAGAAAAACTTTCAAATAAAGTGAATGAACAAGAAACGGTGAAGGATAGCCAAAGTGATGTTAATAATGCTCCTACAATAGAAACAATTGAACCGTCGACAAATGTGGAAGCCCACACTAATATTCAGCAATCAAATGAAACCAAACAAATCAAAAAGAGAAAGACTAAGAATAGGAAAAGAAAATTGGTTCCAAGCAGTCTGGCAACAGAAACAGATGCCATCGATTCAGATACTCCGCTACTTGCACAAGCCGTAACTTCAAGCAGTTTAGCTTTAGAGACGCCCAGCACGGCCTCCTTGACAAGCTCATGTCGGAAGGTGCGCGTGCTGATCAAGAGATTACCTACATCTTTGTGCCTACAGATTGAGAAGGCCCAGAAGGAGCGAATGAAGGTCAAAAAAGATATACACACTGCAGATGAATTAGTGGCGATTCCAAACAAAGTGGAAAGCTCACTCGTTAAAGAGAATGAAACATCTGAGAATTCGGTTTTAGATCAAGATCCAGTAGAAGACGAAGACAAGCAGCCAACTATAGAAATTCCTACTCAAGAGGAACAGCAACCAGAGGAAAATGTTGCTGTAAACAATCTAGCACAAAACGAGATAGAGCCTAACGAGATACAGCAGTTGGCACAGGAAGCTGCCACAAATGATATTGTACTAAATATTGCAAAGAGTGAGGAAAAACCAAAAGAGAACACCGAAGTTAAACCGATAATTCCAGAAGTTGTAAAGCGCAGACGTGGCAGACCTAAGAAAGTCATAGCACCACCTGAAAATCCAACTGAACAGCCCAGTACGTCTTTGGCAGCATCTGAATTTCTATTAAATGTAGAAGATAACTCAAGCCCGCAAGTGACATGTGATGTACCAATTAAAGAAGATATTGCTAAAAAGGATATTCAAGTGGAGAGCGAGGAAAACTCAGCTGCCGAGCAACAAAAGTTTACTGAGACAGAGCACTCTTCTGTTCAGGATCAACAGCTTGATGTGAAGATGTGTGAAGAACAGCAAGAGGAGGCTAAAGCTGCTGCTGCTGGCGAAGAACAAACGCAACCTGTTATAGACAACGTTGATGCCGATATAGAGATGAAGTCTGCTGCTGCTGACGAAGACCAACAGCAACCAGTTGTAGAGGCTGATGCTGATAATGAGATGACGTTGGCTGATGCTGGCGAAGAACAAGGAATAGTTGCTGCAGAGAATCAGGAACAAAGTCAAACAGTAGACGAAAATACTCAACAGCTTAATGAGATAGGAGAAACTGTTGCTGGCGAAGAAATAATTGAAACAGTTGCGCAGGAACAACAGCAACCAGGGCAGGAGGAAGCTGCTGCTGAAACAAATGAAAGTGAACAGCCGGAAAGTACTGCTCAACTAGAGTCCACAGAAGCAACAGGTGTCATATCAAGTGTCGATGAAGGAAGCGAAGTTGAGGGTTGCATCGATTCCTCGGATGTGGATGACACCCAGCCAGATGGTTAATAGCTATTACTAATTAATATAACACTAACACAATTTGCAACACATTTCCTAATGTTTCATTTTCTCTCTTTCCTAACCCACTCTCTCTGTTTTGCAGAAGCCAGACGCAAGCTGCAAGTGAAGAAAGGATATGCAAGCAGTAGCGGAATTATGGCACCACCAGCACCACCCAAACGGGATTTGTCCACAGGCAAGACCGGTAAGTGCAACAGTTGCAAGCCGTAAAGTTTTATGCAGACTATAACGAATGGTTTTTTTTAGTACTGCGACGTGTTGCGAGACCTTTAAAGATGGATGCGCAGCCGGCGCAGAAGCGTCGAAAGCTTGGAGACACATCTCTGGAGTATGATGTGGACAACACCAGGTTGGCAACACATCGAGACCAGGCAACAATACGGCCAATCATAAATGAAACGCCTAGGAGACCACTTTTGGTTAAATCGAAAAAACCATTGCCACAAGACAAAATGCATGTCATTGGACCGACGGTTATAGGCAGAAAGACCGAGGTGCCAAAGACGCCACCCATCAAGTCCAGTTTATCAAGCTTGCTAAGCCCTGAAGAGCCATCGCCAGTGGTGGACAATTCGGTCATAATAACAACAACTGCAACACCGAAACCCTATAAAGTAATAGAACCAACAACACCGGCGAGTGGGATTAATATATCTGTCTCATTGGTGCCGGATAGTCCATCACCGAAAAAGAGTCTAACCCAAGCGGAGACTGCCAAAAAATTGATTTCCCTGAAGGCCAAGAAAACGAATACGCCTTCAGCAGCAGCAGCAGCAGCAGCACAAGTGGCAACAGTCGAGAAGGTCGAGAAAGTCGGGCCAGCGACTGCTGTAAAACCCAGCAATGCGCGAAAATCTCTACCGGCTAAGACACCAGCAGCCCAATCAAGTGCAAAAAGCCCAGCTGTTGCTTCAACGTCTGCACAAGCCAAGAAGATGTTGGCAAAGGAGGCAGCAATAAGCAATAAAAAACTGAATAGTAAACCAGCAACAAGTACAAGCTCACTGGCCAGCAGAAAATCAATGCCAGCGAAAAAGATGGATGCAACTGAAACTAATCCATCAACCAGCAATGAGATAACCCAACCGGCTATATCAGCATCACCCATCCGGAAATCAATGCCAGCGAAAAAGATGGTAGCAACTGAAACTAATCCATCAACTAGCATTGAGATTACCCAACCGGCTATATTAGCATCACCCATCCGGAAATCAATGCCAGCGAAAAAGATGGATGCAACTGAAACTAATCCATCAACCAGCAATGAGATTAGCCAACCAGCTATATCAGCATCACCCATCCGGAAATCAATGCCAGCAAAAAAGATGGATGCAACTGAAACTAATCCAACGACCAGCAACGAGATTAGCCAACCAGCTACATCAGCATCAGCCACTGCACCAGTGAGTGCTGGCAAAAAGGCTGAAGTGCGAAAAGTTGCTACCAAAACGCCGAGCAAAGCCAAGTCAAAGGAGCTGTTGTTGGAGCCAGCTGCAACGGTTGTTGAGCCAACTATTGCCACAGCAAATCCCTACAACAGAAACAAAGCGAAATGTTCGCACAGCAAAAGCGACGAATGTTAAAGCTGCCACAGCAGCCACATCTGCGCCAGAGCCCACACCCCAACAACAACAACAACCAGAAGAAGAACAACGGCAACGAAGTGTCTCCAATGAGCGCCAGCAGACGGCATTGCCACAAACTGCGGCGCAGCTGCCACCAAAACCGCAACGCCAACCACGCAGGCCTGCTAAAAAGACCCTGGCCAAGGCAGTGGAACAATCTCCAGCTCAAGCTCAAGCTCAAGCTACTGTTGCTGAACCAGCTCCAGCTCCAGCTCCATTGCCGGAACAAGCAGTGCAACAATTACCGCCGACTCGCAAGCGCAAAGCTCCAGCTAAATTTGATGTGGAGACGAGTGATGTTAAACGCCGGAAACAACAGCAGCCAGCTAACGTTGCTAACACAAACGTTGCGTTCCCAGTTCTTATCACCGCGGCATCTCCACTCCCAGCCATGGCAGCAACGCACGCCGCCGTACCACCAAGGGCAGCACCTACAGCAAAGAAGTTGCAACTACCACCTCAACCGTTGCCCCCAAAGTTGCGCAAAGTGCGTGTGCGTCTAAATCGAAGTATCGTTAACAACTGGATAAAGCAACAACAGCTCCAGAAGCAGCAGCAGCAGCAGCAACCAACAGTCAAGATTATACCTGCAGCAGCACTCGCTGCAATACCGCCACTAATTCCAATACGGCGAGCTAATAGACTACCAGCGTCTAAAGCTGTATCGGCGCCGGTGCCGTTGCCAGTGGTAGAAGTCAAATCCGAGCAAGTAGATGTACCACAGCCAGCTCTACGCGATACAATGGAAATTGATGTTGATGTGCCCGTACAAGTTGCAGCTGAGACCTCGCAAACGGCGCAAACAAGCAGCAGCACTGTAACGACATCCATTGCTGCAACAACCACAAGCATCACTGGCACAACGGCCAGCTGTAGCAGCGGGAGCAGCAGTGCAATTCCTTCCGCCAGCAGCGCTAATGTTCCAAACTCGATTGGCACAACGAAAATGTTCTCGTATTTGTATCCGACACGCTGTCAACGCAACTATGGTCAAGTGGGTCTCGATTTCTGCTGCCCCAATCTGGATGGGCCAATGGATGCCATAGATCCGACACGTTTGCATGCAATGGTTGAGGCGCCAGTGTTGGAATTGCCACAGTATTTGGTAATCACAACAAAAATTGTCTCGGAGCAGGATAAGAATATACCGCAAAAGGTGCGCGCCAAATTGCAGCAGCTGGTGGCCAAAGATGGTCTGCCAAAAACTGTTTCAACGGTACAAACAACAACGGAACCAGCATCAGCATCATCACTTGCTCCTCTGGCTGCTGTGGCTCCAGTGGCTCCAGTTGCTGCTGCACCGCAGCCTATTGATCATTACGCCAAGCAGCTGCCGCGTGGCACAACACTTACTCCTAAACAGCCTCCGGCAAATGCGGCTGCTCCTTCTGCTCCTGCAGATGCTCCTGCTGCTGCGCCTGCTTCAACGGTGACCAGTTTACCAACTGTGACCAGTGAGTTGCCCTTATTGCTGCAGCTGCCACCCATTTGCCCCACGGATAAGCGACGTACCGATCTTCAGACACGTGTCCAGCAACTCGATGCGGTGGTGCAGTACCTCGTCAAACGTGCATCCACATTAACTGTGGCGGAGCGAATGAAGGTCATCGAGAACATGGTCAAGACGAGCCCAATGTTACCCACCAATGTGATTGTGGGCACCAAACTGCTGGAGAGCTATTTATATTATATAAATACTATCAACGTTACGCCTGTGGTTGCTGTGGTTGATACACCCGTAACGACGACATCGACATCGACATCCACATCTGCATCCACATCTGCATCCGCATCTACCAGCAGCTCGTCAATAAAACCAACACAAGCAAAGCCAACGGTTAGCAAGGCTTCAGCAGGACCACTACCACCAGCACCACCACCACCACCACCACCACCATCATCACCAGAACAGAGTATGCAGGCCCCATTACCAGCAACAAAAGCAAGCTCCAAAGAACGACGTCCCATTTACGACAAGGATAGAACCATTATTGGCTATCAGTACAAATCGGAGCTACCAAAGCCACCCCGTAGAACACCAATGAGAGCCAGCCTCAACAGCGGTTTGAGTGCGAGCAGCAACAGCAGCTCGAGCAGGAGCAGCAACAGCAGCGCGAGTAGGAGCACATTGCCAGAGAGTACACCAGTTACCCCAGTCGCCGAACAACAGCAGCCACAACAGCAGCCACAGCCGCGCAAGCGTTTCCTTTTGACGCCCAGTGCATCATCCAGCGGCAAGGTAAGTTATCATCAATTTAAAGCAATGCATAGAATCTCTAAACATCGTTCCATTTTGCAGGTCCCTGTCGTTAGTTCGGTGTCAAAGCCAGCCACAAAACGTTTTAGCTCACCATTAAATCCATCACGCAATACAAAAAGTTTACCACAAAAACCAGCAGCAGCAGCAGCAAAAAAAGCGACGCCCGTTGACGTTGTTAATGGTGTGCCGATAATCGGCCCACGTGCATCTGCAGCATCCGTAGCATCTCCAGCATCCACAGCATCAAGTTCATCACCAAATCGTACGGTGATTATTGTCAATCAGATGCTATCGCCATCGGAGGAGTGCATATTGCCAGATGCGATTGGTGGCATGGTTGACGCAGTTGCTGAAATTAAAGGCGAAGTTGACGATGCCGAAATTATTACTTAGAACAACAGAACAATTTAAGCACCGATTATATTTATAGGAAAAACAACACCCAAATAGATATATTAAAAGTACTTTAAGTTACTTTATCCAAAAAAAAACAAAAACAAAAAAAAAGCAAAAAAAAAAAAACAAGCATCCTACATTTATAGCAATCATGTAAAACATTTACTTGTGGGTTTTGAAATAATGTTTGTTAAATTTTCGCCATTAACTTTTGTTGTAATAATAAAATTAACAGCTATTTGATAATATTATAATAGTTACTTCTGTTTTACTTGCAACAGCTAATTAACTTTATATTCGTAGATTCTAAGCATGTACACATTTCGTTGTTGTATTTGATAACTGCGATTAGGCAAAAAATAAATTTCGGCATATTTCTTATATATTAATAATATTCATATTTCTATCTTAGATGTTTTATTTAAAAAGTTGTTTTGCTAGATTTAAATTTTTATTTGGCGGCGCATATAAATTCAAGTGCGCAAATTTAATATATTCCAGGGCTACACAGCTCCAATATTTTGGGGCTGCAGAGAACAAAATTTAATAACATACTTAAAACCAACATGTATTTTGCTTAAAACTGTTAGTCATACTAAGTTCAATGAAACACTAAGTAAACACAGCGTACTGTGCCGTGTTTATCATCAAACCATGTTATCTAGCTTAAGAAGTGACGTCACATTTTGCGCTCTCGGAGAGTGCTTATGACACAAATGCGCATTGCGCTACCTTTCAAATGATGTGTCCATGATTTCGGCATTCTTATAAGCTAGAGACAGTGGAAAACAACAACAGTTTTCGTTTGCCGGCTGTTTGCAACGCATTCCCATCAACAGTGGTCTCCGCAACGCACTTTAGCACTTGTGCGCACGTTCGCTTCGTCTGTTTCGATTGTTATTTTGTTGTTGTTCTTGTTCTGTTGCTGTTGTCGTTGTGGTGGGCGCGCAACAACAAATAATAAATAAATAAGTACATAAGGAATTTAGCGATTAGTCGCCCTACCGTGTGTGTGTGTGTGCTTCAGTTTACAAGAAGTGTGTGCTATTTTTTAATACATGTTGTTGAGATGGCCGTGGAAATAACAAACTCAATATTATCACTGCAACCGTCAGTTGAAACCGATACACTCCACTGGCAGCTCGAGGACTATGCCTACTTTCATAAGTGCGGTGAGATTACCACCTCACCAGACGTTCAATGTTTTGGCTTCAATTGTGCGTTTTGTCCGGCGATTTGTCTGCAGTTCTCCGTCTTCATCGATCACATACGGACGCAGCACATGCAGGATATGCGACGGCGATACGAGGCAGCCGCATGCGATGAGAAAATCGAGCAAACAACGCAAACCGATTTAAATCTAATGTTAATGAATATGGACATGGACACAACGGGAGCGATAACAACAACAACAACAACACCAACAACAAGTACGTCAACGGCCACAACAAATAAACGCATGAAAAAACCAACATCAAATTGGAATGAGAATACACCCACTTGGGACATGGACATGGACATGGGTCTGGAATTGGTTAACATTGTGCAGACACCAAACAGCAACAACAACAACAACACCCTGCAATTGCAGCTTAGCAACACGGGTACAACAACAACAACAACGACTCCAGCTGAAATTGACTTTGTTTATGTGCTGGAAAATCCATTACCACCCTCGCCCCCACCCTCTGCGGATGAGCAGACATCAAGTCCGCGATTACTGCATTCGGCAGATCCATTTGAATTGCTCCATGTTGACTCAACCCTTGTCTCACCCACACACACACATACACCGACACACACATTGGACGCTTGCGGACTCTCCACACCACACCGTTATGAGACTCGGCGCGTGGTAAGTTTAATCGTTGATTCTTTGACCTGTCCTTACCCACCTTCGCTTTTACCGTATTTTTTTTCTTTTGTTTTGTCTTTTTGCTGTTGTCGTTGTTTAACATTGTTTTGCCTTGTTTTTCTTTATGTTTCTTGATGCGATTCCGTAATGCAAAAAGGGGTTTCCGTTGGCGTTGTTGTTGTTTTTGTGGGCCTCTTTTGTAAATAAGCTCTGTCGACAGTGGCCCGGACATGACCTTCAAAATAACGGCGCATTTGCGGCACCATTGGCAATGCCACAAAATTCTAAAAACTGTGTCGCATTTTTTTTTATATTTTTTAATACCCCGCCTCCATGCAGTGCGTGGGGTATGCTAAGCTTGTGTTGTGTTGTTGACCTTGTTAATTCGAGGCTAAAGTTGATTATTTAAAAATTAATTAAAGTATTTGAATAAATATTCTATAAATCAATCCACCAAGTAAATATTTGAAAGCCTGTTTAACGAGTTGTTTTTATTCTCAGCTTCTCAAAAACTTACAGGGTATATCCTCTTCCAGTCTCTGTCTCACCCGAGTTTGTTTCGTTATTTTTGTCAACGTTTGTTGCCCGTTTATCCCGATACACAACACACTTGTGGGGGGGCTAAAGGTACAGAGACGTGCGGGCAGACAGTTCATCAGCTCCACGAAAAGTTTGTATTGCTATTTTTACATTTGCTGGCCATGCGACGCAGTTTTGTTTTTTTGGTTGTCGTCCGTCCACTTGTTTGGGTTTCGGAAAAATATATAAGAATATTTGAACAACAATAAACTTTTAGTTTTCCAAAGGCAAACACATAATAACTTATGTGCCAACAAAATAAATACAGCAGAAGCGTGGAAAACTTAATTTTCTAGCTTCTTTAGGAAAAATTTGAAAATATTTTGTTTATATAGCTTTATCGTTAATAAAATAATACATCAAGTTGTTAACAATCATTTTTGAGATACAAAAAATTGGCTAAAAAATACTTGGTCTGGTTTTTAATTTGATTCTTAAGTCATAATTTTCTAATAAAATACACAATACTGCAGACTATGTTAATTAGCAAATGAGTTTAATAACCGTTTACTTGTAATTATGCATTTACAAAGCGGAACGTACAAATCAGTAACCCATTAAGTTTTTTCTTCATAATTCTCTCATAAATAGTTGAGATTTTTCACAGCACATTCGACCCAAAATTGGACATATGTATGTACTGATATATATAGACATAAATGGTAAACGATTTATTTTTATATATGTCTGAAGGCTGTTTTACGAGTTTTTTTGTTGTTGTTGTTGTGAAAATGAGTGCACGGCAGTATAAATATTGAATTTTATGCGCGTTAAATTCTCGTGTGCCAAAATGTGAATTTTGTTTTTGGCCTGGAAAAATGCATTCAAGTGGGAGGCAGTATAATGTAGAAAGAGCCGAAACCAGACGAATATATATGTATAAAAGAATTTTATTGCACATATATGCATATTAAATACACTCTTGATTTATTAGTAACACTCTGAGATTGTCATTTTTGTTCCATAGTTCATATATATACGGGTTCATTAGTATAAATGAAATTATATTTATCATAAACTAATGTCGTCATTTCATACCTTTTGCTATTTTTATACATACATACACCCATATCACGATTCAACCCAAACTGCATTATCGCTTAACCCCCCGCCTAACCTATTATCGATATCAGAACAAATAGCAGAATTCATAGAAATACACAATTGTTGATACTGTATTCCCGACAAAACATTTCAATACAAATACGATTAATGGCACTCTTTCCCCTTTTTCTTTTTTTTTTTTTCGGTCGAGGCACTTTTATTTTATTTTTCCTATATTTTTTTTATCAAGTCTGGGAACGCATTTTGGCCTGTTGGCGGTTGACGTTGCCATTATCTATAAACCGAGAAAGTAAACACAAACCGGGCAAATTATCTATGCTTCGATTAGGCTGACATTACGCACAGTGTGACAAGAGTTGTTGATAAATGCATTCAGTTAAATGAAAGTTTTAAATTAAAATCTCTAGCTGATGTTTTTAAAATTTAATAAAAATACAATAAATACTATATTTTTGTTACTTGGTATTTTTTTTATTTTTAAATTTTGTACTTGATCTAGAAAGTCAAGTGTTTTATATTTCTTTATCTCTTAACTAGCCTCAATTTAATTCTATACCCAATTTCACCAGATTAACTAAATGTTTAATTGAACTTCCAAACTCTTGAATTAAATTGATTATTTTGTGATATCTCATCGCTCTTCAAACTGTTGAATCTGACACAAATAAAATAACATTTAGTTTACTATGACGCACATTTGATCCACTTGAGGTAAAATTCCATGAAGTTAGCTCAAATAATTCGTTTAGAAAACAAACAACTCTATCTGATCCCAAACCCCAAAATCAATCATATTAATCTAGAAAACAAACAACTCTATCTGATCCCAATCCCAAAACTCAATCAAACATCAAGCATCTCTCTTACTCAAAACCCACTTAAGTTTTATCAGCTAAGTAATTGTGTTTGTGTGTGGTGTGTAATAAAATAATAAAACAATTTCGATTTTTGTCAGCTATTGAAAACAGCTCAGAAAGATAAGACGCTGAACGATTCTTTTTCATACATGGTCTAAGGAGGTTTTAATGTACATTTAAACACCAGTAAATTGGCATTTTTAGAGCACCTGCCATAAAAAAAAAATGAAAACCTATCGCAACTTTATTTCGATTGGAACACATAAATCATTGGCCAACTTACACTAGCAATATGATAGCATATATAAAATGGAACATGATCCGCCAAAAAAAACGAAAGCTCTTTTGATAACCCTTATACGGCCAATTCAGTCGTCTGTCTAATGATATCTTATCGATTTAATACAAATTTCACTTCTGTTGCACTCTAAATCGTCAACCTTATTTTGAGCTAAATAATGTACAAATTATAAAATTCAAACAACAAGTTATGCAAATGTACATATGTAGAGTATAATACGAGATATAATGTGTGATATTGTTTTTTGTATTTTGTCATTCATGATTTTAATGGGCACACTAATCATTAAACAAATATTTCAATTTTTATCAGCTGCACTTATTAAATAATTAACATGTTTAATTAAACATTTATTTAGCATGTTTATTGATGGCTTCTAATTTTTTTTTTCCGATACCTGTTTTCATATCCACCCACACTCAACTGTCTCGGGGTCAGCTGATCGATCAGCTGATTTATCGTCTTAGAGCTTATAATCAAGTCTAATTAAATTATACGCCCGCCTTGTGACTGACTGATTTAGTTTTAGTCTTTAGGGTTTAGTTTTGCGATTCATGTGCACAAATAAGTTAATAACGTCGCATTAGCAACTGAAATTGATTGCATCAGGCATACTTATTGTAGTATTATCTCTGAGTGTAGTGTGCATGGTATCTTTGTAGGTTTTTGGATCGAAGGGAGAATGCACTTTGCAAATAGTGTTGAAGGTAGACTTTTTTAATCTAAAAAGTTTTTACTGATTGTTTTATTGATTTTTCCTTTCCTGGCTCCAATAAAAATCTACCTTATATAATCTTATCTTAGTAATAATGTCTATTTTCTCTCAGTGTAGTCGCACGTAATGGGGCAGTGCACGTGTCTCAAAGCCCTAGAAATATAAATAAATGAGCATATTAGTTTAAATAGTTTTTCAACATGCTTTGTTATTATTCCCGAGTGTTTTGTACATGCTATAAAATTATAGGAAAGAAACCATACAAAAATTTGCAATTTGAGATTGAGAGAGTATCAATTAGCCTGCCATTGAGTGCTCTTTATCGTCCACTCTTGCATGTTATGTGGCCTTTTGCGCTATTGTTGGCGTTTGCGATTATCATATGAACATATTATCGTTTTTTATGGCATTATTTTTTATATTCTTCCCCTGCATTTTGTTTCTGTAGCATACAAATAAGCGCCACGCATGTCGCGTGTGGCAAGCACGGAAATAAGGAAAAAACGTGGCATGAAACGTTTACAGACTTGGTGCTTTACCTAATAAATTTAAATATGAATTCTTAAATGAAACTAGGTTTATGTAACTGAATTTGAATATTGATAAAAATCTTAAGATTGCAAAACGCTTTAATGATAAAATTTTAATGTTGATATATGAACTAAAAAATACCTTTTATATCTCATTTCTTTATTGAATCAATAACAAAATTATATTCAAAAACCATTCCCATTCATTAGTAAGTAAATACTCCTGTCTCTAATTATTCAAACACGTAGCTTTTTTTAAATAAATAAACAAAGCTTATATGTATTTAATGCAATGTGGCCGACAGTTTGACACCAATTTAGAGCCTGAACTAATGTCTGTGCGATGTGTTGTTTTTAGGCCAATGTTTTATAATGGTATTAAATGGTGGTATTAATGGCATTACCATGAATCTTTTATTTGCACTTGCATATCAAATAAAAAAGGGAATGGAAAAACTAAGGCCAAACACACACACACACACACACACACGCATTTCCACCCACATTTAGTCACGCATTTGTCGCTTAGCGAACGCCTTCTAATTGAGGTCTCTAAAGGGGCTCGAAGGGGGGTGGAGGGCGGAGATAGTTTCACCCAACCGATAATTACCCAATTGGTTCTGCAATGTCTGTTGATTAATTTGTAAACGAAATTTGAACCAGAGACAGCCGCAGCAGCAGCAGCAGCTGGCCATCATCAAAGGAATTTGATTGCGTTACCCGCATAAACATTTTACTCAACTCGTAGTGACAAATGCAATAAACAATCATTTTTAATTGAGCAGCGACATCAACAAAGAGACAAACCACTTTCCAGCTACTGTGTGTTAACAATAAACTAGACACTCGACTCTTGATTCGATGACGCAGCTGCTCGATTTTTTTTTTGATATATGTATTCTAGTACTCGGTGTCCATTTGGCAACCCTACTAAATGCAATGTTATTGATATGGTGACTCTTATCTGCAAGCTTTTATGTAACTAATTGCAATCATAGTGCACTAATTGCTTTCGATTTTTGTTTTAATCTAATTCCCCTTTAGGTCATCTAGCAAAACATTGCACATGTCCTGGGAATGTGACATTTTAATAATTCCGTTTTATTTGCAGCCCAACGAGGTCATGTCTTGTTGGCTTACGTTTATACCCTTTCAGTGGGCACTTTGGTGTTGTCAAATAGTGTGGCAGGGTGACCATACTCTGAAAAATCTACCCACATGTATAATCTCAACCGATAAATCTCACATTGGAAAGAGTAATCGCTGCTTTACATAGATACATTTTAAGTGTTGCTCAACACTTGAGTAATTTACAACGTCTATTCCATTTGTAATTTCCTGTCGCTCTTTCTGTGTTACCTCAACACACCAATTCCCAAGTTTTGACCCCTTTCCATTAAAAGCATATAAATAAAAAAGATATAAATGGTTCTGCGATCGGGTTTCAATTCGAGCAGACAGTTTTTGCTTTATTTTTATTGAATTTTTATGCAATTTTGTTAACTAGATCAATTATTTCAATTGCGTGTTCAGTAAACAGACGTCGAGAAGCCATGACGCAGACAGAGACCCACATTATTATTATTTTTTCTATATCAATAGTGGGCAGTGGTCAAGCCCCCTAAAAACTGGCGCCAACACCACACCCATTTGAACAACAAACAAAAACTCAATCATGAAGCCCTTTTCAGGTGAACTCAACCAGGAACTCATCACGAACGTCATCGTTTCTGACCAAAGTCTCTGAGTGTTTTCTGCTTTTTTGCCATTGTTTGGCACGCTCCACAAACTTACGCGCGCCTTTAGCTGCAGAAATCGACTACAACTACCGAACCTACATACTTATATACCATATACATATATATTGTATAGTGTAAACGTTGCATGCAGACAGAGCAGAGCAGTACGGTGCGAGCCCCACCCTTAGCAATCATATTTTCACTTCACCTGGCAGACAAGCAACGTCAAAAAGCCACAGAACCTTCAGTCAGGGGCAAAAAATATACATACATATTATTAGTATGCCCTTTAAAGGGTGTGATATAAGAGTATTTTAAAGGCGTGTAACAGTAAGGTTAAGATAATTTAGAGCAAAGTGAAGTAATCTTAATTGTTTAGCGAGGTTTCAAACCAAAGAAATATTTTTTTAATTTATTCTATGGCTTTTTTCAGGGCATCTTCAAGTCACTCAAACTCTTAACTAAATTACTTTCACGTGTTTTTATATTTAATTGCTGCAAAGTTTGTTACGCTCCAGTTTTTGGAGGGTGTTCGGCATTGGGGGCTGGATATTAATGGGGTGTGGTCGACTTTTAGATTTTTAGTTTGTTTAGTTTATTTTTAACACATTTTTATGCACCGCATGAATTTTGTTATTGTTCTTTAACTAACAGTTGGTTTTGTGTAGTTGCTCTTTTAGTTTGAAAACTGCACATTTTAATTGAGGTCAAGGTCTGAAATGCTTGAGCTGTTCAAGTTGTACCATGGCAAAAAGGTCAAGGTTCGAACGGACAGTCGAATGACAGGCCATTGAAAAGAAAATGTCCGGCCATTAATCAGTTGAGCTTTGGCAAGCCAACCCCTTTTGAGCCATAAGTGGGCCGAACTTGAACCTTTATTACCGGTAATAAATTTGTGATGAGGGATAGCAATTTGTAGCCTAAAAGGACTACCCTTAATGCAATTTCTGTTACGTCAATTTAAATTGACAGCTTATTTAAAGTCGAAACTTAAATTCCTTAAAAATTAACTGAAAATCAATTGTACTCCATTTCTTTATCTTTCCGTGCCTGCAGTCATTAGTTTTATTGATTCTCGATTAAGGGAAATAAAAACATGTCTGTAAATGGAGAGCGTCAACAATTGTGGCACTTGTCTCGTCTTTAATTCAAGACAATCGTCATCGTCATCGGGCGACTTCAACTTCAATTTGCGATTATAGCTCAGTACAAAACAAAAGTCGTACAAAACTATACTCAAATTACACATTGCAAAGCAAGTCAGATCTGGATTAAACTGCTTTTGAAACTTAAATGTAAACAACTCGTAGGCAATACAGATATTTTTTGTAAAGAAAATCAGTTTCAAGTTGCATTTACTTGGTCAATAAAACTCAACTGCACAACAAAATGCACAGAATTTACTAGAAGTAAGAGTAGAAGGATTGCTTATTGTAATTTGAGCTCAAAATATCTGAGCTAGAAGTCAAGTGTTAGTTTTTGAAGTTTCTCAAATTGCTATAAACAAAACCCCAGCAATAACAACTGGAGCATTTATGTATTTAAGTAAGTCATGTACAGTACACGCTCGATAGAAAGTTCATTTATATTTCTACAAATGAAATTGAATATAGATAAATATGAAACATATGTATAGAACTTGAGAGCTTTTGAACATCCCCTTCAAAAACTCTTAACATGAGTGCTTTCAATTCCTTTGTTGTTCTCGAAGGGTTTTGTTTATTCTTAAGCTTTTTGTAGGTCTGCGTTATGTGCGGTATTCGCTTTTATTGTTGTGTGCCAATACTGATAACAAAAGGTATTGCGAAACTCCCTTCAACTGATCTAAAAAGAAGAAGAAGCAGCAGCAGCACATTTGTATGACACATGCGATATGCCCTTGAATTATTCATAGATTTTTCATTCAAAGAAAACAAACCTCTCTACATATGTATGAGTATGTACATATGTGTGTACATGCTATAAGCAGCTTTGTGTGTACATATTCGTGTGTGTTGGTAATGCCTTTCTGTGAATACGACAATATTGCAAGCAGCTTGAGCTTCAGGAAATCAAATATAACAATAGATACATACGTCGTCTTGCATGTACATATGTATGTCTATTTAAATAAAATACACATGTGTGTAGTTGTAAATTTGTGCAATGTGCGATAAGCCATGTCGATGACGAGGGCGAAGAATTCCAAAGGCCAATAGCCGCTGATATTTGCTTACTTACTACGATACGCTAGAGAGAGAGGGGTGCTGGTGGCGGACTTTCCCTTTTCTGTGTACAATGAAGAAGAAACAAAGAATAAGCGATCACGAGGCTTGGTTTTGTTTGTTCTGGTCGTAAAGCTATCGTGCGTATCTTAAAGAAACAACGAAAAAATGTATTAACTTATGTGAATTATTTGCCTTTTTTTTGCAGGCAATGCAGCGCAAGCTTCGTGACGCGAAAAAACAAACGGCAACAACAGGCGAAGAAGCAGAACTACAATTACAACAGCAACTGCAGCTGGATGAGGAGGAGAATGTACTGGAACTAACACCGCCAGCAACACCGCCAACGCCGCTGCCCCCCACCTCGCCAACGAGCAGCATTGCCAGCAGCGTCGACATTAAGTTGGTGAGCAGCCAAACACAACATAGTCAACAAGAAGAAGAGCATCTCTCTCATGACGAGATTTGTATACCCTTGCAGATCAGTGAAATTATTAGTAATAGAAATGATGGTAGTAAAAGGAATAATTTCGTATAAGTTATAATAGTAGAGGAGAAATTTTTAAATTTTTAAGGCTTTGATTTGATTTGATTAACAATATACAATATGTAGCACATTAAATGACCCTGCAAGAGTATACAAACACAACATCAAAAACATCTAACTTATGTAATCAAACAAATGTTGACGTGCTTTTTTTTTCTCCCCCACTTCACTCCGCTTACTTAACTTTCGTACAATTTCGCCCCTTTAGCGCTCGCGTCGCGAATTGGAGCGGAATCGAGAATTTGTTTGCTCTCTACTGGTGGCCTATGAGCGCAACGAGAAACTGTGGAATCCCAAACATCCCGAGTACAAATATAATGCCAAGAGAAGCATCTATGGTGAACTGGCTGCACCACTTCAGGCCGTCTTCCAGATGCCACTGAGTGGACCCGAAATCTTTGCTGTACTCAAGGAGCTGCGTGGTCGCTATCGTCGCGAACTGAGCAAACTGAACTCCTTGGGTGGCAAGTACAAGTCTCGGTTGTGGTACTTTGAGAAAATGCATTTCTTGCGCGGCGTCATAGAACACAAGCGGGCAGAAAGGGAGGCCAAGGTAAGGGGGAAAGAAAACCATGAAAACCACAGAAGAAATTAGAAGTACAAAAGTTATTTCATGCATAAGATTATTACAAAAGTTGGGAATCATGTCTTAAGCTTCCGTTTGTGGTTAAAACTTCTATGGTAACTTGAGCATTTAATCTTAAAGTTTGATTTTTACAGAGCGAATCCACGGAGAGCGAGAAATCCAGTGATAACGAGTCGACAACAAAATCAGCACAATATCGTGAAGTGCTCAGTTGCATCATTAATGCATTCCGGCGACAGGAAAGTCTATGGAATCCACAGCACTTTGAGTACAACAGCTGTTGCAAGAAGGAGCTGTACAGAGAGATCTCTGCAGAGCTGCTCGAGGAGCTGAACTATGAGTTGAGTGGCGAGGATTGTTACAAGGAGATACAAAAGTTGAGGACACGCTATCGCAAGGAACTGCGCATGGTCATCAAGCACAAGGGTCTCTACTTACCCAAACTATGGTGTTACGATGAGCTGGAGTTCCTACAGAAAATACTCCAGGAACAGATCTTCAACAAGATTAGCAAGGTAAGTCAAAGTTAAAATATTTAATTAAGAAATAATTAATATCTATTATATTTTTCTTATAGAAAAAAGGCGTCGTGGAAACGAATCATCGAACAAAGTTCATCCATGCCAGCTGCATTAGCTTTGACACGCAGGACGATCAGCTGCAGTTTGTGGAGATCTATCGCAACTATCCAGCCTTGTGGGATGTAGATCATCCCGACTTTCGTTCCAATGCCTATCGCAGTCAGGCGTTGGGTCAAATGTTGGAGGAGCTCACCAGCACATATCAATGCTCGTATTCCCGTGCACAGCTGGAGAAGACGCTGTTTGAGCTGCGCAAGGATTATTCGGCACAGAAGCGCAAGATACTCACCAATGCCAATGGTTCGAGTAGCGTTCCCCTGTTGCATGCAAAACTGGGACAGTTTCTGGAACCGAATCTCGGACCCTTTCGCTGTGATGTCTGCGGCGAGTTGATCAAGACCTGTGATCAGTATAAGGTACATCGTGCAGCACACGATGGTACTCAGCCATTTATATGCACCTTGTGCGGCAAGGGCTTCCAGATGCCATGTAATCTGACGGTGCACATAAGGCGGCATCGTCGGGATTTTCCGTATGCGTGCGAGCAGTGCGACAAGAGATTTGCCACATCCACCGAGGTGGCCATACATATGCGCACCCACACGGGGGAACGTCCCTACATCTGTGATCTGTGTGGCAAGTCCTTCAAGACGTGGTCCTTCTTCGATATACATCGGCGCACGCATCTTAATCAGTCCACATTTCATTGCCCCATCTGCGATAAGGGTTTCTATGAGAAGAATCGTTTCACGGATCACATGAATGCCCATTTGAATATACGCAAGCATTTGTGCACAGTTTGTGGCAAGACCTTTACCACCTATGGCAATCTCAAGAAACACACGGAACTCCATCTGGCTGTGAAGAAGTACAAGTGTGCCACTTGTGGCAAGCGCTTTGCACAGTTTGCCAGTTTACGCTGGCATCTCAAGCGGGAACATAGCTTGGAGCAGCAGCAGCAGCAACAGCAACAACTGGAGGAGGAGGAGGAGCTGGAGGTGAATGTTGAGGAGCAGGAGGAGACGCCGTAGATTAGAACAGTCAACACATAATTATAATCAATTGCCTTCGTACTTATTTACAACACAATTGAATGGAGTTAGTTTTATTGCAGCTACTTAATTGTAAACTGTGTACTTATCATATCGTCTACTATATATCAACAAGTGATCTATATAATTAAATACCTACCTTTGTATGTACTTACCCACCAGTTGAAGGTACTTTGTGGCCTAATCGCGCTAATCAAACGCTTAATTTTCCATTTGCAAGTGGATGTTGTAAATTACCCGAATGATTAGTTGAGAGCGTTGGGTTTCCACAATAATTAAAAACAAATTTACCACACTTTGAAATATAATCATTTAAGCCTTTTATCTATAAAACGAAAAGTACATAAATATCAAAAATTATAAGGTCTTCAAAATTAACGATCTCAGCATAGTTTTTAGTATTTAGTAGATTGTTACTTTAGTTTTAAAAATATGCAGCTTGATAACCCATCTTATAATATCAAAGATTCTGCCAGTTTTAAAATACATATGATATATTTACAATTGTATAAATAAAAATGAAACTTCAATGTTAAATATATATGTAGAACACAACAAATGTATTTATTCAATGCGCAAGTTTCCGTTTTTGTTCTTTTCAACAGAACAATGCACACAAACCGAATTGGATTTCACTAATTCATTGCAATAAAATGGAAAATTAATTGCACTAATGACTTGTGTGTCAATAAACACAATGCAATGAACTGTAACAAACCAAAGAAAAAAAAGAAAATCAACGATAAAAACAGAAATGAGAAATAATGGGCGTAGAAATATTAGACGCAAAAAAAAATGTTTTGGGTTTCTTATCTGTTGGCGGAGATAATTATCAAACAAAAGGCGGCAACAATTCAAAAAGTGTATGAAATATTTGTTTCTTATTTTTATTGAAATAAATTGACAGCTCTTTAACATTAATTAAACTTGGCGCTCTTTGGACGTATGAGCATTGCGACAGACTTTAAAGACTTGAAACTGTACCAACGATCCCAAAAAATGCCCTCCGCATTATCCATTTGCCGTTTAAAGTATTTGCCATTCAGATTGCTAGAAAAGTGGAATGAATATAAATTACATTAATACTAGATAGGTAATCTAGCAGATCTACCTGCGGGAGCAAAAGTCATACCACCAAGCACCATGATGATGTTCAGCACAATTGATGTGCGTAAACTCATCGTGATCTTTGTCGTATGTGGAGAACTTCATCTTATCATGTGTACGCATTGCATCACTGGCATTGCCATGATAATGACCTAGTAGCTTCATCTCGTAGCCTTCCGCCTCGCTGCCAATAACAAAATCTTCGTAGAAAGCATATCGGTTTGTGCCATTGAACAAACGCAGCGATACATAAAGCTCGTGTGGTTGAAATGTGGTCAATCTATGAAGTTTCTCCAGGCCCAGAAAGAACTCGCCATTGAGTTTGCCAAAGCCTTTGCGATATGCATCCCAGTTGCGAAAGAAGTCCACAGATCCATCGAAGCGTCGTTGGAAAACTGTCCACCCAGCTCCAGCTGCAGAGAGCCCATCGCAAGGCACCAGAAATGGTCGAAAATCGGGAAGTTGTATTAAATGTATGCCCAAGGATTTTCCATACGGCAAACAACTGTTGGTCGCCGCCTCCCAATCGGCTAGCAAGTCATCTTTTCTCTCGCTGATCCTATATTCCAATGCTTTTACTTTAGCTTTCAGTTCGCTTATCGTTGATGTATTTGTTGCGTTCAATTTTTTATACAATGTCAGTAAATGTTGTTTTCGCTTTAATCTCGTTTCGTAAATGCTGCTGTTTAAATGCAAGCTTTTAATCTGTTCGTCTTTTTCGGTTAGAGTCAGTTCTATAGATAGATTTTGTGCTTTGCATGCTGCGGAGAGTTCCTCATATTTCTTAAGCTGGTCGTTATCAGCTTTATCTTTGGTTTGTAATTGATTTATGGCATTCTCTTTTTCCTGTATGGTTGCAGCATTTTCAGCCAACTTATCCATATAAACATCCAACAGATCGTTGAGATCATCCTTACTAATGCTTATTGTCTTGTGTGCATCTATTTGAAATTCAGCCAACTTTGGCTTTGGTGTGACTGTTTGATTTGCAATTGGAATTATGGTTTGTGTACTGTTTAGGCACAATTCCGTTTTACTTTTCGTACACTCTTTAATTAATTCCTTTTTTTTGGCACTTGAAATTGTTACAGTGGCTTGTAAGGACCACGAAATAAGTAAAACTAGAATGAGCACAGTAAACAAGATTTTGCTTTCCATAATATTATTGCAAATTATGCGCGATTTAAACGGCTAACATTTGACGCGATACTAAACACCCACAAAACTACATTTCTTTTTATAGCAAATATAATTCAGGAAGCTTAGCTAAGCCAGTTGTCTGATAAGAAGTTCGCTGCATTATAGCAAATGGCACGTGCACTAAAAATTTTGAGCCTGATTTTCTCACAAGTACTTGAAATATATCCGGAAAAATATTATATCATTCATACATAAATATTATTGTGCTATTTATATTAAAAAATTCGAACCAAACCTCCGAGTATTTGTACTTTCACTTTAACTCACATTAAGAAATTTAAATAAATGCGCCACTTTATGCGAGTTGGCAGTCCCATGAGCGTCGTCTCTGCATATACTGCCGTCCTTCTCCCACGCTTTGAGCACCACCATTCATTTGAGTATACAGAATTTTACTGAAGAAAAGAAAGTTGTGCGTGAATAGCGGTCCCGAAAAAATATTAAAAAAGGGCTTTAAATTAAAGTTTTAATTGTTAAAAATATTATAAAATAATTTAAAAGTATGGTTTAACCATCTAGTAAAGAAATTATTAAATCTATAGCATAAACAGCGACTTATAATTGAAAGCAAAACCAGTTTTCGTTCAGAAGCGACTTTCACAACTCCACCAACTTCAAACAGATCGCATACGTCAGCAAGTGCAGTCGCATTCTGTAATAAACTCAAGAAAACCTAGAATTTAATTAACAAAAGTGACTGAAAAGCACAATTAAAAATATAAATTACTCAATTGCACCGAAAAAACAAACAAAAAACATGAATTTCGTGTCGAAAAACGTATTTGAAAATTCATATGAAAGAGCTGAGAACAAAGGCCAGAAAGGGTGCTCCGCTGGCCAAAGCAGCGCAGTCTCTGCTGCAGCTGAAAAAACCTGATTGTGTTAGTGTATGTCTGTGCGTGTGTTTGAGCAGCGCAGCCAGCGTTAACTTTTCTCTATACGTGAGACGACTGCACTTCAACGAATGCAATTTGGGTGTACAAAGAAAACGAGTCTCTGTCTTCGTTGGAAAAGCGGCTAATGAAGGGTGTGTACAAGTTCGAGCAAACAAACGAATGTATATGTATTTATAGACTCCATCTTTTTTGTGTTTATCTGCTGTTTGCTTTGTTCAGTTCGATATCCCATGTAAATATGTATTTGAAAATACAAACAGACGTGACTAATCGGCATTATTAATGGTACTTTCAGTTCGTTCCGTTCGTGGCTTGTTCGTTGCTTTTGTTTCGCCATGCAGCTTTACGAAATGGGAACTGTGGTAAGTGACCTTTAACCCTTAACTAGGTCATGCAAGTTGTTGAGTGAGTCATTTTAGAATAGTTCTGTCATTTGAAAATATATAGCTTTGACTTATTCTCAAACTTATGTTATCTTTAAGAAGCTCAATTAATTTCATTAAGCTTCCGTTTGTCTCTTGTCACATTTGTTATCAGCAGACAGCGTATCAAATAAGTACTTTTCTCATAACATAAAACATTTGCTTTGCAGTTCAATAAACTCTGGCAACGACGGTTTTCCAGACGACGGCTGATAAGATTTCGGACGAGGGCAGATCCGCTCGTTTAGTGGAGCTGTGCCTGGCAGGATTTGGTATTTATGACTACTATTCTACTTGCTACAAAGCATCCACCACATACTAAGTATATCGCAGGCAGCGTAAAAAGCGTGTATCATGATATATCCACATTGTCTTTGTATATGCCCCCCATATATATATATAGCGCGTAAGTGTCTTTGCAGATTCAACAACACACCAAAACCAAAACCAAACTACAACAAATCAACGCAACGCTAATAAATTTTCTCTCTATTGTCCCCACATCCATATCTATATTGCTATATATTTACTATGTATTTCAAACTGTATTATGCATCAATAAAACTCATGTAGAAACCTTTGCAGCACCCAAATACCAAACAGCCTACGCCTGCGAAGGTAAGAAACTCACCATTGAATGCGAACAGGGCGACCTTATCAATCTGATACGGGCCAACTATGGACGCTTCTCAATAACCATCTGCAATGATCACGGCAATGTGGAGTGGAGCGTTAATTGCATGTTTCCCAAAAGCCTAACGGTGCTCAACTCAAAGTAAGTTTAAAATGATTGAGAATAATAAATAACTTGGTATGCCAAATCGAACGAATCTTTTTCCTTGCATTCACAGATGTTCGCACAAGCAAAGCTGCAGTGTTCTGGCAGCCACCAGCATGTTCGGTGATCCCTGTCCAGGCACACACAAATACCTGGAGGCGCACTATCAATGCATCTCTGCAGCGCAAACTTCGACAACCACCAACAGACCAAGTCCACCACCTTGGGTTCTCAGCAATGGGCCGCCCATATTTGGTAATGGCAGTGGTCTAATACAACCACCGCCACAGCCCCCGCCGCGTTTGCCCACGCTGCCGGGTGTTGTGGGTATTCATGGCATCAATGCTGTGCAGCCCACACATGCCACGCCCAGCAGTAGTAGCAGCAGCAGCACACTGCGACGCTGCCGGGTGGCAGGCTTAAGGGTGTAACAAGTGCAACCACCAAGCATCCGGTGGGACGTCACGATGGATTGCCGCCACCGCCGCAATTGCATCATCATCATCATCACTCGGACGACACGGCACCCACCAAGTCCAGCAGCAGCAGCAGTGCTGGCAATGTAACAGCTCCATCGAACACACGCATTCTGACTGGAGTAGGCGGTGCCGGAAGCGACGATGGAACGCTGCTCACCACAAAGAGCTCTCCGAATCGCTCGCCGGGCACAGCAGCTAGTGCAAGCAACAACAGCTTAAACAATGGTGCCACGGGAAACGGGGGCGTGGTGCGCACCATAAATAACATTAATCTGAATGCGGCTGGCATGGGAGCAGAAGATGAGTCCAAGTTGTTTTGCGGTCCGACGCATGCGCGTAATCTCTTCTGGAACATGACGCGTGTGGGTGATGTCAATGTACAGCCATGTCCAGGCGGCGCTGCCGGCATTGCCAAGTGGCGTTGTGTCCTTATGAAGCGTATGCCCGATGCGGGCTACGATGAATATGACGATGACATGCCACTTGGCAGCAGTACGACACCCATGCCGTCCAATGCTGCTGGAGATTGTATGCACAACAGCAGCAGTTGCGAGCCACCCGTAAGCATGGCGCACAAGGTCAATCAGCGACTACGCAACTTTGAGCCCACATGGCATCCTCTAACACCAGATTTGACACAGTGCCGCAGTCTTTGGCTGAATAGCTTAGAGATGCGGGTGAATCAACGGGACTCGTCCTTAATCTCAATTGCCAACGATCTGTCAGAGGTGACCAGCAGTAAAACGCTGTATGGCGGCGACATGCTTGTCACCACCAAGATCATACAGACCATGTCCGAGAAGATGTTGCACGACAAGGAGACATTTCCTGATCAACGACAGCGCGAGGCAATCATTATGGAGCTGCTGCATGGCGTTGTCAAAACTGGTTCCAACTTACTAGACGAATCGCAGCTCTCTTCCTGGTTGGATCTGAACCAGGAGGATCAAATGCGTGTTGCCACCTCGCTGCTAACTGGCCTGGAATACAATGCTTTTCTGCTAGCCGATACGATCATCAGGGAACGAAACGTAGTGCAAAAAGTGAAGAATATATGTAAGTAAACAAGCTGATAGATAAGTTGTTATAGTTTACTTAAATATTTACCTTTTTATAGTGCTCTCTGTTCGCGTGTTGGAAACAAAAACCATACAAGGCAGTGTTGTGTTTCCGGACTCTGATCAGTGGCCACTAAGCTCCGATCGCATTGAACTGCCACGCACTGCACTTAAAGAGAATAGCGAAGGTGGACTCGTGCGCATTGTGTTTGCCGCCTTTGATCGTTTGGAGTCCATACTCAAGCCCAGCTATGATCATTTCGATCTAAAGAGTGCACGCAGTTATGGTAAGTGGGGTAAAAACTGACTAAGCTTGTATGTGTAATGACTCCCAATTTCTGTGCAGTGCGCAATACAGCAATATTGTCCAACGATAGCGATACAAATGCGGGTGAGATGCAACAACGCATTCGCATACTCAACAGCAAAGTGATTTCGGCCAGTTTGGGCAAGGGACGTCACATTCAACTATCGCAACCCATCACACTGGTGTTGAAGCACTTGAAAACGGAGAATGTCAGCAATCCCACCTGCGTATTCTGGAACTACATTGACCAGTAATTACACAACACACAACTAATAGAATCAATATGTAACACACATTTACATTTACAGCGCTTGGTCCGCCAATGGCTGCAGTCTCGAGTCCACGAACCGCACGCACAGCGTTTGTAGCTGCAATCATTTGACCAACTTTGCTATACTTATGGATGTCGTTGATGAGCATCAGCATTCGCTATTCACCATGTTCGATGGGAATATGCGCATCTTTATCTACATAAGCGTTGCAATTTGTGTGATCTTTATTGTCATAGCGTTGCTCACGCTGAAGCTCTTCAATGGCGTCTTCGTCAAGGTAAGAAATGCAAGTTCCACCCAGCTGCCGCATCAGCGGGCGGGGAGCAGCAGACGCCAGCAGAATAATATACGCGATCAGACCCATGAATCACTAACACTGACGGCGCCAACTGGCCCCAATAATAATCACAACAATCAAAACAACAATTTGCAACAACAACAACAACAGCACACGAATTTTATACAGCACAACTCCATACGCAACTCGCATCGCAACAATTTAAATTATAATCTGCAGCAACAGTTGCAACAGCAACAACAGCAGCAGCAGCAGGTGGTTGCTGCTGCAGCTGCCGCAGTCGTGCTCTCGCACAGTCACAACAACATGAATCAGCCGCAACGTGGCAACATGCAAATGAACAATCTGAATCTGAATTTGCATCATGCTCATGGCCCACAAACAGCGTCAGCAAATGCGAGTACAACGACAACAGCTGCTGCTGCAGCAGCGGCTGCATCGATTGCAGCTGCACTGCAGCAGCATGCTGCTAATGTGGGAGCTGCTGCTGCGAACGCTGCGGCGGCCAGCAACAATTTAAATATTAGCCACAATTATCTGCAAGCGCGACAACAGTCACAGCAGCAACATCAGCATCAGCAGCACCAACAACAGCATGCACAGCATTCGCAGCACAATCATAATCTAAATGTGGATGGTGGCAACAACGCGTTGGACACAAACAATATTATAATGCAGGCCAATATGGATGACTTGCAATATAAGTGGTGGTGGTGGTGAAAACAATAAGAACAATTAAACAACTGTTGGCTAGGATATCACTATACACAATAACTTTATATGTAGGCTAGACATTGACAATATTTATTTGTCTGAGGGCTAGATAGTTAGATACTTAATTGCGATGCGCACATGTGATATAAAACTTAAGTAACTCAAATTTGTAAATGTAAACCTGGACTAACTTAATTTCTTGATAGAAGACTTTAGTGCAAGGCTTGGGCATGATTAAAGAATATATTTATTCACGTCCAAGGCTTTTATTTTAAAAACTCAAGACTTCTTTTAGTTATGGTAATTTACTTAGTTATTGTGTAGTCTAAAGTAAGTTTAGCGCATTTTCCTTAACATAAGTGTGAAAACTTCTTCCATTTAAAATTGTTTATCGTTTTGGCATGCTTTTAAAAACGTTTATGTGAGTACTTTGAAAATTTGAATTTAACAAATGTTTTGATTTTTATGTGCACTTCATTTGCTAACAAAAATTAACTTAAAACAAAATCATATTTATGCATTTAGTTCTGTTTTTGTCATTTTTCGTAATTTTCTTTGTGTTTTGTAATTAATAATAATAAAAAATTGTTTCTAATTTTGTCTCGTAAATATTTTTGTTGTATTTTGTGTTTGTTTATTGTGTAGTATATTTTTATGTTTATGTTGCTTGTTTCGTGTCTTGTTCTATATTTATACATCTTTCTTTCCTTCTATTTATATGCGCTAAATGTTGTATTAGTCATGTTATTTAAATATTTTCTGGACATTTTCACCACCAACAAAAAACCACCAAAATTATTTGTAAACTAAATTAAGTTTGGGGCTAGAATCGTGGAATTATTCTGATGGCTTCTCGCTCGCGATTTTGTAAAGCTCTACTTTTGTTTTGTGTGAAATTCTGTAACTTATCAAATTTTTCTCAATTTTCCATTTCTCCCCTCTCTCTCTCACACACACTATCTTTCGTTCTGCAGTCTGCACGCACCTCGATTTATAGCAGCATTTATATTTGCCTGCTGGCCATTGAGCTGCTCTTTCTGCTGGGAATCGAACAGACCGAAACAAGCATATTTTGTGGGTTCATAACCGTCTTTCTGCATTGTGCCATACTCTCGGGCACCGCCTGGTTTTGCTATGAAGGTAAGCACTTATAGAGATCTGCGTGGCGCAGTTTCTAATCTATGTTTAACCACAGCCTTCCATTCGTACATCACACTCACTGCCGATGAGCTACTTTTGGAGGTGGATCAAACGCCCAAGGTGAACTGCTATTATCTGCTGTCCTATGGCCTCTCACTGAGTATCGTTGCCATTTCGTGTGGCATCAATCCAAGCACCTATACACTACGAAACGATTACTGCGTCCTGATGGAAGCCAATGCCCTGTTTTATGCAACTTTTGTGGCGCCCATTTTGATCTTTTTTGTGGTATGATTCATATATGATAATTCCCTAAGAGCTTTATCCTAATTTCGTGTTACATTTTAAACAGGCTGCCATTGTCTACACTTTCCTGTCATGGATCATATTGCGTCGCAAATCTCGCACTGCGCTTAAGACCAAGGAGCACACTCGCCTGTCCAATGTTCGGTATGTTATCTAACCTTATTTGTACCTCAAAAGATTTGCTATAATTTAATTATTATCTTTCCAGCTTTGACATACGCTGCTCGTTTGTATTTCTGCTGCTGCTGAGCGCCGTTTGGTGCTGTGCCTATTTCTATTTGCGTGGCGCCAAACAGGACGAGGAAGTGGCCCCCATCTATGGCTACTGCTTTGTCTGCTTCAACACACTGCTGGGCCTCTATATCTTTGTGTTCCATTGCATACAGAATGAAAAGATACGACGCGAGTATCGCAAATATGTGCGTCAGCACGCTTGGCTACCCAAGTGCCTGCGCTGCTCCAAAACATCCATTTCCTCGGGCATTGTCGCAGGTAATGGTGGACCTGGTGTTGGCGGTGTGGCCGCCAACTCTGCTGGCACGCTCTCCAAATCAAAGTCCAAATTGCCATTGGGCTCGGGCGATGAAGCTCTCGATGAGGAGCAGCAGCAGCACCAGCAACATGAACTGCCCGTAAACGAGGATGCCATCATTATGGGCGCCGGCTCAGACTGCGAACTAAGCGAAGCACAGCAACGACGCACCCTTAAAAGTGGACTGCTTGCGGGCAGCTTGCAGCCAGTTACGCCAGTTGGTGCTGGTGTGCTGGAACGCGGCACATTGCGCTCCACGGGCATGGCAAGCGTTGGACATGCATCGCCCACTAGTTCAGCTGGCTCCACACATCTGATCTTTGCCCACAAGCATCAACAGCAACAGCAGCAACAACAGCTGCAGCAACAGCCAGGCGAATCCTACTACCACCAACCCGACTATTACAGCTGGAAGCAAGCGCAGGGTGGTCAGCGTGAATACTACAACAATGCGGGAGTTGCGGGAGGAGTAGGTGGTGGTATCGGTGGCGCCTCGCCCCAGCAGGCGCATGAGGTGTTCTACTGGACACAGAAGCATAACAACCAGCATGGCAAGAAGAAGCGAGGCGCTGGCGCAGTGCCCGCTTCACCGAGCGGTTCACTTCACAGTCGTGCCACGCCCGCCTCGCAAGTGTTGTTCTACCCATCGTATAAGAAGACCAGCGGCATGAAACAGCCGCCACCAACCGCACAACAAGCGTATCCACACTATGCCGAGGCACTGGACCCACCAACCAACAATGCCGCTTACTATCAGCAGCAGCTACAGCTGCGTCAGCAACGTCAGCAGCAGCAACAGCTATCCTCGGATGAGGAGCAAGCACACCTGTTGCATCTGCAGCATCAGCAGCGACGTGCTGGTGGACAACAACAGCTGCCAGCGCCACCGCCGCACATGGCGCAATATCAGCAGGAGTTGTTGGCGCAACAGCAGCGCCAACAGTATAGAAATAAGCATTCCAACTGTGATCTTAGCCAGGGCACCGGCTTGGGCATGAACATGAACATGAACATGAGCATGGGCCAAGGACTGGGCGATGCCTACTACAATCAAGGTGGTGGTGGTGGTGGCGGCGGCAGCAGCAGCAATGGCGGCGTCGGTGGCGATGGACCTGTTTATGAGGAGATACTGAGTAATCGCAACTCAGATGCACAACACTACGAAGTGGGTGACTTTGATGTGGATGAGGTGTACAACAATAGCGTTGGCACAGGCGTATTTCAATAGCATGCGAGCCGCAGTTGCCGCCGGCGGTAGTCGGTATGGTGGTGGCAGTCTTAGTGGTGGCAGCGTCACATCCAGAAATCAACAGCAGCAACAAGTTAAACAGAAACAGCCGCCACGACGCTGTGTAGCCGACGATGATGATGACGACGATGACGATGATGATGATGAGTATGATGACGAGGTGACGGCAGCGGATCAGCTGCACGACAGCGTCTGTGATGATGATGAAAATGAGAGCGATATTGATGATGATACGCATGGATTGCCGCCTCAAAGTGATGAGCGTATGCGTCGCCTAATGGCGCTCCAGGATGAGGATTTCAAGCGGCGGTTTCAGTAAGTCTCTCCTTCTCTTCTTATACTTTTTTAAACATCAAATAACCTTGATTGTTTTTGAATAATGTGCAGACGGCAGCAGCGTAAAAATGGCTTGCCCTTGGATTATGGAGCGCCTCCGCATACAACACCAGCTGTAACAATAGCCCATCCCGAACATAATGGTACGGTTTTTGGGGTTAGCGGCGGCGTTGGTGAGGGCTCCATGCGTGGCGCATTTAGGCAACAGCAACTGAATGCCAAGTCACCGAGCGCCCGCTTGGCGGTTAACGAGCTATTTGGCCATGGTAATGCAGGACCGCCGCTGCCACCGGCCAATCAGACGCCCGCACAGAAGCGTCAGCAGTTACAAAAACTATCACCGCAGTCCACAACATCATCGTCGTCGCACACATCGCACACCAACCTACAGCAACATGCTCCTGCACACCATCTCCAGCATCAACAACAGGCACGTCATTTATCCGCCATGCTAGATGAGAATAATACGGTGCGCTGCTATCTGGAGCCGTTGTCAAAGTAAAAGCAACAGTTAGCAGACAAAGCAGCCATCCACAAGAATTCAGTTGGCAGGCTGACAAACTGATCATCGTCTTAGGCAAAAATTGTAGCTTAGGTTTAGCTATACATCTAGTATTAGTCATTAGTCGAAATATGGAGCATATGTGTGAAACAACATGCTGTCATGTCATGCTATACGTGCAGTGATTCGAGAATCCCAAAACTTTATATGTATATGTAACTCAATTAGACCATAGGCTAAGCAACCAACCAACAAACCAACCAACCAAGCAACCAATGCGGAGCAAGCGAAACTTCAATATGCAAATGGAATGGATATTGTCGAAAAAATGCTCGTCTCGATTTATACAAACTTGATATAATAATAATAAATGTATGTACTGTATGTATATGTATAATGTAATATCTAATAACGGTATGTGAAGCGCATACATCAACGTCAACCACATGCCATTTTTAAATAGTTTACCAATATGTAACTATAATTATGCATATATGATATACCTTATGTGTAAGAGGTCTGAGAACTGTATGTAAATGATATTTAGGGCGAGCGTATTATGTATTTTATGTAATTTATAAGCTGTCTATTGTTTATTTCATTATGTTCGCTTATTTAAACTTTAAGAATACACATACATTTAAGCTTGATATTTGTTTTCGATTTATAAACCAAAAAAAAAAAAAAAAAAATCAACAGGATTTTAAAAGACCTTTCATTTTTTTTTTATTGTAAACTTGTTTTCGAAACGTGCTGTAAATTAAGCTTGGATGCACAAACATTATTTTTGACGCTGACTCTAAATTTGAAACAAATTTTATACGCATTGTTTTATCATTTTGATTAATTTTGTATGCCTTTTGTTATTGCATTTCTTTGAAACGTACTTGTAAGAGAATCAGCATAGCATTTCAAGTGTACATTTTCATCAATATGCTTTAAGCACAGCAGATATATACATATATATGGGGCATTTATTTTGTAATCCTTATTATTATTATTGTTTTTATTTTAATACAGAAAATTAGTAGATCGCTTTACTATATGTATGAGACAAGAAAATGTTATATTGCTATTGAAATGCTAAGTACATAACTCCAGAATGGGAGGTAAATCGAAACAGTAACATATACCTACTTACATATATAGTAAAGAAAGATTTCAACCAAACCTCACTTGTTAACTAGGAACTAACTGTAAAACTCTTTAAAACTAGCTAACACTAAAAACTGAACTATCAAGAGAGATACTCTTTGTTTTTCATAAAAGGCTCTATAGAATTTCCATGCATGTGTACAAAAAAAAAAACCAAATAAAGACAAAAAGCAAAGTGCAAAACATTAAAATAGAGAACACAAATAATTCATATTTACCACGCAAAGTATGCGTTAACTAAATATAAACTGCCAGCACAGCTCTCCTCCTTCAGCTCCCAGCATGAACACAAATTATCACCACTAACAAAAATAAAATAAATCAAGCCTACTTCAAATGCCAGTTAGAACACAGCAAATAAGAAACCAAACTTATCAGCACAAAAATAATACACAGAAAATTACTTCTAAAGCACAAGATGCTCCTAATTTTTATATAAAAACTTATATAAATGGAAAAGAAAAAAGTAAAGTTTAAATGAAAAGTAAATTTACTAACAGCATTAAATTTAAATAGATATAAAATGGATTGCAAAATGAAAATGGCAACAGGCAGTGGTATATTAACGCGGTGAACGCAAAGCAGTTGGTAAAGCAAAATAAAGAGAAAAGTAAAAAGAATCTATATTAAAAAAAATGAAATATTGAATGTATAGTGTTGCGCCTCCTAGTACTTTAAATATATTGATCAAGAATATATAGCTGATATGAGTATATGTATATTTAAATGGATATTTATGATTATAATGCAAAGCAAAATGCCGATATCTACAAACTTCTTTTTGTCTCTACATGTTTACTTTTGGATGAAAATGTAACAATTACAAAAAATATAGCAAAGATGAGATCAACTCAAACTGTATGGAATAAAAATGTTAATGTACACAATTTTTCTAATTAAGACAAATAAAGCAGAAAATTGAAAGCAATTAACGTTTTTTGGCAAAACATTTAAAAGTGGAAAATTGCCACCCGCTTCAAATAACATCGAAATGTTATCGGCTATCGTTATAAAACCAGTCCGGTAGCGCTAAAGCTACTAAATGGCAACTCCAGTTGAACAGCTGTGCTTCGTCAGAGACATGACGTCAATCTTAACAAAACAATGGCCGAGTTCCAATGGCCCTGGGAGTACACATTTCCTCCTTTCTTCACGTAAGTAGCTTAAATAGCAACAAATTGGATTTGTATCTTACTATCCTTCTGTCTACAGCTTGCAGCCGCATGAGGAAACACGCCGACAACAATTAAAGGTGTGGACAGATCTCTTTCTCAAATACCTCAAACACAACAATAGATTTACGCTTGTTATCAACGATCAAAACTTGCCAATATTTTATAATGAATCAATCAATCGACGCCTGTCGCCGGAGTTAATACTGCTTATCCTAGAGCAACTGCAGCAGACTGGCCACTCTGCACCCATAGACAAAAGGAGACAGGAGTGGCAGGTTTACTGGCACACGCTGGAAGAGTACGGAAATATGGTCTATGACTGGATTCAGGAGACCGGACAAACAAATAGCATTTGTACATTGTACGAGATAGCTTCGGGTGAGAATACCACCCAATTGGAGTTCCATGGTGTTGACGAGGCTGTGCTGCTGAATGCTTTACGTCTGCTTGAGGAAAAGGGCAGGTGTGAGCTAATTGAAATGGATGGCAGTCATGGAGCAAAATTTTTCTAAATATGTGCTTGTGTTTAAAATTTGTATAGTTTAAAAACAAACTCCATAAACGTTTTGTTTACTTTATGATGTTCACACGATCTGGGCTCATAAACGTATACAGCTATCGATTGTTTCAGCACAAGTTCTATTCACTAGTATTATCGGTTCACCAAATAGCTTTTGATAATGTACAATAATGACAACATAAATGGTTAATGCCACTACTACCCGAACAAATTATGTACTTACATATATTTATAGATTAAATAATAATAAAATTACAGTGCAAACTGAGCCGTTTTCTATTTAGCTTGGTTACTGGAACTAGTTCGATTTTGAAGTAAAACCCATCTCTATTTTCAATTTCATTTTTGTTTTCCCTCGCCGGCGACTGGCATCAGGTCGCTTAGTTTGTTTTAATAAATAAACACAGCTATAGAAAAGCAAAATGGTTTGTGAACTTTGAATTCTAATAAGGTTAATGTACTAAACAGTATTAAATTGATTTTAGAGCGTGGACGACCAGCTTTGGGACCGTGCGCAGACGGTTTTGCAGCGCGCGGCTTTAGTTTCACTTTACAGCACCGGACCGCGCACAATTGGACCGGATATGAAACCAATACAACTGGAGTCAAATGTGGAGCAGAGACCTATTTTGACCGCTCCACCCAAAGTAAAGAAAGAAAAGTTAAAGGAGCCGGCACCACTCGACATAGAAACTTGCAGCTTTCCCGATATAAACGCCATAAGTGCCAGCATGGTCCGACGAGAAGTGGACGAGGAGTGTAAACGAAGTGTGCAACAGCAGTTAAAACAGATCAAGGAACGTCACATAAGTGTGATTAATGAGCGTCTAGCAGCACAGCAGCAGGCAGATCAACAGCAACAACTTGTCAACAGTCGCGCGAAAAAGTTGGAAAGCGATAAGCATTTGCTTGAACAGGCGGAGCAGCTGGCGAAAGCGGAGCTAGACTCGCAGCAGCGGGCACAAGACGCACTGCAGCGGCAAAAGAACCAAAAGCTACAAATGCTCACAATCGAGGGCGTTACACGTTATCACTCGCGGTTCTACAAGAAATACGAGGAAGTGGCAAAGCTACTCCTGGCACTGGACAAGGAAACGGTGCAGGCATGCGCTGCCCTAAACGCAGAGCTACGTGACCTGGTGCAACTGTTCGAACAGCTGGTGGGTAAGATTAACAATGCCAAGTCTGAGCCACCAGAATTGGATTGTGTGTTCAAAGCGGAAAAGTGCTGTAACAGTTTGGATAGACTGGAGGAGAATCTGCACAAGCAGCTGTCGGAGCAGGAGCAGCAGCTGTTGAAGAAAGCCAAACAGCTCGCGGAGGAGACAGAAAAGCAGCGCATCCTTGAAGCCGAGCAGCAACAGAAACAGCAACAAGAACAGCAGCAACAGAAACAACAACAACAACAACAGGAGCTCGAGGCACAACAAAAGGCAACAGCAGACGCAGCTGCTGCAGCAACGGCTGCAAGTGTGGCAGCGACAGCAGCTCAGGAAGCGCCAGCACAAACGTCAACAGCACCTAGCAGCAACATCTCCCAGAGCAACGTGCATCCGACACGCTTGGCCTTCTACAATGAGATCATTGCTCTGTACCAGAGCAAAGTGGATGCAGTGAAGCCACTGCAAACGGACGAGGCATGGAAGAACTATCGTACCAGTTGCCAGCGTACGATCAATGTGCCATTAAATGCCATAACGGCAACCAGTCCCCAACATTTGACGGGCAACTTTGACAGGTTGTATAATTTCTTTGCCGGACAGGCTGTTAGGACAATGGATGGATCATCCATAAGTATTAATGATCATCCACTTGCGCGCGACTATTGCATCTTGTTGATGGCCAAGAAGTTTGTTAGCCAAACGGATACGGCAATATCGGCTAATCCTCAGGCTGCCTTCCCCTTTGCTTCGGTGATTGTTACATTTTGGAAGCTACTGCCCGACTTTGGCAAGATCTTTCTAGCCTATATGTACAAGGAGTCGCCATATTTGGTGCCATATTTACTGCCACAGCAGCCGGGCCAGTCAAGCGAGCAGTATCTAAAGACAATGGGCTATCGTCTAACCGAGAACAATGAGATTGAGAAGCAGAATATGTTTCTTAAGCGCCAAACGGGAATCGCCCGCCTCTATGCGGCAGTAATCATCACACCTGGTCGCAAGGCCGATGGACCAGCGCATTGCTTTGGATTGGAGGAGGCCTGGTGTTGGCTGACGCACATAATGCAAGTGAAGCCGCTGCCCGACATTTGTGCCACCATGATCATGGAGATGCTTCAAACACTCGGCTTTGAACTCTGGCGCGCCTATGGCCAGAACTTTCTAAAGCTTTTGCTCTACATCCAGAATATCTATATGCCACAGCTGGCCGCTTATGATCAGGGCGGTCCCAAGACCCGACTAGATATGTTGCTTTCGAAATTTTTACGCGAACGCCAAATACCACAGGCTGTGGGTGTACTGCCTCCTGGCTTTTGGTAGCTGTTATTTTGATTTGAAATGTTATGTTTAGAATTATGAATATGTGTATGGCTAGTTTAATTTTAAGCGAAACAAATTATTGGTTAAATAAAATTGAGTTCAACAAACTTCACAATTTGTACAATATCAATCAATATACCTTTAAAAGTAGTGTTACCCATAATTCGAATTTTCAAAGTCAAAATTTATAATTTAAAATAATTCAAGAATGGTTCGCTTTAACCTTCCACCAAGATCAGTTAGCTCAACCAGTGGTTCAAGCAGCTCCAAGGGCTCAAAAAAAGCAACTTTCAAAATGAGCCCATATCAATTATTCGCATCGCGCTTTCGCAAAGGTTTAAAATCGAGGAAAAGTACTTTATCCGACAGTGAATGTGCTACGATTGCGAGTAAATTGTGGAAGCATATGGATGACGAGAAAAGACAGCTTTTCATCACGGAAGCACAAGATTTCAAATACGTGTTTCAATCGAAGAACCGAAAGGTTAATTGGTTCATACAGAATGTGGGACATATAATGCCCAACGGAAGAATTGATCTGCGTATCCTTAGACGCCTCGCCTCGACGATGACAATTTGGAACAAACATATTATCAGCGATATTATAAAAGATCTATAGCAGAATGTGACAATGTGTTTTAGTTCTTAACTAATAAATCCATGTATGTGCCGTCATTATTTGGACATCTACATAGTGAAAATATAAGACATGTGAAAGCCACAATTTTATTGATCGAAACATGCTAAAGGCAGAAATCATATCATATCATATGTGTGTGTGTGTGTGTGTGTGTGTGTGTACATATGCAATTGAATATCAAACTATAACAAAGCGTTCAACTCGCTGGGTAATTGGCTGTCTAATCGTCCTCATCGTCGTCATCTAGATCATCGAGCTCGCCCAAATCTAGATCCACAAACAGATCCTTATTGATGGCGGGCGCACTGTCAGCGCTGAACGCATCTGGCGCTGCATCCTCGGCTTGTGTGGTTTTTGCTGCTTCAGTTGCCTGATCGAGTAGTCTTGTGCTAGACGCAATAGTGCCGGAACCATCCACCTCTTTTGCTGCCAGCGAGAGTGCGGCCAAGTCGAGCTCCTTAAATTCAACAGTGTTATCGTCGTCATCATCGTCACGCTTGTAGATATCGAAGGCGGCATCGCCATCTTCCATGGGACCATCGTCGACCAGATCGGGATTGAAGCTGAACATCTCGCGACCAGATATGCCAAATTGTTTGCCCTTGCTGTAGTCGCTCTTCTTGCGCTCCTCTTCGGCAACGAGTTTCGCCTTCTTCTCCTGCAGCTTGCGTTTCTTCCAGGCAAGGAAGGACTCTAATGTGACGCGCGTCTGATGCGGTCCCAAGGCGGCACGCTCCTTCTCAATTAGATCGACCAGCGAAATCTCTGACGGCTTATCCTCCTTCTTTTTGTCGCGCTTAAGCTGATAGCCAGGTGGAAGAGCATGGCGATAGATGCACTTCTCACCGTTGGGACACTCCCAGAACCAGCCGTATTTCGATTTCTCCACAGCTTCCAGAAAGAATTTGCAAATCTGTGGACAAGATGTATTTAAATAAATGATGCCAGTGGTAGAACAAGGATTATCCTCACGATCTCCGTGGTGGGTCGTTGTTTCTCTCCCGATTGCTTCTTATCAACCACTTCCTGGAGCTTGGCGTCGTCCCAGTTTGACATCGGATCATCGTCACGCATATCCACATACATCGAACGCTTCTCCACTTTGTTTTCCAGGGTCAGATCGTGGGAGAATTTACACTTGTCGCCCTTGGTACACAGGCCCTGCTTAAAGAATGCGCACACCACCGACTTCGGATCGGTACCCTTCTCCACTTTTTGCGTCTGTACGGGCTTAAAGATCAATGCCATTTCCCTCTGCTCGGCCAATTTCTTGTCCTTTTCTTCCTTCTTCTTGTCGCCATCCTGTCTTGGATGATGGCCACCGGCCTGCACTTGCTTCTGTACTTGTTGAATGAACTTCTGCTGCTTGGTGCCCTTCTTGTTCTTCAAACCAAATGTCTTATCCTGTTGAGCAAACAAGTTATAAATGTGTTGAATTTGTTGACGTTGTCTGTCGTGGTCGCTGCAGCATTGAGGTTATGTGCGCCTACTCGGGTAGACGTGCAAAGTTTGAGCCTTACCTCAATGACCTTCTCCTTCTTCTTTTGTTCCGTTTTTTTGCTCGGACCAGCAGGCGCCTTTTTTGGTGGCATCTTCGTGCAACAATAAATTTAACAAAGCTAAATATTCAATTGAAAAGACAGCGGAAAACTATTTGTTATAAATTCTAGTTGAAACAGGCTGACGCAGAAGCCAGCAAAAAAAAATTAGCAACGCCGGCGAACAAACAATGACAGTTGTGGGCACTGTCGACGTATCGATATTTATTGACACAGGGTGTCACTTTTTTTTACACATCTGGCAGCGCTGCAAGCAAAAAGTAACTGACAACCCGCTTGGCAAACGAATTTTAAAATATGTAAGTGCTCGCTGTTGAATAAAAAGTGATCCATTGCAAGTTGCTTAGTTTAACACTATTCAACTCTTTAACTTGTTGTGTCCAACATTTGCTGAATACATGCCATATGCTTTTGTATATTTATATGTTTGTGCACACATGTTTGCTTTTTATTTATTTATTATGCTTGTCTCTTTCGACTTTTTATTATTTTGAAATTTGTGTGTGTGTGTGTGTGTGTGCCCACTTCAGCGCACATGTTCAAGTTGTACATATTTCAATTATCTTCTCAACATATCTCTCCCCTACTCATAGCCAATGCTGAATTTGTTTTCAAAGGTCTTTTCACTCACTGACTCACACACACAAGCACGCACACACGCACATGTGCTCGCTCTTCGTGGGTGGCCTTTAATTCGTCGTTTCGTCATGGGTGGTCTATCTCTTCGCTGTGTGTGGCCGAGGCTCTCTCTGTCTCTGTCTGCCTCCCTGTTGCCTGGTATATGTGGCCCCATTGAATCAATTTCTTGTTTGATAGTGCGTGACGTTTCCATAATGCCATTTCGCTCACACTAATTTATGCCGCGGCTGCTGTTGTTGCTTTGGGGTGCCCATTTTGATCCTTTTGCGTTTTTATTCGAGCATAAAATTAGCAATTATTTGTTGTTGTTGTTGTTTGTTTTTATTGGCTTTTTAAGTGTGCGCCGCGGCTTCTGGGCGCCTCAGTCCCGTTCTCTCTCAATCTAAATGTGTGTGTTTGTGTGTGGTCTAAAATAACGAGTTAAGCTTTTATTCGAAAAGCCAGAAACAAAAAACCATTCTTTATTTGCCATTTGGATTTAGTTTTCTTCTAGGAAGCCATTGTGTGTGTGTGCGAAAAATCGTAAAACAAGGTTTATTTTTATGATGCGTTTTATAACCTAGCATAGCAAAAGGGTTTCCAGAGAAATACGATACCATAGCATGGGAACTAAAATCATTTTGCTCTTAGGCAAACTTTACTGTAGATTGTCGCATCAAACAAATTAAAATATGCCCGCCAGCATGCACTAAAAATTATGACAAGCAAATGTTGTGTTGGCAACACAAGACAAAAAAAAAAAGCCGTTTCACATGCAATGTTGCCAACAATTATTTGTGTTGTTGACAGCAAGACAGATAGCAGAGATAGCAGCCAGCCAGTCAGCCAGTCAGCCAGTCAAACAACAGCAACAACAACAATTTGCATCAAAGCAAAGACAACAGCAACAACAAATATTATATTGTTGTTGTTTGCTGCTGCTGCTGCTGCTGTATAATTTACAGCGTGAAAGATCAAAAACAAGGCGCAACAAAGATGAGCAACAGCAAAGAAGCAACAACAATAGCAACAACAGCAACATGTTGCTGAGCAGTTAGCAGCTTGGGATCTCTCTGGGCATCATCTCATCTCATGTTGGTGGTCCCCCCCCCCCCCTCCTCCACTCCCAATAAGCAAACAGCTTATGCACTTAAAGAAATTACCCAATACGTCATGTATTCCTTATGTAAAGCTACTCTACTTTTTCTCTGAGTGCATGTCCATGTGCGGTTGCTGTTTGCTGCTGTCAATCTTTGGCAAAGGCAAATCTTGGCTACTGTTTGTTATTGCACACATGTTCACAGAGTAAGAGAGCAACAAGAGAGAGAGAGAGAGGGAGACATGCAGCTTATAATTGCATATAGCGCCAGTTGCAGTTCCGGTCGGTTGAGTTTTTTTTTATTCCCTTCCCCTCTCTATCTGCAGCTTCTACAACTTCTTTTCGCTGTTGTTGCACGCGCTTTCTTTTTTGCGGCGCCGCCACAGACACAGCACAGCTCTGTTATACGTGTGTGTGTGTGTGTGTGTGATTGGTGAATGGCATGTTGCCACCCAAGTTGCCAACTGTGTCTTGGTTGGCTGGCCAGACTTAATAGCCGCTTTCATTGGCCAAAGCTTGAACATTCAATCAGAAGACCACACACAGCGTCCGATGTCGATGTTGATGTTGAAGCTGGAAGTTGAAGTCGTCGTCGTTTATGCAACATGTTCGTTAGACTCTCTTCGCTCAAAACGGTAGCCCATTCTTAATTACAACAACAACAACAACAAACGAGTGCTGTGAATCTCCATTAAGATAAATCGGAAACGGATATCGCTAATGAAAAAATTTCCATATTTATGTGGCGATAAAAGAGCGTCAATATCAATAGAGCAAGCAGCCCCCAAACTAAATGTTCATGTTTATTCACACAAAAGCAGCGCAGTCGACGTCAGTCAGTCAGGCAGCCGCAGCCCACCAACATCGTTTTGGCCAACTTGGGCGGCCAAAGTTGCGTGCTTTTTGTGGTTTGTTTTTGTTGCTGTTGCTGTTATTTATTCATTCATTTATTTTTTTGTTTGTGAGCATCTTGTGTTGTGTTTTTTTTTAGTTTTGTGTACTGCAATTAATTTCTTGAAATTGTTGTTAGAATTTGGAAGCATTTTAAATACCCTGTAGCTGTGTTGAAAAGGGTTATGTTAGATTCATATAAGATATGAGTTAAATTTCCCAATATTTTACACTATGAACTTAAAATTGTCTCTTCCATTGAAATTAGAGCTTAAATCGCTTTCCAACACTTATAATTATTGCGTGACATGTAGAACTGTTCTTTTGAACAATAAACACTTTGAATAATCGTTTTAATTTCTATGTCAGGTTTTTGTGTGAGGAATTTGAAATGTTCATTTTTATTGCTGGCCATATTTGTTTTTTCGAATACGATACAATTGTTACGTGCCTCCAAATGTGGCTGCGGACCACCCTAAAAACAAATAATTACTCATATAAGGCAACAGCATAGAAAATAATATTTTCCATAGTGGCAGAGGCATACGATTTGGGGGGCAGGCCACCAACGAAGCACGTTTTGGGGCAGCCATAATAAATGATTGATCGAACTAAGTGTGTGCGAGTGTGTGTGTGTGTGTGTGTGCGAGTGTGTGTGTTTATTGGGGGTTTTAGTTTGCGGCGTTGGCGGTGCCGTTTGATTGATGCGCTTTTGGTGCTGCTTGCCTCATTCTGTGGCTCTGTTTCACGCACTTACTAGCAATGTTGTTGTTGTTGTTGCTGTTGTTGTTGTTGCTTTTGGCATCTTTATGCTTCAACACAACTGTCAAAAGATTTTGCCCGCAGCACAACGGCAACAGCAACAGCAACAAGAGGCATCGTCTGTGTTCTCTGTGTGTTTGCAACATGCTGTGATTTTTATCGCCGTCAAACACACACACACACACACACACATACGTCGTGTGTGGTCCTTCAACTCCCTCTCCTCCTGCCCCTTTTCGAATGATCTCAATCCAACCTTATAGCCTGCCACTTCAAGTTGTCTTTGTCTGGATTTGGGTTATGGGATATGGGTTTTAAGATTTGCATCGATCTCTTTGTGTGTGTTTGTGTGTGTGTGTTTTATGGCTGTCACACATGCTCGCAAACAAGAACCAAATGCTCAATGAGCATAATTAATTGGTCTGTTAACTAAATGTGACCACTTTTAATATGATTTGACAAGAAAATCCACTCCAAAGAGCAGAGATCTCTTAGAAATTTCTATAGGTTTGTCCAAGCTATGAAAGCGAATAGTCTAGGAAGGTTATTTTTTTAAGGATCCTTAACCCATTTCCCAACATATTGACTTTTATTACTATTCCATTTTAGCAAAAGTTATTTCATAAACAATATCACAATCCCATTGACCTTGCCATAAATCTTCATGACTTCAAAAAACTCTAAAAAAAAACAAACTCGAAAAGTCTAGGTACATATATACATAAGTATTTAGATGCAAATGGTTAATAGCGAACGTCAACAAGCGATTAAAAAAGAAGGTCACAACAGTTAGTTGGGCATTAAAAGTGTTCCAAAAGGACAGAAAGAAAACATGACCATAAAAACCGAGTCGAATGCTTTTCCATGAAATTCCATTGCACATTTGGAGGTCAAACAACAAACACGTAAGTAAATATGACAACACTGAAAGAAGAAGAGAAACACGTGCTATTTATAGGGAAAAGTATAGAAGTAACTCCGCACTTAATGATATATGAGCTCAGTGGTCAGTTTACACGGCTCGTTGAGAATATACATATATTTGAGTGCTAACAATAATACCATGACAATGTTGTGCGTAAATATACATATAAACCATATGGGGGTGACTTGGGAATAAGAATTTCCCTACCATAGAATCTGTATTAAATCAAGAAATCATTAGAATCTTGCAGTAGCTTCTACATTGATTACAAATTAAAAAAAAAAAAAACTCACAAATTTCGCTTTTCTTTATGCTCAATTCGCATTATTGATGATTGCTCAATCATCAAGCGGTTCGAGGTTCGGTTCGTGGTTCGTAGCTGGTTCGTAGCCTGGCTGCTAAATTGCCTGAAAAGCAAGAGGGAGAGAGGGAAGAGACCACCATGATCATTATTTCAAATTTAACGCAAAAGCTAAAACGCCACACGGTGGCAGTTTCAGCCGACTGACAGGAGGAGGGGAAAGAGGAAGGAGGGGGGGCATACAACGCCGCACGCGGTTTGCGCGGCTTAAGATCAAAGCAAGCGCCAAAATGAAAATTATTACAAAGTGATGTAGCATGACTAAATACAATTTTATGTAGGCATTTTTCTTCATCTCTTTTTTTTTCTTCTTCTACACTCCATCAAAAGAGAGAAGAAGATGGTGAGGAGGAGGAGGAGGAGGAAGGAGGGGTAGCTGCGGATGCAGAACGTTGCACAGGAGCCATAAAATGGAATTACACGCATTTACACAACCACAAAGAACAGTGATATCTCTTGTGTGTGTGTGTGTGTGTGTGTATTTGTGATAATGTCTAAATTTGGCCTAAATGGTGAGTAGATTTTTTTTTTTGTTACCTGGTAGAGAAAAAAGTCATTTCAGTCACGATTACAACAAAAGGGTGGAGGACCCCACAACAGCTAAGTGCCCCTTTATGACCATTATGAACTTAAGTGTTCCATGCATGAGTCATCTTCATCCCAATTCCCATTCCCATTCCCAATGCCGACAAGCGTTGATAATTGCCCTTACAAGATGACATCTTTTTTATGCGGGTGGTAATCCGTAACCGATGTGATAACCGTATTCTTAATGTCGTAATGCCTCGTTTCCTTGTGTGTGTTCTGTCCTCACCTTGTCCAACGATGATTGGACATGGGAATGACCACAAACTATAGTATATATATCTTACATTTTATGAGATTTTACAAAGAGAGTAGCTTAAGAATTTCTAACCTCAATCACACACAAACATAACCTACAATTTCTATTTCCAACTGGGTTTCAGTTTCTTGCCGAACTCATGCACAAAGTTCGTGTACCACAAAACGACTCAATATCCAGCTACTGATTTACACACAAGGTTCCTCCACCCCCTAAAAACCCCTTTCAACCACAAGACAACACACAAGATAAGCAGTAGCAAAAGGAGCAAGAGAGAGAGAGAGAGAGAGAGAGATCCAGGGAGACAGCGACATGATTGCACGTATAGTGGAACAAATTCATTGCATACGCGGCATCCCAGCCAGCACCTACAGCACCTACAGCAATCAGCAAATATAAAAACAACAACAAACACAAACAATTTGGATTAGGCTAGATGGATTTGTGAGATTACCTACTCAAAGATGGGAAAAGGGAATGAAAGTTTGAGTAAGATATTTAGAGTATTTCTTTTTTTTACTAAAAATGTTTTATACTCTTCAATTTGCAGAAGATCCTTTTATTTAGGGATTTAAGTTTATTTAAGTTTTTAAAAATAACATAGAAACCATAATTTCTATAGGAAACTTCTAATACATTTCAAATATAAAAATTGATATTTAATCAAAAATGAAAAAAAAACGGTAACTATTTCTTTTTTCACTAAAAAAATATTTTATACTCTTAAATTTGGAAGAGTCTTTTATTTAAGATTTTAACTTTTTTTAAAATATATTGAGACCATAAATTTGCAGAAGACCCTTTTATTTAGGGATTTTTAAAGTTTCTCAAAATATAATTGAGGAAGGAAACTTCAAATATATCTTAAACAACAAATTTCATCAATTACCAAAAATGAGAAAAACTGTAAATATTATTTTTACTGGTTACTCACTTTAAATTCAGTTGCATATTTAAATAGTTCCTTACACTTCGTTCATGCCTTGTGTGTAGGGTATTTTTGTTGAAGAGTTGGACAGAAGGCGAATCCAAAAAGGAATTAAGTTGAAATGTTGATGGGTGTGGGGTAAATCGCTCTCGGCTGTGCGGCTGCCACTGTTCTACGCTTAATGCGAGTCTGCTGCTGCTGCTGCTGCTGATGTTGCCCCAGCTGCCACAGCAACATCCAGTCGACCAGTCTTCTGCCTCAACCAGTCTTACCCCCCAGCTTGCCAATTTCTTCTTCCTTTTCTTGGTCGTTGTTGTTGTTGCGATGAAATCAATAAATGTAAGCAACGACCGCAAAGTTTTTTATTTTTTTTATTTTGGGGCAAACATATGTTGCAAAACAAAACCCCAAAAACCCGAAAAGAATATCTAGACGATCTACAGCAATCCGGATGTATGTATGTGTGTCATTTCTTCTCTCTCTCTCTCTCTCTCTCTCTCTATCTATTTTCGTACGTAATAATGTAGGTAGGTTAATTTTTGTGTTTTTCGGTTCTTTCAAGGTGGTCTCCAACTCCAACTCGGGACCAGTCTCCATCCATCTGTGGCTGCCTCTTGGTGGCCCCCAAAAAAGTTTCCGCTTTCAAATTGCCTGTTTACTCTTTCTCCTTCTTCTCTTCTCTCTCTCTCTTTCCCTCTCTCTTTTTTTTGTGGCTAAAGTTTAAGTGGCCGTAATGTGTAAAGTGGGATTAACATTCGTCGTCGTCGTTGTCTTTTTCGTTGGCTACCGTTTTGGTTTTTGAAGCCTTGCAGACTTGGCCAACTTGGGGGCCATTTGGGCCACAACGTTAACGGACTTTTGCGGTGGTAGTTGGCTCTTAGTTTAATTAAGCGCATAATCATATTTACAGTAGCTCGGGGCGAACACTGTGATTTATATCATGATTCAGCATAAATATTTCTTTGTTTGTTTGTTGTTGGTTAAATATTTGGCCAAGTAATTCACTTGGCACTTTTTTTTTAGTGTTTTCTCTTCAGAATTTTGAAAGTTTTTAAGCAGTTTACTTGGGGGAAATTTAAGGTAATCAGGGACTTTTTACTAAATTCAGAAACCCATCTTTATAATCTATTTTTCAAACAAATGTTCGTTCTCTTAACATTTTTTGTTAACTCTCACACAGCCGAAAAAAAAACAAAAACCATTAAAGCCAAACAAATTAATTCGTAGAAAAAGGTGTGAGAAAATTGACTTGTCTTCCGTTTGCGTTTGCCGTCCAACAACAACAACAACAACAAGAGCAACATGAACAACAGGGCCAAAATAATCAATTAGTTTCGCAGAATTGTTTCAGAAAACACACACACACACACACACACACGCTCACAAATCGCTTTTACGAAATTACGGAAACTGAAAACGGTTGTAAAGCAAGCAAAGAGATCAAGAGGTGTGGAGAGAGGGATGAGGTGGAGGTGGATGACGTCTTCTGTCAGCGATCTCAACGACAAACAGGTAGCATTAGCTCTTCTTCTTCTTCTACTATATTCGTATGCCGGATTAACGCTTGGGTTGATCTCCGCCGGCTTTGATCTTACCGGAGAAATTGACTTTTGCACTTGTGTGCAATGTGTGCAAAAAGAGGAAGAAATAAATAAAGAGAGCATTTTTGCCGACATGCGAACGAAATAATATACAAAAGGAAGCAGCGGCGAAATGGGATTAACAGTGTTACACTGAGAGAAAAAAATGGGATATTAAAAGTGTTGGTACAGCAGGAAAATCAATTTACAATTCTTTAAATTTATGTTTGACTCTCTATATTTATTTTTTATGCTTAAAGAAAAAGTTCCTAATTAAAGATAATTTGGATGTATTAAAAAATTATTACTTGATATCAAAATTGATTTTAAAAAAACATCTTATTTAAAGTAAAATAGTTCTTCATGTAGAAAATTGTATCTAAAAATGATAACTTCCTTTTCCAGACTTCTTTACTTTATTAAGAAATTTGCTCAACTTTTTGCCAAGTGTAAACTTCACAATATCGTAATTATGACTTTGACCGGAAAAAAAACACAGGAGAAATTGATCTATAGAAAGTGTGAGTTGCAGAACAAAGCCAAAGGATAATAACAAGAGCCTCTTTGATCTCTTTCCCTTTGACCTATTTCATTCCTTTCCTTTTCTTTCCCCACAAACCGACAGCTCAATTTGATGTCCGAGTCCTTTGGCATTGCTGCCGCCAAACATGTGCAACACCTGAGGCTGTGTAATTCTGGGACAAGTTTCGGTTCGGTTTCGTTTCGGTTCGGTTTCGGTTCAGGTTGTCTGTAACACACACAGCTGGAATTCAATTTAGGTGCACAACAATAAAATGTCTTATTTAGGTTCGGTTATTAATGATGAGTTATGAGTTCAGACCTCCTTCGGCGTCCTGCTCATCATCATTATCATCATCATCATTATTATGATGTTGAACATCAAAAAGGCAGCAGCAGCAGCAGCAACATTGTTGCCACACTCAAATGCCTTCCAGGAAGGTACAACAAATTGTCTTTAATGCATAATGGCTTTATCTCAATTTTTCTTTCCTTTGTTTAGCTAATTTTCGAAGCTTTTTCGTTGCTCGAGGTTTTCGAGGTTTATTTTTTTGATCAGGTATCATGCAGCGCAGTAATTATTAAGTACAAATGATAGATAGTTCCATTTTGGAAAGAGCATTTTTGGGAAACTTATTGGGTTAAATTGTTTGTCATTAAGTTTGACAGGAAAAATTTAATGATTTTCATGCTTAAATTAAGAGCTTCAAAAGTAATGAGCTGGAAAATCGGTTTAGTTTTGATCAAATTGTTTGGGAAAGTATTAGATTTAAATGCATTATTGATCTATAGACGTAGAAATAATCTTGTTTTTGGGCATCAGTTCAGTTTTGGCCAAGTTATGTTAGCTTGAAAACTTCTTCTCCAAGTGTACTTTGTTTTAATGCAACCCTAAAAATCATTTGCAATTCTGAAAACTTCAAATGATGTTAGATGTTAAACATTTGTCACTTCCTTACTTCTGAGGAAACTCTCGTACTAACTGAAGTTCATTGGAAACTGAACTCCCACGCAATGTATGCATAGTCAAAGTGACAGAGAGAAAGAGACAGATAGAAAAAAAAATGATTAGACTGTCAAAGAGAACAAACCTGAGTTTGTGAGCAGTCAAAGGCAATAGACAAATAGATTCTCAAGATGTGACCAGACCTTATGACAATGGAGATTTGAGATCTCTTTTTGTATTCTCTCTCTGTGTGTTTTTTGAATAGATGCGCAGCCACAATATATTAAGAAAACTGTCAAAGCTGAATAGAACTTAAGAGGTTTAGCGCACTCTTAACGTTTCTTTCATTTTTCTATTTTCTTCTTCTTGATTCCCATTTCTTCGCTTAGTTCTTTTCTTTCATTCTTTTTTCTACGGCAACAACAACACACACACTTTTCATTCCTTTAGTTTCTGTCATGCGAGTGTAGAAAATTCTTACCTACCGCAGCATGGAAATTACACTGAGCAAAAAAACACTAGAACCATTTAAGATTTTATCATACTTATAATACTGAACATATCCTTACTTTAGACCTTTTTCTGTTTTGGTTTAACTGTACTTCGAGTGCTTAAACACTTTTATTTCTTTTAGTGTACTTTTGTGTTTCTTGCTCAAGCCCGCATCGTCAGTTCGATAAAGTTATTAACTGTCCGTTGTTGATAAATGAACGCATGAACCCAACACACAAAACTTCCGGAGTGAAAATTCATAGAATCAAAGGGTTAGAGTTAAAGTTAGAGTTGCCCACGCAGGCACCCCGCACCTCCCCCATCCTGCTTATCAAACGTGCAACGTGCAACGTGCCGACGTGTGCGGCCTCGGGTGAGGACCAATTAAAATGTAGCGGCGGGGCGGCGAGCTAACAACTCAATACAATGTAAACAAATGATATACGATCACAAGAGGTTCCAGGTTCAGATCCCTCTCCCTCCTCTCTCTCTCTTTGTGTCTTAGGTCTCAATTGATATGTTTTCTGAGCTGTGCTTACCTTTTGGAACAGGCCGCACAGCTGGACGCATTGGTACTACACTTAAAAAAAAAAAGAAGATTGTTTAAAAATTGGAAAAGTTTTTCAACATACCAAATATTAGCATGATTAACCAAGTTAAAATATATTTAAAATATTCTATAAAAGGTTCTCAATTCTAACCCAATTATTTCTCTCTGTGCTTGAGTCTACCGTTGCAGTTCAAGTCTCGTTAGCCACGTTAACCACAGGAAACTGGCTTTGGATGTAACTTCTAACTAACATATAGAGAAGAAAAACATGCAACGGTTGGAAGTCGCAGCAAATCAATTTCAATAGAGATTTTCATTTGATTTGAGTTTGTACCGACGAAATGCAATAAAACTCGGTTTTCATTTCGATGCCATTCCTGGTGGTCCCCAGTTAAGATGCTATCTGGTTTGAGATTTGAGAGCCAAACAAGTTGAGTTGTCAACGCAACTCCACGGGCGAAGTGATGTGAAGTGAAGTGAAGTGTCGTTGAGTTATGGCTTCGTTTGTTTTTATGACAACATCTCTTCTCCTTCAAGCATTTAACTAATTGATCGTATTAGATATTGCTAACTAACTATTCAGATATTGTATCTTAACAAGGCAGTTGTCTATTGGCTTAAATGCCAAATGGGCTTTTGATTAGACGTAATGGCAGCATTAAATATTATTTGAATTAAATTTAATGAGTCTTAAATGCATCTAAAAATGATTGTTTATGCTGAAAGTGTTTACTAATAAACGGTATTAAAATTCCATCAGGTTCAAACTCATTTACTTTTAATATTCTTATGATTTCGAACTTTTTCTTAAAGTTTTTTTTTTAAAAAACCACACCCAACAATGTCTTGATATCGAAGAAGAGTACAAGCAACAAGCAATTGCTACTCTTATTACTTCACTTCACACCAAAAACAAAAAAAAAAATTATATAAAAAACAAAAAAAAAAAAATTAAATTGAAGTGCGGCAAAAACGACGTTGGGGTACGAAGGGGAGGTGGAGGGGAGTGGCAAGGAGGATAAGGTTAAGCGACAGGCCACACCGAATACCTTGCCAAGCCGTAAATAAGCAACTCAATGAGTTGCACACACACACACACACACACACACACACACACACAGCTATAAGCCGAACGCCAGCGCACGTGCCTCATAAACCACAGAAGGAGGTGGAGAGGAGAGTGGAGAAAGACCACCCAAGCGACGATTTGTGCAGTCATTCCACGAATTCTTTCTTGGCTCTGAGGCTCTCTGAAAACGAGGCTTAAGTCTGGGGCTTTAACTGTGATTGCGGAGGAGCAACTGCCTGGCAAAATTCTATAAAAAAAACTACAAAAAAAAAGTGAACAGCAGGTAGAGTAGGTGTGTAGGTGAGTGAGGGGGGGGTGGGAAGGGGAGGGAGAGATGGAGCGGGGGCTGGCTTAACAATTTCACATTTCACCATCTTATGAGTAAGGCGCAAAGTTTTTAGTATGCGGAGGATGTCGTCGTCGTCACAATCGTTAGCTGCGTCATGGTTCTTACTGTTACACTGCAAGAAAAAGTATACATAGAACTGGGCAAATATATAAGCTTTAAGTTCAAAGAGTAAGAACTTTTCTTTCATTATTACATTTAATTTTTTTTTTTCTTTTTTTTTTTTTAGTGTAAAACTATGCCTGGTTATTGTCAAAGTCCAAATTATGCATGCGTCTCTTAAAGATATGTTAATGTCTGTTGGTTATGGCTGACACAGCGCCCACGCAGGCGCATTGTCACGGTCGATGCTTGACTTTCAATGGCATCTCTCTCTCTCTTTCTCTCTCACTCTTTCTCTTGATGCTCGTAATCGCAGTCGAAGCTTTAACAGCAACAACAAGAACCACAACAACGACGACGTCGTCACAAAACGAAATTAATTTGACAACCAACGCAAAACGCATGCGCCTTCAACATAAACCCACCCACCTCCCCTCTGTTCCACAAGCCAGCAACATATCTGCATCGACGGCGAAAAGGAGTGAGAGAGAGCGGGAGAGGCTTAGTGACTTTACCGTAGCTTATCGCCTTACCTTTGTGCCTATCTTAAGCCTGTTGTTCGTTGTTGTTGTCTTTTTGGGCTGTGATTTTATTGTTATCGTGCTCGCAGTCACATTAACACATCCGACTTGAAAATGGGTTATGCTTATGCGATTGAGATAGGGATTAACATGATGACCGTTATAGTTTGCTATCTGATGGAAGTGGATGGAAGTGCATGCTAATAATTGATGTTTATTGGAATGTCGGTGTTAGAAAAGTAAGCAAGTACTGGAATGGTATGACTAGTTAATAGGTAATTAAAGCTCACTGGACTTAATGCCAAGCAAATGTTTTATAAGACATTGCTTAATGCTTTTCTGATAATCATTTCTGCAAGCACTTTAATAAATAAGGCTTAAGATAATTTTGAAATGTCTTTCACAATATTTTTGCACAAACTGGTCCACCTTAAAAAAAAACTAAAGCTTGAGTAAGCATATCAAAAGCTATTACTCACTGACTGACCACCCACCCAGCCACCCACATACATACATCTGTTGAAAGCCTGAAAAGGCTCAATTAAGCAACCGCCGCAGCCGCAGCCGCAGCTGTGAAAAGGCCACCCACAAAGCACTTTCCATTTGAGCCTAGGCTTTGCTGTTGTTGTTGTTATAGTTGTTGTTGTCGCCACGCGTAGGTTGCCAAATGATAAGCAAAGAGTCATCGATTCATCCAACCGTCGGATTGGCTTAACCATAACAGCAACAACAACAACAACAACAGCAGAGAGCATGACAGGACCACACAAGACGAAGACGAAGATGTTGGAAAAGCCACACACAGGCAAAAAAAAAAAGAAAAAACACAAAAAAAAATAAAGACAACCACAGTGGCGACTGGACGGTTGATTACATGAACAAACGAAGCGAAACCGATTCAAGAGAACGCGAAAGCGAGCGAGCGAGCGAGAGAGAGAGAGAGACACACTGGAATCGGGAACGGGAAAGAGAGCGGGCCGATCGTTTGGATGCAGTCGGTCCGCGTAACCGCAAAAGTCGACGCCAAGAGATAACGAGTAAAAACAAAAACAAAAACTAAAAAAAAAAAAAACAACCACAGAGCTAACCACAAACAAATTTACCACACACGCCATCAACGCCAGGTAAGGGTAAAGGTAGGATGCCGATAAGGGACGAGGGGCAAGGATGGGCTCCCATTTGGCGGCAACTTGGGCGAGCCGCAGCCACACGTATTACCGGTGGCAAATAGTAATTATTACATTAAATGCACCGCAATAATACCACAACAACAAAAACAACAACAACAGCAGCAGCAACAACAATGAACAGCCATAAAAATTGCAACGATGCGGCAACCCTGCCCACCTCCTGACCCCCTTTAACCGACAAGCAGCCACCGCAATGCCTTCTTAGCGAATGCAGTTAAACTTTAAGTGGTGTAGCGAGTGGTTCACTACACTCAGAGAAAATAATGTGATGGTTATCTTAATACGTGCATAACTTTTCAGATATATTTTTCTCTCACATTTCTCACATTTTAAAATTCACTAAAAAATCATAGTCAACAAAAATATCTTTTAGATAAACTTTTTTAAATATTTTTCTTTCAGTGTGGTCATCGTTGTAGTCGGATACGGACCGGGGGCCCCGGCAATGTTAATGGCGTTATAGGCCAATGACAAATGCAATTGCCTAGCGATGCGGATTGCAATGCAGCCAAACGGGGCGGTGGTGGGGTAGGGGGAGGGGGAGGGGGGAAGTTGGGTACCGGGGTGGGCTCCAGCTGCGGTGCACTATAAATTAAGACATTATGCGATTAAAAACAAACAGGCTGTCGTTAAAGTCACCGAGACGAAGGCTGGGCAAAAACGCAGAGAGAGAGAGAGAGAGAGAGAGACGAGTAAAACAGTTTTTGGCTAGCTAAAGCTGAATGTAAACTTAACTGTGGGCTGGCGAGAGAGGCTGTAATTGGCTAGATCGGATGTTTGTATCATTCACACAAACAAGTACACAGGATATTAGAAAATAAATTCTATATAATGTTAACAAACTTTATCTTTTGCTCATCACACGTTTTATCTTTAATTCAATTTGCTTAGTTTGTAACAATGCACCTGTCATAATAAAGCGACCCCAAAGAACTTAAAATACGTTACTTCCTGTACTGAATCTGACTATCTATCTTGATCTCCCCTTTTTGCTTTTTTGCGTTCGCACGGCAACCCCAGCGACCCCTTCAACCGCAATTCGTTGTGGTCCTGATTCGAGAGAGATTCGAAAAAAAAAACACACAACAACAGCTGCTCCCATCCCCATCGCAAACTAGATCAGTTGCCTGCATGTGAATGATATATCGGAAAACAAGGCAACGTTGAAAAAGTTGCCGCGCTCTAGGCACACAGGCAGCAAGGCAGGCAAGCAACCAACTCGCTTCAATAACAGCAACAACAACAACAACAAGAAACCGACGCTGCCGCAACTGAAACGGCAAATGAAGCTCTCAGCCGACCAACGTTGGTGGTCCAATGGCAGCTGCGCCGCTGCCGCCACACAGGCGCAGCATTTGAATGCCCAAGTACATGTGTTCGTATGTGTGTGTGTGTGTGTGAGTGTTTGCTCACTCACACACTCTCTCTCTCTCTTGTGCGCGCTATCAGTGTGTGTATGTGATGTCTGTTTTGGGGAGCATTGGAGCTGCGTTACGCTGCAGGCGAATTGAGAAGAACAAACTGCAAGTCATTGAGAGCAAAAACATGAGAGTCATCCGCAGCGTTGCCAGTGATGTGCAGAAAAGCACGATCACGCAATAAAAGCACAAGGCATTGCCCTAATATGGCGGCGAATTCAATGCATCGCTAAAAAATATTAATACTTGTTTTAACAATTAAAATAATTGTGTTTTATATAATTTTCCTTCTGTCATTAATGTTTTTAATTATCTAACTGCAAATTTCGTGCTAAATTAAGCTCATCTCTAATTGGCAACGTATTGAGCAAAAAAATGGCGCAATCTGCAAAGAGCGCGACGTAAATGGATAAAGCTAAAATATGCGGCCCGCGAGACGGCGGCAAAAATGCCGCCCATGTCGCCAAAATGCGCCACACGCAATCCAAAACAGAAACGGGCACAACGGCAACAACAACAACTTGGGGACTTGTCTCCCCTTTGACTCGCAGCCGCAACGCCGCATGAGAGCATCATACGGCAAGCCAAAAAGAGAGAGAGAGAGTAAGAGCGCACTCGCAGAGTTCGAGTGCAGGCGCACTCAGCAACAGCAACAACAGCAAAAGCAAAAGCACAGCAGCCATTCACATTGATGTAACGTTAGCCAGGTGAGCGAAAGGGGAAAGGAGACTAGCTATGTACGTGTGCTGCTCGTCACCAAAAGTTGTTTGTTGTTGCTGTTGTTGTTGCTGGCTGTTTGATTATAATAGCGGCTTGCGGTGGGTCTCGGCAATGACGTTGCATTTGAATGCGAGTTCGATTTCGAATGCGATTCGAACGCTAATTTTGTGATCACTGCTTACGTTTGTTTTTTTTTTTATCTCTCTTTTGATTGTCTTGTGGAATGCATACACACACATATGTACGTGTGTTTGTTTGTGTAGCTATTTCTATTCGTCTCGGTTAATATGCATTTTCATTCATAAAATAAAGCACTTTAATTGTTGAAAAGGGGAAATTCAATAAGTTGTGCAAAGGAATTGATTATATAATTATTTTCGGCAAACTAATTTACCCAAAGAATAACCAATATTAAAAGGGAACACTTACCAGGGAGTTTAGTATGTGTTTATGTGTTCACGGGAATTATTTTTGCTGTCGTATGTTGCATCGTAATCTTATGGGGACCCTGCGGCACCTCGACAAGTTGGTGCCCCTTTTGTGCAACATACAAAAATAATCAACTTTTTAGCGGGCCGTATATAATTTGCCTGCAAAAACAACCACTTGTGTGGTCCCCACACACACACACACAGACACACAATGGGGCTGGAAAATATCCTGCTCATAATTTAGTATTAAAAACATGCAAAAACAGACATCAAGCACATGTGGAAGACAGAACAAAAACAACAACATCAAAAACGAAGAACATCCACATGGAGCTAACAAATTTGCCAACAATTCACAGCCTGCAAAAAACACACTCACACACACATACAAATAAAGCCTGCCACGCACGCGCTTTACAGGCACAAACACACTCATACATACAACACTAAAAGCTCCACTAGCGACGTTGACGTCGACGGCGCTGCTCGCACAGATTGAAGGCCGCCATCAGGCAGAAGAAGAACAGCAACTCAAAAAGAGAGAGAGAGAGGGGAACAGTTCGGGGACCAGGGACCACCCACAAAGCCGGCAGCCGCTTTTAATGAAGCAACAACAACATTTTATTTGGGTGGTCGCTGCAATAAAAACAACAACTACAACAGCAACAGCAACAAGAATAATGCCAGCGGGCGCACGCCTTGCACGTCGTGTGTGGTCCAAAGTTAAAACAACAACAATAGCAACAACAACTACAAGCACAATAAAAATTAGCCAGCGCTATCAAAAGCTTGTTTAAACAATTTTGCAGCCAGGGTCGTAAAACTGTAATAATAACTGTTAATAAATAGAGAAGTATTATGTAATTTTAATTGTATATCACATTTATGTAATTTTTTTATTTCAGTGCTAAAAAGTCATTCATTAAAAGAAGCTATCAAAGTCAACCCTTTTAGAACAAAAACCTTTGTACAGGGTATTAAATTCGCCCCTGATCTGAACTGTTCTCAAAGCTAAAACACACACAACTGTTAACAGTGAGTGCACTGTAGCCCTCGTTGTGAGTAGCGGGCGCGCTCAAATCAAAATGGCCGCAGCAGAGCGGAGAGAATGAGAGGGAGAGAGCGTCTAAGCGTCGCACACACAGATACGGCGCACGCTAATGAAGTTGTAGGCCTGGCGGAGTTGCGTCTGCGACATGTGACTCTCCCTCTCACTCTCTCACTCAGTTAACATGCTGGTTTTAAAGCTAACAGTGCCATTTTGAGTTAACATTCGAGGCAAAAACAACACCAAATGTATCTGTATCTCTCAGACTGCGTGCGATCCTCAAACGAAACGGTTGTGTTCAATGCGCGAGCGGCAACTTAACGAAAACAAGCCGAGCTGAAAGTGCCTTCGTATTTATACATACAATTAAAACAGTGTTGAAATATATAACGCATCAATATATATTTATTCAATATCTAATAACAAGATTAATAAAACGACAACAGCAAACGAAACGTCTACGTGCGCAAAGTGTGTGTTTAAGAAATACAACAAAAAAAAAGAAGTAAATTAAAAGCAAAACGCGCAGAGAGCGCAAAAGAAGGGAAAGAAGAAAAACGTGATGCAGCATTGTTGTTGTTGTTGTTGTGCTGGAAATCTCTGAGGCGTTCGCGACGCGTGAAAACGTGGTACAAGAAATGTGTAAATTATGTGTGAAAATTGTTGAAATTGTTGTGGCAAACATGCACAAATGCAGTGTATAAATGAAGCAATCTTCAACACGAGTTCTCTGATCGAATTTAAAGCCAAAAGCGAAGCCAGCAATCACAACAAAAACGAAACGAAACAACGACGAAACGCGAGCGAGCGAGCGAGAGAACGTGTATTATAAAATGTTGTTGTATTTTGTGCGGCAAAAATGCAGCGCAGGCATAATGCAAAATACAAATTAAGTAATTGTGTTTTTTTTTAAACATCCAAAATAACAAAAATAAACAATACACGCACACACAAATACACACTCAAACAAATATAACACTCAAAGAGCGAACGTGAACTTCAAGCAGATTGGGTAGCACTTTTCTGTTCTGCTGTTAGTTAACAGGGCACATAACAGCGTTAACAGCTGAGAGAACGCGCATTATTTGCGTCCTCCCACCACTCCCTTTGCACAACGAAAAAACACAAAAACACACACAAACACATACCAAGATGGATAGGGAGAGCCTGCCTCGCGTTCCGGACACACACGGCGATGTCGTCGATGAGAAATTATTCTCGGATCTTTATATACGCACCAGCTGGGTGGACGCTCAAGTGGCGCTCGATCAAATTGATAAGGTAAGTGTGAGCACAAAACGCAAAACGCAAAACACAAAAAATCTCAATTTCAGCCTAGCTTTTGTTTAATGAAGTCATTAAGCCGTTGGGACAGTTTCCAATATCAATTTATTGCTGATATCTCTCGCCGTATATTTTTTTTTGTCGCCGCGTTTCGTTTTCATTTCGCTTGTTTTTTTTTTCGTTCTTATGTTTCTTGGTTTTGCTCAATTTGTTTTAATAGAGCTGTTTGCGGTTGTTGATGAGGAGGCAAGAGAATAGTTGAGAACGGCGTCAGATCGTTTTTTAAGCGCATATTTTAATTCTTGGCTCTTTGGCTCTTCTTGCTGTTTTATTAATTACAAGCTTTTCAAGATTCATCTCACATTGTCAAATGTTAAATTACATCATTATGTATGCTCAACATAACATAGCTCAAAACCAAAAATAGATCAGCTTACCTATATGTGTATGTGTATGTATGTGTAATTTATGTATGGGCTTTTCACTGACATTTCAAACTGACTGACAGACAGGCAAGCACAACAAGCAAATCAAGCCTTAAAAGCTATGTGCAGTATTTTCACTTGGCGCACAGCAGGGTCTCGGCCCCCAAAGACCTCCACAGACCAGAAACGACTTCATTATTTTGTGCTACTGTGCGACGTTGACTGCCTGACCGCAAAAAACCAACAACAACAACAGCCGCCGCAGCAGCAGCAGCGACTACAAAAATAACAAATGCACAAACTACTACAAAAACAAAAACAATGACGAAGACGAAGACGACGACGACGAGTGCCAAAAACAGTGAAGCTCTGACTGCAGGAGCAGAGCTTTGAATGTATTGGTGTGGATAACAGACAGCGAAAAAAGACTTTTTGATTTGCTCTTTGATAAAGTGAATTTTGCTGCGATTGTTGTTGTTGTTGTAGTAGTTGTTGATGCTGTTGTGTTGAGACAAGGGAATACAGAATGATCGAAAACTAAACAAAAAGCAGTATAGATTATCTACAGTTTGTGACGAAGATTAAATACTCTAGGTAAATTTATGATCTAGCGATCTGAGCACAATAATTTCCTTTAAACATTCTAAGAACTAAACGAGATCTATTTCGCTTATATATTTAAAATGCACTTACCTGAATATTTTTTATACACGGTTCGTGATAAAGAGCATTCCAAATTCGATGTAAACTTTTTACAACAGCTTTTATTTATCGTACACTTTTATGTGCGCTGTTGTTGTTGTCCAGATCGGCGTCGTCGTCGTCGTCGTTGCCAAAAGCATTTTGTTTGTTTTCTTGTTGCTGTTGTTGTTGTTGAATTGTAGAAGCCGCTGCTACCGCACACAGCGCGTCGTCACGTCAGCCAGAGGAAACACACACAAACCGAGTAATGTACATGCACACACACACACACTAACGTAAGTGCGGGTGGCCCCACGAATAAAGCAAACGTAAAACAAATATTTCACTGACGCACGCGCTTTTCGACTGCGCTCAGTGCTTGCCAAACTGTGTTAAGAATATCAGCCTTTTTTTTCTGGATGCTTCTTCTGCCGTATGCATTTAACTTTTCTGTGGTCGCTGTGCACTTTATATGCCCTGTAAATTAAGAACGGAGTGTTAATAGACTTACTTAAAAGCTTTTGTTTGTTTACGTAATGTTATCTTCAAGTTTTTTATTTAACTCTAATAAAAATGATATTAAAATATTTCAAATACTCTTTCGTCATTGTTTTTTTCTATGCACAGGGTATCATGCTTTCGCTTACACTTTACTCCCAAGCAAACTGACTTGTAACAACTTGATGTCTTCATTATATACTGCTGCTGCTGCGTCTCTCTCTCTCTCACTCTTTTTCCTTCGTTGTCTGTTTCTCCTTCTCCTGCTCAATTATTTCTCGTAACGTTACAACGTTGAACTTCTCGAAAGTTGTGGTAAACTACAGCAACAACAACAACAACAGCAATTGCTACGATCAACGATCGATCTGCTGCTGGCTGGAATTGTTGTTGTTGGCGGCGACTCTTAAACTGCGATTGGGATTGCAGCCGAGGTGTGGTCGTGCCTTGTTGTTGTTGTTGTTGGTTTTTTTTTTTGTGTTTTTGGCCTTTTGCCTTTCGTGACGGCGCCGTCGTCATCATCAACGACGTTGGGCGATTTATTTTAATGACTCAATTTAACGAAATATATTAAGACATTAATTTTGGTCTAACGAAGCACAGGCAACAACAAAAAAATGCATTTTGTTGTCTGTTTCTTTTTTTTTCGCCATATGCAAATTGCTCAACAACGATATGTTTATTATTATTACTATTATTTTTTTTTGTGTATGTCAAAAAAAAAAAACAAACAAACAACAACAACATAATAATCATCGCTACTGGGAGGTCTTTTGAGGTTGACGTTTTCATGAATGAGTTGAATGCCAAATTGAGAGAACGGATCAATTTGTTGTTGCTATGTTTTGTTTTTTTTTTTTTTTTTTTTTTGTGCTGTCGCTTTTGTTATTATAATCATAATTTTCTCTTTTGTTCTATTCTATAGCTATTTGTTTTGAATACCCTGTAGCAAAAGAAAGATAAAGAGTACAAGGAAAAAAGCTTTCTTACAAGCTCTGTCAGCTGTTTAGTATACATCAAGCAACGGTTGTTTCAAATAACTGTAAAATATCATTTGCTAATATATTTTCTTGGTATTCCACAAGCAAATTTCTGATAACAGGGCATTTGAACGTCTGGCAGCTGTTGTTTTATAAAATGTAATGTATTTTTTTTCTTGTTGCCGCAATTTTATTTATGGCAATACATCGCACTATGGATGCAGGCCATGTACGAGTCGAGTATAAAAATGTGCTAGAGATACGAGGGTCATTGTATTTGTGTATCTATAAGATACACACACACACACATACATATATATTTACATATGAATTCATGAATGAAATCGTCGGAGTCTCTGTGCCAATTGTAAAGCACACACACATACACACATACATACATAAACCACTCAACACACAGGAAGTTGAGATACATTGGCGGCATTTTGAAGAAGTTGTTGCTTGTTGTTGTTGTTGTTGGGGTAACGAATTATGTTAAGTCATGCCGCCGCCTCGATCTTTTCACAACAGCACATGAAAAACAAATATTGAATTGTTGGCGGCATCGTTGCGACCAAAAACAATCTGTACATGGCCAAAACCGAAAAACCAGTAGCACTCTAACAAACCCATGAAATCGTCAATAAGCAGCTGCATCATAATCTTTTGAGTAAACAGTAAATACTTTTAGCTTTAAACTTACACTTGTTTACACACAAACAACTTTTGCATAAGTCAAACAAATGAAAACAACATTTACTTAATTTCACCGGGAACTACACTGCAAGAAATTTACATATAATTTAGTTCTTGGTATTTTTTCAACTCTAATTTCAACTCTTCGGCTGAAGTCAGTTGCTTGACAGGGTTCACACCCTTTTCCAAGAAGTGCATGTCAAACTGAAAGGACAAAAAAACAGCAGCCTTATATCTAGCCGACGCTTATCTCTACCTCACCCTCCTCTTATCTCACAGCACGCCCCTTTACATCCAAATTACAGTTAACTTGTTAAGCATTGAGTACTTCCTTTCGTTCTCTCACTCTCTTGCTCTCGCTCCCGCTCTCTCTCTGTTATAACTGTAAGCCGGAAATGCTTTTGTAGGCGTGAGATATCTTCATCGCCACGTTCACATTCACAAATTGTTAGGCAACAACAACAACAACAAAAGCAAATATTTCGTTTTTCGGTCTCTTCTCGGAAGCCACTTCTCGGCTCAGCTTGGAGCAGAGTTTTATGCAGGTATCTCTTCTCTATCTCTCTGTGAGACGTGTGTTTGCTTAAGGATTAGTTTGCACACAACAACTATCCCTCTCACACCCTCTCGCCCTTCTCTCAATCCACTTGAGACTCGCCCCTTCGGTTTTCTGTGATCTTTTGGTTTTGTTGGTTTTATATTCTTCGGTGGGGTTTTTATGATTTGTTTGTCTTTCTACCCTATATTTATAAAATTATGTGTGTAATCAAAGGTAGCACAAAATTGCATAGGAAACATTTCTGATTATATTTTATATAAAGTCGAGGTCAAAAATTGGACACTTTATTGTTTATGTATTATGATTTATTTGACGTTCTTGGTGGTCCCAGCTCTCTATTTCTTTCTCTGTCTACAACAAACATTGGAACATAACGTGTGACAATGATTTATGTGTGTTACACCTGTTTCACGGCAAGATCTTATCATTTGATCTTATCTTGTTATAATATTTATTTTGTGTGACTTTGATTTTGGGGCTTGTTTTTGTTTAATATGATATACAATAGCTTTTTTTGTTCACATATTTATCGTTATGCACACGAAGTAGAAGAAAACTCGATTAACAGGTTTGAAATAGCTATAAATTTACTATACTGTTCAATTTAATATATGATCAAGATGTTTGCTCTACTTAACCTCACAACTAAGTCATAAATTTACCGTTTTGATCCTTCTGCCCTTTAAGCTTCTTAACATTGTGATCACTCTCCACCCTCAACTAAAACTAAAAATATTCCAACCCACACACAGACAAACACAGTGTCAGTGCCCCAAATAGCACCCACACATTGCCATCAAACAATTGACAGCTCAATTTTTAGGCTTCACACCAACACACATACACACACACACTCACAACGAAAGAAAGAGAGGGAGAGACAACTTTATTTGGTCAGGTCAAAGGGGGAGGGAGAACACTGGAAGTCAAAATGTGTTTTTTTTTTCGTCTTTCATTTTTCACTCAGCTTCATTAGGCCCGGCTGCTGCGAGTCGAGACCCGGGCAGGGCCCAACCTCTACTGTCTCACTGGCCGCACATAAAACTGTTATTGTCTTCATCAGTGTGCCCCAGCAACGGGGCACAACAACAACAACAACAACAGCACGACAAGACAAAAACAACGACGAACGAACGTAAGACGTAAAAAAAATCAAAAGAATTATGAAGACATTAACTTGACCACACACAGCAAGCGGACGAAGGGACAGACGGACGGGGCCGGCCGGCCGAGACCGAGAGAAGCTGATAAAAGCAACAACAACAACAACAACAGCTACAATAACAACAGCAGCAGCGACGAAAAAAAAAGGTACCAAAGCAAAAGCAGACGACGCAATGACATTGGGCAGAAACAGAGGCTTGATACTGCGATTGCGACCAGTGTTGACAGAATTCAAAAGCTAGAAAAGCTAAAAACGAATATTAAGTTGGCCGCTTTTGCACTAGCTATTAAAAGCACTTGCTAAAAAGCTACAATAAGCTATAAAATAGCCAAAAAAAAAAAAAAAATGGCAGCACTGACAGCAACAGCGTCTTGAGACTGCGAGACGACAACAACAACAACAACAGTCACTGAAACAGAGAGACAGCAGCCGTGTGGCCAAAGAGCGAGCAAGGCGAGTACCGGAAAGAAACATTCAAGCAATAATCACGGAATTCACTGAAAAAGCAGTTAACGGACAGACCGGACTAACCAACGGCAGACATACAACATACATCTGTATCTCTCTCTGTTTAGGGCCCAACTTTGACTTCGCCCTTGCCTCACATCTTACATCTCAGTTTCGGGCTTTGGGTTCGAGTTCGAGTTTGTTTTTGGCTGCGGGTTTCGGTTTCGGTTTCGGTGCGTGTGTACCTGTGTCTCAATGAGAATTGAGCGACGTGGCCGCCTTGGCTACCTGACCGACAGACTCACACCGTGTGCGTGCGTGCGTGTGTGTGTGTGTGTGTGTGTATGCGTTGTGTCGGTATCTCTCTGGGCCGTTTCGTATGAAAATAATAAAGAAATTAAATTGCTTAAAAGCAAAGCAACACAAGCAGCGATGTATGTATTTATGTGTTGTTTTTTTCGTTGGTTTGTCGGCGCAGGTGAAGTTGGAATTTAAAAATTATTGCTGCATTTTTATGACAGCCGCCAGTTGAAGTTTATTTTATTTTCTCTGCTTTTATGTTTACGCCCACGCCACAAGAAAAAAAAATTGTACAACATTAGTCAAAGAAAAGAAGATGTGAAAAGAAAGAAGAGCAGCATAGCAACAAAGTGCAGCAGATGCCAGAGAGCAGAGAGCGCAAGCGTCCCTGCTGGTTAACGGTAAAACTGTCTCTTAGCTTCCAGCTGCTGTCCCAATGACCTTCAAACCTTTTTTATTTGCTTCTTTTGCATGATTTTATTTTACTCTTTTTTTTTGGTCAAACCTTTCTGTAGTCGATTTCGAATGAATGAAGAGCGCGGACGTTGTGCCAAAAATAATACGCTTGAACGCTTGCTGGTCACGTTTTAGAGGCGCCATAAATTGCCGGGCAAATGACAATTTGCATGCATCGTCATTCAGGCCATTTACTTTATTTTAATTGCTCGCCTAGCCGCGAAACTTGGCTCGTTTTTAAGCAATGTGTGTGTAACTAAATGTGTGTGGTCCAATATAGCTGTTGCACTCACACACACACACACTCTCTCAACATACGTAAGTTTATGCGGGCTCTGAAAAGCATTGCACAGTGGCACCAGAGTGCTCGTTATTCAAATATAAGTATGGCCTTTACTTAAACTTCAAGTGCTTTTTAAACACATTTTAATTATTCATTCATTCAAGTTTTGTAGCTTTTTTGTAGTGTGTTTTTCCATTGGTTTTATTATCCCAAGAAACAGCGTTTTCTTGTACATTTTTAAAATTTTAATTTTTATATAAAAAAACCAAAAAACAACAAACCAAAAAAAAACAAACATGCATTTATGTATGTGGCAGCAACACACTCGCAATTTTGTATTCAAGAACGCCTTTGGGCGGCAAATAACTTTAATGGGATCTACACGTTTTATGACACACATTTACGTGAGAAACATGTGAGTTTTTTTTTTTTTTAAACCCCACCAAAAAAATCTATTTGCAGATCATTGCGAAATGTGTTTGCATAAGCAAGTGAATGTGTGTATGAGAGAGAGAGAGAGAGAGAGAGAGAGTATTTATGTGTAATTGCGGTAAATTTCGCTCTCAATTCCAGGAGTGAAAAGCGCGAAGCTTTGGTTCAAAAGGCCAATTGTCAGCTGGAGCATTCGTGCCTCATACAATATGATGCGTTGCCAAAGTTCAGACGGCTTTCGGGTATTATTTGTACGATTGGACCCGCTTCGCGTAGTGTTGAAATGTTGATGCAACTCATGGCAAGTGGCATGAATATAGCACGTTTGAATTTCTCGCATGGAACGCACGAATATCATGCAGAAACGATAGAGAATCTCAGGCAAGCTGTCTGTTGTCACTCTGAGAAAGTGGGATATAAATTTCACATGGGCATTGCATTGGATACCAAGGGTCCGGAAATACGAGTAGGTTTGATTGGAGGAAGTGGGACGGGTGCTGTGGAGTTGGAGAAGGGTGCAACTTTTATCCTCAGCACAAATAAGGATCTCTTGGAGAAAGGAACTGTAGAAAAGGTGTATGTGGATTATGCAAATATAACAAAAGTGCTGAAATCGAAAGATCGTGTCTTTATTGACGATGGTCTTATATCACTCAAAGTGAGAGAAGTTGAGGGAGACGAAGTGATTTGTGAGGTGGAAAATGGTGGAAAGTTGGGTTCAAAAAAAGGTGTCAACTTGCCCGGCATTAATGTGGATCTTCCTGCTGTTTCCGAGAAGGATAAAGTGGATCTTAAATTTGCGCTAGATCACAAACTTGATATAGTCTTTGCCTCATTTATAAGGAATGCAGCTGGGATAAAAGAAATCCGCTCGGTTCTAGGAAAACAGGGAAAGAACATCAAAATTGTAGCCAAAATCGAGAATCATGAAGGAATGAGAAATATTAAGGATATAATCAAAACAGCCGATGGTGTAATGGTAGCCCGAGGGGATCTTGGCATTGAAATACCGGCGGAAAAAGTATTCCTGGCACAGAAAGCCATTTTCGCACAGTGTAATAGAGCCGGAAAACCTGGAATTTGTGCCACACAAATGCTCGAATCAATGATTAAGAAACCTCGTCCCACACGAGCTGAACTTACGGATGTGGCCAATGCGGTGCTTGATGGTGCCGATTGCGTAATGTTATCCGGAGAGACGGCCGCCGGGGATTATCCGGTAGCGAAGCAGAAGCTGCCATCTGGTATGAGAATCTATTCGCAGAGCTTTGCGCCATGGAGCAAAAAATCAACAACGAGAAAGCCGTAATAATGTCCGCCGTAAGTGCAGCTATACGGAGTCATGCCAAAGCGATAGTGGTACTCACCTCAACGGGCTATTCATCGTTCCTACTAAGTCACTATCGACCTCCTTGTCTGATTATAAGCCTCATATCCGGCAATGATCGGATTGCACGGCAATCGAATTTATATCGCGGCATTTGGCCTTTGAGTTACGGCGATGAATCCGTAGAGAATGATAAGCCGAAGAAAAGTGTTGATGATCGTGTCAAACAGGGACTCAAGCTGGCCAAGGACATTGGCATTGTCAAGGAAAAAGATCCCGTTGTTATTGTTACGGGTCTAAGATTCCGGAGCGGTTTTACGAATTCTATGCGAATTGTTTATGTACCATAAAGGTTTTTGCTTTAAGAAAGTTGTTTTTGTGATAATTTATTAGATGTCTTTATTTATTCATCTAGTTTTTATTTATTTGAATATGAAAAGAAAGTCGTAAACTAGAATTCCAAATAAAGCTGCTTATGATAATGAATTATGTGGGTTCTTTTCTTTAAAGTGGAACAAAACGTCGCTTTTACGGATATAATAACTCCAAACTGGCATATCTATAAGTAGTATAATTATGTGTATCTATATGCCACACTCGCTAACGTTAATTATATACAAAAATAACTGGGTGGTCTGTCACGTCGTTTTTGTCTAGCGATTAATATTGAGTTTCATTTTTTTCTTATGCTAAAAATATACTTTTTGAATTGGTTTTTTTTTTTTTTTTTTATTGCGGCACAACTATAACTGGTCTCACTTTTTTCACCTATAACTAAAATGGTGTTCTTCTATTCTCTTTTTTTTCGTTCTCTTCTTCTATGGAAAAGTTATTATTTTTTTTTTTATATAAATGTGCCGTGTAATTAAGTAGTCAAAGTCCGTGGGGTTCGATTGTCTGTGTGAGTAAATTATGCATCTGTCAGTCTGGCAACGAAACTTTTTTGATTGATTAGTTAGCGCGTATGGGCTTTCTATGCACAGAGAGAAATTTCTCATAATATTTCTTTCTGCTTGCACTTCATTCTTTTCTAATTAACGAGAAACATATAAAAACAACATTCGAGATCGAAATGTGCAGTCTTTTCGACTTCGAAATTTCGTTCGAAGGCATTTTTGGTATTCTCTTTATTCGTTTTACTTCAGCACACAATGCACCTGTCACTGTCACTATTGCCATCTCTGTCGCGCATTCGACACGGCACAGCGGCATATAGTGCATTTAAAACTGTGAGCCGTGGGATTAGCCAAGCGCTGCGGATTAGGACTCGAAAATGTGCATTTCTAATGAAGTTGTTTCCCAGTTGTCGACTTGTCTCAGTTTTTGTGGGCCTCTTTTACAAAGAAAATGCTGTGCAGAACAATTTTCTGCTTTACTAAAAGCAAAAGCAGCAACAACAACAACAACAACATGAAAGCAAACTCTTAGGCAGCAGAGGCCATAAATCAATTTGTGACATTTCCTCACGACGCGACTACGACGTCGACGTCAACGTTGGCAGCGACAGCAGCTGCGGGTGTTGCTGGGCACTCAAGCCAAACGAATAAACACTTAAAAAAAACTGATCTTCAGAAGAGAAAAAATACTTTAAGGGAAAAAAGTATTAGATTGAAAAAATTCAGAAATATTTAGAAAATTGTTTATATAAATATTAATAATTATTTTGAAAAGTTAATAAACATTTTTCCAAGTGCACAGCACAAGATTGATGATATGTCACATGGAGCAGGCAAACATTTGGCGAAGCTTGTTGCCGATCAAACAGATAGAGAAAGAGAGAAGAGTGAAAAGCAGGGGCAGGGGCAGGGGAGGGGGACAAGCGTTAACAGCAGCCGCTGTGATGGCTCAATCTGGCGCTCATTGCACAGTTTGAGCTGCACTGCGTTGGCTGCCAAATCTAGATTAAGTTTATTTTTAGTTGCTGCTTGTGGATGCTGCTGCGACCTGCGGCATTACAACATTGTTGCGCCTCCGTCTCGATTATTCTCAGAATTTCTTCTCTTTTTTTTTGTGTCTTGTTTAGATTTTTTTTTTTGTTTTGCTCGCAGGAAATAACATTCTTTTAGGCACACACAAACAGCAGACACTAACAAAAATTATGGAAAAATTCCACGAACATTGCAAACGGCGCTGTTGCCACATGCGGTGCAGCTTAAAAGAGACGCCGCCGCCAACGACGCGTCGTTGCAACACAACACACACAACAACAACAACAACAACAGTTGGCCGTCAATGACTTAATTAATAGCGACAAAGTCAAAGCCGCTTTCGAGTTTTGAAGTTTGCGGAAATGACGTCGACTGCATAACTAAACAGCAGGAAGTGTCAAACGCTCTCTTTCTCTCTCTCACTAACTGTTACTCTCTGTAACACTCCCCTTCTCCCTCTCGCCCGCACGCACTCCTTTTGGCGCACCCACACAGCATTGCCAGGCAAAAAAAAAAGAAGAAGACAAACAGCAAAGAAACATTTTAAAGCGCAGCTAACCTTTTGGCATGGCTTATTTATGGTTTTGGACTCCCGCGCAGCCGCAAAAGTTAGCTACACTGAACAAAATTAAAGTTGTAGTTGTTTGTTCTCAATGTTAGTTGAATAATTTTATACCAAACGAATCTTTCTTGCCATGTAAAACTTCTCTCTCTCTAACGGTAGTCATAAACTGACTGGCTAACAACAACAACAACGCCACTTAAGTAATTTTTTAGCTTTGCGCTTTTTTCATTCTTTACCAAAACCAACAATTGTTGCAACAACAACAACAACGTTGTTGCTCCTGCTGCGCGAACACGAAACGAAAAAATAAAACTTGATTTGAACCTAATGCTGGGCCCGCATTTCACTGTGCGGAAAATCTGTGAAAAGCGATAAAAAGCAAAAGGAGTTTATGCCACACAGAAAGAAAGAATGGAGAGAGAGAGAGAGAAACAAATTGAGGCACAATCTTCAGATTGAGACGTTTTCATGCACAAACACAGTTTGTGGAATGTTTGTATTCTTTGGTGGATACTACCTGTGTGTGGCTGGCTGGCTGGGTGCGGCAGTGGAGTGTTGCATGCTGCACAGTGGTATCAAATGTTAAAGCTTCTAGAATGTTCGTATCCATTAAATTTTGAACACATTTCCCAACGACTTCAGCCCACTGTGCCAATGACTGGTCGGTTAAAGGTTCGATTGAGATGTTAGCGTGCTCCTCATTATTTGGAGCTCAATTTCCTCCATGCAGTCGATGAAAACAACAACAGCAACGAGAAAGCCAAAGAGTAAGAGAGAGGGGAGAGAGAAGCTAAGCTTTTGGTGTGGCCTGCTGAAACAGACGATTTTAGCGTTGCGCGACTGCGCAGTCGACGTCAACGTCGGCGTCTTGTGTGTGTTTGTTGTTGTTTTTATTGGGCTGGGCTGGGTTTTGGGATGATGATGATGATGATGGCTACAAAAACAAAAACAAAAAAAAAGCTAAGAAGAAAAATAAAGCACATACTATAAAATTATATGGCTGCGGTTTTTTTTTTTTTAGTTTTTTTAGGTTTTTGAGGCCACACGCTGTTTCGTTATAATTTTAATGCCTTACCAACCCAAAAAAAAAAGAAAGAGAAGAGAACAAAGAAAACTGAACTTAACCTTCCTTTTTCCCCCCTCTCTCTGTTTTGCAGGGCAAGGCGCGTGGCAATCGCACGGCAATCTATCTGCGTTCAGTATTCCAATCCCACCTCGAACAACTCGGCAGCTCCGTGCAGAAGCATGCGGGCAAGGTCCTCTTCGTGGCCATCCTCGTCCTGAGCACCTTCTGTGTGGGCCTCAAGAGCGCCCAAATCCATTCGAAGGTGCATCAACTGTGGATACAGGAGGGCGGACGTCTCGAATCCGAGCTGGCCTACACACAGAAGACGATCGGCGAGGATGAATCCTCGACGCATCAGCTGATCATACAGACGGCACACGATCCGAACGCATCCGTACTGCATCCGCAGGCCTTGCTCTCGCATCTGGAGGTGCTGGTCAAGGCGACGGCGGTCAAGGTGCACATGTACGACACGGAATGGGGCTTGCGGGACATGTGCAACTCACCCACGACGCCCAGTTTCGAGGGACACTACTACATTGAGCAGATACTGAAGCACTTGATACCATGCTCGATAATCACGCCGCTCGATTGTTTCTGGGAGGGCAGTCAACTGCTGGGACCGGAGACACCAGTGTTTATACCGTGAGTAGAGCAAGGGTTTAATCAGTTTTATCCCTTACTCATTGATCCTTTCCCTCTTGTTTTTGTAGTGGCCTCAATAAGCGTTTGATGTGGAGCACCCTGAATCCCTCGGCTGTGATGCAGTTCATGAAGCAACAAATGTCCGATCAGAAGATCAGTTTCGACTTCGACACCGTCGAACAGTACATGAAGCGGGCGGCAATTAGTAGCGGCTACATGGAGAAGCCCTGTCTGAATCCTCAGCACCCTCTCTGTCCGGACACGGCGCCCAATAAGAACAGTCTGCAGCCACCGGATGTGGGTGCCATACTCTCCGGCGGCTGTTACGGCTATGCGGCCAAGCACATGCATTGGCCCGAACAGCTGATTGTGGGCGGGGCACAGAGGAACCGCAGCGGACACCTGAGGAAGGCCAAGGCTCTGCAGACGGTGGTGCAGCTGATGACCGAGAAGGAGATGTACGATCAGTGGCAGGACAACTACAAGGTGCATCACATTGGCTGGACACAGCAGAAGGCGGCCGAAGTGCTGAATGCCTGGCAAAGGAACTTCTCCCGCGAAGTGGAGCAACTGCTCCGCAAGCAATCCCGGATAGCGGCCAACTATGACATCTATGTGTTCAGTTCGGCTACGCTGGATGACATCCTGGCCAAGTTCTCGCACCCATCGGCTGTTAGCATTGTGATTGGTGTGGCTGCCACAGTGCTCTACGCCTTCTGTACGCTCCTGCGTTGGCGTGATCCCGTCCGTGGACAGAGCAGTGTGGGCGTGGCTGGTGTGCTGCTCATGTGCTTCAGCACAGCCGCAGGATTGGGTTTGTGTGCGCTCCTCGGTATTGTCTTCAATGCGGCAAGCACTCAAGTTGTGCCCTTTTTGGCCCTTGGGTCTGGGTGTGGATCACATCTTTATGCTGACGGCGGCGTATGCGGAAAGTAATCGCAAGGAGCAAACGAAACTCATACTCAAGAAAGTCGGACCGAGCATCCTGTTTAGTGCCTGCAGCACAGCCGGTTCCTTCTTTGCAGCCGTCTTCATTCCCGTGCCCGCCCTGAAGGTCTTTTGTCTGCAGGCAGCGATTGTCATGTGCTTCAATCTGGCTGCCGCTTTACTCGTCTTTCCTGCCATGATCTCGCTGGATCTGAGACGACGTACGGCGGGCAGAGCGGACATCTTCTGCTGCTGCTTTCCCGTGTGGAAGGAACAACCCAAACCGATGAACAACAATGGTATGCGTGGAGGAAGACACTTGAAGAACTGTAACAACAATCGCACGGCTCAAATGCAACAGCCGCAATCCCAGCAACAACCGGCACAGAATCCTCTACTGGAATCACGCTCCATGGGTTTGACGGGAAGCTCCTTGCCTTCCTTCTCCCTGTCCAGCTTTGCCTACAAGTATTATACGCCCTTCCTAATGCGCAGTTGGGTCAAGTTCCTGACTGTGATGGGTTTCCTTACCGCCGTCATCTTTAGCCTCTACGAGGCGACATCCCTCCAAGATGGCCTGGACATTATTGACCTGGTGCCCAAGCACAGTAATGAGCACAAGTTTCTGGATGCACAGACGCGTCTATTCGGCTTCTATTCCATGTATGCGGTGACCCAAGGCAACTTCGAGTATCCCACCCAGCAGCAATTGCTGCGGGACTATCATGAAGCCTTCGTCCGGGTGCCGCATGTGATTAAGAATGATAATGGTGGATTGCCGGACTTCTGGCTGCTACTGTTCCGCGACTGGCTGAGCAACTTGCAGCGCATCTTCGACGAGGAGGTGCGGGACGGACGTCTGACCAAGGAGAACTGGTATCCAAATGCGAGCAGTGATGCCATCCTCGCCTACAAACTGATTGTTCAGACGGGCTATGTGGATAATCCGGTGGACAAGAGTCTGGTCGAAACGAATCGTCTGGTGAATGGTGATGGCATCATTAATCCCAAGGCATTTTACAATTATCTCTCCGCCTGGGCAACGAATGATGTCTTTGCCTATGGAGCTTCACAGGTTAGTTCTAAGCGATTGTTATCGATAACAGTTAAATCTTTAATGGCAAATCTTTACAGGGCAAACTGTATCCGGAACCGCGTCAGTATTATCATGTGCCCACCGAGTATGATCTGAAGATACCCAAATCTCTGCCCTTGGTCTATGCACAGATGCCCTTCTATCTGCACGGTCTGACTGATACTTCAGAGATCAAGACCCTGATTGGACATATACGCGATTTGAGCGTTAAGTATGAAGGCTACGGACTGCCCAATTATCCATCAGGTGGGTTTGGAATGTTATAAACTAATTGTGTTTCTCTTACTTAAGATCTTTCCTTTCCTCAGGTATTCCTTTCATCTTCTGGGAACAGTATATGACACTGAGATCTTCCCTGGCTCTCATTTTGGCCTGCGCCTTGTTGGCTGCCCTGGTTTTGGTCTCCTTGTTGCTCTTGTCCATTTGGGCTGCGGTCTTGGTCATCATTACCGTATTGGCCTCGTTGGCACAAATCTTTGGGGCCATGACCTTGCTGGGCATTAAGCTATCGGCGATACCAGCTGTCATCCTCATACTCGGCGTGGGCATGATGCTCTGCTTCAATGTACACATTTCACTGGTAAGTACTTACTTAGGGTCCTATCAAGGAACTAGTTCTAACTAACTTTTCTCTTAGGGCTTTATGACTTCGGTGGGCAATCGACAGCGTCGCGTTCATTTGGCCTTGCAACTCTCACTCGGACCCTTGGTGCATGGCATGCTCACCTCGGGCATGGCCGTATTTATGCTCTCCACATCGCCCTTTGAGTTTGTCATCCGGCACTTTTGTTGGCTCCTCCTCGTCGTGCTCTGTGTGGGTGCCTGCAATAGTCTGGTCGTATTTCCCATCATACTGAGCATGCTGGGACCGGAAGCGGAGCTTGTGCCCCTCGAGCATCCGGATCGCATATCGACACCCTCGCCAGTGCCAATGCGCAGCAAGCGTTCCAACAAGTCCTTCAATGCGAATGGTTCGCGAGGCTCATCGCGCAGCTCCAGCTCGAATAACTGCCACAAGGCGCATCATTATCACAAGGATGTGAACATCAATGATCCCTCGCTGACGACCATCACCGAGGAGCCCAATTCGTGGAAGTCGAGCAATTCATCGATACAAATGCACAACGATTGGAGTGCACCACCAACGGCCAACCACAATCAAAACTACAATCACAATCTGAACAATCATTACACGAACAACATGAACAATCAATATAATCAGCACCACTCGAATTGCGCACATGCCACAGCGGCGGGTCCACCACCCTCATACCACAAGGCCTCACAGGGTGGGTATGCACCACCCGAATTGCAGAGCATCGTGGTGCAGCCGGAGGTGACTGTGGAGACAACGCATTCGGATAGCAATACGACAAAGGTGACGGCAACCGCCAATATTAAGGTGGAGCTGGTCACACCGGGTCGAGCGGTGCGCAGTTATAACTTTACGAGTTAGCCCCTGGCACTAACCACAGTTCCAGTTCCTGTAGCCATTAAAGAAACGTCTGTAACTTAACATAAAACTGTAAACTATATAAACACAAGCTCTGTTAACTTTAAACTGTATGCATGTTAGTTAATTTCCCCACTAAGAAAACAAAAGAGAGATTCAGCTGTTAAGCTTTGTATGTATGTATTTTTTAGAGCTTTAAGGCATTCTTATACTTATAGAGTTATTTATTGTAACACACCAATACACACAAACACACACACACTGCTATGTACTTATATACGTTCTTAATTTCATATATTGACAACGACAACAACAACAACAACAACTAGTAATTTATAGCATTTAATTTAGTTTAAATATGTACATAAAACACAAGGACTTGAACCAAAATAGTATCGCTTAAAAAACAAAAACCTTAAAAAACATAAACACAATCAATCTAAGAATAAATAGAAATATAAACAAAAACAAACAAAAAAAAAAACGAACGATGGAAATTTACTAAAAAACAAAAATATTTATAAAGAACTAATAAGAAAGTGTGCAGAATTATCCCTCCCGTAGGTACTTACAACCAAAATATAAAACAAATATATAAACATAGGTATTATATATTAATCAAAATGCTCAAATTTAAGAACAATGACTGTATATCTTGTTCTTAAAAAGCAAAAAGCATTAAAAATAAAAATCAAAACCATTTGTAAAGCGAATTAAATATAAACTTTTGTTTTTTATTTAAGAACTGTTAGAATTCTTTTTATTTTCTTTTACTTTGCTGTCATTTTTTTTACTTCAAACAAAATGATTTCCTTAAATTCCCTTACATAAACATAACGGCAAATTCAAAGCAGAGATAATGTCCGTTTTAGAGGATCATTTTAAGTATTTTAAGGGTAATGTACGTAAGAGTAAACAAGGCTTTCACTTAACAGTTAAACAACAAATTCCCCTTCCACAGACCAGCTGTCACAGTCTGTTAAAAATGCCCTTTGATAGCCGCTGCATGATGGCCAAAGGATTGCCCAACTGCAAGGAAATTATTTGCTACTTCAATTACTTCGAAATGATATACTGTTCCTTTAACATACAAGAGAGAGTAACGGAAATTTTTTTAATGATTCTGGTATCGATAGCAGCGATTACTTATATTCTAATCATGTCCATTGTCGTCGATACATAGTGAGTATATACAAATTAATATGTTGTATCTATTATTATTTCCAAAGATTTCCCAGCTTTACGCCCATTCTGAAGATACTCTCCGTTAAGCTGCATATGAACGAATATTTAGCGGGTGTCACTTTATTGGCCTTTGCCAACTCCTCACCCGATTTGGTGGCCAATTTAATGCCCATACGAGCAAATGCAGCTTTATTTACCTGCACAATTAGTAATGGCCTTACCATATTACTTCTTTGTGGGGGAATGGTGTGCTATTTGAAACCCTTCAAGATGGATGGACATAGTACAGTGGTCAATTTCTTATTTTTACTACTCGCACTAGAGCTTTTTCGTCATATGATGTTTAGTGAGAATAGTATAAGCACAGGGGAAAGTTTAGGTAAGTAAGAGGGCATTTTCTTCCAACTTTTCTAAATCCTTTCTACAGTTTTGATCTCAGTTTATGTTGTGTACCTCATAGTGAATATAGCCGATCTCATTCTAGTACGAAATACCATCAAAAGTGAGTAAAATAGGCTTAAAATATTCCAACTTCACTTGCACAAGTTTTTATATAGAACTGCCAGCTGAGATCGATGAATTGGTTGGGTCGCCACTTAATCTTCAAGGCAAAAGAATGCTTCAAAAGAAAAGGCGTTTACTTTTGGATTTGCAAAAGAACGAGATTATGAATTTTCACAGACGTAGCTCCGAATCTGGACCGCGCAAATCTCATACAGTTCAAGTGAACTTCAAATTGCATCGCATTATTTTGCATGAGGAAACAAATCCAAAAAATAATTACCTAATAACAGACTTTATGGACTCCTTGAATCCAATTGATGCCATGGATTGGAAATTAAGTGGAAGCTTTGGCCGCTTTGTGCTTTTGTTAAAGACACCGTTTGTGGTGCTTATAAAGGTTTTTGTGCCCGTTGTCGATTACGAGAGATATAAGCATGGTTGGAGTAAGCTGCTCAATTGCACACAGATTGTCACGAATCCCTTTATTGTTATCACTGCGGTACATTGTAAGTGATAATAATTTTAATTAACTTCAAACACTTTGATTTGCGGCCATCTGGCAACACCAAATCGGCTCTGATCGATTGTCAGTTGGCAGCTTATCGAAAGTATCGATATTTGGTACTTTATTTGTAAAAGCAGGGAAATTAAGCTAACTAATATACGTTTTTGCAGCTAAGTTTGCCAGTGTTTATAATTTCTGGTACATTGACTTTACCTACAACTACTCCAAGTGGTCCTTGTGCCTAACGATTCCACTGGCGGTCGTGATTTTCTGGCACACCCGAACTGATTTGCCACCGTCATATCATGTTGTAAGTAATTAAAAGTTTACATTATCCTTCCTCACTGATATAAGATAAGATTCCTTACAGCTGTTTATTACACTGAGCGCATCCAGTTCAATATTGTTAATCACATTATGCGTTGGAGAAATCGAGGTACTCACATCCATAGTGGGAGTTGTCTTCAATTTGAGTGAGAATTTTGTGGACATTACTTTTGGTTCGATTACGAATGCAACTATTGATCTAATGGCAAACTTTGCTCTAACTATGCAGGGATATGAGAAAATGGCGTTTGCTGCCATCTGTGCAGGACCATTTTTCAGTGCAGTATTCACAACACATACAATTTTTATTCCTAAGTATTTCCCCCTATTTTGCAGGTATTGTTGTTAGCATGGGTATCGCTCTACTTTTCAATGCGAATGTGCGGGAGACGGGTTCGGCGTTTTGGCTAACTGGCGAACTTGGTGATACCTGTTATATATTTATGCTGATCACCATTGGGACTCAATTGTGGTGGTGTTTTACGGTTAATTTCGAAGCACGAAGATCGGCGGGGATATTTTCATGGATGGTATATGCATTGTTTATTTTATATGCAGCTGGATCTGAGTGGGATCTAGTGCATGAGTTTACAAGGGATATAGGCTTTGAGCCACAATAGCAAACCCTTTGTTTATTTATTTATATTTTATATAAACCGTTTCTTAAATACCGGGGCTGTGTCTGTACTGTATTTTCGAATAAGGTTATTAACCCAGCTAAGTAAGCGGTTTCGTTGAGTAAGAAACTTAGCTAAGTTTCGTTCATTTGTCGTTAGGCTTAGGTGGCAGCGCTAAAAACACGTGATATGCACAATTTTTATTTTAGAGACAATAACGCCAATTTCACAGGAAACAAACTCAAATAAAGCATAATTTTAATGTTGCTCATACAAATGTACTTAAATGTCTCACATAACTGATTTTAATTGCGCTATCGATAGTATTTTTCATTACAAAATAATCGTAAACATAGTTTCCAGCTATCGATAGGCTGGTGCGATACAAACATCAACAAGAAAAATACAGTAAGAAACAATTGAAAACGCGCTCCGTGTAAATAGCAGTAAATGCCGCTATATCTTTTAAAAGGAACATAAAAATTCATAGATTATAATAGTATTTAGTTCAACTACTGACTCAACCTACAGCATCTGCATTCGCTGCAGAAAAAACACGTAATAAAACAAATTTCAACCGCATCACGAAGAGAGAGGCGTCAAATTCTCTGTCCCGTTTGTGTGTGCGTGTGTGAGCAACGAGTAGGTTGGTGTTAGTGAGTGGTCGAAATCAGACGGTGAAAATAATCGTGGCAAAAGCGACGGCGACATTTTATACACGTATCAGAAGCAAACTCAACGTGTTTTGAGAACGTTGTGCTGTGGGACGCGTCGAGACCATCGCAAATACATATACAAACATACATACATATTAAGAAGTTTCAGTGATCATACATGCGGGCGCGAAATTAAAACACATACTAAAAGAATCTAAAAACGCAATTGAAAGCAAGACGTTGTTAACTTAAAAGCTTTGTGTAAGTAAGAAATTTGTGATAAATGCGAATGTGTTTGTGTTGTTTCCCATTGTGTGTGTGTATGTGTGTGAGTAGGCCATCAAATTGGCAAAAGCGCAACAACGAAAAAGAAATGTGCATTGGTGTGTAATTTGGTGAAAGTCGCATTTCAAAGCAAGCATAGCAAACATAGCAAACAACATCAACATAATAAATTAAGCTTAAATAAAAGCCAGTACATAGTCTTAAAAAGTTCTTGTAACACATACAAACGTGCTTTTAATGCTGACGCCACATTTTATCGCATTGCGTGTGTGTTGTGTTTAAATTAAATTGTTATTACTGCAAAAGAAAAGAAACGTATTCCCATTTCCATGTTTAATCATAAATTTATGCTTTCATGTTTATTACATGTGCGCGCGCTCTCCCAATTAACCGCTCTCTCCTTCACCAAATGCACATATAACGGCATTTCAAACACAACGGCGCATAAATGCTGCTGCTAAATTACTTCAACACATTGCGAATACAGCAGGTAAGCTTTTTAAATTCAAATTACACTGTGTATGACGTCTGTGATATATATGTATGTAGTTTGTCTGCCCGTCGCTCAGCTGACACAGGGCGCACACACACACACACACTTACAAACAGACACCCACCCACTCTTTCTCTCTCTCTCTCGCTGTCTGTTTCCCTTTGCCGGCGTGGCGGCTCAAATGTCACGCCACCTTATCAATGCCCGTTTCGGAAATACTAATGCAGTCCCTCCCCCCCCACCTCTTCGCACCTTGGGCACTCCTTATGGGTATTTTATGCTGGGCATGCCATTCTAAAATTTAATAAGTAAAAAGTACTAGCAAACAACAACACAAAGTTGACCCAGTTTTAAATTCGCGAAGGAGAGAGCAGGCTGTATTTTATTTAAGCACCACGCAACAGCGTTGCCCATTTGCTGCATTATGCAATTGTAGCTAATGGCAACAGAGAAATAAAACTAAATAGAAACCGCAATAGGAACAACAACTGATTTGTTTATTTGTATATTGATTTTTTTGTTTACTTGTTTTCAATGCAAATTAAAAAAGTCAGCTGTCAACTTTGACTCCCCGCAAATATTGAACGGTAACAACGACCTTCACAAGTTGCAATTTTCACACAAGAGTGCAAAAAAGTGAACCTTGTTTAACTTGTCCTTTGTCTAATTAGATAAAATCATAATGCTTGTTCCCGTTAATAAAAAACAAAAACATATATTCACTTGCTCTTTGATTCTTGCTTTTGTCTGGTTTATTTCCCCTGTTTCTGAGCTGCACACGTGCATCAAGTGAATTCTTGTACTATGCGCACACGCTCTCTTCAAATGGCTCTCGCCATGTAACGTTCTCTCTCTCTGTAGCCTAGCTGACTCACTTGCTCTTTTACACTCCCACTCAATTGTCTGTTTGCTTGGTTTATTATACCAACTGAAAATCATGCGAGTTTTGCCTCTGCGCTCATGCTTCCTCCTCTTCCTCGGGGTCATTTGCGTGCGAACGCTTGTGTGTTTGTGTGTGTGTTGTGATGTGTCATCTGTTCTTGTTCTGATTCGGTTCTTGTTGTGACGGGGCAACTGCGACGGCGCTCACTGACTGACCGACCGACCGACCGAACGACCAGCTGAGTCGAGCGCGATGGCCTTTGGCGAATGTTGATGCATTTTCAATGACGCGCTAGATAAAGCTAAGCCGATTTCTGGGGTGCGGTTTTTTGTTATGGCCCGGAAGCTATACCGTGTGTTTTTGTGGCATGGCCAGCAGTAGTTTATCACTAATATAACAGTAATTTAGTGCTTCCAAGCTAAATCAGATTAAAAGTAAAGGTACTTATTGTTCAATTTACTTTTAATTTATTTCGCATGTGATAACGTTTATTACTCGTAACTTCAGTGTGTAGTGCAAAATAAATAAATCAATGCATGCGTAGTGTAAAACCAACATTTATTTTAATTAATCCTCCGTTCTATTTCAAAACATATAAATAACGAATGCCAGCTATAAATAACATATTTTTATAGAATTCGCATCTTAAATACAGTCGCAGCATAATTACAAATGTACGTATGTATGTAAATGTATGTGTGTGTGTGTGTGTTTGTATGCTTTTTGCCGGTCGCAGCTTTCATTCATGGCCAAACCCAAACGGCAGAAGCAGAATGACGAAAACAGTACTTAACGTTGTAAACAACATGCTCTATGACCTTTCATCCCCCCACCCGCCACAGATGTTGGGAGTGCGTGGTCTCTCTTGCACTCACTCTCTTTGTACAGTTGTCGTTGCAATCCCGGTGCTCTGCAATTCGCCCTGTACCTCACTCTCTTTGGCTCTTCGCCGCAATTTTGTTGTGCTGCGCAACATTTCCCCTGAAACTCGTATGATTTTCAGCTGGTATAACCAAATGCCCAAGAAGGCGAAGAAAAAAACGTGCCACGGCATGTTGCCGCAGCAACAAAAACAACAACCACAACCCTCCACCGATTTCCATGCCTCTGTCCCTGCCTCTGTAACACCACCCAGAAGCATTGCCAGCCTAGTGATTTTTTTTTTTAGTCTGGCGCTTTTTCTTTTGCTGTTGGCTGTTGGTTTTGCTGCTGCAGCAGTTGGTGTTGTTTTTGTTGCCCATAGAAAATAGTCACGCGATTTCTATGTACATTCACATGAATGTATGTATGTATATTGATATTATGTACATACATACATATGTTCATGTAAGTATATTGTGTACATCCCTTTCGTCAAATATATTCACCTAGTATACATACATACATATTTATAAATGCACATTTACATTCGTACACATCTGTCTGCCAAAAGCTTCAACAGTTTGCATCAAACCGTTACAACTTTACATTTACGTACATACATATGTACATATGTACAGTAAGTGTTGAGTTTTGTATGCAGGTCTCTTTTACTTAATCCTATTTTACTTTAAAAAAATAATACAATATTCTGAAGCATTTTATTTGCCAGAATAGTGATTTATTGCTAGTAATGAATATTTTTAACTTACCATTGAGATTTTTTTGTTGTGTTTAAATAACAAATTATTATTATGAACAATCACCTATTACATAATCACATATACATATATATATATTTAGGGTATGAGTAACTTCAAAGTTCTGACATGTGGCAGTAAACACGTTTTTTTTTTTTATAAACACCGATTAACCTGCACACCTACACATTTAAACATTGTTTGCTTTAGTCACGATGTTGATAATAAAAAAAAAATTGTTTGTGAAAAGATTTTCTAACCGGTTTTGCCAACAGTGAATAGTGAGTGAACAGTGTTTTTATAAATCATTAAACCGGCCTCTTGCGACATGCTCGCCGTGTGGCCATGATCATTGCCAATGCACTTATCTTGTGAAAATTTTCTTTTCTCTGCTTGGCACGTGCTTTATTAAGTGCGTGGGGAAGGGGTGAAACTGGAGCATCCGTGCGATGGTCACTCTAAAGATAACTACACGCATGCTTGTCTAGGTCACTCACATACACATATGTGTATTCATGTCTGAAGCACAGCGGAGACGTTGTGAAGACGACGTAGACGTCATTGGCACTTTACTTTCTCACACACTCGCACACACGAACGAAAACACGCTTCAGGAAGAACAAGACACAGAGACTGGCGAAATGAGCGAGTGCAAAAGAGCACCGTTGTCTGGCTACTTATCTGCGGGAGTATGTGTGTATTGGTCTGTCTGTGAGAGCTTTTAGCTGTCATTCTCTTGATCACTTGCCTGCATTTGGCTGTAATCAAATTTATTTCAATTCTCCCACTCAATCTTTGGTTTGTTTGTTTGTTTTGCATGTTTGTTACTCTTTCTCTCTTCAAGCGTATAAATTGTAGCTGTAGCAGTTTGTACAAGTTTCTGTTTCTGTTTTTATTTTCAATCTTACCGAGCATTTTTCTCATTTTATGTACATTCAACCGGTTGCAAACAAAAAGAAAAAAAACAACACTGTAGAAATTATTTTTATTTTGGACTTTGACACAGTCATACGATGATTTTGTTACCCCATTTGAGTGAATGAGACAAAAGAAAAGAGAGCGTGCGGAGACAATGACACAAGAACATTCGCTCTCGATCGCTCACTTGTCAAGCATTTATTTCGTTTTGCACTCTGTTCATATGCAAAAGTGAAGCAATCGCAACATTTAATTGCACATATTTATACGAACACACGTATGTACATATGTATGTGTGTTTATGATTATGGAGAAACATTGACCGCTGACACACCTCCTAACTGTATCACTTCAATGTCAAGGCAACTGGCGTGTCATCAATATTGTGCATGGCATTCAACAACAACAACAACAACAAGCTCCGTTACGACGCCGATTTAATTTTGTTTGTGGCACCTTGGTTAATTGTTTATGGTCACCCAACGAATGCCAAAGTTCAAGTGACTTTATTTGCTATAAACGCTATTGAGTTTGTTTGCCTCTGACGAGATAGCACATTTCTATGTGCTTGCATTTTAAAATAAACAAACCATATTGAGAGATCTCTTACTGCAAAAGCTTAATGTACTTTTAAGTAATTAAGGATGAGAAAATTGTATCTTTGTGGCGCTAAACAGTTTTAATGTTTACATAACTTAACATTGGGTGCTTAATCGCTCAAAACAGAATCGTTTAAGTAAATTAGTTCTGTTCAATAAGCTCTAGGTAGCGGTAAAATCATGGGGTAAGGCTAATAAGAGTCATACTCTAAGTATTCAAGTTAATTGAATTTTCTTAAAGTGTTTTTGAGAAACGTGTAATTAATAATTTTAAGACGTGCTCGTGCGACATTTATGACTAAAGATTACATGAAAAAGTATGTTCATGACTGTTAAAACTTTAATTTTAAAAGTCTGGCGCTATACAAATACAAACTTATTTCATGAATCATTAATTGAGGCCACTTCAGAACAACTAAAAAGCTGTGTAACTAAACGGACAATAACACAAATAAATAAATTTGTTGTAGAACTTTAATTTTGTAACACATGTTTGAAGAGCAATTTGGATGACTTCTTTCACTACTGAAGTAAACTTTGCTCAAGTTAACTGTAATTCAGTTTTTGCACGTCATTCTTTGTGCTTTGTTTTCCCCTTTCCTTTGTAGCGGTTTCCAATAACGTCAGCGCGCTTTGTTGTTGTTATTGCAACATTTGATGGCAATGGAACTAAATATTTATGTATGTATTTGACGGGGATGTTTTACGTTCTACGATTTCAAGCTCGATTACTTGAGGACTTTGTACATGCACTTTGGACTTTCGTAAGTTGTGCAAAATGACAAAGAAGTCTTAAAACTTAATATTTTGGGCCGATGCAGTTAACTTTAGTGCACGTGTCAAGTTCGAGGTTTTCAAGTCTCTCTCAGTCGTCATTTACAGTTAGTCGAGCATGACGTTTGGCTCTCAATGATTTCTATAACTGTAGTTGTTGTATGTGTTGTGCAATGCATGCAAAATGGCAAATAAAGCACACAGTTCGCAATGTAAAAACTGTAAAAATGGAAAACGCGCATCGAGTGCATGTATGCAACAGATCTATAATTAAAGCTCGGCTAACAATTGTGTGTTTGTTTTTTAATCGAAGCAATTTAAATAGTTTCACCTACTGCACTTTTACATAGACACAAATTGAATATTAAAAGTGTGTATTTAAAAGCAGTTATGATAGTAACAATTAATTTTTAAGTATTCAAGTGATTAGCTGCACGCTTCTCTTGCCAATTGTATCATAAATATAAAAATACTACTTATGTAAGGGATTATCTAAAACGTACTGATTTAATCAGACAAAAAACACTTTTTCACTTGTCGTCAGTAGTAGGTACTTTGTACCCCACAACAACAACAACAACAACATTTGTTCACATTGCCCGTAATCAAAAATGATACGCGCCTCATTTCCTGAATTGTCTTTAATCCGCACTATGTATTCGTTGTCTCTCTCTCTCTCCTTCTCTTTCTCTGTGTGTGTGTGTGTGTGTGTTTTAAACCTTTGGTTCCTTATGGTTCCATTTCATTTAGCTTGTGTTCTACTCGTGTGCAATTTAACTTTGATCAGGGTCACGATCGTCCCACATGCGGCATCTAGTTGTAGTACTCGTAACTCGTAACAGGTCGTTCAAAGTTCAACAACAATTTGACGCTACAAAGTGTGTGCTCTCTTTCGCGCTCTCTCTTTCTCACTTTTACTCTTTGCGTTTTTCGTTAACAATTTTCATTCATGAACCCAGCAATTTGAACGATTTTCAAAGATTGTTTGTGGCAAACCATTGCGAAAAAAACTTTCGCTGAATACTTTTGCAAAGACATAAATAAAATAATTTGCAGGTATATTCGAATATTTGTATATGCATACTGTCTTTCGACATTCTTTCAATTTATAAACAAAACACGTTTTGCAAAATAACTTTATTCTTGTTATTATTTCTTTTTTTGCGGGAGTTGGGTTCAATAACCGTGGCATTGCCAGCTATCAAAAAATAAAGGAAAGGGCTACCAACCAAAGAGAGGAGTCTTTGAGAGCGAAAACTTATTACTCTAACTGCAATAAAAGCTTTCAAGTTATGTTTAATTTATTTTTATTGCGATTGAACTTTGCTCAACGGTATCGAGTCGGCAGATTTTAAAGAATTAAAACCTTGGATATCAGTTTCAATATACTATTCCTAATATAAACAGTAAAGTTGGTTTCTCTGTGTGGACTTTGGCTGACATTGAAATGTGTTTACTGTATTGTGCGTGTATTTGCTTTTCTTGGCACAAACCAAACAGAATAAAAAAAATGCCAATCATAGTTCTTTTCTTTTTCTGTAATAAATTCCATTGACCTATGTCAATATTTTACCTAGAAATGCGAAAAGAAAGGCAGATTTTTCTGTTTAGTCTTGTCTCTTTCTTTTTTGAGCATTTCTCGCCGATTATGCAATACAGATATTTGTTTGTCTAATTTTATTTTGTGTGCTATTTAATGTATATATTTAAATGAGCTAATGTGTAGGTGTTTGTGTGTGCCTTCTTCCACTTTGTTTTTGTTATTCTTACTATCACTTTTTGGCTTAATGCCAAAAAATATAAAAAAGCCACAAGGCGAAACCAAAAGAACTTGTTCTCTATTTATTCAAATTAAAATGTTTTCTTTTGTATCCTATTTTTTTTTTTGTTATTTCATATATTTATGAAAGCTGATTTTAAGTATTTTGTTTGGATTATGCATCTTTTAGTTTATTTTTAGCAAATATGTTTGGCATTGGGGGAGAAATATCCCAAACAAATTATATTAAGTTATTTGTTAGAATTAATTCTCAACATTTTTACATTGGTGACAGCTGCTTTTGCATATGTTTTTTATCTAAACTCTACCATATCTATCTACAAACATATATTATTATATCATTGTCATTATTGTCACTACATAAATGCGTATCTGTTTCTTTCTCTCTCTCTCCCTCTCTCATTTTATTGTAGGTAAATAAAACTGCAACTGTTATTTGGAGAATGAGATCATCGTTTAAATGTTGCATCCATTTGTTTGTCCGATACGTTTTTTAGCTAACGACACCATCATCATACAAAAACATCATCAACGCAACAACTCTGGCTAGAAGGACCATAAAAGAAAGAAAACCTTGAGAGAAAGTGCTTGACTAACTGCGTATATCTTTCTCTATTTATCTCGCTTGCTCTCTCGCCGTGTGATTGTGTGTGTGTATCAAAGAGCGCATTCTTTCATTGTCTGTGTCTCACTCCAGCTTTTAACTGCTTGCCAAACATAAAACAAGAAACGCGGCAACATGTTCATCGAAGATGATGCGCAGTAAGTACCGTTTTCATTAGTAGTACATTTGTCCTTTCTAACTGTTATCTTAAGAGAAAATGTCCCTTTTCAAATTACCCAACTCGTTTCATGTTCAGTTACAGTTATTTGTTTGTTAACCTTTTTGGTTGTTGTCCGATCTAATATTTGTTGCTAATTGAAATCACTCGTTCAAAAATCCGCATAAATATTTTAAAACTTTCCATTTGCAACGCTAAATTAAGCCAATTCAGACTGTTGTAAATAGTATCAAAAAGATATCGGATAGAAGATTAAAAAGCAATGAATGAAGGAAATTTTTTTTTTTTAAATATGAATTTAACAATTTCATTCAAATTTGTGATAGATAACAAAATAATTGACTTTTAGACTGCCATAGTTTAAGATAGTTATGCTGATTATTTTTTTTTTTTAGTATGAATAAGAAAGTTTTATTAGAAACTGCGATAATATTATAAGTCAAAAGTTTTAAAAGTGCTTGTTTAATTTATCATAGAAGTACTTAAATATGACAATGTGTGCTTATCATTCACTTAATAAAGCTTAGTTTAGTTGTCGTTTGTTGTTGTTATCACTTGATGTGATATTGATGCGTATTAAATCAGACACCATATAATGACCAAACGACAATAATCAGTAACAGTTCAACGCCTACAGAAAGAGAGCTTTAAACCAACCATCCATAAATATAGATTGTCATAGTGTTATAAAATTAGTAATAATATTCATGAAGTTCAGGGACATGACGTCGATACGTTTTGCTGCTCTTATCACAAGAATGCTTCTTATCATCAAAGCGTTTATTGCAGTATATATAAGTTTATATTTTTGCACTGATTGTCGGTACAATTATTTACTCAGAAATACTGATCTCATAACTAATATAAAACTCTTCTATCAACTAATTCGCTTACGTGACCTTGAATATGATATGTTGAAGCACACGCTACTTGAGACTTTATACCTTTATTATTTAATTCCGTTTACCGTTTTTGATAACGTGCTCTCTCACTATCTCTCGCTGCCTCTCTCTCACACTAAATGTCAGTGCAAAGGTCCAGTACACACACACACACACACAAACACAAATATTCTCTCAAATGCACTATGTATGTGTGTAAAGCTCTAAGCAACATTTTTACAATACTATCTGCAGGTGCCGTTAATTGGCCACAGGTGGTTTCATATGTCACAGTGCTTGCAAAAGATAACGGCTTAAGTCAAAAAGAAGATTGTGCTTGAACAGATAGATGAACTTATAATGGGTTGATGGTTAGGTGTTAAAAATAAGCACGTGATATATAGTATATGTATTAAGTTTTAATTAGTATGATAAGATTTAATTAAATTGCAAAAAGATATTTTAGTGGACGCTTAATTAAAAACAATCTTGCAAATATATTTTTTTGTTATGTGAATATTGTGAAGTAACTTTTGCAATGCCTGTTTAATGAATCCAGGATTTTTGACTATTATAAAACTTTTCTTATTTGCTTAAAATACAGATTTTTGTGTAAGTGAAAAGTTAGTTAATTAGTTTTAGGTGTACACTATATTCAGACATGACTGTCCTACAATCTGTGCTTCAGATAAATTTTAATCTCAAGTACATAATAAGAAATAGTTGCTTTAAGTATTTATGACACACTTACTTAAGTATTTTTAGCGTGTTAAATAAATACATAGTTTAGACCCTTGTACCCTACGTACATCTAGTTTCACTCAATAATTGAGTCAAAAACTTGACGTCTAGACCATAAGGAGACCTATTAGTATGTGCAATCAAAAACGACGCTGCTGATAAAAACACAACACAAAAACAAAAAAAAAAAAAAAACACTACTTTTCAAACGTTATCTCGCCTTGTGAGCACTCTAAGCTCTATCAAAAGCGAATGGGGCAACCCTTTTTGTTGTTGTTGTTGTTGTTATTTTGTTTTCGCCCCATTCCGTATTGGACATGGCAAGATTTGCCAACTGTGAATTCAGTTAGCTTTTGGCTGGCGACGGCGCTAGAACAAACAAGTAAGGAAGGTGACTTTCAGAAACTGATTCATCCTCTATATAGCATAAGTACCATATATACAGTCAGTCAGTCCGTCAGTCAGTCAGTCAAAATTAGCATATCCAATTATCACAAACTGTGCCCAACTAATCAAATTTAATTATTTTTCTATTTTTCACACACTTGTGCAGAATGGACAGCATCTGGGTGCAGAGTGCACTGACTGCAATCAAGGCGATTGCATTTGTCTATGATATTATAACGCTGCCGGTCTATTTGGTAATACAGGCGCCATGGAAACGCCGACAGGAATCGAGGCGAGTGAAGGTGAGTCAAAAACAGTTTTCAAACACCAAGTGAAGTTTCAAGTTTATTACTTAACTGATTCTGATTATAGTAATTGAATTTTGATTTTTGTTTTTCTAGGCTTTTTTTGAAATCGCGTTTCATAGTTTAACTTTATTGCATGCTGTAGTTTTTTTTTTTTTTTCGTTTTTAACTCAGTTCTATTATTTAACAAAAAAAAATTGCACACATCCTCTCTCTCTCTCTCTCTCTCTACCTCTCAGTATTTGTCATGCAATGCTTTCACCTTCAGCTTTGTACTTTTTGTACTGACCTTTTCATTATCTGTCCCTCAGTTCGACTTTGTCTTACCTCTCTCCTGATCATTTATCGCTATCTCTATGTCTATTTTGCATACCTTGTACCCCATTAAAAAGTTGTGCAACAGGTGAAAAAACCCTTAATTGTGTTTTGTTTATTTATTTAATGATCTTACATTATTGGTTCATTACTGAAGTTTCAACAATATTACAAAGTTAAACCATAATTAATTCATTTGAATACACATTTTCTTTTTAAACGCTATTAAAATTTCCCTTAAACCATAATTCTAGTTAACTCAGCTGCCAAACAAAAAATAAAGGGAAATTATGCAGGGATATTTAAGCTTTGATTAGGAATTCTTTGAATCGTTATCGAAATTATTGTTAATTCTTTACATTATTGTAGGTCAGTTTATTGAATATATACATATGTATTTATACTTCCGCTTTGACAACGTGATTCATTCTTTCAACTAGAGCGACATAGTCATAAATGATAAGCAAAGTTTATGGTTTATGGCCGCAATCGGTTAACGGCTATCGAAACCATGATAAAGATCACAAAACGTTAAAAGAACATAAGGAAAAAACATTTTATGGAAGTAAATGGTGCTACGAAATTTTTGTATATTACAAAACTGCACTTTTTAATGCTATAATATTTTTTTTACCCTCCTCCTTCCTTCAACTCGCAGAGCGCGGTCATAAGCAAGAAATTGTTGGTCGATGAGCCCTCGAAGTACGCGCCGGATGACATTGAGGTTTTAACTATTTCATATAAATTTGGGTTTTTTGAATATAGTTGTTAGTTTGGTTTGTTTTTGGTGTCTGAACGGAATCGGGAACTTTCACCTCTTTCTCACACACTAAATGTTGTTCGATACTAATAACCACTGCCTGCTCACTTAGCTTTTTGAGATCGCTTCCACACCACCAATTTAGAACCTAGAACCTTAACACTCAAGTAATTCTCCTGGTGACCCATTTTTGATTGATATGAAAGCTCGTTTTGAAAAGCATTTACTAATTGGTTTCATTTAAACTCTTCCAGGCAAAGATAATTAGGCAAGATGACACTGAGTTGACGTATCGCACCACGGAACCACCACGAGATGTCCATGTCAAGATGCTGCAGGAGAACATTGATACGCTGGAAAAGGTCTTCAACTATGTGGCCAAAACGCATTCGACCAAACGTTGCCTGGGCACCTCGTCAGATACTCAGCGAAGAGGATGAGATGCAACCCAACGGACGTGTCTTCAAAAAGTACAACATGGGCGACTACAAGTGGAAGAACTTCATCGAGGCGGAGCGCATGGCAGCTAGCTTTGGACGTGGTCTACGCGAACTTGGCCAGGCGCCACGTCAGAACATTGTCATCTTTGCCGAGACCCGTGCCGAATGGATGATTGCCGCCCATGGTTGCTTCAAACAGGCCATGCCCATTGTTACCGTCTATGCTACACTCGGAGACGATGGCGTTGCTCACTGTAAGTAAGAATTTACTATTGAGAAGACTATAATTTACTAATTGTTGTTCTGATTTTTAGGCATTAGCGAAACTGAAGTTACCACGGTTATAACGTCGCACGATCTGCTGCCCAAGTTTAAGACACTGCTCGATAAATGCCCGAATGTAAATACCATTATCTATATGGAGGATCAGCTGCGCAAGACCGAAACAACTGGCTTTAAGGATGGCGTCAAAATTCTGCCATTCAACCAAGTTGTTAAAATTGGAAATGACAGCAAATTTGGTAGGTTCAATATCGAGCGAAAGTTGCGGGCGTATTATAAATAGATAAGTCAAATTGTGAAGGGCGGGTTTTTAGATTGTCGTGAGAATTGTAAATGGGGGTTGTAGTTTAATGTTAGCTGTCTAGCAAATGTTTTATGTGCAAAAGTAGAGTTTTATTGTACCGTTCAGAACTGAACTGAACGAAGAAAATGTATCTTTGAATCCAGTTCATCTCCTTTATTCGTTCACTTGGCTCTTATGAGCGTATCTAGTTCGCTTTGGGCTTTTGAACAAACTTAAGAACCAGTTTGAACTGACTGAACAACAAAATGAACTAAAATTGAACAACTGAACAAATTCATTCAGTTGAACAAGTCCGCACTTAAATTGTTCTAATCAATTAATAACCATCGTTAACTCCTTTTCACAGAACATGTGCCACCCAAGGGCGAAGATATTGCGATCATTATGTACACTTCCGGCTCAACGGGCACACCAAAAGGTGTTTTGCTCTCGCACAAGAATTGCATTGCGACCATGAAGGGATTCTGTGATATGGTCACCATATATCCGGAAGATATATTAATTGGATTCTTGCCGTTGGCCCATGTCTTTGAGTTGGTTGCGGAGAGTGTTTGTTTGATGACTGGCGTCTCGATTGGTTACTCAACACCGTTGACATTGATTGACACGAGCAGCAAGATTAAGCGTGGCTGCAAAGGTGATGCCTCCGTTCTGAAGCCCACTTGCATGACGTCAGTGCCGTTGATACTGGATCGCATCTCGAAGGGCATCAATGACAAGGTCAACTCGGGCTCGTCATTCCGTAAGGCGCTCTTCAAATTCCTCTATCAGTACAAAGTCAAGTGGATACAGCGTGGATATCAAACTCCAATTATTGATAGGTATGCTAAACTTATTTGTGTTAAATGCTGTGACTCTAACGTTTCCTTTCTTGTTTTGCAGTCTGGTTTTTAAGAAGGTTGCCAAATTGATGGGCGGTAAAGTGCGCATTATTATGTCCGGTGGAGCGCCTCTCTCAGCTGATACACACGAGCAGATCAAGACGTGCCTGTGCGTGGATCTAATCCAAGGTTATGGCCTGACTGAGACAACATCTGGTGCCACTGTTATGGATTGTAAGTGTGCTGAGTAGTTATTTAAAGTGAAACAAGAACTCAAACCTTTCAATTTGCTTGTAGATCGTGACATGACCTATGGACGCACTGGTGGACCTTTGACCGTTTGCGATATACGACTGGTGAACTGGGAGGAGGGTAACTATCGTGTTACCAACAAACCGTATCCCCAAGGCGAGGTGCTCATCGGTGGCGATTGTGTTTCGCAAGGCTATTACAAGCTGCCCAGCAAGACCAACGAGGACTTCTTTGAGGAAGATGGCCGTCGTTGGTTCAAAACTGGCGACATTGGAGAAGTGCAATCCGATGGTGTACTTAAGATAATTGGTGTGTGTTATAACCAACTCTTTTAAGTGCTCTTTTTAATATGCTCACTTTGTGTACAGATCGTAAGAAGGATCTGGTTAAGCTGCAGGCTGGTGAATATGTGTCGTTGGGCAAAGTGGAATCCGAGTTGAAGACATGCGGCATTATTGAGAACATTTGCGTCTATGGTGATCCATCAAAACAATTTACTGTCGCGCTGGTCGTGCCAAATCAGAAACATCTTGAGGATCTGGCCGAACGAAATGGGCTTTTGAACAAAACATACGAAGAGCTGTGCTCATCGCCCATCATGGAGAAGGCCATACTCAAGGAAATAAGCGAACATGCGCGAAAATGTAAGTTAAAAACTAATAGAAATCGACTACATTTTTAAAACCTTATTCTTTTGGCAGGCAAACTACAAAAGTTCGAGGTGCCGGCGGCCATAACGTTGTGCAAGGAAGTTTGGTCGCCTGATATGGGTCTGGTGACGGCTGCTTTTAAGCTCAAGCGCAAGGATATACAGGACAAATATCAGCACGACATTAATCGCATGTACGCTTCATGAAAATCAATGTACTAAACGATAGCAATGATAGCAGCAGTGAAGCTAATTGTGTACTAAATATCTATAACAATTGTTTTTAGTATATAGCTCAAAAGAAGGAAAAAAAACATGCGTTATTCAAAAAAAAAAAAAAAAACCAAACTAGATTAAGTTTCACATAACCTAAAACCCCAAACACAACAGCTTCTCCTGTAGGGAGAACAATATTTTATTTAGAAACAAATTTTCTATTGTATCGTGGTTTTAGAAATGTTCAGATTTGTTTGGTTGCACTTTTGTTATGTACCATGCTGTTGATGATAATGATAACGATTAAATGACAATGATAATGAAACTGATGATAACGGTTATGATGCGATGTACAGTTTTTCGTTTCTCTTTTTTTTTTTTAGTACATTTTTGAAGCAAACGAAAAAATGCAACTTATTTTTATATAAATAAAACACACAATAAACTAAACTTAAGTGGTTGCCTAATAATTATGTACATACTATACATATACATATATAAATATATACAATTGCGTATATATCGAAAAAATCTTATTTTAGATTTTACTATACATAAATACATATATTTATAGCGTACTTCTTTAAACTTAGTTTAATATTATATACATACTATATGGCAAAAATTATTGAAGTAATGAATTGTAGCAAAACAACAACACAAAAACAAACAACAACAACAAACGACATGTTCTGAATTAAAATGCTTAAATGCAAATACAAATTATAAAAAAAACAACAATTTTTTTACTTTTATCTGGGACGCAAATCCGAAAAACCCTCCATATATAAAAAATGTAAACACATATGTATATTTTAGGGGAATTTAAAAAACTTTATAAATCAACTGCAACTACAAATTAAAATTCAGAATCAGCAAACGAAAGACCTAGTTCTAATGGAATATTATGAAAGAAAATAATATTCGATACTATTTCTTATAATTTAGTCATATTATTAGGTAACCCCCATAGAAACTTTAGAAATGTTTTTAGCAATTTGACTATGAAACGGTGTGTTTCGAAAAACCATAATGGATATTTTTTTTTAAATATTCCAATTCATTTTGATTAACAAGTATAAACACATACTATATTATTATGCATATTTTAGATAGTTATTCATAATTATTATTATAGAAAGCGTTACACAAAACAAAGTCGTACATTAAGTTCATTTTTGCATTATTGTACATTTTTCGGGTGTATAAAATAATGAGATGCTAAATCAATAAACACTATTTAAATTTTTGAAAATGTTTCTTTAATATTTAGAATTTTGTATTATGTATGTAAATCTAATAATATTTATAATCTTTCAGCATTTATTTTGAATTTTTCCACATAACAGCTTCTTGGCAGCACGTTTTTTAGAAGTCAGGATGGCCGAGTGGTCTAAGGCGCTGCGTTCAGGTCGCAGTCTACTCTGTAGGCGTGGGTTCGAATCCCACTTCTGACAAATATATTTTAGTTTTTGGAGGAGTGCCAAAAAAAAAGATTTTGTATATATTTTTGCTGAATACAAAAAATGTCCATTAAAATATTTTCTTCTGCTGCTAAAACTATGATACAAGTTTCAGATACCTATCGACTATTTATACACTGATCAGATTTAATTTTACATTGCATACTCTGCCCAGTGTCTTACAAAAAGGAGTAGTTACTGTACTCCGGCACAACCTTGACTCTGAACGTAGACCAACATCCTACGTCCCTTGAAACTTTTCTGCATTAAAACTTGTTAATGTTTTTGTTGCTCCAACGGTCGGTTGGTCGCTTGAGCGAGCTGAAGCACCTTGGCGCCCATTTATTATGGCACACTGGCGATGGCAGCTGCAGTGTAGAAAGAGCAGAAAGAGAGAGCAAAAAGTAGCTGAAAAGAACGTGGCATACCTTTGGGGTGGGCAAACTCACCTGAAGTGGACTCTATTACGTCCACTAATGCAACAAATAAATCATGAAAAATGTGTGACTGAAAGTTGCCAACACTGTGCGAAAATAAATGAAGTTCGTAAGTCGGACAAAATTATTTTTTTTTTGTTGCCAGTTATGATTCCCAGAGTATAAGAACATAACTGCAACGTTTTATTTGTTATTTGTTGGCTTGAAGGTTCGGATAGATTATAATGATCGACCTGTGGATATAGCTGATGCTATTGTGAATTTGACATTGATGATTTTAGTGTCAACGGCGCTGCATGCGATGTTCGCACATAGCAGACACGCATTGTTGCACCTTGCGCAATATCTTTTTGAGGATGCTTTGTTGAGCCCTCAATGTGGGCGCTTCCGACAACAGACGGTGCACCATACCGTTTATCTGGCCCGGAACGTGTCTGAAGCACCGCCGCATTGAGCCGAAGCTCCAGGTTTGCCCCCTGCATAGGTAGAGTGGGTGGCAGATGCAGCAGCCCATAAAACGATCTGGCCACCGATGCAGCAGCTGCAGGACCATGAGCTGAAGGACCACCCAAATTTAATGGTACCAGTCTCTGGGAAAGTGTTGTGCCACGCGGCAGCTGCCTGGCAAAATAATCAATGCTCTGCGATGAGGATGCAAATGGAACCACAGCAGCCAGTGGTAGTGGTGGTGGAGCTGGCGATGGTGGTGCTGTAGCTGCCACAAAGGATTCTGCTGGTTGCTCCGACTGAGCCCTCTGACGTTTAGCACTAGTGGACCTAGCATTAGGTGGGGCTCTGCGCTTGCGAGTCGGAGGTGCTTCTTCTTCTGTAGTCTCCGAAGAAGATGTGCCTGGCGTTGGCGGATTGGTTGTTTCTGCAGTTGGCTCGTCTTCTGTATCCGACGGCTCCTCTTTAATGGGTCTATTGCAACTCAATCTGTTGATAGCCTCCGCTTGGGTTAATGTCCTCTTGGGCGGTGACTGGGAATCCGGTGATTCCACTTTCACTGACTGCTTGGCATCCTCATCGGCACTTGTTTCGGTGGACTCTAATTGAGCGGTATTATCTGGCTGGTCATCTTCGTTACCAGAATCGCCTTCAACCTCCTCTTGCTCTTCTTCGAGCTTCTCAACCTCAAGATTGTTTTCAGCAGGATCCTCCTCTGCTTGCTCCTCCCCACTAGAAGGCATTTCGGTTGCAGCATCTATTCCTTCCATTTCCTGGATGCCATCTCCAACGAGTGGAACTTCCACTTCGTTTGTATTCGCTACTAAATTGGTAGGCAATCTCTTCACCAGCACGCGCACTGGGCGACATGAATTGATCAAGGATTCTGTGCTTGCACTGCGTGCACCTAAATTGCGTGAATTGACAGCTTCTGCTGTACTTTGCCTAATTGCCTTGACTTTCTTTGACTTTTTTCCTTTGACAGTGCTTGATTTTTTTTTAGCTGATGCTTTTTCATCAGCGTTTTTATTTTTTCCCTTGGACTTACGCCCGTTTGGAGGTTCTTGCTTTATCGGCAATGCAACTGGAGTCTGTGTTTTAGCTCGAGTCGATCGTCGTATGGAAAATCCATTCAATTGCAACTGCTGAGATCCTAAGGATAATGGGTCCGGTGTTTTGGGTGTTGAAGTTTTAGGTTCTACCTGTTCATCGGAATTTTCTTCAAAGGGCAATATTGCATTAATATTTGCCTGCTGTTCTGGTGGCTCCTGTTCCAAATCGCTTTCAGTCGCCATTTTCTCAACTGGCTTCAAAATGTCTGCCTCAAGTTGAGTCTCGTTGAAATTGTTCTCAGTTTCTAATGCTGACTCAGCACTCGCATTTATTTCGGTTTCAGCAATGCTGTTGTCACGTTCGCACTCGTTAGCGACGTGCTCTATTTCTGTCTCGTTCTCTTCAACATTGGCAGTGCTGTTGTCCCTTTCGCACTCGTCAACGACGTGCTCTACTTCCGTCTCGTTCTCTTCAGCTCTGGCACGAGGCTGCTCTGAGCTGCGTTGCAATTTTTTGGCTGTAACGATTCAAAGCCAAGTAACGAAAACTGAGCACTGCTAATCTAACAACGAGTTCTTTAACTTTGACTTACCCGACAATTTATCAAAAGTCTGTTTGCGCTGGTCGCCATTTTCTTTCTCCGAATCCGATTTGGAGTCAATAGACATGTCGCTCGAGGCACCATTTAAATATGATTCGAGACTATCACGTCTATTGGTAATCATATTGTCAGTTCGACGATTATTCCATGCGGTGAGAGGAACTTCCGAATCGCCCGAATCGGAACTCAATCGGCGACTTTGCAGCCGATTTCGGTTTGCCATTGCGCCTAATGAAAAGTCAAACAGATACATACACAAAAAAAAATTATTATACACACACACTTACACAAGCAAACGCACTCAATTTGCAAAAAAAAAAAGAAAAATGAACATATTTTGCATTTGCAATTAAACTTACTTTCTGTGGGCAGCTCATTCAATGAATTGATGGCTGAGGTACTTGGCGAACTTGCCGATTTAGGTTTCTTGCTAGACTTTCCTTTGCGCTTCATTTTTCTAGCTTTCTCGCTATGAAAAGTTTTAATTTTATGTCTCGCTGCTTTGCCACTGTCGCTCACACTGAACTCTCTCGATGCACTGACGGCAACGCTGCTTGCCTCGTGGCACTCGTTTATTTTTTGTTCCATTTCCATTTCGTTCTTACAAATATGGTCACACTTTGCACTTATTAGCAACACTTTTTTAGGTGAATCACTATGAAATGAAACTTAAAATTTAATGTAAACTAATTAAGTAATATAATTTTTTTCGGGTGTTTGAGACTTAAATCTTAATATTGTTAAGCTTTTATTTGTAGTGTATTTGATTGCCTCCAATTTAAATAGTCCACTATTTACGCATACATACACACCTGATAAATGTGTTTTAAAAATGTTGCTGACCACTTGCTAAGCGAATTTTGAGCACAACCTGACTGCAGTCTAAAGCACATTTAATAAATGGTCAAGCATTGAATTTGAATTTACGCCATCTCTCAGACTTAAACGCCAGACGTAGTCAACTTCAAATGCGACAGACTGCAATGGCATACTAATAAAATAAATAGACTATGAAAGTCACACACAAACACACACACACACACACATTCATAGTAAAGAAGACATAAATTTGTGAGTATGAGCGAGTGTTTCAGATGAAATGCTAAGAATTTAATGCTTATTCGCTACGCTCAATGGATTTCGGATGACAGACAGGCCGAGAGACGGACGAGAGACAGTTCGGAGAAGGGGAAGGTGTCGGGTACTTCACGGATAAAAACATCAACAGCGTGGAACGAGGGGTATGAGAAGCGATTGCGCAAATGGAATGACATCTAATGGGATTGGGTCAACAAACGCATTAGTGTTCAGCTCATGGACCAAGAATGGGAAATAAGGAATGCCAACTATGCTCCTGGATAAGAAATTTTATGATGTGCACAAATTCTCTGTCGCATAATTCATTGCTGAATGTGTTGCCAAAGCTTGTGCTTTTATTCTTATTCAATAAATATATGATTCGATATGATTCGATGAGTGTGCTCTGAATGCGATAGATAAAAAAAATAAGTGAGGAGAAATGGAGAGAAATATATGAGAAATTCATACAGTTGGGTTGAACAATGATTGATTGAAAAAGTTTATGTTGCAGTAAGGTCTTCCCCAAAGAATATTATAGTTTTTCAAATCTAAAATAGCGTTTCAGAATATATAGACCAACTAACATCAGCTTTTCAAATGCCCGGGTAGCTCAGTCGGTAGAGCATTGGACTTTTAATCCAAGGGTCCAGGGTTCAAGTCCCTGCTCGGGCGAACTTATTTTTTATTCTTTTTTCGATAATATTTAAGCAACAGAATACAAGCTGAAACATTTTATTTTCCTCTTTTTTATATTCAATGCGCATTTAATCGTCTATTTAATAGCAATTAAATCAAACATCCAGCCAAAGGTTGTAAAAATCTTTAGCAGCAATTGAATTTAATTTGGCCAAATTGAAATGCTAAGAGCAGTCACATGGAATGCTGCACAAACACCAAAGAACACATTTAGATACACGCACACACACATAGAAGAACACCCACACAGAAAGCCATGTCTTGTGCTTTCAATGTCAACGAAAGGAATGGAAACATGTTAGAACTTGTATGTCGTAACGTAAGCGAATACGTAATACTCTTTTTACAGTAAGTGCCAGTTTACAGTTCATATTAGAGTTGTATCGTGTGGTTCCGAACAAGTTCAATTGAACGAATGAATTAGTGAACTAAATAAACGAACTAGATGCCTGATTCTTGTTTATTTAGATCGTTCGTTCCTGCGTTTTTTTTTTTTAAATAAAATTAATCTATTATTGATTCCGTGTACCTATTCACTCTCTGTCCAACATCGGTACTTAAGTATATGAAAAAGTTTCTAGACTCACCCAACAGCTTTGTGGACAAGTTGTCTAAAGCGAGCGAGCGAGAGAGGAAGAGGAAGAGGGACTGAGGTCAACTTTGTACGCCAAAGTCGAAAGCGAAAACTTTCACTTTGAAGGACACGAAAGATGCCGCAACAGAGATACGCAATCAGAGACAAGAGCGACTGTTGGTTACAGTCAGCATACAGACGACAAACAAACAGAGATTCACGTGTATTTGTATGTAGGACAGGCTGTCAATCTCAGCGAGAGTTGTTGGCCATTCGCAGCTCGTTGAAGCGCAAAGCGGAAATCAGACGCCATATCAGGCGGATATGCTCGACAAGACCGGACGGAAATGAAACGTAAGTGAACATTGCAAAAACAACAGGCAGGCAGGCAGGCAGTCAGCCATTGAACATTGAACATTGAATTAAATGTGAGCATCGAAAACGATGCTGATGATGACATTGAAGCTGGAAAATTAAAATGGGATAGAGATAATAAATAGGGATAGGTAAATATTGATCGTATACACATGAAACACGAAACGAGATTCTGTCAACAGTGGTAATAACAATGCAGTGCCAATAAAATGCAACGAAAGCCATTTAACTGTATTCTACATACATACTTACATATGTGTACATACATGTATGTAATGTGTAACCCAAACTCTTGTTCAAGTCACTCAGCAAAACATGAAATCGATTTCGAATTTGTAGTAAAAATGCAAATGTAAACAGACAACAGCAACAACAACAACAGCAACATTTTGTTAGTCAAGTGTATCAACAAAAAAACACATCAAGCATAATAGCTGCAACTAGATACAGTTACATTTCTGTTGCCAATTTGTGTGCATAAAGAACTCACTTTCAATTTGAGCATTTGCTGCTGTTTTATATTCACCCAAAAATAAGTGTGCAACGGTACTTCAGTCTAGCCTTGATGTGACATTACCTCACGAATCTGAGCTGTTGGGCGTATTCTGAACTTAAGTATAGAAGCTCATTTATTTACAGCTTTCTGTTGTTTGCTTTGTCTACACGCTTATAAAGCCGAATTCAATTACAAATACTGTTAGTAAGAAAGCGTATTGAAATCATACGCATCAGCATCTATTGTGAATTGAATACAGTTGAATTCAAGTGCTGCCAAAGCAAACCAAACAGCAAAAAGCGCAACTAAATTGCATGTTAGTGTATATATGTATATATTTTAGTTAGATATATATTCACATTCACATACGCATGGTCTGTATGCAAATTGAAGCAAAGTTTTTCTGGCTGCTGACTCTTCGAGAGAGCTAACTGCAGCGCTTAACACGATTTCTTTACGCCATGTTGCACATTTTGCGAGTGCTGCCAAGTTCAAATGACTGTGAAAACTGCACACGGGCGTGTGTTGGGCGTGCTGCTACCCTCCTTCCCTCCCACTTCCCCTCCCAAATAAGCAATGGTTGGGGAAATTTGGAATAGCAAGAACAACAACAACTAGTACAATTGTATAGAACACCAGCTGGGTTATCGAAATGGCAACAGAATGTGGCACGCGTTGCAAGTGCCGCACTCGAAAAACTTTTGTATTTTATGCACCAACAATGTTTTTTTTTGTTTTCGTTTTGGTGAGCATAAAAAAAAACATTTTCAATTGAAAACTTTCAGCACAATGTTTTGACCTTGGACTTTTAAAGAGAATATACTAATAAATTAGAAGATAAACTAAATAGCAAATGAAAAATAAATTTTTAAAAAGTGTGTGCGCTTTTAGGTTGTTATGGGCTATACAAAATAGTTGGGAATTTCGTATAAGATAAAGGAGATGAATCTAAAGATACAAATTAAAAGGATGTTATCCCACATACATCAAAAAGTTTCAATAAATAAGCTATCTACATTTTCTAAATTCTTTTAAATACAAATAATATAAAAGTCCCTTTTACACATTTAAAGAAAGATTGTTTTCTGCAGCTTTTATTAACGTTTTATACGCAACTGTTGCCCATCAAAAAGACATCGCCAAAAACATCGCCCAAGTCTAGTTGGGGAAACTGTACCTCACTGCAGATAAAGATAACTAACGGTTAAATTGGGACAGTTTGCACTGCGCAGGCGCTTTCAAGAGAGTGCAAAAGAGAGAGAATTTTAGCTCTCTCAAAAAGCTCTGGTTTGACAAAAATGCTCATTTAAATCAAAACATTTGAAGCTGTGTGTGCTTTGTAATGTTTTGAAGTTGCCATTGCCTGCAACTCTCCTCATCCCTACTACGCCCCCCAACATGTTGTTGTTGTTGTTATTTGTTGCCATTCGTACTAGATTTCCATAGACGAACGAACACGCGCTCAATTTGATTGAATTGTTATTGTTATTTGACTGCTTTTTTTTTTTCTCCTTCTGTGGCTTTTGCTTTTGCCGCTTCCGCTCATATTCTTCGTTTTTGCGGCTACTACTCTGAAGTATGTTGGCCATTTTGCCAAATGCACATTTAGGCCAAATAGTAGCAAATTTCTACTTATGTACAATGTCTATGTGTGTGTGTGTGTGTGTGTGTGTGTGAGTACTTGAGCTTGTGTGTTTGTGTGTGTTGGGCTATGTCAGATTCCATTGAGTTGAATAAATAACGAGCTCGACGTGAGTTGATTTTCTACACTTGAAATTGTTTGTCTTTTGCACGTGGCGGCTGCCAGCAAAAGAAAGATTTTGGCTTGTGGTTGTGTGTTGCGGTTGTCTTATAGGTCAGCAAATGGCTCGCTTGTGGTTAGCACTGTGTCAGCGATTTGAGGCCTGAGTGGCTAGTGAAAAAATCATGTTGCCTGCTTTTCGGCAGCGTCCCTGACCTACTATACATGTGAGTGCGGTTGTGTGTGGCTGTGTGTGTTATGTGTGTGTCAGTTTGCGTCAATTCTCAACGGCATTGTCAAATAGTCAAAAACATCAACGTCAAAGCAATATGGTACTAATTGAATGGTATTTGCATTTCATGCACAACTTGCACGGCCTTCACAACACTGATATAGATTTGTTATTGTGTGTGCTAATGTTTGTATCAATGTTCTTTGTTGCAGGCTCTTTAAACAACATTTCGCTTGCAGCTTTTACTGTTGTCATCCTCATTAACTGTCAACAGGCAACATTTGTTTAGAACTACTTAAGTTGAGTTTTTTTTCGGAACGAAGCTTATGAGGAGGTTAGGCAAATGTTTGTTTCAGGCAGCAAAAAACTTAACGGGCCTGCGACAAGCGATAGTTTTTTTTTACGTGCGCTATAATCGATCGTGTGTGAGCCGCTTGAACTAGTTCAATAGCTGGGCTCCAGCTGCTCAATCGGTTTGAGCTATCGATAGTAGAGATGTGCGCGTAAACTATCGTGACTGATATACGCAACAACAGAGCAGAAAGTTGCATACAGCATATCTTCTAGTCGATCACTTGTGTCAAGTGTGCTTCTAACTTGTTGTTTGTTAAGTCTTATTTGTCGCTCTTTGACATGCACTGAACTATGCGATGTGTGTGTAGAGAATCCTTCACTCAGTCTTCACAGTTCACGCTGTCCCTTGCTGCCTTTTACAGCTTTTCTAGCTGCCGCTGCTGCTGCGAAACTTAAAGAGTGGCAATTGCAGGCAAGTGTCAGGCCGAGCTTTGCAATTGACATAATTAGTTGGCAGGCGTGCGCTTATGTTTGTGTATGTGTGTGTGTGTGTGTGTTTGAGTTGATTGTAAGTGTGTGTTGCTCATTGAAGCACTTTCAAGTGCTTTGTTTTTGCACAAGTCTCAGAGCAAATAGACAATGAGTAGTGCACAAATTAAGGCAACGCCATTTTGTCCGACAGCGACGAGCGAAAGAGAGAGAGAGAGACAGCAATAAAGCAATTGCATTTTACAACTTAAAGGGAACTTTGAGGAGTTGCCAACTCAAGCTACGTTTCATTTACAGTTATTGAGAATGTAATAGCAATGAACAAATGGATTTCTGAGTATTTTGTTGATTTTAAACTTTGAATTCTGTGCCATATGCTTACCACCAAAAATGCAGTTTGATATCATGCAAAATCCAATATAATTATGTTGCATACTTTTGAGCTTTTGGAATTTGTCAATTAAGTTGGCTTGGCAACCAAGCCAATTTCTCTGTGTGTGTGTGTGTGTGTGCGTTTGTGTTGGTTCAGGCTTTGTGGCTGTATCAGGGGCTCATGGGGGTCAGGGGTCAGTTGTTTACCGCAAGCCACACACACACACACACAACAAAGTGTGGCTTTGGCGGCAGGCTCTCAACTCAACTTCTCGATGCAGTCTGAACTCTTGAACCTCCTTCCCCCCCCCCTCCCCAACACACTTACATGTGTATAATACACACACACACACAGCCACAGAACAGCGCAATTTGCATATAGATTAAAGGAGCGTTATGCTGCTGCTGCTGCTGCTGGTAGACAAACAACAGCAACAGCGACGTCAGTCGTCTATAGAATCTTATGAAAACCCTTTTGCCCGACAAACAACCATCCCACCCCCGCCCCCAAAGCCCTCCACCACTCCTCAACTCGCTGCAGTTTTGTGGGCGTGGTCGAACGAATGTTTTCTTGCAGTTTGCTTCCGTTTTTAGTGCTCCCATTTCTTTGCCCAGTGAATAATGCAGTCTGCAAGGGGGCGTGTAGGCGGGGTGGGGGCGGGGTGTATCATGTTGTTTGTTTGTACGTTTAAATGTAGTGTTGTTGCATAATTTCGCAGCTCTCGATGAGCATTTGCATTGTTTTGCGCGTGGTTTAATTGCAGTTTTGCATATTGCTCTTTTTTTTCGCTAACTGCAAGTTAAGCTGCTTAATTTAAGTTGAGTCTTTAAGTGGCATTAAATTGGCAATAATTGCCACAATTGCAGTTGTAATTTGGATATTTAAAAGGGGGGCTTAAAATTTAATGACTCTTTGCTTTTTTGTTTACTGGCAGTTGAATTTTAAAGCATCAATTAAAAAAGTGATTGATATCAGATAGCTTAAAAATGATTAGAATTTAATGTGTAGTTTAGAATCCTCTAAATTCACTTTAGTTTTACTCTAAAACGTTTTCAAAAGCCTTGAAAGTTGATACGCACATTAGTGAACATCAGTATGCAGCACAATAGCAATAATTTTTGTGCCTGGCAACACTTGCACACTCTCTCTCTCTCTCTCATCCTCAACTAAAAAATGTGGTTCATGTCTTTGCTAGGGTGTTGGCTGTTGTTGTTGGTTGGCTGCTGCTGCTTTCGCATTCGTGTCTCGGACATGAATTACGTTTACCGACAATTAATTTCAAGTGAAAATGTGCTAAAACTTTTAATTGGGCTACCAAGTGGCTGGCAATGTCTGTTCTGCCAGCACACACACACACACACACACACACACACACACCACCCAGAAGCAGGGCTGTAGAATTTACCAAAAGCCATAAAAATGTCGACAACATGCTAGCCAAGGAATATTTCGCAGCAATTTTCGCTGGCGCAGGTGCAACGAAGGCATCTTTAAAGCTGCAGCCGATTAGCTACGGCAATGGAAAATAATAATATTGCGCATACGACGCATTGAACGCGTTTTCATCAGCATGTTTGCCCAACAATACTCAGGCGCCATTTGAAAAAATATTTGCTTATCAAATGATGCTTTGGCTGTGTGTAAAATCGCAGTAGCAGTAACTGCCACAATTGGCTTCCCTTGAAGCTTGAAGCCACAACCGTACACTACCACCCGCCCTCCCCCATCGCCGCGTCAAAGTCAAACAAAACAAAAGGTTATGCGAATTATGCGAAGCGTACAAAAACCGCCCAAACAAAACTCTTCCCCCACCCTCTCTCCGCCTCGCTCCTCCGCTCTTCAAATATTCGACGCACAGTGCACGCAAAATGTATTTTTCACTTCAGTTCCTTTTTAGTGTTCCCTCCTCTCACTTCTCTATTGCTTTCTCTCTCTCTGTGTTGCTGCAAACGTTTTAGTTATGGCTTCACTTTAATTAAACTTCGTTGCCGTTGTTGTTGTTGTTTCTGTTGCTGCTGTTGCTGCTGTTGTTGCTGTTGTTGCTGGTGGGCATAGAAACAATGACTGCGGCGACCTGTTCAACAGTTTCTGAACTTGTAGAAGCGATTGAAAGAGTCCAACTCTTGCCAAAGACTCAAACTAAACTTACTTAAAAATGAACTAGTTCATTTATTATGCACATAATTCGAACAGGAAATGAAAAACTTAGCAGCTATGGAACAAGGATATATTTGTTCTAAGCACGATAAAAAACCTAAGAAAATCTTTGTTCTTCTCCTGATTTCTTAAGCTTAATTTGTCACTTTTCCCAAAGTACAGTTAAGAAAGCAGATCAGAGTAACAAACTGTGAAGCTTTAAACCTCCTTTTGCATATATAAAATATAGAACAGTTAAAGGCAAGTAAAAAGTTTTGTATAACATTTCCTTAAGCAACTGAAAAATAGTTTCAATTAAAATGAAACTGTAGCAATGCAGCAAATGCAATTTGTGAGTTCAAAGGCAGAAGGCAGAGGTTCACGAAAGCTACAACAACAACAACAACTACACAACAACAATTGCTTCTAGGTGCTTGGTGTAAAAGCTGGCATCATAAATTACATAGCTGCCATTAGCTAACACAAATGAAATTTTTCAATTAAACTAAAGGCCATTATTGCTGATAGCGGCAATGTCATTAGCAGGCCAGCTCCTCTCCGTCTCCTCTCTGTACTGCTCTCCCACTCTCAGGTAAATCGTTGGCACATAAATTAAAATCGAATCCAGCCAATTTTATGTGCATTTAATGCGAGTCGATGAACTTTTGGGTTTCAGAATAATATCTAGCTGTGTGTTTTATTGTCAGAAAAGCGACGAATATTCTTTTCGTATTGTTGTTGGTTTGGTTGCTGTTTATGGCATATCCGTGCAGCTAATTGACAATTGAAAATGTTCGAGAGCGGAGAGAGCGAAGCGACAATTGGACAGCCAGTCATAAAGTTAATAAGCAATTTGCATAACAAATTTTCGCGATGCTAAAACGTTGACAACATGTCGCATAGCGTTACACGGGGCGCATGCTTAATGTGGCGCTCGCTGCATCGTACAACATTGCGGCACATTGCGTATACGCCATGAGGGCTCCCTACCCCGTCCCCCCTTGAGTCAGATAGGCGACAGGCAGCGTGCCATGCATTTAATTGTTTTGCAGAGCAACACACAAAAATTGTCATTTGTGTGCGTGTGTGTGTGTGTGTGTGTGTGTGTGTGTGTGTGTGTGTGTGTGTGCGTAGCGAGCATTAGGCTTATTTCCACGCACTAACCACAAGCCCCACACTCTCCTCGCTCTCTTCTCCCAGCTGTTGCATTTTTCGTAATTTATTCCTCGGCTTGTTAATTAGCATGGCAACAACATTCAACATGCAACATGCAACAACAACAACAACAACAACAACGGGTAGCACATTGTCAGCCTATTCAAAATAGTGTGGCTTAAAATCAGCCTGGGAGTATTTTCGTATCCGAATTTAGTAAGATTAATTGTGAGAGCTTATGGATATCATTATAGGTAGATATATTTTGATTATTCCAATGCCAAAACATTCAACTTAAGAATCTTAGCACAAATAACTTTAATTTATGGCTAAAGCACACACAAATCACATCTTCGCAATCCAAACTGGTTGCAGTGTAATAACATAAAGCTGGATTCCCAAAAATGGTTATGGTTGCATTTAGCGGATTTTCCAGTTGCAATTAGCCAGTGTCAATTGTTCATGTGTGTTGTGTGTGTGCGTATAGGCTTAAATATGTGTGAATGGAACATTAGTGGCTTTATTTTGTTTTTCCATGTTGCCTAGCCAACACACACACACACACACACACACACATACGAACTGTACACACTCCTAACTGCCATTTGCATCTGTTTCTACTTCCGTTGGCAGAACACAAAGCACGGCGTCCTCTGTCACCTCAACCCCCCCTCCCTCCGTCTCTGGGGCACACAACATCATTTGTAATTTGATGCCATGTGCACACCAGGGGGGAGGGGGAGGGGGAGGGTGAAGGGAAAGTGCAGCTGCAGCTGCCGTTTGCCAGTTGCAGGAAAATGTGTCTCAAAGTATGCAACACAATTGCGGCCAGGGCCATTATAATTGCACACACAAACACACACACACTCACACACATATTTGTGCTGTCACACAGATGGATGCAATTGGAATTGCATTGGACATTATGCTTTATTATAATTAAATGATAATCAATTTGGTAAATATTTGAATATGAATTTGGCCTAAACCAAGAAACCCAAGAAATGGAAACTAATCAGGCGTGAATTTGGATCACTGCAGTGGATATACACATATATGTATGTATATATGCATAATGCAAATAATCTAAAATTACATACATCTATTTTGTGTGTTGTAAGAAAATCAATAGTGTGCTTGTTGCATGTGTTGCATGAAAAATGCCAATAAATAAGAATTTCCCAGCAATTTACTTGAGAAATGGAATTTGTTCCTTTTTCTTCTGTTTTCTTTTTTTTTTGTTTTTTAAGCGCAGACGTCGCCAGCAAAAGCAACAGCAACAGCCACCACTAAAATCAATTCCCTTAGCTATTTTCACAGCATGTAATTTCTCAATTTTTCTTTCGTTTTCGCTGTCCAAGGCAGACTCTCTTCTCGGAGGCTGCTTGCCTCCTTGCCACATTGTTTCGTTGCTGCTTTTCTTGCTACGTACTTAATTTCGCAAGAATCGCGAAGTGGTGTGCAGCGGGGTGGTGCTCTAAAAAATATGCTACGATTCAGCTTTTTTCTCTATTCTTAAAGATGCTTTTATTTTCCCCCTCCTTTTTTTGTTCTATTTAGTGGCGTTAATAGTTGCAATAAATCTGAGGGTTTTTTTTTTTAAGAAAAGTGAACAATATGAGCTACATTAGTGAATTTTATGGAGAAATGGAGCTTAAGGAAACTTTAGAGTTTTTTTTTTTTTTTAAGGGCGCCAATACTATAATGAGTATAAAAGAGAGGGAGATTTCTTATAGATTCCTTATAGATTTCCTTCAGATATCTCACAACGGCATTTCCAGATCGTAGCCCAGCGCCTTGGCCTTCTCATTGATCCAGGGCCGAAGATAGGGAACATTGGCATAGACAGCGGGCACATCTTCCTCGGAACAGTCTGACGCCCCAGGAGACGATGCCAGCCAATTGGAAGCGATTCTCCTTGCCGGGCAGTGTGCAGAACAGGGGAGAACCACCATCTCCCTTGCACGTATCCTTGTTCTTCATGCCGCCGGCACAAACGAAACTGGGACGCAGACGGAAACGTCGACCCAGGCGAGTGAGCCGGAGTTGAGCCTGGCATTCGTTTTTGCTGATCACGGGCAGTTCGATGCGTTTGAGGAGCTGTTCGTTGTGTTTCTTGCTGTCGAGATGACGGACGCCCCAGCCGGTGGCATAGCAGAGAGCCTCGCGCAGATCCTGTTGCACCTGTTGCGTCTCCACCGGTGGCAGGCACAGCGGTTGAATGTGCGGCCTTATCTCAAACGGTTCCTCCAGCTCCAGCAGGGCAATATCATTGAAATACGACAGCGGATCGAACTCCTCATGGCTAATGATCTGCTTGATGCGTCGGATCTGAAACTCGTAGGGTTCATTATAGCCCTTGAGATCGTATTCTCCAGCTCGTACAAGCAGCGTGTCCACCGTTTGATTGTGTATATTGTGGGCGCTGGTGAGGATCAGTTGTGCATGGATTAGGGTGCCGCCACAGAGGTAGCGATTGCGTCCACTCATCAGTGCCACCATCCAGGGGAACTGGCCAAAGAATGAAACGTCCTCCTTGACCGTTAGGTCCTTATCCGGTATCAGACCCTTCATATTACTATAACCGCAGCCCTGGTACTTGAACTCGGCCAACTTCGTAGCATATGAACTCTCCTCGGCTTCCACCTGTTGTTAGATAGATGATTAGTAAGTTGATTTGATTATGCTTCCAAAGAAGCTATGTTTTAATGAGGAAATCTTCAATGAAATCATGCCTTCTTCAGAGTTGTTATAAAAGTAAGCCTGTTTTTAATATAAAACAGATAGATAATTAGTAAAGTCAGTCTGATATACTGCGAAGGAAGTGATGTGGTAATCTTTATATGAAATCTTGCCTTCTTCCCTGCTTCCAAAGAAGTGATGTGGTAATGGAAATCATGCCTTACTTTTTATTTTTGAATGTAAGTTGCTTTATTTATTTTATAATTTCTTCAGATTATCTGTTTTACTTTTCAGAAACAAGTACACACAACTCAGCTTACTTTATTTTATGGTTTTTCCACACTTAACAAAAAGTGGGGAAATATTTTCGATTTCTGTGTGCACTCACCCGCTGATCTATGGCACAGCAGCGATGCAGGGAAAGTTTGCAGGGTACTTCCCCAATGCGTGCATTGATTATAAAGCTACCATCTTCGATTATGACGTTATCCCGACACAGATTTCTTGGCACGCATTCCATGTTCTGCCCACAGCTCTCGTAACCGCTGGATTCACTGCCATCAACTCCTGTGCTGGCTTTCACAGCGGTCTCTGGTAGAATTGGTGTCCTTGGCATCTTCTGTTCGGCATCCCAGCTTTCGAGTTGTTCGCGATCACAGCACACTAAGCCGTCGCCACAGATGCGGGCAATGCGTGCCCCAATTGCACCACGTCCGGAGTCATCTGTCTCGTTGCAATGTTGTTCTGTGACGCACAGTTCCTTTGTGCCACACAGTGATACAGTTGTAGCTGTTTGTTGGCCATTTATCAGCTGATTGTGAGCCAAATAAACAAAGGCCAACAGCAGTGAGCACCAATATCGTACAGCGTCCATCAGCTGTGAATAAAAAGAGATTCAAATTTAGTTAGGTTTTATTGTAAGTTGAGAGAGAGAGAGAGAGAGAGAAAATCGTGGTGATAAGATTATAAATCTCAAAATAGCATCACTGAGAACAAAGAAAAACCCGCTTGAGTTGATTCACAATTAAGCTCAAAAAGTTGATAATTATTAGTTTAAAAAATAACTACATTTTGGAATGAATTTTAGTTTGTTTTTAAAATTATTTATGTTGTAATTTTTATGCATATATTTTTTACGTAATAAAATCTTTGTTAAAAAGGTTTTACACTCCAAGTTTACGCACTTTTTGTAATTAAGTATTTTTATTCGTATATATAATATATGTATGGAAACTATTGTACTTTTTTTTAGATACAGTCAGATCTCTATTAGCGTTCACTTCCAACTGAGATGCTTGAAATCAAAATCGTGCATCTTATAGAACCGGCTTTGAAAAAACAACAAACGGAGAGCAATCAATGCTGAATTTGAAGCTAACAAAACACGTAGTAAATGAGTATTTCAAAAGAGAGATATATAAAGAGATAATACTCAGACAGATCAACGGAGAACAATCTTCTCTTTTTTAAGATTAAAAAATATTCAATGCTCATAGAGAGTTCTACAGAAATATCAAGATAGGTTTCAATATTCAAAAGATTCTTATAAAGAGGTGTGGGAAAAATGTGAAGCTGTATTAAAAATAAACTTCTCTTCATTGAGAATCTAAGTCTCTGTCTCTTCCGATAGTTTTTTCATTGTCTTTTCAGAGCGAATTTTATGTGCTGAATATTTTCGATTATGGAGCTTATAAATTCAATGATCTCCAGATTGAAAAACTTAGTCGAATACACGAGCTCTCATCGAACGTAACGCGAGTGAATTGTTTTTTGATATAAATACCATTTGTTGTTGTTGTAATTGTTGTGTGTGCTGATTAGCTATAGTGTGAATATGTAATTATTTGTGTGCGGCATTGTTTGAGTCAGTTATTCAGTGCCAGAGCAGCTTAGCATATTGTAAATATATCAGTTAGTATGTGTTTATACAATATATTCCAAATTTTATTGTATACAATGATTTGTGATTTCCTTACGAGATGTATCGTAGTTGTTTATTTAAATAGATGCAGTGCATAATTTGTTTATAGACAAACTATTGACAAACAATTATTGATTATGAAATATTTAAATTAAGAATTTTGTGCTGTTATAAGAATAATTGCATTTCTTGATCCTGAACATTAAACAAACATTTAAAAAAAAAAGACAAACTATTATATAATAATAAAGAATAGTGCAAAGTGCAAAACTTTTCGCTTTAAACTTTACGCTTCAAGATAAGAGTGCATTAACATTACTTGATTAATTCACTAATGCAAATGTGAATTTACATTTTTTTTAGATAGAGATTTCTAGCAAGATGGATTGCTTATGGAAGATGCTGTCGCTGTTGATACTCGGCTATGCCACAACAGTGTTGTGCTTGTGCAGAGACGATCAAGTGTGCATCACAGAGCAACGGTGCAATGAAACCGATGACTCGGGTGTGGGAGTTCTGGCACCAAGGATCTTGGCACGCAGCTGTGGCACAGGACTCGTCTGCTGTGACAAGGAACAGCTGGAGAGCTATGATCGTGAGAAGCAGGCTAGTTTGACAAGCAGACAGCCAACAAGTTCTTTGACCCAGACATCAACAACGCTGGCGCCCGGCTTGGACTTTAAGGACTTGGGCTTTAAATTTGACTCCGATCTGGAACTGGAACTGGACTATATGAGCTGTGGACAGGATAATTTGTGTGTGCCACGACATTTGTGTAAAACTGGCGCAGTTAATGCCGATGGTCGTTACATCATCAAGCCGAGAATAAATAATGAAAGCAATTCGGGTTGTTCACTATTCGACAGTTGCTGTCCAAAGGGCGAACAGGTGAGATAAAATCCAATATTTAGGTTAATATTCTATCTATCAGACAGTCATTGAGGAAAAAATATGTACCTAACATATTCATTCATTTTAATGATTTCTTTGTCTTTTACAGCTTGCCGAGAGCGAGAGTCCTGTGCGACTCGATGTAAAGGACTTCAAGTACAAGGGCTGTGGTTATAGCAATCCCCGAGGACTCTACTACGATCTGGTGGGCTATAATGACAATGAATCGCTGTATGCGGAATTTCCCTGGATGGTAGCCATCATGGACATGCAAGCGAATTATATATGCGGCGGCACTTTGATTCACCCCCAACTGGTGCTGACCAGCGCCCACAATGTGGCCAATCACAGCGAGGATTCGCTGCTGGTCCGAGCCGGTGAATATGATATGAGCAGCCAGCGGGAACCTCTGGCCTATCAGACACGCCGCCTGCGTGGCTTGTGGCGCCACGAGAACTTTAACATACTCAATTTGCGGAATGACATTTCACTCATCGTGCTGGATCGTCCCTTCGAGATGGCGCCACATGTGCAACCACTGTGCCTGCCACCGGCGGACAGCCCCAAGCTGATGGCAGAGCTGGGAACGGCTCAATGCTATGCCATTGGCTGGGGACATCGGAATGTGAGTGATCATTTCATGACCCAAATACTCAAACGCATTCAGTTGCCTGTGCTGGATCATGCTTATTGCCAGCGGTTGCTTCGACGCACTGTTCTGGGGCGGCGCTATCAGCTGCACGAGAGCTTTTTGTGTGCCGGCGGGGTGCAGGGCAAGGACACGTGTCAGGGCGATGGCGGTTCACCTTTATTCTGCAGCATTGCCGGTCAAAGCAATCGCTATCAGCTCGTTGGCATGGTCTCCTGGGGCATTGAGTGTGCCGAGAAGGATATTCCGGCGGCATATACAAACATTCCATACCTCAAGAACTGGATTGAGGAGAAAACCTGGAAGGTGGCCAGCATTGATTTAAGTCAATTTGCGCCCTAATTACGAGTACGAGTAACTTATGGGAAAAGGTAATGGGAAATGTTATCTGATTGGGTTTTTGTCAGGGTTTTTCCCAATCCTTGCAACAAATGTTGGATCACTAATTTTCCCCAGAACAATTCATTTTAAAGCTTTTTACATTAATTTTGTACATTTTAATTTCAGAATTAAATTTAATTTTGTACATTTTAATTTTAACGAATTTTAATTTGATGTCAGCTGTTCGTAGTTGACAATAAACAAATAACTAAATAAATAAAAAATGATTTTTTGATAAGTTTTCAAAAGAACATAAACATTGTGAGAAACTCTTAAATTAGATTAAAAGCTACTTATCATTATGACACCAAATCTAAGCTACTAAACAGCTTTGCCACACGTTGTTGCAAGTAACATTCAGTTCTAGAAAGAGAGAGAGAGAGAGAGAAATATTCAACTGAATACAGGTTGAAATTGAATTGAATTCATTTTGAATGATTTTGTGCCTGTTGGCCAAATGGATAAACGCATCCATATTTTGTGTGTTTGAACAATAATTTTTGGGCTCGTGCAAATTGTCAAATACGCCAATATTTCTCCTCCCAATACGTGAATATTTATGGACAGTAGTTGGACATTTTCTGATTTATGTGAGTTTTGGCTACAGCACGGTTTTTTGATTTGTAGTTCCATAAAATTTGCCGGTCAATATTTGGGCACACATACCAGTTTTTTTCTCTCCCCCCCCCTCGCTCCCTTCTCTTTGGTTATGGATATTGAATTTCAAACAGTTGTTGCAGCAGACACACACACACACACACACACACACGCAGACTGTTGCAGCCAACGGTGCGTATAAGCAATCAGTCAACCAGTCACTGACGAAGTTAGCTCCTCCTAGTACAACGACGATATCTGCATTTATGCTTCACCTACTCTCAATTTTAGCAGTTGCAAATGTGTGTGGCACTCTTTTTTTTCCTTTTGTAGTAATAGTTTCCATAACGAGAAGTTTTTTGAAAGTATTAAAGAAATTACTTTAAGTAAGTAAGAAGTTTATTTGGAAAGAGTGAATAGAGGATAAACCTTACTTTAACTGGAATAGTTTAGTTAGCTCAAAGAACCAGCAAAAACCTCGACGCTTCATCAACTTTTTGCTCTGACTATAAAAAACAGTTAAGCAATTTGTGCAATGGAAATAAATCAAGCCACAAAAAAAAAACATTGTTAATTTTTGTTCGTGGTTTTTGCTGCATTCCTAATTAGCTATGTAATTGAACTTGCAATTGAAAAGGGAGAGAAATTTTTTAAATGATTTACTCACCAACCAAAAAAAAAGAAAGAAACACTTAAAGTAAGTGTAGTTAGCTTAAGCAACTGTAACTTCAATAAATTATGCCAGATTGCCTTAACTGCAACTCTTCCTGCAACGCAGGACAAAAGCAAAGACAGCGCTGAGAGAGAAGGGAAGCGCCGAGAGGGGTAGGAAGGAAAGGAAGGAAGGCAGAACTTTCACCTGTGTCGCCATAAATTTTCATTGCATCCATGCGTCGAGGCGCAGTCAATTGTGCCTTAAATGTTCGACATTCACGACAATTCATCGATTTCGTTGGAACGAGGGGGGAATTTTCGGGATGGTGTAAAAAGTTAAAATCCAACATAAGCCAGCATTTTGCCAAACGTTTTGTTTAACAGCGACAATGAAATTGCTTAAAAGTTTTGATTGCTGCGATGATGAATTGAAATCGAACAGAAAATACGATTTACCAGGGTTGCATAAGAGTTTTAGCTGTCAAAATTGTGTGAGAAATAGAAATCTGTCAAACAAGTTTTTCACAGCAGATAAAAATTTGGCCCATTGTGAAAATTTTAATGTCGGATATTCGAGCAATTTGAGAAGAATTATAGATTGACTTGTGAAAATGGTTCTGGAGCTTTTAGATCAGCCCATGATTAGTTCATCATTAGTTGATCAACCCAGCGCCTCCAAGCAGCAAGGAGCCGTAGAAACCGCAGAAATCGGAGTGAACACAGATTCCTTTTCTGAGTTCAACAACAACCAAAGAGGAAGTTACACACGATATCTGGACTGGATCTACGAGCGGGCAGGCGAACTGTGCCAGTATGTGAGGCAGCTAACCGCCTATCTGGCGTTTCGGATCCGTATCTTCTTTCGACCGGAACCCATTATCACTTACAAAGAAGCGACCCTCTCACCTGACTCCAAGCAACAGTTGGAAAGCGTTGCACGCAAAACCCTCGTACTCGATCTGGATGAAACTCTGGTGCACTCCTGCTACATCGATCCGGATACCAACAATCTGGTTGGCTGTAGCCTTGTGCCGGAGGAAGCTGTTCCCGATTATGTTGTGAGCATTCCAATTGTCGTCAATCTGCAGCCGATTGAGTTTCAGGTCTACAAGCGTCCCTTTGTCGATGAGTTTCTCAGCTTTGTGGCCAAGTGGTACGATGTGGTCATCTACACAGCCAGCATGGAGCCCTATGCCTCCACAGTCGTCGATTACTTGGATGCAGGACGTGGCATCTTCCAACGTCGCTTCTATCGCCAACATTGTGTCTCCACCCCGGCCTTCGTTAGCAAGAATCTGACCGGTGTCAATCGAGATTTGGCCAGCGTTTTCATTATAGACAATTCACCGAGCGCCTATCGCGACTTTCCGATGAATGCCATACCCATCAAGAGCTATATCTATGATTTGAACGATCAGGAGCTGTTGAACTTGTTGCCCTTTTTAGATGCACTTCGCTTTACCAAGGATGTCCGATCGATTCTGGGCAGGCGTCGCATAACTGCAACAGCATCGACAACAAGGTTGAACACTGCACAAAGTAGGATTAACTAGGATATTATCTGATTATTTTCCAGTGAGATCTTAATAAAGAATCATGTCCTTCAAATATGCCAAACGTTCTTTCGCACCTCTCTTTCTCTTCATTGGCGTTGACAGTCAGTGTTTGAAACGCTTGGGCAAAAGTGGAAGTCAAGTTAAGTCAAGTGTAGTTGGAGCTAATTGCAGCCAAGCCACAGACAGACGCTACTCGCTTGCCTCCCATTGCACCCAAACGACAGGAGATTCATTAGCACACAAAAACAGCACACAGAGGGAAGGAAGGGTAGGGTAGGGTTGGGTAGGGAAGTGGTGAGGTAGTTGCTTGCCAAGGCAAATGATATGCAAATCGGGGGCAGGAAGAGAAGAGAGAGAAGAGAAGAGAAACTGTGACTGCAGTTAAAATGGAGAATAACAACAACAGTATTTCTATACTTACCACTCCCCGCCCCTCAACACCCCCCCCTTGCACACACACACACATTAATTAAGGCTTGCATAATTTATATGTAGCTGTGTTTTCTGTTAGCTGCAACTAGCTTCCTTCCGGTCTGGCGAACGTTGCGTATACGCCAAGTATGGCTATCAGCTAATTGAGTTATAATAGTAAGCGGCCCATTTATTGGCCAGCAACTGAAGCGCAAAGTCCAACAAGTCTTGGCATTTCTATTTAACTATGTTTATTTGATATTTATTTCGTATTATTCTTTTGCTCGCCGGAAATGTTTACCACAAGAAAGTTATTTTCAAACTTACACAATTCGAGCAAATAATTTTGTAGTTGCTGCCAAGAATTTTATACACAGAAAAAACAATTAAAATCGATTTTATAGCTTTAAGTATTGATTAAACATTTTGTTTACAATAGCAATTCAATATTTTTATGGACTTTAAATAAAAACATCATAAATTTATAGATTAATGGACGTTAGTTGATAATGTGGTGTAGATTAAATAAAAGATTGAGGTATTGATTTTTTTGTTTAAACTTTAAAGCTAAGTGCTAAAAACACTCGAATCCTTCTTATCCATTAAATTTTTAAGGACTTTCACACCAAAAGGGAATCGGAGGCAACTTGGAGTTGAGATTTTAAGCGTAAATTTTTCACAGTTTCCATTCGGAGCAGTAGTCAAAAACAATATGCAAAATAGTAGAGAAAAGAAGCTGCCAAAAAATATAAAAAACAATTTGCTAACAAGCAAAATGCATCAAAGCTCATTGAATACTGCGAAGTTTGGAAAGTGTGGACAGATATATTTTTATACCCTGTGTTTTTAAGAAGGGTTAAGTTAGAGTTTTCCTATCATTATCCCTTGGCTACTTTAAAAACCAGATACATCTACTAGAATGAAAGTTTGTGCATGTATTATTATTATTATTCATATCACAATCATCTTGAACAGTTCTAAAGAGCATCTTTGAGTCTAGTACAGACTTCATTAGTGCTACTATATATCCTGTTGTTATGCTTGGAGTTAAGGCTTGAGTTGCAACTTGGAGTTGGAATTGTAGTTGCAAAAACCGAAAAAACTGTTGCAAAAACATGTCACATTAAGTGCCACAGACAGCAGCAGCAGCAGCACTAACAGCAGCAGCAGAAGCAGGAAGTCTATGGGACTTGAGTGCTTTTATTGCTGCCGGAATTCTGCGGGCATTCGCTTTGAAGTTGAAGCTTGCATTTGGCTTCCACTTTTTCCGCTTATTTTTTCACTCTTTCTCTCTATCGCTCTTCTCTTCTGGAAGAGTGTGGGTGTACTTGTTTATGTGTTTTATGTGTTATTTTTTTTGGGATGCCAATGCACTTAAATGTAATGGTAATGTTATGAATGGTTTTTGCATTTTATGGGCGTTAGTTAAACATTTGCATTGAAAACATTTGAGAATCTTGATTCTCATACGTTACTTTAGTCTTAAACTTGATTTGCAGCAAGTAATCCAATTAGCTGTAATTATTTATTGCTTTCTTTCCTTTGCTGGCAATCAGTTGGAATGCTTTAAAGCTGAGTCAAAGTCCAAACCACTTTAACCCTAATTAACGTCAAAGCTTTTGCCAACTGCTTCGTTCATTATGCTCGACGCTTTTTATAATTAAATAGAGCCCAAAACAGATAAAGTGGCAGACGTTGCTTAAAACGCTTCGTTGGCTCTCAATGAAGGAGCACAGCGAGAAGGAGAGAAATAAATTCAGAGGAGAGTCTGTTGAGGAATTTTTCTCATGTCAGCAAACATTTTTCCCTTGAGGTGGAGTGAATTTTAATTATGATACTTTATTAACGTAATTGCTCTTAGCGGCACTTCTAAAACTTCAAAAGCAGCTAGAAAGTAAGTAGTGTGAAATATTGGTGATTTATTATCATTTAAATTTCGACTTAAATAGGCTCAAATGCGATATCAGTTGAGAACTCATGCACACAATTCCACTCAACTAGCATTGAATACAAAATAAATATAAAATATAATGTAATTGCATAAAAGGCCGAAGAACGTCGCGATTTAAAATTTAAGGTTAAACACCAGCCGAATGTTGTGAATATGGCAATCATAAAGAATATATAGGCATTCTGACCCAGACCCTCGGTTAGATATAACAAAGAGGCATTTCTCTGACACGTATCTTGCATAATGCAAGTCAAACCCATGCAAATTGTCAAACCTGAAATGTTTTTACACTAAATAGTACGTCTAGGGAACGATGATAACTTACTGAATATGGGTCCAGCTAGAACTGCAGCAAATGCCATTCGTTCGTAGCCCTCCAAGGCCATCTCCAGATTCATGATCACATCGCAAAAAGCAGAGGCGAAGGCACGCACTGTGGCTGCCACAAAGCTCTCATTCAGATTGAAATAGTATCCAGCCATCACAAAAAGCACTTCCACCTCAGTGGCAGCGATTGTCACAAACAATATCGAAACGCTCACCGTTAAAATAATAAAACACTACAAGACACAATTAGTTAAATCAATATTAAGATGCTGTTTACACTTACATTGTGATAAAATGGAGGACGATCGGTGCGTGCGTGCAATAAAACCAAAAAGGCTAAAGGTCCTGTTACACAACAGGTCCAGTTGGCTTTAGTAACATTGAATTGCAAGTGCCAGCCACTGAAATTATTATTCAATAAGGCTACAGAGAAGAGAACAGAACTAATCTAAGAATGTATGTTACATATTTAGCGACTAAAAGATACTTTAAGGAATAAGTTATGAGCTGTTAAAAGCGATCCACATCTTTCTTAGCTTTTGATTTATCTTATTATCTTTATATTTTTCGATTAATGAAATTATCGAAAATAAAAATATTCGATTTATCGATTTCTCAATGCCTTAATCTATCGAGAAATCTAGATCTATACCAATAAACTTTATAAAGCTTGAAGATCCCCCTTTTAAATCAGTTTAAATAGGTTCAGTGTATAAAAAACAAACACATTCTAGTACTACCTTCCAAAACGAGTGTAACCATATAGGGAGTGATTACAATCTGCACACAATTGAGTAACTTGTTCCATCCATGCTTATCCAGCGTGTAGTCCACGACGGGTATAAAAACTCTGCACAAGAGCACAATGGGTGATTTAAGGATGCAAGTAATGCGACCACAAAAACCTCTGTGCTTAAACTCAAAGAAATCAATCGGTATTAAAGCAATAAAGAACTCGGAGCACAGAAAAAAATTCTTTGGGTTGCGACTATCATAAAGAACATCGCGAGTTTCTTGGTCATCAACGGCAGTCGGTTGCATTTCCGAGAATATATTTGATGATCTTGATTTCGAGGAAATAAAGCTAGCCTGGTAAGTGTGTATAACCAATCTGTTGTCCACCCTAAGTTTATTCAGTTTGGACTCTTTCTCCGCGATTAATTGATCCATGTAAGGTGTAGAAGGCTGTTTCTTCAAACTTCTGATTTGCCTCTTCAGCTCTGGTGATAACAATATAAATATTTTTTTCACGTGGACGCCATTAAATCCTTACCTTGCATGTAATTACGCATTAATTTAAGATCCACGAAGTTCACAATTAAGTATATAACATAAATCAATATAAGAGCTGGAAAGAAACAAATCGAATCGAGTTTGATGTTAATAGTTAATCGACTCACCGCTAGATTCCCAAGTATCGATATTTTCACCAGTCATTAGGCAATACATAAGATATTCAGAGCTAAATATTAGAAATATAAGGTCGCGTATGGCACAGGCACCATTTATATTGAACGATCTGATCCAGCAAACTGTGCCACCACTCAGAAGGATGACAGCTAAAGAATTGCTCATAGCAATGGTAAAAAACGCTGCATTTCGGCGAATGTGCATGAAATTGGTTATTAAATCGGGCATATTATTGCCAAAGGTCAATAGAGTGATGCCCGCCAAATATTCGTTCATGTACAGCCTATAGGAAATTATCTTCAATGCTGGAGCAAAGCTAGAAAGCAAGTATGATTAAATAACTAGTACCTTATGACAAGTTTTGAACTTACTATTTTTGAATCAAGTGTGCCAATAAAGCCCAAAGATATATTGGAATAAGCGCCATTATGCCCAGCGCAATAAGCTCGGATGATCTATCCTTAATCTTCACAACACAGTAAATTATATGATAGTACTTGAACATACACATAATACGACCGCAATGTTTCACAGAGTGAACCAGAGAGCAACGATCTTCGAAATCCACCTGCATCACACTGAAGCAGCTCATCTTAAACAGACCAATTAGTCAGTTGATTATTGGAATATGCTGTTACTTACCGTGTCGTACACTTGTTCAATTAAAAAGGTTCTATTCATGCTGAGTAAAAAAATGTGTAAAATGTTTAATTGTGTAAAAGGCCTACTACTTAATAAAATGGTTAAATATTTAAAGTCATAGTTTATTGATTTCCTTAAATTTAAACTGGATCAAGTGCAATATCATCTGAAAATGGATGAATAACGTTAAACTCAATGAGAACGGCATATAACGTGCATAAAAAATACAAGTAGAATGCGAAAATTCCCACTGAACGTCGAGCATAGAAATCGAAGGTAAACGCCCAGACCAAAAATGTGACAAGTGTTAGCATGAAGAAAACATAACAGTTTTCACCATAGTCCCCCTTCATGACTTCACTGGCGCCTTCTAATTTCACTCCAACATTAACATACAGCGGTACGCCCAAGCCAAAGGTAATGCCTGAAAAGTAATCAGATCTAAAATGGACTATTGATTAAAAACAAACTTACTAAAAAGTGGCGCTGCCAAAATAGATGCAAATGCCATTCTCTCGTAGCCATTGATGGCCATATCCACATTGAATATCAAATCACCCACTCCAGCAGCAAACGCTCGAATGCTGGTATTCACAAAATCCTCTGTTAGATGCCAAACCGAACCAATTACGCAGCAGAGCACCTCCAATTCGTTCGAACAAATTGTTAAGAGAACTATTGAAGAGCTGGCCGTAAGAAAGATTAGAAGCTGTGAAAATAGAAAGCTGTACAGCCCGTTTAATGTTCTGAGAAGGAAGCGCTTACTTCATGCCACACCGGTGGCTGATCTGTGCGTGACACAAAAAACGCCGCAATGGCCAGAGGCACCGTTAGACAAAGGGACCAAATGGCATACCTTAGGTAGAACCACAAAGTAATTGCAGCATGTTCATCTATAACGATTGCTGTAGAAAGAAAGAAGCTACTACAATGGAAAAAAGTAATGAAGTAAGTACTCTTTAACGTACCGTGTAACAAGAGGATACTTATAAAGGGATTCGTTATAATGTGTAAGCAGTTGAGCAGCTTGTTCCAACCATGTTTGTCCAACATATAGTCCACATTTGGTATAAATATAGTGCAGAACAGCACCACGGGTGAAATAAGTACAAGAAATGATCGTCCGAAGAAGCCCTTTACCTGCCACTTTGCCATATCGATGGGCACCAGTGCCTCAAGGGCCTCCGACCATAAAAACAAATTCTTCGGATTTTTCGGATTGTGCAGACAATTTCGTGTCCGAATCACATCAATTCCAATTGGCTCACGTTCTGGTTTCTTCTTGTTCGTAAAACCATACATTCCTCTGACCGCCTTGATACGATGACCCTGACGCCTGGGAGATCGAAAGGATCGGCGATTGGCGATGATCAGGCTCCCGGTTTGTTCTTTGTGTATTATTAATTTATCGTCCAGTTTTAGCTGATGCAATTCATGCTGTCTCTTCTTGAGTAAGCGACTTTGCACTGGTGAAAATGGTTCGTTGGCTAATTGGTTAATCTCTTGCTTAAGTTCTGATTGACGAACATTTGTTGAAAGTTTACAAAATTATATGTTCTGTTAGTACTTACTCTTTATTCTGAATCGCATTAATTTAAGATCAATAATATTAACAGTCAAGTAAATAAAATAAAGTATTGTAAGAACTGCAAATAGAAAATGGTAATGATTATAAAGTTCCAAAACTGATGATTAAAACTAACAAATGCATTCAAAACTTGTTAGCTTTTTTTCCGTCTCAATGCAAAAGAAAAGCAGCTCACAGCTGAACATCAGAAAAAGCAGATCCCGCACAGCACAGTGTCCATTGATCTTAAAGGGTCTCAGATAGCAGACCATGCCACCACTCATGAGAAGAACGGAAATGGCATTGCTTATGGTCATTGTAAATAACGGTGCATGATGTCGAATGGGCATGAAATTGGTTAAAAATTCGGGTATACTATTGCCCATGGACAGTAATGTGACGCCAGTCAAATATTGATTCATTTTAAGCTTTTGCGAAACAATTTTCAATATTGGTGCAAAACTAAGAAATACTTTAACTCTTATTACTTAAGATTATTAATGACTACTTACTATTTGTCAGCTAAGGTTAAAATCATAACGCAAAGATATAGTGTAATTATTATAAATACGATCATAAATAAAGATTCCTGCAAAGTGTTTTTGATTTTCAGAGTGCAGTACATCATTTTGTAATAATTGACAAAGCTCATAATGAAGTCACATTGCCCGAGAACTCCGGCCAAATAGCAGCGATCCTTAAAATCTACCTCCACAACACTAAAACAGCTCATCTATAAGTGGACAAGATTATAAAAGATTCGCAAAACTCATTCAAACTTAAAACTTACCTCCTCCAACACTTTTTCTATTTCAAAGGTTTGATTCATCATGGTGAAGTACATAAAAATTATAGTGATATTAAATGAAAGTTATGTGCTATCTATATAATAATAATGTTCATACAGATTTAAAAAACAAAGCCTACATAAAACTATGGATTGAAATCGGAAATCTCAAAGGCAGAAGATATACATTAAGAGACTTTAATACACTACTAAATTACTGACAAAAAACCAGAGTTATCACCAAATAAATCGATTGCAGCGAGACATAAAGCGGCCAATATAGTATATGTTTCTGGGTGATATAGGGATTAGGTTGATAAGCAGCCAACGTAAATTAAGAAATGAGTTACGTATTATAAAGCGTGCCCAAAGTTAAGGTACCTCCCCTTACAAAAAAATATTACCATAAATCATGATTATTTGTATGTTATAGAAAACAGTTTTAAGATGCTTGACTTTTCCTATCTGAAGAGTATGATAAGCTTAAAAGTGTTTGTTGACCAATAACTCGAATATAAAAGAACAATTAAAGAAACCCGCTAATCATATTGAGCAGAGCTACCATGGTGTCCAAAACAATAGCAGCATTAATTTTGACCGTACTGGTCTGCAGCCAGTACGCCGTTCAAGGTGTCTATGTTGTCTCCAAGGCCGAGTGGGGTGGACGTGCCCCCAACTATAGGGTTGCCCTAGGCAACTATCTGAACTATGCGATTATTCATCACACGGCTGGCAACTATTGCGAGTCGCGTGCCGCCTGCGCCCAGCAGTTGAGAAACATTCAGAGCTATCACATGGACAGTTTGGGCTGGCCCGATATCGGTTATAACTTCCTGATCGGTGGCGATGGCGCTGTTTATGAGGGTCGTGGCTGGAACTCAATGGGCGCCCATGCTGCCGAATGGAATCCTGTCAGCATTGGCATCTCCTTCTTGGGCAACTTCAATTGGGATACCTTGGAGCCGAATATGATTGCATCCGCTCAGGGTCTACTTAATGATGCAGTGAATCGGGGCCAGCTGAGCTCTGGCTATGTTCTGTACGGCCATCGTCAAGTTAGTGCCACCGAATGTCCGGGAACTCACATCTGGAATGAGATTCGTGGCTGGTCCCACTGGAGGGCATAAGGTTGAATAAAACTTGAATAAATGATTAGTTCAAGATCTGTGATTTTTAATTTTTATATTTAGAAAAGTTTTTACGAAAGATAAACTTTGTTTTTTTTTAACAAACATTTTGTATTATTTTCCAGAAATTTTATTTACATCAGATATATTTTTTGTATTATTAAGTACTGTGTTTATCTTTCATTATAGAATTTAAATTAGGAATATTTAAATGGAACTTTAGGTACGTATTATGTAGTACACTTGATTTCTGTCTTCATTATGATTTTATAAGTATTTGTATAAGTTTATGGTAAAATGTAATACTTAAAGTGGTCCTTTACATGTATCACATTATGTTAGCGTTTTGAAAACATATTCGAGTACTTTTGACTTGTCCATTTGACCACAAGTCGGTTCTAACAAGATTGTAAAATTATCAACGGCAGCCAACATGTTTTGAGGAACTTTAAGCTTTGGCGACTGTAACAGATGTTCGAGGAGGCGAGAGTAATCTTCAGACTTGGCTGGTTTAATGAGCTCCTGCCCAAAGGCATGCATATAGCACTTGAAAATAAAGTTATAGGCATTGAGCGAGTTTGATGAATTTATCAAATCCACTGCCTGTGCCAGCTCCTCCATAACAGCTCGATCAATGCCATAGCGAATGGCGTTACTTAGTTGATTTATGGCCTCTAGTGTTGAGGATTGGGTGAGCAGCTATAAGCACAGAAATGGAAGTAATTGTATAAGAAAACATGTTTCGTGTTACTTACCAAAGCGCACTCTTTGACCTGTGGCGACTTTTTGGGTTCCAGCAACAAAGACAAATGCCCATCCTGCCACAAGCGCTCGTGCTCCACAGAGTTTGTAACTAGCTCCTGAACTTTGCTCATCAACTCTGCAATTGATGAATAATGTAACTTTATAGATATATGTATATTACTTTAGTGACTTACCTGGACAGAGAAGAAATGATTGCGGCAAGTTTTGGTGATACGCCTCCATGATCAGATCGAGAACGGCAAGACGCGTCGGCTCAAAGTCGACGAGCGTTGGACGCAGCTGATCCATGCTGAGTATTAACTGTGAGAGGAGTGGCCAGTGACTAATGCGCCACATTTCCAATCTTTCGTGCATCGCTACATACTTGCGAGCCAGACGAACTCTAACGCGTGTTCGTTTTAGTTCCCTCTCCCTGGCGGGATTAGCAACTCTCCTCAGTTGCAACAGACGATGACGTTGCACTCGCAGAGACTTGTGGCTGCATTTCTGGAGACGCTGATCGATTTGTGGTAGACGCTGCAACGTTTGCAATAGTTTCTCCATGGCGGCATAGTTGTGTGACTTCGTGAACTTGGCCAGGCCGTTGGCCAAGGATGAGAGATACTTGGACTGAGCTGACTGCAGTTCATCGATGGTGTAAGGCACTGAAGATACATGAAAGTTGAGTCGAAGTTCACTTTGGGCAAAGGGGGGTCGACGATAAAGCATGCCGTTTAGGATCACTGGCTGCTCGTAGAGGGCCAACAGCAAATCGAGGTTCATGTTCTGGCTGACAAGACGTTCATCCTGCATCAGTTGGTGTACAGTGAATGGAACATGATGGCGTGCATGCGAGGCACACACATTGGCGATGTGCCAATAGAGGTGAGCATAGGGGCCATGGGTCATGGCCAGCTGGGCAAGGGAGAGCCAGGTCTGTGCCGGCTGCTCCCAGCAAAGATCGAGGAATGCGTGCAATGGAAACTGATAGATAGAGTCGTTCAGCTGATTGAAGAAGTAAATGCGGCGTGAACTGTGATCCTCCAGTTCGAAATTAAAGTGATCCAGCAGCTCCAGTTTGTCCCGATGGCACAGCAGCTCCAGCTTCTGCGTGGGAGAAGAGCAGGCGGCATAAATGGGCAAGAGAACTTGACGCAAGAGATCGCCATATAGCTCATTGCTATCCTCTAATTCGCTCTCATCAAATTCCTCCAGCTGCCTTTGTTGCGCCTGAGCTCTAAGCACTTCAGCTAAATGATTCAGCATAAGCTTGGCATGATCTATCGTCAAGAGTTTCACATGCTTATCCATCATCTCCACACACTCGTCGTTTCCGAAGGAAATGGGTCGCTCAAGCAGCTGGCTAAGCCCGGCGAGAAGTTGCTCAGCTTTCACATCGCCCATTTCGCCATCGAGAAAGCCAAGCAGTTCGCCGAGGGAAAGCGTCTCTAGTCGTTGCTCAAAGCTTTGGGCTCCTTGCGAGAAATTGTCCAGCATTGAGCGAAGACTGTGCGTTTTGAGCGTCTCATCGCCAGCGAGCAGCTCGACAAGCTCCTTACTTTGATTGCTGATGTGTGCTTGTAGATGAAAGAGCAGCTGGCCCGACGGCATCTCCTGCCATTCCATGAATGTGTCCACGCTGATGCACAACAGCAATCGCTGCACCCAGTCCATTAGTTTGCCAGCAAACAGACGCAACTTGGCGTCGATGGCATCTGTGGTGGCTGGCTCCACCTTGCACATTGTGGGCGAACGCAGGGCATAGACCAGTGAGTAGTCTGGCAGCTGGGGCTTACGACCATCAAGGGCATGCATTATCTCCAGCAGCACGTCCAGCAGTCGACGCATTGCATTGCCCAGATAGCGATTGCGAGCGGCTTTCGAGCCCAGCAGGCGTTGACGCTCCTCGGTGTCCAGCAGATTGCGCTGCATCAAACGCATAGCGTTGTCAATTAGACAAGCATTTGAGCCGTTGCCGTAGCAAATGGATTTGGTGACAGCGGCCAAAGCACCGCAGACAAGCGGCACGGTCTTACCCTTGGCGCTGACCTGGTGAGCCAATGCATCGTTCAAAGAGTCAAAGTATTGCGATGCCAGCCAGTGGGGACTACAAGCGAACAGCTCAAGCAGCTGCTCATCCAAGCCGCACAGCAGCACCATGCTGACAGTGAGAAGCTGCGGCAGCGGTGCTGGAAGCTGATGCAACAGATGCACACACTGTGGATTACAGCGGCCCAAGTCGCCCTCATCAGTGGCGCCATTCATGTTTGCGCTGTTTAGAACCAGATACATGAGGGTGCCTCGCAGCTGATCGATATCTGCACCAGGTGCAATCGTTGGCATTGCCTTTGGCTCCTCCTGCTGTACGAGGCCATGCTCCAGAAGCACGTTGAGTAATTGCATTGACAACTCATTGATATGCTTCTCATTGCCTAGCAAAGAGAAATGAATTCAACTGGAACAACAACAGACAGCAATACTTACCACCGTAGTAAATAAAGGTGTTTAGCTTCTTTACACGCTGATGATATTTGGTAAATTCGCTGCGTATTTGTTTAAACACCTCACAATTATTTAAAGGGCGTAGATCCTCCATTATATTTGCAATTGTGATGTTAAAGCGTTAAAAATCCTTTTGGCTGAATTCTCATCTCGTTTATGTTGCCGGCTAGTGCTGGAAGCTTATCGATGTACAATCGATGTTTTAGTTTTTGCAACTATTATCGGCTGTTCCGTTGCGATAGTGTACGATATTTCAGGCCAATTGGCGCGCAGCAAGTTAACTTTGATTTCGATGTATTAAATTAAAATATACATACAACAATAAAAGTAAAAAATTTATTTAAAAAAATATCTTTGGCTTGAAGGCTTTTTTTTTTTAAAGAACTATAGCCATAGTGAGCATATGCTTAAGTATTCTAAGCATCGACTTCAATACTCCTTCCCGCATTAACGTCATATTTTGTTTATTTTTAAAATTCCTTGGATATTTTTAACAAATTAATTAAATTCCACTTGTGTTGATTAAAAACTCATTTGACCAACGATGAAAAAGACACCCGACTCGTGCGACACGAGTATCAAGAAGTGCTTTAGATTGTCTTCCCGTATCAGATTAAATTCCCCCCCTTACAAAAGAGGGGTACTAGAATTATTTGTGCGCAACAAGTGTCGCTTCATTCGACAGAGATAAGACACTCAATCCGTCAGGGGTATATAAGAAGCGCCACAGCTGTCAATCACAATACACAAATCAATTGGAAATCATGGCAAATAAAGCTCTCATTCTGCTGGCCGTAGTGATGTGCGCCCAGGCCGTCTTCGGTGTGACCGTCATCAGCAAGTCCCAGTGGGGCGGTCGTGCTCCCAACGGCAAGTCCAGCCTGGCCAGCTCCTTGGCCTATGCTGTGATCCACCACACCGCTGGCAACTACTGCACCACTCGTGCTGCCTGCGAGAAAGAGCTGAAGAGCATCCAGAACTATCACATGGACAGCTTGGGCTGGGCTGATATTGGCTACAACTTCCTTATTGGCGGTGATGGCAATGTCTACGAAGGTCGCGGCTGGAATGTTATGGGTGCTCATGCCACCAGCTGGAATGCCAAGGCCATTGGCATCTCCTTCCTTGGAAACTACAACAACAGCAAGCTGACTGCCGCCCAGATCACAGCTGCCAAGGGCTTGTTGGCTGATGCCGTGTCTCGTGGCCAAATCAAGTCCGGCTACACTCTGTACGGTCATCGTCAGGTTGGTTCCACTGAGTGCCCCGGCACCAATGTCTGGAACGAGATCCGCACCTGGCCCAACTGGAAGGCTTAAGTGTTGTCATCGCTTGAGTTTCTATTAAAAACAAAGGTTATTGCTGCAAAATAAAAACGATTTAAAAAATACAATACATGCATACTTAAAACAATAAAGAAAAACTTTCCGTCGCCGAGGGGATTTTTTTTAAAGGTTTCCCCCTACAAGTCAGGGCTTGTTTTAAATTATTAATTCAAAATGTATATTACTCAGAATTACCCAAGCATATTGAATTTTACGCTGGTTGCCACCGCTGCCTATTTGCGGGCATGCAACCGTGGCACCTTGGATCGTCAGTCACTGTGGCAGATCATATGCGAGTATGTGGATGAGGCGGGACGCGGTGTGACCGCCAATCCGGGGCCGTATGTGGCGCCAATGGGGCAACCAATGGGGATGCAAGCTGGTGTAGTTGCATTAAATCGGCAGTTTGGCCGCAATGGCGGCTTTGTGGCGCCACGGCTGCATATTACAGCCGAGGATGATGAAGATGGGGATGATGGAGATGGAGATGGCCATGGCGACGGCAAGGGAGAGAATGTTGCGGGTATGCTGGTAATGCCATGAATATGTACATGTATATGTACAAATAAAATTACTGTCAATGGGATTATGTTGTTTAAAGCAAATAATTGCATTTTAATTAGTAGCGATATAAGAGCGATAATTGGCGACCCACTTTGGAGCAATTTTATACTGGAACATGTATACTACCTTCACGCATTTTTATTATTTTTTATCAAGTTTCTAAAACACACTTTTAGTCTCTGAGATCGACGCTTTCAAACATACGGACAGACAGACAGACATTGCTACTATGTACATATATCGACACGGCTTTTGATGCTGATCAAATGATGCTTCCTTCTGTTTGTTTTTATTAAAAGTGCATAACAGTGCAAGTAACGAGAGTTGTTAAATGAAGTGCTTACCCCCTGTTCATTTGAGTATAACAAATTTGTATTTGTCATTCACAAAATGATGTGTGTGTGTACAATAAATAATTAATATTTAATAACAATAACACACGCATGCTAAAACATTTACTTTTACTTACACTCACTTACCCTTGCGCATTATGTAAGCAAGTCAGTAAATTTCACCAAAGTCAGCCGAGCTTACATGCATTTTTGAGAATCGAGGAGTAGAGCAGTGTCACAACAATCAGAAAACATTAAGAAAAAATCCCTCAGATTGCATTTAGCTAATGTAAAGTGTGTATTGTATTTTTATGAATTTTTATTAAAGCAGCAGTTGTAAATTATTTTCTCAAGTGATGGCTTATGCCCTCCAGTTGGCCCAGGTACGGATCTCGTTCCACAGGTTGGTGCCGGGGCACTCGGTGGCGCTCACCTGACGATGACCGTAAATAGTGTAGCCGGACTTGATTTGACCACGAGAGACGGCATCGGCCAGCAGACCCTTGGCAGTGCTGATCATGGCAGCGGTGGGCTTGCTGTTGTTGAAGTTGCCCATGAAGGAGATGCCAATGGACTTGGAGTTCCAGTTGACGGCATGAGCACCCACAACATTCCAGCCACGACCTTCGTATGCAGCGCCATCACCACCGATCAGGAAGTTGTAGCCAATATCGGGCCAACCCAGGCTGTTCATGTGATAGTTCTGGATGTTCTTCAGCTCTGTGTTGCAGGCTGCGCGGGTGCTGCAGTAGTTGCCAGCGGTGTGATGGATCACAACGTAGGCCAAGGAGTTGGCCAGAGTGACCTTGGTCTTGGGAGCTTTGCCACCCCAGGTAGCCTTGGAGACAACGGCAACGCCAAAGGCGGCCTCAGCGCACAGCACAACGGCCAAAAGGATAAGAGCTTTGTTTGCCATGATTGTAAAACGAATGTTCTGGTCAAGCACAAAACGTTGCTTCTTATATATGCCACAGTCGCAGGTACGCGAGTATCAAAGTACGTATCAGAAACTTCAAAGCGTAATTTATAAAAAATCATAAGTTTACAATGAAGATAGGGAACTGATCAATTTATGGCTACTAAGCTGTAATCTTTTGACGCCATTTTATCTATCTATATACAATTGTTTTTCGTTTAAGTTAAGAGCAAAATAAAAACAATCATACTTTTTGTTTCAATACAAATTTGATTCTTAAATACAAATTTAATCTACTTTGAAGCAGCTGCCATAAATCAAATTAAAGAGCATTTTGCTTGTGAATGAAGTTGGCTATAAATATTTAAATAAAAAAACATATTCTTATCGCTCAGTGGAATGTGGCCTGCTTGGAATGCTAATAAACCATTAATAATACTTAAAACGCGAAAATAAACCTTTTCACTTTTTATGGGTAGCTCAATAATCGTATGTTTTTTTAAACTAATATTTATTAGAATATCTCTTCATATATTTAGTATACAGTATACATATAGATGTTGTACATACATAAAATATTATTTCACTTTTGTTTTTGGTTGTCAGTGTAATGATAATTGATACACAAAACTCAAATACAACGAAAAGAATTGACATACCATTAATATATATGTTTAGTATAGTATTTATCCATGCATTAAATATGCATAGAGCCTTAGAAGTCTTAAAACATAAGTAGAACATACGTTCGCATAGATAAGACTTTCCCATTTAGATTCTTGTTACTTCCGTTTGACTCTCTCTTCATTATTTACTTTCTGTTTTTGGTAACAACTACTTGCGCTTAACTATGTAAAATTCACAGGTTAACTAAATTAAAACCAGTGCCAAACGGAATTGCCTTAAATCATATGTAGTATATAACAGAAAAAGTTATTTGCCATATATGCACGACATAAGTATAATATGGTATATATATATATATAAAATTTCTAGAGCAAAAATCAGAGAATATTCGTTAATATGAGAGAAAGGGTATGCTTGCTTTTTTTTATATATTTTTTTTACGTTAAACAACAATATATGCGACTGCTAGAGGTTTACATATTAATTTTATAATATTCAAAAACATGTTTTCTTTTCTCAATACGTTTATGCATACAATATTATTATACGTAATGAGAGTTCAACTGTGCGGCCTTTTTTGGGGTGTATTCAGTCAAACAGTTGCAGACAGAAGAAGAGCAACAAATGGGAGGGTTTACCCTTGATGGTGCCATAGATCATCATCAGTGTTATGGCTATCATGCAGGTGCACACCAATCCACCCATATCAAAGTTTTCTGCAATACATTTCAATTGAGCGAGTGGTCACGATAGGCGTACAAGACATACTTTCATATTCAAAATATTATTAATATTTCCACTTACCCCTTGTCCATTTGAGTATAACAAAGAGAATAATCGGACAAATATGTATTTGTCATTCACAAAAATATGTGTGTGTGTACAATAAATAATTAATATTTAATAACAATAACACACGCATGCTAAAGCATTTACTTATACTTACACTCACTTACCCTTGCGCATTATGTAATCACGTCACTAAATTTCACCAAAGTCTGCAAAGCTTACATGAATTTTTGAGAATCGAGGAGTAGAGCAGTGTCACAACAATCAGAAAACATTAAGAAAAAATACCCTCAGATAGCATTTAGCTAATGTAAAGTGTGTATTGTATTTTTATTAAAGCAGCAGTTGTAAATTATTATATCAAGTGATGGCTTATGCCCTCCAGTTGGCCCAGGTACGGATCTCGTTCCACAGGTTGGTGCCGGGGCACTCGGTGGCGCTCACCTGACGATGACCATACAGAGTGTAGCCGGACTTGATTTGACCACGAGAGACGGCATCGGCCAGCAGACCCTTGGCAGTGCTGATCATGGCAGCGGTGGGCTTGTTGTTGTTGAAGTTGCCCATGAAGGAGATGCCAATGGACTTGGAGTTCCAGTTGGTGGCATGAGCACCCAGAACATTCCAGCCACGACCCTCGTATGCAGCGCCATCACCGCCAATAAGGAAGTTGTAGCCAATATCGGACCAACCCAGGCTGTTCATGTGATAGTTCTGGATGTTCCTCAGCTCCGTGTTGCAGGCTGCGCGGGTGCTGCAGTAGTTGCCAGCGGTGTGATGGATCACAGCGTAGGCCAAGGAGTTGGCCAGAGTGGTCTTGCTCTTGGGAGCTTTGCCACCCCAGGAAGCCTTGGAGACAACGGCAACGCCAAAGGCGGCCTCAGCGCACAGCACAACGGCCAAAAGGATAAGAGCTTTGTTTGCCATGATTGTAGATCGAATGTTCTGGTCAAGCACTAAACGTTGCTTCTTATATATGCCACAGTCCCAGATAGGCGACAATCAAAGTATGTATCAGAAACTTTGGCAAAGCGTAATTTACAAAAATTCATAAATTTACAATGAAGATAGGGAACCGATCAATTTATGGCTACTAAGCTGTAATCTTATGACGCCATTGTATCTATGTGTATACAATTGTTTGTCAACAAAATAAAAACAATCATACGTTTTGTTTCGATACAAATTTGTTTCTTAAATACAAATTTAATCTAATCAAATTAAAGAGCATTTTGCTTGTGAATGAAGTTGGCTATAAATATTTAAATAATAAAACATATTCTTTAGCTCAGTGGCGAGGTCCAGAGCATAGTGGCTAGTTTGAAAAACCAAAGTCCCGGATATGATGGTATCGACGCTACATCTATCAAGCTTTTACCCTCACGCGCCATTGCTTTTCTCACAGTCATCTACAATGGTATCTTTAGGCTTCACCACTTCCCTTCTCAATGGAAGTGTGCGGAAATAATAATGATACCCAAGCCAGGGAAGCCTGAACAGGATCCTGCCTCTTACCGTCGCATCAGCTTACTGGCGACTCTGTCGAAGATTTTCGAAAGAATATTACTAGTCAGACTACTGCCAGTCCTGGAAGACGGAAACCTCATCCCAGCCCACCAGTTTGGCTTTGAAAGTCAACATGGAACGCCTGAGCAATGCCATAGAGTGGTACACAGGATTTAAATGCATTTGAAAGGAAGAAATACTGCTCTGTTGCCTTTCTTGACGTGAAACAAGCCTTTGACCGTGTCTGGCATCCAAGACTACTTCACAAGCTCAAGCTCGTTCTCCTAATGCCATTTTATTTGACGCTCAAATCGTACCTAAACAAGCCAAGTTTTTATGTCCGATGCGATGCGTCCGAGTCCGAGGTCTGTCAAATAAACTCAGGAGTCCCCCAAGGAAGCGTTTTGGGACCAGTCCTTTACACAACAGACCTTCCAGTTCTAATCAGAGACGACATGGTTATCGCCACCTATGCAGACGACACAGCTTTTCTGGCGACATCGAGTGACCATGCTGAAGCATCAGGCATTTTACAAGCTCAGCTGTCTTGTCTTGAGCCCTGGCTCAAAAGATGGAACATTGTGGTAAACGAAAACAAGTCGGCACTCAGTCACTCTAAATGGCTCTACCCTGCCGTCCGCCCCGTAAAACTTGCTTAACATTGGACAGGAGGCTAACATGGTCTGCCCACATAAAGAAAAAGAGAAAGCAGCTTTCTTTGAAGCTCAGACAAATGAAATGGCTCCTTGGACGAAGATCCCAGTTGGATATAAGGAACAAATTGATGCTATACAAGTCCATTCTGAAACCGATATGGACCTATGGTATTCAGCTATAGGGTACAGCCTCAACTTTAAATATCGAGATCCTGCAGAGGTTTCAAAGTTCTACGTTAAAAATCTGTTGATACACAGAGACCTCGGAAATCCTTCAGTCTCCGAAGAAGTGAACCGTTTCAGCCAAAAACATCTAGAATCTAGACAGACTGGAGGCACATTCCAACCACTTAGCAATTAACCTACTAGATAACAGCACACAACTTTGCCGACTTAAAAGGCATCATCCACTTGATCTGCCTTTTAGACCGCCCATAGAGTGGTAATGCAACATTAAGACTGATAAACATTCCCCATAAATAAAAATTCCCTGTAAATATATCATTAAAAAAATTTACTTATTATCCTATGGATAGATTGTAAATAAAAAAATATATATAAAAAAAAATAAAAAAAAAGAAGGGGCATGTATAATACTTAAAACGCAAAAATAAACCTTTTCACTTTTTATGGGTAGCTCAATAATCGTATGTTTGTTTTAAACTAATATTTATTAGAATATCTCTTCATATATTTAGTATACAGTATACATATAGATGTTGTACATACATAAAATATTATTTCACTTTTGTTTTTGGTTGTCAGTGTAATGATAATTGATACACAAAACTCAAATACAACGAAAAGAATTGACATACCATTAATATATATGTTTAGTATAGTATTTATCCATGCATTAAATATGCATAGAGCCTTAGAAGTACGCTTAAAACATAAGTAGAACATACGTTCGCATAGATAAGACTTTCCCATTTAGATTCTTGTTACTTCCGTTTGACTCTCTCTTCACTCTTTACTTTCTGTTTTTGGTAACAACTACTTGCGCTTAACTATGTAAAATTCACAGGTTAACTAAATTAAAACCAGTGCCAAACGGAATTGCCTTAAATCATATGTAGTATATAACAGAAAAAGTTATTTGCCATATATGCACGACATAAGTATAATATGGTATATATATATATATAAAATTTCTAGAGCAAAAATCAGAGAATATTCGTTAATATGAGAGAAAGGGTATGCTTGCTTTTTTTATATCTTTTTTTTACGTTAAACAACAATATATGCGACTGCTAGAGGTTTACATATTAATTTTATAATATTCAAAAACATGTTTTCTTTTCTCAATACGTTTATGCATACAATATTATTATACGTAATGAGAGTTCAAGTGTGCGGCCTTTTTTGGGGTGTTTTCAGAACTAACCTGAATCGATTGAAACTACATACATATATATACGTTTGGAATATCATAACGTTGAGAACAAAATGTCAAAATGTTGTGCTTGTGTTTGTTTTGCGTTTTTCGGGGGCAAGAGAGGAACAAAGCGTGTTGGGCGCAAGGAGGGAGAGGAGTTTCTTGTTTGCTCACAACACAATATTATATGTAATCATATTAATAATTATAATAATAATAATGTAAAAACTTTAATGAAATCACAACTTAGGCCAGACTCTCATTGCGACCAGGCACCACCTGACCGGGTATGTTCACCTGGCGCAAGTGCATCTGCAACTGCAACTGAGCATCGGCAACATTGTCGTTGTTGTTGTACGGCGGTGGCGGCACAATGCCCTCGACAAGATCTCTGCCAGCATCGATGATCTCCAGATCCGAATTATCATCATCATCCTCACAATTGTCGTCGTCATCATCATCGTCACCAACATCCTCGTTGTTGTCATCTGAGATAGTGGCGTCACTAGCACTTGCCTGCTCACTGCGTCGCATTGGTGGCGTATTGGCATTCACATGAACCGTATTGTTGTTGTTGGGTGTATCGTTGTTGTTGTCCATGTTGTCCAAATCCAAATTCGAGGCATCAGCATTGCCAGCATGTCCGTCCAGAGCCACAAAGAGCGGTGTGCTACCGCCACCACCACCACCACCAGCACCATCTGCAGCATGTGCTCCACCACCAGCGGCACCTTCGTCCTCGTTCTGATAGTTGGACATGGCCACCTGATAGGATGGCGGCGGTGCCTGTTTCAAATACTGAGCTATAGCCTCATCGTAATTGGGCAACAGTGTCGAATAGGCACGCTCCTCCGATCCAAAGCCACCGCCACCAACACCACCATGCACAACCATCTCGGGCAGAACGCAAGGCAACAAGCTACGCAGATGCTGCTGTCGCAGAGTCAAGTACTTGTAGCAGCGCCACACAATGCCAATGCAATAGGCCTTCAGAAACACAATGCACACAAAGACCACTAGGACAACCACAACCAGCTCCTCGGGGGGCAGCTCCAGCAGCTTCTCGCGCCATGGCAAACGATGCGATTCGGCAATGATGCGATGAATAGCCTGTAGATAGCATAGGTAACCAGCAGCAGTCAAACTACAACAGAAGATCAGTTAGTTTGGCACAAGTTTGGACTAGTTGTGTTTTTCACTCACGTAGTTATGGCAAAGTCAAACAGTTGCAGACAGAAGAAGGGCAACAAATGGGAGGGTTTACCCTTGATGGTGCCATAGATCATCATCAGTGTTATGGCTATCATGCAGGTGCACACCAATCCACCCATATCAAAGTTTTCTGCAATACATTTCAATTAGTTTAGGTATCAAATCAAATTTCTTCAGCCGACATCTTACGGTAACGCTTACGATAATTGAGCGAGTGGTCACGATAGGCGTACGGCGGATCCACCTTGCTCAGCGGTGTGGGCAAGGCGGGTGCATTCAAATCGACAGTAAAATCATGGCTGCCACTTTCCAATTCATCCATCATTTCCGGATTACGCCATATGACAGCCAGAACGCTAAGGGCCAAAATATTGAGGAACTGCAAATTTGACAAAGAATGGAAACTATGAAAAATCATTTATCAATTAATAAAAATATATTTATATATATGTATTTTTATAAACGAAGCTATTAAAATCTAATCTTCTGCCTTCTTATTTCTTATTAGCTTTCTGGCAACATAGAAAGCATTCCCCAGAGGCTTCCACTGACTCCAGGGACTGCCAATAGTCCTTGTGTTGCTCTTGCAACCAATTTAAATAGCCCACAAAGGACTCATAGGTGAACTCCTCTGGGATCTGGCAATGCAGACGATGATGATATTTGCACTTTCGATCATAGATCCAATTGCGTTGCAAAGGTGGTTGCATGCCACTTTGCCTAACGTGCAGCTTAAAGGCATCTTTGAGAGAGCCGTAGCACAGTCGCGCTGTGGTGTAACCAAGGCCATCATTCAACTGCTGCAGTACCTCCGGCTGCGAAGTAATACGCCTCACCTCCACGGAGTCGGAACGTCGATCATGTAGGCGTTTCAGCAGCCAGGGCGGCACCAGAGCAAAGCGGATGCAGGAGATTAGCTGTGCAATGATCAGACGCCGATTGGGCCATTCGAAGTTGAGCCAACGCACGGCGACCATAAAAACCTCCAGCTCCGAGTTGACACCAATGCTGCTGGAGCTGAGGAGCAGGCAGACGGCAGGCAGGGGCAGCTGTAGGAACTCCTGCGAGGCGACCAGCGTTAGAAAGAAGCGTCCCACACGTTCGAGGACAGAGCGATGTGAACATTCTATGTTTAGGAGTCGCGCTTCCAGATAGAGCACTGCCGCTGCCTCCTCCTGGATGCCCTGTTCCAGACACTGTTTACACTGCTTCTCCAGTTGCGTTATCCGAAGAAAGTTTGCGGCACGCTGCACCTCCAACAGGCCGTGTCGCGACAACAGTGGCGCATCCTGCTTCATCCAGTCGTAGATGAGATGAAAGGCGCGCGGCGTTACCCACTCGGAGGGCAGTTCCACACTCAAGTTCTCGTTGCCCAGCTCACAGAACACACCCGAGTAGCACTGCAGCACTATCAGATGCACTTCCAGTCTGGTATCTGCAATTGTGATCACAGCATTTGCTTTTCGATTCAGATGCACCAGCTCCGAAATGAGGTCGTAGAGATTTGGTTTAGAGATTCGTTTTTCCATGGTCTTTGGTTTGGGCCATTCATCGTTCGCTGTGTAGCCCAGTGAGAGAAGACTGTGCTCTTCTAAATTATTGTATTCTGTCTCATAATCAGATACTTCGCTTATTGCACTTGAAGACCTAATTAGTCTCAGAGATGTAATATTTGATTGGTCTTCTTCATCATCGTCTGTATCTTCTTGTTTTTGGTACATTGCATTGAAATTGTTATCACAAATATTATGCTTTCACTTTGCAAAAGTTGTCAGGACAAAGTGTTCAATTTTAAAAGACACATAAGTCAAGACTTAACTTTAAGATACGTAAGTGCTTATTAGGTACTTTCAGATCATATAAGAAACGCAAACATTATACCAAATTTAGATCTTTATTCACTTGAAATGATTCACTTTGAAATAACGTAAGCACATGGATAATTTATTTACATGCTCAATCAAAAGTGAATGAACTAAAATCACTTAATGCTGATAAGTGGTTCCCTATTTTCGATAGAAATTGAAGTTCCCACTTGCAAGCATAATTATTCGAGTAAACTTATTCACCTCTGTATACAATTTATAAATATATACGTCAGAGATAAGCAGTGCTTGGATGCTCGTTTTGTTTAATGTGTGAGTTTTCTGCTGAAAGACTGACTGATGATTTGCAACTCAACAAACTCAAAAGTACACAGAAAAGAATGAGTAAATATTAACACACAAAATAAAGGGAACGTCTCTCATTATGAGGAACATTTTTTTGACATTATTTACCCATTTATTTTATACTCTTGAACATTGTAGCCGGGGTTGAAGATATCATTATGAACATTCACCTTGCGAATGTATTCAAATCAGCTAAACCTAACGCTTGACCTTTAAATAATATGTTACGAATGTTGTGACCCCCAAAAAATGTTGCCTTATAAGTTTGTTATGTTGTAAAAATTCACAGCTGTTTGCCTTAAACAGTTTTCAATGCACTGACAAACTTAATTAATATCGAAACGTGCGTTAAATTCATTGCCATTAAATGATGACACAGGAAAATAAGCAATAAAAAGAGAAACCAATAATGTCACGCCACTTGGCCGTGATTTCAAAATTGCAACCCAACTCCAGTGACGTCACAGCCATGCAAAGAGGGTGGCGAAATTGTGAAAACAAAACTGCAACTTTCGCTGTTGCTGCTCTTCCGGCAAAACAGTTTGAGAGTCACCGATTGCAAGGCGACAATTGATTTTTCCATACTTGACACTGAACAGGGTCAACTTGAATGTGCGTGCATGTGATGAGTGGGAGAGCGACTGTATATGTGTGTGCGAAGGAGCGGCAACAATTGTTAACTGCACTGCGTGCGTATGTAGGTGTGTTTATATCAAGGCTGCAAATTGCGTCGCAATTTTTACTTACCAGATGCCAAAGGCCAATCATTAGTGTGGCCGTATGCACATGCAGGCCAAAGCAGCAGGTCCACTCCTTGTTGACCCGGCCATGATTGGTACCACCGTTCCCATTCCCATTGTTATTGTTGTTGTGATTACGTTGCGGGCCCATTTTGACACGGATCCTGAACATTGCACGTCCGGCGACGGATTGAGCGCTGTGTCGCGTCGCACTTAACTGAAGACGAGATGAGACGAACGGCATTAATTATGATTATGTGCCTAAATGAGCTCTACTTTATTCAATAGTTTCTCTTTATGTATATGCAAGCCTGTGTGTATACATACACATACAGACTTGCAAATTTATACATATGTGTGGGTTGTATGTATTTATTATTGTGCCACTTTTTCACTTTAGATTGCACTTTATTTGAGCCTGTTGGGCTAAGATTGTTTGCTGTATTTCATTGGTATATTGTGGACATACCTTTAAGCGGTGTTTTTATGCAAACTTCACCAATTTTAAATAACTTTTCCCTTTGTTTAAATGTTTTTTACGCAGAGTTTGGAAATCTGCCTGCAGCGAAAATCTAAGCAATCAACTGTGTGACCAAACTTATTGAAAAAATCGGCTGCCCAAGTGTAAGCGATATCGATAGTTTATTAAGGCATGCATGTACGGTGCTCATTTATCAAAGAATATGATATCGATACAGCGATCGATAGTTAGCACGAGAAGTTTTCATTCAGCATTTATATTTGTTGTTGCTTCCATCAGTTGCGTCTCGTCTCGTGTGTGGTTCTTTGCGTAACGTTGAATTCGGTTTAATACTATATTTTATTCACATATTACCTTGGCAACATGGTATTAACAAAGGAATATCGCGTTTGCATGCCGCTAACAGTGGAAGAGGTGAATACACTTTCGCCTGCTTTTAATATGCATAACTCACCATTCACAATATTTTGCAGTACAAAATCGGACAGCTTTATATGATTGCGCGCCACAGCCTGGAACAGTCGGAAGAGGGCGAGGGCGTCGAGGTGGTAGAAAACAAACCCTGTGAGGATGAGGTGCATGGCAAAGGACAATACACAGAGAAGCGCATACACTTGTCAAGGTAATATGCATGTGTTTTCATTATGTGCATTTATATTTATACCCTGTTTCTTGCAGTCGTCTTCCATACTGGATTCAGGCAATATGTCCACGCGTCTTCTATGTAACAGAAAAGTCATGGAACTATTATCCCTATACACTAACAGGTGAGCGCCCACCCATTCCATAAATGTTTCCACAGCACTGTTTGTTCATTAAGCACCGTTTCCAGTTAAAAGCTTCATTGCCATATGGCATGCCAGCTCTTGCTTTAAATCAATTCCACCGCTTGTCCCATTTCATTCAACATGCCTTCGATAAGCGCACATAACTATCTATGTATGTACATATGTATGTGTTCATATCGCCCTTGTCGTGCCCACAACAAATACGTCACAGTCACAGCCATAAGTCTGATAACGTTTACAACAGCAGAAGAGAAATGATTAAATGTTGCAACTATGTTTGTAACTTGTTCGACAGTTGTATCCATTCGCATGGTGTTTAATCCCAGTTATTGTTCGGGGCTTACTCAATTGGCCACATTTTCCGATAAGACCTGTAACCTCAGACCTGCTTTTTATTGTCCTCTTCAAATTTCATCCGTCAATAATTTGATATATGGTTATTGCTTTGGTTTTGAGGTCGTTAACAAAGTTGCGACTTGGCAACTGAATCACATATAGCATTTTTTTTTTGTCAGTTTTTAATATTATCAGTACAATATTATTGATGGTTATACAGTTTTGTCTTGTTTGTGTTTTACAAATAATTGATCCGAGTAATTTGTTCAATCAATTCGAACGAATTGAAAATCCCCAGCCATGCATGTATCATTAATTTTGCGATCTAATTGGCATTTGGTATTTTGGGGTTTTTCGTTTATTTTTGTGTATTGTAGAAGCGCTAGCTAAATATAAATATTTAAGCAGCCAAATTTATGTCCGTGTACTGATTTTGTTTTCTGCTTCCTTACTTAAAATTTTCACGGTCAATCTATGCGTGATACAAATAACTGGACAGAATACACGGTAATTATACAAATTGCTATAGATTTTGTATATATTAATAATATTTATTGCAGTGTTCCTTTATACCTAAACTAAATGTGCTGATAAAAACCAAATATGAAAACAACAACGGCAGCACTGAAAACGTAAGAATATTTTAGACTTACCATCAAATAAAGTACTTAAAAGTTTTGTGTTTCCTTCTAGTGTCTGGATCTCAGCGAGGATGAATTGAAGGTGCGTACTGTGGATCATTTGGATATAGCCTTTGATGAGCTCAATGCCAAGCATTATAAGCGTGAAGAGGATCCCAAGTTTTTTAAGTCCATAAAAACTAGTGAGTCCTGAAGCTTTCAACCTTTAGCTTGGTAAACACTTCTTCATTACGTTTTCTAGATCGCGGTCCTCTCGTTGAAGGCTGGCGTGAAACAGACACGCCCATTATGTGCTCCTATAAAGTAGTGCACGCCAGCTTTGAGGTCTGGGGCTTGCAAACCAAGGTGGAGGACTTCATACAACGCGCCATTCGGGATATTCTGCTGCTGGGTCATCGTCAGGCCTTTGCCTGGGTGGATGAGTGGCACGGCTGGACGCTGGAGGATGTGCGCTCTTACGAGCGACAAAAGCAAGCTGAGACCAATGAGAAAATTCAATTGGCTAGCAAGGATGCGGAAGTAGAGGACATCAATGGCAGCACTACGCCTACAAACGAAGTCGATCCTTAAGAATAAAATGAAAGTTAAACCAAATTGAATATGCCAACCTTTGGCAGGTAGACAGTTTTAAATCATTAGCTCATATAAGAAGATGTTATTGAGACATTGAATTGCGAGCTTACATACAAATTTCTCAAGTCATAGCCATAAGAATGTTACATATACACACACAGACATATATATCAAATGCATTTCATATGGTCCAAATAAGCTCAAGATTCTGTAATTGAGTGCTACTCGAAACCAAAAAACCAACTAAACTACCTAGACAGCTGTAACACAATGTTCACGTTTAATTATATTGATGGTTTTTGTTAACTATTCTATTTTAATTATGATAAACAAATGTATGTTGCAGGCAGAAAAACCCTATAGAACAAAATGTGCGCTGTTGACTTTGATGTACAAAATACAAAAAGATTATAAACTAAACAAATTGTAAATTGTGTAAGAGGCTTATTCAAATAACAGCTTTATGTGGATTTAATGATCGTTGTTGATTTTTTATTACATACTAGAACTTCATATACATATATAACTATTTTTTCTGCGAACAATTAAGACTACAATCAAATTCAGTTTACGTATCTTAAGCTCATTAAAAGAATTTTACAATGGGCAGCTACAAAATTTAAGGCAATTAGTATGCAAAACTCACAGCTACTATTAACAAAAATGGCAGCTGACTTTATCAGCTGTTGATGCTGTTGATAAACATATAAATCAAACACACACAACAATTCTCTCTCACTATCTCTCTCGCAGCAAAAAGAGCTCTCTCTTTGAAACAGCTGATTTTGTTTTTAGGAGATCTTTTGATGCCGCCAAAAACCGACAGAAAAAAGACAGAGTACAAAAAAGAATATGACAGCGTTTCGCATTTGCGCCTCATTTGAACTTCAAACGCGAGAAAAGTAGCACAGCCGAAGAGAGAGATACGGATGCGCGACGATTAAAAACCGAACGAAATAAAATCACAACAAATAGAGTGACATTAATAAATATGTAGCAAATGCAAATCAAACATACATATATGCATATATTATGTGTGTATTTATTTTGGCGGCCGGCTTATGAGTTCGAAATCAAAAGTCATGTGTAAACTAATACCAAAATAGTTTTATAAACATTGGAAAATTAACGTTACACGTGTTTTTGAAACGTATAATTACCGGTGTGTGTCTCTCGCAGTGTGTGTTTGTGATATTTATGTGCCGCCTTTGAGAATGGCAATGAGCTATCGAACCGTTTATTTTGATGGCAACAAATTTGTGATTAGTCTTTGCCTACTGCTGCTGCTGCCGTTGGTTATTTTTGGAAGGTGCGCATAACAGTTAATTAAAAATCAAAAGTGTTTCAACCCAAATACAGTTATTTGATAAGTGCTAAGTTAAAAGTTCCTTTTGGCTGCTAGGCGTATGCGCAATATGTATACGTTATAAGCCTGTACGTGTGCCAGTGTCAATATTTGAACTCTTTCATAAATCAATCTGTTCACATTTTTATCACCACACAACGAGCTTATCGTCAAAAATATTTACATGTGTTCCACTTTGCATGTACATATAATGGGTATTTATTTTAGGCCAGCAGAAAATCACTAGAGTTAACATTCTGAGTACGTAAGCACTTGGTCTTAACTGCTTGGATTTATAAAAAAAGTGCTGTGATTTTTATCAGATGTGAATTTGATTCTAGTCGAATATACCTGTTGATTTTATAAGCCAACAATTTTAGTATTTTCTATACTAATTAGTTAATTTAAATAAGTCAACAGACCGTTGAAAAATGTGTTTTCGTTAGAATATTTACCATATTACATATTTTTATCGTATTTATTTTACTTCGACTTAATGAGTTGCTCAAACGTTTATTGATTAATTGTCAGAGTTTTGGGGGATTTTATTTATTTAATTAAAGCTGAGCTTAATCATGGAATATTTGTGTGACTTTTCCCTATTTTTAATTATATTCCCTTAACAAAAAAAGTGCGATTAAATTTAATCAGGTTTTGTTGGTTAGTAAGTAGGTAAATAATCCAACTATCTTGTTTCCGTCCAAGGTTTCATATCAGATGGTAGGAGCTCTATCTACCGTTTTAATTTCGTACTAGTAACGTACACACAACACTTTTATTTAAAATGTGTGCCTTTATTATCTCTGTGTCTGGTTTGTATTTGCTAAAGTCTATAAAAAGAACAGTTTAATTCTAGGTGATACTTTTTTTTTTTTTAACTAGAACGAGTTTAGCATATTTTAATACCCTTTAATAGAGTATTGCGCAGTCGAAGCTTCAGCAATTGAAAGTCGATGCGTGGCGAATTTTCAAGTGGGTTTACTTTTTTATTGCCGAATTGACAAACAAGCTTCAAGTAGCTACAACAAATAGTGGAAGCATAAGACTTGAAAATGGTTAATTTATAAGCATTTTACTTTATAAAGGGTTAACAATCTGATTAACTAAAGTCCAAAGCTCTATACAATAAAGTCGGTGACACCTAAGCTAATAAATCTTCCATTATTCTTTTTATTAGAATTTATTTTGATGTCTTAAATGAAAACGCTAGACAATATCAAAGAAACTTTTCAATTGAAACTGACTGTCAATTTGTTGTTCAGTGTGCGTATATCTATCTTAATTTTGTAGATTTTTTCTCTCTCAAACACACACGCAACATCTGTCAGAAATTAATAGTAAAAGACGCATGCTAAAAAACATAAACAATTTTGTTGTTTGTACTTTTTTTATTTTGTGTCTTTTTACAGTCACATAAAAAATTGGAATAGTAAATAATATGACTATGCTAAACATATATACTACCAAATTCAGTTAATTTTTAGTGCCAGTTAACTCTCGAGGTTTTTTGTTTAAAAATATACCATGTGAGCTAATATTTGTTCTTGTCACGCATTCAGGCTTAACAAATACTTTAAATTGTTAATGAAACTAAAATTTCTATTGCTGCAAATTTTAATTTTATTTTGTTAATTTCCTAGCCAATATTTTGGTAAATTTGAATTGGTTTTTTCTCTCTTATTTTTAACATTCGCAAGAGTTGCTAATTGCAACTAAATAACTTTGAAAGGCCAGCAACAAAATACATATTTATTGAAATCGTAAATACGTGACTCATAATAAATATTTGCTATAAAAGTGCATTTTAATTTGGATGTAAACAAATATATTTGTTTAAATACTTTGCATATTTTTTTATTGTTTCCATTTGTAGTTAAAGTATATCAAGGCCTTCCGATTTAGCCTGTTTTTAGCATTGTATTTTCCTGGTTTTGGGTACGTGTAAATGTCACAAAACTGATCTACTCAGGTGCTAAGTGGAAGCATCATCTATGCCACTTGGCAGCTAACACAAAACACAAATAATCTGCCTCACAGTGTTAGCTCTTTTATTTAGAGTTTAGCTTGAATCTACCCGGTATCTTAAACGCACATTTGCGCCATATACATATTTTTCTTACACCTTAAACAATTTTAGAGATGATTTAAGTTCAATTGGTTGGCCAGAAACAACAACAGGCAGCTTATTAAATATTTCTCTTGACACGCGTCAAATGCTGTCAACCAAATAAGTAAGAACTCTGTACTCAAGAGTGCGTGACTTAAAAATACCCTGTTATTAGGCACATACTACGCTACCACTACTTTCTATACACTCTTATAAATCAGACAACTCCACTGGCAAATGATAATAAAAATGTCATAAACTTAAATAAGGTCTAGCACAGAACTTGTCAGCAATAATAATCATATAGTGTGTATATACAAACATAATTATCACCTGCCAAAAATAGATTCGACTCTAATTACATAGATTAACAGAAGGCTGCAAAATAATAACTCGTGCCAATTGTATAAAGTAGCTAATTTATGCCCATTTACAGATATTGTGGCGCCACAAATCCGACTGATGAGTTGACAACATTAACCACCACATCCACCTCAGTTTCACCCAGTTGGATAAGCGCCATCCACAGCTGCGTTAACTGGACAGAAGCACCAGAGGCAGCAGATGGAAACTGTACTCGTTTAACCCGAAATGGATTAATCCGATGCTATGGCGGAATCAACAATCTGGCAACGCTCAGGTAGGTTCTTTTCTCTACTCTTCAATTGAATAATTACTTTAATGTCATCTTTTGTTACAGCTGCAAGTTGGGCAAAGTCTGTCCAGTCCAGCAAATGGTGCTTTGTGGCTGGCCAAAGGAGGAATTCAATCCGCTTGGAGAGCTCTTCAAGTTTTCCCAATTGCGCACCCTGACCATTGAGTACAGTGGATTTACGGAATTCACTCTGGACTTTCCGGATATGTTCCATCTGCAGGCCATTAACATATCCTGGACGAATCTCTCGTATATCTCCACCCGCACCTTTAAGCGTCTGCATGCTCTACAGATTTTGGATTTGCGCTGGAATCAGCTAATTCAGTTGGATGGTCCCTTGATCCTGCCACGCTCCTTTCAGCAGCTCTACTTAGCGGGTAATCCTTGGAACTGTACACGCAACTTCAAATGGATCCTGTTGCAGCCGGAGAAGGGTCGTCTTGTGGCGGATCGGGAGGAGCTCATGTGCACCGATCGCAAGTACAAGGAGCGACAAATGATGCTCGTTATGCACTACAAAGTGGTAAGTCTTTGTCCTTATATCTCAGAGCTTATCCGGTCAGTCAGTTTATTAGCTAAAACCTTCTTTTGTTTATTTCAGGTATTGAGAAAGAGAATGTCAGTCGCATGTGGATCTTTTGAACTGTACATGTCTTATGCATCACATAATTCCCAAATCATACATTCCACTTTATACGGTCAACTGTTCACATTTAAACTTTCACAGTTTGCCCGCCTATTTGCCAGCGAATACAACCACATTGTATATTAATGATAATCAAGTAAGTGAAGTTAACTAGTAGTTAAAAGCTTACTAAAGAAACTCCTCTTTCAGATCACCGATATAAATCCTTTACGCGATAATCCACACTATCATCATGTGGTTGATGTGCAGTTGGCTAACAATCGGATCTCAAACATTGATGTTTTGGAGGACACCTACTGGCTGCAGAACTTTCGTCTGCTTAACTTGCATGGCAATCAGTTGCAAAAACTTCAAGTCTATGCCTTGGATAATGCTCTCAATGACAATGAGAATGCGAATCTTTTGCTGCTGAGCAAGAATCCTTGGCACTGTACCTGCAAGTTTGGCATGCGCTTTAGGGAGTTGCTCACCAAGTACAAGGATATTGTAAGGGATGCATGGAATGTCACCTGTACCTATATGCAGGGCGATGAGATGCGCAGAGCGAAGGTCCTTTCGCTAACACGTTATGATATGTGCAACTTGAGCGCCGAGGATGATATGCGTATTCATCCCATAGACTGGATTAATTGTGTCCTGGCTAGTCTTATTGTTCTGATACTGGGCAAACTGGCGTACGATTATTACTTCTATAGATATCACGGACGGGTTCCTTGGATAGTCATGAAGATGCCTTAGGCAAATCAGAGCTCAAAGTATTACAACTGTGTTATGGTTACTAAAGAATTGAATTCTTATCACAAGTATTGTTTGTAAATTATGCATTTTAGTTGTATTCCAAGTTGTAGTATTTATATGGTACATATTAAGATTTGTAAATAGTGTAAATGTCATAAAAAAAAACACAGAACAGAAATACCCCATACTTAACTAGTTTATACTTAAACCGGCACTGATCCCTAGAGTCCTTTTAACAGCTAATTTACCAGTTGCCATGGCGCACAACAGTACTTTAAAGTTAGTCATAAATAGTTACTGCTTCACAATGGAACGACGGCCAATGGCAATTGTTATTAAAATAAGTCGAGCTGTTGGCTTGTGCAATTTGCGTTATGTGCCGCAAACAAATCGATTTGAAATCGATGGTGGATTCATGCTGTTGTATTGGGTGCTGCTGGACTTGGCGTATCTGTCGGTAATACCCTTTGTCCTGGCCATCATGGTGGACAGCTACTACGAGTGCCAGGACATGGACATGCTGGCGGCTGCCTACACTGTGGTGGCCTTGTCCAAAGCCTCTGCAGCCCTGGTAATGCTCTCGAGCCTTTGGTTGCGACGTCAGAGGGTGCAGAGGCTGGGTAACGGTTTTCTGATGGTGCTGGAACGTTATGATCGCCAGCTGGTCAAATATAGATATTGGAGGCGACACCTTGGCAAGTTGATCTTGTACTGTGCTCGCTTCCTGGTGTTGCTACATCAGCTGTTTGGACCCCGGAGTGCTTTGATGTGTGGCGATGATGATACACAGTTCACGGAGGTGCCACCAATATATTTAGTCCTGGCTGTAGCGTGTCTGCTCATGGAAACGGTGCTCAGTTGCACGGATCTATTGACCTACTTTCTGATAGACTCCAGCAATTGTGTGCTCGAGTGTATGTCGCAGGAGGTGCGAGAACTCTCCAAGGATACTCGTTGGCTGCCCCAACGACATGGTCGCTTTCGGGATGTGTATCAAAGACAGTTGTTGTCCGGCTGGCAGCAGCTCTGGATTAATTGCCTGCGTCTGGATAATCTACTAGTTCAGATGCGGAATATTTTCCAGTGGCAAATGCTTCTAAATGTGTTTACCAACTATCTAATTGACATTACAATCATATTCAATCTAATGGTGTATTTTAGTGAAGGGGATTATGTTAGTCCAGGTCGTTTGGCCATCTATCTGGTCCTATGTGTCTCCTATCACTTGGATATTATGACGCACTTTAACATATTTGGTAAAAATCATTTTCACTGGAAGTATCTTTCGGCACGCATCCAAAAATTCTGGCTTGTCCAGTGTAAAGTCAACACAAACTGCCAAGCGAATAATACCAATGGCATTGCCTTGATGCGGCAGGTAAGCTTTTCTTTATATACTTAATATCCGCTTTCTTATGAGGTTTTCTCTTCACTTTTTAGCTGGAGTTTGCAGTGATTTTTCTTAATCGGAAACTACAGTCGCGTCCAGAAAGAGTGCGTCGTCTTCACATTGCAGGACTATTTGATTTAGACAGAGTATCTGTGTTTAACATGAGCGCCTCAATAGCAATGAATGTGATTATACTTTGTCAGATTGCGTATAAGAACTACTATTAGTTAAAAACTGTTGTGCTATTCAGCTTTCGTCAGCTAACATTTTTTAAAACCTTAACAGTTATGTTGCTAAACTTTTGCTGCTATTAAGCTTTTCAGCTGGCAAATATTGGAACCTAAAAGCTTGGCAATTGTATTTAATTTTCCCGTTATTTATATGCAAAAACAGAGAAATCAATGAACTAAACTAAAAATCTAAAGTATTTATACATTTATTTAATAACTGGATTCCATTTGACATCTTTTAAATGGTTTAAGAACGTGTCGGAATTTAAGCCCTCTTCTTTTCTACGCTTCAAATCGAATTGCATCAGAATGATGACATAACCCAGCACAGAAATCATATAGCCCAATCCCGCAGGCTTATCGAGCACTACACAATTGCATATCCTGTACACCAGACGATTGTTTCTCAGTCTAGTTCCAAATAGTTCCAATTCCTGTTCCGCTTCCTTACTCAGCGGGTGCAGGTCGTTAAACTGTCGCAAAACTTGAGCTGTTTGATTGCAGGACTTAACCGTTTCATCCACCATATTCATTACCAGAATGGAGTTCCAAATGTTGGAGAGAACGAGTCCATCGCCAATTAGAATTCCATAGTAACCGGATCGAATAGTCTTATTGCCAAACTGTACAGCATGATAGAAGATGCTGACATTGACGGCAAACATGTTCATGAAGATGCTCGAATTGGCCAAGTCGTAGAGGCTGAAAGCTCTTCTGGCCAACTTCAAGCACTCAAAGTGTATGCCCACAATACTCCTTAGATCCTGTTCCAGCAATCTAGATCTCCTCCTAGCTCTCAGTGCCTGCAGTGCCAGCTGAACTGCCCGAAACTGATGACTCACAAGCAGCAGCATTGTGAAGAAGGCAACTCTTCCAGCAGAGATCATTAGCATGGCAACTAAACGCATCAGCAGCTGCAGCAGATGTGTCTGATGGAGCAGATGATGTTGCATTAGTATCGAGCAGCTGACCATTGCATAATTAACGCACAGCATGCGGCACATCTGAACCGACAAGTCCAATTGCATGCGTTTCAATGCATCCTTGCCGGCAATGCGCCGCAGGACACGCCAATGGCTCCTCCAATGCACCAGAAAGTCCGTGTAAAGTTTGATGAGCTCGCGGCGCCGCAGCCAAACAAGTCCATAGCAACACAGTACGGATATAATACGCAGCGAGGATGTTACAAGCAGACCCCACTGCAACACAATGTGGTTTCTCATGTAACCGCCGAGTATGCCGGAAGCCAATATCCACGGTACCTCCAACACAAGCAGCACGCTCAAGCACACACTGTAGATTAGATAGAGCAGCGAGACTTTTCCAATGCGAACACGCCGTTTTCCTATATGCAACACTGTTGGCATCAGTCCATAGATGAGCATGTGGTAATAGCTTATTTTAAGCAAGAAACGCAATCGACGATGCAACATGTTTCCTAAACAGGCGTTCACAAAGTGCCGAACAACATGGAACACAGAGAAAAAAGGACACCTAATAGAGGAGGAAATTAATTTGTTAAAAGTGCGTGTGTCACGATTATTATCAGATGATAGTATCTGATTGCTAATGGATGGGTTCTATGGTACACAGAGAGAAAAGTCGTAAATTTATTCCCCCATCTCTTTCGTATTCTTAACAACTGCAAGCAAAAGTTTCATCAAAAACAAAACCCTTCAATTGAACGTCATTTGCATTGTTTACACGATTTTCGGAAACAAAAGTTTCCAAAATAAACAAGTGTAAAAACCACTTGTTTATTTGTTTTTAGTGTCATTCACAGCAATTGAGTTCGATTATTAGCAATATGCCAAAGCTGCTGTTTTAGTTTAAGTGTTTTTTTATGATCTTGTCAGTTTGCTGTTTAATATTGGTTGTGTGTTGTCTAACAAACGCTTGTTGCGTTTATTACCCAATAATGCGTGGCCTTAGCATAAAGTTATTAAATATTAAAAGCTATTAATCAAATGCGGTGCCATCCTTGGCGATTTGCTGTGCGTGTACAGTAAAGCATGGAAAAACGCAAAGGGAATGCGGAAAGAAGCCATAATCTAATAATTTAAAATCTTTGAATGCAGTTCGATAGAATTGATTTATGCGATTCTAATGCACTATTAAGTTTGAAAATCTTTCATTATTTGCCTTACCTAAAGGTATTTTCGTAACAACATCTGTTTGTAAATATTTGATTGAAAAGCATGCTGTAAAATTTTAAATTTTCTTTAGCAGGATTGTACTTTATACGTCTTAGTAACATACGCTCATACGCACATACACACAAACATATTGATTAACACACACACACACACAAAGGTGTTCCTTTAACTGGCTAACATATATTGTAGCTCCTTTAATACCCTTAACGGGCTCAACTAATTAAGCTCCTTTGGAGAATGAACAAATGGCCCAAAACGCTGTCTATTTTGTTTCGTTGCTAATTGAATTGAATTTCATAAACACACAGTTTCAGTCAATCCAGCCCGGACCTTGCCTCAACAACAACTGGCTGCCAGCTTAGGTATTAAATATGACACAGCAGCAGTTAACCCTATCATTTTCTCGCCCTCTTTCCCCCCGCCCGCTGCCAATCTGACAACAATATTTCTCAGCTGCTTTTTGTATTAATTCCAATTATACGCACGACTGGGGAATTTTCATTTGGATTGATAGGATTTTTGGGTCATTATGTGCTTCGTCCATCTGTGGGCAAACAATCAACATCCGCCAGCCATTTTGGCACACACTCCCACACACATGGATACATTGTTTGCCATATGCTTTGTTTTTTCTTTTTATGATACCCTTTAGTTAGGAAAAGGGGTTAATTAAAGTGATACTACACTAAGTTAAAATTGCTTTAGGAAAAAGCATTAGAGAGTATTAAGAAGTCGTTTATAGCCAAACATAATTATCATAGTTGTGTCTATCTTGTGTTGCTTTTGTTATTGTTTTTTGTCTTGGAACGCTTAGGATGGATTTTGTGTTAAGTTCATTTGTTCGCTTGGGGCATCTGATTCGTTGTGTGTGTGTGTGTGTGTGTGTGTTTGGGTGTGTATTGATTGCAAAGTTTTCGCTTATGACATGAAACCCTAGCCAGATTTCTTGCCCAAAACTAATTAGCGACGGAAATAGTTCATTTAACTTCATACTTTCCCCTCCCTCTCTCTTGCTAAACGTTTGTCAAATGTGATTCGTAAACTTTATGAGCTTAAGGGGCAACCATTTTGTAACTGTAACTGTAACTGTAACTGTATTAAAATTATAAAATGGACACTAAATTGTTGTGCAGAGTCAGCATTCAGTTCGTTTATGGCCGGTTGCCTCTAAATGGACGGATTGTCGATGTTGCATTCTCCATTTAAAATGCAGTTAATTTGTTTTTAAATTGTTGCTGAATTACATTGCATGTAGTTACTTTTTTTTCCTTTGCCCACACTAAATCCGACCAGGCTTTTAAAATAGTGGTCGTAGTTGTTGTAGTAGTAGACATGCACAAGTTTCTCGTGCCGTTATCAACACCACCAACACCACACACAAACTGGGTCAAGTAGTTTTCCACACTTAAATAAACTCTGGCTCTCTTCCCTCCTCCTCCCAGTCCTTCCGTCCGTCCGTATCTAGCCTGCCCGTGGTTTCTCATCCTTTCGGCCGTCCTGGGCCAACAGAAAATATCTGGACAGCATTTTCTTTCGGCATTTTCGTTTTTCTGGGTCATCGTCGACGTCGCATAAATATAAATTGTATTGTTTCAAAAAGTTTTTGCACTCCAGCTACGCGGCTAACGGAAAATGTAGTTAAAGTTTTGTTTTCGCTGCTAGTTTATTGCGTGATTTCCTTTTGCAATGACACTGCCCCGTAAGCGGAAAGGGTAGGCAGGGTAAGGAAAGGGAAACGGGAATGCTTTCGGGGCTTGCTTCAAGGAGGTTTCTCTCTCGTCTCGTGTCAGCTTGGAGGTGCTAAAACATTTCTCCAAATAATTTACAGCTTTTGCTAGTGCATTTGTGGGTTTGCTTTTTTTCCCCGTCTTTTTCTTTCCATCAACGAGTTGTGGCATAGTTTTTGAGGTCTTTGGGCAATTTGTTGAGGGCATTTTCTTCAAAAAAGGAAACTGTTGGCTAGTAAACTTAACGTTTGCAATTTAAGTTCTTGAGTAGCATACGGAGTTAAAGGAAATTTATTATCGCTAAGCTAAAAATGTGTTGAAGGGAATAAATCAAAAGTTTCATCACCTTAAACTTAGTCAAAAATGATTAGGTTTGAATAATACTGCAAATCAACTTCATCAATGCATCTCAAACTGTTTGTCTTCAAACTTAAAATAATATGACACTTTAACTGCAAGCTGTCAGCTTTGGCACTCAAGGAGCAATTAACTTAATACGTTACGCAAGCTATCTATCAATCGAACAAACTAAAGCATAACGCTTGAAAGTTACATTGTCAGAGATGCACATCTTTGACTTTGCTTGCACAAATGAGTCACAATTTCGCAACTAGATTGCAAACATTATGCACAATGTCGATTCTCGATTGCAAAACGTGACCAGGAGCACCAGGAAGAGGAGGTGGAGCTGCCCTCGAGTGCACAACGTTTTACATTTCCTTCTCGCTCGCACTCGCTCTCGTTAAATGCTGACTTTTGCCTGCCACTTCTAATTGCATTTTTACTTAGTGCCAGGCGCTAAAGTTTGCCCACGATTGTCACGCCCCCTTTTTACGTTCCGTACTCCCCGCGCGCAAAAGTTTAATTAAACGTGTTTGATTTATGACTTGTGTGTGTGTGGGCGGAAGGGATGGGCTTGCCAGGGGGTCCAAGGTTAGTAGTAGAAGATGACTGCCAGCTGCAACCGCAATTCCAATTCCAAAAACCAAATGCGTTTATTTTGGGCTTGGAGTGATGCGTTTTCCACGTTCTTTCTTCTCCATTTTACCCCCACTTTCTAGTCATAAAAGCTGAGCACCTTTATGGCAGCTGCAGTTTTCTCTGTATGTGTGTGTGTTTATTGCATATGATTTCCGTTTCCGTTTCAAAACACACATATATTTTTGGGAAAGCACCTTGAAAATGTTTTTTTGTGTGCTCTGATGCGTTTATTGTTTTCATAGCTATTAAAGTTGCATTTTCCACACACACTTCTCAACAAGTTAATCAATGTTATCGCCTACGGAAAAAATTGCTTGCCCCAAATCTGGGTCACAAATCCCTGTGGCTTATTTGTTAAATCAGGTACAGGCCACAAGCACACAAATCTCTCGCTCAAAATATTCCACGATAATCAACTTTGATAGGCCAGCCACCCAGCATAAGAAGTTCGTTCGTGCAACCCCGCCCCGAGAAAAAAAAAAGTGGTTGAGAAAATCGCACAAAAAATCCGCAAAACAAATGGGAAGACGACCGCCTGCCTACAAACATGTACGTATACATATATTTTGTTGGGTCGTTTTCTTGTACGCCGCCCTTTTCCATATAAAATATTCTTTTTTATGGTCTTGCGCGCAAAAATGAAAATGAAAATGGAAAAAGTTTCAGTGCTAAGAAAGGTTGCAGTAGCACTTTTCGATGAACTGCCGGATAATCACTGTGCCGTGGCTATATTAGCCACTGTTTGTGGCTTATACTTGGCTTAAACAAGCTAGCGTTGTCCCTAGCCACAAAGCTGGTGGCTTGTATATGATAGCTACAAAGGTAAAAAGGGAAACATAAAAAAATGCCATCCTGATTAGCCTTCAATTAGCTGTGTATTTAATGCAAACAAGAAATTGCAGTTGATTATTTCAGTTGAAGCTGACAAATTGTTTAAATTACTTTTAATTTTATGTCAGCTGCTCTTAGTTGACTGTAAATAAATAAATAAAAGTAAAAAAAATACTTCTGGTACTGCTGAATGCTGCAGCATTTAGTTTGTCTATACAAGTATGCACCACAATTAATTAGTTATTTATTAAGGTCAGAGTAAAAGTATGCAATATAAAAATCGTCTTCGGTACTTGCTGCTAGAATTTCTGTTCGCCTGGTACTTGCAGTAAGAAAACTGGTTTATTTTGGCAAAACTCAATCAAAACGGAAATAAAATACTGCAGCTGTGAATGCTTTTTTTTTGTTTTTTTATTCAAAGGGCTTGAGCAAAGAATGTTTGAGAGCAGCTCAACTGTGCGCCTTGAGCTCAGAATAAAGCTCAGCTCTTTTTGAGCTCGATTTTTTTTTTTCTTATTGGCTGCACTTCAATTAAGATGCTATACATAGTATATGAGAACAAAATCAAACCTTTGCTTGTTATTGTAAGATGAATTCATTTTTTAAATGGTTTTTGATTCTGAGAAACTGGCGATACAAAACTAATTTGTACAAGTAGGACCTAGAAACCTTTCATTATTTATTAAGTACATGCTTAGATTCCTTCATACAGTAGAAAAAGAGTACATTAGAAACATTTTTTGAGCAGTAATTGAGTAGAGTTTAATATACAGCGAGTATATTTTGTAACTTAATCAGTCATTTCTGGAAAATTATAATTTCCGAGAGCTCTAGTTTGTGAGCGTCCACTGTATATCAATTTACTTTAGTTAAACAACAACATTACATTATGCAAATATTGCCACATTTTAGATAAACATGTTAAACAAATTGTTTTGACATTGAATTATATAATTTTTGCAACATTTTCAAATGGTAAGCCCCAAAATTAAAACTAAAAATCAATTCGTATTAAATCCACATCCTGCTACATTCAAAGCACGTTTCATAAAAACTAAAAAGTACCAAAATATATTAAAATATTTTGTTTTTTGTCAGGCACTAAATAAATTTCACATTTAACATGAGCAATTAATGTGTGGCAAAGCCGCAAATAAAACCGCTTAATTACGTGACTCCAACCGAAATGGCAGGCGCGACGCACGCAGGACACACACAGGACACGCAAAAGTAACAATGATAATAACAATAACAACAATTTCAATTGAAACATTTTTCGCCATGACACATGCAATGGCAATGAAATGAAATAATAATATGGTTAATAAAGTCAGCCGCATCAAAATCAGATTCGTTCGCATTTGAGTTCCAGGACAAAACCGCTCCAAAGTGGGTGCCCTGGAGCCAATTATCGCACTTATTTCGCTGCTAATTAAAATGCAATTATTTGCTTTAAACAACATAATCCCATTGACAGGCATTTTATTTGTACATATACATATGTATATGTATGTACATAAATCGATTGCATTTTCATGGCATTACCAGCATACCCGCAACATTCTCTCCCTTGCCGTCGCCCTTGCCGTCGCCATGGCCATCTCCATCTCCACCTCCATCATCCCCATCTTCATCATCCTCGGCTGTAATATGCTGCCGTGGCGCCACAAAGCCGCCATTGCGGCCAAACTGCCGATTTAATGCAACTACACCAGCTTGCAACCCCATTGGTTGCCCCATTGGCGCCACATACGGCCCCGGATTGGCGGTCACACCGCGTCCCGCCTCATCCACATACTCGCATATGATCTGCCACAGTGACTGACGATCCAAGGTGCCACGGTTGCATGCCCGCAAATAGGCAGCGGTGGCAACCAGCGTAAAATTCAATATGCCCGCATTAAAGATGTGCAGCCAGCCCGTAAGTTGCAGTTGACTATTTGCCGCCTGCTGAAATAGTTGCATGGGCAGCGGCACAGCCACCTGGGGTGTCATCGCTGTCATCGTGGTCATTGGTTGTCCACTGTGATCACGTTTCATGGGCAGCTGCAGCTGCACCTGCGTCGAGGGCGGTACATTCTCCTTGCCTGAGCGGAAGTAATCGAAAATAGTAGTAGAAAAAGTAGTAGAAGACAATTTTCACCGTCGCAACTCACTTTCAATCATTTCGCGCTCCATGCGCTGATCCGCACGCTTAACCCAACCGCGCACCGTGGACTCCGGTACGCCCAGTTCACGTGAAATGCCCGCCTTGGTTTCGCCATTGCGTATGCGCGCAATTGCCCGCTCTTTGTTCTCCTGAGAGACCTGAACACGAGGCCGCTTGCCACGTGGCACAACAACGCGTTCCATTTCTTTCGATTTCACGTGTTTTCTTTATATTTCAAGAAAACTAACTTTTTCACACACTCGCGTTTGTTTTCTGTATCGTTAGCTATTTGAGCGTTTTTCGTTTTGTGGCTTGTTAGCTGACATATAAATCGCTGTGGCTATTTTTTTTGTGCTTCGCGTTTGTACGCCTATTGCTTTGTTCCTTTTTGAAGTTTTCTTTTGCTTTGCGTCTCGCATGTTGACAGTTGGCACCTGGCGGCGCTGCCAACTTGTTTTTCCACACAACAGCAACTTTGGTGCCCAATTCAAACATACCGTTAATTCACATTACATTGCATTTATTTATGTTCGGTGTTTTTTTTATTTTCATTGAATTCTTATTGTTAGTTTTGACGTACATCTAAAATATGTGTTCTAACTTTCATTATTTTCGATTTCTTTTCATTATTGTTGTGGGCTATTTCAATGTGTGATTCTTTATTCTGGGCACTGCAGCGGTGTGTTCATTGAGCCCAAGAAATTGTTTATGAAAATCATACAAAAATCATGTACTTGTATATTAATAAACCATTTCATTAACAACACTAAAAACTTTTAGCATTAAGCGAACTTTTTTTTTAAAAAAAAAAGGTGTTATTATTATAAAATTCTCATATTTTTCATATTTATTGCTTTCACCGCTGCTATGCCATATTCCACTCGATTATTATGATCCTAAGTTTACATAATTCGACTTAAACATCTAAAACCATTTGCGGCTGAACTTTACAATTTTTACTTTTTGGATATTTAAGGGAAATTTTCAAAGGTATTTTATACGGTATTTCTTTGCGCATTTCCGCTCACAAAAATCAGCCATTTTCCAATTTTCATTATTTTCTTTTTGTTATGTTCTAGGTAAATCTATGTGCAAAAAATATATGTAAATGTATGTATTGTATATCGTACATTATATACATATTTTATTCAAGTATGTATTAATTTACTTATGTACGTCTTGTTTTACTTTTTACCTTGTTTTTCTTTTTAGATTGACAATTTGCCAATAATAAATACATTGTATTATATATTGATACATTTAATATAACTAATAAAAACCACCAACAATTTATTTTTAATATGACATCTTTGTTTTCTGTTTTTTTTTTCGTATTTTTTTTCTTTCTTCATGTTGTTGTCATTTTACCTGTCTACCTTAATTAATATCTAGTTTCTTTATGCTGGTTAAACTATTCTGTTCTTTTTTTTTTTTTCAACAATTATCACGTGACAATTTTACGCTTAATTAATTTATTCAGGGCAGTTAATCATTTTTTTCTTTGTGTTTGTTTTCGTTTCATTTTGTGTGTGTTTTTTAAACATTTATATGTGTTTCGAGTGTTTTTGTATTGTATAATTATTTTTTAATTAATATTCAAAAGCTGTCACGTTAAAGAAATTTATATATAGATTTCAGTTGTTTAAGTACTACTTACATACATATATATTTGTGTTTGCTTTTAAGCTTTCATTTTCTTTTGTTTTTATAGAGTGGAAGTAAGTGAAAAAGTGCGTGAAACTTAGGAAGAGCTAATGGCAGTGTGACCAATCAATTTAAATACTAAAGTACCAAGTTCTTTCATAATCTCTCAAATCATTATCTATCTTTCACCCAAGTTTGCCAAACAAAAGCTTTTTGTGTTAAATTGGAAAAACTTCAATTTAAAATATGCTTCTTTTTTTATTTTCTGTTTTGAGTAATAATTAAAGTTTACTTTCAAAACTTTTCCAATTTACAACCAAGCTGGTTTAGAGAAAGAGAAAGAGAGAGAGAGTTAGTAATCCTCCTGCAGATGCTGCAACCCTGGCTGCTTCGTCGCCCCCCCGCACATCCGTCTCAGAATGCCAATAAGCAAAGCAAACATCGCACACAGACCCAGAGTGATGAGGGCCAGCTTGCCGTAGGGCAACCCACTGAGATCGCGTCGCAGGCAAATCTCTGGCGACTCGTCGTGCAGGATGAGCTGCCGATACTCTTCGGCCTGGTGGAGCAGTCCGAGCTGTTCCAGATTCCACTCAATGTGCCGCGTTAGTTGGGCCAGCGTCGAGGTGTGCGTCACATTTGGACAATTGGCCACCCCGTTGCAGAGCAGATGACGCGGAATGCAGACCTGTGTGTCGCCCGGACAGCGGAAATCACAGTCGGCATCCTGCAAGAGGGACGCGGACAGACTACCATCGGGATTGCGGGGCAAGTGGAACAGCTCGGTCCAGACCAGCCGAAAGATATTCTTACCGGGCTGACCATCGCCCGTATATTGTATGAGCACCGGCAGTGGTTCCTGATCGGCGCCAGTGGCGCCCAGTTCCGCCGTGGTCAGTATGGGCAAATCTCGGGCCAGGGATATATTCTCGGGACAGACCACGAAACGCGGCTCCAGACGTCCAGCGAGGTAGACCTCAATCTTGGCACTCTCACAGCTGCGCTCGGCGAATCTCGCCTTCTCCAGGTTCAGCCAGAGATCCCTTTGGGAAGCCACCTTCAGCTCCCAGATGCACTTCTCCCGGCGATAGTGATGCTCTGGCGGTGCCATCGGTCCAGCCACCATGGCCAGGGCTTTCTTGTACGGAAAGACGAGCTCACCATCCGGCGAGGGTCCCAGTGTAATCGGTCCACATAGCGGTCCATGGGCAAACTCAAAGGTTGCCTCGAACAGCGGATTGGGATTCTTAAAGTACGAGGTGATGGCATGCTGTCCCTGGACAATCATCTCCAGGTTCATCTGATCCGCCGAGGATATCACACGCACAGCCCTCGGTATATTGTCACAGAAACAGGCCAAGTTGTTCTGGAACTTGTCCCGCTCCTCCCAGATGACCAACTTATCCACACGCTCCTCATGGCATCTCGTGCAGGCATTGCTGTTGTAGGGCAGCTCCTTGAAGGACACCGAGTTCACCTCGATAATGGCGCGGGCATAGAGACGTCGATCCGTGACAAACTTGTACTGACATCTCACATCGCTGCCTCCGGTTCTCTTGAAGATCAGCGAGTTGAGCGGGGAGCGAAGACGTCCTCCGGGATGCTTCCAGGCGTACATGACCTCGTCGCAGAGGGTGTTGGGCACTGGGTCACCGAAGCGTGTGTTGTTGAAGAAATCGTAGTGTGCCCAGTAGTACAGTGAGCTGCCGCTATAGCTGCCCGTCTTCGAGTCGAACTGGACGTAGAGCGAAGGACTCGTGCTCACAAAGTCCACCTTCTCCATGGGTCGGGAGAAAGTGTCACAGAAGGTTTTGATGATGCGTGCCGGATCCGCATGATCTGAATCATAGATGGTTAAGGATTCACCGCAATCTCCATCGTACTTCAATATTGGCGATTCAATCCGATTGATGCGAAAGCTGCAACGAGGGGAGGAAGAGGGAGGTTTAAAAAGATATATCACTCATAATGTAAACACCACCAAAAACCAACAAAAATTCCTTTGGCTCTTTGCCAACTCTCCCCAAGCCGAAAAATAATTTTTGGCCAACATTTTCGCGTCCTTCTGCCGTTTAATATAAATTCCGAACTGCGCTAACAGGTAAAAATCTCACTTTTTACTGGCACACGTAGCACACGTTAGATTTCAGGGCCCTATGCTATGTGAGCTGCATTTTGTGGCCCTGGCTGTTGCAGTTGCAGTTGCAAGTTGTTTGTTGCCAAATAAAAAAAATGAATGCAAATTGCTTGGCTATAAGGCATTTTCTTTTCTGATGCTGCTTCGGCACGTTGCACATTGCAATTTCTTACAAATTATTGGGTCAAAATGTTGTGGCAGTCAGTTTATTGATGAAAGGGGAAACTGAGGAAAATTTACATTGACCTGTTATTGAATTTGAGAAATTGTGGCTTAAGCGTTTTGATTTAATATTGGGTTTGACCGAATTTAAAACAAATCTATAGCTCTAATCTGTGTTTAACTTCTTCTACAATCTATGCTGTCCAGTTTTTAATAAATAATTCCAAATAAATCTCAGCAGAGACAGAAAGAAGACAGAAAATATGAAGTCGCAGCTATTTATAAGCAACATGGGGGCATAAACTGACGCCCACGTTGCTTCTAAGGACCATGCCACGACTCGAGACGACACCAATTGACTGCCATATGCACATAACTAAGCAGTTGCTCCCCAAACAGTTGACAAGAGACCCCAGTCGGACCAAAACGGGGTGGAAGGTGGACAGACGAAGGGGGAGAGAGAGAAAGAAATCGTGAGACTGCATTGCATATTTTATAGTGGGGCGTACCACGTTTTCCTTTTCTTTTTTTTTTTTTCATATATACATATATATTTTTTGTTGGTGTTGTTTTTTAGTTGCGATGCTGAATAAACTCCCCAACTGAGTCAGCAGAAAAACTAGGAACTAGAACTAGGCTGCAAACGGATTATGAGGACATGCCGCAGGGCGTCAGGCTTACTTTTCGACGCCGCGTACGTGAATAACGGCATAAGCACGTAGTGGGAATCACAAAGGGGTGAAGGGGGAAGTGGGAATGGCAATGCGGTGCTAAAAAATAGTAACTCTGCTCCATTATGAATAGAAGTAACAGAGCACAAAAAAAAGAGAGACGAAAAAAAACAGCATAAAATAGTAATGTGAGCAAATAAAAACGATACGAAATGAAAATGAAATTGTGTCGCTGGTTGGTTGGAATGAAATGGAATATGACTGAAACCGTTGCTCCATCTCTCTCTCTCTCTCTGTCTCTTTCAGTTTTGACATTTTGGCAACTTTGTGTGGGTTAATAAAATGTTTGTATTATGTCATATTTGGTTGGACAGCACAAAATGTAATTGTATGAAATCTGCTTAGCAGTATGAATAGATGAATGAATGGATGGATGGTTGGATAGATGAATGGTGTTGGTAACGTAAACTCAACTGAATTTTTGTATTCGTTTTTTCGTTTTTTGGTTGGTTAGTTGCATTTTGGACGAATGCCAAAAGATAATTGGAAAAGTTTGAGCGCGGCCAGAGCTATAAATGAATGAAATGTGGTTAAAGCCACAGTAAATAGGATTGCGTGGTCCACGATGCGAGCATTTTAAAAACTGCCATGCAAATGAGATTAGAAATTAGATATGGATATATTCTGCTTTATCACTAATAAGTATGAAAAAGCATAATTTTCAATAAGTAAAATTTGTTTACAAAATTCCTGCTTAAAGCGGGTGAATGGCAAAAATGTTAAGGCGCTTAACAGCACTATGTTAAGAAAAAGCTAAAGATATATTTATATATCATTTTAAGTTAAGTTAACCACTAACAAAAGTATGTAAGAAACAAAAAGTTCTTTTAGTATTTTTCAAGTAATAGCTGAAGTACCAAACAAAAAACACACAAAAAGAAGTATGTAATTAATAAAATTTTTGTAGTAGCATACTTCACATTCACATGTGTAACTCAAACCAAAAAGAGTGTGTAGGAGTACACTTAAAGGAATTAACAACAGCTGGACCCAGTAACAGAAAAAAAAACCTGAAAGGGGCAACCATTAAAACCCACAACTTTGGTAAAGAACAAAGAAGAAAGAAAGGAGAAAAAAAAGAGAATAGCAGATACTTAGTAGAGGAGAAAAAAGCGCAGGCATGACATGTTACTTAAATGAGCAAGTTTGTTGGAAACAATGTCGACAGTGTCTAGACTCACAGACATCAGGCAAGCAGCAGCTAGATTAGAAGTAGAAGGAGCAGCAACAGTTAAAGCAGCCAAGGAGCAAGTGTAGATCTCAAGGATTGCAGGAGCAGGAGCAGGAGCAGGGAGTGGAATTGTTAGATACAGCTGACTACTGAAGGTAGAAAAGCAAACAGACAGAAAGACAGCTGGATGGACAGGTTCTGTTACTGTATGTGTACGATGTTTGGGTTTGGGTTTGGTTTGGTTGTGTGGGCGTGATATTGTTGTCATGGGCGTTGCAACAACTTGAGTGAAGTTGGCAGCACAACAACAACAACAACAACAGCAACAACAGGAACAAGAAGAAGAACGACATGAGCAAAGACAAAAACTTGAAATACGAATAGTACACGGATAGAACGAAAATGCTGCACGCAGTTTTCTTATTGCATTTTTCCGTATACTTTGAACTTTGCCCAGCGATTGCACGTCGCTGCACTAAGAGAAAATTCTAAGAACTAATATGCAAGAAAATTCAGAAAACTTATGTGATCTTAAAAACAATTTTTATTACATTATATAAAAATTTAAAAAAATATTTTAGATAATAAAATAAAAGAGATATTTTAAATATGAATATTTTGTTATAACCTCCGAAAAGTAGTAGCTGAAACTGATAAATGAAGTTCAAGATTCTTTAGGTTCCTAATCTTTCTTTTTTCTAAGTGTACTTAGCTAACAACTAACGGTGCTGCAAGCACACACATCAATACATACGAATGCATTCACACGTACATTGGTGTACATGTATTACTTTTGTATGTTTGTATGTTTATCTTGTTTTCTTTTCTATCTTTCTCTTTCTCTTTTGGTCGCTGCAGCTCAGTGTTGCATTTTGTGCACTGTAATCACGCAATCATGTTGCCCACTTCTGAACTCTTAATGGCAATCGGTGTAAACGTGCGCACAAGTTCTCCATTTGGCTGGGTTTGTCGTGTTTTGGGTTTATGGGGTTTAGTTTTCCTTTTCCCTTCGTTCTCTTCGTTCTCGTTCTGTAGGTGGACATAAATATTTATCTTTTGGCAAAAACTTGTTTGATATTTTACTTCTCTACAACCTCTCTCACTCTTCCTGCCTCCTTACCCCTTTCATGTATACGAAATGCAATCGTGTTTGTGTGTTTGTATTTCTGTCTCTGATGTTTGCCATGCACACACAGTTTTCTTTGCAGTTTTTAGCCCAAAACTTGGCAATGTTTTGCAACATTTTGTGCATAAATTATAAGGTTGCAACATGGTCAAATGTGCTAAAATAGTTGCAGTTTTCCACCCTGTGACAAAACTTTTACGACAAATGTTTTAAAGCTATATATTCACTCAACTGCAACAGATCACAGCAAATGGTAGTTATGTCGTTAGATTTACAAGTAAACCATGCACTTACATAAGCGAAGATATGGTAACAATTGAAAAAAGGGTGAGAAATCGTCCTATGTTTACTCAAAATACTACCATTAAAACTTAGATCCTGAGAACCTTTACTTGATAACATTCCAATAAACTTTGAGTCTTTATATATACATTTGAGTCGCAGAGTTATCAACTCTTAGCGGATTTAAAAAGCTGTTTACTTCGTTACTCTTAGCAACGCCCATCGACAGCATTCAATTTGGGGAAAAGACCAAACGAGACCAAACTCAGCCATCAGTGCCCCCAAAATGTCAGAGCTTCAAAACTTTTGCTATCGTCTTGGCGTCTTGGCGACTTAAAGCCGCCCCCGCCTCGTTCCTTCACCCCCGAAAAAGCCGCAGCAACAATAAAATATTTCCCAACCCAACCGCAGCAAGGGTATGAATATATAAATTCAGAAAGTACGCAAAACTCAAAATGCAGCGACCAATGCGACACTTGCACAAAAGTTCAGACTGAACGGATTCAGATTCAGATTCAGAATTCAGATTCAGACACAAACAACGGCCCCAGTTGACGCCAACAAGGATAAGAAAGAAGCGGTGTGGGGGTGTGGCAGGAAACGGGAGGCCGAATAAAGTACAAAAAAAAAATATATATAAAGAACAACTTCAACTCCGACACGTTAAATTAAAATGTCACATAAATCTTTGCGGCAAATTTCATTAAAATACGCTTACAGCATAGAACGCAGCGCCAAAATACATATATATGTGAAGGAAAGGAAGGGGAGGATGGGGGTAAAGTGTGTGGTGCAAGGATTGTGGATGGATTGTGTAAGAGGGGTAGGGGGTGTGGGGCATTGGGAATGCAAAACCACGTTCGCTAGGCGCCCCCACATAGCCGCAAAACTTTGCACTTTAAGTGAAATGTTGTCGACAACGACGGCGATGGATTTTTGAACACACAGAGAGAAAGAAGCCTTTTCGGACTACAACGCCCTTTTGTCGAGATATATATATATAGTATATAACACAAAGTTCGCTCGGGTTATACTATGTTGAGAAGAACTAAACAACGTGCAGACAAATATACAGGCAGAGAGAAAGAGGAATGTTGTTGAGTAAAATTAAAAAAATAAAGAGAATTGAAAGAAAGCTTAAATGCATTTGAGAATTAAAGGGTATTTTAGCGGATATGCAAGCACTTTAAGGAATACAAAATCTATTAGTAACAGTAAAGGAATTATAAATAAACTTAAAATGGGACAGGGGACAAATATATATTTTTGTAAGCTGATTTTTTGTTATATATAGCATACTTTTAAGGGCGTGGTTTCTTGAACGAAATGTTCTTTTTATATCATTATACTTATCGATTTGACCTCAAAAATTTGATTGAGACAAAAACTTACTACCTTCATTATAAACATTGATTTATAAACAAATCTCATTGAATATGTTTAGTTGTGTTTTGCGGATAAGCAAGTTCTGTAGTGCTGCAAGCGTTTAATGTTAGATTGTGTATTCAATGCGATTTGTATAGAAAACACTCTGCTGTGAATTCAACCAGCTGCACACCTTGAGGTTAACCCTACATGTATCAATATTAGTATGTAGATGAAGAGATTGAAATGTTGAATCGAAATGTCATTGCAATGCATGATTAATCAGGGCAGCTTTAGGCAGCTTTGTTTAAGCTATCTCTCGATTAATATAACGAATTTCTAGAATATTTATAGCCATAATAAAAATTGCCGTTTGCTTACCTGGGGAAATAGAGTCGAACAATTTCACCGGGATGTCCTTTGATGTGATAGCTGCAGGATGTGTTCGGTGGATACCAGTGAGCAATGCTCAGGAAAATGCCCTCGCTGGCGCTGCTATCCCTTAGCGAATCGGAGCTGAGCAACCAGTCGCAGACGCCATGCTTTATGCCCGCCGTCTCCACATGTCCTGGCCAGTTGCCAACATTGAAATGGAAGCCAGTATTTAACAGCGGACCCGCCGGCGAGGTAACAAACTCCACGTACATGTATTGTGAAGTGCCTGAACGCGCGAGAGAGGAAGAGGTAAGCGAAGGTTGTGGTGTCGTGCTTGCTGCCTTTTGTACTTACCAATAATGCTAAATGGAAACTTGCCCAGGCCACAGAACTTGCCTATAAGCGGTGAATGTTCATCGCGTCCATCATAGACGGCCAACCAATCGTAGGGGCAATGCTCGTTACCCGACCCAATCGGTCTTATGGGGCAGGTCATTACGTTTTCACATCTGCAAAGGAGCGAGAACTCTGTTTAAAGTTGGAGTTTAAAGCGAGTGTGTGGGTTAACCGTTCATTTGTTTATGAGCACGTAAAAAAAAAGTTTTTAATTGAATTCTACAATTAAAGTGCTGCACGTTAAGCAATTTTCAAGTGCAAAGACCTTATGTTGAAAATGTATATAAAAAAATTAAGGGTTCCGGTGTTAAAAAGCACAGTCTGAATGAATTGAATGAATGACAGCTTTCAATGCAATAAAAAAATTGTATATATATTTGTATAGCCAAAGAGTTGCTGAAGGAAAAAATTTGTGAGCAATCAGTGGCTTAGTTCAAGTCAGAAAAAGGGAAACATAAGTCATGTGAGAATATACAAAAAGTTTTTATTAAAAATATCCCCTTTTCCACTATGCCGCTGTTTCTGGCATTACATCAGTAAAAAGTCATATATTTTAATAGCTACTTTTAACTCTCAACCTTTTTTGCCTCTACGCCTCTGTTCATGACATTCATTTGCACTTCGTTGGCGGCATTTACAAAAAGTAACGTAAAAAAAATATACCAGCCAACATTCAAAAAGTCTGTTTTAAAGCATTTTCTAACTTCTGTTTTTCCCTCTTTTTTTTGTGTGTATTTTGCCCTTTTTTTTTGTTGGCTGTCTCTCTCTCATAACCCTGAGTAGATGGCCCCAGACAAAGTGACCTTTGTGCAACGGATTCGCTTAGTTTTTGGCCCTATTGATGAGAAGGTCTGGCAAAACACGGCTGCCCTTTTAGCCATCCATTTTGTGTGTGTGTGTGTGTGTGTGTGTGTGTGTGGCAATACAATTTGCTTGCCAATTCAAAAGGCAAACGAAATGCTTCATTTTTTTCTCCTACCTGAGAGTGGGAGAAAGTTTCTAATTGAAAGCTAACTTTGGCAATTACGTTCCTGGACTTTAATCAAATGCGGGCCGAGTATAGCATGATTTGAAATTGCAACAACAGAAAAGAAACACAAAAGAAAAAACTCTGGCAATTTAATTGACATTTTATTGAGCCTTTGAGAAGGAAGAAAAAACTTTTTTTTTCTGTGTGAGGAGAGAAAAAGTTTTGTGACGACCCAAAGTTGTTGGGGATCTATTCGTATATAGCTGTATCTATTAGCCAGGCCAACAACTGTTTGCAACGCTTTCGCTCTCGTTTCACTCAATTTAATCACTTTGTCAGCAAGTTTTGCTTTGCTTTGCTTTTCTTCTTCTTCTCGGACACAACCTAATCTAACTTATTGATAATAAATGCGCGGGGCCACAAAAAAAGAAGATTATTTTTACGTTTTTCTAACACAGAGCGACAAAGAGAGAGAGAGAGCGAATGAGCGAGAGAGTCATAAACTTGGTGGCTGGCGAAAGTTTTTGGCCAACAGACATATCAAAAATAACTGACTGGTAATAATTTCGGCATATTAAAAAACTTTTTTCTCGATGACTTTTGCATTTATTTCGCAACCTTCCCCCCCCTGACACACAGGAAAAAAAGTTTTCCCGAAAGTTTGCTGCGCTGGCAAAAATTAGAAAAATGTTTTTTTCGGAACGAGCCTCGAGCAGCAGCATCGAGAAATAAACTCAACTGATTTATCAGGCAGGCAAAGAAGCAAAAGTTGCCGCTGAGTTGGCACAAATAACCACATACGCATATTTATTTATTCATTTATATGTGTGTGTCTGCGTGTGTGTGTGAGTGTATTTCAGGTCAACTGGTATCAAAACTGCTCCTTAAGAGTGTTTTATGAACTGGCTTTGTGTGTGTGTGTGTGTGTGTGTAATGCTTAGATGGATTATGGTAATTGTTTCGTAAATATTAGTAATGCCTCTTAGGCGTAATTAAGCGAACGAAGCTGCTGACTGAGATTGCTTTAAGGTATTTACTTATCTCCCCTCCTTCCGCCTTAGAAACTAAAACAGAGAGTTGGCTGCTTGGAATAAATACTCCCAAGCTAATGGTATTTTAAGCTACTTATTCTTAACCTAAATCAGTTTACAATTATATTCACTAAATCTTGTGTCTTACATTATAAGCTAACAAATCGAATATTCTATTTGAACCTCTCAGAATCGATTTTGTAATCTCTAATTAATACGCTTGCTGCGTTTAACTTTCGCATTAAGTTTACCAAGCCCTTTGACTGAATGTTTCTCGAGTATCTCTTCTGTCCTCAAACTCCAAGCTTAGTGCAAACAAAACCCGCCCCAAACTAAACATCATTAATGGCATTTGGCGAGCATTGAGAACCCTTTGCGAAAATACATTCGATTAAGTTCCCTCCCCCCCTCTCTAACAGCTATCTATCTATCTTTGTAGCCTGCGATTAGCTCGTTTGTAGCGTTTTTGTTTGACTAATCCTTTTTCTACTCCACCTCCTTTGGCAGTAGCTGACCCGGGAACCTAACTTAGACTTGCAAATTAATACGCACTTAAAGCGGATTTTCAACCACGCCCCCTTTTCAAACTGTCAATTCCACACACACACACAGACACACTTACAGACACACAGAGAGAACTGTTTCTCAACTCTTCGCTTCGTCTTCCTTTGCGCTGTCAAAGTTGGCAGTTTGACATGCCTCGTGTCTGGACTCAAAAGGTAAATATTCAAATTGAATCTATAAAAATAAATTGAATGTTGCTTATCTAATTTCAACCTCGAAGGAGCCACGTGCACGTGCTAACGGAATATTCCACCTGAAAATATGCTGACTTCGCATTTTGCACTTCAAACGGGCTTTAAAGATACTTAGACACTTTTGTAGCTGGCCATTCACCAGCTAAAGTGTTGGAATGGAACAGCTTTGGCTAAAGACTTTTGCTTTTGTCGAGCAATTCAAGCGTTCTGAATGCACTCCCAAGAAGCTGTTCCCAATGACAGGGCAGAATACCCAAGAGAGAGGGAGGGAGAAATGTTTAATGATTGGCCGCAATGGTTTGTGAAAGGTCAGCGCATGCTGAAAATGTAAATTCACCGGGTGATAGGGTAGAGTTCTCATTTTATTACCGTTTCTTTAACCCTTTAGTTACGGCAGTGCATAAAATATTTAGGTTCTGATTTAAGCCCAAAACACAGCTGGCATTTTGCGGAGTGTCCCCATGGAGTTGCTAATACTCCAAAGAGATTTTCTGCTTTTAGATTTTGTGGCAAGACCACGCGTATACTATTCGCTGCCTACTTTTAGGCATTAATATAATACTTTATGTTTTCTATATAGGTGGATTTTTAGTTGAGATTTGTTTAAGAAATGTCTTCAAATGTATAAATTTATGATATTCTGTTCTTCAATTTCTATTTTTACATAATTTTTCATGCAATCTTCATGATGTTGGCCAACTTAAGAACCACAACGTGGTTTTTTGCATTCTTGGCTTGCCTTTTCAGAAAAGTCAGACTGTGAAAAGGCGGCAAGCAGTGAGCCAATCAATTTCGGCAATTTCATCATTTTCACATTAATAATACAAAAATCGCCAAAAGAGCTGCCGCAACCCGCCCGTTCCCCGTCACCCTCTTGCTCAGAAAATCACTCAAAACGTAATCCTTTAGCCAATTTGAATGCAGACAGACAAAGTGCAAGCCAATGGCAGAAAGGCAAGCCAGAGAATACAGAGAGCAAGGACAGGGACACAAAAGTCGAATGATGTTGGATTGGATTGTAATGCTGATGCCTGGGCTAAAGAATTGGTAATGGGGATTGTGGATTGGTGTCTGGGTTCGGGTTCGGGTTTTGTCTGTGACATGTCGCCAGCGTATTTCACGAAATTGGTGCCAATTTTTCCAGGACGCTCTGTCAAATTGTCATTGTCAGCATGCCAAATGCATTACAACAACAAGAGCAACAACAACAACAACAATACGAAATGTTGACTGCCAACCCAAAAAAAAAAAAAGAATTTTACAGATATAAAAGAGAAAAATGCTAGAAATATTTAAAATTGCAGTCGGCATTCGCTGTGTGTGTGCCAAAATGACAAATTACAGGGTGTTAACTTGGCGCTAATTTCTCTCGCCAATTTGCATTTACACAAGCTATAGCATACTTTCGAGGGTGGATTCACTTACCTTTGCCCATCGACCGCAAACTGTTCGTTCTGCAGATATAATTTGATGTACGGCTGACGCGTGTGCAATTTGTAACGGCAGTTCAGAGCACGAGGATACAATCCGGGATATGCGGGAGATTGTACATAGCACGTTTGTAAACGACAATCACGATATTCCCTTTCACAATAGGATCTGTTTTAAAGAGAAGCAGAAAATTGTTATTAATATTCACTTAAACTTAGATTAGTTTACGATTTGTCCCTGTCCAAGGCAAACCAAATAAAAATGTCTCCAATCTTAAGTTACACTCCACCCATTGCTCCCTCTCTCCTATCTCCCTTGGGCACAAATCCAAACGAATTAATCGCTCTGGCACAACGGAAAATAACAAAAGCAGAAAATTGTGTTCACTGATTTGGAAATATTCCTTGTAAAATTCTGTTTTTGTTGTTCAATTACAAGAACAACTGTGTAAAATTCTTGTTGTGTGCGAGTGGGAGAGAGGGCGATAGGAAGACAGAGAGGGGGCGTATAATTTTCAATTTGTTCAAGTCAAACAAACGCAGGGTTGTCAGGGCTGTCACTGGCCAATGAGCAAATCAGTCTGAGGCTTTAACTTCAAGGCATTCTGCATAAATATGATTACCATTTACTCAATTTTATTTGCACTCTAAATTTTCTATTATTCGCTTTTCTTCTGTTATTTTTTTTTTGCTTTGGGTTCAGCTTGATTTCTATTTGACTAGTGTTGATACCCTGTGTGCATTGGACTGGATCTAAGGGGTGTATTAAGCTTTCTTTTCTCTTTTTCGATAACTCTGTTTACAGGTCACCTTCTAGTCACCTATTCCCTCCTAGCTTTGGTCATGTTTATTTTGAAAGGGCTTTGAATTGGTTTTTGCCCGGGTTTGTTTCAGTGTCGATGTCGATGTCGATGTGGATGTCGATGAGCGTGACCGCAAATTAGCATAAAAATCATATTGGCCATGTGGGCTGCCATTTGGCTTTTGGGAATTTCAACAGCAGCGTCGGCAATCTTTGAGTAGGGTTTTTTTTCTGCTATGAAAATTGCTGCTTTTGATGGTTAAAGTACTTTAAGTACGCCATTTCAATAGTAATTTTGCGAAAAAAAATATATATAACACAAATAATTCAGCGTTGAGTTCGATTGATTAAAGTGAATTTTTGAAGAAATTGTATTAGAAGTAATAAGAAAAAATATTAAAAATGTTGGTATATGATTTTAAGAGTTCTTCAATCAATGAGAATGAGCATCGAAAGAACTTTTCTTGTTCAGATATTTTTTCTTCTTATATTAACAAAAATGAATATCTATATTAAATCTTTTTGTCTAACATTATGGCAATTTAAAAATTTATTATTCACATAATGTGCCTTGTCACACACAGAAAGAAGAAAGTTGCATTTACTCAGTTGTAGAACTCACGTAGCAAATATAGGCACAGTGTCTAGCATATATAATTCCCCAACAGTGCCTCCACTCACATTTCACACACTTGCACACGCATCTACGTACATTTGTATATATATGTATATATATAGAGCATGATTTCAAAGCAATGCTTAAAACTTGCAACTTATTTTATTAAGATAAAAGTTAGACGTCTAAGTCTAAAGAACGAAAAGAAAGAAAAAATTCAAATAAAATTTAATGTCTGCAAAGTTTTTGCCGGATATAACTGAATGCTCGTTTTGGGCCCAATCTTTCTCTACCCATCCTCCTTCTCTTTGTACATTTTTCGCGAGTTTATGTTGCCGCATTGCTCTGCTCCATTGCTTGCTTCCTACTATCTCTGACTCTGGCAAATTGTAATTCAATTTTATGCGACCTTCTGTTACCACAGTGCCCCATTTCCCCTCACTCTGCCTTCGCATATGATTATGAAATGGGGGGCAGTTTGAAGCAGAAATTGTCAAAGACATTGTCTGTCCCTTCGGTTCCTCAAAAACCACTCAAGTTGCGTGCAACATAATAAAATTAAATTAACGCATCGCTGCCTTGGACAAAGTAGTAACAACCCCCCACTCTCTCTCTCTCTCTCTCTGCCCGGTCACCAAAAGGCGCTAAACATTATCGATAAGCAACGAAGCGAAGAACACAGCGGGCAATATTACGTATACGCACCCTTGGACAACTTCGCCGCGACGATTGGGATATAATTCCGGATGCTGGCCATAGCGTAAATAGACTTCGGTTTGTTGTTCGGCGCGTGAATCGAATGTGAAGTAGGTCTGCAAAGAGACAAAAAGACAAATAGAAAGAGAGAAAAGTTAGCTAAGTGAGTTGAAATTCATGTGTATTGTCCTGTTGTTGTTTTGAACGATTCTGCCTTTTGTTCTATCGCTAAGCAAATCACGTATACGCACTGTTGAAACGGCCTCGCTAGCGACAATTACCCGAAAAACTCATTTTCATTCCCAGTTAAATTGTGCAGTATCATTTGATACGGAGATATGTGTGTGTGTGTGGGGTGTGTGTGTGTGTGTGTGTGTGAATTAACCAGCCAGGTGACATGAAGACATTGCATTTTTCTGTGCTCGGTTTGTGGCGGGCTGTTTGCTAACACCTCCCTCCCCTTATCGCTCTTTGCCTACATGTTTTGTGGCCTCGTTTCTCCATTGCAACACACACACAGCCTAGAGACCTCATCAGCACTAATGACCTAGGACTGCAATGACGTAGGCGCAATGTCTGTTTCCCGGCGCTTTCCCGTTTTCCTCTTTGCTCTTTGCTCTTTGCTGTCTCAACGTTAAAAATTACCCAGTGGGAAATGAATGTCGAAGCGATTTCGAATTGGGAATATAAATGGCAAAGTCACGGATTTTAATTTGTTGTGAAATGGAGCTGGAAATCAAGGCCTAAGCATTTTTTTGTTGAATTATTTTGATTGTAAATCTGTACAAATAAAAGACTATTTATTAAAATCCTATCTTCACTTATGCAATATTATTATTTATATTTTTTATATCCCAATAAGCTAAATGAAGAGTGTTGTATAAGCGAGCTTTTTTGCAATCACAATATTGAAGCATACTTTCAGGCATAAGGTATAAACATTACAAGAAAAGTATATTTTCTTGTCTTAAAACATAAAAATCATAATCAATCATTGTACAAATCGAAGCTTTCATATGACTTTATATCAATACATATTTTCCCTTAAAGTCACTTTAGTTTTTGTCTTCTATCTATGACTATATAGCAAAAGTAGCTGCACACAATGCACTAAAATCTTCATCATCATCATCATAACTGCTTTCTAGCTGCACTCCTAGTGTTCCTACTCGTGTTCCTGCTCTCCCCAGGTTGCGTGAGCGTAATGCACATGTCAATATTAAATGCGTTACCGGCGTCAATGACGTTAGCGCCACTTAACGATGTGAACAATGGCAGACAGACAGACAGGCACCAGTTTGAGGGGCAAGCACAGACACGAACACAGAGTCAGAGAGACACGCCCCTACACGTAGGAGGCGGCACAAAATGTCCATTTCCCAGGTCATATTTGCCGCATTATGCGACTTTAAATGCATTGAATATTTTTCCGAAACGTTGCAAACGATGACGATGACGATGACGACGAGGATGATGATGATGATGGTGATGACGATGCTGGATGTCGATGCGGTTGCCGGATGATGCGGATGCATTATCGCCATGGCAACAACAACAGCCCCTCCCTTAATCCTCCCTCTTAGCCCTGCTCTCCTTTTAATATCCTGACAAATTTGTGTTCGTATAAATTAAAAATCAACTGTAGTTTTATTTTGTGTTGCAGCAATTTGTAAAAATTATTATTTGATTTATACGCGTTAAAGTTTTGTTCATACACTTGAAAAGTGTATATTAATTTTGTGATGAAATATGTAACCCATAAAAGGAAGCGTCTATGATCCCATAAATTATATATATTCTTGATCAGCATATAGTTTCCGAATGGCCAAAAATAGCTTCCTTACTTGTTTTAGAACTATTTTCAGTTGACTGTTGCTCATTAAATTGTGTACGTGACAATGTTATTACTCAGTTGCTTGCCACGGCGCACTGTTATTTTTATTTATTATCCAGGATGATACCTTTAACTCTCCCCCCCACCCCCACCAACCTTAACTGAACGCATTTTTCAGCGCGCTCGCGCAAAATATAAGTGGCAAAAAAAATTTTAGCTAAAAAAACAAAATCGGCGAAAAAAACAAAAGCGTTGCCAACTCGCAGCTCGCAACTCTGCGTGGCAAGAAATGTCTAGAAGCGCGAGGGCGGGGGCGTGGCGGGGAGTTTTTCATAAATATTTATGACTCCATTAAGGTGTGCATAAGACACTACAGAGGGCGGGAGAAGCGGAAAAGGGAGTCTATCTCCTACACTGAGAGCACTCGTTCATGGCATTAGTTTAGTCTTTTGTTGTTGTTGTTTTTAGTGTTTGTTTGCCTCATGCAACTTGTAAGCCGTGTGAAGCAGCAACATGAAGAAGTTAAGCCATGAAGCGAACAACGCGAAATCGGCTTCATTGACTGCTGAAAGCCATTGCGAGATTAAGATTGGTGAAAATTGTTTGCTGATGCCATAAGAAAGATAAATGAATCAGAGTGGAAATCAAGATAGATCCAAGATTGGAAATTTATTGGCGGAAAACAATGGTTAAGGCGAGAAAAGTTTGCAAGCAAGAAAAGTTGTAGAGTTAAAAAGTTATTTATTCACAGATGCTTCATATAAATAAATATGAAAGATCACATCATCCGAATTGTAAATGCAAATACCACATCAAAAACGCTGGAGCGCATCTGGAAAAAATATACAACAAAAACACGGAGAAACAACAGAGTGGGGGGGGTGATGGGGGTTAACGGCGACGTCCATGCAGCTAAATAGAATTCAAGTTGTGAACAGCATTTTCACATATATAAAACCTGGAAACTGCAACCGGCAAAGAGTCGCCAACCAGACAGACCAGAAAGGACGAAGAGAGAAAGAGACGGCGACAGACAACGGGCAGACAGACGACAGCCAGAAGAGGAGGAGAGAAGAGTGGAAAGTTAAGAGGGGAGAAGTTGACGCCCACACGTTCCACCTTCCGCAGACATACCGCTAAATAATGCATGCAAAACTATATATGTATGTGTGTATATGAATATACATATAGTATATATGCATATGTATGTATTTTTATATTGTATATGTATGTATGAAAGGCTAAGTGCGAAAGTGAGTTGCATAGATGCAGCCAAGCAGATAGAGCAACAAGGGTCACAGCAACAAAAAGCAAAAAGCAACCAGCCAAACGAGCAAAAATGAGACAGACAAAAAGTGTACAACAACAACAGCAACAATAAGAAAAAAAAAAATCAAAATAATAGAAGTGAAGGAAAAGTGAGGGATAGAAAATACCCTGTATTCTATTACTGGTATGAGTATTTATCTAATTTAAGATTTATTTAAGATTTTAAAGTATGTTTCTGAGAAAATTTTAGAGTAAAATACTATGGTAAAAATCTATAACGTGACTATCAGACAAAGAATCATTTTATTTGAATAATTTTATTTTGTTTTTCATTTAAAAATTTTATATCTTGATATTTGCGTAATTTAAATGGTATACTTCTCTATACTACCTACAAGAATCTTATTTTTCTATGAATACCTTTAGACTTCCTTTGTAAGAATATACAAATTAATAAATTCCAAGCTACAATGCCTTGACAAAGAGTGCTTGACTAAGAAATACTCTCTACTTTCAAAATACAAACAGAAAACTCTAAAATGGTGTGCTTGACTTTCAAACACCTCGTATGTAATAAACCCCATTGATATATGATTTTAGCTACAGGGTACATTAAAATGTACAATGAAAGCAGCAACTAGAGACGACGACAGCAACGAATGTGTGTGTTTGTGTGAGTGTTGTAATATTTTCTTTAAATTATGTGATAAATATAAATATACGAGTACGAGTAGAATGTAGGACGCCTGCAAAGACATGGATAAGGACCAAGAAGAAGCAAAAAAAAAATAAGAAGAAGATGAAGAAGGCAAAAGAGGCGTAGACGTGACACATGTGATATGTGAAGACCGAGTGGGAGAGAAAGCTCTGGGTTTATTAGTGTAAGTGCGTTGGCGTTGGCGTCTGCAAGCAAAAGCTGAACCTAAGGCTGAAGACGGTAACGTTACAAGTAGTGGAAGTATAGAGAGAATAGAGACTTTTTACAGTAATTGGAAGTCTCCGGAGTTTGTTATAATAAATGGTGGCAAGCTTCAGTGGCCAGGTGTTGATAAAAATGCCAGCCTTAGTGTGAACTAACTTCTTTTGTTCAGGTGCCAAGACTACCAGAAGTTGTCGCTATGGGGTCGTCAGAAATTAGTCGAAGCAAGGGAAAAATGACAGTGTTGCAACTTCAAGATATGCTGGGAATCTTATAGAAGTGTCGGAAAAATATCAAAAAATACTTAAAGTAGAAACAAATATTTTATATAAATTTTAGTTCATCAGGAACTTCACTATTGATACTCAACAACGATAGGTTTTCATTTCACAAAAAAATTAGCTAGCTAAGTGCAAGCTTTTAAAGCGATAAAAATATATTTTTCTCATAAAGTAAGTACAAAAGCTTGTTAATAGCTCTATAAACTCACCTGATCCGTAAAGTTGTCGGTATGAAAAAGTACTTTTACATAGCTCGTTTCGCTGATAAAGGTTTGTGGCTGTTCGGCTTCGCCGCAGAACATGCCTGGCTCCCGGCGATTGGAAACGTCTGTTTTGGCATTGCCATCAACAATCTGCAACAACAACAACAACAATATAGCAGTCAAATCAAATGATAAGGACAACAAGGACAACGACACCAACAACATGATGTTGGCCTCGCAAACTATGCAAAAGCCACATAAATTGCCATCTAGCGCGAATTGGTTTCGACAAACGTGAGCCGAGGAATTTGTGTGAATGTTCAGTGCCATAAAGCTGTCAGCTGGCACATACATAGACGTATACGTAATACGTATACGGAGTATGAATTACGTGAACACATATGTCATCATTTAGGCGAGGCGACGTTATAAATTAGATTTGATTCGAGCCATAAATCACAGTGGCAGAGAGTTTACTCACCTGCAGATAGCCGCCGTCGCAATGAGTGGCATTGCGTAGTTGCCCCACTTTGAATTTCTTGAAGCGCAGCCGGAGCACAAAGTCCCTGGGTGCACCCTTGAGGGTGCGAAAGCGGTACCAGCAGGTCAATGGACGTCCTAGGTTCTGATTGCTGACCTCTGGCGAACTGATATCCTCGAATATGTCCACCGTTTTATTGCAGTGATCCTTGGAGATGTCCGAGGAGCTGCCACCGCCGCCGCCACCACCGCCGCCACCGCTGCCACTGCCACCTGCAAGGGCGAGAGGAGTAGGGGGGAAAAGTTAGCTTAATAAGCCACAATAGCGCTGAAAATTCATTGCGCCTAATTTATACGGCGGAATGCATAAATGACAAAGGGAACATTGTGCTGAATTTGTAATTCTCTACTGCCACGCCCCTTACACACTCACCGAAAATGCAAAAGACGCAATCATCGTCGTCCCTGACTGTGACAAAGGCCATGGGCAAGGACCTGCCCTCCGTACCTTTCCCCTCCCCGGCCCCCCTTCACTGCACTTCAGCAGTCAACGCGCGTAAAATTTTGAGCACAGACTTTCAGAGTCTCGGAGTCTCGGATTCTCGAGTTTTTTTTTTTTTCAAGTCGCCGTTGTTGTTTTGGTTTGAATGGTTTTCTTATAAAATTGCCCAGCCAGGCGTACTGCAAGTTAGTTCCTTCAACGTCTAGCAGAATGTTGACTGTGGAAGCACAACAATTTTATACTATAGTAGTTTTGTGCTCGACTCGAGCTCAACTATGAAATACTCACTCAGCAAACAATAATAAATTAGTTCACTGTTATGGACTTAGCACTTGACTCAAAAATTTCTGTAATATTTATTACATGGATGAGCTGACCAGATTAAAAAGCTTACGAAAGTTTTGTACAGAAATTTTCCAATTGGTTAATTACTTAAACAATGTTACTATAACTCCATTATTTCCTTAAAATATTTTCCTGTTTTTAAACTTGCTTTAGGGTATAACAAAAATTGTATTTTGTCAACATTGAATCTTGTTTTTAATCATAAGTTGCTTGTCGCAGGAATTCCTGCTTTGTCTTTGGACACAAACAAAGCTGTTACGTGACCAACATTTTTTTGTCTGTTCTCCCTCTCTCCTTGTTTTCTTTGATTGTCCGGTTGCCTTTGCTTTTGTGACATCCTTGATTTTTGCAAGGCAGTGCTTGAAATTAGTGTTGATTTGCAGATGCCAACAACTCTGTTCAACATTCTGTTAAGTTATGAATGACAACCGCATATTTTTTAAAGCATACTTTCAGGCATGCCGTAAAAAGTTCAGCCAACGAAAACCGATGAATGCTTTTAAGAATCCCTTTTTAAAACCAAAAGCTTTCACAACAGCACCCTACACAAAACACTAACTAGATTATAACTTGTATCGACTTTCACAAAGTACATTTTGTGTTGGCAAATTAACTTTGTAAACTTTAGAAATTACAGCTGCCACACTTCCATTAAATACCAAACTTAATCAGTATCCAAAAAAAAAAAAACACACTCAACTCGACATCAAAGGCTTACTAGAAATGTAATATATGCTTTAATTTAGCTCAAGGACATTGTAAGCCGCCAGCCACAGCAAGATAGATAGATTTCAAAGAGCTGGCCAAATCGATACACGGCGAGGAACGAAGCTCGTCAAAATTTTGACAAACGCAATGCGCTTAGCTGCAGGCGCTTCGTCAGCCACCCACCCACCGAACACCACCTTCACACCACCCAGTGAAACCCACGAAAACCACAAACCAGCGTCGACGTCGACGTTGACGTTGGCCCCTAAAAACCACCAAACACAGCACGCGCTCAAGTTGAGAACGAAGGTGGGGAGAACGTTGGAGATGGAGAACCAGCATTCTATATATATATATACGTATATATATATATAAAATGGCTGCCAGTTGAAGGCAAAGTATAATAAATCTGTTTAATGTATCAACATTTCATTATGGCATAAAAGTACGTTTCTCATTCATTCATTCCTTCATTCATTCCCTCATTGTGGCATGCTGTCAAAAGATAAACACACAACGACAATGGCTAGCTTTCAGTTCACTTTTTTGGGGGGTAATTAGCAGCAGTAAGGGGCCAAGGAAGCAAATAGTCTCTCTTTCTCATATCTCTATTTGTATTCAACTTCAATACTTAGGAGATTAATCAAATTAATGACAGTGCGAGATAGAGAAAGGATACAAAGGAATGAACAGAAAGGGAATTTTGTAGTAAATATGAAAAGCTTGAGAGATGTGAAACTTTGCTATAAATAATTCCTAAATTCATAGTAAATAAATTTTGTTTACAATGAAGATTGAACAAAGCAATCGTTGAAATTTTAGTTATGTTTTATGTACCAAACAATAAAAAGGCGTTTTATAGAACTATTTTATAGCTTTTATGTGTAAATTTTATGAATATTGTATTTTTTCTTCTCACAACTACAATACTTTATATTGATGGTGGGTTTTTTTTTAACTGCCTATCAAATAAAGTGCATATCAAATCACTTTTTCTCCTTCCGTTCTTATACTCTGGCACTTTTCGCAATACATTTTTTTAGAGTCGAGTGCTTTGTTTACTGATTTGAGTGCTGCTTTACACTCTGTCTACTTGCCAGTTTCCACTTTCCATTTTTCACATTTAAACTATACATCTTGACCATATCTAGCTGCCGACAAGCTTTTACCAATCACCCCCACAGCCCCCCGATATCAGCCATCAAACCCATCTATCACTCAGTTTGGAAGAGAAGCCTTTCCTCATCCAGACTGTGATTTACACACTACTTGAACGCAACTGGTGCGTTTCACATGTTTAAAGCCTTTCTCTCCTCCTTCTGTTTGTGCTTAATCTCCTTTACAAGGGAGTGGATTGGGGGTGTTCACAAAACTATTGTCACATACGAGATACGCCCACTAAACGGGTTAGCAACACTTTGCGCAGGGAACTGGGAATGGGAAGAAGTTGGAAGACTTAGACCTAGAACCATTTTTGCCCTTCTTTTCCTCTTTCTTTTCCGACTGGAGTGGCAGGCTCATTGATTGGACGCGCTTTGCTGACTTCAAACGGCTAACGATTGAAGCCAGGACCGTTAGAGTACACTGAGAAAAATAGTGTAGATAACATGAAGATATTCCTTAAACTTTGAACTCTTCTTAGTTCTAGGCAGGATTTTTCCCTTGTGTACAATCAGCCAGCTAGCTCAGACAAGTCATAAAGATTATTTGACCTGGTGGCGTTAACGAAAACAACACTAAAACAACAACGAACAACAACATTAAGAACAACAACAACGAACAACAACAGGGAAAGCTCACCAAGGGGAGCATAAAAGTCAAAGTCAAGTAGAAAAATTGTAAAGTTGGCTTCCGTTTTACATATACATCTACATATACATATAGACAAGGACAGTTGCGGGCTTAGTACGTCCCCCCGTCACCCCTTCCACACTTTCTTCCCTGCGCCCGCATTCCACATGTTGATATATTGTCAACAGACGCATGTCGCATTTGTCTCGGCTTTGCTTCGGCTGTCTGGGCCTCCGCTTGGTTGCCTCTGCCACAAGTAGGATCCCTTTATTTTTCCTTTTCTTGTTGTTGATAAAGGTTGACAAGTGTCTACCCCTCCTACCCCCACATGCCACCCACCGCAAATCCAGCAGTGTGTGTGTGCGTGTGTGTGTGTGTTGTCAACAGTCATTGAGGAGGCACTGAAAATCGATTATGAAAATCGTTTGCTGAAATTTTTCACGCACAGCTGAAGAGAAAAAGACCAAGGCAGGAAGGGAAGGAAAGGAAGTGGGAGGATTGGTTGAAGACCCTTTCAGCTTTTCAGAAGCTGGCTTAAATTGTCGCTTGGCAGCTTTTTGCATAAATATTTTAATAGAAATTCGTGCCTAAGCGGCTTCAACTATTTGCAGCTGGGCGCCAAGTACGTGAGACGACCCCAACTCAAAGATTGATATATGATGTGTGTGTGTGTGTGTGTGTGTGTGTGCGAAAAAGCGGTTCATGGGTTCGACCTTTCAATGTATTGACTTATTCAAGTAACTGATTTGAAATTTGATGAGTACGCCCAAGTAATAAAATACCAAATTACCCCAAACAAAATTTGCATTTTCAATGGGAGTAACTTTTCAGTGTTTTTGATTTTTAGAACTTTTATAAGAAACGTATTAAATATACTTATAAAATTCCTTGAATTCTTGCAAGCATTTACAAGTACGTCTCAATTTCTTAAGCTTTCTTCGAAGTACAAATGGAAAAGAACAAAACAGCTTAAGAGATACTTTTCTTTGTGCATTTTCTTTCTTTCCACAACTTGTGGCACTTCAAACGCTAATGATTTGAGTTCAATGTCCGATTAACCATCAGCACTTGACAATCATCAAGCTCGCGTCTTTTATTTTTTAGGGAAATTTTTGGCAAGACCGCAGCGTTAATTCGACTGCAAATACCCAAATGAATATAAATGACTTAACGCCCTTAAATACTAATGGACAGCAAATTTTCTTATCTCACTAACGCACCCAACAACAACAACAGCAACAACCAAACATTTTTCAACATTTTTCCAGTCACTTTTTTTATCTGCTTTTTATATTTCTTTTGTTTTTTTTTTTTTTTGTTGCGGTTGAGCCCAAAAGACGCAAACTTTTAACAAGACAATTTGTTAAGAAAAGCAAAGAAATCAGTATGTATGTATAAGTATACGTATTTATGTATGTGTGTGTAAAGAAAATAATGCGCAACGGTATTTATGGTTGTTTTCCCTCAGCTGTCGTTGATAGATTAACTGTAACTGTGATGGATCATTTACTTAAATTATTAAAATTGCCTACTCAAATTTCACACGCAAACAAATTTTCCGACCGAAAAGAGAGCGATGACTTGAATGATTGACTGACTGTTGGACAGATTGAATGCCCAACTGACATTCTGAAAAAAAAAACTCTGCAAATCTGTCAGTGAACAAATCAGCTCGAATAACAGCAATAAAGTAATAGACATAAAAATTTCAAATATTTTGTGACAGCTTTGAGGGAACAATTACTAAATTACTTTAGATGGAAGAAAGTATTTTTATCTTTTTCTTCTTGATGTTGGAAAAATCTCAGCTTAATCAAAAAGCACTCAAGATTTTTCAAAGAATCCATGCAACAAAAAATAAATCCCTTTCTAACTTCTAACAGGGTATTTTTAGGGTTTCGTGGAACTTTGCTTTGAATTTGTTTTTCGGGCAATGTTTCTCTGATAATTTCATCAACATGAAAATCCATTAAAAAGTTTCTCTTTGGCAGTTCCTCACAAAACACACACACAAAAAAATGTTTACAGTCAGAGTTTGAGGGTTTGTTTTTTTTTATATACATATATACATATGTATGTGTATGGGCTTAGTTCAGAACTGGACCGGATACGAGGATTCCGAATTGGAGTTCGCTTCCCAGAGTCACTTTGTGCTGCGATGCGTAAAAGTTCCCTCTTTTTTTTCGGTTAGGTTTTTATAGGTTTTTGTTCGGGGTTAAATTCCATTGGACACATATTTATACTGCGCCGACCTTCCATAAATATTTTATGCTGACTTTTGCTGATTTTTTGTACCAACATTTTTGTGACATTTCGCATGTATTTCTTTTTGTCTTTCTGTTTGTGGGTGACAAATAGCAAAGTGAAAAAAATCACCGACTTTTCATGCATTAGGTAAATGAAGCTATTCCGGACTGCACGATTGAGGATTGGGCCAAAAAATAGGACGAGGTCGCTGTATCTGTAGCTGAAGGCGCTCTCTTCGAAAAAAAAAAAAGAATGAAGGGTTCGAAAATTGATTTTGTGGCGGAAACTCATCATCAGCAGGGTGGCTCAAAAAAGTTTTTTTTACCTGCGGCATCATACTCGAAATTGTACTTATTTAGTTTTCTGTATGTTTTTCGTACATCAAAAGTTTCTTAACACATTTTGCTTGTTGCTTGTTTTTGGCACATGATTTTTGTTGTTTTCACTTTTTCCTTAGCTTGAGTTCTTGTTACAGAGTTGAAGTGATTGACGGGCTTGTGAAAAATGTACAACTGCATTTAATTTAAAGTTGTACGGTTTTTAATTTTAAAGCAAACAAATTTACTAGTTTTATACAAATAATACGTAATAATGATGGTTGACGTATGATTGATGAGGTTGTATACTTAATTTGAATTTGTAGGGGTTAACAATGAAAAGTCTATAAGAGAATGAGCATTAAACATGTGTAAAATCAAGATTCAAGTAAGGAGGCTCTAGTCGAGTTTTCCCGACTAGGAGATACCCTGAACCCAGTACATAACGTACTTGTATGTATGTATGTATGCATTTGCGATTCTCAAAAATTCAAGTAAGCTCGGCTAACTTAGCTGAAAATTAGTAACGTGTTTTCATAATGCGCAAGTGTGAGTATAAGTAAATGTTTTAGCATGCGTGTGCTATTTTTATTATATATAAATTATTTATAGTACACACACACACATCATTTTGTGCCTACTAACATCACTCAATACAAAAATTCTTACATATATGTTCAATCATTCCCTTTGTTATACTCAAAGGGGTAAGTGGAATTACTAATATTATTTTGAATATAAAAATACCTCTTGTTTATAAGCACGTAATTTAATTATTTATTAATTATTGAGTCAACATATTTATAAACTGGATGAAATGTGTAACGCATAGAAGGAAGCGTCTAAAGTTTATATATTCTTGATCAGCATCAACAGCCAAGTCGATATAGCCATGTCCGTCTGTCTGTCTGTCTGTCTGTGTCTGTCCGTCCGTATGTACCAAAATCTGAAAACTCAAAAATATTTAAACAAGATGTTTAAAAGCAAAATTCATCTTCAAACAAATTAAAAATCATTTGATTGATGTGTTTGCCCATTTACACAAACAAATGAGTACAAAACTTGTTTCAACAAATGTAAAACTTCATCATTCGAGCTGATTCACAGAATTTTCGCTCACATTTTGATTGAGTTGGGTTCAAACTGAAAGAGAGAGCTGAGAAGCTAAGCTGTTTGCTTTCAATTTATGTAACCCCAAATGAAATAAGCACATGAAATAAGCTTCTTTAAATGGGACACAACAACAACAACAACCTCACAATCTGGCACCCAATTTACATTATAAATATTGAAAGAGCAGCAGACAGTTTTAGTTTGCCGAGAACCTTTTTCTCAAATGATTAATTACAAGGCTTCTGAAGAATTTTCTAAGGCCATCAATTGCCAGAGAACAGAGCAAAAAAAAGGCAAACAAACAATTTCAATAAGCAGGCTCCTTCCCCTACTCTTCCCCCTTGGCGTTGTAATCCTCAATCAATCTGTTGACCTTCAGGCATATATATATATACATATATATGGACACATAAACTGGCAGCCATTACAAGATTCCTGCCATTAAGCTGCAATTAAAGAGCTTCCAAATGAATTTATATACACATCCATAAATTAAACGAGCCTCACACACACACACATACACCCCCTTAGGGGTCTTGACCAAGTTTTACGACGCATTTGTAGTCTTCATTCATTTCATTTAAGTTAATTAGATTCAATAATTTTGAGAGGCCTAAAGCAAACGAACGAACGAAGCCGAATACCCAAAATGGTTGCTGCGTGCCCAAAATGCCTAAATAGCCCGAAACACATAAATTGAGATTTATATGAGGAGCTAGGAGCTCCTAGATGTGCATCCTCCTCCTGTTTGCTTTCCTTACCTAGGTAGCTTCTTCTTAGCCCCCAAAGTTGAGCAATTGAAATTTTGCCAATTTCTAGATTTTATGTTTGTGGCACTAAAAATGAAAATTTAACGCGCCATAAAGGGACAAATTCATGTAGTCTCTGTTCTGTCCATTTTCCCTCCCTCTCCTCTGCCGTTTCATTCAAGGTTTTTATAGATATTCCGAGCGGAAATCCCAAAAACGTTTGGTCAGAGAGTTGAGCAAAAAATTGCCCATATTAAACGCTGCGGAAATTGTTTCATCAATTTGTTAATAAAACCGGGAGCACACACACACACACAACACTCAACGAACTCACACACATACAGAGAGTGAGAGAGACAAATGTTTGACTTAATAAAATAAATTGTATAAATTGAAGTCTGTCATTTTGTGATTCCCAGGCGTAACATTCAAGCTTTTTCTCCCCTCCCCTCCCCTCCCTTCACAGTTTGAGAGGCTGCCAGACGAGCCTCACATAAAACATAACAAATTGCATGAAATTTACGTGAAGCGTGTGTGTGTTTGTGTGTGCCACTCCGACTATCTCCCCACCTCGCCCCTCCCCCTTGACACTCATTGTCATGCAAGGCATTCACATTCAGTGGCACATGTGAGAGGAGAGGATCTGAGCAGCACATCAAATTTGGCTGCCACCAAGTGAAAAGACAATCAAGCAACGAGGCAAACTGTGTGAGGCAGGCTGTGTGTGGCAAACAGGCTGTGTGGCAAACAGTCTGAGTTGACAAACGTCTCGACGACATCCTGTCAGCGAAAGGCAGCCTAAAGCGGCATTTTAGCTGCAACACACGGCTACTCCGAACGTTGCTCAAGATGTTGTCGTTGTTGTTGTTGTTGCCACAACAAACATGTCCGCAAGTCCGATTTTGGGGGCAAGTTAGATAGCTTTATTTTGTTCACAAAGTGAAGACCTAATCAACGATATTATAGCTACAATTTAGTTAATGGCATTTAAAGTGTAAGCTAAAAAGATATAAAAAAAAGGTGAATAAAATCATAAATTGCTGAATATTCATTTTAGTTAGTATAGAAAATTTTAACAATTGGAAAAAAAGTTCAAGCTTTAAATTACAAATTATTAAAGATAAGTACAAAAAAAGTTATTCAAAATAGCTCATAATTACTTTAAACAAACTTAAATCAAAATTAATTTATTGACAATCTACGTTGAAAATGATTGCAATGAAAATTCGATAAATTATTATTTTATGCACTTCTTTTTAATTAAAAATATTTCATTTTAAAAATTCCTTTCATAAATATTATGATAATGATTTGAAGAAATTAATATTATATAACATATTATGTTACAAGCTTGTCGTACAAATATTTTCATAATTAAATTCCATGTTTTGTTGTTTACATTGATTCATTCAAAATATGTTTAATGCTCATTTGAGCTGAAAATTCAGCCCTACTTTAACAGGAAGCTATAAAACTAACCAGCTGCCCATTAAATCGATTATTTTTTGGATACATACCCTACAAACGGGTGTTTAATAATTCACATGCATTAAGTACTCTAAGTATTTAAACATTTTTTATGTGTGCTTGTAAACAATTTTTGTCTCTGTCTCTCCTGTGCAACATTTAAAAAAGCGTTGCAATTAAAAGCCAACATTTATTGCTCTGCTGCGAAAAGGGCACTTAATAACATTTAAAAAGAGTATGAAAGCTGTGTTGTAATCTTGTTTCTCCCATGGTGGAGAGAAGGAGATAAAGAGAGACAGGATAAAACTTATAGCCGACAATTTAAGGCACAAGCCAACAACAGAAACCCGAGCAGTAACGGGACGAAAAGCAGAAACAGAAACAGAAACAGCAGCTGAAACTGAAGCACTGCGCCACTGGAAAATGGACTCGCAGCACTCGGCTCACGTACTGATAAAAATAACGGCAGAAAAATGACTATAGCAACAACAACAACAACAGCAGCTACATCAGTGCAAACAATAGTAGTCCGAAGTGAGAGAGAGAGAGGCCTCAGTTCAGAGTTCTTTACCACACGAGCTGGCAATTTAATACGCAGATAAATATAAACACACACATACACGCACTCAACGAAGGTGGAGAAATCAACAGCAACAACAACAACAACGCAAAACAACCGTAATGTGTAATGGGCAAAATAGAAGAAGATGAACTTTCTGGCACGCACATCGCTAAATTTGCTCATGAGTTTGGTGTAGGCGTTAACATCTAACTACACTCAAAGAAAAAACAAACGAATAGTAATTGAAAATTGTTGAGAGTTTGATAAAGTTTGATTGAGTATTTGAAAATGAATGCAAGTTAATATTATAAAAGAAATTCAATAAACTTTGAACACCACTATTTTTTTGAGTGTATACATACAAGATATTTGAGTTGTATATAGAATGACAGGCGCGTGCTTCAACTGTACACCAAAGTCAATGCTCAACATCCAAGGGTTGTTGTTGTTGTTGTTGTTGTTGTTGCTGTTGTTGATTATGTTGATGATGCATGTTGTAATGTTTAGGGTTATGTTCTCACTCCAACTCTGTGCCCTCCACTCTATCTGTCCGCCTGTCTGTCGTGTTAAAACAAAGCCCAGACATTAACATGAACTGAATACAAGCCATGCAACGAGCTAAGCAAATGCAATTTGTCCCAATTGTAAAACGCCTCCCAAACTCGCAAATGTGTGTGTGCTTTTAGAATAGTGAAAGAGGGGGAACGAGGGAGTGTCGAACCTCGCCAGCCATCTTCAATAAGTTTGACAGGCAGGAAATTGGGATGGTGTAAGGGTGGGGTTGAACCATGACACTGATGTGGCATGCCATTTGAAACGTTATTAATATTTATACAGCTCTTCACATTTACCGAGAGAGATTGTAAAAGAGAGGCAGTGAGATAGAGAGCAAACTTGGCAGCCAGTCGATTAATGGATACGTTTAATTTAACGCGGCGGTTGGGAGTAGTGTATTATTGGATTGTCCATTTAACGCTTACGGCTCTTATTTTATTGTTCAGTACATTTGCAATGTGACTTTTTAACTTACCATTTAATAAGTTAAGGACAACTACACCAAAATAAACTATTGTAAGAAAACCAAAATGTTTCATGACTGCAACATTTTTTAAGTCTAGTACAGTATAAAGATTTTGTGCAAATGTAGACTGAGAAAAAATGTTATTGTTCTTTCGTTCTTAAAACAAATTATAAATTTGTATTTTGTTCTTAAAATGTGAACAGACGTTTTTGATTTAAGAACAAAGTGTTCATTTTGGATCATAATAAGAACTATGGTTCTTATTGTAAGAACGGTTTGTTCATATCGGTTTCTAATAAGAACAATGGTTCATACCGTCAGAACAGTTTTTATTGATACGCGAGAGACCATTTTGAAAATGCACCAGAATCAGAAAATTTGTTCATGTGAAATTAAAGAGAGAGAGAGAGAGAGAGAGAGAAAGAGCGACGAAGAGAAACAGCAAGCCAACAAGTGAATAAGACATACCTGGGAGATCACAATAGGTTCACAAACTTATTAAAAACTTAACAAATAAAATCAGAAGCCTACATTTATTAAGAAAACTGTCTGTTTTTTTTTTTAGGCATATATCGGAGTATTGCAGGTGTTTGACATATACGTACACACACACATACAAGCACGAACACACACATCTATACAGTTTTAATCAAAAAAAAAAATAATTGTAAGCTTCAAAAAAAAAACTGCTCTCCCTAGTAATGCGTATACTTAATATACAGCACAACAGCTATTTCCACTAATACCATATATTTTAATTACGAATTTTTGGCAAGCAGCAGCAGCTCATGTTGGTTAAGAAGATTAAGCAGAGTGTTTGGCCAAAAGAAACTTTTTATTTTGGTTTTGTTTTATTCTCTCTCATAGGTACTTTTAAGCCAAAAAGTTTTCACAATGCGTGTGAGAAGAAATAATCATAAATTTTCATTAAAATGAAATTAAAAAACTTATTTTTAGACAGGCGAGACGCGCGTAATAAACAAGTTAAAAGTCTAACCATAAATAGGTTTTTCCTTTATTTTTTATTTGAAAAGTAAACAGAAAACAACAACAACAATAACAGGATCGTGAAGGAAGCCAAGCGAGGGAAGTCTTGTGGCAGCCCGAGGACTTTATAAATTTATGCCACAACATATGTTGCTCTTGAACTTTATGAGCAACCAACAAAAAAGGGTGGCAAGAACCCCTTTCCCCCTCTGTTTCGTTGTTATTGTTGTTTACAGTTTATGTGCAAGTTGTTTTTTTGAGTAGCTTCCTCAATTGCTGCCAACATGGCTAAGAAGCAGCTACAGCAGCCAAGTTCTTGGGGTCTTTGCTTATGCAACTCCCTTAGGGGTTAAGCGAGAAAAAAAACAACAACAACAACAGCAGCAATAACAAAATAAGCAATATTTATATGTATATATATAGAGAGAAAGTTTTGCCTTTACGCTCAATTACAATGCAAAAAGTTTGACAGCAAAATAACCGCATGCCAAACTTACAACTAGCTTACAGACGAAGAGAAAGCTCCTGACTTATAAACCAGATAATGTTATTATATATAGAAAACTAATTCTACGCTCAACTAATAACCCAAAGTATTCAGCGTTAATTTTACAGAACAACAACAGCAACAGCAGCAGCAATATCATAATTTATTACCAAAATTGTTATAGCCAACGATTTATGCATGTTAAATAATTGCAAACAGTTTTGGTTGAAATGGCAAATCTGGTTGTATAAATAAATCAAATTAAAGCTCAACGCTGCATAATCACAAAAGTAAATAAATATGCAAATAGTTGTTGCAACAAGCTGCAGCTGCAACGAGTCAACAAACACACACACACACACACACACACCCAAATAGTATAAATTTCGATATTTGTTTTAACAAATTGCTCAAAACATGTATAAAAAGCGCTTTGGCTCACGTTACGACACAAAATTTGTCGCCATTTTGTTGTGTGCTTCCAACAACAGCAATATCCGAAAAAATAAGGGAATGGGTAAAGGAATAAATAGAGAGATATGTCGACAAACCGATCCATAAACAAAACGTTTCGAGCGTGATGAGCGAGCATAAAACAATTACAATAAAAATTGTTTTCTCTTTTATCCTTTTTTTCTCCTTTTCTTTTTGTGTTTTTTCTTTTCGCTCGTAATAAATGAAATGAAAACAAATATCATGCCAAAGCATACAAAATTCAACGTGGTCCAACCCAGAAGCAAAAAGTCGTCATCTACCCCACCCGAAAAATAATGAATAAAGCAATTTCATGCTGCATCTTTTTCCCCTTCCTTCGACAAATATGTGAAATATCTCTGTGTGTTTGTTGCCAACTTTTAAATCTCATGAATTAATGCATATATCGTGCGTATAAATGCATTCGATTGCTTAAGGTAAATGCAAATACGCTTTAAGTCGAACAAAAATACATTTTCGACAGGGAGATTCTGATGTAAATAGCTTTGCATATAAGCAGAGAGTTTTTAGTTCCTGTTATCGATATAAATTGATATTTTTATTTTTACTCCTTTCTAAAACCACCTTAAAGACGCTGTTATCGATATTTATCCATGTTTTCCCAATTTTCTACTATCCCCTCCCTAGAACCCTATTTAAAATTCATATAAATTATCAGTCCTTAGCAACCTTAAAGACGCTGTTAATCACAATCATTTCACTTTTAAATACAGCAACCCAAAAAAAACCTTTTTACCTTACTTTCGTAGGCAAAACAAACACAGCAATCAAAACAGCAATAAAAAAAAAAGGGTTCACATAAAAAAGCGGCCTCATAAAATGTGTTAATTTACATTTTGGCTTACAGGCCGGAACAATGCACGAACATTTTTGATGTGTGCTTGCTTTCAGTCCAAAGACTGAGTAAATTCAAACGGGTTTTTAGGCAGGCGTTAAAAATACTTTTTTAATTGGCCCAAAAGCGTGAAAAAAAAAGGAGAGAAGCGTCGGCGCTGAGTAAAAAATTCAATTGTTTAAGGACTGAAAGGCAAGTCAATATAATGCCAAAAATTATGCATAATAAGCATCACACACACACACACACACGCGCGCGAATACAAAGGGATAAAATGAGAGAGAGGGCGAGAATGGGAGTAAGAAAGAGACAGAGGCTGGTTGGCAATTACCGCATCGTTTCATTATGAAATTTATCGTATTACGTTGATGAAATCATTTGAAGGTTGCCGCCGGCTGTGGCTTGCCTCGCCTTGGCATGGCTCGGGTAATTTCCCCATTGGCTGACGGCGGCAGGCGCAACGGTTGTATCTTTGAAAATGCGTATGTACGCATGCACTGAGAGAAAACTTGACAAAGTTTGTAACAAACGGTATTTATCAGCTAAAACCTAGGTACATAAGTAATATGAGCTTTTTGCTCTTTCTTTACTTCTGTTTTCTCTAAGTGAATTCGTGATTTTCTATCTCCTTTTGTGGATTGGCAGCGGGACGCATTTGCAGCTAGGATTGTTTCATGTGGAGAGAGCGCGCGCGCGCAACAATTATGGCCAGAAGTGTGGGAGAATCCTGGCGAGAGACAGCAAAGGGAGATGAAGCATTCAGCCTACTCCCTGCTGCTCCTGTTCCTGCTGTTCCTGTTGTGTGCTCTTTTGTGTATTGTATATAATTACACATGAATTTCAATATCCTGCGGCTGTCTGCCATCCTGCCCTGCCCACTATACTACTGCCACTGTTCCTCCAGGCTGACAACTTTGCTTTTTGGCCTCTATATATACTACACTGACAAAAAGTTCATTACATTTGCAAAAGGCTTTTAGAATCAGCTTTACTTTTTTATTTTTAAAAGGTCTTAAATTATGAGCTATAATCTGTAGAATTAAAGTGAAGCAAGAAGCTAACACACAACCTTTAACACCCAAAGGTAAATTTCCGAATTGGCCATCTGGATTCCAATTCTTCCATCCGCCTCATCTGTTACAGATGTGATTTTATCTTTCATAATAATAGCATAGCAACCGTAGGTTGGCGACATAGAAGAACACACCCCTTTCAAGGCTTCTAAAGTTAAAAAATGTAATAAATTATATTGATAAAATGGCAACTTATAAGATTTCTTTTATCGAAGCGAAAACAACTTTTTGATCGACTTTTTATACAGACAAACATTGTCTTAGAACCGAATGTACAAACACAATAGATAAAAATTAAATTACCAGTTATTGTGTGGGTATCCGGTAAACATTTCGATAGTTGGGTCTGCATCCTCCCCTTTCATGCGATCTCTGATTTTTCCCTTGTCATTGAGATAGTTATAAGTTATTTTGGAGCTGCGTGCTCTGCATTCTGTTTGAAAGTACTTGGCGCATTCGACGCAAGTATTATTGGATTGTCCATTTAACGCTAATGGTTCTGTATTATTCAGTATTATTCAGTACATATTATTCAGTACATTTGCAATGTGACTTTTTAACTTACCATTTATTAAATTAAGGACAACTACACCAACTATTGTAAGAAAACCAAAATGTTTCATGACTGAACATTTTTGAAGTCTAGTACAATTAAGACATATATAACTAAAGTATAAAGATTTTGTGCTTTCGTTCTTATTTTTCGTTCAATTGCAGTAGCATATCCGAGATCTTGTCAAGGTAAGTACTTACTTACTAGTGGTGTGTATTTTTATATTCTGATACCTAAGGTACTACGGCATTTACACTGACGAAAAGTTTATTACATTGGCTAAAGGCTTACAGAATCAGCTTTTCTTTTTTTTTTTTTTGGAGGTCTTAAATTATGATCCATAATCTGGTGTATTTATATCAATACCAATATAAGTGCTTATGATTTAGTATCAAAGTTAAGCAAGAAGCTAACACACATCCTTTAACACTCAAGGGTAAATTTCGGGATTGACCACCTCCTCTACATCCACACTTTTGTCCACAATCTTTGCATGCTTCCCTCTTTTTTGTACGACCGTTAAACTCAGCAGGTATTTTATCTGTCATCATGATAGCATGGCAACCCAAGGTTGGGTTCATAGTACAACAGAACCCTTCCAAGACTCCTAAAGTAAAAAATGGAATAGATTATATTGTTAAAATGGCCACAAATTTCTTTCATCGAAGCCAGAACAACTTTTTCATTGACTTTTTTATACAAACAAACAAACGGACGGACATTGTCTTAGGAAACACAATATAATAAAAACTTCTTTGGCCAGTTTTTAAATTACCAGTTATTGTGTGGTTTTCCGGTAAACATTTAGATAATGATGGGTCTACGTAATCCCCTTCTCTGCGTTCTCTGATTTTTCCATTGTCAATGGCCTCGTAAGTTATTTTGGATATGTTAACTTCGCATTCCCTAAAGAAATCTTCGCAATCGATGCAAGTATAAATTGATTGCCCATTTAACGCTAATGGTTCTAATTGTATTATTCAGAACATTTGCAATGGGAATTTTCAACTTACCATTTATTAAGTTAAGGACAACTACACAAAAATAAACTATTGTAAGAAAACCAAAATGTTTCATGACTGAAAATTTTTGAAGTCTAGTACAATTCAGACATATATAACTACAGTAAAGAGATTTTGTGCAAATGTAGACTGAGAAAAAATGTTTTCGTTCGTTCGTTCTTAAAACAAATTATTAATTTGTATTTTGTTCTTAAATTGTGAACAGATGTTTTTGATTTAAGAACCAAGTGTTAATTTTCCATCATAGTAAGAAATATTGTTCTTATTGTAAGGACGGTTTGTTCATATCGGTTGATAATAAGAACAATGGTTCATACCGTTTTTATTAATACGTGAGAGACCCTTTCTAAAATGCAACAGAATAAGGAAACTTGTTCATGTGAAATAAGAAAAAACCATTAAAAATTATTTTGTTGAAAATTACCGTGTGCCGGGACTCGAAAGTGAGAATCAATGTTCTTTAATGTATGCCTGAACCGATACTACTCACGCAATAATGAATATATAGTAAATTTAGTTAGGAACCAATGTTCAAAATAATCTTCATTTTTAAAACGCAAACTGTTCTTTATTTAGAAACCAATGGTATTATTTTCAGAACAATTTGAAGAACATTTCGTTCATAAAACATGAGCGGCGGTCCGTTCTTAATTTAAGAAAATGGTTCTTTAAAGAAGAAAATCGGTGCTGGTCAGAATATCCATAACCGATGTTTTTGATTTTGTATGGGCGCGAACGGATTTGTTTTCTCAGTGTATATATATGTATGTACTTATGTATGGGCTGCCATATTTGACAAGGACTTTAAAACTTTAATGGCTTTGTTGCTTGTTGTTCTCATTTTGTTCTATTTGCTATTTGGTATTTATTTGCTGTTGCCATTTCTTATTTAGCAACACAATTTCGCCTTAAAACCAATTCCCAAAAACCTTCAGCACACTTTTAGAGAAGAGTCTGCGTGTAATTTGGCCAAAAGTTTTAATGTACTCGCAGTTTTGTTTCGCTTCTATTTGTTTTTGTCTTCAGTCTTCAGTGGGTGGGTGGGTGGGTGGTGTGTGTGGCAGATGCTGCCTTTGCCTTGTAATTGAGTGTAAGCGCTAATTGGAATTTTGATGAAGTTCGGCGTGAATTTCGCAACAGTTGTACAATGATGGCAAAGGGGGCAGGCGGGGATACTGTAAGAGACCAGTGTGCAATTATGTAACTAGCAGTTGAAAATGTTTCGAATTTCATGTGGTCGCTGAATGTGTTCCAAACAGAGTCTATCTCTATGTCTGTGTGTGTGTGTGTGTGTGTTTGCCGGCTAAGTGGGTGTGATAAAGCATCTTGTAGGCGCTTGAGCTGTTTAACAAGTATACGCCAAGTTGCACAGCAAGAGTATTTCTAAAAGATACTGCTAGCAATCAAGCAAAATGGGATGAAATTAGGCTAAAGCATTGAAGAAAACTTTGAATGGCATAGAAGTTTTAATTAAACTTGGCATAGCTCACAACGAAATGTTTGCCAATAATAATATACGAATACTGCGTTTCATAATATTAAACAAATAGTTTCTTACTTTAACTTCTCTTTGCGCTACTTTTGTGTTACCTTGTAAGCTAAAATAAGCTGGATGTTATAACTAACTAATCATTTTAATAAGTTATGAGTTCTAACAACTTAGCTACTTAGGTTATAGCTTTTGCTATTTCATTTCCAGAACTTATACGATTGCAGTTCACTTTCAATCAAATTATAGAAATATACATAAATACCTTACAAAAACATACAAAAAGAGAAGTAAGAGTAAACTTTTTGCCGGCCACTGCGGCAATTTGTCTAATTTCCTGCAGCAAAAATGCAAACAAACATTCATAAACATGAACAGCAACAAAAACAACGGGAAGAAGAAACTTTCAGTCCAATGGACATATGCATATTGCAATGGCAAAAACTTTTAGTAAACCAATTTGTATTTGTTTTTTTTTTTTTTTTTTTTTTTTGCTGCCAGCCTTTTCTCTCCCTTTCTCTCTCTCTCTGCCTCTCTCTAAGTTGAGTTGAGTTGATGGACTGCTGCCTGAAAGTTGTGCACAAATGCAAATGCAAAGGCATAGGGTTGTGTAGAGGGGAAAGGGGTTTACTAGGGTTGAAGAGGCTTTTAAATGCAGTTCCACTTTTTCTTATGGCAATATTCGTATGTATGGATGAATGTGAACAGTTCCTCTTCATCTTCTAGTCGCTGCTGTGCCTTGAAAAATGAAAACATTTGCGGGCCACAACTTGTTGTTGTTGACAAAGCATAAAGTGCTCGGCTGCAACTGCAGGTGCAGGTCCACTGTTTACATAGCCCCCGTTATACACAGGCTGCCACAGCCTGACTCCTGTATACGAGGAGAGGCTGCCAGCAGAGAGAAAGAGAGAGCTTTTCTTTTTTTTATTATTATGTCACACAAGTGCTTCCTATGACACACAACTTCCTCGTTGAGGTTGAGTAAAAAATAATAAAAAAAAAACAGCCTGAAGAGGCAGAAAAAAAACAGAGACGAGGACATCCATTTCACACAGGATGGAAAAGAGTATATATCGCAGTGTATGTGTGTGTGTGTCCAAGTCGATGCACTTGAGCAACTGCTGCCAAAGCAATAAGGGTCCATTATAAATGCCACGCCCACAGCAACGCCCACGTTGACAAGCCCACGGTTTGTCGACTTTATTTGTATGTTTGTTCATTGTTGGCATAGACAAACTGGATGCAATTCCGTTGTTTATGCATTTCTTTTTAAACTCATATATTCTGCCTGAGGAATGTGTTTGTGTTTGCATCATGGTTGTAAAAACACATTTTAATTAACAAATATGTATGTGCAGAAACCACAATTAATCTAGAGAAGCAAGCCATGTCTTATAAATTTCAGATGTCAACCTGTTTGCTATGCAAAAATTGCAAAATATTTTTTATAAATTTTTAATGTAGAATTTAAAGGACAAGTCATACATTTTGCACAGTTCAAGAAGTTTGACAACAGATCTATCAATCGTTTTTATTTTTCTCACCTTTCGATAACTGTTAGAACAAAATATTTCTGATCATATTTTCTTCTATTTAACTCTTTGCTTTTTGGGCATAGGTAATATCCATTTATGAATTGCCAACAATTTTTAATCAACGTTAATGCATTGTTCGCATCGAAATTTGCGTGTTAAAGTACACAAAGGCATGTGCCAAACAATTATGTTTGCCCTTTATCTACGCGCCGGTTACAAAACTGCATATGTTCGCGAAAAACGATGGCAAAAGTTTTGTGGGGGAGGCGCAGTTTTATTGTACTACTTACAAAACACACATATTTCAACATCAAACGAGAGTTCGAGGTTTTCCCCTCACCGCTAATTGAAATTGTTGGGTTGATTGCGAGGGTGAATATAAATTTGCAAACGAGATTCTTTCAGCCAAAGACTTTTGCCTACTGGCACACTAGGCTGCAATTCCTTTTGCCTAGTAGTTTTATGGCTTTTGGCATCAACCTTTTTCTCCGCCAGCTGTAGATGCTTTTTACTTAGCTTTGGCGTTTTTCATTTGGCAATTTGCATAGTTCAAGGGCTTCGCTTTTCTATCTCGATGTGGGCCTCTAACTCACTTTAGGCAGCGTTGCCAATGGCATTTGCCCCCCATACAAAAAAAAATATGTGTGTGTGTGTTGCCACCTCGCATACAGAACAGAAAAAACAGCTGGCAAAATTTTGCAGCTAGGTCGCGAGCAGCGTAAAATAAAATTGTTGCTTGGCTGCGAAAATATGCAGGCGACCAAATTTGATTATCTACTATATGTCGACCTTTATTTTTTTTTTCTGCTGGTTGGTTTTTTCCTGTAGTTTTTGATGGCAGGCCATCTCAATGAAATGGTTGCCTAGTTTTGGCTGCCAGTATTTTTTTTGCTGGCTTTGCTTTTGAGTGACAAATATAGATGGAATGCAATATGAACTGGCAAAGTGGAAGGAAGACTGAACCACTGAAAACCTACTAAATACAGGGCAAATAAAATGTTGAATATAAGTTGCAGCTTAAAAGTATGCTACAAAAAATATATTATAAATTTATCTGCTGTAAACTTTTGCAAACATTTATCTAAAATGCTTTCCATTACGCTTGATTTAATGTACATTCAGAGAAAAAAAAGAAAGGATACTTTTGTCTGATTTGCTTTGCATTTAAAACCTTGTTGTCGTTGTTATTCATATTCCCAACTAGGCTGCATTTAATGCACACAGCCAAAGAACTTGTACAACAAGCTTGTAGTGCATAAAGTTTATCCTCTGCGCCCTCACTAACCGTATGCGGCAACAAAACAAACACACACACAAAACCCACCGCCCGCACACACACACACACACAACGAAACCATTCTGCCACAAAGGCCAAAAGGAATAAAAATTGCAATGCAAGTTGCACGTTCGTCGAGGCAGCGAGAGGCAGCAACAAAAAAAATACCTGCAGTTCAGTTGGAGGCTGGCGTCTGGCAGCGTTGCATGTAAATCCCTTCAATGATTAATGTAATTTCACGCGCCACTTAACGTTATCCTTGCAAGGACATTATACTTAATTGCAGCGTCAGTTTGAATTTAACCGAGATTCGCCATCGCCTTTACCTTTGCCTTTGCCTTTGCCACACCTCGCCTTGCCTTTTGCCTTTCTCTCCATTTTTTTTTTCGTTGCTTTTTCAGCAATTTGAGGAAGGGGTGTTTTTTTTTCGGTCTGTGTGCGGTCTGCGGAGTCTTCGTGTGAATTTATGAAAAAAGATTTGCATGCTTGCGGGCATTTAAAGTTAAAAAGCGCACGATTCTTGTGCACACACATCATTTGCTGCTGCCTCGACCACGAACAGGATGCGGCGAAGGGGCAGGGGCAGGGGGGAGGAGAACTCAACCTGAGCCTTTATTATTGTTGTTTTTTGATTACTGTTGCGCCGCCCTCCCACGTCCCGTGTGCAGGAACGGGAGAAGTTGCCTTTTATGTAGCCATCGTGAAAATGGGTTAATTGCATAATTTGCAAATTTCATGTGCAATCTGCGCGGCTTCACTTCCTTCTGCTTTGTGGCTGCTACCAACCAGGGCAGAGTGGGGGCGTAGTTTGAGGCTTACATTACCCAAGGAACTTAATGAAACATTTGGGATTTCCAGCTAAGCCCATTAAACATTTCACTTAAGTCTAAGTTGGGAGTTATAAAACTTACCAAATGTGAATAGGGAATATTTTCAACATACCTGAAAAGATAGAGAGAAAAGTTGAATAAATTAGTTATGCCTAAAGACAAACACTTTTTAAAAGTTTAAAAGCAATTCCCTTTAGCAAATCTCAATCCTTCTATTTGCAAACACTTTCAAATGCAAGAATGGAAAAAAAGCAATGAAATAAATGGTCGAATGGCAAATCGGAAAGCTTTAACAAACAACACACAGCAGCTGATGGAAATTACCTTAAACAAAAAAGCCAAAAACAAGACAAAAATGTTCAATAGTCAAAAACAAACGTAACAAGCAAACAAACACAACGTCAAACATCAGATTGAAACAAGCAGCAGCAGCAGCAGAAAGCAAAAGAAGAAATAATCTTTCCATAAAAATGTTATGTGTGTTTTGGGTTTTTGTTTTAGTGTGTGTGTTGTGTGTGTGTGTGTGTGTGTGTGTTTGCTTTGGGTAAATCAATAAAGGATAAACATGAAAATCGAAGATCGAAAATCGCAAAGTGAAAAACACTCGTAAATGAAACACTGCTCAATGTTGACTCTTCTGTCAGTTGCACCTCAAAGGGAATGGAATAATGTTACGTAGTTTGTTGTAGCTGCAAATCGAATGACAAACTGCAACTGCAACTCACTTTCGCATCTTGAAGCTGCCTGGTTCAAGGACTCAAATAGCGAATCAAACTGTTAGACCAGTTAACTAAGGGAAGGAGAAGGGGTTTCGGGGGTTACAATAAGAGGTAACTGCTCAGAGCGCTCACTTTTGATTCCGCTCCACTTCGCTTTCGATTATTGTGCAAGTGACCCCGAAGTTAAAGTGTTGCAATGGGGTAGATGAACTTAGGATACAATAAGGATGGGTAATTAAGAGGTTATACGTTAAAAACGGTGATTTTTGCTGTTATCGATTTATATAGATTTGACAATTGCAGCACTTTTAAAACTCTTCTCAGTAACTAGGGAGCATCTGCTCGTCGACTTCCTTTCCCAACTTTTTGTGGATTGTCATTTTATGAACTTACGGCAAGGACACGCTCACAAATACATTGATACAAACACACACAAACGCACACACACACAGATTAATACTTGGAAAGGCTATCCTTTGGCTAGCAAGTCTTTTGCTATAAAATGACTTTTGCCTTTTTGCGGTATGCTGCTGGTCAATGCCAACAACAACAACAACAACAGCAAGCAGTCAGTAATAACAATAACAACAACAATAGAAACATGAACACGAACCAAGTTTATCTAAATTGCTGCTGCAGCTAGAAACCCAAACAACAACAACAACAACAAAAACGAGGAGAAGAAGAAGAAGCTAGCCAAAAGGAGTACTTTAAGCTTGTGGTCGATTTTCTTTATTGAAAGCCGTCCTCTACTATTTGCAGGTTCTACTGTAGCTACTGTATCTTTCGTATTTGCTCGTATTTTCCGTATTTGTATCTTTGCAGTTGAATGTTGATTTGGGTCAATGCTGCTTGCTTGTTGTTTGTTTTTATAGTCAAAGCCCAAGGATTCAAAAGTTGCTATTTCGTTGCGTTCTGTTTCTTTCTCTCTGATCGAAAATAACGCAAAACTAATTGGTTTGTTAATTAAAAAAAAAAATAGGATAAAAAAAGAATTGTATTCTATGCGCATTGGTTTCTGTTTGCTTTTGTTTTGTGTTCGGCTGACTCGCTTGTCTAAATAAAAGAATTCTCTCAACTCAAAGTTTAGTTGGGAATTTTCTTCTTTTTTTTTATCTGACCTCGAGTTGTGTATCTTTCATCTACGCTTGCAAAAACACAAATACAAATCCTTTTCGCATATCCTGTTGTGTTTTTTGGGTCTTTAAATAAATATGTTATGCTTGACAGTTGGCCCTGAATGGGATGTTAAGAGTCTAGGCCATAAACCAGTTGGTGCTTTCTGTTGTTTTTTGTTTTTTTTTTTGTGTTTCTCTTTAGCCTTTGCTGTTTTAATACAGATTAAGATTTGTGGGTGTGTATTGTTCTTAAAAAAAAAACATTTCTTGAGCAGAACATGAAATGTTAACCTTAAACAATAAGAATCGATCTATTTTCCTTATGGGCTGAATGACTGCTATCCACGCACAGCTCAAACACTTCTAATTTCCGTGCCAAAACAGATAGTCGTAATGTTTGGTTGAAATTAAGCATTTTAACTTTACACAACTGCTATTCTCATCATCATCATCATCATCATCATCATCATCACACTTAGTTGCAATATCAGTGTCTTACTTTCGCTCTCTCTCTCTCTCTCTTCATCTACCTTTCCTGCCACGTGGCAAGTGCAAACAATAGAAGCATCAAGCTCAAGAATTCATGCATGTGACAGAGAACACGAAACCCACTTCACAATCCTCAAAGCGACCAACTCCAACTGCCAAGTTTCGAGCTGGCCAATTTGAATAGATGAGATTAGCAGTAGAAGCAGGACCAAGCAACCCTTTAGCAAACCCAAGGTCCAATCCCAAATCCAATTCGGACTCATTTTGTGGCATTGTCTGCCTGTTGTTCAGAGAAATGTGTCTGTTTTGTTAGTCAGGTAGTATGGCGATGACGGTGCCAAAAATAACTGTTAATTCAAATGCAAAGCAAAGGTAACGTGCCAATGGACCAAGCGACCAAATGTCAATGCAAACAAAAGCAGAACAAGGCGGATATTGAAGAGAGATAGAGAGAGAGAGAGAGACAGAGAGAAAGTGAAGCCTTTTGCCTTTCTGAGTGTATCTGTGCTTCTATCGGCTTGTGGCATTAAGCAGGCGACTTGATTAGATATTGTTGCTGCCAATGCTGCTTTTTACTCACATTTAGTGCCGCAACACACTTTCCTGATGATAGCTGCACTTGACCAAAAAATATACCTTTTGTTTTGTGCAAATTTTTTTCAACATCCCAATAAGTATGCTATGATATTTTAGATTGTTTACTTTTTCAACAGTTAAGAACTTAGATTATTTTTATCAAGTATATGTTGTTTTTTTTTAGTGTAACTTCCTTATATGGGTTACTTCTGCAGCTATCACTATTTTCACTCGTCCCTGGCACAATTTGGGGGTTTTTGCTGTTTGCTGCTGTTGCTGTTTTTGTTCTTGTTGGCTTCGTACACTTTGGCTGTGTGGAACGTGCTGCCATTAGCCTGCCACTACAATATGCCATTTGCCATTGAATTTTCATCGACAGCAGCTTCAAACAATTCCAGATGCTTGCCAGCCATTTGCATATTTGTTTTGTACCTAGACATGTCAGAATGCATTAAACTAACGGCATGTAGATGTGTTCAGATAGGTTGAGTTGGGTTGGATGGGTAGGAAGGTGGGCTTCAAGGGTTTTTATCCTATGCTGTTTTAAACACAATGCAAATTGACATGTGAACAGACAGCAATTATGCAATACATTTTTAAAGCACAGAATATGGGTGATAATTGGTGCTTAAAATGTATGGAAAAAATGTGATTAAAAAGAGAGAAGTGTTGTGTTTTTTTTAAGGGTCAGTTTTTAAATAGAGGTTCTGAGTGGAAAAAGGGACCAAATTGATTGAAACGTAGCAAATATTTTATTTTTTTTAATTTTTTATTATAGTTAACATACAAATTATTATATATTGATTCATTTGATATTTGCACTTATTTGTTCGTTTCATTTTGACATATGTATGAATATTATTATTATTATGTTTATTTTTTAAAGTTTGTTTTTTAAAGAGAGAAAAGGTGTCTTTACACCTGCAAACACCATGATCAGCCCTCGCCATTGACAACAAACGGTAAATAATAAATGGACAACCTGCAAATTGTGCTTGTGTAACTGTGAAACGGTTTCAACATTCAAATGTCTATATAAATTGCACTTGATTGGCCTGATTCAGTTAACACACACACACACACACATACACACAATGTACACAGAGCCAATGGCATAAATTAAAATTGAGCTCAATTTCGAAATTTCAATATTTAAGCTTGCCATCATCACTCATACGCAATGTGCGCCCAACTCGATCTGTTTGTTTGTATGCCACTTTGCCATTATTATTTATACTTTTTCTTGTTATTTATTTAAAATGTTTTGCTTGCTGTTGCTGTTGTGTTTTCTGGTTTACATTCCTCTTCTTTTTTTTTTGGTTTTTCTTTTTCAGTTTCGTTTGCTGACACAAATTGTCACAGCAAATTATTTTATTTGTGCCATAAACCATAAAATTTACACATTCCCATTTATTAGTTTGCCATTTTGCATTACAACAACCAGCTGAAGTCTTTTTGGCCAAGCGGAAGCTGTAGACATGTCTAAGCGGCTTTTCATGTCTTTAGTTTTGAGACTCTCAAGTTTTACTGTTTGCTTTCACTTAACTTTGTTTTTGCGCCGGGCTATAAGTTTTTCGGCTACTTTGTGGCTCCTAATGACCTGCAGCTTACATGTGAGAACGGATATTTTGGCCAAGGCAGCAACAAGAAGGACAACATAAAACTTGCAAGTTTTGTCGTAAATGAAATTTACTCTGAGCATGAGAATCCTAGATGTCTGTTAAATGGTTCTAAATGTTAAATGTGACGCAATGCCTGCGCTTGAAATGTGAATTGTGAATTTTGAGCAAGGACACACAAGGCATAAAGGCTTAGAGCTCTAAATACTTGAACATGCTTTGCTGATTAGACAAGGAAGTTAAACTATACACTTGTCAAACTAAAAATATGCTCCAAAGATTAGATTGAAGCCAAAGGTTGATAACATTTGACACGAGCTTGTGAAAGTTGTTAGTCGAAAAAATTATCCTATCTGAAGTCAACAAATAAGAAAAAAAATTTTCAACATTAAACAATTCTCTTTTTCTGACTGACTGCTATCAATGCACAGCTCAAAAGGTTAACACTTGGATTGGATTCTACCAAAATGCACCTGCACAAGGCAAAAGCTAAATCTGTCTTGTGAACCTTGAAACCATAAATATTTAACTATTTCAAGTAGTTCCAAATAACTTACAAGCAATAAAAACTAATTATGAACATAATTGTATTAAACACCCTAACTAATTTGTTAATAAGAAGTTAAACTCAGTTAGACTTAAGCCAATTTATATATATGTATGTACTTAGCACATTGAATTGATTATTTGGCACATTCGCTTGTCACACATTTTCTTTTTTGACTCTTGACTTGACACAATACAAATAAATTTACCAATTAGTAACATTAACAATCCAATTGCCAAACGAAATCCACACTCAAGCTGTCTGTGCTAATAAAAGTTAATCAAAATGCATGGACGATGACAGGAACTCAAAAAGCAGACAGTTAAGTGCTTGTCGCAGCGGCCCAAAGCGGCTTATTTGTACAGCTGACCAGAAGCAGAGACTCAGACAGTGAGAGAAAGCAGGCGCATAACTAACTAATTAATATTAATGCGCAGCTGAATGCTAATTACCAACACTAGCAAACAAAAACACACACACATACACACAGAAAATAAAGGCAGCTAAAAGTATTTTGCACACAATCATATGAAACGTGAGCACAAGAAAATGGTTCAGCTAGCATGCATAAAATAATATTATGGCAACAAAAGAACAAAAATCGAGCCCAGAACGTGGCACATGAAATGGAAAAAGTTTCTTTTTTTGAAGCGCTGCTGTCTGCATTGAAATGCACGCAAATTGAAATGAGCCCGACACTCCTCCAACATTCTTCATGCCTCATGCAACAGAATCCGTCGACACGTGTTGGCCATTTCAAAATGTAAACGTTAGCGAGTAGACAGCAAGGGTGACGAGAGGGGCGGAAGAGGGTGTAGAAGCGTCCATTGGATGGATTTCAGAATCCGAATTTTGCTCTGTAGGCGCTTATTTGCTTATTCATAAGCAAACATTAACTTAATTTCCATTTGAGAGAGTGTGCATGTGTGTGTGTGTGTGTGTGTTTGGATTGCAAAAAGCATTCGCGAAATGTGATTATCAGCGCGAAAAGGAAGCAAGAAGAGAGAGAGAGAGAGAGGGAGAGGGAGGGAAAGCCCAACAACAGCCAACAGCTGCTTAATAAAGAGACTATGTGAGATACACGCATCTGCATGTGTGTGTGTGTGTGTGTGTGCTGTCAAAATACATAAAACAAAATAAAAAAAAACATGGCGAATATCGCAACACAACTTCATAAAAAATAAATTTGTTTCGTTCCTTGTTGTTGTTGTTGTTGTTGTTGTTGGGGTTTATCAGAGCACACATACGTACGTTCAATGCGATTCCAGTTAAGGGTATACAAACGGTTGCATGAGTTGTAATAACATAACATAATTTAATTGAAAAACCTGAAGAAAACAATATTATGTCATGTTAATTAGCTTTTCACTACAGCAGGTAACAACAAGCATGTAAAAAAGAACGTATGAAACTTTATAAAGGATGTTAAAGTTTTAGAGCGAAGAAACAACGACTAAAAGATACCCTTAAGAAAGTATTTGTTATATCATTTAAGTTGTTTGTGGCTTAAAAATGGATAATTTTCTGATGAGCTTAAGTCTCTGATGCCACGCCCTTATAAGTGTGCTATAGTTTTTGGTTTATTTGTTAGTTGTAGAGTATATATTGTTGTGTCTTTATAAAGTAACATCTGGCATCTGTTTTCCACTACACATGCTAGCCAATTGACGAAGCAAACATACAATGTAACAGCTACTGTAACAACAAAGACCTCAACATGTAAAAAAAACGGATAAAAGTAAACGACTTCTAAGTACCCTATAATGAGAGTTGAGGTAGCAGCCGAAAGAAATAAAGAAAAAAATATTATTGCCTTATTTGGAGGAATAACTCTAACAACAAATAATTCCTCTATAGAAATCTTCTTACATAGCTTATAATATACCCTTTTTATAGCATATGTTATTTTTTCCCCAAGCCTTACACTATAACAAGATATACAATATCGCGTGCAGCAGCAGCCACTACAACAATGAAAGCAAATACAATAACCAGCAATGCGTCAGTGAAGCAAATAAACAACATCAACACAGAAAAGCAAAAAAAAAAAAAACCGAAAAGAGAGAAAATGGTAAAAACAAAATTTGCTGAGTAAACAGGCAAGGTTTCAGACATTGTAACATTGTTTCTACTATATAAAATTTATAAACGAAACACATGCAACGAAGATATCTCTGTGTTAGTGTGTGTGTGTTTAAGGATAAAGCGCAAAGTTTACACTCACTCATACGCCGTGTTGCACATTGAGGCCATTTTGTTAATATTTAATATCAAATAAAGGCCCCCAAACGAACGAACGCCGAACAAAAATGGTGGTGAAAAAAGCGCCGGCGGTCAACGGAACCGGAAGCTGGCCCAAAAACGGGTTGGCAAAGGCGGGTGATGCAAAATGGTTGGCAAAATGTAAAATGGATAGCCCCAAAGCCAAACGTTGAAGTTTGCTGAGTTGAGTGAGTGAGTGAGTTTTGAATACAAGCTTCGCTCGCTTGCCTTCCAGCCATAAACGAATCCATCAAAACTGACCACGGGCCCAGAGAATAGAGTGGAGAAATCTCCTCTCGCTCACAAATTGTTCGCTCTCACATGTCATGTGTGTGTGTGAGAAATAGGGGCCTGGAAAACGTGCCTTAAACTCTGTCCATTTATTTTTTGGCCAGCTTTCGGCTGGGTTAATACCCAATTACTGTGCAAATTACTTAAAGTTTTGTGGCCAACAATTTCAGGGTGCGTGTGTGCGTGTTAAAGTTTTGCATGAGACGTGTCCTGTTGCAAGGTAACCACAATACACACACACATACGCACACACAAGCACTTAAAGCTTTTTTAATAAACGTCATAATTTGCTTAAAGTTTTCACATAACCAGGTGCACAAAATGTTCACCAAGTTTCAGCTTTCCACCACATGTGTGTGTGCTCATGTGTGTGTGTGCGTGGAGCATTTTCAAGTTATCTTGATAGTTTTTCGCATTTAGCAAACATTAAATGTTACTACTACTTGAATATTGCATTGCGCGGTTGGCAAAATTTTTGGTCAATTTTGTGTGCATAAAACTGAATTAATATACAATTTTCGTGAGCATATAATAACATTTAGGATTATGGCTTAGTTCATTAGGTGCTAGAACATGCTTATATGCAAGAAAACTTTTAAGATGATATTGATGTTGAAATAAGTTGAAAAGTTTGGGGTAAATTTCTTAATTAAATCATTCCTTTGGCTTATATATAATATTTAGTTTTATCCAAAAGATTTTTTCACCTAATGTCAGCTTAAATTTTATATTTTCTTATTAATTTTTGACACTAAAGTACAATTTTATTTAATTGTTCCATAATTTATCTCACAATAAAAATGTTTAAAATGTATATTGGCTTAAAATCTTTCATTGTAAAGAAGAAATCTTGATAAACAATCAAAAAATAAGCTCTTTACTTTATTGTATAATAAATTCCATAAACTTTATTTAATTCCCCTCATTATGAGTCGCAGCAAAAAACACGCTAACAAGGCATTAATCACACAGCATGCTGCCAATTTAAGCGACCGCAAAAAACCACATTAAATGATAATAAATTTATCTCATAGATGCGCCTGCAATGTTTTTTTTTTCACTCCAGAGGCTCATCAAAAAAAGAATATGAAAGAAGGAAAAGAAAAAAGCTGTATCTTTTATCCAATGCATGTTTTAATTTTAACAAAAAATAGTGCCGCACTTTTGGGACAAATATATACAGAATAAAAGCAACTGGCAAGCACAATATGTAAACAGACTGTGGGGCTGTGGAAGGGGGAAGAGGTGTGCCCCTAGGGGTGGCAGCGGCAACTGAAACAAAATCAGAAGCGACTGCGCTGACAATTCAATGGCGAAAATGCAAAACAGCGCGAGGAGATTACAGTTGGCGCGCCCCAAAGGAGCGTAGAAAACTTTTACTTTGACATATCACACACAAACACACAAACACACACACACACACAAAGTCAAAAACACACACACACACAACAAAACAAAATTGTGGAGAGTAAAAGCCAAAGCCTCGACGCTCAACGCTTTTTACTTTGACCGCCGACGGGCACTCAAAATGCATATCAGAGAGGGGGCAGGGTATGGCAGTGGGCGGGGAGGGGTACTGCCTTCCAGACTATATTCACTGTACAGTGTACTTTGTGTGTTTGTGTGCGTTTTATTTGTTCGCCTCTTTCGTTGGGGCAAAAAACTAGCTGCATACGCGCAACTAAACACACTTAACTTACCAAAAGGGAGCGGTAAAGGAAGGGAGGGGGGTGGGTGGGGGGGTAAGACTTAGGTTTTCCCTTGTGGACCCCTCTTAACCATTGCACTTTGCTTTTTTTGGCCAAACTGTGTGCGTTGTATTTTGCTTCGCTTTTAAAAGCAAAATGCATTCCCATCTACTTAAGAATCGGATGTTCAATGCGCAACAACAACAACAACAACAACAAAAGAAGTGCTACCCAAATGTAAAATCAGTAAAAAAAATCAGTAAAAGCGCAATTTCCCTGAGATTCCATTTCTTTCTCCCTCCCTTCTGTGAAATGTGCATTTATCGAACTTTGAGTTGTGGCAAGAAAAAAACAGGAAAAAAAACCAAAGAGGGGACGAAAATCGAAAGTAATACTTAGTTGATAATTGAGCACATCGATTGGAAGGTACACTGAATCACTTTAATTTAAAGAGAAATGGTTTCTTCTTCTCTCTTTACCCAATCACTGTTACAGATATGACACAAACTATCATTTAAATATAAATCATAAACAAACATTTTATATCTCTCTCAAATCGCCTCCCTGCTGACAGCATTGTTTAACTAATCTTCGCATAACTCTTTTTATATATATGTGTATTTCAAGCCCAAACAATAAATTGTATCGAACAGATCAGATTTTGTGCGAAAAGCGTTTCGTTTTCTCTCTAAACAGTTACTGTCAACAGTTCATGAACCTTCTGTCGATGAAACTACTCTAACATACTACATCATTGGGCCATTATTGTAGTAACTGGGCTCAGTTCAGTTAGCAAGCGAGTTATTTTAACACCCACACACACGCACAAACACACAGAAACGCACAGGCATACGACAATATTTTTGCACAATTTCCATTTTATTATTGCACATAACCCAAAAATGCCATTTATATTTTCTTCTTTTTTTTCAAGTGCTTGTTAAAGTTTTCCACGCTTCAGCTTCAGCCCTAAACCAAAACGAAGCAAAAAAAATGTGTATATATAGAAAAGAAAAGAGAAACAACAACAGAAATGGCCAAGCACACTAAAATTTATGGTCATTTGGGGAATTTTACGCTTTTTCAGCTTTTGGGAGCGCCGCATTAAATGCTTACATGTTGATTTAACAGCACACAAGTTCTGGCCAAAAGCAACAAGGATTCGTAACTCTCCTTCTCTCTTTTACTTCTCTTACTTCTACTTCTTCTTTTTCGCCTTCTTCTCGTGCTGAAAATGCTACTTTGCATGCACTTTGGCCCAGGCAGCTGTTTTGTTTTAGCGCCCAGTTTTTCGTTGGAGCTTCTGCTTCTCGGCTGCAAATCTTTGTTTATTTGCAGCTAAAATGCAAGGATTTATTGTAATTTTATACACCCGCCAGCACAAAACGAAGGCGAAGTCTCCACTCCTTGCCTCGCCTTGTTGCAGCCCAACACATTGTTGAAAATTATGGGGCCAAGTCGCAGCCAAATTGCTAAAGCGTTCATAAACATATGCCAAGCAAAAGGTTTATTTTAAAGTTTGCTTCTCTATTTTTTCGGAGGGAGAGGGGATGGCTGCGCATTAAAACGAAACGGCTTAAATGGCAAATATATATATGTGAGAGTTTAGAAGCGTGCACAGTTTTATTGTCTAAGAAATGATTTGTGTTTTGTAAACTTTACAACAGCAGTCGGCAATTGTATAGCTTAGAATGGTTAAAAGTTTACTTTTGTGTAGCATTCTTTTAGGCTGCAACTGAAAAATATTCTTTAAAACAAATCAATTATAGTTCTAATATTATAAATATATATTCTAGAAGAATTCGATTAAAAATTATTTTTTAGTTCGTATGTTTATACTGCCGTTGTCTTCCTACTATCATCCAGTCAAGATCTGACAATGGAATCTATTGTTAATCTTATAGTAGTCAAAATATTTTTAAATTAATTCTTAAACTTTTTATGTGAAATGTAGAAGGAAATTGCTTTTCAAAGTCAACTTTAATATTTTTAATAGCTTTGATTTGTCAACAAACTACACACATGAATATAAATGTAACTAGAGTCACAAAGAAAAGTCTTCCCCTGCTGGAACTGACAAGGACCTTTGGCATGACTGTACCTGATGCTGTTTGTTGCCTGCTGTTTTTTGGCAGTTTGTTGTCAGTGCAAACTGGTAACATATTTGACACGACGCTGATTTAAGGGCCAACCCGCACCCTTTGGCAGAATACAGCCTCACCCTTTCCGCTGCTGCTGTTGTTGCTGTTGCGGTAGGGTTGTCAACTTGCCATATGCAAATGACTTGCTTATCAAATAAAGTAAAACCAGGGGTGCCACAAGCCAAAGGGGAGGTGAGGTGTGCACTTTGCTCTCACTCTCTTTGTGTGCAGGCAACACAAAAAGTGTCGGGTGTTAAAGTGGCACAACTGTGCGTATGCGCAATTTTCACATTGTTTCAATATTACACATACATTAAACACTCTTGCATGGAGTTTGTTGGAAGGGGAGGGTGGAGTGGGTGGAATGGGGGCTTACATACACACACACAGTCTCGGGTTTTGTGCTCTTTTTTTTGGGTGCCTTGCGGCCTTTGCAAGTATGCACAAGTAATGTGAGAAAATTAAATTTTTGCGTGGCTCCCACAAATGTCGGCTGTGTGTGTGTGCGTGTGTGGATTACTCAGACGCTTACAATTGTGTGTGCTACGTGTAAGCAACAAGAAACCGTTTGCCTCTCCCCTCTCAAGCAGAGAGGCCGACAGAAAATAAAACTTAATTCCAACTGTGAAAACCCAACACTGCGCCTGTGTGTATGCTTTAAATTAAATTTCACATTTAGTTAAGATTCCCTGTTGTTGTTGTTGTTTGCTGTTGCTTATCACATTTTCTTAATTAAATTTGTATGCAAAAGTGATTATAATCATTGAATTTACCATGTGATTTATTAGAGCCTGATTTGCATGAAAGAAAAGTTAAGGAATGGAATTGAGCAAGAAAAAGTCCTGAGAGATAAGAAGATGAGGTTTACTGCTTTTATTTATGGCTCAAGCTAATTGCTGGCATTATAATTATAGCTAGTTATAACATCAAAAGTATCAAATTACAAATTTTCAAAGCAGAAACCTTAATTAAACATCAGAAATAAACTCTTTTCTCTATCTCTCTTTTACTTTTTTCATCTTTTCGCCTCATTTCTCGTTTAAGCTTACACAAAATAGATACAAAACTATCTCAGATTGAACTTGTCAATGAAATCTTTTTCATGTATTGTATAACATATACATGTATGTATATCTAGTTAATTGAGCAAACCATCAAACCACCAGCCACCCCTTAGCTCAGATATAACGCACCATTAAGCAGAGCATACGCATCATTTAAATTCAATCAAAGTCGTTCAATTCGAATGTCAAATGTCCATTCAAATGGTCGCCAACTGACAGCCACAAAAGCCGCAAAAACTCTTCTCAAACTCAAACGCTTTCAAACGGTATACAAAATGCCAAAATTTCACCAATAAGAGTGTGTACGTGTGTATATGTATGTGTGTGTGTGTGTGTGTGTGTGTGTGTGTGTGTGAGTGTGTGGTGTGAGTTTGGAAAAGCGCTTAACCAATCTAGCCGCAAGCATTGAGAACTTTCAGCTGCTACTACAACGACTAATTGAGTTGCACGGCCAACAAAAGAAAGGAAAAAAATCCTGTCGAATGTTGAGTCAAACTGCCAATTAAGGGACAAATAGAAAATTGAAGACAGCTAAAACATTTCTCTTTTCGCTTAAAATCAAAAATTCCAGCTCAAACTATTTGACAAAGCAATTGAATTATTGGACAGCATTCAAGAAGTTTGAAGAAGAGAACGAAAGAGAAAGAGAAAGAGAAATTATGCGAGTCTTGTGCAAATGCAGGAAATGGCGGAAATTCTAATGTGCATTTTATGGCAACACATAACACAATTTTCGTACATTGCAGGACAGGAAAATGTTTTACTGAGCAATTGGCTGCAAGAATCAGGACACTTGATGTTGCCTCTGTGCGTCTCAACTTCACTATCTATTCATGTAGCGGAAATGCTTGGCATGCCTCATTGAAGCTCGTTAGCTGACTTATGCCAAGACAAGACAAGAAGAGAAGAGAAGAGAAGAGAAGGGAGTAGGCTGGCAAGGGGAAAGAGCAGGGGTAGGGGGAAACTTCTGTTGACAGCTCATATGGCGGGCACTTTCAATTGAAATAAATCTTTACACAAAATTTGCCAATTTGTTGTCATGGGCACACACACACACACAGCCACGCCCATTACACACACACACACACACACACACACACGTTCACATATCATGCGAAAACACGCCCATTTGCCTTTAACGATATCCTTGTTGCCATTGTCAATACTTGAGCCTTTTTTTTTCTTCCTTCTTCTCTCGCTCCTTGCAGCTCATTCTCAGCCTTCGTTTGTTTGCCTCAATTTCTCGATTTGCTTTTCTTTACTTCCACCCCCTTCCACGCCGCGCACCGCTTTCGTCGCTTATGCTCAAGCACTTTGCTCAAGTGCAGATTAGCAAAAGATTTTACAGCTAATGTTGGTCCTTGCCTGTCGCACTTGCGACTTGGTATTTATGCACTGGCTTGTAAAAAGAGTTTTTCTTGGTGTCGCCCAACGAATCAGACTTGAAAGTGTGAAAGTAAAATGGAATTCGAGAGCAACTAGGCTAGTAAAGAATTTTCAGTTGTTAAGCTGTTATAAATTCAATTTCAACTCTCAAAAAGTTACTTTTTTCCCATGCCAACACTTGAGTTTTCTTTAATATTAACAACTTGTATGTAAATTTTCAATGGCGCCCAAATAAGTAGGCAACATCATTTTTATTCACCACAATTTTGTTTTGTTGCTGACGCCGCAACACACAGCCAAAAAAAAAGTTTGCCATTTATGGTAATTTCTTAATTTCTACACACAGCTACCACAGTTTTAGGCTCGCCCGCAAAAAAGAACCCTCATTGCGTCACGTGCGACAATGTAAAAATTAGGCTAATGCGAGTCTTTGTCAAAGCCGAGGCGAGGGAAGGAAATATGAGTAGAAAAAGAAAAGTTGTGCGCTGAGTGAAACGAAATCATTTGCACCTTTAAAAAGGCATTAAAATGCGACTAGGACTGCAGAGAAGCAATCAACACACATACAGAAAAGCCACACTGTGCTAGCCAAAAACAAATTAAGGCACGCACGAATGCATTGGCCACAAAAATGATTTGATGAAGCCCACAGCCAACATGAATGAATGATGTAGAGCAGAGTACAGGTAAATGCCACGCACGTCGTCAACTGAAACTTTTGCTGGACCAGTTTCGGGGGCGTGTCCAAGTCTTGGCATAATAATAATTGAGTGGCTGACAGGCAAAAACGAGAAACGAAAAAGGACGAAACGAAAGAAAAACTGGTCATGTGTGTGCCTTGACTACTACTACTAGTAGAAATGCAAAGTAAGTGCCTACAGTGAAGCACTGTTAGCCATTATGGACAGACCAATGTTGCGTATACGCAATACGTAAGCCGCTTAAGGCCCGAAAAAGCGAAACGAAATCTGTCGCTCTGTTGCTTTTGAGGGAGTTTGGCAACTCTGGCCGCTAAGCTGCACGCACATGAAGCATATCCAAGGAGACGACGACAAACGCCAAAATAGTCCTTGAGCACGCAAAGCAAAGAGAGAGAAGAAGAAGAAGAGGAAAAAAGTAAAAAACATTTCACACTACTCCCATTGCAGGCTTTCTTTCGTTCTTACGGCACTTAAGAGCGTCGATGTCAGCACAACGATGATGATGAAGGGGAGGGAGGAGGTGCCAGGAGTCAAGTGTCGGCTGAGCATCACACGCGTATATGTCTCAAAGTAACTGTAGTCGTCGTCGACCAAAAGTGTTGAAATCTAGAAGTATCTATTCCTCCCTCCACCTACTTCCCCTCCTGCGCATAGAGTAGAACATGAAGTTAAGTGGCGTAAAGCGTGTACTTAATCGCTTAAAGTATTAGAATTTGAAATTGAATATCATAAAAGATATTCAAAGAGCGCGAAAAACAAACTAACAGAAAAAAAAAAACTCACACAGCAAATAGTTGTAAAATGTTTGGCCAAAGCGCAGAAAAGGAAAAGAGGAAGGAAAACCATTTACCGTGGCCATGTTTAGTTAGAGAAGGGTTGAAGGGGGCGGGTTCTTTAGTTGGCCAACACATCATTGCCAGTGCTCTGCGCTATTGTTTGAAATAGTTGAGCGTCTCTTTCTCTAGCTCGAAAAAGAAAAATTAAACGTTTAAACGTTCGCTGAATGAAAGTTATTTAAGATATGCAAATTTAACATGGCTTAGAATACTATAACAATTTGAATATGCTTTAATGCGAGTAAAATGTATTTAATTGAAATGCTCTGTGAGTAAAAGTTTATACTTGAAGTTTTCTTTGGCTTCAACTTCAACTGAACCTAAAAGGGATTAAGTTACTTTAGGTTTTGTTGTATAACAGGTAGAAGGATATGGCTTTGAATGATTAACAATAGTCAAAACTTTGTTAAATCATGTTATTCTTCTGAAACTTTGTTTCTAAAGTCCACATAAATATTTTAATAATTTTTCTATTTAACTACAAACTAGTTTCGTTTCAAATTTGCAGCTTTATGAGCATAAAATTTGCATACAAATAATTCTGCGCTTTATTAAACAATTAAAAAATATATATTATGATGGAAACTACTGAAAATTGATGGAAAAACTAATTCACAATTCACAATCAAGGCATGGAACAATAATTTCGCACTTGCACATAATTGGATTACGAGCCAAACATTAAAACTTGACCCAAAAACATAAAAAATTTTGCTCTTCCAACTAAAAGCAATCGAAATTTATTTGCCACATTTGTTATTATTATAGTTTTTCAATATGCATATACCATATTTGCATTCTTCTGTATAAAGTTATGTATAAATTGCAATTTGTTTGCCATTTGTTGTGCAATTAAAATACTATAAGCTTAGTTTCTGTTTGGGGAATGGGCGAATAAATTAAAATACTGTTTACTTTTCAAAGGAAGGGAGCGAAGGGAGCGATGGGAGAGGGGAGGGTGGAGGGGGGGAGGAGTCCGTAGAGCACACTTCAAAAATGTTGGCCCCGATGCCATTAAAAATGGATGACATTTTGACAATTGATGGCCAACGTTTCCCGGGCCCAAGGAATCGATAACATAAAATATGCATTACTACCGTTTTCGGTATGGGTGTGTGTGTAAGTGTGTGTGTGTGTGTGTGTGTGAAAGAATGAACAGAGAATGAGATGGGCAACAGAATGGCAAAGGAGGATGTTGGGTTTTTGGGCTCTTGGACAGGACAGCTGCCAATTTGCAATTTGCTTTTATCATCTTAATTTGATTTGAATCGTATTTGTGTTTTTGGATTGGAGTTTGAGTTCGAATTGGAGTTTGAGTTGGTTTGAGTGCTGACAAAATTCTGCCAATGTCTGCAAAAGTCTCACAATTAGCAGTTCAATCAATTATTTATTATGTAATTGTTTGATGTTCGTAATTAGAAGTTCAATAACCGTTTGTCTTCAGTCAAGCCAGAAGAAGTCAATTTAGTGAGTCAATTGGAATGGAAATGCCAAAAAAATAGTATTCTGTAAGCAAATCCACAATCTTCTTAGCTATCTACTCAAACAACCATTTCGATAACATTATCGATAATAATCGTTTAAAAAAAATCACTGTTGTATCAAAATAAGTAAGTGTAAAAGTATTTCTTAACAAAGTATGCTCCGAGATACATTTCAGCTCAGCTCATTAAAACTTTCAAAAAATAAAGAAAAATTATTTGACTGTAATTTTCAACACGAACAAGCCAAAAACTCATAGTTTTTCAAAAATGCTGTCAATTCTCGTGTGTTTCTTAATGGTTTTTCAAACGGCTCGCGGTTTTCTGATCACAGTCGATGCACATGAAACCAGTTGTTTCTATGATCGCGCCCACGCCAAGGATAAGATCACCATTAGCTTTGAGGTTATGGAAGGCGGCTTCAAGGATATTGCCGTAAGAATCTCCGCGCCCAATGATGAAACGCTTTTTCTCACCGAAATGGAAACCAGCGGCAAATATACGTTTTCGGCCATGAAGGATGGCCAATACACGCTCTGCTTTGACAACCAGCAATCGACATTAACACCCAAGATTCTCATGTTCCACTTCATAGTAACAAAGGATCTCAGCTTCTACAACGATCCGCACAAGCGCAGCGATGATGTCATCGAGCAGTCCATCCTGCAGGAGCACATCAACGATCTGGCCAGCATCATGATGGGCATCAAGCACGAACAGGAGTACATGCATGGACGCTACAAGGGACACTTGGAGATTAGCGATAGCGTTCACTTTCGCATTATTGCCTGGTCCATATTTGGACCTAGTTTACTTCTGGTTATGACTGTGCTTGGCATTTACTATCTGAAGCGTTTCTTTGAGGTTAAGCGTGTGGTTTAAACACAAAACTTTCTAGTAACCATATAAATGTACATATATATAGTTGCTATAAGTATCTCATTTAGCACAAGTCAAGTTATTTGACTTGGCCCATATTAAACACATCATTGAACAATTTAATTCGCTCGCTCTCGCTCTTGCTCTTGCTCTTGCTCTTGCTCTGTCTCTTTCGTTATCTGTGTGTGTGTGTTTGCTACAATTTGTTGCACATTTCATGCTTCACAACCCATAAAACTTTCAACCGACAAACACAACAACAACAACATTAACACACACACACACAAAGATATATGAGCTATGAGACATTCATGCATATGAAGAAACACAGAGGATAAAGTATCTACAACTTGGCGCTCAAGTATCCATAAAGTTCACTTCACCTATAAACTGTGCCCAACATTGGATTAGCACGAAATTTATGGCTTCTCCTGCTCCTGAAGCAACTTATCATATTCATTCACAAGTTGTGCTTCTATTTTCTTTTTTTTCTCTGTCTCTGCATTGTCTCTGATACAAACTGGAATAGGAAGATGAAGTAAGGAAAGTGAGTGAAAAGTTTTCTTCTTTCTCTCTTTTTGTTGCCTCTTATTTACGACAATGTCGCGTCAAGTTTTCCTACTTTTTTTTTTGTTTCGTTCATCCTGCCTCGCTATATACTATTAACTTTTTTGGGTAAGTTTCCATTTCGCTGTTTTGTTTTTCATCTTCTTGCTATTGTGTTGCATAATAAAATAAAGCATGTTGTAGCTGAAATTGGCAGCACTCGGAGTCGCGGCATCTGTGTGACGGTCATAGAGTCAACTTCTTGTTGCTTCAACTCGGCTTACAGCTAAGATGAGCAACTGCCAAGGAAAGAAAAAATATATATTGCTCTCCAGTGACGAATGAAAGCAAAAGTTTCATATAGCAAAGCACGAAAAGGACGACAGTTGTTGAAGCTCAGCTTTAGTCAATAAAGTTGTGCTAGATTAGCAGCTAGCAAGTGCATATCTAATAACTATATAGGTATCTCCATCAAGTACAGCCCGTATACTTATTTATATTATATACTTGCCTTCTTTTGCTTTTAACCCAATTCACTTAATGATCAATTGTGCCACTTTCAACAGCAACAACATCATCATCTTCTGCGTCATCCACGATTATCCAATGCCATGCAATTTACTTGCCATGGCCTTAATTATGTTTTGCATCCTTCAACGCTGTTCACCTAATTGCATCGCTTGCATCAAGTAAACAAGCCACAAAACAACAACAACAACAACAGCAACCAGGACTTCAAGTTGGTAGAGTCATCTACCCCTCTTGCCAACCACCCGCTGCTCCCTTTTCTCTTTCCATTTTGCAGCAATTCAATTTTCTATTATGTCAGCGAGTTGAAAGCAATGCAATGTTAATAAAATGCTCCCAACTCCTCTAACCACTCTCCCGCTCTCTCTCTCTCTCTCCCTCTCTCTTTCGGTTAATGTCAAAGGCAAACTCAAGATGTCAGCGGCAGTTCAGAGCTGCCTGGGCAACAGCAACAAAACAGCAACAACAATAATAACTTTAACAACAACAACCACAACTACAGCGCGTATACGCAACGTGGTGCGCTTTTATGCTTACGTCTTTTGCCTATTTACCCACTGCACACACACACACACACACACACACACACACACACATGGAGAGAGCACACATCTACACAACAATGGCCAATATATCCAAACATGTGTGTGCAGTAGCAGCAAGAGAAGAAGGAGAAGCTGGGTTTCGAGTTTGAGGTTGGGGTTTTTGGGGTTGTGGGCGAGAGGAGGCGAGGAGGAGAAGGAGTCTTGGTTATTTGACATTTATTTGCCATTTCCACGAAAGCCACAATGGCAATGCCGACGCTTCTGCCGCTGCTGCTAAAAGTTGCCCGGCAGCAACAGGAATAAAAATAACAGGAACGAACTAAAAAAGGAATAAGCCACTATCTTTGACGACTTTTATATACTCTGGCAGCAAAGCATATAATAATTATATAATGAGTTTTAATAATGCAGAGACATAGAGATAAGTATACTAAGGATACTTAAAAACTCATTAACAGAGCTTTAGCATAAAAAATAATAGATTGCTGATTGATGCAAACAACTTTTAAGTATTTAATTAGTTGCTAACATTTATCTAATGAGATGCTTATAGAAAAAACACATCCTACACCACGACATTAATATACCCTTTCGCAAAAATATCGGGAAGAATAACAAGAATCTTTTGCAGGTTCTTTTGCTTACCTCTCTTCTGTGGCGTTTGCATGGATGAAGGCGATGGCGTTGACTGAGTCTCTGCCAGCAGTTGGAGCAACAGCAGCAGCACAAACAGCAAGGAAGACGTGGAGGAGGAGGATAAGAAGAAGGAGGACCGCAAACCACCAAATCCGCAGCTGTAAGCTGCTCCACCGACGGCGGCAGAAGGTCTATTGTTCTGCCTCATCGGCCTGGCGACGACAACGTCGATTGTTGATCCTTTGGAGGTCCTCTGACAATGACTCGATGCTTGTTGATTTTGTTTCGGTTTGGCTTTCTTTTTATTCAATAGCTGTAGCTGGTTCTGATTCTTAATCATCTCTCACTTTCACACACACACTTTTTTTGAAATGCTGCTTTTTCTTTTATTTAATGCACAATTATAATTTATGTATATTCTCGTCTCCCTCTCTGTCTCACTCGATTATTGTTTCATTTTATGCGAAATATTTTTTATTCAAATTTATGCGTGTAATAAAATGCCACAGTTATTGCTGAAAATCAACACACAAAACAAAAAGCAGCTCTTAACAATAGCAATAAATATGAAAAATATGAAATATGCAAATAGTACAATATATTCAATAATCCGCCACGTTATATTTGTTTTACAATATTTGTTATTAATTGTTAAGCAATTAATAATATAAATGGGTCAAAGTTCATGCAACAAAAAAAGGGATTTGCACTTAACTGACCATTTAGTTTAAATATTTTCATTTAATTATTTTTTGTTAAAAGAGATGAAGCTTTCCGATTAAAATCAAAACAAAAAGTGTAAACAATAAGTTTAATTATATATATTTTATAATGCATTTCATGCCTTAAAGCTTTAATTTGAATCCCGCAAAAATGCCTTGGCACATTTAGAGAAAAAAAAAAATAGAAGATTAAAAAAAAATTGGTGTCACATATTTCTTGGGCGCACACGTTGCTTTTGGCAGCAGCAGTAGCAGCAGCAGGACTCGGTTGGCTCTTGGCTGAGTTTTTTGGTTCGTTTCGGTTTAGTTTGGTTTGGTTTGGTTCGTTGGTTGACCTCCAGGCACACTAATTGCTGCAATTTTTCAAGCTCTAGAGCGCACCGTTCTACACAAATTTCTATTTCTTTCTCTTTCTTTCACACATTTTTGTGCTTTGCATTGCATTCATTTTTTTCTTACGTTATTTCTAGATTTATTTTCATGAAAATGCAACTGTGAAAAGTATCAGAAAAAAGGGACCAAAAAATATTGTATGGCAGCCAGGAAAGTCCTTGACATGTCGGTGTGCTCTAATGAAGAATGATGTGGCAAGGCAGACGCTCGAATCAAGGGGTGTTGAGAGGGGGGAAGGGAGTCCAGAACTGAGCAATGTCTGTCATTTTTATTATTATTTTCTCGGTCTGTCTGGCTGGGCTGGCTGGGCTCTCAAGTGTAGGTTAAGAAACGTTGACTGATTGTTTGCAATGAAATGGTTTATTATACATAATGCCACAAGTCCAGCATTAATTTATAACCTACAAAGAGACATTTACTTAAGGCTCAAAAATATATATATGTTTAAGAATATGCTTTTTTTAATTCAAAAAATGACATTTGAGCTCAAGAGACTTGGGTAATAAATGATGGAGTCTTAGAATCATGTCTTAAAAATAAGACTGAAAATTGCATTCTTTCTATTTATATAATTTTTATGGTTTTAAATCAGAGAAAAAACTTTTTAAAAACCTTAAAGGCTTTTATTATTATTTTTAACAGCGAACTTTGATTTTTTTCCAATTAAATTTTGTTTATTATTAAAATTATGTAATTCACTTTTTAGCTAGGTAAATTTAAGCTAAGATAGTTGAAAAGTTAAATTGGCAGTTTTTCTGGTACCAATTATAGACTTAGTAACAAATTTATTCAAAAATGTAAAACGGATAAAATTGTTATTAGCACAGTTTTCTTTTTAGCTTTATTCTTAACATTAAAAACAACATTTTATTGTTATTACAACTTTTGTGCTCCTCTGAAATATTTTTATTGTATTCTTATCTTTACATCCCTAAAGCTTTTATCTGTAACTTTAACTGTTAATTGCATTAGAGTAATAATCACAAAGTTCTCTTCTCACTCGTTTGCCATATGCTTATAAACAGTTATAAATCTGTCACTGGTCACAAAAGGCATAAAAATAATTACAAATGCTCTCTCTCTGTCTCCCGCTCAAAAAGATACCAATCGGTTTTTATTGCACCGCTGGGCGTATAGAATAATTTATGCAAAAGTTAAAGAACCCTCACAAGTGGAGGGAACAAGGCAGTGAAAAGGGTCCAAGCGCGGCAATAAAAATCAAAACTGAGCACACTTGAGGCAGGCAGGCGAAAAAAAAACAGCAACATAAAAACAAATCAAGTCAAATGAAGCACAAATCACGAGTGCAATTGTGAATATTTATATTTCTGACAATTGTTAAATGAAACATACTAAATTTTGATTATTCAAGGACTAAATCACATTGTATATAATATTTTGATTCAATTTAAAAACAACACGTGGTAAATTATTACACAATGTGTCACAAAAAAGTACTTTTTCTTATTGCACAGCGATTATCCGGATGCGGAGTGGAAAAACAATGTTGTTATCCTGCCGCCGTTTGCACAAGAACTAAGCGCGCAAGGCGACCTGCACGAAGCTTTAACAGTTGTGCGAGAGGGCAACAACACAGTTATGACAAGCGTATAACGGAACAAGACGCGACGACACGACGACCTTAAGCTTTGGCTTGCGACGGCTAACTGAAGTGACATGCAAAAGGCAAAAAGCTGGCACCGATATAACTGTAACTGTAAATGAAAGTGAAGTTATGCATTTGGCACTCAGCAGCGCAGCGCTCTGAGCGAAACGGTTAAAGTTATCTGCGAAGGAGAGGGAGAGAGAGAGAGAGAGCGCGAAAGCTTCACACTCAGAGCGCGAGACTGAGGAGACTCTCTGCATCATATGGCGTTTGTTTACGTGCCAACAGCTGTTTGCTATTCTACTTTAAGCACGTGCTGCTTGCTTTCCAAAGTGTTCTCTTTGCATAGTCAAATAAGACAGGTGCTAAAACAATGCGTGTGTGCGTGTGTGTTTTGTATTACAGCAGGGGAGAAATGTGTTGACTAATGGGGTTATATATAGGTAAGTATAACGGATGATAGTGCTAAGCTGCAAATGATTTTTAAAATGCAGGTTGCAATGGAGAGAAAAAAGGCGTACTTAACTAAAGTTATAATAAACTTGATATCTTTTAAATCTAAATAATTATAAAATACTGATTTCAAGTGCCAATAGTCTTAATATTAGAGAAAATTATGTTCAAACAAGTAGAAATGGCTTGGAACTAGTTCATTACTGTACAGGTTTGTCCCTAAATTTGGTCTTTTATCCAGATCATGAACCAAACCCTTTTGATGAATTAGAACGAAGATATTTGGATTGGTTGGAAAATACCTAACTTTAATTATAATTACTTTCAAATACTCAAACAAAGCATTAGGAATTCCAATTTAAGTACACACTTTTACGTTTCATTAGCTTTTTACTAGTTCGCAGGAAACAGCACCTAAAGTAAATATCAGACTCTACAGTTAGCCAAAGGACAACAGCAACAACCACTAACAACAAACAAGAAGACTCTGCCCGCAATTGGCGGGTAACTCACTGTGACCTGTGACCCGTGACCCGTGACCTGCAGACAACCTCTGCATGCCAATTAGACGGGCAATTTGGGGAAACATTTCACTCGATTCGCTGCACAAAACGTACAAAAAAAAAACTCGAAAAGAAAGTTAAAGGCAAGAAGTCGCCCCTTTAAAATGCTGGCCAGGCTCTCAACTTGGCAACGAGTTTTTATCACCAATGCTATCAGCGACCCCTCAACACCCCCCCTCTACCTCATCTGTTGCTGCTGCTGCTTATTTTCTCATTTCCCGTCTTCTGAGGGGCAGTTGAACTCTGTTTTCTGTGTGTTCGCGCAGGTGTCAAAAACAGCGCCAAATGTTTTCCTCCCTCTCACTCTTCCTTTCATCCTCCTTTTTTTATGTTTTGACACCGTGCACCAAATGTGCACCCCCCATTGCACCCTCTCTTCCCCATGTTCAACTGCTTTTTAAACTGACACTTACAAACTTTTCCTTGACATTTTCTTTTTTTTCCTGCTCGTTGTTGTTGAAAACATCATCTGCTTCTGTACCGGTTTCTGTACCTGTCTTTCTCTGTACCAGTTTCTGTTGCTGTCATTTGGCTGCTGCTGCTGCTGCTGTTTTTTAAGTCCCATTTCTTTTTCTGCCTCGGCCTTTTATTTAATTTGGCCTTTTGTGTGTTTCTTTCGTGTCACGTGAATTTGGCGCATCAACTTTATGCCTTCATAAAGCAAAAGTGCCTGAGCATTCATTTTTATTATATTGTATTAAGCATATTAAACCGGATTTTATTTTAGTGCATCTCATGTGCTGTCACAAAACACAAAAACATTCCAACGCAAAGCAAGTGCTAAATATTTAATGACAATCACAAAGTTAGTTCCACGAACATAAGAATTCTTAAAAACAACAAGATATATATATTGAGATGTGTGTGGGAAAAAGAAACAAAAGCAAAAATGAATAATGAATATTTGCTGTAGTGATTAATCATTTAAAGGGCTAAATACAGTGAACACTCGTTAAAGTAAATACTATAAGACAGAAAGACAAAACGCTATCAAAAGACATAATAAATCATCAATCATTTAATAGAAATTATTTTATATGTTTATAGCTTATTAAATACACGTATTAAATTCCTTAAATTATTTAAAAGCTTTTAAAACATAAAAACTGATTAAAATGTAAGCTAAAAAACCTCAAAGTAATTAACACAACTTTAAAACAATCACACATTTCAATCAACAAATTTATGCAAATTTACTATAAAAAATAAATAAATGAAAAAAAATCCGTTTATCAAATTCCCATTTACATCAATTATTTTGTAATTTCAACTAATCGAATATCAAATAAACGTTTGAAATGATTGCATTTACCACACATGCATGTGTATGTGCATATATTGTTTGACAGATTGACATCAATGTGAATTATGTTTTTAATATATATCACTTTATCAACCAGAACATTTGTGCCTAAATCTAATTTGGCATGTCAAAAACGAATCAAAAACATAAATTGAATTTAAATGTTACCAAACATGTTGTGCAATAAATTACACAAGAAAGGCTAAAATCATTTTTCAACGTAATAATAGTAATAATAACACATGATAATAATAAAAAAAAATCATAATAATTGCAATATGCAACTGTGACCACAGCAACCACAAACATATATACTAAATACATACATACATTAAAATGTGTATATAGTTAAGCTGCTTTTTGCAGTATGGTTGTTGTCCTGCTGTGAAATAAAATCAAAGCAAAAATCATTCATACGCCATGTGAGACGGCGATAAACATTCGGTTGCCGTTGGCAATACAATTGAACACAAATACACACAAACAAAAACACACATTTGTGTGTGCTTTGTAATTACATACACACCTGCAAACAACACACACACACACACTCGCACACCCACTCAGCGGTATTTGCGCATATTATTCAAGCTTTATTTTCGTTTTTCATCCCTCAGGAGCGCTTCATCTTCTTCTTCTTCCTCCTTAACCATCGGTAAACATGTGTACATATTTACATTCTCATGTATACATTACGCAGACACATACTTTTGTAACCCACCCACCCCCTCGACGCCCTCCCCCTCTGCGCCCAGGCAAAGTTCCGCCATTTTAAATATTTACAAGTGAATTTATTTTGTGCCGTGCTTTTCATAATTGAGGCTGACACGCCAACTAAATGCTGTCAACCCCGCCCCCCTATCCACCCCTCTACCACCCTCCACTCGCCCCCACAAAGGGCGCTGAGGCGTGTCGGCTTTTAATTAAATTTAAATTTGATTTATTGCTAGTTTCTTATTGGATTTCAATTTTCATTGTGTTTTCGGCTCAGCGCCTCCTGACTTTCATTTGTCCTTTTTGTGTGTTCGCCCTCTCCTTTGTCAATTCGCGTCCTGTTCGAGTGACAAAAAACCAAAAAAAAAACCTCATTTAAAGGCGATTCAAAAGTGGCTGCCATTCATTCATTCATTGAGGTTAAAACCTATTCATTGAACGCCGAACACAATGAATGCCATTTTAAACATACAAATTTTTTTATATATAAAATTCACACGTTCAACGTTTTTTTCGTTCCTTTCATTAATTTGCATTGTTATATATTCATGAAGCTTTAATCGATAGCTTTTTTGTTAAAGATTTTAAGTATCATCTAACTTTTTGACATTAGGTTTATATTAAAGCTTTTTTATTCGCATTGTTGTCTCTTCTATTCTCTCTTTAACCCTAATCCCCCTACCATACCCCAAATTGGAATATATATTCCTATAATCTCACTGCTAAAATGCGTTTTGTTCTCTCCCCTTAGATTTATTCAAATTGACTAAACATATGAGAAAAAAAAATCTACCATGCTGGGCGCACTTTGGCCACAATTTAATTACAGTTGCAACAAAAGGACAAGCCCTGACACCCCCTACTCACTCCCTCTCTTTACCCCTTTGGTACGCATTAGAAACTTGTCCTGGGTATTGAATTAAACTGACATTTAAATGCGACCAAAAGTGTTGGGAAACGAAACAAAAAATAAACTGCAACAACAACGGAGATTTCACTTAATGCAAATGGCAACAAAAAATAAACGGCAGAAGAGAGAAGAGGAGAGGGGGGTGATGGCAGTGCATATAAAATCCACCACAGGAAAACAATGCACAAATCCTATTTGAGCGCGGCGTGCAATTAAAAACAGGCAACAGAAAAAGAGAGAGGAGGAGAGTGTGTGGGAGTGAAAGGGAGGTAGAAACTGTCCAGTTTTCGAAAGGATGTGGCTCGTTTTGGGATTGGTAGAGCACACACACACACACACACACATGTGTTCCAACTCTGCCTCCCTTTCTCCCCCCGACTCTCTACCTCCCAACACTTAGCCACTAAGCCGGAAGTACACAAATCGCATAAAACACAACGACGACAACAACAGAAACAACAAGGCAACAACAACAAGCACAATGCTGACGACTGGAGTCGACTCCAGCTGGAGCTGCTTTTAGCCACACACACACACTGACACACACACCCCAAGAATAAAAAACAGCGTGGCATAAAAAGTAAACAGCCTCGACACTGATTCAAAAATGTATTCAAAATGCGCGCGAAAAGTGGCCAAAAAGAGACTATAAAAAAGGAACCTCCTCCCAGATGGGTCCACACATAGAGAGAGAGAGAGAGTAGTATAGTATAGTATAGCATAGTATACGGAGGCTATAAAATGGTGTTCCCTTTTAAGCCGCATTACAAGTGCAGCCAGAAAAATCGGAATACGAATCCGAATGAGAATCAGAGTCCCGGCGACGGGATTACAAGCGACAAGCGCAGCTGTGGCCAAAAACTGGACACTGGACCCCGGAACCCGGACTCCCTCCCCCTTCCAACACTCTGATTGGATGTGTGTGTGTGTGTGTGGAGTGGGGGGGAGGTCAAAGTGGTCAGCGCTGCAGGAGTGTAAACAAGCGACTTTGTGGCGCTTTTCGTGTTATCACGAAGCGCGTTCGCATTTGCAATTCGTTTGCTGGACAAATTTATGACAAACTGGCTGATAATTGAAATGGTCACAAGAGTTAAGACACTTAAAGAGCAAAAAGGGATAACTAGGGAAAGAAAGAAAATAACGAAAAAAAAAGTTTGAAGGGGAAAATAGATACAGGGAAACGAAAGGAAAATAGAGAGAAAAGATGGATGAAAAAGTATTAAGAAAAAAAGACATAAAGAAACGAATTTTGAGACCGAGTCAGATATCGAATGTTAGGAGGGAGAGAGAGGGAGAAAGAGAGATCTAGTGAGTGAGAGAGTAAGAGCACCCACAAAATCTATACTAGGCTCAAACTTATAGACAAACTTATTTAAATTTTAACTAATAAAAACAAAAACCTTCAAAGCTTAACTGAATTTTTGAGAATCCGGGAGGAGGGCGATCTTTATTTACTAAGGAAGTTGCTTTTTTTAAGCATATATCAGATTTATTAATTGTGTGCGACATACACAAACACACACACACACACACACCCACACATACAATATTTACATACATTTGTATGCATTTTTTTAATACTTTTTTTTTTTTTTCTTATTTCAATTTAAACCTTTATCTTTATCTTTAATATTATCGTTCATTCTAATAGTTTCCTTTTTTTAGAGTAAAATACGTACAAACATATTTCAGGTCAAACGGAGGGACATGAAAGCGAAGAAAAGTCAAAGAAAAATTGCATCAAAACAACTTGAGACTAAAATCTTGATAAAGTGACAGTCATTAGCATTAAAGGAAGAGGAGCTGTCATTAATTCAGAATTCAAAGGTTTAACCAAAGGCTTAACTTATAAAAGCAACCCATTACAGAACAAACAGAAAACTACAAAATAGCAATAAAAATAACCAATGTTAATGTTGTTGAGTTTAAACCGGAGTGGAGATTTTGAGTCACAGCGAAATGAAATCAAGCTCAAAATCTCGAATCCGATTGAAAATTGCGAAAGGGAGAAGGGAAAAGAACTTCTTTCGAACTATAACCGCACAATTCTCTTAGCTTGTTGGCCCTCGAATGTTGAAACGTTAAGGAGGACAAAAGGCGCTTGGCTTATTTCCGCTTCCGTTTGCAGCTGCCATATTTTCAACCCAACCACCCCCTTACCCCACACCCTGCCGAGCAATGCGATTTTCAATTCTGAGTGAAAAGAAAATGCATTAGAGGTGGGGGGATGAAAGGGCAAAACAAAACTGCTTTGCTTCCATTGTGTCGCCGGAAATATTCAATTTTCAATTTTCATTTCGCTGCCCAGAAATTGGCAAGCGCCAAAACAAAGCAACAGAAATCTGCTAAGCGCATGAAGACAGAGACAGAAAGAGTGTGTGGAAGAGAGAAAGCAATCAATTCAATTATTTTGTTATTCTTTTTTTAGTACCTGGAAACAACTTTGATGTATTGAGGTTATATTTTTTTCTCTCGTCAATTCCACTTAAGCCAAATGAAAACCAATTTCTCCTTATTCTGGCTTTAATATAATTCATTGGAAAGTAATACATAAAGTACGATTCACTCTTGAAATATATATACTTAAAGCGGAGCAGGCCAATGAAAGTGTAACATAAATTTATTGAAATATAATTTATGAGGTTGAAAATTGCTGCCGGAGGTCCTTGCTGGGTTGGGTGGGGTTTGGGTTGGAGGCGACTTCCTGCTGCGAGCAGAAGGCCGTTGGCTTTCTTCTTGGCTCATTAACAGCTCGCGATGACGATGATTTCAATAATAATGATAATGTTAATGTTTCATGAGTCTGTTTATTGGTTTAACGAGCTAAGAGCAGAAGACAACTTAAAGAGGATTGGTTTGGTTTTCGTTAAGTGAATGTTGTGTAAGAAAATGTTTGCAGATGCAGTACTAAGGCATTTTTTATAAAGCCCTAAAGTTATGCTATGAAAATTTTTAAAACAAATAGATCTTTTAAGAAAGCGAATATGATTGTTAATTGAAGTATTTAAATATTTTTTAAGCAAGTATAGTTATTTTTCCCTCGCACACTTTAACTATTAGAGCCACAGTATTTATGTCTGTTCAAGCTTAATATTTTTCTTTCTTAGCTTGGCGCTTTTTGTATTCATTTGGTGCTCCATTCTGTCTGCTTGCTGCTTGCCACTTTTATAAATTACCTTTTCAACTCATTTTGCAGTCGCAACACTTCAACGTCAGCGACAGTTGCCCAGATAGATGGTTGAAACCACAACCCCCTCACACACACACACACACACACAACCCATACAAAACAAAACACAATGCCAAAATGGCAGCAAAAAGGCGCCCAGCAGACAATAGCCCAAAGAGAAAGAGAAAGAGAAAGAGAAAGAAAGGAGTCAGAGTCGTCATTCAGTGCAGTTCTCAGTTCAGTTGCTTTTCTCGCTGCTTGATTTAAGCAAAACAGCAAGCCAGAAAACTTGTTTGCCTAGGATGACATTTGAGTTCGTGACGGCGACGAAAAAAAACACAGCTTAATGTCAATGAAGAGAGAGGGGGATGGGAGAGGAGGGGAAGTACAGCTCATTAAAGTTGATGACTTAAAGTTGTGTGTGTGTCATATGCGATAAAAAACATGATCACGACGGCTGCAGAGACAAGTGCTTGTTTTAATTAAAATTTTAATTTAATTTTTTTTATACATTTCCCAACGCCAGTTGAAGTTGAAAGGCAGGAGGAAAGAGGAGTACGGGAATGTTGGAGTCAGACGTCAAGTGGCCGAAATAAAAATATGCCAGCACAGACAGACAGACAGAGAGAGAGAGAGAGAGAGAGCGAGCGAGTTGTCATTACAAGCAGCACATAAGTGAAAAATTACGCATACGCCGCGTGTTGCAAATGAGTAGAGCAAGCAGGCAAAAAAAAACCCAATATATTGCAGTATGTGTGTGTGTGTTTGTGTGTGCATAGTGTTAATGCTGTTTGCTGTTGTTGTTACGCTTGTTGTTGTGCTCATTAACACTTTGTTGGCCAAACGCTTTGGTTGAGGTTTTTTCTTCTGACACTTGAAAAATGTGCCAGGCTCTCTGGCTGTCTGTTGGTCTCTGTAAATGGCATACGAATCGCAGCTAACCATTGTTGGAGAGTGTGTATGTGTGTGTGTTTTTGTTGTGAGGGCAGCCAATAAAGATTTTCACTGTGATTTAAGCATTCAGCTTTATTCGTATAACATTTTCAATCGTACTTAACCTCAACTCACTCAAACTGTTCACAGTTATTAAGCTCAGAAAAAGGGACACATTAGCGACTGTTGCACACGCGAATAGTATCTGTTGCACGCCCCACACCACCCCTAAACCCTGCCCTACGTGACGTGCCCTCGAGACAGAGACTCACACACTCTTCAACCAAAAGTGGGAGAAAAAGCGTTTGGCAAACAAGTTTTGCATAGTTTTCGGTTGGCATTTAGCAGTGGCACAAAGCCTGACATGTGTGCAACAGCAGCAGAGACAGAGCAGAGGATAGCTCTTCTCTGTGTGGCAGGCACTTGATGCCGTCGAGGACTCGACTCACGATAAGCATAATGATGTGTTAGCCAAGAAATTAAGGCACTGCAACCAACGGCTGACAGACAGAGAGAGAGGGAGAGAGTGAAAAGCACACACACGGCGTATGAGTTATCTCTGGCAATGTGAGCTGAAATCACACCCAAGAAATGAAGCTATTTCCAGCTAGCAACAATTTAGCATTTTAATGGCCTTGCTGGACTTAAGTTCGCTTTTCTCTCTTCCTCTCTCTCTCTCTTCCGTTCTGTGTCTTCTCCCATTTCGTGTGCATGCATGTGTGTAAATTTAAAATAAGCACCTCATTAAATTGAAAAATGTGCGCAATTTGCAGGACATTATGTCCTCTCTAATACATATTGTACACGTATACATATATATATATAAAATATACATATATATAGCTGATGTCATAGCACACTGAGTGCAGTTTATGGCTCAACCTCTGACCTACAATTTGTTGTAATTTTTACAGCAGCCGCAAAGTCTGCTTTATATGTTCACATATACTATATATACTATATATTGTATGTCATATATCGAGCAAAGAGTCGATATAAATTTGCAGTGTTAATGCAATTTTAAGCTGCTTTATTAATCATTTTTCATGATTTACGTTTATTTTGTTTTTTTTGTTTGTTGTTTGCTTGCTTTGTTGTTGCTTCTGGGCATTCCAGTGCAAAGTTGCCAACAGCAGCATGGTGCATGCCACATGGAAGCTGAACTGAATAAAAAACAGGACGCCAGTGGAGGAGAGAGAGAACGACTAGGTGATACTCTTGAATTTGTTGTGAAGGCGATAAAAGGCTAAGAAGCAATAAAAAATAAGTTTTTATTTGTGTTAAGCTTTATGAATTGTTAAAATGATGTATGATATACCATAAAAATATGTTTGTTCTTTTTTTATGGCTTGCTGAAACCTACAAATCATATTATTGTTGAGGTCCTTGTGATTTATCTTTTATGACAGGAGAAAAACAAAAATCTATAAAATCTTCAATCATTCAACTAAGATACACAACTGAAGCTTTCATCTATATAGACTCCCTTAACTACAGTATACACTTCCTTTAGTGTATGAACTTTTGGCTTTTGCCAACAAAGTCAAAAGTAATTGACGCAAAAATCCTGTGCGCAGAAATTTAAATGTAGTATGCAATTTTTTTCTCTCTCTTTTTACACATGCTAGGGTAGTGTATACGAGAATGCGAGTAAGGAAAAAAGAAAAACAACAAGTACTGCAAACATTTGTGTCAATGCATCGATAACCAAGCCACGCCCCCTCCCTCTCTTCGAGCCCCCCTTTTGCAATCCAGTGCGGCAGGCAGGCAGGCAAGGAAGCAAGTAGCAGGCAGGCAGTAATAACTGCAGTCAAAGGATCAGAAGCTGGCCAGCACAAGAGGGGGAGTGGATAAGAGAGGGGGTGTGTGTGGGGGGAAACTGTTGACTGTTGATTGTCGACTGTTGGATGTTGGTTGTTGGTTGTTGGCTGCTGCTCGATGCTGAATGTTGTTGGCCGGGTTGTGAAAGCTCAGTCGGCTTTTAGCATTTACTCGCATGCATTATTGAGCATTAACCTCATTTCACGCAGTCAATTTACGGCATTAAATTCTCTCGGTGCACCGATGCTGACTCCAGAGAGACTCTATACGGGATTACGATGTGTTGGCATAAGAGTTTAACCATCTGCCCTCTGATGTTCATCCTTCTCCCTGTTTGATGATGATGAAGTTGATTGCATGCAGCCAACAAGCAGTAAAACTAATTTGAATTTTGATGCTCATTTATTAGCCTCAACTTTGCTTGTGCGAGTTGTGTATGTGTGTGTGTGTGTGTGTGTAAGCTGTCGTTTATTGAAATCCACTTACAGGCTAACTATAGGCCAGAGATTAACACAAATTGTGCAACACTTCAGGAATATCCCAACTTAATACATACAAAACCTAAGTGCAAAGACTTGAGAGGACATTTAATATGTAAGAGGAGGGAGGGAAAGTGGGGCAACAGCCTCAAGCTGTCTTCTCTTGCTTCTCTGTCTTTCTTTCTTCTCTTTTTTATTTGAGTGCCTTTTGTAATTGGATAATTAAAGAAATGTCTGACCAAGGCAGTCGCCACGAATAAAAGAGAGATGATGATAACAAACAAAACGGTGAGTACGTGTGTGTGTGTGTGTGTGTGTGTGTGTGTGCGTGTAAGGCAGCTATTAAAGGCATCTCTAAACGTTTACTAAAGATGCTAGTATATTTTACTATACACACACACACACACTCACACACATTCATTTGCACTTAGAGGAAAAGCAGCTCTTCTCTCACATTCTACTCTTAAGTAGCAACCAGTAACAGCTGCTGCAAAGAGAAATACAAAAAAAAAAAAGAAAAAAAACTAAAAAGCTAAATTGATCGACTTGTGGTTACCCACTATAAATCCAAATATTATTCCTAACAAGAAAAAATTTGATTTTTAAATAGAAGTAGCTAAGAAATTTGAATTCCCTTATCCACTTCACATACCCACTCCACATACCCACTTCATACAGGGCATTAATGCCGTAGCATACTTTCAGGCTGTGGTGTCTAAGAAGTGCGCTTTTGCCATATAAGCAGCTTTTTGTATTGCCTTACTTTATTTAAAAGGTAGGGAGCGCAGAAAACAGTGCGAGATGTGGAATAGATAGGGGGGCAAGGGATGAGATAAGCGATAAGCGAACATCTGCGCCTTGAGCGGTGAGAGCGGTAAGAATGGAGTCCTGGCACGTGTCCTCCTGGCATTGTGTCCTCCTGCTTCTCGGTGCTATTTGGCCAACTTGGCGGTCTATTATTGTCACTGTTACTTAGTTAAAAGTTTCTCTAGCTGAGGGGCGGGGCAGGCAGCAGTTGGTGACAAGTTTGCTAAAAGTGTTGGGCAATGCATGAAAAGTTCAGTTAAACACAAGGGCTTACCAGTTATGGTCAACAGCAGGGGAGAAAGGGAAGATAACAACGTGAGAAATGTGTTAAACTATTAATATTAAATCGAATAAGCAGCAAGAAAAATCAGTTTAAAATCAATAGACTGTTAACAAAAAAAAATACTCAGTTTTTATTAGAGTAAAGCTAAGTAAAGAAAGAAAAAAAACCAAATCTGTATTTTATAGTTATTGTTGGCCCGCAGCAGCATTCGTTTATTGCTTATGCGAGCATAACTATTATGGCTAATAACCCATCAAGCTGTGAAATTGTCTTTTCTACTCGACGTTCTGTGCCATTACATTCGCTGTAAGCTGCAACGGCTGCAACATGCCACAAAACACACACACACACACACACACACAAATAGCGCTGAGCTGTTGATAAAGGAAAGCTAATAGCATTGCTGCTGCTTTTGACCCAGACTTTAATGGCCAACACACACACAATCAGTGTGTGTACCTTAAACGTAGACACTTCAATTTTACGAGTAACTGTCGCACTTATCAGTTGTTGCCCCCCTTAGAGGAATGTCATAGTCACCTCACTTTGTGGGTCTCCGAAAACATTTCGAGACGCAGCTTCGTTACGTTTTGTTGAGTTTTATGTGGGTTAAGTTGTTGTTGCTGCCGTTGGTTTTGTTAGCACTAAATGTGGCAACAGCTGTCATTGTTAGACGTTCTTATAGTAGTAGTTGAAAGGTGAAATGTTGCAAATGCAAGGAACAGAATCGAAAGAACTTAAGTTTGTTAACAGGACATACCAAAGTGAAGTTATGACACAACTCAAAATTCTGTGTGTAAATATTTGAGTTGCAATGCTAAACCAAAAAGTGAACCACCAATTAAGATGTTTCTCTAGCTTACCCACACACACACACACACACACACACAATGCTTGTTGACTTTGTTGATTAAATGTTTGGCTTAAACTTAAAGCGACACAAAATGCAAATGAAGAAATAAAGAAATAGAACTAGTTCGCATAGAGTAAGAAAGTAGTTCATAAGCATTATCATTTTTCATCATAAGCACAAAGCACGAATATCAAATGCCAAGAATAAAGATAAAGAGAGGAAAGGGAGCTTCTTTTATGGATATATATATGTATATAGTATATATATCCATGGAGCATGAAGCAACACCTCGCAACTCGGTTGGCAGCGCATAATTCATTAGGAAACTTGCAAACGGCGCGTGACTAAAGTGAAAATGTTTACGACCAATTTTCCTTAGCACCAAGCCAAAAACTGTGGAATTCTCGCAGCCAAGAAAATTGTTGTTGCCACATCGCATACCAAAGATGCAGCAACAGCAGCAGCAGCATCTAACGGTAAATGAGCCAAGCCAAACTGTTCCGTGGACCATTCTCACAGTTCTTGTAGTTGTGGACGAGACGCTAAGTATGATTTATGTTGGTTTTAAGCTCCTTTCAAAGTCTCTCTCTCTCTCTCTCTCTCTCTCTCTTTTTTCTTCTCGCACGGCAGTCAAATTGAAATTTACACACGCACACACATATACCCTGATGGATATCGCTCAGCACATCCCAAGGGCTAGACTTAGCTGCACTGCAAGAAATTAAGCATGAACTAGGTTAACACTTGAACTCTTCTAGAATGAGATTATCTGAAGGCAAAAAAAAAACTTAACTTAAATCGAATTCTTAGGAAAAACATATGTAAATGTTACATATTTTCTCTGAGTGTAATCAGCACACACAATACGCAGTGTAAATAATAAGCAGCGTGTAAGAAAATCCAAAGCTAAATCCAATACCAAAAGCTGAGCCACCTTGGGGACACATATGCACGGTCTGATCTCCACCCTGGGACAGCAACGAGGCTTGGGTTGCATCATCAGCAGCATCATCATCATCTCGACATATATTCAGCTCCTGAGACGCGTTCTCTCTCTCCTTGGCATTCCATTCAATTTGTGCTGCCCTGCACTTGCACTTTAGTTTTCGTTTGTTTCCTACTGTTCTATTCTGTTCTGTTGTGTTGTGTTGTGTTGTGTGTGTGTGTGTGTGTGTGTGTTGGATTATCAGCAAAGCTGCATGAAAATTTAATAATACGAGTATGTTGCAGCAGAATGTGGCAGCTGTTGAGCCGTAGGGGTTGAGGGTTGGCTGAGTGCAGCAAGAAAAGCTTGCAACATCTTGCTGATAACTTCTATTTAATTTGTGTGTATGCTTCGCAATGATTGAAGGCAATGCATTTGGCATCTTGTTGTTATCTTTCAGATCTGATGTGATGTGATGTGACGTGACTGAGATTGTGTTTCACAGCATGTTTATAATAGCCAAAAGGTGATGGCTGTACGTTATATATACACATATATAACATCTTGATAAATGTTCAAGTTGGCAATCGAGTTGTCTTTAGTTAAAGAAAACTTGCTTCCGGTTTAATGATGAGTAACAAAAATGATTTTTAAACTTAACTTTAAAATCTAACAACATTTTTATATTTCAAAGTCAATTATTTGCACACTTATTGCCACTAACTTATTTTTCAAACACAGCATTTGACAAATTTTAGCTAATTATTTTTATGTTGTTATAAAAACAGTTATAAATTATTCGCAGCTTTAGTTAACATGCTTAGCCTAGTTACAGCGAGTTAACAACTAAATACAAAATACTATTTTGCCGTTGTAGTTGTAGTAAATATTTATCTGATCATATCTACAAATCCTTTGTAATGTGCTGTGCAACCCGCACAGTTGTAAAAACAAACACTACATAAATACTATTCTACCTAAAAATAAAAGCATCAAAACAATTTACAAAATGTGCGTTTAATGCACCCTCACACACACACACACACACACACCCTCACACACACTCAGCTTAAAACCAACCGCCATTATAGACCAGACTAAATGTTAATTCTCGCTTAGCTCTCGTTCTCTCCCTCTTCGTGCACTATGCGGCGTATACGTAATTTTGTGCAAACTGATTTTTAGTTGCCAGTTGCAGTTGAGCTTTCTACTTTTAGTTTTCCCGAGCTCTTGTTGCTATTGTTATTACACACACACACACTCGCACACACACACTCGCACACACATGCTGGTTTTCACATTTGAGCGAGTTGATTTTACAGTTCATTCAGCATGTTGACCAAAATTACCGCGGCTTTAACTCATTCCAACATTTGCTCATTTTTATTTTGCTTTGCTCTCTTTCTCGTTTTTTCCTTTTTGGTTGGGTTTTTGTGATTCCGTTTAGCAAAAGTACCGAAACAATGTGCGGACTATTAGCCAAAATGTTAAATGACACGTTGCATGCTGCGATTTGTTGTTGCTTTGGGGTCACTGCCTGGCCAGCCGGCCGCATGTGGCAATTGTTGTTGTTGTTGGGGTTGGGCTGGAATTTTCAACTGTACATGATTGGGGTTTAACAGTTTGCGGGTTGCATGGCCAGCTGCATTTTTAAAATACAACAAAACAAAACCTCAACACGCATGGAGACCTATGTATAGTCGTGAATTTAAAAACACACAATTTAAATGATTCACAACTTACTAATCTCAAAACGGTCAGAAAAATAACGTTAAATATGTAGTATTGAGGTTAAGTGAATTATGTAAAGCTGACGGTGCATTCTATAAAGATAGTGTAATAAAAAATATGTACCAAAAAATATTTGTAATTTGTTTTCCTATTTTTTTGTGTGTGTGTGTCGGTGTGTGCGTGTGTGTGTGTGTGTGAGAGAGTGTGTACCTTCAATATGCCAATATAAAACCAGACATTTTCCATAATACATGTTAACCGCCCTCCTCCCGGATTCTCAAGAATGCAGGTAAGTGATGAAGTATTTTGATTTTATTAGTTAAGTGTTTATAAATTTTTTATGAGTGTAGCCCAATTCACAGCCACTTTCCTCATTAAATATATACCGCCCTTCTACTGGATTCTCAAAAAATCAAGTAAGTAATGAAGGTTTCTGATTCTATGAGTTAAGTATTTGGTAAGGTTGTATGTAAGTTTAAGCCTAGTCCGACTTTCATCTCTGCTCTTGTTCCCTCTTTTCCCAACCTCCCTTTATCGATCAAACATAATCTTATAAAAGCTATCGATTATTCGTCAACATCTTAAACCATCTATAATATCGATCATTATATCATTATCATCGTTATTCCATTAAGCTTTATATTATTATTTTCGCTAAGAGTATCAAGTACTTAATCCTCTAAGCTCTTATTTTCTATTACTTGTAAGAATGAGTTGGCTTACTTTTTAATTTAGGTTATCTTAACTTTTTATAAACTGAACTGAGATTTTATCACCAGTTACACTAACAATTTGTAAGAATAGCTAGAAACTAAAATTTAACTCCACACAAAAAGTGATTGCTAGACATTTGTCTGTCCTCTAGTCCTCGTCACACTCTTGGCTATTGTGACTTTCAAATTATGCCGGACTATAGTGCTAGATTCTGTGCAGACAATGCTTTCCATTCTATACAAGTCCAACAACTATTGCTAGATATATCTTCACACCACTCAGCACTTCCTTGCCGTCGGCTTTTGCAGGCTGGCAACTTCTTCATTGGTCGCCATTGTATTTTATTCAATTTGCTTCAAGCTACAAAAAAAAGCAGACACAAAAAAAATATAATTTTTGTATTCCATAAATTCGCTGGCACTTCAATCTTTGCTATTTTCTCTCCCTCTTTTTATTTCTGCATTTCTTTCGCATTTTTCTCTTCGTTTTTTGCCCAAGTTTTTTGCGGCTTCATTGTCAGCTTTTCTATGTTCTCCTTCCTGCTGTTGCCTGCTGCCTGCTTTTTTGTATTTTTAATAATGCATAATTTGTTTTATAACTAGGTCCCTTTTTTTTGCTATTGTTTCTGTTGTTGTTGTTGTCAAGCACAATTTTACAATTTATGCACAATATAAAATATTTTTAATCAAAATGAAAACAATGCAAGCCATTGTTCTTCAACTTATTATAAAATACTTTTGCTTTGTTACAACATTTTTTCTTTCTCCCCCCTCTGCTTCCGTGACTTTTATAGGAATTTGGTTCATTTTCTAAAGTGGACTTAGCATATAAAGTGCCTGTCTCTAAGCTAGCATGAAAATTTAACGGTTTTAGATTGTTAAAGGTTTTTTTATTGACTTTTTTAGTTTTAGACTCAAAGTAGCACATATTTTGTAATTTGCTAAGCAAAGTGTTTCTCCAACCCTGGCACCGCCCACTTAAAAACTCATTTAATGGCCATGTTTGCAGGGGTGTTGAGGGGAGGGGGATGCTCATAAAAATCCCCAAGTGAGACATAATAATAATAAAGCAACAGAAGACAATTCAGCTCGTAAAAATACAAATAAATGTTATAAATGTTTGCCATAAAATTACAAAGTGAACCAAAAGAAAAAAAAGAAACAAGTGGCAACAGTCTCGTTCAACGCGCTGGCAACTCTGGCATGCTCTGATTGATACACGTGTGTGTGTGTGTGTGTGTGTGCTAGTATGTATATTGTTTGTAGGTGTGAGTGTCGCGGTGTCGCCTTTTGCGTGCCAAAAAACAATGTAACATTTTCTGGCACACACACACACTAATGTACAGACGATGCGTGTGTGAACTGACATGCAACGAGAACGTGTAGGAGGAGGGTGAGTGGGCAGGGGGAAAGGGAAAGCGCTTCTGTGACGAGTGACGCCGAAAAAGAGGCAAACACACTGAAAACAAATGACAAAAAATATGTTACAATGTGTCGCACATGACAGCACCGAAACCCACACACACACACACACACGTACACCAACACTTTCACACACACACACTCACACGTATACAGACACCTCGGAGGAGCAGCAGCAGGATCCTTGCCACACTCAATGTCCTTACGCCAAACCAAACTTCACTTTGTCCTGGCTGCGAGCGTTGTGCCATTTTTACTTTGGCTTTGGTTCGTGCCCCCAGCATTGAAAAGAGACAGGTGCTAAGCGACAGAGTGAGTTGGAGCAAGTGAGGGAGAGAGAGAGAGAGCGATTGAAGTGTGGAGAATTGAAAGAAAAAGTGGGCACAATGTGGCAGGAAAACCCACTTCCACCCTCCTCTCCCTTTCGCCCATTACTGTCATCGTCGCATTCGTGTCAAATTTATTTTTGTATTTTAGTGTAATTTTGTTGATTACAGCGTTGTTGTTATTGTTGTTGTTGTTGTTATTGTTGCCTCTTTCGTTTGGCGCCACACATTTTTGTAAGTGTGTGTGTGTGTTTGTGTGTGTGTGTGCATGTGAAAGGGAAGGCCATGCTGAATGTGCAATTTATTTAGAGTGATCCTATATACAATAAAATTAAAACATGCATACGTAAATTTCCACATTTGTATAAAACAAATTAAATGTATTTCGTAGCTTGATTTAAATTGAGTTATTTTTTGGTACATTTTCCATTGTTTGAGCTTTTCTGTTATGCATTTTTCACACTTGTATGTTTGTAATCTGGGATATTTTTTAACTCATTGCTAGAAAACTCTACATTTTGCCATTTAAGGCCCGTTTACACTCAATCCAAACAATTGAGGAACTTTGGAAAACTCTGTTCAACAACAATATTTTAATTTTAAAAGCGTTACAGCTTTTTTTAAGCTAGTTCTTACTTTTTTCTAATTTAATTCCCCTTTCTAAGCTTCAACGATAGTTTTTCTATTCAAAGTTCTGCATTAATTTGTAAATCGATATTGAAAAACGAGCATAAAAACTGAGTAAATACTATAAGCATAAATAATATAGTTTCATTAGCACTTCCCCCTCTGCCCCTCTCACACCCTGGCAACCCATCAACCTCACATCATTCCCCCATCAACCTCATTTTCGTATAATGAAGCTATTTTAAGTGAAAAGAGTGTGAGGCAAGCGTAAAAGGTAAAACTAATTTGACTTGACATTAAAGACAACAACATTACACAAAATAAAGCACATCAACAGAGAAGGAAAGAGACAGAGAGAGAGAATGTTAGCGAAGTTGCAAAGTATGCAACTTTTTTTTTTGGCTTCTTTTGTTTTCCTGCCCCTTGGCCGTCTTTTTACAGCCACATTATTAGTTTTTATGCGAGGCGAGGCGAGGGGAGGCGAGGCAGGAAGCTTTTACACTGCCATGTTTTGAGCTTGTTAATATAAAAATTCTGCAGTTGCCGTTGTGGTTCCTTCTTCTTCTCCTGCTGTTGTTTCTGTTCTTGTTGCTGCTGTCATGTTGTTGTTACAATGGGCACTGCACAGCCCAAAGCTTACACTTAGAAAAATAATAATAAATACATAACTAAAACTTAAGTTTGTTATCACAAAAAATAAAAAAGTGTATTTTTATTTGTTTACATTTTTTTTTTTTATTTGGTAAATTGTTTTTTTTTAATTTTGTCACTCCAAAAGCTCACCGTTTTTTTCTTTAAGTGTAAATTCGTTACCCTTCGCAGGAGTTGGCGCCAAATGTCTAATGAAATCTAATAAATTAAAGAGATTTATAAAAGCATTGCCCTTGGCGCTGGCTGGCTTGCTTCTCTTTCTTTCTCTCTTTTTGCCACCAACCGACTCCCTCCTCACACCCCTCACACACCCTGCTCCTTCTGTGGCAGCTTAATTCTCAGGCGCATAACTTATTATGGTTCCCCGAATGTAGCCCGTAGCCAAATGATTGGCTTTCGTTAAAGGCACATCAGCAGGCCGTAAATTCTCAACAAGTGCACACAATGAAAAGAGACAGAGAGAGACAGAGAGAGAAAGAGAGAGGCAGAGAATTGTATCCTTAAAACTTTTGCCGTTAGCTGTCACACTCTTTTGTGTTGGCCTTTGTTTCGTGCATGTTCATCGTACAGATCAAAGATGGCCGATTAGATTGGCCAGAACAATGAAGTCGAGTTGTCTAACACTAAAAAAAAAGGAGGGCAATGCTCGAATAAACTTTAACTTAAACTTAAACCCTAAAACAGGAAAGTGTAACTGAAAGTTAAAGCTGGTCAAACACACACAAATTGTAAACCAAAAGTTTTTAAGCCAATTAAAAACGATTTATCAAAATATTTTTTACACACACAGAGCGAAATAGTAAAAATACAAATTTAATTGATTTTCAATGTTTGTGCAGCTAGAAAATATTGTGCGAAAAAAAAGTATTTATATGAAAAATACAAATTGCCAAAGATGTAAGAGACAACAACAAAATGGTCATAAATTTAAATTGCCAATATAAAAATAAAAGAAAACGAGAAACGAGAAACAAACTCGTTTAAGAATTTAATCAAAAACACACCAAAAAAAAAAAAAAAAAATACCGAGAAAACAAAAATAACACCAGAGCAATAACTGTGCAAATCTTTTAAGCAAGTATGCTATAAATCTTACCACATGTATGTATATAAGGTGCAAAATTGTAAGCAAGCAGAGGGAGAAAAGTATTTCACATACGCACTTTCGGTTAGGGTAATGTTTAAAAAATGATTTATGGGCCAGCGGATAAAAAGAGAGAGAGGAAAAGAAACAAGAACGGAAGGAAGAATGGGCATGTGTGTGAAGTAAAGAACCTGTTCGAAAGAAATTGTGTGGTAGGTGGGTAGGTGCAGGTGGAGAGGGGAAGACAACCACTTTAGGCACCTCAAGTGTTCGACCAGCCATACAATTACATGTAGTATATTTCTTTTCTTTGGTTTGAGGGGCACTGTGAGTAGGGCTTGAAAAATGATGCGTAAAGAGGTTGGAAAGAGTGAACAATTATTTAAAGCTATCAAGAAGTTTTAACGTTGAGTATTTAAGAAGCTTCCTCATTATTTCTTTCAAACTAACAACAAAAAGCTACCAATTCATATTCTCAATATTATCTCACGTACATACGTCAGTAAAAGTAAACATGAGTGTATTGCTTTTCCATCTTTGTATATTACTGAGAGCATGATACTGAAGCAATTACTTATAAATGGCTTTACCTTCCCGCCTCTGCCAGAAATGAGGAAAGCCACAATTCAAAAATGTAATATCTTGTCTGTTGTCGGTTGATTGAGAGAAACTTCATCAACTTCATGCCAATCAAATGCAAAACGTTTTCCAATTTACCAATGTTTCAGAGCACAGTCAAACATAGTAATCGAAGTTCTATCTGAGCATACAGAGCAAATAGAGGAAAAATTGAGATTGAGAGGTAATTAAAGAGACAGAAAATTGAGACAGAAATTTTAATTTATTGAACATGAACGGAAAGAGATGAGTAAAAGAGGTTTTTAGGCTGCAGTTTGTGAGCTTTATTTGAGATTTTAATATCATACTCATGTTAAGTTAAAACAAATATATATATCATTAAGTTGTTTTGATTTTATTCAAATTTTAATTGCAGATTTGTAAAGCAAATGAGAAATCATTTAAATTTGTATCTTATATTATGCGAGAATTTTATATATTAGATTTATTTAACACTTTAGTTTCTCAGCTAACTTCTCGCATGTTCCAACCTCTTCTTTCTTTTGGAAAATAAATCCATAATGTTAAATATTTCCCTCTCGGCAACTGGAAGTCGTTTCGTCCACATATAATGCAGATACAAATAGCTGCAGTAAAAGAAAAGCAAACGAAAGAAGAACTTTCGATTGGGCGTGAAGAGACCGAGAACTTGGAGGCGTGGCTGGAGTAAAGCACGCCGCACACTCTGACCACAGCTATCTATATCGAGCAGCGATGTCCAGCAATGTCGGTGCAGCCAGCCGTGCATGGCCAGCACCTCGTTGAGCTGCAGGAGACGTGCCACATGCGCCCAGGAGGTGTCGCGGGGTGAGCCCGTGGCAAGGACCAAGGCATCCAGGGACTGAAAGAGCAAACGCAAGCCGTTGGCCAGTATCAGGACATTGAGGAGCTGCATCCAATCAGCATAGGACAGGGCAAAGATCATGGTCAGATTGTAGACAACAATGAGGAGGAGCTGGGGTGCCAGGCAGTCCAACAGCCGTTGCGTAATCCTTGCATATGCCACATATAAACGTTGCAAGGAGCAGAATCGGCGTTGAATGCGTCTCACAGCTCGATAATCCGCTTGCAGCAGTTTCAGATGCAGTTGCTCCACCTGCTCCAACAGCTCCGTGTTCAACTGCTCGAAGGATTTGAGCAGCAGACTCAGGCATATGTTGAGCAAATGTGTGCTGATGTCGATGCACCAAACTGCCAACAAGGCAGGCACCACAAAGAACACCAACAACAACAATTTATCAGCGCCAGCCCTGGACAACTGAAAGACACGCCAAATAAGTTTCAGTGTAAGCAACTTCAGTGCCAGCTGCAGCACCAACAACCAGGATAGCTTCAATCTCCTGCGACTGAGACGATAGAGCGCAGGAGCTAATCTCAGAAACTCATTGATTAGTTGCACTCTGCGCTCGTGAACGCGACGCGGTTGCCACAACAAGCAGCACACGAACAGAAACGGTTGCAAGTGCAGCAGGGACACATAGGGATTGAGCAGCGCCACACTGAGAAAGTACGCAAAGGGCAATCCAATCATTCGCGATATGGTCACACTGTATTTGGTCAGATGAACGGCATTGCCAACACACTCGTAGCGCAATCGCAACAGGCCCAGATAGTAAAACTGCCCCAAATAGAATCGCAGCAGCAGCAATGCATGGAAACTTATATAACGATTAGAAAGACGAAACGAGCGCAGAAATACCATGGTCAAGGACTTAACTCTAACTGACTGAAGTAAGGTCTAGACAACTTGCAATCAACTATAAATGTTGGCTATTAACTTGGGAATGTGTTTGACATTATGATAGATAAGTGAAACTCGAATTCGAACTCGATTAACTGTACTAGTGCTGTACATTGTCGTTCAGTTTGTAAGAACTAGTTCAGTAGCTCAATTTTAGTTGAAGGAACTTGCTTTTAACATGAACAAGAAATATCGCTAACAGTTGCTGTCACTTGCAAATTTTTTGATAAATGTCTTCAAGATATTTGCATTTTTCTTGCAGCAAGCAAACAGTTTGCAAACTTAAATATGCACATATACTATCATGCTCACAAACATATTTTGAGCACGTTTTGTTTTTGTTTGAGTTTAAAAAATATTATAAATTAGGTAAAGAATTTCTAATTGAAGAAAAAAATTAATAAACAAGTCGCAAGACTTAAATGCCAAAGAATGCGATGAATTAAAGTAATTTAAGTAAGTAATTAAAAAGTTTGCACTGAAAAGAAGTCACAGTAGACTACTTCAACTCTAAACTGTGACTGGAGATCGTTGACAGCAAGAAAAAGTTCTACGATTGGGTCGGAAATTGTGCTAGGGTTTGTTTTTATCGGGGTTTGAGTTTGGGCACAAACTGTTTACAGTGCTTGCAAATAAATTTAAAAATTGCAACTCGTTGCCAAGTTTGTCACCACAGCAAAAAAAAAAACCAAAATGAATGTAAAAAAAACTATGTTGATGCATAAAACATTGGGAGGCTTGGCAACCGCAGACACCAACAAACTGCGGTCGGGTTGCGGTTATGGACTCAACTCAACTCTCTCCTAGTTGCTGTTGTTGTTGTTGTAGTTGGGGGTTGGGTGTCTTGGTAATGTCACTGGTCATTATTGATGCTATTGGCGACAAGAAGCTGCCTGCCTGCCTGCTCAAGAAGCGGAAATTGGAAAAGTTCTTTGATGTTGTTTTTTTCTTCCTTTTTTTCCTTCCTTTTTTACACAATTTGTGAAATGAGTTATTTTTCATACAGCATTTGAAGGTCTCGTAAGTGAATAGAGTTATGTACAAGACATAACTTATAATCTTTTCAATATTTTACGTGATTTGATATTTGTAATCTTGATTTCGTTTAGTTCTGAGGAATCTGTATTGATTAAATTGTAAGGCTTGTATTTGAAACATATATATGGATCAGGTAACCATATAGTTATACTACGAATCTTTATTTTAATTTGTGATTTTAGACTTTTAAAAAGTATTAAGCACAAAAAACTTAAACTTAAAATCATAAACTTGCCATTATTTGTTTGCTTACATTTTTCCCTTTGTACAATCTTTACAGTTGTAATACTGATAAGTTAGTCATGAGAGTCTTATATTATTAAAGCTAAACATGATTATAGTTTAAATTTTAAATGAACGGATTTATTACGTATATTTGCTTTGAAATAAACTGTTAAGCAAGAACAGCTGGTACGGAAGGGGGCATAAAGAGAGAAAAAGCTCTCTGGCGGTATTTCTCTCATCAAAAAAAAGCTTTGGGACAGTTTAAGGGGAAATCATATTCAAAGAGTGGTTAAAAATAAGGGGCAAATATTAGGGACAAAGTTGTGGCGATGTTTTCCTTATAACAGTGATGTCAAAACGATGCTTATGGAAGAGCTATCACAATACAACTAAAGAAAATACACTAATACCAGTAAAGCAGGTATCACTGACAAGAAAAAGTAATAATAATGACCTGCACTCATTTAGTGTTGTGCGTAAGCTTTTAGTGCAGTCTCGTCTGCAAAGAAACAACAAAATCCCTTTAAATTTCGGAGCACAACAACAAAAATAGAAAAGACCCGTTACTTTGCTGCTCAGCATAGGCAGCGAAGAGACGAACAAAAAACATACAAAAAATTGTTCTTGTATTTTGCATTGCTCGCCCATGCCTAAGAGCAATTACAAAAACAATGTAGGTATGGGAGTTATGGGCATTGACATTACTGCTTATAACAAGAAGATATTTTTTGTATCACTTACCTTCAAGCACATCATCACAACAACAATTTTGTGGCCACACACAATAATAATAACACACTAAGATAAGCTTTAAAAACACCCACGCAACGCGGCAAAAAAAAAAAGACTAAGCAATGCAGCAAACAAAATTTCCCAAACTAAAGAATTTTATTGGTATTTTTAGTATAGGCAAAATGCATTCACAATAGACATTGCCAAAATGAGTTCTGCTTACTTTTGATCGATATTTGTCAATGTTATCGATCGAACAAAATATTTAATAATTGAAAAGAAATAGTGTACGTGCACATAGCTAATTTAAAGCAAATATAATTCCGAACACTTATTAAATAAATTTTTAACGCTTAGCTGCTGTCGGCAATATCGCGACGCAGCCAATCAAGCAGTGCATCCCTGGCGCACTCCACCTCCGCATTGAGGCAGTTCATCTCACAGATTTCCGGCAGCCAGTTGCCAATGATGTAGCGCCTGATGCAGGGCATCATACCCATGTTGCGTAGTACATTCAGGCCATAGAGTTGCAGTCGTGGATTATCGCAACGTTCGCTGCACGTGCGACGTGCCACATGACAGGTCAACATGGGGAACTCCCGGACCCGCCAAAGTGCCCGCTTGCTATGCAACCCATTCAGCAGGATCAGCACCAAGTACTCATAGTTCTCCACAAACTGGCCGTGCAGCTTTTTCGATTTGGGTGTGTACACATCCTCGAACACATCGTAGATAAGCTGAATCACATCGAGATCATCAAAGCGACGCTGACCCTCCTCACAGCAAAGGAGCAGGGCAAAGGCTTTGCTATTCAAATCCCAGAATAGAGGCAATCTATTCACAATTCTCTTGTGGAGCAGCTCAAAGAGACCCAATTGTGAGCCACGCAGTGGCTCCACTTCCAGCATGTGGCAGAGATGATGCCACAGATCGGTGGGATAATAAGGCTGGCAGGGATCCACCTTCAGAATGTCTGCCACAGAGCTCAAGTTCTCTGCATCCTTCAGCACTATGCCAAGCACTAATGGAATATTTGGATTTAATGAATATGGATCATTTATTTATTGAAATACTTACCCTTTGGCTTGCTTGTTAAATTACGTAATATCTCTGAAGCGATATCTTCTTTTTGGGTTTCCTGGCTCTTTATAATCTTATAGAACTCAATCATCAAACATTTTCGACTGGCAATTTGCTCAGCGCCATTCAAATTACGAGAGAGTATGTCTGGAAAGATCATGAATATTAAATATCGTTGAAGGAAGATTTATCGAAACTTACTGAAAATCTTTAGATATGTCTCAACTTCATTATATTTCTCCTCGTGAAATTTTAAACGAATGCGCATAAATGAGTTCTTTACCCTGTAAAAGTATTTAAATATTTAAATTATTACCAGTACAAAATCCAAAACTCACTCACTTTCTTACTATTTCCATCTCAAGTATGGCGCGCTGAACATTCAGCGGATTAAGCAGAAACTCTAGGAGTGAGAAAATGGCTTTCCAGTGTGTTAAATGATCATCGCTATCCATTTCTCTCATTAACTTGGGCAAAGCAAACCAACCATAAGCCAATTGGGCACGATCCTCAAAGTAAGTAGAGCTTCTGGGACAGCGTTGAGGATAACATTTGCAGAAGTCGCGTTTCTCCAAAAATAATTGCCATTCTGTGAGTTAAATTTATGAATAGCATTCATTTTATAAGACTTTTTCAAGCTTACCCTTATTTTGCATTTCATTTATGGAACTAGGCTTTAAAACATTTTTAATTTCGAGTTGTAAAAAATTATTGCGATATTTTTCCAATTGCTCCCACATTTTGGAGAAGCTAGGCAATATTTTTAAGTTTAATATAAAGCTTGTACATAAATTGAATATAATTGGTTTCCAGAGGCAAATTTTAAATTGTATTTCGAACTGACAACGGCGTCCCGCTTACTTTGTTGACAGTGCTGCCAGACTGCTTCTCTGTCAGTTAACATTGCAAAAGAAAATACTAAAATGTTAACCATATTACAAAATGTTAAATATGAATTTTGCGCGGCTTTGTTTTGAATTCTAATTGGCACATCATATAAAGTTTTCTTATTGATTTCTTATTGTATTTTCACCTATGTCTTAGCTGGTCACACTTGTCGCTGTTGTGGTCATATGTTTCTGCCGCTGCCGCTGTCGCCGTCGTCGCTGTCGTAGTCGCAAGTTTGTTTTTATACATCTGTGCCGGGCGGCAGACTAAGATCTTCGTTAAAACCGCACGCTTAAAAATCGACTGAAGTTTTCGTCTGTGCCTGTGTGTGTGTGCGCGCGCGTAATTATTCTTGTTGTTGCTGTTTTTCAAGATATTTTCGCCTTCTGCATTTCGTGCCGGCCGTGCGCCGCCTGCACGTGCAAGTGTATGTGTGTAGTGCATTGAGTTTTGTGTTTGTGTGTGTGTGTGTATGTCTGTCTCTCTGTGTGTTGGTATCTGCTGCAGCGCAGACAACAAAAGAAAATTTTGCCGGTCCACCTTTCGTCGCTCCCTTGCCCTTAGCCCAATGCCGTTATTCGCACTGCCAAAATAACCAAATCGAATTTTTTCCACATACCAAGTTGAATACTTTTACAACTCAACTCTTGCAACTGATTTGTATTTGAAGAAACGGACCAAATAAAAATTCCTGCACAATGGCCTTAATAAGACTGGCAAGGTAAGTGAACAGCTACTTATCTCAAGTGCATATTAATTGCCAAAATATGTAGATGTTTGTATGTATGTATTTGAAGGCCTGTGTGTGTGTGTACTTTACAGTTAACAACTGCATACTTCGTGCAGAGCAAAGTGTGTTGAGAACTATTTTAAGGTTACACATTTACATACATGCATATGCAGCTTAGTGTTTTTTTTCCAAAGTGATGGAGTAGTAGATACCCTAAATAAAATTGATTTAATTTCTCTTATTCACCTTTATTTTATCTGTTTGTGTATATGTATGTATGATTTAAAATTACATCTGGCAACAATTGACCACTATTTATAAATATTTACACATGTAACGGGAAATCATAAATAGGGAATAAACGCCGTAAACAAACTACTTCTAAATTTAAAATGTTGTTGTTTAAGCACTGTAAAAAGCTTAAAGCGTCGACGTCATTCTCGCCTAATTCTCCCTCTGTTTTTCTCTCATTTTCTGTGATTTCTGTTTTCGTTGGCGCCCGTCAACTTTGTTTACCTTAACATTTAGCGTGCAGATTGCAGTTGTGTTATTAGCTGTTAATGTTGTCGTTATTGTTGTTGTTGTTCTTGTTGTTTCTCTTAAGACGCAATTAAGTTGCTCTGTTAACTTTAATAAACAACTTATAGCATTTAGCTCGTTATGCTTTTAGTTGTTGTCTGTTTGCTTGTTTCATTTGACTTGTTGGTCATTGCACTTTACCTGATGCCGGCCCTGAGAATAAAATCCCTATCAGCTATGTGTATTACTTAATTGCAACAATTTTATTGTGATTACCACAATGTGCAAAAGATAAGTTTTGCTTGGGGAGTTTAAAGAGTTTGGGAATAGTTTTCGGTTAGTTTGAGAAATAACTCAGCTCCATAAATAAATAGCGACACTTCTTTAATTGAGTTCACTTTGAAGTTTTGTCAATCTAAAAATAGTTTTGACTCGACTTCTGTTTGTGTAATTGTAATTGTAATTGTAATTGTAATTGAATGTAATTGAAAGCGAACACCGAGACGAAGATTCTACTCTACTCTGGCAATGCTGTTGCTTTGTTGTTGTTGTTGTTGTTTGTTGGGGCCAACTCTCAAGTGCATAAAGCTAAAGCGTCCACTGACAGTTTCAGGCCAATTGAAAACGAAGCTGTAAAAGTGCAATGTATCTGAGTATCTATAACTGTAACTGTGTAACTGTGCATCTATATCTGGATAATGTATAGATGAGCTCTAGTATGGCCCCATTACATTGTTGTTGTTGTTGTTGTTGTGGTTGTGGCCTCTGAATTAAATATGGAGCGAATGGAAAACTTTTCGAGTTTAAAACAAAATTTATATATATTGCTGATAATTTTCTGTAATCTTAATATACGCTCTACATATATACTTTTAGCACATAAATACTGCTTGGTGACTTTTAATTTAATTATGACTGTTTTATTAATTGAAAATGCGTAGTATTCTATATAAAAATGACTCTTTATTCTCTTTGGCCTCTGTTTCAAAACACAACAGAAAAAAGCTTTTGTCAAATGATTTAAATTTGATAGCCATTGTTATAGTTCAGTCGAGATTTGTCAGCGTGTCGCGATAAGTCGCAATTCTTTTTTTATATTAATCACTGATTGACAGTTCACATAAATTACTAAACCAAGAAATGCTGCACTTAATAGATCAATGGGAAACTTTAGCCATTCACCTGTAAGTTCATTTAACAAATATGTTTCATAGTTATTTATGTGAAGTTGGAAGAAATCGGTTAAGAAACATCAAAGTTATCATAGATTGAAATTTATCTAAGTACGCAGTAGCAAGGTTCTCTTTCTGTCTATCTCTCTCGAATTAATCATTCTTACTTGCTGGAAGTGTTATTTTCATTGATTGGCTTCTCCTACATTAAACCCGTTTGCGCAAAACCAAATTCAACCAGCTTCTCTAATTCTTTAAATTAGTATTCCTATTATGAGCAAGAGCAGCGAACATCTATCTAAGATAGATTTCTGGTTTGAATAGGTACTCGCCAGATTGTCGACCTGTAAATGTAAATTTAGCGAATGCTAAAAATAAATACAAGTTGCAGCTACATCCAACTTTTTCCACTTCTTAACATGGTCACAAGTCAACAACATTATGATCTTTCATCATCATCATCATGAAGCGGCTATTGCCTTAGCCGGATGTTAGACATATAGACATATATATATAAATAGTTGAATCAGGAAGTGCAAGCAAAACAAACCTCTAAAAATAAAAATAAAAAGAAAAAGTAATACGCTTTTAGAAACTACTTTTGTAAAAAGTAAACAGATTAGTTCTTCATAGTTCAAACTTTTATTTTTTTTTGGTTGAGTACAGCAGCTAAATTAATGATTGAAGGAAACGAAATATGTTGGAATCGATTGTTGCGCTTGAATCGGACGTCATTTCAACGTCGTCGTCTTTGGTGTCTGGGGGAAATCCGGCTGAAAGCAGTTTTCACCAAACTTATCCAAAGTCAAGAGCACAGGGTGCCACAAACACAAACACAAACAACACAAACACACAGAGAGGAGACATAGAGACCAAACAATATAAAATAATACACATTCATATGCAAGTAAGTTGAGCAGCACACACAGACACAATATATTCATACATACACACACACACACATACATATATGTATATTCATACATTCTACTTATTATGACTGGCAGAAGAATGAGAAAGATGGAGGGGGTAACAACGAAATACAAATGCAATCGAATTTATATTAAACAGCGAATGAGAAACTATCTCCTTCTCGTTCCCTCTATTGTTGGTGGAAGCGAGCGAGAAGATGCAAATATTTTTTTTTTTTTGCCTGGCAAATTTTCATGCACGCGCCTCCAATTCAGAACGTTGCACGCGGCGTATGCGCAATATGTATAAGTGTATGCATATGTATATGCAGAGATGTGCACTGAGAGAAAAACAGAGGTAGATGTTGTTGTTGTTTTCTATAATTATCTTAGGCTGCAATTTGCTAATTTCAATATCAATTACCCACAAAATGTGTGTGTAGGTTGAATATGTGGCATCATTTGTTGCCCCAAGGACATACAAATATGTAGGCAATTAAGTCAATTTAGCTTAAAACGATGTCCATATTGTCATATTATTATGGAACACGTGTTTATGGCTAATATCAATTACTAGAACATGTCAACAGATCATAAACATACATAAGTTCTAATGAATACATTGTAGGGTATATACATACTGACTTTATTTTCTTACTTGTGGAGCATTCGGTTTCATTGATTGATTCAGTCAATTGCGCTATTTTTGGCACTGATGAATACTATATACAACTTTGCTGATTTGCAGACATATGCAAATGAAACTTACACACGTGTAAAAACAATATTTATTGCTCTCTTATGCTGTATAAAACGTGTCTTTTTTGTAGTGTTTCTACTAATTAAATACCTTTTTAGTGGTGAAATGTTTTTAATTAACATTTGCACTCATCAATAAATGCAGAAAAATTGTATAACTATTTTCTATTTTCTAATTAACCTTAGGAAATGCATATAACAAAATGGCTTAAAAAAGTCACGTTAGTGGCACATAAAAAACTCACTTTAAGTTTATTATCTAACTAACGCCAACTTGTTTACATTGTTATTGCAAATTTTTCTCTACTTTATTTATGCTTAGACACGCTTCAAGCTTATTGAAATTGAATTCACAACAAAAGCAGCCCCTTCCCCCACCCCTCAAACGCCATAAAACTGTCAACTACTGTGCATGCCACACACAAATTGCAACTAATTGACATTGTTTCCCCCCAATAATTATATGGAATAGACCACATACATATATGCATACTTATATAGTATATATATAAGACACACGCATTAATAACAACACGAGCCGTCCATTAGATTAATATGTGTATGTTATTGTGGGTGGGGGGCTTGTCTAAGAGGCACGTAATAACAGAGAGGAGAACAAAAGGGAAATGAAAAAAAATTACTTGTTGCATATTGGCAATTGAGCTAAGTTGTATTTAGTATATTATTAAGTTAAAGTGTGTTAAGGTTTTCCGATAAATGCTTAAAGATACATTTTAAGCAGAGTTGCATTGAGAATTGTTCAGCAATTAATCTTTTTTTATAAATGTTAACTTGTTGCATTTAGCTACAATTTAATTAACACTTAACAGCTGGCGCTCCGCTTTACACCCCCCACGCACCCTTATCACCTCATCATAATGCTAATTGATAGAGGACTTTTTATACTAAAAATAGAAACCAGTTGCATTAACCCATTAGTGTCACTTAGTAATGCAAAAAAAAAAAAAACTGAAATATCATCATCCGCTCACAAATTGTATTTTCTTTTATGCCAAGAGACAGAAAGAGACAGAAAGAGATAGCTGACGAGTTCATTCATCCAATTTTTGCATGGTTTTTGTTGTTGTTGTTGTTGTGCTTCCGCATTTTGCTTTTGCAGTGGACATCGTTAGCGAACGAAAGTGAGAGTATGTCGTTGTTGTTGTTGTTGTTGTTGTTCATTTAATCATTGCAAATTTTATGCAATCTGACTTTTGAGTGTTGTTGTTGTTGATCTTTTTATAAACACCATTGTGTGCGACTTATGCATAGTGTGTGTGAGTGTGTGTGCCATATATCAAAAACGCAAAAAAAAAAAGCAAACAAATCAGATGTACACTTAATCAAAGTGCATTGACTCTCGACGTATATGAATCTGTAATCTAAGAACGAAAATACCCTGTACTTTATTATGTATATTATTTGCCACCTACGCCCTTCCATTTACAACAAGTAGCAATTATAATTAAACAATTTTAACAATGTAATGCTGATAGCGTGCGATTTTTACACTTTTGAAAGCACGTAAGTAGCTGCTATCAATATAAACAAAATGTAAACGAAACGCAACCGCTGCAAGGCCGACTAGCGAAGCGCATGTTTGCAGATTATCATCTATGGCCAGTAGTTGCAATTAGTGAAAGCAAGATTGCAATTACAAAAAACACGTTTGGTTTTATCGACCAAACAAAACTGCTGTCAAGATAACAAATTAAAAGTTTGATTTGCGCGCGCTTAGCTGTCAAAAACCATAAATGGCCACCCTTAACATTATGAACTGCTCCTCACTTAACAGAACGCTTCACGAAAACTGGTCATACTTGACATTCTTTTCATCGATAAAATTGATCGATTACTTCATCGATGTTTACAGCACAGCAGTATCACATTTTTAGTTGTAATAAAAATTTCGCGAAATATGTGCGCGGCAACTAGTAAACTGCTGCTCAAGAGCATGCCCTGCAGCCTAGAGGAACTGGCGCAGTTAATTCAAGAGGTTAACCTTATTATACCACGTTCATTAAATGCATTTGGACGACGACGCGCGCTGCTTGAATACTCCGACGCCTTGGAGGCTCAAGCGGCTTTCGAACAGCTGTTGGGCCTCAGCGATAAACTGGACAAACCGTTGCGCATTAGCGCCTTTGGACCGCGTGCGATTGATGATGAAACTAAACCAAAGACCGCCAACAAATCATCTCAAGCTGGCAAGGCAGCGGCGTCAGCAGCGACGGATGCAGACAACAACAACAAGTATGTGCAAAAGTTGTATGCCGGCAATAAACAATGTGATTTTATGCAGCCACCACCGCCATATCTTCAATATGCCTATCCGCCCATCAATGACGACATACTCACTGCAATAGGAGATGCCCTTCAGAATGATGAACGCTTCTACACACAGGTGCTGCATCTGATGAATCGCATGAACTTGAGTCCGCCTTTTGGTAAAAGACCCTCAGGGCTGCATTTACTTCCTCAGCACTCGCATAGCGTTGCCACACAAACTGAAAAAATCGCAGAAAGTGAAACAGAAAGCGAGCTGGAAAGTGATGAAGGAGAACCAACAACAAAGTTAAAGCGCAAAGCAGCTCCAGCCACAAGTTCCATTCCTCAACAATATGTTAAACGTGCCCGTCAAATTCTGCAAAGTGCAGTGAAAACTCCAATTGTTAAATTTCAAGTTGATGCGCCTACTTTCACAGCACCCAAAATAGAACTGAAACTGCCCACAGTGTTGCCTGCCTCGGTTGAACAGTTGCCGGAGGAGCGTCTACCGCTCGAGCAGCTCCAAGCTCTGCCCATCTACAAGAATTACCAAAGAGGCGAACCCAGCAATAAGCTCTATATCAAAAACCTGGATAAGAGCATAACGGAAACACAGTTGAAATCTCTTTATGCACGCTATGCTCCCGCCGAGAGCTTGGACATCAGAGTGATGCAGCAGGGACGCATGAAGGGACAAGCATTTGTGACATTTCACAATGTGGCGGCGGTGGTGGTTGACCAAGCATTGGCGGACACAAATGGTCTGCTCTGGCATGAGAAGCCCATGGTTGTGTGCTATGGCAAACAGCAGCAGGAGAAATCTGAAAAGTGAAATGTTTGCGAGGGTGTTAACTTTAAATTCATCTCAATAGAAGTTAGAAGCAGGAATCTTTCAATTATGGTACTTGTATGAACAAATATGAAGTTTGTAGTAATGAATCTATTATATTGTAGATATGTTCAAATATATGATAAGTAACTGAATTTAGATTTTTAACTTTTTGATTACCGTAGCAGCTTGATAGTTTTGTGCATTTGTCAGTCATAGTATAAATACAGTTTAAAAAAATATATTTCATACTTTTCTAGAAAAAAAAACTAGGAACTTTATAACCATTTTCAAGCGTCTATAATTAACGTCTGTCTTTTTGGTTTTTTGCTCCTTGGCAGACAATTGGGCCTGATTGACACGCTGTATGTGGAGGGCGCCCAGCCCAATCCTGCCAACGATTTGGATGACGTAGAGATAAGCATAAGTGGGGCAAACGAAGCGACAGCCACTGCACCACCGCTAAAGACAAAGAAATCACGCAAATCCAAACAGTTGGCCATGCAGCCATTTAGTTATGTGATTGCCGTTGACTTTGAAGCCACTTGCTGGGAGAAACAGGCGCCACCACAATGGCGAGAAGCAGAGATTATAGGTAAGTAAATGGGGTATCAAAGTAACTGTCTAAGCTAATCTTATCTTTTTCGCAGAATTTCCCGCTGTGCTTGTCAATCTGAAGACGGGCAAAATCGAAGCGGAGTTTCACAAATATATCATGCCATTTGAGTCACCTCGTTTGAGCAGCTATTGCACCGAACTGACCGGCATAGAGCAGAAGACTGTGGACGCGGGAGTGCCGCTACAGACAGCGCTTATGATGTTCCACGAATGGCTGCGCCGGGAGCTGCGTGCTCGCAACTTGGTGCTGCCCAAAATGGCCAAATCGAATATATTGGGCAATTGTGCATTTGTCACCTGGACGGATTGGGACTTTGGCATTTGCTTGCACAAGGAGTGCTCGAGAAAACGTATGCGCAAAGCGCCGTATTTTAATCAATGGATCGATGTGCGTGCCATTTACCGGGAGTGGTATAAATATCGTCCGTGCAACTTCACGGATGCTCTGTCCCATGTGGGCTTGGCTTTTGAGGGACGGGCACATTCGGGCATCGATGATGCCAAGAATTTGGGCGCATTAATGTGTAAAATGGTGCGAGATGGTGCACTATTCTCCATCACCAAGGATCTGACGCCATATCAGCAACTGAATCCCAATTGTGTGTTGTGAGCCACACACAAAAAAAAAATTATAATAACAGCCGCAGGAGATGAACTCCCTCCAAGAAAACAAATATCGTAACAAGAAACAAATGCACTTAGTTACTGACTTTAAAATGAAAAACAAATAAATATTTGTAATTAATAAGTATGAAGAACAGCCTGTATAAATGGATAAAATAATGCAGTGATCAGAAGTTCTTCATTGATTTGTTTATTTTTCTGTAACGGCAATTGATAAGACTTGAAAATTTGACGAATTGTTTCAACAAAGATACTTGCTGCTAAATCAAACAGCATAACATACATACAATACAATGCATATTAAGATATGGCCTTTAGAGCATATTTTTCTACTATTCATATATATACTATATATAAAGATATTTAATAATAAATGCATAGTTTATAATCTATACTGCGTATATGGAAGAAATGTCATACTTATGTTTACGACTCACTCGGCCTACCATTTTAGCATTTAAGCAGCATCTTTAACTAATAAAACGACAATAGATATGTATTCGAAAAACAAAAGAAAATTAAATTCTTGTACTTGTGACTACTGTGCGTTAGATGGCGCTTTGGCTAAACTCCGAATTTAAGTGAAGTCAGAAAACATTTTGTGCTTATTGCCACTGCTCGTTAGGTGGCGCTTTGGCGTGTGTGTTTTAAATGCAGTTTTTAGTTTATGGCCTGCGCTTGACGGCCAGCTGGATGACAGCTCTTTCGCCCGTGCACATCCAGAGGGGATCATCCTTTGTTAACCACTCCACCACACAAATTGGCATGCCACCAAATATATCACTCTTAATGGCACGCAGCGCACAAACACTCGTCGGCAGAAATCCACCCAGACACTCAATAAAAGGAGTTGTTGAGTTCAAATTGATGTCATCGAGCAGCTTGCGATAGTTGAGATCACCCTTGAAGATAACGAGAGCAGCGAAACTTAACTGAACGTACAAACAGGGCGCCAGTTGACGCATGCTACAAAAACCCTGTGGCCGGGTCCAAAACGGATGAGCGTCGAAAAGCTCTATAGTTCCAATGCTCATAAGGTCCTTCAAGCGACAGCCAAACATGGAAAGCGTGAAATGCTTATGGTGCTCTAAGAAACCAAGCATCCAGTGAAAGTCATTGGTAGTAACATCCGAGATGAACCAGGGTATTGCCTTGACGTGATAGCGAATCTTTCTCGCTAGACCCGTTCGCAGCATATATTCACCGAGGACCAGGTCCACAAAGAGCTCAAATCCAGCATTATCCAAAACAATGTCAACTATTCTGGCTGAGACGGAGGAATGTATGCCCTCCATCAGAAGTCGCCACACATCCTCCGACTGATCGCAAATCAAATGCCTATCATACCTTAAAATAAGTTCCAAAATGCGCTCATCGGGTAGCGCCTTGGAGATGGACAGATCGCAGCGATTGCCCCACAACGATAGCTTCAGCATTGTTTGAAAGCTCTTGCGATCCAAATCCAATGAAGATGTACCATTTAAAACCTGTATCATCACATGACCTAAGCTCTTTGTCACACTCATCTTTTGCGGACCGAAGTAATCATAATTCCGTAGAGTCTTCTCCCGCCTGAACGCAGCTAGGATGCGTCGATACAAATAGCACTCGGCATGAAACCAAACCGCATTAAACCATTTATTCCTATCCCTAGCCACCAGTTGCACAATCATCTTATTCCATTCACTTGCATCGGGCTCCTTGTCGTAAAACGGCCTAAACTTTTTGTTCTCCAACACCTCATTGCGTAAAATGTCCAAGCTCCAGGCAACCCGTCTCAGAGCGTGGCGTGCATAGTCGCCACACTCCTCCATAATGCCAGCCTCATTCTCCTTTAGGCCAGTGATAAGCTCCTCCAGCATTCGCGGCACACGCTCCTTGAACGTTCTGTAGGCAAAGCTGTGTTTGTATCGAGCTGAAAGTGGCTCCAGCAGCGGTGTTTCACCTATGACGATATTGTTTTTGTCATCAAACTTTGTTTCGGTAACCAACAGTTCCTTGCTGGGTGCAGATGAGACATCCGATAACTGATCGGATCGACTGCTTTCACTGGATTGTTCCATGATTTTGGCTAGTAATTTTTGCCCAAACTACAATTTTGACAGTATAAACCTAAATCAATAAGTTGAATAACATTATTTTCAGCATGTGCTTTTTAATTTAACAGTGAAAAACTAAACAATTAAGCTAAGCAACAATTACTCTAATATGATCCTATCCACTGAATTCATTTTCCGGCAAACTGTATGATGCCATATTCACCAGTAAGCATCCATTCTTTGTTCTTGGCAAACACTTCCTCGGATTTGCCTGCGGGCAAGCCACAAACTAGATCCGCTTTAATGGTGCGCAGTGTGCAAACATTTGTGGGTTTAAAGCCTGTGAAAGAGTGAAATATATAGTATAATCGTACAATTTCAGATATGGGAACTGTTTAACTTACCACGCAGACAGGTTTCGAATGATTCGGTGCTGTGCCAACTGTAATCTCCCAGCAGTTTACGATAGTTTAAATCTCCCTTGAAGATAACCAGCTGTGCCTGAGAGAGGCGCTTATAAAGTTCCGGCCGCACTTCAGCCATGCGATAAAACTCATAAGGGCCTGTCCAAAAGTGTTCCAGCGGAGCCAATTCGAATTTACCCTCATCTGTGAAACGTTTTAGTTTCTTGCCCAGCTCACTGAGCACCGGCTCCGATTGTTCAATGAGAAACTGCAATGTCCAGTGATAATCCTCTTCCATTACATCCGATATGAACCAGGGAATTGCTTTTGCATTGAAGCGCACCTTCTTCGCTAAACCCTTGTCAATGATATACTCGGCTAGTATTAGATCTGTGTACAGCTCATAACCGGAATTATCGAATATGAATTCCACAATGCCATTGCCATCCGATTTATCCAGTGCCTCCCAAACGGAGCTAGTTGCATCTACCAGCAGATTGGCATCCAGCTCAGCCACCTGATCAAAAGCATTGCCTGTGGGTTTGATCTGTTTTCCAGATGTTATTGACAGATCACAACGATTGCCCCACAAATTAAACTTCATCAATTGCTGGAAAGTGCTTGAGTTTCTTTCATTCTTCCTGGTTCCATTTGCAACCGCCAACATGGCATCCAGACTAAGCTGTGCCGCCGTTTGCTTCTGCTTGCGGAAGTAGTCCAAGCCAGCGAGACGTGACTCTTTAAATATGGACCATATTTTGCGATACATGTAGCACTCGGCATAGAGCCAACAGGCAGCAAAATAGGTTCGCTTCTCCTTTGGCAGTTTCTCCAGAAATGCATTCCATTCGCCAGCATCGATTTCTGTAAGTAACAACAGATTTTCAAAAGCTTTAATAATAGTTTGTCATCTACATTAATAAATATCCATCTTATTACCTTTGTCATTGAAAGGCAGTAACGGTCCGTTTTTGAGAATATTCGAGCGCAGCTCCAAAACTGCAGCAGCTGTTTCTTCAATATTTGCATCCTTTAAATAAACATTGACTAATTGATTGCGCACACTCACTAAATTATGCAATAAGAGAAATGCTAGACTTACCGCTCCATATTTCAGTAAAAGTTCATCTTTATCCTTGGTTAAGGAGTCAGCAATTGTTTGCAGCGTTGAAGGAAGGCGCACGCGAAACGTGTAGTAGGCAAAGCTTCTACAATGGAGGAGGGGGTCGCGTTTAGAGGTCAGGCAATCAAAATTACATCAGTGCTACATATGAGTGTGCATATATATACATATACATATGTGCGTATGGGAAATTTCAATATGCTATATATAGCGAGTATACTTACTGCTTATACTCTGCTGCTAGCAGCGTATGCGGAGGAGTCTCACTGTCAATAATTCCATTTTCTATATCAAAATTGGCGTCCTCTGGTGCCAAGGTCATATTTATCGTTTACTTTAAGCTGCGTGCGGGTTTCTAATCAGCTGTGGTTTACTTGTTGTTGCCGAAGTAACTGCAGTTTATCTGTTGTGTTGTGTTGGCGCCTCAAACTTGCAAACAGTAGAAGTGCAAGTGTCAATGGAACTGACACGATAGAGATGTCATTTATAACATCGATAGTAGCAATCGATAATCAGCAAATTCAAGCGCCAAAAGCAAAGAAATCATCATACAGTGTTTTTTTTTAAACGTTGTAGTTGTTCATAAGCATGAAAAGTTAAACTGTGTATGTGTATGGGTATGCTACCCCAAACAAACATATTAAGGCTTGTCAAGTCCATATTTTGGCAGTCATTTTTGTAAGGGCATGACACCGAGGTAGCTGCTTTCCACCCATATTAAAAACCAAAATTGCCAAAATATTGCTTGAAAACTATTTTAAAAAAATAAAAATCATTTTAGCACTATCGATAGCCGATATTCGTTGCTGGCGGACCGTTGCTATCTTGACGCACATCAACTCATAAATAAAACGAGCTTGCAGCCCTGACATTATTCAGCCCTTGTTACAAGACAGAGTTGTCAGTATCCAGATAAATGCCACTGAAAACAAAACACACAAATGGCAAATCGCACGGTTAAAGAGGCGAAAAATGTGCACGGCACAAATCCGCAATATCTCATCGAGAAGATCATACGCTCGCGTATTTACGACTCTAAATATTGGAAGGAGCAATGCTTTGCACTCACCGCCGAGCTACTTGTGGACAAAGCAATGGAGCTCCGCTTTGTTGGCGGCGTCTATGGAGGAAACATTCGGCCAACACAGTTTCTCTGTCTCACACTAAAGATGCTGCAAATACAACCGGAAAAGGACATCGTAGTTGAGTTTATCAAAAACGAGGAGTTTAAGTACGTGCGCGCCCTCGGGGCTTTCTATTTGCGTCTTACCGGCGCTGCCATTGATTGCTACAAATATTTGGAGCCGCTGTATATTGACAATCGAAAGTTGCGTCGCCAGAATCGTGCCGGCCAGTTCGAGATCGTCTATATGGATGAGTATATAGATGAACTGCTGCGCAATGATCGCGTCTGCGATATTATTTTGCCGCGCATACAGAAACGGTCTATTCTTGAGGAGAATAATGAACTAGAGCCAAAGGTTTCCGTTCTGGATGAAGATCTGGACGATGAGGTGCCCAGCGAGGACGAGGCTAAAGATGTTGAAGATCCGGAATCCGATCGCCTAAATAACAGCTCATCCACCTCAGTACGCAGACCGCGCCGTGCTCGCTCCAAATCCAAGTCACGCAGTCGGGAGCGTGACAGACGGACTGCACCCAGTAGTAACCAACGTTCTAGAGACTACTACGACGAACTGGAGGAATACGATCGACAAAGGATTCGTGAGCGCAACAGAGACACCCAGAATCACAGCAGTAACAATCACAGCCACAATGACGATCATGATCGAAGGCAGTCGGGGCGAAATGAGAACCGGCGGGACGGAGAACGTGACAGACGGGATCGGGAGCGTGACAGGGAACGTGAGCGCCATGACGACAGAGATCGTGAGCGGGACCGTGAGCGCGAGCGAGAAAGGGAAAGGGAGCGTAGCGGTCGTCATGAGCACCGTGAAAGAGATTCACGTAATGACCGCGAACGTCGACGTTACTAATGATGAATATCCAGTTACATTTAAAAAAAAAAAAAACTAAACAAACAAACTACCTAAAAATAACAGATTGAAGTGTTTTTATTAATTAGTTAATTTAACAAGCAACTTATTGAGATAAGAAATTTACAGTGAGAACGACCACAAAACGCGACTAGTGGAAACGTTTCATTTTGTTAAAAATGAGGAGCAGTTTTACTCAAAATGGCATGGTAAACAAGAACAGCTGTTCGTTCAGTGCAAAGCTTTATTTTTATTTAGAAAGTTTGGGAAGCGCTAAAAGAGTTAATGTTCGCAAAATATTATTAGCTTGCGCTGAGAGCAGTGCATTACTCAAGAGGCTAGAAGTTCCGTTACGCCTAATTAGACGAGCTCACACATACAAATGCCCGCCTTCAAAAATTGTTAACGTCGCAAATAATAAAGAGCGTATAAAGTTTAGTGGCAGAGTTGAGCTCGACGCGCATTGACTGTGGAGATAAACGAAAGCAATTGTTGCTATTTAGAACGACGCATAATGAGTTGCTAGTTCCTTTGTTTAAACAAATGAACAGCTGCTGAACCGAACCAACACAAGTATTTCAACAATAAGATGAACGTATCAGACGAAGCGCCCTTGGTCAGCGACTCCGATGTGGAGCAGGAGCATGATGTGGAGCCACGTCTTCTAGACGCTGTCCATTCGGGCGATGTTGAGGCTCCAGCTATACCGCCCGACACTGACGGTGACTCGGGCCTGGGCAACAAGTGGTTTATATTGGAGCCTGCAGTGTTTTTAATATTCATGGCCCGCAGCTTGATTGGTATGTAAATGATTAGCATTTGTTTGATGTTTTATAATTTATCTCTATTAAACGCGCATTTTAGGGGCGGTTTTTCAAAATCAAATTCTGTACCAGACCTGCGTAACCATAATGCACTACAACGAGACGGATTGTGAACCGTTGTTGGGCAACGATCGGGGCTCAGAAGCAACAAAAGTGAGTGGATATATTCGCCATAAAATTAACTTACTTAGTATATAGATTATCGAATGTAATTGTATGTGTGTTGCATGTCAATTGCTGCTGATTGTTTATCATACTCTTTTTAATTTGTTTTATCAGTGTGACGAAGTTCATTAATAATGCAAATCGGTTTTTTGCTGTCTCATTCAGACATTTCTTTAAAAAATGACCTATATTGTAGCTACAACTAACCTAATTTATTTATGCGGGCAATAAACTCAAAGATGTGTCTCATTGCCCCAAACAGCATCATCATTTAATCAATTCTATTGTTCGCTTTTGCGTGATAAGCATTGAATACTTAGTATATTTGAAACTAGCACAACTTGAATGCTCAATTCTTATCAGTCCAATGAAAGGCAGCCTGCAGAAGTAATGCCCAAAAAATGCATGACTAATTGTTAAGCTTATCGGAAAATATCAATTAAGGGATACTTCGCTTTTAAATATAAGCGTGTGCAATGAATCATACATTTTGAACGTGCCAGACAGTTGTTTTACGATTTTTATTAATCAATTGTTATTGTAAATATTTGCAGAAGCTGGAAGTTAAAGTGCAAGCGTATTCAGCGGATATAACAATGGCTATATCGCTTCTAGAGAGCATAATGCCAGCTTGTGTGAGCCTGTTCATTGGACCCTGGTCAGATAAGTTTGGACGACGGCCCATATTACTTACGGTCTTTACAGGTTGGCTAAGCTAAGGATTGTATAAAATCAATACTAACATTATTATATCTCCTTTTAAGGCTATGTGGCAGGTGCAACAATTTTAATTGCCCTAGCGGAGGTAACGACTTACCAAAACATCAGTCCCTGGTGGTTCCTGTTGCCTTCGATTCCATCTGTTCTAAGTGGTGGCACTTGCGCTTTAATCACCGGCATATACTGCTACATCTCAGATGTGGCCAATGAGCGTAGGCGTGCTTTGCGGTAAGCTAAACCCACATTTTAGAATTAGCATTAATTTCTAATCATGTTGCGTATATTTATAGCATGGTGCTTAATGAGGCATCGCTGTGCACCGGCATGATGATTGGCAATTTGGCCAGTAGCTACATTTTTGCTGCAACTGGCTCTGTGATTCTCTTTGCGATTGCTGCTATCCTCATGTTCTTGGCGCTTATCTATGTGTACTTCCTGGTGCCTGAGAGTTTGTCGGAGGAGAATATGCACAGAGGGTCCCGGGTGCGCGAGTTCTTCCGTTTTAGCCTGGTCAAGGATCTGGTGCGCACTTGCTTCCTGCAGCGTGCCAACTACGATCGCGCCATCATCTGGCTGACCATGATAGCTCTCACCATAACCATCTTCAACATGGAAGGCGAGGGCACAGTGAATATCCTTTTCATGCGCGAACAGTTCGATTGGACCATCAAGGACATCAGTCAGTTTAATGCAGCTCGCATTGTCATACAAATTGTGGGCAGCACTGCTGGTACGATTTTACTGCGTCGTGTATTCAAGGTGTCCATCATAAGCGTGGCCCTGCTCGCCCTGGCCGCCTGTGTGCTTGAGAGCACAGTGCGCGCTACTGCTCACTACTGGTGGGAGTTGTACCTGGGCATGACACTGGGCATGATGCGTGGCGTTCTGGGACCCATGTGTCGTGCTATCCTATCTCAAGTAGCGCCTGCGACAGATGTTGGTAAGTAGCTGGAATGTCGTTACCAGTTGGTTCACATTACATACTCTAACTACATTTTCTTGTTTATAGGCAAAATCTTTGCGTTAACCACATCAATGGAAATGATTTCGCCTTTAGGCGCCGCACCGCTCTATACGGCTGTGTATAAAGCCACTGTCGCCTATTATCCGGGTGCATTCAATTTCATTAGTGCGGGTCTGGCTTTTCTGTGTTACATTTTAATGGCGTAAGTGGATCATCGAACATCTAAAGTTAACTCCATAATTAATATACGTTTCTTGTTACAGCATCATCTTTGGCATACAGAAATCGATGGGCAGCTCCAGTGCCTATAAATCCATTGGCAGCTAACTATTTCGTGCCAGTTTGGCTTAGTTCAATTTGACATACCTTATAGACCCTCAAAACTTGACTTGATACTTGTGATGTTTACACAGTCTTTTTTTATACACAAACTAGCGAAATGTGAATCAGTTTTTATATATCGGTTAAAAAGTATTATCATGATAAATATCGTAGTATATTTAAATCTACACTTTTTGTTTTGTAATTGTAATGTCGTATATTTGTAACTGCCCCTCAAAAACAGACAATATTTATGCACTGAACGTTTATAGTAAAAGGTTGTTGTAAATTATAAGAGATTACAAAAGAACCAATAAATTGTAAATATCAAATTATTAAAACTTTCTTTGTACAAACTTATCAAAGTTGTATGTTATTGTGTCTTTAAGCAATATTGTTTTCTGAAAACTGGTGTATTTTGGCAAAACGAAAATACTGCAGTTATGAATGCAGTACCAGCAGTATTTTTACAAGCACCAACATCCAAATTGGTGCCGATATCTGACTGCAAGTACCAGGCGAACATAAATAGCAGCTGAACGCTGCAGCATTTATTTTTTGTTTATTAAAGTATGCAGGACAATTAGTTAAGTCTTGATTTAAGGCCAGAATATTGCAGCATTTACTTTCACTATTAAAGTATGCAAGACTATTAATTAGGTATTGATTTAAGGCCAGCGCAAAGGTATGCAATACGAAAATAATTCTTGGTTCTTGCTGCTGATTCTGTTCGCCTGGTACGTCAGATGATGTATTTTGGCAAAACTCAATCAAAATGAAAATAAAATACTGCAGTTGAAGAAAAGTTGTGCAGTATTTTTCAAGCACCCACATCAAAAAAGGTGACGATATCTAACTGCATATATATTTTCTACTAATTTTTTTATTTGTAATATATATATATTATTCTATAATAAGCCACATAGAGCATCACAAAAGTACTACATACAATTTGTCATAAATATTTAAGATAATTAACTAATGGGCCGGCATTAGAGGATCACATCGATAACCTTTGGATATATGGTCCTATTTTAAGACCTTGGCGTAGTATTCTTTATGCATAAATTTAATGCGAAGCACACATCTGCAGAAATTTAAAATGAAAGGATTAGGAAAGCTTAAAGGCCAAGTGTGAACAACCTACCCGATAAATATGAATGACATCATGTAAAGAGCTGTGCTAACAAAATGGAATAGGCCCGGATAGTAGCCCAGCGACTGCTTGTAGATATACGTATAGAGCGGTGCGGCAACTAAAACACAAATAAATGAACAATAATTAAAAACCAAATTAGGGTAGTTAGAAGCTATGTGCACTTACCGAAAGGTGCAAATGATTGTAAAACATTTTTAATTGAGAAAATTTTACCTGCAAAACCAAATGAAATTTGTTAATACAATATATAGTATATACAATAACAGCTGTGGCGTTAAAAACAAAACCTACCCAAATCCGAGGCTGGCACTATATTGGAAACAATGGTGCGGCACATGGGACCGCCAATGGAACGAAAGACGCCTAGTACCACGGAGAGATACATGTGCCAGGGCTGCGATGCTAATCCCCTGACGAGATTCTTAAGTATTTCCGAGAAGAATGCCAGTAGCGCCAACGTAACCACAGATAAACGGAAGATCTACAAAAGAATGCGTAAATTAAATGTGCATAAAAGTGACCTTCACTTAAAACTCACCTTGCGAAGAATTAGGAATCCGATAAGTGCACCCACCATGGGCACCAGATGACTCACCGTCTCATAGAAGGTATATTCCCGCACAGACCAATGAAACTTCTCGCGGGCAAACAAATACATGACCGTCATGACGCCATCTGAAAGTGGAAGTAGCAGTTAATCTCAGTTCCTGTTTAATAACAATAACAAAGCTTACCGAAAACAAAGATGGACAGGCACATGGCCAATGTGACTAGCCAAATAATTGCACGCGCATGATTCTCACGTGGCTTTGTGCAGGTGCTAAACATTTCTCGGATGTGTGAAAAACTGAACAGGCCAGCTCTCTTCTCGGTATCTGTATCAGGTTTGCACTGAGCTTGCGCCTTGCCCTTCACCTTGGGTGGCAGTCGTTCCACATATTTGGCCAGCAGATCCTCATCAATGGTCATTGCTGGTGTGGCAGGTGTCGGCAACTGTTGGCCCGGTGGTTTCTTGTGTTCCAACTCTGTCTCGTTGGGATTCATGAAAATGGGTGGACAATCAATGGAGACGCATTCGGGTCTCAAGTCACTAGGCGTTATGGGCATGTCCTTCTCTTTCTCCTTTTCCTTTTCTTTGGCATCTTTTTCCTCCTGTGCCTTTCGTATGTGCAGACTCTCTGGCACAAAGAAGATGACAAAGAGTGTGCCCAGTGTGGTAATAAGGCCAGAGATGCCAATGGTAACCGCCGTGTTAGTGGCAGCATACACAAAACTGGACAAGAGTGAACCGCTAGTTAGTCCAATGAAGAACAGCACCTCCATGAATATCATCCTTCGAAATGAGTAAAAGAAAACATTAGTTTAAGATCCGACTTGAGCTTAGTCTGCATGATCCCACCTATAAGGTCTCGACTTGGTATCTGTTATGTCGGAGATAAAGCACAATGCAGCCACAGAGAATACACAATTGCCTCCCAGCAGGGAATGCGGAACTGCAGCCGCAATATACCACCAGGGATTAATTACATAAAATGTGGACAGCTCACAAATGGCAGCCGTTACCAGAAACGATGCAGCAAAACCTGCATATTAATTTTTACTTTCAAAAAATGTTCCCAAACAAATATGCAGTTTATATTTACCAATCATCGAGACTATGAGCAACGGCTTGCGTCCATAGTGATCCGACCAGGAGCCAATGAATAGACCACAAAATGCAGGCACAATACTTTCGAGCAGTGTGCGCGATAGAAACAGATTTGCCACATACGGTTGCAGCTCGGTTTCAATTGCCTGGAAATAGAAATTTAACTCCATGTAAAAGACAATGATATGAGGTAAATACAAACGAGAAATAAGCTTTCCTATATGTACGTGGAATTTAACTTAATAATGTAGAATTAGTAAATTTGCTTTTTAAATATTTTTAATGTTTTTAAACAGCTACTTAAATAATGCCCCAGTCATTAACTTTAACATGTGTAATGCCTAAGCGAATTCCTAAGTGCTAAAAAAATTGAATTTACTGAATTATTCATCAAAAACGAATAGAAGCTGACTTAGTAAAAACTTGAAGAAATTTAAAAGTAACAACTTGCAATTAAATTTGTCATCAAAAGAGATTTTTTTTCAATGTTTAAATTTTACTGTATTTACTCAAAAGCTTTTGCCTACCTTTATCTCAGATCTACAACTAGCTTAAGTAACTTACTTTAACGTTTAACTTTTTGTGTATTTACTGTAATCATACTTAAAAGCTTTTTGCATACCTTTATCTCAGCACTGGCATTTTTATCATCCAACAGCTTGCAATCGCTGACATTGTAATGAAAGATCACCGAGCACGTCTGATAAATAATTTGATTCCGCAGTATTGTGTCTATACAAAAAGAACATCTCCATATTATTTAGATACTTTATGTAACTGTTACTTGAACTTACTTGACAACGTTAGCGAGAAGAGCAACATAAACACAACCGGTTCAATGTAGAACATATGAAAAATTCGATGCCATTGAATGTTTCTAAGATGTTTTAGAGTCAAGGTGCTTGAGACTTTTTCGACCATTTTGGTCACTTGTAGTTTATTAAACTTTCGGCTTTAATTTAGCTGCACGTCTTTGCAGTAAAAAATTATTAATGAACTATTTATTGAAGTTGCAAGTTCAATGCTGCATTCAATTGCTTTGTTAACTTATTCAGCTTTGGTAACTCAAGTGAATTCGTATCGTGTATTTACATTATATGTTTATTAATTAGGCGCATACACAAAATTGAACAATGGCATGAAAAATAATCACACAGTACACCTCACAGTTCAAGCCAAGCTTTTGTATAAATTTTTGTATAATATATGTTTATATCATTCACGTTATTATTATTTCACTTTCTTGTCAGCTTTTTGAAACGCTGTTTAGACGGCGACCGGCGACAATTGTTAATGCTCAGCCACCGTTAAGTCTGTAAGCTTAAATACAAACTGAAATAAATACTAAATTAGCCAGTCGCACAAACAGTTGTTGATAACAAAAATCTAATGTTCTGTTTATATATCTAAGTATGTACTACTATAGTACACATATATGTATGTAGTATGTGTGTATTCTAAAAATTCCGTTCCCGACTATTGAGCAGGCGTAGAAGCTCTGACACGGCAGCGACAACGTTTCTGATTCGTTTAAATTCGATTTCACTGCGTTGTCGGCTTAAATAAGTTTTGTCGCTGCTGCTTCTGCCGCTACTGCCACCTTACCGCCCGCGCACCACCTGGCTGCCGCTTGTCTAGGCGACAAAACTCTCCTGAGCCGCAGTTTGTGTTTGATTGGCTTTTTGATTTGTTTTTTTGTTCAGTTCGTGCTGCTCGCAAATGAGAAGCACGAGCCAAAGTCAAGGCAGAAACTATGAAGAAGAGTTATTTTTTGATTATAGCAAAAATATTTGTTGACAATAAAATGCCATTTCATATAAAAAAAAAAAGAGAAGTTATCAGATTAATGTAGTTATGGAACATTTGCAAAATTCACCAGGGGAACAACGACATTTCAAATAAATGTTATGGATAAGCTTTCTGATTGATTGTTTGTAAACATATTTATGTATTTATAATTAACAAACAAAATTTGTCCTACAAAAAAATTGTGATGAACGTTTGAAATTAAAATTTTTTATCAGACTTTTACAAACCGGTTAGAGATTTAAAAAAAAAATAGTTAAATAAGCAAATGAATACACTTAAAAAACTTTTATGTTGTCTTCTTGAATCTATACAAACATTTACTGGACTAAAACGTAAATACTATTGTTTTAAGGCGCCGAGCAAATATTAATTCAAGGGTGTAAAAAGTGTGTGATGCTTAATTGAAAATTAGCAAATGAAATTAGCGCTCAATTTAACATGGAGTTAACACAACGCACTCATTTGCTGGCCAGCTTAATATTTGTTTTGATTGTGGTTGTCATTATTATTATTTGTTTGTTGATGTTGTTGTTCAAAAGAATTCTCAACTGACTGCGCACACGCCGTTGCCCAGAAGTTAACAGCAGCAGATTGTATTATTAACCCATATACAACCACTTATTTTAAAAAATCCTCGACAAAATTCAAAATAATTGCTTTACCAAATGTGGTTGACAAATATGCAATAAATGTGGCAAAATAGAAAGCGCACTTACAGCTGCAACAAACATTAAAAAAACACTTGTTAATTCTGTCTGGTTAATGTTGATGTGTGTTTTCACACCCTGTAGACATTTTAAACTTATAAAAGGGTATAATAAAGCTGTAGAAAGGTACTTACAAGAGCAACAACATTAGAGACGAGTTAACTTAGTTTTAAGTAATGCAAGATACTTAAGCAATAAAAGTCAAAAATATAGGTATGCTAAGAATGTAGAATAGGGTATTTTTTAACAAGGAATGTTCGTCACTCTCACTTTATTTTTACGGTTCCATTAGTAAGTCAATAAAAATAAAAACCCCACCCGCAGGTATACATCTAAACAGTTCACACATTTCGTTTCGTTTTTTTATGAAGTGCAAATATGTAAATAGATAATTTTATACGCCATGTACAATACTATAACTAGCCACAGCCAATTTGTATAATTGATGTGCGAATTGCCGAATGACTGGCAAATAATTAAAGTTTTTTTCTGGGTTAGAATATTATATGGTCATATGGGACATCACCTAAAAACCGGTTCGTAGTGTGCAGGATTGTGTGTTTTCTTGCGCCAAACAACGCTAAAAGAAAATAAATTGCAAATAAAATATAAGTTATTTACATAAGTTAAGAATACGCACAGCAGCAAAACGATCGCAAGTCCAAACAAATTAGCGCTGATCAGATTAAAGAAACCAGGCACACTGCTCAGAGTGAGTGTATAAAATACGATATAGAGCGTGGAGGAGGCAAACGGCGACAGTGTTTGCAGCACGCTTAACGTAGCAAAGATTTTGCCTGAATGGAAAAGCAAAAAAATTAAAATAAAAAAAGAAGCAAATAAGAGTGGTTCCGACTTAAAGATGACCTGTAAATAACTGTTAAAATAGTATCTTAAACAAATCACACCAAGATCGACTCATTGTTAATGGTTAGCAGGGTATTATTAATTTCTTTCAAGCTTACCTCTCTCCTCGCCTGGCAAGAGATTCGTAATCATGGTACGGCACATGGGATTCACCAGCGACTTGAATACACCCAAGCCAATGGCCAGATAGATTTGCCAGTCGACAAAGGCGAATGCTTTCATCAGACTGCTAGCCGCATGACTCAGCAGCGAGATGAGTGCCAGCCAAAGAATCGCTGATTTGGTGCACTGCGAATATAAATTGATTAGCGCATGATGTAAGTTGAATTGTGTTAATTTCCTACTCACCTGTCGCAGCGACCAGAGGAATAGTATGCCACCCGATCCGGCAACAGCTGGCACCAAGATGCTAACAGACTCATAGCCGGTAAACTCTTTTACAGTCCAATGGAACTTGGCACGCATAAACATATAAAACACAGAATTGCTGCCATCTGAGAAAGCGGAAGTAATTTAGTTAATTTGGAGATCGATTATAGATCCAGACCTTACCAGACACAAAAGCCGTCAACAGCAGCACACACATGAGCAGTATGAGTATGGAACGATCTTTGTATTCACGTGGTTTAGCGCAGCTGCGCCACAAATCCAACAGTACAAATCCCTCGGAGCCTTGCCTACTCTCCAGACTCTCAGGCAACAAAGCAGCCATTAGAAACAAAGCAAAGAGTACAGATGCAGCTGAGGTGGCAAATATAATATATGCATTGGTGGCCTCATAAACGTAACCAGAGGTAAAGCTGCCCAGCAGCAGACCCACATAGATGCACAGCTCATAAGCAATCATTCTGAAAGGTAGAGGGAAACTCAATACACACATAAATTAGCTTAGGCTATATGTGTACTCACCTGTATGATCTCATTTTGCCAGTGGAAACGTCACCTATAAAGCAAACAGCAGCCACGGAGTAAGTAACGCTGCTGCCCAGCAACGATAAGGGAATTATGGTAATCAGATACCACCAAGGACTAACCAATCCATTCAACTGCATGGCCATATAGGCAATACACGCAGATAAAATATACTGCAAGGCATAACCTGCAAACAATTCGTACTGATTTTTCTGAGTGCATTAGTCGAATGTCATACTCACCCAAGTAAGAGGCCAGCAAAAGCGGTTTCCTGCCATAGCGATCTGCCAAGGTGCCAACAAACAAGCCACAAAATGCTGGTATAATGCACTCCACAATCTTGATGGTCAGGAAAACACGTGCTGCATATGGTTGAACCTCAGCTTCAATTCGCTTCGTCTCATTTGTGGCATTCTTGGTGCCCAGCAGGCTGCAAACTGCTTCCGTATACCCACAACCGGCTGTGCAGCTTTGATAAATGATTTGGGATTTTAGAATAGTAGCTGAAATGTATTGTACATATGTATATTTTGGATATGAAATTATTTGTTTGTTGCTTACCTGAGAAATTATATGCAAAAAGCAATATCAATATCAACGGCTCCAACAGGAAAGTTCTTGGCTGAGCGCATGGATTTTCAGCTGGTTCGACTGCATCAGGTTTTTCGGGATCACGGCCCACTGCAGCTACTATGGAGTCATTTCTTTCAAGACTCTCCTCACTGCTGCTGCGACTGCTGGCCGTGGCTGCATCATATTTATTGTGACGCCTTGATTTGGCGACAAGCTTTTCATGTGCATGCGGTTCCTCGTCCATAATGTTTTCGCGACTGAGACTTGCTGGCGATTGTTACTCATTCTGATTGAGTTAAAGACGCGTTCTCTCAAAGATAAAGTACCGACATCAGTGTGAATGTATGCTTGGGGATTTCCATTATGCACATACAAGCACACATATAAGAATAAAAGCACACATAGTATCGTTGTTTGATCCAAATAATGAGTCAGCAATCATTTGCACGCCTTAAGCCACTGCCCATTTTATATATAAAACGTGCCTTATCTGACCACAAATTAAATTCATTTAAATTAACATTTAATATTATGTTAAACATACTTAACAGGAGGAGAATGAAGCTAGACAACGATCATCACCAACACTATGTTTAAAATAAATAACGCAGCATCAATGAACTATTTCTAAATCGTATGAGAAAAATGTTCCGTTATTTGAATATTTGCAAGACAAATTTGGCACTAATAAATACCGTGTCGGCAGCATATAAAGTTCGATCAACAATTTATCGAAATCGATCATCTCTTTGGAGCACTCCGCCAACTTGAAGACTGTAAACAAATGGATGATTCTAAGGAACTGCAAACTTTGCTGTTGGCAACAAATACGGGAAAACAACTATCTGAATATCATATTAAATTGCTGCAAAAACAAAATATTAACACTGCAGAGGACTTTGTGGATGCGGAAAATCTAGACCAGATCTTGGCTCTTGCTAGCGATACAACTGAAGAAATTAAGCGGGAGTTGCTTGATTTATTAGTAGTGAAAATCAAACTTAAAACACTCTATCAACCAAATCCCGTTAATTATTCCACCGGCATTGAAGAGTATGCAAAAGCAGTTTAATTCATTTGATGTACTAACTTTAAATTACTTACAGATTGGACAAGTTTCTGGACACCATTGGGCAGCCATTCCGTCCAGGTCGAGTCTGGGAGATTATTGGTGATAGCGATGCGGGCAAAACTGAAATAATGCACACAATTGCCATCAATTTTGTTTTGAAGCATGAAAACTCTCGGGTGCTTTTTGTGGACACTAACTCTGGCTTTGAAATCGAACGGCTTGAGGACATTTTGCTGGAGCAACAGCTGGATAAAGAAGCTGCTGAAAAGCTTTTAAATCACATTAATGTGGTTAAAGCAATCTCAGCACAATCTTTGATTGCGGCACTGGTATCCTTGCATGAGCAACTATCGAATCCTAACGCCAAATTTAAGCCTGTGTCTCGCATTAAAGTTGTCTTAATTGATTCCCTTACTGCAGTTTTCATTATGCTACGTAGCAGCTGTAACCGCAACAGAGGACGAAGTTTTCTAACGGAACTAGCCATGATTATGCGAAAATTGGCTGTGCAATATGGCATAGCTTTTATTGTGGGTAACATGACCTTTATTCCAGACGATGAATGTAAGAAAACTCTTGATTTTTAAATTTAGTTATATTTACACACTGTTTATTACTATTTCATTCGCAGCTGATGACACGGATGATGATGCGGGTGACAACGAGGATGGTCTGACTCAAACCGAGTCAGAGGCAGGGCAAGAGGATTGCACCTACTTGGGCGATTACTGGTGCTCGGTTTGCACACTAACACTGGCATTGGAGCTGCCAGAAGCTTCGCAAAGCGATGGATTGCGACTGCTGAAGGTGCTAAGCAATAGCTGCGGCAACAACGAGGGCAGCTGTGTGCTGCGAATCACAGATGCCGGCGTCATTTGAGTTTAATTGGGTGGACGACGCACTCCGGCGTTCATATTGTGCTGTTGCTGGTAAGATTTCATGACGCGCTTGCCAGGCTCAATGGCATCACTTAGACCAGGTCGCTTGCGTTTGTTGTCCTTGTCCCTGCCCCTGTTGGCACATGGCTGTGGTGTAGATGCGGGCGCCACAGTTTCCACTTTGGCTTCCTTCTCATCGGATCCCTCCAGCGATAAATCCGAGTCGTGTGCATATTGGCAGCTGGTGCCAAAGCGACAACGTCCCTTTCTATAATTCCAACAAATTTTAAGGCCGTTCTTAAGCTTCAAATGGGTATCGTTGTTGACCATTTTGACGTGTCGCTCCAGGGAGGCGGTCTTGTGCAGCTCTGCCTCCAGAAAGGGATTGCTGAACACATCGCCAGTTCTTTTTGCCGCCGCATTGTCCAGCGCAGCGCTGGCACTGGGCAATTTTGGTATAATTTGTGCTGCAGGAGTGCTGCAAACCTATATATAGAATTTGCACTATAATTTTATAAATAAAGTTAACTAACCTTTCTGACTTGATCTCTTCTTCTATTTCAGACTCATTGCTAGAACTTTCCACTTCAGATTCTGAGGAATCGCTATAATCAGCTACCAGCGACATTGTTTACTTTTTGCGTTCCTATTACACAGTGTGACCGCAAGATAAAAAATCTTAAATGTAAAATACCAAAAATTAAATATACTAAAATGCAGTATAAAAAAAGTCAAAGCAAATAAAAACATTGCATACTTTCAAAATGATTTAAATAAAATAAAACAGTAAAATCTGTTTTGGAATATTATTGTTAGTCTTTAACTTCATAGCGCAATGGAATCGCAAAAATCTACTTTGCAGACATATTTTAGGAAACCAGGCTAAAGATTTCAAACACTTGTAATTGAATAAAATCTACACATTGTTGATTCATTTTTAATGAGTCTGTTTTAATTCATAATACATTTGTATAATCACTTTATGCATGCTTTAGTTAAGGTTTATATATGTATGTTCTGTGTGTGTGTGTGTATATGTGTATATTCTCTAATAACTATTTATACAATTTATATAAATATAAAAAAATTAAACACTTCGTAGACTTTGTTACATATTGTTATTATGTGTGTTTGCTGACAACCACGCCTCTTCTCTCTTTGACCATGCAGTGTGTGTGTGTGTTTAAAATTATGCAAAACTTTTAATACAATAAGGGAAATCAGTACACGTCCATGTAAAAACTTCCGTGGCAATTGAAAGCGCCGTGTAGCCAAAACGTATGATTTTTCTGGAGCAAAGCCAATCATAAATTATGTTTAGCAGCTTTGGGATGGCTGTGGCAAATCAGGAGCCGTTAATCAATTGGCTGACGTGCCGAAGGATCATCCCGATCCATGGGCGGTGGTGAGGTAAGCACTTCAACGCTTTGCGCTGGTCCTGCGGTGAGGTAGCCTGCTGTTGGATTAATGCCTGCAAAAAGCAATGCTTAAAGATCTATCTTTAGAAATTTTGTCAGTAATTAACTTACCAGTCAAGTAGCCACGTATGTTAGTGTCTGTTATGAAGAGATCATGGCGCTGATCCTTGAACTCTGCCCAGACTGGATGCTTGAGCAATATTTGCGTGACACGATCACCATAATTGAGATTGTGCGTCATGCCCTTGAGCGCAGCGACAATTTGTGCTTTAACTGCAGATGCATTGTCTACGAACTCCAAACGGCTATCCAATAAACCTAGCAAAAATGGTATAAGTCCCACCTCCAGCGATTGACTGATCAGTGAGTCCTGCAACAGTTTTTTTTTATTAAAACAAACTTGTCAAAATAATAATGCAATTTTCACTTACATGTTGATGCTTGAAGAGGCGACTCAGCGCTTCGCATGACTTCTCAATGCAATCCCGATTCTGTTCCATGCATCTTTTGAGTGGCGCCACGCATTCCGTTTGCGAGATGGCGCTTACACAAAACTAAAGAAGGAAATGGAAAATTAGTTGGTTACAACCAAAGTTAGAGATCTTGACTCACCTCAGATAGCGACAGCTGGTGTAATACTGATAGCGTGTTCTTTGGTTGCACGGATAGCAGATTAAAGAGTTTGGGTATGTGTCCCAGTATAGGTATATCGTCAGCGAGATTGGGCTGTGAACGCAACAGCTCCACCAGTGCTGTTGTCGACAAGTCCAGCACGTCCTGCTCCGTTGAGCTCTTGCTGATTTGCTCTACGACAAAGTCCAAGAGATCGGACAGAAACTGTTTGGGCTTGCGCAACGTCCAGGCGGGATTGCTGACAAAGAGTCGCAAATAGACGCCGGCCACAACAACCTCATCAGACACAATATCCTTAAGCATTTCGGGATCCTTCCACAAATGTCTGGGATTTGTCTTTTGCTGCTGATAAAATCTGTTGCAGGTCTCCACAACCGCGTCACACACATTCGAACGCGTATTGTCGTTCCAGATAAGCTCCGGATGCTCGTGAATGGACTCAAACAGCTGCACAGAAGTCGCTGGCGACTCGATCATGGCATCAATGAAGAGCGCAGGCAGAAACTTGGATATGGTAATGCGCACCTTGGGTCCGCTCAGACGATCCGCCGTCATCTTAGCCAGTATTTCAGCGCACATTTCGCGAATTTGCGGATTGCGTGAGTTGCAGAACATGTCCAGCAGGTAGATAACAGCACCCTTGGCCTGCGCCTCCTTTATCATCTCCTGTACATTCATTAGACCAGAGAGCGTCTCTAGTACCTTCACCTGGCTGGCACGCAGCTCGGGATCCTTGAGTGCGACCAAATAATTGCCAAGAATCTCACAGGCAGCCACCTCCGAGACGCATTCCTTGTTGCGCGACACCAAGGCGACCACCTCGAGAGCCACAGCCTTAACGCTGGAATTCTGCAAGAAAAACATACATAAGAAACAGTAAATTTAAAACATATTCCTACTTACATCAGCGAATATATTGTTGGCCAAAAAGCCGAATATCATATCGAAATTGCCAATGCATTGGATTTCCACCTCCGCATTGGCTTTGATCACTGCAATGAGCGCACGCAGCACCATTGTGATATGCAGCTCCAATTGGGCATCACTGGAAAAGTCGTAGATTGCCTGCTGCAGCGAGAGCTGTTGTTCCGCCTGTGCATCCGTTTCCAGCTTTTTGCGACTCTTGGAGCGATTATAGGCATTCAGTACCTCATCGAAAGTGCCACCCGTTTTACTATCCTGATGTTGCTGCTGCAGCTGTGGATGATTGGGAGCCAGTGTGGGAGTCAGGATTCCATCGCTGCCCATTTTGGGCACCGCTGCAGGTGGAGGAGCAGCCGGTGAGTGCTTCGATTGTTTGTAGTGCAAGAATTGATAGGCATGCTTTAAGTACTCCAGCAGATCCATAATAAACTGCTTGGGCTGAGCAATAGGATGCGTGGGCATATCGTTATAGATGCGAATGAATATTCCACCAATTTGCAATTCATCTCTGACAAGGAAGAGTGTATTAAAAACTGGATTAAACTGATTGTATTTTCGCTACTCACTTGTGTACATCGAATTCAAAACCTGCTACCAATTCGTAGACCTGAGCAATATCCTCATGCGTCTCCTTGGCGGATGCCAGGCGCTGTTGCTCGAGGAAATCTTTAAGCTGAGCACGCGTTCCATTGTCCCAGATAAGATAGGGATTACGCGTGTTGGCCGTCAGCAGCTTGAGCACCTCGCTATCCCGAGCAGTGGCCAACTGATTAGCAATGTATCTGGTGAGCAAACGATCCAGCACCTGCTTGATCAGCGTATTCTTCGGGTCACCCGTGACCAGGTACTTCTGTTGTATGGGGCTCTGGCGCAGCTGCTGCTCCTGGTCGCTGTCTGTGGGCGTGGAGCTGGAGGTATCGCTGCTAACGCTCGAGTCCTGCTTGGTGAGTACAGCTGGCTCCTTTTCAGTGTCCTTGCCTGTGGTAAGCGCAAGCTGTTTGCTTTGCAGCGGATTGTGCGCATTTTGCATGTACGACGAATTCATTGTGGACGATGGCTTAGGCTTGATGGCAGGCACCGGCTTAGATCCGGCTGCTGGCGAATTGGATTCACTGCCGGTAATTGGTTTGTTACGCAGCTCCATGCCATAGCCGGCAAGAGCAATACAGCCCAGTACGGCCATTTTGGCCAGATTGTTGGCCAGCTGCTGCTGATTGGATTTGTCGCTAACCTCCACACCACTCTCGTCCAGCGTGTAGTCATACTCGAAAATGAATAGCAGCAGCGACCAGAGTACACCATTGCGGGATAGATTGCACTGCAGATCATAATTGTTGGCCGCCAGACTGGTCACCAAACTAACCGAGAGCGTATGTTTGAAGTAGACCACACGACACACATCTGAGAGCAGCTGCGGCAGAGTAATAATCTTCTGCTTGCACTTTTCAAAGTTACACGCAACCTCAAAGCAGCGCGTCACATTTGAGATGACCTGATAGTGCAGCGATTCCGGCTTGGAGTCGACGCCCAGTATGGAAACGCAACGTGAATAGGCCTCCAGTAGCGCTTCGATGCCCTCCTCGCGACGCAGCTCCTCAGCATTTAGAGCTGAGCAGTGGACTGTGTGATAGCACAGCTCCGAAGCCGCGGTCAGCAGTTGCGCCTCCTTGGAGAACAGCTCGTCGTCACGCGTTTCCATTCGTATCGTCTTGATTAACTGCGGATAACCAGCATATTTATAAGGACGCAACACTGTAAGTTGGGGAAATAAGTTAGTACACAATCCGCTCTTTAAACATCTTCCACTCACCATCCGGATAGCGCTCAAACAGAATGCTTTGAGTGCGCAGTATAAGCACAATATTGTTAGGATCTGGACCGCCGGAACTCCAAACGGAGCGTGAGCACAGAAACTCATAGGCCTGATTGACCTTCTCGAAGATTTCGCGACCATTGGGATTCTTGTCGGGATGATACATCTGTGCCAGCTTGTAGTAGCTCTTGCGTATCACAGACTCCTCCGGTTTGGGCGTTTTGGTCAGATCAATGCCTAGATCCTGGTATGCCTGCTGTATGGTCATCTGTGGCGGCTTCTTTTCCACCTCCTTGCGCCAAGCATCAAGCGTATGCTTCAACAGCTGCACCGGATCCGATATGGGCCAGTTGGGAAACTTTTGCGTGTCGCACAAATGCCGCAAATAATATATATGACAGAAGAGCTCATTCTCCAGCTGCGGATAACTGATAACGGGTATGGCCAGGTAAGGATATCTCGCCATTGTGTGACCACGCAGACGCGGTGTAAAGTCCGCTATATGCGCGGCAATCTTCTCGATGAGCAAGCGACGCATCTCCGAGCTCCAAATCACTTCCGGCGTATCGAATTCACCGAGAAAGATTTCGGCAAACTTTTCAGCGCTGTAGTTCTCCAGGAAACACACCATGGCCTCAGGCAACAATTGACCCAGAATACTGCGATGCATAATGCCCGACTGTGAGGTCTGCAAAGGAATTTTGAATGGGTTAAATCAAGGTTTATTAATAAATGCCGACAGACTTACCTCCTCGCTGCGGAAGCCCTGCTTCATGTGCGTCATTTTGAGGAAACGCGTGATGGGTAAAATATTGCTGCCCGTGTACATGAGCATAAAGTAAAAGACACCGGTCATATAGACCTTGGGCATCTCGGGATTGTCCTCCATGATCTGGCAGAGCAACGTGGCCACGCGTTCCAACAAGCCAGGATCGTGGGTTAGGCACACCTGCACCACATGCGGCAGGCAGATGAATTCAGAGAGTTTGCGCGACAGCTTGGGCCCGGGAATGAGTACAGCCACTCCATTCTGGGTGCGACTGGGAAAGAAGCTGGTGCACTTGATCAATATGTCCAGAATCTTGGACGCCAGCTCCGTTTCGTCGTACAGCGGCGTGCCTTTGGCAATGAGACACCACTTCAGTTGAGGTATCTGTTGCAGGGAGCGCCAGCCATCCATGCCAATGGCCCAGCAGCGAGTCTTGGGCGTGATCTGACCTTTCTGCCAAAGCTCTTTCAGCTCAGAGTAGGTAATGGGTCCCTGGCGCTCCGCTTTCTGGCCATCCTTTTCAATGTTGTAGTACCAGTCCTTCTCCTCGTAGGTGCCCATATTGGGACCCGCTTCGATGACATTCGTTTTGGTGTTCAGCTGTGCGCGACCCTTGTGCAAGTGCGCCAACGTGATCAGGTCAACCAGACACTGCACATGATCGCACAGAGCGCGACAATTGGACTTTTCTAGCACCAAACATGATATTAGATTGATTAAGGCATCTCGCATGGACGGAGACAAGCACTTGAAACGTAGAAAAAAAGATTATTTAATGGAATGCCAAAAAAAATATGAAATGTATTCCTTTGGCTTACGCGATCACTGAGCTGCAGAATGTAGGACATGTCACTGAACTTGCCAATCTCCTGGTGATAGCGTCTATACACCTTGGCCAATGCCTGCAGTGAAAAGACTGTCATCTGATCGTCATTAACGCGCTGCCGACACAACACACGTCTATACAAAGCATTAAACAGCTCAATCCTGCCAAGAAATTAATGGTTACAGTATATTTACATATTTGGGAACTTATGTACTTACGGATCCTTGACCAGATTCTGCGGCCAATCATCCTTTTCCAGTATGAGACGTATGTAGTAGTCACCAATTTTGATTTCCTCGGCCAGGCATTGATAGCCCACCTCAAATTCCTGATAATTCCAGGCCACAATCATCTGACCAGCCAGGTCACGATCGTTTAAGAATTGACGTAGCTCATTCTCAAGGCACATGCGCAGCTCCTCCCGCGTCTAATCAAAGATTTACTTTTTTAATATCTTTTGTAGACATATATGCTTTATGCTCACCTTGTGATTCCAAATTAGATTGGGCAAACTGTGATCTTTGGCAAAATTGTAGAAGAAATAGGGCAAGTTGACAATGGCTTCGGAGGTTTTCTTCTTCTGTCTTCGGTTACGCAGCACCACTGGACGATTTTTGAGCGCCTGGGCGGCACCATCCTGCTGCTCAATTAGGTTCATGCCCCAATGCTTGATGCCCTGCAAATGCTTCTCTATCACACTCTTGCGAGTTTTCTTGGAATGTTGGATTGCAAATTTGAGATTATCGCGAAAGTTCAGTTTATCCTCCTCCACATCCGTTTCGGGCACACTGTCTTCTGTCTCCAGGAAGGTTAACAAGCCAGCGGGCTGTAATGAGCGTAAAGATAAATACAAATTTAACTTCAGTCTAGTTTCAAACTTACGAAAATGCGCTTAAACAGCTCCATCGCCTCATCGCTGTCCGTCAGCCAGAGACCGATCAAATGACGCGATAGCTGGCGATGCGTTATCAATGTGGGATCATTGGAGGGCGTGTATAGTGCCACAAGCAAATGACGACACAATGCCGCCTCGTCCAAAGCCAACGCCTGCATTTGTTGTGCCACATGCAGTTCGCCCTCCTCGATAATGGCACGCAGCACCAGTCCAGCACCCTTGACAATTGCCAACGATGGGTGCTGGAACAGCTTATACAAAAAGCGACCGCGCTCGGCAACCAACTCGAGCAGCATATCAAACTGCTTGCCATCCGTGGTCTCACTGTAAGGCACACACAGCGCAAACGTCATAAAATCCAGCATGGCGGACAGAACTAGTGCACCGCTGCCATGGCTCTGCAGGAAGAAACTAAGTATTAGAACTCAGGCACTTAGTTTAATTGTATGCCAACATACCACATGAGTTGTCCACATGTTGAGCAGCGTTTCCAGAAATGATTTCGATGATAATATGGAAGATTTGTTCAACTGCTCCTGCTTGAGGTCGTGATCGGTGTTGACCGAGTGCATCAATGAGTTGATCATATCAATTGCCGAATAGGTCACAGCCAAATCCTTGCGACGCAACGAAGCCACCACCTTGGTGCCAATGATTTCACGAAAGCTACAAGAAATAACATAAATTTTGGTTATAAAAGTTAGATTTGGACACAAGCACTTACCCTGGAAGATTTGTAAAGGCCGCATAGCCCACTTTACTGGCCAGCAGACGCGTCAGCGCATGAAAAATAGACTCCAGCTCGACGTTATTCAGCTGCGCTGTTGGACTATCCAGTTCCTTCTGGGCCAATGCCTGTAGTGCACTTAAAATCATCTTTTCCTTGTTCTCCGCAAACAAACTCTGCAAGAAATAACAGTTTTACCAAATTGTTAAGCAATTAAAAACTCATTTAACTTACATCCTGGGTGACACTATAGTTAAGTCCACTGTGGGGCACGTTGGCATTGAAACGCTCAAGGATTTCATAGCGTCTGCTAGGGTTTTGGAAATTGTTAATGACCAGGCGCAACAGGTTGGCCTCCGTCTCCTCGTCCACCGAACTGTTAAGGGGCACATAGCGCTTGCCACGCGGCGTATTGCCAATGCGTATGTGCACATCCTGATTGCCACTGGAGCGCACCGCATCCAGCACAGTGGCCAACAAAGAGTCACGATCGTTTGTGCTATAGCTGCGCACAATGCCGTTCTTGTATTCAATGCAAAAACGCTGAAGATTGTCTTTATCGCGCACCAATGCAAACACATCGGACAGCGGGCGCAGCGTGCAGACGCTATATGTTTGCGGATCGCGCTCCAGCAGCGTCACCTCAGTTAGACAGAGAATGCGTTTTACTGGATCCGGATGCCGTGGCGTTATCTTTTGCACTGTGAACTCTGTCATCGAGGTCTGGAACTGATCACCGCTGCAAAGTAAACAATTGTTTCCATTTAAATACACAGCTGGGGGGGAAGAAATATCTCATATACTTGCCTATATTTGCCAAAACGCTGTCGCTCAAATTGTTCGCGGGTTATTTGACTCTTGAGTATTTTGGTTTCGATGCCGAGAAACTGGGAGGAGCGTTGGGCAATGTTCTGTACGATCTCGTGATGATTGAGCGCTTTAAACATGTGCAGACGGCTAAAGCCGCCGTAGGCCATCACGATGCCATTATCATAGTCCGAGATGCCTGCTTAAAACGTGCGCGTAAATGAAAAACCACAAAGATGAGTGCAAAATAAAAACAGAAACAAAGCGAACACGTATTAAAATATGAGACGTGATGACACAGGGGGTAGACGACAATAGGGCAATAACATTGGCACATTAGCTTTGACGATGACCAAGGCACAGCAAGGGATTTAAATCACAATGCCTTCAGCATGTTCAAGCCATGTCTATAGGTACCTATTATTCCCTCGATGTCCTTGTACATATAGCTGGTGAGCACATCATTCGTGGTGGGATCCAGCTGATCCAAGGAGCAGGGTGTAACCTCCAGCACAGTGGGCAAACTGATGCCCGACCAATGGTATTTATAAGCATTAAATCGCTATGGCAATATAATTTCTGTTAGTTGAAATTCAAAAGAAAGAAATGCAAATACGCTTACGAGAGCATTTTTAGGCTTGTCCGCAAATTCCCTGTAGTATTTCAATATGGAGCTGAGTATATCATTGCGATATTCCGAGGAAAGTTTGATCGAATCCAATTTCTTGTCTTTCTTAATGGTGAGCACAAATTCATTGGGTATTTGCTGGGCGTAAAAAAATTATTTAAATAAAATATATTTGCATATAGTATATTAATATTGACAAGTGTCTCACATTTGTGGATTTTGTGGGTGCGGCGGCTACAATATCCGAGTAGGACCAGCGATTTGTTAAATCAAATCTGTCCGGATTGTAGGTGGAGATGCCGGCGGTGCCAATGGAGAGAATTCGCTTATATTTGCCCTTCCACGAGTGCTTTGTTACAATAAAGCATTCCAGATCCACATTCTCCTTTGGCGGCAGCATCTTTAAACAATTCTGCTACCTGTTGTCCAATTAATGTGCACTATTTTTACGCCACTAAATAACAAACTAAAAGCAAGACGAAAGAGAGAGAGTGAGAGAAAGAATTTAAAAATTTATATAGTACTGTTGGGACAGCTGATTCATGGGCGATCGTCGCGTCCGAAAATCCAATTTAATGCTGATTAGTGAAGTGAACCGATACTTGGGCCTGGCACACTTATCAGCAATGAAGTGAGTGCCAACGCCACGGCCCCCACACACAACAAAGGCAGAAAAGGGGAGTAAACGTGACGACGACGACGACGGCAACGAAGAGAGCTACGAGTGTGGTTCCAATCAGAAGCAGCGCCGCTGCTAATTAGCTTAAGTGCTGCTGATATTGCAGGCGCTTGTGGTTGTTGCTTACCTTAAACATTTATAACATTTCAAACGCTTGCGTTAGAGTTTTACAATTATTGGTTATCGGTACTATATTACTACTAAAACTTCGTGGATATTTGCAATTTTTGCATTTGCATTTTTTTACAACAGCAGCGCAAGCAATGTGACCAGTTGCGGGTAAAATAAAAATACCACAGTTAACGAATAAAATATTTCAGGGCTGCAGCGCAGTCACTAACAGTTAATATCCAACGACTGAGTGCGAAGAGTCACGCCTTGAACAGACATAACAAACGTTGAAAATACGAAAAGAAAGCATTTTTAAACATCAGAATATACAATATTGTGCATTTTAGCACATTTTCCTTAATATTTTATTGTAAGTTGATCTGATAGTGGATCGAAACATTTGGAACAAACTGCAGTGCTTTTGAGTAGGGCTACCACAAAAACAAGTATCGATACCACATTCAATGATCTTGAGTCGATAACACCAACGCAATAATGAACCCGCACTTTAAACTTATTCAAATGCAAATACTTTATCATGTTTTCATACATACTGCGCAAAAAACGAGTTGTAATAAATTATATGCGGATTTTCACGCCTCGTAATTAAGTTTGCTACATTGTATCACCATAAGATATAATATATTTTTTATTTCCCAACCAATAAAACTACATCTTGGTGGCTTAACTACAATTAAAAAGTTTATTTGATTGCGTGCAGATATATAAATGTTTTTCTGCTGTAATCTGTGTGTTGCATATAACGTACTTTATCTAAATGCAAATAAAGATGGCAGAGTTTATGTATTTATGTATGAATTATAATATGTGTGTACCGTACGTATGTATGTATAAAATTCAAGATAAAAATCTCAGTAACAAAAGCAAAACAAACAAGAAATAAACAAGATGACGACTTGATTCGTATCTTACACAAATGTATAATGATGCTGCATTATCATAAACACTGAGCTCCAGCAGATAGATGCATGCATGCATTTACAAAGAATGAATGCGTCGTGATAAAATAATATAGATAATTTATGGGCACGCACTGCTCCTGGTTAAAAGATATATGACCAGGTGTTGGCATATCTCACACAGAGAATGATTTTAAATGATGAACGATGATAAGAATGACGCTAAGTCTTAGACACACTTTACAAAAGATCCTAAGCATAGTTATCGTTATCTTCTCTTCTTATTTTTTTTTTTATCAACAAACATAGAACAGATCTACTATATAAGAATCTCAGACTTTGGTGTGTGTGTGTGTGTGTTGAAAGCCAAATGGATTGTTATGTTGCTTTTCTTCTTAACTTGTTTTCTATGATTTTATTTGATTTTTTTTTAGTTGTTGGCCAGGTCAGCAAGAGCATTTGCTCTTTGAATCCGCACTCGTATCTGCCGCACTGAGATTGAATTTCTCAGCATCATTCGCATCGGCAGTTATCAGTTTGTCATTGATGAGTATCTGAGAAGGTGAACAAGAATATTATATATTACATATAATTTAACCACTTTCTCATGAGTTGATTTTATTTGACGTTGATTCCAGTGCCATACTCACTTTATTCACCAAAGCTCGTGCTGCTTCATCGATGTTGATGTTTTCCTTGGCAGAGGTCTCAAACCAGCCAGCAAATCCATTCTCTCGCACATACTCATCCATACGCTCCGGTTGCGTCACAATACCCTGTTTCTCTTGATCGCACTGGAAATAAGGGAATCATTGAAATATACTTCACTCCAAATACACACAACTAAACAGTTAACTCACCTTATTGGCTAGCAGTATGCAGGGTATGGGACTGCCATCGGGTAGCTGAACCTTTGAATCCAAATCCTCCTTCCACTTGCTAACACAATCGAACGTTCCACTGCGCGTCACATCAAAGACAATAAAGGCACCCACTGCTTCCTTATAGTACACTCTCGTCATATTGCCAAAGCGCTCCTGTCCGGCAATATCCCAGAGCTGTAGACGCACTATCGTATTTGTATCCCAGTGGAGCACCTTCAGTGCAAAATCGACGCCAATTGTGGCACGATAGTTCTGGCTGAAAAACTGATGCACATAGCGCTTGATGAAGGACGTCTTTCCAGTGCCCAGTTCACCGATGACTAGAATCTTGTATAGATGTTCCCGTTTCTCGCTGCTGGGCGCCATGATGGTCTGCAAAGAGTCAGAGAATAACTGTTTGTGAAAATCTATTCGAGTAGTTGAATGACAGTTCAGTAAGTGCTGCCAAAAAAATAGCTATTTTTTTGCGCAAAAATCAAGCTGGAAAAGTTCACTTTTAAAATGCTAAAAAGTTGACAGTGATTTCTTTGGCGTGGATACCTGGAAATGACTGCAGCTACATATTTAAAAAAGTACTTTTTAGCAATTTTCGAGGTAAGCTTTAAGTCCTTGACGCATTAAATAAAATTATTTCGCTTTATAATAACATATTTTATAATATTCAGTTGTTTTTTGCAATCTTTTCACCACTCTTTGTTTAAGCCCGATTTATAAAAACGGGAAAAGTAGTTTTCAATTTATCTATGTTCATTTTATCCATATATTGTAAGCTTCATTTTTTTGCAAAACAATTTTAAAGAACATTTGAAATTCACATTTCCACAAAAAAAGAAGCTAAATTTGACGGGAAAGAAACAGAAATCAGAGCTGTCAACACTGACAGGCACAAACCATGGCTAAAAGGGGAAGGAAGGGTCTAAGGCAGAGCAAACACTAGACGAGGGCAACAATTTTGCACAACTTTTACGGCTTCTTCACATTTAAATCGACGACGGGTTAAATGCGCAGAACGACAGCAAATGGGAACACGACCACGATGACGATGACGACGACGATGCCTGAGCTTACCGGTTCCATTTCCTGATCCATGGTCAAATCACCAAAGGCCGGCATGGGTTTGGCCTCACCACCGTCCTCCTCCGATATGGTGTCCTCCTCGTGTGAATCCCCGCTCTGCACCGACTTATAATGCACCGTCTCCCTTCTGCCCTCGATGCTATCGTGATCGCTCAAGGCGAACTTCTGCTTGGCAAAACTGTGACGCCTCAAGCTCGAATCACTTGGCTCCTCACTGGAGCTGGGCTGCTGTGCGGCGTCCGCTTCTACGGCTGGATCACGCACAGCGCTGCCAACGGCAAAACGCACCACCGGCGGCACCACCGGCGGCTGTGTGCCGGCACTCTCCGCTAGCGAAACTGCGTCCGTTTGCTCCTCCTCCAGCGGACTCTCCGGTGCCTGCACAGGCGATGCTGGGGCGGCCGTTGTGCCGCTGTTGCTGCTACCAACTGGTGCACGTAGCTTGACACGATGTCCACGCTGCTGCTGCTGCTGCTGCTGCAAGAAATCGCGCTCCTTGCGTGTATTAAGACTGCTGCTCGACTTGCGCACTGCTCCACTGCTCGTGGCCAACTGATTTGCATTCGGTGCGCGACTCGGCTTCGCTGGCGCTCGTTCGTGCGGCGGCGTATCTCTTCGGCTCTCAGTGATAACGATTTTCTCGTGTTCGTTGATTGTTGCTGCTGTTGTTGTTGTTGATTTGAGCTTCGGTTGCTTTTGCTTGGCGACAATTAGTTTGGTGGTGCGACTGCTGCTGCTCGTTGTTGTATCTTCTCTGGATGTTGTTGTAAGCGTTGTCGTTGTGCTTCTTGATTTTCCGCTTCCAGGTTCAGTTGCTGTTTCTCTCTTCTTTTTCTTTTTCTGGTGTCGGTGTCACATAATCCGTTTCGCTTTTGTGGCTTTTGCTTTTACTGCTTTTGCTGCTTTTGCTGCTTTTGGCTTTGACCGCTGCTGCTGCTGCTGGCTCGACTTTCTTGCCACTGATGGTTATTTGCAGCGTGCTGCTGCCACTGCTTGTGGGTGCTGCCCCCGCTCCCCCCCTGCTGCTGCCCGCTCTCTGCTGCTGCTGCTTCTTAAGCTAATCTCATCGCTGGCCGCCAGACTGTGCGGTCGCACTTTTGTCTTGGACTTGAGTCCGCCCAGCAGCAGTCGACGTGTGAGGCTCCTCTTCTTCTTCAGTCCACTATCAATGCTCTGATCCTCTTCCGCTCCGCTCAACAATGCCAGCTGCTCTTCACTTTTGGGTTTTTCCTTGTTCAACTCTTTTGGCTTCTTGCTCTTGGGCTTTGAGAAGCTGCGAAAGGCGGCGGAGAAGCGTGAACGTGTTTTTATTTTAGCCTGATCTTCCTCTAAATTAGCTGCTGCTGCTGCTCCTCCTCCTCCTTCCTCTTGCTCTTCGTCTTGCTCTGCTTTTGTTGTTTGGCTTTGGCTCGCTTCGTTGTCAGCGTTTTGCATATTACAGTTTGGGGTTGGGGGACAAGTAGGAAAAGGCACTCGAATTCTACACTTGCTTCCGCTCAACAAGTGTCCTGCATCCTTTCAGACAACAACAACAACTCTTCCCTTCCTTTTCCTCAAACAGCAAACGTAGCAACCGCAACGAACTCGAAACGAACGCGAACTGAAATTCGAATAGCTGCCGCCTGGGTTTATATAAATTTGTATAATATATCACTCCCCCTCAAACACTCGCCGCCACCTCCCCCCCCTTCGTTGTGGTGAGCCCGCCCAAAATGGTTTTACATTACATTACACTTACAATCAAGCAGTTAGTAAAAAGCTCCAGTTTGTTGTTTTGGGCCGCTTACCAACACTGTGCACGAATTTGAGCGTGAGAGACGCCGCTGCTGAATGTGCCAACTTAATCCCCAGACGCTTGCTTATCAATCGTTTTACGGCACAAAGCCGTTTTTGTTAGCTTGTGATCTTGGCCAGCATAAAGAATGCGCCTGTTGCCTATCAGCACATGACGTACTTGCTCCCCTCAATTGCCTTCCCCCCCCTCAACAGCCTATTGCTATTCAGATCAAGGGCTACAGCTATATGCACAGCATCAATTGGCGATCATCTAAAACGGGCCAATGAGGCGTGAGGGCTAACTAAGTTAACTGGTCTAGCAGCTAAAACAGTGCTACAGTAGAGCCTCGTGAATATTAACCGAGAGTGATTTAGAGCTTAAAGATACTAAGGTTTATATTAAAAGTAAATACTCACTCATTAAATTTTACTTGAAAAAATAAAACTAAGAAAGTAGATAATTCCTTTCAAGAGAAACTAATAGTATAGAAATTTAAAAGTCCTAATATCTTAACTTCCATGGCATGAATCCTAGATTTTCTTTTTAAGGAAAAGTCACAATATTTCAGTCGATTTGCTCAATTAGAAGTACGTTAAAAATAAAGTTGAAATTAAATGGATCTGGCTGGAGGGTTAAAGAGAAACTTATCAAGATTAGGTTGAGTGAGTTTGGGGCTTAAATGAGCTTAAGATAAAGCCATTTAAGTGAAAAAGTTTATCCGTGGCATATAAACAAGTTTTCCTTATTCAAATAGTGTTCAACTTAAGTTAAGTGTACTTAATTTTACGTTATTGTAGGATTTTTTTCCCTTTAATATCAAATTTTTCCTCTTCTCTCTGTTTAATATTGAACTTTTCTTCAGATATACTTGATGGCTATTAAGTAAATATTCTTGAATTTCACCTCTTTTAAAACAACTCTTACTGACCAATGACCACTGTAGTCGTAGTAGTTGTCTCCAATATGAAGGCAACAAGCTAACTGGCTGTGCCTGACCTGCGAATTGGCTTCCAAAACTCAGTGAGGCAGCAAAAATGCATGACACGCATTTCGCTGGCTTCCTTTTTATTTTTTTGTCTCGCTGAGCTGAGGACTCATGACAAAGAGTCAGTCAGCTCAAGAATCGCATTGATGATGATGTGTGGGCGGCGGAGTGGGGTGAATGAGGTGGGCTATGGTGCCGCAGATTTACCAACGTGGCATGCATGTGTTCGTATATAGAATTACGTTTATTACAAAACGTGGTAAGCCACAATAAAGACATATCGCGTATATACAATTACCCCGGCAAACGGAAAATGGAATATTAGTGCAGCAGTGAGGAAAGCATGCGGAAGCTTCAACTGAAGCTCTTCTCTGTTGTCATGTCAAATCTCACGTAACCTCAATTTGGTGCAGTCTAAATATATTTACTATATATAGAGTAGATTCTATATCATATGGTGTATCAATCAAACGATGCCCGCGCTTGTTGGTTTACAGATTTTGCGGTTCTCAAAGTGAGATGATTGTTTATCAATTCTAGTACTCGTACATGACTAGAACATGTGGAAAATCTTTTATACATACAATGTTTAGCTTACAAAACTTCCTCATTAAAAGTAAAATGCTGAAAAAACTCTATTTTCATTTATGCTTGAGACGAGACGAGATGAGATGTAAGATAAATAGAATATAGGACATTAACAAGAAGGAGAGTTTAAGGAAAATATTTGCAAATTAATTACTTTAAAATAGCAAATTAGGATAGGATAGGATAAGGTAGGATAGAAGTAAAAGGAGAGCGCTAGTCTGAGTAAGAAAGAGGAAATAACAAAAACAAATTAGAAAAAAATTAGAGCTGGAAGAAGAGATTAAGAGCGACAGGGAAGAGATTATGGGAGAAACTCCAGAGATATCGAAGATTGAAGTTTAGTCACAGATGCATATAGAAAAATGTCAGGAAATCTCGACTAGAGCCTTCTTACTTGTTATTACTCAATTATTCAATCTAATATACTGACAGGGAGATTTATTAACAGCGTGATCATCACAATGGAGAAGATGTGCAAATAAAAAAACATTGCACTTACCGACAGCAGCAATTATATCCCAATTCTCTTTTTTGTATCTCCTTCTTGCATTTGGCACTTTCACAAAAACAAAAAAAATTAAACACTCTCACACACAACAACAAAATAATAAGAGGCAGCTTAGCTCTCTCAAATCAATTTAGATTGTTTTTGGAACATCGCACAAGAATATATAATTTTATTTCCACTATACTCCACACACAAAACAAAAAATCAAAAATAATTATAGATGCATAATTATTGCATATTATTTAAACTAACTAAAACGATCCGCTCATTTGGGTGTGTCGCAGAGCGCCAAAACAACAACAACAACAACACATACATATGGTAAAGCGCGGTTATCCTCGCTCTCTCATTTTTCACAAGCAGGAAAAGCAAAAACAATTTGGCGCGCATTATATTGCCTGCATTTACACAAAAAAACACTACTTAAAACGAATTCACGGCGATTCTATCTATTTGCAAACACTTTGCGTTTGTTAAGTGCGATAAATTTACACAATTTAAATATTAATTGAACACGAACACGCTTTATTTGAATAAAAATACGCACGATTAGAATCCAAGGATGTAAAGGCGCACAAACTTCTCAGCCAACTAATTTTGTGGAAGTAGTGGATGCCAACCAAAAATGATGCCAATGCACACGCACACAAATACTAATGTATTTTTTCCGGTGCTTGTCCTGCTCTTACTCAGAGCGATCGTTAACTTCCACACACAAATTTCACTCCTTCCACAAAATCAGTGAGCTGAGAACTTCGCGCGCCTTTACATCGTTCGATGCTAATCGTCCGTCTTTTTATTCAAATAAAGCGTGTTCGTGTTCAATTTAATATTTAAATTGTGCTCATTTAATTCTGAACAAACGCAATGTGTTTGCAAATAGATAGAATCGCCGTGAATTCGTTTTAAGTAGTGTTTTTTGCGCAAATGCAGGCTGCAAAATTCGCGCCAATTTGTTTTTGCTTTTCCTGCTTGTGAAAAATGAGAGAGCGAGGATAACCGCGCTTTAACATATGCATGTGGTGTTGTTGTTGTTTTAGGCGCTCTGCGACACACCCAAATGCGCGGTGCGTTTAAGTTAGTTTAAATAATATGCAATAATTATGCATCCTATAATTATGTTTGATTTTTTGTTTTGTGTGTGAAGTGTAGTGAAAATAAAATTATATATTCTTGTGCGATGTTCCAAAAACAATCTAAATGGATTTGAGAGAGCTAAGCTGCCTCTTATTATTTGTTGTTGTGTGTGAGAGTGCCTAATTTTTTTGTTTTTGTGAAAGTGCCAAATGCAAGAAGGAGATACAAAAAAGAGAATTGAGAGAAAAGTGTTGTTGCTGCTGTCGGTAAGTGTAATGTTTTTTAATTTGCACATCTTCTCCATTGTTTATTGATCACCCTGTAAATAAATCTCCCTGTCAGTATATTAGATTAAATAATTGAGTAATAACAAGTAAGAAGGCTCTAGTTGAGATTTACCGACTAGGGGATACCCTTAACCCTAATCATTCTTGTATTACATACATTCCAATGTTTTTCATTTTTTTTACTCGACAAACCCGGGTCTGGAACCAAACCAGGGGTACCAAAATATTCAAAACCCGGTTTTGAACCGCTGCGAATTTTCACCCAAAGGTTGGAAACCCAAACCGAAGCCTGGCCGTTTTTTCAGGGGTTTGCAGCTCTGGTTTAAAGTTGTATAGTATTTCAAGCATTTGCAATCTTTTTCTAGGACTCTGTTTAATGCATTGCATAAGAATATATGTTTGCTCTACACACAGATTTCAAAAGGAGTTTCACAAACACCTTTAGTTTCACCTGTTTCACATTTAAATTCCGAACTTTTACGACCAACAAACAGTAAAAAAAAAAGAAAGCCGAAAGCATTAGAAATTCACTTTCTGTGCTAAACGGAAATTCTTTTGTGCTGTGGAAATGTTTGCACGCAATCGACAAAAGGGAACAGAGAGCGAGTCTGAAGCCTGAAGTCCTGGCTAGGGATACACATAAGCATGTGAAGCATTTCACTAAAGCGTTGCAATTACCAACGACCTCATTCCCCCGCAATAACAAAAGCCCCCCTCCACCAACGAATACGTCAGGCGTTGATGTATATCTTTAAAAGTGGAGCAGACAAACATGGCATTAGATAAGGAATAGTATTAAACAGGTTACGAGCGAAGTGAAGTTATTCAATCCTTTCTTCTTTTCTAGTCCAAAAACAATTTGACAGCTGTGTGTTTGTTTGCATGCTGCACGGCAGCTTGAGGCAGTAATAATAGGGGGCGTGGTTATGCAACCCCAAAAATTACAGCCACTTTGCTTAAAGGGGGGGGAATGCAATTTTCTAAAAAGGTTATACATATGTTCGGTTTTGTTTTCTCTGCTCTGCATTTTTGTTGCATTTGGCCCAGTAGGGTATGCAACGCTTTTTGCATGTGGCGCTATAAATATGCAATGCTTTGAAGACAACCCAAACCACCCACAAAACATTTTGCATATTAATAGATTCGAGAAGGTTAAGAATATGAGCAAGAATTTAGCTGATGTAAAGTGTTATATATACAAGACAATGTAAAATGTATTTTTAAAATGTGTGTATATGTTAATATAATTTTATAAATAAACTTAACACAGTTGTTTTTATGTTCATTCAAGTATCTTTGGGAGATGCTGGCGAAACGTGACCTTGTCAATGGTTTGGCATAATGTGCTCGCTTGAATGGTTAATAAATAATACTATGTAGATATCGAGTTGTGAGCTGCACCTTGCGTGCTTTTTATTTCAATGTGCCCGCATTTGAGTGATGATTATTGTTATTGTTGTATTATCAGTTGCAACCGCCTGCAGCATTAATTAACATTTGAAATGCAATCGCAGCAACAACAACAACAACAACAAACGGGACAACAAAGTGCATTGGCTTGTGAAGCTGCCAACGATGCGAAAAAAAAGAAGATTGTATAAGGAGAATTGAAATAAAAATAGGTATTCTATATTCCAATGATTACTCAATGAATTTGTTTTTTTTTTTCCTGGTATCACAATATTTGATAGCCTGTTAACGGTATCTTATCTCTAGGTATGCTCAATGTCGAGTCATCGAAACAAAACAAAAACAAAAACAACAAAAAAAAAGTTCGCCATGATTAGATTGTTTTTTAAGCCCAGAAAAGGCAGAGAAATGCAATGAGCGTTAATAATGATTCACCCGCAAATGTTAAACAATTTTAATTGTTAGTCTTTAATTAGGGGTTAGTTGTGTCTCTTTCCCCTCTCTGCCCCACACACGCACACTTTCGCTAAATTGACCTCAAAACGTGACGCGAAACGTTGTGAAAACGGTAGCCAAGTATTCCCATAATACAACAAAGCATATCTTTTACTACTAGCAATCGTTTAAGTATTGTTCGGACACACCCACACACACACACACACACACACGCACACGTTGTCAGCCAATTTGTCGGTCTTGTGCCTATTTTGTATATATAATGTACAAACACATATTGGGTATATGCGAGTATCGAGAGTGAAATTCCATTGCCCATAACACGTGCCTTTAGTCAGCCTATCCGGGCATCTGTCTATGGTTTTATCGTTGTGTTTATTTGGTCTTTAAATGAGGCAACAACTCAAGTTGCCATTTCCTTTTAATAGCGTGGAAATTGTAGTGTCATAAACTAGAAAAGTTTTCCCACTCAACGTGTACTTAAAGTGTTAAGTAAGCTATTAAAAGTATAAACGTAAAGAAAAGTTTCCAGTTCTTGGGAATTTCATGCACATATTATTGCACTTGTTCCAATTTCATTTCCAGTTATTAAGCTTTGAAAATCTTTCAGGTTTTTTTCCGTGCTGAGCGCTGACCGTGATTTGAATTTATTGATTGTTATTCAAGTGAGCTTTGCAATAGTTAACTAACAACAACAACTGTCACAATAGTTGTTGCCAGCTAACTGACACAGCTATATCTACGTTTTATTGCAAAACTTGCATTATTTGGTTAATACACATATATTTTTGGTCTCCTACAACTAAAACATAAAACGAGGGTGGCTCTATAAAGTTATCAATTCAAAAGTTCATAATAAACAAACAATTTCACTTTCATTTCACACACATTTCAAACTTCCCTCGCTTGACAGAGGAATGTCTGCTTTAATCTCACTTACCCCGTTATACAAATAACCGTTATTGCGATTGATATCCATGCTGGGGCGTACGGCAGGCATCTTCTGTGTTGTGCTAATCGCCTCAACGGCGCTGAGATCGATTTGTGGTTTCCTCTCCGCGTAAGCTGGATTCGCGCTGCGCAGCGAAAAGTGAGAGCCGCTCAGCTGCTTTTCACAGTCCAAAAGGCGCCTGGCAAACAACGGTGATTCTTTGGCACTGAGTGTGCCCAGAGAGACGGTGCACGAGGGCTGATGCTTATGCTCCTCGGGCCACGAACTATCGTCTTGGCTGGTGCGAGTGAGATGGAGCTGCTGATCGTAGTCGTATTGGCAGCGCAGGCAGGCGCAGCTGCTGCAGCTGGTGTTGTTGCTCAGATAGCTGGAGGACTTTGACTTGACTTTGGGTGGGGGCGTGCCGAGGCTGAGTTCCTCCAGGGAGGAGTCGCAGAGGTTGCGGCGTCCGGCTGAGGATGAGACAACGCTGCAGCGTATAACGCTGGTTGCCATGCAGTGTGCGAGGGAGGCGGTAGAGGGGTAGAGGTGGCTGCTCTTTAGACTTTGACAAATTGCTGTGTTGTGTTTTTATCACACTGCTGCGTTTGTGTTTGAGCTCCAGTCAAGGTCATTCGCACGCGCTTTATCTATACACTCATACACACACACATAAAACACACGCTCACAATAACAATGCGTGTTGTCTCTGTTTGCTCCGTGGTTGATTGGGCAAGTGTTTTGTTTAACTTATGTTATTCCATTTATTCATATTACTTTTCTGTATTTCTAACGGCGCACAGCAACATGTGGTTTCCAAATGTTCTCTATTGTTCTCTCTCGCTCTTTATCTCGCGCCCTTTGGTCAAACGGTAATTAAGGCGCTTGCACTTGAACTTTTGTTGTTTGGTTTGCCGCGCACTTATCAACAAAAATTGCATATATGTATGTATGTATGTATATGTAAAATGCGAATTCGGCTAAGGTTATCTCTTGGTGGCTTTCGACTGCACTTGCAAGTTTATTGAACTCGCTTGATTTGGCCAATTACTGCACTTTTGACCACCGCCAAATGTCAGGCTTAAGTAAACAATGGCAAACTGGTTTCTTGGCCAGAAGTGGAGCACTTTTAAAATTTGCTTAACAAAAGTTCACCAGTTGCATAAGCTTTTGTTGTTGTTTTCATTTGTTTATACGCTGTTGTTGCTCCTGGACGTTTATTTCATATTACGACAAATTAATAACACACACGTACAAAAGAGACACGCAAAATAGACGCTTGCTTCACTTTACACGAGCAGCAGCGACAACAACAAAATCAAAGCAAGCGCAGCACGTCTATACGCCGTTGCGTTCAATTGTGAACTGAACGAAAGCTTTCGGCAAAAGCTTGACATAGCCGAAACGGTTATGCACATAACCGTTTAGCCAATGCGCGCCACTCAGTGAACTTAAACTCACTCACTCTCACTCTCACTGTGTGCTTTTTGACAAGTAATTGAACTTATTGCTAAAAATTAATGAATATTTAGTGCCGTTATAAGTGCAAACAGGCTGCAAAGTATGCAATGTGAATGGAGTATATAAAATCGGGTAAGGTGGCAGCCTTGTTTAGTAATAAAAACAAGATTAATTGTGATGTTTTTAACATATTTTATATATTGTAAACAGCCATTTATAAAATTTGTTATTTTAAATATTAATTTACTCTTTTTACTTAGTTTAATTAAAGCACGACTGTTTCTCGTTTCCGTTTCTTCTTAGGTCCTTAATATCGCTTTATGTAATATAACTCAACGCTGCTGAGTAGGAATATCGTTTCCATAACTAAACAAAACTTACATGCTCTACTTACTAATTCAGGAATAGCACACAGTTAGTTTTATAACTTTAAGTAATTGACAGGATTAACAATCAAATAAGTATTAACATTAATCAAGATGTACAACAGTTATAAGGAATTATATAACATTAGGATTTAGTCTTATTTTCGGACTGCAGTGCCAAAAGTTCGGCTTGTTTGCGTTTCCCCCGAGCCAGCATGAAATGCGATACATTCTCGTAGACAAGGAACGTGATCATGCAAGCAGGCACCACACGGATCAGGTTCGCCTTGAGACCCTTGTAGAAACCAGTGGCGCCCTCGTATCTGCAACGAGAAGCAAGTGTGTGTAGAAGGATGAGTAAATGGGGATTGGAGTTGTCAGGACCTAAGCTTACCTACAATGCCTGCGATTTCAGTTTAGCAAAGAGATTCTGCACAATTGACAAACTTAGTGATAAAGCTACTTACTAGAGCAGATGAGTTCAAGTTGTTCAAGTTGTTGGTGCAAGTTGCAAAGCGGCCTTTGGGCGGAAATGAAAAAGACTCGTGTGTTGAGGGAAAACTTGGAAACTCTCGTTGGGTTTCATTTCATTTTAATGTGTATGTACTTTATGGTACTTTGATTGATTTTCTTTTGTTTTGTTTTGCTTTGTTTTGTTTTTGTATCTTTTTTTCGATTATCTTCGTGTGGTTTTTGTTCACAATGCATTCACATTTATAAATGTAGTTCTTATGTGCTCATAAAATGTCAATGTTATTTTAAGATTTTTAGATTTTTAGATATTTCAGAACCATTTGAAAAATTATGAAGAATCTTTTTGCCAAAACGAAAACTATGCATACATAACTACAATCATATTTACAATGTACTTATTAAGTAAATAAATAATTTAACTAAACTATAAACTAAGGGATGTGCAAATTTGTTGAAATTTGATTTCACAAACACAATTACTTTTAAAGTTTCCTCAAATTATGTGTAGATAGTATAACTAGCAATTATAATGCCTAACTATGGAATTAACTTAAATTTAGATATTACGAATAGTAGTTAACTTAAAGTAGACTAAATCAAAATTCAAATCATAACATTAATACAAAAAGTTTATGATCCGCTTTGTCATTTATCTGCTGCTGTTGCTGTTGCTCGACAGAGATTTGTGTGCTGCTGAAGATTCTAATTTGTTTTTTTTTTATAGTTTTAATACTAGCTAAACGCCTTAGCTGGTCAGCTTCTCCCAAATTAGCATGACCATGCAAATGTTGGGCGTTACGTGGACCAGGTACGGCACGAGTCCCTTATAGAAACCACGCATGCGTTCGTACCTCCAAGTCTGTTTGATGCAGTCCCAGGTGCCACTGTACCGATGATGGTGATCCTGCAGACGTGCACGCACCACCTGATATGGATAAGTAGCTGCCGCCGCAATCAGTTTCGACATGGCAGCAAATGCCAAATATTCGCTCGTCGCCTGTTGTCATGGGAAAACAGAAAAGTTTAGTACATAAAAACCATTAAAATCAGACTGTTGAACAGCTGCCAAAAAAAATGCCACTGGCGTCATCATATACTTATATATGTATATGGCAACGTATGCGAGGCGCGTTTTTGGTCATGTGATGTTAAACAGTTCGTTAATATACATTTATTGTTGTTATAGTATACACACCAGTTTAGTGTCGATGGGCAGCTTGCGGTATTCATTGTAGGCATTCTTCATCTCCTCGTAGGTCATGAACTGAATGGCGCCATGGGAGACGCCCAGCATGCCGGGCACAAAGCCTCTATAGAGTCCGCGCACACCCTCCGTCTTGTAGATCTCGGCCAGAGCGTGCACCATGCCACGATATTCAGCGCTGCTTGCCGCATCACATTGCAGACACAGTCTCGTCTTGACCACCCAAATGGGATTCGTTAGCAGGAGTGTGAGTGCGCCCGATTCCGCAGCGGCCAACATGTGCATGGCGGGTCCTAAAGGCATCGTTGAGTTGCCATCCTGAATGAACGTCTTGATGGTGTTGTAGCTAAATCGGGGAGAGAGTTGTTAGTTGAAGCAGAATATCGACTTAGTTCAAGTACTTACAACATGAAGTATAGACCCCAGGAGGAGCCAGAGCCCCAGACATTTGGGGTGACGCCCTTGTATAGACCACGGAAGCCTTCCTGCCGGAATATGGTGGTAAAAGCGCTGCCCAATCCACGATACTGTGGCACCGTTGCCGTGCGACCATCATTAACTGTAATAACAAAGCAAATAATATTTACAAGTGTTTATTGAAGACGTCTAGACATTGTATAAACCTTGAAGGTTTGCTTGTAAGTGTAAGTCAAGGGAAAAACGATTAAAAACGAATTTGCTTTTTTTTGGGGGGGGATGGGACTGTACGCTAAATCAATTGCCATTGTTGTTGTTGCTGTTGCTGTTGAGCGAGTTCTGGCTAATGGCCCGCATAACAACAGCAACAAGTTGTTGTTTTCGCGGCCAACACACTGAGAGATAGCGTTAATTGGTCGCAGCACCAGCGGATGTGATAAGAGAGAACCCAGTGGAAATAAGCAATGACATCGTCGGCTTGTGCGGGCATTAGCATGGTGTCTATATTTACTTTTATATATACTACTTTTATACTAGGCATGTGTGTGTAGAAAACGAAAAAAGCAATAACAATAATAACATTTCGATTGACGCTTGTCACATCATCTGTCCTGACAACAGTCCAAAAGGGGGCTCGTCTCTTGCTCTCTCGCTCTATCTCTCTCTCTCTATCAAGCTAGTAAATCAGATCAACTGTCTATTTTTAGTTCAACACACACGCACAACAACAGCTTTCGCTCATGCCAGTTGTTTAACCTTGAGCAATGAGCCCAGAACCCGTTACTTAGTATTTAAGAAGAAGGGGAAACAAGCAAATATGGCAATATTTATATGTTACAAGAAGCAGACTTTACGTCACAAGTTGTTTACGTAGTTTTATAGCTACTACGTATACAATTTTAAATACACCATGCGAATTTTGTTTTTATGTGTTTGTTGTTTGTGCATTAACGTCACAGAAAGAAAATATATATTGTATATTAGCATATTTGCGCGTTAAGTCCAAAGCTAATTTTTGCGCAAATACTGTTATTTGATATGGCGCGATAATATATTTGCCCAATAAATAATGGATGTTCCAATTAACTTTGACTTTGGCTAGACATACATACATATAAATGAACAGCTGATTGTGCCCTTAGATCAGCATTAAGTGCTCGCAAGCGATAAAAAAAAAAAATGAAAACGCACCTGGCAACAACTGGAGTTTTTATATTGGAAACCAGTTAATTGTGCCATGTTGCATACAAAACCAACTGCCAGTTGCGACAGTTGCCGTTAAAAAAAAAAAAAAACTCTCAATGTACAGTCACAATACGTTGGTCACGTGATGCAAAAAAAAAAAAAAAAGGCAAAGGAGTGCGAATAAAGATAAACAAGTTTTTGTTGGCGCTGACGTTAGCATTTGTATTTCCCCACTCCTCAACCATCAACCACAACTAGTGGGAAGTAGATGCGTCATATGTAGATATAGCTAATGCGTCTTCTGAGCAATAGATGGCGTCAGCGCACGTTCCATTAACGAGGTTGCTTTCACGCTTTATATGTTTTGACCATTTTTTCACACAAACAAACAACTTAATTTTGTTGTTTTGATTAAGGTTCTTGCCCGTGCACAAGGTATACGAGATCAGAGATACTTACGCACATATTTACACATTAAATTTGCGCTTTTTCCACGCAAAAACAATAGTTTGTTGTTGTTGTTGTTTTGATATAATGGAAAAGTTGGAATATGTATACGGAAATGATAGTGTTTACTTATTTACGAAACGAGGACAACTATGAATATGTATGTACGCTGATATAAGCAAACAAATAATTAAAGTACATACATATATATTCGCGGAATTCTGATTCACAACATCTGTTAATGAGTGCTAAACATTTAATATCAAGCTTTGAACTATACGAATTTACTACTGAACTGAATTCCATAAAAAAAACAACAACACATAAATGTGCGAATAATTTTTTTGGGGGCGTGTGCTTCGATAACGTTTTCTAGAATTGTTCAGTCGTCAGTTTTTGCCTATCATTCCATAGCTTATCAACTTTACACGTAGCATAATCGGTCAGCAAATTTTGGAGTGTTTTAAAATAAAAATTGTTTTTCGCGACTGTCAACATGTCAATAAATTTAACATTTGAACTGCAAACCTGAGGTGCCATTTAACAGCAATAACAAATAGCGAGTACAAATACTTTTAATACTATATTTGCTTTTGTTGTTATGATGCAATTACTTTTACAATGTTTCCATGGAAAGTTTTTTTTCGTTCAGTTGCGATACGCATGGAAGAAAAAACCAACAACAAATGCAACTGAATGCAAATGCAACCCAGACACAACAACAAAATGTATAGCGGCAGCTAGACTGCTCGGTGGCGGGTCAATCACGTGCTAGACTGTTGCGTCTTTTTAAAACTATTGCGCATTATCTAGAATGTTACATATTTGAGTGTCTGTGTAAATACGATTTCAGGGTTCACAGGGTATTTTCTAGTTTACTTTTCGTTTTCATGGTTTACTCACCAGCAAAGCGGATTTTGATGAGATCCAATGGGTGCAGGATTAGCGTTGATGCAACACCGCCGGAAACGCCGGCAACTAGATGCTCATACTTGACATGAGCAAACACGTTGAATTTTGCGGGACTTCCACTTGGTGCTACGTTTGAATTCATGTTGTTGCTTGTGCGTTTTTTGACTTGGATTTATTTCCTTATATATTTCGCTCTCTTGTGCGAGTGGTAAATTGTACTATTAATATTATATTGTATTACTATTTACAATCTTTGGCTTAGTTTGCGTTCTCTCTCTCTCTCTCTTTCTCTTTTAAAATCAGAGAAACTCGTTGAACATGGTCGCAATTTGTTTCGCAGATGCTGAATTTGTCTTGTTGCTAGGCGCTGAGTTTTTTCTGTCGTTCTTTTCACTGCTGCTGCTGCTACTGTTGTTGTTACTGCTTATACTTAAACATATCTGCCTTTGTTTTGTTGCCGAGCACATATTTTCTCTTTGGCAAGTTCGACAGTTCAATTCAATTTCCTTTATTTGCTGGTTACTCTGCTTTTTATTTAGCTTTGTACATACAAAAGTACATACAATCTTATTTGGCTGATGAAATGTACTTCAATCTGAAATGTTACGAACGAGACTGCTTCGTTTTCGTTTTCGGTTTCGTTAGACGATTATTTCAAAAATGAGTGTGCACTCTCTGCCATTTGCTTATGTAACGCTAAATGCATTTCTCTTGACGATTTAATTAGATTTTCCTTGCTGGTATTATCTCACTGTTGCAAAATACACGCGAAACCGATTGAATAATGCTGGACTTGTAATTTTTCTTGTTCCTTTTGAATGCGCGTGCACAATTAATTTTCTGGTAAGTTCTTACGGTTCCGTCTTTGCAATGCTCAACCGAATGACGAGGGAAACACGAATGATTCGATGAACAGCCGAGGTCGCGCTTTTGTAGTGGCACTCGACGAACAAAAAAAGCAAATGTTTGGCATATCGAAATATCGATAGCTATTGTTGCACCAAGCTATCAGGTGTTGACGCCCGGGGCGAATGGCACGTAAGAGGGCGGCTCAACAAGTACTTTAAGTACTTTGACCGCTGTGTAAGCTTGTAATGATGTTTTTTTTTCATAAACACTTATATCTCTTTGTTGGTTTGTGGAATCAGACTTTTCTATTTCAAAGGGACCGAAATCAACTATAGTGCATAATGTATCCAAATAAGCGACTTCACTGTTCATATCTTGCTGTGGTTAATTTTTAACTAAAGCCAGCTTACTTAACTTATCCATTATTTGCGCGTTTATTGGACTGCAATTTTGATTAATGCTGAATTTAACAACCTATATTCTTGAGCACATTTGCATGCTTGAAATAAACCGTATGCAACGTTTTATGTGAGTGGTATTTACTTGAGCTGTTCAATTAAAATCAAATATGTTGCAAACGATCGTTTAAAGTAGTGTCGATATATGTGTATCGATATTGTTAGATGGCAATATTTGTACTCAAATTAAACAGTCTGGCCATTCGAAGTTGGTTGTGTGACCGTTTGCTATCGATCTTAACATGATTCAAATTAATAAAACTAGAAAATGATTTGTATAATAGTTTATTCCGTATCAAATTGTAAATTATTTATACAGAATAGTTATAGTCAGCACTTTTACATTTTTTCGTATGATTGTTAAACAATCGTTAGGCAAATATTTCAAATGATTTACTAAATCGCAACAATTGGAAATACAGTGTTTTGAAAAATGGTTCGTTGGTTTTCTTTCATTTATTATTACAAAATACAACTTATTATTAGTTAGAACGAGAAAAATGTTTTATGAAAGCGGCGGCGATATGGGATATAAGTTAAGTCAATTTTTGTGAATGCCTAATAGTTGTTATAAAAGCTATTGTCATGAATATATATTGCCTCGATAAGGGTTATCAATTATGTATATGCATATAGTATTATTTGTATGTTTGTATATGTATATGTATAGAAAAAGTTTGTAAATTGGTAGGAAAGAGCATTAATTTAGATGATTGCAATTTAGTCTATACTTTGATTTTTTTTGTTTGTTTGTTAACTTTACAACAATTTCACATTTTGCGTTACACAAAAACAAAACACAGTTCAGAAGCCAAGTTAGACTGACTTTAACTTCCGATTCGATTTTGGGCGCAACTTGTAGGTAGTTCGTTAGGTTCACTATATATTTTTGGCAGGATATTGTGTGTGTGTGTGTGTATGTTATATGCGTTCTGCTTTGATTGCTGTGTGTATGCATGTGTGTGTGTGTGTTTGATTTGTTTTGTTTTGTGTTTGTTTAATTTCTATTACGCTCAACTCATTTCGCTCGTAAAAAGACCTAATATTAAATTATATAAAATAAATAATCGAAATCATAATCATAGACGACGACTCTCATTTAGCGTGTACAAAATATAAACATTATTTTTCATTTAGAGAAATTCAAACGATAACGACGAGCTTCTTCAAGCAGTCTCTCTCTCTCTCTTCCCCCCACTCGCTCCTCTGCCTCTCCAGTTGTTACTCCTTGTTGCTTTATCTAATCCTCATCGTGTGCATTGTCCGTTTTTGTTGCGGACGTGGACGCATCATTGGCACTTTCACTGGCATGGCTGCTGCTTTCCGCGGCCGCCGTCGCCGCTGCGCCGTTCTTGTTGCTGTTGCGCGCATCCGTCTCATCGCCGGTTGCCGCCGCACTGACCTTGGCCTCCAGGGCGCGTATGCGATTCTCCTGCTTCACAATGATCGCCTTCAGCTTGCGTATCTCATCCAGAATATTGCGATGATCCTTCTCCTGCAACAAAACGTTACACTTTCAACTTTATCCAAACGAATTATGCATATATTAATATCTTACTGTGAATATCGCTGGTGGTGGTCCATCGCTGGATTCGTTGTTGTTCGCGGATGAGTGATTGCCACCAGTGTAACTGCCACCGCCACCGCCACCGCCACCTCCACCACCGCCTCGGGATGCGGACGCCTTGTTCAGAATGTTTGCCTTCTTGCTGACGGAGAGCGAGTTGTTGCCCGACGATGAAACGTAGCCGCCCTGTACAATGGAAACGCGATCCTGATTAGGTTTTTTAGAAACACTGTTCATTTTACATTACAACAAAGAACAAAGAACACAACAACAAGCGCCACGCAGCGTGCGTGTTAAGGCAGTGTGTGTAAGCAGGTGAATATACCCCAAAAGAATGTCTTACAAATGGGTTGTTTTTGTACAATTGTGTGTTTTTGCAGTTAGTAAATGTTGGCTGGGACTAAAGGCTGACGAAGACGACAGGCAAACGTAGATAAAGCAAGCAATATTTTTTGGTAGCCACGCGGGTTGCAAATTATAGAGAAAGCCTTTTTTGGAATACACTAGTTTTGGCCGTATGCCCATTTACAGGAGGTCAGGATCCTTGTACGCTCTAACTTTCTCTAGAAGCACAGCAACTGTGGCGCCGAAGCAGAAAAGCAAACGACGGAGCCGCAGAGCAATGAGCGCTGTATTCCAAGATGTAACGATGCAAGATGGGAGACTCGCAGCTGGAGCCACTTACTTTGAGCGAGAAGGTGAGCGGTTCGGCATCCTTGCCGGCAATCCATTCCTCAGCCGTGATGGCCGCATCCTCGGCCAGTGTGTCGGGATAGAGATCCTCCTGGAAGAGATCAGATTTGCGCGGCACCGTCATCGAAATGACCTGGCACAGACCATTGTTGTTCAGGCGATAGAACTTGGCTATCTCGCAGGTAGTCACATCACAGCCTCGCTTCGGCATCAGTCCAATGCCACGCTGCGGATCTGGCGTTTGAAATGTGTTGATGTAGTGCACAAACGGAGGCTCCGGCGTCACCTAAAATGCACAGAGTTCGTCAATTACTTATGATTAGGGGCATAACTGACAAGCAACTCACCTCGAAATAACGAATCACAGAATCACCCTTGCCGCACAAATAGATTAGATTTGTGTCCGCATCGTAGAGCGGGAACATGACACCGTTCGATGTGTCCAGCTCGACCATGACAATGGGCTCATTGAGTGCATCGGGGGCACGCAGCGAATACTGACGCTCTGAGCTGCGATTGAAGCCGGTGGTGAAGATCAGGCCGTGACGCAGAAAGATCGCACGTGTCGCCTTGGAGCCCTCGTGGCACATGGCCTCGCTTTCCAGTTCACCGCTGCGCGGATCATAGATGCGTATCTTTTTGTCCTTGCAGGTGGTCACAAGCTTCGAGCCATCCCAGTTAAAGCAAGCGCTGTACACAATATCCGGATGCGAGTCAATGTGCACAAGGATCTCGCCAGTGCCCACATTCCAGATGACTACCTGCAATTGCAACCGCAACCGAGAATTAGTTAAACAGTCAAACTGTTCAAAAATTGAATGGAAACTCACCTGATTGTCGGAGCCGGCGGTGAGCAGGACATTGAGCGCCGATGGATGCCACAGGACCAGACCAACACGACGCTGATGGAACACCAGATCGACGACGGGTTCGGTGAGTGTGCGCGAGAGTCCGCCATCGGGTATTTGCCACACCTTGACCACACAATCCTCGGAGCCGGAGGCGATCACATTATCATTGTGTGGACACCACGAAATGTCTAGCACTGGACCTTTGTGTCCACCCACCAGCGGATGATCTGCCGCAATGCGTCCAACCTGTAACGATAAGCCAAACAGAATTCCAATTAAAACATCGACCCATTAACATAATTAGCACAGCTTTATTTTTGGAATTTGCCTGCGAGGCATTCATAATGCAAAACTTCATGCTGTCTGTTCCAAATCTGTGTTCCTAATCTTGGTGGGCAGGGCAGGTGTGTGAAGTTTGCAATTATTTAGTTGAAAAACAAACACGTGTGTGAGAAAAACACTTGCATAAATTCCTGCGGTTCCCCGAATTCTATAAAAGAATTTATTGGATTGGGTTTAATGCCAAATAGTGACTTATTATTGGCATGACTGTACAAACATGTGTACGTGTATTATGCTATAAAATATTTTTATATATTTGAAAAGTAAATATAGAAAATAGTAAATCGCTTCGTGTTTGGCAATGACTCACAGAGAGAACTTTTAGAATTAAGGTTTGGGATGTAAGAAAACTGTAAAAAGTTGTCAAAATAATGATTTTATATATATGACTAACGGTAATTCAGTTGAAGTCTTAAAAATGCAGCCAAATTGTACTTTATCGTTCCATAAAATAATACTTTATGACCAATTAATGCAGGTGCAAGATAAAAGTCTAGATTATGGAGGTCATAAAAATATAAATAAAACAATGAAAGAGTTACTAAAATGTTAAGGTTATGCATTTATAAAGGACCAAATTTAAAAAGTATTTTATACAAAATACTCTAAAAAATACCACGTATTATATTACTCCTTATTTATCAACTCCTGTTGTAAATTTTATATGATTTATGTGTGTTATAAGAAGCGTGTCCATTTAATTGACAAACCAAATTCGGATTCGGATTTGGATTCGGATTCGGATTCAACGCAAATCCCATAAAGTATTTAAATTAGAGCGTGTGAAAGCGGCACCAACATAGAAATCGGCAGATGGTGTTCAAAAACTTTCGTGGATGGCGCGCTGTTTGCATACAAATTTGGGCCAATTAGAACAGACAAACACTTGGCCAAATACGTTTTGACCAAATGCGGAGCGATCGCGTTCGCAACTGAAACAAATTCTGCCCACGCATTTGCTGCCACTTCTCCTGCTTCTGCTGTTGACAGCTGAACGGATGTTCAATTTTGGCGGTGCCAAAAAAGTGTTTTTTCTAGTGGAAATTCATAAATTTTCCATTTGGCCAACGCTTAAGTAATGGGGTAAAGATTGCAAATGGCAAGACAGCCTGGCCAAAATGCAATGATTACACAGAATAAAATACTTTTTTTTTTTTGTCTATTTGTTTGCTGTTAAATTTAGACAATTTGGTGTGTCATGTTGGCCGGTGGCCAAAAATGAAAAGTGCGACCCAGAGATACGTTTAATGAGAAATTGAGAAGAGAGGAGCTCTGCGAGAGAGTAAGGTAAAGAGAGAGAGAGAGAGAGAGATCGGTCACATCGAATATTCATAACTGTAGGCTTTGGGCTTTTATTTGTTGTTATTTATAAGCATAGAAAACCACGCGCATGTTTCATGCCAAATCACTCGACGTCATTTCCTAGATGTACAAATGTGTGTGTGTGTGTGTGCGGTGGCAACAAGCCCGCAAATGGTTGCAAACATTTTGCAACGAAACCGAAAATCCCTATTAATAGCCAGGGGGGGCTCCATTGTGTCTACATGTATAAAAATATAATGCTTACATATACATACATACATATATATTTATAGTAGATGCAATGTGCAACCAAATTAGGGATTTCCTTTATACTTACTTTATTGTGTGGCAATACAATGAATGCACCGCCGCCCGCCGACTCAACAATGATGGCCAAGAATTTTGGATTGACCGCACAGAATGTGGAGTCCCAGCTGGATTTGGAGACGCGTATATTATCGTAGCATTGCTCCCGTTTTAACGACTGCCCATAGACGTGACGAAATTTTGAGCTGCGCACAACACGAAATGACATCTTTATAAGCTCTGTTGTTGTTTGTGGCTTCTTCTTCTACTCCGTCTTCTTCTTCTACTTCTTGCTGTTGTTGTTGTTGTTGCTGTGCTCGTTTGTGCCGATTCCCGGTTAGTGTGAGTTGTTGTTGTTGTTGTTGTTGTTAACCCCGTTATAAATAACTGATGTGCTGTGCTGCTCTACTCTACGCGTCGAGACTTAAATTTAGGCTGACTTAAGTTGTTGTTGTTGCTGTTTCTATTTTACTTTATGCTGATGCGAGAATTCGTTGTAGGTCTCAATTAAAGTAGTTTTGTTGTTGCAGCGTTTTGTTTACCTGTAAAGATTCAAGATAAAGCTAATTACGTTTTGTATTGCTAAGAATTGAATGCAAAAAGAAAAGCTAGTGTATTAATTTTAAACGAGTTCAGATCGAATGACAGCAAGGTCTTAGAGTAAATTTTAAAATCGAGTAACTGTTAGTAAATTACTAAAACAGTTTGGAATGCAAAGACCATTCATCACATAAAGATTAAATGATTTTGATGGGTATAAGATTATTTAAACACAAAAGATTTTTTTCACAAAATTCAATCTGATAATTGGCTAAAACGTAGTTACAATGTGCAATCAATAGTTTTCAATTGCAATTCTTTATTTATTTTTTTTTGTTACTTGCTTTTGACCCCCAATATACCCTTTCCCCCCTCTCTTCTAATATGGCATCATTAGTTTGGTTGAGCGCCACTGAAGCTGAGAGTCGTTTTTTGTTGCACAACCTCGATTTGTTTAATAAATTTGCATATTACGTCGAGTGTCTAGCGCGACAATCAATAAGCAGCTACAACAACAACAACAAACAACAGCAGCTCCGTTTAACTGTGACTTTAGCTTATGAAATGTATGCGAAAAAAAAAACGAAAAAAAACAAACAACAAATCGTTGGCATTGTTTTGTTGTGTTTTCAACGGAGATAACAAATTGTGTTATGAGAGCCAAAAGAACACTTTCACCTCGATTGGCAACGAACATTCAAACGTGTTCAATTATCAAAATTAACAAGAAACTACAACAATATTTTTTTTTTTTATAGGTAGCTAAAAGGAGGTGCTGTTGTTTATATGACATCATAACGCTTAAATAACGAATTGGCTGACACAACACGTGAATTATAGCCACATAAACTCTAATAAATTCGCAAAACTCTTAACTGGGGGTTGGGCACACGAATAAATGGTCAAAAAAAGGTTGACAAAGCTTTCGTTTTTAATCAGTGACAAAAAAAAAAAAAACGGCCATAAAGACGACCATTAAATTATTAATGTGCTCTTTTTTTTTTTGTTTTGTTTTAGCATTTCTGTGCTGAAAGTAATATTTGTATGTATGTTTATGTAGAAATATGCTGTGGGGCACACAATGAATTTGTCATTGACCTGCTAAATATATATCCATAAACTTTTTATATTACATATTTATATTCTTTTTCACTGCAAGGTAAGACTTTGTTGTGTGTGTGTGTGTGTGTTACTATCATTTTTGACGCTGCTGATAAACTATATCAGCTAACAACAAACAAAAAAGTGCCTAAAACACTCATAAAACAGCGCTCTAATAATACAAAAAACACTCAAAAATATAGCTCTTGAAAATGCTATAGATACAATATACCATATATATATATATGTATATAGTCAAATCGAGCAAGCTATACACATCGACAACTGTATATGTATTTGTGTGTTTTATTTATGGTGTTTATATGCCTCAAGAACACCTTCGCTTGAGAATTTTAATACATTTCACAGCAGCGGCTGAAGGTCACAACTTATTAATAGAAAATTCAATCATCTTGGGGTAAAATTCAATTTTCATATTAATAAACACACACACACACACACACACACATAGTCATTGGCACACCCCTGAAACGCTGTAATTTGCGATTTAATATCTTTATTTGTTTGCAATATTTTTCTCATCTTTTAGCCTTTTTGGCATTTGGCATTTTAAGTTTTGGCTAAACAATTGCCGCACACAATTTATATACAAATTGCATTTATGTCGAAAAACTCTCGCATTCCTTGGCGAACTAGCGATAAAGCCTCACAAAACGTACATATAAATAACGGAAGTTGATACAAGTCTCAGTCTCAGTAGTAAGTAAGTATGTGGAAATACTTGTTATATGCGGGTGTCGAATGCTGGGGGGTGGGGGGTGCGGGTGGGTGGTCTGATTGAGTGCTCAACAGTCACAGACGTTGCAGATTATATACATATAAACAAACAATGGGTTACAATAGTTAGTTAACCTGAAACATGTTTTGGTTTATCTCTTTTTTTTTATAGATACAAGTTGTACAAACAAATCGAACATTTATCGTAGTACAACTGATAAGATATGTTGCCATATAGTCTGAAGAATAGAGCAACATATTATTTACTTTACTTTATTTAATTTAATTTTTATGTGACTGTTGTATTCAGAAAATAAATATTTTGCGATGATAAATAGGTTTAACAACTACAAACTGTAAAAATATGTTTTCTATGTTAAAACAGTTGTTAAAACTTGAATGAATAATACAAATTCTTTAAGAATTCTCAACAAATTGATAAGGATTTAATTTCTACCTGATTAAACAACGTCTTAAAACTTAATATGCGTATGAATACAATGGGAAGTAACTGACTTATGGCACGCACTGTAATTTCAATCCAATGCAGCTTCCACAGACCATTTCTCATTAGGTTGCAGCAGCGCTGATCGGTTCATCAGTTGATGATTGCAACGCGCCAACGACGACGACGACGACGCAGACGTCGACGTGAACGTCGACTGGCCACAAATTGACTTAATGCTTGATTGCAAATCTTAACGCTTTGTCGAAACGCTGTTTACCGGCCAATTCTAATTGCTTACAAATGTTGTTGTGTATGCTGCCTGTTTGCTGTTTGTCGGCGTGACTAAATAACCAAAGCGCCCCCTGTTGCGCCCCTTTGTATGCACAGAAGAGCTGGGGGGAACGGGAAAGGGAAGAGCTGCATACAGGAGCAATCGTCAATTAAGCGTTGTTGTAATTTTTCACAGTGCAATGCAATCGAGTGTAAGAAACGCGTACAGAACAAAAAGTGACAAACGAAGCGAACAATAAATGAAAGGGCGCAAGAGGCCAAGGGGCAAGGGGAGGGGGGCAGACTGTGCTGCTCCAATTGGCTGCCGCTGAACGCTGCACAATGCTAATATGTGTCCCGTTATAATCCAAACTGTCCAGCATCTAATTAGTGGACAACGGGGCGGCGTGAATGTGTCATGAGCAACACTACATTAATAACAATAACAATAACAACAATAAATAACAAAACAAGTAAGAATGACTCGACCTGACCCAGAGACACCCTGTACTCAGCACAGGGTTGCTATACAAGAAAAAAAAAAGAGTCATTGAGAGAATTTAGAAGAACTTTAATACCAAAGTTTGTTTTTGCCGTAGGCTTGTAAAATACCAAATTTGGGGTGACCAGTTTCTTATCACTTGGCTGTGACAAACTATAAAAATCTTTAAAATTAGCATCTTTTATACCCTTTTTGTGCACTTTATTTATTGATATGAGCTATGTAGCTTTATGATCTTTTATGTACGCACTGTGTAGGTGGCAAATGAATCATCATCAATCCCAGACGCCCGGGTCTTTGATAAGCATCTACAGCTGCTTCTATTTCTGCTATTGCAAGTGTGCCCGCCTTATCAGCAGCCTTGCATCGATGGAAACTTTCGCCTGCATATTGTATATGCAATGCAGCTGTCAGTGCGGCGCTTGATGATGATGTCATTAGGCATTACTATAATTACCAATGGCATGCAACAACAATAACAATAACAACAACAACAACAAAAACACATATACATCGTCATCGTGATTGCCTTGTTGTACTTAAGTTCATCAAACTGTTGCTTGGCTGGCGATTAACTTAAATCTTGACAAAAAGCGCGCAAGTGTCTGCTGCATGTGTCTGTCTGCCTCACTGCCACAAGGCAAGCTGCTCAAGCAGTTGACAGTTGATTAAATGCAACTAGAGATGGACTTTTAAGTGGCTGAAGGCTAATATTTAATAAGTTTAAAGTTGTATTAGAACTTTAAAAGGGCTTTGAAATGGTCACCCAATTGATAAAAAGAATGAATTTATCGATTTATCGATTCAAGTTAAATATGTTAATATTTAAATTTTGATTATCGTGTTGTTAGATGTAGATTCGTGCATATTCGTACAAACAACAAGCACGACACGCATTTAATTTAACATGCAACAACAACAACAACAATAATGAAGAGGGGGGCTTGGTGGGTGTCGGTGTCGCCGACATCGAGTGAAAGTGGAACTCTGTTGCTAAATTTAACTATGCATGCTTGTTGTTGTTGTTGCTATCTTAATTGCACGACGCTTCTCCGTTTCGCGTCTACTTGTTGCTATTTCTGCCGCATTTGCGCTTAGTCAGACTGGCGGCAGTTGTCGTTGTTGTTGTTGTTGTTGTCTTTTGAATACTGTCACTTAATTTGCATGCATATTTGCACACACTTGCAAAACAGACATACAACACACGCACATACTGCATGCGTTTTTCATTTAAATTTTGTCACTAATTGGCGTTTGCTGCATTTGTTTCTTTTTCGCCGTCATTGCTTAACCCATTTTTGGACAACAACAGCGACAACGCCTGTGACAGCAACAACTATGCGTGGGGGGGGGGCGTGCTCGCACGCGCTCTTACACTTTCTAAGAGAGCGCCACAGACGCAGTCGCAGACATACGCCGCTGGAGGTCGTTTGTTTTTCACACTTGTTTCACACAAACACAAACACGCACAGACACGCATACGCATACGCATATGTAGACGCTCACACACTCAAACAGAGTGAAAGAGATTGCCTGTTGTTATTGCTGCTGCTGCTGCTGTAATTCTACGCTTTGGCCAACTTGGAGCCACGTTTTTTTTTTTTTTTTTGGCAATTGCTACAATATTTCAATTACGGCTTATCGACTGCGTTTGCGCCCACAGCTCAATATAAATGGAGAGTACGCATTTAAGACACCCCCGTGCGCGCCAAACTGATTTGGATTTTTAATACTTGTTGCTTCCAGCAGAGCAACAATTGTGCGCTCTCTCCCACCACAATCAGCGCTGATGCCTCTCTCAGATTCGGCCAACAGAACTTTATAAACAAGCCGGAAAATGTAAACGCAACACACACACAAACACACACGAGAATTACAGCTAAGGGCAAAAGAAAAACACAATTAATTTAAATGTATATGCGTCTGTGTAGGTAAATGAGTGAGGCGAGAAACGCAGAAATCTTGCTTGCTTTCGTTTTGTTTGCTTTTCTTTCATTTTGCAACATTTTTCGGCGTTCGGTCTTTTGTTGTTGCTGTCCAAGACGCTTCTCATTTTTATTCCCTTTTTTGGAGTGTTGCGACTCATATAACACTGTGTGGGAGCGGGAGCGCAATTGGCAACATTTTATAGCTGCACTCTTCACATGCATTGCGCTCACCACTGAAGCACGCACACTCGCACAAGCGCGCGGGCACACATACGCACGCTCACACACAAACGCAAACACAAACATTGTCGCACTTATTTTATTTGCCGTGATTTGAATGATTTTGTAATACGCGCGTTCATTATTTAAATGTAATCTTATTGCAAACTAATTAAATATTATTAACAAATCAATTCAAATGGCTGCCACTTGACGACTGCTGGTTAAAATGCCACATAGATTCATTGACATTTTGTATTGGAAATGCCAAAAGTTGCCGCAATAGAATTACAGAAAATACCCACACACACATTTGAACGAACACTCACTTTAATTTAGCATTTATGCTTGGGCATGTGCTTGTGATTTTTATTTGAGAATAAGAAATTTTGAATTTCGCACTTTGTTGTGAACTGTTGAAGAATTTGCGGTTGCGAGAAGACGAAACGTAGCAAAACGCCGACGAGCGAGACGAGAGAAAACAAAACTGAACAACTAAGCAGTGTGACCGAGGGCAGCAAAGTGAAATAATACAACGACGGAGCTGCCAACTCGTCACAAAAAATACCACATTTATTTTTGGTGCTATATTTTAAGCACGCTGGTCACCCTAAATACTAAATCTAATAGCAGTATTTGTTAAATGTTAAAATTAAAATACAAAAATGTTAGCGCGAAATAAACTCAATTTGAAATGTAGTTGAGTTGTTTGTTTCCTGTTTTTGATCAACAGCAGTGGGCACTGGGCTTGATAATAACCTAAATAGCTCGGCTAAGGGATATTCAAATAGTAGCGCAGCAAAGAAAGCCACAATTTGTGTAAGAACAAACACTAAAACCACATTGCCAAACTAATAAAAAGAAAAGCAAAGTTATATTATTTACATTAATTGTGTCAAGGGAAAACTTACCAAATATAAGTTGTTAACATAAACAGGATCTCTAAAATAACCAGCGATGAGGCGCAACACAAAAACATGCCAGAGAAAAGCCTGAAATGAAATGCGAGCCAATGGTCGAAAAATGGGCAAAGAGCAAAATTCGTAGGCTAGCCCTGGAGAAGAGTTATTTGGGTATTTGTTTGAATGCGGAAAACATTCTACTTACAGCCCACTTTGAAGCACATGCAGCACACAAATCCTGCACAAATCAGAATCCACAGATTCTTGTAGATTCCCGCATAGAGAGCCAGCCAAATGGAGGGCTTTTCAAAGTCATGCTTCATGAAGATGAATCCGGAGAAGAGGACAAGCAATGCAGCCGGCACCAACAACCACATTCCAAGCTCAAATTTCCATTTGCCTTTAAAGCTCGCTACACTTGGAGAAGAGCGCAGTTTGAGATAAAGATGACCGCAAAGGAAACCCATTAAATAGCCACCCAGATTAGTATAGAAGGGGGGATAAATGCTGTAAAAGGTCTCCGAATTGCGAAAGTACAAATAGCGATACGTTCTGTCCGTGTAGAGAAGAATTGCTGAATATTCACATTTAATTACTTAATTTAATATACTTACTCCGGCTTCATGTGATAAACTGCATCCAATTTGAGGTAATATGTCAATAAAGCTGGCACAGCAAAAGTCAAGACAATCAGGACCATATAGATATACCTTGTAAGTCCTGGATATCTATAAAAGTTCACATATTTACAGTTACTTTCATATTCTCTTTGTATTGCTCACTTTTTTACTGTTATGATGATGATAAGAAAGAGCTCAAAGAGCTGCATATCTGCAGCCATATACCATGTTTGTTGTGCACACTACAAGAAAAGATAAATAATAGGGTATATACTAGTCAGGCGTAGACTTACACTCTCTTCTAGCAGATAATTGTTGACAAAGAAGACATTCTTCCACCAGTTCTCACGACAAAAAACTCTCTCAGCTTCGGTTATGTGTCTCCAAAAGGGTCCATCGCCCAAGCGGGTTAGAATGCTACCATTTATTAGTATAAGCAAAACGAGGGATGGCAGCATCCTTAAAAATCTGCTGAAAAACACTTGAAAATATACCCCTATACATCTTAGTATGCTTGTGCCAGAGTTAATCCATTGTCGATTCGTAAAGTTCACATACAGCAGAAAGGCGCTCATCACAAAAAAGATTTGAATGATGGCATTGCCGTTCTGGAATAACGAAGTCTCGAATTTGTAGAGATACTGTTCGAAGAACTCTGGATTCTGTAGCTGCACAGTCATAAAGACCATAAGCGTATGTCCCAGGATGACAACAAATACGCCAATCACACGGAAGGCATCAAAGAAGCGCAGATCCTTGGAGAGCTCGCTGCTGGAGGGCAGCACTAGACGAAAGTAGTTGCGGCACAGTGAAAAGGCGCAGAGATAGCTTTGGGCTAAAGGGAGGTTTAGGAATTAAATAAGTTGAGTGCCGAATGGAGAGCTTACCACGCGTCTTTAGGCGCTGCTGATAGAAGAGATTGTCACGAGCCGAGGCGGGAAAAGGCTGCTGACGCTTTAACCGAAAATCATAGAAGCTAGAGAAAACAGTGAGCAGCAGCAGGAAGAGAAGCAGCATATATACAAACAAGTCCAGTGCATCTAGTTCCAATGGTTCATTTGCTCGCTCGCAGTATTCAATGCTGCTGCGCAGACGTAAATGGAATCTGCTGCCCAACTGTCGATTCAGACAACTATTTATGAGATGATCATAGCGCTGACGCTCATCCGAGTCACGTTTATGAACCTTGGCATAATAATTGCTTAGCTGAACAGGGACAACAGTATAAAATAGTGTCTCAATACATTAAATTTAAAAGTGCGGTATTTAATAGTTCACAAAATGAACTAAAAATGTAAACAAGGTGGCAGCATCCTCCATATGAACTTTAATATTTACTCAATAGATGGCGGTACTGTTTAAATAAAACTTACCTCCTTATCTGCCACTTTCCCTTCATACAGTTGCTGTATCTGAAACTTGGAGAGAGTATGCAGCGCCTGCTTGCAGCGCTCCAAGCATACGCCCACAAATAAATGATCGTGTCGAAAGCGATGCTTCTCATCCCGCGACACCTCCTCAATCTGTTGCCAGAGAGTGGAGCTGGCATTGGGAACAATCTCAACATAGACTAGGCAATAGGTGCTACGTGATACAAGACGACTTGGAGGCTGCTGCAGACACAGATCGTAATCATCCAGATAATACATAGCGGGCATTTCCTTATAGGCAGTTACTGTTAAATGTCGAGGATCAATTTCCCGTCTAGGCAAACATTTTAAAGTACTTACAGTTAAATTGCGTATACGTCACATTGGCACTGATATATTTTACTAGCATTAGCAGCAGTAGAAAACTTAAGCAATGCATCTTGACTCGCATTAGAAGATAAACTGACAGAGAGTTGCACATTTTGGAGACTTTGACATATTATAAAATGTGAAAATTGCGTGCCAGAATGCAACGCCTCAATGGTTTAGTAAATGCATTTCGACAGACTCACAAGCGAATCAATCAAAATACAAAAAACTACCTTAAATATATAAGTCTAGAGTCTAGAGATGTAAGGTTGTGTGAAAGAAATTAAGTTATTTTATAATATCTTATGTAAAGCATTAAAATCTAAACTTACCTCTTACTTGAGATAACCTTTACCAAAGTTATATTAAGAACAAAAAGTTTATTTAGAAAAAGACAATTTATTTATTGCATCTGCTTTTTAGCCTTAAAATAGTTTCTTTCGTTTATTTTGGAATTGCGATGAATCACATTAAATATTTGCCGGCAAAGAGCAAAATATTGCTCTGCGACTTTATAAAGTAGGCAAACGGATGTGTGGCAAAGAATCTGTAGCGCCTCAGAGCCATTACAGGCATAATGCGGAAAGCTGTAGACAAGCCATAAAATTACAATGAGATATATATATATTTATTTCTTTAATTACATTTTATTACAAAAATATACTTAACATGCTGGATTAGTAAAAAATTGTTTAGTAAAATCAGTTGTGCGCGTGCAGTCTTTATAGAATATTATTTTGAGTGTATAATTCATGTCATGTTATCGTTTTGGCTATTGTTTATAGTTTTATAGTTTCATTAGCTTGCCGGCAAAGAGCACCGTGCCCTGCTTATTGGCAATATAGTAAAAGAATGGATGCTCTGCATGGAAACGAATGGGATCCGGCTGGAACATGGGCATCGATGCAAAGCACATGACCATTGCTGCAATAATGAAAGACAAGAACAAAAAAAAACAAACACACACGATTAAAATACTAATCCATTATGATTATATGAATACAAGAAACAGAACCAATCCCAAACAAATGTTAATTGAGCTTATGAAAATTTGTCAGGACTTCTATTCAACATTTTTGCAGTTTGCCAGCAAAGAGCACCATATTTTGCCGATTAATAATATAATAAAGGAAGGGGTGATCTGCATTAAAATCAATGGGATCCGCTTCAATCATCAACATATCCAAGCAAATGAGCATGGCTGCAGAAATGAGAGATAAACATAAAACAAAAATCAATTTAAAATAAATAAAAAATAAGCGAAATATGCTCAAGGATATGCTTTTGTAGCTTTTTATGGTTTTAATGTCAACAATCTTTTAATAGTTTACTAAAGAAAATATAAAAAAAACCTTGTTAAAGTTTTTGCAATTTGCCGGCAAGGACTATAGTGCTCTGTTTATTGGCTATATAGTAAAAGAAGGGATGATCTGCATGGAAGCGTAGGGGCATTGGTTTGGGCCCATTAAAACACATAACAAAAGCTGCAATTATAAAAGTTAGTTCTAGATACATTAAACTTTACTTTACTTCTATAAATATTAAATGATGAATTGCAAAAAAAACCTTATCTTCAAATATTGCTACACATTAAATTTTGTAATTATCCCTCAGCGGAATAAATAATTTTATTGGGTGTTATCTTTGGATTAACATATAAATATTGCATGTTATCATAGTGAAGTAACGCCCTTAACAAATATAAAATGATTCACAAGCTATAAACTTATTTGCTTTGAAGCATTTATTGCAATATTTTGTAATAAAAAAAAACACGACTAAACGTGAGCCTCTTAAGTTTGAGTTAGTAAGTATAATTGTTAAAGAAAAAGTAAGTTTGATTGCTCAAAATTGTTGCAATTTGCCGGCAAAGAGTATCGTGTTCGTTTCATTGACAATATAATAGAGGAATGGATGATCTGCATTAAAATCAATTGGATCCGGCTCAATCATCAACATTTCACAACTAACGATCATGGCTGTGAATATGAAAGACAAACACGAAAAACAGAAATGATTAGAAAACAATTAAATGATGAGGCAAAGAATGAAGATGAAAGATGAATAATTTAATTGAGTACATAACCTTCAGGGTCATTTAATATAGTAATGTTGTATAAACCTTTATTAAATACATAAATAACTCTAAGCCAAACAACAGACCATGTCAATTTGGATTTACATGCAAAATTGTGTTAGTAATTAGGTACATAGAATCTTTAAACAATTTCAAAACTGTTGCATCTTGCCAGCAAAGAGCACCGCGCCCTGCTTATTGGCAATATAATAGGTGAACGGTCGATTTGCATAGAATTGCATGGGTTCTGGCTCAAATGAGATCGACATTACTCGACACATGATCAAAGCTGCAGAGATTAAAGACAAGATACAAATTGTAATAAAATTCAAACAATCTAAAATGAGGGTAAAAAACCAACACCAATGATTTATGAATAGAATATTAAAGAGGTTTGTTTCGGTTAGTTTTAAGAAGAGAATTCTAATTTCTAATTTATGAACCCAACGGCAAAATCCAAACATGAAAAGTTAACTTTAAGCAAATTAATATACCCGTTTTTCAGTAGTGAATGCCTATAAACTAGTCTTTGTGATCAAAGTTCGTCATGTTCGCTGCCGGATGTTGCCCCATCTGGACGCACAACGGAGCCGTAGAAGATGGGCAAATGCTGCTTGTGCGACAGAACATAGATGAATGGATGATCGGCATGGAACTCAATCGGCGGATTCAACGATATGAGGCTCCGTTTTTGGCGGACAACAGCGGCTAACAATGAGAACAGACCGAGAGAGACAAATGTGAAAACCTTTGCGTGCAATGATGAACGGGACCCAAGTGTAGAAATGCAAGGAGAACTTACCGGTTGCAGCTGCTGCCTCAGTGCCATGCTCATTGACATCGATGAAGGCCTTGTGTATGATGGCGGAAACCTTCAACTCCTCGGAAGCTTTCAGCATATTGCCAAACTGTGCCTTGTTGGAGAACATGCGAGTCATGCCCAGCTGGTAAGGAATAAAAAGAGTAAGTGAGTCATCAACAAAATAGTTTGACTTTAGTAGTAGCTTACCTGCTGGAACACTGGGGTCAGCTCTATCTGGAACTCGGCCTTGAACTTGGGCAGCTTGACCATCACCTGGGTGCTGTGCAGCTGCTCCGTGATTTGGGAGAGCGGCGTGGAGCTAAGCTTCTGCTCCAGCTGTGCCAAACCCGTCTTGCTATTGGGCAACACAATCAGCATGGACAGATCCGAGTCCTTGTAGGGCAGTTCCAAGGCAGCGGCATCCAGCTCAGGCAGATTGGCATAGCGGAAACGCTCCTTGAGATTCATCATGGGCACATTGACGCTATCGGCATCGTTCAGATGGAAACGTTCGTCGCGCGTGGCATGCTCCGGGAACTTGTGCACCCAGTTGCCCTTGAAGTGAATCGCATTGATCAGCACCAGACGCGTCTCGGCGTCCAGCAGACTGGGTGGCACGAGATCCTTGATCAGATTGTTTGTCTGCTGCTCCACCCAGGAGTTGATAAGGCCGGCAGCCTCCACATTCCTGGAGAAGTCCACATTCTGGGCAGGCGAGAGAAACTGTTTGGAGACCAGCGAGTTGAATTCATCATTCAGCTCATAGTTCTTCATCACATAGATTTTGTTGGCAATGCGCAGAATGGAGCTCTTCTCATAGGCAGCCAGCACCTGGTGAAAGCTGTCTGCTATCTTGGTCACATCACTGGAAACCAGTTGCAGGCCCTGGTCCAATTCTGCGGCAGTTTCTCCCACAGCTCCCAGGCGGGCCATTGCCGCACAGGTCTGGATGGAGAAGGGCGAGAAGACGACATTTGTGTTGGGCTTCAGGGCGATCAGTTTGCCGTACATGTTGGCCGAAAAGATGGCCAGCCGGCGCGAGAATTCGACCATATTGTTGTCGGCCATGACGTCAGCTGTTGTTTGGGTTGTGGAATGGGGCTGCGAGGGCTGGAGAAGCAGCAGTAGTAGAGAGAGCGTCACGCAGACTGTGGAATAATGACAAAAGGGCGTAAAGTTGTGTTAGTGTGTTGTGGCGAAAATAAAAACCATGAATGATTTCATAATTTATGTAATTCCCATTAGGATGAGTCACCTCGTCGTATGTTGTTTATTATTTGGCGTTGTTTAGCCGTTTTGCTCGTTGTGTTTAGTCACAAACTTAATACTGATTAACAAGTTCTTTGTTGTTGTTTGCTTTCTCCAATTTCGTTTCTAGCAGCTTCTTATATTGTTATTTGCTTTTTCAATTTTCAATTTAAAAAACGTAGATAAAGACACTTTGTTGTGTTTGCAAACGCGTCTGGACGCCAACTGAATGTTTTCGCTTGGTTCGCTTTTGTTTTTAATGCACAGAAAACACACAAGCAAACCGCATGCACATGTATGTGTGAGCGCATATCCAAATAACCGATTTGCTCTCCATTTCGATTCTCTTTTGCTGTTGCTTTCTGTATCCAACGTGCTCTTAATTGGCCCCCACGTATAGCTCTCGCGCGTTTCACTTGTTGGAGAGCTTATCAGCTGTGGACTTTTTTTCTCACTTTCTTGCTTACCGTCTAATTGCAAAAGTCGCTTCATTTGGCTGGCTAATTTGGTTAATATCAGCAACAGTTTTAATTATTCACACAACACAATAACACTGTTAAACTTATTTTACGAGCGGGTTCGACAGAAGTGCGATTAACACTGACAGACAATTTGTGTTCAATTCCCATGTGCCATTGGAGCTCTTCTTATCAGTTATTTCATACATTTCGCGCGAATCTGCGCTTCGTTTTGAGTCTCACAACAATAAGTTGTATTGAAAACGCTGATAAGCAAACCCAAACTTAATTACAGCTACTTTTCAGCTACTTGTTTGCTTGAATGATCTTGACAAATTCTGTAAACAGTTTTATTTTCAAATCTCTCGCTCTCTCTTTTATTAACTTGCTCTCCATTCCTGGAACTTGGCGCTCTTGTTTAATTCCAAGCCGGTGTGGTTTTTTTTTTGTTTTTCGCTGATCAAAATGTGATACCTAAATTTGAGAGAGCCTTATCAGCTTTAATTTCTCAAAGAGTGTTTGCTAACGGCTTCTCTTTATTAACAAATAATATTCAATATAAAGTGTTGTATGTAAATTAAATTGTTAAATTAGAAGAACAATATTATTTATGGACTGTTTTAATCGAGATATTTTTGTTAATTTATGATGAGAAAACTTTTGAAGCAGCCAGACGGCCAACTCGTGTCAAGCTTGCTCTCTGCTATTTATCTTATCTCTTATATCTGCTGCTGACAATGCTTTTGTACTGACTCACCTGTTGGCGTTATTAGTCAGTTCTATATACTCAGTTAAATCGGTCGGTTCTGTTATTGATATATTCACCATTGTTGACGCTTTCAGGTAAATAGCCAATCAGTCAAGCCCCATCACTTTCCATTTTAGTACGTGCTTAGACGCTCTTCGTTAATTAAGCTGTGCAGCATTTAAAATGTTGCCAAATTTTTTTTTTGGAAAAAACTTAAATTTATACTGTTATCAGTTGTCTCATGTGGCAATTAAAAAAATGTTTTTTTGTTTATCACTTTTCGAGTGAACAAAGTTTGTGGGGTTTGTTCATACAGGAAACTTTCAAGTGCTTTTTATATTATAAAAAATAATTATCTGTCAGTGGTAAAGTTATGGATTACGCAGAAATAATACAATGACACAAAAACTTTAATTGTAAGTTGGACAAAATAAAAGCTCTGAATAATTTAAAAAAAACTTTGGAGCTTAGATTGCTTTGAAAAATTTGCTAATCATGATAAACAAATATATTTGTTCTTTTTATTTAGTGTGTCCTTCTGTGTTGTGTGTGTGAAATATGACAGCCTGCAACAATAGTTTCAATGCCTTTGCCAAGGATCTGTACGATGTGGTGGCCAGGAGCAATGCCAATAAGGATTGTGAGCTCGGCCCCAATGCGATACTCTCACCCGTCTCCATACAAACAGCCCTGATGTTAGCCCTTGTGGGTGCAGCAGGATCAACAGCAGAACAGCTGCGAAAGGGACTGAAGTTGGGACCCGATGAACGTCAACAGATATCCGAGATCTATCACGAATTCTGGACCATGCTGAGTACCTTTGGTGAGAAGGTGACACTCAAGTCTGTGACTCGGCTCTATGTCAACGAAAAGCTGAGCATGCAGCCAGAATTTATTGAAATCGCCAAGGATTGTTGTCGATCCGAGCCAGAGTCAATAAACTTTGCCAAGGCAGACAAGGCCACAAAAAAGATCAATGCTTTCGTGGAGGAAGCCACAGAGAACAATATACGAGATCTTGTGAAACCAGATGAGGTTGATGGAGACACGAGTATTGTCCTGGTGAATGCTCTGTACTTTAAGGGTCTGTTCCGCAAGCCCTTCACACCCGAGTCCACCATGAACGTCGACTTTTCCATTGATAAGAAAAACCGCGTCGAGGTGAACATGATGCACCAGGAGGATAAGTTCAAGTATGTGGAACTGCCCGAACTGAATGCCAGAGCCGTTGAGCTGCCCTTCGAGGACTCAAACGTGTCCCTGCTCATTATCCTGCCCAATAAGATATGTGGTCTGGGCGATGTGGAGCGCAAGCTCAAAAGTCTCGACTTGTGTGACATGGAGAAGAGAATGACCATGGAAGATGTGGATATAGCCATGCCCAGGTTTAGTGTTGAATACGATATGGATCTAAAGCAAACGCTGCAACAGGTAAGAGACTTCATTCAGAGCTATCTTAAAGATGTACAATAAAGTATTCCTTTGTAGCTTGGCATCACAGAAGTATTTGGCGATGAGGCAAATCTAACGCGACTCTTCGAGTCTGCATCGGGACAAAAAATCTCAGCAGCCAAACATCGAGGCTATATCGATGTCAACGAGGCGGGCTGCGAGGCAGCAGCAGTTACCGGTAAGACTTGCTATTAAAACTATTGTATTTGTATCATAATGTATTAATTTCATATTTTTGCAGTGATGAAGATTGTGCCCATGAGCTTGAATATGCATAAGAAAACCTTTAAGGTTGATCATCCGTTCGTTTTCTTTATACGCAACAGTAAAGTAACCTTTTTTGTCGGTCGCTATGTGGGACCATATGATAACGGGACAAAAAGCTTTGGACCCGGGTCGAGTGGTTCTATAAAAAGCCTGGGCTAAGGAAATGTTTAAAAGCACTTAAATGCATAAATACAATATACATGATATCAATTAAGTTTATTAATACGTTTATTTTAACGGCTTGATTATTCATATTCATTCCACAATCAAGCATCGACATGTATGTGTTTTATTGCAACTGTGATAAGAAATGTTTGCCAGTTATTCAGTCCAATGTGCTAAGTGTGACAAACAAAAATCCCCACAGATTAGTTTTCAATATTCCTGCAACTGCAACACGTCACGTTTCGAACTGTGTCACTGTGAAATTTCATCCCAATCGATATGCCGAGCCGGGAGCTCTCGCGACAACTGACGCGGTTCACCACAAACCTGCCCGCCACGCTTTCTATCCTGATGCCCAAAGAGAATATTGTATTCTCGCCCCTGGCCATTCAGAACTGTGGGACAGTCAGCCGCAGAGTTGGATCAATGCCTTCAAATGGTTTCCATTGCAATGCATTGATGTGACCAAGATGGCAGATTGCTTTTGCAAAAGTGTTGAATGATAAGCCGCTCTCTCCACAGAGACAGAGGTATTCAAGCAGGTAAATTTAACAGAATGCTCATTACTTGGTTCTTAATTCAACCTACTCTCAGCTGGGCATGTCGCTTTTGTGCTCCGACCAAGCGAAGTTGGGCAAAATTCTAAGGGGAAGATGAAATTATCCGCTTTCATACGCAAGGCTTTCATTGATGTCAATGAGAATGGCCCTGAGCTTTATGAAAACTATTCTTTTTATATATTTACGCCGTATATTTTGTTTGCCTTTTATTGTTTGCCTTTTGTACATTTGCAATGCTTATCAAATAGTCTATAATAATATTATATTTTGCTGTTTATCAGTCAACCATTTTCATTCATTATTATTATTTGTGATGTATACTTCCAATTTCACAAGGGTTGACAATGTATTTATTAGGTTCGAAGAAACTGGAACCGGAACTAATAAGCATTTATGAAAATCACCTTTTTATTACATTATTATAAACAGGGAAGTGTGCTTTGAAAAAATAATAATGTTTCATAATACTTGTTCGTTCCTACTCGAACTACCTACTTTACTACTTCGTACTTGGGTAGTTTAGTAAGTACCCCTATGGCAAACGAGACCGGAACCACCCCAAGCTACTTAGCTTATTCCTTTATAGGTAGTGAAATAAGTAGCTCCATGGTAGGTAGATTAGGATGTTGTGTGAGATAGTAAATATGCGCTTTAATAAAAATTTCAAATAACAACATTTATTTTGGTGCAGAGTAAGTTAAAATCCAGATGGCGCTTTGTATTTTTCAACAATTATACAATAAAAAAAGATCCACCAGTGATTAATTAATAGGTGGCGTGAGAAAAAACAAATTTATATTAAACAAAAAAATAATATCTACCGACGAATTAACAACAGATGGCGCTTAAGTTTTGTGATGAAATGTGTTATTAAGGCGAAAAAAATATCCACCGACAAATTAATAACAGATGGCGCTTAAACTTTTGTGAAGAAATGTGCTAGTAAACAAAAAAATAGGATCCATCGATACTTTCATCGATATATTGCAGCTTTGCTAGTACCGATTGTTACTTGTAGCCAACTGAATTTCCAAAAAAAAAAGTGTGCTATTTGCAAAGTGGGAACACTTTTTTGTAATTTTAACATATTCTTGACATTTGCCGGTGACATTAATTGTGAATAAAGAAAAAAAGATAGAAAATATAAAAAGTTTGAGAATATATAATCGAAAATCAAAAATAAATAAATCAAGGTTTGAAACTGGTACCAAAAATTTACATTCTTAACATGTACAGCAAACGTAGCATAGGGTTTACCTTGAAGGATAAGTCGTCGTCAGGGAATTTTCAATTAAGCCAATTGACATAGTAAGGTTTATTACTTTTTTAATATAATAATAATGCCGTTACTGCACCATGTTAATAATTAAATTGTAAAGTGTCGTATTAAATAAAATAAATAAATAAATAAAATGTAAACTTAGGCTAATCTGTTAAAAAAATTATGTCGGTGTAGGGCACTAAAAGGAAATAGAAAATATAACGTAAGTACCAAAATACAAAACAGCTTAATAAAAAAATTAAATGAACTTATATGAAACACTTAAAAAATTTGAAAAGCTCATATAAGAAGAACTTCGTTCTTTACGTGCCGAGATAAAAGTGGCAAATAATCAAAAAGACGGCCTCATTGAGCAAGTTCATAAATTTCAAGGTATTAGTATTCAATATATTAAATGAACACTAAATTTAATATGCATATATTTACATATTCAAGCTAATCAAAATGTGGCCCAGGCCAAAATCGAGGTGTTGGTAGAATCTGCAGCCGAACAAACATCGACCATAAAGTCTCTAATAAGGCAAAATGGACATGTAAAAATTGGGATTTACCTCACAACAGTACTATCTGCCTTTGTTTTTATTTGACTAACTACACAAATACTTTCGGGTATTCACCAACAGATTTGGGATTCACTTTTTTAATAATCAACAAAATGACATTATCAAAGGTCATTATTTTAGAAACGAAAAGAAAATTAAAGAGCGCACTCAAAAGATTACAAAGCAGCAGAAAAAAAGTAATAAATTGAATACTTTACCATCTACTTTAACTACACTCAGAAAGAAAACCAAACGAAAATCAAGCATAAAAATAGTTAATTTTACTATGTTGGTTTAGTTTATTCTTTTATCTTTTTCTTTATTCATAATAAGAATCAAAATATTCCCACTTACCCCTCGTCCGCTTGAGTTTAACGAAGAGAATGATTGGACAAATATTTATTTGTCATACACATATAAGTTTTGAGTGATTTTTGTAGACATAAAAAAATGTTTGTGTGTACAGTAAATGTTTTATATTAATAACAATAAGTGCTAATATTATTACACACATCCATGCTAAAACCTTTACTTATACTTACACCAACACTTGCGAGCTTACTTGCATTTTTGAGAATCGCGGAGTAGAGCATTGTCTTTATGGTCGTTAATTTTAAATGAAACCACACCCACAACTGTTAACACAGCCACATAGCTATGATTATGGGCTACATTCAACCGGAAGAACATCAGAGGCAGTTTCAAAGTTACCATCAAAGCTTTAAAGCCAATTGGCCAGAGTTTTAGGAGCCTGACAATCCAGCCTCCATTAAAGCGGCCACTGACTTTTTTGACTGGAGAGAAATCATGCTGATGTCAAAAGGCAAAACTAAGGCGTCCAAATTGGAAAACAACAATCGTAGTTTTGGGCTACACACATGCTGCAAACTTGGCCAAAAAACATATCACAGCAAACACTGTGAACAGCTCAAAGAGGAGAAGTAAGAAGATTTCGCAACTCGTTGATTCTCGGCCAGCCGGGCTTATTGGTAATGAGGTATACTCATAAGCCGATTGACGCAACCAGCAGTTGCAAATGGATGCCAGTTACAGCAGTTGAAGGACAGCAAAGGACAGAAAGAGCAGAAATTAATCAACAGCAGTCTGCACTTAATGGAGCTAAGCTTTTAAAAGGTGGAGATTTTCATACGCACTTTAAGATTTAACTGTTTACAGAAAGTTAAGCTTGAAGTGCACTTTAATTCGCTTTTGTCTAGAAAGTTTCTTGCTCTTAAAAGGTGGAGATTTTCATACGCACTTTAAGATTTAGCTGCACTTGTTAACAGAAAGTTAAGCTTGAATTGCACTTTATTTCGCTTTGTCTAGAAAGTTTCTTGCTCAGAGAAAAATGTGTTAGAAGAAATAGCTGGAGTGCATCTGCAGAACTAATAAACGTCTGTTGTGGCCTAACCAAGTGGAAGCTAATAAATGCCAGTGCTCCATTTTCGTCTTGTGCAGCATTCAATGTCAAGTGCAGCTCGTAAATAGCAACAACAAAACAAAAGGACCAGATTGAAGACGATGAAAAAGTATGAAGTATGAAGATGATAAACTACCCTAAAAGTAAGGGAAAGTATCTTTAACGTCTGAAAGCTAATAACAGATAGATATCTCCTTTAATGAAGTACACATTTCCTGGCAGCACCTAAATACACATTTCAAGGTAAAACCAAGAGCAGCCTTCTGTGATTAGTTTTAGGATAGGACAATGCCAAATTTTGCTCCTCAGGCGACTATTGTTGTTGGCTCACCGACAACTGACGCCGATCGTTTATTAGCGGCGAACTAAAGGGGAAAACGGCCTTGTGTTGCATTGTGTTGCAACTATTGAGTTTGGGCAATATGCCCAAGGGTCCAGTTTGCGCATAGATATGGGACGACTATTCATTCGACTATTCGTCCTTTTCAGTGGAATTCACGTGTTTTGGCCGTATACGGCGAATAGAGCTGGCAATAAATCAAAGTTACTGCAGCTATCAATCCACGACAAAGAAAAGCAACAAAATAACTGTGAGATGCAACTGCGAAATTTGAATGCCAGCGTTAAGTGACCAAGGCACACACACACACACACAGAGTCAACACACACACACACATGCAGTGGAACAAAAAGAAATGAACAACAATGCCAACAAATTTGGCTGCAATCAGGCACTCCTTTTTTCAGTGCACGTTTATGAATAGTGGGCCAAGGCTTTTCTGGCCAAAAATTGTTTGATTGTGTTGCCGGTTAGTGCTTTTTGTTGTTGCCCACATTTTGTGAGTGTGTGGCATGTCCGTAAACAAGCAGCTGGCAGCCAGCCTTGCAGCTGACATGCTAAACAGCTTTTCAATCGAAAATTCTAAGGCACGATGCACTTATTAGTGTTTCCAAACATCATTTAAATTGATAAATAACAAAGCTTAACAGCGAGGTGTGTTTGAGAAGTAACTGGTCTAAGCAAGGCTGTAATCCCAAGTAGGCAGCTCTCGAGAAAGCTCAACTAGGTGTCCTTAATACTTTATAAGTTCACCTCGCTCTGTTTAGTATTCAATTATTTGCATACGCAGGCAGCTGGCAGGCATGTGACCTGCGGCGAAAATAAACGATTTTCATCACTATTTATGACAGCAGTATGCAACACTGTGATTATATTATCAAAAATGGTTGTTATGCAGGCAGACAGGCAGCCAGCAGGATTGCAACAAATGCAGCATTGAAGCGAAAAATAATTAGTGCGGATTTACGCACGTGTCAAACATTTTAATTAAATTTGCTTCTTGTTGCGTTTAATTGTGTGACATTTTTGTTACACTTTCGACAGTTGCTTTTGTTGTTATGTCTCGAAGGTCTCCTCCTGTCGTTACGTTGCCGCTTGCCGCCTGCCGCCTGCCTGTGTTGTGGCAGACCAAACGACACTAATTGGTGGCACTGCGGTGTGTGTGGCAAGTGTGTGAGTGGGAGGCAGCACAGCAGCGGTAGCGGTACTGAGAAATCAGCGTCGAACTTCTGTGTTGTCAGGGACAACAAAAACAGAAGGGGGAAAGTGAGAGGCAGCGTTTTTCGCGCGATTCGCGTTTCACGATTTTCCCGTTCAGCAAATTGAAATTGAAATGGCGACACAAACCGCAGCGGCAAACGGAAGCGGAAGGAAACGCAATGCGCTGCAGCAAATAAGAAATTTCACGACTCAAGGTAGCTGCTGCTGATGTTGCATGCTGCCGCATGCCAATAGCAGACCCTACGAGAAAGGAGCAGGAAAGCTTTGGCCGCAGCTTTGACATGCCTTTGACAAGAGTTGAACCAAATTGGCAAACGTAAACGCAAACGCAAAACGGTTTGTTGTTGCTTGTAGACTTCGAGTGTCAGCTAATTATGTTTATTATGAATAATTGTTGCCATTGGCAACAGTTTCTCTTTGCGTTCAAGCATAACTTGAGTCAGCTTTACATTGTTTTCTAGGAAATTCTAATTAAATAAATAACTTATTAAATTCTAATTAAATAAATAACTTATTAATTTTCAAGGGATTTCAATTGAAGCTGAGTATTTAATTCAATGGAATTATTGTTAAGTTAAACTTGACGAGCTGTTGAATATGAATACAAAGAGTTAAAATTGTTTGCTAGCCAAAAATATTAATCATAATATCATACGCCATGTTGCACCATCAATACGTATTGCATACTCCAATATGTAAACAACCATAAGGCAACCTTGAAAAGTATCTTTTACCCACATTTACAGTCGTAGTTTCCTCTTTTCTAGGCGCAATTGTCCACATGTCAGTAACATTTTTCAATGCAACAGCCACAGTGGCAATAACCCAGAGTAATAAGATGAATGTGAAAGGAGGAAAGAATAAAAAAAGGTGAAGAAAAATAAGAAGAAGAAGAAGAGAAGAACGAAAGTAGTAAATACGTACGTTACGTTTGGCTTTCAGGTGCATATGACAACTTTGGTAATTAAGGAATTATGTCATGCGCACATTTTGCGCTTACCTTGCAAAGAGTTCCAGTTAAATTTGTTATGAGTGTGAATGGGTGTGTGTGTGTGTGTGTGTGTGTTTGTAGAACATTATTTTTGATAGCTTCTGGTTGCCATAACAGAGATTTCTTTGTGCAGATTTGTTTGCATATTGCAATTGGCATTTAATTTGCAAAAGTTTCCCTGCAAGCATTTTGTACTCACATTTATCACATTTTTCATTTCGTACTCTCTCCATCTCTCTTTTAGCAAAACTTCAACCGACCTACTTCATCTGACCATGAAACGAGAAAAAACAAACCAGAGTTGCGTTGTCAACAAGCTCATTTAGTGGATTGAGCTGTTTTCGATGCGCACAGTATTCAGAGTTTGGTTTTTTACTTCGTTTTTTTTTTTTGTGTCTCATGGTTAAATGTCAGGCACAGTTCAAAGGACATGCACAGCAAAAAAACAAAAACAAAAGAGAGAGAAAGCAAATTGAAATACGTATTGAGGACGAAAATTCCCAAAACTTTTTTCATGCCAGACAACCAGACAACATCACCGCACACACACCCACAAACACACGAACACTCTCACTCACTTACTGTAAAACTACCGCAAAAATGATAATAAAATACGTGTTCGGGTTCCTGGTTCCTGCTTGCTATCCATGAACGCTTCACTGCAGTAACGCAAAAGCATCATTAAAAAATGTAAAAAAAAAGAAAACCAAAACAAACCGAGTCAAAATGTTAAAAGTGACAGACGGGATGAATACCCTAACTTCTAACTTCACAGTTTTCAAAGTTATATTAACATCAAAATATAATTAAATATAGGGATAAAGAAAATAAATTTCCAATCTTATTTGTCTTGCCTTTTTCTTACATCTTGTATTTTTTTTATTTGTTGAGAGAAAGTAACACAAAACGAACATTTATTTTTTTTTTTTTTTTTCAAATAACCTTTTTATTATTAATGTCGCAGGAAGCGTTCAGAGCCTTCTGAAAATCTAATTAAAAGTATAGCATACTCTTAGGCTGTATCTTGCTCACAACTCTAAATGCTGATCAAGAAAACATATGAACAAGTCTTGTGACAACCTCAACGTTTCTACTTAATAGTTCCAGGGCATGAAAACAAAAAATGGCCAAAATGTGTGTGTGTTGTGTGTGTGTGTGTTTGTGGGCAAGTTCGTGGAAAACAAGTTAACGCTCTTGCATAGACAGCTGCCATCGTGCGTATCTGGACGAGTCAGGTTAATGAAAAACTTGGACATGTTAGCTGAAAGTTGTTTGCCATCAAAAGGGTATCCAAGCAGGATGGGCAGCTGAATGTGTCCTTTCTTTTCGGTGGTGGAGGATGCAGAGACTATGCAAAGTGCAAAATGTTGTCAAACACTTTAAAATTGAACGCATGCCATTAAATATAGGTATTAAATGCAAACGAATTCTGAGTAAATATAAATACAAATCTCTGCTAGTTGGTTATATTTGCAATGCTTTTGTTTATCTACCTTTGTTTCGGTTTTTTGCTCCTTTTTCTGCGTGTAATTAACATCTGTAAGTACACACATTCTACTGACAAGCATGTCAATATTGACAAAAGCCACAAAACAATGTAATACATTTTGTGTCAGAATCTCCAACTTCTCAACCCGGATGACAGGTGTTCATCGGACAAGAAGAAACAGAAAACGAGGAGCTGGAGCTGGAGCTGAAGCTGAAGCTCTGACAGGTTTTGGTTAGTTCGCTGGCTAATTGTAAGCCTATCAGTTATTATTGGCAATCGAATGCGGTAACTTGAACAATATTAGTCTGGTTTACGCCTGCAGGAAAGCCTCGAATCGTATCGAATCGTTGCCAGGCAACACACATACTACACTCATGTGTGTGTGTGTGTGTGTGAAGGTCGAACATGTGAAGCTGGAGGCCGGACTGAGAATCCTTGCAATACTCAGCTTAAATTGCGAATTGATGTCTTTTGATTTGTGTTTTGCGGGTTTTGGCTCAATTTACCAAACAAGATATGAATCTGGTTTTTGCATTCGTAAACATCTCAACTGCGGTCAAATGAAACTATTTTTCAAATTGATCCTTAATTGGCAACTTCAAGATGGACAGGATTTAAGAAATAAGTCAATAAGTGACTAAAATTGAGGGAATTTTTAAAGGGGTTAAAGACGCTTTTTGATTTGATAAGAACTATAAAATCTGTATAAATTGAAACATTTTAAAACAAGTCACTTGATAATAGCTTGTCCAATAAACGGCAGCATTTTAGTGAATGCCCAAATTGAACTGTCACCTAAGCCAGAGTGTGTGTGCGAGAAAGACAGGTTAGCAGGACTAAAGGAAAGTTGGCAACGCGAGCTTCAAACGTGTTCGACACAAACCATTTCCAGCAACAACAGCTTCGAGGAGAAGTTACAAATTCGAAGTGAGAGCAAAAGCTTTGGTTTGTGTCCTGGCTAAACACAAGGAAAAGGCTGATGTGCCATAAATCGAACACATCCTTACCCCTACTTAACGCCTGCGCTTTTGCCCCCTGGAAGTATTGTTTTCGTTGCAAACGCTCGTTCGAACATGTTGTGTTTTGAATGCTATGGTGGCAATCAGTTTGGCGGCTTTATAAAAGCAACACACCAAGCGGCCAACCAAACAGTTCCCAACTTGTTCGCAACGCGCGCGTTTCGCTTGGCATCCTGTCAAAGTCAAAGCAAAAGTGAAGAAGTAGAAGTAGAAAAAGGCAGGTTGACGGATAAGCGATTTTGAATTCCCATTCGTAATGCTTACTTGTGCGCAGTGCTAGACAAGAACAAAAGCGTTTGGTTGTGCGTTGAGTGTTTGTTGAGTTGAGCCAGTTACAATAAATCAGTCGCTTAATCAATCTCACGTGCCAGCGAACAGTTGACCTTTCGTCTTTGTGCCGGCGGCTTCAGTCTCGGTGTTTTACCGCCTTGGTGATTAACTCAACGCCAGGTAAGCGGCACCCCGCCACCCCGCACCACAATAACTAAATCTCTTTGACCTACTAAGCGTGCCATCCACAAACAATGTGTGTGTGTGTGAGTGTGTGTGAAATCTATGAGTGTGAGCAGTTTTTTTTTGCTGTTGTCCAGCCTTGGTTGTGACCTGTCTTGCATTTTACGAGCGCATTAAAACATAAGCAACAACAAAAATTGTCGAGCACGTTCTGCAGGTGATGAAGAAACGGAGAAAGAAGAAGAAGAAGACACTTTCAATTCAAATTGTGTACGCGTTGTTTTTCCTGATTGCTCCTCGAATTGTTCTTTCTCTGTCTGCCAAATCAGATTCGCACACCTAATGAAAATTTATTGTAAGCGCATTAAATTTGTAGCCAGGCGCCTGCCTTCCTCGGCTTTTTTTTTTTATGCCACTCGAAAATCGAAACCTGTTTGAGTTTCGCCTCCACCCAACGCCAGATGTCGCACCGGATAGCTTAAGTTCCTTGGTCACAATGCCATGGCGCCGTGTTATGCATTTTTATTATGCTCGCACATGGCACACACACTTACACACACACACACATACTAAGAGAAGGAGGCTGAGTGCCTTAGGGCCTGGTGCCTTGAAGTATGCGTTTGAGTTTTTTTTTAAACAATAAATTCTAACATTGTCAAATAAATATGAAATGCAAAAAAAAAGAGAACACATTTATGTCCTTTCATACTCACATCTTTCATATTGTGCCTTTTCTATAATCGGATTTTATGTATCTGCTGCTTTAAAAAGGGATTGCAGCTCTAGTTCAGTTCGAGCGAAAAATGTGTATAAGAATAGAGCATTACGACACGATTTAATGTCGCTTCCTAGCACATCACGGATAGAGTTCAAGGAATCCCTTTCACCCATTACAGAAAGCAACTAATTCTGGGAATCAAAACATACACAAATGGAAAAGGCGTAATTGGATTTTGTATTTTCTACTTGCTCCAATTTGTACAACACATAAACATGTTTTTATGAGAAATTTAACATGTTATTATTTTTTGCGTAATTGCTTTCACTTGCGTAACGAATTCTGAATATCAAAGTCAAAGTTAAAGTCCGGATGTATAAGGCTTTAACATTAACCCCAAAAATGTCGACAGACTTTTCAACTTATTGACTGCTTCACAGGCAACAAAGAAGAGATGTGAAAATAACAACAAAATCACAACAGCTTAGCCAAAACACTCACCTGTCGAGTCACTCTCGCACACACCCACACACACTCATACTCGCACACACACACACACACACATCCACTCATAAATACTCAGTCATGTGTTTATGGTAGATTAAACGTTCGGCTGCTAACTGCAAATGGGGAATAAACAAGCACATTCACGCGAACACTCTCACACACTAATACACACCCACACACACACTTACCCACTAATACACACCCACCTATACATAGCTGAGCAAGTGGCATGCCTGTAGCTAGCTGATATTCTTTATATTCTTCTCATTTCTTTTCTTATTTTTTTTCATCTACTTTTTTTGTGTTGTATCTTTAAGTACGTATCTTATTCACCGACTGCACAGCATGTGCATAAAGCGCCTAGAAATTCACACACAGTGTGTGTGATAATAAAGTCTAGACCGGATGCTACGTATGTGGCACTTGGTTAGCTTTATGGAGGCCTTTACACACCAAAAAAAAAAAAAATCCATTGGGTACACATTAAAGTTGGTTGTTATTAAAGATTCTCTGCTTAGGTTCATTAGTGTGTTGTGGTTGTTGTTGTTGTTGTTGTTTTGTTCCGCATCGTTATCATTTGTCATAGACAAAAGACACCCGTAAATGTGTATATGAGTGTTTATGTTTGTTTGTGTTTCTGTGCTGGCCATTAATTATATTTGTGCCATCCACTCGGAATTGATAAAGCCTGTTTTTGATGCTTCTCCTGCTTTGGATGCTTGGATGCTGCCGTTGATGCCCACACTCCATCAGTTTGCATATGCCTTGTAATTAATTGCACTTGGGGAGAGCCAAAGCTGCTAATGCAACTAATGAAGCAAGCAGCCAAAAGCCCCAGAAGAGACTCGACTTTTCCCCCACTCCTCTTCCACTCGAGTCAGCAATGATGACTTGTCCTTAGTTTATTAATGGATCACACTTGATGCTGCTGCTGCCGCTGCTGACTCACTGGGGAGCTAAACCCGCCCACAATACCCCAAGGAGCATTGCGGCAAAATTAGATTTTTTTTAACACTCGCCACTCACAAATACTTACATTTACATATCACGCATACGCCGTGTGAGTGTGCGAAAAGCGGCAGCTGCGTAGAAAATAAAACCAAGTGCAATGCTCATGCAAATTGTAAAAGAAGAGCATAAAAATATATTGGGCACAAAAATCAGCTCATGGTCTTACAATTTCTATATTCAGTTTTTCTTTTTGTGTAAGAATTAAAAGCACATAAAAGGTTCAAAATTGAAGGCGACTACTTTAGAATGTCAATGGCGAGAGCGCTCAAGCGACGAATGGTTTGGAAAACCCATCGTTAAACCCGTCCAAACAAGTACACGGCGAGAAAAACCTGAGCTCTAAAATGTAGGTTTTCGCTTTGTCAGATTTATTTTTATTTTATTACGTTTATTTTTTTTTTACTATTCTGTTTGTTGGATTTTTTACTTGTAAGTACGAACATCTTAATATTTTTTTCACAGTGCTATGACTCTTATGTGCTCACGCCCTAATGCGCCCATTTCCACTTACTTTAATAGTTTTTTGTTCTTTTTTTCTTCGCTTTTTTTTTTATTTTTTTTTTGGGCAGCACTTGTAGTCTCAGGCCAGCACTCAAGCCTCTCTCACACGTACACACAATGCTTTACTGCTTCGATGGCTTCATTGAAATCTTACAAACACTCACACACACACACACACACACACTCACACACAAATTGTGTTTATGGTTGAACTGACTGTGGTCGCATTTAGCCCTAACCAGGCATTGATTAAAGTGCCACAAACATTTTTTTGATTGCTTGATGTCCCCTACTCAAGTAAATGGTCAGATTTTTGGGCAGTGCTTATTTGCTTGCTTTGTTTCTAAGCCAACAGTTTATTGAAATTTGCAGTGTACCTATGAGATTTGTCAACAAGAAAGAAACTTTGCTGTGTGCTGGCCTTTTGATGGCACTTAATGACTATAAAATGTTCATTTTGAACATTTGGGTAGCATTCCGGGAATGTGGGCCAAGCCAAAAGCAAACAGAAATTGTATTTTATTAAAAGCAATTTCAAACTTGGCGACAAATGTCCACTTGGCCAAAAAACTGAAGAAGAAAGACTAGAAGACAAGAGACTGAGTAAGAGGCAAGGGATTTTTTTCGTCTGTTATTTGGTAGTAAAAACGTTTTGAAGCACGTCTTTCAACTTGATGTTATAATGGCGGTAGTTGAGAATATAATTTATGTATGGCAATGTGAAAATATGCGAAATTCATGAGCATTAAATGTTGAACAACGACGACAATTTGTGTAATTGCAAAATAAAAGAGATTCGCGTGCTCTCATTTCATGAGAACAGGAAACAGAATGCAACCGAAATGAATGAGTGATGGCAGGCAACCTAATTAACATGCTGCTAAACATCGTTCAGTGCATTATTAATGCATTTTGTTTTAACACACATAAAATGTTTATAATTTGATAACAAGTATACGCCTCGCTGCACACCAGGCGGTGCTATAAATTTGCACTCCATCAAGTGGAAAATCAAAACTACACAAAAGACCAACCCACTACCTGTCTCTTCCCCCTCTCTTGTCTCTTTCAGGTAACGGTTGCACAATGCAACAGCAGCAGCAGCGGCAGCAGGCATCCCAACCACAAACTGTCTGTGTGTCTGTCGTGTTTTGGCGACTGTTCGACAGTCGAATGTCGGTTTCTATTGACAGTTTTAATAAGGAAACATTGGCCAACTGAACTGCCGGCTCATGCTTCACTGCCCAGCTGACGATGACATGCCCAGCTGGTCAGCATAAGCTAACTTGGCTTTAAACAGGCCGCAGCAACATTGTGCAAACTTTCACTTGACCCCACTTCTTGTTCTTCTTCCTTTTATTTTGCGGGACATTGCTTGTTAGGATGCGGCTAAACTTTTGTTTCCGCATTTTTTGTATGCTCATCCGACAATCCAATTGAAAGGTGTATGAAAAAGTTGCTTAGACAGAATCAGATATTTGTGTCAGTTAACAGTTGGTTGAGGCAGAGTTAAGCAGGGTATCTGCTAGTCAATCACTGTTGACTACTTCATTTTATGTCTATTTCTTATTATTATGCAAAGTGCAGAGCAAAATAGAGAAAAATTGTAGAGCGCTCACAACAATATGAAGCGCAGTAGATGCCAGTCAACTAGACAGCAACACACACACACACACACACACAGCATCACACACACACAGCATACACACACACACACCCACACACACACACCCACACACACAGCGAGCACTTGTTGTTGTTGTTGTTCGGCTATTGGCAATCTGTGCTTAACTTCCGCTGCCAAACACAGAGCTCTACCTTCACGTTCTGCGATTTTCCTTTTATCATCATCGTTTCTCCTTTCTTTTTTTTTTGCAGCTTAGTTTAGTTTTTAGTTTGGGTTTTTTTTTTTTTTTTGTTTGCTAGCCTGCCACTAACTGAAATTGCCAAAGCAATCAATAAGTTCGCATAGTCGCCAACAGAAGTGAGTTGAATGAATTTTGTAAAAAGTTTTTTTTTTTATATTTTGGTTTTTGTTTGTGTTTGATTGCAGCCCTTTTTCAGTTTTAGCTTCAGCTTGTGGCCATTTTGTCGTGCGCACAAAAGTAGGCAACAAAATATTTAAATCGTTGAGCAGAGCATAATGAAAGAAAGCCATTAATGTAACGCAATGGGAAACGGGGTATTTAAAGGAGCCCAGCTTAGAGCCAGTGGGTGAACCATCAGCTTAGAGTAAAACAAATCGCTTTGGGGGTAGACCATTTAGAAGTCATTTGTATTTATATTTATAGCTCATTGAGCTTAGATTGAGTTAGCAAAATGAGCTCATTAAATTTCAAAACTTATTGCGCATTTGAAATGTTGTCAAAGAGTTTAAGTTATAAGCCTATTGCGTATTTTAAATGTTGGCAGTAAGTTATAAAGGCGATCAATATTAAAGTGTTTGTTTCTAAAAATCAAGACTAAACAAAATTGGCGAAAGTTTTTTTAATATTGATTGCACGTTTTTGGGATTTCTTACAAATTAGGCCAATGACTTCATTGAAATGGCCAGGCATGAAGTGACAACGATTGGTAGCAGCTTGCAGGATGACCCAAAATATACAACATTGATGATAACGATTACTATAATATTATCATAATCGTGATTGTGATGACTGTCATCAGTCGGCTCATCAGCGTTAGAAAAGCTTCTTCTTCTTTCCATGCTTCCTTGGGTCCTTTCCTAGCTTCCACCCACTCGCACAAAGGCAGCCAGACACACAAATCTCTTTATAATCGTCTTGCCCTTCATGCTTGTGTCTTCTACGCTGTAAAACGCCCAATGACCTCAGGCCACAGGAGGCGGCAACCTGTGGGCGGCGGTTGGTCGGGTGGGTGGTTTTTGTTGGCTCATTTCATGCCTATACTTACACATTTCTTTTATTTTTTATTTGTTGGCATTTTGCAATTTATTTTATATTTCTTTTGGCCGCGACAGCGACTTTGGTTTTACTTTGCTTTGTCCGTTGTTGATGTTCCAGTTCTTGTTCTTGTTGTTGTTGTTGTTTCTGTTGTGGGTTTACGCCCCGGCCAACTGTTTGCTCCGCCTGTGTCAGTACTTCTCACGAACTGTCTGTCTTTCAGTTAGTCTGTTTCTCTGCCTATTTGCGTGGCGTTCTGTCAACGCCGCTGGCATTTCGTGTTGCTCCTTTTCCGGTCTGCACTTTGAGAAAATTCTCACAAACGCGTTCTCATTTTAATTCTGTGTGTGTGTAAGTAAGGAAATTAAATTTATTGTATATTTGCAAGCCAGCATTTGTGTCTGACATCTTTACAGGGTATTAGGGCGGATCAGTAAAGCTGCTGTCGCATTTGTCATTGGAATTCCAGCCTGTCAACATTTTCACTATAATCAGAAGTAAGTGAATTCCAAAGCGGCAGACAGGTGACAGCTTATTCCCCACGGCCTCTTATATTTACTGGGTATTAGCTGTGATCCAAAATGAAATTCACACTGATTTAATAAAAATATATATCTATGTTTATTGCTAGGAGATAAGTGTGGGTGCCTTTGTATTTGTCAAATTCCAGGTATACACAATAACAGTCTTCACTCCAAGAAGTGTAATTTACAGCAGAACTTTGTCAATTTTTAGGTCATTTTGTTTTGACTCTTCCTTCTGTTTCTGTTGCTGTTTTCCCGTTTCAACGTTTGTCGTGTGGCCTTTGTAATGTTTGGAATGTTGTTTGTGATTTCCTTTCGACATTTCTGCTCTTCTTGGTATTGTTCTTGTTCCTTACTTTCGTTGCGTTTTTTTTTTCATTTACCGTTAAATTCAGTCACGCGTAAAGCGCTGCGCGCTTTATGAATTTTTTGTGCTATGCTGTGCTTCTCTATTACTTCTAGTACTTCTTCTCTTTATATGCACAATTTTTTTGTACTTGCGACTTTTGTGCTTGCTATCAAAGGAGCAAGAAGAGGAGGAAGAAGGGAAGACCCAAGAGTTTGCGGGCATCCAGCTGCCTCCAGCTGGCTGACTGGTCTTGGTATTCGTGTTTATTAAGACTAATTCAATTTTGTGTGAATTTTATTTTGTTGCATACATTAAGGGGCACCGAACTGCCTAATGGCGTTGAAATATCTTCAGCAGCCACTCTGGCAGCTTGAGGTGTTGAGATTTTTGCTACTGTTTTTCCTCTTCTTGTACTTCCTGTTTAAGTTGTTGTTTTTGTTGTTGCTGTTGTCGTGGCAGTTGTAATTACACACTTAGCAATTTAGAGACCATGCCACGCCATGAAGTTTTTAATTAAAACTTTGATAAATAAGCTCAATTTATCCCGTCAGATATTTGCCATTTAAGTTCAACAAAACAAAAGCAAAAGCAAAAGCAAGGAACAACGCATGTTTGCTGCCTATCTGTGTGTTAGTGTCTATGTGTGTGTGCACGTGTCTCGTTTTATGTTTCTTTGAAAATTTACCATGCAAATTCAACCAATGCCAAACGAAGTCTTTGGAATGCCAGACAAATTCTTTAAGGTAGCTAATGAATTTTCTTGCTACATGCATTCAATAAGTCAATATTCAAAGGAATACAATTTATGAAATACAAATTATTATTGTTAAGTAAATGTTGAAGGTAAATTGCTTTCCGCTTGTATGTATATTCTCGTTATTGAAATATATTCCACATGTTCTTGGTATTTGCAATCAATTGACTTTATAATTTCCCATGAAAACAATAATTATTCTGATCCCTTTTTTTTCCTAAAGACGTCACAATGTCAGCCAAATGTTATTTTGTATTATTCATTTCATTTTTAAGTTTTTCTGTTACACATTGTCATCATTTTTTCTGGCACTTTGCACTTTTCGCAAACAAATGCAAATTTATGAATGTCATGCAGCGTTTGTACATTGCATTCGCACATTTGTTTCAATTATTCACATTTATTTTGAAGAAATTCAAGTGTTGCAATATCAAATTTGTATTTTTTCAGCACACACAAAGTGAATAAAGTGCTGACAAAACTGATCAATTTTTATTGCACTTGACACAAATACGCACACACACACACACACACCCACACACAAGCGCTAAACAAACAAGTATGAGTTGCCCAAAATTGCTGGGCACACACACTGTTTGGTGAGAGCGTGGGAGGGAGGGTAGGAGGCGTGGTGGCGACAAGTGGGTCAGAGTTTGCGGCAAGTGCAATCTTCTTTGGCGTGAAAACTGCGCACACACATCGGTTTGCGTATGCGATTAACCTACATGGCGGATTTCCTTCCTAACTTTGGAACGCACACACGTTCACATACGTAAACACACACACACACACACACACACACACGTACTCAAAGGCCAATTGAGCCAAAGTTCCCAAGAAGTGAGCACTGGCTTTTGGACTACGTGCCCCATAGTCAAAGGCACATGTCGAGTGCAGCAAGAATGCCAGAACACTATGGGAAAAACATCTACATTAACAAGACTTCTGGGAGAAAGTCAAGTTTCTGTGAATAATCGACAAGGCTTAATTTGGAATATGCCAGTGTTTCCTAATAACAAAAGATTGTGAATCTTTTTTTCTTTTAATTCTGAGTAAAATATGTAGTACTTTCCCACAGTGCATTGCAATCATGATAATGACGTGTTTGCTGACGATGATGATGGCAAAGGGTTTGGCATGCTTCTTGGAGCAAAAGACAAACACAAAAGGAGCAGTCTGATCTGAAATTCACCAAGTGAGAACGTCTCCACTTGGTCTGTGCACTGCACTTTCCCACCCGCTGTTGCACATGTTTGTGTTTTATTTGTGAAAGCAGCCACAGATGTTGACAATCGATGATGTCGTCAGGCATTCGCAAGTTGTTGTTGCAGTTGTAAAGCTGTAAAGCTGAAGGCTGAAGGATCTGGCAACTGTCATCTGCTCCGTTTCAGACCCGTTGTTAATTCGAAGGGGGGAGCAGCTGCAACTTCATTATGCGCTTGATTAGGTTTTTGCATTAATTTTCTTAGCCACGCCCTGTTTGTCAAAAGGGAGCGAGAGGGGGCGTCTGCCACTTATACGCAACGGTTGCTGACCTTTTTTTTCGCTTTAGAGCGCAGTCAGCCTTTTACCCGTTTGGCTTTTACGCTTCAGTTGCAATCAAATTTATTTGATTAGAGCTCCGGACCACAAAGTCGTATTACAAATTCTGCTGGCGAACCTTTTCTAGAGTTCTGTCTGATTACAAGGGGAAAATGAGATTAGATTGAAATTTGACTAGAAAATCTTATAAGGTATATCAATAAATTTTTATTAAGCCCGCCACAAAATAATGACAACCAATTGTAGTTGCAGCAAAACAAAACTAAAAAGCTGCTCATTAAGTCCGGGCATAATGAGGACCAAAACTACTTGAGTGGCCAAGTGCTGAGGGAGGCCAAGAACTCACTAACTTGGCCAACACCAAACAACTTTTGTGCAGCTAAATTTGGGTAGCTCAACAAAGTTGTTAATAACACTTGAGGCAGCAATAGAAGCAGATAAAAGCAGCACACAGAACACCCACTCACCACGCCCCCTTGCTGCGCCTACGCCCACCAAACACTGGCTTCCTTGCCTCGTCGGCAATTTGCTCTGATTAGTATAAATAAGTAACAGCTAGTGACCCATTTTCTGCACGCCATTGAACCAGAAAAAAGGCTTTAATGCCGGGCAGAGCATGAGCCAGGTGGCTCTTACGTTTTTTCCTTTTACGTTTTGGCCTTGTGGGTGTGTCCTTGTGTGTGTGTGTGTGTGTGTCTGCCATAAAGAGCAGCATCATCAGCGACTGTCATGAGCAGTTCAACGGCATCGCTTCTGGACCTGGTTTTTATTCGCCGTCTGACGCCAGTTTGTAATCATTAACCCAGCAACAAAGACTAACTAACATGTATACAAACACACACACATGCAATGGTGTGTGTATCATAAAATAATTTGTTTATTGCTGCGGTCTTGACTCCATTAACAGCTCAAATTAATTGCAATAAATTTGGTTGAAAACAAGCCAACGCCAAAAGCCATAAGCCAAAGCTTTGCATACTTTGTTTCTCTCTTTTTTGGTTTTCACCATATGCTTTGTATTGGTCCTGGCTTTTATGATTTAAGAGCCGCAAATGCCACAAGCCTGCCATAAACATAAACACTTAAATTAAATGTTTACCCAACGCCCATAAATCTGACTAATTGTGCCCTCTAAAAGAAAGGTAAAGAGTTTGCTGGTATGAAGTAGTACTTAAAATCTATTACTATGGAAAAGTGTAGCAATCTATTAGGCGAAGGTTTTTAAAGTGCTCAAAGCTAACTAAATGCTAACTTACTGACAATTATAGTTTCATAGTTTTCTTGTAGGCATTTCAAAATTGATTTAAGGCATATGTTTAAGTCGTTCTAATGAAATCTTCTCTCTAATTAAGTGGCCTTAGCTAATGTTTGCTGCTTGGCCAGCTATTGAAGTTGCTAACTTCTCTATTAATCTGATATCTTAAGTTGCGGAAACATGCTTGAAGAAGTACAAACAACTGCAACAGCTATGAGCTCTGATTTAAGCCAATATTAAGCTGATGCTGCCAAAATGTGAGCTCCTGAGCTACTCTGCTTATAGACTCTTGGAATGAAAGAAGATTGGGGAATATGCTATCAACAATGTCCTCAAAATGGCTGTCAGTGCGATCAAGCGGAAGTAGTGTGAATCTGACACACACACACACTCGCACACTCTTGCCTTTTGACGCATGTCAGGAGGTATCAATGTTGCCAACTTTCTGCGCGAGCTTTTTCCTCCTTTTTCTTCTTTTTTTTTTTGTGTGTGGCTAACGGGTTTGACTCGTCAGCTGCCAGCTGCCAGCTTCCATTTCTCGGTTAGCCAGCAGTATTCGAGGCATTTTAATAAACCACATTCCGAGCAAAGGCAAGCAAAAGGGCACCAGCAATTGTATTCCAACGCATATGCAGCTAATGAATATTTATATTTTCCCAGCATTTAACATAAGCATCATGAGAAAGAAAAGACAGAGGCTGGCTGGCAATCGTCGTTATGCGTTGAGCACTTTCTGTCAGCTGTTGCCGCCTTCACATATGAATGTACTATAACTGTACATAAGTCGTGGCCAGGCCGTAGACAGACGCATATGTATAAACGAGGATGTCAGATGCCCTCCACTTCCTAATCCCCAAGCTATATGTCTTTCTTCTCTCTCGGTCTTTACACATGTGGGTGTGGGTGTGGGTGTGTGTTTGCTACTTTGTGTGTCATGTGAGTTTTTAAGCCACAATGCATGGGGTTTTTATGCTGCACACAAAGCAACATCCCTGAATGCAGTTACATTATTGTTCCTGTTCTTCTTGTTGTTGTGGTTGGATGTGACAAATGTGCTTTTGATGACATTTTGAATGCCGTCATGTCGACGCAATTGAAATCTTTAAGAAGCTGTTTACTTGTTATCAATAAAATAGAACGTGTTCACAAAATATGCCAGCTTACAAACCAAAAATTGATTGAACACAAACCAAAACAAACCAAAAAAAACGGGGAAACTTTGTTGAAGAAAACAAACTCACGTTTGATTTTTATACGTGTCCTTCTTTTTTTAGCCTTGCCTCAGCAAGCAGACAAAACAAACATCAACAAAATATTACACGCATCGTAAAAGTTTTACAGAGGCAAAAGAAAACATAAAAACCAAAAGAATGGAGAGAAAAATATGCCTCAAAGCTCAAAAACAGAAAAAGCAAATGTCAACAACAGCAATATTTTCATACTTTTTTATTTGTTAAATCTTTTTCAAAAATAAAAAAAACATTAATTCAAGTCCCAAGCCTCAAGTTGCTTTAAAATGTAAAGTGAAGCGGGGCGTTGACAACAATGCAAAGTTCACTTTAGGAATTCACAATTGTTCTTCTTGCTGTTGTTGTTGCACAGCTGGTGTCTTGTTCTCTAGGTGGGTGTGGATATACATATATATGTGTGTGTGTGTGTGTGTGTAGGCCTAGTAGATTTAATTAAAATTTTATACAGAAAAACATGGCAAAGGTTGCGCTCAACTTTGGTCTCGAGTGTTGCCTACTTTTCTGCGCTGCGGCAAATTAAATTAAGTCTTCTTTCCCCTTTAATCTATTTGCATCATGAGAACAAATTTAAATTGTTCAAGAGATTTCCACGTATAACTATAATTATAATTATTATTATTTGTTTTGCAAAATGCCAACTTTTTTTTTCGGGTGCTTATATTAAAAGTGGAAACCTAGGCAGCCAGAAATGCAAATGAAAAATGCATTTTAAGCCATAACAAGTTTTTATTTTAGACAAACCAACAAAAAACTAAATAAAACAAATTAGCATGCGGGTGCAGAGAGTGCTTGACTTTCAGCTACCCTTGCAGCCAGTTCTGTCTGTTTGATTTAAATATCAAAACACTTGAAGGAAAAAAACTAAAACAAAAAGTTGCTGCGCACTCTTATCCATATACCCTTTCATTGCGCATTAAAGGCACACTCAGCAGCATGACTATAATAAATACAATGCTAAACGAGTGCCAAATTTGCATATGCACATCTAAAGCTCTTGTCATTTCCCAGGTAACTATTCTGCTGTTCTGCTGCTCTGTTGCCTTCGCTCTAGCAGCATAAACAGAAGACAAAAGCCACACACATGAGAAGAGAGATATACGCAAATGCAGATACAACAGATACAGAAGTTGCAGCCACAGCCACAGTTTTTCTGACATCTGTTTAGCAATTGCTTAAACCATTCTTTCTTTTTTTTTTTGTTTTCAATCTGCCTGTCGACAACTTGTTAAACAACAATGCCAATTGTTATAGTATACTATAGTGTATAGTAGTATGTGTCTATTAGCTTTTATTTAAGCACGTTTGTTTGTTATCGAAATTGAATATTTGCATACATTGTCGTTTAATATGCATGCAAGTACACATACATACATAAGTAATTAACACTTTGGCATACTCTTAGGGACATAATCGAAATTGTCATCACAGACACAGGGGGCTGCCTGGCAAAGTTTCACGCTCAAGCCTTGCACCTGATTGCAACAAATTGCATTTGCCAGCTAACGTAATTATATCACGTTGCAATAGCAATTAGACAGCAGCTGTTCCCTACCAGTTGACTGACAGGTAAGATCCTCGAGCTAGCACAGGCTACGAAGTTGTTGCTGTCTGGCAACACGTGCAAAAATTGCTTTAAGAGGGAGCAGACTGCTTGCTGGCAAATTAAATTGCCTGCTGCACTTAGCATGTGAATTGCATTGCAATGCACAAGCAGACAACCGGACAATCAGACAGACAGACAGACGGACGGACAGATATATAGAATGCTGCTAAGGGCTTCTTAGCTCTACTTTATTTTGCTGCTTCTCTGATGCACAAAGCATTTGCTATTGCGCAAGGTTGGTTTTATATTTTTGTTAGTCTCGTACTATTTCTGGCACGGCATAAACTCACAAATTTGGTGCGCTTCACTGGCACACACGCTTGTCCGCATTCGTGTGTAAGCAGAGGTGTGCTTGTGTGTGTGTGAGTGTGTGCATGGATATTGATACATAGGCTATTATACTCTGTTATAAAGTTTCATTCACTTTTTCGTTCACGAGTTGTTTTTTTTTGTGTGCAAAACAGCAGTTAGCTTTACAGTCTTTGATTATGTAAAGTATGTTTCTGTTTCACGCATTTTGAATGTTTTTAACAGGGTAACTGCTAGTCAAGCAACCCTTTCATTGGCAATTCTGCACACATCAATAAGTTTGACAGTTGTGCAAGCGCAGGTGCATCCTTTGGCCGATGTTGTGTTTGCTGCGAGTATATTCATGCGCACACGTACGCAGATTATGATTATAGCGATACACAAATACAAACACACACACACACACACAAACAAACAAACAAACACACTCACATACGCACTGATTTACTGTAATGTTTGAAAGCCAATTTGTGTGTGTTCGTGTGTGTTTGGCATATGTACTTTATGGGCCTAGATAACTTGCCGAGTGGTGCTGTAAAATTTTGGTAGCTAGGTTAACAGCTGGCCAAAAGGGTTTGGGCTTTTGCTCTTTGTTGTTGTTGTTGTTGTAACTGTTTATGCTGATTTTGGTCTGGCTGGCAATTTTGCAATTATCATAAAATAATAAACAAAAGCCCGCAAACATAAACATAAACACAAACAACAAACAGCACATAAAATCTACACAGCATGGCATGGAATTTCAAATCTGTTATTTTTTCTCCCCCCGTTTGCAACTAGTTTGCCATAAGCTAAAAGAACTTTAACCTTTGCCCCAAACTTGTGAAATGAGTTTTGATGTGATTCTTTAAAGCAGTTTCCACTTTTGTTTGCATTCACAGACGCACACGGAGAAACGGAGAAACGGAGAATCGGAGAATCTAGGCCAGCACCCCGTCCCAAAGGCGGAAGCGGAAGTGAAAGTTGCCGGCGGAAGCTTAAGCTGTTTGTTATTAGCTGCAAGTGTTGCCGATAAGCACAACAGCAACAAATTGATAGCGGAAGTCTAAAAGGCAGGCTATGTGACTATAATGCCGAAATTTAAGTTGAAGTGCAATAGTGAGAACATAATGCAGCCGCATCACAAACAATAACAATACACACAGACACACAAACAAACAAGTGAATTATAGCGCTTAACCTGCGACAAAAGCAAACAAATTTGCAAAATTTCCAGTGACAACAACAACAGCAGTTGATAAACATAACAAACACGGTATTTAACGACAAGCGATTTACTAAAAAAAAAACCGAAGCAACAACAGCAGCAACAATAACAAGATGGCGGACCTGGAACGCATTAGGTTGGTGCTGCTGGGCGGCGCTGGTGTCGGCAAAAGCTCCATTGTGAAGCGTTTCCTATTCAAGAGCTACACGGACAAATACCGCGCCACCGTCGAGGATCTCTACAATCGCGAATATGACCTCGGCGGCGTCACGCTAAAGGTAAGTGACATATAGCGAGAGAGAGAGAGCGGGGAAGAGAGTTAGAGTGAGGCATCGTTAGACCATTAGATAAAAGGACACGAGAAAGGGCGTGGGGTGTGTGTGTGTAAGTGCATCTGCAGCAATTGCAATTGTGGCAGTGGCACATCCCATTTGCCTTAGCTGTTTACGGCTAACATACTTGGCCTGCCGCTGCCCCCTCCCCCTCCCCACACACCCAAAACGGATGCTGTTTGCCATACAGTTAACAAATTAAAAGTGTACACTGGGCGATAAATGTAGCATTTAATAGTTAGAATTCAAACGTGTTTGTTAACTACTTAATTTAAAATTATAATAAAAAAAGTTTAATTCTTGATTTAAGCCAGTTAAATAGTACTTAATATTAAGCTTTTGACACAAGATACAAGTTATCTCTTTAACTTTAACCTCATCATGATTTTAGCAAAGTTCATTAATTAAGTTATTATGAAGTTTCAGTTATTTTCTTAAGTGCACCAGAAGCACATTTTCAATTCGTTTCTATTGCTTTTTGGTCTAGTTGACATCCGGGACATTTAAGAAGGAATTTTTAAGCAAGCGTAAAGTGTACGTACAATTGTATATTGTGTGTGTTGTTGCTGTAGTCTGTTGGCCACCCAAACGGTTGTTGCACTCTAAGTGAGTGCACTTAAGTTGCACAATTGCAATTGGACAGCACTGTGTGCTTATCATCGCAGTGTACGCGACTCGACTTGTCCTAGATGCTGCCAAGCAATTTGAAGTGAGCCACTAATTAAATCACAAACTGAACTAAGCCAAGCTGAGCTGAGCAGAGCATTAGTTGCATGCAAAGCGTTTGCTGCGGCCCAGTCATCTAAATGGCCAAGTGGCTTTAAAGCATAACGATTGCATAATAAGCCTGACAGTAATATTTGGCTTATCTAACAAGGCTATTAGACATAGTTTACGTGTTACAGGAGCAAGCTAAACCTAAATCGAAGTAGAAAACACATAAAAACCCAATTTATATGCTTTTTATAAAGTTATTGTTGTGGAAAATGTGTCTCCTTAAAGGGTGCATAATAAATTGGTGGCCAAAAATAAGTTTTCTAAATATATAAATACTCAATAAATCCAAAAGGTCAAACCCTAATCAAAAAGGTTCTATAAATAAAGAAGTTATGCTGCTGGAAAATTTAAGCCATTGACAAAATTATAACGAGCATAAAAAAAATATAGAATTCACAAAGAATTTTGAACAGCTTTAAGCTAATCCATTAAAAGTTAAGCGCTGTGACTGAGGCTCTAAGCAAAATTGATTAAACATTCAAGTGGCTGTGAGAGAAACACAAATTGAGGATATATAAAGTGGTTAAGCTATGGGTAAAGCGGGTTAATACATAGTTTATCCTGCGGGTACCCACTCCCCCCCTCCTCCACACTCACTCACGCCTCACACGTTCCGCCTGCAAAGGCATACTTGAGTCTAACATGGGCTTAGGACAAGTTGGCAAAGCAGACGAGTGAGTGAGACAGGTTTGCTCATTAATCAAATTTACACGCTACGCCTCAAAACTGTGGCAACAACTTGCAGGAAAAAAAAAGGAAAATTTTAGACACACACACAAACACACATGTTATGGATATTATGATGCTGTGACGGAGTCTGTCTTCTGTCTCCCTGCCACTCAGCCTTTGATGGCGCACATCATTCAGTGCTTGGTGCACGAGCTGATTATTTGCTGCCTCGAAAGTTGCCCCTAACACGACCACACAGCACACACACAAACACAGCAGACCCACCACAAAAAGTTGAAACAAAAAGTTGATTAATAGGTATGCTGCATCTATCTATCCCTTAGACTTTAGCCTTCTCTGTCTCTTTCTATACACTTGGAAAAATTCTTAAAAAGCGGATTAAATATTGATAAGTATTTAAAAAAAACCTTGTTTAGAAGTTCTTTGAAAATATAGATATAACCATAAGTAAAATACCTAAATGTAGAAAAACGTTTGACAAACTCCCAAACAATATTCTTAAAAAATTTCAGTTACTACTACTTCTAGCTACCACTCACCTTTTTTTCCTAAGTGTATAAATCTCTCCTTTGCTTTGCTCGATGGTTGCCATGGCAGGACGAGCGTACACCAAATTGATGTTGACTAAACTGCGTTGAGGTGGTGGCAATGGCGACATTGACACTCTTGGTGGTGGCGACATCATTGTCGTTGTCGTCGTTGTAGTCGTTGGCGTCCACCATTATCGACAATGTCATCATCGCTTGAATTTTTGTTTTAATTAATTTCATTTTAACGCTCGATACTCTGACCAAATGCCCGAGGCCATAATGCTGACTCTTCTGCTCGCTCTCTCTTTCTTTTGGTGGCTGCTTTCTACGCTGCTGCAACTAATACTTTTTTGTTAGTTTGAACGTTGAAAAGCAAGTGCCTGGCATTTGATTTAATTTTCCCCCAAGCCGCAGGCAACTTTTCATGTTGCGTATACGCCACGTAGTTTTTTTTTCACCACCTCATCATAATTCAATTTGAAATAGAATTTTGCTATTAGAACATGTTTTTGCGTTAAGCAGATGTTGTTGCTGTTGTTCCTGTTGTTGTTGTGGCTTGCCCGCTGTGGCTGCAACCATTAAATGCCACATTATACAACACTACCAACAAAAGCGTTTAACATACCGCTGCCTTAATGGCCAATTCGGTGTGTGCCAACGCAGCTGGATGCAAAACAAAAAAATAAAGAAGCCTTGACCAGAAATATTTAAGTGTGTATTTGTATTTGCTTTTTCCATTGTTGCTGTTGCGCATTTTCGCGCATTTTTAATAATGTTACACTTGGCTCAAACAGCAACAACAGGCACGATCACGAGCTGCAACAATGCGCCACAAATTGCCGGACAATGGCCTTCCCATGCGGACAATGGCCCGGAGCAGAAAACCAGGTCCTGAATGTGTCAGCTCGATGTCGCTGTGTTAACCGCCAACGAACGCTAAATGCTCGGCTTTGGCATGCTGTTGACATTGTGGCTACTCACTGTTGCCCGAAGGGGTACGGAGGTTGCACACAATGCGTATCGCGTAAAATACTCTATACATATATGTATATATTTATACACGTACAACAGATGTTGTCACTTGGGATTAGCAGGCATCAAGTGAGCATTGAACGGCTGTCTTTTGAACATTCTTTGGGGGTCTTCAATTTAAAGTTTTAAAAAAATTGCTTCTGGCAGATTTGCCGGAAGCTGCTTAAGACAGAAACAAAATACAAGCACACAAATATCTAGCAAGAATTCAAGTGAAATTCTATTGAAATTAATATGCAAATTGAGAATTGTGCTTCCAACTAATGCATGCCAAATTTTATAAAGAAAACAGCAATACAAAAAGAATAGATATAAGACATTCTAAATAAAATGTTGTTAGCAATTTTATATATGGAATTTGCTAACTTTATTTCTAAGTAAGGCTTTAGTTATTTAGTTTTAATAATAAATATGTGAAATGATTCTGCATTTTTAAGATGGAATATTTATAAAAGCTTACATTGTATACAAATTAGTTAAATCACTTTTTTAGTCAAGGTTTTTTTTATTTAATTTTGATTACTTTGCATCTTTTCATATGTAAATTTCAAGTTTAGTTTTAATTTCAGTTAAATTTGTATGCACTATGGTAAAAGTGAGTAAAGTTTTTGTAACTTTTATTTCTTCTTGTCTTAACTGATATTGTTTTTAATTACTTTTCAATAGTTAAAACATAAAATGTGTAAGTAAGCATATTCGATATTAAATACTGATGAGAGATTATGTTTATTCCTCTTTTAGTTTGATATTAAATCTCTTTCAATAACCAACTTATGGTTCTTGGCTAAAATACAAAACAAAACCTTTACAAATCTAAACTCGTTTAATTCAATTAGTTTATTTACTTTTTTTTTGTGATAACCTCGCCACTCTCAACACGATGGCAATAAGTCAAATTCAATTCGAGTGCATTCGTGATAATCAATTTAGTATCAAAAACATTTTATAGAGTTTTATTATTGCATTTTGGGGTTCAGGTCACAGCAGCATAAAATCCATTTATGAATTGAATAAATATTTTACCTAGCAAAAATACAAAAAACACAGACCAATAAAAAAAAAACATGTTCACGAAGAGTGAAATTTGAATTTAAATTAAATTTTGTGTGGGTTTTGTGCGGCACGTCAAGTGTATAAAATATGCTTTTGGCCAAGTTGTGGTGTTAAAATCGAAATGTTTATGGGCTTAATGCAATATATTGGAAATCATATTAAAAACTTTAACCGCAGCATTGCCCATATGGCGTATGTGTGATATACTCACACACACACACACACACACACATGCATATGTAAAATATTAATAAGGGCTCCAGCTTGATCGCTGAAATAACGCATACGCCACATCAGGCCATGTAATACAATATGTTTTCCTTCATGTATTTTTCACTTTGACATTTCGTATTTAATTATACGCGGGTTGCCTTATGTTTTCACTCATCTATGTATGTGTGTGTGTGGCTGCTTTTGACTTTTGACTTAACTTGTTTGCCCCTTGTTTGTTTGTTTGTTGTTCTTGCAGGTGGACATTTTGGACACATCCGGTGACATGCAATTCCCCGCCATGCGACGCCTCTCCATTGCCACGGCACATGCCTTCATGCTGGTCTATGCGACGACATCGGCGCCCAGCTTTCAGTGTGTAAAACAGTGCTTCGAGGAGATTCGCGAACAGCGTGCTGACTTTCAGGTACGATTTTTTTTTTTTTCAAAATCTCTCCCTCTTTCTTTCTTCCTTTTTGTGCCTTTTCCCTCAGCATTTGGCTTTGCATTTTGCATGCAATTAGTAGCACAGGTGGAGGAAGTTTTGTTAAAGAAATATATGTGTGCACATATATGAAAAATCCCTTGTGAAACCCAATTTCAATGCCCCAAAGCAATTAAAAATACAAAAATGACGAGGGAATAGCTTAAATCTGTGGCAAATCGAAGTTTTAATACTCTTGCAGAGCTTGAGTATTTTAAAAAAATAAGAAAGTAAAAGGGAATAGAAACAATAAAGATGTTGGATAAGTGTAAAAAAGTAGCAAAAAATAAAATGTTAAAAGTAAAACCAAGTCAAACGTAAGTAAGAAAAATCTCAGAAAAAGTAAATAGAAGAGATTAAGAACAAACAGAAGAAATAGAAAAAGTTAAAATAAAAATTATTTAAGAAAAGTAAGAGGACTTAAGAAAAGTAGCAGAAAGTAGAAAAAATATAATGAAGTAAGAATAGGAAGAAAAAATCAAGAAAGCTTGACTTGGGGCTGTTTAATCCAAAATTTCAATTATGTTTCATCAAGCATATATTTTTGTTTATAGACTGCTATGTTCATGGTAAATGGAAGAACCTAATCCCACTATCTTTTCCTTCCTGTGAAGTAGCTTACATAAATGTAAACACCCTCTGCAAAGGGTATTTTTTAAAAAAAAAGCACAATTTTGCTTAAAGTCTTTCAGGCGCTGAATTTGAGTTTCACGCTCGCACACACAAAAGTTCTAGATTGTTGTTCTTGCTGCTCTGGTTGCTGTTGTTGTTGTTCCTGTTGTTCTTTTCTGTTATGCTTGGCGTTCTATTTTGTGCGCTCTTTATGTGTGTGTGTGTGTGTGTGTTTTCGTGTGTGTCAATTATAGACGCCTACGCATCTTCTTTGTCTGCCCCGTCAATCCGCTCGACGACAGCATAATTGTGGCAGCAGCTTACACTATAGTTGGACTAATTCCTTATCCACCTCTTACTCCCTCTATTCACAGGATATACCCATTGTTATTGCTGGCAACAAAGCCGACCTGGCGACAACTCATCGGGAGGTGCGTCACGAGGAGGTCACAGATTGGGTCTTTTGTGAACTGCCACGCCTCAGGTAAGTTTCCATGATAGGTTTAAATTAAACCGCAAACATTTACAAATGTCAGTTAATGTAATGCACAGAAAAACAGCTGTAAAAGTCACGACACAATTGCAATTAGGCCATATTGCCAGCAAAAACCAAAAAATACCGCAAAGCACAGCCATTTTCACAAGTATGGGCCATAAATTTGTGCAGCTAAAACAAATGTAAGCCGCAGCAAGAGGAGCAACATGGTCCGAACAGCAGCTGACGATAAATGCAATTAAATGCAACAAATGAAATTAAGCGACAAAAAGCGTGACTGCCAGCCATAAGGTTGCACAAGGGCTAGTGGGTGTAGTGGGCGTGGCAGCTACCAAAAAATCAGTTGGGCGCCTCCCTTCTTGTTAAATGCCATTTGGCTTGCGTAAGCGCTTGGAAAAATGGGTTTTTTACCAACGAAAATTGGGAGTGAGAAAGGAAGGATTTTTTTTTGTTTAATCCATTTACGTTCTATAGAGTTTTCACTATACACAGAATACAACCTAATTGCCACTCAGTTGCACTCAGTTGGTGTCTCTTACCAATTTTGAATTGATATTCCTTGCATCTTTTCTCCTGCTGCCAGCAGACAAGGACGTTCGTTCAATGCACTCGACGCGCTTTGCATTCTAAGCAGCTAACAATTGCAGCAAGGTTGTGTTGCATATGCATAAGATACACACACACACATACGAAATCCTCTTAAAACGAACACTGTTTATAGTCTAGAAACACTCAACTTATTCAACATTTATCTGCTATGTGAGAAGAAGCATTTATAAGTGTTATTAAGCATACATTCAGGTAGATATTGGATAACAACTGTATTTTACATGAATATTATTATTGTATTGACGACACTTGTTATTTATGAAAATTGGTTGCATAACGACTTCGTAACGAGACACGAGGGGGCATCAAATGTGTGAAAAAATGATGAACAGCTGACAGGAGGCAGATAAAAAAGAACTCAAACATCATTCGCTCTTTTCTGCTTCCTGTGATAGGACCTGTAAGCGGTATTAAAGTTTTCGTATGAAATATGTAACTTTTTTAAATAAGCCTTAGCTACAGTTCAATATAGCCATAACTGTCTGTTTCTTTGAGAATTAGTAGACTTTAAGCTATTTTGATAAGGCCTAAAATATGTGCTCTTCCTCTGCTGCAAGCGTTGGATAAGTCCAGTTTGAACTGATAAATTATTTAGCTGCCATAGCAACTATCGGCTTAGACATCAATTCTTGTAGGAATGGCTTTAGACTTCCCACAGATATAGCTACGTCAAAATTGAGCCACTTTCCAATGGCTATAGGTTCATACTATACAAACGGATTGCAATTTAATAAAATTTCGCTCCTAAATGTATGCTATATTATTTCAACATTTAGCTTTCAGGTAATCCTTTCCATCAAAGATTAGAGTATTGCAACAGTTATAATCCATCAAAATTGGATAAAAAAATATATATATCTACACCCATAAAAAAGTTAAACTCTATCTTAAAGAGCATATAATTCTTTGTGTGAAAACTTTGTTTTTTCTGGCTTGTTTTTGCTTAAAAGTTTCCATTGAACTTCGAAGTATTTTCCCAAGCTTTATTGGCCAAGTTGATTACCTACTTGACGCATTTGTAAATGTGTGTTTATTTATGCAATGGTCTTAAGTGCTGTTGAAAGCTTGTTTGCGTGTAGAACTTTGCTGTTAAATCTGACACGATTTAAAGTTTAACTTTCATTTGTGTCGCTTGACTCACTTTACATTATTTATTATTTGCCCTTATGAAAACAAAACACACACACACAACAGAAACATAATTGTGGCGTTAATAAACTGCACGTTCATAAAAATCACTTACAGTTACAGGGTGTTGATGATGGGAATGAGGCAGGTGGGCGGATGGTTGGGTGGACTGGCATCCTGGATCTGGGCAATATTTTGGGCGCACTTACTATAATTTTCAGCGCCACAGGCAGGCAGGCAGGCAGGCAGTGAGGCCGAAGGGGCAAGAGGCGTGACTGACTCGTGTTGCTGTTTAAGCAAGCGTGTGTAAACTTATTTAATAAAACATTGTACATGGAGAACACGCACGCAACCACATATAGTATATACATATATAATATATACATAAAAATGAAATGCAAAAACATACAAATCTCTGTTGGATTAAACATTTAAGCAGATTGATGGTGCGGCGTGACACACACCTTGAACTCTCCTGCTGTTGCTGACTGTGCTGCTGCTGCGGCTGATCCAGTTCCCTTTTGACTCCACTTCACTCATTTCGCACATTTCCACTTCACGTGCCAACTTGTGCACCATTTCTTTTTTGTTGCAGTTGTTGTTAGTTTGTAGCGGTTTTAAGCCTGTGCGGTTTGGGTTGGTTTTCTGTTCGTGGCTGCTCTCTTAACATGTTGCAATTTGCTGCTGGCTGACGTGTTGCAAGGCAACACAGCGTTGCAATTTGTTGCCGCGTGTCTGTCTGCGGTTAAACGCTTTCACAGACCTCACACACACACACACATATATACTTTCTCCTGTGCAATGCATTTATCTCAGCTAGCAATTATACGAGTAGTTAATTTACTCATTTTAATCGCATACAATATATATATAGTATATATATGTATATATATTTATATACTTTGTCTTCCGGTTGACAAAACTTTTGTGTGTCAACATAAACAAATTGAGTTTACACAGCTTTGATAAACTGTTATTGCACTTAGTGCATTAACAATTCATTTTTAAATAACACACATGCACACACACACACACACACACACATGAATAAATCAGGGACATAAACAAACATTAAAGTGTTACAGTCACAATATATGCATGTAAGAGTTGCAGTTTTGTGTGCTTCTTTCTTGCCACTTGACGCTTGTTAGTGGCTGCCACTGACACTGAGCCAACAATTGGCCAACTTGCCGCAGCATTGGCCAACCCATTCATGATACTTATATTTATTTTGGCCATTTAAACGCTCTGTTAGCTGTGGACACTGAAACTGAGTCCGTGTCCCATTTCTTTTTGGCTTCCATTGCGTATTGGCATTCGAAGCCTTTTTCGGTTGAAAAATACTTGGCTTTAATGTAGCTGGTTCTTAAATTACAGCACATATTAAAGCACTTTACTTAAAGGATTTCTTTTAAAGTCATAAAGTTCAATCAAACAAATCACACAATAATTCAACATTGTTAAAGAATATGTTGAGATGTTCTGCATCTAACTTGTTCGTGGTTTGACATGAGCATTTTTGTGGCAAGCACATAAACGCTGACGGCTTCGTTGCTGATGAGTGCCACAAGCATGTGGCAAATTGAACATTTACGTTCCATTTGTGTGATACCCTATAAAAAAAAGCTGAATTGGGTGTGCTTAGGAAGAAAACTTAAAAAGAACTACACAATATTTTAAAAAAAAGTATACACTAATCAATATATCTGAACCTTCTACTCTTCTGACTATTGGCATTTCCAAGGGTATCTCTTTGTCTATTCAACTTATCTTCTTTAGAATCTAACCATTTTAAGCTCTACATTTGTTTGCATATCTGTTACATTTCTCTTGCTGTTATTTGCCAAACATAGTGCTTTTTATTTTCGTACACTTTCGTTTCTCTTTTTTTTTTGCCACGTCATGTAAATGTGTGTCATAATTTAAGGGTTGCCACCAAAAAAAAGCGTACACAAGACGTATACGTTATTTATGCGGCATGCCTCAGGCCCTAAAATTTACCACAGTTTATGCATAGTTTTGACACTAAACGTTATTCTTTACCTACTCTTCATTCATTTTCGCCTTCGCAGGGCCAAGGTGCTCGAGTGCTCGGCCAAGGAGGACACCAGCGTGACCGAACTATTCAAGACCCTGCTCTCCCTCTCCCGCTTCCTGCCCGCCAGCAGCGGCAATGGCGGACCAGGTGGCGCCAGCGGCGAGGCAGCGCCCAGCGGCTTCAAGCGTCGTTCCTCGGCCTACGTCAGCGCATCGTCCAGTCGCAGTAAGTACTACAAAAAAAAAGAAGATGGAATTTATGAATTGTTGAGCAGAGAAAAACGGAAAAAAAAGGGTGTACTGTAAAATTGTTTGAACTTGTACTGAAGCTTAAACTGAAATGTTAAACAAGTTAGAGTGAGTCCAGTGGGGAGAGTCAATTCCTCTTCAGAAAGTCTTAAGGTTTTGCAGGAATTCTTTCTGCTTCTAATATTCTGTTAACTAGGTATAACAATTTATCGAAAAATCCCTTTTTCTAGCACAAGTCGTGCATCGTCATAATAACCCTTTATTCACCGTACAGGGTATAAACAGCAAATGTTGCAACTTTTGTCAGCCCGGTAACTGGCAGCGGAAATAATTTCGCCACCCGTCTGGCCTCGAATGTGCTCTTGTGCCCCTTTGTTGCAGTTGCAAATATCAATTTGCCATTTGATTGCAGAAAATAAAGGAAGCAGCGACAGTCGGCCACACATCCAGCGCCTCGTTGCAACCCAGACAGAGAAAAAAAGAGATAGCAAGAGATAGTGAAAGAGACAGAGAAAGCGTATCTTATGCAAAAGTAATTGTATCTTAATATCTGAGCTGTGCTTATCCCACCAGAAATCAACAGCTGCAGAAGCAAAAAGCTGTCGTTAACAATTACAGAATTATGCGAAGCAGGGATTTAAGAACGCAGGTGTAAACAAGAGCGTAATTAATGAGAAATTAAAATACGATGCGCTCGCTGCAAGTCGAGGCAATAATCAAATGATAAATAACGAACTTTTTTTGCTTTAAGCCAATAGCTCATTATTTGTAATATCGTCAATACGCAAATAAATGTGTAATTAAAGCATGCATACTTTAATTTTGCAGTAATTAATCCATGCAATTATGATTTAAATGCAGAATATTTATGAGAACTGTTGGAGCACCTGCAAAAAATAATATCATGACAATTCTGAAATGAGCTTCTAATTAGTGAAATTTCAATTTCTCAGAACGTGTGTACATAACATTGACAAATTGTCGACAATTTGGCTAATTGAGTGTAATTAACATTCACTGGCTGGCTGAGTCTACGTCTTTGACTTTGCGTCGCCATTTCGTCTGCATTTGACCCGAATTAATTGTTAAAATTTTGACAGCCAACAAAAAAAAATATACATAAAAGAAAGAACAACAAAAACTCGGTTAGGCCCGTTGTAATGGAATTGAGAATGGCACAAAGACAAACCCTTTTCATTATTTATACTATGTACTACGAAATATCGTGAGACAAAGCAATTGAAAGGCAGCACAAAAGTGACGCAAGTCAAGAAAAACAAATTATTAATAGGCAAGAAACGCAAAAAACAACAAAGAATTAGAAATTCAATTGAAAATTTGAATGAGTTGGTTTTTTTTTTGGCAAATTGCGAATTGTATGACTCCACTTCAATAGAAATTAAAGATTATTATTATTGAATCTAACTTTGTTTTAGTGACTTTCCTCTTTTCTTGGAACGACGACGGCGCGTGTTTTAATTATGTAAATAACTTGACCTTATAATTACCCGTAAACGTATTTAATTTCTATTGGCCAGGTACATTATCTCATTAAAAAAGTTCGTTTCCTGCACTTTGAGCCGAGAAAGTTTTAAATTTTTCGGAGGCCAACGCCTGTTACCAATATAAATAAACAGTTAATTAATGTTGCCAAAGCTATTGTTGCTCTCTTTTGGGTCCTCTGCTTTCTGCTTGCTTGGTTTTCAGCACAAAATATAATGAATATAATTTCCCTTCTTAAAACTTGTTAAGACAGCTCCTTGGTCCTTCTGCCCCGCTGTTACACCCTCCCCTCGTCCTCGTTACGCCAATAATTTAATTGTTTGCTGGCGGCATTTGATAAAATGTAAGTTATTATTTGTGAGCCAGGCAGCCAACCCACAAAAAGCCATTTAAATGAAGTGCAAAGTTGGCCGACAGCAAACACACAGTGGAAATTAAATGCAATTTAAAGCTTTAATGGCTCCGATTCTATTTTTTTTTATCCACATGAACAACAATGCTGAATTGTGTCCCTAAAATGCTGCAATACAATTCGTACAAACACATAAAAATGTGTGTAATAACAAAACGACAGACGGCAAATTTTGTAAATTACTTTTGGCCAAAATCGAGACGAGCATTGTCCAAGCAGACAACCGAAACAACTGCCGCTGACAGCCCCATGTATGTGTGCGTGTGTGTGTGTGTGTAAGTTGGCCTGAATGGCGAAGGTCGAAAGTCGAATAGAAGCAAATAGTACTTGTGACAGCACATTCAACAAAGAAAACGTCAGCATCGATGGCACTAAGTATGTGCCAAAGTCTCCATTCCACATTCTTCTTCTTTTTTGGGCCTAAACACCACCCAGTCTGGGCCAAATATATATTTAAATCGAAGTCCTTGACTGGCAGTCGCCACTAAAAATAGCTCTGAGCAGTTAATCACGTGAATTGAGGACAAGTAATTGCTTTAAAAAATACTTGCGCACTTAGGAAATAAACTATGAACTTAATATCACCAAGTTTTAAATCACAAAATTAAATGTTTTTTTTTTTACCATTAACAAGCCTCAAGGTTATAAAATGCATTGGAAATTTTAATTAACTCCTGCTTTTAATGTAAAAAATAAATAAGTAATATTTTAATATATAATATTTCAAAATTGCCATTTTTATTAATTTGGTTTTTTTTTAGCTTGAATATAGTTTTTACTGATAATTTAAATTACCTCCTTTTAAAATTCTTTGAAAAAATATTTTATTTGAATTTAATGCAAAAATTCATTAAAATTTTATTTCAATTACATGCTTCTTAAAATTCATGGAAACACCGTTTAAAAAGTTTCTTTAGAAAAAGTATTTTATTTGTTTTGCAATTTCTACTAACTGGAATATAGAAAACATTGCTGCTCCTTTTTAAAAATTCTTTGTAAAATAAATAAATATTGGATGTTACTGGAAAACTGAAAAGAGCTCATTCTAAAATGTAAATGTTTGTGTTGTTGCTGTTGCTAAGTTATTTCCGCCAATGATGTTCATTGATATTAAAAAAAAGTCATTTAAATTTAAATTTGAAAAGCATATTTATTTAAATTGTGCTAAACTTTATAAAACAAATTCTTTAACAGTATTTTGTTATACCAAACTATATTTCTGAGTGTACAGTGTACGCCGTATGGAAACAACAAATTGGCCACATTTTGTGTAAAGGTGTGTTAGTTAATGCCTCTGTGTGTGTGTGTGTGTGTGTGTGCCACAACTCAATAGCCTAAACACGTGTGTCTGTATGTGTGTCTTTGAATGTGTATGCGTGTGAACTTGGGTGATGGCGCATAAAAAATGGCTGGGCGTATAAGCTGAGCTGTTAGGAGCCGTAAGGAGCACTTCCCTTCGAAGGATTCACAGCCATGGCACGCCGTCACCATCTTAGACTCTCCTGCCTTGCTGGCTGCCCCAGACTCCTCTTTCGACGGCAGCCACAAGACTCACACAGCCGGCAACGTTATGTGGTTTCAGGACGTAGATGACATTAGCAAGCACAGTTTTATTTGCCGGCAGTCAACTGAAACCGTAACTCAATTGAAACTTTCACATGTGCGTTGCGTCGCCATGCCACACATGCCACACAGTTGCCTGCCCTGCTTGTTTGCATGCATGTATGTGTTTGTGTATATCTCGTCTAGGCCAAATGCTATTTAACAAAAAATCTTTTCAACCAGTGAGCTGCTCATGTTTTTTTAAGCCATTTGCCATTTGCATCACATCCAATGCCAAAGTCCTTTTGTATAACCAGCAAAAAAGGAGACTAAACATAAAGGAACATTCTGGCTGCCGAATATTCTATACACTTGTGTACAATTTAAATTGCTGGAATGACAGCTGTGCTTTATCTGATTTGAGCCAAAAATGAAGGCAATTAAAATGTCAGGTAAGCAAAGTTAAATACACTCAGAAAAAGGTGGTGAATTAATACAAATATTTGTATGTAAAAAAAAACGAAGTTAAAGATACTTTACTTATAATTTAACTAATGTAAATAATGGCAATGAATTTATACTTATGTAAGTTATGCCAAATATAATTTATAGCCGATTTTCCTATTATAAAAACATGTTACGCTTGTTTTTTATGGGCTTGTAAATCCCTACACTCAATGTGTATAAAAAATTATAAAACCATCTGCTGCGTGCTGCGTATGGAAATAAAAATGTAATTTAAATTTCTGTTTTACACACGCACACAAATGCCTCAAATAATGCCACATATGCCCAATTATTGAGTGTGTTTCCGGGTACTACGACTTGTGTATTCCATCTATGTTTTTGCGAGTGGATTTCTTCTTTTTTTTTGCTGCTGCTGCTCGAACAATTTCGTATGCTCTATGCCTCTATGTCCAAAAATTGTGCGAATGGAGCTTTGCGTATGATTTTGCAGCCACAGTCATAATAAGCCCAAACAGCAATATACAAACACACACACACACACATACATATACACAAGTGTTACACACAGAGTGCGGCCAGGCGACAAACAAAACTCGATTTTTCCATGATTCCAGCAGTTTTCGCGCTTTATGTGTCAACGACAGCAACAACAACAAATAGAATGGCGTCGTCAGCCATTTTGTTTGCAGTTGACAAACATACAACAACAACGCATACTTAAGCAATCACCATGAACTATGAACCACATGAATAAAATATAAAATTACTGACTTAAATATTTTTTGCATTTAAGTCAGAAATAGTTTAAGTTCTCTTTCCGCTTTCGCTTCCAATGAGCTGCTTAAACCGGACAAGTCTTTGTGCTCTTTTTTTATAGATTTTATGATATGGGCATAAATTCTTGATGGGCCGTAAGTCTATATTTACTGGCACCCTTTCGGTTCAAGTTTTGCATATTGGCATCAATTGTTTATGCTTGGTTTGACGAGTAGCACTTTTCTGCTTTAACGCGTCGCCAACGGATATATTGAATAAATCATCATTATGCTAGATTTCACCTTTTGTTCAGGTTGAAAGCGCTTTAAATCCATCAAAATCAGTTAATCAATATGCACAGCATAATCTAATCATTTGAGCTCACACACACACACAAAACTCATCCGTTTTCTAAGAACTCTGGCCCAACACACACAAGGAAACGAACTTAAAAGGCTCTTAGACTATAAATAGAACACAATATAAAACAGTATCCATAGAGGAGGTGTAAGTTGCTCATACAAATAAAGGTGAATAGTGAATAAAGGATTTAACAGGAATTTTATGACCATATTCATAATACATTTCACACTTTGGAGCAGCAAATTGTTAAAAAGCTTTTTTCAGCTGCATAAAACAAGTTCGTTAGATTAGATAAACATAAGAAACTTAATGTGCAATCAGCATTTAATCTGTGCTCTAACAATAATCTCTAAAGTGCTTTCAAAGTTTTCTGATGCTATTTTCAAGTCTTAAGCCTTTTTACTGATCAATCTGCATGTTGCACGTTGCACGTTGCATGAAAGAAGCATTCAGAGATGTGTCAAAGCGAGTCCAGGGCCAGAACTTGGATGCAGTTCTGAGAATAATACTCTGGCTGCGGTTTCAACTGGCTTTTGCAATGAAGCAGCTCTCTCATAAGTTAATTATGCTCATGCCCCAACCCACCCCTCCTCTCACCACTTGGTAACCAAGGCTACCTGCTGCTGCTCAATGTCTACGGTTATTTCATTAAGGGGTTCATTGTCAAGCACATTTCGATGTGGCTCTTTTGCTGTTGCAGCTGCCACCTTGAGCTTAGCAACTATTGGGTGGATGGAAGGTAACAGGAACAACTGACGCCCAGTTTCACAGTGCAACATTTCCGTGAAAAATGGGATTTTCGTATTTATTTTGCATTTTGCATTTTGCATTTCGCATTTCGGCATATTCACAATGTGCTTAAATTCGCATCGTTGGCAAACAAGTCAGGCGTAAATCAATGCGTTCTGTTATAATTGCGTAAATGTTTTAGTTAGTTAACTTAAGCATAATTGCGCAATACGCAACAAGAAATTAACACATTGTACATACATTTTCACTACTTGTAGACAAGAACCGCATGAACAGCCCCTCGGTGGGCGGCGATAAGAAGTCGAGTCTTGTGGATGCCGTCGATGTGGCAAGCACTAGTGCTGAGGCAAAGCTAAAACCGCGTTCCAGGTGGGTAGCCAATTGCTCTCAGTGTATTTGACATTAATAACACTTCTTTTTAGATCGCTCATACGCCGTGCATCACGCAAGACCAAGCAGCAAATTAACAACGCATCGGATGACTGTAATTTGCAGTAAATTGTTAGTAAATCTATAAATGCGCATAAACCTAATGATTTCTATGTGTGTGTTATATAATATATTAATATTAAATGTCAGCTAATTAAATAGTACTCATAACCAGATGGTAATTTGGCTAAAATTAGCTAATTATTCTGATTATATATAATAGGGTATTAAGTATACGTATGTTACGTATACGTACATGTATTTGTTGCTCAATTGCAATCCCGATATAGTGTAATTAAGAGTGGAAATTATTTGTTTAATCGTTATTAACTTAATCGTTTATTGTTGAATGCATTTTGTCATCATTATTCTTGTTTAATATTTTAACGGGACCAGTTTTATTTGCAATCATTTTTTATAAATCACAATAAAAAAAAAGCCTGGCGGGTAACAATTTTCCAATAAATATGAATATATATGTATGTACTGTACATATATATTTATGATTTTTGTAGGCCGCAGGCAAACATCTCTTTAAGCAAATGAAGATTATTGTTCTGCCACTTTTTTATTTGGTCATTAAATTACGTTTCCATTAGATAGCAATTTGTGTGTGTCTGTATGTGTGTGTGTGTGGAATTTATAAAAATAAATGCGACAGTCTTGAAGCAATTTGAAGAGTCGAAATCATAGAGTTCCTTTGATGACAAAATAATAGCTCTCTGCGTTTAGACTAAGTTAATCATCTTTTCATTTAGGTATTCATTTTTTGAGATACTAGTACTTAAGGTTAAGTATAAACAAATAAGTTTATATAGATGTGCAAAAATGTTTAGCGTTAGCATTATTTAAATACAATGTATTCAAAATGTTTAAATGTATACATTTACTAAATTGTCCTAGGTACAAACAAAAAATTTCTCTCTCTGTGTGTGTAGTTACTTTAGCTAAAATCTCGTTTGCAACAAGTTCGTTGTGTGGCAATTTCTTTTTTGCCAACAGCAAGTGGCACAAAGGTTGTTTTAAGCCAATGGCTCACAAGCGTTGACCTTGTTTAAGCCAGCATGCAAGCAAAGCAATGTTTGAGCAATTTATGGAATTTTACAGCTTCTTTTATTTTTACTTTACATTACTTGACGAAGAGAAGGAAGCCAAGAGCAAAAGCTGCAGTTAAAAGCACAACACAATTTACTATGCAAATTAAGGTCGTAATTAATGTTTGTTATATACTCTCTCGTACATAGTTTGTGATCTTTTGGAATTGCTCATAAGTGAGATTAAGAAAAACCAACACAACACAAAGAATAATGTTTAAATGATGATGATATTCAAAAGGATAATACAGGGTGCATGCTAATTGCCAAAATTAAGAGCCAATCAAATTCTAATTGAACAAGATGATGACATTTTTGCATTAAATATTAAATGTTATAGTTACACACATACTTTATAAAAGCTCAAAGAGGCTTACAATTTTTGCCGTCATAATCAATAAATGTTTTTGAAAACAATTTGAAAGAGTTAGCGCAAAGCTTTGATGTTAAATATTTGAGTTAGTTCTGCTTAGCAAGTAAGTAATTATTTTTTGGTAGCAAATGAGATGCAAAGTGTAAATGAAACCAACAAATTAAAAGGCAGATGCAAAGTGAATTGTGATGAAAAATACAACTTAAATAAAATATGATAATGATTAACTCAATACTATATATGAATGTAGCTTGTAATTGGTTAACGGTTAAAACTGAAGCATAACCAGAGTTTGTTATATCCTTTGGATGGCTTGGATCGAGGACGTCCAGTAAATTATATATTTTTAGGCTAAGGCATGTTTAGGCATATAAGTACGATATTGTAGCCATGTTTATACATGATTTCTTTTTATATGTAGGTACTAGTACTTACATACGTTTATACATTGTTATTGAATGTAGTTAAATTATAACAAATCTGAACATCAAGTATCTATCTTAAGTCTATCAGCGACAAAATGGGAACACAATTTGACAGTTATACTACTATTACTTACTATATATATATATTCCGTAATTGTTGTTGCGCAAAGATTACTTAACTATAGATTTTGTTAGAAAAAAAAAAAAAAAACTAAAAACTAAAAACTAAATGCAAAACAAACTTTTGAAGCATATATTTGTGTACGTTATTCGATTGTTCATAATAAAAATGTAAACAAAAAAAACCAACTAGAATGCCGAGTTACAGTTACTCACAATATCTACAAAAAACCATATGAAAAATGTACTTCATTTAAAAAGATATCAAAAGAAATCAAATAAAAGAAAAACTTACTAAGTGTGTCCATTAAACTACTGAAATCCAAAGTCTTTTCTTTAATATGGGCTCTTTAAAGGTCAACTATTAATTAATTTTAAAGCGCTTACACTGAATGCACAATTTGGCTTTGTGCAGCACACTAATTATATTTGAATTCCAATTAAATTATTGGTATCATTACAACTAAACCATAAATGCAGCCCACCACACACCTATGATGTCAAATCAGATTTTTTCAGGTCAAATCTGGCTTTTTTGCAAACCGAATTGCTTAACAAATTGGCAAACTGTGGGAGACAACAAATCTGGCTTTTTTTTAATTTTGAAGTCCCAAAAAGTTTAATATAAAATTGGGGAAATGGATTCCTACAACCCAATAAATTAAGAATCCATTGAACCCAATAAAATGTATGATATATTTCAAGAAAAAACTGAGTAAATTATTTTACGGTTTTTTAACATTTTTTTTTGGTCTCATTTAAAGCCAAAAACAGCTTTTCTTCGTCCTCAAAAGTTGACATCACTGTCACACACCCACATACATACATACGTGTATTATTTACGTCTGACTGGCAGCGCGTTAAAAATAACCTTAACATAGTTTTTATATCTACAAAAGTTGTTTAGAGACAGAGTACATCAATAATTGCCAGCAGTAAATCAATTATGAAACTGACTACTGCATTTTATTCCTATTCCATTCCAATCCACCCACATGTAGAACTGGGAGCTGACAACCGCAGCAGCATTCATTAAAATGTAACTAATGGAATTTTATACAAATTATAAATTTCATTTGCAGTAAGTTCCATCGTGCATCAACTGTATATGTTAAATTTAAAAGGATTTAAATCAATTGAACTTTGAATGCCAAATTGTGGGTGGCTAAACGGTGCCAAAAGCAGCGATTTATTTATAGGACTCATTTGAAAATTAGCATATGCTATATCCTATTTCATTGCCATTACACAATGTGCGTGGGCGATATAATAAACAGCTTTGGCCAACGGTCTAATTAGCTCAAATTATGCACATTTCGAAATGCAATTTTCTCTGGCATTAAATTTCCATTAAGTGTACTCAAACAGCTTAATGCTCGAAATTATTTAGAATTGTGCATGGCATACGGCTAAGGTCACGCATACAATCACAAAGGATTTATTTAGAATTCAATATAAAGTTGATTTATTACATAAGAGGAATTAGCTGTTACGCACAAGTAAATACTCAAACGTTTTTAAATCATTATAAAATTTTAAGCTTTCAAATAATAACGGCCCTGGTTAGTGTGTGCGCCACCTAACGGTATTTTGGGAAACTAGATGAAGCGCAATATGCGCTGCGCAAACGACATCTGCTCACAGCTGATTTACCGGCATTTGGTATTTTTTGGTGCTTCTTAATGAGTGCACGAAAATATTTGAGAATGGCTTTAAAATACATCGGTAATAAAAACAAACATGAAGTTCGTTTGCAAATATAAATTAATACGTACTTTGCAGACATCGGAGCCAATCTAACGGATCCCATGTTTCGTGGCTGCTATGGCGGCTCAACGAAACATCCGGCAGATTTAGATAAAGTCTTGGAACGTGCGTGGCAGCATGGATTGCAAAAGCTAATAATAACATCTGGTTGTGTGAGCGATGTGGACGAGGCACTGCAGCTGGCTGCAAAGGATGGTAAGTCAAACCACTTAGCAAAAGCTATATATGATGCTTCTCAACTTCCATTTGCAGAGCGACTCTACACCACAGTGGGAGTCCATCCCACGCGTTGTGGCGAATTTCTGGCCGATCCGGATAAGTACTACGACGATTTGCGCTCCAAAATCAAAGCGAATACACAAAAAGTCATTGCTGTAGGTGAATGTGGCCTGGACTATGATCGTCTACACTTTTGTGAGAGGGAAACACAACTGCAGTACTTTGAGAAGCAGCTCAGTTTGGCCGAAGAGTTTAAATTACCGCTCTTTTTGCACATGCGGAATGCACACAAGGATTTTATGGACATATTGGAGCGCAATCGGGAGAAACTGCAGGCATGTGGTGGAGGTGTGGTGCACAGTTTCACAGGAACTTTGGAGGAAGCCAAGAGCATATTAGCTTTCGGCGGTTTATACATTGGTCTTAATGGCTGTTCATTGAAGACGGAGGAGAATGTTGAAGTGGTGCGGCAGCTGCCCAACGATCGCATCATGCTGGAGACGGACTGCCCTTGGTGTGGCATACGCGCCTCGCATGCGAGTAGCAAGCACGTGACCACAAAGTTTCCAACTGTCAAAAAGAAGGAAAAGTGGAGCGCCGAGACTTTGATCGATGGACGCAACGAACCATGTCAGATTAGGTAAGTTAAAGTTACTTAAACAAAGCCAATACATTATATATCTCCTAACTGCAATTTCAGTCAAGTTCTGGAGGCGATTGCAGGCATTAAACAGGAGCCAAAGGAGAAGCTAGCTGAGATTTACTATCAGAATACATTGGATCTATTTTTTAGCAAAGTGAAATAAAACTAATTGTTAAGTGATTTTACATTTTATGCTTATACATTTATTGTATGTACTTATTATTGTTTCTCATGTCCTAAATGCAAATGAATTCAAAAATACGCATTACAACTTGATTTTTGTATATGAATTAGCATTATTATTTTGTTTTTTCTTCATTAAACACAGAAACACATTACGAATAACATTTAGATTTGTAAATAATTGTTTTTTGTCTGTTAATTAACTTTTTTGGAGTATGTTTTATGTCAGTATGTGTATAAATATAGAGATGATCGCCAAAAAATATATATGTAGTACTAGTATGTAGGTATGCTTGTTTGTTTTTAAAGACTAGTGGAGTTTTGTTGTAGCTTAGTTATTGCCCTTTTTAATTTTTGTTACGATAGACGCTTTGCAATAGACCATTAGATGTCATTTATATAGTTATCCGATTAGAATTGAAGCCTTAAAAAGCGTATGTACAAAATATTTTGTAAATATTTAAAAAGTTTGTTAACTAGACAGAACTTTTACGAGTATATATATCAAATATTAGAAATACCTTTCGTTTTTGTGTATAGTATATAAATGCTATCAACAAGTTGCTTGGTAAGATTAATATATGTATATAGTAAAAGCATACATTTAAAATCAAAACTCTCTTTAAAAAATTGGGCTTTAAAACTGTATTAAGTAGTTCAATGTATTTTTTCTTTAGTGTTTTTTTGTAACTGATATGAAGGAAAATGATATTTTGTATCCTAGATTTGTAGTTTAATTGAGAAACTTCACTCTCTGTCTAGTTCTACTCAGTTTTGCATTTTTAATGACAATTTGTTTGTAGCACAATAAAAGATTCAGTCCAATAGAAATATTTGTAGCTTAATGCTTCTTTGATATGAACCCTTTCATATATAGCACACTACGTTAAGATAATGTTCAATTACAGTGGGACTTTTAAAAGTTTATATAGTATATATATTAACTACTTATGCGTGCCCTCAGCGTCCTAAAGCTATTTTAATGTTTAAATGTATAGTTGTTGTATAAGTATTAATGTTGCTTAATTTTTCAGACCCTTTAAATTGACTCGCATTTGCTGTTTGGAATACACAAAAACAAGAGCACAAAATAAGAATAAATACAAAATTAATCTTTATAGATACGACAATTTCATTTATTAATTAGTGTTGTGTTGTTATTTAAATTATAGATATTTACATAAGCAAGGAGAAATTATAAATAATATTAAATAAAAGCGCTGCAACTAAGAATTCAACTAACAATAAATTCGAGTTTAAAATTATAAATAATCCATGAAAGTTATTTAATTCAACATTACTTCAATTGTCTTCCATTTTGTTTGATTGTTTGTTGTTGTTTACTTTTCACTTAACAAAATTAGATAACTTAAATACAGTTGAATATAATATATATCATATATATGTATGTATAAAGATAGATATTTGTATATTTATAGGAAAGACAAAAAATTGAAATGCCAATTAGTTTAACTTTTTGCAACTAGAGATTGTTTGTTAAGAGCCCTTTACAGATGTGGCTTAATATGTGTTCTTGTTATATATGTATGTGTACGTATATGTTATGTATAGCAATTAGTTATATTTCTTTCTTTTTTTTAATCAGTTATCATATGTGTGTAAGTGTGAGTTTCTTAGTTTCAAACTAAACTCTGCGACCTGCAATCGAGCAGGCAACGCCGCCTCATAGTTATTTATTTAGTTTAGTTAGGGTTTAAAAATAAATAATATTCGCATTGTTAAATTATTGTATTTAATGTATTTTTGGGGCACTGCGATCGTTAATCTTCTGATTCCGTTTCAAATTCGCACCACGCTTTATTTGATCCATTAGCGACTCATGACAAATACGAGGATCCGGCTGCAAAATGTAAACGAAGCAAGGAATTAGTTATCGATAACAGTCTTTGATTAATTTGATTAACAAGAAGCTTAGACATACTGATAGTAAAATTGTATGTATGTAGTTAATGGCTCAGCTCAACGTTTTGCAGGGATTAGATAGTATAACAGAACACAAAGAACGTAACACAAAAGAAACTCGAAAATACCTTAACACTGATCATCACAAGTGCTGTTGCTGTTGTTGTTGGTTGTGGTTGAGGTTGAGGTAAAGTTGGGATAGGTGGGTGGTCTACGATATTGTGCACTGGGTCGCGATAGGTTTTGTGGATTTTGATACATCTAAATGCACAATGCACATTACACACATAGATTGTGGAGTGGATGGTGGAGAGATAATGATCAAAGCTTTGTTGTACTTACCAGGGCCTTGCTATTAATTAGATTTCGCACTGCAAATGCACGTCCAGACATGCCCTGTTTGGCCAGCTTGGCATTGAGATTCTCGAGAAATTCAGCCTTGGTCTTGGCACGTATGCTGCCAGTCTTTTCGATATTGGTGCTCGTGGCATAGTCTAAGCAGCGAATGCATGAATTAATGGGTGTGGTTTCATGTGGTGCACAAGAAGCACATTTATGTAAGAGAGAGAGATAGAAGCAAAAAAATGTTGTTGTTTTGACAAACGTTTCATTTGCAGGTGAGATTAAATGCGTATAGAAAAATGCACAAAAACTTTAAAAAAAAAAAATTTAAATGCAAAACAGAAAATATATAATCCATAATGTAAATGTCCTTAGATAAAGTGCAATGATATGCAGTTCAAGTTGATGTGAAAGTCAGAAATATGATGCGAGTTTATGAAACACATTATTCATTATATTTATAGTCCTTTAGTAGTCCTCTATTTCCTTGCGCTGGTTAAAAGTATTAGTTTTCAACACTATATATATATTTGAAAAATCAAAATCAAATTCAAACAAAACCATAACAACAATAAGCAACATGCAAGTTTTTGCCAAAAAAAAAATTAGAAACTTCATTCGACGCAACGAATTAAGAATTCAATTCAAAACGAAAAAAAAATAAGAAGGAAATCAAAAAACAGCGCTGCAATCAAATCAAATCAAACTCGCGCGCTCACTTGAATGATGTGCCTGGCCATGTGGCATGTGTGCGCCCACATGGGCGTGGCCATGGCCATGGGCATGGGCATGGGCATTATTGTGGCTGGCATAGTAAACAGCGCCGCCATTGCTGTTGCCGCCGCCAGCAACATCGCGATAATAATGTTGCTGCTGCTGCTGATGTTGTTGGTGACTGCTGCTGCTGCCACGCGCTGTTGTGCCATAAATGCTGGCCAAGGATGCTGCTGCTGAGGCGGGTGAGGAGGAGCCGCAGGTGGGCGAGGCAGCTGGCGAATGAAACTTGACGGCCGTTGTCTGTATGAATGGATTCGTGGAAACGAATATCTTTTGTTGCACACTGGAATGACGCGATGGTATGGGTGGCTGACGCAGTTGCTGTTGTTGCTGCTGATGTTGCAACTGTTGCTGTTGTGGCAGCGGCATCGGTGCACGCTGATTAGAATGTCCATTGCCGATGCCGGTTGGCTGTTGATATTGCTGCTGCTGCTGTTGCTGCTGTAAACGCTGCTGTTGTAATATGTTCTTGGGCAATGTGGCATTATTGCACATGTTGCTGTTGCTGCCAATGTTGTTGCTGTGCGCAACATTGGCGCGTGACATTTTCTTGGGCATGGTTGCCGAATAAATGGGCGGCGGCGGAGGATTCTCAAGCGGCGGTGGACATGTATAATGTTGCTGTTGCTGTTGATGTTGCTGTTGCAACTGCTGCTGTAGTTGGTGTTGTCGCATGTTAGCTGCAGTTTGGGCAGCTGCTGAAGTTTTTGTAAACGAATTTGTATAGTTGTTCACAGCTGTGCCACCTTGTGGCGCTTGCGGTGGCTGATAATGCGATGTTGTTGATGCTGATGATGCTGATGATGCTGCTGTTGTTGTTGTTGATGCGTTTGAAAATGAACTGACTTTAGAGAGCAACGATGATGTGGATGAAGAGAGTGGAAAGTGTGGCAAAGCATTGAATGAGGTGGAAGATGTTGAGGTTGTTAATACAGAAGATGAGTTAGTTGTTGTTGTTGCTGTTGCTGATGTTGATGATGTTGTGCCGAAACTAGCGTAAATTCTATGTTGCTGCTGTGCAAGTTTATGTTCAAATTTACCGTCGTAGTGTTGCTGCTGTTGCTGCTGCTGCTGGTTCATGGACAAACCGTTGCCGCCACGCATATAAATGGATTCGCCGCCCGTATTCCCATAAATGCCCTCAGCAACATGTTGCTGCTGCTGCTGTTGCTGCTGCTGCTGCTTGCTGTTGAGTCGTGCATTGAGCTGTGCAATTAGATTCGGATTCGCTTTGGGCTGTGTCGGTGGCAGTGGATGTCCAGCAGCGTGACCATTTGGACTGGGACTGCTGGTCCGAAAGCTGGACATGTTGCTCACCAGTTTCGGTTGCGCATAAATGCCGCCGCCCCCGCCTCCAGCACTAGGCGATGATGTGCGGAACGATGACTGTGTGTGTTTGTTGAGTGTGTGTGTGTGTGCATATAGAAAGAAAACAAAAGGCAATAAATTATAAAGTGGCCTTAGAAAATGGTGGGCAAAAGCTAGATGATTAATTTTATATATACTTTAGTACATGATTATAGCTAGTTATTAAGACTAAACTAAGCAGCGTTATTAGAACGATTAGTGGGCAGAAGAAAAGACAGTTGTTGTTGCTGTTGTCATTGTGGTTAGTTGCTCATCCAAAAGATGTTGTTGTTGGCACTTACGGCATCTACCTGAGGTGGACCTTGATATGGCGGTGGCGTTGGTGGTTGCTGATAATGATTAAGATGTTGCTGCTGCTGTTGATGATGATGATGATGATGTTGCTGCTGCTGTTGCATGAAGCATTGCTGCTGCTGCTGTTGATATTGCTGCTGGTATTGGGTTGTTGGCTGTGTTGCATGAGCATAAGCATGCAGCTCCATATAGGAGTTATAATAAGCTTCATAATCAACTTCATCGCTAGATGATTGCTTGTGCATGGTCTAAGCAATGTTGTTGTTTTATTTGATGTGTGTGTTGTAAGTGTGTGTGTGTGTGTGTGTTTGAGGTAAAGCAAATTTTTAAGAGAAATGAAAATGATAAAGTGAAAGGAAATCATAGATAAAACAGAACAAAAGTAAAGCCCAAGCCAAGAGATGTGCACACACCTGCTGTAAAGATTGCTGTTGCTGTTGTTGCTGCTGCAGTTGCAACTGTTGCTGATGCATGCGACGCAGTGCAACGGGCGAGGCAGGCTGATGCCGCATGGCAGCCAAAGCGCGTACAGTTTCCGACACTTTAAGAGCTGAGCTGGGCATGGAGCTGGGTGTTGTTGTTGTTGTTGTTGTTGCTGCCTCCAACATAAATGCTGGCGGTGGTGGCAAATGTTCGCTAGAGTATAAGTTGTTGCTGGGTTGGTGTTGCTGCTGCTGTTGTGGCAGCTGTTGCATATTGAAAATCATAAGTGAGAAATGAAAAATACAAAAGATAAGCAAAGAAAAATAAAGAAAAGTGGCACAAAAGAGTCATAGTGTCTGGTTGTTGTTGTTGTTGTTGTTGCACAATCGAGCTTAACTTAAACTTAGCTTAACTTAACTTAATTGAGGCACAAACAAAAAGTGTTCAAAGCTTACCCCCACATTTGGACTGGGCGTCACCGATGAACTGCGTCGCACTGGCGGCGGTGGCTTAGCCTGATTAATGGATGAACGACGTGCGATGCGTGTGGAGCCACCATTTGCTCCTCCACCCAAAACTCCAGCTGCTCCTCCTGTGAAAAGTGACAGAATTTATTTTAAAATATGCTACAATTACTCAGAAGCTTGAAGAGTTAATTACAATAATAATACAATATATACATTGTGATAACAGAGAGAATACACCAGATATACCAGATAGATCAGATCTTTAAATGTTAGCTATTTATAATACACAAACATTGAAGTTAAAACACTTTTACAGCTCACGAAGAAGTTTTCTATGCCCTAAACCACAAAACGATTACAAAGCGTTATCGATTAATTCGATTATTTCGATATATGGTTTATGGATTAGTGTAAAGCAGTTGCGTGCATGTAGTTTTTTCGAGTGTATTTATATAGTATAGTATAAGTATTTGCGAGTGAATGATTATGAGTTTGAGAAGAGGGATTAGAACAACACCATTTTAAAAAAGCCGCCAAAAACAAATTAGAAAACAACACAAACAATTAAAAAGTTTATATTAAAAAACTGTTGATAAACCAAAGCCAAAAAGAAGTTGTGCGCTGAAGGAAAATGATTAATATATTCAACTAAAAAAAAATAAACAAAAAATCATAATTATACGGAAAAACAAAACGAACCCGACAACGATGCCGGCCTGGGCGTAATGCACGGTTTGGCATGGGGATTGGCATTGGCATTGGCAGTTATATTGTTGGAGCACATATATGAATTGGATTGTGGTGGTGGTGGAGTTGGTTTCGCGGGCACAGGAGGCAGCGGAGGAGGCAGCGATGCGGGCGCAAGCATTTTGTTGTTGTTGTTGATGATGACGATGATAATGGCAATGACAACTTGGCCCCAGGTGATGAAGATGATGATGATGAAATTGATGATGATGAGTTTGATGTTGCTGTTGTTGTGGGCGTTTTGTATGGCGCATGATTGGATGTTGTTGTTGTTCTATGATTTGTATTGGATGCGGATGCAATAACGGCAGTTTTGTTATTAGTAACATTACAGTTTGCTGTTGTTGTTGTTGTTGTTGGTGGTGTTGTTGTTGAGGTTGTTGTTGTTTGGGGTGAGTGTTGTGGTTGCTGCTGCTGCTCTTGTTGTTGCTGCTGCTGCTGCAATTGCTGTTGCACTTTTATTTTCTGCTTGCGTATTTTGGCATCTAGATCAGCCTTAAAGTCAAACTTTCTAGGTATCACTGGCTTGCTGTTGCTGCAACTGTTGCTGCTGCTGTTGTTCGGCTCAAGCTGCGGGCCATTGAATATGCTCAGACTAATCGGTTTGGGCGGCAACTTGCGCTTAACTGTGCTGCTGCTGCTATCACTTACTAACAACTGTTGCTGCTGCTGCTGTTGTTGCTGCTGCTGGTCTAGACTAACCCTAAGCTTATCCGTACCTCTGTGCGGACTGGCGCGTCCCAGCAATTGTAGCTGCTGCTCGCTGCTGGCCCGAAACGAGGACAAACGCTGCTTGGCGGGAGCAACAGTTGCTGTTGCCGGCTTAAAGCTGCCCGTTGATCTCGAACCACTTTCATCTGGGGATTCGGGTGAGCCGGTGAGATTGTCGGGCAACTGTTGCAGTTCACGCATCTCGTGCAGCTGCAACTGTTGCTGCGGATCCTTGTGCCGCAGCAGCACAATCTCCGAGTTCTGCTTCACAAACTCAATGTCCGGCGTATTGGGTATCTGATGGTCATAGATGACCACAACGGCACTGCCGCCATCGCTGCATGAATCCACATACGCATGCCGCGGCTGACACAGACTGTCCGAGGCAGCCAACGAGATGCTATCCGCTGCAGATTGTGCGTACAGCGAGGATGAGCCTCCAGCTCCAACTCCATTCGAGTCCTCGCGATTGGCAGCAAAGTGCGCAAATGTGGGATTCTCATAGCCACCGGCCAGAATCCCGCCAGTTAACGAACTCGTCTCGCTCACATAGCAACGACTCAGCTCCGAATCGCTGGCGCCCAGCTGCTGATGACGTCGGGCTGCAGCCAATCCTCCACCGCCTTCGTCAGCGCCCAGCTCCTCGGAGGTGGTATCGGATATATCTGTGCCACAGCCGCTGGAATTGGTTTGATTGCTGATGGCACAGCATTCAATATTGAGGCTGTTGCTGACGGGCATGAGGAGATCATTGCAATTGCTGTTGTTGTTCTCGTTGTTGTTGTTGCTGTTGCTGCTGGTGCTGCTGCTGGCGCCGCTGTTGTTGTTATTGTTGCTGTTGTTGCTATTGTGCTGCTGCTGCTGCTGCTGCTGTTGCTGCTTGCTGCCCTTGCCCTCATCGATCTCACGTTGAAAGGAGTCTAATTCGCCAATTAAATTATTAAGTGCTTGAATCGAGTCTTCGAAAGATTTGTCTAATTATTAAGTTTCGTTGTTGTTGTTTCGGTGGTGGTGGTTGTGGTTGTTGTTGTTGTTGTTGTGTGGTGCATAATACAATATTTTGGTTTATACATGGAGTCGAAAAGAAATTGTGGTTTGTGCGTTTGTGTTTGTGTGTAAACAAAAAGAGTTTTGAGAGAGGTTTGGGGAAAAAAAAAAAATAAACGAAAAACAGAAAAAGAAAATCGGGTTAAATATAGTTTAGAAAAAAAATAACAACAAGAAAAATACAACAGGTTCAAAAACGAGGGCGGGGGGAGATCAAACAAAATTCGGAGGATAAAATTTGCGTTTGGGAGAAATTTGAGAGTTTTTCGGTTGGTTTCAAAATCTGATAGATGAAGGATGGAAGCTGTGAGGCGAGGTTTTGACTTACCCATTTCCTGTTGCTCCACGGCACGCAGCTCCTCCGAGCGTCGCGTGCTGCCAGCAACAGTTGCTGCCGATGTTGGTGCTGGCGCTGGCACTGCGGCAGCTGCTGCTGCCTGCTTCTCAAACATGGACGCCTTCTGCAGCACAGAGGCACGCGAACGTTCATCCGAATCAGCTGAATCGTCCACCACAGTTGCGCCCGCTTCCGTTATCTTCAGGACATCGCTGGCGGAGGCCGGGGGCGTCGGGGAGCTGACCTGGTAGACGAAGCCAAGGCCGCTGGCAATGCTGCCACCGCTGGGTGTACCTGCGGCGGACGTGGACGTGGGTGAGTTGGTTAACAGTGGTGAATAGTGATTCTGTGGCGTTGAGCAGCCACTAGATGGCGTTGTGGTGCTGGTGTTGGTGTTGGTGTTGCCACCAGCAGCCACAAGTGAGGCAGCAACAGCTGAGTCAATGGATGGATGCGAGTGCAGCGAGGAGGAGGCTGTATTCGAGGACACTGACGAGGATATGGAATGGGATCGTGTGCCATGACCGCTGCCCGATTGATGATTCAAAAGTGATTGCTGCTGCTGCTGCTGATGATGCTGCAACAGTTGCTGTTGCAACGAACTTGTCGAAGAGTCGTTTGAATGTTGCGAACATATGGAATCAATGCTGCTCTGTTGTTGCAACAAAGGTGTTGATGACTTTGGCTGCTGTTGTTGCTGTTGTTGTGATTGTTGCTGCTGCTGCTGCTGCTGGTTTGTTAGTTTCATAGCCGCCAATTCAGACATGTTAACATAGGTTGGCGGGGTTTGTTGCTGCTGCTGTTGTTGTTGCTGCTGCTGCTGCTGCTGTTGTGCATGATGTGCGGCGGACAGCTCTGTGACATTAAGGCATGCGCATGATGTGTGTGTGTGTGTGGTTTTTTTTTGGGCACAAATATATATAACAAGTACATGGATTGATTAGTAAACTGACAGAATGGTTGATTAGGCTTTCAAAAGAGAACAAGAGGCGTGCACACAAGGACACAACAAATAGAATTTAGAATGTTTATAAGCTTACCTTTTGTGATATGAGCCGGTATCGGTGAGGGGCACTGACGTTGCAACAAATTCTGTCCACTGTTCTGGCGATGATTGCCCTGCGCCGACAACGGTCGCTCCAGCGATGAACAGCGCTAGAAGATTGAGGATTGGAAAGAGGTATTAGCAAAAGTTTGTATATTAAGAGATTAAAGATGAAGGCGACTCTAGCTATAAAGTTTTGGTGGTGGGCAGGGATGAGCGCATGCAAAAATGATTGCGCAAGATTGGAGCAAGACTACGCTGCCACTTACCACATGTGCCGGCTTCTATTGGTTGTTGCCACACAGCAAACATAAACGAGAAACAGCTTAAGCACTAAAATTCAATTCAGTTCAATTCCCTCAGACAATACTTACAACTGGCAGCGGTGGACGACTGAGCGAAGCCGCTGGAGATTTCTGTGTAGCCGGCGTGTTTTGGCCCGAGTTGGAGGAGGAGCAACCATTGCCGTTGGCAGCAACTGTAGCTGGATGGAGACTGCCGCTGCTGCTGGACTCGGGTATGGTCTCGGGATTCTGGAACGTGTAGACGGTGAGTGGGGGACGCTGATGGCCCTTCTCGTAGGTTGTGGATATGGTGTGCGGACGATCGGCAGTCGGCGGCAGTGTGTCCACCACGTCCTGGGAATGTGGCGGCCAAGTGGAAACAGCATGAGTCTGATTTGTTGCATTCGAAGCCTTTAAACGGAAAAAACTTATTAGAAATCAAACAATAAAAAGTTACAGCACAAAAAAAACACACATATTTTAAAGTAAATTTTAATTAAAGTTTAAATAAAAGAAATAATGAAAACCTGTGTTGTTAGCGCTGGCGATGAGCAAAAGCCACTATCACTGGATTCACCAGGTTTCAAGCGTATTGCGGGCGTTACAAACTATAAAAACAAAAACACAAAAAGACAATAAAAAAAAAAGAGAACATTGAGTTGAGATAAAAACCCATTAAAAAGAAAATTATATACAATTATAGCAAAAACAAGCAGCAGGCAAAAATAAACACACACATAAATCACAAGTTATAATATAAGTTTGTAAAAAGCAACTATACATTATGTTTGTTATTAACTCTAAACAATTGGACTGATATACGATTTTATTTTTGATCATTTATCTTTGCTCAAAAAGAACTGAGATGTTATCATTTAGGTAAGTAAAGTTTAATTGCGCATTAGATCTATATCTGTTGTTATAGAAATAAAGCAAAGCATTTAAACAAAATTGCTGGCAAAATTTGTACAGTAGACACTCGCATATAAGGAAGCTGTTAGATATATCGTGGAGTTTTAAGCATTTCTTTTTGCATAAAACAAATATTTGTTTGAATTTATAACAAGAAATGCTTTTACAACATAACTTTCAAATTTTCCTTCAAAAATTCTATAATGTTTCTTAGCAGTTTAACAGTATTTACTTTTTCCATTGACCTTTAACAATATCTTTTATGAATAATTAGTAACTTCTCATATGCGAAATTATACTGTATAAATGTGTTTAACTTTAGAAATCTGATTTCTTTAACAATTCTTCAGCAATTAATATACAAACAATTGCTATTAGTTGACTTTAAACATAAAATGTCCAATTGTTTAGATCTAATTTAGTTGCATATCTTTGTCACACTGAATGTCTGTTAGTTTTGCTTTGTTTGACCGCAGACGAACCTGCGAGAGGGAGCGCGGATAGTGATGATGTCCCGGCGAGTTGCTGGAGCCGCTGCTGTTCATGCTGCTTATGGAGCAAACGGAGCTCTTGCGTGAGCCCAGGGAATTGGAGCAGCCGCCACCTTGGGAGCCAGAGCCACCGCCTGGCGATTCGGGATAGAGATTAATGCTGGCCTTGGCATCGTGAATGAGCTCCTCCGAGGCTGGTGGCAAGACGCTGGGCTCCTTGGTGACCAAAGCGATGGACTCCATGGCTTCCTAAAAGCAACAATTTAAATGTTTAAAAGGGAACTCGTTAAGATATGCCACTTGGACTCACCTGCAGATGACCCAGCTCGGACATGACCTCGCACTCCTCGTGCACCACCGGCTGCAGCATGTGGACAAAGCTGCAGAAACGCAAACGCTCCTCAACCATAACGGCACGCAGTGACTTCTTCTCCACCTCCTCCAGCTCGGCGCGACGCAGCGTCACATCCTGCATGTGCGAATCCATCAGCGACTGAAGACTGTTATCCGTTTGGCCCTTGCGCGCCTTCTTCTGCAGACGCAGTGTATCGCTGGAGCGCTTCTTGAGCTCGCTGCGACAGCGCTTATACTCTTTGGCATGATCCTTGTCGATGGTGGCCACGGTGCGTTTCCAGTCCTCGATCTTGTCCTGCAGCGGCTGCACCAAGCAATCCATAATGGCGCTCGTGAATGTCTTGAGGCGTGTCTCCACCGCCTTGTGGCGCAGGCAGACGCGCGTCAGAGCGGTGCCAATCTCCTTGGATGCACCTGCAACAGGGGGGACAACAACAACAACATGATTAATTACGGAAATGCAGCGTGCATGGTTAGGCACGCCATGCTGTCTGTCTGTTCAATTTGAGGCTGCCTCAGATTGCATGCCACACGGAATTCGGTTTAGGCTTGGGAAGTCGGTCAACAACCGGTCTCGTGTGTGTGTGTGTGTGTGTGCCCATTATGCCAGCTACTGCAACGCTTTGGGGCAGCTGCCTATCAGCCAGCAAACTCTGACAGCGGCAGCAACTACTAATAATCTTTGCACGCTCAACTCCTCCTCCTCCTCCTGCCGCTTAAGTTAACCCAAATCTAATTATTGCAAATCTATTGATTTCTGCTTGCCCATAAAATGATACTTAGGACCAAATCCCACTTTATTATGGACGCCACCAAATCCAAGTTAATTGAATAAAAGAGACCCACACAAAAAAAAACCAACCACCCATGGCAAAGGAAAAGCAGCATGTGCAAATGATTGAGTTTCACCCTCGTCTCGTGTGTGTGTGTGTGTGCGCTAAAAGGACAATTGACACTTGTCCTGGCCAACGAGCTGCTTGACCGAGCTCAGACGAACCCAAATAGGCGCCCAAGTAACCACTAAAACTAATGAAACCATTTAGTAAGTGCAAAGTACTGCCAGACAGTTTTTACTATTACACAGAAGGGTGTCTGAAAGAAAGGTGGCTACTTTTATGCTATGTGAGGAGGAGGAGAAGGAGGAGGATTCTCTCTTGTAGCTGCCAGCTTTTTGTGTGGGCAGGGGAAGTGCAAAGTGCCAGACTTGGCAGTCGATCAATAAATGCAAATGAGTGAGAGAGAACACAGACAGAACAGATACAAACAAAACAGTGCCTGAGATAATAGATAAATAATGAAGCGCAATGGGAGTTGCAAGAACAAAAATATACATTTCGTCTGCGATTACAATTATGCTCAAATTCAATTTAACTTGCTATAGAAAATCAGTTGCATTCAGCAGAAAATCGAATTTTGGAGTCAAATATTTATATAATTCGCAAAAGTTTTCAATTGCTTAAAGTTCAGACGTGAATGCTTCTGCAGAGATAAACTTAGAAGTAGTTAAAAATTTGCATAAGTTGAGTAAATATTTAAGAAATTTTATTTTGGTTTTATGTGTTGGCAATTTCCATTTTAATTGATATGCATGTGCTGAGTGCACATTGAAGAGTAACATAGAATATTTAATGCTGGCAATTCTGAATTGATTAAATAAGAGTGAGAAATAAAATTTTAAGCTGGCAACTCCTTACATGTCTTTTTAAGCTGCAATTTACCAACAAGTAACTGTAACAATCAAAATGTCAACTTTAAGTTTTTATGTGCCTAAATGCAGTTCAATTTTGTATATAAATATATATATATTGTCTACGTTCTCGTTCCTCTGTGGTCTTTGATCTCTAATGTTGAAGTTGTCGCCTCTGTTACAACTGCCCACAGACAACACAGACAGATAACGATGGACAGTAATAAAGAAATACAAGCTAAACCAAGTGGCTTCCCGTTCCCGATTCTTGTTTTTGTTGTTGTCCGCCCAGGTGAGCAACATTGCATAATCAGAGCTAAGCGTGAAGACCGCCGCCCGTCGCCCCGTCGAGAGCAAATAAATAAATATAAATAGCAAAAAGCTAAAATGCGTGAGCGCACCCTAGAACTACACGGTGAGCGTGCGAGAGAGAGAACAGAACAGGCGTGAAAAAATCAGATCGATGACCGACGTTGACGCCTGAGTGTTCTCTCTCTCTCTCTCGCTTTGGCAAATACGCATAAATAACAACTACACAAACTACAAATGTACCTAATAAGTAGTGAAGTACAGGGAGTGTTGGGGGGTGTGGAGTCAGGTTTACGACTTTTGAACTTACCTCTGGAATTGGTGGCCGCATCAGCGATCTTTTGGAAGGCATCCAAATAGGCGGCAATTGCCTGAATGGCAGCGCTATAAACATAAAAGAAGAGCAAACAGATTTAATATTAGTTTACAGTGGAATAAAGAAAAATGATGCCAAATGATTATATAGTGTGCCTGCTACCAGAGCTAAATCTAATAAAAAAAAAATATAAAAACAAAAAAAAACTTTATTGGCCGTGGGCGACATTTCAATTGAAAATGGCAGACAGTTCAGACATTGCCAGTCCAAAGAGCAATTGAGGCGCGACTGCACCCAAAAACCAGCTGATGAAGACGGAAAGAGATGCTGGGTTAGGTGAGTCTTAAGAGAGAGACGCCTTTAACTGGGATGCGTATGTGTGTCAAGCGCATTGGGCAAAAAAAAAAAAAAAAAAACACTTGGCGCAGAATTTCTTTTCTAATGCCAAAACAAAAACGAAAAGAAAATACTGCTTGAGACCCATGATTAATGCACTACTTATGTGTATACATAAATATATATATGTGTATACATCTAGTATTGCATATTGCTCAGACAGACAAAACTGCCGCTGGCGTCTCAAATTGGGGCCAAGTCTGAGCATTAAAAAACACACACAAAACTACTATAAACAAAAAAAAACGCACACATCGTCGCTTCGGTGGTTGAAATGGTCAAAAACAAAACAAACAAAAAAAACAGAACAAGATAATCATAGACTGCGAAGGAAATGGAAATGGCTGGCATAAAAAAACCGAAAGAAAAGAAAACAATTTAAGGCACTTTCAAATTATTCGGACTTTTGTTTATTCGATTCGATTGCAAAAGTTTCGCAATTGCTAAACAATTTTGTAATTTGTTTATGTCTTATTTCTATCTTAATTTGGATTTGTATTTCTACACTTACCGCAGGCATGTGTGCAGTTTACTCGCCTTCGTCACAAAGTCCTCCCACAGGGGCGATGTGTTCTGCAATAAGAGAGAAGAATAGAAAATAATTATTATTTTAATATAAGAAATATTTGACATGAATTAATATATTCAATTGAATAAGAACTTTTTATAAATCAAGCTAATAATTTCATAATAAAAACCTCTTATTTCAGACTCGAAAACTCTTGGATTGATATTAATATTTGGACTCATTTTAACATGAACAAAATCAAAGTCAATAAATAGCTACAAGGAATAGAAATCAATAAGACTCCAGGCAAATATGTTTCCAAATATGCAATAAACAGCTGATCAAAGGCAAATGTCTCTTTTATTGGGGACATCGCAAACATTGAGTTAGAATGAACGACAACACACACACCACACACACACACACACACACATACCACAAACTTGACAAATGTGCGTACGTGTTGGACAATCGTAAATGGCAAAAGGTTGGCAGCAGAAACAGCAAAAGCAAAAAAAAAAAAAAAGGGACAAGAAGTTGGCAAAATAAAAAATGGGATTGCTCACAATAAGGTTTATTGATTTGATGGTAACACAATAGGCCTTAAAGGCTTATATTTACTTAAACAAGGAATCTAATATCAAAGCGAGTATTGTTAGAGGCTTAAGAGAACTACACAAAGGCAACAAACATTTTCAATTATTAAAGACTTTGGCTTTAAAAACTTTTTCCGCCTGTTCATTATTATCCTTGTCAAAAATGCTTTGCATACTTCGCTGCGTTCTTAAACAACGCTTCCCAATTAGCTCAACATTTTTCAAACAGCCAATTTTCGCTTGTCAAAACTTTAAAGCAGGAAAATACATGAAAAGTTTATTTTAATGTATGATTTTATTTAATCTCATTGAGTAGCGACTTTTGTTGTCTGTGTTTTTAATTAAGCCCGATTTAAAGCGTTTAAAATAATTGTGTGTGTGTGTTTGTTTGTGTGCACAACAATTTAACTCAATGAGTAACAATGTCAAATCAATTGGCTGATATTATTCAGTCGCAAAGTATTAAATTTTAAATGTAAATTGAATTAAAAGTGCAAAAACAAATGTGATATTTAATATCATGTATCTTTTGTGGAATTAAAAATATTTTTAAGCTTTGACTTAAGCATATAGTATTAAATGATTTTTACTTAACCAATTTTAAAATAAATTAAATTGTTAAAGAGATGTTTTTTCTCAACCTTTCAAGAAGTTATTGTCATTATTTATTATAGTAAATTTCCTCCACTGCAAACTTGTTAGCTTTATTAATTAGGTGACAGCAATTAGCACCTTCACCTCCGCCCTGCTCCTCCCTCTCATCTCTCCCTTCAACCTTGACTGACTATAAACTTAATTGAAGCCTTCATTTGGTGTCGAGAAGGGCTGCTGCTGTGAAGTTGCCTGCGGTGTAGAGTTAATGAAGTTTTTCATTTCATATCATTATTCTTTCTTTTTACTAGCTAGTTTGTTGCTTTTGCCAAATGCAATCAAGAAGAGGTAAGAGAGCAAACAGAATGAAAGTGATTGAGCGTTTGGGCCAACGACCGAGCCGAGCTGAGCAATTGGCCAGCCAAGCAGTTTATTAGCTGATCAGAGAGCTGCCAGTTGGCCGGCTAGGCGATTCTCATCCAATGTGCTACCTATGCGATTTTATATATATATATATGGTCAAAACCACATGGCACAAATACACACACAGCAGGCGGTTGTTGTTGTGGTTGTCTTTTGTCTTATTCTTTTTTTTTACTAGTTTCATTGCCAGGCCATAAAAGACAAAACGGCTGCAAATTGTGCACAGACCATAAAAAGTAGCTAAAGATTTTGAGAATCCAACGTAAGTAAAGAAGCGGCAAATGGTCCATAAAAAACACAAAACAAAAAGTGAAAACGGGTTTCGAAAACGCATTACGCACTCAATGGACAACAACTAAAAAAGTAGTTATGACCATTTTATTGCTCCGGTTGTTGTTGTTGTTGTTGGTCAGTTTCAATTACAGCACAACAAATTGACATTGAAATCGCGCAGTAGCAGAATAATAACAATAATAATAATAACTGATGAATACAGGCCATGGAGTTCAGTCAAGTGTTGAAAATCGCCGCCAGAACCAATTTTCTGTGTTACGCTCTCTCTCTCTCTCTGTCTCTTTTTGGCATTGGTCCAGAGAAAAAGAAAAATTGCATAAAATGCAATTCGAATGCGCTTTCGATTTCGATTTCGATTTCAGCGTTTTTTGCAAAAATAAACACACAATAAAAATAAAAGCCTCGCTGCAAATGCCAATCGACAAAATCCATTTAACAAAAAAAAAAAAAAAGCTAAAGCCAAAATGCAAATAACCAAAGGGAGGAAGGGACAGGGGGAGGAGGGTAGAGGTATAGAGCGTTGCATAAAAAAGGTGACGCAGTTGAACGTCGAGTGCATTGAGCCGCATAAAAGAGGTGCAACAACAACAACAACAATGTCGAGAAGAAGAAGAAGAAGAAAAATGAACGGAAATCGATTTCGGTTATTTTTGCCAAAGTCTTTTTTCTCGCTCACACTCAAAGCTTTTGGCATATGGCACACGTTGTAGGTAAAAAAAAAAAAAAAATTAGCAAATAGGTATTAAAAAAATAAAATACTGCAACCACAAAAGGGTAATATGAAAGAGAAGATGACTAAGAGATACGCTGTTAAAAATTAATATGTGTCAAAAAGTTAGTTATTAGTTGTTTTTTTTTTTAGTATTAAGCCAATGATTTTTATATAAGACGCTGCCATTAACAGTTAACAGACTCTAGCGAATATACCCTTTAAATTTGTTGGCTCACTGAGCATTCAAGTTTTTGTTTGCTTTTTGTGTGCCTTTGCCTTTTGCCGCTTTTTGCGGCAACTTCTACGTAATGGGGGGCACCCAAAGTGGCATCTCTGGCAACGATAATAAAGCCGGTAGACAACATCAGACTTGCAACGGCGCAAAAGGTTTTATAATTCATAACACACAACAACACGACGACGAATGACAACGGCAAAAAATAAAAAATAAAAAAAGTTGGATACAGTAGGACCGTTGTCATCGTTGTTGTTGCTGCTCTTTGTTGTTGTTGTCAGTCAGTCAATGGCCCCGAAAGACAGGCTGTCTGATGCGCCATATTTGGCATGCCTCATGCCTCATGTTTGTGGCCAATTGATCACAATTGACCTACCGCAACCAATTGTATGTTAATCGCAATCGCAAAAAAAATTACATTTCAGATTGAGAGAGTGACAACATGATTTCATACATGCCAAAGAAGCTATTATTCAGGCATTACAAAATAACAAACACAAGTAATCAAATAAATAATTAGAGCCACGAATCGCATTCTTCACATTCTTGAAATCAAATGTTGCGTGGGTTAAATATAGCAACAAAAAAAAAAATATATTGTACATTTATAGATTAAATATGTATTTGTGGCATAAGTTTTTAAGCCTCAAGGCAAAATGCTAAAATATATTTTTATATATCGCTGCAGCCAAAATTTCCGTATGTTTGACAAAGCGTGGCACAAATCGCACACAGCCCACACATGCAACAAATTTTGGCGATATACATATACATAATAGGTATCGAAAAACAACAACAACAACTTGATAAGCGTCTTTTGGCTTAAAGAGTGCGTGGGCTTTATATGTTGACGTGTTTGTGTGTGGACTCGAATTCGAATTCGAATTCGGACTCTTGTCTTGTCGGCATTTTATGAATGAAAATGTTGTTGGTGGGGAAGATTGAAGCACACGCAAAGCTGTCATTATGACCAAGTTAATAGCGTTGGCGTTAACGCTCCAAAGCTCTGCGCCTTAAACTTGCATGTGAACTTAAGCTTTTGCTCGATTATGAATGAAGCACAACTTAGGGCCATTAGAGCCTAGAATTCACTATATTTATATTTAATACTTTAACTTGTCAACTTTGTTCCCAAAACCAGGCAACACTTTCCAGTTTACAGCTGCTGCTGTTGCATGGAAATGTGCAACGTATCTTGCATGTATCTATTTAAGTGCAACTGTGCAGCGAGACACCTCGAAAGACCCACAATTTATGCCACAAAACAACAGCAGCGGCAAAGAGGCGTTGCACGTTGCCAGAGGCAAGCAACAAACTGGAAAAGTTCTCACACACACACACACACACACACACATACTTACATTATAAACTCTTGATCTTTCCAATAGCCTACAAACATCCTACACGAGCTTGTCTCAGCTGGTTCGGTTCACAACAGCTCCAAAACCCATTCATGCAACAAATTTTCAACGTTGTTGTTTTTGCTGTTGTTTGATAATTTGTGAGTGGTGGCTGTGAATCTTTCTTTCTTTCGTGGTTAGGAGCTGCTGCACAAGATCACAAGAGAGATGTGGCAAACTGGGTAGCTGGCCAAACGGGTTCAGTTGTTGTTGTTGTTGTTGTTGCAAACTCGTCCTACATTGCACTTTTTGGGTTACCAACGAGACGTGTTTTTTTTTTGGTGGCACAATATGCAAATGGTTTATGACTAACGGCCATCACACACACAAGAAGTTGTTGTTGTTCTACCGATTGATTTTTCTACTATATGTATGTTTGGTTTAAGTTGCAAGTTGGCTAGACCTGAGGCAACAATCTCTGCCTGCTGCTGCTGCTGCTTGCTACAAAATCGTGCGCCACTAATTTGCACCTTTTTTCGGTACAGATTTGTTTTTTTTAGAAAGTTTTGCACTGCGATTATTTATTGTGTATATATATATATAGTATATTGTTATTTGGTATCAAGGAGAATTTGAAATGAAAGTGTTGCAAGATGAACGCCTTTGATTGAAGGCAGCAGCAGCAACCATTGATGATTAATAATAACTTCTTTTTGTTTCGCGGCATCTAAAGGAAAGTTTTGTTATTCAAAATTGGCAATGAGTTGGCAACAATTGGCTGAGAATATAGTGAACGCAACCGATTTGTGGCATTCATCAAGTAATTCAATAACTGACAGCCGTACATTATTTGCATATATGCCAATTGCGATTATTCTCTCCAATATAGTATAATTTATGTAAAACCGATTACACAAATACAAATCACGAATTGCCATTGCCACATTGGCAACTGGCGGAATACAAGTAGCAGGCACTGTAAAACCATGTAACCCAAAACGGCATACTGTGGCTTGCAACATGCGGCACAAAACCACAACAACAACAACAAGCATGTCTATGCACAAACGAAACGCTTGAAGAACTCTTTTCTTACAAAAACACATAAATGCAACACACACACACACACACACATGCACAGGCGTATATGCAACAAAGGCCACTCTCGAATGACAGTTGAATGCCTGTTGACATCAGCGCGTGCCACACAGCCGCAATATCAGATTTTCGCAAAAGCGATTCGAACACCCTGTAGAAAAGTGAAAAGGACAAAAAGGGAGGTTTAATGGAAAGCTAAAGATATATGCAAGATTGAACAAATAGAGGAAAGAGAGAACAAAGACAATAAATTGTGGGACAAGAGAGAGAACAGGGGAGAAAGAGGTATTGAGAGTGAGGGAGAGAAAGGGGAAAGATAAAGAAATATATTAATATGTATCAAAATCATTTACCCGAGTGAAAGAGCAGCAGATGTGAGAGAGCGGATATCCTTCCTACATATGTGCATCACCAAAACTTATACTTGTATTATCACAACACGCTATCTAAATTTTACCGAAGGCCAGCCTATGGACCTTAATAGATTTTTTGAGAATCGCAGAGGAGGGCATTATATACATTTACTTGTTTTTGAGTCTTGTGAATATACTTTACCCCATAACCTGTTGGCCTTACCTGAAATTCATGAGAATCGCAGAGGAGGGAACATAATACAATTCAACTTAAATTTAACTTGTGTATATACTAGTAAAGGGTTAAGTGACAACTAATAGCCAATAGTTAATGAGAAGCGCAGAGGAGGGCACTAAATACAACCACATTTTAATTCAACTTGTGAATATACTTGTATTAACTTTACCCTATGTAAATAATACAGAACCTTAATTAAATAATTGAAAATCGCAGAGAAGGGCACTTAATACATTTACTTGTTAATCGCCAGGACTTTATTAACACTAGATTTACGGCACCCGTCAATTATACGGATTTCAAATTTCAAGCGTTCATTTAGAAAAAAATTTAAAAGCAGATTAAATTTTTGATGTTGTAAATTATTGATTTATCAATTTGAATATATAGTCGTATTCATTTTCCGTTTGACAGCCTAATTGCAAATATATGTATGTAGTAGGTAGGTAGCAACAAAGAAAAGGTTTTCAATACACATTTGCAGCTTAAAACAAACATTTTTAGAGTTGCTCAAAATCACCCAATATCTCAATGCAAATGCTAGTTTCACGTTTAATATTCTTCTGATCGTCGAAAGCCTCCATGGTCGCAACAACTTTATAGCGTCCATGCAATTTGGCGCCACGAATGTTATGGATAACCATCTTCAGATCAAATGGCTCATGAATCAATTTTGTCTGCAAAACATATTTTATATACATATATGTACATTCCCATATCAATCAAGTTCAATTTAAACTTACACCCTTGTGAGTAACGCAATTGCTTTGCACATCATCGGCATTTGTCACAAATTTGGTCCAATATTTATACCAATACTGATCATGATCGTACATGATCTTGCAAAAGTCCTGTGAGGCAACGGAGAAAACGGTGGGTTGCCAGACCCCACGATCCCATTGCATGACATGGGCGGCAGCCTAAATTAATCGATAACTGAAGGCTTCATTTATCGCCGAGAGAATTGTGTTAGAGTATTTACCGTTATGCGATCAGTTGGCTGAATGTCCCAAACGGTTGTTACATTCCCGGAAACATGAACAATCTCACCATCCAGGCTCAATTGCAGCTCATCCATGTTGAATAATGTATGGAGGTTCTGAGCGCCCGGAGGTGCGTCTCTGCAATCGGAGAATATATCCGGATCTTCGATGAGCAGCTCATAATCCGCTGCCAGGACCAAGGCACTAAGCCAACAACTCCAAAGTAGCAGCAATGTTGTCCACATTTTTTCCAAATAAAACTCGCAATTCGAATGGTTTATTAACCAGTTCATCCGGTCCATTTATATGGAGTATGAAGTAATGGCGCATGGTGATTAAAAATTCGTGTTATGCGATGTCTAATTAGCGGCACAATGTAACGGCGCTCTAATCAAACATGTTGGTTGTTTACCTTTGCAACTTGTTGCAAATTAACAACATTCAAGATACGATCGAAAAACTAAAGTTACTCATATAAGTCTGATATCATGCTATATTAACAATTCTGATTGAATTTATCATTCGTTTGGCCCAAAGTGCAGACGACAAACCCTGCTGTTTTAAATGCATAAATTGTGAGAACAACAACAACAATAATGTTGCCACACCCACCCCACACACACACATCAGTTATCTCAGTGTATATCTTAAACATTTGCTGTAGTGCAATTTCATATTCATTATAATTAATTGCAGCTTGTTGTTGCTGTTGTTCTCGCGTTGTCTCGATGGACCCAGCCAGTTTCAATCGCAATTCAATCACGCCACACACACAATTTTATATGCACATCATCATGTCAAAATGCCAAGCTAAACGACAACAGCAACAGTCTGTGAGAGCAACAGCAGCAACAGCAACAATTGCCCGCATTTTGCTTTAAACAATAATGCTAAGTAATTAATACAACAACGACATGCCAGTTGACTTCTCTCCTCTCTCTCTCTCTCTTCGTGCAACCTTTCTCCACGACCATTGTTTAAAGAGGAAACACTTTTGGCATGCCTCAGATTACAGAGATCGTCTGAAAAAGAGATCTTGTAGTTCACATATTTAACTTTTGCCAAGTGTTAAACGAACAAAAGATCTTTTTTTTGTGGTGTTTAATGACAATCACTTGAAGAGATCGCATGGAAAAAGATGGTAAAAATCCTTAAACTTTAGTTTAAAATTAACTGTTAGTTAATTTAACTGCCCCACTTAACGCAACAAACACACATTTAATATTGAAAGCACGACACAGGAAACGGGCAACAGAAAGAACGCCCATGGTCATAGCCTTGTTCCAGTTTCCAGCTCACATCCTGCACTCACATCCTGCACACACACTCAACATATCGAGAGGCAAGCAACAAAGAGAACAAAACAAAAAAACTTGAAACAAATAAGTATAAATGCAATGCTGCTCATTGTGCCATTTCATATCCAGTCAGCAGTCAGCAGTAGTTATGGCCCTGAATGCGGCTTTTAGCCATCCGAGATGTTGTCATATATGTATAGCAATGATTGAGTATTGCGTCAGCAGCGCTGTGTTTTATAATTATTATTGTCGCTACCGACTGTCTGAGGTTCAGGTTCAGAGGCAGCAGCTATAAATAAGAAAACTTATTAGCCATGCGTACTATATAGTATAAATTGGTCTATTTGTGTACAATTGTCTCTGCCGTATATATAAATATCTACAAAAAAGTTGGAAAAATATATTCGCCCAACGTGGGGCTCGAACTTACGACCCTGAGATTAAGAGTCTCATGCACTTGACTGATTCTAATCAAATATTATATCAAAGCTGTTCAAACACATAAATTCCAACCTTGTGGCAACTAAATGTGGCCCAATTTTGATGCAACTGTTAACTGGTTTTCCGAAAAATTCGTTAATTAATAAACTAATGAATTGAGTGTGAAACTTATTTGGGCATTTACATTCAAATTATCCAATTAATTAAACAATTTGTATGCATAACACAATGTATTGTTCATATGTTAATTCATATTTTTAGGCTTAAAAAATTTTAAACTTGAAAACTACAACTTTTTTACATTAGATTTGAGTCACGGTTAATTTAAAATGCATGTACAAAACTTATTAAAAAAACTACAAGAGAAAACCATTAGAAACGAGCTCATCATTTACAATATTTTCTGTCCTGTGAATTCACTTAAATGGGAACGTTTCACATGCAAGGACATTTAGTACACAATGGTTATTCCCTGCATGGAGAAGCACAAGTCCAACTTGCGCAAGGAAGTTGAGGCAGCTGATGAACGCAATAAGAACTTGGATTGGTGGCAAGAAGTTTGCCAGGAATCGGCGGTACATGGCATGCCATATTTGGCGCGCAAGGAACTTCATTGGATCGAGCGCATCTTCTGGCTGGGAATGGTTGTTGGAGCTGCTTACTATGCTGGCAGCACTTGCTACTCTCAGTGGGAACGATATCGCGATAATCCTATAGTGTATGAATATGAATATTTATTTGCTTTGCGCTCATTTTCATTGCTTGGCATAACTGTGTGCACAAAGTTTCCCAAAGTGACTAAAACAGAGAAACTAATCAATGAGTAAGTTTACAATCACAAAAGTCGAAAGGAAACTTGCTAATTCCCCTTTTTCTTAGCACTTGGGGCGTTGATGCTGCTGTGGACTTTAAAAAGTTTGAATACTATCAGGATTTTCTTACGGTTCTCAATCACCTGCAATATAGTAATTTGGATACTTTGTTGCCCTATGAAAATGATACGAGTTTGCGGCAAGTAGAATTTGTTGAATTGCTGCTTAAGCTGCAGGAGGAGATAATGCCTGATTCTAAATTTGTGCCAACTCTAACTGAAATTGGACTGTGTCAGACAACAACGCAACTTGCGCACTTTGGCAATCCCTATGGCATACAGTGCGTATACTTGATATTATTTATTGAATTCTTATTTATTTCTATTTTATTTGCTTAATAGTGAAGAAATAAATGTTCCACCCGTGCGTAACTGCAGCTCCTTTGCAAATTGTCAAACAACTATTAAACCTGCTGTCCCAAAAACCCAAGTGCTTGTGGTAAGTATCTAAGTATCTTAGACCCGATTTACACGTTGAACTTTTTTCATGATTTTTCTTTTCATTCTGTTTTAAAAGTTCTTCGCAAATGTGTTCGCATTTACACGATGAACCTTTTTTCATTCAATTTTTTCTTTGTAAATGCAACTCTGATTTAAATTTATTGTCGATAAACATACATCTTTGCCATTGATTGTTTCATTTGTTAACATCTAATTGATTAGATAAAAGTAAAAAGTAAACAACAATTTATAAGCCACAACAATGTATTTACTATTTTCGCAAATATTTGCTTGTGCGATATGTTGTCGATAACTTAATTATTCACATGAAACACTGTGCAACTCTGTGTTTACATGCAATCGGAATAGCAAACTGAGAAAAATAAATCATTGCTACAAAAGTCATGTAGCATTTTAAAAAATTGAATGCAAAAAGTTCATCGTGTAAATCGGGTGCAAGTATCTCTATCTTAAAGTTTAATATTTATTTTACACCCTCAGTTTCTGCACGATGTTGATGAGGTTATGTTGCCTCAGGATAGACGTACGGTGCTCATAGATGCAGGCACGGAAACCTCGTATGTGTTGAAACTTCTACTCAGTCCCATTTCAGCAGAGGATGAGGTGCGAAAAGTTCCCATTGCCTATCGCAAGTGTCGCTACACTGAGGAGAATTATCTGCAATACTATTCAGTAGGTAGTAGAAAAGTAACAATTAGGAACTGATTTAATTTAAACGCTCACTTTCAGCCCTATCATCCTAGTCTGTGTCGTTTGGAGTGTCGCATTAATGTTGCATTGAAGCTGTGCAATTGTAAGCCTTTCTTTTATGCAGCTGCACCAAATGCACGCATCTGCAGTGTCAAGGACATGATCTGCTTGGCAAGACGCAAGTGGCTGGAGAAGCCCTGCGATTGTTTGCCCCTCTGCCGCGAGAATAGCTACATCATATCCGAGGAGCTGGGTCAAAGTGGCGTAAGTCGCAAAAAACTGTTCCGAAACTTATCCTTAAACTAAATTTCCTCTTTGAAGCATGGCCAACAATATTCTGGCACCAGTTTTGAGCGTACAATTATTATACAACTGGAGTTGCCCAAGATGGGCATGAAGCGCAGAGTTGTCTTCAGCACGGATCAGCTGCTAATGTCGCTGGGTGGAGCCATTGGACTCTTCTTGGGTGCCAGCTTCATGACCATCTATGGTTTAATACATTTGGCACTACACTTTCTAGTTGTCAAGTGCAAATGTCGTCGAAAGAAGTGAATAAAAGTTGTCTATTTTTTTTTTTTTTTTTAACAAGCATTTTAAAAAATAATAGGTAAAGTTTAGAGTTGAAATCTTGCACATTTTGTGTGTTTAATTTGTAGAAAATCATGAGCATTATTTAAGTGGAAAACATGTTTTTCTTTTAACGTTTATGACGTCGACATTAATGTGGCCTAATGTGCATATGAGTGCTTTTGAGCAAACAACAACAATCATAATAATAAAACCTTAAGATACACTCGACGGCAATTGTTATGCCCAAAACGAGAAGGGAGAGGGAGAGGGAGAGCTGAGGGGAAATGGGAAACCAGAAAAGTGCCAGCGGGCAAAGAAAGCGTGTTGGCTTAAAGCGAATTTCACTTTTGCAAGAAAAATAGATACAAGAAGGTTAATGCGACTTAAAGATGCTGTTCACTGACTGACTGCTATCAACGTACTGTGTAAACGGTAAAAGAATATAGCAAAGATTGATATAGATATATGGCTATATTAAATTCACTAAAATTCTTTGTATTTTTCCATTAGAAATTACATTAAAAGATACAATTTAACCTTATTTTATCCCTTCATGCCCTTAAACAAGTCTCATATACCCTTCTCAATCATTTCACGTCTACAGGGTATAGTTATTATAGCTGAAATTGCGCATTTAACGCTGTTTTGTGTTACACATTCACAACGAGTGTCATCCAAATGCGACAATTTGACAAACTGAACAACTGACTGACTGACTGACTGACGAAAGGAATGAATGAATGACTGATTTTAATGACAGCCTGACAGATTCACGAATTTCCACTCACTGTCTAAGTCTGTAAGGGAATCAGCCGTGCGAGACACTTAAACAAAAATGAAGTGAACGAACTTTGAAAAAAGTTAAAAGTTGCCACAAAAAAAAAAAAAAAAATAATGTAAAGCTGATAAACTTTGGACTCGCAATCTAATTGAAATTAGCCGCATTTAATTGCAGCTACTTGCGAATGCCGTTAAGAAAAAATGCTTACAAAGTAAGTAAGTAGGGAATATTAAGTTGGATTCGTGCATGTTGTTTGCCTTGGAGAGCAAAGGGGCATAAATTTGTTCTGGTCTGCTGGCATTTAAGATCTTTTAGCTAAATATATGTGTACATACAGCTGAAACTAAGAAACGCAGCGAAGCAATTAAAAGCAGACTAAAAACAAAACTAATTTTAGTGCTAGTAGAAAAATTAAAAATTACGTTTTCTGACATTTGCATTGGCATTTTGAACCAGACTAGACCATGAAAAGCAACAACAATGATTAGTCAAGTAACAAGTAACGAAGCGCAAAAGCAGCTGGAAAAATACACACACACACACACACATACACACCTTGCCCAGGTGTAGAATCTACACTGTAGATGCACATGCTTCAAGGCATGTTTCTGCTCTAATTCGCACTCAGGCCAAGAAACAGCAACAACAATCAGCTAACACAAAACCAGCTTCTGCACAATTGCGTGGCCAAAAACCAAGAAAAACAGCAACGAAAAAAATATCATAAATACAGTAAATGCATGAAGAAAACCGCCCGCATCCAGACTCTATAGCTAAAGAAAAGCCTGACAGCTGTCTGCGCCTTTTAGCTCTTGTGTGTGTATCTGTATCTGTATCTGAGTGTATCTGTGTATCTGTGTATCTTTGCCTGTTTTTGTATCTGCATCTGTTTGCTGCTTCCAAGGTGCTGGCATTATAAATAGCAAATGCGGCGCACTTTTATCTTTAGCTGCCACTGGAGTTTTTGGCCTTTTGTTTTAAAGATATAGTAGCTATAGAGAGCACACAGCTGACAAGGCGTCGAAAATGCTACAACAGCCAAAAAATGTTCAACACCTGTCGACCGTCAAGTCGGAAATGGTTGCCAGCTTTTCCAGCTAAGCGCAAAACCAAAATAGATACGAAAAGCACACAACAATAAATTAATCATGATCCTGCTTTAAGTATTTTGTTATCGGATTAGGCTGACAAGAGAGCTTAAGTCCGAACATAAAGTATTGAATGGGGCGACCCAAGAAACTTTTCGACAAAGTTTTAATTGCCACAAAGGTTACGTGGCATATAGATATATTTAATTATATACTTGGAGCACACATTAATTGAAATTGCCATTAAGTTCAGGCTATCTCTATATATCTATCAATGCTTGCTATAATGGTTACATATTTATGTAGAGAAAAAAAATAGTAGAAGTCATTGCAAGGAATGGCGTCATGATTGGCTATAAATTATTGATAGAATACACTGCAATGACATACATAAGTACATACATATACATATTGTTGTTATTAACAAGCTAAGCATGACTAAACTAATTAATACCCTTTAGACATGACTCATGAAGCATAGATAAAAAAAAAATAGTTAAAAATAAGTAACTTTAGAAACTTTTAAAAATATTTCTTAGATGTAATTTTAAATATCTAACTTCATTCCAATATTTTATAGCCTTTGAGTAGGTTGATTAATATTATAAATAAACTTTGCCATATAAAAAAAATATCTAACTGAAACTAAAATTAACCATTTAAATAGTTAAAAGCAATTCTAACTTAACAAACACAATCTACAACAATTTTTATAACAAATTTTCATTTCTTTTATCAGCATTATTTTCACTACACAAAAGCTCCTTTTAACTCTTATTTATAGGGTATTAAAATCAATTAATGATAAAAGCGAACGTATCTTTTTTTTTGCTGTATTGAATTGTGCGTTTTCGCGTAGATTAATTGAAACATTTTTGCCATTTTTTCTCAACCAACGAGAGGAAGAAAAAATCAATTAGCCGCGTTCTAAAACACACATTATTTATGTGTGTGTGAAGCCTTGGGAGAATATATATTGCCAAATTGTTTATCTCTGAAACATTGTTTATTTCGCACACACACACACACACACACAGTTTAACATTGCTCTGACCTTGGCTTTAATTATTTCTGCTTTTTGGGTTTGGTTTTGTTTACACAAAGCATTTTCAATAATTTGTAAACCCAGAAACCCAGCATGAGAGTTCTTGACACACTCCAATTCAGACAATGCGTCGTCGACCTTTTTGTACTGATTAATGTTACTGTTTGTTATACGATAGGTTCAAAGATACTTCAGAATTGTCACAATTGCAGTTGGCCGCACGTGTCCGTTACAATTCAAATGAAACAAAACGAGAACGAAACTTTCGTTGGAAAAACGTTTGAATTGGAGCGAAAGTCAATTCGTGAGGAAACTCTAATCACATTTCCCCCTTTCAGAATTATGAACTTCCGCCGCAACTATTTTTAAAAATAATAACTTACCTTCATATCGTTGATTATCTGCTGGAAGAGACTGCCAAGCGCAGAACTGTCGCGTTCGAGACTGAGATCCATTTTTAGGTTATGTCTCGGGCAATCGATTGGGAAATTATACTTTCTAACTATACGTATGTCAATTCGATCGAATTCGTTTTCGTTCGCTTTGTTGAGAACGCGCGATTTTTCACTGTAAATTTTTGTAATCGTTAATTGATTTTGCTCTCCTCACTTCTCCTTCAAGGAAATTAAAATTTCTTTGCGTTTAATCGACATTTTCTTCTTCTGTATGTTGAGTTATTTGGCGGCAACTGCAAGGAAAAGTAAAGAAAAATTAGTTAGAAAGATATATAAGTAAGTAAAGTAATCTAAAGCCCCTTTCTGACTAAAAACACACACTCTATAAAACTTTATCGTAGTTCGCTAGAATCATAAAAACGTCTTCTGTTCTATTATATTTCCTTAAACCCCACAAAGTAAATCCCATTATCAGTTTCTGGTCGATGATTCATTCATGAACAACACTTCCGACTATATGTAATATCAATTCATGTTCCACATGCAACATAAACTTGTCTTTAATGTGTGCTCGTAAATAATAATAATCAGAAACAAACCACACAAAAAATATGTTTTCAAAACAATATTATTATGCTTAATTGTGCTTATTAATAAGCATTTTTTTCTATCGCCTTGTAAGGGGGGGAAGTTTTGGGTAATGCGTAGGCGCAACACACCACACACACACACACACACAGAGTGTGTATTTATAAGTCGTCGTTTTTATGCGGGAGACGGGGAAATCGAATCGAAATGAAACACAAACGTGACCTCAATAATGATATCTTCATGTTGTGATTTATACTTATGTACATATGTTGTATGTTCGACAAGTGCTTGCAACAACAACAACAACGACGACGGCAACATGCAGCACTTTAATCATTGCAGGCTAATTGCCCTAATGCAATTGCTAACTGTTAATTGATATGTCAGTGAGCTTGTGTGTGTGTGTGTATGCCAAAGTTAGAGGACAGGAAGTTGCAAGTTATCGAGTTGTGTGTTTAAGGAGTTACGAGTTAATAAATATATAAAAAGACATTAGCCGCTAGTAGTTGACCCATTTAAGAGTTTTCTACGTGCTGTCTACTCAAATTTTCTATTCAAACTGCAATCAAAGCCAAACTTGCCATATGTCGATACTTTTGATATCTGACAAAAGCTGACAGCTTTTGATATCTGACAAAAGCTGACAAGGCCATAGAAAAGAAGAAGAAGAAGAAGAGGCACAACCCTTCAGATGTTCGAGGCAAAGAGTTAAAGTGTCTTGTTTGCTGATTACAGCAACTGTCGGCGAGTTCTGGCCCCGGCGCGGCACAATTACAAACACTCAGATACTCAGAGATGCACAGATACACGCACTCACACAAAAGATACAAGTGCTTTTTGAAGAACAACAACACAATGCACAAAATGATAAATGCTAACAACAAAAGCGCGACAACAACGCGAGAAGAAGAAGAAGAAGAAGCAGAAGAGTGCAACAGCCAACAAAAGCTGATTGCCTAGCACAAGCTGTGTGTATCTGTGTGTGTGTGTGTGTGTGTGTGTGTTTGGAAAAGCGCAGTGAAATGCAGCGAGAGAACAAGTTGAAGAAAAAAAAAAAGCGACTGCAGCCAGCTCGTCGTGTAAATGACCTCTCAAGATAAAGTTGTTGCCACCAAGTTCTCTACAACTTGTTGTTGTTGTTGTTGTTGTAGTGGCAGACTTGCAATTTCCGAGTGTGTGCGGAAACAACAACAACAACACATCGCTCGTTTGTAGAGTATAATTGTTAAGCAATTAGAATTGTCATTGACACTTCTGCGTACTTTTTAAAGAACTCGATTTTTATATGCAAATAATCTCCAGAAGTTTCACAATATCAATTTCCTCCATGAGCTCTACATTCTCTCCATGCCAACGGAAGCGATAGAAAAACGCTCAACCGCAAGCTACAAAAAAAAAAAAAAAAAAAAAGTAAGAAGGCTTTAGTCGAGCAATCCCGACTAAAAGATACCCTGAACCCTTTAATATAAAATATCTCCGGTGTTTCTTAACCGATTTGGACGAAATTTTCAGAAAAGTTCTATCGTTACCCCTTATTTCAACACCCATTTTTACATTTTCCAAATTCGAGATTTTTTTGTCATCGATTACATGTGTATATCGGAAACGAAAACAGTTATCGAAAATCGGAAACAAACTTGTACTGCCTAGGACTTAGATGAGCTTATGTGCAAAATCTGAAGTCTCTATGCGTCAGCTAAGTACAGTAAATAATCGAGTGTAATGGACGGGCTTAAAGAAGAAGAAGAAGATTGCAGAGCTTTGGTAAATGAGCACACAGAGGGCAGCAGCTGCCAAAGGGCAACAACAACAAAGATGCGACGACGTAATTGCAAATCCGACCGGTCTGGAATGAGAAAGGTCAGGCTGGGAAAAAAAACGTGATGTGATCTACTGCAAAAGCAGTCCCAGATTCTTGGCCAGTAGCCCAGGCAAAATTACCAAATCGTGCAAATAAAGCGGCAGGCAGACAGGAAAACAACAATTTCGCAAGCCCAAATTACAAAGGCAGGGAAAGGGAGAAGAAGCAGGAATTCAAAATCGAAAAGAAGAAAAAGGAAACCGCATCACAGCACAAATGTCACAAGTTAAATGTTTTTTTTATTTCAACTAGTATCAACGCATAATTTTCCGCCCTATTTACGTTTGATTTGCGGCTACAACTCTCGGATTGTGTGTGTGTGCGGCGGCGGAAGCTGGATGTGAAGCCAAGCCAAGGGCTTGGATACGTTAAATACGTTTTGTGTTGCATGCCACACGACGCGTCGTTGAGTTTGGTTTCTATTACAGGAAGTGACTTGACAGAGTTCATCTACCCCCCTCTCACCCCCTACATCTACTCCTAATTGCAGGCAAAAGATGTGAACACACGCACCCGAGAGCGTATAGTAGTTTTTCATTGCCTGTAATTATGCGTGAATGCGAGCGAGTTGAAATGTTATCGACATTCGTGCCAGTGCAACACTTGTGCAGACTTTTCAGAACAAAAAGGGAAGTCATCTGGAATGCAAGAAGTAACTAAAACTTCCAATGGAAGTAGGCGCGTTCCAGCGTTAACATTATTTCCCATCTCACTTTAACAGTTTCTGCTACTGTAATACACGTTTTAACATTACACATTAACATAATGAGTAATTAGAAACCGCTCGAGGCAAAAGAGAAGAGAAGTGAAGAAAGAAAACAAAGTAGAAAAACTAGAATCCACATTATATTAGCGTCAACAAGAGAAACATTTGACATTCTAATCTAGTGTTACAGACACATAAAAGCCCATTAGACTTAGCGTATATATCTTGAGAATATTATGATTATGCTGCTGAAGACAAACCCTCTTGCGTTGAGGCATTCGGTTAAATAAACATGTTTACAGCCCTCCCCATTTCGACATTTGTACTTCTTCTCTTCAGTGATTTTTAGCTGCAGCTGATTTATGGGCTTAGCAAAGGTTGATGTGGATATGGATGTGGATTTGGATGTGGATTGTGGATATAGATGTGGATGTGTTGTTGCAGCCACAAGGTAAACGATATATATACGCGGATGGGCAAATTGAACGAACGGTGCGCATCATGACTTTACACTTTCACCAAGCAACAACAACAACAACAACAACGAAACTCAACAGCTGTGGTCAACAATGAGGCATGATCCGTGGGTTGTGTGTGCAGGGCCAAAAGAGAGGGGGGGGAGGGAGGGGAGTGTAGGTTGTCAACCGTTTGTTGTTGGGAAAGCGTTTTCATTTTAGAAAATGCATTTCTTTTAAAAGCGAAAAGAACTCATCAGCCCAAGATAATAATGTTGATGAAGACGATGATAATCTAAAGACTGTTTTTTCTTATTCTTTTATCAAATCAACAACAAGCTGCCTCAAGTATCTATGTATCTATGTATCTTTGTATCTTTGTGGGGCTGCATTCCGAACGCATTTGAGAGAGTGTTGGCGGCATCTGTGTTTGCTCAGCTTATGCTTCTCCCTCTCCTCTCTCTCTCTCCGTTCGACGTCATTAACCCAAATTTCTATAAATAACATTTAGCAATTGGATAAATGAAATGGCACACACACACACACACACACACTAGCAGAGTGTTGGGCAATTTATGTGTTGAAAATTAAAAGTTTTTCGCAGCTCATTAAACTGTATACACAAATATATAACCAGTTTTCATTTCTATTGCCAGCCATGTGTAATATTGATAAGGCAATGGAAGGCTGGAAATGATTCCGTTATCTAATCAAGCTCACATGTCAAACAGCACGAGTTCCACATCCACACACACATTTGGCGTTAATCGATGTTGCAATCGATTATCGATCGCAATGGGCAAATGCATAACAACAACAACAACAAAAACAAAATGGCCAAAAGTATACATATTTTGCAATTTACCCAATAACACCCACTATAAATACACACACACACGCACATACAAGCGAGTGTGTGTGTGTGTGTGTGTGAGTTGTTCTTGTTCTTCTGGAAATAAACTTTTCGGGCACATATGCGTTAAACAGTTTAATCGAGCATAAAAATTTATATGATTACACATTGAAAAACATGGCTAGAAACATGAGTGTGTAAACATGTATGTGTAAACATGCCTATGTATGTGTATAAGGCAAATACATGTACATTAAGTTGTTGGTTAAAGCGTCTATATTTATAAACTATTCAAGTGTTGTAGTTGGAAGTGTTTAAGTACAAAATTCATAGCACTTGAAAACTAATAAAAAAATGTAATCAACGTATTTTATTTAGTATTCGTTAGGGTATTGATTGAATTATTACTAAAGACTTAAATATTACTAAGTTTTAATTAACAAACTTGAAAGGTAACAATATTTACATATCAATATCAGTTTTTTCATATACACTTTGTGAGCTGATAGTTAATACTTAAAACAAAGCGATTTTTTTGCACTGCAGCCCTGGTTTAAATCACAAACAAACAATTTGCAGCAACAGTCAACACTGGCTAATGATAAACAAAAGCACCGTTATATGCCGGCACCATGTATGTGTGTTTGAATTTTCCCCCAACTCAGGTTTGTTTTATTATATTCCATTTCATGTTTAGTTTTGCCGGCTCGCTCTGCCGCTTTTCTAAGCCAAACACACACAAACACACGCACACACAACATTCTGCTTTCGGCCCAAAAGATTTCTTTTCTTCTACACACACAAACATACATACATACATGTAAATAGTATATGGTTTTGTGTACTTGAAGCAATGGCAACTTTGTAAATCTCGACTCGTGTCAATTTTCAGTGTTCTCTGTTTGCCTTTTGTCTGCGTTCGTTAGCTGAAAAAAAAAAGTATCTCTTAATGGCTTGCATGCAGATTGTGGCCTAGAAGTTGAGCCTGATGCTTGGCTAATTTGCTGGCACATTAGCATTTAATTAATCCTCTAGCGAGGTTTAAATACTTGAATGTTTATAAGAAATACTTAAAATACTTTTAAAAAGCGAGATAAAAAATAAAGCTTAAAAGTTGGGAATTAGTTTTGCTTTGAACTTTTGACTTTGACATTTTCTTTAATGAGCTTTGAGTTAAGACTTAAATACAAAAACTAATTGCGTGGGCAGGCAAAGCTTTTTTGTTTAGATATATGTGTAGCTTTTAAGCTTTACGCCTCTCCTTTAATATTCATGAATTCATTCATATACGTTCAGACAATCTGAACACCCAGGCAACCAAAATGAAATCGAAATCGACAAAATGTTTTTGCTGTGTGGGTGCCAGACACCAACAACAACAACAGCAACAACAACAACAACAACAAAACGAACAAACAAGATGCAAAACAAATGCATTCATTCATGC